>CM071601.1:145403438-150403438 GCA_036435485.1 Saposhnikovia divaricata
TTTAGTTTGAATTCCACACTAGCAAATAGAAAACATACTGGCACTGCATTAAATAAATGACTAGGTAAAAAGATAAAACACAACTACACAAAAAATATCATAAACAGAATATAAAACAAAGAAAGTACTCCTAACAGGGTACCTGAAAATCTACTATTACTAATACATTGGTTTATTGGAATGTTGATCACTAAATCCATACATACTCAAAACAATTATCCATGGCAGGAAGCCAAAACAAGTCCTACATTATAATAATCACAGGTTTGAGCTTTAGCCAGCCTATTCTTCACTGGAGGCATTGAGTTAAGTTTTGTCACTTTGATTACCCCTCCAACTACTTAAATATAGCATATAGAATTTTTTAATCTTATGTTTAGTAAACATAAGATTTACGCGCAAACCTTGTCAAATGGAGGGACCTTGTTTGCAATGTTTCGAACTATTTTGAACTATAAACGTTTCTCCTGGCTGAAAATTGAGGATATGAGATGGGCAAACTCGAGAGTCAGAGCAGGCAAACACCAAAAACTGCAGGACAGTAGATACAAAACACACAATTAGGATCACAACATATTTAGTAACCATAAAAACTTTCTTACATGGCAGAGTCATCGCACTAAGATATTTTGGGCTGGCACATTACTAACTTTTGGGCTCTGCCCCTTGGCAAGCTCCCCAAACAGATCCAGATTCTTTCTGCAAAAAGAACCAGGACATAAATCCAATTAAAAATCTGCAATCAAAGAAACTGCATTTCCGTCCAATATTTTATTATAACAAACACAACTGATCAATCAAAAATTTCCTAATTGTCATATGCAATCAAACAACAACCCTATTGACCCTCACTTGTTTTCGAAACAGACAAACAATCAAGAAACCTAAAAAATAACATCCCTTTGCCAAAATTAGTCTCAAAGCTGGTTAAAATATGTTATTGTGTTTGGTGCGATAGTCAAGTATCTGCATGTTATCCGAGAAATCATGCCTTTATAGTAAAGTAATCACCACTGGCATTAGGGTGAAGTGTATAACACCAATCTTCCAACATTTAAATATGCTGTTGGAATCTTGTGGCATGAAGATATAACAACATGCAAGAATACAAATTAGAATTCTAATTTAAACTTTTGTAATTTACCAGTACCACCAGTCATGCTACATAACATGATAATTATAGGAAACAGTACTTATACAAACATGCAGCATATTCAACAAGCCTTTACCAAATTCTAAATAATGTAAAAATGAATTTAAAAAAAAGGTGAAAACTACATTGTGTTATAAAAGTAGTCCTAGATATGCTTATACATAATCTTGTTTCATTAGTATAATATTGTTTGAACATGTGATTATTGTAATGTAGGACTTGTTTTGGTTTACCAAGTCAATTCTTATATACACAAGGTTTCATACTTTACTCTTAAATCCTACCGATTACAAACAATTTCTTTTGTGATAGCCAAAAATAAACCAATCATTCACAAATGGGAAAAAATATGACTCATCACAAATAGAGTAATTTATTCAACAATGATCTGCATATAAACCTATAAAGTTATAATAAGTAGAATTACTTAAAAGTTTCCTGAACCGTTTGTCTACAGTTACTCCTTCCTGTAGAAATGCAGCACTGGAATTAGAGATATTTATGCTTGCAAATTAGGGTTGTCTGTCTCACTCTCTACTTTAACTGGGCTACCTGGGCCGCTATGAGATGATTGTGTATGTATATTTCATGTGCAATACAACCATGAAACTATGAGGGATAATGCAAATATGGAACTTTTCTGTAGTCCACAAACAATGTTCAATGAAAAAATTGAGCAACCCGTATTTAACTCACTTCTCTAACATTACTAAATTATATTTTGGAGGCTGTAAAATGGTGTGGTTCAAGCTGGTGACGCGATCTTCATATCCTTGTGCATTGTTCTAATTATTGCAGTAACTTGAGCCATCTGCTCCTCGTTTGAACAAGCCGAAAGAAGTACTTTAGCTGTTCCTCCATCTGGATAACAACCCTCCGTAATCATTTCTTCAAATATTTCTAAACATTTCATGTATTGTTGCTTCCTAGAGTAGGCTCCAAGGCGCGAAGTCCATGTTTTAACATCTGGTTTTAAATTTCTGGCAGGAAGCGATTGGAATATCTCCTCCATTTTCTCAAAAAATCCAGCCCTACCATATATGTTGATCAGAATGTTGTATGTACTGATATCTGTTGCATATGGTCCGTTTTCCATAGCATTCAAGACTTCTTCCATCTTTTCAAACTGGCCTGCACGGCCATACAGGTTTAGCATACTATTGAGAACAAATGTATCTGGCTCCACACCAGATTTATGCATCTGGTTCACAAGTTCTTCGCATTTGGGTACATTGCCGACTTTGGAGTAGGCTGATAAAAGAAGCATGTGGGACTTCATTGTTGGTATCATTCCTAGCCGCTTCATCTCTTCAAAAACAGATTTTGCATCTAAAACACAGATAAACATTAGGGAAAAGATTAGACCAATGCATGTAAAGTGAAACTAAGATTCTGGTATATTGATGCTAAATTTTCTCTTAGTTTTTGCTTCAGTGCAGTGTGTTTCTAACATGAATGCTATGTGCTAATTGAAAATACTTTCTGGTGGCACTAAACTATGTAAATATAAATTTATGAATATTCAGGGGTGCCAGAAGAAGTGTCTCTTTTTTTATTTATATTAATCATAATACAGTAAGCGTTTTAAAAAAATAAAATCACAGAAGCTCTCCAACATAGCCTCATAGCCTCAAACTCTCAAACTATTATGTTTTCTCTAACAGAGCAGTATGAAAAGGTGGAAATACTAAAATAGATTTTTAGTATTAATCTCGACTGCTTTTTTCCAATCATTTTACCAATGTGCAAACAGGTAGTTCGTTACTGTCTACATTAGCAAAATCAAAGAGTTTTGTAAAATTAAGATTCCTACTTCCTGCCCCCATAATATGAAATCATTGATTCGTGCCACAATGTGATGCAAAAAATTTTAAGGACTGAACATAACTATTCAATAGCAAAAAAACATATGAAAAAAGAGATTTAGTTCAGTTTTTACCTTCATGGAGACCAGCTCTTCCATATGCGTCCATCATGATATTATATGAAGCCCGGTCTGGTTCACACCCCATGTGCTGCATGAGAGAGAATACTTCTGCCGCGCCATAAGGAAAACCTCCACGACTGTTGGAAGAAAACATTAAGCAGTGTTGAGGGTAATTCTGCTCGACCTAAGAACTTGACCAAGCTAGAGAAGTCATATTTGATTCTGATAATAACCTGTAAGCTTCCATGAGGGCATTGTAAGCATAAACATCAGGTTCATATCCAGCTTCCTGTAGCTGCTCAAATATCTCCTCTGCTTTTTCACAAAGTCCATCCCTGGCAAATGCATTCACTAGAGCAGTGTATGTGCAGATATCAGGTGTACACATTTGACTTTTCATTTCATGAAAAACCTTCAAGGCCATGTAGGACTTATTTGCCTGAAAATAAACAAGTAATAAATGCATAATTGAGCGGTCGTGGTTCTCTTCTTTTCGTAGACCATATCACGTTTTTGAAATGTAAAATTTAAGTAACATATTCTTGACAAAACCATTATGCTTGTAGTAGACTTCAACATGAGTCAGAAGCATAATGGTTGGTGGGAAGTACGAAGTACTACAAGCTAATAATTTATATATCTATCATCCATGCATATTTAATTTCCATTACTTGAGATCAATCTTATGCCCAACAAGAAGCAGAAATTTGGATTACAGGTCTCATTACAAGACACACCTTTCCATACATATTGATCAACATGGTATATGTATCGGTAGATGGTTGGCACTGCTCACTCTTCATTCTTTGGAATATCTCTATTGCTTTTGATGTGTTTCTTCCTCTAATCAGCCCATTTATATAAGCATTGTACACAACTGTACCTGAAATTTTTCCAGGTAACTTAAATGCAGGTGCCTAAATATTATTAGAAGTTTATTCCATTATATATTACATACTGCCATACTAATAAAGCTTCCTCGTTTAATTTTTGAATTAAACTTAAAATAAATCTACCTTAATTACTGATATCAAGGAATAAAATATTTATCATGAATTCATACCACAACAGTGGCAATGTGGCATGTTGTTATGAGCCAGTATACTCTTATCCCTCCCCTCTCAGTCTCTATATGACAATAAACAGCCTTATTCACTGGAACATAAAAAAGGTGCACTTTTTTAAAAATCTAAACTTATCATTGAAATCTCAATCCTCTAAAGACATTATGCAAAACAAATGTAGGTCGTGAGGAATTTAGATATAATTTGAAGACTAAATCAATTAAGTTTGTGTAAGCCTGTGAGAGTTGGGCTACATAATATGTTTAAATATGTGATGGGATGTGGCCCTTTGTTGAAACAACACAGGAGTAAATCCAACTGGACATAGGTAATACTTGAAATAATAATAATAGATAAAGTTGCTATAAGCCATGGCCTAAAGGATTAGATGGGAACATACTTGGGGGAAGGCCATTTTTCCTCATCTCAATACAGACCGCTTCAGCTCTCTCCTGTAGTCCGGAGGTGCAGTAAGCCCTTATAAGGAGGGCATAAGTATCTTCAGTAGGGACACACCTAGCTTCAAGAAGTTCTAAATATATGGATTCTGCCTTCTTATATTGTGACTTTTGCCCAAAAGCATCTATAAGCAAATTGTAGCAGATGATATCAGGCTGGAAAGAACTCTTGTACAATATCCACTCACACATCTGGAAATATGGGATTAACAGTCATTGAACTGAATGTAAAATGAAATTGTGACACAAAGTACATGGATATCATGCTTAGGCTTGTTGCAAACTTTGAAATTTTTGCCATTTTTTGCTGTCAACGACTCAACTTACATAGATGAGTCTGCTCTATAAATGGATTTTGTTTATGTACCCCAACATTCTTAATACTTTAAAGCAATTGAGGACTCTAGCAGTTGCATGCTTGTTGTAATACATTAGTATCCAGACAAGCTTCACCGAGAAAAATAAGGATAAGTTTATTTGGGGAAGTGGAAGAAAGCGTAGAAAATGAATCGTGACTATGAGATCCTCACCAATATGATAGGATTCCACTTTTTGCTCATACGAAGTTGAACAGCTACACTGATGATGTCATCCCAAGTGGCATTTGTGCGAGGAAGTGTATCAAGGGCAGCCCAAATCCTATCTTTATTTGTTTCTCTCTTCAAGAAGTTTAGCATCTGCTGACCAACGGGGCTCAACACTGGGAATATACCATCAACAAAACCAGATCCATATTTCCATCCTTTTCCTCTTAAAGAACCACCTAAGATTGATTATTTACGAAAGTTACTGAAAAAACTCGGGAAGGAACAGAACGTGAATATTCACATAGTATAATACTATTATACATATCCGTGGAACCTCAGTGTTAAATATCGTTGCTACCTTTTTTTCTTGACACATTTTTATGGTTAAAATGTGTCAACTTTCCATCTTTATCAAAGAAAAGACTGTCACGTCTAAACTTCTTCTCAGTAGGCTCCTCAGTTGGATTGTTTGCTCTGCATATAAAACCACCCTTAGAAGTGTTTACCCTAGTGACAATATAAATTGCTGCACATCTGGATATCAACCTAAACAGAGGAAAATATAGCAAACTGTCAAATTAAATCTTTTCAATGTATAGCAAAAAAAATTCCATCAATATTACTTCAAATCCCCGCAAAGAAGTACAAGAAGCAAACATGAATCAAGTATCTTTCAAGCTTAAACACAAACATGTAAAAGGACACCAAACAAGTGTTATTAAAATGCTGAATAAATGTTTATCACCTTGTTATGCACTGTAACACTTATTCATTTGGCTGAAATTTACATTGCCAAAGCATTGCAACAATCCCCCGCCCATAGTGCAAATTTTTTTAAAAACAATCAAAAAAACACATTGTTCTTGCTAGCAGATAATTATTCCACACTCAACATTCTAACATGTGTCTTAGAAAAACAATTTAATACTACAAAAATTTACAGCAGTGAAGATAATAAATTCATCAAATAGATAACCAATGAAATGAAAGAATTTAAGACCTTTAACATACATGGGCCAAAGTGTAATTCATAAGTATAGACATTAAAGACAAGGATAAGCAAATTTGCAAGAACTTGAAAGTTGAAACCAGTGTCCAGTAAGTAGGCATAGAGATAAGAGTTTTTACATAGATAAGGCCTTGTTTGTCCTGCCCAGATTGGTTTATTTTATAAAACTCAAACAATCTGCTTCCAGTGTGAAATGTTATCTATACACAACCACAAACATGTATATGCATTGGTGTGTAAGTGTGTATGTATAGTAGACTAGTAGTGTTGTGTATGTGGTTGAATAAGAACAAAACGATATCCATGACGGTTAAGCTCAGCCATATTTGAAAGCCTTTATATATGACAATAAAAGATTTGCTTATAATTTTTAAATTAATAAATAATCTATAAAAAAAATTGCACGCACTTGTACATAGAAAAAGCATATTTTACGGTGTCTCAGTTCGTTGAACAGTGACATTAAGGGCTTACCATCCCAAGGTCATAGGTTCGATTCCTGGGAGGCGTGGAAGTAAGTTGACTGTCATGCTCGGTGGATACGAGTGTGCTAGCAGTCCTCCGGATTAATCGAGGTGCGTGAAAGTTGATCCGGACACCGGATTATCAAAAAAAAAAGCATATCTTTATTAATAAATTATACGAGTAACTTTTTAGTAACAACAGTAACTTTTGTAAGCCAAACAGTTAATACATTTTTATTTTGACAAGATTTTGCACCGTTAAGTATGACCATTTTGTGTTCTGCAATTGATCGTGCAAAGTTAAGCCTGACTTTCTGGTGATTTATCTATTGGCTCGGACAGACTACCATATGTTTTCTTCTTCGATGACTTGCTATGACGATTTTGAAGAAAGTAATCCACTAAGAGGAAATTCAGAAGTGAACTATCAAGTTGCTAGTGGGTTTGATAATCTTGAACCCGAAAGCAGCTTGCAGAGCTAAAAAGGCAAGATAGTTTCTAATGTGCATTCTGTAAATTTTTCAGATGGAGAACGATAATAACGATCTGTTGCAATACAATTCAAATCCCCCCCCCCCTTTTTTTTGCATGGTATGCTGTTTCATTGTGCAAAATGCAAATAGATATCCAAACTCAAACTTTCACTTGAATTGCTTTTTCGTCTTTCCTGTTCTTTTGCAGAGGTTCTGGTCAAATCTACAAAGATAATACTCCATACACCATACTCCGGGTATGAGAATATATTTGCCCATATAGACTTTACCAAAAAGTACCAATGTAAATTCCTAAAAACTACATATGACAAGTTTTAGTGACTGTTTACTTGCACAGTACCATAAACATACAGAACATTGTACTATATGTCTAATGCAAAAGCGTATGTACAATGGTGTAGATTGCAGAAGCTTCTCAAGCATGGCACCATGGGATTACCAACGCTTACTGATAATCCTTTGTAAACTTCTGCACTCATCGTGGTTCTTTTAAATCTCTCTAGCTATTTAATATGCTAACTAATGCAATATCGAATAATTGCCGAGGTTCAATAATCGTCCCAAAAATTTCTTTTACGATAGAGATTATATGTCCTCGAAGAAAACAGAGAATACGGAAATGTACTTGGCTAAACGCAGAGATAATGACAATTTAAGTGCAAGTCAAATCAGCACATTCAACTGCATGAACCCGACAGTAATTCTTGGTACCTGCAATATGGTAACAGTATTTAATGTTATCCAATGTATACGCAAGCAAAACTATGATTTTGTCAAAACCTAGATATCTGACTAGAGAATCCATGAGGTCAAGTAACACCAAACAAAATATTGAGCCTTGACAACCAAACATTCTCTAACTGTACCTAATAGACGTTTGCAAAGAAGAGTTGGAGCTTAAAACCAAACAAGTTTGCAAAGAAGAGTTGGAGCTTAAAACCAAACAAGTCAATACCTATTCGTCCTTATCTTCCGAAATTGCCACAATCTCTGGCTCCTACATAAAAGCAGAAAGAATCTCATCATCTGGCCAACCCCATTTCTTAATGATCCCATTACCGCCCTCAAACTGTTTTGTTCAACCAACTCTTTACTTGAAATGCGGTTACACAGTGACTATTTACTGGCTCACATCCCATCTTGTTAACCTCTTTAACAAGCATTTTACCTGTTACCATTTTTCTACACGAGCAAAAACCGATTTGGCAAGATTTAAAGCTGAGTTCCAAAACACAAAATGAACCCCACTCATCAAGACATCCCAGTTCCGGATGCTGATAATGAAATAAACAGACAACGCCATTAATAGAACCACGGAGCATCCTCTCGTTATAGAAGTCAATCTTTTAGGATAACATTATCCAGGACGGACAATCCCATGAGGGCTAAGCTCAAAGAGATTGACTCTCCTTAACGCGCAAGAGAGTTTATCAATGTAAGTGGGTGAAAAACCATAAATCTAAGTGCCTTTTTTGGTTAAGTTATTGCAATGATGATAAACAGATATAAATTTTGGATCAAAATTAAGAGCTAGCCAGGACCTGGAAACACTCCCGAAACATTAGATACATAAATACAGCAAATAATTGAAGCAAATTGGCAAACAATCCATGGATAATTGGTCCTGTAAAACAAACATTGTCTAAAATCTAAAGCACGTTTAATTCTATATCGCTACACTAATAAGTTGTTACAAAAAGTTATAGCTTGAAATTGCCGGATACAAATACCTCCCCAATTCAATGATTATAAAGAAAAAACACCATTTGCCATACCATTCTTTTCCAAGAAGCAGTCAATTTGAAACACATACAACCTTCACACTTCTTTGTCAGAACTATGAGTAGGGGATGACATATAAGAGTTTCTATTTTAATAATCGAAGCGAAACAAATAACTTTAGTTGGTGACCTTTCTGCTAAATTTCTGTGCATTATCCTCCACATCTCCATACAAATTAATCACTTCCCGAAAATTCGTACAGAATTTATCTACAAACCTTTTTCTAAAGTTCTCCCCACTAAGTCTTATAAAAGAACACAAGGTCAAGTCCTTCAGTACACCCTTTGACAACAGAAACTTAACAACCAAATAATAGAGTTATCATAACAGCAATAGAGGTAGATAAGAGTGTTGCAGTAGAGAAGAACAACTACAAGCTTGTATTACTAATGGAAGAATTATAGGACTACATTGTGAATGAGCTTGATGCTAGATGGAATGATTAACCAGAACTATTTATAGAACACTTGACAGTGGTATACTACACAGCTAGGCAAGAACATGGTGATCATGATGGAAGTAACAGCTAGGCAAGAACATGCTGCTGAGTTGTTCACATGTGCACCTGTATGTGTGTACCATGTGATGCCTTATTATGCATATGCTAATACATGTGCTATACTCTAACACCAAACACCGCAGCATAGTCCGATTTTCCAAGCTATGCATAATAACAAGGGGAGGATGTGAAACCTGTGATACACCCCATCCCATTTTGTTAACCAAAAAGTCCATTACCCGCTCTATCTTCGCCTCTGAAGTTGTCATGATAAAGGGCTGTTTCCTAACAGCCAAAAGAATTTCTTCGTCTGACAAACCCCACTACCTATACAAATCCCACTTCCGCTCTCGAGTTGATTTGCTTACTGCAGAAAACAGGTGGATTGCATCCAAAAAAACTTCTCTTTTCTAGATGAAACCCCATTTCTTTAATTTCTTCAACGAAAATTTTAAACCTGTCCTTACTATTTAGCAGGGTCCCCGGTTGGTCCTTGGTATTTTCAAAATCCTAGAATATGGTACCCCATAATGTCGCAGCAATTCAAAATTAGGTACTAATGTTTTCGTCAAATCTTGTTTTAGCGTACTGGGGGCCCTCTTAACCGCAAAAATTACACTCTCATTTATCTTTAAGTAAACCCTTCAAAATCTCACAAGACGGTTTAATACAATTTTCTAAACCGCGTTTAATAACATATCCATTAGATGCGAGAATTTGACAAAGGTCATCGGATGTAAACCCATACGAATGTAAAAAGTCTAATTTGGACTTGGCTATATTGACATTCAAGGATAACATAAATGGGTACTTCTTGAGTAGTTTCGAAAACTGGGTATCAGAAAATCCATAATTCTCGAAAAGGGCCTTAATAGAAGTGAGTTTAGAACTAACATTCTGAGACAAATATCTATGGGTTGAATTGAAGAAACACAAATGGGTTGATTTTAAACAAGTAACAGCAGCAGCAGTGTTATTCTTGAGCATATACTTGTGCATAAAACTGATAATAGTGAAGTGAATATAGAGACAAGGGGTGTCTAAAAATGACATGAAGTACAAACCTTTGTGATTCTTTTGAGTGGAGAGGCAAGGGCTTTGCAGTCTGCTTAGGTTGTTGCTGTCCGTAAATTTGTGTGTGGTAAGAATAGAGGGGATAATTGAAGAAGAAACTGGAGATTTGGGCCACTGCTAAATACCTGGGTTGGGTTACAAATACAAACTTTTACTACTGATAATAATCAATGTACTACTAAAAAACTTACTGAGACTGCAAGATCCGAACATTAAATTACTACAAATATAAACTTTTATTAGATAACTATCAATGTATTACTATTGCAAAACTAAAGATACTACTATTGCTATGCTTATAATAACTCGGAAATGCATAATGAGATAGGTCAGGTGGTAAAGAGCTTATCTCTTGTGGTTCTAGGTTCTATATAAGCCTATTTAGTCAAAAAAAAACAAAAAAAAACAAACAAATCATAGTAAATTTGATAGTTTTAGGTTTTACGTGTTTTTAAATCATTTTTTTTAATTCTAATAATCGTATTTGTTTTATCAACGTAATGTGACGTGATTTTGAAACTGAACCGAACCTGAATCAATTGTAATCAAATCAAGAATTTTAAAACCAAAATCGAACCATCGAATTCGATTACGGTTACGATTTTCAGTTTTAAAAATCGAAGATATGCATTTCGATTTCAATTTTATCCCAAAAATTAAATGGAACCGCACCGTGCTCTTCCCTATATACACTTTTGAGATCACAACCACAATTTTTTTTAATAAATACTGTATCACGTTTTTAGGCAAAATTGATTTAAAGTTGAAGTAGTTTTCCCGACAAAAAATGGAAAAATTAATTGTAATACTTTTAATTTTAATTTTTAATTAAATAATATATAAGTTTCGCTTCAACTTGTTACTTAAAACATGAAATAAAATTTGAAAAGAATATATTATAGAGAGTAGGGAGTCTGAGATATATCTCAGGTAATTTCCTTGGGATACTTAATTTTTATATATAAAAGACCAAAAGCTCTCCCCCCTTGGAAGAAAAAGCTCTCGGCCAACATAGAAAAAGGAAGAAGAAAATTCTTCCTCCCCCATTTCTGTTAGGTCCGATAAGATTGTAGAAGGGGGGGTTGAATACAATCTTTACCTTTTTATCGAAATTTGTCCGTTAGATAATATTTTAGCAAAGACAAATTTGTGCGGAATTATTTAACACAATTTTTCAAGTTGAATATAACTGTATATTAACTTGATGTGGTGTTACAAAATCAGTATAACAACTTATCAAGATGTTAATAACTAATTAGAAAATTCGACATGAACTTTTCTAATTTAGTTAATAATAATCAAGATAAGAACTAGGAAACTTAATTCGCTAGTAGTACAAGAATCACAAATAGACAATTTCTAGCGGATAGAATATTACAAAGATGAAGAACTTGAATTTCTGGGAATTATTTAAGCTTTAGTGTTCTTGATATTCTTGAGAGAGAAATATGTTCTGGATATAATGTTTCTGCTGTGTTTTTCTCGGATATGACCTAATCTGCTCTGTTCTGTTCTTTAATATCAGTAACAGGTCTTGCTGGCTTTCTGTAGGATATTTAACTGCTCCAGCATGACTTAAACTGCTACCAAGACTTGATTTTTCTTCATTAAGACTTACACAAACCTCCATTAAGACATAAAACTTGTCGGTATGACTTAATCAGAAGTTCGGTATGACTTAAAACAGCTGGCAGAGGTCGGTATGACTTAATCTGAAGAACTCAGTAGTTATGACATAATCTGTCTTTGCTCGGTAAGACATAACACTGAAGCTTGGCTCGGTAAGACATAAATCTGATATCTGTCGGAATGACTTAAATTAGGTCATACCGAATCTTTACTTCACCAAGGCATAATCCAGTCTTCTATATTTAAGTCATATTGATCCATTTAATTAATCAATGATTAACCAATTCATATTTAATTGATACAATAATTAATTTAATAAATTAATTAATTCTTCCAGAATTAATTCATTTAATTAAATCAACCAAATGATTTATATCAATTATAAATGAATTTAATTAAATCAATAAATAATTAATTTAATTCTTACAAACCACTGAAGGTAATAAAGAATTACCACTGACTTGTGTTGACGTTCGATGTACTGTCTGGTTCATGAACGACTAACTTCAATGATGCTTCTTCACTTTTGACTTTAGGTTGTGGTTTGTTTCTTCTCTCAATTCTCTTGTACTGTAACTGACATTCAAACTATCACTCGAAAAATCTCTGTCACTGTTCTAATGAATCCATTCACTTCAATGCTATACTGGGGATTGATCAGATTACTAAATCGTCTTCCAGTGTATTACATCAAAACTATAGATTGACTTTTCTTCTTTCTTCTGACAGATAATACTTCTTGAGATTCCTGTGACAGTTCATATGTATATTTACTTATTACAATTTGGTTTAAGTTGATTAGGATCCTCTAACTACAAATAGGCTGAGTCATATGCCTTTCAATCTCCCCCTATTTGTTTGTTAGACAATAACAAGCAAATTCCTAGAGGATACCTCAACTAATCCAACTTAACCAAATGAAAGATAAAACTTTAAATACTAAGTAAATATGAAAAAAAAAGTTCTGGTTTATATTTAACATTTGCCAGATTCAAACATGAAAGATAAATACAAGATAGATGATCCTCTATACTGATCATATGATACAAATTCCTATCAAGATTTATCTAAGCTCTAAAGATATAATATGTAGAGCAATTCTTTTTCTTCAGTTGTCTTCCCTTCTGAATTCTCCTTCTTCTGGCTCATCTGTGACTTGAAGTTTCATGTGTAAATCAGAATCAACAAGACGTTCTCTTCTTGATGACAATCCTTGAGGTAAGACTAAAGGAATTCCAAGATTCTTTCTCAGTTCACCTTGAAATTTCTTGTAATATTTTATGTTTGTTTATGCATAGGATCGAATGTGATCTGCAGCTATTACCTTTTCTTCAGTCAAGAATCCATGATTTCTGAGAGCATATTCAGCATATACCAAGTGTTTTGCATGATGTTCATATAACTCATCTTTCTGAAGATTGATTGAATGAAGTACCTCTCCCTTAAGAAATTTTACTTGTGGAGGATCCTTAATCACTTCTGGTCCAGCTCTTTCAGCAAATTCTTTGAACTTCTCATGTAACAACACACCTAGCTCAGAAGATGTTCTCACCTTAGGCCTAAGTACCCAAATCTGTCAGCGATCTGTCATAAAAGAACTGAATAGATACTCTGAAAGTTCCAACTTTATGACAATCCACAAATATTACCAGCTCATCAGATTTGGGTTCAAATGCAGTAGTTATCCTGATGACTTCTACCTTTAAAGCCTTTATGTACATATCATGAATTGGATTTGCCAGTTTGAATTCCTCGAGAATTTCTCCAAGACGACGATCTTCATAATCAGAACTCTGAGGTGAATCAATTGCTTTTTGAGCACGTTCCCATTTGTCACCGCTCTTTAGTCTGATATATGTCTTTCTCTTCTCAACATTTATAGCATGTAATCGTTGTAATGCTTGCTGTTCAGCTTTCTGAAGTTCTTCATTTCGTGCAATTTGCTCTAATGACTTTTGAAGCTTTTCTTCTCTCATCAGCAAATTAGCTTCCTTCTGAGCAAATAATTCAGATTCTTTCTCTGCTTGTTGAGCTTCATATTCAGATGTCACTGGTCCTTCATCTTCCCAGTGACTAAGATCAGGTTCAGGAAGTTCTTCACCTTGATCAGGGAATTTAAGATCAGCAAAAACATCGAAGTTATCCGGTTCACCCGTGTAATAATAACCTGTGTTCTTGTCTTGAATTTCTTCTTCAGTTTCTTCAACTACTTTCTTCCTCTTATCTCTCCTATCTTCACTTTGGTCAGATTTTCCAGATTTTCCCTCTCCTCCCTCTTTTTCTTTAGTTTTATCTTGTGACCCCTTTGATTTCTCCCCCTTAGTTGAGGAATCCTCTACAGATTTATCAGTTGCCCCAGCTTCAGGATCTTGTTCATCATCATCACCACCCTTACTTGTAAAGAATTCAATTTCTTCATTTGTAGGTTTGCGACTTTGACTTACAAGATTAAACAGATGTCTTAACCCTTTAGCCTGGTGTGCATTTTGCTTTTCGATCTGGTCTAGACGAGAATCAGTAGATTCCTGATTGTGATGTACCTCTGACTGTAGAGTGTCAACTTTCACGGAAATCTCAGAAATTAACATGTCTTGAGCAACAGTAATATCTCCAGAGTCATCAAGTGCCTTTTCATGAGAGAGTTCGAGAGAATCTATCTTCTTGGTGAAAGATGTCTTTAAGTAGTTTATCTCCTTCTTGATTCCAGCAAGCTGACTGTTGACAGATGTGGATGAAGAAGATCGCTCACCCACTTGTGCTCTAAGGAATTCTGTTTCAGCCTTGCTGACTGCAAGTTCTTTCTCTAAAGCAGCTATCTTTTCTAATAGTGAGAGAGTGTATGTGTCAGTGTGTGCGCTCACCTGACGTTCACTTTGAGATCCACTCACCTGAAGTGTATGTGTTTCACTCAATTTTATGGTATTCCTCACATCACTCCTCTCAGATTCCTTAGTTGCTTCCAGATTTGTACCTGCAGTTAAAATCACCCTAGCCTCCTCTGGGAAGGTCAGTGGTGGTGCAATGTGAGTTCGCAAATCCCCGTCCTTAATCAATTCCACTTGTACATTTTGATTTGTAATCTGAGTTGCTTCAGTAGTAGATTGATCAAGTTGCCTTCCACTTTCTTCAGTCGAAACTGTGAGTGGAAACTCCCTTGAGGGATCTAGGAATGTTTCTCCTAGGAGGGGAGATAATGGTTCCATTAAAGTTGGCAGGGAACCAAGATTTTCCTCAGAAGTCTGTGAAGACTCTTCTACCGTAACTATGGTAGGCACTGTTTCAGACTCTATGTGCTCTCCTGTCAATGTGTCCTTATTTGCATCATAATCTATTTGTTCTCCCATTGTTAGTAATAACAAAGGGGTTGTGCTTGACACATTACAGGATGCCATGGCCCTATGGCGAATTTCAATAGTATCATCCTGTTGAGAGGATGATCCTAGTAACTGTTGCATGGCCATATCAACGTCCATATCTTGTTGAGAAGATACGGATGGGCTTACAGTTGCCTCTGAATCAGTTCTATTTTTCTTTTGTAGAGGCAGAGCTGTGGGTTCACTCATTATATTTCTTCTTTTCTTTGATCTTTGAAATGGAATTTTCTTTCTGGAGTGAAAGGTTTTAAGTGATGTTGATTCAGTGTTTGGCTCTATGACCGGGGTTAGAGATTGCAGTCTTACAATCCCTTGGTCAGCCCTATCAACCACTTGGGTTCCAGAAATAGATTGAGAAGTAGAAATAGTTTGAGGAACAAAAGACAATACTTGGTCAGCTGATTCTGCGATAGTCTCTGATAAGATAGGTTGATTTAATTCAGGTTCAGGAACAGATGCAGTTTCTTCCACTGGATGTTCAACAGCAAGTGCAGGTGGCTGAGGAACAATTTGCTGAGCAGGATCAACTTGTTGATTGCCTAGATCTTCATTATCAACAAGTATGTTTTCCACTGGTTGTTCAGGGTTTTGTTCAGGTTGTTCATGTTGTTCAGGTTCTGGTACAGGTTCAATGACAGGTAGTTGTATATAGTTTGACATGTATTGGGTGACAACTACATGTATGTTTGTGAATTTAGGCTTGTTGCTGTACTCAGTGAACAATCTGGTAGTAGGTTTACCTGACGCCAATGATTCTCCATTCAAGAATTGGGCTTGGTTTTCTAGTTCCACTAGATGATTAAAAATCAATGACAGGAATCTTGGATAATAACATGATACTTTTTGTCCATTATCAAAATTCCTCTTTGCATTAATGATTTTTCTAACCATAGGAACACACAGTAGTCTACCAATATTAATTCGTCGGTTATGTGCAACTGCATATCCAATATGCTGCAAGAAGGATGGTAATACCCCGAAGTTCCCTTTAGTAGTATTGGCAAAGACTCTAGCTAATGTGTCAAACAGATAGTCCCATTCCTGAACAAAGTTCTTTTTATTCCAGACAGTTTGATTAGGACTGTCTTGATAGAATACACCATTCAAAAAATTTATCAATTCTTGATCTGATGGTAACTCTTCGAAATTGTCAGTTGGAAAATTTAAGACCGTATTTATTGTATTTTCATTCACTGTGTATTGATTGTCTCCTACAGAGAAGACAAATGATCTGTTATCATTAGAAATGACAGCAGTAGTACACATGATTCGCAAAGGTTCAATTTTCAATGGAGCATCCAAGCTCAAAGCAGTGCGAACCAGTGAATTTTCATTTAAAAATCGAATCCACGGTCGAAAACGTTCAACTGAACATTTTTCTGGACCAAAATAACCGATTAAATTATGTTTAATAATTTCAAATCGATCAGCCATTTTAATTAAGATTTAATTTCTTTGAAAATTTCAGATTTTACAAAATTATGATTTAAAAATTAATTTTTCGAATTAATAATTAATTAAAAATTCGAAAAAATTAACTTTTCTCCAAAAATTCTGAAAAATTCACACAATGATCCTTGTATACACACAAACAACCGTATATTTTTAGTTTTTCAAGAATCGAAACCAGTTGCTCTGAAAATCAGATCGAAATTAACGATTTTCGAACAACAAATTCTTCAAAAACCGAACCAAAACACGATTTTAAACACTCAAAACGTAGATAATCAGACAAGGAGTCGAGTTATGTGATTAGTTCGTGATTATCAGCAAGATTTGAGACAAAAATCGGACATGAACGATTGGTATGTTCGTGTATATATGTATGTATCTATTTAGTTCTCTAAGACTTAACTTGAGAGAATGACATAAACCAAAATATGACTTAACTCTACTAACTACTATATATATACTAGCTAGACGAATAAGACTTAAAAAATAACTAACAAGACTTAAAACTGTTACCTGCTTTATATATATATTAACTGATTAAGTCATAAATTTAAAATAAGACTTAAACACAACAAGACTTAAAACTCCGAATAAGACTTAATAATATTAGAATAAGACTTAATTAATACTTAAATTAAAAACTCGCAAAGTCCTAATGTTGACAGACTCGAGAATATGACTTAAACTAACAAAAACTCGGTAAGACTTAACCTGTTTAAGTCATACCAATTTTAAGTTAAGTCATATTTATTGTTTTTCCTAATTTTAAGTCATATTTACTTTAAACAAACATTAAAAAACACAATAAAATATACAATTAACTTATAAAAATAATAAAAATATTATAGAAATTTAAACAAATAATAAAAATAATTATAAATACCATATGCTATCCTATTAACGAAAACAAAGCAATATTAACAGGACAAACATTACAAAACATATGATAAATTAATTACTAAAATAGAAATAAATATCTACAAATATTCTAAAAATACAGAAATATGAAGTATCAAATAATATGAATAAACAGAGTGAAAAATAACTTAACAAGCAAGAAAATCAGATGGTAAAATAATTATACAAGTGATTTCAAACAACAAATATTCACAGAATAATCACTTGCAAAATTATTAAAGATCAAATTTCAGATATTAACAGTATTAATTACTAGGGCTGTTTAACATACCCAATTCACTAACAATTTTAGTGAATGAGGATTCATTAAGCGACTTAGTAAAAATATCTGCAGTTTGATCTCCAGAGCCTACAAATAGTAGTTGTACTGTACCATTCATTACATGCTCTCTTATAAAATGATACCTTATGTCAATGTGCTTTGTCCTTGAGTGCTGCACAGGATTGCTGGCGATTGCTATGGCACTTGTATTATCACATAAAATAGGAATATTTTCCAATACAATGCCATAGTCCATTAATTGATTTCTAATCCATAAGATCTGAGCACAACAGCTTCCAGCAGCTATATATTCAGCTTCGGCTGTAGAGTTGGAAACTGTTTGCTGTTTCTTACTGAACCAGGATACCAATCTTCCACCTAGGTATTGACAACTCCCAGATGTACTTTTCCTGTCTACAACACTTCCTGCATAGTCAGAATCTGTATATCCAATTAAAGTTAAACCAGATTCATTAGGGTACCAGATGCCTAAATTAGGCGTACCCTTTAGATATCTTAAGATTCTTTTGACAGCAGTGAGATGGATTTCTTTAGGGTTCGCTTGGAACCTTGCACACAAGCATGTGGCAAACATTATATCTGGTCTACTAGCAGTTAGGTAAAGCAATGAGCCAATCATACCTCTATAGCCTGTGATATCTACCTTGGCAGAACTTTCACATAAACCAATTTTGACAGCTATAGTTGATGGTGTCTTTGCTGATGAGCACTCCTCCATGTGATATTTCTTGAGGAGCTCCTTTATGTACTTGGATTGACAAATAAAAATTCCATCTTGTCTCTGACTTATTTGTAATCCAAGAAAGAATTTCAGTTCTCCCATCATGCTCATTTCAAACCTACCCTGCATTAATTTAGAAAACTTCTTGCATAGAAGCTCATTAGTAGACCCAAATATAATATCGTCCACATAGACTTGGACTAGTATTATATCATTCTTATGTCTTTCAGTGAAGAGCGTTTTATCTATGACACCTCTTATAAAACCATTTTCTAATAGAAATTCAGAAAGAGTGTCATACCATTTTCTTGGGGCTTGCTTAAGACCATAGATAGCTTTGTAAAGAAAGTAAACATGGTCCAGATGATCTTGATCTTCAAAACCAGGGGGCTGTTCTACATACACTTCTTCATCTAGCTTACCATTCAGAAAGGCACTCTTGACATCCATTTGATAAACTTTGAATCTTGAATAGGATGCAAATGCCAAGAATATTCTGATGGCCTCAAGTCTTGCCACTGGAGCATAGGTCTCGTCATAATCAATGCCTTCAGCTTGAGAATAACCTTTAGCTACCAGTCTCGCTTTGTTTCTTATCACAGTGCCATCTTCATCTAGTTTGTTTCTGAATACCCATCTTGTGTCCACCACTTTTCTATCTTTAGGTCTGGGTACCAGCTTCCATACTTCTAGTTGCTTAAATTGATTGAGTTCATCTTGCATAGCAATCACCCAATCAGGATCAGATAGAGCTTCTTCTACTTTCTTAGGTTCCATGACAGACAGGAACCCAGAATAGTTACATTGATTCTGATAAGCTCTTCTTGTTTTCACACCAACATCTGGATCACCAAGAATCAGCTCAAAAGGATGAGCTCTATTCCAAACAGATTGTCTGGGAAGAATTGATCTTGATGATTCGCCTTGATCTTCAGTATGATGTTGAGTATGACTTGTTGACCCTTCATTATCTCCCCCTGAGTTGTTGCCAGTTTGACTTGTTGATGGTTCAGGAATATCAGTGGTGTCTTGAAAATTATCATTGTTTTCACCAGCATCACCTTGATCATTACCACCAACATTTGGATTATTATTATCAGCAACAACGTCAGGTTGATTGTCATCATCTGAATCTGAGTCTGACATATCATCAAACTTAAGCTTTTCAGATGAATCTTCATTTTGGATACTTGGGAGTTTTGTGTCATCAAATGTAACATTGACACTTTCCATAGTTTTCTGTTGATCAATAAGATACACCTTGTAGGCTCTTCTAGTATAACCAATAAATATTGCTTCATGTGCTTTTTCTTCAAATTTACTACCTTGATCATCTCCTTCTTTCAGCACAAAGCATTTTGTCCCAAATACATGGAAGTACTTGAGAGTTGGTTTCTTGTCATGTAGAGCTTCATATGGTGTCTTCATTAAGTCTTTATTGATAAGTGTTCGATTCTGGGTATAGCATGCAGTGTTGACAGCTTCAGCCCAAAAGCTCAAAGGAAGCCTTGATTCACTTACCGTAGTACGTGCAGCTTCAATCAAGGTTCTATTCTTTCTTTCAACTACCCCATTTTGTTGAGGAGTTCTTGGAGCCGAGTACTGTCTAGTTATACCCTTTTCAATGCAAAAGTCATTCAGAACTGCATTCTTGAATTCAGTTCCGTTGTCTAACCTTATAGCTCTTACTGGACGATTAGAGTCCAACTCAATTAACTTAATGTGATCAACTACCAGTTGTGGAGTTTCATCTTTTGAGTTCATAAATAGTACCCATGTGAATTTTGAGAAATCATCAACAATCACTAGAGCATATCTTTTTCTTGACATGGACATTACACTAACTGGACCAAACAAATCCATATGGAGAAGTTGTAATGGTTCAGTTATTGATGATGTGTTAATGCTCCTGTGAGTTGCCCTTTTTAACTTTCCTTTTTGACAAGCATCACATAGACCTTCCTGAGTAAATTCAATCGAAGGTAAACCTCTCACCAATTCTCTTTTAACTAGAGAATTCATAGTTTTGAAGTTTAGGTGAGAAAGTTTCTTGTGCCATAACCAACTTTCATCAGTGAATGCCTTTGAATAAAAACATCTAATTTCATCTGTGCTTCCAGAGTTCATATTGGCTATGTACAAGTTTCCTTTTCTTACTCCAGTCAACTGCGGCCTTTCATTTCTCTTGTGTGATATTAGACAATTCTTCTTGTTGAAATGAACTTCATAACCTTTGTCACAGAATTGACTAATACTTAGCAAATTGTGCTCAAGGCCGTTCACAAAAGAGACATCTTCAACGATAACATTTCCAGCTTCTAATCTGCCATATCCATCAGTTTTACCTTTGCTGTTATCTCCAAAGGTAACGACTGGGCCGGCCTTATCTACCACATTTGTCAGCAGGGCTCTATATCCGGTCATATGCCTTGAACATCCACTGTCCAGAATCCACATGATTCGTTCAACCTGTTTTAAACCCTGCAATGACAAATTAATTAGACTTTCTTCGGAACCCAAATTTGATTGGGTCCGGAGTACTTAAAGAATTGGCCTTTATCAGGCAAAGCAACACTTTTTATTTTAACAACATTTTCTTCAGGTACTGGACATTTAACCCTATAAACAGCTTTAACTTGTTTTGGTTTCAGCTTGGGTAACCATGTCTTCACCATATCCTGAGAGGACTTGAAGTCCTAATCTTAGAATTAGGTGGTGTTACAGTCCTGGATCTAACATGTTTATTTCTGCTCATATGCTGTCTAGGAACATTCTTATCAACACATGCATGATTACCGTTAAAGTAAGCAGACATTATATTAAAAGCACAAGACATGCAATTAACAGCATTGCATTTCTTATGAGCAGTATCAATAACAGGAATAGCATGCATGGTAGATATGTTGTTGCATTTATTCATGTTGTTACTTCTACTACTAGTTTTCAAGGAACTAGTAGACTCACCAACTCTTTCTGTTTTCTTAAACACAGACTTTCTATCTTCATCATTTTTTAACAACTTGATTACTTTCTAAGACTATGCCATTAGCTAAATCCTCAATGTGCATCTCTTCCTTAATGATTAAAGATGTTGTATCCAAAGGTTCTGCTATGGATGTCTTAAAGAGTGGGTTACTAACACCCTTAAGCACTATTGGTATACCCCTTTCTACAGCATTGACACGATTAGGGGTAATAATGCTTTTTCGTCCAATAGCTTCATTATAATCAAACCCAATTCCTACGGTTTGATTAATAGCTTGTTGGTTGAACAACTCTTTAGCTACTTTACATGAATTAGAAGTAGCACTAACCCTTATTTCTAGCTCAGCTATTGTTTCACGTTGTTGAACCACTATCAACGCTAGAGACCTCTCAAGTTCTTTTAGAATTCTTATTTCTGATTTTTGTTTATCATGGCAATTTTGTACATCGTGTAATTCTGATAATTGATTACTAAGATCTGTATTTAACAAATTGATCCTTTCAATCTCTCTATTAGCACAACCTAGTGAATCACTAAGTTGATAGATATATTGACTTTCAGTACATGATACCTCAGATGAAGTACCACTTGAGTTATCAGATTTTGCCATCAGGGCAAGATTGCCATACTCTTCATCTTCAGAGTCTGTATCATCCCAACTCTTCCCAGCAGCCACATAGGCTTTACCTGTCTTCTTCTTCTCAGATCCAAAGTCTTTTCTTTGGTTTTGTTTTGGCTTCTGACATTCAGTAGCAAAATGTCCAAGTTCATTACAGTTGTAGCATCTAATTTTACTTCTTTCAACCGTTCCAGTTTTGTAACCTCCTCTGTTACTTGAGGATGAAGAACCTCCTCTTTGGAACCTGTTAAAGTTAGATTTGTACCTGAACTTGGGATTCTTCCTGAATCTGAAGTTACTGAATTTTCTTACCAATAAAGCCATGGACTCATCTTCCAACTGATCAAGCTCTTCTAACGAATAGAAGTCTCCTTCATCTGGACTAGCATTTGTTTGACCAACTTCAACTTCAAGCTTGCCACTGTCAACACTACAAGATTGAATAACCTTATCTTCCACTTCCTGTTTGTTCTCAATAATAAGAGCTGTAGAAGTATTAGCAACTCTTCCTTTTCCATAAATCTCCTTTTGTTGAGATTGTTCCAGTTCATAGGTTTTTAAAACACCAAAGAGTCTTTCTACAGTAATTTCACTTAGATTCCTCGACTCTCTGATAGCTGTAATCCTATGTTCTAGATGAACAGGCATTGACAGTAGAAATTTTCTGTTGATCTCTTTCTGAGTGTAGTACTTGTCATGCATTTGTAAATTGTTGACAAGTTTGTTATATCTTTCAAACACATCTTGAATACTTTCATTGGATGCTGATCGAAAGTGTTCATACTCAGATGTCAGAATTTCTAGTCGATTCTCCCTAACTTCCTCTATTCCTTCATTCACAGTTTCAATGGTTTCCCACATTTGCTTTGCAGTCTTGCAGTTTATCACATGACTGTACATTACAGAGTCTAGAGAATCTATTAAGATCAGTCTTAAATTAATGTCAAGTCCAGCTTCCTCTCTTTCAGCAAGAGTGTATTCAGAAGAATCTTTGTGTACAAACCTTGCAGAGGCAACAACTTTTCCATCAGTAACAACTTCAGGAATTAATCCAAAAGGTATTATTGGTCCTTCTGATAAGACTTTCATGTACTTAGGATTTGCAACCTCGAGGAACATTAACATTTTGTTCTTCCACATATCATAACTGTTTTTGTCATATGTGGCAATTTTCATAGTTCCAACTTTAGAAGACATGAAGAATTTTTTAAGAGAGTTAAAAAATTCGGGGATGATTTTTAATCGAGTAAAATGGGATCTTTGATTTGTGTATCAATCAATCGGCTTTGATACCAATTGTTAGGTCCGATAAGATTGTAGAAGGGGGGGTTGAATACAATCTTTACCTTTTTATCGAAATTTGTCCGTTAGATAATATTTTAGCAAAGACAAATTTGTGCGGAATTATTTAACACAATTTTTCAAGTTGAATATAACTGTATATTAACTTGATGTGGTGTTACAAAATCAGTATAACAACTTATCAAGATGTTAATAACTAATTAGAAAATTCGACATGAACTTTTCTAATTTAGTTAATAATAATCAAGATAAGAACTAGGAAACTTAATTCGCTAGTAGTACAAGAATCACAAATAGACAATTTCTAGCGGATAGAATATTACAAAGATGAAGAACTTGAATTTCTGGGAATTATTTAAGCTTTAGTGTTCTTGATATTCTTGAGAGAGAAATCTGTTCTGGATATAATGTTTCTGCTGTGTTTTTCTCGGATATGACCTAATCTGCTCTGTTCTGTTCTTTAATATCAGTAACAGGTCTTGCTGGCTTTCTGTAGGATATTTAACTGCTCCAGCATGACTTAAACTGCTACCAAGACTTGATTTTTCTTCATTAAGACTTACACAAACCTCCATTAAGACATAAAACTTGTCGGTATGACTTAATCAGAAGTTCGGTATGACTTAAAACAGCTGGCAGAGGTCGGTATGACTTAATCTGAAGAACTCAGTAGTTATGACATAATCTGTCTTTGCTCGGTAAGACATAACACTGAAGCTTGGCTCGGTAAGACATAAATCTGATATCTGTCGGAATGACTTAAATTAGGTCATACCGAATCTTTACTTCACCAAGGCATAATCCAGTCTTCTATATTTAAGTCATATTGATCCATTTAATTAATCAATGATTAACCAATTCATATTTAATTGATACAATAATTAATTTAATAAATAAATTAATTCTTCCAGAATTAATTCATTTAATTAAATCAACCAAATGATTTATATCAATTATAAATGAATTTAATTAAATCAATAAATAATTAATTTAATTCTTACAAACCACTGAAGGTAATAAAGAATTACCACTGACTTGTGTTGACATTCGATGTACTGTCTGGTTCATGAACGACTAACTTCAATGATGCTTCTTCACTTTTGACTTTAGGTTGTGGTTTGATTCTTCTCTCAATTCTCTTGTACTGTAACTGACATTCAAACTATCACTCGAAAAATCTCTGTCACTGTTCTAATGAATCCGTTCACTTCAATGCTATACTGGGGCTTGATCAGATTACTGAATCGTCTTCCAGTGTATTACATCAAAACTATAGATTGACTTTTCTTCTTTCTTATGACAGATAATACTTCTTGAGATTCCTGTGACAGTTCATATGTATATTTACTTATTACAATTTGGTTTAAGTTGATTAGGATCCTCTAACTACAAATAGGATGAGTCATATGCCTTTCAATTTCCCATCACTCATAAATCAAGATATAATTCCTAGGCCCTCACCATCATCTAGACAAGGTATGTTAAGAGTTTCAAGCCATTTCATCCATCCAATTTCAAGATATTAATTATAATAGATATTGTGAATAGTAACCATGGTTGGTTTTTCTTTTAGATCTTGGATTGTAAGGGTTGTAGGAGACCATTCAAGGTGTTATTGAGTTTTGTAAAGCTTATCCAAGGCTCCTAGGTGCTCAAGAAGGTATAAATATCACAAACCCTTTTGGCCATGTAGTGTTTATGATGTTTGGTAGTAGATCCATGTATATATGTATTAATCTTGGTTGTATAAGTAATGGATGACATGGATCTTGAGTTTTGATGTTGTGATTGTGGTTTTTATGATTGTGGATAGTATATGTATCTCCATGAGTGATATAAAGCATGAACTAAGTGAATTAAGTGTTGGTTGTGTTGTGGAATTGAGAAAATTGGTTGATCTAAGTGATACATGCTTGCTGAGTTTTTCCAGGAACATTGACCTGTCTTGTAACACGGTTTTGAACCCCCAAATGTTGTCCCCTGATGTCCTACCATATATTGTTGGAAAGATAATTGAATTTAGTTTCTGGAAATGTAAGGTTCATGGCTAGGTGATGTATAGATTTTAAGTTATGGCCGGAAAAGTAAATTGTGTTTCTGGATTCCGGACTGCACTAAGTGACCCCCTTGTGAACCTTGTTTAAACCCCTAAAAATATAATTGGGATCATGGAAAAATTTGAGAAGTTAGGGAATGCAGTGGTGAAGACCACCTAAAAAGAATTAAATTAAAATATGAATTTTTGAATTTTATAAAAATGCTAGAGTAAATTTCGCGCAAGGGAAAAAGTCGTTAGTGGAGCATAATTCTAGGGGTAATGGTTATGATTCGAATGTGGTAACTAAATTAAGTCGAATAAGTGACGAGCGTAATCGAGTGATGACATGAACCTATAGTGGGGCTAGAGTGACATAAGACGAGGTCATTAAGTTAATTTCGTACCCCCCTAAAACCCCGTAGTTAAAGAGATATTGTTAAGGTACTAACGAGCGGTTATTGCTTATGTATAGATCGTTCTACTCCGCACGCTCGACCACCCCAACCAAACCAAGGAAAGTTTACTTTTCAAAACTTATACTTGTACAAGGACTTTCACTGTTGTGTTTGTAGTTTTCAACCATATCAAATGCTATGTTTATCGAAGTATTGATGCAATTGAGATTGTATAAGTACATATTTGTTTGTACCCCTTGAACTTAGATTGAAATGTTTTCTTCGGACAACGACTCTACCAATAGAGGTCGTAGCGGTCCGTATATACTATTGACCGGGGAGCGGTATATTATTATATCGTAACTAGTTTGCGAAAACCCGAAGGGTCATTCGGGGAGTATCGTATACTCAAGTAACTATTGTTATATCTTCGTAAATACTCGAAACCCTATCTTGGATTAAAAGTTTATTTTATCGATTAATTATTTTCCTTCTACCGGTAAAGAAGACCCGCGGATTATTGGACTTGGATGTGGCGACTGATCATCGTCAATCCTTGTCAGGTTTTTTGTTTTCTTTAAGTCCCATTCCTCCATTTTGGAAAAAAAATACTTTGACACTGTTTCTTAGGCTTTTGTGCCAAGTTGCTGATAGTGTTCGATTTGGATGAGAAAGATGTGTACTCAATGCAGTATCTAGAACTGCAAGTTTATTTTGAAAACAAGGGCACATAGTGTTGCACCTTCGGAATTTATCAACAATGACAAGTGATTTTATATCTGATTGATACAAACAAGTTTAATAACTGCCAATCATATGAAATGTTATATTGCTTACCTTATACATATATTTCTTGCTGAGCTATAGTTGCTCACTCTTGCTTGTTTTCAAATTTACAAACACAACAGCTAAGCGAAATGGCAAGACCCAGACAGACTGCTCGAAAGCAGGTGACTAGACCCGAGCCAGCAGTTGAGATTCCATCGGTAGGCCCCATTAGCCGGATTGGTTGGCAGCTTTTGCTAGTTTGTTTTATTTATCAGTATGACCTGTGCAAGGCAGTGTATCGTAACAAACTTTCAAGCCGCCAACTTCGCTTCATATCGAAGTGTTGCTGGTAGCATAAATACTATTTAATTCGGTCTGTAATAACTCTGATACTTTTATTACTGCTTAATCAATGTTGTGACGTTTCTGAGGCTCTAACCTGTGTGTGTGTGTGCGGTGTGAGTTTATTGTGGGGTCGATGGCTGTTTCATATATTATGTGCAAGAACAGGTATGTTAGTAATGGAAAATGGACCGTGGGCGCCTAGATCTCCGACCCCGAATCTGGGGGCGTCACAGAAATGGTATCAGAGCGAGGTTACAGTTCTCAGAAACGATAGTAATTTAAGAAAGCAACCCTAATAATAATAACAATAATAATAACCCTAATAACAACCTTAATAATACTTAGAACTCTCATCGATTTTGTAGTCGGGTTATCGGATATAGCCCTGACTTTAAGGCCCGTGAGGGAACTACTCCTAAACCTTTCTTTTTGGTTAGTGACCCTCCTTATTTCCCTTGTGTAGATGGAGGAGATACCAGACCCTGAGGCTTTCGAGAGAGAGCATGATGAGGCACTGATGCGAGATACCGAAGATCCTGAGGAGGATATGGGTGCTGACTCCGAGCTTGGCCCCTGGATTACGCTGATAGGAGATACTGATGATGAGGATCCCGTTGAGGAGCCCTTTGAGCCTGAGCCAGAGCCTGTTATCCCATCTCCTGTAGCTACTGATGAGGAGAGTGTGAGATCAGGTGAGGGTCGTGTTGTGTCACCCCCACCTTCTCCACAGACATCTAGCCCTGTTTCATCGGACGGTGACTCCGAGGATGATACTTCTGGCGAGGAGGAGCTTGACCCTACCCCTGCTACTACTCCTGCTCCTGCTACTGCTGCTGCACCTGCTCCTGTTCCTGTCATACCACCTCCACCGATGGACCTACCCCCAATGTCGGGTACTGAGCACGCTTACGTGGTACAGTTCCTGACCCGAGACTTACTTTCTGCGGAGGCCCGACTTAACGAGGTGAGGTGGGCACTAGTGGAGGAGCGCGAGGCGCGCTTGAGGATCCTGGCTGAGATGAGGACCGCTGTTGCTAGGAGGACTAGGGCTCGACTCCATAGGATTGAGAGGAGGAGTCGCGAGAGGATTCTTGGATTAGGGATCCGCGGGGGCGGAGTGATCCAGGCTAGGAATGCTAGGCGTGTTGTGCGTCGTGCATTTGCCCAAGTGAGGACCTTGCTCCGCCGCGGTGCGGCCCCGTGATGTGTTACTGATTGCTCAGTCCCCTAGGTTTAGATGACATTCGTGTGTCGATTTTGCGGGATAGTTGACTTGTGCAGTGGTATCCTTTCTGACCAGTGGATGAGTAGACTGACCTACAGATATGTAGATGTGACTTCGGGTAGTATGTACGGATGTAGCCCTACTTTTGTGTAGCCCTGACTATTCGGATGATGTACTTGTATTTGTTCCACTTTTGCTAGACTTTGACATCGGAACTATGTATTTGGCTCTAACATCCAAACTTTGTGATAACCCTTGTAACGTACTTATTTAGTTTCAGTTTCCTTGATATTGTCTCAACTGCTTTACTTACCGATGCCATGCTTTACTGTTTTGATATACAACTGTGATTATACAATTGCTACAAGCCACAAATACAACCATGCTGTTTCAAATTTAAGATATGCGATTTCAAATTGTTCTCTACAATTTCCAAAAATGTTCCTACAATTTTTAAAATAATTTTTTTTCAAAAAAAAAAATTATTTTTGAGGTTTCGAAATTTTGAAAACTCTTGCAAATGTTTTCGCATCCCATAGAGATTTTTCCCAAAAATGTTTCGACGTTTTATCTCCAGCATCGGACTATTAAAACTTTTGCAACTTCCACCCTTATGAGGAGGAACGATACGTTCCTGACCCGTGCAAACGCTGTCAGGTAATTGGAAAACCCTAACCCATTTCTTGTTTTATTATCAGAATCATGCCACCCAGAAGAATGAACACTCGAGCTCACCCGATCAGTTCTGAGGGCCAAGGTAGCCACCATGGGACCGGAGGCCACCAAAACCGTGAAGGGGAGAATGTCAACCTGAGTGAGAGTGAGGGCAACGATCATAACTTGTTTGATGACTCTGAGTATGAAGAAGAAGAAGCTGGTGATGACACCCGAGAGGCAGAACATCCTAGGGGAGGCCCTATGGAACAGTTCATGGAGTTACTTAGGCAGAACTTGGACCGTCCCCCGGTTCAGCAACCACCCAGCAATGCTATGCAAATGCTTTCCGGAACTTCAAATCCCTGAAACCCCTAGAATTTAAAGGAACTGCCGATCCGGTCGAGGCAAGGGCCTGGCTGAAGGAAATGGAAAAATCTTTCGAGATACTAGGTGTCGCTGAGGAGTAGAAGACTGTTTTCGCCACTTACCTTCTGAAGGGTGAGGCGAACTATTGGTGGGAAGCTAAGAAGAATTTGGAAGGAAGAGGTGTGGTGACCTGGGAGAGGTTTAGCGAGCTGTTCTTGGAAAAGTACTTTCCTAGGTTCATGGAGACACAAATGGAGCTGAAGTTTTTGGAACTGAAGCAAGGTAACATGACGGTGGCCGAGTATGAGGCCAAATTTACTGAGCTGTCGAGGTTTGTGCCGGAATATGTAATTTCTGAGGCAAAGAGGGCCCGAAGATTTCAATTAGGGCTAAAGCAATGGATTCAGAATCATGTGGCGGTTCTTGAGCTGATAGACTATGCCACCCTGGTACAGAAAGCATCAATTGTTGAGGCTGGGAGTGAACAGATGCAGAAGGAGAGGGAAGGAAAGAAGAAGAAGTTTGATAGTCGAAAGGGAAACTCTGCGGGAGGGAGCTTTCCGAGAAAATTTAAGCGAGGAACGATGTCCCAACCCAGCGGGAACTTTGGAACCAAGAGAGCTGAAAGTTGGAGTGTGGGCCAGAGCGGCCGACCACAGGGATCGTCTTACTCTACCCCATCCCGAGCCCAACCCCCAGAATGTAATAAATGTGGAAGGAAACATGCGGGCGTGTGTAACCTGCAAGATGTGAAGTGCTTCAAGTGCGGGCTGACAGGACATTATGCTAACGCCTGTCGAGGAACTAGTAACAACACCAGTGCCGGAGGTAATTGCTTCAAGTGTGGGAAACCAGGGCACCGAATGAGGGAATGTATGTCCTCTGGGCCAGCTGCATCGAGAGTGAGTGGAACTGCTTCTAACAAGGCCCCTACTGCAAGGACTTTTAACATGACGGTGCAGGATGCCGTGAGGAACACAGATGTGATTGCAGGTACTCTACTACTCAACTCAGTTAAGGCAAATGTTTTATTTGATTCGGGAGCTACCAAGTCTTTCATATCTCTAGATTTTGTATGTCAGTTAGGCCTTAAGACTGAACCATTGAAAGACAGACTGCAAATAGAGATAGCTAATCATGAAATTATTCCCGTTAGCCAAATATGTCCAGGATGTGACCTAGAAATAGAAGGGCGACACTTTCGGGTAGATGATAGAATATATTTTTATATATATTTTAGATGATTTTATTCTCATATTTATTGTGTTTTGCATTGATTTGGATTTTTATTTAATAGATTTGATTGTTTTATTGTAGGAAATAAAGAATTCATAACTTGGAAGGATTTGGAGCAAAAAGAGCAAATTTGGAGATAAAATAGATGAAATTTCGGAATTATTGGACTGGTTGCGCACTCTACACTGTTTTGGCCATATCTGGAGTTCTATAAGTCCGTTTGAGGCCCGTAAGCTGTCCACGCGAAGCCTGGAAGATTTTCTACAACTTAGGACAGTGATAGCGCGCGCAGGCTGCGTGTGGTGGGCGCAGATTTCGCGACAAGCAGACTGATGGGAGCAGAGAATTTACTGTTTTGCCCTTTTCAAGTTCTAATTGTATCTTGGGCAGTTTTTGGTACCTAAATTGAATTCTAATTGTATTAGAAGGTAATTTATTGCTGGGCAAGAGATCTAGAGCCTATATAAACACATCTTGGGACACATTATTAAGTATGTAAGATTAGATCAGATAATATAGTTTAGAGTAGATTATTATTATTAGTTGGAGATGTAGAGAAACACCATGACTCTTCTTTTGGGTGACAACATTGGAGTTTGAAGGTTTTGTTCACTTAATATTTTCTTTGTTCTTATTAGTTTAATTATGTTTTCTTGTTTTACTAGTTGTTTAACTTGTTTAATTATTAGCGAGTAGTTATTTCTAGGGCTTAAAGGGAAGCCATGTTTGCACTAATATTGGCATGATTTTCATAGTGGTTTGATTGGTTATGGTTAATTCTGATTGATATGTTTTAATCATTAATTTATGTAATCGGCCGATATCATGGATTAATTATATGCAAATAGGGGTATGGATCGAGAGATTTACTTACTAGAGGCACACATACGATTAGCAGAATTGAATTTGAGTGCGAAAGCATCATTGGATTTCTGAGAGCGTTAATGCTTGGAAGAGATTAACTTGACTCTAATTACCTGATTGATTAAATTACTAAAAGTGGTTAATTGTGTTGAATGTTTCGAGAGTGTTAATGCTTGAAAGAGATTAACATACTCTAGTTATAGGATCACATTGATTGCTTTAGCTTAAGAGCCAATTGTGTAAGCATGGTGGACCTGATTGCCCTAGGTTTTAAATAATTTGTTTATCATCTATTTAATTAGTGTTAATCTTGTTTAATTAGTTAATTAATATTCTCCAATATTCGTATGACCCTTGAAACAATTAACGATAACTGAAAAGGAATCAGTAGAACCTGTCTCCTTGTGGATTCGACCCGCTTGCCATCTGTACTAGCAATAGACACCGTGCGCTTGCGGTTAGGTATAATTTGACACATCAAGTTTTTGGCGCCGCTGCCGGGGAGACAGCGAGTTTCTGTTAATTTTAATTTAGTTGTTTCGATTGTTTCCATTGTCTCATTGGAACCTTTGTTCCAATTGAGGCAAATTTTACTTCGTTTTCTTGGCTGTGTTGAGTGTCTACAGGTTTGCAATGGGTGAAGTTGATACTTTTGCACTCTTATCTTCCCTAGTAGAGGCACATACTCGAGAGATTGCCATGTCAAAGACTATAGAGCCCACTATGCGTCCAATGAGTATCAATGAGATGTCACAAGTGGCCCATAAAACTTACAATTTTTGTCCAATTTGTGGTGTCCAGGGTCACTATGGTTTTGAATGCTCTTACAATGTCTATAATTCTCAGAGTGCTCAGTGGGGACAAATGAATTCTTTTGAAGAAGGATATGGGTACAATCAGTATTCAAACACTTTTGATCAAGAATGGGTGAATCAACCAGATTTCTACTACCAGGACAATGGTGCTCAAAATTTTTCATATCATAATCAGCAACAGTTTGAGCAACAATATTACCAGTCATATGAGCAGCCGCCACAACAAGAATATCAATATCCTCCTCTACAAGAAGATCTACATGTTTCTCAATCCAGGGTAGATGTGCAAGCTGATCAGACAAATGAGATGTGGGATATCTTGAGTAAACTACTAAAGCGTTCTGAAGAATTAGAAACTCAAAGTTTGGCGATTGAATCTCAAATTGCACAGTTGGCTAACTCTTCTACTATAGGGCATCTCGACTATTTACCATCATCATCTATCCGATCCGAAGAGGACCTGATTGCTATCAATCTCACAAGCGATCAGGAATATGATAGTTTCTCTATGTATGTTGATGATAAGGCCATTGATAAAGAGAAGGAGCATGCCACCGATGACGAGATCAATGATGTTGCTGCTACCGAGAACAATGTGACTGATGATGAGGCTACAAAGGAAAGCAATACAGAGATGGTTGTTGTTTCTCTTCCACAATCTGTGCCTAAGCTACCATGTATTGATAAATTTGCTCTCGATCTAGCCTCTACTTACAAGGCTTCTTTGCTCAAGAACACTTATTTCAAGGTTGATGTGATAACAAATATTGTCCAAGATGATATTTCTCAAATTCTGGTTGAGGATCCATACAAAGTGGCTCCTACGTTTCAAGCTCGAGAAGAGGGAGAAGATGGAAGTGTCTTATTAGCCAATGATGTGATAAGCCAAGATGTCCGAATGGCTCCAGTGAAAGTGAGGAGTGAAGAAAAGCCACCACCAGAACCTCCACCTTATGTCAAGGGAGTTCAATATTTTCATGGTGTCGAATTTTATCGCTGTTTTATTACAAAGTTTTCCAAAACTGCACAAGCACTCTCTCTATTGCTTATTAATGACATATTTTATTTTACTGATGCTTGTTTGGAGACTTTCTGCAGGATAAAGACAACCACTAACACTCTTGATACTTTTTGTGGTGACGAGTTTATGATCGAGAAATTGGATATTCCGTCTCCATCGGAGTATTTTTTAGGAGGTCAAGCTATTGACGTTAAAAAAAAGCGCTTCTTGGGAGGCAACCCATGGATCATGCTTCTGCAAAGGGGAGTTTTTCTTTCCTTTTATTTTATATATTGTAGATTTCTTTGTTTAGTTAATGAGTCATTGAGGACATTGACTCGCTCAAGTGTGGGGATGAGTTCTCAATGATAAAAAATCCAAAAAACAATTATATATTATAAAATTCAAAAAAAATTAAAAAAAATTGAAAAATACCAAAAATAATTCTAGCCATGCAATTTGATTAGTTGTTGTATTTTGCTTGATACACCCATGCATGCGTAGAATTCTTGTGTTCTTGACGTTTTTGTATGAGAAGTGACGTGCTTTGTTCTTGTGCACACACATACACTAGCAAGTTGAAACTGGTAGACTTAATTGAATGTAGTAAGTGATTAGAATGACATGAATATGTGCAAGATGACTTGGTTTCCATGCTTTGAGTACAAGTAGGTGCGTTAGAGAGTCTTGTTACTTGGGATTGATTATGTTTTGTCACACCAAGCGAGTTTTGAGCCTATATGCATATATTTTGCATGATTTTTCGTTTGCTTGAGTGTCCACATGTTGTTTGCATTGCTAGCACTTACTTGAGATCTTTCTTGAAATGCATGACATTAATTGATGATAACATGATAAAGGCAATTAGGTCTAACATCATATTTCCTATATATCCAAACCATTTATACATGATCCATTAGTTAACCCTTTGAGCCTAATCTTATTCTTTCGGTGACACACCAAGTTACTTGCCATTATCCTTTTTATTGTATTAGCCTGACATTAAATTTGAACCTAATTGTCAAAGGCTAGTATTGTTCGTAAGGGAGTGATAAGGTGTGCATAAAAGGGGGGGGTTTATTGATGATCATACCATTGGGGAATATTGATTTTGGTTGATGCTTGTTAGTCGAAATTCATAATAATATCTATGGATCATTGTGCTTATTCCTTAGCTCTCAGAAAAAAAAACAGAAAAAAGAAAAAAAATAGAAAAAAAAGAGAAAATAAATAAATAAATTTTAGAGCATTCTTATGTTTGTATGATCCTTCTTCATTCGACTAGTCAAGTTATTATGTAAGGGTTATTGAAAAATCCAAGTGTGGGGAAGTATTTGTGGTTTTAATAGAAAGGGAATTGAATAATGATTATTGTTGGGTACTAGCTTTTGACATTTAACCTGTTTTAGCTTTACTTGACATACCTGGTCCCTAGCCCACGTTACAACCCGAATAAAGACCTTTTGATTGTCATCAATGATGTATGTTGTGTTGAGAGTGAGATTGATTGCGAGTGTCAAGTTGTGTTTATGATTTTGTTGGAATTGAGTGATACACTTAACCTTGTTCTTGAGTGAATATTCGTTTTTGAGTGAAAGGTGAGTTATTACTTGTTTTGGCATAGGAGATCCCAGGTTTAGACTTAAAGATGTATTTCTTGTGGGCTTAGCATGATTACCAACGATTTTTACACTTGACATGAATTTTTATGACCTTCTGCATGTTGGTTGAGTAAACTACGTGAATACTTGCACTTTTGACACCAAGACATCGTATGTTTGCTTTGATTCTTAAGTTGATGTGGCATGAGAGGACTTGTGTGTGTGGTGTTGTGTTAGCATTGATCTTTTGCATGGTTAGATGAATTTTGTGGGTACATTCACTATAAACCCTCACAAGACAACACTCGTCCTACTAGGGCTGCCTAGGGGTTTAACGGCTTGTTGGATATGCTCAATGCAATCGTGTCATCTACGAAAGTGATGTTTGTTAGGACTTAGTTTTTATTTCACTTATTTGCCCGAGGACGTGCAAATGCTTAGTATGGGGATGTTTGATAGAATATATTTTTATATATATTTTAGATGATTTTATTCTCATATTTATTGTGTTTTGCATTGATTTGGATTTTTATTTAATAGATTTGATTGTTTTATTGTAGGAAATAAAGAATTCATAACTTGGAAGGATTTGGAGCAAAAAGAGCAAATTTGGAGATAAAATGGATGAAATTTCGGAATTATTGGACTGGTTGCGCACTCTACACTGTTTTGGCCATATCTGGAGTTCTATAAGTCCGTTTGAGGCCCGTAAGCTGTCCACGCGAAGCCTGGAAGATTTTCTACAACTTAGGACAGTGATAGCGCGCGCAGGCTGCGTGTGGTGGGCGCAGATTGCGCGACAAGCAGACTGATGGGAGCAGAGAATTTACTGTTTTGCCCTTTTCAAGTTCTAATTGTATCTTGGGCAGTTTTTGGTACCTAAATTGAATTCTAATTGTATTAGAAGGTAATTTATTGCTGGGCAAGAGATCTAGAGCCTATATAAACACATCTTGGGACACATTATTAAGTATGTAAGATTAGATCAGATAATATAGTTTAGAGTAGATTATTATTATTAGTTGGAGATGTAGAGAAACACCATGACTCTTCTTTTGGGTGACAACATTGGAGTTTGAAGGTTTTGTTCACTTAATATTTTCTTTGTTCTTATTAGTTTAATTATGTTTTCTTGTTTTACTAGTTGTTTTACTTGTTTAATTATTAGCGAGTAGTTATTTCTAGGGCTTAAAGGGAAGCCATGTTTGCACTAATATTGGCATGATTTTCATAGTGGTTTGATTGGTTATGGTTAATTCTAATTGATATGTTTTAATCATTAATTTATGTAATCGGCCGATATCATGGATTAATTATATGCAAATAGGGGTATGGATCGAGAGATTTACTTACTAGAGGCACACATACGATTAGCAGAATTGAATTTGAGTGCGAAAGCATCATTGGATTTCTGAGAGCGTTAATGCTTGGAAGAGATTAACTTGACTCTAATTACCTGATTGATTGAATTACTAAAAGTGGTTAATTGTGTTGAATGTTTCGAGAGTGTTAATGCTTGAAAGAGATTAACATACTCTAGTTATAGGATCACATTGATTGCTTTAGCTTAAGAGCCAATTGTGTAAGCATGGTGGACCTGATTGCCCTAGGTTTTAAATAATTTGTTTATCATCTATTTAATTAGTGTTAATCTTGTTTAATTAGTTAATTAATATTCTCCAATATTCGTATGACCCTTGAAACAATTAACGATAACTGAAAAGGAATCAGTAGAACCTGTCTCCTTGTGGATTCGACCCGCTTGCCATCTGTACTAGCAATAGACACCGTGCGCTTGCGGTTAGGTATAATTTGACACATCAGTAGACTTAATACCTTTTAAACTAGGGGAGTTTGACGTAATAGTAGGTATGGATTGGTTAACAACCCACGGAGCCCAGATTGATTGTGTAAAGAAGAAAGTAAGTTTGATACTGCCAGGGGACGAGGAAGTAGTGTTTAGTGGAAAACGGCAAAACCAAAAGTTCCTGACTATGATTCAAGCTAAGAAGCTGTTACGTAAAGGATGCGAAGCCTATTTGGCCTATGTGAAGGATACCAAGAAAGAGGCACCAAACCTACAGGAAATCCCTGTCGTTAATGAGTTCGCGGACGTATTTCCGGATGATCTTCCAGGACTACCACCTGATAGAGACATCGAGTTCGCTATAGACTTAGTTCCGGGTACGGCCCCGATTTCGAAAGCCCCGTATCGGCTAGCCCCAGTGGAGATGAAAGAGCTAGCCACTCAGTTACAAGAGTTGTTGGATAAAGGGATGATAAGACCTAGTGTGTCACCGTGGGGAGCCCCGGTGTTATTCGTGAAAAAGAAGGATGGTAGTATGAGATTATGTATAGACTACAGAGAGCTGAACAAGGTGACTATAAAGAATAAGTATCCCTTGCCCAGGATAGATGACCTGTTTGATCAATCGAAAGATGCAGTTTATTTCTCTAAAATTGATTTGAGGACCGGGTATCACCAGTTAAAGATTAAACCAGAAGATATACCAAAGACGGCCTTTCGCACCCGGTACGGACAATATGAGTTCCTAGTGATGTCATTTGGGTTAACGAATGCCCCTGCAGCTTTCATGGACTTAATGAATCGAGTCTTCAAGAAATACTTGGACAAGTGTGTTATAGTCTTCATCGATGACATCTTGATCTATTCCAAGACGAAGGAGGAACATGCAGAGCACTTGAGGATTGTATTGGGAGCATTGAGAGAAGAAAAGTTGTACGCTAAGTTCTCGAAGTGTGAATTTTGGTTGAAGGAAGTTCAGTTTTTAGGGCATGTGATTAGCGAACAAGGCATTCTAGTGGACCCAGCCAAAATAGAGGCTGTATCAAATTGGGAGAGACCAACCACCCCGACAGAGGTGAGAAGTTTTATAGGGTTGACTGGCTACTATAGGAGATTTGTCCAAGACTTTGCAAAGATAGCAGCCCCTTTGACCCGACTAACTCGCAAGACCGAGAAGTTTGTGTGGACTGAAAAATGCGAAGAGAGCTTCCAAGAGTTGAAAAAGAGGTTGGTGACAGCACCAGTACTAGCCCTACCTGATGATAAGGGAGATTTTGTGATTTATAGCGACGCATCCCATAAAGGTTTAGGGTGTGTGCTTATGCAGCACGGTAAAGTGATCGCGTATGCATCCAGATAACCTAAGGAGTACGAGATGAGATACCCCACCCATGATTTGGAATTAGCAGCGATAGTTTTTGCTTTGAAGATTTGGAGACATTATCTTTACGGAGAAAAGTGTGAAATCTACACGGATCACAAGAGCTTAAAGTACATATTCACTCAGAAAGAGTTAAACATGAGGCAGAGGAGATGGTTAGAGCTAATTAAGGATTATGATTGTGAGATTCATTATCACCCAGGGAAGGCCAACGTAGTGGCCGATGCACTTAGCCGAAAGGAGAAGCTTAAGATGATAACGTCAGTGGACGAATTGATCAAGGACCTCGAGAAACTGGAGATTGAGGTGAGGTTACCAGGAATTGGACAAGAGAGTCTAATGGAAATAAAAGTCCAACCACCGCTATTGGAAAAGATTAAGTTATGCCAGGAAAAGAAGATAGAAAAAGAAAAGAATTCGATGGAGAAAATTTTGACTGGCGAGGAAATTAAGTGTGAGAAGGACGGGAATGGAATTATGAGGTACGCATCTAGAATATGGATCCCGAACGTTCAGGAATTAAAAGACGAGATTTTGCAAGAGGCTCATAGTTCGAGGTACTCAATTCACCATGGAGGCACTAAGATGTATAGAGATCTGAGAGAATACTATTGGTGGCCAAATATGAAGAAGGACGTGGCAGAGTGGGTAAGTAAATGCTTGACATGTCAAAGAGTAAAGGCCGAACACCAGAGGCCCAGTGGATTGTTGCAACCCTTGGAGATACCCGAGTGGAAGTGGGAGCAGATTGCGATGGACTTTGTGGTCGGATTACCAAGGACCAAGACTAATCATGATGCGATTTGGGTAATTATCGATAGATTGACCAAGTCAGCACATTTTCTTCCAATCAACGAGAGATACACTGTCGACAAGCTGGCAGATATTTACTTAAAGGAGATCGTGGTAAGGCATGGGGTTCCTGTGAGCATTGTATCAGATAGAGACCCAAGATTCAACTCCAGGTTCTGGAGAAGTTTTCAGGATTGTGTGGGGACCAAGTTAAACATGAGTACTGCGTACCATCCCCAAACAGACGGACAGAGTGAGAGAACCATCCAGCCCATCGAGGACATGTTGAGGGTATGTGCCATTGATTTTAAGGGAAGTTGGGATGACCACTTGCCGTTGATCGAATTTTCCTACAACAACAGTTACCATGCGAGTATAGGCATGCCCCCATATGAAGCTTTGTACGGACGAAGATGTCGGTCTCCCTTGTGTTGGGAAGAGGTAGGAGAGCGGAAGATTTTAGGGCCTGAACTGGTCCAACAGACAAGAGAAACTATCGAACTCATAAGAGGACGGCTGGTAGCGGCCCAAGATAGACAGAAGAAGTATGCGGACCAGACCCGCAAGGACAAAGAATATGAGGTAGGAGAGTTTGTGATGTTAAAAGTATCACCGTGGAAGGGATTGATGAGATTTGGTAAGAAAGGAAAACGAAGCCAGAGATTTATTGGACCTTTTGAGATCTTGAAACGAGTTGGAAAGTTAGCCTATGAATTGGCTTTACCTCCGAGTTTACAGCAAGTACATAATGTGTTCCATGTGTCCATGCTACGACCCTACCATACCGACTTCCGACATGTGATAGAACATGATCAAGTGGATCTGCAACCAGACTTAACATATGTGGAGCAACCCGTAGAAATCATGGATAGAAAAGAACAGGTGCTGAGGAACAAGGTTGTCAAATTAGTGAGAGTTTTGTGGAGGAATCAGAATGTCGAAGAATCAACATGGGAACTAGAGAGCGCGATACGTGAAAAGCACCCCCAACTGTTTTCAACCTGATTCCGGGACGGAATCCTTTTAAGGAGGGGAGGCTGTAAGAACCCTAATTTTTGGTAATATTTTCTTTTATTTAATATCATGTGACATTGTCAATTTGGAACCTTTCTAGTCATCCCTGTTGATTAATAGAATTGATTGTCTGGGAAACTGTGTTGTTGCATTCACTATGTAAGATAAAGGGAAGATTGTGAAGGCAAGAGTCTTATTGTTAGTAAGATTTATAAATTAAGATATAATTCCTAGGCCCTCACCATCATCTAGACAAGGTATGTTAAGAGTTTCAAGCCATTTCATCCATCCAATTTCAAGATATTAATTATAATAGATATTGTGAATAGTAACCATGGTTGGTTTTTCTTTTAGATCTTGGATTGTAAGGGTTGTAGGAGACCATTCAAGGTGTTATTGAGTTTTGTAAAGCTTATCCAAGGCTCCTAGGTGCTCAAGAAGGTATAAATATCACAAACCCTTTTGGCCATGTAGTGTTTATGATGTTTGGTAGTAGATCCATGTATATATGTGTTAATCTTGGTTGTATAAGTAATGGATGACATGGATCTTGAGTTTTGATGTTGTGATTGTGGTTTTTATGATTGTGGATAGTATATGTATCTCCATGAGTGATATAAAGCATGAACTAAGTGAATTAAGTGTTGGTTGTGTTGTGGAATTGAGAAAATTGGTTGATCTAAGTGATACATGCTTGCTGAGTTTTTCCAGGAACATTGACATGTCTTGTAACACGGTTTTGAACCCCCAAATGTTGTCCCCTGATGTCCTACCATATATTGTTGGGAAGATAATTGAATTTAGTTTCTGGAAATGTAAGGTTCATGGCTAGGTGATGTATAGATTTGAAGTTATGGCCGGAAAAGTAAATTGTGTTTCTGGATTCCGGACTGCACTAAGTGACCCCCTTGTGAACCTTGTTTAAACCCCTAAAAATATAAGTGGGATCATGGAAAAATTTGAGAAGTTAGGGAATGCAGTGGTGAAGACCACCCAAAAAGAATTGGATTAAAATATGAATTTTTGAATTTTATAAAAATGCTAGAGTAAATTTCGCGCAAGGGAAAAAGTCGTTAGTGGAGCATAATTCTAGGGGTAATGGTTATGATTCGAATGTGGTAACTAAATTAAGTCGAACAAGTGACGAGCGTAATCGAGTGATGACATGAACCTATAGTGGGGCTAGAGTGACATAAGACGAGGTCATTAAGTTAATTTCGTACCCCCCTAAAACCCCATAATTAAAGAGATATTGTTAAGGTACTAACGAGCGGTTATTGCTTATGTATAGATCGTTCGACTCCGCACGCTCGACCACCCCAACCAAACCAAGACAAGTTTACTTTTCAAAACTTATACTTGTACAAGGACTTTCACTGTTGTGTTTGTAGTTTTCAACCATATCAAATGCTATGTTTATCGAAGTATTGATGCAATTGAGATTGTATAAGTACATATTTGTTTGTACCCCTTGAACTTAGATTGAAATGTTTTCTTCGGACAACGACTCTAGCAATAGAGGTCGTAGCGGTCCGTATATACTATTGACCGGGGAGCGGTATATTATTATATCGTAACTAGTTTGCGAAAACCCGAAGGGTCATTCGGGGAGTATCGTATACTCAAGTAACTATTGTTATATCTTCGTAAATACTCGAAACCCTATCTTGGATTAAAAGTTTATTTTATCGAATAATTATTTTATTAATTATTAATATTAAATCTTAAAATATTATTTATTAATTATTGTTCATTATTTAAAGACAAAGTTAATCCAAGATACATTTAATACTTTCAAACTCGAACTCTTTCGAACTCAAAACATTTTCGAAAACCCCCGGTCAAGTTCTGCTTCTTGTATGATTTCAAGAATCATCGGTCGACTGATGTCGAACCTCAATTACTCTGTTTTCAATCAAAATCAAGTTTTCAAAAGAAAAAGAAAAAGGGACTCTGGCAGGTGTGGGAACCGTTGACGAACGATTCCCGGGATGTGTAAGCGGCCGTGAGCCAGGCGGTCCATCAATTATTATTCTGGCCCAGGTGTTGCCGAAGGATGATTACGGATGTAGTTTTCATCGAGGGTGGTTACGGATGTAGTTTTCACCCGGGGATAGTTACGGATGTAGTTTCTATCCTTCTACCGGTAGAGAAGACCCGCGGATTATTGGACTTGGATGTGGCGACTGATCATCGTCAATCCTTGTCAGGTTTTGTGTTTTCTTTAAGTCCCATTCCTCCATTTTGGGAAAAAAATGCTTTGACACTGCTTCTTAGGCTTTTGTGCCAAGTTGCTGATAGTGTTCGATTTTGATGTGAAAGATGTGGACTCAATGTAGTATCTAGAACTGCAAGTTTATTTTGAAAACAAGGGCACATAGTGTTGCACCTTCGGAATTTATCAACAATGACAAGTGATTTTATATCTGATTGATACAAACAAGTTTAATAACTGCCAATCATATGAAATGTTATATTGCTTACCTTATACATATATTTCTTGCTGAGCTATAGTTGCTCACTCTTGCTTGTTTTCAAATTTACAAACACAACAGCTAAGCGAAATGGCAAGACCCTGACAGACTGCTCGAAAGCAGGTGACTAGACCCGAGCCAGCAGTTGAGATTCCACCAGTAGGCCCCATTAGCCGGATTGGTTGGCAGCTTTTGTTAGTTCGTTTTATTTATCAGTATGACCTGTGCAAGGCAGTGTATCGTAACAAACTTTCAAGCCGCCAACTTCGCTTCATATCGAAGTGTTGCTGGTAGCATAAATACTATTTAATTCGGTCTGTAATAACTCTGATACTTTTATTACTGCTTAATCAATGTTGTGACGTTTCTGAGGCTCTAACCTGTGTGTGTGTGCGGTGTGAGTTTATTGTGGGGTCGATGGCTGTTTCATATATTATGTGCAAGAACAGGTATGTTAGTAATGGAAAATGGACCGTGAGCGCCTAGATCTCCGATCCTGGATCTGGGGGCGTCACAAAGTGGAATTGAAATATGAATAAAATATAAAATAAAGAGCCATAATAGAGAGCATTGTTGGAGTTGATACACAAATCAATGTAATAACTTGCTAAGAGCTTAATTATTTATAATATATTTAGCAGTGAGCTAAGAGAATCTTGAAGATGCTCTTAGGAAAAGTTCTCTGAGATATATGTCAGAATCCTTTTTCTCTATATTATATTAGGATCCTTTTGCAATATATATATATATATATATATATATATATATATATATATATATATATATATATATATATATATCAGATGGTCCAGCACTGGTTATCCCCTCCAGCTCCGTTTCCTTCATACATTTCGTTTTGTGAACGTAACATACTAGAAATTTATATGAGTCGTGTTTCGTCACATTTTACAGATTAGAAGAAAGTAATTTTGGTATCACAAAAATATATAATGTCACTCGATCTCGATTCTTGCATCAATAAAAGTAGAAAGTAGGGTAAACTAAATATTTTTATTTTTATTTTTATTTTATTTTATTTTTTTTGTCAGGAATGACTTACTCGTACATAAATTGCACCAAAATACAATATTTGTACAAAGGGAATTTTCCAATGAAGGAAATTCATCATCCAACCCAAAAGACACGCATGTTGCCTTTGGACGCTTAGAATCAAAATGAAAGAACCCCACGAAAGGAAGACCTCGTTAAAACTTTCCAAGAGCTGTGGGAAAAAAGCTCGAGGGAAATTCTCCAAGACAAACCAGCAGAAACCAAACAGTATACAAAGAAGACACAAAGTCTTGTTAATTTTGGATGCACTGATGCCTAATTTCTGTCAGTTGCTCTTGGTCTAGGTCTTCACTCACAACAGCTTTTTATAAAGTGAAGCTATACTTGGGAAAAAACATCTGAAAAATGCCTGGTAATTACTTGGATCGATCATTTTAAAAGATATCTAACCAAACGTACCCAGTATGTCCACCGTCCACCGGGAAGTATGAACGGAATGATCTATATATTAGAGCCTTAAGTAATTTTCTGAATACATAAGAATATTTAAGATACTTGGCGTTGGAATATCAACAATACCGAAAGTGCAGCACCCAAATTAAATTCAACATTCACAGAACAAACAAGCATAACTTTGACTACCTAATCCATAGCATTAGGTCCAAAACATCTTCTCTTTACAGGATCCCAAACCCACTGAACAAGGAACTTCCTTCCTTTCACTCCATTCACATTATACCCGTCTCCCCACGAGTCCTTGTACACTTCTCCCACGAACCCTCCACCGGCACCTGATCCATACACACCCACACACAGATCCGCTATCTCAGTAGGCGCGCTTGGATCATCCCCAGCATACCATGCATTCACTAGCGGATTACTTGACACCTCCGCTAGCTCATGTGCAATCACACTAATCATTCCATCCACACCCGGATCTCCATTTGGTGCTTTCATGATATTGTTGGCACCACTTCCTGTGCTAGGTGGTGGCTTACCCGAATACTTCGACCACGCAAAAGGATAAGCACATAAGCCAGGACATTGAGTGCCACTATAACCAACCCATGCATAAGGCACTGTGGCACCAACAATTATTGGAAATGTGAAATAGTGAAAACCACAAACTTCCCTACAAAAATCCTGGACTCGAACATCAGCAGAAGTTAGCACTAAATACACACCATTTTGATAATTTAAAGGCAATGCAGCATGTTTGATAATAGATTGCATCGTTAAACGTCTTAGATCCATGCCATGTGAGTAAAATGTATCATGAAATTCACCCGACAGTTTAACATTTCCAGTGATGTTAGAGTTTGTTTGATCAGTGTAAAGGCGAATGGTTCGCCACCAATCGGAGACTGAAGGAGAAGGTGCAGGAGAAGATAATGAATTTATGAAATCTTTGATAATAGCTCGATGACTTGGATTCCAATTCCCATACCAAATAATGTAAAGATTTATAGGATATGCAAGAACTGGACCCATATGATATTGAAGGTTTACAAGATCAGAAGATCCTTCGTAATTTTCGGGTTCTTCAAATTGTTGTCGGTTCCATGAAATAGCAACAGAAGCAAAACAGAACAAAGAGAGCAAAGGCAAAGAAAACCTATGCATTCTTGTGTGTGGCAAGTAGCAACAGTTGCATAAACTTTGTTATATAAAGAGAAGTTAACAAGGCATGAGAATAAAGGATTCTTTGGTTTATTGTGAATGGGAAACAAAGGGGTTTGTCTGATCATGATTAAAGAACACTTAATTATGGTTTACTTTCTGACTGATTGCCATGACTCATAAACTTAACTTATTCTTTCTTCTCATGAAATTTAATAATACTGATATGACCTTTGTGTCTGTGTAGTAGTATAAAACTTTTATAAAAGCATTGGGATCATGAAAGAAATATTTTTGTTGCATCTTTAGAATCATAGTCAATAGTCATGACACGGGATTGTGTTACTGAAGTCTTACATATTGTGCTGATGTTCTTTTTTTTTTTTTTCAAGGGTGTTCAATTAGGGTCGCACATGGATATGGTTGGATTGGATCGGATTTTTGTCAAAACCGACCCAATTCAATTAGTTCGATTTTATAAGAAATCAACAAATTAACTGGAAAAAAAAATTGTAACCCAACCCCGATCCAATCCAATTAATTTGGTTTGGTTTGGATTGGGTCGGGTTAAATTTGCTAATCGGAAGATTTTGCAGAAAATTCTGCACTCCGCAGAAAATATTACAAAAAATATTGCAAAATGTTGCAGAAAATATTGCAGAAACCAGAAAGTGTTGCAGAATGTTGCAGAATGTGTTGTAGAAAATTTATATAGTGCAGAAAATTTATAGTATGCAAAAATTTGTAGAAAATATGCAAAAAAATATAAAGAATATGCAAAAGATATGCAAAAAAAAAAAATTGCATTTTATGTAAATAGGTTGGGTTGGGTTGGGTTGGGTTGGGTTGGGTTAGGTTGGGTAAAGGTTAAAATTTGTTAAACCCTTATCCAACCCAATTAGTTCAGATTTTTTGAAAATTAACCCGTTTAACCCATGGTTTTGGATAGTTCGGTTTGATCGATTAAAAAGAGGATCGATTTGGTCAGTTTTCGAAACTCATGTGCAACCCTATGTTCAATAGTTAACGGATCATGCTCAATATGTACACTGTCTGCCAATTCTCAGCCTTGTATCAGCATATTAAAATTTTGTATGCCAATATTAAGCATTTTCCGTCTTGATGACAAGAGATCGAGATTTTAAAATATGGTCTTTCGGAACTATACTGCAGCAGATTTGTTCTTTAAAAATTACAAAACATCCTCTGTTTAACAACAGGATCCTGATTGAAAGGGTGATTTTCCTTTTTGGCTGAACAAAAGGGAGACCTTATAAAATATAGATAATCTCTATAAGTTAATAATTTTTTTCGGTCCCAAGTTAGGCAAGTTCAAAAAATGATTAATTTCAATAAGATAATAAGATAATAATTTTTTTGAAAACTCTATATAAATATATGGTCCCAATAGTATTATAAATTAATAATTCCTTTATAATCATAAAAATATATGTATTACCCATTTGTAAAATATGATTCTAGGGTTCTTAAAATTTGAATCAATATTAAACTCATCTTTAACCATCTTTGTTGCATCCGAAAATTAGAATGTGGTGTTTTCGTAAAGCATATAAAGTTATTAATCAATGTTTTTGATGTTTTGGGTGCTTCTTTACGTGAAAAAGGTTAAAAAAATGTTGTTTTATCCTTAATATCATCTAAATATACATGAATATTTACTTTGAATCTCGCAAATACTCATTAAATTTGTAAACAATATTTATTGAATTAATTGAATTAAGTATAAAACATAAATTGTACAATTCATTCTATTTAAATGTATATAATTTGAAATTAATTTTCTTTGATATAAAAAATTCTCTATAAATTAATAATTATTAATTTTTCGATTAATTAATACCATTTTAAATTAATAAAATTCTATGGTCCCAACTATATTAATTTATAGAGGTTTTACTGTAGTGCAAACCAGATATTTTGAAGTTATGTTTACCCTAATGCCCTGTGCTTAGCAAAAAGCCATAAAGGTAAAGCAACCAACCATGTGTGTGGTGACTTTTTCATATTTCACCCTTTTAGAAGAATATTACCCCTCTTTCAAAATCTTTGACCAACTGGCTCCTTTTTCTTGAAAAATTTACATATAATTTCGGGGAAAAAAAACAGTGCTAATCTTGTACAAGTGGTATCAACTTAACTTTTATGGGGTCATTAGTCAAATGATTTTGTCTAATTATTGGTGAGGAAAAGATTTTCAATCATGTAAAGTTAGAAGCCTCATGTGAGGTGCAAGCTAACAGACAAGCATCTTCAATCTTCACCGTTTACCAAAGGAATGTGTCTACTTTTTTAGGTTTTTTTTAAAAAATTTTAAAAAGAAAACTGTTAGGGTTTCCAAAAATGTTGCCAAAATTGTTCTCAAATATTGAATTGTCATCATATAATTGGTTATCTTTTTGAACCTCATGAATAAAATGATGTCCTTTTCCGGATATGTAGCATTCTTCTTTCTAAAATACTACTCCATTATTTTACTTTTTTTTAAACTCCGTGTCTAACTTATTTGTAAACAAATGAGAGGGATAGAGGGAGTAGTAGAAAAGAAAAAATCAGTACATGTCTTGTTATATCAACTATATATAAATTTTGGATTTATTCCTTTCCAATAGATTTTTTGTGTGCATGTTAGATTTTTACTATAAATTTTATGTAAACAACAATGTCAATCAGAGACATGTTGACATCCATATGTATTATTCAATTTGAGTTAAGTTTAGTCGAGTAGAGTTGAGTTTGAATCAAAGTAATTAAAAATACAAATAAACTGAAGAATCCTTTATATCTATTATAGGCCAACAAGGGTTTTGTGCCTATTTAGTAAATTACTAATTTGTCCTCAAATTTAAATAAATGTTAAAAAATTTTGAAGTTGGAAGGAATTGAACCCATGATCCTTCCAACACTTGTAACTTTGAGTTCACATGTTCAACCACTAAACCAAATCACTTTTTGGTGCAATTTTTTAAACTCATTCACTACATGCTCAAATAACTCACCTATTAGCAATATTTATTTTATAATTTATTCAAGATAAAATTGCCCACATAATTTTTATTAATTTCAATAATTTGAATTTTGATAATTAAAACTATGTCATTCATATACTCATAAATTTATGCTCACGTTTATTTTTATGATTTATTAGGGATAAAATCATTAAAATATTTGCACATATAATAGTAAAAAATGGTAGTCGGGGAGGGAAAATATAAATTGACAAATATGATGTCGTCGAAGTCATAATTAAGAAAGGTACTGAGTGGCTGAAAATTGGTCAAAAAAAAAAAAACAAAGTGAGGAGGTAGGTGACGGAAAATAATTAGACGTTTATGTCAAGTAGGTAAACGGGCGGAAGTGAAAATAGATCTATAAAATTTTATTATAATATTTCTCTTTTTTTAACAATTATATCTATATATTAGTCAAATGGCCAGATTATGTTTATTATTAAATTGTTACATTGATGAATGAAGTGTATAACATATTTTCACTCGGTATCATTATGATATTTTATTTTATGTAAGAAAGGTACTGAGGTGACCGAAAATTGGTAAAAAAAAATCGAAGTGAGGAGGTAGGTGACGGAAAATTAGTAGAAGTTATCTCAAGTAGGTAAATGGACGGAAGTGAAAATAGACATATAAAAATTTATTATAATATTTCTCTCTTTTAACAATTATGTCTATATTAGTCGAATGTCCAGAATACAAAAAATGATAAATAAGGTGTAAAACATATTTATACTCGATATCAGTATAATATTTTATTTTAAGTATATTTGCACTATATCGGTTAATCCTATTATCATCGGGTAATTTATAGATTGATTAACAAAATAGATTAAAATATTAAAAATAAGAAATAATTTACATATGGGATTTGGATTTGGTAAAAAAATGTCAATATGGTTTTGATATCTATTGTCCCTCGCACTTTATTTTTGCATCATTTTCGTAATATGCTAATGTTAATAACTTCATACAAAATGAGTTTTGCAACTGTATATAAGATAGTAATTTTTACTAATTTTAATAATTTATGCCATTCATATACTCATAAATTTATGCTCACATTTATTTTTATGATTTATTAGGGATAAAATCATTAAAATATTTTCACATATAATAGTAAAAAATGGTAGTCGGGGAGGGAAAATATAAATTGACAAATATGATGTCGTCGAAGTCAGAATTAAGAAAGGTACTGAGTGGCTGAAAATTGGTCAAAAAATAAAAATCAAAGTGAGGAGGTAGGTGACGAAAAATAAGTAGACGTCTATGTCAAGTAGGTAAACGGGCGGAAGTGAAAATAGATCTATAAAATTTTATTATAATATTTCTCTTTTTTAAGAATTATATCAATATATTAGTCAAATGGCCAGATTATGTTTATTATTAAATTGTTACATTGATGAATGAAGTGTATAACATATTTTTACTCGGTATCATTATAATATTTTATTTTATGTATGAAAGGTACTGAGGTGGCCGAAAATTGGTAAAAAAAAAAAAAATTCGAAGTGAGACGGTAGGTGACGGAAAATTAGTAGAAGTTATCTCAAGTAGGTAAATGGACGGAAGTGAAAATAGACATATAAAAATTTATTATAATATTTCTCTCTTTTAACAATTATGTCTATATTAGTCGAATGTCCAGAATACAAAAAATGATAAATAAGGTGTAAAACATATTTATACTCGATACCAGTATAATATTTTATTTTAAGTATATTTGCACTATATCGGTTAATCCTATTATCATCGGGTAATTTATAGATTGATTAACAAAACAGATTAAAATATTAAAAATAAGAAATAATTTACATATGAGATTTGGATTTGGTAAAAAAAATGTCAATATGGTTTGATATCTATTGTTCCTCGCACTTTATTTTTGCAGCATTTTCGTAATATGCTAATGTTATTAACTTCATACAAAATGAGTTTTACAACCATATATAAGATACTAATATACCAATTTCACTTGAATTTTAAACTCCAATGCGAGTTTCAACCCGGTGTGAGACTAATAAACTCGAAAATTGCTGATATATACAATGTCTTATGATCACGGATGTGTTATGTGTATTTTTTTATTTTTCGGCTATCATTTTGCTGTTACCTCAAATTAAAATGATATTCGGGATGCTTCATTATCGTAGTTATGTCTATCTTATTTTAATAGATTGAATTTTATTGTACATATGAACTTTTACAACATAATTCATTCGGTGCATACATTAACACATCTCATTTTAAAAACCCGTTATGAGTTATGACACTTTAATTTTAGTTACTCGTGTATTTTGCTGAATTTGTACATGTCTAAATATGGATTGTCTTGAAATTTGAGATATTACCTTGGGGTTTTGAAAGTTCACTTCTGAGAATAGATATATAGTACAATGTATTTGAAGAAAAGATTTTGTTATGGTCAATTTGCTATTGAAAAGATACATCTGCGATGGTCAAATACCATGATCTTAGAAAAGCACACATCACATATTTATTTTGAACGTGCACAACTATTAGAATAAATTTGTTATTCTCCTTATTCTCCAAAATTGGTCGGAGAAAAGGATCCAAAATTAGAAATGTGCATTGAAATCCAAAATTGGAAGTATGCGCTGAGATTTTATTAGTAGAACTATATGACTCTATTACTTTTATTTTTTCGTCACATTACATTATTTCTTACAATATTAAATTAGAAATAATATAATATTTAATTCTTCATCCACCCAAAATAAATAAGCCAGCTGTTTTCTCATGTATTTCAATACAGCAAGATTATTGTGATAATACTTGACATTTAGTTAACTCTTACTTATAGGTTTCAGTCGGTCATTCTTCTTACACTGACCAAACATAACTAAAAATATAACTTTCGCGGTTTAGAATCTAATAATATTTTGAAACTATAACATCTAAAATAGATCGAAATATGTAAAGTAGACTAATACGAAAAATTTCTATGAATTATTATAAGGCCCGTGCTTTGCACGGGCTATCATGCTAGTTTGAAATAATATGTCAATATATATTATTAAAATTTCATCATTTTAATCAATTACCTTACAACATGTGTAATGCACGGATTTTTTTTGATATATAATAAATTTTAGTTTATGTTATAATTATATTTTTATAAAATCGATATTTTCAATAATTTATTTTAATTTTAATTTAAATAATTTTATATAATTTAATTAATGACATGCATGTTTTAATTATATTATTTTAATAATTAGGATGAATGTGCCGAAAAGCAAACCGACAAACTTTCAATGCCCGTGCGATGCACGAGTTTTTTTATTATGTTATAATTTGATTTAATATTATAATTTTTTTTATATAATCATCTGTTTTAATAATTTTTTAATTTTAATTTAATATATTTAATCTACTTATGTTTACGAATTATATTAATGTTTCCTTATTATAAACAACGTATACCAATTTTTAATAAATTTTATTAATAAATGGAAAATATGGTGTGATATTTTCGGGTATATATTAATGATTGTAAGATTAGTTTTAAATCAAAAAGGTGACGTGTTTTAATCAAAAAGTAAATATAAATAATTGGACGATATGGTAAGGTTGATATTTTTAGTTATTTATAGTAGGTAATATGTTCAACTAAAAGTAATTGGGAAAAAGGCAATTGGCAAATTAACATTAGTTATATTGTGTTATTATTTGTTTAAATAAAAAAAATGCTAGGTACCCCAAAATTGGTTCCCAGAAAATTTTCCAAAAGACAAGTGTTTCAATTTAATTGGTTACAATAATGTGAACCCCCTCGCATTCACACCAACCACTCCAATAAAAAAATTTTATTATGCCATGTAATCTTTACCACAACATTCGGGAGCAATTTTTGGGTACCAATTTGGGATATATAGCATTATTCTTTTAATAATTTAGATAACCGTACAGAAAATTAAACTGACAAACTTTCAATCTTTCGGCTTTAATATAATAGTAGATTTTTTTGGGTATATATTAATGATTATAAGATTAGTTTTAAATCAAAAGGTATCGCATTTTAATTAAAAATGAAATATTATTGATTGCAAGATATGGTACGGTCGATGTTTTTAGCTTTTCTTAGAAGATAATATGTTCAACTAAAAGTAAATGTGAAAAAGACAATCGGCTAATTACAACTAATTATATTGTGATATTATTTATTTTAATAATTAGGATTATTGTACCAAAAACCAAATCGACAAACTTTCATTGTTTTGTTAATATACTCACGGATTATACTAATGTTTCCTTATTATGATCATTATTTTTAATAAATTTTTAATTGTACTATAATTTCATATACTTATGTTACGTATTATATTAATGTTTTCTTATTATGAATAACGTATACGAATTTTTAATATATTTTATTAATAATTGGAAAATATGGTGTGATATATTTTGGTATATATTAATGATTGTAAGATTAGTTTTAAATCAAAAAAGTAACATATTTTAATTAAAAATGTAATATTAAAGATTGAAAGATATGGTACGATTGATATTTTTAGGTGTTTATAAAAGGTGATATTTTCAACTAAAAGTAAATGTGAAAAAGGAAATCGAATAATTATTATTAGTTATATTATGTTTTTATTTATTTTAATAATTAGGATAATCGTACCAAAAACCAAATGTCATTATTTATTTTAATAATTAGAATAATCGTACCCAAATTCAAACCGACAAACTTTTAATACTTCGATTTTAATATAATAGTATAATATAGATGGATACATATATATTGCTCATCATATTTATTGAAACTGAGAGATTTTACTTAAAAGAAATATAACAGAAATTATTGTATTTTAGCTGAAAAATAGAATCAGTAAATTATTAGTAATTATAATTGATATGAGCCAAAAATAAGCCCTAATGACCTATTTAATGTGACATTAAATAAACCTAGATTGGTCCAAGGTTGAAGTCCATTAATGGGGCCCAAAACCATAATTAAATACTAAATTCGTAATTAAATATTCAGCCAATAAAAAGACTCCGTTATTGAGTCCAAAGGGAAACTAAATCATCTAAGGAGTAGCCCCCAAGGCATACAAGTCCTAAGATATCCACCTTCTTCATGGAAGGATCTAGAATTGGGCCTGGGGTAGATAACTTGCCCACCAAGTTACCAAACCCTACCCTAATTCCACCACATTCAACACCTATATAAGGACCTGATTCCTCACCTCTAGAACAACGTTTTTGGGCATAGTTCCATACGTCACCCACCACGTTTTAGGCTTAATCCTCGAATAAGGACATACGAGCCACTACGTCACTACGCCGCGAGGGCGCATCAAGTCACGTAGGCAACTCTAGAACTACGTTTTGGCTTGATTCTTGATATTCATCAAGGTACGTAGGCATCTTGCGAGGATCGACTAGTCCCGACAACAAGAGCAACCAGCATTAAAGCTTGAAGCTCTCAATCCATAGCAATCAATACACGAATTAATTACACCCTACTTTTTATTCCATAACATTTGGCGCCGTCTGTGGGAAAAAGACGTCAACCATTGAAAACACACGGAGATAAAAAAAATGGATGTGACGTTCCACCAGCCTCAATACGCGTTCCGACCACCGTTGCTGGAACTCTAGGAACATGAATGTAAATGAGTCTCCAAGGAGTTGGAGTCCAAAAAATGATTTTAAACTCTCCAGGGGCGGATTCCCAATCCTAGGCACGATTATGCCCATAATAGGAAAACATGATTATGAATCTCTACCATGGTACTTCCACCACTAACAGATCAGAACCCAAGTTATGGGCTTCCACCCCAACGAGAGGATGATTCGCCCCATATTTGAGGCTTGAAATCTCCGCATGTAGCAGGAGGGAGAAGTCTCGATCATGCACTAACGATGATGAAAAAACAATCGGACTGATGATCCACTCCCCACGACTTCCAATCAGGGAACGACTCCCCCAGAGACGCGTCTCCAAGTGGTGATCCCCGAAGGAGTGACCCAAGATCCACTAACTTAAGGAGCGAATCCCCAATTGCAGATGGCGGTTTTACCTCTGTCTAATGGAGCACAAGGAGCACGGATCGCCACCACCGTCAAGGTGATCCCAATAACTCAAAACCCCATTTATGGGTCATCACTGTTCCTAATTGCTGATGAAACCATCAATCTACTCATGAAAATTATGTGCCTCAATACATTGAAGGCTTGGTCCCCTTGTTGGAGAACACCAAAGTTTTTTCGGATCATATGCCAAAGATGACTTCTCGTCTAAAAAGATGAGGAAGATGACGTCCATCCTAGCGGGAGACGTCAAGGCAAGAAGCTCACCGAAGGAGCAGGATGTTCTCAACCCCGAGGGACTCAAGAAACGGTTCTTCAGGCCATGGAAGAAAGGAAGGATGGCGATCAAGATCGCAATCCATTGCCCTGGGGGGCCGATGATAAACATGATTTCTGAAGACCCGACGTCGATCGGGAATACAAGAAGCTCTCGTAAAAGCTTACGCTCGAGAAGTTATGCACATTATAGAAGAAGCTCCACAGTGAGCAAATACCGAAATGGCAATTGCCTTTGATGACTCTGATTTGGAAGGGATGAAGTGCCTCCATGACGACCCGTTGGTCATAACACCTGTGATAGGCAACTCGCAAGTGAAATGAGTCTTGGTGGACAATGGAGAACTTCGGTGAATATCTGGTTTCATGATGCATTTTCGACGACGGGATATATTGATACTCGATTGACCCCTCCAACATGCCCATCTATGGGTTCAATGGAGTTGAGTCGGAGAGTTGGAGGAACTATTCGGTTGTCCATGATAATAGGACGGGAGCCTAGGGAGGCCACACAGATGTTGAACTTTTTGGTGGTTAAACCAACTTCCGCTTACAATGCGATCCTTGGGAGGATAGACTTGCATACCCTTAAGGCGGTTGCCTCAAGATAAGACCAGCTGATCAAATTTCCTACAAGGAATGGAGTTGATAAAGAAAAGAGAGATCAAACAATAACAAAGAATTGCTATCCGACCACCTTGAGGCCTGATAAATTTGGGGGGCAGGTCCTCCCGATTGAAGACATGGATGTCCAAAAAGATGAGAAACAAAGAGGAAAATCTACCGAGGACTTAGTCCCCACTCCCCTAGTTCCCGAAGAACCTGAAAAGTTACCCACGTAGGACATTGTTGAATGAACCCGTGAGGGGCAAATTGGATGCGTTCCTACAAGAGAACATTGTTGTATTTGTTTGGACAGTAGCTGATATGCTAAGGGTCGATCCCCAATTAATTACGTAAACTAGACGTCCACCCGAATAGGGAGACGATGAAATGGAAGAAACTTTGATTCCAAGAGGCAGGAACGCAAATAGAGAATGAAGGATGTGTATTGACTTCATTGATATGAAAGATTCATGTCTCAGTGACTACTTTCCCCTACCAAGGAACGATACATTGACCGATGTAACAAAGGTGACGTCCCAAAGAGGTGACATATCGAAGATTGATAAGATTTTTGAGCATCTTATTGGGAAGACTATAGAAGTTCATGTAAATGACATGTTAATCAAGAGCCTCGATAAGGCACATCAGCATAAGATCAGGAAATTTTTTGGTTTTATGGTCTCCAAACATGGAAATTGGGGCCAACCCCGATAAGGATAGAGCAATCCTTGAAACGAACCTCCACGTATTAACATAACCGAATTACGAAAAGTTGTTGCATCTATACCTGGCTGCATTTGATACGGCTTTGAATGTCGTCCTCACGAAAGAGGAATACAAGGTTCAGAAACCCATTTATTACGTGAAAAAAGTCTTGCATGGGATAAAGTAACCACAATAACTCCCCAAGCACTCTCGTGGTTGAATACACCATTGACAACCAAGAAGTCGGGGGCAGGAGGTAGTACTACTGGAGGGTAAAGGATTAGAGAAGGAGAATCCAGAAGCGGTACTTAAGGAGTATGGATCAATTTTGATGGAGAATCAAAAACAAAATTAAGTGAGAACACACCTCAATGGGTTTATGATTTCCCAACGTCAAACAATGAGGGCGAATATAAAGCCGTGATAGCCGAACTTTGCTTGGCCGTAGGCCCGCTCAAAGTCTGTGGAGACTCAAAATCGGTAGTACCACAAGTAAATAATGAGTTTGAGTCCAGGGCTGGAATTGTGAAAAATACTTGAAACTTGACTCAATTTAATGAGTGTTACGTTGGAGGAAAACGTAAAGGCTGATGTCCTATCCATGCTTGCCTCCTCAGAGATGGGGAACTATGTTGGAAGTTCTTACTTCCAAGTCTTGGAGACCCGAAGCATTGATAGAAAAGCTGATAACACTTGTAGGTATAAAAGCCATTGGATAGATCCTACACAGGCTCACCAAGAAACCGGTTGGTTACCCGACAATGCCTTGGAGGCACGGAAGTTGTCAGTAAGAATACTAAGGCATCAAAATGCGAATTTATCCTTGAAAGAAACTCATGTGAAAATCTGTGGGCAGCATTCGGGGGGCAAAGCCCTTGCCCACAAGATGACCCGATTGAGATTCTACTAGCCAGAAATAATGGCTGATGCCAAAAGTTATGTGTGATCAATATCCAAAAACACGCAACTGATGATTAATCCCATAAAATACTGACACCCGTCACTTCCCCCATTCCCAATGGCAAGGTGGGGGATAAGTGTTCTTGGTTCATTCCCAGTGGGAAGTGCCTAGAGGAAGTTCCTGATAGTTGCAATGAATTCCTTCATGTAGTAGACTAAGGCCAAACTCCAAGCCAAGATAACCACCAAGTAAATAACACAATTCTTGTGGGAAACTGTGATACATAAAAATGGACTTCCACCAATCCCGATAGCCAAGAATGGATGACAATTCAAAAATGAGGCTCTTGCAAGCTGGATACATTTGGAAAAAATGTGATGCCTAGATTTGGCACACCCCAAACCTCAAGGTTACTGTATCAGAGCATCCGGGTAGGACACACCACCTGATTAGACTAAGTAGAGATAAGGTTCGATGAAACCACAAGCTTCTAGGTCCAATGAACCAAAGGCTTAAAAAAGCCGACGTTCCATTCAAATGAAGGCTCGAATAGGCCGCGTTCCATCCAATTGAGGGCTCGAATAGTCCATGTTCCATTCAATTGAAGCCTCGACAAATGCGAGTAATAAGCAGTAAGCTATCGCAAAAAGATAGACTTCGGAATGAGATTCAATTCGATATATTACAAAATCAAATCGGAGCAACGAGTAAAAAATTATGAACATTTTTGCGTTCTTGAACTAAGGGATCAAGATTCCTAATCTAAGGGGTCAGAAATTCTGATCTAGAGGACGGGATTCCTAATCTACGGGATCAAAATTCCTGGTCTAAATATCGATCGGGATCCTGATCGAAAAGCCTTCGACCAGAGTGAAGAAAATGGACTGAACTCGACCAGGATCCTGGTCTAAATATCGATCAGGATCCCTGATCGAAAAGCCTTCGACCAGACTGAGGAAAACGGTCTTAAATTCGACTAGAATCCTAATCTGAGATGTCAGAATTCTTGGTCTAAGGGGTCAGGATTCCTGATTTGGGAGGTCAGGATCCCAAGTCAAAAAATCCTGATTTATGGGGTCAGGATCCCAAATCCAAAATCCTGAACTAAGGGGTTAGGATCCCTGATCTAGGGGGTCAGGATCCTTGATTTACGGGGTCAGGATCCCAAGTCCAAAATCCTGATCTAAGGGGTCAGAAATCCTGATCTAAGGGGTCAAGATCCCAAGTCAGAATTTCTAGTCTAAGGGATCAGGAATCTTGGTCGAAATTCACAAGACCAGAAGGTTAAATCACCCATATTTCGACCAGAATCCTGATCGAAATTAACCAGGAATCCTGGTCGAAATTCATAAGACCAGAGTGTAAAAACGGCCATTAATTCGACCAGGATCCTGATCGAAATTCGACCAGGATCATGGTCGAAAAGCCATCGACCAGACCGCATTTGAAGCCCATAATTCGACCAGAATCCTGATCTTAGATGTCAGGATTCCTGGTCTAAAGGTCAGGATTCCAGGTTTAAGGGGTCAGGATTCCCGACCTAAGAGGTTAGGATTCATTTGAGGGGTCAGGATTCCTGATTTGAGGGATCAGGATTCCTGATCGAAATTGCTATGAGCAGAATGTAAAAATGGCCCTTAATTTGACCAGAATCCTGATCGAAATTCAACCAGGATCATGGTTGAAAAGCCATCGACCAGACCGCATTTAAAACCAATAATTCGACCAGAATCCTGATCTGAGAGGTCAGGATTCCTGGTTTAAGGGGTAAGGATCCCCGATCGAGAATCCATTGATTAGGATGCGCAAAACACCCATAACTCGATCGGAATCTTGGTCTACGGGATTTCCTGGCCAAGTACTAGTACTTCAGTTCTGTCCGTGGCTGTTGTGTGTTTAGTATATAAAAAAAAAAAAAATTGTGAACAGGAATTTCCACGCGCCATATCCCCAAACCAGCGCCATATCCTCAAAATAATTCTGTTCAGGTACGTTGTATATGTGTAAGTTGTTTGTTTTTTGTTTATTTTTTATTTATTTTTTATTTTTTTTATTACTAAAAAAAAAAAAAAAATCGCGCGCCGCGTCGCACAGGCCGCGACATGTCTTCCAAATATTTCTGTCCACCAGGTTTGTCCAGTGCCCGTGTATATTTGTTAACATATATATTAAAAAAAAAAAAATTTCCCCCAAATCAATTCCAACCCCTTTTCTAATTATTTTCTCCACCTAAAATCCTAATTCTAGTCCTATATTAATTCCAAATCATTCCCAATTCATCTCCTATTTCATAAATTTTTTTTTTCCCAAATCTACTTACCCATCTATATATACACCTATATATACACACCAATCCTACCCCATTCCAATTATATTTTCCTACAATCAATTTCGAGGCTTCAAGATTCAAGTTTGGGGGGATTTTTAATTGCAAGTTTCACCTCTCTGGTTCGTATTTGGGGTATATTTTTTCCTTTTATTTTGATATTACGAATTGTGTTCTTGCATTATTAGGGTTGTGTGTTCTTGATTATTTGGGGGTATTTGTGAATTCAAATTTTTTGTGGATTTTGGTGAATTTTGTGAGTTGGGTATTGATTCTTGTGGCTCCTAAGCGTGGGAGAGGCGGTGCTAGTGTTGCAAAATTTTTGTCTTAGACGGTGGAGGTTGAATTTAATTGGTTGTTGTTGAGGCCAATTGCTAAAGAAATGGGATTTTTGCTGAACAAGCATGTTGTGTTGCGGTGGGGAAGGATTTGTAAGGCGCCTTGTAGGTATGTTTTCTGCTATCCCTCGTATTTACTTCCATTCAATGCGGACATTGAATATTTTAAGTTTGGGGGTGGTTTGAGGAATTAGTAGTTGTTGTTGTATATATGTGTTCATGTAGGATTTCATGATTTGCATATTAGTAGTAGTAATTCATGCATATATGTTCGTATTAATTATGTTTGTTTCATGTAGGGCATTCTGTTTTTTTGTTTCGTATACCATGTGAGTTCATATTAGTTGCATTTGCATGACATGCATATTTCATGATCCCTTAAGATGAGCTAATTCTGATTGGTAGGTAGGTGTCTAATTGAGTGTGGTAATGATGAATAGAGGGTTGACTTATAGTTTCTATGAAATTGACTTATGTGTTTCGGAAACAAAATCTTTTCACAGTCTCATTGGGTGCTTTTGGGCTAGGTTGAGGTCATGCTTGTTTGGATGTTTTGAGATTTAATCACTTGATTATAGTTAGAATTTTCGTTATCCCCTTGATGGCCTAGAACACTTAAGTCTAAGTTTGGGGGGAAACAGGGATTTCATGCTTAATTGTAAATAATTGTCAATAATGGCTAGGCATCAAATGGCTAGTAGCCGGCTCATATTTATATGGGTAGTCTAGGGTTGGAATTGAGAATTCTCATTCCAGATTGCATAGAAAAAAAAAAAAAAGCAGAAAAAAAGAAAAAAAAAAAAGTCAAAAGTAGTCAATTGTTTATATGCAAAATTAACTAGGGTGAGCTCTTTAATACTCGAGCAATTAAGTTCGCGGGGACTTTGTGCCTAGTGACCTAAGGCTTTTATAGTCTGGGATCCACTAACCCAACGCTCGCTACATGGGTATTATTGTATAAGCCTTTCGGGGTCTCATCCATTGCACGGTTAAATAAGCATACTTGTATATATGTGTCGTAGTAGTTAGTAATAAAGCATGAATTTCTGTCTACCTTGGATAAGGATATAGGTGTTTCTAGGTTATGAAGTGTCTACAGTCTATTCTATTTATAAACCTGTGATTGTCTTGACGAAGAGCATGTATGATCTTTGACCTAGTTTTGGGAGTATTTCTGATGAGCATTGCACACACGCACGTTTCTGTTCATGTATTGTTAGTATACGGGAACTTGGTCGAGCTCTATTTGGATTTAGTTGCATTCTCTAAGATATTTTCTTGCTAGTTGGTTTTGGTTAGATTGAAGGGGATCGTTGCATTTTTCATATTAGTTGCATTCATGCATTGCATTGCATTAGGTTAAATGGATTTTGTGGGTACATTCGATATAGGCCCTCACGAGACCTTACTCGTCCACTGGGGCTGCCTAGGGGTTTAAAGGGCTTGTTGCATATGCCAAATGCAACTGTGATCACCTACGGAAGTGGTACTAGTTAGTTAGTTAGTTGTAATTGTTTATGCTTGAGGACAAGCATCGGTTTAAGTTTGGGGTGTGATAAGTGGATTTTATATCCACTTGGATCGCTTAAATTCGGCTTAAATTGATTGACTTGGCCTCAATTTTATTGTAGTTTTGATGTGTTTTGCTTAGTTGTGCAGACTTACAAGAATGTCGATTATGGGTGATGCTTCTATCGTGTTTGGAGGATTAATTGATTTAAATTCGGATTTTCATGGAAGGTTGCGCAGTCTACACTGTTTTGGCCATATCTGGAGTTCTAGAAGTCCGTTTTCAGCGATCTTACAGCTCACGCGAAGCTTGAGAGATTTTCTACAACATGGGATAGATAGCAGGTGCAGGGGACATGCTGAATAAAATCGCGCACGTGGTCTATGTTAAGCCATGCAGAAAAATTCCAGTTTTGCCCTTTTTCTAATTCTAATTGTATTTTGGGCAGCTTTTGGCACCTTAATCGAATTCTAATTGTAATAGAAGGTAATTGCTTATTGGGCAAGACTACTAGAGTCTATTTAAACACATCTTACCATGTAATTTGTATCAGATTTTTATTATTGTAACGTAGAACTGCAAGAGAGAAAAGTGGAGAAGGATTCAAGCTCGGTGACAAGCAAAGATCTAGATCTACTTCATCTGTTGTATACTTTGGATAATAGATTTGTTTTCTCAACTCTTGTTTTTATTAATATTATTGCTTCTTTATTTTATATCTTGTTTAATATCATGTTTTCATCTAATCCCATGGTGACGAACGGTTCAATTATGAACTAATCGTTGTCATGGGATCCTAATGGATTTATCTATGTAGCTTAGTAGTTTATATGCTTTAAAGATTTATGTGTGGTGAATTCTTGATATCCTGGTATGGTTGTGCTTCATGAATTTAGATGCGTAGCTAACATCTAATATGTTAATCTCTTGCTAAACGAGAGTGGATCTTGAGATTTAGAACTTGCCATGCTAGCATAGGATAGGTTGATGTTTTAACATCATGATTTGTGGCGTAAATAGAGATATTATGCTACCCTATGTGATCTAAGTGGATAACTTGTGCTTAAACCTTTATGTTTTCAAATTCTATAGAGATATAGGGTCTAAACATAATAGGTGTCTACTCATCTTCTATCTCTTTTGTGGATGCATGCGTAGTTTGGTATTAGTATACCGAGAGGTAGCTTTTGCTTGTTTCGTGTTATCCGATCAGATATCAAAACCATCACATGTATTGATTAAAAGCTGCGACTCTAAGTGAAGTAGATAATGAAATTAGGATTCCATGTTTTATCTCATATAAGTAAATCATATTAAATTCTCATTAGTTAATTATTCTTAGTTAAATAATTTGCATCCTAGTTAATTTAGATAATTAAAACCTCATTCTTGTTATTTGTCTTAGCAGTGGATTAAAACCAAACATTGTTGCATAGGCATATTTACTGATTGAAACTTAACCAGATCTCTGCGGAACGAAATTTAATTATATTACTTGTGACTATGTGCGCTTGCGTAATTTTGTGCTAACAACAACGTTTTTTGGCATAGTTCCATACGTCACCCACCACGTTTTATGCTTAATCCTCGAATAAGGACATACAAGCCACTACGTCATTACGCCGCGAGGGCGCATCAAGCCACGTAGGCAACTCTAGAACTACGTTTTGGCTTGATTCTTGATATTCATCAAGGTACGTAGGCATCTTGTGAGGATCGACTAGTCCCGACAGTAAGAGCAGCCAGCATTAAAGCTTGAAGCTCTCAATCCATAGCAATCAATACACGAATTAATTAAACCTTACTTTTTATTCCACAACAATAATATTAATATTTTTTGAGAAAAAGGCATTTTGGCTGGCTATCTTTTTTGTTTTTGGCACTTGGATGGCTGAGAATAATTTTTGACATTTTGTCTGGCTGTAATAAATTTTTTAAGCACTTGAGGGGCTTCCGTCAAAACGCTAGTAACGCCGTCTAAACATCAGGGGTAAAATTGTCTTTTCAGCACTGGCTTTACTTCATATTGGATAACCTGATGTTTATTGGATGTTATTAGTTCTAGGGATCTGTATTGAATGTTCTTTCTTGAGCTTCTGCATCAAACTCGGCCATAACCAAACTGAATTATTTTGAAGTGCCTTGCCATGGAGCCTGGATAGACGCGCAGAGGCCTAGTTGAAGTGTCAGTTCTAAACTAAACAATTTATAGGGGATTTCACTGAGAGTATTCTGCAGACGGCAACTTTACAATTTTCTTTCTGTGAAATAATTTTAATACTTGGTGGAGAAGGTGAGCTTAACAATTCTTACAAAAAATAAATTGAAATATATGAATTTCAATAGATTACTCTTATTGATTTTGATAATGGGAGAACAGCAAGAAAGCAACCATGTAAGGCCATCTTAGAAATATTGAGCAACAATCTTCATTATTCATTTCCTCGAGGAAGAGCTTCATTACTTTTTTCAATTCAGTATTAGTTTTTTAAGCTGAATTGGAGTACTCAGACATTATTACTAACCACGAGTTAATACCTATTTTTCAAAAAGATGTATAATCAGAAGTTGAAGAAGGCTGAATCAGTACAAAAACTGAGAAACAGAGTCACTTCTGTTCATGTAGCAGCAGAGAAAGAAAAAAGGCGATGATTGAAGCCAGAGGAAGATTGCCGCAATGGCCTAGGGAACAAGACCTAAGAAGCTCCTAGGAATTCAGATGTATGTATGCTGATAATCAGAGGATGAAAACTCATGAACCATTGTCTTTGAACATGTAGAATTGTAGATGTTAGTATTATAAAGCTAGGTAACAAAAAGGGGTAGTTACTGTATATGTCAAATACCAAACTTGCAAACCATTACAGGGTTCTAAAGCTCTAACTTGGAGAGATGTCTAGCATGTAATGTTAGCATTGCAAAATAAAACCCAGTATGTAAAGGATCTCATGAGAGCTAGGCCAGAACTGAGCCATTAACTACAACTTATGCTCTCACATTAGATTTTGGAGGTAAAGGGAGACATCATATGTGTCCTCTTGAAGAAAATCCATGTAATTTCCACCTGGGATGTCCAACAGCAGGTCCAGTGCCGCGTCTGAGCAACTATCAAGTTCATATGAATTTGAGGAAATTGATTCGACCATGTCTTTTTCATTATCTGGTGTGTCGAGTAACGTCTTCTTTTTATTGTCAGCCATGTCACACAAGGTAAGGGTTGCGCCTGCACCTTCAGCATGAGTAGTGATTACCGAGTCTGATTCAACTTTTGATGGTGAGGTTATCTCCTGTTTTGGCTCTTGGAATGTCATTTCTGCTTCTTTCTTTATCTTTTTAAATGATTCCCCTACTTCAGAATTCCATAATTTTAGGAAGTAATCAGATTGGCGTTCAACTTTTGGTGAGGGGCAGGCCAGTGACGAAGTTAAGGAAAACCGAGTCTCAGCCTCAACTCTGGCACTTTCCCACTGCACCATGTGGCTAGTTGATGGGGACTCAGTTTTAAATTCCATTGCTTTGGAGGAACTGAATGATGGCTGGCCAGTTAGAAGGTCTGCCTTCTGTGTCTTGTGTAGCTTCTTCCTTAGATGGGTGTTCCAGAAAATCTTTATCTCATTGTCTGTTCTTCCTTCCAAATGAGATGCTATAGAAGCCCACCTGAAAATATTCTTTGTCACTTAGTTTGCACAGAGGTAAGTGTTCAAGATTTCAATATAAACATATACAATACTAGGAACAACTTCCAAGTGCTAAACTCCTATTCATTTATACTACTTAAACTATCCCTCAAATCGGAAATTAAGACAAAGTAAATATTGGGTACTTAAGAAAAACAAGAAAGACATACAGACAACATATATATATAGATACCGGAATTTATAAGAAACAGAAAAAAGACAAGTTGGGGTTGTGTACTGCAAAATTGATTGTTGGAACATTAATTACCGAAAATACCCCTTTCATTTTCAAGTTTTGGGGTTATATTCTAACGGCACTTGACGGAAGCCCCTCAAGTGCTTAAAAAATTTATTACAGCCAGACAAAATGTCAAAAATTATTCTCAGCCATCCAAGTGCCAAAAACAAAAAAGATAGTCAGCCAAAATGCCTTTTTCTCATATTTTTTTTCATTAAATAAAAGGGTTATTTTTGGAAAAAGAGAATATAGGTCAGTTAGTTATTAGTAATTACAATATTATTATTTTATTTTATTAAATAGATTGGTTCATGATATTTTGGGAAATGAGAGATTATAGTTAGAAAAAATAGAAAAAATAGTGTGTTTTAACTAAAAAAGTTAATTGATTAATTATTAGTAAATATAAAATAGAATTGCCCGTAAGTATAAAATAAAGGGTAATGCTAAACATATCCCTTAGGGCTATGGTTAAGCATTAAGTAGATGGATAAATACATTTAATACATCAGTTTTGCACTTAATACATCAATTTTGCACGAAATTCAATATGATTATTTAGAAATTTGGGATGTTTTTATCGTTGGAAATTAATGTGAATGCAGAGGGGGGTCCATTATTATTACTTGGAAAATTAAATTTGTGTTGCAAAGAGACACTGGGAAACTAAAACAACTAAAAATCTTACAAAAGATGTTGAAAATATAAGAATATTTAATGCTTAAGGGCTATGGTTAACATTTCCCTAAAATAAAATAGGATCTAAATAAATAATAACTAAGTAAGGGTATTCAAGTAAAAACATGAAATATCGTACCGACTGATCAAACGATCAAATTTTTAATATTTCGACTATTATAATAGAATAGAGATATAGATTTAATTACATGCTCAAATACAATCTATTAAATTGTAACTAGTTTAATCCAGTTTAGGCGAATACCAGAGGCATAGTAACATGTCATGGGCTTATGGCTTAAATAAGGGCCTAGTTGAAGAGCTTTACTAATGTTAATAAAACGTTTTTGGACTTTCTGATCTGAACATTTTAACAGCCCACATAAACATTTTTGTCGGAAGCCAGGCCAACATAAACTTCATCGATCATCTCCTTTAATCAACATCTATACTATTATCTATACTTATAAATTCAGAAACACTGGTACCTGTTTTTTTGATAATTAGTGAATTTATCTATATATCCTTCATTATAAAGAAACATAAATACACCTAAAATAAATAATAACATAATATAATTAATGGTAATTAGTCGAGATAATACCTTTTATAAACACCTAAAAACATCAATCGTATTATATCTTTCCATCATTAATATTTTCTTTCCAATTAAAACATGTTATAATTAATGATAATTAATCGATTAAGATAATAAAATTAATGGTAATTAGTCGATTGCTTTTTTCAAATTAATATAATAAAATTAATGGTAATTAGTGATTGTCTTTTTCACATTTACTTTTAGTTGAACATATTACCTTTTATAAACACCTAAAAACATCAATTTTATCATATCTTTCAATCATTAATATTTTTACGTTACCTTTTTAATTTACAACAAATCTTACAATCATTAATATATACATGAAAATATCACATCGTATTTCTCAATTATTAATAAAATATATTAAAAATCGTATACATTGTTTATAATAATGAATATAATCTGTAAACATGAGTATATTAAACTATATTAATTAAAAATTTAAAAAATTATTAAAAATAATGATTATGCAAAAACATAATTATAATATTAAATAAAAATTATAATATAATACAATTATATAAAAGCAGAAACATTGAAAGTTTTAGTACCTGTTTTTTGGTACGTAGTGAATTTACTTATTTACCCTTCATTATAAAAAAATATATATGATATCCATACTATTAAAACTCTTAAAATAAATAATAAAATAATATAAATAATTAATGGTAAGTAGTCGATTGCCTTTTTTCACATTTACTTTTAATTAAAGATATTACCTTTTATAAACACCTAAAAACATCAATCATATCATATCTTCCAATCATTAATATTTCCTTTCAAATTAAAACACGTTACCTTTTTAATTTAAAACAAATTTTACAATCATTAATATATACCCGAAAATATCACATCATATTTTTCAAACATAGAAAGTTTTGATACCTGTTTTTTGGTACGTAGTGAATTTAATTATTTACTCTTCATTATAAAAAAATATATATGATATCTATACTATTAAAACTCCTAAAATAAATAATAACATAATATAATTAATGGTAAGTAGTCGATTGCCTTTTTTTACATTTATTTTTAATTGAAGATATTACCTTTAATAAACACCTAAAACATCAATCATATCATATATTCCAATCATTAATATTTCCTTTCGAATTAAAACACGTTACCTTTTTAATTTAAAACAAATCTTACAATCATTAATATATACCCGAAAATATCACATCATATTTTTCAATTATTAATAAAATAAATTAAAAATTTGTATACGTTGTTTATAATAAGGAAACATTAGTATAATCCGTAAACATGAGTATATTAAATTATATTAAATTAAAATTAATTAATTATATAATAGCCGAAACATTAAAAATTTTGGTACCTATTATTTGGTATATGTTTTTTAGTATTTCGTGAATTTACTTATTTAACCTTTATTATAAAGAAAAATATATACGATATCTATATTATTAGAATACCTAAAATAATAATAACATAATATAATTAATGATAATTAGTCGATTGTCTTTTTTACATTTACTTTTAATTGAAGATATTACCTTTTATGAACACCTAAAAACATCAATCATATCATATCTTCCAATCATATCATATCTAGCAATAATTAATCTATAACCAAAAATATCCATCATTTCTTCTAATCACTAACAAAATATAATAGAAATCCGTTACTACGAATAATGACCATTAGATTTTTAGTAAAAAATCAGAATCGTTAGATCTAATGATTAAATATATCATATAATTAAATTAATTTACTAAAATTTCAAGGTTCGAATTCTATCAACGACATATTTATTTTAAAATTTTATAATATAAGTTTTAAACCATCCATATCTTTAATTAAATTTAAATTAAATTTTTAATATTAAAATTAAAATGACATATTATAAATGATGATTATATAAAAATATAATTGTAACATAAAATAAATTTTGTTATAAGCTAGTATTATATAAAAGCCGAAACATTAAAAGTTTGGTTGGTACGGTATCAATTGATTTTACTTATTTACCCTTACTTAATTACATATAAAATCCCTCTTACTAACTAACCAATTTTCTTTTCAAGTTAAACATATTACCTTTCCTATTTTTCACTAACTAATTAATTTCCTTTTTCACTAACTAATTAATTTCCCTTTTTAGGTAAAACACAATATCTTTTATATTTTATCTAACTAAAATTTATCCTTTCTTAAAAAAACTATAAGCAATTTTGTTTATTAAAATAACATAATTATATTATAATTATAATTACTATTAACTAATCAATTACCCTTTTCAACAAAAACACGTTACCTTTTCTCTTTTCTGTAACTAAAATATCTCTTTTTCCAATTATATCACGAGAGGTTCTATTTAATAAAATAAAATAGTAATATTATAATATTAATAATTACCGATTACTTTTTTCAGTTAAAACGTATCATCTTTTCCATATTTCATAATTAAAATTCCTTTTTTCTAGAAATATCACGGACAACATTAATTTCTCACTTTCTAAAGACACTACGATCAATTTAATTTAGTGAAATAACATAAATTAAATTATAATTACTATAAACTAATCAATTACCTTTTCACCTAAAACATATCACCTTTTTAATTTTCACATTACCTTTTTTATTTTCTCTAACTAAAATCTCTCTTTTTCAATTAGATCATGGGTGGTTCTATTTAATAAAATAACAATATCATAATATTAATAATTAACCAGTTAACTTTTTCAGCTGAAACGTATCATCTTTTCTATATTTTCTAACTAAAATCTCTATTTTTCTAAAAATATCACAAGCAACATTAATTTCTCATTTTCTAAAAACATTACGAGCAATTTTATTTAGTAAAATAACATTATTAAATTGTAATTACTATAAACTAATCAATTACCTTTTTCACCTAAATAAGTTTTCTTTTTAATTTTTTCTAACTAAGATCTCTCTTTTTCCAATTAAATCACGGGCATTCTATTTGTTAAAATTAAATAATAATTTTATAATTACTTATAATTAACCAATTACCTTTTTCAACTATAATTTATCATATTTTCAATATTTTTTAACTAAAATTCCTCATTTTCTAGAATTATCACGGATAACGTTTATATGATTATTATCAAATCATCTCATTTAAAAATTTAAGCCTCCAAAATTCATATTTTAAAAAATTTAATTCAAATTAATAAAAAAAAGTCATATAATATTAAAAAAATTCGTGCATCGCATGGGTTTTAAGCTAGTATTTTTAATGCATGATATTGCCTATATTGCTTTTACCTAACTAGCAATATGGTCCGTATTTCGCACAATTAAATTCATTTTTATCCATTCATTTTTTGAAAGAGACGCACTCATTGACGACAACATTAATATTTTTTTATAAAAATAATTGCTATAAATCAACACATTCTCATAAACAACTTCATAAATTAGATTGAATGACGTAAATGTATAGAAGATATAGTCCACTTGAAAATCACATTTGCTTAATTGAAATTCGAAATAGTGCCTTTTGGCATACAACTGTTAAGCTTAAAGGCAATAAAGACAAAAGAGATTAGAAGGCCACATTTAAAAGTTACACACCAAAAGTATAAGTAATTTCATGTTTTGAGAATAACGGTACAACGATTTCTGTACTCTTCCTACTGGTGTAAATGCGACGGATGGACAGAGAAGATAAACGCCCTGAAATTACTTTTAATTTTTGTAAAATGGTTTTATAAGTATAAAAACAGATATGCATATGCTTTGATCAGCTAAACTCACTGAAGTGAAAATTAAGAAGATTAGCGCACATGACCTCAAATGTAATAAGGATGAAGACTACCAAGGTCCTTCCTAGTTTTTGTATTGTACTAAATACAAATGTGTAGGTAATCATTGCGCCTACTCCAACTAATGTCTAAATATATAAACAGCGCCTATTCCAACTAATGTGAACATATATAAACAGAGGTGAAATCTTCTGTGAGCATATTTCAACCCAAGAAATATGTGAAGTACATCAGTCATCACCATAAGGTTAAAATTAAATATAAAATGAGCCATAAACTTTAAAACTTCTGGTCAACATTTATTTTCTGGAAAATAACAAAAAAAAATTCCAAAGAAATAAAAGAGGAAAATCCAGAGTGTATCAATCTAACATTGGTGACAGGCATGTCCAGAGTTTGTCAATCCATGATTCCTGATCTGTTTCTTCCCAGGTAACATAGTTTATGTCAATGAATGACTCAACATTCCATTCTTGATATCATGTGCCGCCTACGACAACAGGAAATTAGGATAGTCCTCTGATGTACTTGAGATTCCAATGTTTAGCTTTTGTATGTTTCAGCATTGTAGCATTTAGTAATGTCAACATCTTTTCCACACCCAATGAACCCACTTTGTTGCATCACCTGCGTTCAATCCTTAACAGATTCTATCTTGTATTAAATATTCAGATATCTATACTATCAAGGTGACAGCATAAATAAAAAGTAATCTACAAAATCCAACAAACAATGCCTTGCAATAAGGATATTTGATTTCATAGTTAAAATATCTAAGTAAGGTTAGTGTTATAGTATTTTAATTCCTTAGTATTCCTGAAACATCTAAAAAGAATCATTTGAGAGAGTTTAGTATCAAAGGACCTTTAAATTTCAAATTTTAACTTGTCTTATGGTGTAAAAAAAACCTTTATTTTATATTTATTATAATTTTACATCAATAACCCCACGTTACAAATATTCAACCAAATAATTAAAAAACTGAATTAAAATTCTGCCGGAAACCCAGTTTCTAGATAAACCAAAATTTGAAACAGTGATTATGATTAGAGAGGGGTATATATAACCTTTTGTAGCATTGCCACAACAAATTGATATATGAACCCCTGCAACCTCCAATCCACCCCGCAAAATCAGTCTTGCAGTTACCAATAGCAAAGTAGTAAGAACATTTTGAAGGCATGCATTTATTAGTAAAAGAAAAAAAAAATTGGCTAGAAAGAAACTATAAGTATTTACCAAATTATAGTAGATTTATAATTTAACATTATCTTAACTTCAATCCGAGACTTGGTAATCCAAGTATAGTTAAAGACCTAATATATTTAATTAAATGAAAGCTTATTTCTAGTTCATATATAACCAACAATTGCCAAAAAAACTATTTTGCAATACTCTAAAACAGATATTATATATACTTGTGATGGTATGATATTGGCATAATTAGTTACAACCCATCATACTTGGTCTAACAACACTTCTTGTATCTAAGCTTTCCACAAGTTAAAGGTTTAACGACTATACCAAAAACCATTAACAGTTATAACGGGAGCTAAAAAGTTCAAAAGTAAAAAAAATACAAAGCAAGAAATAATAACAATAAATAAATAATACCTTCAACCTATGATCCTTCATCTTCTGCATCCGATGCATATTCCTCTTAAATCAATTTTAAAAATGCATGGTACAATTGCGAAAGAACTTTACGTCATCAAGAACTTTGTATAAGTTTTAATTTATTGGATCAAGAATATTTTTCACAATGCAATTCCTGACTTTTAGCTCATATACGTAATCAAAATGATTCCTATAAATATACTCATACTCATCCTGATCAATCTAGAGGAGCTAGTCTCGTCGTCACATAGCCTTCTTTATTCTCTACTTAACACCTGGATCTTCACTTGGGATTGATCTAGTATACGTTGTACAATACACGTAAAGTCAATACTTCATACAATTTTTTTTGTCTGACCACATAACCAAAATACATGAGACCATCATCTGAAACTCACAACAGCAAGCAGCTAGAGCTCGCATTTTTTGCTCCATGTCTATGGTTTTCGAAAAACATATAAATGTATATATTTACAATTTATAACAAAAAAAAATTAAACTTAATGCATTTTAATTAATTTGTCAAAAGCTTCTCGGCGTCGCCTAAAGGCGACACCTCGCATTTTGGTAATATGACATCAGTTTGATATTAACAACAATACTCACCGAAAAATATTAAATTTACAACAATATCACTAAAATTGGATGCAATAAAAATTTAAAATAATTTATAAGAACGGTAAAGTAGCTAGCTATCTTTAGTTGCTTGGGATTACGACTAACCAAAAAATAACCAGCCTAAAGTTCTTCCATAACTACCTTTTTCTTGCCTCCAGAAGTACTGATAATTGTTATATGAGCCCAAAATGCTTTTGAAATCTTAACAGTTAAATGCCCAAACCCAGCTAAATCTACAATTCCAACATTCCTAAATAAGTAAGGAATTGCGAGCTCATGCACATCTTCCTAAATAATACTAAAATTACAATACATAAATTGTAAAACTTCTTTTTTGAACTACTTTGAAATCAAAGTAAAAATTATATATAGGCAAAAAAGTCAACCAAACTATTCATTCAACATCATGCTTCAAATAACTTGAGATAAGAAATTATCATACAAAAACATCAGTTTAACAAAATTCTACCTCTTTTGCCTTGTCTGACTTTCCGGTAGAATGCGTTGCTCATCTGACCTATTCGAATTTAAGCCAAATCACTGAAAATCAACATCATACAACAAATTTTTAGAAGCACATTCGAGTATTACAGCTAAATCTTCTCTTGGTTTAAAATTATGGGATCATATTAATCAGGATACTTTTGTCGAACTTTCATCAATCATGTTCACTACGAGGAATAGAAGAGGTGTATATCGCATCTGTTAATCATTTATTGGCTATTTAAGAGGAAATTCATGGAACCCATATGACTAACTTGTGACTTTGAGGAACCAAACCGCGCTCTTCTTCACCATTAAAATTCCAAGATTATATAAAAAAAACATGAATAAGACGACAAAATATCAATCAATCACAAAAGAATTATCAATTTTAAAGTTTACATGCATACCTAGGAGAATGATATAAACTTTTATAACATTATGACAGCAAATTGATATGAGATTCCTGTAAGGTACAACACATCTGCAAAATCTGTTTGGGAGGCTACTATAGCAAAGTAGTGACAAAATTGTGAAGGCAGACATGCATTAGTAAACTACAAAAAAAATTGGTTAAAAAGAAACAGGCAAATTGACTTTACCAAATTATAGTAGATTCGAATTTTAACATTATCCAACTTCAAACCTAGAATTGGTAAATCCAGGACAGTTAAAGACCTACCAAAAAAGTAAAGAACTAATTTACATTACTCTAAAACAAATGTTATACATATAATTGTGATGGCATGATAATTAAATAATCTGTTATATTATTAGTAGCCCAACATGGGGCATTGACCAAAAAAAAATCATGAGACAAACAAAGACCAAAAAATGGTGTGACAATATATTCAAGGTAAAAAGACAAACACTACCTTCGCAACCTTCATGTATGCCCTAAAACGATCAACTTACTCTATACCAAATTGCTGCCAGAACAAGGTACTATGTTGCACAAATTATAATATTCACCATTTTTGCACACAATCATCGGATTGAGGAACCTCATCGGCCGTGAAAGTGAATTACTCGTCTTATTTAGCAAAAACATAATTCATCCAACTATGATCAAATCAGGCGTGTTCATGATTTGTGGTCTTTTGATCACAATGAGGCAGGGGAGGAGGAGAGGAGCAACATACTTCACGAGCGTAGAAGGTTGGTGTTTGTTAATTTGATCCCCTTCTGATGATTGTGATTTAAAAATATGATCTTTGTTTGGTTTTTGCGGGTTGTGATTGGTGTGTTCTACCGTCTTAATTTTTAAAGTGTATAATTTACCTTGTAATAGTTTTGGGATTCATATTGTTCATGGTGTCCATGTTAAACTGTAGATTGTAGTCTGTTACAGTTGTTTATTAATAATCTTTGACTACGCTTTTTAGCCTCGTCCTGAAGTTCGCTTCTTGCGATTAGCTATAGGCCTAATTTTAAAACAACACACCCCTGCCATTTGATGTGAAATGTCTTTTTACTCCAATCATTATGTCTATAGGAATGGGATACAACTATACCAAACCACTGACAACTCAACATCGACTAGCTTAGTAGATGGGTTGGACTCAAAGTCTCAAACACTATTCTTATATTAGGGTCTAAAAATCAAAAGTATACGCGGGAGTTAGTAAAATATTTGTTTGTGCATAATTGAAAAAGTAATTTGTTTATTTCACTCCCTTAATCCAACCTCGATTGAGCAGTAAAGCTTATTTTTCAGCCCTTCAATAATTTATTTAATCTTTTATCATGCAGGATTAGTCAAAATGAAAATCTAATACTACTAAATACTTAAATGGTAACATTGTAATAGATAAAATCTGTTGAACGTGATTTACTCTTATATGCATATATAAGCGAAAGAATCCCATATATGTAAGCTAAAGAATCCCAAAAAGAAAATTTGGACATAAAAAGATTTTTGGGTGCCTTTTCCATGTTGCGGTTGGTGCAATCTAGAAGAATCCAACATCAATTAATACCCCTATCTAATTTCCCTTATGTTACGTTTACCATTAAAACATGTTATGTGTAAAATAAAGCCCTCTCATTGTACTACACACAACATTTGAGTGTTGTGGCTTTCACAATCTTTGTAGTATTAAGTTAATTGTTCAATTTGACATAGATTTGTTGTCATCCTTGTCCACCGCGTCATGCATTTTGCCAAATTATACGTGTCAACTGTTTCAACATGATATCACTTTAGTTGCTTTTATAAAGCTATACATCTGAATAAAAATTTCATCACTTTTCATGATTTTCTTGAGCCATAGAGCCCTTTCTATTTCTGATGTCTGCAATCTCAATGTTCATTACCATAACCTGTTTACACTGTGGGCTGCTGCGATAAATTAAATGATTCATCAAAATTGTCATGAAGAAAGATTCTTAGCTCCCTCGCCTTCTTGGCTCCTTACATATTCACATATATAAGTACAAATTTTCAGGATTAGGCATATTGACAATTTAGGATAACTTCTGTATAAGGGATGGCTAATGTATGCATGTACTTTAGGCTAACATGGACCTATTAGAGGACTAATGAATGCCTCCTCCAGACTGTGGCAGCGTCGGAACTGAGTTTTTTTTTTTCAAACCTACCTTTCAATTGCCTAATCTTTGCGTCAACTATGACACTGGAAATAGGTTTTGCAGCATGTCTTCCTTTTTTCCCATCTACCACACATGCATTAACCACTAACATCTTTCCATCACCAAATGATTTCTTAAATTATGTGATAATCCATTGTATTGAAAGATATCTGTAATAAGATATGCATAAGATAGGGAAGATTACATGTTGCTATGACTAGAAGAATGGTGCTATATATCTTACGTGCTTAGTAGAGTTGGTAACTATATTCATTTGGCTTTTAGGTATAATAATTGAACCATGAGTAAACATAGGTATTTGAGTTAAAGTAATATTAAAAAGAAAATATAAGAGCAGGTTGGCCAAATAAAAGATAGATTTGTTCAAATTACGAGATATAAAAAGGTTAAATTAATTCTATGTCACATTTTATTCTAATGTGAGTTGAAGGTCTGATCTTGGCACTTGAACTTTAGCTTTAGATATTTTATAATTGATAATTAAGATTGTGGGTGACTTTATAGCATCGTGAGGTGATTCCTTTTTTTCTTTTTTAATGTTTTTCTATCTTTTTTGAGGAATGCACAAATTTTATTGGGCTTCTATGGTGATAATATAATGCATATACTTCATTTTCAGGTCAAGGAGCTGTTCGTTTGTGTTGAAGAAGCTGTTGTCTTAGTTCAGGGATGAGGAGTTGTTCGTTTGCAATGAAGAAGCTGTTGTCTTAGTTCAGGGCTTCTTTTTGACGAACTAGGCTCCAATAAATGAGGAAGACCAAAACTATTTCTCACTACAGAAATGGTGGAAGGACTAAGGGTGTAGAAACGTCTTCAGAATAATTCTTGGTGTAACATGCAAGGTATAGCCCGTGAAACCCTTGGAAGAACCTGTGCTTTAGCATTTTGTTTAGTGCTGTTAAATTTTTCTTAGTGTCAATTCACTGGTCCAACGCTTCAATTTTGTCTTTAAAAAGTTGTCGTTGCTATATTTTTTTCACCTTTCAACCGAGCGCGGTTCCACCCAGCATGTGCAGGAAGTGACGAACAAGGTGAAGGAATTTACGGATGGGCAGAAGCGTGGTATAACAATTATTCCGTAAAACCATGTATCGTACATATAGAAAATCATATAAAAATGAGAAGCGGAGGAATCGTAGCCATACCTTGAAAATCGAAGCTTTATAATCGATGGTTGCTAGCAGTTGCTTCTCAGAGTGTGAAGCACTCTACCGGTATCCACCAAGATTGATTCTTCGATGAAGCTTTTTATAAAACTAGGCTTTTATAAAAATGGTGTTTTGAGAGAGAGAGAGAGAGAGGAAGAAGATGGAGAGGGAGGCAACTAGGTTTTCACAAAACCACTCTTGCATACACTTCTCTTCTCATCTCTTTCTATTTATAGGGCACATGTAGGTTTTTATTATAATTAATATATCATATATATTATTATATAAATCCCACAAAATGTTTAAATAATAATTAAACTATTTTAATCATTATTAAAAACAACTTGCTCTCTCAAAATACCTTCATCAATAAATTAATCTTTTTATGGTGTGACCCTGTAGGTTCAATATTAAGCCGGTAGTAGAAATAAATAATAATAAAATTTTTATTTATTATTTATATGAATTCTAATAATTCATTAAATATAATTAACTGATTAATTATATTTATTCTACATCGTGAGTGATGCTTCTCAACATATCGCGACTATCCGGATAATATGAATTCACTGCTTAGAATACCAAGAACCTGTCAGTGACTAGTTACCGTACAATCAATTCCTTCTATCCTACAATATCCCGATTAAATACAAGGCATGGATCTCGTGTCAGGCCTATCAAATTTAATCATATGATTTCTTATTCATAATGCAAAGTTCATATTAATGCAAATTAGAAACTCCTTCCTAATTTCATACACTCTGGCCAGAGATTCCAGAACTCGCATACTAAAAATAACATAGGATATTCACTTCCTTACTGGAAGGGGTAGATTCTATATTGACCGTTAACTATCTCCATACACAAATTCCTATGCCCAGAATAGACCTAATGGATGTCCTTGAGACTAAGGACTAAACCAAAGCACAGTTCATTATATATAAGATAACTTTAACGATCTCAAGTCTAAGGACACTTGTACAACTTTCACTCAGTGAACAACTATCGACACGTGAGTAAACTCCATTAGTTGTCCAACTTATCGAGTCATGTTCAGTGAACTTATTCCATAATAAGCACCTACATACTAGCTATAGTGTCACCACACAAATGCTTTTGAGAACAGACATCCTCCTAAAGGGAGCAAGCATGGTATGTACCAATCTTTGCGGATTCACTAACTTCCGATTAGTTATCCTATGATCGGGAACTGTTTAAGTCTAGAGTTATCATCTTCTAGATCTCACTATTACAATCTCATTATAATTCTAGAAGCTTTACTCTAAACTATGGAACATCTTATTTAACACACTTTAAATAGATAAAGCCCGTAATAAAATCAAAACAAGTCTTTTATTTAATATTAATGAAATCAAATAAGAATACAAGAAAGTTCTTCCTAACTCATCATACATGATTGGATTTAGGACAAACACTTTCAATCTCCCACTTGTACTAAAGCCAATTACCCTGGTATCTAATACCCATCTTCTCTTTATGACGATCAAAGTGAGTCTGAGACAATGACTTTGTGAGTGGGTCTGCTATGTTGTTATGTGTGTCAACTCTCTCAATCTTGACATCTCCTCTTTCAATGATTTCCCTAATCAAATTAAAGCGCCGTAAAACATGTTTGGAATTTTTATGAGACCTAGGTTCCTTGGCTTGTGCTATTGCTGCGTTGTTATCACAATACAACACAATAGGCTCCTCAATGCTAGGAACAACTCCCAACTCAGTAACAAATTTCCTCATCCAAACGGCTTCTTTTGCAGCCTCACTTGCAGCTATATACTCTGCTTCCGCTGTGGAGTCAACCGTTGTCGACTGTTTGGAACTCTTCCAACTAATCGCACCACCATTAAGAGTAAACACGTACCCTGACATGGATTTGCTATCATCACTTTCTGATTGAAAACTAGAGTCAGTATAACCCTCTATTTTCAACTCAGATCCACCAAAAACAAGAAAAGTATCCTTAGTCCTTCGCAAGTACTTAAGGATGTTCTTCACTGCTTTCCAGTGGTCTTCACCTGGATCGGACTGATATCTGCTCGTCACACTAATTGAATAAGCAACATCAGGCCTAGTACATAACATCGCGTACATGATAGATCCTATTTCTGAAGCATAAGGAATCTTACTCATACGCTCTCTTTCCTCAGGTGTCTTAGGACACATCTTCTCGGAAAGGGATACTCCATGGCTCATCGGTATGAGACCTCTCTTGGAGTTTTCCATGCTAAACCTTTTAAGCACTTTCTCGATGTATGTACTCTGGGTAAGACCTATCATTCTTCTAGATCTATCTCTATAGATCTTCATACCGAGAATGTAGGATGCTTCACCCAAGTCCTTCATAGTGAAGTTCTTCGATAGCCAAACTTTGACTGATTGCAGCATCGGTATATCATTTCCTATAGGAAGTATGTCATCCACATACAATACAAGAAATGTTACCACGCTCCAACTAACCTTCTTGTAGACACATGGTTCATCTATGTTTTTGATAAAACCAAACTCTTTGATTGTCTCATCAAAACGGATGTTCCATCTACGAGAAGCTTGCTTTAACCCATATATGGTTCGTAGCAGCTTACGTATTAGGTGTTCATTCCCTTTGGAAACAAAACCCTCTGGCTGTGTCATATACACTTCCTCTTCAAGTTTCCCATTGAGGAAGGCCGTTTTCACGTCCATTTGCCAGATCTCATAGTCGTAGTAAGCAGAAATCGCAAGCAAAATCCGAATTGATTTAAATAGGGTTACAGGCGAAAAAGTTTCGTAAAAGTCAATCCCTTGCCTTTGTCTAAATCCTTTTGCCATGAGCCTGGCCTTATAGGTCTCCACCTGGCCATCTGCTCCAATCTTTCTTTTGTATACCCATTTGTACTCAATAGGCTTCACATCCTCTGGTGCTTCAACCAAAGTCCATACTTGGTTGGTATACATAGAATCCATTTCGGATTTCATGGCACTCTGCCATTTCTCTGAGTCAACACTACTCATAGCCTCATTATAGGTCATAGGGTCGTCATCATCAATGATTGACAACTCATTGTCATTCTCAATGACAAGGCCATAATACCTCTCAGGTTGGCGAGACACTCTCTCAGACCTACGAATGGGCTGTACCACAGAAGGTTGTTCAGTCTGAACGGGTGTTTCCTCTTGAACCGTAGTAGTTTGTGTTTCTTGAACTTCATTAAGTTCTATTTTGCTCCCACTGTTTCCTTCAAGGATAAACTGTTTTTCCAAGAAGGTAGCATATCTGGAGACAAATACACTATAATTGGTGTAGAAGTAATACCCTAAAGTCTCTTTAGGATATCCCACAAAACTACATTTCACGGATCAAGATCCCAGTTTATCAGGGTCAACTTTCTTGACATAAGCTGGACATCCCCAAATCTTAACGTGTTTAAGACTCAGTTTCCTTTCTTTCCATATCTCATATGGAGTTTGAGGAACATATTTGGAAGGCACCATATTCAGTAAATATGCTGAGGTTTCCAATGCATAACTCCAAAGGAATACTGGAAGATTTGCATAGCTTATCATGGACCGAACCATGTCTAACAAAGTTCGATTTCTCCTTTCAGATACTCCATTCAACTGTTGAGTATATGGAGGAGTCCACTGAGAGACTATACCATTTTCTTTGAGATAATTTAAAAACTCTCCATTCAAGTATTCACCACCTCGATCTGATCGAAGGGTTTTAATACTATGTTTGGTTTGTTTCTCCACTTCATTCTTATATTCTTTGAACTTTTCAAAGGCTTCAGATTTGTGTTTCATCAAATACACATATCCGAATCTAGATCGATCATCTATGAAAGTAATGAAGTACGAAAAACCACCCATGGCTTGCGTAGACATCGGTCCACATACATCTGTGTGTACCAATCCTAGCAAATCTGCAGCCCTCTCTCCATGTCCACTAAATGGAGATTTGGTCATTTTACCTAATAGACAAGACTCGCATGTAGGATATGATTCAAAATCAAAGGGTTCAAGTAACCCTTCCTTATGCAACGTCCGAAGTCTATTTTCACTAATATGACCAAGTCTGCAGTGCCACAAATAGGTGAGATTTTCATCATCCCTTTTTCTTTTATTAGTATGTTCAATTTGTAGTAAATTATGTTCTATGTCACATACATACAGACCATTATTTAAAATACCACTACCATAAAGAACGTTATCTCTAAGAATTGAACATTTATTATTCTGAATAATAAACGAAAATCCATCCAAGTCTAACATGGGAATAGAAATAATATTCCTCACAATCGAGGGAACAAAATAACAATTATTTAAAACAATAGTCTTGCCCGTAGGCATATGTAAATCAAATGATCCTACAGCTTCAGCAGCAACTCTTGCTCCATTTCCCATCCGTAGAATCACCTCCTCTTTCTCAAGAGTCCTACTTCTCCTTAGTCCCTGCAACGAATTGCAAATGTGAGAACCACAGGCGGTATCTAATACCCAAGTAGAAATTTGACTTAATGACATATTCACTTCAATCATGAACATACCTGAATCAGAAGCGGTAGTCTCACTACCCTTCTTCTTCTTCAGCTCTGCAAGGTAAACCTTGCAATTCTTCTTCCAGTGCCCCACTTTGTTACAGTGAAAGCAAACAACTTTGCTCTTGGGGTCTTCAGCTTTTGGTGGAATCGGCTTTTTTCTCACCTACTTTCTTCTTCTTGGGAGGGTTCTTCTTCCTTTTCTTAGGATTGGAACCTTCACCAATTAGAAGAACAGAACTCTTCTTAGAGGGAAAATTCGATTCCGCAGTCTTCAACATGTTGTGGAGTTCATCCAGGCTGACATCCAATTTATTCATGTGAAAGTTCACAACAAACTGCGAAAACGAACCGGGAAGTGATTGCAAGACCAAGTCTTGACTTAGCTCCCTATCCATGGCAAAACCAAGTTATCCAAGACGTTCAATCAAATTGATCATCTTAAGTACATGGTCATTCACAGATGATCCCTCCGACATCCTACAGCGGAACAACTCCTTCGATATCTCATATCGAGCTGTCCTCCCTGCCACATCATACAACTCTTGTAGATGCTCTAGGATAGTGTGAGCATCCATAAGCTCATGTTGCTTCTGTAGCTCATCGTTCATGGAAGCTAGCATGATACAATGAGCAATATTAGCATCATCTATCCACTTACGATACACAACATGTTCATCATTATGTGCATCATCAGCAGGTTCAGCAGGCTTGGGTGAGTCAAGCACATATTCCAGCTTCTCAACCCTGAGAACAATTCTCAAGTTTCGAAGCCAGTCAGCAAAATTCGGACCAATCAATTTGTGAGCATCTAGTATGCTCCGGAGTGATAGTGCAGCAGACATAGTGTATATAGTAAATCTATAAATGATAAACACATAACAACACTTAGCAAATATTCAATTTCATTTTAAAAACACTATATGAATCGGGTCTTTATTCATAAGTGGCTCCCACTAGTTTATCTAATTTATACAACCCCCTAAGTGAAAAATTAAGCATTCATAATGCTAGTGGGAATAGGGATCCTACATTCCATCACACAACCTCGGCTGTAGCACGAAACGCCATGTGATATTCAATAGGTAGACAACTCTTGTAAGTTACATCTTATGTTATTCCCTAATAAAACTTTGGCCTCTTGAATAATTGAGTCACGGCTGTAGCACGACAAACTCAATATTCTAAGTCAAGTCTAACCCAACATTCCGTATAATTAAATCAGTCTCCAACGGCCCACGGCTGTAGCACGTAACGACCATTAGATTCTAATTTATTATACATATCTCTATGTAATAGACAAGTATTTCTTATTTCGAAATCAAAGCCCTCGGCTGTAGCACGAAACGACAATGATTCAAAAATGAGAACTACTCTCTACCATGTTGGAAGGCTATGGCCGACACAAGCCCGTTGTGTCATTGGCCAATTACTACTTGATATTATTTAATTTTAGAGGGATTATATTATGTTACAATCATAATCATATTATAAAGAGATTCTTCCTTTCAAATTAAATATTTCAAATCAATAATCGATAATTGGATGATTCCCAGATCGGGGGGAGCATTGTCAAGAGGCGTCACTTAATACCCCTTTCTTACAGATCGAAATCCGCTTTTGACAGAATCATCCTTTCTCAATAATGAAAATTCATATTTAATTACGTGTTTCAAAAACACAAGAATCTCACGATTGTATTCATAATATTATTGTTAAGGCAAGAAACGATTCCTATTCTAGATTTTCTAGAGCATGCCTTATTTTGATTTAAGTTCACCTAAATCTATCATCGCATGGTAAACATAGGCATATATCTCATATATAAAATTAAGTAAACAAGTAGGCATGCAAGCAATATCATGTCACAAATTGATATAATGATGTATGGATTTATTATAGCATTTAAAAGCAATTTAAAACAATTAAAACATGCTTTAAAACACTTCCGGGAATATAAATATTTCAAAAATATTATATAAAAAATATTTGACCATTCCATTAGATCCGTCTCGGAAAAACGAATCCAACGATATATTGCACGCCCAAAACGGAGTTACGAAACTCCCAGAAAATCGAATTTAATATGGACAGAAGGATGTAAGCATTTACCAAATGCGTTACAGCCATTTAATTCAATTAAATGCTGTAACGCATATAGCTACTGCGCAACAGCCCCTGTTACGCATTCCCCGAATGCGCGACACCCCCCGCGCAGGCGCTGCACGCGCCCGACAGGTTCCGATAGCCGACAGTTTCCTTTTCCTTTTTTTTTTATTTTCTATTTGCCGACCGTTTGAGTTTTTGTTCAGAATGTACGTTGCTGTCAGACTTTGTCTTTTCCAGGTGTTTTGTAACTGTTGTTCTCACATCAATTCTATACAAAACGTAACAGCCACTTTTAATAATAATAACTATTACTATTACTATTATTATTTTAATTTTTAATATTAATAAATTAATTAACAATTAATTAATTAAAAATTAACAGAACATGATTTCTTAAATCAAGCAGTAGCAAAAAATTACCAGATCAGCCAGGGGTCCTTGTGCAATTTTAATTTCATAATATTCACATGCATAATTATTTTATGAATTTTAATTAAAACAATTTTAAAAAATTCATAACAAATAATCTACACATCACAAAATTATGAAAAAAATATCTAGATGATCCATAACACTTATAGAATCCAGATCCATGGTCAAAACTTCATGCAAATTTTGTTTTGAATTAATTCATAATTAAATCCAAATAAACTTGCAAAAATCATAATAAATCCATACATGCATAAAAAATCTGAAATTTTTTATGTGAATCTCTATATGCAGAACCTGGCTCTGATGCCATTGAAGGAATTTACGGATGGGCGGAAGCGTGGTATAACAATTTTTCCGTAAAACCATGTATCGTACATATAGAAAATCATATAAAAATGAGAAGCGGAGGAATCGTAGCCATACCTTGAAAATCGAAGCTTTATAATCGATGGTTGCTAGTAGTTGCTTCTCAGAGTGTGAAGCACTCTACCGGTATCCACCAAGATTGATTCTTCGATGAAGCTTTTTATAAAACTAAGCTTTTATAAAAATGGTGTTTTGAGAGAGAGAGAGAGAGAGAGGAAGAAGATGGAGAGGGAGGCAACTAGGTTTTCACAAAACCACTCTTGCATACACTTCTCTTCTCATCGCTTTCTATTTATAGGGCACATGTAGGTTTTTATTATAAATAATATATCATATATATTATTATATAAATCCCACAAAATGTTTAAATAATAATTAAACTATTTTAATCATTATTAAAAACAACTTGCTCTCTCAAAATACCTTCATCAATAAATTAATCTTTTTATGGTGTGACCCTGTAGGTTCAATATTAAGCCGGTAGTAGAAATAAATAATAATAAAACTTTTTATTTATTATTTATATGAATTCTAATAATTCATTAAATATAATTAATTGATTAATTATATTTATTCTACATCGTGAGTGATGCTTCTCAACATATCGCGACTATCCGGATAATATGAATTCACTGCTTAGAATACCAAGAACCTGTCAGTGACTAGTTACCGTACAATCAATTCCTTCTACCCTACAATATCCCGATTAAATACAAGGCATGGATCTCGTGTCAGGCCTATCAAATTTAATCATATGATTTCTTATTCATAATGCAAAGTTCATATTAATGCAAATTAGAAACTCCTTTCTAATTTCATACACTCTGGCCAGAGATTCCAGAACTCGCATACTAAGAATAACATAGGATATTCACTTCCTTACTGGAAGGGGTAGATTCTATATTGACCGTTAACTATCTCCATACACAAATTCCTATGCCCAGAATAGACCTAATGGATGTCCTTGAGACTAAGGACTAAACGAAAGCACAGTTCATTATATATAAGATAACTTTAACGATCTTAAGTCTAAGAACACTTGTACAACTTTCACTCAGTGAACAACTATCGACACGTGAGTAAACTCCATTAGTTGTCCAACTTATCGAGTCATGTTCAGTGAAATTATTCCATAATAAGCACCTACATACTAGCTATAGTGTCACCACACAAATGCCTATGAGAACAGACATCCTCCTAAAGGGAGCAAGCATAGTATGTACCAATCTTTGCGGATTCACTAGCTTCCGATTAGTTATCCTATGATCGGGAACTGTTTAAGTCTAGAGTTATCATCTTCTAGATCTCATTATTACAATCTCATTATAATTCTAGAAGCTTTACTCTAAACTATGGAACATCTTATTTAACACACTTTAAATAGATAAAGCCCGTAATAAAATCAAAACAAGTCTTTTATTTAATATTAATGAAATCAAATAAGAATACAAGAAAGTTCTTCCTAACTCATCATACATGATTGGATTTTGGACAAACACTTTCACAAGGAATTTTTGAAGGTAATACTTTGTTTGCTTGCACTACCTCACACAACATATAAAAACAATAGAACATGGACCCCAAAAATTGCATGGGAGGTTTCCGTACAAGAATACTTCTTTCGCCATTATTACCTGATCATAACAACAGCTAAAATCATACTTATAATTCGCTTGCATAGCGATCATTTTCACTTATTCAGTTAACTTAAAACCTAATAAACTCTGCCTTCAGATGAGCTGCCTAACTGCACAAACAAGACAAAGTTTTCCCCTGTGCCACTTTTTGAAAGAACTATTTTCCTCAATATATGAATTGGTACCCAAGTATCTGTATCTGCCTCACGTTCATCAATTTGAATATTCAGCGGTGTCAAACAAATCAATTAATTTAGATTCATGTAACTTTTTAAAAGCTTTCACAACAGCTATACACAGAGAATGTATAATACAATTACATATCTTTGTATACCATAAGAATATGTTCAGGACCATATTACTTGGTCAAAAGACTCTAGTTGCATTGCAGTTAATTTATAGTGAATTTTAAATTTGCCTACATTTCGTATTCTTTGTAGTGGATAACAACCACTTTTCATATTAATGATACTAGCTTATAACCCGTGCGATGGACGGAAGATTTGAAATATTTTTATCTTATTATTCATAATTTTAATATTTACTTTTTAATTAGTAAGAAAAATAAATTATTAAAGATAATAAAATATAATAATATGTATTTGATAATATTAAAAATGATATTTTTTTGCATGTATATTGAAAATAGATAAATAACTTTTTAAATTTATTATGTTGTTGACGGGAATTTAACCTTGAAATTGTTGGAGTAGTTTATAGTATAATATAAATTTTTTTATAATAATATGGTGAAAATAGATAATATCAATTTTTAACTAAAATATTTTGTTGAGGGAAATCAAACCTGAATTTTTAGGAGCAGTTTATAAGAGGATATGAATGTTTAATAATAATATGTTGTTGACGGAATTCGAACATTGAACCTATAAAAGTATTTTATATATTATAAAAAGAATATTCATTTGGCATTGTATCTAACGGTTCTTATTAATTTATCTAAAAATTCAATGGTTGCTATTGAGTGTACCAAAAAAAGTGTACCAAATCGACAACTAAATATACCCTGTTTCGCTTATAATAGTATAGTATAGATGATACAATACGATTAAAAATATTCATAACAAAAGAAATATTTTATGTTTGCGCTCATCTTTTTAATTTTCAGCCTCAAAGTAGTACAATGTATGCATCGAGTGAGTTTATGGCTTGAACATTGTTGCTGGTTTTTGCCTGGGTAGGCAGTATGTTTCTATGATTGTATGTAAATTACAATTGGTTCATCAATATGCTTGTGTCAAGTTCATTTGGTTTTTACCTGTTAGATTTTGATCATCAAAACCTATCGCAAGATTAGTTCCAGAGTTCAATTGCCCAGGGTGTTAGTTGTCCATTTTTTGGGGTCCTAAAAAACATATATAATAATACATTAACCTTGTTTTCAAATCTCATTTTCCAGCCGTCGTGCTTCCCATGATATCTTTACATGTTGTTGCACGCGAAGTATCTTTGGGCAAATCCTCCATTAAAAAGCATTTCGACAGTAGCCTTAACATAAGGTAATCTTTCTCAGTTAATTATAATCTTTTTATGTATCCATTCATTTCCTTTGCTCTTTCCCTATCAGATCTGGGAGTACTCCTAGACAGCTTTTGACATTTTCGGATTTGTGGTGTACATTATGCATATTACAATATAAACAACTACTGGACTTATTATATGTATAAAACTAAATATTCAAATTGTGTTACGAGTGTGGCATCATTTCCAATTTCTTATAGCATGCTACTTCCTTAATAGAATATTAATTATTTAGAGTATTGTAATGTTAATAAAGTTCCGAAATGCACAAAAATTATATTAATGGAACGAGAGCAGCCAAATGTTATATTTAACAACCATGGCCACCACCTATTCTATTTACCTGTTTTATTTCTTTACATGAACTAATCTCGTGCTCAACTTCCTCTTATTTGCTTTTTTTATTTTACTTCAGTCCTCGTCCTCACAGTCAATGAATCATTCATTTTACTTTCTTTTGGTGTCGCACACGTATGAGAGACTTGATGTTAACATGAGACTTTACTTTAACAGATCGATGATAATGACACTAGAAGATGTAGCAGGCTCCACTGCGCTAAATCTATCAGTCAGACTAGGCAACTAGAACTGTTATTCGGAGTTTTCCCCGTACAGTTGGTGACTAGAAAACAAGGAAATCAGGTATTACCATAAAATCCCCTTATGTGATATCAATGCATAAATGCATGTACACATATACACATAGCATGTGTGACTTATACCATCCCGATTTCACACAGTGCAACCTCGGAATGCTATGAAAGTGCTGAGTTCACAAGAAATTTATGTTATCAAAGGAAACTAAAGGTTTATTTGAGGGACATGAGAACATCAGTCACGGATCACATACATCCAAAATAGTGCCTGTTTGGCTCAACTTTTATTATGGACTTATTTTCGGGTAAAAAATTTATGTTTTGATAATTTTTATTTATAAAATTATTTAATATATGTTTGAGATTCAATAAGTTGCAAAAATAAGTTGGAAAATAAGTTAGAAAGTTAGGAATCTCTAACTTTATCTTAAAATAAGTTGACTTATTCTGGAAAAAAGTTCTCTCAAACACCCCCATAGTCACCAGCATCACTGCAGCCTCAAAACGTCGGCGAAAGAGGAAAAGTGGCACACATGGCACAATCTACCGTCACCCGACAACCTAAACATTCACTACCGAATGGGTGCTTCCGGATGCATTTTATTTGGTTCATACATTTAATTGAATGGTTAGGAGCTAATACATTTTATGTCTAAGAAAGACATGTAAAATTGAAAATCTCAAAATCCAATGCACTCCGCATTTCCGAAATTGCTAGAAAATAGCCCGTGCCTCGCACGGGTTATTATGCTAGTTGGTTATAATCCATCATATAGTAAAATACTCTTTCCGGCCAATTATTTTTATTTGGTTTGATTTCTTTTGCTCTATATTGACCACCTTTAGAGTGAATACATGTAATACCATATAATTTGAATCAAAGTAGAAAATATATACATGTAGACAAAAAAAGTTAACCAAACTATTCATTCAATATCATGCTTCAAATAACTTGAGAAAAGTAATTATCAAACAAAAACATTAGTTTCGCAAAATTCTACCTCTTTTGCTTTGTCTGACTTCCTGGTAGAATACCATACAATTTTAATCATCAAAATGAAAGGCAATGATTTTTAATTTATTTTTATATCTGGATCAAACATAAGTTCTAAAATCATTTCCTGCAAAAGCTATATTAAACATCATTAATAGACCTGGACACCTGGTGCTTTGAAAAAGAGACACAGATATATTTGTTAAACTTCGATGTTTGGTTGATATTTGATAAGCAAACAAACAAAGATACCTGAAATAAATTCACTATAATATTGTAGAGAAAAAAACTATAGCATGGTCATGCTTGTGCACAAACATATTATACACTACACATATTATAATTTATAAGTTTATTATGATCTCAAGATTTCTTTGGTGCATTCTATCAAACAGGTAGGGTGTTTTTATCATAAGTATAAGAAATCACTCTTCAGTATTAGTATTAGGAACAACAGCAAAGACATAATATATGGGCACATATATACGATAGTAGTAACTTGGGTTTGGTTGGTGAATCTGTTACTGTGTAATCGAGAACATATAAGTATTTTTTTTTAGTTATTATTTCATTACCTGCTATTTCTTTTCAAGGTTTTTCCCGATTTAGCTTCTAATTTCCATTCGCCGAGAGATGGGTCGGGTCTTTCTTAGATCTGCCTCTGATTATAAACACAAACAAAATCGGGAAACACACAAATCATATATCATATATATACATATACATCTATATAAAAAAACACATATAGAAAATGTAACTTCAAAATACATTACGCATAAGAACACAAGTCACAGCAGCAAAACAATGTATAGAATTTTAAACAACATAAAATGTAAATATATAATATACATGTTTACTACTTTCCGATGAACTGAGAGAATCACTATATCCGATGAACATAGAGGAATAATTAAAATTTGAAAATGATGTTTATGATAAGTATCAATCATAATCAGTAGTTTCCAAAGATGTGTCCACAAAATCAGGGATTTAAATTCAAAAATAACATATTAGAAAGAAACATGGAGGAAGGAGGAGAAAAAAAATGAAGTTAACAAAAAATCAGTTATAACTGACGTAATGAACATTTAATATTGATATGGATAAAACCCATTTCTATGTGGGTTATCCATTTTGGGTGTAAAAACACTTTAAAAAAGATGGATATAACCCGTTTTTACTTGGATGACCCGGTTGAGGGTAAAATTACCAAAAAGTATGTAAATGTTTGTAAATAGAAAAAAATATGAAGGGTAGTTTAAGTAATTTGGAAAATTCAATGCTAGCACAAATTTAGAATATATTGATATTGATGGGTAAATTTTTTTTACCCAACTCCTTTGTTTTATACTATGTTGCAATTGTTTAGTACTTGACCCATGGATAATCCAATTAGCAACCCATTAATTAAATAATATATACAATATCTTTAAATTAATATTTTCACTAACTGATCCTTAATTTTAGCAACAGAATTGCACATTCAAAATTTTCATAATTTTTTACCCATCAGGTTTCTCTGCAACTTTCGGTTTATACTTTTATGCTAATCAAATCACAAAATATGCTAATCAATTATTCTCATCATTATCTCTAATCTTGATTATACTTTTCTCTCAAATTTTTTGTTTACGTTTCATTATCATCACCAAAAATCTTAACCTGTTTTTCTTGAAATATACGGGCATCCAAGCTTTATGTATCGTTATCTTCATCACACATCTTAACCTAATTTGTTGAAGAATATGTTAATTGAACTCGAAAGTCCGAAGAAGACGACTCAAACAGGTAAGTCTTCTTCTCCATTTTCTTTTGTCAATGTTTCCGTGATCCGTATTATTTGCAGATGAGCTACATACTGCATTTGTCAGTGTCACGCTCAAATCTCTATTTATTGGATATAATCCTGTTATATTTTATTTTAACGAGCACATTGATTATATATGTGTTGGGTTTGTTCTTAAAGCTATGGGTTGTAACAGATGAGTTATATGTTCTTTATTGATGATCAATTTTTTTATTTGATTTGGCAATTATGAAATCATATACCGATCTACATGTTTGATAAAATTTCTAACCGAGATTTGCGGTCTCTTCTATGGCGATTGGAGTATTATATATGAATCAATTGTGTGTTATAAATGTATTTATTTGTGTTTATATGTGTATTCCTTATTTTGACTCTCTACAAGAATAGAAGATCACCCGAGGATAGATGTAGAACACTGAAGATGAAGCCGATTCAGTTAATGGTCTTGGTTGGCCTTTTCTTCATGGCCAGATAATGGTGATCATGTTATTGGAGGTGGTCTTTGATTTTGGGGTGTTACTAAACTTTAAGCTGGAAGAGTTAAAGTTTTTTAATACTTGGCAATGGAAGCCTCCACTGGATTCTCAACCGAGGTGAAACATTGAATCTTTCTTCCATTTACGCTCAATGACAGTCATTTATATAATTATAGTGCAACATTAATGAGAGACGAGGATTGTAAATCCAGATGCTTTGTATTTATATATCTCATTTAGCCTGTGACCAAACCAATTTATGTTGCCCTTGCTCAGCAAAAAGAAGAGAGAATAACAAGGCTGTAGGCATCATATTTTTTAAATATATGGTCTCGCAATTTCTGAATGAGTTACTGTAATCCATTTTTGTCACAATTGGAATAATCCATGCTTTTATTCTGTTTCATTTTGTCAATTGCACTTATTGATGGTTTTAGCCATTCAAAGTAGACATACCAGATTGCAAAAGAAAGTGAAATTGTGCAGATATAACAGAAAATTGTGCAACAGAGTGCAAATACTCAAATTTGCAATGTTCAAACTACAAAATTCTCAAGTTTCCTAAGACTAACAACTTTTGCAACTACATTTATGCTAAAAGCAATAAACCTTTGAATTAAAGACATGTATATGATATAGTCGTATTGAAATATTGGTTACATTTGTTGTTTACTTTTAATTGTGTCTCATTATAGTTTTTTCTGTAGCAATTGAGAATTGAAATGACACTGAAACATCTTAGTCAATTTTAACGGGTAACCATCTCTCTCTCCGTATCTGCATCTCAGTTGCTGTTTTTAGATGAAAAAATAATGTATCAATTCGGTATAGACATCATTTGATTTGTTTACTGCTAATTTTGTTTGTTCTTAAATAAACGACATGTATTGTTTTTATATCCATATTTTCATCAGCCCGTTAGAGGACATTCTTCAAACCATATATTATGCTCTTAATTATGTTTATACTCGGATAAAAAGATCTGCAACTTATTAATGCGATACAATTTTAGCTAAAACTATATGAATATTTTTTTACTCTAGCTCAGACCGAAACATATCTGCATAAGGTCATATGTGAGGTATTTTATATAAAAGTTATTAGGTCCACTATGATTGTAGAAGGGGGGGTTGAATACAATCAATATCAATTTCTCAAAATTTATTCGTTAAATAATTTTCACTTAAACGAATATTTGTGCGGAATAAATTGACTCGGATTTCAAGTTGAATATAACTGTATATTAACTTGATGTGGTGTTACAAAATCAATCCAAACTATTATCAAGTGTTTAATAACTAATTAGAAAATTCGACATGAACTTTTCTAATTTAGTTAATAAATCTCAAGATAAGTACTAGGAAACTTAATTCGCTAGTAATACAAGAATCACAAGTAGACAAGTTCTATCGGATAGAATATTACAAAGATGATGAACTTGAATTTATGTGAATTAATTTGTTCTTGGTGTTCTTGATATTTGAGAGAGAAAACTGCTGTGTTTTTCCAGGATTTTGCTGTGTTCTGGTCTGTATTCCATTCTGCTGCTTTTGCTGTGTTATATAGGTCTGTACTCATTAGATATGACTTAAACTGCTTCAAGACCTATTAAATCAGTTGTCAGCATGACTTAATCTTGCTCCAAGACATAATTTTCTGTAGGTATGACTTAGAAAATGTGTCGGTATGACTTAATCTTCAACAGTGTGGTCGGTATGACCTAAACACTTTTGTCGGTATGACCTAACACCTTTCCAGAAATATCTTGCTTCGGTATGACTTAATTCCCTCGGTATGACCTAGCAGATTTGAGGTCGGTAAGACATAATCCATTGCAGCAGCTCGGTATGACCTAATTCTTATGCTTGGTATGACTTAGACTTAAGTCATGTCGGTATGACCAAATTTAAGTCATACCAAACTAAACTTAGTTAAGACATAATCCATTCAGCATTTAATTAAGTCATATTGATCCTTTTAATTAATTAATGATTAACTAATTCATGATTAATTGATACAATAATTAACTTAATAATTAAATTAATTCTATTAGAATTAATTCATTAATTAAATCAATTAAATGATTTATATCAATTAAAAAAAATTAAATTAAATCAATAACTAATTAATTTAATTCTTCCAAACCACGGAAAATAATAAAGAATTATCACTGACTTATGTTGACGTTCGATGTACTGTCTGTACTGTCTGGTTCATGAACGACTAACTTCAATGATGCTTCTTCACTTCTGACTTTAAGCTGTGGTTTATTTCTTCTCTCAATTTTCTTGTACTTTGATTGATTTTCAATCTATCACTCGAAAAATCTCTGTCACTGTAAATGAATCCATTCACTTCAATGTTATACTGAGGCTTGATCAGATACCTGATACGTCTTCCAGTGTGAAACATCAAAACTATAGATTGACTTCCTTCTTTCTTCTGACAGATATTGCTTCCTGAGATTCCTGTGACAGATCATACGGATATTTACTTATTACAATTTGGTTTAAGTTGATTAGGATCCTCGAACTACAAATAGGCTGATTCATATGCCTTTCAAAAGTGTCTATCATTTCCCAAGTCCTATGTAATTTGTGCTTCATGGATAAACATATGAATGTCCAATTACGTCATGATCAGTCAGACTTTGAGATAATGTTTCAAGCTTATAGTTTTTGTTGTTTCTCTGTTACTCAGAACTGGGCAAGGCATGTTTAATGTAATTATGCAAGGTCGTGTTGATTTTTAGAGCTCACCTTGGACATCTATATCTTTGGTGTCAAAGAATCTTTCAAAAAAAATGTTGACGATGGATCCAAAATTGAGAATATCAGCTGTAACGCTCCGACTTCCCAATACTGAAAATATACTTTTTATAATAAAATAGACTTTGATACAGGGGAATTTTAGAAAATTTCGGCATGAAGTATTCGTAAATCGGACTATCCACCTGTATTTCAACCCAAACCACATTCTAATTAACAATTACAAATACCTGAATAATAAAACTTAATACATCAACGATTCCTCTCCGAGGATCGATTCCAGGTTATGGTATGAAACAAGAATCTACACTATAAAATTATTACAACTTCTATCTCCAATCCAAATACAAACCTTTATACCGTCTAAACCATAGCGCAAGCCAATTAGAATATGCCCGTGCTGGCTCTGTATCTAACCTTTAAAGAATGCACCATCGCTCTCATTTGAATTCTAATGCGCAGGTATCCAACTCCTTAACCCTAACTGAAATGGAAGGTAAAACAAAGCAAGAGTGAGCCAACAACACTCACCAAGTTAATCATATAGTGAAACAACAATATCACGATAATTCATTGATGAACAATATCAATGAATACTTTATCTCAAAAGATTATTCAATTTCCATCATAGAATTAAACTTTCCATTTTCATCAAATCATAAATTTCATGAAAACATTTCTTTCTTAAAAATAGTTCTGTCATTGAAACGTACTTTCCATAAAACCTTTTTAAAATCATTTAAGCTGATAGGAGTTTTTTCACGACTCCGGACAATACGGGTGATCAGCCACGTAAAGTCCCCATACCGGACACGAAGTCCCTCTGGACATAAAATTGGGTTCCCAATTAGGCAACACATTGGCCTTTAATAAAAGTGCTGGACTAGGACCACCCTAGCCTCTTACGCTAAAAAAATGTTGGACCAGCGTCACCCGGCCTCTTACGCCTCCAATCTGAAGGAATCCGTGGAAAACATTTTGAACGGAATCCCCCACATCAAAACCTTTAAAACATTTCACTTTTAAGTCCTTTATACCCACTGATAACAGATCAGTCCAGTATAAGGAATTTTAAAACATATTTAAATAATTAATCCACTTTATGAGTAACATTATAAGATTAAGAGTTGGGGAAGCAATTGATATAAGGAATTATAAACAGGAAAGCAACAAGATTAAACTAAACATGGTATGGCTCAATAAGATTGAATCATAATCAACAACGCATCATATATCAATAAGGGATCATTAATAAATTAAGGAGCGAAACAACTATTAGGATTTTAGAAACTGAACAGCAATTTATAAGATAATCATGGAGTAAAGGAATCTGAAGTTCGAGGGAAGATTTGAGTAATACATTGGTTATAAACAAATGACAAGTCGTTAGTTAATAAGGAATAAAACAAGGGTTAAGGTTCTAGAATTTAATTCAGGGGTTATGAAGTTTGGTTACGCTGGTATGATTTAAAGGAATAAACATCAGGAAAAAGGCTAAGATAAAGCAAGGCATAAATTATAAGTCAAGGGTTATAGTTCAATAAGAAACAGGATAACTAATAGGGTACATCAATTTAAATAATGATTCATAAGGGTAAGCAAGGTACATGTGTTTCAATAATAATTTATAAGGAACAATAAGGTATAAAGGGTTCAACAATAATTAAAAAGGAATAACAGTAAGATATAAGAATTTAAACAACAATTCATAAGCAGTTCAAGAAATCTAAATTTCAATACAGAGTTTGAGTCACTTGCAACAAAAGGAAGGGTATAGACACAAGCAAAATGATTTGAAAGAACATGGTATAAATAACAGAAACAGTTTCACATCACTTGAACGATAAGTGAGGATAGTATACTTGCCTCATTACACGAAATTTCCAATTTCAACATCTCGATTCTTTGCTCACTTTACATCAGTCTCTACTTCTTTATACAGTGGCCTTTATCCAATCACACATCCATCTTTCCTCTATCACTTTTCAGCTTCTACCCGAACACACTCGTCAATCTCGATAATTATCTCTTTCCTCTATATTCCATCTACATGTGCACTGGCTCTTAGCCGGTCTCCGATTCGTACCTATACACAGGTAAAGTACTAGTTTAGTACAAAGTCGATCGAAACCCTATTATCTATTTTAGTCTACCCATACGTCCCCTAGCCCGTGTAAACACAATAAAACGCATATCATATAAGGTTATATTTGTAACATACCTTTAGTATAACTAGATAAACCAAGTAAACACATAACTCGTATTGATACATAGTACATAACATTCATAATACACAAATAATATATATATATATATATATATATATATATATATATATATGGTTTTACCAACTATTATAAGAATCAAATATAAGTTTATGGCGGAATTTGACAGCAATTCCTTTGCATTATCACACTACCTGTCGAAATACAACCGACCCAGTCAATCAATACAATCTTTCTGGCACATATATACTTGATTTCAACTTTAGCTGTCAACTTAACAATCAAGTCACAATTTCCATCAGTACTTATATCTTCACAATTTACAATTTTATCAATTAAGAATTTTTATAATTAGAAGTACTAATTCCCTTCTTTTTATTCAATACATTCGAACACACACGCATATATACTAAATTCAATTCCAACCATAACCAAATCAGTTCACAACCAAAATCTCCTCATAAAAATATCCCAACATAATTTGTTAACATGCTACACAACAGGGATTACCATAAAAAAATCGACCCACTAACTCAGCTTACCATACACAATCATGCCAAACATTTTTGCACTTCACTATTACGACATTGGATCATTCCCAAACCAACTCACACCCACAATTATGCCACCCACATGCGAACACCATCACCCTCGCATGAAAACCCACACTGACTCGTGCATTTGAACACAGACTTATACCCCCTGCCTCCTTCCTAGACTTAACACTATAACCATACACACGACAACACTGGTACTTCCGCACCATTAGATACGGACACCCCAGCACATCAGCAGATAAGCATGCGCAGCCACACAACCCCTCTCCCTTCTTAATTCTTCTTCTTCTTCTTCTTCTGTCTTAATCTCCCCCGTTGTGATCCTATCTATCTTCCCCCGTTCGCTTTGTTCTCTCCCTCTTCTTCTACATCTCTCTTCACTCGTCCCCCCTTACTTCAATTATAACTCCCTTAAAACAACATCACAGACTATACATCTCACTGGTATACCCACACGAACACTACTCGCTCCCCTGTTTTCCTTTTTACGCTCGCTACCCACACCACCAGTACCATACCTTCGCTCGTCCCCACCAACTTACTATTAAACAATATCCCCTCTTCACCGTATAAAACAAAACCCCCCAAGCCACCACACTACACACACTCAGCACATACCAGCTCAACAACCCATCACAGCACTACCAAGTTCGAATTCGAACTCAAACGAGGAAAAACAAGAGATTTGTAGTGATATTACAATAAAATCGAGGAGACCCACACACAAAACGGTTACCACATTCACAAACCCGAACATAATCACCCACCACGGCAACTCCTACCTCCCTTCGAACAATACAGACCACGACCACACAATCCCTTTCCCATTCTATTCTCTCGGCTTTACTACCTTACAACATAACACAGACTCTCGAAGCACCCCTAACACACTACCACCATCACCTCTTCTTCCTCACTCCTCCCTGCAACACCAGCAACTCTCAAAACACCCACACAACCACAATTAATCGCAGCACACACTTGCGACTCCATACCCTCACACGGCTACACAGCTTCACATACGCATTCATATATAATAATTATAGAGGAAAAAGAAAAGTGATAGGAAGAGAGAGATTCCTGGAGGGAGAATACAGAGAAAGATTAGGGAGAGATCGATGTTGAGAGATTTAAAACTTCCGAGAGAGAGATACAAGTTCGAGAGAGTTCTCGAGACATTATCTGGGCTTACACAGGAAGAAAAGAGGAGACAACTTAGATATTTTAAGGCTCAAGAACAATTTTGAAATTCTACAATGCTGAAAAATCAATTTAACATTTTTAATAAACAATTTTTATAATTCAAATTTAAATGGAAAACAACGAAAAATAAAACTTCTCATTTTCAAAATTTAGAGTATGAAATTACGAACACACACATATTTTTAAAATATTTTTAGGATAAAAAACGAATTAAATATGAATTTTACGAGCTTTGATCTTTTAAATACAATAAAACTCTTAAAATCATTTTAAAATACTTAAACACCCAAAATAATTCACCCAATAATTTTAAAAACTAACTAAATATACAAACATGATATTGCAGAAGATTTCGAGATTTTTAAATACTCCGATGATTTTATAAAAATTTTCAAAGATCGATAATGCATAATTTAAATAGATTTTTAATCATAAAATTTCAAATAAAAAAATGTACGGACCTACACGACACACATACATCACCATATAAACATGTAAACATGAAGTTACATATATTTAACCTAAAAAATTTCACACCATATATCCACATTTAATATTAAATAATAATATTTACAATTATGAATTTCCTATGGCGTTATATCAGCTGCACAGGTGCTATCTAAGTAAAAAAAACTATGTCGATGAAGTTTGAAGCTATGTCTGTATTGGCAAATTTTTTTATACAACTTATGTCGTCTTCTCTTTTATCTTACAAATATATACCGCCTTTCAAGTTTATGGTTTTGTTGTTTCTCTATCACTCTGACCTTAGAAAGTCATATTTAAAGCAATTTTGCAATATCATATTGATTTTGAGAGATCACCTCAGACATCTATATCTTCAGTGGCAAAGGATCTTATAAAGAAAGCCATGCTATCATGGTGTATTTCTCTTCTATTACTTATTTGAGGTGATTGGTTGATGTACAATGAAAAATAGCTCAAAGAAGCTGGTGAAGTATCAAGCAAACTTCATGATAGTGCTATATTAATCATAATGAAGCAGCTCAGATCAATGAACAAGCTAAAAAAGCTTGCTCTCGTGGTATGTTTCTCTTCTCTTGCTTATTTGAGGTGTTTGGTGGCCTTACAATGAAAATAAATAATATATTCCAATCCTCTTGCTATGCTCAAATTGTTGGATTCTTTAAAGGTTATTGATGAGAACCTTTCAGAAGAAGAAACCAAAGGATTGAAGTAGATGTTCGACAATAAGATTGCTGAGAACCTTTCTGCATAATGTTTTTTATGCTGATTATCGAGCCTCTTCGTCACGGTTTGTACTCATGTTATTGTTTTTTTTGTGTAGCTCAAGTCATGTGGTCGAAGTTGGAAGGCTTGGTGGTGTGTGAGAGAGAGATCTAGTGGTTGCGCGTCGCGACACAGGAAGTCTCAATTCTTTATTTGCCTTTCTGATGCATCTTGGTTCTGCTTGCTCAGTTGTGGTTAATCTCTATTGTTCAAGGGATGTGCTGTTGTTTACAGATGTGAGCATGTACCAGTAATGCATATTAGGAACATTAACAGAAACACAAGATTAACCACAAGATTTTTTCTTGACACAAGAGTATGATTTTGATTTATAGGTTGTTGAATGGTGAGGATCTAGTGTTTCAGCAGAAGATTATTATCTGGCAAGATGGGTCATTTGTGGAGGCTTTTAGACAGGATTTTGTCATGTAGACCAAGGGAAACTAGAAAATGTGAAAGGACATGTCTGTCATTCTTTGGTTTCTTAAAGAAAGTATTTTTGTGTATTTTCGATAAGTAGTTGATGATCTGGGATGTTAACCAACACCGAAGAGTGACAACTTGTGATGGCGTTGTAAGAGTATTCCATCATGTTATAATTTTTTATCATTGTGTAATCTGAATGTTTCATGCACATTTTATGTTTGTAGATGTAGACCGTTCCCCCCCAGTTGTGAGGACAGTTGAACCTGTAGATGTCAGATTTGAACATATAGTTCTTTCCTATAATGCTACTTCTGATCACGCTATTATTTGGATAGAGAGAGAAGCTAAAAGAGCTCTAGATGTGAGTTAGCAACCTTACTTTATTGTTGTTCCTGATTTGGCAAAGGTAAAATAAATTACCTTCGCTCATTCTTTGTTGTTCCAGGACTGAAACAAATACACACACACACACATACAGTGTGTATTGATTAAGAATTACAATTTTGTCTTGATAAGTTTTTCTAATTGGTGCAACAAAGCAGATTGATGAGCTGGTAAGTTTTTCCAATTGGTGCAAGGACATAGGTGTAGGTGTAGCAAGGTCACTAAGGTATCCTGAAATGCAAATGATTACTGTTGAATTTATTGGATTTGAGAGAGGATACAATGACTGTAGATGATAAAGGGAATAAATTTGCATTGGCATTATTTGTTGGCCATGCTGCAAACAATAAGAAAACAAACAGAAATTGGGAAGCATTTCCCTCGAATGGTGAACCAAAGGTCACTTCTGCTTGGCGGAATCTAGTTGTAGAGATTGACAAGGCAGATTGGGAGCTGGTCTTGGCAGAAATAACAAGGAATCTATCGAACTAAAAGGTAACAATGGGTGGTGGAATGGATCCTTTTCTATTGAATGACATGTATGATCAGGGAATTGTTAGACAACATGTGAGCAGTGCACAATTTGGTGGAGGTAGCTCAAGTAGTGTGTGGCTTTGCATGGCATGGGGAACAATGCAACACCAGTGTTGGCTCTCCCTGCTTCGGATGGAAATGTACACACAGTTGGAGTTTTTCGAGTCTGCACTTTTGTTTATCCAGAAGTTGCTTCCTTTGTTTTATGTTCCTTCTTTGACGGTTTTGCCTATTGCCGTTCAAGATATTCCTGCAACTTTTAGACCAAAAATCACCTTTATGATAGGTATTAGTTGATATGCTATGAATTATAGAAGGTTATGTGTTATGGCTCGATGGAAAAACATATAAGGATCCGTACATGCGTCTGGGTTGGGATACATGTTTCAATTTTATGGCGTATTTCATATTTAAAAATGTTTCATGAAGTAAAAGTTTTAAGGCATTTTTTATTTGTTGTTGTTTGATAAAGTAAATTTATTTTTTAGTTTTAAGTTTTAATTACAATATATTAGTGAACTCTTATATTTTGACAATGTTCACGTTATATTTTACTTTTATAAAAAAAATTAAATAGAAAAAGAAAATATGGGATTAATAATTAAATAATTATTTTAAAATAAATAATAATTTATATTTCAATCAATCTATGTCCTCAATTTTAAATTTTATTATACTATAACTTTATTAGAATATCTTTTAATTTTTTTATGAAGGCTAAGTACAAATAAAAAATAAAAGTTGATCTAAATTGAAATTACTCATAAATCATTGAATAATCTATTTGATAGTGAAAATAAATTTAGAAAAGTTAAAAATATATATATTGCTAAAAATAAAAAGGGCTTAATGATTCTATAGTTAACTATAGGTAATATCCTAAAGTTAACTCATATTTCAATACAAAATAAGGGTATTTTTGTAAATACAAGGGGGTGAATTCTATTATTACAAAAATGACATCTAACTTTTGTATATAAAATGCAAATGACTTTATGTAAGTTTTCTACCATTAACTGTAGGAACATTTTTCTCAACTAAAAATATAAATTATAATATAAATTTTAGACAAACTTATATAGTCTTATACGAACTTATTTAGTTTTCATTTTCATTTTTAATATATATATATATATAAAAATTTCTGGTACTAATAATTTATATGTTCAATTTGTTTTTATAAAAGAAAAACAAAATAGCACAATTTATGTGTTCAATTTGTTTTCTCAATGAATTAATTTAATAAAATTAAAAAAAAAACAAGTATAAGTAGCTCGCGTAGTGCGGGGAAAGTTTTCTAGTTGGCAAAATAATTGTACAGTATTATATGAATCAGGGGATGGAGTTTCTAAAGCACACAATAGAGAAGTTCTCTATTAGTGCACCTTAAATCTTGTATTTTATTATTATTATTATTGATAATCCAACCGTACAGATAAAAAGTTTATGTCGAAATAGCATTTGTATACAAATTTTTATTATATTTGATATAGTGGAGCATCACTTTTATAATAATACTATTTTCTATATATATTCAATGACACAGATTTATCATAAGTTTATTGCTATAAATTTATAGTTCAAAATAATTAAATTACATGAAAATTTGTACATTCACGTATTTTTGTATGAATTTAACATTGTTAGTCACAGAGGCATGCCTGTATACATCTAATAACAAACCTAAGTGTTTGTAATGCTTTGCATTACCTACATGACCCCCTGACCGGGGAACCCTCTAGTTGTAGAGTTTCTACTTGTTTTAGTACATGTAATAGGTATCAAAATTCTAGCTGTGTAACTGTATAAATTAAGTCATGAAATAATGCTTGAAAGAAGATCCAAAGATCATGCCTCAAGCTTGAAGAACAAGGCTGTCAAAATAAACTCAGTTGGATTTTGAAGATTAAAGATTTGCCTCAGTATTAATTCGAGAAGTATTTTGGTCTACTCGAGAAGTCAAGGTTTCGAGAAGTCAGGGATTCGATATCTCAAAGGACACTGTTCGATATCTCAAGGAGTCAACAAGTCAAGGTATCATTCTATAACTCAGGAATTCGACATGTCTAATACTCTATTCGAGAACTCAAGAAGTCAATAAGTCAAAGCATCATTCGAGTTCTCTACGAGTCAACAAATCAAAGTTACATTCGATATCTTAAGGACTCAAGAAGCAATATTCGACATCTCAAGGATTGTAAGTTAAAGATATACTCGACAAGTCAAGGATTCCTGAAGAAAAGACTATTTCGAGAAGTGGTTCGATATGTCAAGGATACAGTATTCGAGAACTTAGAGTTATCGAATTTGGAAATTCTAAGTTCTCGAATCAATCACTTAACCATTTCTCGAATGGATTCTTGAAGATAAAATACTGAAGATTGTACAAGTCAGAAACCTGTAACAAGCCAAGACACTTTCAGGACCACAGTACTGTAAAGTGTTTTTGGAAAGTCTACAAGAAGCTCAGAGAGTTGTTATAGGAGACAAGCTGCTAAAGAAGTGTATTTTAGCAGGTTAAAGAAAGTCATATTGCATGCCGCCTAGATGTATTCCAAAATAGGGATAGACAAGTTAGAAAGTAGATTTGTCTGTTCTATCATTTGTAGTAAGTAGGGTGTACACATGTTCTATAAGTGTACAACATCACTTCTCGAGCAGTCAAGGAGAGGAAAATAAGTTTTTCATACTCATCTAAGATTACATCTCTCTGAGAAAAACGCAGCTGAGAATACTAACATTTGTATTCATAGTTTGTAGCAAAATCTTTATCTAATACAACGTTAAATTAAAGTAAGTATTGTGTTCTTGTGTTTTATTTCCGCACATCTATATACTGTTAAACACAAACACATACCTTGCTACACAAATATCAAACACAGTTTCAAAACCTTCAAACAAACATTCTTATCAAAAGGAAAGTTTGAAAATGCATTCACCCCCCCTGTATTTTCTTGTGTGTATTTCATACTCAACAAGTGGTATCAGAGCAGGCTGTTGATCAAAACAGGAAAAGATCATGAATACACCAAAAACAACAGGAACGGTGAAGGTCCCTAAGTTTGATAAAGACAACTACAATCTCTGGAAAATTAAGATGATGTTGTTCATCAAAGCTGCTAACCCTCTATATCCTGAGATTCTCAAGAATGGTCCATTTGTTCCACAACAAGAGATTGCTGAGACGACTATTGGAACAATGACCATTCCAAGATTATATGTTGCCAAGGAACCATCTAAATGGACAGACACAGAGAAAGAGAAGGTTGCTCTTGACAGCCATCTCATGCTGCTGATCATAGATTCGATGGAGCTGTCAATGTTTGCCAACATAGCTTTATGTACAACAGCAAAAGAGATGTGGGATCACATTGGGATTCTATGTGAAGGAACAGAGGAAGTTAGAGAAAATAGAAAATAGATACTGGTCATTCAGTATGAAGCTTTCATGGCTCAGCCTAAGGAGAGCATCACTGAGATGTTTGAAAGGTTTCAAAAGTTGGTGACTGAGCTGTAGACGAATGGAAAGGTCTACAACACCAAAGAACTGAATATGAAATTTCTACTCTCTTCACCAAACCATTTAGAGCAAAGAGTTATTTCTCTAAGAGAAAGAGATCTAAGTAAAGTTACATATGATGTTCTCTATGGTGTGTTGAAGACACATGAGCTTGAGCTGCTTTAGAAAAGGCCTATCCAAGCCAACCAAGGCGGAATGGTCAATACATCATGTGCCTTGATTGTCAATAAATCTATTCAAGACCTTGAAGTATCTACAAGTCAGCTAAGGATAGAAGAAATAGTGGATGATGAACCTGAAGTTGAGGTACCTGAGACTATTGAGGAAAAGGAAGAAGATGAGTTTTACACTCTTGAGGAGTTAGATGCTATGGAAAACACTTCATATGCTTTCATGGCCAAAAAATTTCCAAATATCAGATTAAAGAGAAAGCAACCCTTCAAACCTAGACCTCAAAACCATTCATTCAACAAGAGCAAAGCACCTGTGAAGCCAAACAAGAACAAATTCAAAACGGGTTATGCGGATAGGTCATCTGTGAGATGCTATAGATGCAATGACCTAGGGCATTTTGCTAGTGAATGCAAGAAACCTAAGAAGAAGGATAAGGAGTTTCTTGAGCTTGAAGCTAAGTATAAAGCCCTTCTTAGGAAGTAAACACCAGGCAAGGCCTACATAGCTGAAGGGAAGTGTTGGGATGATACTGACAGTGATGAAGAAGAGCAAGAATTTTGCAACTATGCCTTGATGGCCAATTCCAAGGAAGAAACATCTTCATCAGACTCTTAGGGCAAAGAACAGGGAAAGAAAGTCATGTGGATTTTGGATAGTGGATGCTTAAACCATATGACTGGTGTTATGGCCCTGCTATCACAGTATGAGGAAAAGGCTAGCCCTATGGTTGCCTTTGGATATGATAGCATTGGTAACATATTAGGATATGGCAATTTGAAAGTTGGTAATGTCATCATTGAAGATGTAGCACTGGTTAAAGGACTCAAGCATAATCTACTGAGTGTTGGTCAGTTTATTGATAGGGGATTTAAAGTGGATTTTGACAAAGATGAATGTTTGATCATTCACAAGAAGACTGGTAAACTTGCTCTAACTGGAGTAAGGAAGGGAAGCCTGTTTGTAGCCAATATGGATTCTGCAAACAAGGGTAAAATTGGTTGTTTTTACTCAAAAGCATCAAATGAAGATTGTTGGCTGTGGCACAAGAAGTTATCACACTTGAACTTCAAGGCCATTAAATCTTTAGTCAAAAGAGAGTTAGTGAGAGGCATGCCCACACTTTAATTCTCTCAAGAAGGAGTGTGTGAGGCTTGTCAGAAAGGAAAGATGAAAAGGTCAAGCCACAAGTCAAAGACAGTGACATCAATAACCAAGCCCTTACAACTAATTCACATGGATTTTTTGGGCCTATCAATATTATGTCACTAGCAAGAAAGAAGTATACCCTGGTGATGGTTGATGACTTCACAGGTATACATGGGTGGAATTTCTAGCATCAAAGGATGAGGCTCCACAAGTAATCATTTAGCACTTAAAGAAAAATGATAAAGAAGCAAAGACCAATAATGCAAGTGTGATTGCATTAAGGAATGACAATGGAACAGAGTTCAGGAATATCACTCTTGAAGCATTCTATAAAGAGAATGGTATCTCACAACAATTCACAGCTCCAAGAACTCCACATCAGAATGGAGTTGTTGAGAGAAAGAATAGAACTTTAATTGAGGCTGTTAAAACAATGTTACTTGATGCAAAAATGCCTACATGTTTTTGGGCTGAGGCTGTGAGCACTGCATGCTATATTCAAAATAGAACCCTCATCAACAAAAACACTGGAAAGACACCTTACAATTTGATGAATGGAAAGAAGCCTACTCTTAAGCATGTTCATGCTTTTGGAAGCAAATGCTTTGTGTTAAAGGACAATTCTGAATATGTTGGAAAGTTTGATGCAAAAGCATTTGAAGGAATTTTTCTTGGCTATTCTATGGAGAGAACTGCATACAAAGTTTATGTCATTAGTCAGAAGAAAGTTATGGAAAACACAGATGTGACATTTGATGATGGTAGACTACCTGGTCTAGAAGAAGCTAATGATGAAGATAAAGATCCATTAAGGTTTGAAAACATGGATGATTCTGATGAAGAAATTGAAATTGAAGTTGAGATTACAGCTTAACAAACTCCAGTGAATGATGAGACACGAAAAGAATTTGTGCCAATCAACAGTAAGAATACAAGCATCCAAGACACACCTGTGAATGAAAGCACCTTCACAGGGGGAGGAAATGAAGATGATCATAACTTGGATGATGAAGCAACATCACTCTTGAGGAATCAACCTGAGCATTCAAGAAAATGGGATAGACCACATACTGCAGATCAAATTATTGGAGATCCAAATGCAGGAGTAAGAACAAGGAGAGCAACTCAAAATGAGTGTCTCTTTGGTTGCTTTCTGTCCCAAGTTGAGCCAAAGAAACTTGATGATGCACTGTTAGATCCAGATTGTATTATTGCCATGCAAGAGGAGCTAAATCAATTTGAAAGAAACAAAGTATGGGAGCTTGTGCCTACACCAAAGGATAGAACCATTGTTGGAACAAAATGGGTTCTGAAAAATAAGATAAATGAATATGGTGTGATTGTAAGGAACAAAGCAAGGTTGATTGCAAAAGGTTACTCTCAACAGGAAGGCATTGACTATGATGAGATTTTTGCCCCTATTGCTAGATTGGAAGCCATCAGAATTTTCTTGGAATTTGATGCTCACTCAAACTTCAAAGTTTATCAAATGGATGTCAAGAGTGCATTTATGAATGGAGAGTTGGAAGAAGAGGTATATGTGCAATAACCACCTGGCTTTGAATATCCATATTTCCCAGAATTTTTCTACAAATTGCTTAAGGCATTGTATGGATTTAAGCAGGCTCCACGAGCATGGTATGACACTCTGTCACAATTTCTTCTTGAAAATCAATTCACTAGAGGCACATTGGACAAGACACTGTTTTACAAGAAGCATGGTAATGATATTATCCTAGTTCAAATCTATGTGGATGATATCATATTTGGTTCTACTAATGAGAAGTTGTGTGAAAAATTCTCTAAGCTCATGCAAAGCGGATATGAGATGAGCATGATGGGAGAGTTGACATTCTTTCTTGGATTACAAGTAAGTCAGAGAAGGGATGATATCTTTATCAGTCAAACCAAGTACATCAAGGATTTGTTGAAGAAGTTTGATTTGGAAATAGCTCACCTGCAAAGATAACCATGGCCACTCCCACTAAATTGGATGAAGATACTAAGGGCAAGAAAATAGATATCTCAGTCTACAGAGGCATGGTTGGTTCTTTACTCTATCTCACTGCTAGTAGGCCAGACATCATTTTTGCTACATGTTTGTGTGCAAGGTTTCAGTCAAATCCAAAGGAATCACATATGATTGCTATCAAAAGGATCTTTAGATATCTGAAGGGCACTCCAAACTTGGGTTTATGGTATCCTAAGGACACATGGTTCAATCTGGTTGGTTATTCTGATGCTGATTATGCTGGATGCAGAGTGGATAGGAAAAGCACCTCAGGAAGCTGCCAGTTTCTCGGACAAAGGTTAGTCTCTTGGTACAGCAAGAAACAACAATCTGTGTCAACTTCCACAGCTGAGGATGAATATATAGTTGTTGAGAGTTGCTGTACTCAAGTGCTTTGGATTAGAAACCAACTTAGAGACTATGGACTTATGTTGGAAAAGATTCCATCATGCGTGACAACACAAGTGCAATCTCTATAGTTGCAAATCCTGTCAATCATTCTAGAACAAATCACATTGACATCATATATCAATTTATTAGGGAACATGCAACTAATGGAACCATTGAGTTATATTATGTTTCCATAGATAAACAATTAGTTGATATATTCGCTAAGCCATTGGATGAAGCCACCTTCACAAGGTTGGTTAGTGAGATTAGAATGCTGAATTCTTCATAATCTAGGTAAGTAAGAATATCAACTCAGGGCTGCAAACGAGCCGAGTCGAACAAGTTTTTACCGAGTCGAGTTTGAGTTTTTTTTACCGAGCCAAGCTTGAGCTCGATTATCTTAATGAGCTTTTTTTCTTGCCGAACTCGAGTTCGTTAACGTCTAAGCCGTGTCGAGTCGATAACGAGCTTATCGAGCTGAGTCGAGCTCGAGTCGAGTCCGAGTCGAGTTTTTTTTTTTGGTTTATTTTTAAATTTTAGACTTATAGGATCACTTGTAAATTGTAGATTATAATCGTGGTAGTAGTTGTAGGAAAAGAAACACAAGACAAGAATGAAAAAAGAATAAAAACTACGTAGAGAAAAACAAAGGTGCTTGTTTATGTAAAACAGAGAAAATAAAAGGAATAAAGGCCCCCAATATCACAATTTGAAAGCAAATGGCCCCAAATATCACAAATGAAAAAGCTGGCCCCGTATATCACATTAAAACGCTACATAGTGTAGCATTTTTTTTTGTTTTTTTGAAAAAACGCTAATGCGTCTAGCGCATTACTGTGTGGGTGAGGGGGGAACGCCACACTATGTGGCGTTTTGGGTTTTTTTTTTGTATTCTTTCAGGGGTTAAATAATTAACTTTTAGGGTTCAACGTTCCCATTTTCGTTTTTAGAAATATTCGAAATGATGAATAAACCGTATGCGAACTTAGGCCCTAAACCCTAGACCCTAAACCCTAAGTTCAATTTTATAATTAAAATTTTTAAATTTTATCTGTATTCCCTCGGGGTTTCAACGGTTAACCTTTGTGGTTCAACAGTTCCATTTTGGATTTTAGAAATATTTCGAACGACGAATAAACCGTCCTAAACCCTAGACCCTAACTTATCCTGATTTTTAAAGGCGTTAGGGTTTAAAAATCAGGCCGCCAGATTCAATTTTTAATTAAAATTTTTAAATTTTATCAGTATTGCCTTGGGATTTCAACAGTTAACCTTTGGGGTTCAATATTTCCATTTTGGATTTAGAAATATTCGAAAAGACGAATAAATCGTATATGAACTTTAAAAAATATAAGTTTAAATTTTAATTGACCATTTGTAAATACATTTTTTAATATTTTTTCCCAAATATATATTTGGAAGAAAACAAAAAAGAATTAAAACAAAACAAAAAGAAAAAGAAAACAAAAAAAAGTAAAAAATCCCAAATGTGCGTTCCCCCCCCCCCCCCAAAAAAAACAAAATATTAACTAGCGTTCCCCCCCCCCAAACGCTAGGTCGTCTAGCGTTCTCTCCCAACACTACTTTAAGCCGCGTCTTCCCTCCCTCCCCCCCTCTCTCTCTCTCTCTCTCTCTCTCTCTCTCTCTCTCTCCTTCAAAATGCTAGATGCTTCGGCATTTTTTTAAAAAAAAACAAAAAACCAAAACGCTACACGCAACTTTGTTTTGGAGTGATATTTGGGGCCAAGTTTTTGAGCTGTGATATTTGGGACCATTTACTTTCAAATTGTGATAGATGGGGCTAACAGCCAAATAAAAGAGAGTTTCAGTTATATTAGAACAAGGAACGAATACAAGGTATTTATAGGCTAATAAACAGAAAACCTTATTGTATTGCTAAAGTAATAAAAACTAAAAACTAAAATTAAAACAATAAAAACATTTTTTTTTATTTTTATTGTATTGCTTAATGAGTTCGAGCCGAGTACCGAGTCGAACCGAGTTCGAGTCGAGTATCGAGTCGAGTTCGACAACCCAAAAACTCGGTTCGACTCGATAAGCTAATCGAACAAATTTTGGCGATCGAACTCGAGTTCGTTAACGAACCGAGCCCAGTCGATCGAGTTTTTACCGAGTCGAGTTCGAGCTCAGCTCGGTTCGTTTGCAGCCTTATATCAACTAAATTATTGCAGCAGTAAACACTTATTTTATCTAAATGATCAATATTTTTGAAGTAAGTGTTGGCTAGAATATGATTTATAAATATTTAAATTTTGTTGCATATGTTGAAAAATCATATCTTGTTAACTTGAAATTTCTATGAAATTTTAAGAAAATCACTATTTAATTTGTTAGAGTATTCTTCATTGAATATTTCTTGTGAATTTTAAAAGATAGTGAAAATTAATTTTTATGAGTAAAAGTATTTCGATAAGTCGGATTTCTCTAATGATTTGTTCTTTCGAGTATAGTATTTGAGTTCTCGAATGACTGAGTTCTCGAATGGTATTTCTTGAGTTCTATAATCATTTGAAAAGGCTGAATTCTCGCTGAGTGTCAGACCTTTTTTTACCTTTGTCTAACACTTTAACTGTTAGGTTAGGGGACTTACCCTAAAATGCCAATATTTACTTCAAAGTCTGAGTTAGCTAAGCCCAAGCAAGTAGATCAAAATGCTAACCCAGGGCCTGCTAATCAACCCTCTCAACCAAACACATTACCAAACACTGAGCCAACTGCATCATCCTCTCAAAAGGGTGATGTTAGTAAGAAGAAGAGAAATGAGATAGCTCATGAACCTTTGAAAATCTTATCAGATGCAGCTCTAAGAGCTGAAGTAGGCTTAGAAAGTGAGGAACCAGAGTTACCCTTACAAAAGCCAAAGAAGAAAAAAACAAAAACCACCTCTTCAGTCATACAAATGGCCGAAGTTGTAAAATCAGGGGCAAACAGCTCACTAGATGTGCCCTCTCAACAGGGTACATCTATAGAATCAAGCATTCTCCCCAATGCATAATCTTATACAAAGTCAGCACATGGGAGTGATAATGCTGGCACAACACTGAGTGGAGAGCACATCACAATTGAAACTCCCTCTATTTCTTAGGGGGAGTTGTCAAAATCCATTCTAAAAGACACTTCTCTTCCAGAATCTACAACTCAAATTTCTTTGCAGCCTGTAACTCAAGTAATTGAGGAGCAGGGCATTGATCACCAAGAATTTTCTTCTCTTGGTGAGCCAATGGACTCAAGTGACTTAGTGCAAGACACTATGCTCACCACCCAGGACCTACACTTAGATGGTGAGGGAATGCATGATGGGGCATCTCCTAATGACATCATCACAAACACAGAGGTTCCACTAGTTTTTACTAGAGACTCGGTGCCTGTGTCAATTATTGTTGTAACTCATCCCACTTCTGTGGAGACAACAGTAGTAGAGTCATCCCATCTGGTTACAGAAGTTGCATCTGTAACTGGGGAGTCTAGCTTGCCTAGCTCTAACTCTGACATTATGTCACAATGGCTGAAGCCTGTGCAACATGACAGTGCTTTAGGATCAGGGTCTGTTCCACAATAATTGGCAGTTGAAGCACCTCAAAGTTTAATTGTGGATCAGATTCCTGAGTTCACTAAGATTGCTCAAAATCTTCTCACAGCAGATATGCCCAATGCTGATTATAAGGCTATTCTTCTCTGTCATAAGAAAGATGTTGAGGAGCAACAGGAGAAGATTGTTGAAGAAAGTGAAAGAGATGGTAATATGGATGCTTGGATGCAAGGGTAAGGGAGTGTAACCTTGAATGAAGCTCTTCAGTATCTGAGAGAAGAATACATCACTTCCCTAGGGTCAAATGCGAAATCTCTATCCCCTGTTGAAGTGTATGATGCTATTAATGATGTGTACAAGGGAAGCTTGAAGGCTGCTCACTACCTAGGAAAAGGAGTTAAAATAGAAATTGTAGAAGTGTGCAAAGTCATAGAAAAGGTAGTAAGAGAAATCAAGACCGAGCTCTCCACAAAATTCCCATCTCTGGATTCTGTCTTTCGAAATGTCAAGGAATGCAAAGCCACATTCACCTCTCTGGATGATTGTCTTTCCATGGTCCATTCCATCAAACAACTGACAAATCAAGTGTTTAATCTCATCACTGAGACCACAGGATCCAATGCTTTGCTGAATGTTATGTGGAAAAATCAGTATGGAGACAAAGTCATTGGTGATGTGCCTGTTCACAACATGAGCAAGTATGAAGTGGAGAGGCTCTAAGAACAGTCACTATCTTCTTTCAGGGCTACACACCTATTCTCTAAGGTGGACAGTTTGGAAAAATAGGTTGCTTCACTCAAATCTTTCAATGCTGAGCTTAAGGATTCTGTTGTCATACTAAATGCCAAGTTGGATACTCAAGCTGTTACAACTACAGATGTTCTTCTAAATCAACAACAGATGATTTCTGCTATGCTGCAACATATGGGAGTTCCTCTACCTTCAGACCTACCCTCTCAACCATCAGCCTCTACTTCAAACCCAAGGGCCCCAACAAAGGCACCAGTGTCTGAGAACAAGCCTAAGAGGGAGAACAAGTAAACTCAGAATCTAAATCTAAGGGGGAGAGGAAAAGTGACCTCAACCAAAGTGACCTCAACCTCAAAATCTCTGATCTTCAAGTCAAGACTAATCCTCAAGCCCATACCAGGAGCAAGGGCAAAGCCAAAGCCATACAGACTCAATCCTCTCTATCTAAACCTATCACTTCACTGCCAACTGTCACTCTGCCAATTGTGCACATCACTACCCCAAGTGGTCTGAAGCAAACAATCACATCTATAGTAGTGGCAGGTTCAATACCAACTGACCAAGCTCAAGCCTCCAGGCATGAAGATGATCAGCCAGCTGAAGTGAGTGTAGTCACAGAGGCCAAACTGATAGAAGTTGCAAACTTAGAGATATATCATGATACTACTTTCTTGAAATTTTTGCAAGTCTCTAAGGCATCTGTGAATGGTGATACTCAAAAGTATCTGAGAAGGTTGAAGGAGCAAATTGACTATTTCACTGTGGTTCCCAGAAAAGTTGATCAAGTGTACTTCAAAGAGATTATGATGGTGTCCAAATCTAAGATATGGCATCTTTCATATGATACTTTGATTTCTTTGAAATACATTAAAGTAGATATAGTCATCAAGCTGATTGAGCAAACTAATCATAACACTAAGAGCTTGTTTGATGATCTAAGAAATGATCAACCCTCAAGGCTGCCAGTAGTGATTACAAATCCAAAAATAATCATTTATCATTCTGGCACCAGACTTGAAGATATTAAACAACTGGTCATTCCAAAGCATCTCACTCCTATGAACACAAGACTAATTCATGCAGTCATTGAACAACTCAGCAAGAAGAAAGGGTGCAGATCAGCTGAAGAATTGGAAGCCTTGCATATTCTAAGATCTTATCTAGAAACTGGCTTTGTTCCTGAGATTGCAAAGCACAAGAAAGATAATGATGGTGATAGAGATGAAGATAAAAGTGATAGGAGAAGAAGACATCACATGAGTGATGGTGATGAAGAGAAGAAGAAGGATGTCGAAGGGAAGAAGGGAGATGGTGGAAAGGGTAGTGAGAAGGTGTATGAAAAGAAGAGTGGAAGACAGCAAGCCTTAAGCACTACTAACAGTACTCTCACCACAACACAAGACTCTATGTCTAGGGTGGATATAGTTAGTAATGACTTAACAAAATCAAGATCCATGGCTTCTGAAACTGTCTTGCCACCTCTATCAAAGGAGATCCAAATCAAGAAATCATCAGTACGTCTCCAAAAGCAAACTGCTAATGGTGTACTACAATGGTCAAGAGACAAAGGCTTCAAACTACTTTCAAGTGACAAGATGCAAAAGCTAAAATTCAAGTCTAAGGCCGGAAAGGCAAGGAAAGTGAAGACACGTGTATCCCAAGCCATCACTATTGTACCAGGATTAGACTTGCCACCTCTTGATGAAGACTATGATAAAGATCAAGTGGCATTTCTACTAGCCCAAAGAATTTACCATGTGGCGATTGTGGATGACTGTTTGGAGTTTAAATATTCATATGGTAGACAAATGAAATTCAAACAAGGGATGTGTCAACACTGGGGCAAACTGTATGACATTGAAAGGATAATTGCACTGTTGGATATTGAAGATAAGGTGTAGAAGGTTTAGAAGCTGGAACTCATAGATTTTGTGAAATGAAGAGAGATCATGAAGAGAAGTTAAGAAGGGAGTACATCGAAAAATGGAGAAAAAGAGAGGAGGATCTTGATGAACTTGAAGCCAAAGCAGAAGAGTTAAGGGCTAAAAGGTTGTGCAGAGTTCAGTTCAATCCCTATGTTTTGAAGTATAGGAGGAGAAATGGAGATAATGTCAATATCAGAATGGACCTGGTCAATCATTACCCTGAAAACATACTGAATCGAGTACTTGAAGATTTTAAGGATTCAATTCTACTTAAAGAACTTGATGCTATGGCAGATATCATAAAAGCTATCGATGAGAATGCAAGGAAGGATGAAGAAAAGAAAAAGAAGGAATATGTTGATCTACAAGCCAAAGCTCAGGGGATAAACTCAATGGAAAATGGCTAGTATTTCTTCATAGTCTGTAAGGATCACTTTGTATCTTATTCATACTTTCAATCTATTTCATACATGTACTTTTCAAGTCATATCTTTATGTATGTTAGGCTTGTTATCAGACATGAAATTGTGACTAAAGACCTTACTCACAATTTGGGGGAGATTGTTAGTCACAGAGGTATGCCTGTATACATCTAATAACAAGCCTAATTGTTTGTAATGCTTTGCATTACCTACATGACCCCTTGACTGGGGAATCCTCTAGTTGTAGAGTTTCTACTTGTTTTAGTACTTGTAATAGGTATCAAAATTCTAGCTGTGTAACTGTATAAATTTAGTCATGAAATAATGCTTGAAAGAAGATCCAGATATCATGCTTCAAGCTTGAAGAACAAGGTTGTCAAAATAAACACAGTTGGATTTTGAAGATTGAAGATTCGCCTCAATACTAATTCGAGAAGTATTTTGGTCTACTCGAAAAGTCAAGGTTTCGAGAAGTCAGGGATTCAATATCTCAAAGGACATTGTTCGATATCTCAAGGAGTCAACAAGTCAAGGCATCATTCGATAACTCAGGAATTCGACATGTCTAATACTCTATTCGAGTACTCAAAAAGTCAACAAATCAAAGCATCATTGGAGTTCTCTAAGAGTCAACAAGTCAAAGTTATATTTGATATCTCAAGGACTCAGGAAGCTATATTCGACATCTCAAGGATTTCGTAAGTTAAAGCTATATTCAATAAGTCAAGGATCCCTGAAGAAAAGACTATTTTGAGAAGTAGTTCGATATGTCAAGGATACAGTATTCGAGAACTCAGAGTTATCGAATTTGACAATTCTAAGTTCTCGAATCAATCACTTAACCATTTCTCGAATGGATTCTTGAAGACAAAATACTGAAGATTGTACAAGTCAGAAACCTGCAACAAGCCAAGACACTTTCAGGACCACAGTACTGTAAAGTGTTTTTGGAAAGTCTACAAGAAGCTCAAAGAGTTGTTACAGGAGACAAGCTGCTAAAGAAGTGGATCTGGGCAGGTTAAAGAAAGTCAAATTGCATGCCACCTGGATGTATTCCAAAATAGGGATAGACTAGTTAGAAAGTAGATTTGTCTGTTCTATCATTGTAGTAAGCAGGGTGTACACATGTTCTATAAGTGTACAACCTCACTTCTCGAGCAGTTAAGGAGAGGAAAATAAGTTTTTCATACTCATCTAAGATTACATCTCTCTGAGAAAAACGCAACAGAGAATACTAACATTTGTATTCATAGTTTGTAACAAAATCTTTATCTAATATAACGTTAGATTAAAGTAAGTATTGTGTTCTTGTATTTTATTTCCGCACATTTATATATTGTTAAACACAAACACATACCTTGCTACACAAATATCAAACCCAGTTTCAAAACCTTCAAACAAACATTCTTATCAAAAGGAAAGTTTGAAAATACATTCACCCTCCTCTGTATTTTCTTGTATGTATTTCATACTCAACAAACATCCGTACAATTGAATTATTCAAATAATAATTAATTTATCATATTTTAAGCCACATTAATAGAAAACTTTTTTATTGTGTGTTTTAGATACTCATTTTCATATCAAGAAAGTCAGCCACTCACCCTGTATACCAAAATAGTAATATATTTAAAATTTCTCCTATACCATTATTGGGAAAAGGTGACAATCATAATGTATTTTATTTATATTATTTAATGATTGCAAAATGTTTGGTCACGTAGGAGACATGTGTAGATAATTTATTATTGTAGAAATATTAATTTGTCGAGAAAAAATATTAAAAAATTCATTTAGATATCAATCATGTACTTCAAAAGCCACGGACCTTTTGATAAGATAAATGAATAATAAAGCAATAATTATTTAAAGGAACTGTTAATGGGTCGACTGTGGCGCATACTGCGTTATCTTTGGTACAACGGCGTAATATAAAATGTGTGCTCTTCCTTAATTTATTTAAAGCTTAAATTCGGTGCAATGCGTTAATTTTTTACAACGGCGTAATATAAAATGTGTGCTCTTGCTTAATTTATTTAAAGCTTAAATTCGGTGCAATGCGTTAATTTTTTTTAATATTTTATAAATTTTGTTTTATGTTATAATTATGTTTTTTCAATAATTACTTTAATTTTATTTATAAATTTAACTAATGACATATATAGTTTAGAGCTTATATGATAATTTTAAATTAGAGAAAAAGGATCCTGAGTTTAATCTCAGGGAAGTTTCCTAAGATACTTAAAAAAATAAGTTTTAAATTTACTGGATCCGCAGGGCTAATTAATAAAATTTTAAATGAATCATGATTTTACAAAAATACCTCCCATATTTATATACAAAATTTGTGTATCTTAGCGAATTTACCTGAGATGTATCTCAGGCTCCCTACTCCCTTTAAATAACTATGTTATTGATAGGATTCAAACCTTGGATGTTTAGTAGAATAATTTTAATCATTAGATCTAATAAATTTTTATTTATTTATTAAAAATTTAATGGTTCTTTTAAATAAAAAATAACGTATTTAACTAAAAAAGTAAATTAAATATTTTACCATTATATATATAATTTTTTATTAATTAATTATTATACTTTCCATGTTTAGTTGGTGTGGCAAAAAAACCCGATCCGATGGATACCCGATCCATATCGATTCGATCGGATTTTATCGAATCCGATTTTTTGGATTTGGATTTAATTTTTGAACTTGAAAGATTTTGGATTTGGATTTTAGGGTGTACCGAACCGAACACGATCCAAAAACCTGAAATCCGATCCAAACCCGAAACTCGAAAAAACGTGACATATATATTATATATATATATGGTATTATATAAATGTATATAATAATAATAATAATATTTTAATATTTTAATCTTAATAATTTTATATTTCAAAACATATATATATATATATATATTCTTTTATTTTTCTTATAGTTTTTAAATTTTATTTATAATATTCTACATTTTTTATGCAACAAATATATTTTTATATTTTAAATTTTAAATGTATTTGTACACTTATATTTTGTTTAATTTGATTATTTTAATTTTTCAATTTTAAATTAAAAACCCGATTTAAATCCAAATCCGAACCGAAATCCGATAAACCCCGATAGTTTGGATTTGGATTTTGATTTTCAAACCCAAATCCAAATCCGAACCGATCCAAAACTTTGGATTTAGATTTGGATTTGATCAAAACCCGATCCGATCTGACCCGTTGCCCTCCCTAACTGATAATGTAAGAGCAACTCCAAGAGATCCCTTATATGACCTCCTAACTCAAATTATAAGGGATTATGTTTAAAATTGTGCTCCAACAGGCTCTTAACTTTTTCTTAAAAAGTTAAGAGCATCATGTAATCCCATATCTTTAAGGGCTCCCTTATTTCACTTTTATCAATAAAATATTATTTCCCCTCCTCTTTTCAATTGTTTCCCTCTTTTCTTGTTGTTGCTTCCTTCTTTTATTTATTATTTAATAATTATAAGGATCGATTATAAGAAAGCTTGTTGGAGTTGTCATACCTTATAATATCCTAAATCACTAAGAACCTAATATTTTATAATATTTATATTTATAAGGAAAACACAATGAGACTCTTGGAGTTGCTCTAAAAGAGTGGGTGATTAAATTATATATATTTTTTTGACGAAAAGCAAGTAGTATTATATATTAAAATATCGGAATCCAAACGGGACAAACCCCCGAATTGGCAACTACAATCTGATTGTGAAACAAAAAACGAGCTAAACAAATAGTCGTTTTGTTAACAGATTGCTTAACACATAGAATATTCAAATTCTTAAAACGAAAAAGTATTACAATGACACCTTGAACAATCCAACCAATATCAATTATGAAACCAGTAGCATCGCAATTGACCTTCACATAAGCATCATCTGTAGCCCAATGTTCAAAATAATCAGCACCCATATACATGCCGAAAAAGGGATTCCCAATAAGAACAAATTTTGATTGTGAAAGGTGAGCTTTTGCAATTTCCACCACTGACCCAGCCTCGATGCGAGCTGAACCGATCTTCCAAAATACCAATTAAAACACTTTTGATGGACCAAAACACTCCAAAAGGAGAGACATAAATAAACTCTCAACAAGGAGAGACATAAATCACCCAAAAAGATGGAGATTATTGAATTTATTAACAAGGAAAAAAGAAAAGATTAGGATGATGAGGGGGACGGATGAAGATGAAGGAGGGAGAGGAATGAAAGAGGAAAGGTGAGGGGAGAAAGAGTGAAGGCGGAGAAAGGGGAAGAAGAAGGAGGGGGCGGCCGCGACTGACTCTCAAAATAGTTTTTTTTTTTTTTTTTGGGTGATTAAATTATTTAAAAGGAAAAGTGATTATTTTTGGGAGCAAAGAATGGCCCATTGCAAATTCTTAAACCCCACCAATTTTCCACATCAATGGTATCCAAGAATATGTTGTATGTATCTATCTGCTCCCCATCTCTTTCACCATTAAAAATCTTCTCTCACCTTCATCCCCCCGTCACCAGTGTAATAGAACCCAAATGATGAAATGAGTGCCAGTCATTAAAATTATTGACTTTGACACCAAAAATAAAGGGCCAAAAATAAAGGGCTTTTAAAGAAATTAAAAAAGTTCACATTTTTATTACCAGGTCTTACTTCTTGCACAAAACTAGCTGTTACTAACTTACTATTTTTTTTTGAGGGATGTTACTAACTTACTATATATGTATATGTACATATGTATGTGTACTTGTTCTTACTAAATAAAGTTGTGTACTTTTTAAGTTTATTTGTCATAGTTGATTGTGTTAATATTAGCAATGTTTGATTCTTGATCAGGTGGTTTTACTTGTACAATTTGTTCAGATAATTGAGTGGATGCTAGATAATGGAAATTTTGATGAGGGTTTGCTTTTGATTTCAAATTCAACAGCACCACCATTGCTAAAAGGTGAGTTTTTTATTTATTTTCGCAAAGTCACCTTTAGTCACCTTTTTTATTTAGCCAATTGCTTGTTTTTACTTGCTTCATTCAGAAGGTAGATTTGTTGTGTATGTATATATGATTTATTTTTGTTTTTTTACAGCTTTTGTGTGCTTGAAATTTTCTTGAATTCATAGTTGTTACTACACTGCTTTGTTATCTTCCTGTGTCAAATAGTGCAGATTCCGCATATTAACCTTCAAATGGTGACTGGGATTTGTTAACTTTGTTTTCGATATCTTTACGTTACTTAGTGGATTCAGGTTTTTCATCCCTATATGGTGTTTCAGAATAAAAATGAGTTTATCACTATGTGTTTTTTCTGATAAATTTCTTGCTTTCATGTTGTCACCAATTAAAAAGATTATCCCAGTCATTAGTCAGCAATTTTGGTTTTAGTTTAATGGAGTCTTTGCTGTACAGGAGCAGCATGAGTGGGTTGACTTGTATAGGTACATATGATCTGAATGAGTGGGTTGACTGACTTAATCGTGCACGTCTAAGTGTTGGTGTCACTTCTCTTGTAGCACTCCTAACCATTCAGTCTCAAAGTTCTTTAATTAAGAAACTATAGGTAAGGTAATTATTTGGAAATTTTATCATTCTCATCTATTTCACTTTATAAATCGGTTTCTGACGCATATATATGATTTTAGTCTGATCGATTTGATATATGAGTTTTTTGCTCGTTGTTTCCTTATTTTTTGTTCGCATTGTTAAGTAACTAGTCGCTCTAAAACCTTAAGGTATTAGAGGAAGGCCTTACCAGGATCTTATATTAATATTCTAACACGCAATGGTCAAACTTGTTAAATGTCATATTAGAATCTCGCATTTTAATTGATGTTTAACTACCCAAGATTTATTTTCTCTTGTTTTCTAGCTGAAGTGTGTGCATGTTAGGGTATAATTCTAGTTAAGGGTTTTTTTCCAATAACTTCATGAGAATTTGGACCAATATTATGTAGGGGAGCTAGAAAATGGAGAACGCAAGAAGTGGTGCAAAAAATAATCCTTTTGGTTCTACACCATCGGCAGAATCATCTCTGGATCTGGAAAGAAACTACTGCAAACATCGTACACGAAGTCCTTCACCATTACAGGCTTGTGCATCAGGTGGTCAGTTCACTGAGACCAGTGCTGCCTACTTCTCATGGCCCACTACCAGCTGTTTGAATGATGCCGCTGAAGATAGGTTAAACTACTTTGGAAAGCTACAGAAGGGTGTTTTGCCTGAAACTTACGGACGACTGCCCGCGGGGCAGCGGGCTACCACTTTACTTGAAGTAATGACAGTCAGGGCCTTTCATAGCAAAATATTGCGTCGCTGTAGTCTTGGCACAGCAGTTGGTTTCCGAATCCGGGGTGGGTGTTTGACTAACATACCTGCCATTCTTGTCTTCGTTGCTCGAAAAGTCAACAGACAGTGGCTTAACCACAGTCAATGTTTACCCGCTGCCCTTGAGGTTTGAATGTGTTGTTTTGGCCTTAATCGAGTATTTGCTATTAATATCGTATATGGTCATTTTGTTTCCCTAATACATTCCAAGACTTAACTATTACATCTGCCGGTCCTGGAAGAAATTTTGTTTTTTGTAACTTTCTGGCGACATTCTTTTCCGAATCTTTAAACTTGACAATACAATGGCCCTAAATGCAAACCCTGATCTCTACATCCTTATCTTATATATTTGTAATTTAATATATGAACTTCTTATAAGTTTAAGCTGTTTGTTCATTTCAACTCCCTTATTATTTGGACAGGGACCTGGAGGTGTATGGTGCGATGTAGATGTTGTTGAGTTTTCTTACTTTGGTACACCTGCTGCAACTCCCAAGGAAGAATTTTACACAGAGCTGGTAGATGGTTTGCGTGGAAGTGATCCATGCCTTGGCTCTGGTTCCCAGGTGCAATACTTATCTAAATTCACTTAAAAGCACGGGATTTAAAGAAAGTTTTGTATGATTTTATTTCGCTCGTACACTCCAAATGATAGGGGAAGGCTATCAAAAATGTATTATATAATTCTAAGCATGGGTAGTACATAATTATTGTCAATCTAAGATGTTACCTTCACCTATGTATAGGAAGGGAACCTTTTCTGATGGAGTCACTGGCAGCAAAATTTAATACGTTGATATAGTACAATGAGATAGCTTGTGTACCGACTTTGTCATTCACATATTATGAATTTTAACTGGGTTGAGTAGTTAATATAGACAATAGGCAACTGTTGCTGCTAATTTACAACGGATCCAAAGAATAACAGAGATAAATCTGTTACCTATGATAGAGATATTAATCAACATATTGAAAGCTGTAGAATTAGTGTTGACATAATAAATAAAAAAGAAGATACGATAAATATATGGAGAGACATGTTAGCAAGATAAGACGAAGAAGTAAAAAAAATCAGAATTAAGAAAAGAAAGACTGTAAAAAAAATGTAGATATAAATGAGTTCAAAGAAGTTTTAGCAGAAGAATATAAACTAATAAATACTTTATTAGAAAAAAATGGATAATCAAAGGGATATATCACAATCTTACTTTAGAAATAAAACAGCGTAAAAAACAATGTTAAATAGAGGTACTGTTGCTGCTGAAAAACTTGTCAGTTAGAGCCAATGTTTTCCCCACAGGCTACAGGTATTGCTCTCACTTGTATAGTTATATCAAGTATTAAGCTAATTTGAGAATTGAAGAGAAAAGGTTCATTATTATCTGGTAAACTACCCAGATAGTGCAGAGATCAATTGTTTGGTGATTTTTCCGACTTGACACTATAGTCTTCGTTTTCGGAAATTTGCTTGTACAAGGTGGCAAGACACCTGACCCTAATTTGAATTTTATGAGCTTGACAGCACATTAATGTGGAATTTGTTTCTCTGTTCCATTATTTATACCTTGTGGTTCTTTATAAAATTAATTTCTTCCATAGCTAGGTTGCTAGCCAAGTGACATATGGAACCTTGGGTGCTATCGTGAAAAGCCGAACCGGAAATCGACAAGTTGGTTTCCTTACTAATCGACATGTGGCAGTTGACCTGGATTACCCAAACCAGAAAATGTTTCATCCTTTGCCACCAAGCCTTGGACCTGGTGTGTATCTGGGTGCTGTTGAGAGAGCAACATCTTTCATAACAGATGATCTTTGGTATGGCATTTTTGCTGGAACGAACCCAGGTAATTAATCTTAAATCATGTAAGTATATTTTACGCTGACAGTATATACTACTAAACAATTGTAAGCGTATTTCTCATACAGTTAGAGTTGGTACAATATTGTTCAAAAACAGAAAAGCAACAAGCCAACAGGGACCAGTGGAAAATGACCTGTACATTTTTCTGAGATTCAGTGAAAAATTCTGTTGTAAATATGGGTTTGAGCTCGGCGAAAAAAGATTACAGTAAAGTGTTCTGTTTAGCATAGTGCATGGGTTTGTCAGTGTCACTTTAGCAGTTTAATAGTTTGGTCTCAAATTTGTTTTTATAAAGCTATCTAGTCGGTTTCGACATACTCTGACCGAAATGGCCAATTACATGCTACCTTAGACCTAAATTTACAATTTATCATCTTCTGTACAAAAATTCTTGTATAAGTAGTTGATTTAACGATTGCTGTTAATAAAATTATCTTCATCTAAGTTTTCAGTACTCCTGCTTCCATGTATGATAAGCGAGATGGTGGGCAGAAACTTTTGTTCGAGCTGATGTCTAAGTTTTCAGTACTCCTGCTTCCATGTATGATAATCGAGATGGTGATTTTGCAGAAACTTTTGTTCGAGCTGATGGAGCGTTCATTGCTTTTGCTGAAGACCTTGATATATCCAAAGTATCCACATCTGTAAAGGGCATAGGTGAAATTGGTGAAGTCAACATCATAGACTTGCAGTCTCCAGTCAACAGTCTAATTGGCAGACAAGTGATGAAAGTAGGACGAAGCTCTGGTTTGACAACAGGGACGATAATGGCTTATGCTTTGGAGTACAATGATGAGAAAGGAATCTGTTTGTTTACTGACTTTCTTGTAGTTGGGGAGAACCAGAAGACTTTTGATCTTGAAGGTGACAGCGGAAGCCTAATTCTTCTTGCAGGTCAAAATGGTGAGAAACCGAGGCCTATTGGGATCATTTGGGGTGGGACAGCTAATCGCGGTCGTCTGAAGTTAAAGGTTGGCCAATCTCCAGAGAACTGGACAAGTGGAGTTGACCTGGGGCGGCTTCTTGATCTCCTTGAACTTGATCTCATAACAACAAAAGAAGGTCTTCAAGGTTTGTATTTTAAAAATTACACAATTATTTGTTTTTGTTTGATTCAGAAAATTTAGAATCACTCCATTTTTTTAACTACTATATTAAATGCTAGGCATATCTTCTTCATATTCAAGGCACCATCGAAACATGAGGTTTATGTTAGGTCCCAAAGTATCGTAGAAGGGGGGTTGAATACGATACTATAAAAATTAAAAATAATTCCGAGAATATATCTTTATTGATAATAAACTCGAAGGGGTGTTACAACTTCTAATCCAATGGATTAGCTTCAAAATTAGAACACTCCTAAGGGTAGTTTAGGCACGAGGACCTTCTACCCGACACTGCCTGAAAGTGGGCTAAGCCGACTTTCCTGCTAGACGGACTATCTAGCAGCTTACACAGAAAATATATGAGAGAGAAGAGAGAGTTGTGTGTTGAGGTGTGTTTTGAAATGAAATACAACAGGCCTATTTATAGGTTATAGAAAGTCACTATGCAGTTAATATACGTAACTGATTACGTATATTAACCTGCCTAATTTCTTTCAATAACAACCTGCCGAATTCTTCCTTCCTGCTTTTCAACCACTGCATTTTCAATTTCAAAGTCTTACTTTGATTTTTAATACATGTGGGCCCCACATGTTCCCTACTTTATGAATAGTACTTTTGGGTACTATTCACATGAATAGTAACTTTGGTTACTATTCACCCGGTATGAATAGTGATTCCGGTGAATAGTAATTCCGGTGTGAATAGTGATTCCGGTTACTATTCATTTTCCTCTTATTTTTGATATCCTTAAATATTCAGCTTCTGAAATGGAGGATATCAACACTGCTCTCAATCATACCTCTTTAACAGTTTTTCTGAGTTAGATACTTCGATTCCTTTGTGAAAATGTTGACGCCTAGTGCAACTGGTCTGGTTCACAGACGACTAACATTCACTCGTGGTCTTCGTATCATGTCTTTAAGAATACTGCCAAGAATTGTGCAACCATAAAAACTTTATCACTAGAATCTTTTGGCCCTTCAACTGAATCATCTGTACATCTTATTTTTGTCACTGAGGCTTGATCATTTTAATGAACTTCTTTCAGCGACTTGATCCTTGTTGGTGCCTGTTCTTCAAATTTCACGATCCCTGTATAGAGTTTATTATTTATCTTTTATCCTAGTTGAGTTATATATGTCCTCTATTACATATTACATTTTTATGCTTTACAATCTCCCCCTATTTGATTGTCAGGGTTTGACAAACAAATTCCTAGAGGATAACTCAACTGATATAACAAAAAAATAAAATACAAAGATAAATAATATAAACGTACATTCTGGATCATATATATATTTTCCAGATTTCCAAGTGCAAGACAATTGTTCCTCTAGACTGAACATATCTTCAAGTTTTGCCTTGCTTTCTTTTCACATAGCACGAATACTTCCATTTAACTTTTCCTTTCCCAAGATAAAGTTAATTCCGTGTCAACAACCTTTTCCTTGCCTTTATTACGTCTTGTAGCTTCTTGGTCATCCACCTTCTCCCCCTCAGTTGGGTTATCCTCCAAGATAGTAGGATGTGGAGTTGGTAATTTAGACGAAACTGTCTTCACCAAGGAATTAATTGCATGACTAAACTGGGCTGCCATGGAACTTAATTGAACCTGGAATGCATCATGTTGAATAAGTTGCAAATTTTTGATTTCTGCAATGGACTTACAGATATTTGGCAACTCTTTCTCCAATTTTTGGACCCGTGTAAGGAGTCTACTGTATTCCTTTCTGGTTACAGGTGCATGTGGTTGAGTAGGTTGCTCACTCGTATGTTCTGCAGGTGTTTCACTCAACACTCTATATTCACTCGGTTTAGTGGTTTGGGTGACACTTACATGTTCTGTTCGTGTTTCCCTCAACTCTCCTCCAGAGCTTCCACCGATATGTGTACCTGCAAATGAAATCATCCTAGCCCCTTTTTCAGAGGTCACGGATGGTGCAATGAAAGTTTGTGAGCTTCCATCCTCGCGTGAAGCGAGTTGCCGACCATTGGTAAATAGTGGTAAATCTCGAAAGAGATCCAGAGATTTTTCCTCTGGGAGGTTAAACTTGAATCGATTAAATGGCACAAAACCCAAGTTTCCCTCGTATGTCTGTGAAGACACTTGGTTCATAAAAGAACCACCTACCGATGGATCTTTCCGTAAAATGGAAGATTCACCAGCAGTTATTGAGGTAGGTAATTCCACCTCGGATGCCTGTGAAGGCATTTGATCTTTAGAAAGATCATCAACCACTCTTATGTTCCGTGAAATGGAACTCAAGATAGTTGCTCCCGTCAATTCATTCTCATTTACATTTTCACTCATTTGACAAGGAAGAATTGTTTCCCTAACAGTTACAGTTACCTCAGGTTTATTTGGTTTACTTCGTTTAGAATGACGTAGAGCTGCTGATGTAACTAACTCCTTATGTGGTGCTGCTGAGGCACTATCTCCCTCAAAAGTGTTGATGGTTGGTCGTTTAAGTGACAATTGAGGTGTAGGAGTTTGTTGTGTTTGTGTTTGCATTTGTAAAATGGGCTCTTCGACCTGTGTTAGAGTCGGTGGGATTTCCTGCTCTTGGTCGGGTAAGATGGCCACTGGGGGCTGTAGAAACTGTATTTCCTGTGACACAACAGGGAATACAAAGGTTGGAATAGAAGGGATTGAAATATTATCTTGGCGTATACCTGCTCTCACTGGTCTTGGTAACAACGGAAGTGGGACAATCTTTAGATATTCAGTTAGGACTGTAGGCACATCCGTATATTTCTTTTTGCTCATGTAATTAATTACATTCGTCTTTATGGAAGAACATTCCACCTTTTGACCATTTTCCAAGCGTACCCTGTCTTCATCATTCAAAAAATCATTTAATATTAGCTGTAGAAACCTTGGATATAGACATTTGACATTTTGAGTCCGAACATCTCTTGTTCCTAAGTGTTTCATCTTTAAAATGATTTGACCAAGCACTATTTTTCCAAAATTAATCCTCAAATTATTGGCGACCGCATACCCTATTTTTTGGATATATTCAGGTATTCGATCTTGATTTGTTCTATCTGAGGAAAAAACATGGTTAAGAGTGTGAAAGAAGAAACTCCAATACTGGGTTAGAAACGTTCTATAAAGATTACCAGTATTGAAATTGCCATCTTGGTACCTTATAAAATGAAAGAACATTTCAATTTGTTCAGGTGTAGGATCAGAAACGAGATTTTCCATAGGAAAATGAAGAATTCGATTAACATCTCGTTCAGTGACCCTAATCGACCTACCAAATAGTCGATATGTGAATGCACACCCGTCCTGTCCAGAAGTGTTAACCGCACTGCAATATAGTTCACGCAATGCATCATGGTTAAGCTGCACTGGTGTAACTAAAGCATATCGAATTAATGAATGTTCATTCAAAAATTGTGTCCAAACCCTAAATTGCTCATCCTGAATGGTTTCGATTTGCTGAATGGAAATATGATTAACTTTAGCAATTAAAAAGCTTCCCTGCAATGCCATTTTCAAAACTTCGAGGAAATTCAAAAACAAGGGTTAGTTTTTATAAAGGATGATGTATAAAGCAAGAATATAAAATCCAATCTAAAAACCACCAGCTAGATTGAGAGATCTTTCCGATCAAAGCTCGAAATATTCAGCAATCGTGTGTACATGCTCTGTATATCTGAAAAATGATGATGTTAAACACAAACAAAAACTCATCATTTATAAGGTTTCAAGGTTTAGCAGGTTAGGTGTAATAGTGATAGGTTATGTTTGAAAAACAACACCGCTCAATAATTTCTCACCTAACAACCTAATTCGCCGAAAAACATCTTAACCGAAACCTGTCGGCCGAAAAAACATCTTATCACCGAAACCTATCAGTCTATACACATACACATATTTATTACTTCTAATTATTATGGATTTAAAAATAATCACGCTGTAAATCAAGAATTAATCCACAATAATCAGATAAACTCACAATTAAATAGATATAAAATTAACAAAATATCATTAATTGATATATGTCAATAAAATATTTATTTAATTATGCTACAGTGATATCTCCAGAATAATCATGCAGATAATCAAATAAAACAAACAAAATCCAGAGAATGAAATTCACTGGCTGCAATTAATTGAACAGACAATTTAAAAAATCATGTGAAATTTAACATACCAAGCTCACTTACCAACCTTGAAAAGGTTGCTTCATCCAAAGCTTTAGTAAAAATGTCTGCCAACTGTTTTTCACTAGGAACAAAATGCAGTTCCACAGTGCCTTCCATCACATGCTCCCTGATGAAATGGTATCTGATGTCTATGTGCTTGGTTCTAGAATGCTGCACTGGATTCTGTGATATTGCAATTGCACTAGTGTTGTCACAGAAAATTGGGATCCTTTTAACTTTAACTTAACTCCATAGTCAAGTAGTTGATTTCTCATCCATAGAATCTGTGCACAACTCCCAGCTGCTATGTATTCAGCCTCTGCAGTTGAGGTAGATACTGAGTTCTGCTTTTTACTGAACCATGAGACCAGCTTGTTTCCCAAGAATTGACAGGTTCCTGTGGTACTTTTTCTATCCATTTTGCAACCTGCATAATCTGCATCTGAGTAACCAATTAGATCAAAACCAGAATCTCTAGGGTACCAAATGTCGAGTTTTGGTGTTCCCTTAAGATATCTGAAAATCCTTTTAATAGCTACTAAGTGAGATTCCCTCGGATCAGCTTGAAATCTAGCACATAAACATGTAGCAAACATAATATCAGGTCTACTAGCTATTAAGTATAAAAGAGATCCAACCATGCCCCTATAGCTTGTCATGTCCACCTTCTTTTCCTTAGTATTCAGTTCAAGCTTAGTGACAGTGGTCATGGGTGTTTTTGCAGAAGAACAATCTGCTAAATCAAACCTTTTTAAAAGATCATAAATGTATTTTGTTTGACTTATAAAAATTCCCTCATTCACTTGTTTAACTTGTAAACCAAGAAAATAAGTTAATTCACCCATCATACTCATTTCACATTTACTTTGCATGAGTTTGGCAAACCTCTTGCAAAGTTTCTCATTTGTAGACCCAAATATTATATCATCTACATAAATTTGGACAAGTATCATAGAGCCATTGACATTTCTATAAAAGAGAGTTTTATCAATAGTACCTCGAATGAAGTGATTCTCTATAAGAAACTGTGAGAGTGTGTCATACCAGGCTCTAGGTGCTTGCTTCAGGCCATAGAGTGCTTTGAGTAGAAAGAACACATATTCTGGAAAGTCTGGATCTTCAAAACCAGGCGGTTGACTAACATACACCTCCTCCTCCAGAATACCATTCAAAAATGCACTCTTGACATCCATTTGATAGACTTTGAAATTGGCATGCGCTGCATAGGCCAGGAAGATCCTTATTGCTTCTAACCTTGCTACTGGTGCAAAGGTTTCTTCAAAATCAATTCCTTCCTCTTAACAGTAGCCTTTAGCAACTAATCTAGCTTTATTCCTTGTGACTATGCCATTCTCATCCATGTTGTTCTTGAATACCCACTTAGTGCCAATCACTGATTTGTCTTTAGGTTTGGGTACAAGTTTCCATACTTCATTTCTCTCAAACTGGTTTAACTCTTCTTGCATTGCTAAAACCCAGTCTGGATCCAGAAGAGCTTGTTCAACTCTCTTAGGTTCTTCTTTGGATAGAAAACTACTGTATAAGCATTCTTCTTGACTTGCTCTTCTGGTTTGGACCTTTGCATTAGGATCTCCAACGATAAGCTCAAATGGATGATCCCTGGTCCATTTTCTCTGTGGTGGTAAGTTTGACCTTGGTGAAGGGGCTTCATTTTCTCTGTGTTGATCATTGTGACTTATTGTTGAGTTTTGACTGTGAGAAACTCCCCCTGAGTGTATGGCCCTCGAGATTGATGGATTTCTTGCAGATTCATCAATAGATGCTTCTCTTTGATTTTCTACAGATGCTTCAATTTGATTTCTAACTGATGGTGTAATTTGCTCTTCAACAGGTGGTTCATTCTGCACTTCAACTGATAATCCTTGTCTGTTTCTCACACCATTTGATCTCCATTCTTCATCATCATCTTCATTTTCTTCACCACTTCTCTCATTCTCGAATGAGAGAGACTCATGAAAACCTTCATCTACTAGACCAGATATTTTCTTGTCATCAAAGGCAACATGTATGGACTACATTACAATGTTTAGTCTTAGGTTGTAGACTCTGTAGGATTTTCCAGCTGAGTATCCAACAAAGATAGCTTCATCTGCTTTTGAATCAAATTTTCCAAGATGCTCACCATGATTTTTCAGTACAAAGCATTTGCATCAAAAGACATGCAGAAAGTTGATTGTTGGTTTCTTGCCTTTGAAAAGTTGATAAGGTGTCATGCCTTTTGCTTGATTGACCAAAGAAATATTCTGAGTGTAGCATGCAGTGTTTACAGCTTCTGCCCAGAAGTATGTTGGTAGCTTAGATTCTTCAAGCATTGTCCTTGCAGCTTCAATTAGAGTTCTGTTCTTTCTTTCCACTACACCATTCTGTTGAGGAGTTCTTGGTGCAGAGAATTCTTGGATAATTCCTTCTTCACAAAACTCTCTTATTACAGAATTCTTGAACTCAGTTCCATTGTCACTTCTGATTCTCCTTACTTTGAGTAAAGGATTGTTGTTGACTATCCTGATGTGATTTAAAATGACTTCACCTGCTTCATCCTTAGAGTGCAGAAAGAATGTCCAAGAGAATTTTGAGAAATCATCAATAATCACAAGACAGTATTTACACATTGACTGGTCCAAAGAGATCCATGTGGAGTAGTTGCAAGGGTTGATCAACTGATGACATTGACTTTGATTTGAAAGAGGCCTTCTTCTGCTTCCCTTTCTGGCATGCATCACACAATCCATCCTTGGAGTAATCCAATTTTGGAATACCTCTAACCAAATCCTTCTTTACCAACTCATTCATTGCTTTAAAACTCAAGTGTGACAGTCTTTTGTGCCAAAGCCAACCTTCATCTACACTTGCCTTGCTGAGAAGACATGTAGTCATGTTTGCATTTGTTGAATTGAAGTCAGCAATGTACACATTTCCTCTTCTATCTCCTGTCAACACTACCTTGTTGTCACTTTTCTTGAAAATGACACAAGCTTCAGATGTGAACCAGACGTTCTGGCCTTTATCACACAATTGACTGACACTTAGCAAGTTATGCTTAAGTCCATCAACCAGTGCTACTTCTTCACTGACAACATTCCCTTGTGAAATCAAGCCATATCCTCTAGTATATCCTTTGCTGTTGTCTCCAAAGGTAATGCTAGGGCCAACTCTCTCCTCAAACTTAGTGAGCAGGGTAGAATCTCCAGTCATATGCCTAGAGCAGCCACTGTCCAGATACCAAAGATTCTTTCTGTTTCCCTGCACACATCAACACAAAATCAAGTTGATTTTGGTACCCAAGCTTTCTTGGGTCCTGTCTTGTTAGCCAATTTCTTATCCTTCAAATCCCTTTTAACCGAAGGTTTAGATTGAGTTAAATCAATTTTGACTTTTGGTTTGGGCCTTTGAGAGACAGAATTTAATACTTGCTCATATGTGTTATAGTTAATAGCATTATTAGGCATAGTCTGTGCAAACATGTTATTCATCATCCATGGCATCTGTGGCATATTGTAGTATGGATTATACATGAATGGCATGTTAGCATATTGACTAGATGCATGAGCAGAGGGAGCATACATATTTGGCATAACATTCACAGCAGGCATAGGCATAGGCATATAAGGCACAGAAGCATTCTTAACAGATTTACAATTGGTAGATAAATGATTAACACTTCCACACTTTACACATTTTTTCCTAGGAGCATTTTTATCAGGTGTGTAATTGTTGTGTTTGTTAATCCCTACCTTACCATTTCTATTCTTTTTCTTGTCCTTAACACCTGACTTAACATTTTCTAGCTTGTCCTTCAATTGCTTGTGGGACAAGTTGCCTATGTTTATTTGTTCAACAAATTTGGTTTTGCTGCACTCTCCAACTACAAAGTTTTTGTTGACAGGTCCATATTGGTTATTTAATTTAGTTAAAGTTGCTTTGCTAACAGGCTTAGGTCTCAAAGAACATTCTTTTTCGACTAAATCACTATCTGAAGCAACTTCCCTATCAACATCTAACTTAGCTTCTGCTAATTTGTGAAAAGAATCAACTCCTTGTATACTGTACATTTCTTCAGTTTTAGCCTTTGATCCCTTCCACTTAGCAATTAAGTCTTGTTCCTCTTTTAACTTTTTTATTAAGCACTCTTCTCTTTTCAGAGCCTCAAGTAACTCATTCTTATCATCCTGGCAATCTCTTTTCATTGTTTCAAAATCAATTAGTTGAGTTTCTAACAGAGTATTCCTATCACCTATCTTAGCATTAAGATCTTTAATCTTTTTGTTCTCCTTGTTAAGTGATTTTAATGTGACATGCATGTTGTACAATTCATTAGACATTTCATCAACAATATTGGCACATTCATCTTTGGAAAGCTCAGTTAGATTTGTAGAGTATACCTGGTTGCTTGCTGAACTAGCCTCTTCATCAGTTTCGTTTGCCATGAGTGCAAGATTGACAAACTCTTCTTCTGCATCTGAGTCACCTCCAGCTGCCCAATCATCATCTCTTGATATGAATGCTCTCTCCTTTTGCTTGAGAAGGTCAAAGTATTTCTTTTTGTAATCGACAGTCTCAAACTGTTTCTTTTCATTCTCAGATTTGGATTTTCTGCATTCATTGGCAAAGTGGCCAGCAATTCAACAGTTATAGCATTTGAACTTTGATCTTTCAACCACATCCTTGTTTGGTTGATAGTTTTTCTTGAATTGCCCGGCTCCTGCTGAATTCTTCTTGAATCTTAGCTTCGAAAATCTTTTTGATAGAAATGCCAAATATTCATCTAGATCTTCAGCTTCATCCTCACTTAATGCATCAGGTTCTTCAATCATCTTGTTTTTACCTTGGCTAGTTGCAGCTCCACCTTCCCAAGTTCTTTGACTTGGTGTGGCTTCTTTATTCTTCATCTTCTCTCCATCTTGGTTTGTTGGAATATTGGCTACCAAAGCTATATTTCCACCTTTCTTCTGGCTTTTCTCAATTTCTTCATCTTGTTGCAACTCGAGCTCATAGGTCTTTAAAATTCCATACAGTCTCTCAAGTGTAAAATCTTTGTAGTCTTGAGAGTTTCTCAACGAGACTGTGACTGGCTTCCATTCCTTAGGAAGAGATCTCAGAAATTTTAAGTTGGAGTCTTTGACTTCATATGTTCTCCCGTACAACTTCAGGCCATTCAGTAGTTTCTGAAATCTACTGAATATATCTGTTAAATTTTCTCCAGAATTATGATGGAAGTGTTCATACTGTTGTATGAGGAGTTGCATCTTGTTCTCTCTGACTTGTTCAGTTCCTTCACAGAGTGTTTGAATAGTGTCCCACACTTGCTTGGCAGTGGTGCAGTTGATGACATTGTCGAACATGTCTTGATCAATACCATTGAACAGTATATTCATGGTCTTTTTATCCTTCTGGACTTCCTCTTTGTCTCCATCTGTGAATTCTGCGGATAATTTGGGAATAGGCCTTCCAGCAACTCCAGTTCCTGCTGCTTCTCCAACTGCAGTGTTGGCCTTCATAGGAATATGAGGCTCTCTCTCTAAACAGTTTACATAACCTTCATCAATAGATAAGAGATGTAAATGCATCTTTACTTTCCAGTGAAAGTAATTATCTTTGTCAAGAACTGGTATTCTCACGCCTGAATCCTTCATTCCCATGGTGGTGATCTTTAGACTTCTTGTATGCTAGAAGCTTGCTCGGATACCAATTGTTAGGTCCCAAAGTATCGTAGAAGGGGGGGTTGAATACGATACTATAAAAATTAAAAATAATTCCGAGAATATATCTTTATTATTGTAAAGCATAAAAATGTAATATGTAATAGAGGACATATATAACTCAACTAGGATAAAAGATAAATAATAAACTCTATACAGGGATCGTGAAATTTGAAGAACAGGCACCAACAAGGATCAAGTCGCTGAAAGAAGTTCATTACAATGATCAAGCCTCAGTGACAAAAATAAGATGTACAGATGATTCAGTTGAAGGGCCAAAAGATTCCAGTGATAAAGTTTTTATGGTTGCACAATTCTTGGCAGTATTCTTAAAGACATGATACGAAGACCACGAGTGAATGTTAGTCGTCTGTGAACCAGACCAGTTGCACTAGGCGTCAACATTTTCACAAAGGAATCGAAGTATCTAACTCAGAAAAACTGTTAAAGAGGTATGATTGAGAGCAGTGTTGATATCCTCCATTTCAGAAGCTGAATATTTAAGGATATCAAAAATAAGAGGAAAATGAATAGTAACCGGAATCACTATTCACACCGGAATCACTATTCACACCGGGTGAATAGTAACCGAAGTTACTATTCATGTAAATAGTACCCAAAAGTACTATTCATAAAGTAGGGAACATGTGGGGCCCACATGTATTAAAAATCAAAGTAAGACTTTGAAATTGAAAATGCAGTGGTTGAAAAGTAGGAAGGAAGAATTCGGCAGGTTGTTATTGAAAGAAATTAGGCAGGTTAATATACGTAATCAGTTACGTATATTAACTGCATAGTGACTTTCTATAACCTATAAATAGGCCTGTTGTATTTCATTTCAAAACACACCTCAACACACAACTCTCTCTTCTCTCTCATATATTTTCTGTGTAAGCTGCTAGATAGTCCGTCTAGTAGGAAAGTCGGCTTAGCCCACTTTCAGGCAGTGTCGGGTAGAAGGTCCTCGTGCCTAAACTACCCTTAGGAGTGTTCTAATTTTGAAGTTAATCCATTGGATTAGAAGTTGTAACACCCCTTCGAGTTTATTATCAATAAAGATATATTCTCGGAATTATTTTTAATTTTTATAGTATCGTATTCAACCCTCCCCTTCTACGATACTTTGGGACCTAACAGTTTATATCGAGTCAATTGGTGTCCAAGAGCTCAACAAGTGTAACATAGACGTTTCAATTATCAAAATGTTAACTCGGGAGTAGGATCTTAGAGAATTCTACGTATGAATCCACAGGTTATGTGCAACAGTAACAGTGATCTGTTTAACATGGTTTGCTGCAACATATCACCTTATTATACATCTTTGCCTGCCAATTGTAGTAGGCATTTGGTAATTGGTCGTTAATAAACTTTTTACATTTTCTGCAGGAATATGTTAGTTATAAATAATAAAAATTGTGCTTCATCTAATTAGTCTTGATTGGCAAATTATGAAGCTTTCCAGTGCTGTTCAATATCATACGGCGATGATTTTTAATATTTAATGTTCTACTTGTTTGAGCAAGTGGGTGCCTTTTTGGATCTTTAGTATAAGGATGAGTGTGTTGTAGTTCTGAGCTAACGCATGGCTTTTATCGGTGAACATTTCATTTTCTTGGTGTTTAATGGAACTCATCAATTTGTTCTAGACTGAATATTTATTTTGCGTAGCTTCCCATGTAGCGGATTTCTTTAGTTTATGTACATCCTTTTTCGGCCTGTGTTTCTAAACAGCATCTGTACGAGATCAAAGGAATGCTTCAACAGCTGGAATGGATTCGGCTTTTGGAGAGTCTTCTCCTCATGAGAGGAAACAACTTGAAGAATGTACTGAAAAAGTATCCGTGCCACTTGAGTCAATTCCTATCAATGGTGCATCTCATTGCAGGATTACCCCACGATTCATGCACAAGGAGTTTCACATCGAAGGTGGTAGTAAAGTTGCTCCAAATGTCGAACATCAATTCATTTCAAGCGTAGCTGGGATATCTATGATGCATCAGAACAATAACAAAGAAAATGCAGATTCAGAAAGCCTCCCAGTATTAAGGAGATGTGAAGAGATCTCTATATCACTGCAGTTGGGTGTGCCCGGACAGAAAAGAAGGAAACTGTCTGATTATTTATTGGTCACTGAAGATCTGAACTCATAAACTGGAAATGAAGAAATTTTGCTTGATGAACTGTACTCACATTGGATGAGAATAACAGGTTGCAATTATACTGAAGTTTTTTTAGCGGAAAATTAAAAAAAAAATAATAAAAAAAAATCGAGAATTGACTACCTTCTTCTACACCTGTTGTTGCTGCGATTATAATTTTGGGATCTTAATATGTAGGAGATAATTGTATGTAAAAGCCCAAGTGCTAGTAGTCAATTACCATGAATAAGTCGTTTTTGGAATGTGTATGAACTCTAGGAACATGGCAATGTTTCTTGCGGAAATAAATATTACTGTACTATATAACATTGAATTTCTTATGACATGATTGGTATATTAAAATTTGGCTGTTATAATTCGTATTTATTCCAACACATGCTGATACAAAAAATGAACTTGTACAAAATTGTACAAAATTAATATTTTGTTAAAAAGTTTAAATAATATTAATTTTATAAGCTCGTAAAATAAATATGCAGAAAATATATGACAAAATTAAGTCTTTTGTTCAACGTAAATCAAACATTAAAATCATATCATTTGAAATAATTTTTTTAGTTGAATTTTCTACGAACATATTATTTGAAATAATTCTTTTTAGTTGAATTTTCTACGATCACTATTAAATTTCAATATTGTACAAAATTCATGTATATATTACAAACTCATTATGTTTGTGTATAAAAAAGTAGTTATACCTCTGCAAATGAGGTGTTTGAAAGTTAGAGTTTCGAAAAAATTAAAGATTTGAATTAAATTAAATATTTGATCAAATAAAATTTAGTTAGATGTTTGGTAGTTAGCAAATTAAAACAACTTTTTGGATTTAAAAATTAATTTAAAAAAAATTATTTGGAAAAGCATTTTTAACTAAAAGAATGTGATGTATCTAATTAATATATAAAAATCTAGCTCAAATAGTTAATTATCAATTAGTTTCATATAAAATAACTAATTTATTAAAACCCGTTAACCACTAATGACTAATTGTCAAACATGGCAAAAAAGGAGTAGTAATTAATCAAAGTTGTAAAAAAATCTATACTATACTTACTATTATCTATACTATTATATTAAAGTCGAAACATGGAAAGTTTTGGTTTTCGGTTTGGTTATCCTATTTATTTTAGTTTTCGGTTTGATTAATTTAATTTTTAATTAATTTTAAATATAAAATAAAACAATTTATAACATAAAACCTAAAGTAGAACTCCTAACACAAAGAAGTACACACAATCTCAATCTCTGAATATACAAATAATCGGTTGCAACACATGTAGAACACTTACATAGCTACAACAGTTCAGTCTCACACGATGTCTAAGTTTGATAGGCACTCGACATGAAATCTAACTACAGAGTTAGCAGACCTCAAAATTACATTCTACCGTACAAACTGAACTCGATTCGAATAGTCTGTTCTACGGGTTATATTTATTTGTAAATATGAGTATATTAAATTATAATAAATTAAAATTAAAAACTATTAAAATAATAATTATATAAAAACATAATTATAATATTAAATTAAATTTAATAAATGAGGATAGGGAACCTGAGATGTATCTCAGGTAAATTACCTGAGATATATGGGATTTGTATGTAAAAATAGGATGGGTATTTTAGTAAATTCAGAGATTTTTAATTAGCCCTACGGGCCCAGCAAAATTTAAAGGATATTTTGCATATATCTTAGGAAAAGTTCCCTAACATAAAATATCGTATCTTTCAAGCAATTTAAAAGACGTTTACTTTTACTTGAACATATTACCCTTTACACACACCTAAAATATCGCATCTTCCAACCATTATTATATATTTTCTAATTAAAACACGTTACATTTTAATTTAAAACATAATTTTGCAATCATAATATTACAATCATTAAAATTTCTTTTCTAAACTAAAACATGTTACCTTTTAAATTGAAACATAATCTTGCAATTATTAATATATACCCAAAAATATCACAAAATATCTTTCAATCACCAATAAAAATATAAAATCAAAATCCTTATACAACGAATAATTACCGTTAGATTTTTAGCCAAAAAAATCAGAACCATTAAATCTGATGATTAAATATTTTATATGATTAAGTTACTTTACAAAACATTCAAGATTCGAATTTCATCAACCACGTATTTAAAAAAATTTATAATATAAATTTTAAATCATGCATATCATTAATTAAATTTATATACATTATTTAAATTTAAATTAAAAGAATTATTAAAAATAAATATAACATAAAATAAATTTATTTCATATAAAAAACCCGTGCATCGCACGGGTTATAAGCTAGTTATATATTAAAGCCGAAACATTGAAAGTTTTGGTTTTCGGTTTGGTTATCCTAAGTTTTGGTTTTCGGTTTGGTTATCCTAATTATTAAAATAAATAATTAAATTACAAAAACAACTCAGAAAGCTAATTACTAATGTTAACGTAATTATATTCTGATTAAAATTCCTTCATCCACTTCTACTTGGACTCTTTTTTCTGCTCCAACAACTCAATTATTCATTTTTTCTAAAGATTTTACTTCTAATTAAAACACCTTACCATTTAATTTAAAACTAATATTATAATAATTAAATAATTAAATTACAAAAACAACTCAAAAAGCTAATTACTAATGTTAACGTAATTATATTCTGATTAAAATTCCTTCATCCACTTCTACTTGGACTCTTTTTTCTACTCCAACAACTCAATTATTCATTTTTTCTAAAGATTTTACTTCTAATTAAAACACTTTACCATTTAATTTAAAACTAATATTACAATAACTAATATATATCCAAAATATCACACCAATTATTTTTAATAGTAATTTTTGTAATTAAAACATGGAGTACTTTTTAATTTAAAATTAATCTTGCGATGACTAATATACACCCAAAAATATCTCACCATATATACAAATCATTATTTTTATTAATAAATAACAATAGTTAGATCTAATAATAAGATATATTATATGATTAAATTAATTTACTAAAAATTCAAAGTTCGAACCCGTCAACGACATTTTTAATTTAGAATTTTACAAAATAAAATTTAAACCATGCATTTCATTATATAAATTTATATTAAATTAAAATTAAAAAATTATTAAAAATAAGGATTATATAAAAACATAATTATAATGTTAAATAAATTTTATAACCTATCAGCCGAAACATTGAAAGTTTTGGTTTTCGGTTTGGTTATCCTAAGTTTTGGTTTTCGGTTTGGTTATCCTAATTATTAAAATAAATAATTAAATTACAAAACAGCTCAAAAAACTAATTACTAATGTTAACGTAATTATATTCGGATTAAAATTCCTTCATCCACTTCTACTTGGACTCTTTTTTCTGCTCCAACAACTCAATTATTCATTTTTTCTAAAGATTTTACTTCTAATTAAAACACTTTACCATTTAATTTAAAACTAATATTACAATAATTAATATATATCCAAAATATCACACCATATCTTTCCGTAATTATTTTTAGTAGTAATTTTTGTAATTGAAACATGGAGTACTTTTTAATTTAAAATTAATCTTGCGATCACTAATATACGCCCAAAAATATCTCACCATATATACAAATCATTATTTTTATTAATAAATAACAATCATTAGATCTAATAATAAGATATATTATATGATTAAATTAATTTACTAAAAATTCAAAGTTCGAACCCGTCAACGACATTTTTAATTTAGAATTTTACAAAATAAATTTTAAACCATGCATTTCATTATATAAATTTATATTAAATTAAAATTAAAAAATTATTAAAAATAAGGATTATATAAAAACATAATTATAATATTAAATAAAATTTATAACCTATCAAAAGAAACCCGTGCTTCGCACGGGTTATAAGCTAGTATAATATAATAAACAAAATATTAAAAGTTTAGTTTGGTTGATTTTAGTACATGTTACATTTTCTATATTTTAATAACTAATCAATTTACTTTTTCACGTAAAATACATTATTTTTTCTATTTTATCTTACTATAATTTTACCCTTTTCTAAAAATACTATGATCAATTTTATTTAATAAAATAAAATATTATAATTATAATTTTTAATAATTAATCGATAATCTTTTTCAGTTAAAATACGTTATCTTTTCTATTTTTTTTCAATAAAATCTAATCGGGTAGCTTTATTTAAGTAAAATAAAATAATATTATTATAATAACTAACAACTAATCGATTACGTTTTTCAGTTAAATATATCATTTTTTTTAATATTTTTAAACTAAAATCTATCATTTTTTAGATATATCACGGATAACATATATATAATTATTATCAAATCATATGATTTAAAATTTTAAATCTGTAAAGTTCTTATTTTAAAATTTTTAATTCAAATTTACAAAAAAATTTCATTATCTTAAAGAATATCATTGATTTTAAGCTATGATTAATATTGAGTAATAAATCTTTTCAAAAAAAAAAAAAATATTGAGTAATAAATAATCAACAAATTTGATACGTAATCACATAGAAGACTAAAAATATAGTTGGATAGGACTGGTAGACAAAATAGCCAATAATTGCATTGCGTAACACAAATCACACTCCTTCCCTATCTCTATCTCCTCCTATCCCCTGTATCTATTTGTATCTATCTTTGACCCCAAATTTCCCCCAATTCAAAACCCTAATTCACTCCGAATACACAATTATAAACTCAATTGTAAGTAATTTTGTATCTGTAATTGATTAGGGTTTGAAATATGGCTGTGTTATTGGAAGATATAGTCAAATCAATTGAGCTTTGGCTCAAGTTACTTAAGAAACCGGAGCCTTATGTTGACCCCAATCTTGACCCGGTTTTGCTTGTTCCGGGTATTGCTGGTTCTATATTGCAAGCTGTTGATGACAAAGGAAAAGAGGAGCGGGTTTGGGTCCGGATTTTCGGGTCGGATCGTGAGTTTTGTACCAAGCTTTGGTCCATATTTGATCCTAAAACAGGTAATTATATATATATATATATATATATATATATATATTAGTTTTTGTATGTATAGATGTTAGTTGTAATTTAGAAAATTTGAATTTCTTGACTGAAGTAGTTAATTTGAGTTTACGAATGGCGAAATATGATTACGGTAGTGATTTTACGGTGTGTTGTGGATCAATAGTTTGGTTGGTGATGTGGAGGCTGATGTGTCGGGTTTTTGTTGTTACAGGAAAATCTGTTTCATTGGATCAGAAGACGAATATTGTGGTTCCTCAGGATAGAGATGGACTTTATGCGATTGATGTATTGGATCCTGACATGGTACGTTTTGTCCGGACTATTATGTCAGAGTTGTTAATCTAATTAAGTTTGGGTTTGTATAATTTTGTTTTTGGGTTGCTTTAGTATTGGAACTTAGGTTTTGAGTTGTATAGTCTGTTATAACAGTATAGTCTAACAGTGCAAATACTCGAGTTAATTAAACAAGTAGGAGATGCAAGTGAAATGGCATATATTAGATACAGCAGTGCACTGTAGTTGGTCATTTTTAGCTTGGACATTGACATAATGATTTATTTTATAGTCTTTTGTTAATTTATAGAAGCATAAAGTGATTGCATGTGCAAAAAAGTTTACAATCTGAATCATTTTATTGTAAATGTTATCGGTGCAACCATCTTTCTTAAACAAGTAGATATGTCTAGAATCCTTTTTTTTTACTAGAAGAGTACAACCGTTGTTTTAGGTACATCACTGCACTGTCTTCTTTCCATACAACCCTTTGACTACTTTCATAATTTTGATGCATCTTTACAGCTATAGTCCCATATATCAGAAGACACATCGAGAGCTTTGGCACAGCCCTCTTTTTTTTTTCTTTTTTTTTTTATAATCTTTAACATTAGATTTACACAATGAGGAATCTGTTTCTTCATCAAAAGTCGGATGCTCATTTTTAAGAGAACCCCCCATCTTTGCTAGAGAAACAAAGAATTTCCCGAAAACTTCCTTGTCAGCAAGTTTAAAAATTTTGTCACTGGAAGAAGCCAACAATTTTGCAACAAAAAATTATTATAAGCACTCTTTACCAAATCAAAAGAATTGTTGTGCCAAAAGCAAACAAGGAATTTTTTGTATAATTTTTTTCAGCCCAAAAAAATTAATGAAAAGCGGGACCCATATATCTATAAACAGATAAAGGCAAACAAACCTAAATATATATATTGAGTATCGAAGACTAACTAAATTTGTTTATTTTACCTGTAAATACTTAATAGAAGTCGAACTGTCGAAGCCAAATTATTTTAAGTCAACTTCGACATTGCATTTTTTACTTTGTTGACCTACTTTAAAAATACTTTTCTAACCTAAGCCTCTTCATACTTAGCAATCAGTTTTAGTATATGATCATGGATAAGCTAGTCCTGATATTCCTTTTGTTCACTTGCAGATCATTGGGCGTGATGGTGTAAATTATTTTCATGATATGATTGTTGAAATGACCAAGTGGGGTTACCAAGAGGGGAAAACACTATTTGGTTTTGGATATGATTTTCGGCAAAGCAACAGGTAGCATCTACATTGTTCATAAATTTTAACGTGAAATATACAATTCAATTCATCATTTTTTACGTATAAGGGGAGGGGAGGAGGGGGCGGGGCGGTTTTGGGGGGGGGGTGCGAAATTTCAAACCATAAATTTTACGTATAAGGGGAGGGGAGGAGGGGGCGGGGCGGTTTTGGGGGGGGGTGCGAAATTTCAAACCATAAATTTTTCATGTGGTAGAGGTGAGGGTATGAGTATTGTCACTACGCTATGCCTGAATTTTATGACATTATCTTTTTTATACATATATAAAGATTCATCCTTCTAATTGCTTTTGTTGTTAATAAAATACTCTAAATCTAGCCAGCACACCCCGTCGCAGATACTTGTGTTCTCTTTACAATTTGTACTTAAATAAAATTCCCATACCTATGCACTTGATTTCCCATATTATGATATTTTCCGAATTCGTGCATCCTTGCACTACGCACTCGCGTCCCCACACCCGTATATTAATGATATGATATACTAATGTTTTAGTATATGATCATGTCCATTTGAACTGAAGCGAAGTTCTCTCTGATAGAATGGTCGTCAACACCGTATTTAAAGTTCACAAGAGAGTTTGTTCCTCGTTTTTGGGGGAAAATAAACACTTAACCATGGTATCTTTTTCTATAATAAGTACTTAAGAAAAACATTAAACCAAAACACCCTCTATGTGGAGTCGAACTCGAATTGATCAAAAATTAATTAACAGTTTCAACTTTCAAGTTTGAATTGAACTTAATCCTGAACCTCGGACACTATAATATCATTATGAGGCAACCTCGAGCTCACTGGTATTTGGTCGCTGGCTTTCCACAGTTTGTTTACAACCTTACTATTACCCATAATTTCTTATATGGAAAATAATTACTTTTCATCCATGTGTTGAATGCATGTTTCATCAAACGTGCACTGTCCAACACATGTACTCTCAACTTTGTCAATTACACTAAGATGAATATTCAGTATCATATCCTTCTTTAAATGTTGAGAGTGGGGCACGATGCAGAGTCCTTGTAACATAGCTAAGTTACACTAAATCTGGTTGGGGGACTCTTGTAGAAAACATTCTTTGTGGTTTCTTGGAAAATAAGTCTTTTGTAGGCAGTTGGAAGATGAAAGAATTTTGTGCAAATATTTAGTTGTCTTAAATCCTCATTTTTCCAGTGGTGACTAAGCTGAATGCTAAAGGACTTCCATTGGAATGTACTTGGACATTTTACTGTAGATTGTAGTGTTTACCAGCAATGTAGCACCAAGAGAAGTCATATTAGGGTCGAGTCAGGGGTATCTGCTTTCAACTTCATTAGTTTTGAAGTGGTACCTTGTTACTGATTTAATCATCATGTATAATCGAATGATGATTCCGTATTTTCTTTCTGACGGGTAACTTAGTTCTAGGGCCATCTTATTATATTAGCAATGTATCCTCTTATGTGTCAGGACATTGGACATTCACTCAGTTATGTGGTTCTAATTATTGAAAATAATACTCTGATACCCATTTGCTTGCTTACCTGTTCATGTATTAGGTTTAAAGAAACATTGGAGCAGTTTGCTGAAAAACTGGAGCTGATGTTCACCGCTGCAGGAGGAAAAAAGATTAATATTATAACCCATTCTATGGGTGGCCTTCTGGTCAAATGCTTCATGAGCCTGCATAGCAATGTAAGCATGAAAATTTTGGATATATTGGCTATTTGGCTTATCTTAGAAATATCTTGCGTTATTTCTCTTGACTTCTTAACGTGTGGTTCCTGGTTTCATGACCTTGTGTTTTTAGATGTAAAAGTAACTTGAAGATTGTTATTACCTTGCAGTTATTTGAACGTTATGTGAAGAGTTGGATAGCAATTGCAGCGCCGTTTCAAGGTATTTAGCCCTGTAGTATGTAGCATATGTAAGCTACTGGTTGAATATACTGCACAACTACTTAATGACATATATTGAGGTTGAAAATTTCTTGTTGAAACTAGCCTCATGTCTTCGGGAATCTGAAGTCATGTTACCGATAATTTCGCCAGGGACTTCAATGGATCTCATATAACAAGTTAATTATCACGTGTCTTATATTTTCACCTACATAACTATACAAGTAGTTGACATTATGCAAACTTCCTTACATGCATCCTACTGAGTCGATTTTCCATAATGTATTATACGAACTAATCATTAACGAAGATAACCCGTGATCTGAATTCTAGAATTTTGCAGATTAGAAGTAGTGACTAATCATAGTCTATATATGATATATAAATTACCCGCAGGTGCACCGGGGTATGTCACATCATCCTTTTTGAATGGGATGTCGTTTGTGGAGGGGTGGCAACAGAACTTTTTTGTCTCTAAATGGCACATGCACCAGCTGGTATGTATATATCTGCACACTCATCTTAAATATAAATTTTATTGTGTGATATTGTTTTACTTGACACTATTGGAAATATGATGGTAATTTGTTTGGATTCAAAAGCTAGCTAAATCTTAAACTGTTTCTCATGTGGACCGAGAAATCAAAATATCAAGTTGCAATTTTTGTAATTTTATTATTTGAAATAGATTTAATTGAAATTTTCTATAAAGATGTACTCCCTCTGTCCCTCTTGATAGTTTACATTGGCAATTAGCACGGAGACCAAAACAGTGTTTAAAAAATAAGTAAAGTTAGATGAAAAGTGGGTAAAGTGGTGGGATGTATCAATATTTAATAATAGATTTGAGATAGTGAAGGAAAGTAGTGGGTGTAATAGTGTTTTTTATAATTAAATATGAGATAGTGGGGGAAAGTAGTGGGTGTAATAGTGGAAGAAACTTACTATTTTTGGTAATGTAAAGAAATGAGAGGGACGGCCCAAAATAGTAACTGTAAAGAAATGAGAGGGACGGAGGGAGTATTATATATATATATGTATATATGTGTATATATATATATATGTATATATATAATTAAGAATATTCTAGATTTAGGCAGAGAATAATAAAAGGATTTGTTTCCTTTATTATCAAATTGCTACCTGGTAGTCAACTTTTAGAAATATTTACTTCTACAAAAGGATATGTAATCTTTTGTTATCGGAAGACTTCAATTAATTATTAAATCAATATTATTTTCTCTCGTATTGGGTTGCGATCCTAAAAAAAATCTTGTCTTTCATCGGTTGCAGAATCGTAGGGGTAGTGGTTCTTCGATCACCTTAGGGTATATATAATTCCTTGTCAAGCATCAGTTCCCTAATGAGACCGTTAGAGTTCTTCAGCTGTCTATAATGTATATAAAACTACGAACCTCTAGAGAATTGTACCCCCATACGAGCATGTCATAAAGAAAAATTTAGGACTCTTCATAGTGATTGTAGTGCTTAATGCTTAGTGCTGCTCGCATTGTAAATATTACTCGCTGAGTGAACATTGAGTACTGTTAATTGTTTTATTTCTCTTCAATGTTCACTGAGGGAGTAAATTACTTCATGTTAGTCTATAAATTTATTAGTGATTACTAATACCTCATATGTTAATTGCTTTAAAAAAATTGTTTTTTTTTTCACTTCAAAAAACATAACTTATTTTGTATTTACATTTTAAATATTCTCTTAACTATAAATATAACTTACTTCAAAATATTTTTAACTAAAATCTCAAATGTTGAAAGCAATCTACAGTAAGTATTTATTTCTTTAAGTAAAATCTTGTTTTGTTTCCAGCATTTCATTTCTCACTAGTTTTCTCTTTGATTCTACATAAACGTTACAATCTCTCGTTTGCTTAAATTTTTTAAAATAAATTAAAATCGCATGCACTCTACAATCAAAATCATCCAAACGTATATCTTCCTTTGTAATTTATCTTCCCTTCTTTATTCTTTCTAGTATATTTCTCTTGTTACTTGCATTTTTTTCTACTTATTTTAACAATCGGGTTAAATTGTGGGTGTTAATTTATAAGAATGTGCTATCATGCCAGAATATATTACAGTGATATTTTCCTCGACTCTTTTTTATATTTTTCCGTGATGTTTTGGGTGCAAATTTATAAGATTGTGCTATTATTGTATTGAATATAATCTGTTTCTGCTTTGCCGATGTTTTGACATTTTTGGCTTTTTTGATGGATGGCTGACACTGTTTAATATTGCAGTTGATTGAATGTCCGTCCTTGTATGAACTGATGGCTTGTCTAGATTTTAGTTGGGAACATGTTCCACTTCTACAATTTTGGAAGGAGAATATTGATGTTGATGGAAACTCCAGCATTATATTGGAGTCTTACCCTCCAGTGGAAGCTGTATCAGTTATAACTCAAGCACTTTCAATAAATAAGGTAAACCATCTTTTTTGTGTGGAAGGTTTATTTGGAAAGGAGGATGATTTTTAATGAACTTGTATGATTGTTAAATTCAAGTCGGGATTTTGCCTTATCTAGAGAATGTCATCACAAACCGTTATTCATTTGAAATACCGCAATGATATATACAGTAAGTAAATAAAGTAAAGCAATACTTTAGCTGTTGCATGATGTCATTGCAACTTGGTAGTATTAAACTGAGTTTTATATGTGTTGAGCAGTTACGCTTCCATTATTTACTATAAGTAGTAAGTGTTTTCCTTGACTTCTGTTCACCATTTTTAACTTGCGCCAACTTGTTAAAATGAACAAGAAAACATGATGCAAAAATGTACAGGCTCTCGTGCTACATTTTTTTTTTCAATTGATAATTATGTGGTCAATTTTGCTTAGAATTTTAACTGTCCTAACAGTTTTCTTTAGTCTTTACTAAAGATGTGAGTGTATGCTTTGCTGTAGTATGAGAGTAATTATTCCTTTTACAGATTGAGCACGATGGGGTGGATATACCTTTACCATTTAACTTAGAGATATTAAAATGGGCGAATGAGACGAAAAAGGTTCTCTCTTGTGCCAAGGTTCCTGCTGGAGTTAAGTTCTACAATATATATGGCACTAATCTTGACACACCTCATAGTGTATGGTAATGCTGTCTGAACTTACTTTGTTCTTTTAATAATTTATTTATACTACACTTCAGTTATTACTTTTTTATTTATACTTTTCTTTAAGTATGAAAAATTATTTTCTGACAGTCTTCATTGCTGCAGTTATGGAAGCGAAGATGCACCTATAACAGATATTCACGAGATACCGTTGCTCTTGGTAGTAATTATCTACTGAAACTCGTTTACTTGTTCATGGTGTGATTTTGTTGTGGATTTGTAAATAGGTTTTTTCATTGTGTATTTATTTTGCAATTACATCTTTACAGGCCAATTACATATGCGTTGATGGTGATGGTACAGTCCCAATGGAATCTGCCAAGGTACACTATAATGCGTTTTTTCTTGAAATTTTTCTTGTACAGAGATAATTAATTACAAATTGTAATTTCTTTGTGCTTAATCTTAACAAGACTTGCCATATTCTAGAAAGCAATTTCTTAATTCTTATCTTGCACAGTAAACCCTTCTGGGGATGCCTCTATATGAGAGTTTTTTGTATGAGCTTTTTTAAAGTGTTATAATAATCATGTAAGCAAGATTCATCTTTTTCTGAGTTGAATCTTTTTGGAAGTTAATCTAGAACGGTCTGTCTCTCACGATTTTCAAATTTACTGCGTTTATACTTGTGCTTACTCGTTTGTTACAATTGAAAGTCCATTTCCATCATCCACTCATATAGTAGTTACATCTAAGTATTTTCATTTGTTTTATTCATAGCATGCATAATTTTGTGTACTTTATGCTTCAACATACATCTGCCTCAAACTTAAAACATTTAGATAAATCTTTAAGCTAATAAGGTCTCAAGTTTGTAATCTAATTCTTGCAGGCAGATGGGCTTGATGCAGTAGCCAGAGTTGGGGTCCCAGGTGAGCACCGAGGAATCCTTTGTGATCGTCATGTGTTCCGCATTGTCAAGCACTGGCTGAGGGCCGATCACGATCCTTTCTACAATCCTATAAATGATTATGTGATCCTACCAACCTCTTTCGAGATTGAAAGTCACCAAGAAAAAGGCTTACAAGTTACTTCCCTCAAAGAGGAGTGGGAGATTCTTAACGCGGATGAATCGGAAATAGACGATGGGTCTGCTGATTCGAGGCCCATGGTGGGTTCAATAGCTGTTTCTCGTATGGGGACTGATAGGTCTCCCAGTGAAACAGCACAAGCGACTGTTACAATCCATCCGCAGAGTGAGGGGAAGCAACATATTGAACTGAATGCTGTCAGTGTGTCTGCGAGTGCTTAAAGTGGGCTGTAATATATTTGAAATAAGGAGACTTTGTTGTAATGCGCATGTAAATATGTCTGGTCGCTTACATTGTTGGAGCTGTGTGCTATGTCTATATTTGTCTGTGACACTCAAGTATCTGTAAATACTAAATACTACTAATACTAAAAATAAAAGCAATATGCAGTTATATCCTTCCGATTCTGTTTTCATTTATATCCTTGAAAAGTAGAGGGATGTCATGTGGAGACGTTTGTTAGTGTCATCTTGATCTTTGAAAGCTACAAGTACCTGAAAAAGTGGAGGGATGTCATGTAGAGACCAGTTGGGTAGTGTCATCTTGATTTTTGAAGCTAGCTTGTTAAGATAATTATATAACTATTCTCAATGCTTTGAACACCTTGTTAAGTAAAGGGTAAAATAGATAATTGGTCATTGAAGTCACTAGTAACTTGCAAGTAGGTCATGAAGTTAAAAAAAGTTTCAGTCAACTAATGAAGTACTTAAAAACTTGCAAACTGGTAATTGCCGTCAGTTCCGTTAAAAACTTTAACGGAAAGATGATGTAATGCTGACGTGCCACTATGAAACTTGCAAGTAGGTCACTGAACTTGATAACAATTTTCAATTAGGTCATTAGCCAAATTTAATTTTAACTGATTAAATTTTAAAAAAAAATCCGAATGATTTTTCTTTAATAAAATTTAAAATTATGCATACCAATTCAATACATATGCTCATGAATAAATACAAGTGAACGAAAAGATAACAAGTTTTTTTTCGATAATGATAAAAGGTAAAAAAAATCAAATGTTTATATTTTTTCCAAATAATTACACTTTAATTAAATTTAATTTGTATATACCGCTTTAACCCATATGCTTATAAATCGATACAATTGAACAAATATTTAGATATCCCTTTTTTCCATTTATTTAATTTATAATTTAATTAAATTTAGAATTGAACATATCCATTTATTTTATATGCTAGTAAATCGGTAAAAGCATACAAATATTTAAAAAAATATCAAGTTTCCGATCCATCTTTTTCGATATTAATAAGTGATACCAAAAGTGTAATTTTGTTTAATTTTTTTGAATGATTACAATTTAAATTTAAAAAAACATAATCATTTAAAAAAATATTTTCGTTAGATATTTTTTGAATAAATTTTTTTTTTCAAGTCAGTGACCTAAATGAAAATTAGCACATAGTTAGTGACCTAACTGAAAATGTGTTGTCTTTTAACGGAGAACCGTTAAAAGTCAACATAATTTAACGGTCGTGCAATTTTTTTTCAACTTAGTGTTGTGATTGCAAGCTAATTGTAATTTCATGATGCGATTGAAAGTTTTTTTAACTTCGTGACCTACTTGCAAGTTACTAGTGACTTCAGTGACCAATTAGCTATTTTACCCGTTAAGTAAATGATGCGGAGTACAACATTAAAATCTTCATATGCGTTTATTGTTCAATTGAAGACAATTATTTTTGAAGAAGAGGGAATGATGCAGAAGCATTATCGCTGATGTATTTCTCATGGAGATAAGCGTGGCTTTCAACTTATCTACAGTCAATGCTATCCGTGAGAAATAATTGGTTGATTACTATATATTTATTAAGTAGATTTTTGACTTGCAAGTATTTACCTTTCACTTGAAAGGTTTTTCTTGTTTGAAGCACCTAGGATTTTGTTTTCTAGTTGGATTTGGTTTTTATGGCTGATTTTGAATTTGATTAGGATTACTAATGGGTTTAGGTTATTTGTCTAGCCTATATATACCCCTGTATTGTAATATTTTGATACCAGAATTTGATGATTATAAATCGTGAGTTTATACTTGCAAAATCTTTGAAAATTGGTGGTTAATTCATTTATACTTTCTTATCCAGATTTCGTGGGTTATATTGAAGGGAACACACCAGCACAAAAGCACCTACACTAACAAAAGCACCTGCACTAAAGCAAGTGGAGGACACAAAGCAAGCAAGTGAAGAATGGAGCAGCTAGCACATCATACTATCCATACTCATCATATTGTCTACATTAGTCCCGTTATATGTTTTCATGTCTGTCATTTTCTTTACCGTTAGCAACTCTCTTTGAGTGCAGTACTTATAGAGAGGTTATTCCCCATTTTTATTCAAGGAATGAGATCACAGTCTTTGCTATAACCTCTTTACGGTATCAGAGCGAAGCACTCAAATAATCAAATTCGATCTCATGGCCAACTCTTCTTCTTCTGCAGAAACAACTTTCACCATTCAAAACTTTCATCAATGCTCAAGCCTTGCAACTTTAAAATTAAGCAAGTTAAAATTATTGTTATGGAAATCTCAAGTGGTTCCTTTGATTAGAAGCCTCGGTGTCCTCAACCACCTTGAATGTCTAAGAACACCACCGCAAACAACGAAGGTAGCTGAGAAAGAACAGGTCAATCCTGACTACGAAATATGGATTAATAACGATGGTCTCCTAACTACATGGCTCCTCGGCACCATAACTGAAGAAGCATTGTTGGATCTGGAAGACACATCTTCTGCTCGTAGCATCTAGCAATCCATTAAGAACATCATGCTGCCACAATCAAAGGAGAAAGAAATACTCCTCACGGACTCACTCATGTCTCTGACGAAAGGAAACATGAATCTCGAGCAATACCTGCGAGCCTTCAAGAGCCTGAGTGACAACCTTGCTGCGATTGTCAAGCCTTTGGATGAAACTATTAAAGTTTTTCATCTCGCGAGAGGACTAGGACCACGCTACAAGGATTTCAGGATGGCAATGCTGGCTAAACCTCCATATCCCTCATTCAATCAGTTCATTCTGTCACTGCAGACACATGAACAAACCTTCCTACTGGAAGATGTGAGCAATAATCCTCCCGAACAATATCAAGCCTTCTACAGCAAACGAGGTAGAGGCCGTGGCAGAGGAGGAAGGTTCAACTCCAGTGGTCGAGGATTCGGTCCAGCAGCAAACAAGAACAACTTTGGTATCCACCAAGGCAAAACAATTTCAGATACGCCAATAATGAAATCAATTCAGTCGAAAGAATGGAGAAGATCAAGGCGAAAACTCTCGAAAGAGAGAAGACAACTTCAGTAATTCAAGCTGTCAGATTTGTGGAAAAAGAGGCCACACGGCCATTAAATGTTGGTGTAGATTTGATCACTCCATCCAGCCAGAAGAACAACTCAAGGAAGCCCTTGCAGCAATGCACATACATGAAGAGATTGATCCCGCTCTCTACGCTGACTCAGGGGCAACCAAACATGTCATGAACAATCCTGGTAAGATTTACAAACTCTCAAATTATTATGGTAGTGATTCATTATATGTTGGAGATGGTAATAGTCTAAAGATATCTCACATTGGCGAAGGAAACATACAAACGGAAAGTGGTAACCTTAAATTAACAGAAGTACTAATTGTTCCTGAAATCAAGAAAAATCTGTTGTCAGTTGGTCAACTAACTAAGGACAATGCCTACTAAATTACCTTTAATCCTAACAATTTCTTTGTTAAGAATGCTCAGGGCAAGGTCATAGCTAAAGGCTTCTAGAAGGGAGATCTATACGCTTTAGAAGAGACTCAGAACATGGCTCTCATGGCCATCTCTAATAAGAATCCTTCAACAATCTGGCACCATCGATTGGGGCATACTAGTTCTCGTATTTAACAGTTTTTAAGCAATAAAGATTTTATCAACATCTCTAAATGGAACAAACAAGGAACCATTTGTCCTTTCTGTCAATTGGGTAAAAGTTGTAAACTCCCCTTCAACAATTCAACAACTTCTGCGTTAAACCCTCTTGAAAAACTTCAATGCGATCTATGGGGACCATCCCCCATTAGTTCATGTCAAAATTTTAGATATTATGCCGTTATTATTGATGACTTTTCTCGATACACCTGGATCATTCCACTAAAGCATAAATCTGATTTTTGTAAACAATTTATCAAATTACAAAAGCTTGTTGAAAATAGATTTGACAGAAAATTAATTTTTTTTCAAAGTGATGGAGGTGGTGAGTTCAGCTCAAACATTTTTGAAACACGCCTTCAAGAATGTGGCATCCATCATCAGTATTCTTGTCCTCACACCCCAGAACAAAATGGAACAGCAAAAGAAAACATCGTCACATCGTGGAAACCGGATTAACGCTTTTTTTTCAATCTAAGTTACCCATAAAATACCGGGTCGATGCTTTCTTAACTGCTGTCTTCATTATTAATCGACTACCTACTAATAAACTCCACATGGACTCTCCCTTTGACAAGTTACTAACGCTCACTATGATTTGTTACAAAGCTTTGGATGCAGATGTTTTCCTCATTTATGCAATTATACGGAGAATAAATTCTCGAAGAAAATATATCCATGCGTATTCATTGGGTATAGCCCTATGCATAAGGGGTACAGATGTTTGGATCCTGAAATCAATCGAGTCTACATCTCAAGACATGTAATATTTGATGAACAGGTCTTCCCCTTTGACAAGACACCTGCGAACGTTCAGGAACACAATTCAGTAGAAATGACTACATACAGAGATCAAGAGGGCTGGTTGAAGAAGGAATCTCGAATTAAAAACTCTACAGACTTCTCTAAAGCTACAAACGCTGATCAAGAACAACAACCACCTCCCATACCAACCGATATTGACCATGATGATCCCATCAATGCAACCACAGTCCATCAAGAAGACGACATCACAATCGACTCATTCGATTTAAATGAAGAAGACACGAACAACCCAGATGGGCTCAGTGATGAGGATGCAACAAGCGATCATTCTGTGAATAGCAGCACTTACACTACTCCCAGTGATCATCGACCAACAGCTGCTACTGACCAAGCCTCGACACAGTAACTTACAGATGGCAACACCCCTGAAGAACGACCACCAGCTACCAACCGTGATGGTGGCATTGGAACCAACATGCTGACATGAAGGAAATTGGCCCTAAACCCCGAGCTTGATCCGACTCTAGCTCAAGAAACGATGAAAATCAGAGACAGAAGGCACAACAGATTTTGAGCTCTTACTTGCACTAATGCTCTTGAGGAACCGACTTCCTGGAAAAGAGCCATTCTAGATGATACATGGAAGCAAGCGATGAAAGAAGAGATTCATGCTCTTCACAAGAACCATACATGGACTCTTGTTCCTCGTCCACCCCTAACCAATGTGGTTGGATCTAAGTGGACCTTCAAAACAAAACTTAAACCGAATGGGACGTAGGATAAGCATAAGGCACGACTCGTTGCTCAAGGCTACACACAAATCGCTGGACAAGATTACAATGAAACCTTTAGTCCAGTTATTCGCATCACCACTATTCGCATCGTTCTTGCTGTCTCTGTCACACAACGATGGCCTATGCGGCAATTGGACATGAAGAACGCTTTCCTACATGGCTCCTTGAATAAAACGGTATACATGGAACAACCTCCTGGCTTTAAAGACAAAGAGTTTCCTCACTTCGTCTGCAAACTTCACAAATCCATCTACGGTTTAAGACAAGCATCCAGGGTTTAGTTTAATACCTTATCTTCTTTTTGTTGAGCTTGGGATTTTCCTGTAGCAAGGCCGATTCTTCTCTATTTTTCTTCCACTAGAATACAGTTACCATCATACTGCTAATATACGTTGACGATATTATAGTCACAGGAAACACTCCCACAGAAATACAACACATCATTGATGCACTAGGACGTGAATTTGCCATCAAAGATTTGGGACAACTTCATTATTTTTTGGGCATGGAAATATAGTATAATACCAATGGTTTAACTCTGTCCCAAACTAAATATGCAAAGGAGTTGATCGATAAAGCTGGGCTGCAGAATTGTACTAGTTTTGGCACACCAATGGCAACGAAGTCTCAACCATCAAATCAGGACCTCCAACCATTCGATTCTACCACTTACCGGAGCCTTACAGGTGGCCTTCTCTACCTAACCCACACTCGACCGGACATAACTCATGATGTGAATAAGATCTGCCAAAAGGTTCAAAATCCCACGTACGGTGATTTTAAAACAATCAAAAGAATTCTTCGATATGTCAAAGGGACTATTGATTTTGGCATTCATTTCTCAACTCAAAGCTCTCTTAAACTATATGGTTTTTGTGATGCCGATTGGGGTGGCTGCCCTACCCCATGAAGAAGCACCTCTGGCTATTGCATTTATCTTGGTAGCAACTGTATCTCCTGGGCATCCAAAAGGCAACCAAATGCGTCTAGATTAAGAGAAGAAGCCGAGTACCGTGCCCTCGCTGTATCTTCTACTAAAATCACCTGGATTTCATTCATTCTTCACGATCTACAAGTAGTGCTTCCTCAAGCTCCCCAACTATTTTCTGACAACATTAGTGCCCTCTACATGACCATTAGGGGTGAGCAAAAAAAAACCGAAAAACCGAAAAACCGTACCAAAAAAAATCGTAACCGAAAAAACCCGTAAAAAACCTTAACCACACCGAACCGATACTTCGGTTAGGTTTCGGTTTCGATTTCGGTTTTGGCCTATAAACCGAACCGAGAAACCAAACCGAAAATATATTATTTTAAAAAAAAATTATTTTATTTTATACATATATAATTATATATTAAATTATTAATTGTATACATTTGACATGTTGACTTCGGTGTATACAGTATAGAGTTGGTATATACCCAGCAACCCTAATTTATTCTAACATTCCGCCGCTTCTCTCTAAACAATCTGACCAGTGACCAGCGACCACAAGCTCCCAACTTCAAACTAATCCCCAAATTTGTTCAAGCCTTCAAGGTATATTTACTACCAACTCTGTCTTCTCTCTATTTAATTAATCTTGTAAATTTGAATCTTAATGCTTCTCTTTTGTGTTGATTAGATGGAATCGGTTGAAAAACAATCAACTCCTCCTACTGATGCTGCTACTCAAAAGGATGCCACCGAAGAAAATACTCAATCAGCTAAGCGACCACAAGCTACTGAACAAGCAACTCCTGAGGTAAACAATCCTGAAAATAATGGTAAAAAATCTTGGGTGTGGAATCATTTTAAGTATGTGGATAACATGACTGAAACAAATTATCCATACAGCAAGAAATTAATTAAGTGTCAAGTTAAGAAAAATGGGACAAGTGCTTTGGGAAATCATTTGAAAGATTATTGTAGGGCATCCCCTGTTTATAAAGGAAAAATTGTCATCAAGAAACAAAAGACCTTAGAATGTTTTCCAGCATCTTGTAAGTCTGAAAGTGGGAAAATATTACAAATCCATGAATTTAGTCAAGAAAGATGTCGCAAATCATTAGCTAAAATGTGTATTAAGGATAATAGGCCTTTTAGCATAGTTGAAGATGAAGGATTTTCTGAATTTGTGTGGGACTTAAATCCTAAATTTAAACTTCCTATACGGTGGACGGTTGCCAGAGACTATCTTAAAGTCTACGCAGATGAAGCAAAAGTGATTAAAAATCTTTTGAAGGGTCAAAGAGTATCTCTAACAACAGATACGTGGACTTTTGCTCAGAATATTAACTATATGTGTCTCACGGCACATTGGGTGGATGATAATTGGAAATTTGTCAAAACAATTCTGAACTTTAGTCAAATTTCAAATCACAAAGGCGAAACAATCGGGAAGTTGGTTTATGCTTGTTTAGTGAAGTGGGGAATTGATAAAATTTTCACTGTTACAGTTGACAATTCTTCTTCTAATGACGGTGCGATAAGATATTTGAAAAGACAACTTAAAGGGCCTGATGCTAGTTTAGATTGTGCGTACCTGCATTTAAGATGTTGTGCCCATGTGATTAATCTTGTTGTGAAGGATGGATTGGAAGACCAAAATGATTCAGTCTTAAGAATTCGGAAAGCAGTCAGGTATGTTCGATCGTCACCATCCCGACTTATAAAATTTGAAGAATGTGTTGAGAAAGAAAAAATAAAATGTGAAAAGAAAGTTGGTTTGGATGTGGAGACCAGGTGGAACTCTACATATCTAATGTTAGAGACTGCTGTTAAATATGAAAATGCATTTCATAGGCTGCGGGAAGATGATACTACATTTGTGGATTATTTTTTGGTGGTGATGATGAAGATGCTTCCACTAACACCAGGAAGACGAAAAGGAAAAAGAAGGACCTGCTTGTTGGGCCACCAGGAACAGATGATTGGGAAAATGCAAGATACTTTCTTGAATTTTTGAAGGTATTCTATAAGGTGACTCTGAAAATTTCTAGTTCTAAATACCTAACTTCGAATTTGTTTTTCAATGAACTTGTCAAAATGCATGTTAATATCGGGAAAATGTGCTCAAGTAAAGGCAATTCAACCTTAGGTACAATGCCTATGGTAATAGACGATGAGGAAGACGAAGCAGACTTAGAAATGGATTTTCATAAACACCTGGAGGCTGAAGAAACCAAAGAAAACAAATCTGAAATAGACATTTATTTGTCTGATGGTGTCGAAAGAGGAGTTAGTGATGAATTTGATGTTTTACTCTGGTGGAAAGCAAATTCCACGAAGTTCCCGATTCTCTCATGTATTGCAAAGAATGTGTTAGCAATGCCCATAACCACTGTAGCTTCAGAATCCGCATTTAGTACTGGCGGGAGAGTAATCGATCCATTTAGGAGTTCACTAACTCCAAAAACTGCAGAAGCTTTAATCTGTGCCCAGGATTGGTTAAGGTCAAAACCAACGGACATCGAGTCTCCACTTGGTATTGTCGAGGAAGTAAGACAAAAGCTTCAAGAACTTAAATTGGGTAAGCATACTAGACTGTTTTTTATATAATTTTATGATGACTTATTTTATATATGTTTACTTGTTTAGTGCTGTTAACTTGTTTTATATATGTTAACTTGTTTAGAATGCCACAATACATGTTTCTTTCTATCCAGTATTAGAAAATAACAAATATTGTGACCTTGTCGGTTTTCATGCCCAATGAGTAGGCCCTGGTAATGTGGATGGACAATGATCACTGATTCTGCCTTGTACAGTTGTACTTAAACTTGTCTACTGTTCATTAATTTTGATGTCCTGCTGGTAAAAATCACATACATGACTAAGCTGCTGAACATAGCTTGTAGTGAGACAACTAGGTCTCAGTGTTACATGTACCAGTAAAGTACATCAGTGTAGTAAAATAGTACCAAAAATGGATAACTTGTTGGAATTAAAACCCTCAGAGTGGTATATCAGTTCAGAGATTCTGAAAACTTAGCATGGTAAACATATCGAATTCCCCATCCAACAGATGAACAAAGGAATTCACAACTAATCTGGATGCGTTCATTTTTATTGTTCAGAGATTTCAAGAATTTACATCTAATCTGGATGCCTTCATTTTTATTGTTTTTTATGTGTTGTTCCTGCTAAGTGCATCTTAGTAAGTGCAGAATTTTTATGATGTGTAGCTTGGATAGCTTACTGGTGTTGGATTTATCCAGTAAATAGTAATGATAGCCAGTTTGCAATAGTAATGATACCCACTGGCAACACTAAAATAAATAAATTACTATGTTATATGGTAGCCTGATAGAAGAGGCAATAGATGTCAAAGAGGTTAAAGAAAGAACAAGCACAGAGGACACTTTCATTTCTGTTACAGTTATGTCTATTGACTAGTGATTGTTTGGTTTATATATATACTGAATTCTCTGGCACATTCTATAGTTTCTATTTATACCTCCAATATGATTCCATAAATTTGCTTTCATTTCTATAATATGATCACTGTTGATCAGGGACATCATGCCTGGTTTTGACTTTATATTTTGTTTATATTTTTTGCAGATGAATTATCAAAAGGCCAAAAATATTTGCTCCAGGTGGTTATTGAAGAGTGAGATACATTCTGCTTTTGAATTTTGCATTGCAAGATTGAAGAATTTGAAGACCTTTTTAAAAATTTTAATGCATAAGACATTATCAAATGTTATTTATCTCTATTTTTCAATTTGCAAAGACTATTTAGCTTTTGTTATTGTGATGTAATGTACTGAAGTTTAACTTCCAGGTTTACCAATTAAATTTTAAACTCTTTTGTTATTAAAAATATTATCGCAAATGTTAAGATGACATTTATAAATTTTTATTAGCGTGATATTAAGGTATTAAGTATTAAAAATAAAAATCGAAAAAAATCGAAACCGACCAACGGTTAACCGAACCGAAAAAACCGTTCAGAACGGTTCGGTCACGGTTAATAGGTAAAAACCGAACCGAACCGACATGTACGGTTTGATAACAGTTTCCGGTAAAAACCGAGCCGAACCGACCCGTGCACACCCATAATGACCATCAATCCAGTCTTCCATTCTCGATCGAAACACATTGAGATCGACTATCACTTTGTTCGTGAGAAGGTCGCATTAGGTTCATTAATCACTCGGTTTGTCAGATCCGTCCAACAAATCACTGATGTTCTTACAAAACCCCTATCTAAAGACAACTTTAGACGTTTACGTGACAAGCTTGGAATTCGAAGTACTTTCACCTCTACCTCCAGCTTGAATAAGGGTATTGAAAGGAACACACCAGTATAAAAGCACCTACACTAACAAAAGCACCTGCACTAAAGCAAGTGGAGGACACAAAGCAAGCAAGTGGAGAACGGAGCAGCTAGCACATCATACTGTCCATACTCATCATATTGTCTACATTAGTCCCGTTATACATTTTCATGTCTGTCATTTTCTTTACCGTTAGCAACTCTCTTTGAGTGCAGTACTTATAGAGAGGTTATTCCCCATTTTTATTCAAGGAATGAGATCATAGTCTTTGCTATAACCTCTTTAGGTTATTAAATTCTTTAAGCAATCTAAACAAACTGATCCTTTAGTTAAGTTTCTTGGTGATTAAATTCTTTATAGAAGCAAGCTAAAGTTATTTTTTCCCCAGCAAATCTGATGTACACTGAAAATATACATTCCTAAACCGAGCTCTGATACCGTGTTAAGTAACCAGTCCATCTAAAACCTTAAACCTTAAGGTTTTAGAGCGACAGGCTTCTTAACATGGTATCAATAGCCTAGATTATCAACAAAGATGACGATGGTACGAAACCACAACAACGATGATGATGGGTTTGTGGAAGAGACTGTCTCAATCCAACGACGATGCAATGATTTACAACAAGATTAGCCGATCGTTTTTCAGTTGAAAATGATGACGTTTTACAATATAAACGACAACGACAATCCGATGATTGTTTCTCGATGGGAAACAATGACGACAATCAACGAATGACGACCGATGACGACCGACGATCGTTTTCTTAATTGCAAACGATTACTTTCAATATTATTTTCCAAACTCTCGATACTTATTATTTTGAGTATCCTGAGTTTAAGGTGGGATGTTAGCATATTATTATTGATGTAATATGAAAAATTACCATAATTATTATTACTAGGGAAAAAGGAATAGTTTTCTTTATTACGACTAGGTATTGAATATATAAGCGATCATTATATTGAAAACGAATTAATGCTTTATGCCTTCAAGATTTAATAAAATGAATATTTGCGAATATTTTAACATGGTATCAGAGCTCGATTTAGGAGGGGTCGCAGGTTCGAGTCCCTCCACCCCATTTATTTAATTCATTATTTTTTGTCTTCTTTATCTGTAATTTGCTATTCCGTCTGCCATCTATCTAATCAATCGTAGCGAAACGTATCGTACAATTGAGGGGGAGTTTTAAATAATATATGTCTTAGCATAAGATCCTATTTGGACCTTTTTTTGACACTTTAAGATTTTAGATGAACTGGTTACACTAAACATAGGGTAAAATTATAGTTAGCTATATGATAAAGTCTAACTGGTTAGTAATTTTATACTTACTAGCTTAAAACCCGTGCAATGCACGGATTATTTTTAATATTATATGTTTTTTTCATTAATTTAAATTATTTTTTTTAAAACATGAATTTTGAAATATATGAGATGATTTGATAATAATTATATAAATGTTATCCGTGATATTTCTAGAAAAGTAGGGATTTTAGTTAGAAAATATTATAGGTTTTAGTTGAAAAAGGTAATCGGTTAATTATTAGTAATTACAAAATTATTATTTTATTTTATTAAATAGATTTCCCTTTATATGATTATAAAAAGAGAGAATTTAGTTAGAGAAAATTAAAATTGTAACATGTTCTAGGTACAAAAGGTAATTGATTAGTTTATAGTAATCATAACTTAATTAATTACGTTATTTTACTAAATACAATTGCTAGTAATGTTTTAGAATAGCAGAAATTAATATTGTCTGTGATATTTCTATTAAAAGAGGAATTTAGTTAGAAAATGTAGAAAAGATGATACGTTTTAGCTGAAAAAGGTAATCGGTTAATTATTAATATTATAATATTATTAATTTATTGTATTAAATAGAACCGCCCGTGATATAATTGAAAAAAAAGAGATTTTAGTTAGAAAGAATAGAAAGGTAGCGTGAAAATTAAATAGATGAAATAAATTATGTGAAAAAGGTAATTGATTAGTTTATAGTATTTATAATTTAATTATGTTATTTTACTAAATAAAATTGGTCATAGTTTTTAAAAAATGAGAAATTATGTTGCCCGTGATATTTATAGGAAAAAAAGGAATTTAATTAGAAAAAATAGAAAAGATGATACATTTTAGCTAAAAAGGTAATCGATTAATTATTAGTATTATAATATTTTTATTAAATAGAAACGCCTGTGATATTATTGAAAAAAGAAAGGTTTTAGTAAGAGAAAAGAAAAAAAATAACGTGTTTCGGCTGAAAAAGGTAACCATCAATGATATAATTGGAAAAAAAAGATATTTTAGTTAGAGAAAATAGAAAAGGTAATGTGTTTTGGGTGAAAAGGGTAATTGATTAGTTAATAGTAATTATAATATAATTATGTTATTTAATTAAACAAAATTCCTTGTAGTGTTTCTAAAAAAGGAGAAATTTTAGTTAGATAAAATATAAAAGATATTGTATTTTAACTGACAAAGGAAATTATTTAGTTATTGAAAAATTGAAAAGGTAATATGTTTAACCTAAAAAAGAAAATTGATTAATAAAGGAGAAATTTTAGTTAGATAAAATATAAAAGATATGTATTTTACATGAAAAAGGGAATTATTTAGTTATTGAAAAATAGAAAAGATAATATGTTTAACCTGAAAAAGGAAATTGATTAGTTAGTAGGATGGATTTTATCTATAATTGAGTAAGGATAAATAAGTTGATTATGTTATTTTACTAAATAAAATAGGTCATAGTTTTTAAAAAAAGAGAAATTAATGTTACCAGTGATATTTCTAGGAAAAAGGGAATTTAATTAGAAAAAATAAAAAAGACGATACATTTCAGCTAAAAAGGTAATCGGTTAATTATTAGTATTATAATATTATTATTTTATTTTATTAAACAAAATTGTTAGTAGTGTTTTTAAAAAAGAAGGAATTTTAGTTAGATAAATTGTAAAAGATATTGTATTTTACCTGAAAAAGGAAATTATTTAGTTATTGGAAAATAGAAAAGGTAATATGTTTAAACTGAAAAAGGAAATTTATTAATAAAGGAGAAATTTTAGTTAGATAAAATATAAAAATATTATATTTTATCTGGAAAAAGAAATTATTTAGTTATTCCGTACCGACCGACCGACCGACCAACCAACCAACCAAACTTTTAATGTTTCGGCTTTTATATAATAGTATAGATATCTGTTTTAGTTTTTTTTTCTTTTTTAGGGAGAAATCTATTTTAGTTGACATTCTTGGTTTTAGGAGCTAATTAGGATTACGTACAGGCAAGTTGTCATCCTAAAAATACGTAAATAAAAATGATGTTTCGATATTTTTGTCACCTTTTAAAATAATGTTACTTTATCTCCAGACTTTTTGGATCGTACCTCAAGTACTAGAGCACAATACCCTAGACCTGGCAAATCGGGTAAACGGTTCGGTTTCGGATCGGATCCACTTCGGATCGGATCCCCTTTCGGGTATGGCACTATTCACGGCCTGTTCGGTTCGGATCGGGTATGATTCGGATCGGATCCACTTTCGGGTATGGCACTATTCACGGCCTGTTCGGTTCGGATCGAATATGATTCGGTTCGGGTAAAATTCGGATAAAAATCGGGTCAATTTCGGATTAAGATCGGATCAAATCGGGTTCGGTTCTCTTTCGGATTTTTACGGTTCGGGTCGGATTTTGATTGGCTGTCGGAAATTCGGTTCGGATCGGATTTGTCAAAATATATCAAAATTTTTAATTTCCCAAATTATCAAAATAAAAATAAAAATGGTTTGAGATCTTAGTAATGACCAACTAATCTCATTTGTACTCGTAACTAATGCTTTGTCATAAATTGTTGTTTCAATTTTTAAAAAAATATATCTCGACGATCTAACCGTACGAATGTCAATATATTTATAATATAAAGATATTTTCAAATTTTCAAAAAATAAAAAATTAGATTTTTTTTTCTAAACACAGCTCGCTGAATAAGACACGTAGCATGCTGAAGATCTTAGTATATCACTACTATATTGAATATGACTCGTAACTAGTGCTTTCTAACATATTATTGTTTCTATTTTTAAAAAAACATTTATTGACGATCCAACCGTACGGATGTCAATATATATCTAATATAATGATATTCCCAAAGTTTCAGAAAATAAAAAATTAATTTGATTGAAGATCTTAGTATATCACTACTATATTGACTATGACTCGTAACTAGTGCTTTATAACAGATTATTGTTTCTATTTTTTAAAAAACATTTATTGACGATCCAACCGTACGAATGTCAATATATATCTAATATAATGATATTCCCAAAGTTTCAGAAAATATAAAATTAATTTGATTGAAGATTTTAGTATATCACTACTATATTGACTATGACTCGTAACTAGTGCTTTGTAACAGATTATTGTTTCTATTTTTTAAAAAATATTTATTGACGATCCAACTGTACGGATGTCAATATATATCTAATATAATGATATTCCCAAAGTTTCAGAAAATAAAAAATTAATTTGATTGGAGATCTTAGTATATCACTACTAAATTGAATATGACTCGTAACTAGTGCTTTCTAACAGATTATTGTTTCTATTTTTTAAAAAACATTTCTTGACGATCCAACCGTACGGATGTCAATATATATCTAATATAATGATATTCCCAAAGTTTCAGAAAATAAAAAATTAATTTGATTGAAGATCTTAGTATATCACTACTATATTGACTATGACTCGTAACTAGTGCTTTGTAACAGATTATTGTTTCTATTTTTTAAAAAACATTTATTGACGATCCAACCGTACGGATGTCAATATATATCAAATATAATGATATTCCTAAATTTTCAAAAAATAAAAAATTAATTTGGTTGAAGATCTTAATAGATCAATAACAATCTAATTTGTACTAGTAACTAATGATTTGTCACATATTATTCTTTCTATTTTTTAAACAATATTTGTCGACGATCCAACCGTACAGATGTCAATATATATCAAATATAATGATATTCCCAAATTTTCAAAAAATAAAAAATTAATTTGATTGGTGATAATAATATATTATTTTGAAAAATTGAAACAAAAATACATAATTTTTACAAATTATTGATTTAAAAAAATTGAAAATAAATCAAATCCGGGCAAGTGGACAGCTGATCAACTATTACAATTCAAATAATAATAATAAAGGAGACATGGAGTCATGGCAAGTTGGCTACTTTTTCTTTTTTGACTAGCTTTCACGTGTTATTCATTTTTATGCTTAGCTTGGTAAACTTTTTTTTGTTAAAATAGCTTACTTTGACTAGCTTTCTTGTGTTTTTTGTTTTATAGATCTAACTTTCTTGTTTTATTCAGCTTTAAAGTTTTTTAAAATTATATAATTACATAAAGTAAAAAAACAAAATATAAAATAAGGTTAATTTTTTATAAACCAAATAACCAATACATATGTAAGTCTGTAACGGAAGGAAACACAGACCACGCAGCCTTTCAAAAAAAAAAAAAAACACAGACCACAGGTCTACAATTATTACTTTGGGATTTAGGGTTTTAACTTTGAAGGCGCCTCCCCGACTCCTCTCATTTTTTTTTCTAAACCAACTCATCTCATCTTATTAGGGTTCTTGAATCTCATCTCATCAAGTAAATGGATGAATCCAATCCTGATATTCCGGTATATATCTTAATCATTATCTTATTGTTTTCTAATTCTTTTAGTTAAAGGTTAATATTTTTTTGTTAATTACTGATTTATAAATACATGTTAGTTTCTCTTGAATGTTTGTTACTGATTTATAAATACATGTTTGTTTCTCTTTTTGTAATATTGTTGCAGACAGGAAGTACTGAAGTTCCTATCGAGAGTCAGAATAGCGCTGCACATGGCACACTCACTTCTTCGACTTCGAATGTACAAACCATACAAAAACCTGTTGGGAGAAAAGGTAATTGCTGGAATGCATTTGTATTTATTGATGGAATAAATGTTGATCCGAAGTTGAGGAGGGCACAATGCTTTTACTGTAAGAAAGCAACTTATCCCGCTGACTCGGTTAATGGTACTAGTAACATGAATAAACATCTAAAAAAATGTAAACCATATAATGAGTTTCTGAAAACAAATGGGCATAGTCCAGAATTTACTCAAACTCGCTTTAGGGAATTTTTGTCCAGGGCAATTATTAGACATGGATATGCTTTTTCTTGGGTTGAACACGAGGGAAATAGGGAAATTCATGCATATCTTAATAATCAGGTTCAATCTATTACTAGGAACACAGCCAAAGCTGATTGTATAAAATTGCATAAGACATTGAGAGGTGAACTGTTTAAGATTCTTCAAACTGTGCCTGGTCGGATCTGCTTAACTTCTGATATGTGGACTTCGTGTCAAACTGAAGGTTATTTGTGCTTGACTGCTCATTTTGTTGATGCTAAATGGAGATTAAATAGTAAGGTTCTCAATTTTCTTCATATTGAATCTCCACACAGTGGATATGCTATGTATAGTCATGTTTCTGCATTAATTCGAGATTGGGGCATCGAAAACAAAATTTTCTCAATCACATTGGATAATGCTTCAAGTAATGATAAAATGCAAAATTACTTGAGAGACTCTCTTAATTGTCAAGAGTCATTGTTATGTAAGGGTCAGTTTTTTCATATTCGTTGTGCTGCTCATGTCCTAAACCTCATTGTTAAAGGTGGTCTCACTATGATTGAGCACAGTGTTGAAAAGATTAGAAAAAGTGTCAAGTATGTTAAGTGGTCAGAAACTAGAAAACAATCATTTGAGGCTGGAGTAAAAAGTGCTAGGATTACTGAGACTAAGGGATTGTGGTTAGATGTTGCAACTAGGTGGAACTCTACTTATATGATGCTTGACAGGGCACTTTTATATCGTAGAGCCTTTGAGGAATTAAGTCGTGGTGATGATGCCTATAAAAAATATCTTCCTGATCCGGATGAATGGGAAAAAGTTCAAAAAATTCGAGATATTTTAGAACCATTTTGTGATATAACTGAGCTATTTTCAGGAACTGATTATCCTACTGCTAATTTGTATTTTGAAAATGTATGGAGGATAGCAATGCATTTGAGGGAATTAGCGGCTAGTGAAGATATCGATTTGAGATATATGGGAATAAAGATGAATGATAAGTTTGAAAAATATTGGTTAAAATCTGATGTTCAAGAGTACAACACGTTATTTGCATTTGCGTTTATACTTGATCCTCGATATAAGGTACAATGCCTCAAGCTTTGTTTTGAAAAACTATATAAAGATGAAGATGTTTTAGCCGAGGTAGCTAATGTTAAGTTAAAGTTAGAGAAGCTCTTTATTGAGTATATGCCAAGGGGAAGTAACAACTCAAAAGACACATATTCAGATTCTACATCAAAACGGAGATCCTCCAAGAGGTCTAAATTCAGCGTTGCAGTAAGTTTTTGCATTTCTTAATTCTGGTCTTTTATCATTTTATTATACAATTACTTATTATTGAATTAAATTAATGATTGAATTTTATTTTCAGGATTTAGACACTCAAGATTCATCGGAAGTTGCAATAAACAACAAGTTGGATCTTTACTTAAAAGAGCCTAGACTTGATCGAAATGCAGATTTAAACATTTTGGAGTTTTGGGGGGAAAATGAATCAAAATATGGAGAGCTTTCTTATATGGCTAGAGATATTTTATCTGTGCCATTGACAACAGTTGCTTCCGAGTCAACCTTTAGTATTGGTGGAAGGATTTTGAACAAATGGCGAAGCTCTTACCTCCCTGAAAATATAGAGGTTCTTATCACTGCTCGTAGTTGGCTACATGGTTATGAAGGTGTGTATAAAATATTTATATTAAGGGGCAGAACACTTTAGCTCAATAGCTCTCTTATCTTCATAAAATAATTAAATTTGTTTTGTGTTACCTTTTGGAGGCAATGGACGAAGAGTGCATTGGTTCCGAAGTGGATTGGACTACAAAGGGACGAGATTAGTCTAAAGGTATACTAGAATAATCACTGATTTTTTATGATTTTTCAGTAGCATTTAAATTTGATATTATGATTTTTCAGTAGCATTTAAATTTTTCAGTAACATTGGTATTATGGGTTTTGTTACAGGGTTTAGGGCTCATGGACGTGTCTTTCAAGTTTTTGATGCAATTTCTGTTTCTGTTTTTGGGTGCTGCAATTTTTGATTCTGCTCCGGTTGTTTGCAGTTCGGCTGCTCAAGTTCAATTTACAGTTGGGACTTGGGGTTATGGTGATGTACTGATGTGCAAGTATTTTGTTTTTACATGTAATTTTTGTTTCTGTGGTTTGTATCTGGTGATGTAGTCACTGGCTCACTGCTCCAGTTCAATTTACAGTTGGGAATATATGTGCAAGTATTTTGTTTTTGGGACTTGGGGACTGGGGTTATATTAAACACTGTTAATTATGATTTATGACCTGCTAGTTGATTTATGATTTACTCCTTTCTTTTGTACATTGTTATAAAAACCACTGACCAGTGACCACTAAAGAAGAAGAAAAGTTAAAAGTAAAAAATTAATAAATTAATAAATTAGATGTCAATATGAATATGAACGCATATATATGGTTTTCTTGTTGAAAAAGGAAATGGTATACATATGTGCTTTAACGATAAGGAATTAAGGATGATTAAAATTATAAAAAAAAAAACGTGCTTTAAACTATTAGAGTGTCCAAGTCACACCTTTCTTTAGTACAAATTTACGTGCTTTATATATTCACGTGAATTAAAATTTACGTGTAGAATATTCATATTCAAATTCAAATTTACGTGCTAGTATAATTATAATTCACGTAAATTATACTAAAGATTCATATTATTCATATTATAAAACAATATAAAATAATATTTGTAGAATATGAATATTCTTTATATATTCACACCTTTCTTTAGTACAAATTTTGCAAATAAAATTATTTGTTATTTGTTAAAATAAAATTAATTGTTTTAATCTATATAAAATTATTTTATATGATATTTTTCAATTCAGTTATTTTTAGTTTCGGATTTACATCGGATCTAAGTCATATTCGGTTCGGGTAAATTTTTATTCGGATTTGATCGGTTCTGATTATAATCGGATACCGGGTCATCATCGGATACAGTATTTCGGATAATTTTCGGTTAAATTTCCGGTTCGGTTAATTTTCGGATCGGATCAACTCGGTTCTTCGGATCCAGTTCGGATTTGACTATTATGTTCGGGTAACGGTTCGGATCGAATATGATTCGGTTCGGATACAGTTTCGGGTAATCAATTTCGGATCCAATTTCGGGTCCGGTTCCACATATTTCGGTTCGGGTCTTCGGGTCCCGACCCTAATTGCCAGGTCTACAATACCCTGTGTTATCCGTAACGTAACTTAGACGTTATCACTATAGTAACTTATAGTTATGAGAAATGCTAGAGTCTTCAAAAAAATTTCCAAAATTGTTCCCATATGCTTAGTTGCCAAGATCTGATTAGATATTTATTTTAAAAATAAAGAGGTCTTCCCTGCATTAAGGGCTCCACTAATTTAAAAAAAAAACACTTATCATTCTAGAACAATTTTGGAAACCATTTCGGGCCCCAAGTATTGCTCTATAATTATAGTACTCCCTCCGTCTCTTTTTAGTTGACACATTTGCAAAACACACACATATTAAGAAAATTTAATTATGTAATTTATTTCCATGTTTGCCCTTAATATTAACATTAAATGATGAGTTATGAGTGTTTATATTAAATATAAAGTCAAACATTGGTATTAGAATTAAAGGGGTATATATGGAAAATTTGGTAAAAATATGTATTGGAACAAGGAATATGACAACTATTTAGGGACAATTTTATTTTGCAAATATGCCAACTAAAAAGGGACGGAGGGAGTAACTTATAAGGGCACGACTAAGAATGCACTAATCATGCACACACAAAAACATGATAAACATTTTGAACAAATTGTTGTCAATGTCTCCACAACTGGTAACAAGATCTCTTTAAATGTAACAATATTGAATGAGAAAAAAGGTCTCTCTTGCAATGTATGTGAAAATATACGTTGCAGGTAGTTGTTTTCTCGTTTTACGTTTGAGTACCAACTTCATCAAAAATTATTTGACAAAATTTAATGAAAATGAATGGTCGGGTTTTACAGAGGTGCTCGTTTAATGAAACGTGAATGGTCGGGGTTTATCTCGATTATGAGTTGGTTGAAAATGAGAGTTACGTGGATGTGACTCCCTTTGCACTTGTCCTAGTTGATCAGTAATGAGTTGGTCGGAAATGACGTGGTTGGTCAGTAGTGAGTTGGTTGGTTATAATATTATGTATGACTGAGTTCGTTGGTTGGTTGGGGTGAGCAAAAAATCGAAATAAAACCGAAACCGAACCGAAACCGGGGAAAACCGAACCGAAAAAAACCGAAACCGAAACCGAAAATTGAAAAACCGAACCGTTCTAATATTTCGGTTCCGGTTTTAGGTGGAAACCGAACCGAAAAAAACCGAAACCGAACCGATTATTTATATAAATAAATATTTATATTTTTTATAAATATTTTTAAAATTAATCACATATGTATTTACTCCCTGAGTTGTTTGGTTATTGCCTTGTCTATGGTTTTAAAGATGTTACTGTTTTTGTTGTACATAAATTGGATCTTGAAAGTTTAATGCTTCTAGTACTGTACTATGAAGGTTTTTATAGTCTTGTGGACTATATTTGTTTGATATAATATATATAAGTCTGTTATTATGGCAATTGGCAAACAAAAATTGTTTTTATTGTTTCAAGTTTTAAAAATTGTTGTATGAATACATTTGGACGATTTATGTTTTTATGGTAGAACTACTTTTTTAATTAATTTGTAATACTTTCTTATTTTTATTTTAATCGGTTTTAAAACCGAAACCGAACCGATAAAAACCGAAATCGGGATTTTAAAACCGAAACCGAAACCGATGGTTCGGTTGCGGTTCCGGTTTTCGATTTTTAAAACCGAGGACATGCGGTTCCGGTTTCGGTTTTACCCGAAAACCGAACCGAACCGGGGTTTGCTCCCCCTAGTTGGTTGTTTCGGTTAGTTATAAGCTTTCTTTTCCGACCATAATTCGTTGGTAAGAAATGTTCGCTGACTTTATTAATGGAGTATAATCAATTTTGAATAAAATCTAAATGATAAATTAATAAGTGAACCCCTTGCAAGTCACTAGTGTTTTTAGTATTAATTAATACGGAAGACAGGTTTAAACCTCTTGATACGGTTGAGAACTAATGAAAGTTGGATATACCAAAAGCTTGCTGGACTTGCCAGCTTGTATACTACGGTGAAACTTACTATTACCAAGTAATCGGAAAAAATGTTGAATTGGGAAATCTAAAACTCTTAAGTAACCAACTCATCTAAAACCTTAAAGTGTAGGTCTGACCAGGATCTTGTATTATATTCTAACACTACCCCTCACTCGAAAGTCCATTTTTGGGTCGAGAGTGGATCACGGGTCATCTTTGGGTTATGCCTTCGTGTCTATATTAAATATTGAGAATATTGGGGGTCGTAGAGAGTCGAACTTGGGACCTCTGCGTGCCTGAGCTCTAATACAATATTAAGTAACCAACTTATCTAAAACCTTAATGTGTTGGAGAAAGGCCTAACCAGAATCTTATATTACATTCTAACAAACACAATATGTTTCGCTGAATTTTTCCTTGTTCAAATAATGCATATAGCAAATTTGAACATACAGAATCAGGAAAATATTATTCCAAATATGGAGATGGGATATCCATCTAGAAAAAAGGGATAGATAGGACAACAGAGACTTTTCATATGGTAGGGGATGTAGTTTAATTATAACGAGATCGGTAAGACACGCGTGACATTAGCTAGACATGAGCATAGATGAGTGTGAGCTGGAGAAGTTTAAAGAAAATTTAAAGATAAAACATAAACGAGATCGAAAAAGTAGTTTATGATTGAATCTCGGAGGCATTCTTATCATTTGGTAGATCCAAGTCCATGGCCTATTTTGGGTTCACTCGGAGCTTTGACGACCACCCGTAGGAGGTAGGATGTATCTGTTGCAAATTGGGTATATTTAAAATTACGAGCATCACTTTCGTCACATGTCAATTCATGGTGTTCGTTTAAATGTTTGAGTATGAATTGTCAGAAATGCTCATTTTAACTTCAAATTTGAATTTGATCATATATTTTAAATAAAATCGAATCCGAATCTTTTATTAGTTTAACCCTAGAAACTGTTTTTCTATTTGATAGAAAGCATGTCTCGTCTGAGAAACATAAACTTTGGACATGGAAGCTTGCCGGACTGCCTAGATGGTTGCTAGGAAATCGGAAGAAGTCTTGGACGTGAGTTTGATAAAAACTAAAACCATTTGGTTTTGTTATATTTTGCCTGATTTCAACCATTTAGCAAATTAGTATGAACATATTGTTGGGATCCGTCCGGAATTTCTAATTAAGTTAAAAATTCTAATTTATGATAATTGAGTTAATTCTTATTTTGGTAGAAACATTAAGGGGGTGATATTGTATTATGACTTTTAATGACAATTTTTGGGGTAATGACTTTTATGGATTTTATAGACTTTTAATGACTCTTAATGATTCTTGTTGAGTCACTAAAATTTTGAAATACTTTTGATGACTCCTAATGAAATGACTTCTGAAAACTTTCATAGACTTTTTGATAGATTTTGTGGTTTACTAGACTAACTACAAAGATCATATATTAGTCTACCGTGTCAAATCCTTTGACCTTTTTCACTTCAATCCAATTTCGATCGTGTATTCTCTAATTAATTCGGTCACCAAAAAATTGAGTACACGGTATATTTCTTGTTAAATTTAGTATTCACTGCATATTTTTATCTGAAAATTATATATTTGTCACTATGCATTAGCCATCAATATTTTTATGATGCAAAGCTATTTTATTGGTATTTTATGTGAATTTTTGCAAGCATAATATTTTTAAAAACCCATAAATTCCTATAATGTTTGATGGATTTTATTTTATTTTGTGTGTTATGATCTAATTTTACAAAATTGCAAAAGATGATCTAGTTTTATAAAATTGCAAAAGATTGCACCCTCAATAATATTGTTTAATAAAATGAATATAATATGGAAATTGAAAACCAAGAGGAAGAAAAAGAGATGGAAGAAGAGGAAGAAAGAGAAGAAAAGCGACCTGAATTTTTATTGATAGTAAATGAAACAATTTTATTCAAGATTATTTTTAATAGAATTATTAGAAGTCATGTCAAATCTTATAAAAAAACTCATGACTTTTTTTTCAAGAAATGTAGTTATAATTTTTCTTAAAAGTCATTAAAAGTCATTCTCATTAAAAGTCATTGACTTTTTGACTAACACAATACTTATAAAGAGTCTATAAATGTCTCAATTCAATACCGCCCTACTTTTAAATACTTCTTAAAAGTCTTAATTGAATAACACCATACTTTTAAAGACTCTTTAAAAGTTAGAATTGAATACCCCATGACTTTTAAAATCATTAAAAGTCTCTAAAAGTCTTAATACAATACAACCCCCTAATTGTGAAAAGATTTCTATCCAAGATAAGAAAAGATGATAATCGTTGCAAGTAGGATTTAAAATAGATTATGATTAGAATATTTGTGGTGCCTATAAATATAGATATTTGTAGATATTTGTAGAGGTTTCGGTGCATTGCAAAAGTTAGAGAGTCTTGTGCGATACACAAAAGAGAGTTTTCTAATCAAGGTGTGATGATTGTATTCAAAAGTGTTGAGTGAAGGAGTGACTTCAATCTTGTAATACATTCATATTTAGCAGAATTGTGGTTTTACCCTCCTTTGAGGGGTTTCCACGTTAATTTGTTATGTTTTTTACTTTTATGTTTGATTAACGTTGATCTATAATAGATGCGATCCTAACACATACAGGATCAAAAAGAATATTATTGCGGACAGAATATGGGTATCTATCGAAAACAGAGGGATAGATAGGATATATTCCAAGAATTGACATACACTATATTATACCTTATCAGTATAATTGACAGATGCTAGAAGATGAGGGTTACTTGTAAATTCCTTACAGCTAGCATGATGCGTTCTTTTGTGTTCCAGTTACTTCCAATAAATAAAGAATCCAGTTAAATTTCAGAGGAGACTTATGTGTAGACTATTTTTCGGAATAATTATACTTGTTTATGTAATTCATTCGATTAAAACTTAGACCTACTTCATGATAAATTTTGATGTGTACCATATATAATTTCTTAATGTCATCAGTTCATGAAATGACAGGAAGAGGATATATTCGTTCCATGACCAAATCGTTGCATTCTTATTAATCGATATTATTCTTCTTCCAAGGACCCCATTGATTGGGAACAAGAATCCAGTTGCAATGAAAAAGAATTTGCATGCATTATTGTAGAAGTTACGAGAGATCCTCATTTGGGAGTACTATAAATTCTGGTTGATTTAGAGTTTTAAGTCATCGCAATTGAAAAAGGAAAACACTAAGTAACGCACTTGTTTTCAATCAAGATCGAAAATGGCTCAAGCAGTGAGGTGTCTTGATGGTCAGACACTTATGTGCCATTCCAAGGCTGGCCAGAAGTTGCAGTGTCCCAAAAACCAGAACAAATGGGTAAGCCCTAATTGTGAAATTGTCGGTACAGTTGTAATAATTTTGTAAAAAAATCATATGTGTATTCTTCGAAGTTTTGACCTATATAATTGATTTAACTGCATAAATTTTTGACAATCTTTCTGTATAGGGTGTCATTGGGCATCAGGATGCAAGGGAACTAACAATCATTTGGGGTTCTGACACTCGATACTGGAAATGGGAGGGCATGCAAATTGGGTGAGTTGAACAGGGCCTTATATTAAAATAGCTAGATAAGAATGAACAAAATATCATTCAGACAAATGATCTGCTATTGTTCATTCCTTCCATTTTCTTCTCTTCCTGCTTTATACAACACTTAAATTTTCTCTATATTCAAACTTTTTTTTTATGTTATGCAGTGGACATTGCTTGGAAGTTGCTGAATTAATTAATGTCTGCTGGCTGGAAATTAATGGAAAGTATGCGATGAAAAAACTTACGGAAGGAATGGATTACCAAGTGAAGTTTTTGGTGAAGCTTTTGTGCAATTTTAACATCGACAAACCAGTGACCTTTAGCCTCACTACTCCAGACGGATGCAAGCAAGAGCATAAAGAGAACATGATGACAATGCCAAGAAATGAAATCATATCCATCACTGCCGGGGAATTTCAGACCCCCCGCAGTAATTGTGGATGTGGAGAAGTCAAGTTCTCAATGATGAACACTGATGGATTTTGGAAGCATGGCATGGTTGTCATTGGAGCCGTTGTTGTCCCTAAATTTATGTAATTAAATAAAACCAGTATACTGGTGAATTACTCCTACTACCATCTGTCATATATGAATAAAAGCAACACATACATGGGTGGTTGCTATAAGCATGATATGTAATAGAAATTAACTACCTACTGATGGTGGCTTGATGAGTGTGCAATATCAATCAAATAAATAAATATGATAAGGTGGTTTACTATTTACTTACAATGTGGTTATGGTTCAAATTATTTCTGTTGCTTAAATCCGTGATTAGTTTGTTTAAGTTTCTATAAGAACATAGATTTCATCCCATAACATGAATTTTCTTTTTTAGACATGAATTTTACGTGACACAATTGAGTTATCATTTCAATTCTAAAATTTGAATTTGTATGTTTAAGGCTATGTTCACTTCACTTGAATGGAATGAGGGAAGAATGGAATGAAATTTATATTCTTATTTGGGGAAGATTGGGAGAAATGTTTAAATTTTCATTCCTTACTTCATTTCTTTCCACACAATTTAAACTAAAGTTCTAACCCACATGTTTTGGAAGGAATGCTCCATTCCCAATCATCATCATTTTCCTTGCAATTTTCATCATAAGAAATTTCTTCCCCCTCATATTTGTTCATTATTTCCCCCAACATCCCTTCTTTCTTCATAAATTTTGTTTACAATTTTCATTCCATTCCTACCTCATTCCATTCTCCCCAAGTGAATACAACCTAAGTGTCACTGAATTAAAAATAATTCAAATATAATTTTTTTGATAATCTATTATCTATCTATTTATCTATCTATTCTCTCTATAATTACGAGAACACAAGGTTAAAAAGAGCAAAAAAAAAAAAAACCTTGTGTAATTACTGAAATAACCCTGCATTTTACAAATTTACATACCTGCCACCGTGGCACAAACTCTTAGCCTCACCCATACATGACCTTCCGCTTCATTTTTTTGATTGTTCATGACTGATGTTAGGAAATGGGCCACCTAAAATAACATGGGCCATGATTTTGATTTTAAGCTAGCAAGTAGCAACTAACACGGGCAAGACAAATATTCTACTACGTGAACTAATAAAGTTCAAATGCGTCAGGTGATATTTTGAATTTGCTTTTAGGCTTGAAATGAACATGGCCCATAATTAACAAGTTAAATTAGGAAGTTATAATAATGATAACTAAAAAATAAATGTACAGGATTTATTCAGTATTAAAATGACCACCTAAAAGAAAAAATTTATTTCTGATTTAACTTCTGAACTAACATGATGAACATAAGTTATTAAAAAACTGAACAAATTATAAACTATTAAACGAAGCTAATTACTATACAGAAAAAGTTACTCATCTTAGGAAAAAAAATTAAAAAGAAAACCAGATGAGAGCAAAATGGCCCGGCTAATATTAGAAAAATGAATGGACTGTATTCTAGTGATGATTAAATGGTTGTACACTAATAATTAGATCATGATTGTAAAAAAAAACTGATTATTAATAATGATTTGAGGATTATGTTAAAACAAAACCTTGTAATTGGCTGTGCGTGCGAGTAGTGAAAGAAAAATAAAATAAAGTAAAATAAAGCTAAGACTTTGATTGCCCAGCAAATTCGGTAACAAACGGAATAAAAAGAATGATAATGAAATCTGTACTATTATATTAAAGTTGAAAAATCAAAAGTTTTACTGTTTAGTTTTTGGTAGGGTTATCCTAATTAGTAAAATAAATAAATAATAAAATAATGTAATTAATGGTAATTAGTTGATTACTTTTTTTAATTAAAAATGTTATTTTTAACTGAATATATTACCTATTATAAACACCTAAAATATCGTATTATCCAATCATTAATATTTATTTTCTAATTAAAATACGTTACCTTTTAATTTAAAACATAATCTTGCAATCATTAATATGTACCCAAAAATATCACACCATATCTTTCAATCACTAATAAAATCTATACAATCTATACTATCTATAATAGCCTATGCATTGAAAGTTTGGTGGGTCGATCGGTCGATACGGTATTTTGTGTTTTTAATTATTTCCCTTATTTAGTTATTTTTTACTTAATTTCCTACAATACATCTTTTTTTAGTGCTCATCTCATCTGTGCATAAATAAAATGATCACTAAATTAAAGTAGCGATATTATTATATGTATGGCGAAAAATGTGCAATTGTACTAAAAAATTCCTCGCACGGGTTATTATGCTAGTATTATTAATAGCACAACATGAGGTTTTGTGAGACAATTTAATCAACATGAAATTACTAATTTACCCTTCCTATATTATATTAATGATAAAAAAATAGTTTCTGGTGAGAATCATTACCACTATGCTAGACCTGAGTTTTGAATAAATTATAAAACTAATTATTAATATACCATGAGACAACCCTCATATATTATATTAATGATAAAAAAAATTGTTCCTAGAGAGAATTGAACCATTGATCTCTAACTTAGAAAAAAGATTTCTTACCACTATACTAGACATCAATTATGGATATATTATAAAACTCATTATTATCATGAGGTAATTTAATTATCATGAAATTATTAAATTACCCCTCCTATATTATATTAACGATAAAAAAAACTGTTTCTAATGAAAATTTAATACTTGATCTCTAACTTAGAAGTGAATTCCTTATCCCTATACTAGATATTAGTTTTGATTATATTATAAAACTTTGAGAATATTTCGAAGCATTTTTTGATTCTATAATAGAAACAAGTTACTTGGATTTAGAAGATAGATACTATAATTTATGTATTAATTTATATCTTACGCATATCTCTTAATCTGGGCAAAATGCACAAATCGGTTGTGGATGATCAGGCAGTCACTACTAATATAAATTCTTATATGCTCATAACTCAGTCAGTTGAACATTCGTTCAAAGAGACTAGCACATTAAAATTTGCTTATTTTTAGTGGTACATACATCAATCATCATGAATAGATAATTTCTTAGATATGTTTTGCATACTAAGCATTTACATATTGCAAGCACCATTTAATTACAAAACAATATAAATACATATTAACATGATTTTACTAGCAAAGCCCGTGCGGTAAAATGAATGCACATTAACCACTTATATATTAACATATTTAATTATAATGGAACAGAAAACGCATCGATCTATTATCTCTTTCTTATGACAATATGGGTTTAGGAAGTTTTTCTGCTTGCTCTCTCCACTTTTTAAATTTAGGTTCAATGCATTTTGGTAATATCAGATCAAACAAAAAACTGAAGCACTAATTTAAGTCAATTGGTTTTATTGTATTTGGATCACACGGTTGATCCCCAAGCAATTTGGAGCTAGTCTCTCGTATAAATTCTTCAATCGTATCGATCTTTTGCTAAGATGCAAGTTCAGAACAGTCACTATTTATGTAAATACTTTTATACTCCTAACTCAGGCAAGTAGTAATCCTTGAAATGAGATTAGCACATTGCAAATGATACCTATTTTTAGCTGTATAGTTGATATACACAGTGAACACATAATCCCCCTTGGACTTATTTGCATTATGAGCATTAACACATTGAAAATACTATTTGATTATTTGAATATAAAGCAACACAAATACATATTAACATAATTTTGCTAGCAAGCCCGTAATCTAATTCAATATCAATAGAGGAAAATATGTCATTACCAATTATTAACAATTAACACTATTATATTAATAGGAAAAAGGTCATTTAGGAATTATCTGACCACTTTTGTCTGTCGGATTTAGCCTAATCAACATAATTGGTTGACAAAATCTAATATTTGAAATAAACGATTTTGTGCAATATTTTGTATATAAATAAATGATAACTAAGTTATCATTTCAATTTTCAAATATGAATGTGTGTATTTTAAGTGTTTATACTGAATCGAAATTGATTCAAATCTAGTTTTTTTTTTTTGACAATCCAAATATCATTAGAGGAAAAATGTCATTATCGATTATCAAAAGTTAATTAACACAATTGTATTAACTTGAAAAACGATCATTTTTTGGACTATCAATGGCTTCTTGGCGGTAGGATTTAGCCTATTCAACCTAGTTTATTCTTTAATGGACCAGTTCTAATAATTGAAATATATGAGTTTTTTACAATATTTTGTATACAAATAAAACACCCGTCATAGTCAATTTACAGAAAGTAAGAACTAAGAAGCATGCAGCAATTTTTAGTTCATTTGCATGCTTTTCATTCTATCATTTTCAATCAAAAGAATCCTTTCAAAAAAAAAAATAACCAAAACAACTACTGTTATGCTTTACGCACAACAAGAACACCCATTACAACCATACCACGCTTCCAACCAGGGGCGGATGCAGGGTGGTCAGGTGGGATCATTGGACCCCACTAGACAATTTACTTTCTACTATATATCGATGTATCTTCAGTGTTTGTAGAAATAAAGGGACCAGATCATATATAAAATTTAAAAATTCTGATAGATATATATGAATTGAGTGAATCTATCTCCTTTACACACACTTGTCGATCCTTGTATAGGGTCATTGGTTGAACGGTTGAAGTAGTCTTGCTATAAAATTTGGTGAAGCTGAGTTACATTTCATATGCAAATATAATTCATTATAATCTTTGTATTCGGAGAGAAAAAACTGGCCCTTACTTGTGTGGGAGGCTGGCTCTGCCACTGCTTCCAACAATCATCAACATTCACCATAGAAAACTTTATTTCACTGCTTCCAAACACCTCGCGGGCCTCAAAATTCCAATTGTGATGCCTATAATTTGGTTCTTGGGCATTTTCATCAACTTCTTCGATGCACCTGAGTACATCCACTCGGAGGAGTAAGACTAAAGGTCACTGATTTCTTAATGTTAAGGTTATCCAACAAATTTAGTACAAACATCACTTCATAATGCACTTCCTTAGTGAGGTTTTTAACCTCAAAATTCCCATCAATTTGTAGCCAGCATACCTTTACTAGATTACCAACTTCAACTAATTGACCATTGCAAATTGCTTAAACAAAATTAATCAATGTAAACAAATAAAAAGAAAAGAAAAATAATTTAAATTAACAGTGTATATTTCAGTAATTTCTTAACTAAAAATATGGGCCTTTGCAGAGTTAGCTGACCCTGTATCTTCTATAACTGATGTCCGGTAACGAGAGTCTGAACTCCATATGCACGATTGAGACATTACATGCACTCAGCTTCCCACAATGGCACTCTTTATAATCAAAGTGTTCATGAAACATCTTATTACTATGTATATAGGAAAATATATGAATGTAGAAAAATATCGAAATTTCAAACTTTCACATGTAAAAATATTATCAAAATTTTAAGTACCATTTTGCTGTGGAGTTTTTTGTTTTCTAGTGGCACGAGACCATAATGAGGGGATGTCATGGTGAGAGTTATATGTATATAGGGAGATAATTAACTGAGAACCCAATTTAAAATGAGAACTTTCTCCAAATCCCAAACCTTTATTTAATTTCTATGTCTAAATCTAATCTGGACCATACAAACTAAATTTGAGAATTCATCTTCTCTTGCCGTCTTTTCCCCCAACCTTCACCATTGCCCACCTCCACTCCCGACCACCTTCATCACCATTATCGATATCCACTATTGTTGTCGTTTTCGCTTCCTTCATTCTTTATCGCCATGAGTCTCCTTCGCCATTTTTCCTCCTACTCTGATTGCATTAATTTGATAGCTTCCATCAAATCATCGGAGTTTACAAATCTGGTGGGTTTTGTTATACATACATATATACAAACATACATGTTGATACATTAGGTGGACTTAGTCTATAATGGTGTCGGCCAGTGACTATCAATAGAAAAAGCCAACGAGTCATTAATCCTTACCACGCAAGAAACCTAATACAATTAGGAATATAATAAACAAGGAAACTTAGCATGTGCAGGTGACTTGCTCCTAAAGAATAGGAGTATTGGCCTAAACAGAATCTTATACACAAAAGAACTACGTGGGCTTGATTCCTATATAATGATACGTAGGCACCTTGATTCCTTAATGCCCGCACCTTGATTTCTTAATGCCTGCTTAGCAAGCCCAACAAATGGTATCAGAGCTATGGTAACAGTGCATAACAATCTCGTATGGGCTCTTAAATAAGAGGCAAACGAATTATCCAGAATGGGCTTAAGGAGGAGCATGTGTGCCTTTCATTGTGGGCCTAGGGGGAGCCCCGGGATCCCGTATGGATCAAGGGGGAGGGGATTGTTAGGATTTGACCCACATTGACTGCAAAACTGACGCAAGCAAGTCACTTATTAGTAAATTTGTATCGGTCCGTTAATCGAATATTGATCAAAAATTGTAAAAGTTACCCAACAATGAAACGGAGCATGGATTTGTGTAGAGCATCATGTGGGATTCATTTTGGTTACTAGAACATCAAAATTGGAGTTCAATAACACCTTCAAAAGTGCTTTGATCCTCAAGAACAGCTCAAGAACATATTTTTGCAGAATTTACCCAACAATGAATCTGAGGTTGGTTTTGTGTAGTATAGCATGTGGGATTCAGTTTGGTTACTCAAACTCATGATTTGGAGGTCAATAACATCTCCAAAATAGCTTCGATTAATATTCGATTAACGGACCAATACAAATTTACTAATACTAGCTTATAACCCGTGCAAAGCACGGGTTACTTTTAAATACTTTTAAAATTATATGATTAAATAAAATAGAGTATAATAATTTATTATGGTTATAATTTAACTTTGTAATTAATTAATAAAATTATTAGTAATAATAATAGTTATTTAATAAATGATATGTATTGATTAGAACTAATAATATAAAATCTTAATGTAAATTTGTTGTTGACGGGATTTGAACCTTGGATCTTTAGAAGAGAGATTTAAATATAGAATATTCTTTATTATTAGATCTAACGACTATCATCTATTTACTAAATATCTAACGGTCACTATTCTTTTAGATGGTTGAACCAAGTTGAACCAAACAACCAAATTATACCCTTGTTTGCTTATTCTTTTAGATGGTTGAACCAAGTTGAACCAAACAACCAAATTATAGCCTTGTTTGCTTATTATATAATAGTATAGATGTGACTTACTTGAGTCACTTTTGCAGTCAATGACTTACTTATACATTTAGCCGTAGCGAGTGACCTACATAATTAATCCTTTTAGGATGTATCCAATAACATCATCATAAAAGGGGATCATTTTGTGAGTTTAACCTGTTGTCCGCTCTGGGTTGTGGCCAAAGCCCAAACGGATATATTTTTGGGCTCCTCTCAAAAGGCCTCATACTAATGGAGTTATTTAGCAGCTTATATTCAAGATAATTTTTCTTTATTTTATCAATGTGGAACGGTTGACACCCACTCTACAATTTCCCCTCAATCCAAGAACCACCTATCTTGTGACCCTTCTACCGCCGCTACTCATCTATGGCTCCTCATCTTGCGGGACACGCCGCACGACCACCTTAGTGTCAGGAAGACTTTCTACAAAAGCCGTCCAAGATCTCTAACCGTAGTTCTGGAGAGCCTTCCACATCACACAACTTGCTCCTCCCAAAAGGCCTCATGGAGTTGTTTGGCGTTGACACCCACTCTACATAACCCTGGAAAGTGTTTTGCTATTTGATAAAAGCAATGTCTGGACCTTTTAAATCGTCTGAGAAACATCTTCGTTGGATGCATGGAAGCTTGCCGGACTGCCTACACTGTTGCCAGGAAATTGAAAGAAGTCTTGAATGTAAGTTTGATGGAAACTAAAATAGATTTTTTTTTTTGTCTGATTCCAATCATTTAGCAAAGTAATATGAACATACAGGATCAAAATGTTAGTATTGGTGCCCTAGAGTCAATACAATCAATTGTATTTGTGTTTGAGTGATTTTATATATTTGATATATATATTTATTATTGGCTTTATTTACTGCGAAATAAATAAAGTATAATAAATGTCCTTGGAATCTTGATACAAATTATGTAGTTGCAAGTATGTGACTTGAACATGAGATTATATAATGATTGTATCATATTCTTAAATGTCCCTAGCCGAGTATTATTATTACTTAGGACAATAATAATACATTAAGGCTAGTATGTTTATTGACAAGATGACCACATCTCATTGGTCATAAGTATGCAGATACTAAAAGCAATGCATAGGTAACTGTACGAGTACAGGGTACTGGATAGACCCACCATGAGATACATCATGGTAAATAATAATAATAAATGTGTCATATGTATTCTCACAATGATAATGGTGTAATGATCCTTAGACCTGAAGTCGTTATAATTCTACATGAGAATTAATATATTTTGAATTCGTCAAAAGTTATCTTTAACCGGATAATGATAAAGGTGAATATCGGATATATTATGAATCATGTGAGAAATATGAACGATCTAGATGGGATTTAAATCTCCTGATAAAGGAGTGATATTATCGGCCTCTTGTTTGAGTGAGACTATGAAATGCATGGCCATGCTCAAATGTTGATTTGATTAAATAGTCTACTCATCGATCAAGAAAATGAAGATTAAATTATGAAGAGGATGACACATTACATGCCTCGAGGTTAATCTATAATATCATGATTTAAAGGGATTATATTACATGGAACATTAGTCATAAAAGGTTGATTGAATCGTTGATTTAATTATTGTTTAATTGGGTAGAAATAATGTGTTACTAGACGCCGCTTATTGTTTGTAATTTTATTAGAGAATAAAATTATTGCCAATTAAATAATAACCTACAGGGTCACACACATAGAATGTTTAAAAGGGAAATTAATTTATTTCATGAATTTAAATTAATAATAATTTAAATTATGATTTTAAATTAATAATAAATAATAATTCGAATTTTATAAAATTAATTAAGTGAGACTTGATTAGTTAAAGATAAAATTTGAAGATGTATTTTCTTGACTTATTTGATTAATTAAGTATGACTTAATTAATTTATTTAAATAAATAAGATTTGTTTAAATAAAAATGGCCTAATTGTTTAATGGTCCATTTTTCTTTATTTCTCTTTATAAGCCAAAGGTTGGCTAGTCTTCTTGTAACAACACAACTGAAAATTTCAGTTCATACACATCTTAGAGACAAGGGAGAAATCAAGATTTGTCAAGAACACATCGGTTTATTTATTTTGGCTAGTACCAATATCCGTGGCGTAATCGTTCGACGATTCAAGCAAGCATTCAAGTGTGGATTCCGGTGGAGGAGTTATAATTTTAACTCTCAAGATCAACAAGCTAGGATCTCCATTTGTCATCCATTGGAAAGCTTAAACAAGGTACAATCTTGTTCTTGAGAATTTTTATACCATGATCATCATTTTATACATGGATCCGGGCTTTGGAATTCGTTTTTAATTGTTATTTACGTTATTTCCGTTGCGTTATTATGCCCGAATTTCAACAATGGTATCAGAGCTACATGTATAAAAGGATGATTTGGTGTTGTGTTCTTGAAAATGAATCATACATGAATTTTATGAATTTTTGCCATGCTTCATTTTAACATACAAAAGATTTTATAAATTGTTATGATTGTTTGTATGATGTTATAAATTGTTATAACATGTTTTGGATGATGTACTATATGTTAGATATGTGAATCACATCATTAGAATAATTTTGGATCTGATCAGAACTAATAAAATGCAATCTGAACTGTTCTGGAGCTTTCTGCATTTTCTGGGAAAAACTGAATGTACAGGTGTTGCGCATTCCGGTAATGCGCAACAGGGGTTTACAGATGGGTTGCGCATGTCGGACATGCGCATCACCCGTAGACAACAGGTGTTGCGCATGTACGACATGCGTATCACAGTTTTCTGCAGAAACAGTGTGGCGTGCTTTTGCTATTATTGGTGTATTTTAATTCTAATTTTTTTATTTTAGCTTTTGCTTTTGCTTTAATAATACAATTAGTTGCCATGTTAGACTTATTGCCATTAATCATTAGATTCCTCATGCTTTTAATGATTAAAGTTTTAATAATTGAATATTTAAATCATGGATTTAAAAATTACTATTAATTCAAAATTTTATTAATTAATTTAATTTCGAATTTTAATAATATATTTAAATTATGAATTTGAATATTATTATTAAATTCAAATTTTGATTAATTAATTTCGATTTAATTTTTTTATTCGGATTAAAATTTTAATTAGTTAATTATATTAATTCGAATTTAATTTATTAAATTTGATTTATTTTAATTCCTTTTAAATAATTAGGTATTTAAATTAAGGAGTTAAAATATTAATTGTTATCTATGATATGATCATGATAAAATGTCTATAATTGTTATATGAGCATGGTGCATTGGTTATGGCCTAAAGACCCGTAGAATAAATGTTTTAATTTTATTTATGGTCTGTAATAATTAAATACGACTTGCATGTCGTTATTCTTGTAATTATTATTTCTCGAATGCAACTCAAGTTCTTTTGTAATGTATTTCAAAACGAGCTTGGAGGCAATCAATGGAGGCTTTGGAAGCAATGAAGAATTTTGTAATAATTAGTTATTACAACCATAGATTGACCTTGATCTTTTCATTAGCTCGAAAAGATCGCATAGGATCGGGCCATAACCATTGCACGTTTAATTTTGCGTAACTGCACTTTACATATGATGCATGGATATATTAGATATATGAATGGATGCATGGATGTATGGATATTTTAGAATGTATGTATTAGATACGACACATATGCCATGTTTAAACAAGATAAAATCTGTAACGATTTAAGATTTAAACAGACGATCAAGATTGTTAAATTTTTCCTAAAAATCCCTTAAGAAATATTAAGTTAAACAGATGCTTTCCAACAAATAACACTCATTAAATCCTAGATCATTGAGGAGTGGATTTGCCAAAGCAAGGGCTTCTCTTTTATCGTGGTGAGATGTGATTAAGTAAACAAGCTTACTTAAATTGTTATTGTTGGGTCCAACTTAAATAAGTCGTCATAATAGGATTATGAACTTATAAGCATAGAGTTTAGTGAAATCTATTAGATAGATCGGAGCAATATGTTGTTCACTAAGCTATCCAAGAGTTATATACGATATAATCGACATAAACGGTCTACCTAAATAATCATATTTAAGAGGAAAGCCAAAGCTGACTTAAAATATGACGAAATATGGATCTTGGCTCACTAAGAAAGGTTTTATGGGAACCATTTTCCGAATTGATAGTAAGGGCTATTAATTTGATAAAAATAGTGGGAGGTATATTACGAATATGCTATAAATCAACTTGAACATAATTGGTTTTACAAACTAACTCATTTTATGCGCTTTTACAAAATTGTAGATAATAAATGGAAAACAACACAAACCACTTTTCGATACGATCAGTCCTAGAAAAGGAAAAGCTGACAGGGACAAACTTCCTAGATTGGTTTAGGAACTTGAGGATTGTCCTCAGGCAGGAGCGAAAGCTGTATGCCATTGAAGTTCCTCACCCAAATCCTCTTCCTGCTGGAGCCACACGTGCCGAGCAAAATGCTTATCAGAAGCATTTGGATGACTCAAATGATGTGTCATGCCTTATGCTTGCATGCATGGCTCCCGAGATTCAAAAGCAACATGAGTTGATGAATGCTTTTGAAATAATTGAGCACCTCAAAAGCATGTTTGAAGGACAAGCTCGCCAGGAGAGATATGATACGAGCAAGGCTTTGTATGCTTGCAAACAGGGAGAGCGAGACCCGGTTGGACCACACGTTCTTAAGATGATTGGGTACATTGAACAACTAAGTACCTTGGGCTTCCCGATTGGTCCGGAGGCTCAAATAGATTTGATCTTACAATCACTTAACAAGAACTTTTCTCAATTCGTTATGAACTACAACATGAATGAGATAGATAAGACACCCACTGAATTGTTGGGCATGTTAAGAACTGCTGAAACCAACATTCAGAAGAAATCTCCTACTCCCATGCTGATGGTGAACAAAGGAGGTGCCAAGGGGAAAAGAAAGTGGAAGGGCAATAAGAAGAGGAATGTGTCCAAATCTGCTGCCAATCCTAATTCTGCTCCCAAGAAGGCTACCAAGCCTAAAGGGGGTGTTGAAAAGGGTGATTGTCACCACTGTGGTAAACCGGGACACTGGAGGAGAAACTGTCATGCATATTTGGAAGAACTTAAGAAGAAGAAGGCTGCTGGCCAGACTTCTGCTTCAGGTATTTATGTAATAGAAGTCAATTTGTCTACTTCTACATCTTGGGTATTGGATACCGGATGCGGTTCTCACATTTGTATAAATGTGAAGGAACTGCAAAAGAGTAGGGCACTGGCTAAGGGAGAGGTAGACCTACGAGTTGGAAATGGAGCAAAGGTTGCTGCTTTGGCTGTAGGGACTTACCATTTATCGTTGCCCACTGGGCTTATATTAGAACTTGAAAACTGTTTGTATGTGCCTTCTATTTGTAGAAACATTATTTCTGTTTCTTGTTTGGACAAGAAAGGTTTTTCATTTACCTTTAAAGACAATGGTTGCTCTTTTGGTTTGAATGACATTACCTATGGTGTTGCACAATTATTTAACGGTTTGTATGTTCTTAATTTAGATACTCCTATCTTGAATGTAAATAACAAACAACTTAAGACTAATGACTCAAATCAAACATACCTTTGGCACTGTCGTCTAGGCCATATAAACGAGAAACGCATTTCCAAGTTACATCAAGATGGTTTCTTGGATCAGTTTGATTTTGAATCATATGATGAATGCGAGGCTTGTTTACTAGGCAAGATGACTAAAACTCCTTTTACCGGACAGGGTAAGAGGGCCACCGTACGACTAGAACTAATACATAGCGATGTATGTGGTCCTATGAGATCGATGGCAAGGGGTGGCTATTTCTACTTCATTACGTTTACTGATGATTTCAGTAGATATGGATATGTGTATCTTTTGAAGAACAAATCCGAAGCATTTGAAAAGTTCAAAGAGTATAAGGCAGAAGCAGAAAAGCAAACTGGCGAAAGCATAAAAACTCTAAGATCTGATCGAGGAGGTGAATACTTAAGCCATGAGTTTAAGAACTATTTGAGGGAGTGTGGTATTGTATCACAACTAACTCCTCCTGGAACAACACAATGGAATGGGGTTTCTGAAAGGAGGAATCGTACCTTGTTGGACATGGTGCGATCTATGATGAGTCAAGCAGATCTTCCAATTAGTTTCTGGGGTTATGCCCTGGAAACGGCTGCATATACACTAAACCGTGTTCCTACTAAAACGGTTCAACAAACTCCATATGAGATATGGACAGAGAAACGGCAAAGCATGTCCTTTATGAAAGTATGGGGATGTGAAGCATTTGTGAAACGCCTAACATCAGACAAGCTTGGACCGAAATCTGAAAAATGTAATTTTGTGGGATACCCAAATGAAACGAAGGGTTATTCTTTCTATAGTCCCTCGGAGAACAAAGTAATTGTTGCTCGAACTGCTGTATTCTTAGAAAGAGAGCTAGTCTCTAGAAAAGACAGTGGGAGGAAAATAGATCTCGATGAAGATCGAGAACCACTTGATAATGTTGAACCAGAGGTGGAGCATGAGCAAGAAATACAAGATAACATTGCTCAAGAAACACAGGTTGTTCGTAGATCTAGTAGGATTCGCCATGAGTCAAAGAGGAATTATGGATTTCTCTTAACTCAAAATGACGAAGTGATGCTCATAGACCAAGATGAGCCTCTCACCTACCAAGATGCTATGAACTCACCAGACTCTGAGAGATGGCAAGAAGCCATGAATTCTGAGATGGATTCCATGTATGAAAACCAAGTATGGACTTTGGTTGATCCACCTGAAGGGGTAAAACCTATAGAGTACAAATGGATTTTCAAGAAGAAAATCGACATGGAAGGTAAAGTACAGACCTATAAAGCTCGACTGGTTGCAAAAGGTTTCAAACAAATTCATGGTATTGATTATGATGAAACTTTTTCACCAGTAGCAATGATAAAATCCATCAGAATTTTGCTTGCAATAGCGGCTTACTATGATTACGAAATATGGCAGATGGATGTCAAAACAGCCTTCCTTAACGGGAGCCTTGAAGAGGATGTGTACATGACACAACCTGAAGGTTTTGGAAATCCAAAGGATGCCGGAAAGGTATGTAAGCTGCATAGATCCATTTATGGATTGAAGCAGGCCTCTCGGAGATGGAACATCCGGTTTGATGAAATAGTCAAAGGTTTTGGCTTTATTCAGAACGTGGATGAACCATGTGTTTACAAAAAGGTTAGTGGGAGCCATGTGGCATTCCTAGTATTATATGTCGATGATATATTATTAATAGGGAATGACATTCCTTCTCTACAGGCTATAAAGACTTGGTTAGGACAAAGTTTTTCTATGAAAGACTTGGGCGAGGCTACCTATATATTAGGGATCAGGATCTATAGAGATAGATCAAGAAGATTAATCGGCTTAAGCCAGAGTACATATATTGACAAGATTTTGCATCGTTTTGGAATGCAAGATGCAAAAAGGGGATATGTCCCCATATCTCATGGGATAACGATCTCAAAAGAGAATGGTCCTAAATCATTGGATGATAAGGACCGCATGAGTAAGATACCATATGCTTCAGCAATTGGATCTATCATGTATGCAATGATATGTACTCGTCCGGATGTCTCGTATGCTTTGAGCATGACGAGCAGATACCAGTCTAATCCAGGTGAAGGTCACTGGACGGCGGTCAAGAATATTCTTAAGTACTTGAAAAGGACTAAAGATTCATTCTTGGTGTATGGAGGAGAGGAGAAGCTAACGGTAAAGGGTTACACGGATGCTAGTTTCCAGACTGACAGAGATGACTCTGTGTCTCAGTCTGGATTTGTGTTTTGCCTAAATGGAGGTGCTGTATGCTGGAAAAGTTCGAAGCAAGACACAGTAGCTGATTCTACAATGGAATCCGAGTATATTGCGGCATGTGAAGCAGCCAAGGAGGCTGTATGGATACGGAAGTTCATTACAGTACTTGGTGTAGTTCCATCGATCGCAGATCCCATAGATCTTTACTGCGATAATAATGGAGCTATACCACAAGCCAAGGAGCCGAGAGCTCACAGCAGAACAAAGCATATACTTCGGAGATATCACCTTATTCGAGAGATAAATGATAGAGGAGATATTCACATATGTAAAGTGCATACTGATGATAATATTGCAGACCCGCTGACTAAGGCTCTGTCGCAGCAGAAGCATGAATGTCACACTAGTAGCATGGGTATTCGATACATGGGTGATTGGCTCTAGTGCAAGTGGGAGATTGTTAGTATTGGTGCCCTAGAGTCAATACAATCAATTGTATTTGTGTTTGAGTGATTTTATATATTTGATATATATATTTATTATTGGCTTTATTTACTGCGAAATAAATAAAGTATAATAAATGTCCTTGGAATCTTGATACAAATTATGTAGTTGCAAGTATGTGACTTGAACATGAGATTATATAATGATTGTATCATATTCTTAAATGTCCCTAGCCGAGTATTATTATTACTTAGGACAATAATAATACATTAAGGCTAGTATGTTTATTGACAAGATGACCACATCTCATTGGTCATAAGTATGCAGATACTAAAAGCAATGCATAGGTAACTGTACGAGTACAGGGTACTGGACAGACCCACCGTGAGATACATCATGGTAAATAATAATAATAAATGTGTCATATGTATTCTCACAGTGATAATGGTGTAATGATCCTTAGACCTGAAGTCGTTATAATTCTACATGAGAATTAATATATTTTGAATTCGTCAAAAGTTATCTTTAACCGGATAATGATAAAGGTGAATATCGGATATATTATGAATCATGTGAGAAATATGAACGATCTAGATGGGATTTAAATCTCCTGATAAAGGAGTGATATTATCGGCCTCTTGTTTGAGTGAGACTATGAAATGCATGGCCATGCTCAAATGTTGATTTGATTAAATAGTCTACTCATCGATCAAGAAAATGAAGATTAAATTATGAAGAGGATGACACATTACATGCCTCGAGTTTAATCTATAATATCATGATTTAAAGGGATTATATTACATGGAACATTAGTCATAAAAGGTTGATTGAATCGTTGATTTAATTATTGTTTAATTGGGTAGCAATAATGTGTTACTAGACGCCGCTTATTGTTTGTAATTTTATTAGAGAATAAAATTATTGCCAATTAAATAATAACCTACAGGGTCACACACATAGAATGTTTAAAAGGGAAATTAATTTATTTCATGAATTTAAATTAATAATAATTTAAATTATGATTTTAAATTAATAATAAATAATAATTCGAATTTTATAAAATTAATTAAGTGAGACTTGATTAGTTAAAGATAAAATTTGAAGATGTATTTTCTTGACTTATTTGATTAATTAAGTATGACTTAATTAATTTATTTAAATAAATAAGATTTGTTTAAATAAAAATGGCCTAATTGTTTAATGGTCCATTTTTCTTTATTTCTCTTTATAAGCCAAAGGTTGGCTAGTCTTCTTGTAACAACACAACTGAAAATTTCAGTTCATACACATCTTAGAGACAAGGGAGAAATCAAGATTTGTCAAGAACACATCGGTTTATTTATTTTGGCTAGTACCAATATCCGTGGCGTAATCGTTCGACGATTCAAGCAAGCATTCAAGTGTGGATTATGGTGGAGGAGTTATAATTTTAACTCTCAAGATCAACAAGCTAGGATCTCCATTTGTCATCCATTGGAAAGCTTAAACAAGGTACAATCTTGTTCTTGAGAATTTTTATACCATGATCATCATTTTATACATGGATCCGGGCTTTGGAATTCGTTTTTAATTGTTATTTACGTTATTTCCGTTGCGTTATTATGCCCGAATTCCATTTCATATGCAAATATAATTCATTATAATCTTTGTATTCGGAGAGAAAAAACTGGCCCTTACTTGTGTGGGAGGCTGGCTCTGCCACTGCTTCCAACAATCATCAACATTCACCATAGAAAACTTTATTTCACTGCTTCCAAACACCTCGCGGGCCTCAAAATTCCAATTGTGATGCCTATAATTTGGTTCTTGGGCATTTTCATCAACTTCTTCGATGCACCTGAGTACATCCACTCGGAGGAGTAAGACTAAAGGTCACTGATTTCTTAATGTTAAGGTTATCCAACAAATTTAGTACAAACATCACTTCATAATGCACTTCCTTAGTGAGGTTTTTAACCTCAAAATTCCCATCAATTTGTAGCCAGCATACCTTTACTAGATTACCAACTTCAACTAATTGACCATTGCAAATTGCTTAAACAAAATTAATCAATGTAAACAAATAAAAAGAAAAGAAAAATAATTTAAATTAACAGTGTATATTTCAGTAATTTCTTAACTAAAAATATGGGCCTTTGCAGAGTTAGCTGACCCTGTATCTTCTATAACTGATTTCCGGTAACGAGAGTCTGAATTCCATATGCACGATTGAGACATTACATGCACTCAGCTTCCCACAATGGCACTCTTTATAATCAAAGTGTTCATGAAACATCTTATTACTATGTATATAGGAAAATATATGAATGTAGAAAAATATCGAAATTTCAAACTTTCACATGTAAAAATATTATCAAAATTTTAAGTACCATTTTGCTGTGGAGTTTTTTGTTTTCTAGTGGCACGAGACCATAATGAGGGGATGTCATGGTGAGAGTTATATGTATATAGGGAGATAATTAACTGAGAACCCAATTTAAAATGAGAACTTTCTCCAAATCCCAAACCTTTATTTAATTTCTATGTCTAAATCTAATCTGGACCATACAAACTAAATTTGAGAATTCATCTTCTCTTGCCGTCTTTTCCCCCAACCTTCACCACTGCCCACCTCCACTCCCGACCACCTTCATCACCATTATCGATATCCACTATTGTTGTCGTTTTCGCTTCCTTCATTCTTTATCGCCATGAGTCTCCTTCGCCATTTTTCCTCCTACTCTGATTGCATTAATTTGATAGCTTCCATCAAATCATCGGAGTTTACAAATCTGGTGGGTTTTGTTATACATACATATATACAAACATACATGTTGATACATTAGGTGGACTTAGTCTATAATGGTGTCGGCCAGTGACTATCAATAGAAAAAGCCAACGAGTCATTAATCCTTACCACGCAAGAAACCTAATACAATTAGGAATATAATAAACAAGGAAACTTAGCATGTGCAGGTGACTTGCTCCTAAAGAATAGGAGTATTGGCCTAAACAGAATCTTATACACAAAAGAACTACGTGGGCTTGATTCCTATATAATGATACGTAGGCACCTTGATTCCTTAATGCCCGCACCTTGATTTCTTAATGCCTGCTTAGCAAGCCCAACAAATGGTATCAGAGCTATGGTAACAGTGCATAACAATCTCGTATGGGCTCTTAAATAAGAGGCAAACGAATTATCCAGAATGGGCTTAAGGAGGAGCATGTGTGCCTTTCATTGTGGGCCTAGGGGGAGCCCCGGGATCCCGTATGGATCAAGGGGGAGGGGATTGTTAGGATTTGACCCACATTGACTGCAAAACTGACGCAAGCAAGTCACTTATTAGTAAATTTGTATCGGTCCGTTAATCGAATATTAATCAAAAATTGTAAAAGTTACCCAACAATGAAACGGAGCATGGATTTGTGTAGAGCATCATGTGGGATTCATTTTGGTTACTAGAACATCAAAATTGGAGTTCAATAACACCTTCAAAAGTGCTTTGATCCTCAAGAACAGCTCAAGAACATATTTTTGCAGAATTTACCCAACAATGAATCTGAGGTTGGTTTTGTGTAGTATAGCATGTGGGATTCAGTTTGGTTACTCAAACTCATGATTTGGAGGTCAATAACATCTCCAAAATAGCTTCGATTAATATTCGATTAACGGACCAATACAAATTTACTAATACTAGCTTATAACCCGTGCAAAGCACGGGTTACTTTTAAATACTTTTAAAATTATATGATTAAATAAAGTAGAGTATAATAATTTATTATGGTTATAATTTAACTTTGTAATTAATTAATAAAATTATTAGTAATAATAATAGTTATTTAATAAATGATATGTATTGATTAGAACTAATAATATAAAATCTTAATGTAAATTTGTTGTTGACGGGATTTGAACCTTGGATCTTTAGAAGAGAGATTTAAATATAGAATATTCTTTATTATTAGATCTAACGACTATCATCTATTTACTAAATATCTAACGGTCACTATTCTTTTAGATGGTTGAACCAAGTTGAACCAAACAACCAAATTATACCCTTGTTTGCTTATTCTTTTAGATGGTTGAACCAAGTTGAACCAAACAACCAAATTATAGCCTTGTTTGCTTATTATATAATAGTATAGATGTGACTTACTTGAGTCACTTTTGCAGTCAATGACTTACTTATACATTTAGCCGTAGCGAGTGACCTACATAATTAATCCTTTTAGGATGTATCCAATAACATCATCATAAAAGGGGATCATTTTGTGAGTTTAACCTGTTGTCCGCTCTGGGTTGTGGCCAAAGCCCAAACGGATATATTTTTGGGCTCCTCTCAAAAGGCCTCATACTAATGGAGTTATTTAGCAGCTTATATTCAAGATAATTTTTCTTTATTTTATCAATGTGGAACGGTTGACACCCACTCTACAATTTCCCCTCAATCCAAGAACCACCTATCTTGTGACCCTTCTACCGCCGCTACTCATCTATGGCTCCTCATCTTGCGGGACACGTCGCACGACCACCTTAGTGTCAGGAAGACTTTCTACAAAAGCCGTCCAAGATCTCTAACCGTAGTTCTGGAGAGCCTTCCACATCACACAACTTGCTCCTCCCAAAAGGCCTCATGGAGTTGTTTGGCGTTGACACCCACTCTACATAACCCTGGAAAGTGTTTTACTATTTGATAAAAGCAATGTCTGGACCTTTTAAATCGTCTGAGAAACATCTTCGTTGGATGCATGGAAGCTTGCCGGACTGCCTACACTGTTGCCAGGAAATTGAAAGAAGTCTTGAATGTAAGTTTGATGGAAACTAAAATAGATTTTTTTTTGTCTGATTCCAATCATTTAGCAAAGTAATATGAACATACAGGATCAAACTGTTAGTATTGGTGCCCTAGAGTCAATACAATCAATTGTATTTGTGTTTGAGTGATTTTATATATTTGATATATATATTTATTATTGGCTTTATTTACTGCGAAATAAATAAAGTATAATAAATGTCCTTGGAATCTTGATACAAATTATGTAGTTGCAAGTATGTGACTTGAACATGAGATTATATAATGATTGTATCATATTCTTAAATGTCCCTAGCCGAGTATTATTATTACTTAGGACAATAATAATACATTAAGGCTAGTATGTTTATTGACAAGATGACCACATCTCATTGGTCATAAGTATGCAGATACTAAAAGCAATGCATAGGTAACTGTACGAGTACAGGGTACTGGACAGACCCACCGTGAGATACATCATGGTAAATAATAATAATAAATGTGTCATATGTATTCTCACAATGATAATGGTGTAATGATCCTTAGACCTGAAGTCGTTATAATTCTACATGAGAATTAATATATTTTGAATTCGTCAAAAGTTATCTTTAACCGGATAATGATAAAGGTGAATATCGGATATATTATGAATCATGTGAGAAATATGAACGATCTAGATGGGATTTAAATCTCCTGATAAAGGAGTGATATTATCGGCCTCTTGTTTGAGTGAGACTATGAAATGCATGGCCATGCTCAAATGTTGATTTGATTAAATAGTCTACTCATCGATCAAGAAAATGAAGATTAAATTATGAAGAGGATGACACATTACATGCCTCGAGGTTAATCTATAATATCATGATTTAAAGGGATTATATTACATGGAACATTAGTCATAAAAGGTTGATTGAATCGTTGATTTAATTATTGTTTAATTGGGTAGAAATAATGTGTTACTAGACGCCGCTTATTGTTTGTAATTTTATTAGAGAATAAAATTATTGCCAATTAAATAATAACCTACAGGGTCACACACATAGAATGTTTAAAAGGGAAATTAATTTATTTCATGAATTTAAATTAATAATAATTTAAATTATGATTTTAAATTAATAATAAATAATAATTCGAATTTTATAAAATTAATTAAGTGAGACTTGATTAGTTAAAGATAAAATTTGAAGATGTATTTTCTTGACTTATTTGATTAATTAAGTATGACTTAATTAATTTATTTAAATAAATAAGATTTGTTTAAATAAAAATGGCCTAATTGTTTAATGGTCCATTTTTCTTTATTTCTCTTTATAAGCCAAAGGTTGGCTAGTCTTCTTGTAACAACACAACTGAAAATTTCAGTTCATACACATCTTAGAGACAAGGGAGAAATCAAGATTTGTCAAGAACACATCGGTTTATTTATTTTGGCTAGTACCAATATCCGTGGCGTAATCGTTCGACGATTCAAGCAAGCATTCAAGTGTGGATTCCGGTGGAGGAGTTATAATTTTAACTCTCAAGATCAACAAGCTAGGATCTCCATTTGTCATCCATTGGAAAGCTTAAACAAGGTACAATCTTGTTCTTGAGAATTTTTATACCATGATCATCATTTTATACATGGATCCGGGCTTTGGAATTCGTTTTTAATTGTTATTTACGTTATTTCCGTTGCGTTATTATGCCCGAATTCCAACAATGGTATCAGAGCTACATGTATAAAAGGATGATTTGGTGTTGTGTTCTTGAAAATGAATCATACATGAATTTTATGAATTTTTGCCATGCTTCATTTTAACATACAAAAGATTTTATAAATTGTTATGATTGTTTGTATGATGTTATAAATTGTTATAACATGTTTTGGATGATGTACTATATGTTAGATATGTGAATCACATCATTAGAATAATTTTGGATCTGATCAGAACTAATAAAATGCAATCTGAACTGTTCTGGAGCTTTCTGCATTTTCTGGGAAAAACTGAATGTACAGGTGTTGCGCATTCCGGTAATGCGCAACAGGGGTTTACAGATGGGTTGCGCATGTCGGAGATGCGCATCACCCGTAGACAGCAGGTGTTGCGCATGTACGACATGCGTATCACAGTTTTCTGCAGAAACAGTGTGGCGTGCTTTTGCTATTATTGGTGTATTTTAATTCTAATTTTTTTATTTTAGCTTTTGCTTTTGCTTTTGCTTTAATAATACAATTAGTTGCCATGTTAGACTTATTGCCATTAATCATTAGATTCCTCATGCTTTTAATGATTAAAGTTTTAATAATTGAATATTTAAATCATGGATTTAAAAATTACTATTAATTCAAAATTTTATTAATTAATTTAATTTCGAATTTTAATAATGTATTTAAATTATGAATTTGAATATTATTATTAAATTCAAATTTTGATTAATTAATTTCGATTTAATTTTTTTATTCGGATTAAAATTTTAATTAGTTAATTATATTAATTCGAATTTAATTTATTAAATTTGATTTATTTTAATTCCTTTTAAATAATTAGGTATTTAAATTAAGGAGTTAAAATATTAATTGTTATCTATGATATGATCATGATAAAATGTCTATAATTGTTATATGAGCATGGTGCATTGGTTATGGCCTAAAGACCCGTAGAATAAATGTTTTAATTTTATTTATGGTCTGTAATAATTAAATACGACTTGCATGTCGTTATTCTTGTAATTATTATTTCTCGAATGCAACTCAAGTTCTTTTGTAATGTATTTCAAAACGAGCTTGGAGGCAATCAATGGAGGCTTTGGAAGCAATGAAGAATTTTGTAATAATTAGTTATTACAACCATAGATTGACCTTGATCTTTTCATTAGCTCGAAAAGATCGCATAGGATCGGGCCATAACCATTGTACGTTTAATTTTGCGTAACTGCACTTTACATATGATGCATGGATATATTAGATATATGAATGGATGCATGGATGTATGGATATTTTAGAATGTATGTATTAGATACGACACATATGCCATGTTTAAACAAGATAAAATCTGTAACGATTTAAGATTTAAACAGACGATCAAGATTGTTAAATTTTTCCTAAAAATCCCTTAAGAAATATTAAGTTAAACAGATGCTTTCCAACAAATAACACTCATTAAATCCTAGATCATTGAGGAGTGGATTTGCCAAAGCAAGGGCTTCTCTTTTATCGTGGTGAGATGTGATTAAGTAAACAAGCTTACTTAAATTGTTATTGTTGGGTCCAACTTAAATAAGTCGTCATAATAGGATTATGAACTTATAAGCATAGAGTTTAGTGAAATCTATTAGATAGATCGGAGCAATATGTTGTTCACTAAGCTATCCAAGAGTTATATACGATATAATCGACATAAACGGTCTACCTAAATAATCATATTTAAGAGGAAAGCCAAAGCTGACTTAAAATATGACGAAATATGGATCTTGGCTCACTAAGAAAGGTTTTATGGGAACCATTTTCCGAATTGATAGTAAGGGCTATTAATTTGATAAAAATAGTGGGAGGTATATTACGAATATGCTATAAATCAACTTGAACATAATTGGTTTTACAAACTAACTCATTTTATGCGCTTTTACAAAATTGTAGATAATAAATGGCAAACAACACAAACCACTTTTCGATACGATCAGTCCTAGAAAAGGAAAAGCTGACAGGGACAAACTTCCTAGATTGGTTTAGGAACTTGAGGATTGTCCTCAGGCAGGAGCGAAAGCTGTATGCCATTGAAGTTCCTCACCCAAATCCTCTTCCTGCTGGAGCCACACGTGCCGAGCAAAATGCTTATCAGAAGCATTTGGATGACTCAAATGATGTGTCATGCCTTATGCTTGCATGCATGGCTCCCGAGATTCAAAAGCAACATGAGTTGATGAATGCTTTTGAAATAATTGAGCACCTCAAAAGCATGTTTGAAGGACAAGCTCGCCAGGAGAGATATGATACGAGCAAGGCTTTGTATGCTTGCAAACAGGGAGAGCGAGACCCGGTTGGACCACACGTTCTTAAGATGATTGGGTACATTGAACAACTAAGTACCTTGGGCTTCCCGATTGGTCCGGAGGCTCAAATAGATTTGATCTTACAATCACTTAACAAGAACTTTTCTCAATTCGTTATGAACTACAACATGAATGAGATAGATAAGACACCCACTGAATTGTTGGGCATGTTAAGAACTGCTGAAACCAACATTCAGAAGAAATCTCCTACTCCCATGCTGATGGTGAACAAAGGAGGTGCCAAGGGGAAAAGAAAGTGGAAGGGCAATAAGAAGAGGAATGTGTCCAAATCTGCTGCCAATCCTAATTCTGCTCCCAAGAAGGCTACCAAGCCTAAAGGGGGTGTTGAAAAGGGTGATTGTCACCACTGTGGTAAACCGGGACACTGGAGGAGAAACTGTCATGCATATTTGGAAGAACTTAAGAAGAAGAAGGCTGCTGGCCAGACTTCTGCTTCAGGTATTTATGTAATAGAAGTCAATTTGTCTACTTCTACATCTTGGGTATTGGATACCGGATGCGGTTCTCACATTTGTATAAATGTGAAGGAACTGCAAAGGAGTAGGGCACTGGCTAAGGGAGAGGTAGACCTACGAGTTGGAAATGGAGCAAAGGTTGCTGCTTTGGCTGTAGGGACTTACCATTTATCGTTGCCCACTGGGCTTATATTAGAACTTGAAAACTGTTTGTATGTGCCTTCTATTTGTAGAAACATTATTTCTGTTTCTTGTTTGGACAAGAAAGGTTTTTCATTTACCTTTAAAGACAATGGTTGCTCTTTTGGTTTGAATGACATTACCTATGGTGTTGCACAATTATTTAACGGTTTGTATGTTCTTAATTTAGATACTCCTATCTTGAATGTAAATAACAAACAACTTAAGACTAATGACTCAAATCAAACATACCTTTGGCACTGTCGTCTAGGCCATATAAACGAGAAACGCATTTCCAAGTTACATCAAGATGGTTTCTTGGATCAGTTTGATTTTGAATCATATGATGAATGCGAGGCTTGTTTACTAGGCAAGATGACTAAAACTCCTTTTACCGGACAGGGTAAGAGGGCCACCGTACGACTAGAACTAATACATAGCGATGTATGTGGTCCTATGAGATCGATGGCAAGGGGTGGCTATTTCTACTTCATTACGTTTACTGATGATTTCAGTAGATATGGATATGTGTATCTTTTGAAGAACAAATCCGAAGCATTTGAAAAGTTCAAAGAGTATAAGGCAGAAGCAGAAAAGCAAACTGGCGAAAGCATAAAAACTCTAAGATCTGATCGAGGAGGTGAATACTTAAGCCATGAGTTTAAGAACTATTTGAGGGAGTGTGGTATTGTATCACAACTAACTCCTCCTGGAACAACACAATGGAATGGGGTTTCTGAAAGGAGGAATCGTACCTTGTTGGACATGGTGCGATCTATGATGAGTCAAGCAGATCTTCCAATTAGTTTCTGGGGTTATGCCCTGGAAACGGCTGCATATACACTAAACCGTGTACCTACTAAAACGGTTCAACAAACTCCATATGAGATATGGACAGAGAAATGGCAAAGCATGTCCTTTATGAAAGTATGGGGATGTGAAGCATTTGTGAAACGCCTAACATCAGACAAGCTTGGACCGAAATCTGAAAAATGTAATTTTGTGGGATACCCAAATGAAACGAAGGGTTATTCTTTCTATAGTCCCTCGGAGAACAAAGTAATTGTTGCTCGAACTGCTGTATTCTTAGAAAGAGAGCTAGTCTCTAGAAAAGACAGTGGGAGGAAAATAGATCTCGATGAAGATCGAGAACCACTTGATAATGTTGAACCAGAGGTGGATCATGAGCAAGAAATACAAGATAACATTGCTCAAGAAACACAGGTTGTTCGTAGATCTAGTAGGATTCGCCATGAGTCAAAGAGGAATTATGGATTTCTCTTAACTCAAAATGACGAAGTGATGCTCATAGACCAAGATGAGCCTCTCACCTACCAAGATGCTATGAACTCACCAGACTCTGAGAGATGGCAAGAAGCCATGAATTCTGAGATGGATTCCATGTATGAAAACCAAGTATGGACTTTGGTTGATCCACCTGAAGGGGTAAAACCTATAGAGTACAAATGGATTTTCAAGAAGAAAATCGACATGGAAGGTAAAGTACAGACCTATAAAGCTCGACTGGTTGCAAAAGGTTTCAAACAAATTCATGGTATTGATTATGATGAAACTTTTTCACCAGTAGCAATGATAAAATCCATCAGAATTTTGCTTGCAATAGCGGCTTACTATGATTACGAAATATGGCAGATGGATGTCAAAACAGCCTTCCTTAACGGGAGCCTTGAAGAAGATGTGTACATGACACAACCTGAAGGTTTTGGAAATCCAAAGGATGCCGGAAAGGTATGTAAGCTGCATAGATCCATTTATGGATTGAAGCAGGCCTCTCGGAGATGGAACATCCGGTTTGATGAAATAGTCAAAGGTTTTGGCTTTATTCAGAACGTGGATGAACCATGTGTTTACAAAAAGGTTAGTGGGAGCCATGTGGCATTCCTAGTATTATATGTCGATGATATATTATTAATAGGGAATGACATTCCTTCTCTACAGGCTGTAAAGACTTGGTTAGGACAAAGTTTTTCTATGAAAGACTTGGGCGAGGCTACCTATATATTAGGGATCAGGATCTATAGAGATAGATCAAGAAGATTAATCGGCTTAAGCCAGAGTACATATATTGACAAGATTTTGCATCGTTTTGGAATGCAAGATGCAAAAAGGGGATATGTCCCCATATCTCATGGGATAACGATCTCAAAAGAGAATGGTCCTAAATCATTGGATGATAAGGACCGCATGAGTAAGATACCATATGCTTCAGCAATTGGATCTATCATGTATGCAATGATATGTACTCGTCCGGATGTCTCGTATGCTTTGAGCATGACGAGCAGATACCAGTCTAATCCAGGTGAAGGTCACTGGACGGCGGTCAAGAATATTCTTAAGTACTTGAAAAGGACTAAAGATTCATTCTTGGTGTATGGAGGAGAGGAGAAGCTAACGGTAAAGGGTTACACGGATGCTAGTTTCCAGACTGACAGAGATGACTCTGTGTCTCAGTCTGGATTTGTGTTTTGCCTAAATGGAGGTGCTGTATGCTGGAAAAGTTCGAAGCAAGACACAGTAGCTGATTCTACAATGGAATCCGAGTATATTGCGGCATGTGAAGCAGCCAAGGAGGCTGTATGGATACGGAAGTTCATTACAGTACTTGGTGTAGTTCCATCGATCGCAGATCCCATAGATCTTTACTGCGATAATAATGGAGCTATACCACAAGCCAAGGAGCCGAGAGCTCACAGCAGAACAAAGCATATACTTCGGAGATATCACCTTATTCGAGAGATAAATGATAGAGGAGATATTCACATATGTAAAGTGCATACTGATGATAATATTGCAGACCCGCTGACTAAGGCTCTGTCGCAGCAGAAGCATGAATGTCACAATAGTAGCATGGGTATTCGATACATGGGTGATTGGCTCTAGTGCAAGTGGGAGATTGTTAGTATTGGTGCCCTAGAGTCAATACAATCAATTGTATTTGTGTTTGAGTGATTTTATATATTTGATATATATATTTATTATTGGCTTTATTTACTGCGAAATAAATAAAGTATAATAAATGTCCTTGGAATCTTGATACAAATTATGTAGTTGCAAGTATGTGACTTGAACATGAGATTATATAATGATTGTATCATATTCTTAAATGTCCCTAGCCGAGTATTATTATTACTTAGGACAATAATAATACATTAAGGCTAGTATGTTTATTGACAAGATGACCACATCTCATTGGTCATAAGTATGCAGATACTAAAAGCAATGCATAGGTAACTGTACGAGTACAGGGTACTGGACAGACCCACCGTGAGATACATCATGGTAAATAATAATAATAAATGTGTCATATGTATTCTCACAGTGATAATGGTGTAATGATCCTTAGACCTGAAGTCGTTATAATTCTATATGAGAATTAATATATTTTGAATTCGTCAAAAGTTATCTTTAACCGGATAATGATAAAGGTGAATATCGGATATATTATGAATCATGTGAGAAATATGAACGATCTAGATGGGATTTAAATCTCCTGATAAAGGAGTGATATTATCGGCCTCTTGTTTGAGTGAGACTATGAAATGCATGGCCATGCTCAAATGTTGATTTGATTAAATAGTCTACTCATCGATCAAGAAAATGAAGATTAAATTATGAAGAGGATGACACATTACATGCCTCGAGTTTAATCTATAATATCATGATTTAAAGGGATTATATTACATGGAACATTAGTCATAAAAGGTTGATTGAATCGTTGATTTAATTATTGTTTAATTGGGTAGCAATAATGTGTTACTAGACGCCGCTTATTGTTTGTAATTTTATTAGAGAATAAAATTATTGCCAATTAAATAATAACCTACAGGGTCACACACATAGAATGTTTAAAAGGGAAATTAATTTATTTCATGAATTTAAATTAATAATAATTTAAATTATGATTTTAAATTAATAATAAATAATAATTCGAATTTTATAAAATTAATTAAGTGAGACTTGATTAGTTAAAGATAAAATTTGAAGATGTATTTTCTTGACTTATTTGATTAATTAAGTATGACTTAATTAATTTATTTAAATAAATAAGATTTGTTTAAATAAAAATGGCCTAATTGTTTAATGGTCCATTTTTCTTTATTTCTCTTTATAAGCCAAAGGTTGGCTAGTCTTCTTGTAACAACACAACTGAAAATTTCAGTTCATACACATCTTAGAGACAAGGGAGAAATCAAGATTTGTCAAGAACACATCGGTTTATTTATTTTGGCTAGTACCAATATCCGTGGCGTAATCGTTCGACGATTCAAGCAAGCATTCAAGTGTGGATTATGGTGGAGGAGTTATAATTTTAACTCTCAAGATCAACAAGCTAGGATCTCCATTTGTCATCCATTGGAAAGCTTAAACAAGGTACAATCTTGTTCTTGAGAATTTTTATACCATGATCATCATTTTATACATGGATCCGGGCTTTGGAATTCGTTTTTAATTGTTATTTACGTTATTTCCGTTGCGTTATTATGCCCGAATTCCAACAATGGTATCAGAGCTACATGTATAAAAGGATGATTTGGTGTTGTGTTCTTGAAAATGAATCATACATGAATTTTATGAATTTTTGTCATGCTTCATTTTAACATACAAAAGATTTTATAAATTGTTATGATTGTTTGTATGATGTTATAAATTGTTATAACATGTTTTGGATGATGTACTATATGTTAGATATGTGAATCACATCATTAGAATAATTTTGGATCTGATCAGAACTAATAAAATGCAATCTCAACTGTTCTGGAGCTTTCTGCATTTTCTGGGAAAAACTGAATGTACAGGTGTTGCGCATTCCGGTAATGCGCAACAGGGGTTTACAGGATGCAAGGGAACTAACAATCATTTGGGGTTCCGACACTCGATACTGGAAATGGGAGGGCATGCAAATTGGGTGAGTTGAACAGGGCCTTATATTAAAATAGCTAGATAAGAATGAACAAAATATCATTCAGACAAATGATCTGCTATTGTTCATTCCTTCCATTTTCTTCTCTTCCTGCTTTATACAACACTTAAATTTTCTCTATATTCAAACTTTTTGTTGATGTTATGCAGTGGACATTGCTTGGAAGTTGCTGAATTAATTAATGTCTGCTGGCTGGAAATTAATGGAAAGTATGCGATGAAAAAACTTACTGAAGGAATGGATTACCAAGTGAAGTTTTTGGTGAAGCTTTTGTGCAATTTTAACATCGACAAACCAGTGACCTTTAGCCTCACTACTCCAGACGGATGCAAGCAAGAGCATAAAGAGAACATGATGACAATGCCAAGAAATGAAATCATATCCATCACTGCCGGGGAATTTCAGACCCCCCGCAGTAATTGTGGATGTGGAGAAGTCAAGTTCTCCATGATGAACACTGATGGATTTTGGAAGCATGGCATGGTTGTCATTGGAGCCGTTGTTGTCCCTAAATTTATGTAATTAAATAAAACCAGTATACTGGTGAATTACTCCTAATACCATCTGTCATATATGAATAAAAGCAACACATACATGGGTGGTTGCTATAAGCATGATATGTAATAGAAATTAACTACCTACTGATGGTGGCTTGATGAGTGTGCAATATCAATCAAATAAATAAATATGATAAGGTGGTTTACTATTTACTTACAATGTGGTTATGGTTCAAATTATTTCTGTTGCTTAAATCCGTGATTAGTTTGTTTAAGTTTCTATAAGAACATAGATTTCATCCCATAATATGAATTTTCTTTTTTAGACATGAATTTTAAGTGACATAATTGAGTTATCATTTCAATTCTAAAATTTGAATTTGTATGTTTAAGTGTTACTGAATTAAAAATAATTCAAATCTAATTTTTTTGATAATCTATTATCTATTATCTATCTATCTATTTATCTATTTTTTCTCTATAATAGGAGAACACAACGATAAAAAGAGCAAAAAAGAAACCCCTATAAAATTACTGATATAACCCTGCATTTTACAAATTTACATACCTGCCACCGTGGCCGATACATGGCCTTCCGCTTCATTTTTTTAACTGATGTTAGGAAATGGGCCACCTAAAATAACATGGGCCATAATTTTGATTTTAAGCTAGAAACTAACATGGGCAAGCCTAATGTTCTACTACGTGAGCTAATAAAGTTGAAATGCGTCCGGTGATGTTTTGAATTTGCTTTTAGGCTTGAAATGAACATGGCCCATAATTAACAAGTTAAATTAGGAAGCTATAACAATGATAATTAGAAAATAAATGTACAGGATTTATTCAGTATTAAAATGGCCACCTAAAAGAAAAATTTTATTTCTGATTTAACTACTGAACTAACATGATGAACATAAGTTTTTAAAAAACCGAATAAATTACAAACTATTAGCTCACAACATCCTTATCCAGCAGCGCAACAACATCCTTATCCAGCTCCCAGAGAAGAAAAGGAGAAAGGAAGAAAACCATAACCAATTTCCCGATAACGTGCCTCGTACTTGACCCGCTTTCGATTAGCCGCATCAGTCACAACCCGTCCCGGAACAATCCAGTTTGTGTCAAAGGAGAAGATCCTGTCAAATCAAAAGTTTTAGTGTTTATTTTTGGTAGGGTTATCCTAATTAGTAAAATAAATAAATAATAAAATATTGTAATTAATGGTAATTAGTTGATTGTCTTTTTAATTAAAAATGTTTACTTTTAATTGAAGATATTACCTATTATAAATACCTAAAATATCGTATCTCCAATCATTAATATTTATTTTCTAATTTAAATATGTTACCTTTTAATTTAAAACATAATCTTGCAATCATTAATATGTACCCAAAAATATCACACCATATCTTTCAATCACTAATAAAATTTATACTATCTATAATAGGCGAAGCATTGAAAGTTTGGTGGGTGGATCGGTCGATACGGTACTTTGTATTTTTACTTAATTACCCTTATTTAGCTATTTTTTAATTAATCTCCTACAAAACATCTTTTTTTAGTGCTCATCTCATCTCTGAATAAATAAAATGATCAATAAATTAAAGTAGTGATATTATTATATGTATGGCGAAAAATGTGCAATTGTACTAAAAAAATCCTTAAATAATAAAAATGCACGAATTTATGTCAATTGCTAGAAGATGATCCGTGCCTCGCACGGATTATTATGCTAGTCTATATTATTATATAAAAGCCGAAACATTAAAAGTTTGGTCGGTCGGTCGGTACAGTACCTATTGATTTTACTTATTTACCCTTACTCATCCTACTAACTAATCAATTTCTTTTTTTCAGGTTAAACATATTATCTTTTCTACTTTTCAATAATTAAATAATTTCCTTTTTCAGGTAAAATATAATATCTTATATATTTTATCTGAAGAAAATTTCTTCTTTATTAATCAATTTCCCTTTTTAGGTTAAACATATTACCTTTCTATTTTTCAAAAACAAAATAATTTCTTTTTTCAGGTAAAATACAATATCATTTACATTCTATCTTACTAAAATTTCTCCTTTTTTAAAAACACTACGAACAATTTTGTTTAATCAAATAACGTAATTATACTAGCCTAAATCCCGTGCGATGCACGGATTATTTTAATATTATGTAAAAAATTGATTAATTTAAAATTAATTTGATAATAATTATATAAATGTTATCGGTTATATTTCTAGAAAAGGAGGAATTTTAGTTTGAAAATATAGAGAAGATAATAGGTTTTAGTTGAAAAGGGTAATCGATTAATTATTAATAATTATAAAATTATTATTTGATTTTATTAAATAGAATGACCCCTGATATGATTAGAAAAAGAGAGGATTTAGTTAGAGAAAATCAAAAAGGTAATATATATTCTAGGTGAAAAAGGTAATTGATTAGTTTATAGTAATTATAATTTAATTACGTTATTTTACTAAATACAATTTCTCGTAATGTTTTTAGAAAAGGAAAAATTAATATTGTCCGTGATATTTCTATTAAAAGAGAGATTTTAATTAGAAAAATAGAAAAGATGATATATTTTAGTTGAAAAGGTAATCGGTTAATTATTAGTATTATAATATTATTATTTTATTTTTATTAAATTGAAACACCCGTGATATAATTGGAAAAAAAGAGGTTTTAGTAAGAGAAAAGAAAAAAGGTAACGTGTTTTGGCTGAAAAAGGTAATCGTCCATGATATAATTGGAAAAAGAAAGATTTTAGTTAGAGAAAATAGATAAGGTAACGTGTTGTGACTGAAAAAGGTAATTGATTAGTTAATAGCAACTATAATATAATTACGTTATTTTATTAAACAAAATTGCTCATAGTGTTTTTAAAAAGGAAAAATTTTAGTTAGATAAAATGTAAAAGATATTCTAATTTACCTGAAAAAGGAAATTATTTAATTATTGAAAAATAGGAATGGTAATATTTTAACCTGAAAAAAATTGATTCATAAAGGAGAAATTTTAGTTAGATAAAATATAAAAGATATTGTATTGTATCTAAAAAGGAAATTATTTAGTTAGTAGATATGCAATTGAGTAAGGGTAAATAAGTAAAATCAACATGTAAAGGAGATTTTAGTAAGATAAAAGAAAAAATGTAACGTGTTTTGGCTGAAAAAGGTAACAGTCCATGATATAATTGGAAAAAGAAAGATTTTAGTTAGAGAAAAGAGGTAAGGTAACGTGTTGTGACTGAAAAAGGTAATTGGTGTTGTGACTGAAAAAGGTAATTGATTAGTTAATAGTAACTATAATATAATTATGTTATTTTATTAAACAAAATTGCTCGTAGTGTTTTTAAAAAGGAAGAATTTTAGTTAGATAAAATGTAAAAGATATTCTAATTTACCTGAAAAGGAAATCATTTAATTATTGAAAAATAAGAATGGTAATATGTTTAACCTGGAAAAAAAATTGATTCATAAAGGAGAAATTTTAGTTAGATAAAATATAAAAGATATTGTATTTTATCTAAAAAAGAAAATTATTTAGTTTTTGAAAAATAGAAAAGATATAATATGTTTAACCTGAAAAAGGAAATTGATTAGTTAGTAGATATGCAATTGAGTAAGGGTAAATAAGTAAAATCAACAGTTACTGTACCGACCGACCGACCGACCGACCAACTAACCAAACTTTTAATGTTTCGGTTTTTATATAATAGTATAGATTATAATTACTATTAACTAATCAATTACCCTTTTCAACCACATTACCTTTTTTCTTTTCTGTAACTAAAATCTCTCTTTTTCCAATTATATCATGTACGATTACCTTTTTCAGCCAAAACAAGTTAACTTTTTTATTTTTACTTACTAAAACCTCTCTTTATCTCTCTTTTTCCAATTATATCATGGACGATTACCTTTTTCAGCCAAAACACGTTAACTTTTTTATTTTCTCTTACTAAAACCTCTCTTTTTCCAATTATATCACGGGCGTTTCTATTTAATAAAAGTAAAATAATAATATCATAATACTAATTATTAACCGATTACCTTTTCAGCTAAAACATATCATCTTTTCTATTTTTTCCAAATTAAATTCTCTTTTTTCCTAGAAATATCACGGGCAACATTAATATCTCATTTTCTAAAAATACTATGAGCAATTTTATTAGTAAAGTAACATAATTAAATTATAATTACTATAAACTAATTAATTACCTTTTTCAGGTAAAATATAATATCTTTAATATTAAAAGCCGAAATATTAAAAGTTTGGTCAGTCGGTCAGTCGGTCTGTACGATATCGGTTGATTTTACTTATTTACCCTTACTCAATTACAGATAAAATCCATCTTACTAACTAATCAATTTCCTTTTTCAGGTTAAACATATAATCTTTTCTATTTTTCAATAACTAAATAATTTCCTTTTTCAGGTAAAATACAATATCTTTAATATTTTATCTAACTAAAATTTTTCCTTCATTAATCAATTTCTTTTTTTAAGTTAAACATATTACCTTTTCTATTTTTCAATAACTACATAATTTACTGAAAATACAATATCTTTTACATTTTATCTAAATAAAATTTCTCTTTTTTTAAAAACACTACGAACAATTTTGTTTAATAAATAACATAATTATATTATAATTACTATTAACTAATCAATTACATTTTTCAGCCAAAACATGTTATTTTTTCTCTTTTCTACAACTAAAATCTCTCTTTTTCCAATTATATCATGGACGGTTACCTTTTCAGTCAAAACAAGTTACCTTTTTTCTTTTCTCTTACTGAAACCTCTCTTTTTCCCAATTATATCACGGACATTTCTTTCAATAAAAATAAAACAATAATATTATAATACTAATAATTAACCGATTACCTTTTTAGCTAAAACGTATCATCTTTTCTATTTCTTCTAATTAAATTCCATTTTTTCTAGAAATATCACAAGTAACATTAATTTCTCATGTTCTAACAAGTATGAGTAATTTTATTTAGTAAAATAACATAATTTAATTATAATTACTATAAACTAAAAAAATTACCTTTTTCACATAAATCATGTCATCTTTTTAATTTTCCCGTTGCCTTTCTATTTTCTGTAACTAAAATCTCTCTTTTTCCAATTATATCACGGACGGTTCTATTTAATACAATAAACTAATATTATAATATCAATAACTAATCGATTACCTTTTTCAGCTAAAACGTATCATCTTTTCTATATTTTCTAACTAAAATCTCTCTTTTAATAAAAATATCACGGACAATAATAATTTCTCTTTTTCTTAAAATATTACGAGAAATTGTATTTAGTAAAATAACTAAATAAATTATAATTATTATAAACTAATCAATTACCTTTTTCACCTAGAAGATGTTACTTTTTGATTTTCTCTAACTAAATCATCTCTTTTTCTAATTTTAATTAAAAGACATTAACTTTTAACTGATTATATTACCTTATATAAACACCTAAAATATAGTATCTTCTAATCAATAAAATTTATTTTCAAATTAAAACAATTTAACTTTTAATTTAAAACATAATCTTGCAATAATTAACATATACCTAAAAATATCACACCATATCTTCTAATCACTAACAAAATATAATAGAAATCCATATACAACGAATAATGACCGTTAGATTTTTAGTAAAAAATCAGAATCGTTAGATCTAATGTTTAGATATACTATATGATTAAATTAATTTACTAAAATTTTAAGGTTCGAATTCCGTCAACGACATATTTATTTTAGAATTTTATAATGTAAGTTTTAAACCATGCATATCATTAATTACATTCATATTAAATTATTTAAATTAAAATTAAAATAAATTATTAAAAATAATAATTATATAAAAATATAATTGTAACCTAAAATAAAATTTATTCCATATAAAAAGAAATCCAAAGTTTTGGTTTTCGGATTGGTTATCCTATTTATTAAAATAAATAATAACATAATATAATTAATAGCAATTAATCGATTTGCCTTTTTCACATTTACTTTTAGTTGAATATATTGTCTTTTATACACACCTAAAAAATCAATCGTATCATATCTTTCAATCAATAATATTTTCTTTCTAATTAAAATATATTACTATTTTGATTTAAAACTAATCCTATAATCATCAATATATACCCGAAAATATCACACCATATTCTTTAATTATTAATAAAATTTATTAAAAATCTGAATACATTGTTTATAGTAGGAAAACATTAGTATAATCTGTAAACATGAGTATATTAAATTATATTAAATTAAAATTAAAAAAATATTAAAAATAGTGATTATATAAAAACATATTGTATTGTTAAATAAAATTTATAACATAATAAAAGAAACCCGTGCATCGCACGGGCATTGAAAGTTTGTCGGTTTGATTTTCAACACGGTCATCCTAATTATTAAAATAAATAGTAAAATAATATAATTAGTGATAATTAGCCGATTGTTTTTTTAATTAAAAGAAGTTTACTTTTAATTGATTGATGATATTACCTTTTATAAACACCTAAAATATCGTATCTTCCAATCAATAATATTTCTTTCTAAATAAAACACGTTAACTTTTAATTTAAAATATAATCTTACAATAATTAATATATACCCAAAAATATAACACTATATCGTCTAATCACTAACAAAATATAATAGAAATCTGAATACAACGAATAATGACCGTTAGATTTTTAGTAAAAAATCAGAATCGTTAGATATAACGATTAGATATATTATATGTTTAAATTAATTTACTAAAATTTCAAGGTTCGAATTCTATCAACGACATTTTTTTAAAAATTTTATTATATAAGTTTTAAACCACATAATTGTGCAATCATTAATATATACTCAAAAATATTATACCATTTTGCTGTTAGATTTTTAGTAATTAATAAGAACCGTTAGCTATAATTATAAGGTATATTTTATGATTAAAGTGCTTTACTAAAAATTCAATTTCGAATCCCGTCAACGACATATTTAACTTAAAATTCTATAATATAAATTTTAAATCATGCATATAATTAACTAAATTTAGATTCAATTATATTAAAATAATATTAAAATAATTTTTATAAAATAATGATTATATAAAAACATAATTATAGCATAAAATAAAATTTATAATATATTAAAAGAAACTCGTGCATCACATGGGTTATAAGCTAGTATTATTAATAGCAGAACATGAGGTTTTGTGAGACAATTTATTCAACATGAAATTACTAATTTACCCTTCCTACTGGTGAGAATTGAACCCTTGACCACTAACTTGTAAGTGAGAATCCATACCACTATGCTAGACATGAGTTTTGAATAAATTATAAAACTCATTATTAATATACCATGAGACAACCCTCATATATTATATTAATGATAAAAAAAATGTTCCTAGAGATAATTGAACATTGACCTCTAACTTAGAAAAAAGATTCTGTTATGCCATAATTTTGGCATGTCTAATAATCTCCCAAATTTCTAATAATTATTAATTATTAATTCTGATTAATAATTATTGCTTAACTGCTAAGTTTTATCCTCTCTCTGAAACGAGGAAAGAATCAATCTCAATAAATCAATAACGGAAAATATCTCCAAACGATATTCTTCAAATCAGGAAGATATCACAACGATAAGATTAAATTAGATAAAATCAGTAATTACCAAGATTAACGAAGTTTATCCCTAAAGTCTCTAAGGGATAGACACAAATCAATTTCACAGAACTGCGTAGGCTTGATCCTATATAAACATATAGGTACGCAGGCATCTTGGCAGAAGAGATGACCGATACACGAGACAAATCGAGACACCTGCCAAGTCCAGCCCCCTCTTTTTTCATAAACCCTAAATCCCCTAAAACAGTCACATTCATACAATTCGCTCTATTATTCCAGCATCCCTCCGATTTCGTGTTACGAAATTCCTCCAACAACATTTGGCGCTAGAAGGAGGGGCAATTTTCGTTTGAGGAGGACAAACGAATATCACTTACATGGGGATTTTTGGGTTTTATTATAATTAGGGGCTTCAACGGTTAAGAGAAACACCGCGGGACATACAAATCACAACGTTAGAAGAGCAGCTTTTGTTCGAGATGGAAGCAAGCAAACTCAAGGAATAAAAAACATGAAGCGAAGAAACAAAAATATGAAAATGAAGGCCAAGGTCCACGCGCGGCAAGGCATGCGAGCAGAGGCCAAAGGAGATTGGAGTCTACCAATAAAGAAATAGAAGAAGATAGTTGAATTGCACGTACGTACATGGACCAGTAGCAATATTAAAAAAATGGAGCAAGAAAACAAAGGAGACGTGAGTTAGCAAGCGCTGCGAAAAAAAAAAAAAGAACAGAAGAATAAAAAAGGGAAGCCAGGTGAGGGAAAATAAAGAAAAAATCGAAGAAAAAAGATAGATAAAAAACCATGCAACCAACAGCGGAAGCGAGCAACAAAAAGGAAAAAATAAAGCTTCGGACAAAAACATGGCGCAGCACAGCAAAAAAAAAAGGAAACAAAAAGGAACAGCATGATTTCAAGAAAAAGCAAAAGCACAGCAGCAAGAGGCAACCACGGGAAGTATTCTGAAATCCACCTGAAACAAAGATACGTTTTATTTACTCCACTCGATCTAATTTTCTGCAATTAATTCTATACTGCCACACATGCATAAAATCATGTTTTTCAAATATTTTTTCTGGAAAAATATTTATTATTCAGAAAATTCGTGCGAGCAATATATTTTTATGCTTGTAAAATTATTACAATTTAGAAAATATCGTACGAGATATTTATGTTGATGAATTGCGGATATTTTACAATCCCGTACGAGCTGCATGCTTTGAAAGAAAAAATACATATACGAGATGTATTATTTTGAAAAGATTTTTTTTACAGAGAACAAGAAGCATTATTTTCTTAGAAAATAAATATCGCGACTTTCTTAAAAGAGCATATTTGTTATTGCATTTGGATTTGTAAAGATTTTTCATATATCGTCGCGATAGTACATATATGTCAAAAATATTTTCAAACTTGCGAACTAAATTGTCAAGTAGGGTAGCCTGGACAAGCTATAAATCTCGTAATGCTACATGCTTAGTAAAGTGCAGTGCAGCACCATCTGGATTATTGAAGGCTCATGGCCAGATCTCTCAAGATCGCATGGGTGGAGGCATCCCTATGCAAACTATCTTTATTGAAGGCCCATGGCCAGATCTCAAGATCGCATGGGTGGAGGCATCCCTATGCACAATTACATTGAAGGCCCATGGCCAGATTCTCACAATCGCTTTGAAGGCCCATGGCCAGATCTCTCAAGATCGCATGGGTGGAGGCATCCCTATGCACAATTACATTGAAGGCCCATGGCCAGATTCTCACAATCGCATGGGTGGAGGCATCCCTATGCACAACTACATGTACATGTACATCTACATCTACATCTTATCTACATCGAAGACTCCGCAAGACACATCATTATGTGATTGCATCAAACACATCCTTATGTGGTTGCATCAGACACTTGAAAAGCGTGTATGCCAGCTCGGGATATATACAAACGACAAGGTCCTAACTAGACAACAAGGATCGCAATGGATTTCATACGAATTATTTATACTCGCACATTTGAAAACCTTGGCAAAAATGTATCTTATATTGGTCATCGCATGGTGTCACACTTGCATCCGCATACGCCTAACGAGCACAGTGGTGCTCTAAGTATTTTTCTAATCATCTATTTTCAGTTTTTTTAGCGACTCAAGAAATTTGAAAGCTTGAAGAATGTTTAGTTCTCCACTGCAGCAAGCTACACTGAAGAACTGGGGGCTAGTTGTTATGCCATAATTTTGGCATGTCTAATAATCTCCCAAATTTCTAATAATTATTAATTATTAATTCTGATTAATAATTATTGCTTAACTGCTAAGTTTTATCCTCTCTCTGAAACGAGGAAAGAATCAATCTCAATAAATCAATAACGGAAAATATCTCCAAACGATATTCTTCAAATCAGGAAGATATCACAACGATAAGATTAAATTAGATAAAATCAGTAATTACCAAGATTAACGAAGTTTATCCCTAAAGTCTCTAAGGGATAGACACAAATCAATTTCACAGAACTGCGTAGGCTTGATCCTATATAAACATATGGGTACGCAGGCATCTTGGCAGAAGAGATGACCGATACACGAGACAAATCGAGACACCTGCCAAGTCCAGCCCCCTCTTTTTTCATAAACCCTAAATCCCCTAAAACAGTCACATTCATACAATTCGCTCTATTATTCCAGCATCCCTCCGATTTCGTGTTACGAAATTCCTCCAACAACAGATTCATTACCACTATACTAGACATCAATTGTGTATATATTATAAAACTCATTATTAATATATGTTGGTCCCGGAGTATATTACAGAAGGGGGGTTGAATGCAATATAGATAATTTCAAATCTTTAACTCAACAACAATGATAAAGATGGTAAACTATCTAGATAAGAATTGCAAACACAAGTAGTAATTCAAGATGTTCTCACAAAATAAATGTTTTATTTATTTTGTAATGTGTTGCTACAACCTCGAGAAAAATGGTTTTCTCAAGCTTCGACTTCTTGTGAGAATCGCTTACAGAAAGAATGAGAGATGTGTCTCTATATAGACTAATCTACCTTTTGCATCTCAGTCACATGGGTGGCGGAGCTGTTGTCGTTTTCAAGTGACAGCTCCTCATAATTTGCCCACACATGTGACCTTTCCTAAAATGCTATACAAACAGAGTTATCTTTAAGTATAAGGCATTCTGGGTTCTTTCCAAACTTAGCTATAACAATTCTAGTAGATGCAGACTTGTCATACTCTTTGAATTGTCGAGCCTTGTCTTGTGATCTCTCAAGCTCCCGTCGTAGTCTTGCAGGTCCGCTACAATCTTTGACGAATTGCAACAAATCTATTTCTCGAACATCTAAACTGTCATGGGGGTTTGACTGAGATAAAATCCCCAAATCAAATAATTCAATGAGACAGTAAACCTTGTCGCCAAGTTTGCTGTCAAAGGAATATTCAGTAGTTGACAGTATGAGCTCCCGCCAATGTTGCTGTCGGAACTCCAAACTTGCTGTCAAGTGTGAGAATGTTGCTGTCCCCTGCTTCAGCCAATGTTGCTGTCAAATGAAACCTGCTGTCATGACCTTGCAACATGCAGTCTTCTTGTAATGTTACCATCAATGTATTGACAGTAACTTTATTATTGCTGTCGAACTGATGTATTCTCTTGAGGCTTGAACATATCAATGAACTTCTTCCAAGATACATACTTATTACATAACAGCAATTATTCGATTACAAGAACACACTCTGGCTGTGACAGTATGTTCAACTTAGCCTATACAAATAAACTAAGTACTAGTTAAGTTGTCTCTACGCTATCACCCATAAATCCTAACAATCTCCCCCAATTTGTTTTTATGGACAATAACAACAAATTCTCAATACAAGCATGCTGACAACTTAACTAACATAGATCAGAATAGGATTCTAGAACATTTCCAAGCATTTAGCATTACATAGGACAATGATCTAAAGCAAAACAAGTACTCCTCGAGGTTGAGTAGATATGAGATTTACTTATCTTGTTATTAAGCTTTCCTGTTCTGTTTGTTTTCTCTCTTTCTGTGGAGAGCTTCTTCTAAGTACTTTCTAAGATCTTGCACTAGCTTCTTTTCATCAGCAGATACAGCATCATCTTCAATCTCATCAATGTACTGTTGGATTTGTTTAGAAGAGACATACTGAACATCTTTCAGATCAAACCATGTTTCAAAATCATAGGTGTAAGTTCTGAATTTCAGGATGTTTTTCACAATCTTGAATCTTCTGCCAGGAAAAGAATTCAAGGTCACTCTTCTGTTTTTGTCAAGTTTTGGATCTTCATCTCTCCTACTATCAAAAATAACTTCCAATTCCCATGCACACAGCATTTCCAGTTTGTGAGATGATCCAACAACTTTCCAGTATAGACCTTTCAATACACTGGTCCTCAGCTTGTGCAAACTATCTGCATAGATTTCTTCTTTGCCATCTATGATACTGAGAGGATTTTCCAATGCACATGGCTAATAGTTTGGAGCTTCACTGTTCATCTTGTTGACTTTCTTGCATTTTTCTTTCAGTTCAGCTTCCACTACCTCAGCAGTCTGTTTACCAATATTAGCTTTTCTCCTAGCAGCTTCAGCAGCTAATTCGGCTTCATAGGCAGCCATTGCTTCAAGTGTATATGAGGGCATCCTTTCTTTCCAATCATACTTAGACACAAGTTCTTCCTCATCTATACTCACATCCTCATTCGCATCATCGATGTTTCTTCAGTCACCGTATTTCTCATAAAATTCAGCATATCTTTCAGCATGGTACTTTTGGATGTGTTTCATGGCTTTCTTAGGAACATTTTTATACGTCCCCATAAGCTCCACCATTCTTTCAAGCACGAAGTAATTGACTCTATGCCTTACTTCTTGTGATGTTTGTTTGAGAGTGTATCTGTCTTTATTGTCGACATATTCACCATAGTGAAGTCCTTCTCAACAAACATGACTTTTGCTTTATCTTTCCAAAGAATGTATCTGGATGCATATTCCTTAGAATTATCCAGCTCCAATTCGACGAAGTGATATCTCGTGTCGCAGATTCCTTCTGGATTTTGAAGATGTTTGTTTCTCTTCTTCGAATAGGCTTCTTAAGAAACATCACTCCATGCTTCTTTTTCCTTGTTGCAGCCTTTGTCTTGCCCTTTCTAGGAACTGTACGCCAGGCTTTTGCTCTTTGTTTTGTCCTCCTAGACTTGGATGTCTTGACAGTTTTGCCTGTGATAGCTTCTTCATTCAAGCTCTTGACAGTGTCTTTCATGATAGTGTCTTCTTTGACAGCAGCTTCTTCGACAATAACTTCACCATTCTTGACAGCTTCCTTGTCGATAGTATCTTTTTCAGCATCAAAATAGTCAATAACCAATCTTAAGATACTTCCTTCTAGTGTGTCAAGAATGTCTGTCTCTCCCACATCTTTAGCTTCAGCATCTTTCTTATTATCCTTGAGAGCTTCTTCCTTTGCTTCCTCCTGAGTCTGACTTGCAATAATCTCAACAGTTTCTTTACCACTTCTAGTTGTACCAGATCCTCCAGTTCAATCAAGATCATCATCATCAAGGATGTCATCATATGTGCAGCTTTCACCACTCTCACTTCTTCTGGCATTAGCTTCAGAAATCAATTTCTTCACTTGAGAGCTAAGACTTTCATCTCTCTTTACCAGCAGTTTGTGAATAGCTTTGACAGCCTTGACTTTGTCTCTGTTTATCTTAGATTTGAGGATCTGTTTCAGCACTCCCAGGATTGTGTTAGTGTGCAATCTGGGTTCTTCACTTAGGATCAGAAATCCAATCCTTTTAGCTCTTGTGCTTGTGGTTGTTCTGTAGCAAATACCATAGGGTTCTTCAATCACTTCTAGTAGCTTTTCTTCAACAAGACCTATAATTTGTGCTAGCAGATTTTTATTGTAGATTGTAGAATTTGCTTTCACTTTCGTTCCCATGGCATTCAGCACTCTAGCTTGCAGACTCTGCAGTAGCTGCATTGTAATGAATATAGAGATGCCAGTTTTCAGATAAACATCAACTGCCCATCTTTTCTCCAGATTCACCTTAACAGATATACTTGTTATTTTGTCCTTCAGTATCGGTAACAGTTTTGTATATACTCCTCTTGCCTCTTTTATGGCACTATTCACCAATGCACTGAATTCTTCATCTTTGTTCTGCAAAGTACTCTCCATGTAGCTAACCATCATCGTTTCTGCCTCTTCTAGACTATATTCACTTCCATCAGACCAAATATATCCTGTTGTAGGATTTACCATTTCAGGCATTTTGCCTTTGCCTTTATCGAGTCTGTTGGCTTCTTCTATTTCTCTCCAATGTTTTTGCAGTGGAGTTTCCATGACTTCAGGAGCTGGTTCATTGATTTTCAGAGGAGGCAATGTTGATGTTTGAGCCCTTTGTAATTGCTCCAATATTTTTTTAGTCACCAACATTGGCTCACCATCTACTTCAATAGATTCACCAATTCCACTAGCTCTCAACTCTTCACCAAAGATTCTTTCTCCAGTAGAGAGAATACCAGCAAAGTTTGTTTGAGAAGAGGATTGTTTGGGTGCCATTTTTGCTTTGAGTTTTGGGAGAGAGAGATTTTTGCTTTTGAGAGAGAGAGAGGTTATGTTGAGTGTTGTGTGTTTGACAGTTGCTTACATGAAAATAGCAAATGTTTTACTGAAGAAGGGAAAGTAGTAATGTCTTAGCCCATTAATCAGTCACGTGGTGTTGTGGGTAGTTACTTTTAGTGGCTGTAAATAATGGAGGTAAAGTCCCAATTAAATCGGTCCACTAATCTTGACAGTAACCTGTGCGCTGTAACAAATTCATTAGTAATTTAGGAGGATGACAACAAGTTTTGCTTGACATTAACATCGGCGCAAGAACATGCTATCACCATTAAGCAATTTATACAATTTCCTTTAAATTTCATGACAGAAACTTTTTCCGTTGCTGATAAGGAACTTGCTGTCAAGGCACATCGTGACAGCATCTTCACTTATTGACAGCAACTTGTGCGGAAATAATTTATGTCATGAATTTTAATCGACTTTGCCCATTGCTTAAAAGTAGAATTACCAATTAGCATTTTAATCGATTTAAGCGCATCTTTGTTAAGCAAGCACACATCCACATACATCCATACACACAAGCATACATGCATTCAAGAACAAATAACCAAGATGAGAAGATGATAATGAAAGACATGCAAGAACATTAAGAAGATGGAACGGTCTTTTCATTAAAAAAAACTTAAAATAATACAAATAGTTCTTAAGAACTGAAAATTATTTTAAGTTTGGAAAGGCTTCCAACAGCAGCCCTTCCACTATCTTCTCAATCTCCTTTTCATCGAAGATTCCCTGCTCATCCAGATAAGCATAAAGCTTATCGACCCAGAGATTAAATGAATCATCAGAGGCTTCGATCTCCATCTGCTCCTTCAGGCTTGGCATTCCCGGCTTGACTCCTTCGGTGGCTGGAGCTTTGGATGTAGACATCTCAGACGGCTTCCTCTTACTCATACTCTTCTCTAGAGTTCTTTGAGTGTGTTAAGTGAGAAATAAGGGTTTGGCCTCGGTCTTATTTATAACACATTAAGTGACTCTTGAGCTTCTTACACGCTTCCTTTTAATAAAGTATTAAACTTTAAACTAAAAGTCTGACAAATACCCGGGTACATTTCAAATGACATGACTACTCATCGCTTACACGCGTGTGAATTAAGTTAATATCACGTGACCACTCATTACATGAGTTAAAACAGGCATGTAATTTGAATTTAGCATAGTCATAGCAAACATGCTGTCAACAAACAAGTACACATAAGACGGTAACTTCTCATGACAGTAACATTGAAAGCTACGGTCACAAGCTACGATTTAACCACCTTGAAAATGTAAAAACTAGTAAGTTAACATACCAGATTCAGCATTCCCAATTCACTTACCAACCTGTTGAAGGTTGCTTCATCTAGTGGCTTCGTGAAGATGTCTGCAAGTTGCTTTTCTGTTGGAACATAAACCAGCTTCACAGTTCCCTTTTCAACATGCTCTCTGATGAAATGATGTTTGATATCAATATGCTTCGTCCTGGAGTGTTGAAATGGATTATCTGAGATGGCTATAGCATTGGTGTTATCACAATAAATGGGAATATTGGACAACTCTAAACCATAATCCATTAGCTGATTTTTCATCCAAAGAATTTGAGCACAGCAACTTCCAGCTGCAATGTATTCAGCTTCTACAGTTGAGGTAGACACAGAATGTTGCTTCTTGCTAAACCATGACACTAATCTTTCACCAAATTGACAGCTTCCTGTTGTACTTTTTCTGTCAATCTTGCATCCAGCATAGTCTGAATCCGAATATCCTATCAGATCAAATCCAGAATCTTTAGGATACCAAAGGCCTAAATTTGGAGTACCTTTGAGATATCTAAAGATTCTCTTGATTGCTACCAAGTGTGACTCTTTTGGATCAGCTTTGAAACCTTGCACAGAGACATGTAGCAAACATAATATCTGGTCTGCTAGCAGTTAGATACAGCAATGATCCCACCATGCCCCTATAGGTACTAGAATCCACTTTCTTTCCTTTAGGATCCAAATCTAGTTTGATTGCAGTAGAGATAGGTGTCTTGGCAGGTGATGCATCTTCCAAGTTGAACTTTTTGAGAAGTTCCTTAACATATTTTTCTTGGCAAATGAAGATGCCATCATCCTTTTGATGAATTTGTAAACCTAGGAAAAATGACAATTCTCCCATCATACTCATCTCATATTTGTTCCTCATAAGAGATGAAAACTTTTCACACAGCTTCTCATTTGTAGAACCAAAGATTATGTCATCAACATAGATCTGCACCAGAATGATGTCTTTGCCATGGTGATTGTAAACAGTGTCTTATCCACAATACCTCTTACAAATTGATTCTCCAACAGAAAGGTGGAGAGGGTATCATACCAAGCTCTAGGGGCTTGCTTCAATCCGTAAAGTGCCTTGAACAGTTTGTAGACAAAGTCATACAATTCAGCATCTTCAAATCCAGGTGGCTGTTCAACGTACACTTCCTCCTCTAGCTCTCCATTGAGAAAAGCACTTTTGACATCCATTTGGAACACTTTGAAGTTACAGTGTGCAGCATAGGCTAGGAAAATTCTTATGGCTTCAAGTCTGGCAACAGGTGTAAATGTTTCATCATAGTCTATTCCTTCCTGCTGACAGTATCCTTTGGCCACTAGTATTGCTTTGTTCCTTGTCACATTTCCACCTTCATCTAGTTTATTTCTGAAGACCCACTTTGTTTCAACAACTGATTTCCCTTTAGGTCTAGGAACCAGCTTCCATATATTGTTTCTCTTAAATTGGTTGAGCTCTTCCTGCATGGCTATCACCCAATCTGAATCCAACAATGCTTCATCAATTGACTTTGGCTCAATTTGAGATAGAAAGCAAGAGAACATGCTGTCAGCAGAAACATTTCTCCTTGTCCTTATACCAGTAATGGGATCACCAATGATTATATTGCTGGTGTAATCTCTGTTCCACTTAGTGGTTCTAGGCAAGCTTCTTTCTTGATCTGCTTGATCAGTTCCTCTTTGAGGAGTTGATTCTCCACCATTGATGGTTTCTCCTTCATGTTCTTCAACATCTCCAGACTCATTCTCATTCTGATAATTGGGAGTTATTGTTTGAGACTGAGCTGGAGTTTGAGTAACATCATTGGTTTTGACAGCATCTCTTCCAAACTCAATGGACTGAGTGCAAGTAGGTTCATCAGCAACAACTTCTTCTCCTCCAAGTAACCTTGATTTTCAAATCTAAGAGGCTCCATTTGACCATCCTCTTGTAATCCAGGGAACTTGGTTTCATCAAATGTGACATTCACACTTTCTTCAATGACTTTGTAATCAATGACATAGACTCTGTACGTAGTCCTTTCCAATCCATATCCCATGAAAATGCCTTCATAAGCTTTAGCATCGAACTTTCCTTTCCTTTCATGGTTGTCAATCATTATGAAATAGTTGCTCCCAAATACATGAAAATATTTGACAGTTGGTTTCTTTCCTGTTAACAGATAGTAAGGAGTGTTTCCATGAGTCTTGTTGATCAAGGTTCTGTTCTGTGTGTAGCAAGCTGTGTTAATAGCTTCTGCCCAGAAATATATTGGTAATTTAGAATCATTCAATATAGTTCTCGCAGCTTCAATGAGAGTTCTATTCTTCCTTTCTACAACTCCATTTTGTTGTGGTGTCCTGGCAGTGGAGAATTGTTGAAAAATGCCTTCTTCCTTGCGGAAGTTTCCCAATGTGGCATTTCTGAACTCAGTACCATTGTCACTTCTCAGATATTGAACTTTTGCATTCGGGGTTCTATCAAGAACTCTTATGTGATCAATGATTTCTTGAGCAGCTTCATCCTTTGTCTCTAAGAACTTTACCCAAGTGTACCTCGAGTAATCATCCACCATTACTAGGGCATATCTCTTTCTTGCAAGAGATTGAACATTTACTGGACCAAACAAATCCATATGAATTAATTTGAGTGGCTCAGTGTTGGTATTCACTTGTTTTGAGTTGTGCACCGATCTTTTCAATTTACCCATTTGATAATCCTCGCACAATCCTTCTTGATAGAATTCCTGTTGAGGTAGTCCTCTCACCAAATCCTTCTTCATCAGAATATTCATATTCTTGAAATTGAGATGGGAGAGCTTCTTGTGCCAAAGCATGCTTTCACCAATTGATGCTTTACTGTAAATATAGTAAGCCTTGTCTTTCTTCACAGAATTCAAGTCTGCAACAAACAAGCTTCCTTTCCTGACTCCTTTCAAGGAGAGGCTTCCATCCTTCTTGTGATAAATATTGCAAACCATCATATCAAAGTCAACCTTGAAGCCCCTGTCACTGAACTGGCTGACACTGAGTAGGTTATGCTTCAATCCACCAACAAGAGCAATGTCTTCAATGACAACATTCCCAATTTCCAAACAGCCATATCCCACAGTGTAACCTTTGCTGTTGTCTCCAAAAGTTATGATTGGGCCGTCTTTCTCCACAAAATGTGATAGCAGGGCTATATTACCTGTCATGTGCCTAGAACATCCACTATCGATGATCCACATGACTTGCTTCTGCTTTTTGCCCTGCAAAACAGATGATTTTAATTTGCATCTGGTACCCAAACTCTGTTGGGTCCTGCAGTTACAGCATTTTTATTCATATCATTCTGTTTCACATTTGAATCAACACTAGAATCCTCCTGTTTGACTTCTTTCACAGTCCACTTAGGCATAGAGTTAGACTTGGTCTTTCTCTTGGTGGATGTTGCCTTTTTACCAACATAGGTAGGTTTAGAAGTCTCAGCAATTTGCATATAGGAACATCTTTCAGTAGACAGAATAGGCAAATTGAAACAAGTACTCATAACAACAATCTTGCATGGCATACAGTCAATATTATTACAGACGTCCACTTCTCTTTGCATGATGGGGGTTCTATGTAAGTTACCACTAACATTGGTCGCATTAACCTTGTTCTTGTTGGGTTTCTTACAAACAAATGTTAAATGTTGAGATGAGCCACAATTATTTCAAAGCTTCCTAGGAGCGTCTTTAACATGAGCATAGCCATTCTTATTGTCAATTCCTAACTTGCCATTTCTATTCTTAGGCTTGTAGGCATTTGTCTTGACAGTATGTTCTGAAGTTGCTGTCGAGCTACCTTTGACAGTACTTTTCTTTCCCTCTGTCTTGACAGAAGGTTTGAAAGTTGTTGTCTTGGGTTCTCTCTTGACAGTATCTTTTGAAGTTTCTGTCATATCCTTGTTGACAGCTACTTTAGAACATTCTGTCTGATTGCTTGGCAAAGTTTCTGTCACGGGAGACTTGACAGTATCTTTCCCTTCATCTAGTGTGCCATCAATGCACTCATCCTCATCAAGAAGCTCTTGTTGATGAACAGGGAGGTTTCATCAAAATCAGCTTGAATATTTTTGAAAATCGGTTTGTAAACTCTTTTGAGAATATGAGTTTTGACAGCATCACTATCATCAAGAACAATTGCCTTTCCATGCCTCCTACCATACTCGAAGCCTATACCTACCTTTTGATTCTCAGTGTGATTATCATGATATTCCTGGACTAACTTAGAAGAGTTTCTAAATGCTTTGAGTTTAAACTCATTTTCTGCAATTTGATTCCTGAGAAATTCTTCTATTTCTTTAGCACAGACAATATCATTTTTCAATCTAGCATTCTCTTGAGCTAACGAATCTAGAGGACTGGTTCTAAGCAATAGCATTCATTTTCAGATTTGAGAGTTTCATTCTGTTTAGTTAACTTAGCAATTTCTTCGTGAGCAGCAGATAAACTAACATGAATGTTAAACATCTCAGCACTTAAATCTTCAATGGTATGCTTGTATTCAGTTTTAGACATATCAAGTAAGACTGGAGATGGTACCTGAGTTGAGGAACTAGAAGCTTCATCATCAGATTTAGCCATGAGGGCCAAGTTTACAAACTCTTCTTCTTCCTCATCTTCAGAATCATCCCAGCATTTCCTTTCAGCCACATAGGCTTTACCTTGATTTCTCTTAAACTGATTTCCAGATCCTTTTCCTTGATTCTGTTTTGGTCTTCTGCATTCAATAGCAAAATGACCTAGCTCATTGAAGTTGTAGCACCGAACTTTGACCTATCCACCATCCCTGTCTTGTATCCACCTCTCGTGGCACCACCACCAGCTTTTGAAAAACTCCCCTTGTTGAAATTAGATGTTTGACCCTGTGGCTTGTATGACTTGTCCCTTCTGAACTTGATGTTCTTGAATCTCTTATCCATATAAGCCATGGTTGGATTATCCATGCTTTCAATCTCTTCTATTGTGTAGAAGTCTTCATCTTCAACGTCTTTGAGCTGCAGAACCACCTTCTCCTCGTCATCCAACACCTCTTCAATCTTCAATGATGGTACTTGTGTTGGTTGTAAACTTTGTGGGGATTCACTTGGACAAGCTACTTGTGGTTCATGAGCTACAAGGGCTCCTGACATGTTTGCCAACTTTCCTTTGGTTCCAGTTTGAATAGCTCTCTTTTGAAAGAGTTCGAGTTCATATGATTTGAGCACACCATAGAGAGTTTCTAAAGAGACATCGCTCAAGTTTCTTCCCTCTCTTATGGTTGTGACTTTGTGCTCAAGATGCTCAGGGAGAGTGAGCAGAAATTTGATGTTAATCTCCTTTCTATCATAGAACTTCCCATGAATTTGTAACTCAGCTATTAGCTTACTGAACCTTTCAAACATGTGTGTGAGTTCTTCGATTGGCTTGGCCATGAAGGCTTCATATTGTGATACAAGGATTTGCCTTTGATTTTCTCGGACCTCTTCACTTCCTTCACACAGCAGCTCTATCTTGCTCCACGTCTCTTTTGCAGATGAACATCCCATGACATTACCACACATGGCTTTGTCTAAAGTGAGAGAGTCGAGTAAGATAAGTTGTAAGTAGTCATCCAAGGCTACTTTCTCCTTTTCGGTCTCTGTGTATTCTGAAGGCCTCTTGGTAACCCAATGGGCTGGAATGACTTCGTCATTTACAGTAGCAGCAGCTACTTCCTTTTGAGGAATAAAGGGGCCGTTCTCAAGGATTCCCATGTATAGTGGATGGGCAGCTTTGATAAATAACAAGATCTTTCTTTTCTTGAAATTGTAGTTCTCGTTATCAAAGACTGGAATCTTGATACCACTTGACTTCTGAATACTCGTCATGATCTTCAGATTTGTAAATCAATCCGGATGCTCTGATACCAGTTGTTGGTCCCGAAGTATATTGCAGAAGGGGGGGTTGAATGCAATATAGATAATTTTAAATCTTTAACTCAACAACAATGATAAAGATTGTAAACTATCTAGATAATAATTGCAAACACAAGTAGTAATTCAAGATGTTCTCACAAAATAAATGTTTTATTTATTTTGTAATGTGTTGCTACAACCTCGAGAAAAATGGTTTTCTCAAGCTTCGACTTCTTGTGAGAATCGCTTACAGAAAGAATGAGAGTTGTGTCTCTATATATACTAATCTACCTTTTGCACCTCAGTCACATGGGTGGCGGAGCTGTTGTCGTTTTCAAGTGACAGCTCCTCACAATTTGCCCACACATGTGACCTTTCCTAAAATGCTATACAAACAGAGTTATCTTTAAGCAAAGGCATTCTGGGTTCTTTCCAAACTTAGTTATAACAATTCTAGTAGATGCAGACTTGTCATACTCTTTGAATTGTCGAGCCTTGTCTTGTGATCTCTCAAGCTTCCGTCGTAGTCTTGCAGGTCTGCTACAATCTTTGACGAATTGCAACAAATCTGTTTCTCGAACATCTAAACTGTCACGGGGGTTTGACTTAGATAAAATCCCCAAATCAAATAATTCAGTGAGACAGTAACCCTTGCCGCCAAGTTTGCTGTCAAAGGAATATTCAGTAGTTGACAGTGTGAGCTCCCACCAATGTTGCTGTCGGAACTCCAAACTTGCTGTCAAGTGTGAGAATGTTGCTGTCCCCTGCTTCAGCCAATGTTGCTGTCAAATGAAACCTGCTGTCGTGACCTTGCAACATGCAGTCTTCTTGTAATGTTACCATCAATGTATTGACAGTAACTTTATTATTGCTGTCGAACTGATGTATTCTCTTGAGGCTTGAACATATCAATGAACTTCTTCCAAGATACATACTTATTACATAACAGCAATTATTCGATTACAAGAACACACTCTGGCTGTGACAGTATGTTCTACTTAGCCTATACAAATAAACTAAGTACTAGTTAAGTTGTCTCTACGCTATCACCCATAAATCCTAACAATATATCGTGAGGCAATTTAATTATCATGAAATTACTAAATTACCCCTCATATATTATATTAACGATAAAAAATTGTTTCTAATGGAAATTTAATCCTTGACCTCTAACTTAGAAGTGAGATTCCTTATCCCTATGCTAGATATTAGTTTTGATAATATTATAAAACTTTGAGAATATTTCGAATAGTACACAGTTATGTAGCATTTTTTTTATTCTATAATAGAAACAAGTTAATTGGATTTAGAAGATAGATACTATAATTTGTGTATTAATTTATATCTTACGCATATCTTTTAATCTGGGTCAAAATGCACAAATCGGTTGTGGATGATCAGGCAGTCACTACTAATATAAATTCTTATATGCTCATAACTCAGTCAACTGAACATTCGTTCAAAGAGACTAGCACATAAAAATTTATTTATTTTTAGTGGTACATACATCAATCATCATGAATAAATAATTTCTTAGATATGTTTTGCATACTAAGCATTTACATGTTGCAAGCACGATTAATTACAAAACAATATAAATACATATTAACATGATTTTACTAGCAAAGCTCGTGCGGTAAAATGAATGCACATTAACCACCTATATATTAACATATTTAATTATAATGGAACAGAAAACGCATCGATCTATTATCTCTTTCTTATGACAATATGGGTTTGGGAATTTCTTCTGCTTGCTCTCTCCATTTTTTAAATTTAGATTCAACCCATTTTGGTAATATCAGCTCAAACAAAAAATTGAAGCACTATTTTAAGTCAATTGGTTTCATGGTATTTGGATCACACGGTTGATCCCCAAGCAATTTGGAACCAGTCTCTCGTATAAATTCTTCAATCGTATCGATCTTTTGCTAAGATGCAAGTTCAGAACATTCACTATTTATGTAAATACTTTTATACTCCTAACTCAGGCAAGTAGTAATCCTTGAAATGAGATTAGCACATTGCAAATGATACCTATTTTTAGCTGTATAGTTGATATACACCGTGAACACATAATCCTTCTTGGACTTATTTGCATTATGAGCATCAACATATTGAAAATACTATTTGATATTTGAATATAGAGCAACACATATACATATTAACATAATTTCGCTAGCAAGCTCGTGCCTTTCATGGGCTATAAAGCTAGTTCAATATCAATAGAGGATAATATGTCATTACCAATTATTAACAATTAACACTATTATATTAATAGGAAAAAGGTCATTTACGGATTATTTTGACCACTTTTGTCTGTCGGATTTAGCCTAATCAACATAATTGGTTGACCAAATCTAATATTTGAAATAAACAATTTTTTGCAATATTTTATATATAAATAAATGATAACTAAGTTATCATTTCAATTTTCAAATATGAATGTGTGTATTTTAACTGTTTAAACTGAATCGAAATTGATTCAAATCTAGTTTTTTTTTTTGACAATCCAAATATCATTAGAGGAAAAATGTCATTATCGATTATCAAAAGTTAATTAACACAATTGTATTAACTTGAAAAACGATCATTTTGGGACTATCAATGGCTTCTTGGCGGTAGGATTTAGCCTAATCAACCTAATTGGTTCTTTAATGGACCAGTTCTAATATTTGAAATATATGAGTTTTTTACAATATTTTGTATACAAATAAAATACCCGTCATAGTCAATTTACAGAAAGTAAGAACTACTAGCATGCAGCAATTTTTAGTTCATTTGCATGCTTTCCATTCTATCATTTTCAATCAAAAGAATCCTTTCAAAAAAAATAACCAAAACAACTTACTGTTATGTTATGCTTTAGGCACAACAAGAACACCCATTACAACCATACCACACTTCCAACAATCATCAACATTCACCAGAGAAAACTTTATTTCACTGCTCCAAACACCTCGCGGGCCTCAAAATTCCAATTGTGATGCCTATAATTTGGTTATTGGGCATTATCATCAACTTTTTTCGACGCACCTGAGTACATCCACTCGGAGGAGTAAGACTAAAGGTCACTGATTTCTTAATGTTAAGGTTATCCAACAACTTTAGTACAAACATCACTTCATATATAATGCACTTCCTTAGTGAGGTTTTTAACCTCAAAATTCCCATCAATTTGTAGCCAGCGTTCCTTTACTAGATTACCAACTTCAACTAATTGACCATTGCAAATTGCTTAAACAAAATTAATCAATGTAAACAAATAAAAAGAAAAGAAAAATAATTTAAATTAACAGTGTATATTTCAGTAATTTCTTAACTAAAAATATGGGCCTTTGCAGAGTTAGCTTACCCTATATCCTCTGTAGCTGATTTCTGGTAACGAGAGTCTGAACTCCATACGATTGAGACATTACATGCACTCAGCTTCCCCACAATGGCACTCTTTATAATCAAAGTGTTCATGAAACATCTTATTACTATATATATAGGAAAATATATTGACAAGGCCGTCGCGTGCCTATCAAATAATAATTTCTAACAAATCCTTCTAACTATGTAGTAGGGTAAGTCAGAGTCGATCCCACAAAGACAAACGTATCAATCACCAGTTATTTCTGATTTAATTCGGCTAAGCAAGTAACACAATAAATTTTGAGAAATTATTAAACTAATTTTATACTAAAGAGAATTGTGTTTATATTAATCAGGTATTAAAAAACATCCAGAATTAAGTATCCCCACTAGCATGAATTAATGCAATCGTGAATTTCCTCCCCAATTAATCGTGCACTACTCAACAGGAAATATGCGCCTTATAAATACCAATAACCCCTCTCGAGTATTAATGGCTTCTCTTAAAATACAATCAAACCTATTCTCATGGTATCATGCAATTTAGAGACATTAATCACAACATCCTAATTTCCTAACAATCCATTCTACCTATTCTCATGGAGAATTTCATGTTCTTATTGGATAAATCACAACCATCTAAATCCAACTCTCGCTGATAATTAGATATTGGTTCAAACAATACACATAATCACGTCTGATTTGTAATTATTAATTTAAACAACTCAATAAGCAAGAGCAATTAAACAATCAAATTGGGGGAATTGGAAATTCACACATTAATCATAACTAGGGTTCAACTTAACCCTAGATTAATAATCTACTCACTCATAATTGAATTAACAAAACAAGAATTATAAGATGAGCACCTAATTATAAGAATAGAGAAAAACCTTTAATCTTCAAAGAAAAAAAAGTTCTCCCAAAAATCTCTAAAAGATCTTACAAAATTGTAGTGTGTATAATAGTTTTTCCAATCCCAAAAACTATACCCTAGATGTGTTTATATAGTCACTCCAAGTCTTGCCCAGCAAGAAAATATCCTCAATTACAATTAGAATTAGAAGAAACTACTTAAAATTCAATCAGAACTCGAACAGGGGCAAAAGGGTAATTTTTCTACAACTCTGGCCGCACCTGGCGCACCCTGCACGAAATTGGCGCAGTCTGCGCCAAGTCATTCTGCCTACAAGAACATTTATGGCGCAGTCTGCCCAGCTTTTGGTGCAGACTGCCCAGCGACAATCTGATGGATTTTTTTCTGCATGTTTTCTTCGCTTTTCAGCCTTTTCTTCCCGTTCCTTTTGCATGAGCTTCCGTCTTTAATCCTTCTTGACTTGCATACTTCTTGGTAGCTGACATTAGCCTCTATTCTTCATTCCATAACATAAATCAACTCCAAAATGACGGAAACTTCACCCTTAATCGACATTTCTTCAACCCTTGGAGCAGAAATAGCCTCGCTTAGACAATTCTGTTGAGCACAAAATTCTACTCCAAAACTCTAGCAACGAACCACAATTTAATTGTCTCTTCTCAGAAGTTCACAAAATAATTCTTTTGAGCTAAAAACACCATAAAATCATTAAACTCCTTCAAACTTGGCAATTCTTTATTTCCTGCGACAAACTCATCAAAAACTAATTAAATCCACACGATTATTCACAAAGCACCGTAAATGTGGGAACAAAATCCTATAAAATATATATATAATACACTCTATCAAATATCCCCACACTTAGCACCTTGCGCGTCCTCGTGCAAACTAACATAATAATTATTACTAACTAATTAGTACCACTTCCGTAGGTGATCACGGTTGCATTTGGCATATGCAACAAGCCCTTTAAACCCCTAGGTAGCCCTAGTGGATGAGTAAGGTCTCGTGAGGGTTTATAGTGAATATACCCACAAAATTCATCTAGTTCATGCAAAAGACCACACATTAACACAACACCACACACACCCGTCCTCTCATGTCACATCCGCTTAAGAATCAAAATGAAAATGCAATGCCTTGGTGTCTAAAGTGCAAGTATCCACATAGTCTACTCAAAGAAGATGAATAATATCATAGAAATTCATGTCAAATATAAGAATAGGTTGGTAAACATGCTAAGCACACAAGAGCACATCTTTGAGACAAAATCTGGGATCTCCTATGCCAAAAGCAAAAACTCACCGTTCACTCACAAAAAATATTCACTCAAAACAAAGGGTAAGTGTTTCACTCAACTCCAACAATATCATAAACATGCTTCGTCCTTGTTATCAATCTAACCTTTAACGCAACATACATCGTCGATGACAATCAAAAGGTCTTTTATAAGGTTGTAACGGGGCTAGGGACAAGGTACGTCAAGAAAGCCAAAGAAGGTTAAGTCAAAAGCTAGTACCCGACAATGAAATTAAAACAACTCCCATACTTATTAAAACCAATATATATACTTCCCCACACTTGAACTTTTATTTATAAACAACTTGACTAGTCGAATCAAAGTAGGATCACAAAGGATAAGTATGCTCTCATATTTATTTTTTTCTTTTTTTTTCTTTTTTTCTTTTTTTTTTCAAGAGAGCTAAATAATAGCAAGAACAAAGATCCAAAGGATATGAATTCAAACTTCGACTAACAAGCTAACAACCAAACCCCAAATATTCCCAAAAATTATGATCATCAATAAAACCCCCCTTTTTGTACACCTTATTACTTCCTTAAGCACAATACTAGCCCTTGACAATTTAGGATCAAAAATTACTGTAAGGCCAATACAAGAAAAGGATATAGGCAAGTACATGGTGTGTCACCGAAAGAATAGGATTAGGCTCAAAGGGTTAACTAATTGATCATGTATAAATGGTTTGGAATTATGGGAAATATGAGGTTATACCTAATTGCCTTTATCATCTTATCATCAATTAATGTCATGCATCTCAAGAAAGACTTCAAGCAAGTGCTAGCAATGCAAACGACAACTGGACACTCAAGCAAACGAATAATCATGCAAAAGATATACATTATAAGCTCAAAACTCACTTGGTGTGACAAAGCATAATCAATCCCAAAGTAACAGTCTCTCTAACGCACCTACTTGTATTCAAAGCATATAGACCAAATTACCTTGCACATATTCATGTCATTCTAATCATTTAGCACATTTAATAAGTCTACTAGTTTCTATTTACTAGTGTACGTGTGTGCACAAGAACATCACATATCACTTCTCAATCAAAAGCATCCATAAACACAAGATTTCTAAGCATGCATGAGTGCATTTACGTAAGTAATCTTCACATGGCTAGAATTATTTTTGGTATTTTTCAAATTTTTTAATTTTTTTTTTTACTAATATGCTACTACAAAGAACACTATGCTACTACAAAGAACACATCCCCACACTTAAATGTGGCAATGTCCTCAATGACACAATACTAAGTATTTTAACTAATTAAAAGAAAGAAGAAATACTCCCCTATGCCGAAGCATGAAGTGCACCAGTCCTCCAATGTATACAGAATCCATGGGTTGCCTCCCAAGTAGCGCATTTGTTTAACGTCGTCAGCCCGAAACCGTCTCATCATTCATTCTGAAGAAGGGGAAGACAGCTGAATATCCACCTCCTTGTTAATTGGTTCACCAGCTCTATAATGTTTCACTCTTTGCCCATTCACCTTAAATGACTCTCCATGGGCATTCAACAATTCAACTGCACCATACGGAAAAACCTTGCGTACCTTGAACGGACCCGACCACCTAGAACGAAGTTTTCCAGGAAAAAGTCTCAACCTTGAATTAAACAGAAGAACTAGCTCCCCTTCCTTAAATTCTCTTCGTAATAACCCTTTGTCATGCCACTTCTTTGTTTTCTCCTTGTAAAGCTTAGAACTTTCATAAGCCTCCAAACGAAGCTCATCTAGCTCATTAAATTGTAGAAGTCTTTTCTCACCCGCTGCTAACATATCAAAATTCAGACCCTTGATAGCCCAAAATGCATGGTGCTCCAACTCAACGGGAAGATGACATGCTTTCCCATAAACCAATCTGTATGGAGTTGTCCCAATAGGTGTCTTAAATGCAGTTCTATATGCCCAAAGTGCATCATCAAGCTTCGTAGACCAATCCTTCCTTGATTTTGCAACTGTCTTCTCCAAGATAGTCTTTATTTCACGGTTAGAGATCTCCACCTGACCACTAGTTTGGGGATGGTAAGAAAGTCCCACCTTATGATAAACTCTATATTTCTTCAACATAGCATCAAAACGATTTTCGAGAAAATGCTTTCCTCCATCGCTAATTAAAATCCTTGGCACTCCAAATCGAGGAAAAATCGTCTTCTTAAAGAACTTGCTCACTACACGAGCATCATTAGTGGGTGATGCAATGGCTTCAACCCATTTTGAGACATAATCCACAGCTACCAAGATATACCGGTTCTTAAAAGATGGAGGGAATGGTCCCATAAAATCTACTCCCCAAACATCGAAAAGCTCCACTTCAAGAATGATATTGAGAGGCATATCATTACGCCTTGAAATATTTCCAGTTCGTTGACAACGATCACAAGAATGAACATATTGGTGGACATCTTTAAAAAGAGTTGGCCAATAAAAACCGCACTGAACAATCTTTGCAGCAGTTTTCGTAGTACTTGCATGACCACCACTTGGCAAATCGTGACAATGCGAGATTATAGCAGCAATCTCATTGTCTGGAACACATCTTCTAATGACTCCATCTGCACAAGATTTATAAAGAAAAGGATCATCCCAAAAGTGCTTCCTCACATCATAGAAAAACTTCTTCTTTTGTTGCGATGAGTAACCATGAGGAACAGTACCACTAGCTAAGAAATTAGCTATATCAGCATACCAAGGAACCTCTATCCTTGCAAGAGAAAGTAGATGATCGTAGAAAAAGAATCATTAATCGGAATATTTTTGCCATCATCCTAATCAAAAGTAAGGCGGGAAAGATGATCAGCAACCACGTTCTCAGCCCCTTTCTTGTCTTTAATCTCTAAATCAAATTCTTGAAGAAGTAAAATCTAACGAATCAAACGAGGTTTAGCATCCTTCTTACTCATTAAATTATCTCAAAGCTGCATGATCTGTGTGAACAATTACCTTCGAACCGACGAGATAGGATCGAAACTTTTCCATAGAATACACCACTGCTAGCAATTCTTTCTCCGTTGTTGCATAATTAATCTGAGCTCCATCCAACGTCTTGCTTGTATAGTAAATAGCATGAAGCTTTCCATCCTTCCTCTGACCTAAGACTAAAAGCTCAGTTAGAGGTCGAGCAATCTTTGAAAAATCTTTAATGAAACGGCGATAGAATCCCGCATGACCAAGAAAACTTCTTATCCCCTTGACTGAAGTAGGGGGTGGTAAGCGCTCAACAACCTCGACCTTGGCTTTATCAACTTCAATGCCTCTTTTTGAAACAACATGACCCAAAACAACTCCCTCTTGTACCATAAAGTGACATTTTTCCCAATTGAGAATTAGATTAACTTCTCGATATCTATGAAGCACCTTCTCCAAGTTATGTAAGCATGCATCAAAAGAAGTTCCACCAACTGAGAAATCATCCATAAAAACTTCCATAATGTCTTCAATAAAATCTGAGAAAATTGCCATCATACATCGCTGAAAGGTGGGAGGAGCACAACATAGACCAAACGGCATTCTGCGGTATGCAAATGTACCATAGGGACATGTAAAAGTTGTCTTTTCTTGATCATTCGGATGGATAGGAATCTGAAAAAAACCTGAATATCCATCTAAGAAGCAGAAGTAAGAATGTTTCGCCAACTGTTCAAGCATTTGATCAATAAAAGGGAGAGGAAAATGATCTTTCCTTGTGGCTTTATTTAATTTCCGGTAATCAATGCACATTCGCCACCCTGTAACAGTTCTAGTAGAGATAGATTCACCCTTATCATTCTTCACCACGGTCATTCCTCCTTTCTTCGGCACTACATGTACTGGGGGAATTGGAAATTGGGGGAATTGAAATATTCGATTAACGGACCAATACAAATTTACTAATATGTGACTTACTTGAGTCACTTTTGCAGTCAATGACTTACTTATACATTTAGTCGCAGCGAGTGACCTACTTGATAATTAACCCTTTTAGGATGTATCCAATAACATCCTCATGGAAGGAGGATCATTTTGTCAGTTTAACCTGTTGGGCCACACGACACCCATTAACTCTACATTAGTATGATATTGTCCGCTCTGGACCGTGGTCAAGCCCAAACGGATTTGTTTTTGGGCTCCTCTCAAAAGGCCTCATACTAATGGAGTTGTTTGGTTTGTTTATATTCAAGATAATTCTTTTTTATCTTATCAATGTGGGACTTGGGTTGACAACCACTCTATAATCTCCCCTCAATCCAAGAACCACCAATCTTGTGACCCTTATACCGCCGCTACTCATCTATGGCTCCTCATCTTGCGGACACGCCGCCCGACCACCTTAGTGTCAAGAAGACTTTCTACACAAGCCGTCCAAGATCTCCAACCGTAGTTCTGGAGAGCCTTCCACATCACACAACTTGCAACCCGCAACTCCAGGATCAACTTCTTAACCATCGGCTCTGAAACCACTTGTTGGGCCCACGCGACACCCATTAATTTCACGATATTGTCCGCTCTAGGCCGTGGCCAAGCCCGCCATGAAGTTGTTTGACTGCTTATATTCAAAATAATTTTTTTTTATCTTATCGATGTGGGACTTGGGTTGACACCCACCCTACATAATCCCGAAAGTGTTTTGCTATTTGATAAAAGCAATGTCTGGACCTTTTAAATCGTCTGAGAAACATCTTCGTTGGATACATGGAAGCTTGCCGGACTGCCTACACTGTTGCCAGGAAATTGAAAGAAGTCTTGAATGTAAGTTTGATGGAAACTAAAACAGATTTTTTTTGTCTGATTCCAATCATTTTGCAAAGTAATATGAACATACAGGATCAAAAAGAATATTATTGCGGACAGAAAATGGGTATATATCCAAAACAAAGGGATAGAGAGGGATATATTCCAATAATTTGACATACACTACATTATACCTGCTCAGTATAATTGACAAAAGTTAGACGTTGAGGGTTACTTGTAAATTCCTTACACCTAGCATGATGCATTCTTGTTACTTTTAATAAATAAAGAATCCAGTTAAATTCAGAGGAGCCTTATGCATAAACTTTTTTTAGGAAGAATTATATTTGTTTTTGTAATTCATTCGATTAACACTTAGACATACCTCATGATATATTAATGTATATCATAATTTCTTCATATTATCAGTTCATGAAATGAGGGATATGATATGTTCGATGTCCATATCGTTGCATTCTGATTTATTGAAATTATTCTTTTTCGCCAAGGACCACATTAATTGGGAACAAGAATCCAGTTGCAATGAAAAAGATTCTGCATATGCATTATTGTAGAAGTTACGGGAGATCCTCATTTGGGAGTACTATAAATGCTGGTTTATTCAGAGTTTTAAGTCATCGCAATTGAAAAAGGAAAACACTAAGTAACGCACTTGTTTTTTTCAATCAAGATCGAAAATGGCTCAAGCAGTGAGGTGTCTTGATGGTCAGACACTTATGTGCCATTCCAAGGCTGGCCAGAAGTTGCAGTGTCCCAAAAACCAGAACAAATGGGTAAGCCCTAATTGTGAAATTGTGGGTACAATTGTAATAATTTTGTAAAAAAATCATATGTGTATTCTTCGAAGTTTTGACCTATATAATTGATTTAACTGCATAAATTTTTGACAATCTTTCTGTATAGGGTGTCATTGGGCATCAGGATGCAAGGGAACTAACAATCATTTGGGGTTCTGACACTCGATACTGGAAATGGGAGGGCATGCAAATTGGGTGAGTTGAACAGGGCCTTATATTAAAATAGCTAGATAAGAATGAACAAAATATCATTCAGACAAATGATCTGCTATTGTTCATTCCTTCCATTTTCTTCTCTTCCTGCTTTATACAACACTTAAATTTTCTCTATATTCAAACTTTTTTTTTATGTTATGCAGTGGACATTGCTTGGAAGTTGCTGAATTAATTAATGTCTGCTGGCTGGAAATTAATGGAAAGTATGCGATGAAAAAACTTACGGAAGGAATGGATTACCAAGTGAAGTTTTTGGTGAAGCTTTTGTGCAATTTTAACATCGACAAACCAGTGACCTTTAGCCTCACTACTCCAGACGGATGCACGCAAGAGCATAAAGAGAACATGATGACAATGCCAAGAAATGAAATCATATCCATCACTGCCGGGGAATTTCAGACCCCTCGCAGTAATTGTGGATGTGGAGAAGTCAAGTTCTCCATGATGAACACTGATGGATTTTGGAAGCATGGCATGGTTGTCATTGGAGCCGTTGTTGTCCCTAAATTTATGAATTAAATAAAATCAGTATACTGGTGAATTACTCCTAATACCATCTGTCATATATAAATAAAAGCAACTCATACATGGGAAGTTGCTATTAGCATGATATGTAACAGAAATTAACTACCTACTGATGGTGGCTGGATGATTATGCATTACTATCAATTAAATAAATAAATATGATATGGTGGTTTACTATTTACTTACAATGTGGTTATGGTTCGAATTATTTTTGTGGCTTAAATCCGTGATTAGTTTGTTTAAGTTTCTATAAGAACATAGATTTCATCCCAGACTCCAGAACATTAACATATTGAACGAAGATTAGAAATTTTTTAAAAAATCATTAGTGATGAAATTGTTAAGTGTCCCAGTAAGATGCAGCAAGTCCAAAGACCAAATGACACCATTATTTCGGTTCAATTATTCCATTATTTGTGTGAATACTGGGAGTCCGCTAATTTTCATAGGGCGGAGCCATTGAAAATTGTTCACATACTCATATACGATCTTTTTTAAGGTACCTTGCATTAAAAATGACCATTAGCATTTTGCATTAAATATCATAAGAAAAATCTAAAAGGGTGAAAACTCTCTATATATACCAGGTGATAACTCCAAATCTTGATCGGGTCCTTCCTCGCCAACTCCTGTCTCGGAAGTAGTGTAGCTGCTGTGGGGTGTCTGCAAAACAACACCGGAGGGGGGGTTTGGCCCCGAGGTGCCTCCGGCGTGAGAATAAGAGTTGGCTCTGGAAGATAATAATCAAGTAGGGTATCACAAAGTAATAAGAGTCTGTGGGTGTGTAATAGTGTCTAACCCCTAAACCCTCTTTACTAGGGGTATTTATAGCCCTAGGCCTAGGGTTTAGGGGTAGGTTACCTCCACCCCCGACCGTTGGATCTGGGGGACAAACCGCTGAATATTCGGGATGTAGGACACGTGGACTAGTCTGGGGTGACCGTTGACTGGAGTGTGGCCATGTTGCTGCAGAAATGATTTGGCACGTGCCTTCCCTTGTCTTTTAGTGTTGGTCAGCGCCATGTGTCGGAATGTCAGCTGAGGTGGGGTGCCACGTGTGTCGAGTGTCACCCATCTGGGGCCCCTTAGTCTGGGGTGGAGACCGCGCCACGTAGTAGTGGCCCCGGGCCCGGGGTCCACTACTCTGGGCTGGGCCGCTCTTATTCTCATGAGATGATTTACTCATTGTTTCGGGCTTCTTGTTGGGCCTTGGCTGTTTATAGCCTATCATTTGCCCCCCACTCCCTAATGCGGATTTTCCGGATGGGGGAGTAGTAAGGGGTGTTTCTGCCTTGGAGAGTGGACTTCCTGGATACTCCGAGGTGCTAGATATGTCCTCGGGGCTGGACGTTTTGTGGTTCTGTGAGTGCGTCTTCTTCGGGGGGTGGGCTTTTGCCTCGGTTGCCCCCAGGCCCGGGGTCGGGACTGAAGTGTACATCCCGGGGCGTTGGGTTTGCGCATATACAAAAATGCACGTCTATTAAGGAATATATGTAATATTCTGAGAGTGCATTTTTGGATTTTGTTTTTGTTTCTTTTCTCGCTTTTTTTTTTTTTTTTTTTTGAAAAATAACAGCTGTCATCCACTATCCCCGGGCCTTGGAGATAGTGGGCCGGTCTTTTTGGGCCGCCACGTGTCTTGGGCGGTTTGGATTCTGGTTTTGCCTATAAATAGCGGCTCCCTCCCCTCATTTTGTCTTTTACGAGTTTTTGATTTGCTGTTGTGATTCTGCTACTCTGAAGACCTGCACTCCGGGCTATAAGCGTGATCTGATCCCAAGTTCATCGTCGCACCCAGACCTCCGGACTTCACTGTAAGTTTTCTTGCTCCGGTCTTTGTATTCCTTTTTGTCTTTAAGTTTATTTTACTTTCTTGGCCCGGACTGAGTAGAGATACTAATTGTAGGCTTTATCTTTTTGTTGGGTAGCCCGGGGTAGTCCCTTTGTATGGTTAGGAAAATAACTGCTAGACGAGTTTTAATTCCTCTCTCCGACCCAAGTACTTCTTCCAGTAGTGTTAACTCTCCGGATAGTAGTCTAGAATTGATAGACCTAGATTGGGGTATAATGGGTAAGAAGAAGAGCCGTCTTCCCGTACTAACGAGTATTGCGACCAAGGATATGGGACCGGGGTACAGCCTGAGTGAGCCGGACGGTAGCTGGGGCCACTCTAAGTATTATTTTGTGAAAAGGGACCCGGGGATTCCTCAAGCTTACTTCTTCAGGGATCTCAGTGCGGAGTTTGGGGAGAATCCGGATGTGGCAGAGATGACCCGATACAATAGGGCTTTTCTTGACTCTAAGTTCGGGGCTAAGCCAGGGTCCGGAATGGATGTTGGTCCCTTTAGAGCGGAGTATTTGGAGACTCCGGTTGAGTGGGACACCATATTCCGGGCTACTTTCCACATAGATAGTGATGTGGAGTGGAGATGGCCGGAGCCCGGGGAAAAGATTTACCACAAACCCGATGGCGGTTGGGTCGGGGTATGGTTGGAGCACTTGAGGTCGGGATATGGGCCCAGGTGTCATCAGTTTGTTAAGTCCTTGTGCCTGTTTGAGTATGGGATCCCCATTACCCAATTGACTCCGAACGCGGTAAAGTGGATTTCGTACTTTCTGGGGTGTTGTGAGGCCGCCGGAGTGTTACCTACTTTCAAGCTTTTTCACCATCTTTTCCAGATGGTCCGGTCCAACAATGTTCCTTTGTTTGAGTTTAGATTCCGGGGCAAAGCCTGTGGCTATCCTTCTTCGGATTCGAAGCCCCTAGTTATGCTTCCGTCTTTAAAAGGCTGGAACGGAGAGTTCGTCTTTCTCCGGGGTGTTGATATCCGGTTCATGCCCACCTTCAAGGAGAATCCTTTGGCTATGCACTTCGAGGTGTTCGATCTCCAGGATGCGGCGTTGGACCGGGTACATACCTTCTGCCGAGGTCTTGGGAGGCTGGTGACTCGGGAGGATCTCATGAGTCATATCTACCTTTACCGGATAGGATGTAAGTCCGGGCTATATTTTCGTTGTACTCATATCTGTTGTTTTGGTTTTACGCCGGGCTAATGTAAAAATTTCTTTTGTTGTTTTTTTTTTTTTGTTTTTTATTTCCAGGTCTTCCCGGTTATAACCCGGAGTTTGAGAAAGTTGTTGAGATGAACAAATCCAACAGGGCTTTGGCAGCGGCTCTTCGGAGCATTGGACATGTTCGTGATAACACTAAGGCCCCCGGGGAGGCTAGTGACTCGCAAGCCGAGGAGGGGAGAACGGGGGGTTCGGGGCCAGTGATCCCCGAAGCTGTGGTGGATGAATCCGGACTGGTTCCGAGGAAGAGGCCCAGGGTTTCTTCTGTTCAAGCTGAGAAGTTTGGGACCATGCTCTCGGACTACGAGCTTGTGCAGGAGAGCTCTGCTGGTGGTAGCCCGAAGAAGGCTAACTTCCGTCCTCACGAGGCCGCCCCCGTGTCTCCGGAAGAAAGAAACTTCATTGGTTTTCTGGCGGATCTTCCCAGCAAGACGGAGTGGGAGGATATGGGTAAAACTTCGGCCACTTCGCTCTTTCAGGAAATGATGGGGGTTTACGGTCAGGTATGCATCTCCCCGAATTTCCCCCACTTGTTTTTCTTGTTAGGCTTCTAATTGTGTTTATATTGACAGCTCGGGGTCCGGATGGCCGGGGCTGCAGCTTCTGCATGCCGAGAGATCAAGGAGGGCCAGGCTGCGTTGGCTGGGGCATCTGGGAAAGATCAAGAGATTTCCGGCCTGAAGGAGCAAGTCGCCGAGCTGGAGGAGCGCATGGAATCCCGGGTTGAGAAGCTCAAGGCCGGGGCTAAGCAAGTTGCTGATGAGAGGGATGCGTTCCGGGCTAAGGCCAAGGAGTACAAAGAAGAAGTGAAGAAGCTCCGGGATGAACTGAAAGCCAAGAAGTCCGAAGAGGATATCATTGCTGAGTTCCGGGCTTCGGATGCTTACGACGATGATCTTTCCTTGGTCGCAGCCCGGAAAATCAGCCGCTGCTGGGTTGTTGCCGAGAAGATGTGCAAGAGCGATCCTGGGTCTGCCACTTGGGAAAACTTCATTAAAGAGTACATGGAGGCCGAGGATGCTCTTGCCCGGGGTGAAGGGGAACCGACTCCTTACGCTGCTCCCAGCTCCTCTCGTCCTCCTCCGGCTTAACCTCGTTTGGGTGGCTGCGTCCAGTGCCCGGGCTGTGCCCTTGTAATTTCTTTGATTTTGTTGATGTAATCTTAACTTGGTTGTATAACTTTAAATTCTGCTGTCGTGTGTAACTTTCAACTGTCAGGTGTTTCGGGCTGTCGGTCAGCCCGGCCTGTCTGCTGCTTTTATATCTATTTTGTTCTGCAAGTTTTGCCTTGTTCTTTTGTTGTTGGTTTGTTTGTAGTTTTTATTGCCCCCCACTCCTTAATTCGGGTATTCCGGATTGGGGAGTCGTTTGTAGTTTGGCTTACTTGGAAAGGATGAAAACGTTTCCAAGTAGGAATTTGAATGCCTATGGCTTCCCGGGCCGAAGCATTGCTAAGGTCCCGGGCTTTGGCCTACTTGGAAAGGATGAAAACTTTTCTAAGTAGGAATTTGGATGCCTATGGCTCCCCGGGCCGAAGCATTGCTAAGGTCCCGGGCTTTGGCCTGCTTGGAAAGGATGAAAACTTTTCCAAGTAGGAATTTGGATGCCTATGGCTTCCCGGGCCGAAGCATTGCTAAGGTCCCGGGCTTTGGCCTACTTGGAAAGGATGAAAACTTTTCCAAGTAGGAATTTGAATGCCTATGGCCCCCCGGGCCGAAGCATTGCTAAGGTCCCGGGCTTTGGCCTACTTGGAAAGGATGAAAACTTTTCCAAGTAGGAATTTGGATGCCTATGGCTTCCCGGGCCGAAGAGCTTCATATTCGGCTTGGTTGTTCGTTGCTGGGAATTTGAATGTTATGGCTTGCTTGATTTGGAAGCCTTCCGGGCTTTTCATGATTATTCCTGCCCCGGACCTGTCAGCTGTTGAGGATCCGTCCACATGGAGAGTCCATGACTCCGGGGCTTGGTCCTGATTTACCAAATGTCCAGCTACTGTCGTAGCTTGCTGTGGTTCCGGGAAGGAACATTCAACTATGAAATCTGCCAGAGCCTGTACCTTGATGGCTGTCCGTGGCACAAACGTCAAGTGGAATTGGCTTAACTCAGTCGCCCAATTTATTAATCTTCCGGACGCATCTGGCTTGTGGATTATTCGCCTTAACGGCTGGTCTGTTATCACTTTGATTTCTCTGCCTTGGAAGTAGTGTCTGAGTTTCCTTGAGGCCGTGACTAAGGCGAAGGCAAATTTCTCTAGATTGGGGTATCTGGTTTCTGCATCTTTTAGAACTTGGCTGATGTAGTACACCGGCCGTTGGTTTCCCTCGACTTCCCGGACCAAGGCGGCGGCCACGGTCAGGGGCCCGGCGGAGAGGTATAGATGTAGGGGTTCCCCGGGCTCCGGCTTTGTTAAAAGGGGTTGTGATGAGAGATATTGCTTGATAGTTTCAAGAGCTTGCTGGCAGTCAGGGCTCCAGGTAATTTCTTTTTTGTTGCTCGCCCCCCTGAGCAAAGTGAAGAAGGGTAAGCACTTTTCTGCCAAATTGGGTATGAATCTTCTTAAGGCTGCCAACGATCCGGCTAGCTTCTGAATGTCTTTCTGAGTCCGGGGTGATTGCATATCCAAGATGGCTTTTATCTTCTCCGGATTAGCCTCAATCCCTCTTTGGCTGATCATGAAGCCTAGGAATTTTCCTGCTGCTACCCCAAAGGTGCACTTCTCCGGATTCAACTTCATCTCATTTTTTCTAAGGTTTTCAAAACATTCCCGCAGGTCGGGGACATGCTCCTTGACCGTTTCAGATTTGGCAATGATATCATCGACATAGGATTCCAAATTCCGGCCGATTTGATCCTTGAAGACCTCCACCATGGCTCTTTGGTATGTAGCTCCAGCATTCCGGAGTCCAAAGGGCATGAACTTATAAGCATAGACAGCTCTGTGAGTGATAAATGCGGTTTTGGCTATGTCTGCCGGGTTCATCTTGATTTGGTTATATCCGGAGAAGGCGTCCATGAAGCTAAGCATCACATGTCCGGAGGTGGCATCGATGAGCTGGTCTATACTTGGCAGTGGATATGGATCTTTGGGGCAGGCTTCATTTAGGTCCGTGTAATCAACACACATCCTCCATTTCCCACTAGGTTTCTTGACTAGAACTACATTGGCTAGCCACTCCGGGTATTTGACCTCGCAGATGATATCTGCCTTGAGCAGTTTGTCCATTTCCTCGTCTATAGCTTTCTGCCTCTCCGGGGCGAAGTTCCTCCTTTTCTGTTTCACAGGCTTCCTCCGGGGATCAACATCCAGGCTATGCATGGCGAGGGACTCCCGGAGCCCGGGCATATCAGATGGGCTCCAAGCAAAAACATCAGCATATTCCCGGAGTAGTTGGATTAATTCTTCTCTGAAGGCGGTTTCTAGACCAGCTCCGATCTTATTTTTTCTTTCTGAGTTTCCCGGTATGAGTTCGATTGTTTCGGTTTCTACTGCAGGTTCTACCTTAGCTTGGTCTTGAAGTAGAGATGATTTTTGTACTCGGGCCTGGGAGTTGGAGATCTGGTATTCCCGGGCCTCAGTCATATTTGGTCCCTGGGACATGGCTCCGGAGACTTCAGTGTTTTGTACCTCTTTCCCGGGGTTCTTGTAAGTTGAAACTCTGTGCTTCTTTCTGCTTAGATTCTTGTGGTAAGAGGAAGCTTTCCTCTTATTCTCCGGGTCGGCCTCCGCCATGACTAAGGCTTGGCCATAGCACCGGCTGGCTGTTTCTGTGTCGCCCCTTACTTCTCCGACCCCGGAGGGTGTGGGAAACTTGAACTTGAGATGTGGGGTTGAGGTTACGGCTCGGAGCTTGGTCAGGGCTGGGCGTCCCAGGGTTACATTGTAAGAGGAAGGGCTATTGATCACATAGAATTTGACCATATGAACTATTTGTTTCGGGGCGGTGCCGAATTGGACGGGCAAGTAAAGGGTTCCTTGAATCGGAACCAAGTTGTGGCCGAAGCCATATAGTGGGTCTTCCCGGCACTCATTCATCCTGATGCTTCCAAGTTGCATCCTGTCCATGGTATGTTTGAATAGTATGTTGACGGAGGAGCCGTTGTCAACAAGAATTCTTTTTACCTCATTTTCGGCGATGTCCAGGGTTACGACTAGGGCTTCATTGTGGTAAGGATCTACTCCCTCAAAGTCGGCGTTACTGAAAGATATGACTTGCTCTGGGGCCGAGCTTATCATCATTACTTCATCTCCGGAGTCCGGGCTTCCCGGAGGGGAATTGGATCCTCCCAATACAACGTGCACCACATTCTTGGTCTTCTGGGCCCCAGGTCCCTCGCCCCTTTCCGTGGTTCTCCGAGCTAGATATTGGCCCATATTTCCTTTCTTGACTTGGTCTTCGATGAAGAACTTAAGGGAGACACAGCTTTCCGTCTCGTGGCCATGGGTTGCATGGTAATCGCAATGTTTGTCACGGGGCCTATTCTCTGGGGCCGAAACCAAGGGTTTGGGAGGATAAAAGAAGGGCTTGCTCCGGACTTCTTTTAATATATCGGCGCGTGGCCGGTTCAAAGGTGTCCATTCTGGCTCCGGCCTTGGTTCCGCCCTCCCCGGTCTCGGGGGTCTGGCTTCGGACTTGGCCCCGGAGGAGTGGCCTTTGTCCGGGACCGTCAGTTGATGACTCGGGATATAGTTGTACTGTTTGTTGGGCTTAAACTTCTAATCCGAGTTGTGATCATTTCTAGAGCGATCATCTTTACCTCTTCCCGAGGAGGTGCCCTGCCGGGTCATCCTCATTGCTTGTAGGACATCAGTTTCTTTGATGAACTTGGCGGCCATAGAGTAGGCTGCAGCTAGACTTTGGGGCTCTTTGTTTACCAATTCAATAACATAGCGCTCACTACGCTCCGGGTCTAGGTTCTTCCGGAATATGCTCAAGGCTTCTCTTTCGTCTAGGTTCGTGACTTGGTTTATGGCTTCTTGGAACCGTTTCATAAATGCGGCAAGCGTCTCGTTGTCATGTTGCCTTATTGTTTCAAGGTGGCACATGTGATATTCCGGGGGTTTGTTGGCTCGGAATCTCCGGAGAAAGGCTTCCCGGAACTCCTTCCAGCTGTGTACGCTCCGGGAAGGGATCCGGCTGAACCATCTCTGAGCTGCTCCCTTTAGGGTGGAAGCGAAGAACCTACACTTGGTTAGGTCATTGTAGAAGTATATCTGGGCTATTTGCTCAAAGTAGTTGAGGTGTTCTTCTGGGTCCTCCAGCCCATTAAAGGAGTCAAAGTTGTAGTGCTTGAGGTTCTTTTGCCGGGGTATGGCTTCAAGGGAATGGCTGAAAGGGGTGAGTGTGTCCTGGATCTCGAACCCGGAGTCATTGTTGACTTTCCTCTGTAGCTCATGGATCATTTGCACCAGGTGGTTTGGATTTTCTTCATCATCTGAGATAATCTCCGGGCTTACCTCCCTCCGGGTTCTTTTGGATTTAGATTTCCTCATCCTTTCTTCTTCCTCTTGGAGCCTCTTCTGGATTCTGAGCTCCAACTTAGCCTGTTCCTCCTGCCTTATTCTTTCCCGGAGCATTTCTAGTCTCTTGATTTTATCGGCTTCATCATTTTTGTCCCTACTCCGAACCTCCTGGTCCTTTCTGTTTCCCTTGCCCCGGTTTCCAAGGCGGTCAAAGACCGAGGCCCGGGAATGATGGGAGTTGGCTGATTCCCCGGAATTTTCCGCTTGCACAGGTTCAGGTTCCGGGAGGGGACGGTTCCTATAATTTCGGATTGCCTGGGCTAGCTCCTCGGGTGTCAGGTTTTCCATTTGCGCGGAGTCCAGGGGCACATCTGTATACTTGTACCGGTTCACCTCAACGGTTACCCGAGCGTCGTTTGGCCCAATTCCGAGCCTCTCTTGGATTGGGATCTGGACAGGTGGGACTTGCTCCGGGATAGTTATTAGGGGTTCGTCTCTAGTTGCGCTGGGTGCTTGGCGCTGGGCAGAGGTGGTTCTTCGGGGCATGGTTCGCGGTTTTAGGTAGTTCGGGTTGCTTCAGTTTGGGTGTTGGTTCGGGGTTTTGGAGTTCGGAGGTTCGCCCCTCCTTCTAGCGCCAATGATAACTCCAAATCTTGATCGGGTCCTTCCTCGCCAACTCCTGTCTCGGAAGTAGTGTAGCTGCTGTGGGGTGTCTGCAAAACAACACCGGAGGGGGGGTTTGGCCCCGAGGTGCCTCCGGCGTGAGAATAAGAGTTGGCTCTGGAAGATAATAATCAAGTAGGGTATCACAAAGTAATAAGAGTCTGTGGGTGTGTAATAGTGTCTAACCCCTAAACCCTCTTTACTAGGGGTATTTATAGCCCTAGGCCTAGGGTTTAGGGGTAGGTTACCTCCACCCCGACCGTTGGATCTGGGGGACAAACCGCTGAATATTCGGGATGTAGGACACGTGGACTAGTCTGGGGTGACCGTTGACTGGAGTGTGGCCATGTTGCTGCAGAAATGATTTGGCACGTGTCTTCCCTTGTCTTTTAGTGTTGGTCAGCGCCATGTGTCGGAATGTCAGCTGAGGTGGGGTGCCACGTGTGTCGAGTGTCACCCATCTGGGGCCCCCTAGTCTGGGGTGGAGACCGCGCCACGTAGTAGTGGCCCCGGGCCCGGGGTCCACTACTCTGGGCTGGGCCGCTCTTATTCTCATGAGATGATTTACTCATTGTTTCGGGCTTCTTGTTGGGCCTTGGCTGTTTATAGTCTATGACCAGGGCTGGCAGTCCTACTCTTAATGGTAAAGTTTCCATTTCGAGTAAATTCAAGTTTCTACTCCAACCACTTGTATCCGATAATCTTTATAATAATTCTGAGTATGCCTTCTTTGGGTGTCTACTAATACTACATTTCCTTTTCAACTGTGTTCTGCTACTAATATACCATCTGTACGTACCTCTTTCTTGCTTACTTCCTTATGTATATACACATTCAAGAATTGCGTGTATAGCAATAGTACTATTATATTTCCATGTTCTTGCATAATTAGTGTTGATCAGTAACAGGGTTTTTGTTTAAGAGTTGTCGGTTTTAGTTTTGTGGGGATTTTTTTTTTTAAACAAGAATTGTGATGTTTTTATGTTGCTTATTTGCTTGTTGATCATTGCTGGGGTTTATGTTTAATGGTTTGTTAGTAGTATAGCTGTGCCATTATTTCTGTTCATGAAAAAGAATTTTGTTATTTTTATATTCTTGATCAAGTATAGTGATACTGATATCTTTTCTGCTCTTCTGCAAGATTTGGAATTTTTCTTCTCTTTACGGAGGTTGATATTTTCTTGTGCTACAGCTTGAATTATTGATTTTCTCTTTCTCATTTTATGTTCTAATTTGGGTTATTAAATTAAGAAATTGTTCTGCTTAGGGGGTTGCATATTGAGATTTCTTGATTTATCAGAATGAACACGTAAAGTCATGCTATTATCGTATATGAGGGCGATTTGTTTTACACTTTTACTTGCTAAATGTGAGAGGCCATGAGCTTCAAACCTGGCAAATGCTCGCTGCTATGAGCCTCTGAATTTCAAAATACAGAGTAATTTGTGCATCCTCATTAACAAATATGGTTAGAAATCTGCAGTGTAGATATGTTCCTACACTACTGTTTGTTTGCGAACAGTTTCATACTTTTGCCCTTGACATTTACTTATTTGGGCTGTGACGATGTATGCAGAACAAATATGGGGAATAGTGTTAAGATATATTATTCAAAGATATTCATATTATATGTATTGTGGGATGTTGAGAAATAGCTTTTATTTATATTATTGAAAATAGGAAATTTCCTTATGAGTGCTTGAATTTACTTGGTATGTCTTGTGCTCCAAGTCGGTGTTTAAGTATTGATTTGATGAATGAATAAATCATGACCTTGAGAGCATATTTATCATGGTATCAATAGCCTAGGTTATCCACGTAAGAGTTTGCGGGTGCGAGAAATGTTAAATATGCTTGAGTTGGTAGGTGTGAGAATAATTAAAACTACGAAAGTTTCGTGTGTGAAAAATCCCGCAAGAGTTTGTGGGTGGAAATTGGAAAAACAAATAACACTTTGAGAGTTCGTGGTGTGAGGAAAAAAACTTGCGAGAGTTCGTGGGTGGAAAAAAAAATTAAAGAATATGACCGAAATACAACGACGATGATGGTAGATTTTTGTAAGAAACTGTACCAAACCAACGACGACAAAGAGAGGAATCTGAGAAGAATAGATGAAAGAGACGCGTTATGACACGATGAGGATAAAGAGAATGATCACAATGAGGAAGATGATTCAAGTGGGTCAGTGTCTACTGACTAGAGCATATGATTTGATTTTTTTTTTTATTTTGGCAAACTCTATTTTGAGTATCGTGAGTTTGAGGGGGGTGGAATTTCCTTATGAGTGCTTGGAATTACTTGGTATGTCTTGTGCTCCAAGTCAGTCTTTATGTATTTAAGTATTGATTTGATGAATGAATAAATCATAACCTTGAAAGCATATTTATCAAATACACAGCAAAAGTTAGAAGCGAACTTGGCCAATTTTAATCTGAAAAATTCTGAGCAGGTTGCTAATGAATCAGGAAGGTCAGAGGCCTTCACTTGCGAGGTATGCATTGAACCCATGTCATCGTCAGCTAAGAAATTTAAGAGCAATGCTAGTTGTAAGCATCCTTTTTGCACTGATTGTTTGGCCAAGTACAATCAATTAAGCAAAGCTAGATGTCCTCACTGTGGTCAAGCTGTTGAGCGTAGAGATGGTTGCCAAACTATTTTGTGCCGGTATGTTTACTAATCGTATTCTAATATTTCTGAGTTTTTTTTTAAAAATGCAGCACTCTAAATGGCAGAAGCCCTAAAACCAATAAAAATGATGAACTCCTCGGAGATTCTGAATTATGTTCACTGTTACTTCTTCAAGACCTTCTACTGAAACATGATGACTTGCTGCATGTGCTAAACTGTAATATAATGTACTCACCTGTCTACCTTATGATGATCTCCACTGTTACCATTGTCAATTGTCTTTTACTCCAAGGATGATCACCCCAAACCAAACAAATTGTAGTGTAATATACTATTGTATCGCGAAGTTGCTTCAAGAATGTTGAAGTAGAAGGTAAAAATATCTTAGAACTTAAAAGGTCCATTATTATGATGACCAAAATAGTAGTTAGCGTTTTATACCAATTGTCCGACTTGACCTCTTTTACAACAAGAATTATGACCCCTTTTAGAACAAGAATTATGCATTACTGTCCGAGCTATGACCCCTTTTAGAACAAGAATTATGCATTTCCGGTCTCCAGTTCTTTCTTTTTTCTTTTTCTTTTTTTGCTTTTTTGTGGTTAAAAATTTGATTTTTGGAACTAATATGTATCTTTTGGTCTTTCTGAGACAGATGCGGAACTTCATTTTGCCACAAGTGTGGCAAGAAATGCCATTCCGGCCCTTGTGCTCAGCCGCAAAATGTTTTGTTCTTTCTTTGGCTGGTGTTGTATTCTGCTCTTCTTGTTAATGCCGGAGATAATAATATTTGCGACTGGGTTCTTAGACAAAATTTGTGGGTTTGACAACATTTGATAGGCAGCAATCAACAATAGACGGAACCAAATGTTATTTATTGCTCCTCTTTCCATTTAAGATTGTAATGTAGTCTTAACTTAATTATCTAATAAATTTCTCATTGTTCAACACTGGTAAAGAAAGGAAGCATGTTATTGTCAGCATTGCTGCTTGTGTTGTGCCAGTAAAGTAAAATAAGCCGGTAAGAGAGAGCCCGAGATAGAGTTGGACGACTTACATACTCTAAAGCCACCGATATGGACTTACAAGTCTAAAGCCTGTATGCAGGGAAAGTTGTTTTTTCCCTTAATTTACATTAGTTTTCTCAAGGTACCAAAATAGTTTCCTAGAGACTTGCACTATCCTGAGATCATCAAATGCCATCATATATATATACTAATAAATAATGCTCCCCCAAATTTTGCGATCCATTAAAACATATCAACTTTGGCAATACTTAGTTTCCGCTGAAATTATTCCCCCAGGCCTTTATCAACTTCCTGAATCCATCTATTTTAACTACAAATACTGCAACAAAATGCCCAAGTCTAAACAAAAAATTCATACAACAGTACATTTGTAAGTGAACTCCTACAAAAATTGATTAATGGCTTACCTCAACTGTATAAATATTAAGCTTTACATAAATCTCCCAGGGTTTCTACCAAGATGTTAATATATCTTTCTTGTAATTTTCAACCTTCCGAATCTGTCAAGTAAATGGGGCTTTCCAGATCAGCTGCAGTTGCTGAGGCAAAAGAGTCAAAACTATCTACTGATGACAGAGAAGAAGGGGAGTTGTCAGAATCTGAGGAAACCTCCTCGTCATCTATTAGAATATGCTCTTCGTCAATTTCTGATGTATCTGATCCAGATGCACCTAATAGAAGTTTGTTTATTGCAGCCTTTGCAGCTTCAACAAACCATTCATCCTCCGGTAATGCACTACGAAGATATAACAATCTTAGTTTGAGCCGAAAGCAATTTTTTTTTTTAAAGCAAAGAGAGAGAGAGAGAGAGAGAGAGAGAGAGAGAGAGAGAGAGAGAGAGAGAGAGAGAGAGAGAGAGAGAGAGAGAGAGAGAGGGAGAGGGAGAGGGAGAGGGAGAGGGAGATGGAGATGGAGGGAGGGGGGAGAGAGAGAGAGAGAGAGAGAGAGAGAGAGAGAGAGAGAGAGAGAGAGAGAGAGAGAGAGAGAGAGAGAGAGAGAGAGAGAGAGAGAGAGAGAGACACTGTGAGGCATACTGATAGCACTCATTATTAGTCAATATATCAGCCCTATTTGTATACATGAACTTGGTAAACTTGCAATGTTAGCATGCTTTTAAGAATGTCTGAGCACTTTATAACAAAAAGCAGCAATATACCTTTGTGGCTCTATGCCTCTAGCCGAGAATGTCTTGATTGCGCGTGTAATTATTGACGATGCTATCTGCTGCACATGTCTGGATGGATAACCAGCAAAACGTGCTATCTCAACAGTAAAATGCATGTCAAGAATCAACTGCAAACAAGTTGAGTAACAGGTTAATTAAGAGAATTTAGTTCAATTAACAGTTCACTTTAGATATATAGTGAATCACCCTACTCAACCTTCCTTTAACTTACATTTAATTGAAACTTACCTTCCTTTAACTTACATTTAATCGAAACTTACCTTCCTTTAACTTACATTTAATTGAAACTTAGTTCCATTACGTATACTGGAATTTTAAATTCATCAAAAACGTAGGCCCTGATTAATGTTATGAAAAGTTTACGAATCAACTCTAGTTACTTATTGCAACCACTTTATCATGCATCTTCATCTCGTTTTCTTGGACTGAACAATCAGTAAATTTACAGTAAATATTAAAATGTTGTAGGAGTCAAGTATTTATGTACATATATGTGATAAATGTAATCACAAAATGTACCTGCTGCAACCCTATCGACTGAAGACGAGCCGACTTGTCTTCTAAAACACCCCAAAACTCATGTTCATCCGACAACCAAATGACCACAGTCTCTGTAAGCCTAGCAAGCAAAACCTTTTGTATCTTTTCCTTCCCAAGTAGCACATCTCCAGCTACAGTTGCTAGCTGTTGAAGCTTTCCAAATAACGCCTGCAGGCACACCAGAATTTTATCCATACAGTAAAGGTAAATATGAAGATCTATATATCCAAAAACAAAAATTATGAAGATCCGTCAATTTAAATTCAGACGTACATTTTTCTGTTGCTGTTTGGCAAACTGATGGTGAAAATTATGAGAAGCATGCTCAACGGTAAACCATTATTCAAAAAATAAAGTCAAAGTTTGTTTAAGGGGGCTTGTCAGGAAGACCCAAGGAGAGTCGGAACAGTTACAAGTCTCACTGATTTACATTACTAGCATGGACCATCTACCACAATCGATTTATTTTCAACAAAATACAAAATATAGAAACAAAACAACAACAACTTCATTAAGCATGCGAAAAGTATTATCCTTACACTACAGTTTCAATAACGAGAAAATAAATAACCTGGAACGGTAACGAAGGAAGAGGGTCAGAATCCCAAACAAGGTCATCTCCTTCTCCATTTAGATATATTTCCGCATCCAGTCGAGTTTCACCATCTCTAGAATATATGAAGTTTAAAACGTACTGCCGACAAAAATGATCTCTCAGCTTATCCAGTGAACGTTGAATATGGCGTCTCCATTCCTTGAAATCTAAGTTATTGATGGGAGGAACATTTTTTTTACTTGAAGCACTTTCTGCTTCCATGATTTCATTCAATACACTCCAAATTCTTGAAACCACCATCGGCAGTAGCTCATCTGCAACCGTAAATGCAGTTCCTAATAGTGCAAGCTGCTGGGAATCTGTTTCAGCTCTATAAGGTATAGCCTCTTTCAGCTCTGTTAGACTATCATCTTCCGAGGGACTAGGTAAGGCTTTGATGAGAGCATCAACATAATTATCAAATAGCTGTGAAATTCTAATCAACGTGCTGCCTCCAAAGTGCACAATGGTTAGGCGGGTTAGCTGCTCCACTATATCCTGTTGAAGGACAATATATATGAGATTCCAACAAAAGAAGAATGTTTGACCAAGCAAAAGCAAGAATATTATATAGGAAAGATCTATCCTACATGTATCTAGTTATGACCATTAATAGAACATAAACTTCCTAAGTAAGCTAAAAAAGATCACTGAAAAAGTATCAACATTTTCCTCAAATAAAGTCCCTAGCAAATGTTGCATTCGGATTTGCACATCTCAAATGCAGTTCATAGCTTGCTTACGATGGGACTTGAGGTAAAATCACGTATATACATTAGATGTTCGAGTTAAGTAATAACGTAGAAATATCTAGAGTATATAAACACACTGTATAATAAATCCACACGTTTTACACAGGTTTTCAAATATATACCTAGAAGAGCAAAATAAGAATATATCTAGAATCTCTATAAGTAAATACTACAGCATCTTCAGGCAGATGAGATGCTATATAAAATAAGAACAAAAAGTAGTACTCTAGAGTTTACAATAAAAGGTATAACTGGAGACAGAAGATAAAGGAACCCTAAACTCTGAGGGAATCTTTCTGTTATGAGATATCTGTTTGCCTCAACTTATGTCGGATGATTACTGTTCCAAATATATTGTTTTTACAATGTGTGCCACGAGTCCCCTAAAGAACTAAGCTTCAATTCAGTTACAACCAGTGCACTTCATTTAAAAAGTCAGATGTAAAGGGTAGCTTTAAACAATTTCAGCATTCGTAAATATTGTGTAAACATTAACTCACTTTGACATTATATATGAACCTCATTCCACTATCAACAAGCACATTATTAGATGATGCTGAAAATATAGACAATGGAGATGCCAAGCGAGGTGACAATGGCAAGCTCTCATTACTTCCTGCAAGGTCAAGAACTACTTTTCTAGCCCGTCGAAAATTTAATTCCAGAACCTCTTCTATGTATGGCTGCAAAAGCACCAGTAGCAATTCTGATAGTTTTATGCCTTGAGACTCTAATGCAGAACAGTGATTAAGACTAGCCTGAACACATATGCTAGCGACACGTAAAGCAAGTACTGTTTCGGAAGAGGGTGCATTTTCCTTGACTAATCGTATATATGTTTCAACCTCACATTCTGCCCATTGAACAATTCTACTGCTGTAAAGGGGGTTATCACCGAACATCTGAACAGCATCCCTTGCTGTCAAAGAAATTGTAGAGAATAAAAGATTAGACAGGGTAGCCGGATATGTTCCAGGGTAACATGGGCATAGTGGAATAAAGTTCTCTATGCTTCTTTGAAGACGTGATGCATATGCTTTTAGCAGTAGCTGATGAGCCAATGGACTTTTTCCGAGCTTCACCAAACCCGACAAAACCTCCTTAAGTTCAGTAGTACCAACTGATGGCTGTTCCGCGATCTTAACTAGTTGACTCTCAAGCATTAATTTTCTTTTCAAGAAGGCAGACTTGAAAGATGAAGTTTCAGTAGATGAAGGATCTCCTATGCCTTTTAGCTGGGGATTACTTTTTTCTTCTGCACCAATTAGCTCTATTGCTGCTTCTGCTTTGTGCTCGACCAGAAGAACATCAATATTCTCCAAAAATATTGACCTATGATCTTCAGCTTCACTCTGTAAGGAATCTTTCATATCAAGTTTTTTAGGAGTCTGATCAGCTTCAGTAAAGCCTGCATTAGCACTCGTCCATTCTTCCAGTTCACGGCATACACCGCTCATCAAATCTTGCACAAGGATTCCTTGACCAGAAATTTGCTTTCGAAGTTCATTTAATTCATGTTCCATCTCTACGACCTCTTCTGATAACCTACAATGATTCCAAAATCAGCTATTGAGATTAACGGATGTCAACACTTTAAGTGTAATGCACTGTCCAAGCGAGGGAACTAAGATAGAATTCTCTCTGACTTTTCATATTAAGGAAGAACATAGATGGTAAAATGATTTATATTAACAGCATTCTAACCGTAAACCTTTCAATAACTACAACAAGTATGCAGAGATTTAACTTGAGTTAGCTAAAGCAAATATGTTGACTTATGTCATAGGAGAGTGGGAGTATATACTCACAAATCATGAAGCAAACTTGGTAAGTCAGAACCTAGAAGCTTGAACAAAAAATTAAAACTAGCGCAAGTTCCCAGACCGTACCCCTTAGTTTCACAGTGGATTCTCTCCCTCTTTTACCAAACACAAAACCCACAGGTCCTGTGTTTTTCATCTTTATTTTGTTTAACATCCTTCATTGTTTTTATCTTTTGCTAAATGATTTCTACTGATTGCAAAAACATAGATATTACAGTAGATCTCAATTCATATTCCACTCTCCCGAGTAGATTACTACTGGTACTAAACTAGTAAGCAAAAGAATATCCATCTATTGCACATATTTGCTATCAGAAACTCCAATAATGAGCAAAAACTTCTTGCACACCTCCAGTCTTGATACTTTTATTCATTTACGAGTATACATTATAAAAAGAGAATAACCCGTTGTAAGAATCTTCACAACTTTATTGCAATCAACTAACATAATAAAGAAGTCTGCGGTCATATTACCTTAAGAAAGCCATGTGCTTTGCACGTGTGTTCCCACATAAGTTCTCTACTGCATCCTTTAAATCCAGAAGCTCAAAACATATCTTTCTTATGCCCTACTAACGAAAATATTCAAGTCATCATATACACATAAGATTAAACCATAAATCGTTCAATTTGAGAAATAACATAGTGCTGATAATTATACAATATGTTAGGGCTAGCTCCATTTAAATCAATACATCGATACGTGTGCTTCATCACCGGTCAGTGAACATCAATTCCAGAATGATTTCTAACAATAATCAGGTACAATATACACTCCCTTGAAGTGAAATTTTCAATCAGGGCAACAAGTTCACATATTCCGTACTAAAAACCGATAAATTGAAGCAGATAAAACTAATTCAACAGAGCATATAAGAAAAAACCCACATCAGATAATACATTGGGCATGAAACATTACCAAACTTTCCTCCAAGGACTTGAAATCTTGACCAGCAAATAATTAAATCTTTTGCAGTTGTGCTTATGTATCGAAAAACATGTACAATCTAACACTCAATGGGAACATATGTTGGTAAAGTTAAGCAAGGGAAGTAATAAATAAATCAAACCTCAGTACAAATCCATAACTTAAAATGAGATTAAGATTTTAAGTACAGTAGCAAAATACATTTTTCACTGAAAACAAAAATAACAAGAAATTAAATTAAAAAAGAGAAAGATTTGTATACCTTTTCAAACTTGGATTGATAGGAAGAATCAATTTTAGATTGTGGGGTGACAGATTCAATTGTTGGAAAATCATCTTCTTCTTCACTGCTCTCCATCTCTCTCTCTCTCTCTCTCTCTCTCTCTCTCTCTCTCTCTCTCTCTCAATCTCTCTCAAAACCAATCCCTTTTTCTTTTCTTGGGTACCCTTGTCTTCTTTTTCTTGATTGCTTCTTCAGACAGAGCACCAATCTCTGTGTGTGTGTGTGTGTAGAGAGAGGAGATTGGAAATTTGAAAACAGGGGGAAGGGGGTGTTGTAATGTAGGTTTATGTTACTGCAACTGTTTGTAATTAAACTCTCTCTCAGACACACATTTATTTATTTTATTTTGTTGTTTACTTTGGTGACAACGATAGTTTACACTTTTTTATTTGCTTTTTTGCTAGAAAATAAAATGTACTGCCCACTTCTGTCTGATTGATTACTTTGTGTTAATTTACATAAACTAACCCGTGCCTTGCGGGTTTTTTCAAATATGTATTATATTATTTTTTTATTATTTATTTATTATTAGTTTACATATCAAATTATTGTTATGAAATTGATATATATATATATATATATAAAAATTTACACGTTCAATTTATTATGTGTTTTATCTTGAATTCTTCAAACTTGATTTGGATGATTTTACAGCCTAAGTGAAATTAACAAAATAATTTTTAATTTAGTGATGATTTAATAATTTTCTCCAACTAAAACTACCAAGAAACAAAAGATAGATGAAATTGATGATTTTTTATATTAAGAATTCTATTCTATTTAGGAAATCTACTTATATTTTGTTTTGATTATCAAAATAATCTTATTATTTGAAGATAGTTGTACAAAAAACAAATACAGTTTTAATAATAAGTGTAGGAGGGATTTTGTCCAAAATTTTGGTAGTTGGTAGTCTGGTCCTCAGTATGATAAAACAAATAAGAACTGTTAGATCTTAAAATAAATAGATAAAAACGTTGGATCTAGAATAAAAAATTATTTAATATTTTAACATGTAAACTAAAAAGTGTATTTATATTGAAATACGAAAAAGTGCTTGTCAATGATTTAAATCATATATAATTAGATTTTCTATACTGAATAGGATTATTAATGTAGGTATTTTACACTAAATAGGATTAATGTAAAAATTCGTAATTATATTTTCTCTTGAGATTCTGAGTATTTTCATTTGGATAATAATTGTTAAATCGTCACTAAATTAAAAATAGTTTTATGAGTTTCGTGTGGGCTATAAAATCATCCAAATCTGTTTTCTATATCTCGAGATAGAGCCGAAATAGTAATTATGAACCTTTTTTAATATTAATAAATAAATAAATAAAATTCAGTTCTAATACAATCTTTTATGTCCTTTTCAGATTATAACTTCTTTTTAAAATTCAATTCTAATACAATCTTTTTAAATATATCCTTTTTAGATTATAATTTTCTTTTTAATATGATATAATCTTGATCGTCTATTTTTAAAAATATTATATTCGACGATTGAGATTATTTTGGCGGTACGATGACCAAACCATAATTATGGATAATATCTCGTTTACGCTTATTATATATAAGGATATAATACGTGATTATATATTAATTAATTATAGGTATTTATAAATGAGAATATTATTCCTAAGATTATTTCAGAAAATTTCCTAAGATACTTTTCTTAAAATCAAGTCGAGTATTAAATATAATACCTATCGAATTGCTAATTATATATAATTAATATTAATTTTTCCTTTTACTTTTCAAAAATATATGATAGATATTCAAATCTTATATTTTGATAGTATTATTTTGAGTCACCTTAAGAAAAATGTGCGTAAAGGTTGAGGTAATTCTCAAGTTTAATAGTAATTTTAATTTTAATTTAATATATATTAGCTAATAATTCATATATTGTTTAGAAACAATAATATAATTTTTTAACTTTAGTTTGTAGTTAACTGAATTCGAAACTTGGGTATTCACTAAATTAGAACAAACTAGCTTCTAATCCGTGCGTTGCACGGATTTATTTTGATATGTAATAAATTTTAGTTTATGTTATAATTATATTTTATATAAACATTATTATTAATAATTTAATATAATTTAAATAATTTAATATAAATTTAATTAATGATATGCATGTTTTAAAACTTATATTACAAAATTCTAAAATAAATATGTCGTTAAAGGAATTTGAACCTTAAAATTTTAGTAAATTAATTTAATCATATAATATATCTAAACTTAACGTATTTTAATTAAAAAAGAAATATTATTGATTAGAAAATACGATATTTTAGATGTTTATAAAAGGTAATATCATCAATTCAAAATAAACATCTTTCAACTAAAAAAGGGAATCAGCTAATTATCATTAATTACATTATTTTATTATTTATTTTAATTATTAGGATGAACGTGCCGAAAATCGAACCAACAAACTTTCAATGCTCGTGCAATGCACGAATTTTTTTATTATGTTTTAATAAAATTGTTATTTTTGATAATTTTTTATTTGTATTTTAATATAATTGAATATACTCATGTTTAAGATTGTTGTGGGAGGATTTTAGCACAACTACGTGGAGGTCGTTTGTAACACCCCCAGATCCGGGGTCCGGGATCCGGTGGTTACGGTTTCCAATTCTGTCCACAACAATTGAACTTTCCTTAACATAAAATAAATTACGTCTCAATAACCCAACACAACAATATAAAACACACCCGTTATAGTCCCAGAGATGAAATCAGAGTAACAATCAAATTTTTATTAATCGCATTATGAGTTCTTACAATCCAAAAGAATTTCAATATAAATACATACTCTTTGCCATCCATTTACATAAGTCATACTAGACCATATTCTTGGTACTGAAGGAATAAATATACTCTACCAATAGCTTCTTCTTCAGCTCTGGTAGTCTCATCGTCCTCGCCCGCGTCGAGTGCGCCTTGTGCGAGTCATCTGGTCTAGCTGTTGTTGTGATATAATAATAAAGCAAGGGTGAGCAATAGCCCACCAACAATAACATATAACTGAACGATAATGTATAACAGTTCAAAATATCTTTGAAACTATATGCCATGCATTTACGTAAATGATGCCAGTATAATATGAACGATGAAGTTACAAGGTAACTTAAAGTATTTGTTTGTAGAAATATCTGCTACATCAAAGTAAGCGAGATATTCTTATTGTTATTAAGAAGAGGAACTTGCAAGAAAGGTTGCAATTCCAGTTATGACCCTTTTTCCAACTCTGCCAACAGTAATCATGTTGTAGGAAATAAATAAATTTGGATGATGAACCAATGATGGAGTATTCACCACGCCCGCTGTTCCAATCTTGATGATCAGTCGAGATCGTACAGCTCAATTTAGATTTACTACCGGTAGAAGGAAGAACTGACGGCTTTACTTGTATACCGCCTTACTAGCTCTCCCCGGCCAACGGTTGGGCCAAAGGGGATGGACCGGCGCTACTCGGCCTCTTACATGACTCCTAGTTCAAATAGAATTCATGATTCTGAATGTAACGTTCGTCCCCCTTTCCCCAAGTATAATACTTGTTGATAAGACTCCACAAAGTAGTCGTATCTAGTTGGAAAGGAAAATTTACCAATAACTCCCAAGCTATTACTTGGTAACGGATATCAACTTGTTCCAGTAATCTTACCCCTCAAAAGATGAGAAGGTAAGCAACGACTTAATAAGTCAACAGTTACAGTTACATAGTTTACGAGGGTTCAATTACAGTTACGAACTTTCGTTTACGGATTCGAACTACTTTTAGTAATTTGGTCATAAATCCTAAACCGTAAGTCCGTTTCACGTGATCTTTATATCAAAACGAAGCTTAGAACATTACCTATCCTATCATGGCAGATAATGTCTCTGGACAGTAGGGGTTTGACATGGAAAATGGCATACAAAACATGGTATTGCAAAATCGGGCATTATAACGGCTGTAAATCGAATATCTACCAATTTCGAATCTTCCCATGAACATAGTATCCAACCCAAACAACATATACATGACTTATATACATGAACTGAGGCCAAGCAATGCCTTTCCGTTCATCTAGCTATTTACATCATTAATCCAAAATCCATACATAATCATGCTTATAATCTTAACATAACCATAACTAAGTTATAACTATCATAAACATGCTTAAATCTCAAACAAGGGTTAGGGTTTCAAGAGCTTTATACCTTCCTTAGAGTGTGTTCTAGCCTCACTAAGCTTTGTATGATCCTTGGGTGGCCTTATGCTAGCTAAATCAACCATAAAAATCAAAGAAAACCAACATTAGTTCTTGAAGAACACTATTCACCCTCCTTGTAAATGATTTATTTGAAAATGCAAACAAAGGATTTTGGACTTGAAATTTCTAGGAGATTAGTTTCTTGAAATATAGAACTCACCTTAAAAATTACAAGATCAAACAAGGAGTGGAAGGTGGACTTTTGTTTTTGAATTTCCTTAAAGCCGAATGGAAGAAAAAAATGGGAGAATGGAGTTGTTTGGCTTGCTTTACTTTGCTCTCATCTATTTTGTGTGAATTATTGCTTGGTTTAGAAAATATCTTGTATAAAGTGGCTTTAATAAAGTGGCTATGTCATTGTATGCATCACTTGACCCATGTGTTAAGATCTTGTGGTCTTGATGAGGTATTAAGGCTTACTAAGTAGTTTGATCTCTAATGTTACTAGTTAGCATTGTAACTAGCTTGGTCACTTGGTCTTATCCTCTTGCACATGCATGCATCTTGCTCCCCTGCTTGATTCCTTGTCCGGTTATTGCCCGTTTCGATCGATTGTTCGTAGGAATATTTCACGGATTTCTAATTAGGGTTTACCGGGAATCCTTTTTAATATTAATACTTTCATTCTCCATCTTTCATTCTAACTTTCCAATTTATATTCCTTAAATCCATTCGTTAAATACTTAAGGCTATCAGTGTCCAGGGAACTCTCGGAGAAAATAAAAGTGCGGTTTTTCAGAATCCGACATCTTTTACATACACTTATTTTCCCCCTGGATCACTAATACGAACTCGGAAATCCGTTCCGAATGCTTCTATATAGTGTCGTCTCATATTATCATATACTCCCACCAAAACACTATTCATTATGTATTCTTTACTTGTTCTCTTAGGGTGGTACAATTGTCTGTATTCTCTTTCGATCGTTCCTTGTCCTTTTTACGGAACTACTAGATTAATCGTTACCGATCTGGATGACATGAGAATATTCTCCTGCTTGAAATTGCCATATCTTATTCCCTTAGAAGATAGATTATTCTTACCTATGTTGTTACCCTTTAGCATTCTTCAAGACATAGAAATAATAAAGTCGAATTCCATTCATTCTTTCCAAATATCAATTATTACATTGTAGCCATAACCACTCCTCAGTGGTTTCCTACCTTCATTCTTAAATCAAATATAATAACATCCCAAAATATCAAATCCTCAAAGTTAATATCTCAATTCTTGGATTATAATAATATTTAATCCACTGTCCGGTCAAATATTATACCGAAAAGAATTTGGAATTTCTGAATTCCGATCGTCTCTCCATTCACTTATTTCCTCCGCGTATTACTAATATGACTTCGAAACATCCATATCACGTCCCGTACATAGGGTGGAGTGAAAAGTTTTCCAACTTACAAAATCACTATTCATCCACCAAATTACTATGCACGTACAGGAAACACTATGCACGTACGGGAAATACTATGCACGTACTCATTTCCCTTCAAGGATCCATTAGCTCCTTCCTGGATGGTAGATTATTCTTATCTAGGTCCTCAACCATCGAATTACTCTATTCTGACAATATACCAATGCATCAGGATCATTGTCCAAAGCAATATCCATTCATTACAATCATTGTTCTTTGAAACCACCATTCATTAGAGCTGGTGACCTTGTTGTCGGAATCATTGTTCCTCGTTTTATCCTTACTTAATAAAAAGTTTTAATTATATCCAAAATTTGGGGTTCTTACAGTCTCCCCTCCTTAAAAGGATTCCGTCCCGGAATCAGGTAGGAAGCAAAGAGTCGTTTGCCTGCCGTTCACTCTTTAGCTTCCCGGTCAATTCTTAGTCGTTCTACCCTTCCTCAGCACATCTTCTAGTGCTACAATTCATGCTTTATCCTTTTTTTTTCCATCAACGTTGCTACTTTTCGTACAACTCACTATCCGGGTTATACTCTTACTCAGTCTTATCCTTATTGATACCTGTAGTAACATTGGTATCACTATCACCCTACGATTCGGAGGTAACCTCGCTCGTACTGTGCATTTCCTGATCGCTTTAATCTTCGCAATCTCGATCAATATAGAGAAGTGGAAAGATTTATTGAGAGATCACTATGATCAATTGAACATTTGTTATATTGCATAGTTAGTACAGAAGGGGGCCAGCCTTTAGTACTTGATAAGCAATTAAACAAGTCATGGCATTCCACTTAGACTTCTATCACATAGACAGATAGTCACGTAGCAGTACCTCCCCTCCTAAAAGGGTTGTTCTTCTCAATTCATAAAGAAGATGAATAAGAGAGAAGAAGAGAAAAGAGTTCTAAAGGATTATAGAAAGCTTTCATGATTGTAGAATATCATACTCAGAATTTACCTCTGAACTATAGAGGTTTATCAAAGAAGAAATTAATCATAATTATATCCAATACTATTTTATCGCAATCTCACGTGTCAACATATCTTGCTGCTTTGTCCATTATTCTATGGACAAATACTCTTGTTCAATCTTAGCGATACTCACATTCGGGAAATCCTTCAACCTTTCAGGTTAAATCTTAGATTTCTCACTTGACATCATTATTACTGACATCCCATATCATGTTGCTAGCTTTTTCATAACTATAATATTGACACTATCAGGTTGTCATCCTGAGAATTCATTAGAAAACCCATTCATAACATTCCTTGCTTCTCATTCCATAGTTGCTTCCCCAGCCTTTTCTTTATCAATCGCATCCTTCTTATTAGCTGATTCTTACTCATTTCTATTATTTACTTTCACCTTCACCTCTTTATTGAGACACCTTTTTGCACTTGGTACCTCCTTATCGGTATTCCGTCTCATTTATTCTATAATCATCACGTTATTTCAATTTAAACTTTCCGAAATGAATCTGGCCCGATTCCTTTAACTTAGATTCATATAATCTACTTCTGCCAACTTTGTTTCTCATTACTTGTTCTTTTCTATCCGTGGTTTTCCACAGGTTGTCTTTCGTAAGTCAGACCAGGTCGTATATCTACATGCTCGTACTCCTATCATCTGTTGAACATCTGCATTTTACTGGCATAGCCTGGTCACATGAAAACCCGTTATGACCGTGCTATAATTTTGGGGGCAAGGCTGGCTCGAATACCGCCATCCGAACACTTTAAACTCTCAAGTGGCCCAATAAGTCTTGGGCTCAACCGCCCTTCCCTCCAAGTCTCATTAATTCTTTTTACGGGAATATGTTTAGCATCACGAATTATCAACCTCATATTCTCTATCTTGTTTGTGCAGAAGTACACTAACACAAACTTGCTTGTCATTCATCAATATGCCATTTAGCTTATCAATAGCAGCACTTTCTTTATCTTTACGTTGTCATCTCCTTTCTTAGAAGAATCACCATCACTTGTTGTTTACGTAGTGCGTTAATAGCTAACCCTACGGGTTTCAAATCCCTTAGGGAGACAAAGTAATCATTATTCCTTATCCATAAGGAACACTTCCTGAACTTGATGTAGATATAACGTGAAGCAGATAGAATTGCAGAAGAGTTTCAAGCATCGCAGCTAGGTCCGGTTGATGAAACTATCACTTATGCATCTTCCATAAAAGACTGGAAACTTAACGGTTTACTTCATCAAATTTGGTACCATGGTCCTGGTTTGCCTCAAAACGGGACCTTCTAAGGTATGTAATATGCTTAAGACTCCATCAGGAATCGAATCTTTACTTAAACTATTATTACTGTTAATTCTTGCACAGTCATCAGAAGGAATGTAAATTCCTCCATTCCGATATGACCTTCAAGGTCCTTCCAAATATCATCCTGTTTCTTCGGTATGAACATTTGTAATTACTCCTTTATACTTAGATTGTCGGCCACCTCATTGGCCTTTCTTGATGATAATGATTTCTTGTAACCCATGTTTTCTAGGTACATTCCAGCTCAAGTTTTTCTACCTCATTCCCATCACTGTTGGGTTAAAGCATCCTCCCTTAAGCTCTGCTGAAGGAGAAAATATAACTATCAGTCATTTCCATAAGTCATTGCTTCCACCTACCCGTGGGAACTTTATCACGTTTATTCCCAATCCTACTTAGGATACTTCTTTTCTTAGTTCTTTCTTTATCTTAGGATAATCTCAACCTTTATAGGTTCAACCCATACTTCCTCAGGGTTTCATACATGCCTCATCTGGCATTATTGTTACGATGTCATACATTCCTTACCAAACTTCCATTTTTGATGTTCGGAATATTACCCTTTTTCCTTGTAAGGTTTCGTAGGCCATCCTTATCATTCCTCCGGTATTTTCTGGGTACCGGGTATATCAAAATGTCATTGATCAATACTCTAATAATTCTATCTATGTTCTTTCCAGAACTCTTTTTTAATAATCCTTACCGGTCATTGTTGCCTTAGCAAGTCCAGCTCATATCATCTGAAGTCATAATGTCGTTATTAGGGTTAATGCCACCCCTTGTGCATTCCCCAGGGTTTGTATTAATTTATGGATATCCTATCCTTAATTCAACTGCCAAGGGATTCTTGCATCTTATAATTGGCAATCAGATCATGTATCCTTAATAAAGGTCTCTTTTCAATCATTCTCATTTGATAATCGATCGGTGGTTTAATGCCACCCTCTTCTTTCAGATAGTTGTCAGCCTATTTGGCCTTCCAAAAGCCAACGTATGCCTATCTGCTCTCTTACAGAACTTGGTAATGGTGGCAAGGATGTTTTGAAAGATATTGGTCGAGTTCAACGTGAATCTCTTAGTACTTATCGTTCTTCTCAAATGTACTTGCCTTAGACAAAATTTCTACAGCATACTGATCCATCTCTGACCATTTCCATACTCTCTTCATAAACCTTCGTTGTTTATTTTCCTTAGTCATAATATATTCAGGGTATTTATAATACCCCAACATCAAACGTCTCAAGTCATTATACCTCTATTTTTACTCGTAGTCTTGGATAATCATATATACATGAATCACTTCAGTACGGGTGACCCCATCCCAAAAAGGTCTAGTGAATTCCCAATCAAAACATGGGTTGTTCAGCAGAAGATTCCTACGATCTCATTAATGTTTCCTTTATATCAGAAGCCCTTGCAGTCGGTGCTTTCTTAGAAGCAACCCTGCTTTGTCCTTTCATTGCTGGTCTAGTCACTCGATAATCCTTTGTGACTTGGCCTCAACTGGCCACACTAAAATAAAAATATATGATTTTAGGGGTTGGCTAATAGCATTACTTTTCTAGCAATTGCCGGCATAGTGCCTTCTTCTTTGATACCTTTCTACCTTTCCAAAACTTTACTCCATATAAGTCTTAATCGACTACTCGGCACTGTCTCCGGTCACCTTTCCTCCACTTTTATCTTTTCAACTATTCTTATCAATCCCACGTGCCATGCAAGCTTACCATTCCTGGCATAACAGCCTTTTCACTTAAGTCAATCCCGGAGTTTCTCCGTCCGGCTAGTTTCTTACTTACATTTCCTATTTTCGTCCAATCTCACTTCATCATTTTATCACTACCGTCGATTGTAATGCTCAGGGTCCGTTTACTAACCCATTTTACAGCATCCTTACCCAAATCACAGGGTTTGCTCCAGTTTCTACTCTCTTCCATGACATTCTCTGATAATCAGTAAGACAAGGTTTGCCAAAATTCACCGAATTCCTTTCCAGACTCAGGGAAATTTTGATCAATCTACCCACCTACTGGTAACATTAAGGAGACCAGTTTCTAAACCTGAAGAATAGTTCTATGAACCTCCAAGCAGGTGGAATCATAAGCAGTCATAGTTAACGAAATAATCATCATCAGATTGGAAGTTTACCCACTGGAGAGGAATCAATTATATCCATCCCTTAGAAGGGAATCAACCGTTTCAAACTGAAACCTGTCACAATATCCTGATACCTATACGTCCTGATATTCAATACTACCAAATGTCGGTCCACCTAACCCTTTATGCGAAGCGTCGTTGGAAGCACAAAGTCTCCTTTTTCCATTAAGCAAGGCCAGCTCTTGGTCATTACCAATTTCACCTTTTAGCTCCAGGAAGATTTTCTCACATTTTTCTCTTTAACTGCTGATCGTATTACTTGATCTATTACAATTCCGCATCGGAATAAACTTAAGGTACTACTATAATCCATTCAAAGAGAAGAAGGAATTTAATATTCCTCTGAATCACATGCATCTAACGTTTCTGGTTCATCATTTAACTGAGTTGAATTAACTCTATACTCAGTCTCTGGCAGTAGTCTCATTACGAGTTCATCTTGACTCACTGGTCTTATCTTCCGGTAGGTTCTGAGATCATTGTCTCGCTTACTACTTCCTTATATAACTTTATCCAATCATGCTGTCACTTCCCAATGTTTTCACTTTCTAACTGATTCATTCATAAAATGGACATTTTCCTGAATAAAACAATTTCATCAACCTCAATTTGGTTCCATAAATTACAACCTATAACATCTGCCTTCTCATGGCGAATTATTACTGACCATATTCATACTTATTCATTTATCAAATGATATGGTACTTACTGCCTCCTTCTCAACTATTCCTAGGGACTCTGCTCCTCGCCCTAAATCGATGTCTTTGATAATCATACATCCCTCTAGCTCTTTCTTTGTTAAGATGAAAATCTCTAAGGATTCTCATCTATTTCCGTATAAGATCTCAAGTAATTCTTCCAATCCTTCTTTCTTGCTGGTACCACATCTGGTAGTCCGGCTATGAATTCAACATGCATCTTCAGATCTCTTAATAATATCTCGGTTCTTTATACTCACTTTTCTGAGCACCATATCTTAATCATCACAGTCATTCTGGCTGCGACCCTCATTACCCATGGGTAAGCTCCTTATCCTAACAGGATTTTCCTTATCTGCTGGAACCTCTTCCGGGTCTTCAGTAGGGTACTCCATCGAATTACCCGCTGATCTTCAGCATATAAAGCATCATCGCGCTGTTGCTCGTATGCCTCAAGGTCAGTCGCCTTACTCGTCGATACGATATCGAGCTACGTTACTATCATTATACTTACGAGTTCCCATAAGGGTTTTATATGTCATCACTACATTAAGTAGTCCGACTATGAACTTGGCAAGAGTTCTTATTATCTTATTGAATTTATTGTTTTAACGTCACCTCATCTCTGGGGTTTATAACGTACGCTCTGATACCACTTCTGTAACACCCCCAGATCTGGGGTCCGAGATCCGGTAGTTACGGTTTCCAATTCTGTCCACAACAATTGAACTTTCCTTAACATAAAATAAATTACGTCTCAATAACCCAACACAACAATATAAAACACACCCGTTATAGTCCCAGAGATGAAATCAGAGTAACAATCAAATTTTTATTAATCGCATTATGAGTTCTTACAATCCAAAAGAATTTCAATATAAATACATACTCTTTGCCATCCATTTACATAAGTCATACTAGACCATATTCTTGGTACTGAAGGAATAAATATACTCTACCAATAGCTTCTTCTTCAGCTCTGGTAGTCTCATCGTCCTCGCCCGCGTCGAGTGCGCCTTGTGCGAGTCATCCGGTTTAGCTGTTGTTGTGATATAATAATAAAGCAAGGGTGAGCAATAGCCCACCAACAATAACATATAACTGAACGATAATGTATAACAGTTCAAAATATCTTTGAAACCATATGCCATGCATTTACGTAAATGATGCCAGTATAATATGAACGATGAAGTTACAAGGTAACTTAAAGTATTTGTTTGTAGAAATATCTGCTACATCAAAGTAAGCGAGATATTCTTATTGTTATTAAGAAGAGGAACTTGCAAGAAAGGTTGAAATTCCAGTTATGACCCTTTTTCCAACTCTGCCAACAGTAATCATGTTGCAGGAAATAAATAAATTTGGATGATGAACCAATGATGGAGTATTCACCGCGCCCGCTGTTCCAATCTTGATGATCAGTCGAGATCGTACAGCACAATTTAGATTTACTACCGGTAGAAGGAAGAACTGACGGCTTTACTTGTATACCGCCTTACTAGCTCTCCCCGGCCAACGGTTGGGCCAAAGGGGATGGACCGGCGCTACTCGGCCTCTTACACGACTCCTAGTTCAAATAGAATTCATGATTCTGAATGTAACGTTCGTGCCCCTTTCCCCAAGTATAATACTTGTTGATAAGACTCCACAAAGTAGTCGTATCTAGTTGGAAAGGAAAATTTACCAATAACTCCCAAGCTATTACTTGGTAACGGATATCAACTTGTTCCAGTAATCTTACCCCTCGAAAGATGAGAAGGTAAGCAACGACTTAATAAGTCAACAGCACCCGAGTTGCGAGTGAAGGGAATACTTTATGACCGGGAAGTCAACAAGATAAATAACATTTTCCAAGTAAGGTTCCCTTATTACTAAGGAGATAGACTCGAAGAAGAATGATGTCTGAGAACCTTTCTTGATATAAGATTAATAATAATATGACTTCGAAATATTTTCTGTAATAATCGAAGAAGATAAACCTTATCGAGATTATTCTAAGTATGGAATAAATATTCAGAGAATATTTATTGAGTTAAAATATTTAAAGAATATTTGGGAATATGAAAGAATATCTTTAATCAGAGTATTTCTCAAAATAATCCCTGAAGAAATATCAGGTGAATATTTATTGAATAAATAAATATTTAAATGAATATTCAAAACAATATTCATTAATTAATAAGACCTGAAAAGAATATTTAAGGTAATATTCATAATTAATTAGGAATTTAAATGAATATTCAAAAGTAATATTCATTTAATGTATAATATCCTAAATGAATATCAAGTAATATTCATTTAGTAATCCAAGCCTTAAGGAATATTCGAGATAATAATCGATAATTAAATCAAGCTTCAGATGAATATTAAAATAATATTCATCAAGTATTTAATATCTTAAATGAATATTCAAAAGTAATATTTATTTAATAAAATAATATTCTAAAAGAATATCCAAATAATATTCATTTAATAGTCTCATCTTTAGAAGAATATTCGAAATAATAGTCGATAATCAATTCGACTCTGAATGAATATTGAGAAATATTATTCGTTGAATAGTTACGTTCAAATAATTATTTGAAGTAAGGATCGTTAAAATAATTAGTCTCGAACGAATATTCAAATAATATTCGTCGCCCAAATAATAGAAAATATTTACTTAAATATTTTCCTCCGAGGTAATCTCGATATATCAAGGAATATTGACTCCCGGTTTATTTTTGATTAATAAGATGTATACGCCCTTCTATGAGGGTCTTACAACAACCGGCTTATAACTGATATATAACTATCTAGCTTATAAGCCAACAATAACATTCAGGGAACAAGTATATCAATTCAACTTGAAAGTAGGCATGTATGCAATGGCATATGTATATCAGCAATCATATATATATTTATTCAATCACAACAACAGCCTAAAAGAAGGGAATTGAAACTTGCCTGGTAGTCGAGTACGGTAAGGGGTAGTGGTAGCGGGTCCCGGTTCAGCTTGGTGATCTATAAATAGCCAAGGCATTCGGGATTAATCACTTAACATATTAAAAGTTAAGTTATACTTAATTCGAAACACGTTCTCGAGTTATCTCGTTATACCCCTTTTTGTGGATTACTTTTATCACTGATCCGACCCGACATTCGTTCGTTAATACGACATGTCATTGTACTTATACTTGGGACATACTTAAGTCATATGAGCTCTAAGGTCGATCGTTACGAACCAATACTATACTCCGAGTTTTATCGCCCGTTTTCTAAGTGTTTTACCGAAGTTATAAAAGAGTCGTCTTTTAGGGGTTCGTTCGCGTTTAACCTCGACTCGAACATTTTTAATAAATCGAAAAATGATCCTTTTGACATACGGTTTTCTTTCATACCTTCCTTTTTACCTCTAGTATTTATTTACCAAAATTCGCCATGACGTTACATAGTTTACGAGGGTTCAATTACAGTTACGAACTTTCGTTTACGGATTCGAAATACTTTTAGTAATTTGGTCATAAATCCTAAACCGTAAGTCCGTTTCACGTGATCTTTATATCAAAACGAATCTTAGAACATTACCTATCCTATCATGGCAGATAAGGTCTCTGGACAGTAGGGGTTCGACATGGAAAATGGCATACAAAACATGGTATTGCAAAATCGGGCATTATAACGGCTGTAAATCGAATATCTACCAATTTCGAATCTTCCCATGAACATAGTATCCAACCCAAACAACATATACATGACTTATATACATGAACTGAGGCCAAGCAATGCCTTTCCGTTCATCTAGCTATTTACATCATTAATCCAAAATCCATACATAATCATGCTTATAATCTTAACATAACCATAACTAAGTTATAACTATCATAAACATGCTTAAATCTCAAACAAGGGTTAGGGTTTCAAGAGCTTTATACCTTCCTTGGAGTGTGTTCTAGCCTCACTAAGCTTTGTATGATCCTTGGGTGGCCTTATGCTAGCTAAATCAACCATAAAAATCAAAGAAAACCAACATTAGTTCTTGAAGAACACTATTCACCCTCCTTGTAAATGATTTATTTGAAAATGCAAACAAAGGATTTTGGACTTGAAATTTCTAGGAGATTAGTTTCTTGAAATATAGAACTCACCTTAAAAATTACAAGATCAAACAAGGAGTGGAAGGTGGACTTTTGTTTTTGAATTTCCTTAAAGCCGAATGGAAGAAAAAAATGGGAGAATGGAGTTGTTTGGCTTGCTTTACTTTGCTCTCATCTATTTTGTGTGAATTATTGCTTGGTTTAGAAAATATCTTGTATAAAGTGGCTTTAATAAAGTGGCTATGTCGTTGCATGCATCACTTGAGCCATGTGTTAAGATCTTGTGGTCTTGATGAGGTATTAAGGCTTACTAAGTAGTTTGATCTCTAATGTTACTAGTTAGCATTGTAACTAGCTTGGTCACTTGGTCTTATCCTCTTGCACATGCATGCATCTTGCTCCCCTGCTTGATTCCTTGTCCGGTTATTGCCTGTTTCGATCGATTGTTCGTAGGAATATTTCACGGATTTCTAATTAGGGTTTACCGGGAATCCTTTTTAATATTAATACTTTCATTCTCCATCTTTCATTCTAACTTTCCAATTTATATTCCTTAAATCCATTCGTTAAATACTTAAGGCTATCAGTGTCCAGGGAACTCTCGGAGAAAATAAAAGTGCGGTTTTTCAGAATCCGACATCTTTTACATACACTTATTTTCCCCCTGGATCACTAATACGAACTCGGAAATCCGTTCCGAATGCTTCTATATAGTGTCGTCTCATATTATCATATACTCCCACCAAAACACTATTCATTATGTATTCTTTACTTGTTCTCTTAGGGTGGTACAATTGTCTGTATTCTCTTTCGATCGTTCCTTGTCCTTTTTACGGAACTACTAGATTAATCGTTACCGATCTGGATGACATGAGAATATTCTCCTGCTTGAAATTGCCATATCTTATTCCCTTAGAAGATAGATTATTCTTACCTATGTTGTTACCCTTTAGCATTCTTCAAGACATAGAAATAATAAAGTCGAATTCCATTCATTCTTTCCAAATATCAATTATTACATTGTAGCCATAACCACTCCTCAGTGGTTTCCTACCTTCATTCTTAAATCAAATATAATAACATCCCAAAATATCAAATCCTCAAAGTTAATATCTCAATTCTTGGATTATAATAATATTTAATCCACTGTCCGGTCAAATATTATACCGAAAAGAATTTGGAATTTCTGAATTCCGATCGTCTCTCCATTCACTTATTTCCTCCGCGTATTACTAATATGACTTCGAAACATCCATATCACGTCCCGTACATAGGGTGGAGTGAAAAGTTTTCCAACTTACAAAATCACTATTCATCCACCAAATTACTATGCACGTACAGGAAACACTATGCACGTACGGGAAATACTATGCACGTACTCATTTCCCTTCAAGGATCCATTAGCTCCTTCCTGGATGGTAGATTATTCTTATCTAGGTCCTCAACCATCGAATTACTCTATTCTGACAATATACCAATGCATCAGGATCATTGTCCAAAGCAATATCCATTCATTACAATCATTGTTCTTTGAAACCACCATTCATTAGAGCTGGTGACCTTGTTGTCGGAATCATTGTTCCTCGTTTTATCCTTACTTAATAAAAAGTTTTAATTATATCCAAAATTTGGGGTTCTTACATCGTTGCTGGAATAGCACCGTTAAATGTGGTGTTTACTAGCTGCTCAGGAAGGCTCACAGCTAGGCTTCCGAAGAACACGAGAAGGTGTTTTGGTGATGATTGGATTGAATCTACGGGATTAGAGCTCAAGGGTCGTACAATATCGATGTGTTGGCCTGCCAAGAACCCTAATTATGAGAGTGAACGTGCACCGGAGTATACTTGCTCTTAGTATCAACGTGCGTTTCGAGAAGAAGGTCCCATAAACTACCTATATACCACTATTTATAGTGGATTAAGCTCGTATGTAGTTCTTGAATGATATGTTCGATTGTTTGTGATGAGTTATCTCGTATGTGATGAGATAATGTTTGGTATTTACGTGTATCAACTGAATATGATGTAATTATCAGGTTTTCAAGCCATATCAGGACTGTTGGAAGCCTATCCACTGATGTTTATCTTAAGAATATGTGATTTATCAAGTAATAATGATGTATATCTCTAAATAATCGTGTACTTATCTGATATGAAGTGTATATTGGCTGTAGAGACGTGCTCCTAAAAGATAGGAGGTTGTCCTTATCTGAATCTGTGTCCCTGCCAGGCTTCCGGGGAAGCGGGGGTACCGCCGGTAGCCTGGCTTCGGTAGCCCTGTTGGTTGGCTGACTGTCTGTGGTAGTTGTACTGGAAGCCCTATCTGATGACTGTCCTAGTAATTATGCTATACAGCTATAGTAATTATGGGCAATGGATTATCCATAAGGGGTCATCCCTAGGATCATAAGCCTCATGTTCACTTAATAGTTACCTCATGGTAGCCCCTCTGGTAGGCTGACTATGGAAGCCTGCTATCCGGTAGCCTCATAATAATAGTTGGGAGCTAGGGATTGGCCAAGGGAAGCTATTTCTTGGGACCCTAGGCTTTGTACCTAGTCATGATCCTTCCTAGGGTAGCTCTTATGGGCTACCATGGGCCCTCGAAAGCCTTTCAAATCATCTAGTTCATTTACGGATTGGACCCTAAACCCTTAATGGGCCTAAATCTGACCCATGCAAGATTTTGATCACAACAACTACCCCCGGTTCCTTGAAGCACAAGTGCAAGAGGAACCTAAAATCTACAGAGTTCAATCCTTTCGAATATTCAATCATAAATTCTGTATCAAGTTTCTAGATATAATTAATCTAATACGATGTGTTAAAATCGATATTTTTCAATGTTGGTGATTTAAAGATAATGTGTCTTCAAAATTCTCAACGTGGTATTCATTCGTAATTCTATAGTTATTCTGCGGAAGCTCGAATTGTAATACTTAATTTAGGAGGAAGCCATCTACCGCGTATGGTAATAATCAATTTAATCGATCTATTTTGTGGAAATAAAAGGATAAACTGCAGGTGTGAGAATTAGAGTAAAACTCTTCTATTCCCGCCTAGAAAATAGTAAAATAGGGAGTTAGTCTTTGCAAACACACTACCCCCTTTGCCTCTTTTTCTGTGCCCGGTACATCCACCCCTACGGTATTATTAATTGGCTATACCTCTTCGTTTTCCCATATATTAACCTATGCTCCAGGCTTTTTGTTTTTATTTTATCATAAACTTTCTCTCATCCTTCTCATTTTTTTCTCAAAAAAAAAAAAAGCAAAAGGGTTTCTCTTTAGCGTTGGCTTTTACGTTACCAATCAAGTTCGAGGTACATTTCCATCGCTCTATACTATCTCCAGATTCTGGTAAAGCCTTGCATGTACCTTAACAATTATCTGCTTGTGTATGTATATTCTTGTGTGTATACTTGTATTTTATAATTGATGTTTGCTTACACTATCGATGCTTGTTTTTTATTATTTATGTCTAGATCCATGATTAATATGTTTCTTCGGTGTGCCGTGTAGCCCATTATGCTTGTCGATTAGGCTTCCAATTTAATTGTTAGTCCACATCTATGTGCACACACTCGTCACCATACTCGCATATGTCTCTTGATTGATTTGTGTATCTATCTACTTACCTTGCACCTAATTTGTTTGACTATGTGTCGAGATAGTAGATCTGCTTTAATTGAATAATCACCTGTTTCATTCTCGACGGGGCTTCCGTTCTAGTTGCTCAAATATATGACCTTCTTCGTGTACATTATGTGTTTGATGCTTAATCTCAGTGATTTCGCTTGGATTTATCCCTCATTATGCACTTACGATCTGTAGCGTCTTATCATGCATTGACTTGTTGAGTAACCCTGATCCATGCATTTGTGCTTGGCCCAACTATATAGCCTGGCTCCTTGTTACTTAACGGGGTTGCATTACCAGTTTTAGTCGAGACGACTTGTTTTGCGGATTTACACGTGGTGGTCGTGACTAGGATCTGTTTGGCATCAATCCAAGGGGTTTCTTTCCTCTTGAGTGAATTAGAGTTTAGCCCAAATCCTTCTATACCATAAAGGGTCGACATACTGATCAATTGAGGATACTGTAGCGTCAATTTTGCTGTAGTTATAAGATTTTATCATCCTTGGACTCTTCTTTCCGTTTTATATTATCTCCGAGTTATGTGGTTGACTCGCCTCCTCTTTTTGCAGATGGCAAGCCAATCTGCTTCCAATAGTTCCTCTAGTTATCCTGCCAACTTATCTCCACAATTAGGGGAGCCTTCTGACTCTGGGTTTGTACCCATTACTGATCTTATTTTGCCCCGCTCCTCATCGATGTTTAGATCTACCGTTAGCACTCGTACCCATTCCAAAGTTATGGTAATCGATCCTTTAGAAGCCGAGATAGTGTCTAAGCCCTCAAATTCTCACCAGGAGGTCGATTCTCCCATCGGGGGTGCCAGGGAATTAGAGTTAGTGAACTTGAGCTCATCCACTGATGAGGGGGATAAAGGGTATTCCCAACACAATGATGAAGGGTTTCTGAATCAAGCTGAGCGGGCTTTCTTTTACAACGCTGATATGATTGATGAGGATGATTTCGTGATAAAGGTGAAGCAGGAAACCAAACAGGAACTTCCTTCCCGTGAAAATGTTGATTCCACTATGAATGTTGAGAAATTGGAGAAGTTGCTGGGCTCCTGGAACCCTGGTTGTGCGCTGGTCTTGCAGGAAGCTGGTGAAAGATGCCATCATTTTGACAACATTAAGCCTGATAGGGCCGTCCCAAAAGCTGTCTTGTCGTCATCATACTTTAAACTTGGGTTTTCTTTGCCCATGGACCTCTTCTTTCTTGAGATCCTAAACTTCTACGGACTGGCTCCTATGCAACTATCCCCTAACTCGTTTAGGGTGGCAGCATGCATGTTCATCCTATATGACCAAGCTTTTTCAACTGTTTTGACTACCAGAGAGTTAGGATACTTTTATCAGCTGAAGGATGCCGGTAGGAAAGTCGGGGTTTACTACCTCACGACATGGAATAACAGGCAGGGCTAGTGTATTAAGGGCAATAAGAGAGGAATGTATGATTGGCAAGAGCAATTCTTGTACTGTTTTGATTGCAAAGAAATTAGGAAAGACTTTAATCTATTCCCAAGTAAGTTCACAACTCTTCCAGCAGTGATCAAGTCCTTAGGTTTCCATTAGCTTGATAATTTCTTTCTTCTTATCATCCATTTTAGGATTTCCAAAACCAACCCCCCTGACGGGGAGTGAGGCAAAACGAGCGAAGAAAGTGGAAAAATTGGCTACCGAGTTAGGAGATGGTGATAGCCTTTTGACTGCTGAAACCCTGGAGAGGTTGGGGTTCTCACTGCCTAGGGTCTCCATGCCTCCTGCTACGGGAAAGGATGTTGGTGCGAAAGCCCTTGGGAAATCCGAGTTTGGGCTTCCTATAGGTGGTGAAGAAGCCCAGGTTACAACCTCTGATGGCTTAGATTCTGGTTAGCCCTTAGTTATATAAAATATCGAAGGTTATTTGTCTTAATTGTCCTCTTTCTTACTTACCATAAACATATGTTGTATGCTCATTTCTTTAGTGAAGTTACGCATGTCTACATTCTGCACACTCCATTGTCTTTTATTTGATCATTCATGCTTCGTTATTGCATGCGTAGGCTTATTCCTATATTTCTTCTTTGTCCGTTTCTTATGTTACTTCTTGTTTTGTTATCTTTCAGCGATGTCTGGCTCCATACCATCATTTATCCAGCCTTCTGCTAGGTACGAAGACCTGTTCAAAGATGATGATATCGACATGTTGGTTGCTCCTGTTAATGCTACTCCTGTCTCCCATGCTCTTCCTCTCCCTGCCACTAAGGGTGAAAGTGTTCCAACCGATAAGAGGAAGTTCACTCGAACTGCTGGTAGCCCTGCTTCTACCCCAGAAACCAGATCCACCAAGAGGATTAATGGAACTCCTGCTCCCACAGTGTCTCAAGAGGTCCAAGCCTTTTACAAGGTGATTGGGGGATTGGTCCCTCTAGAAACTATCGTGGGATGGTCGAAGCTGAAATGTAGTGAAACCACTAGTGCTTCCCTAGGCTTCTGCTCAAAGTCTCTTCTATCGCTTAAGGCTTGAGGACCAGCTTGCGGTTGCTGCTAGTGGCGATGCAAGGTTGCGCGAGGAGCTCAGGAAGGTTAAGGCTGACTTAAAGTCTAGTGAAGAGGAGAGGAAGAAGCTTGTTGAAGGCAGTAAAAAGTTGAAGAACGAGGTGGCCTCCTTGAATAAGAGCAAAGAGACTTTGAGCAAGGTTATTGTTGATCTAGATGCGGAGAAGGAAGGATTGGTGGCAGACCAGACTACCAAGATAAAAGAGTTGCAGGTTCAAGTAGACGGTTTGCAGGCTGCCATGAAGGGCTACCGCCATGCCTTAGAGGATAGATACAAAATAGGGTTTGCGAATGGGGTGCGAGATTATATGCGGTCTACTTGGCTCAAGATGCCGAATTTGGATTGGGCACTCCTGGGGGATGACGCCGTCAACCAGGTGGAAAGCTTCAAAGCCCAAGCTGCTAAGTCCCAGGTTACCGCCCAGAAGGCTATGCCCAAACCTCATGCTATCACTATGGATGCTGGTGAGGATACTTCTATTTCGGGAACTGGGATTGAGGCTTCCGTGAACGCGGTCGAGAAAGCTCCGGGTAACCAAGTAGATAAAGTGGAGCCTGTCGGGAACTCTCATGCCCTGGATGCCACCGAAGGACTCTAATCCTGTCAATTTCTCCTTCACGCAGTACTTTCTCTTTTAGCTATTTGGTTTTATGAACTCTTTTGGTCTATTCTAAACTTAGTTTTTCAAATGAGGGGGCGGGCACCTCTAATGCTCCGCGGATGTAACCTTAACTCGTATTTGCTTTTGTCGTGGTTTCGTGAACTCTTTACCATCTGGCTTCATGAATGCATGTTTTTATCATATCTTTTTTATGTTTTTAGTAGAGGTATTGTATTATTTGCCTTAGACTTATATTAGTAATCTATTACTAGGTAGTCTCTTTTTAACACTTAACATCTATAGTGCAAGGATTCTTACCTAGTGTATAAGTAACCCAATAAAATTCTGTTTAGACATAGTGATATTGTAGTATCATTGGGCAGTTTTATTCACACCAATGCATTCTAGTTAAGCCTAAATATAATTGCCTAGGATTAGCTATCTACTTGGTAACGTGATGAATGGTTTCCTAACTAATCAAGGTGTTCGAAGTTTGATAGGATTGTGTACTATGAAGAGAATACTACTCTACAAGCAAGAATGATAATCAAGTTGGGCTTCCATACAGGAGGTAACCTTCGAAAGTCATTAAAGGGGAATCATAGGTCTACTCCTAAATGTTTATTCACTTTTCTTTTATAGTCATAAGGTATGCATATGAATTTTTAACTAAACATCAGTGGATAAGCTACAACTTTTAACCGAAAGCTTGGAAAAGCAATAGAGCGTATGAGCATTACCATAAATCAAAGGGGTGAGTTTAGTCTTTACATACCCGTGTAGGTTGTTCAAAAGCACATGGGGTTGCATGTACCTTATCCCTCGAGGTTGCAACTTCCATCTTAGGGGCTTCCGTTGCGGGAGCTTGTCACCCGGAAACCTGATTCTGGGAGCCCCATCCTGGGAGCCTTGTTTGTGAAAGCCTAGCACCGGTAGCCCAACCTAGCGTTTGTTCCGGGGGCCTTATCCTGCAAGCTTCTATTTTCATGAGACGTTTAAGAAGTTAGGCTGAGTGATATCATATGAGTCGTGTTCTTTTCCGAGGAGTTTCGCTGTGGTAGCCTCTTACAGGAGGACTTTACCACAACCCCCTCATTTAGGAGATGTTTAAGGAAGTGAGGTTTCATTGCGATAGCCTCTTACAGGAGCGTTCTATCACAACCCCCACTCTTAAGAGAGATATTCCGATAAGTGGGGCTTCGCTGTGATAGCCTCTTACAGGAGCATTCTATCACAACCCCCACTCTTAATAGAGATATTCATATAAGTGGGGTTTCGCTGCGATAGCCTTTTACAGGAGCGTTCTATCACAACCCCCACTCTTAAGAGAGATGTTCAGATAAGTGGGGTTTCGCTACGATAGCCTCTTACAGGAGCGTTCTATCACAACCCCCACTCTCAAATATATTTCACTATAGTAGCCTCTTACAGGACCGTTCTACCATAGGCATCCATGGTAGCCCTCATTCAAGAAGAACTTACCACAGGCATCTCGGTAGCCTCATATACGTATAGTGGTATGTAATACAACCCCTCACATATGAGGACTTTACCGCAGGCAACCATGATAGCCTTCTTGGAAGGAATCTACCACAGGCATCCACTACCCCCGAGTTCTTCAGGACAACTTGTCTGTGGTGGAGAACTAGTTCATCATATCACCAATCTGGCTGTTGTCATCTTAATTCTTTTATCAACCTGAATATGCCTTGACGAAGCTTATCAAGTAAGGGATGTGGAGGCCTCCTATTTAGCTTGACAACACAGGTCCCAGAACTTTGAAGTTTGTGAAGACCAATTCTCCTGTTGGTTATGAACTTGGAGCCTGGACTGATTACCTGGTTAATCCTCTGAGAGTTGAGCATTTTCTAGTAGTTATTTTAAGTAGCATGAATGTTACTACCCCCGAGTCTTTGGTTGAGCTCTTATTTTTTGATATTCTCTCTTCTTTCATGTGGGAGGTTACCAGCCATATTGTCTCCGGTCTCCTTGTGTATTTTCAGGATAACCTTCCATTTCACATTTGCCCGATAGTTGGTGGCCCTAATAAGTGGCAACCCAAGTGGCATGCCATACGTGGGTCTCATATCCCTTGCATATTCTGGTGGCGGCTTTCCTGAATGTTGTTTGCTTCCATAGTATCAAATTGCTCATTAGGAAGAGTTTTTTAATTCCATGATTTCCCCTACCAGCTTCCAACATCAATAATAATGGTGGTGCTACCCCCCGAACGAATTGGAAACCTTGACACGAGGTTTCCATGGTGGAAGCGCCACACTATGAGTGCACATCTTTTTTTAACTTTATTTTGTCCATGTACTTAGAACATCGTCATCATTTCTTTTTTTGGCTACTGATCTCATTTGTCAATTGTATCAGGCATTTTGCTTATAAAGACAGCGAATAGGAATCTGCTCCCAGCTTTATAGATATTCAATTGGTAGAACATTTTGCTACTATCACGGGTGGTGCATATGCGCTACCCCCTAGTGTCTACGAATGACAATATTCACGGTAACTGAGTTTAAAGTTACACAACTACAACTAATAAGCTGAATTCCATTGAGCCTATGCCCGAAAGAGGCCTTCCGCTGGGGCTTCCTGATGGGTGGTAATTTAAGGTACCTTCCTTGGGACCCCATTCCAATCACGTGGCTGGTCAGTCACATGCTTCTCATCGTGTAAGCATTGAGGTTTAGGCGCCCCCACATGCTTCTCTTCTTTGGAGTTGGCCCCTTCATTATTACCATTTGTAGCCTCTTTGCTAGGGCTTCTGGGATAGTAACCCTTTTCAGCTTCTCAGATTTTCCCGACCTCAGTATGATCAGTTATGTTTTCCTCTGGTGCTTCCAATGCTGAGGCAACAAATTCACGTATATATCATTTTCTGACCAGCTTCTCGATACGGTCCCTCAGGTGGCCGCAATTAGAAATCTTGTGCCCATAAAGACCATGATATGCAAAGTAATTCTCAGGGTATGGCTTGCTTAGTTGGTACCTTCGAAGAGGCAATTCGAAGGACTGCATCTTCATTACCTCATAAATGTGTTCCGTAGAGACTTTTAAAGGTGTGTACCTTCTGAATTTAAGATAACCGGCCTTCAACGGGGCTTGGCTTCCGCGTTGTGCCTTAGTCGTGATAGAGCTCACATCCGTAGGGGTAAACCCATTATCTTTTTCGGGGTTCTTCACACAGGGAATTGCGTCTCCTCGGATTCTTTTTAAAGGGATTCCATCTTTTGTGCTGGAAACCTTGCTTCGCTTTCCCAGCCATCCATTTCCTGGTTCTGTACCCCCAAAGGCTTCTATAAGCTCCTTATTGGGCTTTCATTTCTTCTCTTTTGTCTTTGCCAAAGAGCGAACATCAGATAGAGTTTTTGGTTCATGTTTTTGAAGTTCCCTCAGAAATCGGCTATTCGACTTGATTCCTGCCATAAGGAAGCCTCGGAACATTTCTTCTAGTGTCTTCTTCATCTTGGAAACTTCATTGTTGAATCGATGGATATACGCCATTAAGGATTCAATATTTCTTTGTTTAAAACTTTCTAGTGCTTCTTCAATTGGCATGAATATTGCGGGAGCCTGAAAGCGTGTTATGAATTGCTCTCCCATCTGTTCCCATGATTTCGGATATTTCACTGGGAGCTGCTCAAACCACAGGCAAGCATTTCCACTAAGGGTTGCAGCCAACAGCTTGCACCTGGGGGATTCCTCCACATGGTTTGCCTCCATTCTTACATTAAAATGATGTAGGTACTCTACCGGGTCAGAGTTGCCATCATATTCGGGGCTACCACTTGTTGCACAGAACTTCGGGAGTGGTGGTTCGTCTGTATTCCAGGCTTTGTTCAGCCTTTCAACAATAAATGGGTCCGGTTGCCTGTTGGAGGGTATATATTCTTCATCTATATTGTCTGGATTCATTTCCTGTTTGCCTCCAAGCCCGCAAGTATGCCAGAAGCTTGACTTGTGCTCTATCCATTCGGCTCCTGAGCTTCCAAAGGATAGGATCTTTCCTTCACTAACATGGCTATACGCTTGAGATTCATTCTGGTCTTGGTTTTTATGGGTTTCCAGCGGGAGCCTTTCATGATAATGCCACGGTACCCCTAGGTGGGATTCCTGGCGGAAGCCCCATTGGCTCCCTGATTGCATTTGTCCTTAAAGGTCCTTCTGAGCACCCATCTGAAATCTCTTCTGATTACTTCTTTCAGTGCCCAGTCCGCCTATTCCTTGTGATTTCCAGCCAACAATCAGGCCATCCCATCCCGTACTCAGCTCATTTTGTGCACCAACGATGCCACTATTGATCATTTCAGATTTTAACGAAATGTCATATCCGTGAACATTATCTCGGAAAATATCTCCAAGTCCTTTTTCATGCGAGTTTTGTCCCAGAATCATTTCTTATTCATCTCATTTTGACAATGGACTAAGCTTCTTTTCGAACTTTCTCTTCAATTCAGTATCTCTTTCAAGGGAGTCCAGTCTTTCTGCCATTCGCTTGATGCACTGGTACATGTCATTGATGGTAACAATATGTTCTTTATCACCGTTTTCTTTATTGACACCGTTAGATGGCGTTTCATCATTACCGGAGCAGTCAAACATATTTTCCTCCAAAAGACGATAATTTAAAGGCCCCTCCTTCTAGCGCCAATTGTTGTGGGAGGATTTTAGCACCACTACGTGGAGGTCGTTGCTGGAATAGCGCCGTTAAATGTGGTGTTTACTAGTTGCCCAGGAAGGCTCATAGCTAGGCTTCCGAAGAACACGGGAAGGTGTTTTGGTGATGATTGGACTGAATCTACGGGATTAGAGCTCAAGGGCCGTACAATATCGATGTGTTGGCCTGCCAAGAACCCTAATTATGAGAGTGAACATGCACCGGAGTATACTTACTCTTAGTATCAACGTGCGTTTCGAGAAGAAGGTCCCGTAAACTGCCTACATACCACTATTTATAATGGATTAAGCCCGTATGTAGTTCTTGAATGATTTGTTCGATTGTTTGTGATGAGTTATCTCGTATCTGATGAGATAATGATTGATATTTATGTGTATCAACTGAATATGATGTAATTATCAGGTTTCCAAGCCATATCAGGACTGTTGGAAGCCTATCCACTGATGTTTACCTTAAGAATATGTGATTTATCAAGTAATAATGATGTATATCTCTGAATAATCGTGTAATTATCTGATATGAAGTGTATATTGGCTGTAGAGACGTGCTCCTAAAAGATAGAAGGCTGTCCTTATCTGAATCTCTGTCCCCGCCAGGCTTCCGGGGAAGCGGGGGTACCGTCGGTAGCCTGGCTCCGGTAGCCCTGTTTGCTGACTGTCTGTGGTAGTTGTACTGGAAGCCCCATCTAATGACTGTCTTAGTAATCATGCTATACAGCTTGTTTGCACTAAATCACGCAAGCGTACGTGGTCACAAGTAATATATGAATAAGTCAAGTTCGTTCCCACAGAGATCTGGTTAGGTTTCAATTCAGTTCATGCACCTATGCAACAATGTATGGTTTTTATTCACTGCTAAGACAATTAACAAGATTGGGTTTAGATTAACTATAATTAACTAAGAAACAAATTAACAAAACTAAGAATTAACTAACTAACGAGAATTGGAATCGAATTACTTATACAAGAGAAAACATGGGATCCTAACTTCATTAAATACTTTGCTTAGATCTGACGCCTTTAATCACTATATGCAATGGTTATGATATCTGATTGGACAACACGAAACAAGTATAAGCTAGCTCTCGATATACTAACACCAAACTACTCATACATCCACAAAAGAGATAGAAGATGAATAGACACCAATTATGTTTAGACCCTATATCTTTATAAGATTTGAAAACATAACGGTTTAAGCACAAGTTATCCATATTGATCACATAGGGCAGCATAATATCTCTATTTATGCTACAAATCATGATGTTAAAACATCAACCTATCCTATGCTAGCATGGCAAGTTCTAAATCTCAAGATCCACTCTCGTTTCGCAAGAGATTAACAATTCAATTTAGATGTTAGCTACGCATCTAAAAGCATTAAGAATAACCATACAAGGATATCAAATATACATCATACACAGATCTTTAAAGCATCAAAATACTAAAGCTCCATAAATAAATCCGTTAGAATCCCATGACAACGATTAGTTCAAAATTGAACCTCTCGTCATTATGGGATCAAGTGAAACCATGATAATAAAACAAGATCTGAATAATAATAATAATGCTAGTGTTTCTAAGTAATGATACAATTTACATGGGTAGGATGTGTTTATATAGGCTCTAGAAGTCTTGTCCAACAAGAAACTACCAAAACAGAATTATAATAGAATTTCTGCAAAATACGTTTCCTAAACTGATTCTGTTTTGAAGGAAAATTCGTAACTGACTTTTCTTCAGTATTTCTGGGCCGTTCCAGTTTTAATTGGACCTCTGGACCACTGTAGAATGAAAGAGAATTCCGTTATCTTCGCGTGGACAATAAGATCGTCCAAAACGGACTTGTAGAACTCAAGATATGGCCAAAACAGTGAATAAGGGCAAAACTGTAATTTTTCAGCAACGCGCGCGCGCAACTTGCCCCTCAGGCGCGCAACCTGCCCTTGGCCACCTGCATTCCGCGCAACCTGCGCCTGGTTTGAGGCAACTTGCGCCTGGCTCTCCGTCGCGTCGTTTTTCAACTATAATTCCTTCGTTCTTGCTCCGTTTTCGCCCGTTCTTTTTGCGTTAGATCACATTTTTTATTTCCCTCGACTTAGGAACCTTCATGAGAGTTTAATGACAACTCCATTCTTCATTCCATTGTACAAATTTAACTCCAAAAATGACGGAAGCATCAACCATAATCGACATTCTTACAAACCTGCACAACCACACAAAACACATCAAAACTACAATAAACTTGGGTCCAAGACAATCAATTTAAGCCGAATTGAAGCGATCCAAGTGGATATAAAATCCACTTATCACAGCTATAGTAATTATGGGCAATGGATTATCCATAAGGGGTCATCCCTAGCATCATAAGACTCATGTTCACTTAATAGTTACCTCATGGTAGCCCCTCTGGTAGGCTGACTATGGAAGCCTGCTATCTGGTAGCCTCATAATAATAGTTGGGAGCTAGGTATTTGCCAAGGGAAGCTATTTCCTGGGACCCTAGGCTCTGTACCTAGTCATGGTCCTTCCTAGGGTAGCTCTTATGGGCTACCATGGGCCCTCGGAAGCTTTTCAAATCATCTGGTTCATTTACTGATTGGACCCTAAACCCTTAATGGGCCTAAATCTGACCAATGCAAGATTTTGGTCACAAAAAAGATTATACTAATGTTTCCTTATTATAAACAACGTATACGAATTTTTAAAATATTTTGTTAATAACTGGAAAATATGATGTGATATTTTCGAGTATATATTAATGAATGTAAGATTAGTTTAAATAAAAAAGGTAACATGTTTTAATTGGAAAGATTGTATTAATGATTGGAAAATATGGTAAGATTGATATTTTTTAAGTGTTTATAAAAGTTAATATCTTCCACTAAAGGTAGATGTGAATATGGCAATCGGCCAATTATCATTAATTATATAATGTTATTATTTATTTTAATACTTGGGATAACCGTACCAAAAACCAAACCGACAAACTTTCAATGCTTCGGTTATGATTAAACAAAATGGAGTATAATAATTTATTATGGATATAATTCAACTTTGTAATAATAAAATTATTATTAATAATAATACTTATTTAATAAATGACATGTATTGTTTATAACTAATAATATTAAATATTAATATAAATTTGTAGTTGACGGGATTCGAACCTTGTATCTTTAGAAGAAAGATTTAAATATAGAATATTCTTATTAGATACGGTTATCATATATTTACTAAATATTTAACGGGTACTATTCTTTTAACGTTTAAACCATTGAACCAAACTACTAACAATTATACACATGTTTGCTTATTAGATTTTAGTATAGATAAATAGCTTAAAACCGTACGATGCACGGATTTTTTTTAATATTATATGATTTTTTTTCATTAATTTGAATTATTTTTTTAAAACATGAATTTTGGAGGCTTAAATTTTTAAATGAAATGATTTGATAATAATTATATAAATGTCATCCGTGATATTTCTAGAAAATGAGTGATTTTAGTTAGAAAATATGGAAAAGATAATAGGTTTAGTTGAAAAAGGTAATCGGTTAATTATTAGTAATTATAAAGGGTGAGTGCCCTAAATACCCACTTTTTATTTATCTCTAACCAAAATACCCACGACACTGAAGCACTGTCCAAAATACCCAGCAGTCATGCTAGACACAACAGCGTATATGCTGATACACAATTTGAAACCACGTATTGTCAAGACACGCCCATGCCATGGGAGTGTTCCCCACCACACACGCATCTTCTACAGGCGTAACCCTGTAAGATACGCATGTTGAGACGGCGCATCTGACGTCAGCATCGTCGTCTACACAGCTCCCTCCAATGGCGATTTCGATGGTTTTTTTATTTCATTTCGTTCGTTCACCTCCCTGATTTTCCCTACATCTCCAATATATCATTCGAATCATCTCTCGATTCTCTACACACCTACACCAATTTCAACCAATTTGATATGCTGGCTTGAAAACGCCCAAATCAAATCATTTTTCCATTTCGAGTTTCCGGCGACAGCTTTGCACGCCCCTGCGGGGCCAGCTGAGACAAACTGATAGGTGGAGGAGAAAGCCGATGAGTAGCTGATCTTGTGGTGATGATTTGGAGGCTGGGAGACGAAGCAATGGTGGGAGACGAAGCAAGGTCGACAAGTCGCCGTCCAGTCGCCGTTTAAGAGCTCTCGATTTTCTGTCAAGTTTTGCTTGTTTCTGGCGAGCTACAGTAAACTCGGATACGCCGATTGGAACGGCGTATCCCGTGGGTAGTCTGGGAGGAATTTTGAAAATCGGGTATTTTGGTTAGTGGGTAGGGGAAAATTTGGTATTTTGGGCATTCTTTCAATTATAAAATTATTATTTTATTTTATTAAATAGAATACCCGGGATATAATTGGAAAAATAGAGCTTTTAGTTAAAGAAAATTAAAAAGGTAACATGTTTTAGGTGAAAAGGTATTTGATTAGTTTATAGTAATTGTAATTTAATAATGTTATTTTACTAAATAAAAATGCTCGTAATATTTTTAGAAAAGGAGAAATTAATGTTGCTCGTAATATTTTAAGAAAAAGAGGGCTTTTATTTAGAAAATATAGAAAAATAAAAGAAATGTTTTACCTGAAAAAGGTAATTGGTTAATTATTAGTATTATGATATTATTATTTTAATTTATTAAATAAAACCACCCGTGATATAATTGGAAAAAGAGAGATTTTAGCTAGAGAAAATAGAAAAGGTAACGTGAAAATTAAAAAGATGAAATGTTTTAGGTAAAAGGATAATTGATTAGTTTATAGTAATTATAATTTAATTATCTAATTTTACTACATAAAATTACTCGTAGTGTTTTTATAAAAATGAGAAATTAATGTAGCCAGTGATATTTCTAGAAAAAAATAGAATTTAATTAGAAAAAATAGAAAAGATGATATGTTTTAGCTGAAAAGGTAATCGGTTAATTATTAATATTAGAATATTATTTCTTTTATTAAATAGAATCGCCCGTGATATAATTGAAAAAAAATTTAGTTATAAAAAAGATAAAAGGTAACGTGTGTCGGCTGAAAAAGGTAACCGCCCGTGATATAATTGGAAAAATAAGATATTTTAGTTAGAGAAAAGAGAAAAGGTAACGTATTTTGGCTGAAAAATGTAATTGATTAGCTAATAGTAATTATAATGTAATTATGTTATTTTATTAAACAAAATTACTCGTAGCGTTTTTAAAAAAGGAGAAATTTTAGTTAGATAAATTATAAAAGATATTGTAATTTACCTTTAAAATAAAATTATTTAGTTATTGAAAAATAAAAAGGTAATATGTTTAACCTGAAAAAGGAAATTGATTAATAAAGAAAATTTTTTAGTTAGATACAATATAAAAGATATTGTATTTTACCTGAAAAGGGAAATTATTTAGTTATTGAAAAATAGAATAGATAATATGTTTAATCTGAAAAAGGAAATCAGGAAATTGATTAATTAGTAGAATGAATTTTATTTGTAATTAAGTAAGGGTAAGTAAGTAAAATCAACGGATACCGTACCGACCAACCAAACTTTTAATGTTTCGGCTATTATATAATAGTACTAGCTTATAACCCGTGCAATGCACGGATTTCTTTTGATATGTAATAAATTTTATTTTATGTTACAATTATATTTTATATAATCATTAGTTTCATCAATTTATTTTAATTTAAATAATTTAATATAAATTTAATTAATGATATACATGTTTTAAAACTTATATCATAAAAGTTTAAAATAAATATGTCGTTGACGGAATTCGAACCTTGAAATTTTAGTACATTAATTTAATCATATAATATATCTAAACATTAGATCTAACGATTCTGATTTTTTAATGAAAATTTATGGATTTCTATTATATTTTGTTAGTGATTAGAAGATATGATGTGATATTTTTGTGTATATATTTATTATTGTAAGATTATGATTAAAATTAAAAGCTAACGTGTTTTAGTTAGAAAATAAATATTATTGATTAGAAGCTACGATATTTTAGGTATTTTTAAAAGGCGACATCATCAATTATCATTAATTATATTATTTTATTATTTATTTTAATAATCAGAATGACCATGCCGAAAATCGAATCGATAAATTTTTAATGCCCGTGCGCTGCACGGGTTTCTTTTATCATGTTATAAATTATATTTACGGATTATACTAATATTTCCTTATTATAAACAACGTATACAGATTTTAAATATATTATACTAATAATTGAAAAATATGTTATGAAATTTTTGGGTATATATTACTGATTGTAAGATTAGTTTTAAATCAAAAAGGTAATGTGTTTTAATTAGAAAAGAAATCTTAATGATTGGAAGATATGGTACGATTGATTTTTTAGGTGTTTAAACAATGTAATATTTTCAACTAAAAGTAAATGTGAAAAAGGCAATCGGCTAATTACCATTAATTATATTATGTTATTATTTATTTTAATAATTAGGATGACCAAACCGACAAACTTTCAATGTTTCGGCTTTAATATAATAGGACTAGCTTATAACCAGTGCGATGCATGAATTTATTTTGATATGTTAAAAATTGTATTTTATATTATAACTATTTTTATATAATCATTATTTAATATAATAAACAATTATATACCATGTATAATATACTTATCTAAGATAATTATAATCATAATTATGTAATTATGTTTTTATTTCGATTATATAATATAAATATATCTTATCTAACGGTTCTTATTTATTACTAAAAATCTAATGGTCATTATTCATTGTATGATTGGAATATTTGGTTTTTAATCCATTTTATTAATGATTAAAATATATGATGTGATTTTTTTGGGTATGTATTAACGATTGCAAGATTATGTTTTAAATTAAAATGTTACTTGTGTTAATTAGAAAAAAATTGTTGATGATTATAAGATATAATACAATTGATATTTTTAGGTGGTTATAAAAAGTAATATCTTTTAATTAAAAAGTAATGTATTTTAATTAGAAAAGACAATCAGCTATTTACCATTGATTATATTTTTTTTATTTAGTAATTAGGATAATGGTATAAAAATCTAACGGTCATTATTCGCTGCATAGGATTTATATTATATTTTGTTAGGGATTAGGAGATATGGTATGATATTTTTGTGTATATATTAAATATTGCAAGATTATGTTTTAAATTAAAAGTTAACATTTTTTAAATTAGAAAAGAAATATTATTGATTGGAAGATATGATATTTTAGGTGTTTATAAAAGGTAATATCATCAATTAAAAGTAAATATTTTTTAATTAAAAAAGGCAATCAGCTAATTATCATTAATTATATTATTTTATTATTTATTTTAATAATTATGATGATCATGCCAAAAACCGAAACAACAAACTTTCAATGCCCGTGCGATGCACGGGTTTCTTTTATTATGTTATAAATTTTATTTAATATTACAATTATATTTTTATATAATCATTATCTTTAATAATTTTTTAATTTTAATTTAATATAATTTACTATACTCATGTTTACGGATTATACTAATGTTTCCTTCTTATAAATAATGTATGTGGATATTTATTATATTTTATTAATAATTGAAAAATATGGTATGATAATTTCGGGTATATATTAATGATCGTAAGATTAGTTTTAAATAAAAAAGATAACATGTTTTAATTAGAAAAGAAATATTAATGATTGGAAGATATGGTACGATTGATATTTTTAGGTGTTTATAAAAGGTAATATCTTCAATTAAAAATAAATGTGAAAAAGGTAATCGACTAATTACCATTAATTATATTATGTTATTATTTATGTTAATAATCAGGATAACCAAACTGAAAACCAAATCGACAAACTTTCAATCTTTCGGCTTTAATACAATAGTATAGATGGATAGATAGATATAGATTAGTATAAATGTCACCTTCACATCCTTCTTATCTGGAAAAGGGTTGTATTGAATTGGGCTTAGCATTGGTGATTGGATATGGACCATCTCGGATTCAAAATCTCATATTCCACAATTTCGATCTATTTTCTACAATTAATAGTTAGTTCCCTTTTTATAACAAAGTTGAAAAAGTTAATTGATTAATTATTATTTAGAAAAAGTGTTGGGAAGAGTTGTGTGTGATTTTGAGAAAAGATTGTGTTTTGTGGATAATTAATTAAGTAAAAATATCAAGTTTGAAAATGAGATATTTTATTTAGAAAGTATAAAAAGAATATTACCTTCCAGCTGCAGAAGGTATAAGTTAGTTATTATTAATTACAATATTATTAGTTTATTTCATTAATTAGAATGACCATATTTTTTGCTCCTTCATATCCTTCTTATCCTTCTTATCGTACCGGTTAGGCTGGAAAAGGGTTGTATTGAATTGGGCTTTGGTGATTGGATATGGACCGTCTCGGATTCAAAATCTCATATTCCACAATTTCCATCTATTTTCTACAATTAATAATTAGTTTAAATAGATCCTTTTTATAACAAAGCTGAAAATTGTAATTGGTTAGTTATTCTTTAGGAAGGAAAAGTTTTGGGAAGAGTTGCGTGTGATTTTAAGAAAAGATTGTGTTTTGTGGATAATTAATTAAGTAAAAAAAATCAAGTTTGAAAATAAGATATTTTAGTTAGAAAATATAAAAAGGATATTACCTTTTAGCTATAAAAGGTAATAAGTTAGTTATTAGTAATTATAATATTATTAGTTTATTTCATTAATTAGAACGACAATATTTTTGGAAAGAAGATATTTTATTTAGAAAAGTTAGAAAAGTTAATAGCTGAAAAAGGTAATAATTGGCTAGTTGTTATTTAGGAGAATTGTTAGGAAGAGTTGCGTGTAATATTTTGAGAAAATGTGTTTTATTTTTTTATAATTAAGAATTTGAAAATGAGATATTTTAGTTAAAGAATATAGAAAAGATATTAACTTTTATATGTAAAAGGTAATAAGTTAGTTATTAGTAATTAAAATATTATTAGTTTATTTCATTAATTAGAACGACCATATTTTTGGAAAGAAGAGATTTTATTTAGAAAAGTTAGAAAACTTAATAGCTGAAAAAGGTAATAATTGGTTAGTTGTTATTTAGGAGAATTGTTGGGAAGAGTTGCGTGTAATATTTTGAGAAAGGATTGTGTTTTATTTTTTTATAATTAAGAATTTGAAAATGAGATATTTTAGTTAGAGAATATAGAAAAGATATTACCTTTTAGCTGTAAAAGGTAATAATTTAGTTATTAGTATTATTAGTTTTTTTCATTAATTAGAACGATTATATTTTTGGAAAAAAAGATTTTAGTTAGAAAAGTTAATAGCAGAAAAAGGTAATTGGTTAGTTATTATTTAGGAGAATTGTTGGGAAGAGCTGGGTGTAATATTTTGAGAAAAAATTGTTTTTTGTTATTTTAGAAAAAATTGTGTTTTGTTATTTTATAATACTAGCTTAAAGCCCGTGCGATGCACAGATTTTTTTTTATTTTAATATTGTATAAAAATTTTCATTTATTTAAATTAGTTTTTTAAAAGATGAATTTTGGAGGCTTACATTATTATATCAGATGATTTGATAATAATTATACAGATGTTATCCGTGATATTTCTAGAAATTGAAGGATTTTAGTTAGAAAATATAGAAAAGATGATAGGTTTTAGTTGAAAAAGGTAATGGATTAATTATTGGTAATTATAAAATTATTATTTTTATTAAATAGAATGCATGTGATATGATTAGAAAAAGATAGGATTTAGTTAGAGAAAATTAAAATGGAAACATGTTATAGGTGAAAAATATAATTGATTAGTTTATAGCAATTATAATTTAATTACCTTATTTACTAAATACAATTGTACGAAATACTTTTAGAAAAGGTGAAATTAATATTGTCCGTGATATATATATCTATTAAAAGAAGGATTTTAGTTAAAAAAATAAAGGAAAGATGATACGTTTTAGTTGAAAAAGGTAATCGGTTAATTATTAATATTAAAATATTATTAGTTTATTTTATTAAATAAAACCTCCCTTGATATAATTGGAAAAAGAGAGATTTTAGTTAGAGAAAAAGGTAATTGATTAGCTTATATAATTATAATTTAATTATGTCATTTTACTAAATAAAATTGCTCATAATTTTTAGAAAATGAGAAATTAATGTTGTCCGTGATATTTCTAGAAAAAAAGGGAGTTTAATTAGAAAAAATAGAAAAGATGATACATTTTGGCTGAAAAGGTAATCGGTTAATTATTAATATTATAATATTATTATTTTATTTTATTAAATAGAAACATCTGTGATATAATTGGAAAAAGAGAGATTTTAATAAGAGAAAAGAAAAAAGGTACCGTGTTTCGGTTGAAAAAGGTAACCGTTCATGATATAATTGGAAAAAGAGAGATGTTAATTAGAGAAAAAAGAAAAGGTAACGTGTTTTTGGTGAAAAAGGTAATTGATTAGTTAATAGTAATTATAATATAATTACGTTATTTTATTAAACAAAACTGCTCGTACTATTTTTAAAAAAAGAGATATTTTAGTTAAATAAAATGTGAAAGATATTCTATTTTACTTGAAAAAGAAAATTGTTTAGTTATTGAAAAATAGAAAAGGTAATATGTTTAACTTGAAAAAGGAAATTGATTAATAAAGGAGAAATTTTAGTTAGATAAAATCAGAAAAAGGAAATTATTTAGTTTTTGAAAAAGAGAAAAGATAATATGTTTTACCTCAGGAAGAAAATTTATTAGTTAGTAGAAAAGGTAATATGTCTAACCTGAAAAAGGAAATTGATTAATAAAGGAGAAATTTTAGTAGATAAAATATAAAAGGATATTGTATTTTAGGAAATTATTTAGCTAGATAAAATATAAAGGGATATTACATTTTATCATAAAAAGGAAATTATTTAGTTTTTGAAAAAGAGAAAAGATAATATGTTTAACCTTAAGAAGGAAATTGATTAGTTAGTAGAAGAGGTAATATGTCTAACCTGAAAAAGAAAATTGATTAATAAAGTAGAAATTTTAGTTAGATAAAATATAAAAGGATATTATATTTTAGGAAATTAGTTAGTTCTTGAAAAATAGAAAAGATAATATATTTAAACTCAAGAAGGAAATTGATTACTTAGTTTATCTGTAATTAAGTAAGGGAATTTATTAGTTAGTAGAAAAGGTAATATGTCTAACCTCAAAAAAGAAATTGATTAATAAAGGAGAAATTTTAGTTAGATAAAATATAAAACGATATTGTATTTTAGGAAATTAGTTAGTTAGATAAAATATAAAGGGATATTATATTTTATCATAAAAAGGAAATTATTTAGTTTTTGAAAAAGGGAAAAGATAATATGTTTAACCTTAATTGATTAGTTAGAAATTGATTAGTTAAGAAAAGGTAATATGTCTAACCTGAAAAGGTAATTGATTAATAAAGTAGAAATTTTAGTTAGATAAAATATAAAAGGATATTATATTTTAGGAAATTAGTTAGTACTTGAAAAATAAAAAAGATAATATGTTTAAACTCAATAAGGAAATTGATTAGTTAGCTTATCTGTAATTAAGTAAGGGTAAATAAGTAAAATCAACAGTACCGACCAACCGACCGACCGACCGACCGACTAACCAAACTTTTAATGTTTCGGCTTTTATATAAGGCTTAATGACCTTTTAACCCTCAAAGTTTCCACCAAAATACCCATCAGCCCTTACTGTTTCAAAACGTTCCTTTTGACCCTCCAAGTATCCGTAAAGGTCCAATTAGCCCTTATACCGGATAGGAAATGGTGAGTTTGGGTGACTTTTGGTTCGTTTTAATCGGTTTCTAGCCGGAATTTTGCTGTATTGTTGTTGTGTCGATTAAAACGAACCAACAATCACCCAATCTCACCATTTCCTATACCGGTATAAGGGCTAATTGGACCTTTACGGATACTTGGAGGGTCAAAAGGAACGTTTTGAAACAGTGAGGGCTGATGGGTATTTTGGTGGAAACTTTGAGGGCTAAAAGGCCATTAAGCCTTTATATAATAGTATAGATTAAATAAGGTAAGTACCGTACCGTACCAAAAATTTTAATGTTTCTTCTTTTGTAATATAGTATAGATAGTATAGATTGATTGATTGATAGTATAGATAATATAGATATATATAATATAGATTTTTATTTAGAAAATATAAAAAATATAATACGTTTTAGCTTAAAAAGATAACTAATTAATTATTAGTAATTATATCATTACTATTTTATTCTATTAAATAGAGTTGGCGGTGACATAATTGGAAAAGTAAAGATTTTAGATAGAGTAAATATAAAAGGTAACATAATTTAGATTAAAAAGGTAACCGGCTAGTCAATAAAACATGACACGTTTTAGTTGGAAAAAGAAATATCTTAGTTGGAGAAAATATAGAAGTTAACATATTTTAGCTGATAAAGGTAATTGATTAGTTAATGGTAATTATAATTATAATATAATTATTTTATTTTGTTAAATAGAATTGCCCGTATTACTTTTACAAAAAGAGAATTTTTTTTAGATATAATATAAAAGATATTGTATTTTACCTAAAAAATGAAATATTAAATAAAACTCATACATTCAATATACCGACCAACCGAACTTTTAATATTTCGGCTATTATAATATAGTATAGATATGAAATATTACTATCTAAGGTTCTCATCGATTTACTAAACACATGACAGTTTGGTTGAACCATTAAACCAAACTAGCTTCAATTCCCGTGCAAGGCATGGGATTGTTCTATTTAATAATTGATATTGTAATTTTTCTCGTTACGTTTTGATATTAATATTAGCAATTGATATTGTGACGATTAATATTATTTTTAGTTTAGCGCGTTCTTTTTAACCAACGTTTATTTTGTCCCCGTTTCAAGATCTCCCATTTTGGTTAAAACATTCAAATGTACCCTTTATTTTTCCAAAGTGCTGAGAGTCATGTATTTCATGTATTTGATATTACAGTCTTTACAGAATGTCAAGTAATGCACCAGAGCCAAGAAAGTATAAAAAAGTATTGTATTAGACACATTTCTATAAAGTAAAAATTATAATAAGCGAAAAGGGGTATGATTTGTAGTTGGTTACCCCCTTATTTTTGGTTATCCCCTTATTTTTGGTTATCCTCATTTACAACCGTTAGATCTTCAATTCAAATAGATCATGACCGTTAGATACAACAATACTAAAAGTTGAAGGTCTAAGGTTCGAATCCCGCCAACAACATTTTAATATAAAATTAATACTAAATTATGTTATATAGAAAGGTTGGAGGTTCGATTCCCACCAACAGCATATTAATTTAGATTTAATACTAAACTAAAAATAATGTTTAAAATATTATATATACTAAACTATAAATAAATTTAAATAAAATAAAAATAACCCGTGCTTTGCACGGGCTATAAACTAGTTTCTATAAAGTAAAAATACTAAATTACAGTACACAAAATTAATTTATTCTATAGATTGCATAGCAAAAATATGTAGTTAGCAATCTGAAGTTAATGTTCCAATATTATTTCTTCAATAATGTTAGATCATTTATAATGAGTTCCAAGACTTCTATTGTAAGAACCCAGATTTTTGGTAGGAATTAAAACTTTTATTATGTATTAATGTAGAAATGAATAGTGATTACGACTACGATGTAACAGTGGTTTAAACGAACGACTATTTAATGGATTCGGATTCAATTGTTATCTGCCATGAAGAATGCTATTGGTTGACAACTTGGATAAGAATTATCTATCTCCTAGGAAATTAAGATGTGGTAATTCCAAGGTAGAAGATTATTATTATGTCATCCAAATCGATATCTGTTATTAGTCCGGTGGTTCCGTAAAAGGGTTAAGGAACGTTCGAAAGAGAACCGGGACATTTGTGTAAACCTAGAGAGTAAGTAAAGAAAAAGGGATGAATAGTGTTTTGATGGAAATAGGAATATAATTAGACGACACTATATAGAAGTACCCGGAATGGATTTCTGAGTTCGTATTAATGATCAAGGGGGAAAAAGAGTGTATGTAAAAGCTGTCGGATTCTGAAAATTAGTGACGAATCATGGTAATTAAATATTGTTTACAAGCTCTGATACCAAATTCAGAGGGGCAGGTTTATTACAGTTTCTTTATAATAAACAGTATTAAAAAGAGCTTTAAAAATATAATAAGCTGTAAACATATCATGATAAGCATCATTTTAATAATAAAATGTAAATTTATAATAATAAATATCAATTTGGATCTCATTATATATTAACCCTAAAGAGGGAAGGAGCATAAATAATATGGTTAACATAACATAAAACAGTAATTAAAACAAAATTAGTTAAAACAGAATTCATTTTTAATTTAAAACTTCTATAATTCCTAACCAAAATCCTAGCATCATAATCACAGAAATAATCACTTTAACTTTAATTATAAACAGTAAATACTAGTCCAGAACCTTACCTTATAAACCGTATGTCAGACCGTAATAGTACCTCAGATCACCGGTATGCTCACCCTTCCACACTGCGCCTAACTGCATCCATGCTTCACGGCGTCTTACTTGGCCAGGCTTTACAAGCTTCAACGGAATATCCTCCAAGATACTACTTACTAATCATAAATACTGTTTTTAGATAATAATTATTGGACTAACAAATACTATTTATAATCTTAAAGTAATAATTCTAAAAATATGATACTATATTTTTGGCAGAAATTATAGAAGATAAGAGAGTTTAGCTAGACATTGAGAGAGTATAAAACTTAAGGAATTTTATTGCCAGAAGATTTTCGATATTGATTACATGGGATGTGAGCTCCTTTTATAGGCATCTCTTTACACTACAACCTTCAACCGGTTGTTTACCTATCCTGTTCTCATTATTACAAGATTCTTACAGAGAAATTATATTGATATGACTCTACTTTTCTTCTTTTCTTCATTTGCCACCTTTTTCCGTTGCATATCACTTCATGTCTGCCATCAGTTTTATCTTTGCTTGTTTTCTTCTTCCGTCTTCAAAGATTCCATTTCTTTTTTCTTTGGCTTTTTGTCTTGTCAACCTTTCTTTTATTTCCAGCCGTCCAGCTGCTTCTTGCTTGTAATATGGTAATATAATGATATTATGGACCTGCTGTAGTTTTACTACATTTGGCCTGTTATAATTTTCATGGGCCCTAGTAGTTGAACTACATCGGGTTTATCAGTATCATTGGAAGGGATCAGTAGATCCTTCTTCTTTTATGGTAATATTTGTATTATTAGTACCACTGACAGTACCTATAACAGGTCTTTTTCTCTGACCCGTCATTGCTTGGTAATGTTCTATGGTTTGTTTTGCATGAGTATGTTGGAGACGAACAATTCTGTCTCGCATTCTTTCCAGCTCCATGGTATCTCTTGATATGGTTTCATTGTCATAATAAATAGTAATAATTTCTTCAACAGCTCCACCTTTACTAGTACCAATGACTTTAGCTTTTCCAGCTCTTATCATATCATCAATTTTATTTTTCAAAGTAGATAAACCAATAGCACGTTTCATGCATAACCATTCCTGGAAATTTGCAAGGGTACAAGGTGGTGGTAGGGTTAAATCAGAATAATCACCTTGTATTTCTTTCTTTCCCATCCTGAATAATTGACAAATTACTATGGGTTTGCCTGTTAAATCTGTAGAGGCATCAAAGATTTGTACTCCAAAAGTTCCATTTCCATATGCATCTATCATAACTTTAACAGATTCCAAAATAAGTGATGGTAATTTGGAAATACTATACAGGGTTTCATCCACCATTATTTTGTCAATGAATCCATATGTAAATAACTTTTCTACCACTTCTGGTTTTGCTTTCTCACTGCATAAATATCTGGGATATTTACTAAGTTTCAAACTTCTCAAGATATTCATATTTGTTTTATAATCATAAAATTTCATGATTTTCTCATAAGCTGTCAAAACTTCAGAAGGGTATTTAAGTTTATCACTCATGGTTATTTCAGGTGATATTGAAGGTGATATCTGGGAGGTATTTGATGAAGATGGTATAGTTGCCAGTTTGGATGTAAAGGATTGAGGTTTTGTAGTAGGGCTTTGTAGGGTTTTCATTCTGTTCTTTATGGCTTCGTTCAAGGATTCCAAAAGATGTTTATTTTCTTGTACTTTGGTATCTATCTCTTTATGTAAATAAGCAATGGTTTCATGGTTCTTTGTAATAGCAGTAGTAACATCTCTAATATATTCTTCAAAGTTTTTATTTGCCATCTTTGTACCTGCTAAGAAAATCAGCTAGAACATTCTTAGTACCAGATATATTTTTAACAATAAAATCATAACAACAAAAGAATGATTGCCATTTTCTTCTTTTATTTAATTCTGGTAACAAATCAATTTTATTAGTAATAAATGCCTTTACCTGAGTATTATCAGTTCTAACTATGAATTTTACTGGTAATAAATGATAATGAAATTTCTTTATTCCAAATTTTACTGCTAATAATTCTTTTTCATTTATATGATAATTCATTTCATTAGGTTTCCATGTTCCTCCTGCATATCCACAGATAAGGGGTTTTTCTTTATCAATATCATTTTGTTCATAAGCTACGAGGACTGCTCCCCATCCTATATCACTTGCATCTGTAAATAATTCTAATTGATCAGTTTCTATCGGGATTCTATGCTTTGGTAAATTCTTCACCTTTTCTTTAAGGGTTTTAACGGCTTTATCATGTTCTTCCATCCACTGAAAGGGTTTTTTATTTTTTGTTAATTCTTGTAAAGGTTTTCTTAATTGTGGTAAATCTTTTATATAATCTGATGCATAATTAATTATTCCTAAAAATTGCTGAACCTCTTTCTTGTTTTCTAATTTATCTTTAAAATTTTGTATTTTTGATACTATATGATTTTGTAATTGTAATCCTTCTTTATCAATAATATATCCTAAATATTCTATTTTATTCTTAAATAATTTTGATTTCTTTTCAGAAAGTAATATTCCATGTTGTTTTACAATTTCTATAAATTGATCTAAATGTTTTATATGATCTTCTAGGGTTTCACTATATATTAATATGTCATCTACATAGACTATACAGAAATCTTTTAATTTTCTAAATACTTGATCCATTCTTCTTTGAAATATTTGTGGGGCATTTTTAAATCCAAAAGGAAGTACCATCCACTCGTAATGACCTTGAGGTGCACTAAAAGCTGTTAGAGGTCTTGATTCTTTTGTTAATTTTATTTGCCAAAATCCACTTTTACAATCAAATTTACTAAACCATTTTTTATTTCCAAGAATGTTAATAAGATTTCTTTAATATGGTAAAAAATATCCATCAAATACAGTCTTTTTATTTAATTCTCTATAATCTATTACCATTCGAGCCTTACCTCTTTTTTGTTCACTATGTTTTCTTACTAAAAAGGCAGGACTACTATGTGGACTTTTACTTTCTTGTATTATTTTCATTTCTAGTAATTCATTTATTTGAATTTCAAATTCTTTTTGATCACTTGGGCTATATCTAATAGGTTTAGATCGTACTATATCATTAGGGTTTATTAATTTTATTTCAGCATATATTTTTTCTTTATCCCATAATTGTACTGGATTTTCTCCAAAGTTTGGTTTTAATAACTCCTTATATTTAGCTATTAATTCTTGTAGATTATTATTTCTGTCAATTACTAGGTTATTTATCCTTTTTATTCCTAATGGTAATATTCTTTTTAATACTATCCATTTATTACATGGAGTTTGTAAACTTAAAGTATCTGAAGTTACTACTTGAGTTTTAAAATGATCTAAGAAATTATTTCCTAATAATATTGATTGTTTCATATTATTTTCTTGATATATTAAGGGAAGTTTAAATATTGTTTTATTTAATAATATTTTCATATTTTCTGCAATTGTATCTAATTCTTTTCTTTGTTCATTAAATCCTGTTACCCTAGTTCTATGTAATTTTGATCTTTTCCATCTATGTTGAATTAATACTCCTTCTTTAGCTAAGCATAAATCTGCTCCGCTATCTATAAATATTTTTTGTTTTATCAATTTTTCAGGTTTATATTCTACATATGCTTCTACATAGATTGCTACCATTATTCTGAGTTACTATCTGTAGAATAGTAATTTATATTTTCTTGTTCTGTTTCACTATTATCAGTTTGACTTACATAAAAATCTTCATATTTATACCATTTATCATTATCTTCTTTTATTTGTTCAAGATTCATTATAAATTGTGATGAATTAATATATTTTACACCTTTTTCTTTTAATTTGGGGCACTTATTAGCATAATGTCCTTTTTCATTACAATTCCAACACTTACATTCACTTATTTTGTCTTTTCCTTTATTATTAGGTTTTCTTCTAAACTTTCTTTTATTTTTAAATTTATTTCTAGTATTATTATTATTTCTAAATCTCCTAAATCTTTTCCTTTTATACTTACTATAATAAAGATTATAATTTTTAGGTTTATAATCTTTATTATAACCTTTATATTTTTTAGTCTTTCTTCTATATTTTTTCTTATATGTTTTATAAGGTTTTTTATCACATCCAAATACTAACCTTTTTTCAGTCAATCCACATATTTCTCTTAATCCTAATTTTTTATCTTTCTTAACCTTCTGTTGTATTCTATATTCTTCACATTTTCTCATAAGATATCCTCTTAATACTCTTATTTTTTCTCCTAAAGTATTTTCTCTTGGTTCTAATTTATTATATTCTTTTGTTATTTCAGTATTATATGGACTTGGTAAATGATCATAGTATAATTGTTGATATACTAGACTTTCTTCAGGTAGAAATCTAGCTTCATAAAAGAATTTAGTAAAACTTATTGTATATTCTGGTAATTTATTTATTTTACAACATTTCATATTATTTAAATTCATTATTATTTCTATTTTTCTTTCTACTAATACTTGATCTCTAGCTACTATCCAAGGTTCTCCTAAAAATTCTCTTTTTAATATCATATCAAATATTTGTAGCATAGATTTCCAATCTCCTGCACTTCTCATTACTTCCGTTCTTAATTGATAATCAATAGATTCTATCCAGTATGCAACCTTTCCTATTAATGTTTTAGATATTAAATCATAAATATATTCTAAATTATTAGTATGTGTAGAACTCATTAAAGCTATATAAGTTCCAAGATTCCAATCTGTAATTCTTCTACTAATTTCTTGTTCTTCATATACATTATCTAGGTCTAAAAAATAACCATTTAAATTAACACCCTGTGACATTGATCCTACAAATTCCTTAAATTCTGCATGTTGTCCAATTGGTATATGTTTAGGAATTTTATTACTACCTTTTGTTATTATTTCTAAATTTGGGTCATATAATTCTTCTTCCTGATAATTATCTATATCTTCATTCATTGTTTCATCTGTTTCCATTTCTGTTTCTATTTGTTCATCACTTTCAGGTTCTTCTTTTATTATTGCACTTACATTATTCATTTTTCTTAAAGCTTGCATTATTTGATTATTTTCTTTTTCTACTTCTGATCCTCCTTCACTTTCTGATTCTTCTATGAAATTTACATATTTTTTATTAGAACTATCATTTGAACTTTCTGAATCACTAGTTGTATTTTCATCATTCCTTTGAGAACTTTCTCCAATAATTATCGTTTCTTTTCCTTTAAATTTCCTAATTTCTTCTTTTAAGAAGTTTAATTCTTTTTTAGTTTCTTCCATTTCTTGATGTAATTCATATGTTACCTGTTTTAATTCTCTTTTAGTTTCTTTTAGCTCTTTTTTAACAGTTTTATATTTGTCTTTATATTTTTTATATTTATTAAACCATTCTTCATTAGTTTTTTCTTTAAGTTTATTATTTTCCTCTTTTACTTTCTCTAACTCTTTTTCTTGTTTTTCTAATTTTAATTTTAAATATTCTATAGTTTCTTTTTCTTCTTTAGTAATATTAGCTTCTATATTTTTTGATTCTCTTCTTATTGGTTCATACTTATATCTGTCTCTTTCTAATATTTCTTTTCCATGATTTCTAAGAAATGTTATTACATTATATTCTTGTTTATCCATTAAAATTTTCCTTCCTTTTGTAAGAGAGATAAATTTTTTAATACTTTATCAGCTGATTCTGATATTTTAGGTTTCATTTTACTTATATTTACCATAATAGGTTCCTTAGTTCTTCTCCAAGCATTTATGGGTACCATTTCTGATTGTTCACTATTATCTTCATTTTTTATTATTTGTATATTTGTTTGCTTTTCTTTTTCTAATTTGGCTAATTTATCTAATATTATTTTAAATGTTGGTATTTCAGATATATTCCATAAATCAGACAATTCTTCTCTTATTATCTTCCTTATTTGAGCTTGATCATTTCTAATTTCATCTATTATTGTTACTATATTTTTTAAATTCTCTTTTACTATTATCTCTTCCCATAATTCTTGTATTTTATCAAAATTATTCGGATTATTCATTCTTTTGGTATATTAATGCGTTTTTTCCATCCATTTCCCATATCTATCCATATTTTCTTAGATTTTGTTTCTTCTTTTCTTATTATATTTTCTAATTCTTTTATATCATTTTCTAGTTTAATTTCTTTTTCACTATATTCTAAATATTTTATTTGTGAATATATTTCTCCTTTTAAAGCATCTTTTATTTTTTGTAACTTTTCTTTCTTATTTTCCAATTTTTCTTGTATATTCATAGTTTATTAATAAATCTAATCTTTCCTTGATCATTTATTTCAATTCCATTATTATTGATCTTATAATTTATCATAGTTAAAAAGTCACTTCCTAATAATAATTCATTAGAACTATCATATTCTATGACTCCTATATTTATATTATATTCTAAATCTTGTATTTTGAATCTTAAGTTAACACTTTTAGTAATTATTATTTCTCTTTCATTTTCTGGATAATTATAAGTTTGTGGTTCTATTATATTACAATCATTTTCATTAATTTTATTTATATGTATAAAACTTTTAATAGCTCCAGTATTTATTTCAGCTATGCAATCTTTTGCTATAATTCCATCAAATATTATTACTTTAATTTTTAATCTATGTGTTCTAATATCTATTAAATTTATTCTTCTAGGTAAACTATATTGTCTTGTTATCATTTGTTGTCTTGAGGTTGATGGTTCTTTTCTAAAACTTAATCTTGAACCTTCTATTCTTGGTATTATTTTATTAGCTGGTCTTATTGTTCTTGTATTAAAATCCATATATATTTCTTCTGGTATTGTTATTTGTGAATTTTCTTTATGTTCTATTTGTTCTAGTATTTCTTGATACATTTTTGGTACTAAAACATCTAATTCATGTTGTTTAGTTACATGATGATTACCTGTTAATGCATATATCATTTTAGTTTCAATACTTATTACTTTACTACCTTGTGGCATTTTTATTCCTTCTAATTTATAATATAGGGTTAAAGCTAATTCTTTATGTTCATCTTTTAATGATATACTAAAATCTGGTTGTATGGTAAATTTTAATTTCTGATATATTAAATTTCCTTTAATTACTGATATTAAGGCATCTTGTAAATTTCCTAGTATTCTATCATCTAGTATATATATTTGTATAGGTGTATCTATATTTTTCTGAAAATATGCTTTTATTGTAAACTCTACTGCTCCTAAATATATATTTCTATATTTATTTGCTTCTTTATTAGATAATTTTCTTAATTCTCTTTTTATAATTTCATCATTTATAAGACTTATTTTTGTCTTACCATGTATACTAGTTATATCTATTATATTCTCATGTTTTTGTGCTATATATCTGATTTCTTTATTTCTTTGAAATAATCCAGTTTTAAATATTTTCTTAACAGATAATTCTTCTTTTTCATTTTGTATTTTTCTATAAGTTTCAGGTTTAAAGCTTAATGTTTGTGACACTCCTTCTTCATATGTTTCCATTTGGTAATATGTTTCATTAGATTCTTCTGCTAATTCTTTACCTTTATCCATGACAGATTGTATTTACCAAATTCTTAATTTTTCTTTTACGTTTTTCAATTATCTCATTTAAAAGTTCTATAGCTTGATCTTTATAAACTTTAGAGAATGGTGAGTTACTACCATTATATTTTCCATTTTTTATTCTATTAATCCTTCTTCTAATTTTTTCTATGTCTTTATTTTTTTCTTTAATTTTATTCTTTATATTTGCTCGATATATAAAATAGGATTTATCCATAAAAATAAATATTTGTTTTTGTTTTTGTTTCTAATCTCTTTTTTATTTCACTAGTATATTCTCTAAGAATATTTATTCTTTCTTGGTCTTCTATTTTTTGTTTTTCAGATCCATTATTCTTTTTATATTCTAAATATCTTAATATTTTCTCATAATGTTCTAATCTTTCAAAGGTTTCTTTAACCTCTTCTTTTATTTCTGATTTATATACAAAATATGATTTATCCATGGCAAATAATTTCTATATCTGTTTTTATTTCTTTCTTTATATCTCTTATGTATCTTTTAAGGTGATTAATATTATGTATTAAATTTTCATGATTAACACAATTTTCTAGTTTATTAAGACTTTTTTCATAATCTTGCATTATTTTAATTTTTTCTTTTATCTTTAACTTATATATAAAATATGATCTTTCCATTTTATCCAGTTAAATTTGCATCTTCTAACAATCTTTCATGATACCATTTTATATCTATTCTATTTGCTCTATATTTTTCCCATATTTTACCTAATCTCTCGTATAATATTATTCTTTCTAAATGAGTTTCTTCTATCCATTCTATTTTATTAAGCTCATTTTGAATTTTTTCCATTTCTTTTTCCATTTTTTCTCCAGCTTTTATATAATATTTAAAAATTTCAAATCTTCTCTTTATTGTCATTTTTTCTTATTTAATTTATTAGCTAAATCATTTATTAATTTATATTGTTCTTCTATAACTTTTCTTAATTATTCTGTTTCTTTATTTTTTCTCATTATTAACGTTAAATTCTTTTCTTCGAACATTCTTATCTGTCCATCTCTATCAGTTAACATATCTCTTAATATTTTTATTGTATCTTCTCTTTGATCTATTATTCTCAAACTAATTTTACAACTTTCAATATGTTGATTTATATCTTTGTTATAAGTAGGAGTTTTAGCTGCTATTTTCTGAATTCTTTCTAGATCCATTTCTAAACTAAATATTTTTTAATAAGTTTTTTACACATGTTTTGTGTAGATTTATTATTTGATTTATACATTATTAATAGGGTTGCAATTATACGTGAATGATATTCTTTCCTAAATTTTGAGTTAATAGGAGGTCTCATTTATAACATATCGGTGTCTTTCTTTTCATGCATGCCGTGTAATTGTTTTATTTTAAAACTTGTTTCATTGACTTACTATTTATTCCACTTACACAATTTTTTAACAACTAACATGTCTAGGTTTTCCACTTACTTACTAGCTTTCCTAGGTTACTATTTAGTACTATCCCTACAAATATCAATCCGTGTGATATCTTGTTTTTCAAATCTTGTTTTTCAAACTTTTATTATATTAGTTCACTCATTTTTGTTTACAGGCTCTGATACCAAATTCAGAGGGGCAGGTTTATTACAGTTTCTTTATAATAAACAGTATTAAAAAGAGCTTTAAAAATATAATAAGCTGTAAACATATCATGATAAGCATCATTTTAATAATAAAATGTAAATTTATAATAATAAATATCAATTTGGATCTCATTATATATTAACCCTAAAGAGGGAAGGAGCATAAATAATATGGTTAACATAACATAAAACAGTAATTAAAACAAAATTAGTTAAAACAGAATTCATTTTTAATTTAAAACTTCTATAATTCCTAACCAAAATCCTAGCATCATAATCACAGAAATAATCACTTTAACTTTAATTATAAACAGTAAATACTAGTCCAGAACCTTACCTTATAAACCGTATGTCAGACCGTAATAGTACCTCAGATCACCGGTATGCTCACCCTTCCACACTGCGCCTAACTGCATCCATGCTTCACGGCGTCTTACTTGGCCAGGCTTTACAAGCTTCAACGGAATATCCTCGAAGATACTACTTACTAATCATAAATACTGTTTTTAGATAATAATTATTGGACTAACAAATACTATTAGAAAACCACATGTCAATCGGATCGTTTTTCGATTTTATAAAAATATTTGAGTCAAGGCTAAATACGAACGAACCCCTAAAATGGATACTTGGTTTAACTTTGGAGAACCACTTAGAAAACGGGCGAAAAAACTCAAGATATAATCTTGGTTCGTAAATGACCGACCGTAGAACTTATACGACTTAAGTACATGCCAAGTATGAGTGAAGTGACATGTCTTGATAACGGGCAAGTGTCGGATTATAACGGTGTTAACAAGAGTTACACTAGAAGTCGAATATCGAGATAACTCGAAAACATGTTTCGACTTAAGTTAAGTTTATACTTAGCCTTTAAAAGTATTAAGTGTTTAACCTCGGATATTGTGACTATTTATAGATCACCGGATTGACCCGAGGCACACGGCCCCTATAGGATTACCAGGCAAGTTTCCAATACTTGGAACTGTTGTTGTGATAATATATATATATATATATATATATATGAATGTTGTTATACATATGCCATTGCATGCATGCCTGTTTTCAATTCATATTGTTATACTTGTTCCTTGATTATTGTTGGCTTATAAGCTAGATAGATAACGTATCAGTTATAAGTCGGATGTTGTTAAGTTCCTTAGAGAAGGGCATATATATATCGTATTCGTTGAATACAGACCGGGAGTCAGTACTTCTTGATATATCGTAATTACTTTCGAGGGAAATATTTAAGTAAATATTTTCCATTATTTGGTTGATGAATATTATTTTGAATATTCGTCTGAGATTATTTAATTAACGATCATTACTTCAAATATTTATTTGAACGTTATCTATTCAATGAATATTATTTTTCAATATTCATTTAAAGACGATTCATTTATCGAATATTATTTCGAATATTTCTTTAAAGCTTGGATTACTAAATGAATATTATTTTGATATTCATTTAGAATATTATTCATTAAATGGATATTACTTTTTGAATATTCATTTAAGTTCCTATTTACTTAATGAATATTATTTTAAATATTCATCTGATGTTCTATTTATGTATCGAATATTATTTTTAGTATTCCTTTCAAGTCTTATTAATTAAATGAATATTATTTTGAATATTCATTTAAATGTATAATTATTTAATAAATATTTTCTCCTTATTCATTCGAGAATTATTCTGAGAAATACTTCGATTTAAATATTCGTTCATGGTTATAAGTCTTCTTTAACTATTTCTGATTCAATAAATATTCTCTGAATATTTATCCAATACTCTGAAATGACTTCAAATATTATCTTCGATCTTCGATTATTATAAAATTACTTCGGAGTCGTATTATTATTAATATTATATCAAGAACGGTTCTCAAAATTTCATTTTTCCTTCGAATCTATCTTCCAAATAATAAGGGAACCTTACTTGAGAAGTGTTATTTATCTTGTTGACTTTCCCGGTCATAAATCCTTTGAAATTATTCTTGTCACTAGCAACTTGGTTGCTAAGTACTTATTGAATCTTGTGTACCTTCTCATCATTCGAGGGGTAATCTTGTTGGAACAAGTTGATATCTATTAACAAGCAGCAGCTTGGGAAGTATTGGTGAATTTTCCTTTCCAACTAGATACGACTACTTTGTGGAGTCTTATCAACAAGTATCATACTTGGGGAAAGGGGGAGGATCTTTACGTTTCAAAGTTATGAATGTTATTCGAACTAGGAGTTGTGTAAGAGGCCGAGTAGAGCCGGTCCATCCCATTGGCCCAATCGTTGGCCGGGGAGATCTAGCAGGGCGGTAGACAAGTAAATCCGTCAGTTCTTCCTTCTACCGGTAGTAAAACTAATTTGAGCTGTACAATCCACGACTGATCATCGTAAGGATTGGAACAGCGGGCGCGGTGAATACTCCAGTATTAGTTCATCATTCAAAGTTGAAAATGTTCTGCAGCATCATCGATGTTGGCAGGGTGAAAAAGTGTTAAAACTGGAACTGCAATATTTTTCCTGCAAGTTCCTCTTTTATGATAAAAGATGATACCTTTCTTATCTTTGGCATCAGATATTTTCACAGGATATATATTTTGAGTTACCTTGTAACTTCATCATTTACATTATACTGACACTATCTTCGTAAATGCATGACATATGGCTTCAACGATATTGTTGACTTGTTATATATATATTATTGTTCAGTCATATATTACTTTTGGTGGGCTATTGCTCACCCTTGCTTTATGTATTATATCACAACAATAGCTAGATCAGATGGCCCGCACAAGGCGCATTCAGCGTAAGCAGGTGTCAGCCGTCAGAGGATTACCGTTGAGGTTAAAACTACAATAGCTAAAAAGGAAGCTATTGGTAGGCTAGTTGTTAGCCTTTGAATATCAAAGGTATTTATTATATGACATAAACAAATGGATGGCAAAGAGTATGTAATGGTTAAATTGTAAATCTTTTGGGTTGTAAGATCTCAATCTTGTGATTAATAAAATTTGGTAGTTACTCTGATTTCATCTCTGGGACTATAACGGGTGTGTTTTATGTTGTTGTTTTGGGTCACAAAGTTGTAATTTAATATTTATGTTGATTTTGTGGATGGAAATTGAGACCGTAACGACCAGATCCCTGACCCCGGATCTGGGGGTGTTACAGAAATGGTATCAGAGCATTACGTTATAAACCCCAGAGATGACGTGACGTTAAAACGATAAATTCACTAAGATAATAAGAACTCTTGCCAAGTCCATAGTCGGACTACTTAATGTAGTACTGACATATAAAGCCCTTATGGGAACTCATAAGTATCATGATAGTAACTTAGAGAGTTCTCGTGTCGACTGGTAAGGCAACAGACCTTGAGGCGTTCGGACAGCAGCACGGTGATGCTTTATTATATGCTGGCGATTTACTTTTTGATTCGATAGAATACTCTACTGAGAACCCGGAGGAGGTTCCAGCTAAAAAGGAGAATCCTGTTAGGGATAATGAGTTTACCTTTGAGGAAATGAGAGCTGCAGCTAGAGAGATAGTAAGAGTTAAGATTATAGTGCTCAGAGGAGTGAGCATAAAGAACTGAGATATTATTAAAGGAATTAAAGAATCATATTGGATTCGTAGCTGGACTGCCGGATGAAGTACCAACAAGTAAGATAGATTCGAGGAATTACTCGAGATCTTATGTAAGAATAGACAAGAACCCTTAGAGACTTTCAGATTAATGAGAAAGGAAAAAGAATGATACATGATTATCAAAGACATCGATAGAGGACGGGGAACAGAGTCTCCAGAGTCTCCAAGAGCAGCTGAGATAGAGGCAATAAGTGCCATATCATTTGATAAATGGGTTAAGTGTGAATATTACCAATAGTAACTCGCCATGAGAAGGCAGATTTCATAGGTTATAATTTATGAAACCAAATTGAGATTGTTGAGGTGGTTTTATTCAGGGAAGTGTTCATTTTATGAATGGATCAACTTAGAAAGTAAAGACAGTGGGAAGTGATGGCATGATTGGATAAAGTTATATAAGGAAGTAGTAAGCGAGACGATGATCTTAGAACCTATAAGAGGAAAAGACCAATGAGGCTATGACAAACTAGTAGTAAGACTACCGTCAGGGACTAGGTATAGGTTTATTTCAACTCAGTGAAAGGATGAACTAGAAACGTTAGATTCCTGTGATTCAGAGGAATATTAAATTCCTTCTTTTCCTTGAATGGAATATAGTAGTTACATTATGTTTACTCTGACGCTGAATCATAACTGAATCAAGTAAGGCGATCAATGGTTAAGAAGTAATGGAGAATGTTTTAAGATGAAACCTGAAAGAGCAAGTGTATGCCAAGTTCTCGAAGGCAGTTTCAAATGGAGGAAGGCCAACCACACCAACAAAGGTGAGAAATTTCATAAGGTTCACAAAGTATTACCAAGATTTGTTCAGGACATTATAAAGAGTGCAGTCCCGTATCCCGGCATACTTGTAAGACTAAAAAGTTTGAATGGACAGGAAAATGTAAGAAAATCTTCCTAAAGCTAAAGATGAAATTGGTGACGACCCAGCGTTGGCGTGCCTAATGGAAAAAGAAGACTTCGTGATTTCAGTGACGCTTCACATAAAGGATTAAAATGTGTGCTTATGCAACACGGAAGAGTAATCGCGTATACGACAAGACGATTGAGGGATTACGAGATTTGATACCCTACCCATGATTTAGAACTTGCAGCGAAAGTTTTCGCTTTAAAAATATGGAGGCACTAATTATATGGAGAAAAGTATGAGAATTACACTGACCATGAGAGCCTCTAGTATATTTTACTCAAAGAGAGCCTAACTTGTACCAGAGAAGGTGGTTAGAGCTGATAAAGATTATGATTGTGAGATTTTGTATCACCCAGAGAAAGCCCGTGCGGTGGCTAATGCTCTTAAGTAGGAAAGATAGACTCCAGATGATAATGTTTTTAGAAGAATTGATAAGAGAATTTGAAAAGATAAAAATAAAGGAGAGGTGACTGGAGACGGTATCGAGAAGTCGATTGGGATTTATATGGAGTAAAATTTTAACAAGATCAGAAGGTATCAAGGAAGAGGGAGGAACGAAGAGTGGCAGTGCTCGAGTTGAGTGACTATGCTACTCTGGTACCTAAGATTTGCTATGCAAGGGAAAGTAGTGAACAAATACAGAAAGAAGAAATTTAAGAGTACGTGGGAAAAAGCATATTGATAAGCGTAACCTATCCCAGATGAATTATATTCGCTATAGACGAAGGAGGCACCATCCCGGTAATTGCTAGAAAAGTAATGCTATTAGCTAACCCCTAAACTCTTATATTCTAGTGTGGCCAATTGGGGCCATGTCACAAAGGATTATTAAATGACTAAACCAGCGATGAAAGAACAAAGCGGGGGTTACTTTTAACCAAGCGCCGACCGCGAGAGCTTTTGGATATAAAGTGAAGTGATTCATGTGTATATGATTGACTAGATACTGAGTAAGAATAGAAGTATGGTGATTTGAGGCACATGATGTTGGGATATTATAAATACAATGGTTATGTTATGACTGAGACAGATGATCAATCTAAGTGTATAGAAATGGTCAAAGTTTGTTCGGTATGGTACAGAAATGTTGTCTGAAGCTAATATCTTTGATGAAAGCAATAGATACTAAGAGATTTATGTTGAACACGACCACTATCTTCCAGAACATCCTTGCTACCATTACCAAATTTTGTAAGAAAGATATATAGACATTATGTTGTCTTTAGAAGGCCATGTAGACTGGCATCCGTTTGAAAGAAGAGGTTAGCGTTAAATACCTATAGATTATCAAAATGAGAATGATTGGAAAGAGACCCTTATTAAGAATATAAAATTTGATTGTCAATTAAAGGATGTAAGTATTTCTTGAAAATCGAATTGAGGATAGAATATCCATAAATTAGGATGAACCTTGGAAATGCACAAAGGATGGCATTACCCTAATAAAGACATTATGAATTTGGATGATATAAGTTGAATTGACTAAGGCAACAACAACCTTTAAGGATTTATTTAAAGGAGTTTCGAAAAGTACATAGAGAGAACTGTTATAGGATTGATTAATGATGTTTGATATACCCTGTACCCAGAAAATACAGGAGTAATGATGAGGATGACCTAAGAGATTTTACAAAGAGAAAGTTAATATTCTGAGTTTCAGGATGGAAGTTTGGTAGGGAATGTATGACATGATAATACTAATAATGCCAGATGAGGCATGTGTGAAACCATGAGAAGTTATGGATTGAACCAATAAAGGTTGAGATTATCCTAAAACAAGGAAGAACTAAGAGAAGAAATATCCTAGGTATGATTAGGAGTAACTGTGATAAAGTCCACACGGAAAGGTGGAAGCAATGACTCATGGAAAAGGACTGATCTATATTTTCTCTCCTTCAGCAGAGTTTAAGGGAGAATGCTTTCACCCAACGGTGATGGGGATGAGATAGAAAATTTTAAGTTGGAACGGACCCAGAAAACATTGATTTCGAGGAATTATTATTATCGGGAAAGGCCAATGAGGTGGCCGACACTTTATATATAAAGGAATAATTATGAATGCTTATACCAAAGAGATAGAATAATATCGAGGAGAACCTTGAAGGTCATAATGTGATGGAGGATTAATCCATCACATTCCTTCTTATGGTTGTGCAAGAAGCAACCATAAGATTAGTTTAAGCAAACATTCGATTCCTGATGTCGTCCTAATCATATTACATACCTTAGAAGGTCCTAATTGAGGTAAACCAGGACCATGATACGAAATTGATTTAAGGTTAGCTATTAAAGCGCTACGTAAATGACAAACGATAGTGATTCAATAAAGGGCTACATTAATGTAGTGGCGATTCTTCTAAGAAATGCGATGACAACGCAAAGATAAAGATAGTGCTGCTATTGATAAGCTGAATGGCATGTTGATGAATGACAAACAAGTTTATGTTGGTGTATTTTTGCGCAAACAAGATAGAGAATATGAGGTTGGAGATTCATAATGCTAAGAGGCAATTTTGGCAAGAATAGATTATATTGGATCTAAGTTAGAGAAATCGGAAAGATTTATTTTGGAGTGTATAAATTTGAATGATATGATGTTTGAAATAAATGAGAATGCTATGAGGGCTCATAAGGAGATTATAGTCGAAATAGAAACAAGACGGTTGATATAAAGGGAATAGAGTTGAGAATCAATAAGGGAGTTGGATATGCGGACTCCTGAGAAACCCCAGCAATGAAGCTAGAAAAGTTGAAATTGAAAGCATAAATGACATAAAGATTAACTCCTGTTAAGTTTGGAAAATTCGAGGAAATTTAGAATAGATCGGTTGAGTAATAAGGAGACTCATGGATCGAGAAAGTGAAGATCTAGATGGTTGAACAAAGGAAAGTTTAACCCCACAAATGTGGCGTTATTGAGTAAAGGTGGCGGGTGTCTCGATAATGAGATGACGGTGGAGTTAAATAACAGAAGGGAATGGCAATCAGATAATGAGAAGGATGTGATTGATAAAAAAAGATTGGGAAGTAATTATGGAATGTGAAGCAAAGAATGTTATGAATGGATTAATGAATGGGTTTTTTTTAACGAGCTCTCGGGGTGACAATCTGATAGTGTTAGTATTGTGAATATGAAAGAGCTAGTAGTGTGGCGTGGAATGCCAGTAACAATGACGTCAATCGAGAAATCCAAGATCTAACCCGAAAGGGTCGAAGGATTTCAAAAAGTGGGTAATGCTAAGATCGAACGAGAGAATGGGTCCATAGGATGATGGACAGAGCAACGAGGATATGTAGACACGTGAGATTACGATAAAGTAGTATTTGATACAATTACGATTATTTTTCTTCTCTAATGAACCTCTATAGTTCAGAGGTAAATTTTAAGTATGCTATTTTGCAATCATGAAAACTTTCTATAATTCTTTGAAATTCTTTATTTTCTTCTCTATTATTCATCTTCGTTTTGAATTGAGAAGAACAACCCTTTAAGGAGGGGAGGTACTGCTACGTGACTATCTGTCTGTGTGATAGAAGTCTAGGTGGAATACCGTAACTTGTTTAATTGCTTGTCAAGTACTAAAGGCTGGCCCCCTTCTGTACTAACTATGCAATATGACAAATGTTCATTGATAATAGTGATCTCTCAATAAATTCTCCTATTTTTATATATTGATCGAGATTGCGAAGAAAAAAACGATCAGGGAATGTATAGTACGAGTGAGGTTATCTCTGAATTCGCAGCGCGATAGTGATACCAAAGTCACGGTAGATACCAATGAGGATAATAATATATGATTGGGTAAGGGCATAACCCGGATAATGTGTTGTGCGAAAAGTAGCAACGATTAAGGAAAAAGGATTTAGGATGGATCGGGGAACTAGCTTACGAACTAGCATTACCCCCAAATCTGCAACAAGTGCACAATGTGTTCCATGTTTCGATGTTAAGGAAATATAACCCGGATGCTAAGTATATAGTAGAATACGAGCACGTAGACATGCAACCAGACCTAACCTATATGGAGCAGCCTGTGGAAATCATATATCAAAAAGAGCAAGTGCTCCAAAACAAGGTCATCAAGCTAGTCAGAGTCTTGTGGCAGGACCACAATGTGGAAGAATCAACTTGGGAATTGGAAAGCGCGATGCTGGAAAAGTACCCCATTTACTCTCAGACTGATTCCGGGACGGAATCCTTTTAAGGAGGGGAGACTGTAAGAACCCAGATTTTTGGTAGGAATTAAAACTTTTATTATGTATTAATGTAGAAATGAATAGTGATTACGACTACGATGTAACAGTGGTTTTAACGAACGACTATTTAATGGATTCGGATTCAATTGTTATATGCCATGAAGAATGCTATTGGTTGACAACTTAGATAAGAATTATATATCTCCTAGGAAATTAAGATGTGGTAATTCCAAGGAAGAAGATTATTCTTATGTCATCCAAATCGATATCTGTTATTAGTCCGGTGGTTCCGTAAAAGGGTTAAGGAACGTTCGAAAGAGAACCGGGACATTTGTATAAACCTAGAGAGTAAGTAAAGAAAAAGGGATGAATAGTGTTTTGATGGAAATAGGAATATAATTAGACGACACTATATAGAAGTACCCGGAATGGATTTCTGAGTTCGTATTAATGATCAAGGGGGAAAAAGAGTGTATGTAAAAGCTGTCGGATTCTGAAAAACAACACTTTTATTTTCTCCGAGATTTCCCCAAACACTGAATGATTTAAGGATTTATTAAGTAAATTTGAGAAAGTTGGATTCAAAGATTATAGAGGAGGATTAAGAATAGTAATATAAATATTAAGGAGGTTTCCGGTAAAATCCTAACTAGAAATCCTTGGGATATTCCTCCGAACGATTATTGAATCAAGCAATAACCGGACAAGGAAACAAGCAACGAATCAAGATACATGCATGTGCTAGTGGATAACATCAAGTAACCAAGCTAGTTACAAGTTAACTAGCATCATTAGAAAACCAACCAAGCACTTAGCTTACAACACACACATTACCATAAGAATGCAACACTTGTCCACTTGATTAGCTCATCCATGACCAAAGCACTTTATTAAAGTGGCTTTATGCAAGATATTATCAACAATAATTCATTTAGACTAGATGAGATCAAAGACAAGCCAAGCAAACTTCATTCTCTCCATTTCTTCAAAACTGCCCAGCAAGAATAGCCATGAAATAAAAATTCATATCTCAAAATCTAGAGCTTCTAAAATCACCAAATTTTAACCATAGCTTTTCCACTCCATGTGTAAGGTTCTTTCAAAATTTCATGGCCAACAAAGTAGTATAGCCTAGTCAAATCCATGCTCAAAGTTGGGGAAACAAATCTGACCAGTTTCTGTCCAGTGGGAAAAAGGGGTTCAAAACCATAGCTACAAAGCTTCAAATTAGATGATCTTGGACTCAAAACAAAGCTTATGAAGAGGCCAAGATGTGGTAAATATTTGAGATCCAAGCTCTTATTTTTCGATTTTCTATGATTTTTACAAAAGTGATGATGAATAGTAACCCTTAGAAACTAACTTTGATTTCTTGTTTTGTTTGGATGATCTAAGCTTTTTTGAGGCTATACAAGGACTATAACAAGCTTAGTAAGGCTAGGACACTCTCCAAGGAAGGTATAATCCTTAATAACCCTAGATCTTATTTTAAGATTATGTATGTTTTTGGTGGATTTTAGCATAGTTATGACATTAGTGTTATCATGAGCATGATCTTGTAGTTGGTTTAACCATATGATGACTATGATGGTGAAGAGTAATATTCCTGGACTTGTTGAGATGTATAACATGTGTATAAGATGTATGGATGCCCGGTGTGGCTTGGTAGTGTTGAAAACAATTTTGAAACGTTCGATTTATAGATGTCGTAATGTCCAATTTTCGTTAGACCTTAGTAATTCGTGCATAACAGTTAGGTTAATTTTCTGACTTTAATGGATACATGACCTACCCTTGTAGATCTCGAGTCATAGATCGCTTTGGCGAAAGAATCGAAGCATTCTGACTTACGGTTTAGGAGTTATGGCCGACTTAGTAAAAGTTTTTCGAAACCGTAACTACAAGTTCGTTATTAAAACTGAACCTCGGTAAAATATGAAAGTTAGTGACGAATCATGGTAATTAAATATTAGAGGTCATGAGGAAGATGTGAAAGAAAACCACATGTCAATCGGATTGTTTTTCGATTTTATAAAAATGTTTGAGTCAAGGTTAAATACGAACGAACCCCTAAAATGGATACTTGGTTTAACTTTGGAGAACCACTTAGAAAACGGGCGATAAAACTCGAGATATAATCTTGGTTCGTAAACGACCGACCATAGAACTTATACGACTTAAGTACATGCCAAGTATGAGTGAAGTGACATGTCTTGATAACGGGCAAGTGTCGGATTATGACGGTGTTAACAAGAGTTACACTAGAAGGCGAATATCGAGATAACTCAGAAACATGTTTCGACTTAAGTTAAGTTTATACTTAGCCTTTAAAAGTATTAAGTGTTTAACCTCGGATATTGTGACTATTTATAGATCACCGGATTGACCCGAGGTACACGGCCCCTACAGGATTATCAGGCAAGTTTCCAATACTTGGAACAGTTGTTGTGATAATATATATATATATATATATATATATATGGGGCTACTCCAATACAAACCTCCTTAAAATACAAACCTACAAACCAAGCATAATCTAATATTTCAAGCTAATCTAATGACCAAACTAGGGGTATCCCAATACAAAAAACGTTTAAAATACTTGGCTCTATCCAACAAAAAAAAATCACTGTTCACGTGATGATGTGGCAGTGGATTTCACTGGTTAATGGTGCTTCGCACCTTCTTGTACGGCGCTTCGCGCCTTTATCATTCTAAAGTTGTAAGGAATGGCAATCAATGGTAAAGGCAATAGACGATTGACGGGTGTGTCGAGAGCCTTCGGCCCTCATGACTACCTAACTCATCCGTTTACTGTCTTAAATGCTTCGCATTTCCACGGCAAGATTTTTTTTTTGTTGGATAGAGCCAATTATTTTAAGCATTTTTTGTGAAGGTACCCTTGGCGGGAACCTTAGAATAGATGAAATATAATTAATTTATTGTTGGTTTGTAGGTTTGTATTTTAAAAGTGGTTTGTATTTGAGCACTTACCTATATATATATATATATATATATATATATATATATATATATATATATATATATATATATGAATGTTGTTATACATATGCCATTGCATGCATGCCTGTTTTCAATTCATATTGTTATACTTGTTCCTTGATTATTGTTGGCTTATAAGCTAGATAGATAACGTATCAGTTATAAGTCGGATGTTGTTAAGTTCCTTAGAGAAGGGCATATATATATCGTATTCGTTGAATACAGACCGGGAGTCAGTACTTCTTGATATATCGTAATTACTTTCGAGGGAAATATTTAAGTAAATATTTTCCATTATTTGGTTGACGAATATTATTTTGAATATTCGTCCGAGATTATTTAATTAACGATCATTACTTCAAATATTTATTTGAACTTTATCTATTCAATGAATATTATTTTTCAATATTCATTTAAAGACGATTCATTTATCGAATATTATTTCGAATATTCCTTTAAAGCTTGGATTACTAAATGAATATTATTTTGATATTCATTTAGAATATTATTCATTAAATGGATATTACTTTTTGAATATTCATTTAAGTTCCTATTTACTTAATGAATATTATTTTAAATATTCATCTGATGTTCTATTTATGTATCGAATATTATTTTTAGTATTCCTTTCAAGTCTTATTAATTAAATGAATATTATTTTGAATATTCATTTAAATGTATAATTATTTAATAAATATTTTCTCCTTATTCATTCGAGAATTATTCTGAGAAATACTTCGATTTAAATAATCGTTCATGGTTATAAGTCTTCTTTAACTATTTCTGATTCAATAAATATTCTCTGAATATTTATCCAATACTCTGAAATGACTTCAAATATTATCTTCGACCTTCGATTATTATAAAATTACTTCGGAGTCGTATTATTATTAATATTATATCAAGAAAGGTTCTCAAAATTTCATTCTTCCTTCAAATCTATCTTCCAAATAATAAGGGAACCTTACTTGAGAAGTGTTATTTATCTTGTTGACTTCCCGGTCATAAATCCTTTGAAATTATTCTTGTCACTCGCAACTTGGTTGATAAGTACTTATTGAATCTTGTGTACCTTCTCATCATTCGAGGGGTAATATTGTTGGAACAAGTTGATATCTATTAACAAGCAGCAGCTTGGGAAGTATTGGTGAATTTTCCTTTCCAACTAGATACAACTACTTTGTGGAGTCTTATCAACAAGTATCATACTTGGGGAAATGGGGAGGATCTTTATGTTTCAAAGTTATGAATGTTATTCGAACTAGGAGTCGTGTAAGAGGCCGAGTAGCGCCGGTCCATTCCATTGGCCCAACCGTTGGCCGGGGAGATCTAACAGGGCGGTAGACAAGTAAATTCGTCGGTTCTTCCTTCTACCGGTAGTAAAACTAATTTGAGCTGTACAATCTGCGACTAGTCATCGTAAGGATTGGAACAGCGGGCGCGGTGAATACTCCAGTATTAGTTCATCATTCAAAGTTGGAAATGTTCTGCAACATCATCGGTGTTGGCAGGGTGAAAAAGTGTTAAAACTGGAACTGCAATATTTTTCCTGCAAGTTCCTCTTTTATTATAAATGATGATATCTTGCTTATCTTTGGAATCAGATATTTTCACAGGATATATGTTTTGAGTTACCTTGTAACTTCATCATTTACATTATACTGCACTATCTTCGTAAATGCATGTCATATGGCTTCAACGATATTGTTGACTTGTTATATATATATATATATATATATATATATATATATATATATATATATATATATATATATATATATATATATATATATATATATATATATATTATTGTTCAGTCATATATTACTTTTGGTGGGCTATTGCTCACCCTTGCTTTATGTATTATATCACAACAATAGCTAGATCAGATGGCCCGCACAAGGCGCATAGAGCATAAGCAGGTGTCAGCCGTCAGAGGATTACCGCTGAGGTTAAAACTACCATTGCTAAAAAGGAAGCTATTGGTAGGCTAGTTGTTAGCCTTTGAATATCAAATGTATTTATTATATGACATAAACAAATGGATGGCAAAAAGTATGTAATGGTTAAATTGTAAATCTTTTGGGTTTTAAGATCTCAATCTTGTGATTAATAAAATTTGGTAGTTACTCTAATTTCATCTCTGGGACTATAACGGGTGTGTTTTATGTTGTTGTTTTGGGTCACAAAGTTGTAATTTAATATTTATGTTGATTTTGTGGATGGAAATTGAGACCGTAACGACCAGATCCCTGACCCCGGATCTGGGGGTGTTACATCTATACTCGTGCGAGGCACAAACTTCTTCGAATTCTTAGTTAGTTACAATGTAACGAAAGTGTTATAATTAAGTAGATAGTATTAAATAGGGATATTTACAAAAATACTTAACTTTTTTACTTTTTTCTTCAATTTTACCGTTAATTAATTTCTGTTTAAATTTTATATTACCATTTTTTCAATAACACTCTTGCCTTCAGCTTTTACTTCCTATTTATTTAAAAATACGATCCAAGTGTTTTTTAGGGCAATTGGGCTTTAACGATCAATATTGCCGTCAACATCCATTCTCTGCTCATCTCCTTCTACTCATCATCCCCTTCCATTTTCTTTTCATCATCACACTAGCACACTCGATTCTCATCACACCAATATGCTCGATTTACACAGAGCTTCATTTCCATTAATGGATGGCGGAGAATGGCGGAGAATTCTAATTGGACCGACGACGACGAGCTTTAATCGAATTGATGATGGCGAGTTGTAATTGAGCGGAGACTTTTAGGTATTAAACTTTCTCGTCCCATTATTAGCTTTAGTGTTTGTTAAAATTGCATGTCAATTACTATATATATATGTGTATGTATATATATTGATATAGACATATAAAACACTTTGATTTGTTATTGTTATGAATTATGTCTTTAGATATGTTATTTGTTTCATATGTTGATGTTTATGTTGAATGAAAATTTACTGAAATTAAATGCTTATTAAGATCGAGTGAATTGGGGAATTGGATTTTGAGTTTAAAACTTGTTAATGAGTCGAGTTCTTGTTGACATGCAATGGTCAAAAATGAGAATAATATCAATTAAAATTAAGTACCGATTCTATTTTTCTTGTTTAGATGTTTTCATAAGTTGTTAATGGAAGGAAGTAAAAATTCTACCTCATTTAGTGATCTTCTAAAATGGTTTACATTATGTAATTGAGGCCCCGCAGGGGCATATATCAATTTTATATGCTTAAAAGTTTTGGAATATGATTTGGAATGCAGATTGTGGTAAAAGTTTAATATGTTAGTCTTCCTTAACCTCTATGGTTAATTTAAGTGATAGTTTCTTGTTCTAGACCCTGCTAGGAACTGTTTTAATTTGAAATAATGTGCTCTTCAACATTGACGAATTATTCGACAATAGTATCAAATAAAACAAATTTAAAGTGACCAAGATGCAACAACTTTATAACCGACTAATAATCAATTGTTTGCTAGATTATATGAACTGACTGTGTGAACCAATGTTGTTTATTTTTGTATTAACAGTTAAATGACGCTTATATTTGTTGATAATTTGAAATTTGGTTCACACAAGGTTCTCATCTTTCCCGAGTTCAACGTCCAAATTAGATATGTTGCTAAAACAAAAGATAATTAAAAAATCGAAGGTACCATTGAAAACTAAGAGTCCCAGGCTAGCCACCCACGATGATCTGATTTCTATACATGAGGCTTCCCTTGGTTCAAATTCCAAATTAGTGATGCCTTCAAAACAAAGGATAAAAAAAATTCGAAGCATTAGTCAAATATATGAGGCCCAAGCTAGTCATCCATGATGATCCTATTCCTTTTGATGAGGTATTTACTGATTCCTATTTATTCTTGTTTGTGATATCAATTGCTTATGATTTTATGTGAAAAAGGCACCACCAGGGACATTTATTTGCAACCTTTGCAACCATGCCTGCCAGGGACACTCAAATCCAACCATATTTGTAACCATAGTTGTAGAAGTAGCAACCATGGTTGCAAAAGTTGTAACGGTTGCAGATTCTGCAAACATGCTTGCAAATGTTGCAAACAAGGTTAAGACTTATAATTATACATTTGTAAGGTTAAGGCTTATAATTTCTTAAATTTTGATCCTTTCATAAGTATATGTTATTGTAAATGTGACAATTTATTTTGTTAGTGTATACATATTGCAGAATTGAATAGTTACAAGTTGACAAAACTGGGCACCTACAGCCAGTTGATTCTTGACTTTTCTATGTTTTTAATAAACTTTGAATCAAAACTAAATTTTGGTATCTGTTTCTGAATATTCAGGAATCTACATCACTGAAAGACATACCAGTTATGATCATGTCCTCGGAGAATGAACCTTCAAGAATTAGTAGGTGAGGCTTGAGTTTTATAATTGTGCTTTCTAGATCTGATATATATATATATATAGAGAGAGAGAGAGAGAGAGAGAGTTGCACTCCATAACAAACACCTTATATAACAAACAATAAAGAACACCTCATATCTAATCTAATATAATAGTTCGTAATAGCACCCAATACAAAATTGTTATTTTTTTATCCTTTATCAAGCCAGCAAAAAAAAAATTACTGTTCACCGATGACATCATCAGTGACGTCATCAGTGAACAGTAATTTTTCAAAATTTTTTTTTGCTGGCTTGATAGAGGGTAAAAAAATAACAACTTTTTGTATTGGGTGCCCCTGGCGGGGCCAATGGATCTAATAGATCTAAGGTGTTCTTTATTGTTTGTTATATAAGAGTGTTCTGTATGGAGCAAAGGCATATCTATATAATCCTATAAAGAAGTTGGTATCTAATTTAGTGGATTTTTTATTTGATCAGATGCTTAGAAGAAGGAGCTGAGGAGTTCTTCCTTAAGCTAGTTCAGTTATCGGATGTTAATAAACTAAAACCCCATTTAATGAGGAAGAAAATCGAAGAAGTCCAACTCATTGATCACAAGAGAAAGAGTGATGAAGAATGTGTTTCCCCTGACAAAATAAGAACAAGATACGACGAGCTTGAATTGTTGTCTTAAGATGAACAGACTTCAAGATGAAACAATTTAGAACAGACAGGATATTAGATTATATTTAGTGAAAGAGGAAGGCCACTGTAATTTTACCAAATGAAAGAAATAGAAATCAATATATATCACCTTTTCTGAATATTAAAGCAGTGAATTTTGAGCACGTAATGGAATTGCATTTTGTTTAATTTTTTTGCATTTTGTACTTGTACATCTTTTAATAGGCCCCACCAGGGGCACTAATATATTAATTAACCCCTAAGTAGAACTTACTTGTAGAAATGAATAAGAGAATCACTTAACCGAGCATTTTAAACTTGAATCACAGTATATCATCTTAGTCATTAGATAATTGAAAACTTAAGTATCGCTTGGGGACAACTCTACCACTAAAAAAAAAGAAATAACAGGATTAACAAATATCTTCGAACTAGATGAATTTGAGATATATGCTTCTTAAATAATTTCACCATGGAAATATAGTTGCAATCATGGTTGCATAAGTTGCAACCATGGTTGAAAAGGTTGCAAAAAATTACTGCTCTTGTTTCTATCAATTGAAACCTTTTACAACCATGTTTGCAACCTCTGCAACCATGTTTGCAACTTTTGCAACCATGTTTACAATTTTTGCAACCTTGTTTGCAACTTTTGCAACCTTGTTTGCAACTTACACAAAAGAACAAAAGAAATATTTAAATTGACAATTAAGATGAGTGCTTTTGCGGGGCCTGTTCCACATAAAATAAAAATCATATTATGACAACATGATTTTATGTGGAATAGGCTCCATGGGGCACCCATATCAATAGTAAGAGTTAACTATTTCTATTAGTTTCAACTTTTACAAACTTGTTTGCAACTTCTGCAATTGCAACAACTTTTGCAGTTGCAACCATGGTTGCATAAGTTGCAAACATGTTTGCAATAATTTTACAACCTTATTTGTAACTTACACAAAAGAACAAAAGAAATAGTTAAATCTGATAATTAAGAAATAGTTATCGTATTTTGTATAATCAAGTGTCATGGTTCAGAATTTTGACATTATTGGGTGCTTTTATCTCTTATAAAGTTGTACTCACTATTATTATTGGAGCTTGAAAGTGTTTGCTAAACGTAGGAAATCCTATTTATTATTATTATGAATGAACAAAAAATGTGTGAAAAATGCTACAAAATATTAATGAAAAATTAGAACAGAACTAGAATGATATAAAAATTCATATAGAATTGGTATACAATTTTTTTACATTCATCGCAAAAGATAAAAATTATGAATCCTTTGACATTGTATGTGTAAAAACTCTGTTTAAGCATTTAGCATGAACTTCGTAAACCAATTCCTTAGTGGTGTCCAATATGCATGTCCTTGTTCCTAGCCAGCCATTGAGCCCTCCTAGCCGTCTTTGCCCTCATTCACCTCTAAACATTAGCCATTCTAGCATATAGTTTGTAAATTTGATAATTTGTGACACTGGTAGGTAATCACGTTTGATGTTGAGGGACTCTGGCTCAAAACTACCTCATATCTATCTCGAAATTAGTCCATTCCTTTAGTTAGTAGTTGCCAGAAAAGCCCTCCAGCAGTGACACCGCTACACTTGGTTGATGCATATACGTTGTAATAAACAGTTTGGAACTGTCGTTCCCTCTGATGAGGGCCAGAATCGGAACAAGAATACTTCACAGTATTTTAAAGCAATAATAATATGCAAAAGTTAGATAAGTTCTGAACGATCAAGTCTTTTTTCACTTTTTATTAGCTTTTCCAGAAAGACACTTTTACCAGTCGAGTTCCTCTCCAGTCCAAGACTAGTTGATTACTACACTCACCCTCAATTTTTACGATATACAGACTCTCCATTCTTTGATCATTTCTTTAGCTTCCATTAAGCTCTCTTTGCTCACTTTTCAACCCTCTAACCCAAACAATCCTGCTGATTCTAGATTACAACACTCTCTTATTTCTTCCCATTTCTGAATTTGTGCATAAGAAGAGGCGAAGGGCGCCACAAATAGACATTCCATCAAAGTCCTTGCTTCTTTTCGATGAACTGGGAAATTGAACTATGACAAATTCTAGCAATGCGATTTTTGCAAAGTTAAAGTTTATGTACGGAAATTAAGAGCAATCATGTAAAAAGAATCAATATAGAATATTATACAAGACAACTGCAGACACTATTCATCAAGCAATTTATCGATCATTTTTCCAGTTTGGCCTCTTATCTAATGAACTAATAATCTCGCATTTTTCAACACAAAAATAACTTATATATATATATTGACCATAATTTTATCATTTGTAATAATTAACCTTCATAATTTTACGTTTATAAAATCATGAAGGTTAATTAACTATTTCCAAAAAGTCAGATTTAACTATTTCTTTCAGGTGCAACGTTTGTAACTTCTATAACCTTGTTTGCAACTTCTGCAACCATATTTGCAAAGGTTGCAACCATGGTTGCAAAGGTTGCAAACATGGTTACAGCTTATACACCAACCAGAAGAATGTAGCAGAATTCAAAATCTAACAACTAACAAGCACAAATGCAACTTCTACGAGCGCAGTGTTTTTTGAAAAAAATCACAAATTAACAATTAAGCACAAAATTACCAAAAATTACATTAGCATCTCACTTATACACAATCAAACAATTTAAAAAGCTACCTAAAGAGCAGTGTCCAAGTTATTTCCATATTGGTTCACTGAGGCAAATCAACAAACACATTACCTACACTTTGTTCTAGTCCTTTGTTTGTGTCAAATTCCCCAAATCGCAACTCAGTACCTTGGTCCTTAGCATCGACCTCAATACCATTCACCAATTCAGTGGCACCCATAATTCCATTATTCGCAACTTCATCATTCCCACCCCCTTGTCACTACCATGCCTAAACTCGTTGTTTTCTTGCTCAAAACTCAAAAACGAATATGTGCCCCTACGGGGCCGTAATATATAAGAAAGAAGAGCCAGTAGTGGTTAATTTGAATTGATGGTGTAAAAATGAAGGATAGGGAGACAGTTGGTGAAGGCGACGATAGTGAGAAGAGAGATGACGGGATGTTTTCTCTTATAATTGAATATAACGTATTTTTAAAATAAATGAAAGTATAGATGGTATTAGCGCCTGAATTTTAGAAAGTTGGGGTAGTATTTTTAAAAGACCAAAACTTAATTCCTTTTGTTTAGCAAAAAAAAAAAGACCAAAACTTAAGATGGATAGTTTTGAAAGAAGCCCTATTAAATAAACATATTAAATACGAATTTTAATTAATGTATATTAATGAATGCACATATTAAATACAAATTTTATTTGATGTGTATTAATGAATGAAGAGGGTCAAAATAGTAATTTAAGATGGATTAAAATGGTACATGTTGTGGTATTATATATATAATAGATTACAAATAATTATCTCTTATTATTGTTTAGTATATATATCTTATAACCCGTGCGATGCTCGAACTTTCTTTAATATTATATAAAATTTTATTAATTCTAATTGAAATTTTATACGTTTAAAATTTTAAATGATACGATTTTATAGGTTTAAGTTTGTGATATATTTAGAAAATGAGAGATTTTAGTTGAAAAACTTATAAAAGATGATATGTTTAAGTTGAAAAGGTAAATAGTTAGTTATAAAATATCATATTATTATTATTATTTATTTTATTTTATTTAAATTAAATTACTCGCGATATTATTAAAAAATATTATCTTTCGATTAGAAAAAATAAAATAAGTAACATGTTTTAACTAAAAAAGTTAATTAATTAATTATTACTATTTATAATGTTATTATTTTATTTAATTAAATAAAACTCAATATAGTATTCTAAGAAAGAAATATTTTAATTAGATAAAATGAAATAGGTAATATGTTTTACCTCAAAATGGGAATTGATTTCATATGAAAAAAGAAATTGATTAATTATTAATATTTATAATATCATTCGATTCAATTAAGTAGAAAGATGGATCCAAAAAGAAGTTATAATAGGAGGACTAAAGTCCAACTGTCAAATATAAATACCGATTTTCTATAATATTATATAATATTTTTTCTTTAATTTGAATTAATTTTTTAAAACATGAATTTCGTGTTTTTAAATTTGTAAATGATATGATTCGATAAGTATTACATATATATTATCCGTGATATTTCTAAAAAATGAGTGATTTAGTTAGAAAATATAGAAAAGATGATATGTTTTAGCTGAAAAATGTACTCAATTAATTATTATTAATTAAATGTAAAATATAATATTGTTTAATTGAAAAGGAAATTAATTAGTTATTTAATATAACATATTTTACATAAAAAGAAAATTGATTTGTAATTAATAATTATAAATAATTAATTAAGGATAATTAAGTAATAATTATAAATTATTAATAACTAAAAAGTCGAGTAGGGGTAATTAATTTAAAAAAATGTAACTATTTATATTTGATCTAGATTATTAAATTTAATTTGTGGTATTTGAACATAATCCTTTTATTAATGAAATATATTATAATATAATATTCTTTCCGTTCTATTTAATTCTTTACATTTGGGATGGAGGGTTCGACACGCATTTTAAGATTCTTATAAAGTATAGTTCCATTAATTATTTTAAATTATTATTTTTGAATAAAAATTTAATGTTTAAACTTTTATTTAAAAATAATTAAAAAAATGTTATAAAACTATACTTTATTTTTTTTGAAAGTAAAAGCTGAAATTTCATTAAAAATTCAAATCGTGAGCGAGGAAGGAGGGCACAACACACCACTCATCTGAGCCAGACATAGAGTGAGCTACTCGATGCTACATTCGCTGATCTCTCAACAAAATAAACGAAATGGAACCTCAAGTCCCTTAAATAAACCAAACAATCTGCAATGATAGAGCCAAAGAAAGAATCATCTTGATCCTTTGTGCGAATTGCTTCTACCACCTTCAATGTACACCTTCCACCTATCCATCGTCTTTGGCCATGCTAGTGTTTCTCTAAAAGCTAGGGCCTCTGCAATCGATGAAACTATATTTTATATATAACTTAAAATGGGTGTTAAATTTTCTATCTCAAATGTTAAGAATTGGATCGGACCAAGGAAATATAATTTTAATATGTTTAAATAATCAAAAACCCCACGTGACATCCAAAATTTTAAAAATATACTGGGAGAAAATTTTAAAATTTTCTTATTGAAACTTTTTATACACTATCAAATTAAAATTCCATATCAAGCCTAGATCCAAAAAGTAAAAAATCTAAAAAAACCAAACTCAAACCCACTTAACATTTGAATCAGACTTCCATTCATTACAGCTGTAACCAACTAACCTTAAAAACAATTTCCAAATTTTCATTTAAAACATTAATCTCACTCTCTCTCCTCCTCTCTCTCTAGAAACAATAAAACCAAAGAAGCAGTCAGGTCACCGAAGAAGAAAAAGAGTTTACATCTACTTACATATACGCACACCTATACTTACAAACATTTCATCCATATCCACCAAAACCAGCATCTGGGTTGTTAAAAAAATGGGCCAAAAGTCACTGATCTATGCTTTTGTAGCAAGAGGGAGTGTAATATTAGCAGAGTACACAGAGTTTAGTGGCAACTTTAATTCCATTGCTTTTCAGTGTCTTCAGAAGCTGCCTTCTTCAAATAACAAGTTTACTTACAATTGTGATGGACATACTTTCAATTATCTGGTTGATAATGGCTTTAGTAAGTCATTTCTTGCTTTGTTTTGGTTTAAAGATCATATTTTGACTTTTTGTTGACTGTCTTTTTCGAGAAATAATTTTTGGGTTTTGTGTTTATAGGTGTGAATTTTGTGGTAGTGATATTATTTGTGGTGTTTATTGTTGTTTTGTGTAGAAAGATTGAAGCTTTCTGTAGGTTGCTTAGGTTAAACTTAAAGGTTCTCTATTGACTTTTTGTTGACTATTTGTTTTGAGAAATGATTTGTGGATTATGTATCTGTAGGTGTAAATTTGTTGATATTGATGTTAATTGTGATATATATTGTTGTTTTGTGTAGAAAGATTGAAACTTTATTCTTTGGCTTTAGTATCTTAATTTTTAGTTTGTTTTTTTTTTTTATTAAAAGACCTCATTTTGACTTTTTGTTGACCGTTTGTTTGGAATAATAATTTGTAGGTTGTGTTTTATTGCTGTAAATTTGTTGATACTGATGTTATCTGTGAGACTATTGTTGTGTTGTATAGAAAGATTGAAACTTAATGCAGGCTGTGATTTGGGTGAAATTTGACTGTCTGTTTAGCGCAATGTTTAGAGAAATAGTTCGTAGGGTATGTTTTATAGCTGTAAATTTGTTGATACTGATGTTAATTTGATATGTTGTTGTATAGAAAATTGAAACTTTATATAGGTTGTGATTTTGGTGATATTTTAGTTTGTAGCCACAATAAAAAAAATAATGTGTATAAGGAAGTCCCTTTTGGCTGTGCTCGTAAATGTAAATTTAAGTTTGTTCAAAAGCGAACTATCCAACTACTTACAAACTCTACAAAACATTTAATCGTGTATGTATATTTACGTGAATTTGTGTTGGTTTATATTTTTTTGGCGAGTACTATTGATTTAATATGTGGATTATGAACTATATTTTTAAGTTAAATTTTTGTGGTAATCGTACACACACACACACACACACAAGTATTTATGTTTCTAAATGCTTTAATGGTTTCTAGTGACTCTGTTGAAATTAAGTGATTTGTGCCTGTAAACTAACTATAATAATTGTTTATTATTTCAACTTCATTTAATGTTTAGTTTGTTTATTTTTGCTTCGTTATATGATTGTTTGGTGTATCATGTTTGTGATAACCTTTGTTTTAGCTAAATTGACGTGAAGTTGGTTGCTTTATTATTTTACGTGGAAAATTGTCAAAAGAAAAGAGGTTGTATCTATGTTTTTGTCCCAAGAATGTACCAACATCTTTTACCTGAAGTTGTTTTAATGTTTTAGTATTTTAGTATCATTGACTTTTTGAGGTATTGATGAGATTCTAAAGTACTCATGTTCCCTTTTATAAGTCTCTTTGACTCTTTTACCATAGTTAAAGGTTATATTTGTATGCTTCTAGAACATAATTTTCTAAGAGATGGTAACAATAAGCGGTCAGAGTACTATCTTAAGAACTTAGATAGCATTATGAGCAGAGGCTTGTTTGTTGGTACCTCCCATAAAGGTTAACTGGGTGCTCATAGTTAAACTCTGCCCCTTCCACAACATCGATCTAAACACATACCATTAAATGTCACCTAAAGTACTCTGTGACTGAACTCCCCTCTTAGAAAACTATTGGGCTTAACTTATAAAAGCCTGTGCATTATGAGCACAGGCTTGTTTGTTGGTACCTCCGATAAAGGATAACTGGGTGCTAATAGTTAAACTCTGCCCCTTCCACAACATCGATCTAAACACATACCATTAAATGTCACCTAAAGTACTTTGTGACTGAACTCCCCTCTTAGAAAACTATTGGGGTTCACTTATAAAAACCCTAGAGCAAATGCAAAAGCACCGCTTAAGCGGGCTTTGTGCTAAGAGGGTGTTTGGCGGGGGCTTAAAGCCCCTGCTTAAAGTAATTTTTGACTTTAAGTTAAAAACTGTCTGTTTGTGTAATAAGTCAGAAAATGACTTAAAGTTAAAAAAACAGCTTAAAGCTAGAAGTTGGTATGAGGTACTTTTTTGAATGACTTATTTTATTTTGATGATTTTATTTGATAAAAGTTAATATCATCATTCAAAGTAACAGTTTATTGAATTTATTTTTACATTTTTAAGAATTCATAAGTTACCCATTATAAAAAATTACCCAAACAGATATTAACTTAAAATTTTTCTTTTTCACTTATCACTTTAAGCAACTTTAAGTCATAAGTAATAATTTTAAGCTAAGCCAAACGGCCTAGACACAGAAAAATCTTACATAAAACACGCTTTTTATGTAGATGGGTATTTTTATCAGATCTGAACATAACTTTTAAAAGGTGGGCCAATATTTTATTTTATTAGGTTTTCCTTGAGCCGCCTAGTACAAAAGACGGATATTTTGTCATATCTGCACTCGAAAACCTAGCCGTCTCAACAAATCCTACTTGAAGGAGAATTAAACCAATGACTATGTTTTCGGTGAAGAGGATGGCTTGACATGTTGGAATGTCTATAATGCTTTAGAGAGCCACTATATAGATCAAGGTCACAATTAAGAGTGACAAATGCAAACAATAGGAAATTTGGATCATCTACTAGGCAACTAATTGAGGATGTTCAGTATGAAATGAGGATATTGAATTTGTGGAGAATAAGCAATTTGATCCCTATTTTGGTGAATATTTGATTATTTTGGCGGCGAAGAAGATGTTGATGGACAAATTTATATTTTTATCCGCTTCTTGTTATTATTTAGTTTTATGAAACATGGGCCTAGTTCTTCTTATTGAGGTTATAGTTATTAATTAGTGTCTCTAGTGTTTACATATATATATTAATATTTATAGTGCAGTTCGTTTACAAAAACACGCACTTCGCTTTGAGCTTCACTTTGCGCTTCGTGCTTAAACTACAAGAGACCCCTTGGGCATCATTGCGCTTTTTACCTTTAATAACGTCGCCCACCTAGCTCCCTCTAAACCCATAAACCGATGCTGTAGTGGCAACCCACTCGCCTCATTCCTCATCCCATCATGACTACTTGAGCCCTGATATTATGGTTAGACCAAAAAAGTGCCATAACTACGCTTTAGTATGGTATTGTCCGTTTTAGGCCAACCCCGCAAATATTTGTTATTGGACGCCTCCAAAAGCCTCATTCTATTGGCGTCAACTCTAAAGGAGTTTACTAGACACTTATTTGTCAGTTCTCTCGCCATTGTTATCTTTATCACGAAGACTAGTCGACACGAAGGTACTAGGGCGCCGAGAGTCTCGAAACCCGACTTGTCGTCGACACGAAGGTTCGCCTCTAAGCCCGACTTTGGGCCTTGATAACCATGATTGTGGTATACAATGACTTGATTAAACCTATGACCCGATCCAACTAAATGACAATACACAAGAAAAAGGTGTAGATGAAAATGATATTAAGATGGATGAATTTGCTTGATATTCATCATACTTATTATCTAGTACTTTTGATTTAAATTATGGAACTAATGTTTTTTTGTAATATTATATACTATATCTAGTAAGTATATGTATAATGAACAATTTGTCGACTTTTCACGCCAGGCGACTTGTCGACTAGTCTTCTCGAAGGTAGTGGGGCGTCGAGGCTCGACTTGGTGCCGTGATAACCATGCCTTTCACCTTTTCACAACCATTTCCTTTTTGATATAGCCCAGCATCAACTTTAACAGATTTTGAGGGGTGAAAATTTACAACTTAAAATCTAATAAAAGAGAGGCATTCGTTGAGGACTTGAGTCCTATTAACTATTATTTCTTCCATAGCTCATATTTATAACTGTTCATTGTCATTTAAAAAATGGTGGAGATGTAAGAATCGATTAAATGATAAGCATAGAAAATATATTGACTTGCACAAGTTAGCTGTAACCAGTGATGAAAGAATCGCTATAGTCATAGTTTAATCTGTCCAGTCATTGCATTAGCACTAAGGGGAAGAATATTTAGTAATGCAATGCAACCCTGTGATAATGAGCATATTCACTACTAGGATTTAAAGTACAAAAGATCAACATAATCTGTTGTACTATAAAAATAAAATAATTGATCATTAAGAGTCCTATCAACTTCTCTATTCACGAACCCTTAATTATTTGTGGAATCGTCATCAGATATTTTTTGCTACCATTTAGTTCTCCAGATTCCTTTTAACTAATTTAGTGATTCAAAGAAGGATTGCTTTTATGCAAATGAAAAGGGTAAAACCTTGTTAGGTGTTTTAGAACGGACATAGTGTCCACCCATTAACTCATATGGAGAATATCGTATCAGCATACACAGCTGACATATATTTGGTTTAGTTCATTTTCCTTCCAGCAATATCTGACCTAACCAAAAATGTTTTATAAATATTTATAGAATTTATAATACTATATGAGGGTCTTTATTGAATTTTTGATTTTTTTGAAATATTTTGTAAATGAATATTCTATTAATTTTTAATTTGCTGAATTTTGTGGTGCTTCCAGTTGGAAGGCTACGATTTAACTATTGATATTTTGGTTTGGCAGCTTATTGTATCGTTGCAGACGAATCAGCTGGTAGACAAATTCCAATTGCCTTTCTAGAGCGTGTCAAGGATGATTTTGTGTCTAGATATGGTGGTGGAAAGGGTGCTACGGCTCCTGCTAAAAGCCTTAACAAAGAATATGGGTATACTGTCTGATAATGACCATTAAATGTTTACAGTTTATCTCTCCATAAATTATATTCACTGATGCTAAATGTAAGTTCATTTTTCAGAACAAAGTTGAAGGAGCATATGCAATACTGTATTGACCATCCCGAAGAGATCAGCAAACTGGCTAAGGTGAAGGCCCAGGTTTCAGAAGTCAAAGGTGTTATGATGGAGAATATTGAGAAGGTGAGTGGTGTTATGATTTAGTTGTATGAGACTCCGCAAACTCAATAACAAACGAAAATATATACAGATACACATTACTATAATCTGTATTATATTTCTTTATGTATCACAATGTTATAGCTGCTTTTCCTCACTTCAGTTTTGCAATTTGCTTAGCATCAATCCCGGGAGGCATATATTAATACATGTACTGTGAGGTGCAGTGTAGATAAGTTTCTGAGTTTATATGATCAATTTTTTTTGGTAAAATACATTTTTTTTCGTGTATAGAAGAATAAGCTAGTCAGCCTTTCTTATAACTGATATGAGTTTAAGTATGGTTTGTTTATGAAGCCATATAGATGAATAATGACATTTTCGTGTATAGAAGAAGAAGCTAGTCAGCCTGATTAAGTTTTGGAAATGAAGTGAAAATGTAATTAGGTAATTGAAGCTGAAAGAACAGTTGTTCAATAAACACAGAGATAGAATTGATTTTTTGCTGAAGGTGGTTATCTGCAGAATGGGATATCATTGTACACTTACAATTTGTTTTTAATTATAGGTTTTAGATCGTGGAGAAAAGATAGAGCTTCTGGTGGACAAGTCTGAGAACCTTCATCAGCAGGTCGGTTTTGTTGCGTTTATTTTACATGTGTTGTGTTCGTGTTTGTGTTTGTGCATGTGCGTAATTGTGCGGAAGTTGCAATTATTTAGAAGATGCTCTTTAGACTGGAACATTGCTCCCCGAGTTTGTTAAAGGAGGGAAGCAGAGTAATAGAGATGGAATTAGAAAAAGAGTAAAAGAAATTACCCTCACTTGCTCCCGAGCTTTATTAAAATAGAATGAATCTACTATCATTCAGGAGCAATGAGTTAGAAGGAACGAAAATAAAAGAGACTAATTACAAACACAAAAAAAATAAGAATATGGTTATTTTGCTAAATAATAGGAACCTAACTTCTTTCCCTTACATCACAATCTGGAGTGTTAGTATTTGGATGATAATTCCTATAATTACTCTCTTTGTCCTTGCTTTTGATCTTAAAGAAAAATTCAGGAGCATGAAGTGCAGTGAAAATATTATAACTTTGCTCTCTCTTCATCTGCTTTCCTTACATATTCAAACTCATGAGCAGGGTAGGGTGTAAGATTTATTCAGAATCACTGCAATGCTGCAAGTACAATTGGTATACATCTTTTTAATTCTTGAACATTTAGGAATTGATAAATTTCAAGCCTAAAGCTGGAGATCATGTTTGTTCAACAATCATTTATCATTTGAACTTAACTCTTGGCACTTGTCAAACAATTTGGCTCCTCAAGTGGAATGATATATGCTATTGTCTCTCTTCTGCACTTGGTTTGCAACATAGTGCTTACAATCTCCATAATATATCTGAAACAGGCACAGGACTTCAGAAGTGCAGGCACACAAATCCGCAGAAAAATGTGGTTTCAGAATATGAAAATCAAGCTGATAGTGCTGGGTATTCTGATTGCTTTGATCCTCATCATAGTGCTCTCTGTGTGTCATGGTTTCAACTGTTGAAATTGAGCTGCACCTCTTTCCGGAGAACTCATTGGAAGAAGCGACCAAGTACTGATTTCGTCAAAGCTTTGTAGTTTAATGCTGAATATATGTGTGTTAGTATCTTTTGTATGTAGTAAGGAACCATTCACCTAAAAATTTGCTGCAAAGTCTGCCAGAACTTGCTAAAATGTTCTTAGTATAGAAAGGTTGTGCAAGTAGAAGTACTTTGATAAAGATGCTTTTTTATGTCAAATCCTAAAGTGTTGGCAACATTTGCTATTCGTACATAAATCCTGGAGTTTATAATATAATGTGATTGTAGATTTTATTATTTAACTGTTCATATATGTAAAGTGTCTGAAAAATGTTTTAAAATACCCTATCTTGCAGAAGTAGGACATCATGAAGCTGCAAACAGCAATTAGATTATAAAAGACCTGGAGCTGAACTGAATTTTTTTGTAGGCCAGGACTTCGAAGAAAAAATCATACTGTTCTTTTGTGCTAGCGGGTAGGGTTGAGCATTTTGTCGGTTCGGTCTAAAATAGAACTAAAACTGAATAGCTCTAAAATCGAATTGTCAATATTTTTGGAATCGAATTTACATTATGGACCAAATTGGACTGAACTGAAATAATTCCGATTCTTTAAAATTTGAAAAAAATAATAATCAAATTACGTGAATTTCTAATAGAGCATTTACATTACCTAAAAAAATTAAGTGGATTCGTATTTAGGCACAATAATAAATCATTAAGGTAACAATTAATAGTAATTTTTAGTTTTACGAATATATGTCAAGAAGAAAAAAATTGTATATTTTGAAAAAGTATGATGCAAACTAATACTATACAAATTAATCAATTAAGAATAAGGTGACGTTAAGGTATTAGAGCGTAATTGCATTTGTTGAATATATATATTATATAAATATAATATAATAAACATATATTATATATACTATAAATATATAATATATATTATTAGGTCTATTCGATCAGGATCGAATTTTTTCTCTTAAGAACCGAATCGAACCAAAATTTAATTTGGCCCGGACCAAAAAACCGAATAGACCAAAATTTTAGGAAAAAATGGAACCGAATCCAACCGAACCAAAATTACATGGATCAGCTTGGTTTATCGGTTTCGGTTCGTTTTTGCGAGGCTTTGTTAAACAATTTTTAATTTCCGCTGTTTAAAGTTTGAAAAATGTTAGAAAATCCAAATATTGTTCAATAAATTGTCCCAATTATTAATCAATTATTAATGTGTTACTTACATAATTGGTAATTTTTCAAATAAAATGATGGATCTATGCTATTAGGGATAAATTTTAATTTTTTTTAAAGATATTTTTTATTCCCTAACGGTAGTCATTAGAGTTTATTCAAGTCTATCCTAGGTCCGCAGGTATGAAAAAACTTAGTACTTAGCAAAGAAAAAAAAAGGTATGAAAAAACTTTTAAACACCTATTTGGAGACAAATAATTACCGAGCAGGTAGCTTAACGGGCCAAGTTCAAGTAGGACTCGAGCCAAGCCCAAGCACGTACGTTCATTGTGTTAAACTTATAGAACAAAAGAATGGTTCAACTCCAATTCAGTAATTTATTAAAAGAATGGTTTTTCAATATTTTCAGTCTTACCTTGCAAACATGGCGAATATGTTATGTTCAGGGGATCAAGAAACAATGATACTATCATTTTTTTATTTAGATGTCATGATTTTTTTTTTTTTCCGCTAAAAGCTTTTGTGCATTAAAAGAAGAAAGGATACATGAGGAGAGGCTTAAGCCTTATAAATTGAGGGACACACCCCTAATGAAAACAAGGAACCATCAAGAGAGAAGTTATACAATCTAGTGTTCTATCCAATGTACAAGAGCTCGGTCTGAGGTGCACTGTAAATTGAACCAGTTTGAAGATTTTAGCCTGCAATGAATGAGATTAGCACAAGTTTGAGCTAGATTAGTTGGAGAGTTTGCTTCTTCGTTGTGAAATCTGCCATTCCTTTCCCTCCAGATTGCATAACAAACAGTTTGAAAAGCCAAAATGCGAATGGTGCTGCTCAGGGAATGTTGATCAAAGTTGTCCATTTCGTGTTTCCAAGAGCACCAATCGGCTGGGAGGTTCTGTTGGCGACCCTGCAGAACAAGCCTGAGAACATGTTGAGTGAAAGGGCATTCTAGGAACAGGTGAGCAGCATGCTCCGTGCCACTAACACAGAAGTAGCAGTTGTCTTGCTGGGCCATCCCAAATCGTTTTAGTCTAGAAAGGGTTGCAACTCGACCATGCATAATCAACCAGTGAAGGAAGGAGTATCGAGGGACTCTAAGTTTGTGCCAAACGCTGCTGGCCCATGGAGTACAAGTACTCGAATGCCTGATAGCTTCCCAGAGGTTGCTCAAGTGGACTCGTTTCAAGGTAATGTCCTTCCATCGAATTTCATCCTGGCCATCTCGGTTGAATGTTGTGGATAATTGAATGAACTGCCACCAAATTGGCAGGTCAGTTGAGGGACCATCAGATGTGGAAAGGATGTCCGAGACCTTAGCTTGGTGGCCATAACCTGACTGATAGATGATAGGGTCATTCCAGGTAGGACAGAGAGGAGTGCTGTTGTGCCAGGGATCAAACCAAAGGGAGGTTTCCTGACCATTTCCAACCTTGTAATTGATAAATTGTCTGGCCTCATTACGCATATCCAGAACTTTGCGGAGAATCCAAGAGCATTTATTTGGCTTGTCTATAATCCAGAAGGATTTGTTTTTGATAATTGTTTTCTTGACCCATTCTGCCCATAGGGAGGTACTGGATGGATTTATGATCGACAGAAGGTGTTTAAGAATATGTGCTTTGTTCCATTCACAAATGTCTTTTAATCCCAGTCCACCCTCATTAATTGGAAGGGTTACTATGCTCCAAGCAACTTTTGCTTTGGCGCGACCTGTGGTGTTCCCATTCCAAAGGAATCGAGAGAACAGTTGCTGCAGATTGTTTTGAACGCCTTTGGGAAGCAAGAAGTGGGCTGTCCAGTACGAGCAAATTGCTTGTAAGACTGATTTTAGTAGTTGAAGGCGATCAGCAAAGGAAAGGAAGTGGTTTGTCCAAGCCTCAAGACGGCTGTTAATCCTTGCAATTAAGGGTTGACAGTTGTTTTTTGAAAGTTTCTTTGTGATCATAGGAACCCCTAAAAACTTGGCAGGTAAAGTACCCATAGCAATTCCATAAGTGTTGAAGATCCAAGAATTAAGACTCACACAAGCCTGAGAGAGATAGCACGTTGCTCATTTTCATGATTGACCAAAAGTTTCAAAAGGTTTTAGGTAAAATAAATTTTTGATACCTTAATATACATATACCTTGCATATTTTTTTAAATTTATATATAAAGAATTCGAAAATTTGGAACCCACTGAAATCCTAGACGTAAGTTGTGCTTTGTTACAGGGAGGACAATCCTTGCCCATCTCTTTCAACCTTTTGTGTTTTATAAAGTAAAGATTGCATCCGTTATTTTTTAACCATTCAAAGCGTGACCTAGTAAAAATTACATCAGTTACTTTTCACTATTCAAACCGTGAGCTATTTTGTAAAGACAAATTCTGTTGAATCCAATACCAAAATATCGCTCATTAGATAATCCATAGTTTGGCGTTTGTGCACACATTAGTTACTTATCATTTTGTGTTTTGGTAAATCACAATTCGCATGTTAAACTTTGGAAAAATCGAGCAAACCGTTTTGGAGCTATTTATTTTAAGCAAATTTTACGAAGATACGTAAGTCATTATAAACTCACTTTCACATACTTTTGCATGGTGCCTCCAATATATGTTTTTGTATCGTTCAATTCTAATTTTATCGGATGTCTTGTCTAGAGAGGAAAAAGAAAAAATGTCCGGCGAAAGATCATCTTGTATAAAAACTTGTTGTGATCACATTCTTCTCATTTGCATGTAGCATGTACATATATAAAGACACATATTGCTGACATATATGTAGATATGTGACTCTCTATATATATAGAGAATGCCAAGGGATAAACATGTATTATATTGTCATCTGCTTCTTTTATGTGTGTATCAATGCAAGCTAATGTCAGAAAAAAAAATGAAAATCAACGAAGCCAACTAGCTTATATGATATATCACAAAGGATGTACTACAAAAATGAGATATATCTTTCCACATGATATCACTGGAGTGGCTCCAATTAATGAATGAATGAGTAATTTGAAAAGTGATTTTAAAAAATATTTCCAATTTTATTTTAAAATGATGTGACATTTCTTATATGATAAGTTGAAAATTTTTGATTGATAAGATTAATGTGAATATATGTGAGATTATTAAATTTATTATTATTATAATGCAATTAGAATAATACATGTGACATTTGATAATTTTTTTGAAGATTTTTTTTGATTCACTAACATTTTTTAAATCTAAGACCCGGTTGACCAAGATTAAATTGGGGAGTCTAACGTGACTTTTGATCTTATAAATCTGTGTGTTTTTATGGATATTACAGAAAAGCGCATAAAATTAATCGATCGATAAAAGTGATTCTTGATGATAATAATCGTCAAAAATAAGTTAATAAATGATCATTTAAAATCAAATTATAAATGAATAATATAGTATAAATGATATAACATATCATGAATCCATAGATATATTCGCTTAAAATCGAATCATAAATGAGCAATAGATTGATTTAAATGATATAACAAATGGTCAAATAATCGATAACAATGAACAACAATTCTTTTCAGTTTTATGTTGTACATCCTCACTTAAGGTTTAATCAATTAATCTTGATTGATTGGTTATATTTTTGTGAATCACCAAGTTTGATTGATAAATATGATTAAAATATGTAGGTTAACCACTTGATCCGTAAAAAAATTGGTTTAAAAAGTATGTTATAGATTAAATTTGATTATATGGGTAGTAAAATTGCGATAAGAAATATCAAAAATTGAGTTTAGTTTTGCTGTTTATCCCTCACGCAACTCATAATCAATCAATATTTAATATGGTTGATTTTTTGGGAAGTGGAGAATAAATTTTAATCATAATTGATTTTCTAATCAGATAATATATAAGTTAAAATAATAGTTTTAACTTTTATATAAGTCAAATAGTTTTTTGATATAGATAAAAATTTGATAACTATAGAATTTTATTTTATCAAAGTTATAATTTTAGTTTAAATGTATAATCTACATATGATACTTTCATTTTTTTACGTTTAACTAAAAAATTGCCATAATAATCAAATATCCTTAAATATTACTAATTTAAAATTCTCATTTTAGACTTTTCATTTAATTAATTAAAGTCATAAATAATATTTCGGAACCCTACAAATTGGTGACATATGACAATGAGTAATGATTCTAATTTTTTTTTTAATGAAAGTACTATTAAAGATACAATAACAATTTAAAACAATATATAAATTTTAGTTAAAATTTAGGATTTTTTAGAAAAATATCCAAATTATAGAATTTTTTAACAAAATACATTAACCTTGTGCAATCATGCAATTTTTATCATTTATTTACAAAAAATTTAAAAATATAATTATCCTTAATAATTCCCCAAAAATCTATTACACGTGAGTCACCATATAGATGTTAAAAGAAATATATATTTGATAATGTGATTATTGTGAAATCAATTACACTCCATTTGAGCTTATTAAAATCAACTATAACATAATGCTCAACAAATCAAATACCTAAATATCTCAAATATTTTACTTTTATGTTTGTCTTCTAGATTTCAAAGTATAACATATTTTTAATTTCAATATATTTCATTCTTTTATTTTCAGTTAATATCCTGTTTAATTTAACAAAGTAATTTGAATAGTTTCTCCTTTTAATTAATACCTTAACGAGTTAAAAAGATAAATATATTGATAGTTGAAACAAATATTTGATTTATCAATTTGGGTCATAAAAAATATTTTTATATAATTTTACTTTATATTTTTTGTATATTTTGACTTTATATAGGATTTATAAGACTAAGTTGATTCGTGCATTTAACAAGAATAAATTATTTGTGGAACTTAAAATTTAATTGATCATTGATTAACTTATAATTAATGATTTACTAGACAATTTTTATTATTTAATTAAACATATAATATAAAACTAACATTTACATATAATAAAACAACCTATAATTAATACAATGTATACATTAACAAAAAAAATATATTACTTTAATAAGGTAGATTGTAAACTTTAATATAATATTAACAAATCTTATACAAGCTAGATTGAATTAGAATAATTAGTAAAAATTAAATTAAATATCACACTATTCACAATTTATTATATTTATAAAAATATACAAAATTATTGTCTTTAAAAGAAAGACAGATATTCATAACACTAAACCCTTGATATTTGATAATCTAGATAATTTCAAAAACTTTAAAGATTTAGGTTTCTACCAAATTGTTACAAAACAAACGATTAACTATTATTTTTGCAAAAATATCCATATTTACATATACAATGATTAATATATCTAACATTGTTTCATTTCCAATATAATTAATAATTACTTTAAAGTTGTTCATTATAGATAACGACAAATTTAATAAATATGCAAGCATTCGGACAAATTTTTATATACATGTGCTGAGCATCTTGACAGAATATGGAATGTTCCTGTATTTGTGTTTATCACGATCAGAATTAATCGATCTAATTCTATTTTGTCTGAACTCGTTTTATTTATCAAAGTTTAGGTTATTTTTGTCTGTTTAGGAATTTTGTACAAATTTATGTTTTTAATTAATAGGTTTTATATATTTTAATTATTCAAATATATTAAATTAAAAAATAAATATAATTTTGCATAATCTATATTGATGTGAATTCTGATTTCTAGAATATATTTTAAGATGTGTTTTAAAATAAAATATCTTAGAATTTAAGTTTATATTATAAAGTCTTTTTATTTTTTTAAAAAATAAATTCTAAATCAACATGTTGCTAAAGAGTAATATGTACGGTGATACGTACAACTTGTTAATCACGAATTTGTAAATTCAAATATTAACAAATTTCAAACACTCCTAAAACATTGATTCCCATAATATTGCATGAAATATTTTTTTTTTCATAGTTAAATGAGTTCTTAATACATGCCATTTACTACATGTATACGTGCTATAATAAATCTTGATAAATAGATATGGGAAAAGTATATAATTTATTTAGGAGGAAAAAGGACCCTGAGATATATCTCAGGCAACTTTTCCTAAGATACATATAAAATATTCTTTAAATCTTGCTGGGCCGGGTTAATTAAAAATATTTGAAATTACTAAAATACCCACCTCATTTTTATATATAAAAAGCAGTTATCTCAGGGAACTTACCTGAGATATATCTCAGGCTCCCTACTCTCTTTATTTAGTTCTAAAATAATAAAATTATGGTGTTTTTAACTTCTGTAAATAAATACAATTTTCTAGCCCTAATGCTCTTTACTTATTGGGGAATTTTTATAACTTGTTAACTTATACAATAGGTATATGAGGTTACATATATATGTTTTTTAAAATAATTAAGTTCTTTACACATTTTTGTAGTTATATTTTAATGTGATACCTCCTACTAAATATATGAAATAAAAAATTATATAGGTCATTTAGAAAGAATAGTATCAGCATTTTGGTTACAATTCATTGTCAGTCACTAATTTAATTTAATACAGCTTTATCTCTGTTGACGGAGGAATTTGGGAACAACAAAATTCGAGGTACGTCGCCGGAAACAAGATCTGATGCGATGGTTTTTTGCCGGAGAAAACGGTGGTGTGTGATTGTTGAGCGTAATTGGTGGCTGAGATTGATAGGGTTAGTGGCGGCTATTTCAGAGCTCTCGACTTCCAACCCCTCAATCGGCCTACGTACCCCGATATTTATAGGGGATCAAGCCATACGTAGTTCTTGGAGAACAAGAAACCCAAATGGGCTTGGATAACGGACCAGCTTCCGGAATGTTCTACTATGAGGCCTAACCACAAAGGCCCAAGGCTCATCCAAGATCTCAAGACTTCACAGATAAGGAAACTTCCCCCGTCGAGGACTAGTCCCATCCGTTACCAGCTATTTCTTGATTTCAAGGATGCAGGTATAGCCGTGGTTTACCCCAAGTGCAGAACGCATCCCTGTCCCCCGAATGAGAAGCACCCACCAGATAGCAGGACAGGTGATCCAGAGCTTTTGGGTGCAAAGTGCAGGATTACTCCAAAGTTCCCCAATGAGAGCGCGCCCATTGGCTACAGGAACAGAGCTCCCAAAGCACACACCAAAAAGTCCCCATCTTTCTACCTTAGGGCGCGCCCTTAGTGTTTAAGAAGGGTCCTTATATCCAGGCAAACCCCTGGAGGCCTTCTGCGACGGACATCCCCCTCCTGAGATACGACAGGAGGGAATTCTTCAACTTCTGGAATTCCAGCTGGAGTGGAATCCACTCTTGAGTGAAATTCATACTTGAGTAGAATCCTAGGAGAGATCTCTTCTCACAAAATCAACCTGAATAGATTTGTCACTATGTTTTTATACTTAGGGCGCGCCCTCTTTGTAGAGAAAGAGAGGGCGCGGCCTGATTCCTCCATTTTCTATAAAACCCCTAATTAAACCTAGAATCCCCCAAATTGAACCTATAATTTGACCCGAATCCATCTTGAAAAACCGGAACCGAATTTTGGATATAACAATCTCATCAAATTATATATCTGATTAATTTGTTTTCTTCAAGCCCCAAGCCCCCCAACCCACCCTCAAAGTCTATAAATTGGGAACCAAACTCATTCACCCCAGTCCCCACCACTCTCACTTCCATAGTCTCCTTACTAAACCTTCCCTACATCTCATCCAATGGCATTCCAAACTTGGCAACAACACCAACTCTGTAGGAACATCACTACAACCAATAGGTACTAAAACTGTACACTTACACAGACACATCTGGACTAATTTTGGTAACATCACACATGAGTGTGCGTGTGTGTGTGTTGCTGAATTTGATCATTTATGAAATAGAATGTTTGGTAGGATTGATATATTGTTAATTATGTGTATCTTTATTTAATTTTCGTTGGCAGGCAATCTGTGAATGATCAAGCAGGTGCACCAAAGTTTAACAATCCTGTGCAGATGGGTAAGGCAAATCCTTTTGCTACTACAGTGGAGAATCCTTGGTTGGGCATGAATCACATGTTTTTAGTAGGTTCAAATAATGCCCGAACTATTCCAACGACTACAACTCACAGTGGACCGGTTAACAGTCTACCAGATGACAGAATAAAGCGTCCCAGAGTTTCAACGGAAAACCAGGTTGACAATTTCAATTTCAATTTTCCTCTCCCGTATTCTGCCTTGGAAAGTATCAGGAATGACATGATAGCACTTACGGAGACTGACCGTAAGCTTTGGCAACAAGTGAGTTTAACTTTTGTGGATTCCTAATATCCCAATTAATTAATTGCTTGTTTAATTATATTAAGTCATAGATGGCTTTTGTTTAATTTTGGTTAAAGGCTAATAACTGGTATAATTTTTTGATGCAGACCAAGAGGGTTAGAATGCAACTTGGCGAGAAACAGAACCAAGCAGTGGGAGTTCTAGTTGATAGCGCCAGAGCCCCGCTTCTGAAAAAATTGAAGGAAATAGATGAGGAGATTGTGAACATGCTGAAATTGAACATGGAACTCCAAGAACATGTAAAGAATCTTTTTCATCAGAACCAAATATGGATCGCTTGTGAAATCAAGGCTACGTCTCTGGCCAATGATTTGGAAGATGCCCAGGCTGAAGCTAGCAGGCTGCGGGGGATTCTGCGGTCATATGGTGCTGTGGCGACTCTCCATGAGGAACAGGATTTAAAGTCTTACTGTGAAAGTAACATATCTGGAAAGAACATACAAAGGAACGCTCAAGGGTAGATAAGAGCACAAGTGGTAGATGTCGGTGAAACTGCGGCAAAGAAAGTGCATACCAGATTAGCTGAAACGGGGGAGGGTAGCGGTGAGAACAAAATGTGTAAGAGCTGCGGTGAAATGGAAATGACGTTTTTGGCGATGCCATGCAAGCATCTTTGCTTCTGCGTTGTTTGTGGGACCCGTGAATCCCGTCTTCCCGGTCCCTGTCCTGTGTGTGCCTCTACCATGACCACAACTACGCCTATATATTAACCTCATGTGAAATGAATCAAGCGAAAAAAAGTTGTGTTTAAATAAAAGGAGCAATATGTAGTGCTTCTCTATATGTAATATATTAGTCTGATATTTTTTATGAACAAAGCAAAGAAAGAAACTGTATATTGATTGTAAAAATGAGAGAGAGCATACAATGTGTATGTTCTGTTCTTATATACAAGTACGAACAAAATGAGCGGGAACTAACTGATTCTATCAACCTATCTAGAAGTTACCGGTGGAATCTAGAAGCTTACAGCTGGAAATAAACTGAAATAAACTAATTATCTATTTCTAGTATTTACACTACTAGTCTCATTATCCCCCCGCAAGTTGGAATCGGATACGATGCCTAACTTGGAACACAAATCATGCATCTGAGAAGAAGGTAGTGTCTTCGTAAGGACATCAGCTAGTTGGTTTCGAGTTGGTAAATATGAAAGCTGTAGTAATCCCTCAAGAACTTTGTCACGTGTAAAATGACAGTCGACCTCTATGTGTTTAGTTCTTTCGTGGAAAACTGGGTTCTTAGCAATGTGTAATGCTGATTGATTATCACAGAAAAGTGTGATAGGTTTTAAATCTGGAACTCCTAGTTCTTGTAACAAATGAACAGCCCAGGTTACTTCTGAAGCTGCTGCTGCCATGGCTCTATACTCTGCTTCAGAACTCGAACGTGAAACTGTTGCTTGCTTTTTTGATTTCCATGTAATAGGAGAACCACCCAATAGAAGAACATAGCCTGTCACTGAGCGTCGTGAGTCTGGACATGAAGCCCAGTCAGAAACAGAGTATGCTTGCAAAGTTAAAGACTCTGGATTCTGCAATTTAATTCCTTACCCTGCTGTATGAGCAACATACCTTAATGTATGATGTAAAGCTTCAGAATGAGAAGTACGAGGAGATTGCATGAACTGACTTAACAGTTGAACTGTGAAACTAAGATCAGGACGTGTGTTTGTGAGAAAGTTAAGTTTACCAATGAGAGATCTGTAATGTTCAGGATCATCTAAGAGTTCACCTTCAGAAGCATGTAACTTGACATTCAATGGTAAAGGTGTTATTGCTCTCTTAGAAATATCCAGTTTGCAATCTTGAAGAAGATCTTTGGTAAACTTTGTTTGACTCATAACTATGCCATCAGATAAGTAAGATATCTCAATACCTAAGAAGTAATGTAGAAGACCCAAGTCTTTTATGTTGAAGACATCGTTCAAGTGACCTTTAATGGACTGAATATTTGTCATGTTACTACCTGTGACAATAATGTCATCAACATAAACTGATAAAATAGTAATATCTGATCCATTCTTGTAGGTGAACATGCTATAATCATGTTTAGATTGTACAAAACCTTGAGCTATTAACTCATGAGTAAGTTTTTCTGCCCATTGTCTTGATGCTTGTCGAAGACCATATAAAGACTTCCTCAATCTACAAACCAAATTTAATGGATTGTCATAACCTTCTGGAACAGTCATATATACTTCTTCAACTAAATCACCATGGAGAAAAGCGTTGTTAACATCCAATTGAAATATCTTCCATTTTCGACTAGCTGCAACTGAAAGAATACATTTTACAGTGCTCATTTTCACCACTGGTGAAAAAGTTTCAGTAAAATCTATACCAAGTTTCTGATTATAACCTTTGGAAACTAATCTGGCTTTACAACGTTCCAAAGAACCATCTGCATTTAACTTGACCTTGAAAACCCATCTACAACCAATTGCCTTTTTTCCTGGAGGTAAAGGAACTAAGTCCCATGTTTTATTTTTATGCAAAGCATCAAGTTCTTTCTGCATAGCAGCAATCCAGAGACGATTCTCAGAGGCCTCTTTATGGCTAGAAGGCTCAGTAATAGTACATTGTTTTTCCATGAACTGGAAATGAGAAGAAGGTAAACTTGAACTAGACACTAAATTGCACCAGTGAGAATCAGAACTGAAATTACAATAGTAATCAGTAAGGTATGAAGGCATCTGTTTGTTTCGATTAGATACTCTAACAGGAACAAAAGAGTTAGAGTTTGATGTGTCAGAAGTAGAAGAAGTATTAGATGTATCAGTTTCAATACAATTCTGAGAATTATGTTTAGAGTTTGAACTATTTCCAGAGTTTGAAGTATTTGCATTTGTGGTAATAGTGGAAGTATTTATGTCTTCTACAACATGAGGTTCAGAAAACTTAGGAAGAAAAGTGGTATTGAGAAACTCAGTAGTAGAAGTTTGAGATATAATATGAAATGGAAACATGGTTTCATGAAAGATAATGTTTCTAGAAATAGTAACTTGATTTGTCTTCAAATTATACACTCTGTAACCCTTAGTAGTATTAGAATATCCTAAGAAAACAGCAGCATCAGCTCTAGAATCGAATTTTGATCTTTGTACCTTATGAGTAGATACAAAACAAAGGCAACCAAAGGTTCTGAGATGAAGTAAATCAGGTTTAGTATCATAAAGTTTGAGATAAGGGCTAACATTGTTAAGAGATTTTAAGGGCATCCTGTTTATAAGATATGTTGCACATAAAATAGAATCACCCCAGAATTTTGGTGGTAATTGTGCTTGAATAAAAATGGCTCTAGCTGTTTCAAGTAGGTGTCTATGCTTCCTCTCCACAACACCATTTTGTTGTGGAGTATAGGGGCAACTGGTTTGATGTACTATTCCCTTAGCTTTATACAACTGATCACAAAGGCCAGCACTTAATTACAAGGCATTATCACTTCGTATATAAAGAACATTAGCATGAAAATGTTTCTCCACATATATCAGAAAGTTTTCAAGTACAGAAGATACCTCAGATTTACACTTAATAAGATGTGTCCAAGTAAAACGAGTAAAATCATCAACAACTGTTAAGAACTGTGTACAACCAGAAATTGATTTCACTTTATACGGTCCCCACACATCGATATGCAGTAGTTGAAAAGCTTTATCTGTCTTTATAGAACTAGTAGGAAAAAATTGTCTAACTTGTCTTGCTGCAGGACAAACTTGACAAACACAATTATGGAGAGAATTTTGAGCTTCTGGAAAAACAGCTTTCATTTGACTAAAAGGTAAGTGTCCCAATCGTTGGTGCCAAGTTTGGACTTCAGATACTGAGTTGAAACTAACAATATTGCAGTACTTGGAGTTGCCAGATGAATCAGAGTTCTGAGAAGACTGCAAGCTTTACAAACCATGTGAAATGCTACCAAGAAGAATCTGAGGCCTTTTCAAGGAATGGCCCTGAACAAAACAATTGTTATCAGTAAAAGTTATACTGCAATTTAGATCCTTACATAACTTGTGTACCGAGATCAATTTGAAGTGAAAGTGAGGAACATGAAGAACATTATCTAAAGTAATGTCATCATTTAGTTTCACAGAACCAACATGTAACACCTGCACTTTATTTCCATTTGGAATAGTAATTGTATTTGCAACATCTTGAATAGATTCATAATGTAAGAAACTATCAAGAGTTGGACAAATATGATCTGTAGAACCGCTATCAATTATCTAGGAATAACCAGAAGTAGATAATAAGCAGTAATTACCTGCCAACAAAGCTACTTTTTCATTTTCATCAACTTTGTTCTGATCATTCTTTTGATTATACATGCTCAAAAGATGATTATACTGAGATAGACTGACAGTTTCTGCCTCATTGTCATTTGTAGAAGCTTGAGCATGATCATTTCCAGTAAATTCATCATGAAAACTATGTTCACCATCTTTCTGTACCTTAGCTGCAAACTTTCGACCCTGTCTTTCCTTAAAACTAGGTGGATAGCCATGTAACTTGAAGCATCTTTCAGTGCTGTGTCCAGGTATTTTGCAATGATTGCAAAAGTAGTTTGATGCAGGCTTGTTGCCTCTCTTATAGACAGTTTGAGTATCATTCCTGGTATTCTGCTGAGCATTAGAAAAAGGAGCATTAGAGAATTGCTTAGCACCTTGATTAGATGTGTTAAACCTTCTTTTGTCTGCATAAAAAGCCATAGACTCAGTCTGATTAGTTACAGAGATAATTTCCTTATGCCTCTCTTCTTGAGCAAACAACCTATAGGTCTGAGAGATATTTGGCAATGGTTGCATCATGAGTACATTTCCTCTGATTTGAGAAAACTGATCAGTCAACTTCATCATAAACTGTAACACCCTGTGTTCATGTTGTTTCTGAACCAGTCTTTGAGTCAGATTACAAGTGCACAGATTGCAAGTGCAGTAAGGCAAAGGATTTGCATCGTTTAAACCATCCCAAATTGTTTTGATCTTAGTAAAAAACTCTGATACAGTGTCATGACCTTGATTAATTTCTAAGAGCTGTTGTTCAATTGAGTAAACTTGTGCCATTGAAGTATAACCAAAACGATCATCAAGATCTTGCCAGATTTCTGCAGCTGTTTGCATAAAAAGAACACTCTTCGCTATTGTCTCATCAAGATTAGCTATCAGCCAAGAAATAACAAGATTGTTACATCTTTCCCAATACTTGTAGTTGAAAGATGTCACAGCTGGAACTGCAATGGTTCCATCTACGAAACCTAACTTGTTTTTAGCAAATAACGTCAAAACCATAGATCGTTTCCAATTATAGATAACTTGTTTTTAGCAGATAACTTGTCCAGAATGATATAACATGTGATATCATGTTATTAATGTTTGTATCGATATCATGACATATATATAGTGCTTGTGTTTTGGTTTGGTTAAAGGGTATTAACCGGTGTAAGTACTTGATGCAGAGCAAGAGGCTAAGAATGCAATTTGCAGAGAAACAGGACCAAGCTTTGCAACATTTGGTAGAGAGTGTCAGAACCCCGCTTCGGAAATTGTTGAAGGACAAAGATGAGGAGATTGTGACTATGCGAAAGTTAAACACACTACTCCAAGAAAACGTAAAGATTCTACGTCATGAGAACAAGAAGTGGATGGACTATGGAATTACTTGTGAATTCCAGGCCATGACTCTACGGAAGGACTTGGAAGTTTCCCTGGCAGAGGTTAGCAGGGGTTTGTTCCCCTAAATAATGCTGTGGCGCCCCCCTCATGAGGAGAAGGATGTGAAGTCTAACTGTGCAAGTAACGTATACCCAACGAACACACAAAGGACTGCTCAAGGGTGCATGAGAGTAAAAGTGGAAGATGTCGATGAAATTGCTGTAGAGATGGTGCAGACTGTTTCTGAGACCGGGGAAGGTAGTGGGGTAAAGAAGATGTGTATGAGCTGCGAGAATATGGCTTTGCCATGCAGGCATCTTTGCTTATGCATTGTTTGAGGTACCGATGTATCCCGTCTTTACGGTCCTTGCCCTGTGTGTGACTTTACAATGATGGCAGCTGTCCCTGTCAGCCTCGTTTGAAATGATTATGAGAAAGTTATGTAATGAAGAATTAATAAAAAGACTAATTCGCACTTTGCATCCCATAACTTTCGCCCAATCTCAGTTAACTTTTAACTTTAACAGTTTGCACCCTAAACTTAGGAAACGCTGTCAATCAGCATCCCTTAATGTTAAATCAGACGTTAACGTTAATTTCAGAGGGGTATTTTCGGTAATGAATGTAAATTTCAGTTTGCATCCCAGAATTTTGCTCGAATCTCACTTTAGATCTATAATTAATATTTTTTTTATTTTTATAATGATTACTATTATATTTTCTTTGTAATTTACATTATCAAAAAATAATCTACTTATATTGTTTTTTATGTTGACTTTAAAATTTTAAAAATGAACCATTAATTAATTTGAGCTAGGTTATATAAAGTTTTGACGCATAAACTTTATAATTCTAGCTATATGTTGTGCTCTAAAAATTCGATTTACAAAATCAAAAGTTTTGGTGTCAATTTTTTAACAGTTTTTAACAAACGTTAATGAATTCACCTCTTATTTTTTTATTATTGTAGTTTGATGGCTAAAATTTTTGTTGTTTGCACAAAAAATAATAGTTATTTTTATATAAAAGAGTTATTTTGTGTAAAAAATAATAGTTGAGCCATTAAAGTACAATAATTTAAAAGAAAAATTGAATTCATGAACGTCCGTTAAAAAAATTTTACGAAATGAAATCATCTATTAAAAAAATAATAATTTAGTACATAAAAGATCAACAATTATAAAAGAGTCATTTTTGTGAAAAAAATAGTAATTTAGGTCATCAAACTGCAGTTATGACTTGTAAAATCATCACTAAATAAAATATTATTTTGTGAGTTTCGCGTGAGTTGTAAAATTTTGTAAATCGGACTTTTAAAGCACAAGATATAGCTATAATAATAAGTTTGTGCGTCAAAACTTTATATAACCTAGCTAAAATTAATTAATGGTCCAATTTTAAAGTTTTAACGTCAATATAAAGAACAATATAAGTAGATTATTTTTTGATAATGTGAATTACAAAGAAAATCTAATAGTAATTATTATAAAAATAAAAAAATATTAATTATAGATCTAAAGTGAGATTCGAGCAAAATTCTGGGATGCAAACTGAAATATATATTCATTACCGAAAATACCCCTCTGAAAATTAACGTTAACGTCGGATTTAACGTTAAGGGATGCTGATTGAAAGCGTTTCCTAAATTTATGGTGCAAATTGTTAAAGTTAAAAGTACAGAACCTTAACTGAGATTGGGCGAAAATTATGGGATGCAAAGTGCGAATTAGTCCAAAAAAAAGAGCAATATTAATTTAGTGATTCTCGGGTTCTTAGTAATGGATCTTTCTTTTTCTTCCCTAATCATTAGTATCTTTCTCTATTTCTTTTTTATAATAAAACGATTTACTACCCTTATCTTTGCTTAGTGTGATAAAAAAAATAGTAAAAGATTGGGTTTAATGATTGGACATTTAACCCTGTAAACAGATTTAACAAACATTTGTTTCATCTTGGGTTTTCATATCTCTTTTGCAACAATAACATCATTTTGAACAACTGGACATTTCACCTTATAAATAGCCTTGGTCAACTTTTGACTAGGCTTAGGTGTCCATGTCTCCTTCCTAATATTAGGAGGACTAGCAGTTTTAGATCTAGCATGCTTATTACGATTAACAAATTGTATAGGAGCACTCGTAGAAGAATTTTCATGCATGCAATTAAAGTATGCTGACATAACCTGTGTTCTCAAAACCGGACCGGACATCGAACCGGAAGCTCTACTGGTTACTGGTTCGATTGGTTCAACCGGCTCGACCAGTGGTTCAACCGGATGACGTCATAATTATGTAATATATAATTATAAATATATATTTAATTATATATATATATATATATATATATATATATATATATATATATATATATATATATATATATAATACAATCTGAAAATTAAGAATAATCTGCACTAAAACAAAAACCCCCGGCTTTATAAGAAGCCTAAATATATGTAAGTAAACTTAACTTTTTTTTTTTTTTTTCACCTAATCTAACCCGTATTTGACTCTTTTTGTAAGACAAAAGCTGGGTACACTTGCTTTTTGAAAAGGACAGACCATCAATTATTGTTGGTTTGTAGAAGCTCCCCACAGCTTTCTCCCCCGTCCTTAATTTCTCTCTCCCCTCCCCTGTTCTTCATCCCTAAAAGCAATCAAACCCCCGTTTCTACATGTGTTGGCCACCAATTCCTTCATATAAATAACCAAAATGAAGCTCTCTGAATCCTCTATATTTTTACATCATCAATTTGAAGTTTTATCAGATTCAGATTCGAGTTTCTGAGTTGTTTTAGTTCACAGGAAGTTTTGAGGTTGACAGGTAAATAATTTTTTTGCCCCGTGTTCTTCAGTAAACCGCTTGCCGGTCCGGTCCGGTACCGGTCTTTACCGGTTTTTGGCCGGTTTTGGCCGGTTTTGAACAGGGAAACCGGGGAACTGGTTTTAGGGGTGAACCGAACCGGACCTGCCACCGGTTAGCGGTCCGACCGGTCGAACCGGCCGGTCCGGTCCGGTTCTAAGAACACAGGACATAACATTAAAAGCACAAGACATACAATTCAAGATACCACAAGGTTTGTGAGATGCATCAGTTACAGGCATGGCATGCATATCAGACATGTTACTGTTTCTTTTCACATTACTAATACCTAATCCAGTCTCAGAGGAACTGATTGTTTCAACAACCTTGACTGGTACTTTAGATGACACTTGATTAGAGCCCACATTCTTAGTTTTAGTATCCTTAACCAATTTTACATTTTTCTAGACATTTCCATTTGTAATGTCCTTAGTTCTCAACTCTTCCTGAATGATTATAGAAGTGGTATCAAAGGGTTCGACAATAGACTTCTTAAAGAGAGGGTTCTTGACATCCTTAAGCACATGTGCTATTCCCCTTTCTTCAGCACTAACAGGATTAGGGGAATTTATGCCTAACATTCTAACAGCTTCGTTGTATCCAAACCACATTCCTACGGTTTGCTCAACAGTTTGTCTGTTGAAAATCTCTTTAGCCATTTTACAAGAATTATAGTAAGCCCTCACGTTAGTTTCAAGTTCACTAATTTTAGCAAGTTGTTTAGACACTACTTCTAATAAGGACTTCTCCCTTTTATTAAGTAGTACAATTTCCTCTTTTTGCTTATCTTGACTATCGTGCACCCTTTTTAATTCTAACACTTGATTTTCAAGATTAGTGTTTAATAAAATTATTCTAGCATTTTCTCTTTTAGCACAATCCAAGGTACTACCAAGATGACGTATTAACTCAGCGTCAGTAAATTTTACCCGGGAGGTAGAACCAGTGGTGATGTCAGAATTGGCCATCAATGCAAGGTTGCCAACTTCTTCATCTTCACTATCTGTGTCATCCCAACTCTTACCTGAAACTACATAGGCCTTTCCTGCCTTCTTCTTTTCAAGAGCATAATCTCTCCTTTGACCTTGTTTAGGTTTCTGACACTCAGTTGCAAAGTGTCCCAGTTCATTGCAATTGAAGCAACGTATCTTGCTTCTCTCCACAACACCAGACTTGTAGCCACCTCTGCTACTAGAGGATGAAGTACCTCCTCGTTGAAATCTGTTGTTGTTGGACTTGAATCTGAACTTAGGGTTTCTGCTGAATCTAAAATTGTTGAACTGCCTCACCATCATTGCCATAGATTCATCTTCCAATTGATCCAGCTCCTCTAATGAATAAAACTCTCCATCATCCTGATTGACAGGTGTCTGACCATGTTCCACCTCAATTTGTTCCCTATCTGAGCTGTAAGGACGAACAACCTTGGCTTCCACTTACCTTGGAGTCTCAATCATTAAAGCTGTAGATGTACTAATAACTCTACCTTTACCATAAATTTATTTCTGTTGAGCTTGCTCCAATTCGTAGGTTTTTAGAATGCCGAAGAGTCTTTCAAGAGACACTTTACTCATATCTCTAGATTCCCTAAAGGTAGTGATCCTGTGTTCTAGATGAGAAGGCATTGTCAGAAGGAACTTTCTGTTAATCTCTTTGAGTGTATAATACTTGCCATGCAAATGCAATTTGTTGATCAGCTTGTTATACTTTTCAAACACTTCTTGAATACCTTCATTAGAGGCTGATCTGAAGTGTTTATACTCAGAGGTTAGGATCTGTAATCGGTTCTCCCTAACTTCATCTGTTCCTTCATTGATAGTTTCAATGGTTTCCCAAATGTGTTTGGCATCTTTACAGTTAACAACATGACTGTACATTAATGGATTCAGGGATTCCACTAAAATGAGTCTTAGATTTATATCAAGTCCAGCATCCTCTATTTCATCAAGAGTAAAGGAACCAAGGTCCTTTTGATAAACCCTTCCAGGAGTAACAACTCCTTCAACAATTACTTCTTGTCCATAGACCATAGGAATTTTTGGTCCACTTTTCAACACTCCCAAATATTTGGGATTGGCAACTTGAGGAAACAACAACATCTTGTTCTTCCACAAATCATAGTTATTTTTATCAAACATATGTATCTTAACAGTACCAACTTTTGACATGATGAATTTTTAAGTGTGTTAAAAATTTGGGGTTGATTTTTAATTAAGTAAAAATAGGATCTTGATTTGTACTTCAATCAAACGGCTCGGATACCAATTGTTAGGTCCGTTAAGATTGTAGAAGGGGGAGTTGAACACAACCTATACCTTTTTAATTCAAATTTGTCCGTTGAATTTAAATTAAGTTTAGACAAATTTAAGCGTAAGTATTTGAAACAAAATTCAAGTTAAATATAACGATATATTAAACTTGACGGTTGTTACAAAATCAGTACAGAGTTATATCAAGCTGATAAAAACAAATTAGAAAATTCGACATGAACTTTTCGAGATTTGTTAATAATAAACAAGATACAAAGTAGGAAAATTAATTCTCTAGTAGTTCAAGAATGATAAACAATCAAGTTCCAACGGATAGAATATTACAATCAAGGAACTTAAGAATTTATGGTGGAAATAAAAGCTTGACAATTGAGCTTTAATGAAGATGAGTTTAATGTTGAGTTGCTGTTGTCTTTTCTCTCGTGTATATCTTTTGTGTGTGTTGTTTTCATTCACTGGCCAATGGCCACTGTCTTCTTTTATATCCAAACAAAAGTTGAATTATTAACTGTAATAATGGTTGTTTTAACACCACTATTACTCTCGGTATTGCACTGATCAATGCTGCTATGACACTTCCTTGGCTTGATATTACATTTGATAGACTGGCATGACATTCTAACAAAGCCTTGTTATGACTCTCGGTATTACTCCTCATCAATGCTGTTATTACTCTCGATATTACTCTTGAATATTACTTTCTTCACCAAGATTATTATGACATTTGGCATTACTCTTGAATGTCGTAATAGAACAGATTTTCAACCTTAATTAATTAAATGATTTTAACTAATCATTTAACTTAATTACTTTTATATAATAATTCTGATTTAATTAATATAATAATTATTTTAATGCATAAATTAATTTTATGAGAATTAATTTATTAATTACTTGATTTAACTAATAAAAAGAATTAATATACATCCTTTAAGAACCAAATCTGTTCTGTATACCACTGAAAATAATAAAGAACTTCCACTGAATAATTGTTGACGCTCGATGCACGGTCTGGTTCATGAACGACTAACTCCAATCTCTGTTCTTCGTTTTGACTTTAAGCTGTTGTCTATATCTTTTCTCAAATCTTCATAACTTTTCTGTACTGATACTGTTTCTACAGAAATCTCTGTCACTCTAAATGAATCCATTTGCTTAAGTGCTACATTGAGGCTTGATCAGCTGACTGAATCTTCTTCCAGTGTAAAACATCAAAACTATAGATTGACTTTCTTCTTTCTTCTGACAGTTAATACTATATGAGATTCCTGTGATAGTTAATATATTATTTACTTATTACAATGTAAGTTGATTAGGATGCTCGAACTACAAATAAGCTGTGTCATATAACTTTCAGTACCACTGAGAAGTCAAAAATATTTTGCGTAACATCCATAAAAACCAATTTTAGGAATGTACCATCGAGGGTTCCCATTCATATTTTAATTACCAAATTACTTAATACATTTATGATTGTTTGATCATGAAATTTTAATTTGATTAATGAAAATGAAAAATTCTAATACACTTTTATTATTTTTAAAAATATATATTTATATTTTTAATTTTGAAATCTCATACTTATTTTCGTTAAGCAATTAAAATCACGTAATACAGATGGAATCCGAACAATAAGAATCTATAATCTAAAAAATGTTACGATTTTCAAAATAGATCCATAAAATATTTTAAATGATAAATGATATCTTTTAATCACTAGGGTAAAAATAGAAGGTGAACCGATTCGAATTTAATCGAGCACTCAAACGAATATTTGAATGGTGAAAACGAATATTCAAACTATTCTTTTAATTTTATCAATTTTAACTAAAATGTTGTTCTCATATTCTCATTTACACGATCATATATGACGGTAAGATGTGATATTTTGCGTGATCGGTGACCCTTTACCCCGGTCCCCACATCGAAAGAATGTTAGAAATAGTAATTTATTAATCAAAATTAATATAATTATTGAATGTATTGATTGTTTTTAACGATTATTATACGTAATTGTGAATTGGTACCCAATTTGTAGAGTATATTTATTTCACAAATTCGTATCTTAAAAAAAAAAGAAAAAAAGTTATGATATTCATTTGTGAGTTGGGTAACCTATATATAATAATGATAAATGTGTATTATTTATAAATATTGAACTTACAAATATGTATCATATATAAATAGATCATTACTTTATGAAGAACACCCTTATATAAAGAATAATAAAGAACATTATAGAATCTTACATAAAATCGCATTTATATTCTAATTTTCACATAAAAATGATGTTTTATGAATAAAAATAGAATCTAACAAAAAATTAGAATCAAATATAACATAATTACATATAATTTTATTGTTACAAAAATATATATAAGATTCTACACTTTCTATGTAACATTTGATTTTTAAATTTAGATAAGATTCTATGTTAGATTCGATATGTTAGGTTTAATTGTCGTTAAAATTTGTGATTCTAATAAAAAAAATAAATTCTTATGAAAAATAAGTTTTATGATGGTGTTATTTATTGTTTTTTATATAAGTTGTTTTTTCTAGAATGCAACTCTATATAAATATGTATAAAAAAATATTAAAATATCTTAATATTCCGATCAATAATGCGTAAATATGATTTGGGTATTTCAATGATTAAATTTACTAAAATTTCCCAAACATGAATATTTAATTAAATTCAATTAAAAAATAAATATTATTCACATTCATCAACGTGAAACGTGAAAGGAAAAAAATAAAAAGAAATGGAGAAAAGAAATACTAGATTGATGGATAGAAAAGAAATGGAGAAAAGAAATACTAGATTTAGGGGTGACGCCTTTGTGAACGCAACCAAAACCCAGCTCATCAACCGTGACAACATTGCCCCTGTCACCTACACGACTTCATCCTCTCTTCCACCAACTCCTTTTCTTCCCAAACAATACATACACCCTTCTTTTTTCTTTTTAATAATCATACTAACCTCTTTATCCCACCATTTTCCTCATCTCTCGTGACTCTTTGTCCATTATAAGCATCTGGGCTTTCCTTAGATCTTGCTAAATCATCAAAAAAAAGTTGGGTTTGTTCAATCTTGATTTTTTTTTCTTGGGTTTTCTTGATTTTGTATGATCATGATCAGCTTAGTTTATTACTTTAGGATTCTTTGATGTTGATCTGATTGGTTCTTTGAGAATCTGCTCATTCATTTCACTTTTACTACTGCAATTCTCTCTCTCTCTCTCTCTCTCTCTCTCTCTCTCTCTCTCTCTCTCTCTCTCTCTCTCTCTCTCTCTCTCTCATGATAAATGGATGCAACAAGGTTTATATGGTGGATTGATTAGTTTTATGTAATGGGATGTTCATATAAATTTGTGTTTTCAAGAAATATGGTTGTGCAATTCAGGAAGGTGTAGCGGCGCAGCTTGTTGCTCATTTAATTTCTATTTCGGTGTACTATATCGATAATTGATTGTCATTTTATTTATAATAAAAGGAAATTATAGAAAACAAGGAACATCTTATATTGCAAGTAGAAAGAGGGGTTACGTTGTGAATTTTGTGCAATGGAGAATTTGACTGAACCTTCATCATCCATTAGCTTTACTTCGTCTTCGATAATGTCTAATGGCTCCACTAGCTACACTTTAACTGAGTCATCAGTCTCCGACACAGTATCTAGTCTTCAAGTTGTGAGTCTAAATAAGCTTAGTGCTAGCTTGGAACAACTTTTGCTTGATTCTACTAGTGATTATTGTGATGCCGAAATTGTCGTTGAGGACATTCCAATTGGAATCCACCGTTGTATATTAGCTGCCAGGAGTAAATTTTTCGATGCACTTTTTAAGAAAGATAAGAAGGGTGGTTCTGTAGATAAGGAAAGTAAACCAAGGTATTGTATGAGTGATTTGTTGCCGTTTGGTAATGTTGGATACGAGGCCTTTTTAATTATCTTGAGCTATATGTATACCGGAAAGCTGAAGCCTTCTCCACCGGAGGTGTCAACTTGCGTTGATGATGGATGTGCCCATGACGCCTGCAGACCTGCCATTAACTTCTCTGTGGAATTGATGTATGCATCTACCATATTTGAGGTTCCAGAGCTAATTTCACTTTTTCAGGTAGTGTTTCCTGTATGTCTTAATTTTCATCTTTTATTTCCATTAAAGAGACTATACCCTCAAACTTAATAACCCGACCTCACATATTGGTAATGTAATTATATTATGAGCAAATTTTGTTTCTAAAGAATACTTCCTAAAGGGTTGACTGAGGGTGCCTATGACTTAACAAGAGCAGGCAAATGTTGAGGATAAAGTTTTTGAAGATCGGACGAATCAGAACTCACAAAATAAAAAACTTATTCCTCTATTTTTCTTTGTTTGCCCATTCTACACAATCTCGTACTTTACAGAACACCAGCTAACTATTATAGTGATGAGTTGATGCCGGAGGTTAGCTCTAAAATATAAAGACGTTTGAGATAAAGTATTACCAAGATGCTATGATGAGGATAATGAAGACTGGGCGTATCTTCTATAATCTGAGATCCTAACTGGTATCATGTATTTAAAAAGTGGGGAAAAGGACATTTTCACCACTGTACTATTTCCGGAATTGCAATTGCACTACTGTACTACAAACGGACTACTGTACTTTAGCGTTTTTAACAAATTCACCACTCCCGTCAGTCAAATTGTAAAACAGTAGTGGTGAATTTGTTATAATTTGACTGACGGGAGTGGTGAATTTGTTAAAAACGCTAAAGTACAATAGTCCGTTTGTAGTACAGTAGTGCAATTGCAATTCCGGAAATAGTACAGTGGTAAAAATGTCCTTTTACCCTTTAAAAAGTAGAGATTTTACATTTGAAGCGTTTGGAGTTTTTCTTGACTCGCAAGTCAAAAAAAAAAAAAAAGATTGAAGGTATACTTCTGACAACAAGTTCCAAATCACAAATTGGGAGAATCTTAGCCAAATGGTTGTTTTATCTTATTGTCTGAGAAGCATGTTTTTTTTTTCTTTTTTCCGCCAAATAGCCAATAGTTGATGATGATCTAATACTGGTTTCCTATTGCAGCGGCGCCTGTTCAACTTTGTGGAAAAGGCTCTTGTTGAAGATGTCATCCCAATCATTTTTACCGCTTTTCATTGTCAATCAACTCAGCTTCTCAATCATTGTGTTCACAGAGTGGCACGATCAGATCTCGACAGCATTTCTCTTGAGAAGGAATTCCCATTTGAAGTTGCAAAGGATATTAAGCTGCTCCGTGTTAAATCACAAGCTGACAATAATTCCATGATACCCGAGGATCCGTTGCGTGAAAAGAGTATAAAGAGAATACACAAGGCTTTGGACTCTGATGATGTTGAACTTCTAAAACTTCTCCTGACCGAATCTGATGTAACTTTAGACGAAGCCAATGCCCTGCATTATGTCGCTGCATACTGTGATCCAAAAGTTGTATCTCAGGTGCTCAGTCTGAATCTAGCTGATGTTAACCTTCGGAATGCACGGGGTTACACAGTTCTCCATGTTGCTGCATTACGTAAGGAGCCATCAATTATTGTACCACTTTTGAGCAAAGGAGCTTGTGCCTTAGAAACAACACTAGATGGTCGGAGTGCTGTCAGTATCTGCAAGAGGTTGACAAGGCCAAAGGATTTTCATGCGAAAACAGAACAAGGCCAAAAGTCAAACAAAGACAGGTTATGCATTAATGTTTTGGAGCAAGAGGTGCACAGAAATCCAATGGCTGGAAATTCGTCAAGGTCCACTTCAACCATAACTGATGATTTGCACTTCAAACTGTTATCCCTTGAAAACAGAGGTGAGTTGCTTGAAATGTTACTCTGTGTACTTCCTGCTTTCATGTAAATATTATAAATTAAGTTATTCTCAAACGCCCCGGCCGGGTGTAGTAAATAATAAGTCATGTCATCGTGCCTTCTTTGATAAAACCAAACCAAGCATACCTGGTGTATTCCGCACGTAAAGCATGGTCTGGGAGGGTAACCTCTAGTCATTGGACTAGAGAACCACTGACAGCAACCATTTCTTTTCCTTTTTTTAATGTAAACGGCTCTGCAAGTATCTTGCTATATATGCTTCACTGCTTCAAATAATTACGTGCTGCATAAAGGTAGCAATGCAGTTGCTATCCAGAAAGAGTTTAATAGTATATGGCTGCACATAGATATAAATAGTTTCTTCGTCCCAACTCTGGTAAAGATATAACATATGCAATTTCCACCAGAGTGTGGTCTTTCCGAACTTCTATGAATCCTTTTCTGTTTGTGTGTATGTGTGTGTGTGCACACACACTATTGCATAAACTAGTAAAACTAAAATACACATGCACCGGCTCTGCAGCAAGTTTATTCATGTCAGTGTCAGATACTGATTGTAGATTGATGTACTGTTTATGATGTATTAAGTTTCTTGCCAGACAAAATATAATCTATCAGTTTTTTATTGAAGATTATTTCATATCTAAAATATCATCAATTATTTTAAATGAATTATCTTTGCCTTAAATGTTATATTCCCGCAGTGGCATTTGCACGGTTGCTTTTCCCGTACGAGGCCAAGCTAGCCATGGAAATTGCCAGGGCAGACACAACTTCTGAGTTTTCTGGCATTTTGGCAGCTAAAGGTTCAAGTGGCAATTTAAGAGAGGTTGATCTGAATGAGACACCCATAGCACAGAACAAAAGACTTCTCTCAAGGATGGAAGCACTCTCAAAAACAGGTAGTTATTATGTTTGATGTCCTACCAAAATCTCTTTTATTTGAGTGTCAAATTTCAATTTGTTCAGTTAACAGTCCCATGTGATACTACTATGGAGCTTTACCTTTTGAGAACTATTATGGTATACGTGTTGTATGGAATCAGTTCGTTTATTATTCCTAGGATAGTTTTACCTTAAAACAGAGAGTACATCACAGCTCCATTATTTGATCAATGATAAATACCTCAGTAACTCAGTTTTTGCCAGCTTAGACATTCCAAACCCACTTTGTTGAGTCAAATAATGTAGAAATATAAGATTGATTTTTTATAGGAAGAAAATTGTGTGGTCTGTTTTGTGCTAGTTTCAGATCTTATTGTCAAAAACAAAGAACTGACTTTTGATTTCATCAGTTGAGACAGGTCGACGTTATTTCCCACATTGCTCAGAAATCCTAGATAAGTTTATGGTGGATGATCTACCTGATTCATTCTATCTTGAAAAGGGCAGTGCAGAGGAACAGGAAGTCAGAAGAAAGCGTTTCATTGAGCTTAAGGAGGATGTTCAAAAAGCATTTACCAAAGACAAAGCTGAGTTGGAGAGGGTTGGCTTGGGTTCTTCACTATCCTCACCTTCTGTTAAGCGGCGGCGTAGATTTCAAAGTTAAAATATTTTGTTAACATATGTTAATCTGAATTTTTGACATACTTGACCTACTCTGTATAAACTGAGTTATCTACATAAAATTTCAATGCAAGATTGGAGGATTCAGCAGTACAACAAAATACCTGCCTTGGGATTTAAAAGTGATGTATTTTGAATGTGACAGTTCCAAGCACAACACCTCATTTTATTTTTTCTTTTAACTGTTCTTTCCTAATAGTGGTGCTAATGCCAATATAGAAAAGGGGAATAAAATCTACCAAGAACTTCTTACCAATTTATTTGGGAGAGCATTTGTTATTAAAAGGGGCCAAATGGTCATAACTCTTAACTGCTTTTAGAAAATCACTACTATGCTTGGAGAAGTATGAAGTCAATATATATAATCCCTCTTGAGAGGGTTGTCGTTGTGTTCATAGAGAAGACTCTCCGCAGAGCAACCTTATCATCTACAACTTGGACATTTCAAGCTATATAAATATATTATCGACCAAAAGGCAGAACTAAAATCAAACAGATGTGTTATGCTTAGAGAAATATAAAACAGTATCACTGTTTTCAGGATAAGATAAACAATTGCATTTACTAAAACATCACGAGACAACGAAGTTCTATCACAGGCAACCTTTGAATGCTTCTGCCATTTTTATAACATGAACAATATTGGGAAGAATCTGTGACTAAAGCAGTAATTTAAAGAGAAGCAACTATAACTGTCACTAGTATATCTGTTCAAAACAGAGTTGGAAAGAATTGATCTAGTCTATATTTAATGATTTTCTAAAATATTCCCACATTACAGGACCTTCAGGGTGAATGTTGACAAAGTTTTTAACAAAGCATGCATCTGAAGACACGAGTAATGTGCTCACTGATAGATTGGGCTTCGATGCACCTTGCTTCCTTAACCACGCATACATTGAAAACCTAAGTTTGATCCTGCCTATATCATAACATAGGTATGATGGATATGCCACAATAGATTCTGGTGGGTAGCCTAAACAGCTTCTCAGACAATCAATCTTTTTCGCAAGAACCTCTTTTGACTGGTTCAGCACTGATGGAGAATGTCTGATCATACTTGACACAACATTGCAGTCCAAACCAGCTTGTACCAGGCAATCAAATCTTTCTTGTAACCGGTCTCCTCTACCTCGGAACTGTTTCCGGGCTTTCACCATTTCTTCTGTGTTTTCTAAATAGCCTAAACTTAATAAAAAAATTGTTTTCTCCATATATTTACTTGGATTCTGGAGCTTGGTCTGATTAACACTTGCTACTTTGGAAGCCAAACTGATCAACTTTGAAGTATCTTCTGCTATAATGTGACATAATGTAGCTTTATCAACTTTTAAACTCTTCAAAACAGTCCTGGGACCTTTCAGAGGATGTGAACTAAGTAAAGGCATTTGTTCACTCACAACTTTAGCAATTGCTTCTGTTTCCATCCCAATTTCAGACAGAAAACTTACTGCTTTCCAAAGATTTAGAGCATACTTTTCAGATGAGATTTGAGGATTTTTTAAAAACAACGAATAAACTTCGCCCATCTTGAGACCCAACTTAAGTAACCGGCAAACCAATATATATACCCTCTTCCCAGAACCCTCAAACAGCAACGATGGACTCGTCTGAAACAGAAGTCCCATTTGTATGTCATCATAACCAACATCGGCTAAAAATTTAATTGTGTCAACCATCCTATTCCAATTGTAAGTTTTAAAGTCAGATAGATAACCTCCGATCCAATCTGTTTCAAACCCCAACTGTTTAAGCTTTTCAAAAACCAGCACAAATTCAATGTTCACACTACCAACAAGAAGTGAAGGGCAACAAGTTACCAGCTTTATGACTGTAGGTCTGCTCAGTCCCAACTCTTCATACGCACCGAGTTTCTTGGCCAATATCCCAGATTCATATCTAAATATTTCATTTGCCTCCTTAAATGTCTTTCCAATTTTACTTTGAGGAATTCCATACTCACAGAGAACATGGAAATTTTCAAGTAAGATGTGATCATCTCCGAGAAACAACAAGTCCCGCGGAAGCAAATGTTCCAATTCTGACGGACTCAATCCTAAACTCTCCAAGAAAGGCTCAAACTCATTAATTGGATTATAACGAAAGAACTTTGCTAAAGCTCGCGAAACATCCTGCTCATTGTCAACCTTACACAACAAGTTCTGAACAAAATGAGGCGAATTCTTACTAATACGCTCTGCATCCATGTAATGAAACCCTCTAGTACAATACAAGTAATCAAAAAGAGCAACTTGTGCCTCCATTCTAGCACCCCTCGAGAACTTGGAAGCAACACCACAACTCGATGTTCCAGCCGATTTACTCACACATTGTTTAGTCCTTTCTACAGACTCGGAATGTTGAAAACACAAGATCCTCACCGAGCTATGTCTCGATGAAGGTTTCTCATACACACAACCAGCATTAAAAATCTTATGAATCTTGAATTGGGAAATCATTTCAAACACTAAGAAAACACTCTTTCTTCTATTAAACCTAATTAACACAACAATCTATGCAATCTAACTCAAAATAATCACATGGGTCATTCTTATTTTCAATAAAGATGCAAGAACTAAAGCAGATTCTTGATTGCAAGCTCAAGAAATCAAGTGGGTAAATCATATTATTATAGAAAACAAGAAATGGTCTTCACAATGAACATAAATTCAAGTATAAATGCAGGAACTTTAGTATTTCATACCTTTGTTGCTGACCATTTGCTTGGTATTTGATTCTGTAAATACAAAATTAAAGCTTTGTTGATTCATTTCGTATATGGGTGCGTTTAGAAATGATTTATTCAGGGATCGGCCACCAAAAACCCTAAACTTGTTTATATCTCTAATTACCGTATTTAGTATTTACACACAATTATCCTATTATGCTATTTACACAGACCCGGATTTACACACAATTATCCTATTATGCTATTTACACAGACCCGGTTTCGATTCTCACCTTAGACAGGTCAATAGCTCGGTACTCGGTAGTATTGGATTTGACTTCGGTAGTATTGGATTTGACTTTTTCATGCTGAAATTAGTCAAACTTTCAATAAAAATTACAACTTACTCATTTAAAGATTTAAGAAATTGAAAATATATTTTACAATAAATTGGATAAATACTTTCAGTGATATATTTTATAAAATTTGTAATTATATAATGTATGCAATCCTCAATCATTGAAAAATCAAATCAAACAAACATTTCAAATGGAATGGTGAAGTATAATTTAAATAAATTTATTAGTCATAGATAATTATTAATATGTAAAAAATATTAAAAAATATTAACGTATTAAACATTTCAAATAGATAATAATACATTCATTAATTTAAAAAGATATATTTTTAATTTTTAGAATTATGATAATTTGTTTCACTGAAGTTTATTTATCAGGAAAATTAAACAAATCTATGTAAATTTACGTTATATCAAAATTGATATGCAGTTAACTACAAAAAGTTGTAGGGTATAAATTAATTCAAATGTTTGAAATTAAGTAACTAAGAATGTAATGATCTCATTCACCAAATTAATATATTTTAAGGATATAATTTAGTATTCAACAAAATATTGGGCATGACTTATTGTCCGTTTAGTACATTTGTATAGATTATTTTATTTTTTTTCATGTTTGATCGAGTTTTTCTTCTTTATATTTAGTATTTTTTTCTTAAAAAAAGAAATAATGAAAAAATGTGTTTTTTTTTTTGCAAGAAGAATTTAAGAGAAATCACAAAAGATAAAAATAACATAGATGAGTTAGTGACTAGCTTCACGGGTTTTTTTTAATATGTTATAAATTTTAATTTTATTTTTACAATTATGTTTATATATAATCATTATTTTTAATAATTATTTTAATTTTAATTTGATATAAATTTGATTAATAACATGCATGGTTTGAAACTTATGTTATAAATTTTAAATTAAATATTTCGTTGATGGGTTTCGAATCTTAAATCGTATAATTTACTTTATTATTAAATCTAACGGTTCCTATTTTTTTATTAAAAATCTAACGATCATTAGTCATTGTATAGTTGATAGATAACATAAAAAGGTAAGCTGTTGGAATTAGAGTAATTATGGAGGATATGATATGATTTGAATCAGCAAATCAGTATGATATCAGATCCCAAAATTACAGGGATCGGATTTGTAGATTTGTACAATTGTTAATGTTCTAGAATAGTCCTCTGTATGGCTATATATATGTACATTTTGTAATCGTCTAACACACAATTTCATTGTAATTCACTTGTTCTCATGGTATCAGAGCCTAAATAATAAAACCCTACCGGCTGTTTAACATCCTCTCTACCTAAACACAGCCACCATGTCCGATAATACTTCTGATTCCACAAGCATCCTTGTGCAGCCCACAAGGAACCCTACGACTCAAAACCCTACATCAGAATCTCACTCAATTCAGATCACTACTATACGACTGAATGGAGAAAATTTTCTACGCTGGTCCCAGTCCGTTCGCATGTACATCCGTGGCAGGGGTAAAATTGGTTACTTGACAGGGGATAAGAAAGAGCCTGATCCTAAAGATGCCAACTATCCAACGTGGGATGCTGAGAATTCTATGGTTATGACTTGGCTGGTGAATTCAATGGAGGAGGATATAAGCTCCAACTATATGTGCTACCATACTGCAAAGAAGCTTTGGGATAATGTCAATCAGATGTACTCTGATTTAGAAAATCATTCTCAAGTGTATGAGGTGACTTTGAAACTCGGAGAAATCCGCCAAGGTGAGGATAATGTTACCAAGTATTTTAATTCCTTAAAACGTCTTTGGCAAGATTTAGATCTATTCAATAATTAGGAGTGGAAATCCCCTGAGGATTGTAATCACTATAAGAAAACGGTGGAGGACAATCGTATTTTTAAATTTCTCATTGGTCTTAATGTTGAGTTCGATGAAGTTAGAGGCAGGATAATTGCTAGGAAGCCTCTTCCATCTATTGGTGAAGTGTTTTCAGAGGTCCGTCGAGAGGAAAGTCGTCGCCTAGTAATGCTTGGAAAAAAGAATCTCACTAGTATAGTTGAGAATTCTGCTCTTGCAGTTGGTAATAATATTGGCCGAATTACTTCTAGAAGGACTGATGAAAAGTCTCGTATCTGGTGTGATCATTGCAACAAACCACGTCATACACGTGAAACTTGTTGGAAGACTCATGGAAAACCAACAAACTGGAAAGGTTCTTATGAAGGCCGATTCAACCGTTCTCCTACTGCACATGAGGCAAAATCTGTTACACTTAACGAAGAGCATGTCACTAATCTTTTAAAGCTGTTAAACTCTAATCCAGGCTTATTAAGTGCTCCTAATGCCTCCGTTGCGCAAACAGGTAGTGAAATAAAAGCCTTATCTTGTTATTTTCCTCATCATTCTACCCCCTGGATCATTGACTCTGGGGCTTCAGATCACATGACCAATTCTTCTCACTTATTTCATATTTATAATCCTTGTTCTGGTCATGAAAAAATTCGTATAGCAGATGGCTCATATTCTGCAATAGCCGGGAAAGGTTTGATTAATTTATCTAAAACCATTTCCCTTAAATCTGTATTCCATGTCCCAAAACTTGCATGTAATCTCTTGTTGGTTAGTAAATTATCCAAAGATTCTAATTGTCGTGTTATCTTCTGTGAAACTCATTGTATATTTCAGGAACAGAGTTCGGGGAAGATGATTGGCAGTGCTAAGTTGATAGATGGTCTCTACTATTTTGAAGATGACTCCAAGAATAAAGAAGCTCGAGGTTTCAGTAGTATCAGTTCTATCCCTAATAAAGATCAGATTATGCTTTGGCATTACCGACTAGGACACCCTAGTTTTTTATATCTTAAAAAATTATTCCCCAGCTTATCCAGGGGATTAGATTGCTCTAAGTTTTATTGTGAAAACTGCATTTTATCTAAAAGTCAAAGAACTTTTTATCCTTCTAAGCCTTATCAAGCCTAAAAACCATTTTACTTGATACATAGTGATGTTTTGGGTCCCTCTAGAATTAAAACTTACACTGGTAGGAGATGGTTTGTCACGTTTATTGACGATCATACTTGTTTGTGTTGGGTTTATTTGATGAGTGAAAAATCAGAAGTTGCAGACTTGTTCAAGAATTTTTACTCAATGGTTGAAACCCAATTTCAAACTAAAATCGGAATTCTTCGTACTGATAATGGTACCGAGTATTTTAAAGGAGTTCTTACAAGTTTTCTGAAAGAAAAAGGTATTCAACACCAATCTATTTGTGTTGATACACCTCAACAAAACGGCATAGCAGAGCGAAAAAATAAACATTTACTTGAAGTTGCACGTGCAATTATGTTTTCTATGCACGTTCCTAAATATCTTTGGGGAGAAGCTATTTTAACTGCATCTTACTTAATTAACCGGATGCCTACTCGTGTTTTAAACTATGTTACTCCCCTGGAACATTTCAAAAAGTATTTTCCCGAGTCACATATTTTGTCAAGCATTCCTCTTAAAACATTTGGGTGCACTGTCTATGTTCATCTATCCGCTAAAGAAAGGTCAAAACTTGATCCTAGAGCTGAAAAATGTGTTTTTATTGGTTATGCCCCAAATAAAACAGGATATAAGTGTTTTAACCCAAAATTGAGAAAAACCACTGTATCTATGGATGTCACTTTTCTTGAACATCAACCCTTTTTCCAACAAAATTTTCTTCAGGGGGAGAACTAAGAGCAGCCTAAAGAAAATTTCTGGGATATTATAACCACTCCTTTACCTAAAATTGTGGATAACGACATGTTATCATCTAAAGAGAAAGCTGTTATGCCTCTTACTACTAGTAAAACTGGTAATCCTAGCAGTGATATTCCAAGTATTAATGATTCTTTAATAGGGGAGAATCAGTTCATAAAGAACAGAATACAGAGCTTCTTGTTTATATGAGGAGGAAAAATAATCAAAAAAAGTAGAGAACCTAATGTCCCTTCTGCACAAGTCCAATCAGAAACCCCGGGTAATGAATCTGGAAATACAGGTACTTCACATATACCTTTACCTAGTGTTGTTCACAGTCCAAATAATTTTTCTCCAACTTCTAATAATTTGTCTGACCCAAACATTGTTTCTGATGATCATAATATTCCAATAGCAATCAGGAAAGGAAAGCGTTCATGTACTAATCACCCTTTGTCCAATTATTTGTCGTACAGTAAACTCTAAAAAAAACACAGTTCTTTTACATCAAAAATCTCTAACTTGTTTGTGCCAAGAAACATTCAGGAAGCACTTAATGATCCTGGTTGAAGGCTGGCAGTGATGGAAGAAATGAATGCTCTAAGAAAAAGTGGGACTTGGGAAATTGTTGATCCACCGAAAGATCATAAAATAGTTGGATGTAAGTGGGTGTTTACAGTGAAATGCAAAGCAGATGGAAGTGTAGAGAGATACAAGGCAAGGTTGTTTGCCAAAGTATTTACTCAAACATATGGAGTGGACTATCAAGAGACGTTCGCCCCAGTGGCTAAAATAAACTCCATCCGAATACTATTATCGCTGGCAGCTAAGTTTAATTGGCCTTTACATCAGTTAGACGTCAAGAACGCCTTTCTCAATGGAGATTTAGAAGAAAAGGTGTTCATGCGTTTACCTCCTGGATTTGAACAGGTATTTGGTCGTGATAAGGTACTACGATTATTAAAGTCCTTGTATGGCCTTAAACAATATCCGCGAGCATGGTTTAAACGTTTTACCAAGGTCGTAAAGGGTTATGGTTACATTCAAAGTCAAGCTGACCATACATTGTTCTATAAGCGGTCCAGAGATGGTAAAATTTCTGTTTTAATTGTTTATGTGGATGACATAATTTTAACAGGTGATGATCTTGAAGGAATAACAGGTTTAAAGAAACAATTGTCACAAGACTTTGAGATAAAGGACCTAGGAGAGCTAAAATACTTCCTTGGTATGGAGTTTGCAAGATCGAGAGAAGGCATCTTTGTCAATCAAAGAAAATACATTCTTGATTTACTCAAGGAGACATGACTACTAGGTTGTAAAGCTGCCGAGACTCCAGTTGAAGTTAATATAAAACTTAAACCTGTAGAGCCCGAAGACGTAATTAACAGAGAACAATATCAACGTCTTGTAGGAAGGCTTATCTACCTATCACATACTCGTCCTGATATAGCTTTTGCTGTGAGTATGGTGAGCCAATTTATGCACTCACCTGGACAAGAACACTTCAATGCAGCCTACCGAATATTAAGATACTTGAAGGGAACACCAGGAAAAGGTCTTATGTTTAAAAGGCGTGATAATTTACAAATAGAGGTTTGCACGGATGCAGATTGGGCCGGAAGTATTACTGATGCACGATCAACATCAGGGTACTGCACCTTTATTGGAGGAAATCTTGTCACATGGAGAAGCAAAAAACAAAGTGTTGTAGCTCGAAGTAGTGCTGAGGCTGAATTAAGATCACTCGCAAATGGAATTTGTGAAGCAATATGGATAAAAAGATTATTGGAGGAGTTGAAAATTCCCATTTCATTTCCTATAAAAATCTATTGTGATAATAAAGCTGCCATTTCAATTGCTCATAATCCAGTTCTACACGATAGAACAAAGCACATCGAAGTTGACAAGCATTTCATCAAAGAGAAGATTGAAAGTGGTCTGATATGTATTTCATACGTTTCGACGACTCAACAGACAGCTGATATACTCACCAAAGGATTAGTAAAAAGACATTTTGAACTACTTGTTAGCAAGCTAGCTATGGAAGACATCTACAAGCCAGCTTGAGGGGGAGTGTTAGAATTAGAGTAATTATGGAGGATATGATATGATTTGAATCAGCAAATCAGTATGATATCAGATCCCAAAATTACAGGGATCAGATTTGTAGATTTGTACAGTTGTTAATGTTCTAGAATAGTCCTCTGTATGGCTATATATATGTACATTTTGTAATCGTCTAACACACAATTTCATTGTAATTCACTTGTTCTCATAAGCTTTACATAATAAAGAAAAATAATTAGTTATTTACAATTGTATTTTTTTTATATCTTTCAATATTTGGCTTTAATATAGTAGTATAGATAAAGATAAGTAAGGGTATTAAAGTAAAAATTTGTTAATATATAAATAAGTGCGATGCACGGGATTCTTTTGATAAATATATTATAAATTTTAATTTTATTTTACAATTATGTTTGTATATAATATTTATTTTCAATAATTATTTTAATTTGAATTTGATATAAATTTGATTAATAACATGCATGGTTTGAAACTTATATTATAAATTTTAAATTAAATATTTCGTTGGCGGGTTTCGAATCTTGAATCTTAAATAAAGTAATTGAATCGTAGAATTTACTTCATCATTAGATCTAATGGTTCTTATACATTACTAAAATTCTAACGATCATTATTCGTTGTATAGTTGAAAGATAACATAAAAAAATGTAGCATGTTTTACGGAAAAAAAGAATTTGATTAGTTACTATTAATATATAAGTAAGAGTAATTAAGTAAAAACATAAAATACCAAAAAATAGGTATCAAAATTTTTAATGTTTCGGCTATTATAATATAGTCTACATCATAATCCATGCTTAAATTGAATATGATACGTGATTACCCTTTTGTGATGATAGGGGGAGAAAAACATGAATACATGAGAATAAAATATGAAGGAAGATATATGTTCTATGTGTTATATGTTGGATTTATCATCTAATGTGTTATGCAGGGATGAGTCGTGTGTTTATATCCTGTTGCATATGTTGAATGGTGCTAACCTGATTACATGATGAGATATTATATTAATCAGGGGGAGCATTGTTTTAGGGGGAGCAACAAAGTCTCTCTAATGTATTCAAGTATGTCATCATAAAAAAGGGGGAGATTGTTGGCGTGATGTTTTGATGATGAATACAAATGGTGCATTGTAATACTTCATGTGTATTTATCTAATCTGGTTTTGCAGGAAGTATTAATTAATGATTAAGGGGGATCTTTTAGCTCAATCACTTATAGTATATAATCATCAAAAAGGGGGAGATTGTTACCCTAGTATGTTTTGATGTTATATACAGCAAGCTGATTATTTATCTTGTACTAGCTTCACTATATCTAGCTTACAATTATATGATTGAATCAATTGATATATCATTTGCATATACATGTGTTTGCTATGTATAGTGAAGCTAGTACAAGATAAATAATCAGCTTGCTGTATATAACATCAAAACATACTAGGGTAACAATCTCCCCCTTTTTGATGATTATATACTATAAGTGATTGAGCTAAAAGCTCCCCCTTAATCATTAATTAATACTTCCTGCAAAACCAGATTAGATAAATACACATGAAGTATTACAATGCACCATTTGTATTCATCATCAAAACATCACGCCAACAATCTCCCCCTTTTTGATGATGACATACTTGAATACATTAGAGAGACTTTGTTGCTCCCCCTAAAACAATGCTCCCCCTGATTAATATAATATCTCATCATGTAATCAGGTTAGCACCATTCAACATATGCAACAGGATATAAACACACGACTCATCCCTGCATAACATATTAGATGATAAATCCAACATATAACACATAGAACATATATCTTCCTTCATATTTTATTCTCATGTATTCATGTTTTTTGGTATCAGAGCATATACATGATTGAATCAATTGATTCAATCATGTGTTTGCATATACATGATTGAATCAATTGATATATCATTTGCATATACATGTGTTTGCTATGCATAAGTATATTATCAGGTAACTTGGTTGGTGATATGGAAATGCAAAGGTATAAAGTCATCTATCTGTTCAGCTCACCAGAACCAAAACAGCAAGCTGATATGAACTCACCAGAATGAAAACAGCAAGCTGACATGAACTCGCTAGAACCAAAACAGCAAGCTGATTCAGACTTGGCGGAACCAAACAGCAAGCTGACATGAACTTGCTATGTTATTTCTATATGTACTAACTTGGTTTTGCAGGGTTGTCTAGCTTACTGATTGTATAATCAGTCTATCTAACAGCAAACCAAAGTTGAGATACAGTGACAATTTGGCAAGCCAGTTGCACACGGTCAATACGCAAACAGCAAGCTGTTTGATATAAAACATCATGTTATTTCTGTATTGTGCTAACTTGGTTGTGCAGTGTATTGTGCTAACTTGGTTTTGCAGGGTATTATAGCTTAACCAGATTGTCTCAAACAACAAGCCAAATGCATGGACAATCAGCATACCAGTTTCACAAACAGCAAGCTGATTGTGTCTGGAAGAATTAAAGAATTATTCGGATATTTAAAGAGCATGAAGTGGGAATAATGTTAGAAACGTGTACGGGCCCTCTGAATGTTATTTAACATGCCAACACTCATATTCTATACATATTGGGAGACAAACATATTCCTTGGGTTAAATTAAGAAAAGTAAAGTTCTACTTTTCATTAATTTAATGACACACCATACCTCCACTTTAAACAAACACATGACTCTCATGATGGGCACTTTTATCTCCATACACGTTCTTCTCCTTCACCATCAGTTGAGAGACAAAGTTTCATTCCAATGCTTAAACAAAGATATCATCTCTAACGGTTCATTTTTATACCGTTGGAAATTCTCTTCAAAGGATGAACTTTCAAGTTTCTTGCTTTCCTTTTTAAGGACTGATAATCTTCAGTTCTTAAGAACCCTGAATAGTGCAGAAACAAGAAGCTACACACAACTACAAAGCTTACATTGCAAAATCCTTCTAAACCTTTTAAACCCATATATACACGCTCATATATATTCAGAGGGGTTCATAGGTTGAGTTGTAATTGGTTTAAATCTTTGTATTGTTCAAGTTGTATTGAATAGTTGCTGTACAAGGTTGGCTTAAGGTTTGGGTGGGTTGAACTAGACTAGAGAAGTGTACTTGGGAAGTATTGCTTAGAGAGTTAGTTCTAGCACAGAAAAACAGCAAGCCATTTGTAAGCAACTGGGTATTTTAGTTGCTGGACAGATTGGTTAGGGAACAAGGGTTTGGTGAACGTTGCTAGAGAAGTATACATGGGAAGTATAGCTTAGAGAGCAGGTTCAGAAACAGGTGTTCAGCAAGCCATTTGTCAGTAGCTAAGAAAAGGGGAGATATATTGTTGTATCTTGTAATTGGATTATCTTTGATCAATAATATATTCTCTTACCAAGTTTGGTAAGGGACCAGGACGTAGACCATAGGGGATTAGGGGTCGAACCTGGCTAAAAGATTGTGTGTCTCTGTTACTTACTGTTTATATTCTTTCTGCATTGCATTTTAGATACAAACAGCGTGCTGTTTGTGAACTGTGTTATTACAAACAGCAAGCTGTTTTCAGTTATTTTCAAAACAGTTCATAAATTCACATTAATAACCATAAACACCTATTCACCCCCCCTCTAGGTGTTGTTTTTCAATTGGTATCAGAGCTTTGGTGTACTAACATTTCTGTAACAGGAAAGTACAGATCCTATGGCACACATTTATGAAGATGGAGAATCATCAAACATGCCACCACTTCTCGTTGGTACAGAAAATTATGATTTATGGAGACTAACGATGAAGATGATTCTGATCAGAAATCCACTTGAATGGTTGGTTGTTCAAGATGGTCCATTTACCTTTGTGGATGAAAACGGCAAGCCAAAAGATGTTGATGATCTTACCGGGGAAGAATTGATAAAAGCAAGCTATAATGGAAATGCCAAGTATACACTAATTTGTGGTCTTTCAGATTCAGATTATGACAAGGTCTCTACGTGCATCACAGCAAAGGAAATATGGGATACCTTAGAAATGCATTATCAAGCTACAATATGTGTCAATCCAAAACAGCAAGCTGATTGTCACAAACAGCAAGCTGCCTCAAGTGACACAAATAAATCTAAGGCACTCCTTACAAGGAATGATGATGAGGAATCAGCTTCTAATGATGACTCAAGTGATGACATGGTCGACCTAGCTTTTGTTGGTATTGATGATGAAGGATCCATAAGAGAAGAAAATGTGGATAGTGATTATTCAAATTCGGATGATGCAAGTGAGGTAAACTCAATTAACTCTGATTTACCTTTTACTTCTACCATGCTAGATGAACTAACCATGCATATGCCAAGTAATGTATCTATCATTGAGTTCATGGAATTGAAAAATAAAAATAATGAGCTTGAAAAGAAGAATACTCATTTGAAGAAAATCATTTCTGATTTAATGGTTCAAAAGGCTCCTGAAATCAACCATGATGATCTTATTGCTGATTTAAAGGAGAAACTCATTCAATTCGAGGGAGTTAATAAATTAATTATACAAAGGAATGAGGTTCTTATGAAAGAACTCAGGGATTTGAGGTCAAAGATTAAAGCTAGAGATGAGTGTATAGAAACATACAAGATTAAGGAATCTAGCCAAGCCGAGTCTTCAAAATCTACGGAGAAGAGAAAACAGCAAGCTGAATGTGCGGACAAACAGCATGCCATTCTTATCAAACAGCAAGCTGAACTGATCTCTCTCCTGGAAAAAGAGGTCAAGGATCTCGAGAAAGAGATGGAAACGTTTGTTCAAGGAGAAGACAGCTTAAAGACAATGATGAAGAAGGCAAATGTTCCATTGGTAAGAGAAGGAGTTAGCATGAACCTCAACAAGAAGCATGGTGCACTCAAATACGATGGAAGAAATGGCATACCTTACGATTATGCTATGCCTTGGAAGACATGCAACAAGTGTGGTGGAAAAGGCCATCTGGAAAGTCAGTGTGTGGTTCAAATCAATCATAAAAGGAAAACAGCATACCAGAATGGACCAGTCAGACTACAAACAGCTTACCAGAATGCTCCGGACAGAAGACAAACAGCATACCAGACTGCTTCTGACAGAAGACAAACAGCTTACCAACATAGTAGCAGAAAGCAAAATAAGTCACCAAAAGTGATCCAAATGTGGATCAAGAAAACTGATTTAAATGTTTTATATACTATTGCTACTAACCAATTTGGACCCAAACCTATATGGGTACCAAAACATTGAGTTGGTGTTTGTTTTGTAGATATGTCTTGCGGCTAAAGGAAGGTCAAAGCAATGGATTTTGGATAGCGGATGCACTAGACATATGTGTGGAGACAAATCTCAGTTCATAAGTCTCAAAATGAAGAAGGGTGGAATTTGAAGCCAAAAATACAGCTCTTGAGGCATTTAAACTAGGGGAATCAAGTCCCACCGAAGCATTGCAAGATGGAAAGACCAAATCCTTGGAGAAAGAATTCAAGGATCTTAAAAAAAAGGAAAAAAAAAAGGGGCAGAAGACACACTCAAAGCGTTGATGGGCAAACAAAGATTTACTTTTGACAAGCAAGGACTTGGATATCATCAAGCCAACTGAAATAAAGCTCCACACAAGTACAAAGGAGAGTTCAAGCTGATATCAACAAGTTTTCTGAGAAAACAGCTTACCAGTATGGAACCTGGATGCAAACAGCTTACCAGTATGGAACCTGGACGAAAACAGCTTACCATAATGATTTTGGCAGCACACAAAGAGCAAAGATTTCAGCACCAAAAGTGGTACAAAAATGGGTAAATAAATCTGATTTAAATTTTATCTATGTGCTAGCAACTAACCATGCAGGAATCAAGCAAGTATGGATGCCAAAACGTTGAGTTTTTGTGCAACAAAAGGTCCCTAGAAACAGCAAGCTAAGTGCAAAGGTTTGGTACTTTAGCTTACCTTTTTAGTATTATTTGCATGCTAAATTAATTTGCTATTCCTATATAGATGTCTATAATGAATTTTAAGTAGAATTCACTTGCATGCATACGTATTGTTAATTCTTTCGTATGAAATATTTTGAGTAAATGTGTACTCGTGCATTATGTGGTACATCATAATCCATGCTTAAATTGAATATGATACGTGATTACCCTTTTGTGATGATAGGGGGAGAAAAACATGAATACATGAGAATAAAATATGAAGGAAGATATATGTTCTATGTGTTATATGTTGGATTTATCATCTAATGTGTTATGCAGGGATGAGTCGTGTGTTTATATCCTGTTGCATATGTTGAATGGTGCTAACCTGATTACATGATGAGATATTATATTAATCAGGGGGAGCATTGTTTTAGGGGGAGCAACAAAGTCTCTCTAATGTATTCAAGTATGTCATCATCAAAAAGGGGGAGATTGTTGGCGTGATGTTTTGATGATGAATACAAATGGTGCATTGTAATACTTCATGTGTATTTATCTAATCTGGTTTTGCAGGAAGTATTAATTAATGATTAAGGGGGAGCTTTTAGCTCAATCACTTATAGTATATAATCATCAAAAAGGGGGAGATTGTTACCCTAGTATGTTTTGATGTTATATACAGCAAGCTGATTATTTATCTTGTACTAGCTTCACTATATCTAGCTTACAATTATATGATTGAATCAATTGATATATCATTTGCATATACATGTGTTTGCTATGTATAGTGAAGCTAGTACAAGATAAATAATCAGCTTGCTGTATATAACATCAAAACATACTAGGGTAACAATCTCCCCCTTTTTGATGATTATATACTATAAGTGATTGAGCTAAAAGCTCCCCCTTAATCATTAATTAATACTTCCTGCAAAACCAGATTAGATAAATACACATGAAGTATTACAATGCACCATTTGTATTCATCATCAAAACATCACGCCAACAATCTCCCCCTTTTTGATGATGACATACTTGAATACATTAGAGAGACTTTGTTGCTCCCCCCTAAAACAATGCTCCCCCTGATTAATATAATATCTCATCATGTAATCAGGTTAGCACCATTCAACATATGCAACAGGATATAAACACACGACTCATCCCTGCATAACACATTAGATGATAAATCCAACATATAACACATAGAACATATATCTTCCTTCATATTTTATTCTCATGTATTCATGTTTTTTGGTATCAGAGCATATACATGATTGAATCAATTGATTCAATCATGTGTTTGCATATACATGATTGAATCAATTGATATATCATTTGCATATACATGTGTTTGCTATGCATAAGTATATTATCAGGTAACTTGGTTGGTGATATGGAAATGCAAAGGTATAAAGTCATCTATCTGTTCAGCTCACCAGAACCAAAACAGCAAGCTGATATGAACTCACCAGAATGAAAACAGCAAGCTGACATGAACTCGCTAGAACCAAAACAGCAAGCTGATTCGGACTTGGCGGAACCAAACAGCAAGCTGACATGAACTTGCTATGTTATTTCTATATGTACTAACTTGGTTTTGCAGGGTTGTCTAGCTTACTGATTGTATAATCAGTCTATCTAACAGCAAACCAAAGTTGAGATACAGTGACAATTTGGCAAGCCAGTTGCACACGGTCAATACGCAAACAGCAAGCTGTTTGATATAAAACATCATGTTATTTCTGTATTGTGCTAACTTGGTTGTGCAGTGTATTGTGCTAACTTGGTTTTGCAGGGTATTATAGCTTAACCAGATTGTCTCAAACAACAAGCCAAATGCATGGACAATCAGCATACCAGTTTCACAAACAGCAAGCTGATTGTGTCTGGAAGAATTAAAGAATTATTCGGATATTTAAAGAGCATGAAGTGGGAATAATGTTAGAAACGTGTACGGGCCCTCTGAATGTTATTTAACATGCCAACACTCATATTCTATACATATTGGGAGACAAACATATTCCTTGGGTTAAATTAAGAAAAGTAAAGTTCTACTTTTCATTAATTTAATGACACACCATACCTCCACTTTAAACAAACACATGACTCTCATGATGGGCACTTTTATCTCCATACACGTTCTTCTCCTTCACCATCAGTTGAGAGACAAAGTTTCATTCCAATGCTTAAACAAAGATATCATCTCTAACGGTTCATTTTTATACCGTCGGAAATTCTCTTCAAAGGATGAACTTTCAAGTTTCTTGCTTTCCTTTTTAAGGACTGATAATCTTCAGTTCTTAAGAACCCTGAATAGTGCAGAAACAAGAAGCTACACACAACTACAAAGCTTACATTGCAAAATCCTTCTAAACCTTTTAAACCCATATATACACGCTCATATATATTCAGAGGGGTTCATAGGTTGAGTTGTAATTGGTTTAAATCTTTGTATTGTTCAAGTTGTATTGAATAGTTGCTGTACAAGGTTGGCTTAAGGTTTGGGTGGGTTGAACTAGACTAGAGAAGTGTACTTGGGAAGTATTGCTTAGAGAGTTAGTTCTAGCACAGAAAAACAGCAAGCCATTTGTAAGCAACTGGGTATTTTAGTTGCTGGACAGATTGGTTAGGGAACAAGGGTTTGGTGAACGTTGCTAGAGAAGTATACATGGGAAGTATAGCTTAGAGAGCAGGTTCAGAAACAGGTGTTCAGCAAGCCATTTGTCAGTAGCTAAGAAAAGGGGAGATATATTGTTGTATCTTGTAATTGGATTATCTTTGATCAATAATATATTCTCTTACCAAGTTTGGTAAGGGACCAGGACGTAGACCATAGGGGATTAGGGGTCGAACCTGGCTAAAAGATTGCGTGTCTCTGTTACTTACTGTTTATATTCTTTCTGCATTGCATTTTAGATACAAACAGCGTGCTGTTTGTGAACTGTGTTATTACAAACAGCAAGCTGTTTTCAGTTATTTTCAAAACAGTTCATAAATTCACATTAATAACCATAAACACCTATTCACCCCCCCTCTAGGTGTTGTTTTTCACCCAAGAGGCAACACATTGGCCTATAAAAGGTGCTGGACTAGTCCCACTAGAACTACAGCACAGAAAAGAAAACTGGTTGGACCGGCGTCACCCGATCTCTTACACCTCTCCAATCTTTAGGAATCCATAGAAACCATTTGACGAAGTTCCTAAACATTTTATAAAAACATAACTTCGAAAAACAGTAAAGCTTAGAACAACTTTTAAATCTACAAAGCATTTATGTAACCAAATCATCTTGATGAATAATGATAAAAGATTATGAGTCAGAGCATATGTGATATAGAATTGCACGAGTTGGAATCATGAGGTAAAGCATGGGTTAATAAATTCTTTTAGAAATGAGTTTCAGAAAAGTTTTACTAGTATTTGAAAACCCTTACTTTGACGTACTTAAACTCAATGATAGCAGATCGGCCCAGCCTAAGGAACCTCAAAGCATTCTTAAGAAATTGAATCATTCTGATTGGTAATGATAAAAGTTTAAGGGTATAAACATCTTTAAAATTTAGGTTGTACAAAGTTGTGGTTGAAGAAACTTGAGTATATGTTTTAAAACATTAAAGCAAGGCAATAGATCAGTTTATGGTGAAAAGGGTATGGTATGAATAAAACAATGGTTAGACTGAGTATGGCTAGATAAGTCTCACTTTTTTAAATCAAGGTTTATTTGATTACGAGTTTTGAAACAGGGTTTAATAGTATACAGTTTCTTAAAACAGAGTTCATAAAGTAAAGTTTATTAAAACAAGGTCCAAACAGTTATGATTTCAAATGTTCTTTAGTAAAGTTTGAATTTATAAAACCTGGTTTGGTCTATAAGTTATAAAACAGGTGTTCAAGTTTTATTAATTGTGCTTGAAAATCCGTGAGCCAAATTGGTTTATAATGTTTAAAGAGATAGGAACAACAATGGTCTAAATTTAAAAGTAAGGGACAGGTTATGAAATCAAAGCTCTTTGTTAACTTAAAACAAGACAGTGATAGGGTGTATAGCAATCAATGTATATGAATAGATAGCTCACCAGATAACTCAATGGAATGGTACAAGAAGGTACAAGTTACTCGCAAATTGATTTGAAAGAAACATTTTATAAATAAAAGGAGCAGATATACATCACTTGAACGATACGTGAGGGATAATAACACTTGCCTCAGTACATGTATTCCTGATTGTAACACATCGATTCGTTACTCTCTATACATCAGTCTCTACTCCTTTACACGTTGGTCTCTACTAGACTGCACTTCCGTCTTTCTCCTATAATTCGCCAGCCTCGATACCAGTACATTTGTCAGCTCCGATAAATATCTTTCTTCTCAAAATTCCATTTACTCTCGTAATGGCTTTTCACCGGCCTTACTGGCACCTATATATAAAGGTAAAGTACTACTTTAATACAATTATAACCTTAATCGTCTAACTCTATTCTACCTAAACGTGTCCTATTACGTTTTACAACATAACACGTATATTACATAGTGATCATATTCTCAAAATATTTTAGTACAATTAGATAAATCACATAAGCACGTAGCACATATTATCAACTTACACCTATATCTTATAACACTCATATAACATTGACATACAAGTAGTTCTTATTAAAATACTATAAGAATTATAAAATAATTCTAACAAAAATTGGACAGCACCTCCTTTATAAAACAAACTAGCCCGTCGGAATACAACCGACTCAACAACAACAATTAAGCAATCATTTGCTTCAATACAACTCACAATCATCATATATTACACCAGTACATTATTTACAAACCTCTGACAAACCACTTACTTAACACATGTCATATATGCTCACATTTTCGCAATCTAATTACATCACGTGCATTTCACTTTAATACTTAAGGTTAATCTAACACACTTTAACGATTATCAAAAAGGCACTAGTTATCAGTTACAATATACTAGCATTCTACCCGTGCTACGCACCGAATGGTAAAATTAATTAATTAATTAAAACATTTTATTTTAATCGTTATTTAGGAAAAAATATCATTTCATGAGAATTTAATTAATTTAAGTATAGAATTACTTATTCGTCATTTTATACCAATTGCAATAATTTAATATTATCAAACAATTACATAACACCCACATCCCCCGTTGAAACGTTCTAAACCCTTGTTTATTGTTTTTTCTTAATTTAGTTTTTCATTTTTGATTTTTCTTATTTTTCAGAATCTTTCAATCAAGTTTATAAGTTTTTTACCCATATTTTAAATTTTGTTCTTTTGGAAATTTGTTATATTTAAATGTACAGTATTGTGGATTTCTAGAATTTTTATCAAATTAATTAAATCAAAATATTTGTATGAGTCGTGATTAGTTTTTCGAATACATATTGAAAATTTATAAACACCTATTTCTCACGGCCGTTATAAATCAATATATTGTCTCTCAAAAAAAAGATTGCATGTTTCAGCGATGTGAGAAAGGATCTCTACTGTGTAAGATCCATTAAATGAACGTAGTTATGACAAATGAAACTTTCTTCTAATCTAGTTTCATATGTGTTTGTTCAATATTATTTTTATAAATTGTATATTCTTTTATTAGTAAATTAATTTATTATAGAAAAATAAACATTATCAATCAACCAAACATATTCAATATATATCCCGTTCTTAGACTAAGATACGACTACTGAGTTTATGGTGATTGCCCTCAACTTATTTTTAATGACAACTTAAAATGTATATATTCACATCGGGAGTTTGAAGGTTGATTTTTTTTTTTCCTATTAGAATATGGTATATTAAATATTAGTTTTCTTTTACCCATAAATAGGGATGACAAATTAATTTGATCTAATGGTACCCGATCCAAAACCTGAAATTTTTCATATACCGAACTCGAATTTTTGGATCCAGGTTTGGAATTAAATTTTAAATCCGAAATAGTTTCAATTTGAATTTTAATTTTACTGAACCGATACCCGATCCGAAATTCGAAACCCGAAACCCGATCCAATATCGAAACCCGATACATTTGTTTTGTCTAGACAAAACAAAATTATTAAATATCTTTGATTGTTTAGAATCTATCAAATACTACTTTCAACTCAATCTACTTTGTTTTGATATTTCTGTTCTTAGTAGCTTATCGAGGCCTCGTGAAACGACTTTGCCTAATTTCAACAAACTCATATGCTGCGTATAGGAAGTTAGTCGATTTGGAAGATTCTTTACCTATTGGGACTTTGCAAAAATGGGAACATTACAAGAGCCGACAAAACAACCTTAATTTATTGTAATATCTTTGAGGAGGCTTGCTAATCCGACCGCGGGCTAATTATGTGAAGAATGTGTATATTGTAATGTAAAACTAGAGAATTGAAATTTTTTGATTAGCTAAAGATAATAGAAAACGCAGTGTATGTCTTTGTTTGATTGAATAATGAGAACATTATCTTGAAAACAATATTAGCAAAAGCAACTTAATCAATGGTTATTGAGTTGTGATCACTGATCTTGTTTATACTTCCTGTTTCATTATGAATTTCTAAAAAAAAAATCTTTTTCTAATTCGGTTTTAACCGAAATAAAAATTTCGGTTCGGTAAAATATCCGAAATTTTTCCGGTTTACTAATCGGTTATGGTTTTGAGCTTATTCGGTATTTCAGTTATTTCGGTTTTCGGTAATTTGGTTCGGATATAACCGAATAATCAGCCCTAGTTATTAACTTTTTTTTACTTATATTTAAAGTTTTGTTGATATTAAAAATAAATATTATTAACCAACTAAGCGAATTCGATATGTTTGTTCTTAGATTATGATATGGGAATTGAATACTATTACTTTAATTCAAGAATACAAAATTAAAAAGGGCACCTTTTATTAGAACAATATATGAGTTTATGTATTGACCTATCTAGTTATCAATAATAGTGATTTTTATAATGAAGCCTGTAGTCGTTCCTCTCTATCCTCCTCTCCCAAAAAATATTAAACTAAAGTTTAGGGGCTGACATCAGGTTTGGTTGATGATAAGTCCCCTTTTATTGATTACCTTGATTTTGCTTTGTTTTTTCAATAAAAATCTCTCTTTATTGAAAGTCTAGTACCCGTTGGTGGGTTTTATCTACTGATATATTGGATTTTGTACTTTCTCCTTGTGAATGATAACTTTCGTTTCTTTTCTTTGAGTTTACTTTATTTTTCAATAAATATATCTCCTTATTAAGAGAGTCTAGTACCCCGTTAGTGGGTTTTGTCTACCCATATATTGGGTTTTGTTCTTTCTTTTTGTGAGAATAGATTCTTTTATTTTGGCATCCGGAATATTATATCTACAGGATTTTACTATATTGGTTCATTGATTTGGATAGTATAGAATCACAATTATGGTCGGTTGTTTGAATACGTTTTGACAAATCTTTACGATTATAATAGATTGTTGGATTATTTTGCCAAAAAGGCTATATATTTTAGTGATATAAGCGGGTGGTGTACAACAATTTAAGATCTGATCAACGATCGTAGTTTGAATGAAAGAAATCTTAATATGATTTATTTTAATATGTTTTTGTCCAATCTTGATTATTTTTGTAAATTGTGTATGACCTTTTATTGATGAATTAAATACCTAAAAAAATAACGATTTATAAGAAAATTTGAAATTTTTGATTTTTTTGTGGAAGTCGTATGTCCTTTTATTGATAAATTAATTATCTATAAAAAAATAATGATTTATAAGAAATTTTGCGCTGAGTTGACCAATTTACTATGAAAATATCACTAACAATATTTTCATTGACTCTGTAATGTGATGATTTATATACCTAATAATGTCTAATACTATTTGAGAGTATATTTAGTAATCTGAATAATTCAAATATATTGTCAGGTCAATTTGTTTGTCCCATTAATTATTGAATAACTAAAAAAATCGATAGGTAAAATGTTAAAGATAATTAGTTTAAATTCATTTTAATATTTTAATTGGTTGTTAGGTTTTTTTATAATTGATTAATTTAAAAAAAAAAATTTAAAATTTGAACTTGTATTTAGAATAATGTGCTAAATATTTTTCAATTTTTATAACTTTTAATTCAATAATAGTAGATTTATTCAAAATTTGATTGTACCTTATAATTGTAGATCGAAAGTTTGAGATATTAAATACTATATTAGATAATATAGATATAAACTCTGATATTAAAATAATATATTTGTATTAAAATCAATTAATAAATATACAATTTTGGAAAATGACTCTATACATAGAAACATGTGCAAAGAATAGATGTGTTAGTATATAATGATATAATTATGATTGATTTAAATCAAAAATTGTGATTAATTAGTTAATAAGTATTTATGAAAATGAATCTGTAATATATAATTATATATTATAGTATGATTATAATAGATATTTATGAAAATTAGCTCGTAATATATAATAGTATAATTTTGATTGATTTTAAATTAAAAGATTGATAAGTTAGTATATATTTTATCACTGTAAAAAATATTTAATTTATGCATGTACTAAATAAAATAAATTTTGTATTTCAAAAAATTTGTTAAGTAACCAAGATAAGTAAATTAGGATGAGAATGATATGATTAATCTAATTTCAATGTTATATATATATATATATATATATATATATATATATATATATATATATATATATGAAAATTAATCCATAATATATAATAACTTAATTATGATTAATTGTAAATCAAAAGAATGGAAACTTAAAATTGCAAAAATCGCTTAATATTATATTTTTGTATAATCCTGATTGATTTTAATTTATAATAATTTGTTATAATTATTTTTTAACATTAAAAAATATGTAATACGGATATTTTAAATCAAGTAACTACTATATTTAAATTAGAATTGTTAACTAACATGGTTAGTATAATAGGATACGAATGGTAAAAAAGGAAAACTTTTAATATAATATGATTGGTCTAAAAATTATGAATGACCAATTTTTTGATTGATAAATTTTCCGGGGAGCTAAAAAAATGGGTGATGAGTTAAAAGTAAGAATGCATCTGTTAAAATGGTCCAAAATTTGTCGTCCAAAAAAGGCTGGTGGCTTGGGCTTAAGGTCATTACGAGAACGCAATCAAACATTACTATTTAAATGGTAGTGGCATTTTTGTGAAGATAGACATAGGTTCTGGCTAGACCTGGCAATTCGTTCGTTTCGTGTAATTTCGTGTCGTGTACTTTCGTGTTTCGTGTACATAATACTAAATCCAAAACCGATCCGTTAAAGATTCGTTTCGTTTCGTGTTCGTGTACCTTCATTTCGTGTACATTTCGTGTCGTGTTTCGTGTAATTTTTGAATGAAAATAAAAATATTTAAATATTAAATTATTACTAGTCGAGTCTTATGTCAATATGTCATAAAGAATCAAGTGTGCTCAAGTCTTGTGAAACTAAAATTTGAAACTATTTTGTATTTATCTTATGTAAAAATTAAATATATATATATATATATATATATTATTTTAAAGGATGTATTCATATAATTTTAATAAAATTATTTAAATATTTATTTATTTCGTGTATTTTCGTTTCGTGTCGTGTACCCAAGGGTAAACCCAAAACCGACACTAAATTCATTCGTGTTATTTCGTGTTCGTGTACTTTCGTGTTCGTGTACCGCAAAGGTCAACCCAAACCCGTAATTTTCGTGTCGTTTTCGTATCGTGTTTTCGTGTCGTGTACGAAATTGCCGGCTCTAGTTCTGGCATACCTTCATACTCAATAAATATGGACCAGAATCTATGTTGGGATTGTCAAACTTAGTTAGTAATGGTGCCTCGTCCCACATTTTGCGAGACATAATATCTGTAGGAAGAAGCATCACTGATTCGGGTAGAATATGCAACAATGCTCACTGGAAGATTGGCGACGGTAAGATAGTTAGATTTTGGGAAGATTCTTGGCATGGAGATACCCCTATACGAGATGAGTTGTTGGAAAGAACAAGTATAACGAGGTAGTTACATAACAAATTTAACAAGGCAAGGCCACAGTAAAAATTCGCGAAAAAAATCATGAAGGTAAAACACATGCAAATTAGAAACTGTAATAACAACAGAAGATTAGCATGCGTACCAGAAACTGTAGGTCGAACAGAATACATAATCGGAGAAGATGCTAAGAACAGTGGTGAAAATATATACTTGAACAGCTGAGTCGCCAACACTTGTACGAAGCACTGACTGTTCTTGAAAAGTATATTGCCCCTTACCTACTGTGTGTTAGGATACTTGCAATATCTTTCCCAGGATAAAACAGCAACGAGCAAAGAGTTCACAGCAACTGGCGATGCTCAACAGCGACTGGTACCTCAGTTGGCCGGAAAAACCACAGCTGAACAGAACTAGGGAGAGCAGAGAGAATAGAGAGAAAGAGAGAATGTCTGGTGTATTTTCAGTGTATGCTTAGCTCTCTATTTATAGGAGAGGCTAAGTGTAACTGTTGCACCAATTTAATATATGAATATTGTAACAGCTGCTATATAATTAATTAAAAAAATCAAAACTGATAATTTAAATCAATTGTAACAGCCCATTTAATCCTCACAATTAAATTACGTTTTTAATATATATATAAATATATATCAGTTACATGTCCAGGTTCAATGTATCTGTTCCAGTCTCAGCCCACTAGCAAGTGATCCAGTCCAAGTCCGAATAGCCCACTTACAATAGTGATCTAGCCCAACAGTACAACCAGTCCAACTCTGATAAATATATATATATATTAATTCTAATTAAAAATATAAATAAAACCCTCGCCCAGGTCGCCTCGCGTACGCGAGACGCCGAGACATTCGCCCAAATCGCCCTTCGACCCGAGACGAGACGTGACGTGGCGTGGCGAGGCGGGCGGCGGCGGCGCGCGTGTGTGTGTGTGCGCGCGTATAGCACACAGTAACACCATGCACCATCACACACTCTAGTAGTTGTACACTACCCTTGTGTGTAATACAATATAAAGCCAATAGCCTCCTTTATTTATCTCAATGTGGGACAAAAATAACACATTCTCATTTTCAAGCTTTCATAAGCTAACACTTTCAACTTAATTTCTCAATGGATTTCACTAAGTAAATAATTTAGATCCATAAATCAAAGTTTAAGTTCCCATAACAAGGAACACTTTACAATTGTTAAAATCCGGAATTAATATCAAGAACATAAACTAATTTATGCTCTAAACTCCAATTTTCTAACAATCCCCCACAAATCCATTCAGAAATGCTTCAGGTTTCTCATCATGACTTGTTTTTCAGAGTCGGTTCCCTTCCAGGTTTGAACCCTCCTAAGTCCTCTACTTCAATGGCTACCGGATTCAAATGGAATGTTTCACCTTGAATCTAAATCCGTATAGTGTAACCATGTTCCATAGATGACGACAAGTCAACGGCCATGGTGCCAATCTACGGCTTTGAGACTTTAATGGTCATGTCTCGATCCTGTTCGTCGAATGCTTCAAGGAATAACCCTTTCCTCTAATTGCGACCACACAATTACATTCGCTTAGCTGGGCATCTCCAGAGATGTACTGCTACCATCTCGTCAAAATGACTTGACCCCATTCAGAGATTTAACACTCTTGCTATCCAGCAGTGTCAGTACCTTCTAGGTTTACAGGGGATAGACTCAGATACTGAAGTATCATCTATGTAGCAAAAGTACTACCAATTCACCCTTACAGCTTTGTTATTACCACATTGAATACACTTCGAGGGATCTCCTCTCATGTGTATTGGGTTCCCACTGTTGATGAACTATTATGGGTTGACAGTCCCATCCCCAACCTTGACTTAAGGACCACTGCAGGTTCCAGTCCCTTAGTCAGAGGATCAGCTATATTATTCTGAGTTCCTATGAACTCTATAGCTATAATCCTATCAGACACCAAACCCCTTATAGACTTCAGTCTAACTTGGATGTGTCTCTTTGTTTTAGCATTATGCTTTTTGCTGCTAATCTTGTCGATAGTTGTTCTACTATCACAATGAATAGCAATAGCATGAAGCGGTCTGCTTACTACAGGTATCGCGGACATTAGTCCGTGTAACCATTCAGCCTCCGACCCTGTTGCATCAAGTGCACACAACTCAGCCTCAAATGTAGACCGAGTCACAATAGTCTGTCTAGTCGACCTCCAGGATATCGCTCCACCACCCAGGGTGAACACGTATCCAGTCACTCCATTGGAACCAGACTTCTTAGCTATCCAACTTGCATCACTGTACCCTTCAAGTACACCAGGAAATCTCCTATATTGTAGACTTAGGTACATTGTGCCTTTTAGATATCTAAGTACTCTATCAAGAGCATCCCAATGAGTTCTGTTTGGACAGCTTGTATATCTAGCCAACTTAGACACAGAATAGGAAATGTCTGGTCTAGTACAGTTAGCAAGATACTGCAAGCTCCCAATAATCTGAGAATACCTTAACTGAGACACTGGCACTCCAGAAGTATTCTTGACAAGGGCAACTTTAGGATCATAGGGTGTACTAGCGATTCTACATTGTGAATAACCATATTTCTCAAGTATAGATTTCTCTATATAATGAGATTGAGTCAAGGTTATTCCGTCAGCGGACTGAATCAGTTTGATTCCAAGAATCACACTAGCCTCACCCATATCCTTCATTTCAAAGTGCCTTTTCAAGAAAGCTTTTGTCTCGTTAATAATCTCAATATTGGTTCCAAACAGTAAGATGTCATCCACATACAGGCACATGATCACACACTCACTACCTTTAACTTTGGTGTAGACACACTTATCACTTTCATTAATATCATAACTGAATGGCAACACAGTTTCATCAAACTTCTTATGCCAATCCCTGGGAGCTTGTTTCAAGCCATAGATGGACTTGATCAACTTACATACTTTCCTTTCATTGCCAGATGCAACAAATCCCTCAGGCTGATCCATATAAATCTCTTCTTCAAGATCACCATGAAGAAAAGCTGTCTTTACATCCATCTGATGGATTATAAGACGATTTACAGAAGCCAATGCTACAAGCATTCGGATTGTTGTCATTCTTGCAACAGGAGAGTATGTGTCAAAGTAATCAATTCCTTCTCTTTGCCTAAAACCCTTAGCTACCAATCTAGCCTTATACTTATCTATCGATCCATCTGGGTTCAGCTTCCTTTTAAAGATCCACCTGCACCCGATAGTAGAACACCCAGGAGGGAGATCAACCAACTCCCATGTTCCATTAGAAACAATAGAGTCAATTTCACTCTTCACAGCGCCCTTCCAGTGCCTAGACTCCGAAGAATTCATAGCTTGTCGGAAAGTTAAAGGTTCGTCTTCGACATTGTAAGTGATAAAATCACTTCCAAAGTCCTTAACTACCTTAGCACGCTTACTTCTCCTCGGTTCCTCTACTTCACTAGGAGTAGAGCTACTACCTGGTTCCACCCCCACATTTGTCATCTTTTCCACATGATGAGGAATAGAACTCGATGTGTGAGTAGGATCTTCCTCAGAAGTCACTAGAGGTATACCAGTCTTCATAGGGAAGACATCCTCGAAGAATGTAGCATCACGAAACTCAACTATCGTGTTTGCCACTATACCATCTATGTCAGATTTTAACACTAAAAATCTCATAGCTGTAGTGGTTTCAAGATAGCCCAGAAAGATACAATCAACAGTCTTTGGTCCTAGTTTCTTCCTCTTATGTTCAGGGACAAGTACCTTAGCAAGGCACCCCCACACACGAAGATACATTGGATTAGTTTTCCTGCCTTTCCATAACTCATAGGGTGTCTTATCCATGTGTTTCAGAGGGACTCTATTCAAAATATGGCAAGCCGTATTTAGAGCCTCTCCCCACATGTATTTAGGCAACCCAGAGTTAATAAGCATACTATTAATCATATCTTTAAATGTTCTGTTCTTTCGCTCAGCGACTCCATTAGATTCAGGTGTGTATGGTGGAGTAACTTCATGAACTATACCATTGTTTGCACAAAATTCATTAAAGGAGTTACTCGTATACTCACCACCTCTATCAGATCTCAATCGTTTAAGTACCTTGACACTTTGTTTTTCTACTTCAGTTTTATATATAATGAATTTACTAAGTGCTTCATCCTTATGTCTAAGTAAATAAACATAACAGTACCTGCTACAATCATCTATAAAGGTAATGAAGTATCTAAACTGGTCCTTGGTTAACACACCACCAAATTCACAAATATCAGTGTGTACTAAATCTAACAAGTCTGAATCCCTAACAATGTTATGAAAAGGTTTCCTTATTTGTTTAGCAGACACACATACTTGACATTTAGAATTCTTTTCTATGGTATGTTTTGGAATCAACTCTAAGTTCATCATATTCTTAAGAGCACCAAAATTTAAGTGACCAAGTCTAGCATGCCATAAATTTGCGGATTCAACACAGTTAACAACAGAAATATTATTAACTAAAGATCCCAAAACGGGTTCAGCATTTATTACAAATAAACCATTCGACAAGTAACCCTTGCCAAAGAAAGTACCAGTGTGAATAAGAACTACTTTATTACACTTAAAAGAAATTTCAAAACCATTAGAAACTAAACAGCTTCCACTTATTATATTTCTACGCATGTCGGGAACATGATGCACTCGAGTTAGAGATAGAACACGCCCCGAAGGGAACTTCAGGTCCACGTTTCCTACTCCATGCACTTGAGCAGCACTCGCATTCCCCATCGTCACTGTCAAGCTATGACTCTGTTGATAAGATACAAACAGACTAATGTCAGCACAAACATGCACATTAGCACCAGTATCGATCAACCATTCATTTGACAGATATGTAGAAAATATTACAGGGTTGTAAAATACATACCGGTCCATGTTGGTTTCAGAAGCCGTGACCTCACCAACAACCATGTTCACTACAGGCCCACTTGTGGTTCCAAGCACAGCACTCGCTTGTGCTACCACCTCGGTTTTCTTCGCTTTCTTTGTAGGGCAGTCCTTACTCCAGTGCCCAACCTGCCCACAAGACCAACATGGTTTGTTTGCCTTGGGTTTCTTGGCCTTGTCCTTGTCGTTCTTAGGTTTATTACTATTAGGTTTCTTAGCAAAGTTCTTACGTTTCTGACCTACAGTTGAAACATTTACCTTTGAACTACCATGCTCAGTGGGCAACACATGTCCCTGTTTGGACTTGTGTTGTTCTTGAACCGAGATGTCTAGCATAAGGTTGGTCCAGGTGATCTCTCCTTTCTGTCTTTTCAGGGAGAGAGAAAACTCCTCCCAAGACTTCGGAAGCTTTTCAATCACGCTCATAACCTTGAACTTTTCAGGGAGGTCCATACCAGACTCCTTCAAAGCATGCACCAACATCTCGAACTCATGCACTTGCTCCGTCATCGACTTGTTGTCCACCAGCTTGAACTCAAGGAACCTAGCCACCAAATACTTTTCCAGACCTTGTGAGTCAGTATTGTGGGTTTGGTCCAGCTTCTCCCATAATAGTTTTGCGGTGTAGGCATCAGAAGAATACACATCAAACAATGTGTTGGTTAGAGCAGCCAAAATGGCCGCCCTTGCAACCCCATCCTTCTCAGCCCACTTCGCAAAAGCCTTAACCGTTTCAGCATTTCCTTGAATCACCACCGGCTTCTCATACTCCATGACGGGCCAAAGACCCTTTACAGTTAACCACAGCTTCATCCTCTTCTGCCAACGAGAGAAGCCAACGCCACCGTTGAACTTCTCGGGTAGGCCAGTTAACTCAACTGGTTGTGGAAAACTATACGTGGTCCAATCAATGACCCCAACAGTTGCACTCGAACTACCATCAGCACCAGTGGCACCAGTAGCACCACTAGTAGGATTTTCAGTTGCGCCAGTCATTACTCTAAATATTATGTAACTAATATACTTTTCAAGATTGTTGGAAAGAACAAGTATAACGAGGCAGTTACATAACAAATTTAACAAGGCAAGGCCACAGTAAAAATTCGCGAAACAAATCATGAAGGTAAAACACATGCAAATTAGAAACTGTAATAACAACAGAAGATTAGCATGCGTACCAGAAACTGTAGGTCGAACAGAATACATAATCGGAGAAGATGCTAAGAACAGTGGTGAAAATATATACTTGAACAGCTGAGTCGCCAGCACTTGTACGAAGCACTGACTGTTCTTGAAAAGTATATTGCCCCTTACCTACTGTGTGTTAGGATACTTGCAATATCTTTCCCAGGATAAAACAGCAACGAGCAAAGAGTTCACAGCAACTGGCGATGCTCAACAGCGACTGGTACCTCAGTTGGCCGGAAAAACCACAGCTGAACAGAACTAGGGAGAGCAGAGAGAATAGAGAGAAAGAGAGAATGTCTGGTGTATTTTCAGTGTATGCTTAGCTCTCTATTTATAGGAGAGGCTAAGTGTAACTGTTGCACCAATTTAATATATGAATATTGTAACAGCTGCTATATAATTAATTAAAAAAATCAAAACTGATAATTTAAATCAATTGTAACAGCCCATTTAATCCTCACAATTAAATTACGTTTTTAATATAGAATATATATATATCAGTTACATGTCCAGGTTCAATGTATCTGTTCCAGTCTCAGCCCACTAGCAAGTGATCCAGTCCAAGTCCGAATAGCCCACTTACAATAGTGATCTAGCCCAACAGTACAACCAGTCCAACTCTGATAAATATATATATATTAATTAAAAATATAAATAAAACCCTCGCCCAGGTCGCCTCGCGTACGCGAGACGCCGAGACATTCGCCCAAATCGCCCTTCGACCCGAGACGAGACGTGGCGTGGCGAGGCGTGCGGCGGCGCGCGCGGGTGTGTGTGTGTGCGTATAGCACATAGTAACACCATGCACCATCACACACTCTAGTAGTTGTACACTACCCTTGTGTGTAATACAATATAAAGCCAATAGCCTCCTTTATTTATCTCAATGTGGGACAAAAACAACACATTCTCATTTTCAAGCTTTCATAAGCTAACACTTTCAACTTAATTTCTCAATGGATTTCACTAAGTAAATAATTTAGATCCATAAATCAAAGTTTAAGTTCCCATAACAAGGAACACTTTACAATTGTTAAAATCCGGAATTAATATCAAGAACATAAACTAATTTATGCTCTAAACTCCAATTTTCTAACATGAGTTTGCTAGGCTCTACGAGCTATCATTACTAAAACTAAGCAGCGTCTACTCAGTCATACAAGTTTGGTCTTTCAATGTGGAATCATGGAATTCCCTTTGGAAACGGCCACTAAGGGCATGGGAAGAATCTGAATTCAATAGGCTTAAAAGGATTGTGGAGCAGGTGGTTCTATCTAATGCAGACGACAGTCTAATTTGGAGTCAAAATAATCATAAGTTCACCACTAAAGATTGTTACTCAGCCATGTTCTATCCACAGTTTGATCCCCCATTTTGGAATTTACTTTGGAAGATTAAGGCTCCTCCAAAAATTCTCATTTTTCTTTGAAAGGTGGCACATTCTATTTTGCCTACAAAATGTCTCCTGCAGAATAGACTTAATCAGGACCAAATATCTCCACTATGTAATTGGTGTGGTCAGCATGAAGAAAATCTGGAACATTTATTTTATAAATGTGAAATATCATCTTGGTGTTGGGACTTCCTAAGGGCTTGGTGTAGCTGGAATTCAGATTCTCTTTTGGACACCAACTTTGACTTGACAAGTCTCTTGAAATCAGCCCCAAGGGGATGGAACACTAAGAAAGGGCATGTTATTGTAGCAGCGATTTTATAGACTGCTTGGTTAAGCAGAAATGAACTCATCTTTCGAAATTCTCGTATTAAACGTGAAAATTGTATACATCTAATCAAAATAAGGGCATTCAAATGGTTTGGTGCGGTAGACATGATGAGTGATAAGTTGTTTAACATTTGGGAAACCAATCCTGTCACAGCCTTACAAACTCACTCGATGGACAAAAAATCCTTGTTTTGGGAAGATCTCTACAAGAATTTCGATATTATCTGTGCTGTGGATGGATCTCTCTTCTACAACTCTTCTATAGGTTCCCGTGCTGGCATTGGAGGTTGGATCAGAGACAGTTCGCATGCAACTAAATATTTCTTTGCAGGCCCAGTTACAGACTCTAGTGTGCTAGAGATAGAGATAGTGCCAATTTGGTTTGCTGTACAAGCACTGCTGCATATACAGAGTGAACATTTAAAGATCGTCATCTGCTTAGATTCTAGTGAAGCCATAACTTGTTTTAGACACAAGTAGATCTATGATGAAACGTAAACTGAAAGAATATGCAATCTAATAATACAGAAAATAATATCATATTTTGTGAGGAGAAATTTGTGATGTGTATTTGGAGTTCCGGGAGCAAATTGAGCAGGCTATCTTTTCTCAATATCTTTTTCAGTGTCTCTTCTAATAGATAAGATCTATTATATATGACATTTCTTTCACCACCTCCACTCCAAAAGTAACTGCCACATTAACTATACATAATTGTCATTATGTGCATGGATATGTAAATCATGTATTAAATATCAATCCAATCAATATTGTAACCTTCAAATACATAATCAGTATATATTTTATTCTTTGTAACTTACAAATACATTAGTAATATATTTTATTCTAATACTATATTTGATAAAAATAAGTCAAATACAACATCTCCCACTTGATCTTTTTTAATCAAATATTTTTCTTGACTCCCACCTTTTCCAGAGTCTATATATATTCTCACTTTTCGTAAAATCAACGTTCCATATTTAAACACTCAAAATCATCAAACAAACCAACTTGTTCGATAAATACTTTTGCACGAATGCCTTATGTTGCAATCATAAAGCAAGTAAAAAAATATTCACTTCTTACAACACATTTCTTATTTTTACTTTTCCAACTTGAGCTCCATCAAAATCAAATAGATGGCTCGAAGTTGACTTCCCATTATTTTTATTAAAAATAATTTCACCGTAGTATCCCAATTACTTCAGACACGTCTACCTGATATAACAATCTGTGGTACAACATTCCTTTCAAGTACTTGATCATGATCTTCCTTACAACCTCTCACTAGGCTCAACAAAAAAATGCTTCACCATCCATTCACAAGGATAACTACATATGCCAAGTCAAGTCAATCGATCACACAACATAAAATACATCGAACTTCCGACTACTTGCACATATGATACATTTAGTGATTCCATTTCCACATTTATCATTCTCCATTACCAATAGGGTTGGCGCCAGACTGCAATTCTACATCCAAAAAAAATACTTAACCGTTATACATACTTTTCTTAGTTCAAACTCAACAACTAGTTTTTGAATCTCTCAATCTGGATTCTCTACGTATGAGATTTCATCCATATTTTCCATCTCAACCTTATTACTAAGTCTCAAGTTATTTTCAATCAACATATTTTATCATTTTCCACTTACAATATATCATTCATAAATATTGATACTACTGTATACCAACTCCCACATTTATCACATTGCGAACACAATTGTTAATTCTTTCTTGATAAAAAATTTTCAATTTTTCCGTAAAACCTTTTCCAACTAGGCATACCTCAAATTTATAAAACAAATTCTACCACAAGAGAATACATCTCTTTATAATCAACTTTCTGTTTTCAGGTAATATCTTCTATAACTTTGTGGGTCTTAAATTTATCAACAGATCCACCAGACTTATAATTTCATTCCAAAATCCATATAATCTGTGGGTATTTATCTTCAGATTGATCAAACAGCTCCTACTTTCATTTATTTCTATGGACTCTGCTTCCTTAAATATTCATGTAAAAAAAAACATTTCACTTCCATGTACATAAAATTCAATCACCCACTTTAGTGAAATTCTCAATCTCCTATACTTAACCATACACGATGGTTCATTTCCAATATTCAGATTCGATTTATTATTCTCAATCAGATCTCAGTTCAATATGTGCATCGACACATCGAAAATGTTAACCCAACCTCTTTTACCAAATTTATTAAAATATCCGATGCGACTGCAAACATAAAATAATTAATAACATTCCATTCTTTACCAAAAAAAATATTCACATGTATGACATATTTTATTATTCTCATATTCTTTATTCCGAGCATAAAATTTCTTTTATTCATGCTCTATATTCCGAGTATCAAAAAAAAAAAATTCTTACAAAATGTCCTCCTTTTTTTTTTTTGCTTCGGTTCCAACCAAACACAAATTTTTTTTCTTTCCGCTCTATGTCCTGAGAGCCACCAAAATTTTCTTCAAGCACGATCTGTATTCCGTGCATCACAAAAAATTATTCCCACGCTCTCTATTTTGAGAGATGCTAGATATTCTTCTTGTATAATATCTTCTTTTTCAACGATGATTTTTAGATAACAACGAACCAATATAAATCTTATTTCTGTCTCCAAGTATTCACAATCGGTGCCGTTGTAATTCTCAATATATAAAATTCAGAGATAACAAGTTTTCCCTTTTCAAACAATAATTAACAGAATTATAAACGATAGCTACACCCGATATCACAAATTATATATGAAGGAAATAATTTCACTCAACCAGGTATTACAATATTATAACACAAAAAAAAAAAAAAAATTCAAGTCAGCCATAAAAACAAAGAACAAATTGTCACGGCCTCTCGGATGAGGAAAAATAAAGTAGAACTAAATATACTCCAAAAACTAAAACAAGTTATAAATTACAAGAAAATGCAAGCATTAAGCAAAACTCTTGCACATGACAATATAATCAAAAATAAATAAATCATAACTTGTGACAATAAAAACTAACGTTAAAAAGAAAACAAAGAAAATAGTATATAACACTAGGTAATGGACCTAATAAAAGTTAAAACAAGTAATCAAATAAGTACACATTTACATGCAAGATATAGACCAGAAAATTACACAAAACATCAAACAATCAAAATGGACATATGACCAAATAAACTAGAAAGCACAATTAAAAAAATTCACTGAAAAAATACGAATAATGTACAATAATAAACGACATAAAATTAACACATGTATGTATAATTTGTTGCAAAATCAATAAGGTAGGACAAAAAAGTATAAACTAGCACTAAGAGCATCTCCAAGAGGCTCTCTATTGTAGCTCTTAACTCAAAAAATGAGGAGATAGAATAAAAATCAAGCTCCAAGAGACTCTTAGAGGCTCTTTAAAAAGTTAAGAGCTTCTTCTCTCTCCTCTATTTTAGGAGCAACTAGTAGCTCTTAACTTAATATTTTATTAGTAAAATAGTGGTTCTTCTCTCTCATTTATTGATTGTTTGTCCAAGTGGAATTGAAATATGAATAAAATATAAAATAAAGAGCCATAATAGAGAGCATTGTTGGAGTTGATACACAAATCAATGTAATAACTTGCTAAGAGCTTAATTGTTTATAATATATTTAGGAGTGAGCTAAGAGACTCTTGGAGATGCTCTAAACTAATGTACACCTAGCAAGTGACGAGTATAATATAATCATTTAAACAAAAATAACAGGAAAGGTACATGCAAGTGTTAAGGAAAAAACTCTCTAACCGATTAAAATTTAAAATATGAATATTATTAACAAATCGGTGCATGCTAATTAAATAAGGTCAAGTAAATCATGAATGGACCCAAAAGAAATAAAGAGAATGATGTCTTCCCTGAAAAAATGAAAACGCACGTTCTCTGATTGAAGCTCTGATTGAAGTATAGTATGAATAGTGTCCATCAAAGAACCGTGTGCTCTGATACCAATGAAAGAATATGCATCTAATAATACAGAAAATAATATCATATTTTGTGAGGAGAAATTTGTGATGTGTATTTGGAGTTCCGGGAGCAAATTGAGCAGGCTATCTTTTCTCAATATCTTTTTCAGTGCCTCTTCTAATAGATAAGATCTACTATATATGGCATTTCTTTCACCACCTCCACTCCAAAAGTAACTGCCACATTAACTATACATAATTGTAATTATGTGCATGGATATTTAAATCATGTATTAAATATCAATCCAATCAATATTGTAACCTTCAAATACATAATCAATATATATTTTATTCTTTGTAACTTACAAATACATTAGTAATATATTTTATTCTAATACTATATTTGATAAAAATAAGTCAAATACAACATAAACAACTTTCTGCCATCTGTCCAATTCAAATTTTTGCATATTCCCAGAGAATATAATACAGAGGTTGACAATTTGGCTAAAAGGGGAACACAATACTTGCATTTTATTGGTGCATGGGTGTAAAAGGTTGGGATATGTCTGATTATCCATTTTTTGAAGATAAGTGCATGCATAAAGTGGAATCTTTGCCTTGGATACATAATTTTTCTGTAATTCCCAAGATGCATGCTTCTATAACGGCTGAAGTTTCACTCTATGGCCTGAGTATATTAGTTAAACTACAACAGCACTACTTCATATTATACTACAGTGGTTGTTGGTCAGCTTCGTCTCTCATCTTTTGTCTTCTATTTTCTTGCCCTTGATGGACAACCTTTGTTTTTCCCCACCTGAAAATGGCATCAAGACAAACGTACATGGAGTGATAGAAGAGCTTCCTATGCCAAATGGGAATATGAATGGAATTGGCATAATAGCTAGAGATCACAATGGCAAATTTCTGTGGGGTGTAATGGGTCCACTTCGTGAAATGGTGGGTTTTGAATCACAGGCATGGGCGATTCACTTGGCAATGAAGCTTGCGTTTGTAAGCAAGATACAAGATGTTTACATTGAGAGTGATAACATGGAAGCCTTTGGGATGATAGTCGATCAAAATCAAGATGAACTAGAGGAAGAGGGTCTCGTCTTAGTAGTTCAGCAAATTAACGTGCTTTTTGCTGAATATAATAAGTTCAGAGAAGACCCATCCATGCAAAGGAGTTATTAGATCTACTCTGTATATTCCACTAGGAATAGGGCTCCATTATTTATGGCAGAATATGCCTTGAGAAATTACACGAGTTTAGTGGAAGTAACTGCTCCTTTTGGTAACCTAGTAGAAATCTTGGATTTTGATAATGGGTTTGGCCCTTATCTACCAGCCTTCAACATTCTTCCCAACTTTGGCATTGGAGAAGTTGAGTAAGCACCTTCACTAAACACTGCTCCACAAGTACAAATTCCTTTGGCAGACAATCTCCCTCTCCCTAACTTCGTTTTCAACTCTCCAACTATAGATACCAATCTGCCTTGGTCTCTCAACTCTCTCAAAGGTATTTCTATCAACGAACCAACCATTTGGCCATCAGTAACACAGAATGGTGACTCGACCAACTCTTCTAACAAAGGTAAAAGCATTCTGGTGGAGAATGATAATTTCTTTACTTAGTTATTGAACATTCAGCGCTCTGCAACATCAGGCGCTCCTTCTTCCTCCATTAACATAGGTGGTGCAACTCATCAGAATTCTTTGAGCTTCCTAAAGGCGACAATTGACACTGTTATGTTCGAATAGTTCGAGGCACACTCTATTATTAGCAGTGGCGCAGTTAGTACTTGTAGTAGTAGCAGTTTATTGAAAATATTAAGTTAAGAAGAGATCACAGCTATCATTCCTTGCCAACTCAGCTATATACCACATCATCAGTTACTTAGAGAAAGTTTGTTACGATTGATTGTATATAAGACAAGATACACTTCATTCTGTTTTAACCTTTTGTAATATACATTTCTCTATACTCTGGAAAGTTCTCTCTCTTACTTTTATCTTCGTTCTTGTTCATCTTGTTCTTCTCTGTGAAACAAGATGATGAATATCAAATATACTGTTGATTGTTCTTGCTAAATTATTACTTTTATCATGGTATCAGAGCATCAAGCTCGATTCTTCCGCACTTTTACTTGATTCGTTCAGTTTGTTGCGTCTCAGTTACGTTTTTCAAGCTTTTGTCCGTACAACAATTGCGATCTGACGATTTGTTAGTTTTATCATCTGAATCCTTACAATCTTTCAGGTGAAATGTTCCATTACTTATGCTGAATCTTTTTTTTCGTTATTGTGAAGTTTTCATGGTGATTTCTGGTGTTTTCTATGAGATTATGTTCGTAGTCATTGTTTTGATCTATTTTTCTGTTCAATTCGTGACAATCTCTCTCGATTAAAACATGATCTCTCTCGATCTCTCGATTGTCATCTGTTACGATTTTCTTTTTGAGTGTTTTATCATCATTCTTGTTTCTATAAATCTGTAGTCATGGTTGATGGAATTGGAACTAGTAATACAAATCCTTGGAGTAGAAATTCCGTTTTAATTACTCCTGCTTCACAAGATATGACTAGTGTTTACTACATCCATCCGTCTGATGAAAACACTACACAGTTAGTTTCTGTCAAGTTTAATGAAAATGTATATAGTAATTGGAAACGTTCAATCATGCTTAGTCTCTTTGCAAACAATAAATTAGGTTTTGTTGATGGTTCAGTTACGAAACCTGCTGTTAATTCTACTGATTTCAAAGCTTGGGAAAGATGCAACGACTTGGTTTGCTCTTGGTTATTGTGTAATCTAGATGAGAATATTTCAAGAAGTGTTTTGTTCTTTAAGACTGCTAGAGAGATATGGCTTGTTCTTGAAGAGAGATTTGGATATGCTTCTATGACTCAAATTTACTCTATTGGGCAACAGTTAGCTGAACTTAATCAAGGTTCAAAATCAGTTTCTGATTTCTTCACTGAAATTAAAACTCTATGGGATGGAATATCTGATATAAAACCTCTACCTTGTTGCACTTGCAACAAGTGTACATGCAATGTGACTCAGAAGGTTCTACAAATGGAACAAGATCATCGATTACTGCAGTTCATGATGAAACTTAATGACGAATTTGCTACTGTGAGAGGAAATATTCTAATGCAGCAGCCTCTTCCTTCTTTGTCTAATGCTTTTAGAGTTTTCTCTCAAGAAGAAAGACATTAGGAGTTGTCACACATTTCTCAACAAACAGAGAATTTAGCATTTGTGGCTGATAATAAGAAAAGTTATAGAGGAGGTTCTTACAGTTTCAAACCAAATGCTAATTCTGGTAAAGGAGTTACAGGATCTGCAGGTTTTTCAGGTTCTAAAAAGGGCACTTATTTTTGCACACATTGCAAAATTTCTGGCCATACTGTTAATAGGTGTTTTAAATTTCATGGTTATCCTCCTAATCTCAAAGGAGGATTTAAAGATAGAAAACTTGCTGCAATGTCTTGTAATAATGCTAATGCTACTGATGGTGCTTCATCTGGGACTGACAGTAATAATACTACTCCTATTTCTGTTGCACAATATCAGCAACTTATGGAGCTTCTTAATAAGCAATCTGGTTCTGGTGCTAACTCAGATCACTCAGAACATGCATTATTGGCTGGTAAGATGTGTCTACTAGCTAATAATACTAAATTTGGTTGGTTAGTTGACAGTGGTGCAACTGATCACATTTGTTCTGATTTAAGTCTTTTTCTCACCTACAAACCAGTCAATAAACTGAATGAGTTTATAGTTGTGCCTGATGGTAGACAAGTTCCCATTCTACATGTTGGAACTATAAAACTCTTTGATGATATGATTCTACATGATGTTCTTCATATACCTCATTTTCAGTATAATTTAGTATCTGTTCAGAAGCTTTGCAAAGATATGCAATGTTCTGTAAATTTTACTGGTACTGACTGTGTGATACAGGACCCGTTGTAGAAATGGAAACCAATTTTTCTTGGTAAACTGCAGTCTGGATTGTATAATACTTCAGGGATTTCTTCATCTATGTCTTTCAAAAAGAGTTTTACCAGCATCAAGGAGGATCTTAGTGTTTGGCATCTCAGACTTGGACACATTCCTTTTAACAGATTGAAGCTTATTCCTTCTTTGTCTGGTTTGAAGGATTCTGCAGCAACTCAGCTTATTTGCCAGATTAGTCCTTTAGCAAAGCAGACTAGAGCTTCTTTTCCACATAGTAGTATTAAAACAACTTTGCCTTTTGAATTGATTCATTTAGATATATGGGGGCCTTACAAGATTAAGTCACATACTGGATGTAATCAATTTCTTACCATTGTTGATGATTTTAGCCGTTTTACTTGGGTCCGTATGTTGAAAAACAAGACTGATTCAGTCCCAGTAATGGAAAATTTCTTTGCTCATGTTGAAAATCAATACAAGTCTAAAGTATCTATAGTCAAATCTGATAATGCTTTGGAACTTTGTCAAGGTGCTATGAAATATTTATTTTTAAAGAGAGGCATATTACATCAGACTAGTTGTTGTCATACTCCACAACAAAATGGTGTTGTGGAGCGTAAACATAGACATTTGCTTGAGACATCTAGATCTCTGTTTTTTCAGTCAAATATTCCCCAGAAATTTTGGAGTGAAAGTGTACTTTGTGCTACTTATCTTTTCAACAGGACACCATTGCAAAGTATTGATAATGACACTCCTTACTACAGGTTAACTAAATCTCATCCTTCTTTAAATCACTTAAAGGTGTTTGGAAGCTTGTGTTTTGCATCCACTATTGCTGATCATCGAAGCAAATTTGATCCCAGGGCTAAGGCATGTGTTATTCTGGTTTATTCTTATACTCAGAAAAAGTATAAGGTTCTGGATTTAGCTACAGAATAATGGTTTATTACTCGAGATGTGGTCTTCCATGAAACACATTTTCCTTATCAGTCTCATACCAATCCTACTTTATTTCCTTCAGCAATTTATTTACCATCTGTTAATTCTTCTTGTTTTGATGAGGATTTGTCTGTGCCTTTTAGTGTTGAATCTAATTCTCAGGATTCTACACAATCTGCTTTTAATGAAACCAACACTGGTAATGAAACCAGCAATGGTAATGAAGGATCCTTGGTTTATGATCTTAGTACAGACCTGATTTCTGACAATAATATGTCTTCATCAGCTGTTACTAATCAATCTGTGAATTTAGACACTTCAGATGGTTTACGAAGGTCAACCAGAGTTCATAAAATACCTTCTTATCTATCTTCTTACAAATGTAATGTTGCTGTTCCTGCTTCCACTCATTGGTGTAACTTGGTTCAAACCTCTGCAATGGTATCTAGATGTACTATTTCTGAACCACAATCATATTTGGAAGCTTCTCAAGACCCTTTATGGGTAGCTGCTATGGAAGCTGAATTAAAGGCATTACATGCTAATCATACTTGGGATTAGTACCTCTTCCAGCTGGTAAGAAGGCCATTGGTTCAATATGGGTATTCAAGGTTAAACTCAAGTCTGATGGTAGTTTAGAAAGATGCAAAGCACGATTGGTTGCTAAAGGTTACAATAAAAAACATGGAATTGATTACGAGGAGACTTTTTCTCCAGTGGTAAAGATGAGCACAGTTCGTTTGCTAATAGCTCTAGCTGCTAGTAGAAATTGGGAATTACATCAACTTGATGTAAACAATGCATTCCTACATGGAATTCTAAAAGAAGAAGTTTATATGTCTGTTCCAGAAGGGGTTCCCAATCCACATAATCTGGTATGTTTACTTCGAAAGTCGATTTATGGTTTAAAACAAGCATCAAGGGAGTGGCATGCCAAATTAGTTGAGGAACTTCTTTGTCAAGGTTATGATCAGTCAAATAATGACTACAGTTTATTCATTAAGAAGCCAAATGGTCGAATTTGCATAGTAGCAGTTTATGTTGATGATGTTATTGTAACAGGAGATGATGTTTTTACCGTCACAAGTTTAAAATCTCATCTTGATACTCAGTTTTGAATTAAAGATTTGGGGTTTCTGCATTATTTTTTAGGCATTGAAGTTACACGTTCACCAACTGGTATTGTACTTTGTCAGCAAAAGTTTTCTAAAGAATTGCTGGAGCATTCTGGTGTTGATGTTTCTCACCCCACAAGTACTCCATTACCTGTTCATATCAAACTTTCTCAAACTGATGGGCATTTGTTACCACAACCTGACATTTATCGGTCTATAGTTGGTAAGCTAAACTATCTTACAAATACACGCCCAGATCTTTCCTATACTGTACAAACTTTCAGTCAATTCATGCATGCTCCTCGTACTAGTCATATGTCTGCTTTACAGCACACTTTGCGTTATTTAGCTGGTACAGTTACACAGGGTATTTTATTAAATGCTACTGATCAATTAAAGTTGCAAGCCTTTTCTGATGCTGATTGGGCCTCATGTGTTGATACCAGACGATCTGTTACTGGTTATATATTGTTGTTTGGTAATTCTCCTGTGAGCTGGAAGTCGAAGAAGCAAAGCACAGTTTCCAAATCATCTGCAGAAGCCGAATATCGTGCAATGGCCTCTGCAGCTGCTGAAATAACCTGGGTAGTACGTTTATTAACGGAACTTCAGGTTTCAAATCTTAAGCCAGTTGAACTACATTGTGATAATCAGTCTACAATTCATATTGCACGAAATCCTGTTTTCCACGAACGAACGAAGAATATTGAACTTGATTGTCATTTCACTCGTGATAAGGTCTTGGAAGGATTGATTCAACTCACATATCTTCCTACACGTTCTCAACTTGCAAACATTCTTACTAAAGTCTCACCATCACCTCAGTTTAATTAACTTCTATTCAAGTTGGGTATGTTTACTCCATCTCCAACTTGAGGGCGGCTATTGAAAATATTCAGTCAAGAAGAGATCACAGCTGTCATTCCTTGCCAACTCAGCTATATACCACATCATCAGTTAGTTAGAGAAAGTTTGTTACGATTGATTGTATATAAGACAAGATACACTACATTCTGTTTTAACCTTTTTTAATATACATTTCTCTAAACTCTAAAGCTATCTCTCTTACTTTTATCTTCGTTCTTGTACATCTTGTTCTTCTTTGTGAAACAAGATGATGAATATCAAATATACTATTGATTGTTCTTGCTAAATTGTTACTTTTATCACAGTTAGTATTAGCTTAACTATCATTTTTCTTCCAAGGTTTCCAAGATTAAGTCTCAGCTTATTATTGTCCTTGTTCGAATGTTTCTGTTTTTCTTCGGTGGTTGTTTCGTAGTAGAAGTATGTAAGTGCCGTTATGGCCTGTTTTAATGAATCTGCTGCTTATCAAAAAAAAACTATATATCTAGATAGACTCATGTATTATAATAAAAGATAGCCTTTGATCCTACATTACCTTTACTAATTGCTCGTCAAGAATCAGATTAATAAGCTATATAAAAATATGCAATCAGGTTATACCTATTTAACATATCAAATAATTCATACAATCCTTACTATTTATTAATCAATTATTAGACAAACTAATTACACTTAACAATTTTCATAATTCTCAAATTAACATAATCTTTATAATTAATTATCGAAAGTTCAACTAACACTCGTATAACATACATGCAGGTCATGACTTCACTAATCAACAACTTTTAATCATCATACAATCACTAACATATACTAAACAATGATCAATCAATTACGCACGCACAAACATACGCACACACACAAACTCATGCACACACAGGTGTTCACGGGGTTTTGAAGTTGAATCAAGTGGGTAAGCCAGCAACCGAACCTCCTGTGTCACCGACTATATCAATGCAGAAAATTTTAAAATTGAAAGATGAATGCCACGACTTCATCAACTCACGGAAACAAAAAACAAGCCACCCCTAGGGTCAAGTGGCGACGGAAGCAGGATTTAGTCTGCACGAGGGCCTGCATCATAGGTTAGAAATCATGTCAAGAGGATATGCCCGCTTTTTTTGTTATGATTGAATTCTTAGGGAGTGGAGCTGATATCAAAAGTGGTGATATAGCTTATGAGCATGCAGGTATTATATGGTTTTTTATAAAGAGGATTTTGATACAACTACCAAGGTACAATTGTAGTAAGCATTACTGTATCCAATCATGTTACTGTAACAGCCCGATTTTCGGACTATTAATTCTAAATCGAAACTAAAAGAAAAATACAATTTATTGAACCAAAAATCCATTTCAAAGATACTTATTACAAAAGCGCAGTTAACGATGACAATTTACTCCGAATCTAAGATCCTTGAAATCCAGTGCTATCCCACTCGATCTTACACCGAACCTGAAAATTTTAAGTAATGAGCTATACAGCCCAGGAAGTAACCAATCGATCTAACTAGCCATACAAAGTAACGTATAAACACATATAGAATAATACAATAATCGTTACGATACAATACGATACACGAAACAATCACTTTCGATACACATATTCTTATTCGATACGACACCACATAACAACAATAACTTGAAACCTACAATTCATGCCACGACCACTACAATCCGGTGATAACGGTCCTAAATTTTTAGAAAACTATCACTACAACCCGGTGACTCGGTCCTTATTCTTATTTTCGCAAACCATGGCATAAATCAGAGTTCCAAGACTATTGCTTACACATAACACATATACTATAACACATATTAATTCAAAATAAATATTCACTTAGCCCAAGTTTTAATAATAAATACGTACACTTAACACATAATTTTGAACACACTAGAAAGATTAATCAGAAACTTACCTCTAAACGGAAAAACAAGAATCAAAAACATGTAACCACTCCTGATCAGATCTGTATTCAATCTTTTTGGCCCTCTAAACGACGTTTTCTTGAAAAACTCAAAGAACGAAAGTTGTAGAGCACGAAAATATCTTTCCGAAAAGTCCAGAATCAACGAATTCCGACTTACGATGAATTTACTACGAATTTTACAAGACAGCAGATTTGTGTGAAGAATAGACCTACGAATTTTGTAAATAAAGATGAAGAAGAAGAATATGATGTTTATATAGCGTTACAAAACCCTATGTCCAAATCTAAAAGTTATCCGTATTCAAATCCGATCCATATATTAGGCCCACTATTCTAATCCAATTTTAAATCCTATTTATAATCTAATTTTAATCCTTTTTATTCTATTATTCTTTTATTATTAGTTTTACTTGTTAATTTGTTTGAGGTTTTGATTTCATTTTACAAGTCAAGAACCAGATCTTTTGATGTTATGATTTGCATGTTTCATTAAACAAACGTAATTTATGGAATTTACAATCACAATTTGTGTGTAATATTATATATTGATCCGCCCCATTATATTTAAGTAGTGTTGACTAACCATTGACGACTTGGCGTTTGAATTTGTTATCTTATTGTTATTGATTGGCGGATGTCTGAGTAAATTTGGGTGCTTTATTATTATTACAATTTTTTTAGCATATTTTAATTTGTTAAAGTTTACTTACTCATTAGCTGCTAAAATATTCGATATCTCTTATTTTTATCTTATTTTTTTCTGGATTCATTTGTTAAAATCTTTTCGTGATTTTTTAAGATTATATATGTAGGATAATTCTCATAGACTAATATCATATTTACGTCTCATTTAATTTCATTGCATTATTTGGTAATCTCGGTAGACAGATTTGGGAATGTTTATTTTATAAACTTCAAGTTCAGTGCTTGAATTGTGCTTTGACTACTTATGTAGATCTTAAGTCTTGGATGATTTGTATATATTTTCGTTAATTATTGCATTAAATTAGCTATTAGTGTATTTGATTGGCACATTTAATTTTTTAGTTACAAATTTTGAATATTAATTAATTTAGTCACGATATTCATTTGTCGGTTATATAGTTTGGATGATTTTATAATTTAATTGGTTGGTTTAATTAATTTTCAGTTATAGGTTTTAAATGGCATATTTATTTTCTAATTTTTACTTGAATTGCACTTTCAGTTACTATTTAATTAATTCTTGCTTTTTGGATTGAGGCTTTGAATATTTTGTGGGCTAATTAAGTGTTCGTTTAATTTTGATTTAATTTTTATTTTGAAAAGTTTTAAATAGTACGATTGTACCATTTTATATGGTTTTTGTACCATTTTATATGGTTTTTGTACCTTTGAGGGTGTGCCATATATTGTGGCTTTTTGGATCAATTTTAGTTTATTTTGATGTCGTCTATTTGACGAGTTGGATCATTATTGATGATTATTGTTTTGTCATATTTATAATAGACAATTATTAATTATAAATATAGAATCATAAAATAATATTTTATTTTATTTTGATACTGAATTTCAAGTCTAACCAAAGGGACCCCTTTGGTTAGGAATGAACAAATTTTTTCAAAATTTATACAAGTTTTAGTATATTTAATACTATGTTTTTTTGGTATTATTAATATATTATGTTTTTGGGTATTATTAATATATGAGTTTTATATTGTTTTTATATTTTATTATATTTTTGGCTAAATTGTTTTTGTTCATATATTATGTTGAATTTATAAAATATTTGATAAAGAAATTTTGGGGACTAATTTTCGTTTGTCGATTTTTCCACTTTTAGCAGGGCGATTGGACATTTTGGATTAAGTATGCTACAAAGGCAGAGGTGATGACCTACAGTAATGGAGTAGTCAAGATGAAAAAGAAAATAAAGCAAGTATGCAGGAATAACCATTGGCAACGAGGACTCACAGAAGCAACAATTAGTTCTGATTATTTTTTGGAAAATTTGTAAAACGATGTACTTATATAGTTTGAGGGTACTCTTTTTCCCCCTTGAGTTTTTTCCCACAGGGTTTTGCTCTTGAGGGTTTTAACGATGCCTTTCTATTGTGGGATTCTTCTTTTCAGACTTGAAGGTTTTATTGTCTAAACTTCCGGAGGCAACATGCGTGCTTTTCGGTTAGATGATGAATTTTCTTGAATGAATAAATCCCCTTGTATGATTATTGTATTTCGGTACAATTTATGAATGAGAAATTCACCGTGGCTAATAGGCCATTTTCAAAAAAAAAAAAAAAAAAAATTCATGGGTGCATTAAATTCATGACTGTTTAAAAACTGTTCTGAAGAAATTGGTCACAGGATTCAATATAAAACGCACTCGTTGTCCATAATTACGGAGAGACAAACAAAACCATAAACTGAATCTATTATGTCATCGTGTACAAGTAAATCAACACGACAATATGATTCCACATCAAGGATGGCTGGATCAAAGAAAAAGATTTTAACGATGTAATCATTTATGTTGTAAAAGTTCGAACAATTGTTGTGAATGGACAGCGATATCGGAAGTGTCAAATATATTATCATCCGTGGTACGAACAACTATAGAATCGTAGAACTATGAAGATTTGAAAAGGTGTGAACGAGGTGGGAACTGATTGATCCAGGTTTTTTTATCAGTGTAAGCCAACACTTGCCTGAAGTTAGATGACTCGCGAACACTTGACCGAAACCTGGCTTAAAATCTCGTAAAAAAAATTCTATTCTGGAACAGAACAAGCCAGTCTTATTCATCGGCTATTTGAATTATTATTCATAGGCTATTGATTGTCACAGGAAAGAACAAAAATTCTCCGCACAACTTGATTAACAACGGATAAACAAGTCTCCTAATTAACCTAAAACTTTGTGAAGACTTGAAACTTAAATTCTTCATTCAAAATTATAGTTCATACGGGACATTCCTTTTATTATTCAGTCTCTTGCTTTTTTGTTCTATTTTAGTTCCCTCTAAAACAAATTAAATATCAATGTCGTACATGAAAAACAAAAAATTAAAAGTCAGATCACAAGCTCCTTGTAGATATTCATTATAAGTAAAACACATATATATGTTTCGAGAGAGACATTCACAACCAGTTGCTGCACTTGCTGTCATTTGTCTTTAAGCTCCTGCATTCCCTTGGTACATACCAGGCTCTCTTTGTAGGAAATTACTTTTTCTGGAAAGCCGAAGTAGCCACCACAGCTTCTTTGATTAGTATCAAGGTTCTTAAATCGACTACTTTCAGCTTCAAACAGCAACACTTCATCATTGTGTAAAGTATCAGAAAATATAATGTCCCCATTGCCGAAACACATTAAAAGAACGTCGTAAAGTCTTATAACTTTTACCAAATCCGGCACAACGTATTCTTCATGCCAAGTATCACAATTCTCATTCAAGGTAAGGATAACGTGTTTCCAATGGCCTGTAGGACTTTACTGTCATACTAAGGGAGTCCTTCCATTCTATATAACTACTCGTTATACTATTACTAGTATTTTCTGCATGGGGAAACCACTTAAACACCTCACCATCAAAATTGAAGGCCACCAACATCGACGGACATGAATAAAATTCCACTAAAGCGTTTGGCCTACCTTTCAAAATGGACAAGGTTTTAAATTCTACCGCAGGAAGTGTATCCACTACAAGGAAAACAGGCTCAGACAACGGTTTTTGCCCGTTGTCTGATACCCTGTTTTCCTGTTGTCTATTGAGCCGCCGTCTGAAGCTCCATCAGACAACGGTACAAAAACTGTTGTCTGAGCTCACTTCGACAATAGGAAATATTTTAAGAACCGTTGTCTGACTACCATAAACGACAACAGGACGATTTTAAAAAGCATTGTCCAAAACACATTACAACAATGTGTCCTTATTCCAGAAACCGTTGTTTGTATCAGATTTAGACAAGAGTTTTTTATTTTACAGGTGTTATGTGATCTCTCTTACACATATATTAATATTAATTAAAATATATTAATATTTTATTAATTAAATTTTTTTTAATATTTTATTAATTAATATTATTAATAATTGTACTATTTTACTAATAATGGATTTAATTAATATTGGGCTTTGTCTGCAAGCCCACCAAGCACCAGCCCATACAATTATTATTATTATGCAAGCCCAGCCCACCCGATACCCTGTTTTCCTGTTGTCTATTGAGCCGCCGTCTGAAGCTCCATCAGACAACGGTACAAAAACTGTTGTCTGAGCTCACTTCGACAATAGGAAATATTTTAAGAACCGTTGTCTGACTACCATAAACGACAACAGGACGATTTTAAAAAGCATTGTCCAAAACACATTACAACAATGTGTCCTTATTCCAGAAACCGTTGTTTGTATCAGATTTAGACAAGAGTTTTTTATTTTACAGGTGTTATGTGATCTCTCTTACACATATATTAATATTAATTAAAATATATTAATATTTTATTAATTAAATTTTTTTTAATATTTTATTAATTAATATTATTAATAATTGTACTATTTTACTAATAATGGATTTAATTAATATTGGGCTTTGTCTGCAAGCCCACCAAGCACCAGCCCATACAATTATTATTATTATGCAAGCCCAGCCCACCCAGCAACCCAACCCACATCAGCCAAGCCACCACCTTTAAGCACCAGCCCATACAATTATTATTATTATGCAAGCCCAGCCCACCCAGCAACCCAACCCACATCAGCCAAGCCACCACCTTTAATTCTGAGAATTGTAGAAGGGGAGAGTCGAACCCCTGACCTCCAGCATCACAACACTTAAGTTGCACAACTGAACCAGCTGAGCTACGTGCGCACATGTAATATTTATTGAACTATAATATATAAGTAATGAAAATGTTGTTTGTTTTATTTTTTTTTAAATTCTTTTAATTTATTTTATTTTAAAAATTCGAATATAATTTTATTAATTTTTAAAAATTCGAAAATATTAATTTTAAAAAATCGAAAATAATTAATATTTTAATTTAAAATTTCGAAAATAATTAATTTTGAAAAATTCGAAAATAATTAATATTTTTAAAAATTATAAAATATTAATTTTTAATAATTCAATTTAATTTTTTTTAAAAATTCGAAAATATTAATTTTAAAAATTTGAAAATAATTCATTTTTTTAAAAATCGAAAATAATTAATATTTTATTTTAAAAATTCGAAATAATTAATATTTTATTTTAAAATTTCGAAAATAATTAATTTTTTTAAGAAATTCGAAAATATTAATTATTAAAATTTCGAAAATAATTAATTTTTTTAAAAATTCGAAAATATTAATTTTTAAAAATTCGATTTAATTTTTTTTAAAAAATCGAAAATATTAAATTTTAAAAATTCGAAAATAATTAATTTTTTTCAAAATTGAAAATAATTAATTTTTTTTAAAATTCGGAAATAATTAATTTTTTTAAAAATTAAAAAATAATATTTTTAAAACCCTAAACCCTAACTAATTTCGTTTCGATTGCACCGAATCATATTTTTAAAATCTTTTTTGGACGATCCAACCTTACGAATGTTAAAATCATATCATTTTAGTGATGTACAAAAAAAATTAAAAAATAACAAGCTTATCTCGTATGATTTCATAATATAAAATCTCCAAAAAAATCTATTCAGTATAACTAGTTTCGTTTCGATTTCACCGAATAATATTTTGAAAATCTTTTTTGGATGATCCAACCTTACGGATGTTAAAATCATATCATTTTAGTGATGTACAAAAAAAATTAAAAAATAACAAGCTTATCTTGTATGATTTCATAATATAAATCTCCAAAAAACTCTATTCACAATAACTAGTTTTGTTTCGATTCCACCGAATAATATTTTTAAAATCTTTTTTGGACGATCCAACCTTACGGATGTTAAAATCATATCATTTTAGTGATGTACAAAAAAAATTACAAAATAACAAGCTTATCTCGTATGATTTCATAATATAAATCTCCAAAAAACTCTATTCACAATAACTAGTTTTGTTTCGATTCCACCGAATAATATTTTTAAAATCTTTTTTGGACAATCCAACCTTACGGATGTTAAAATCATATCATTTTAGTGATGTACAAAAAAAATAAAAAATAACAAGCTTATCTCGTATGATTTCATAATATAAATCTCCAAAAAAATCTATTCAGTATAACTAGTTTCGTTTCGATTTCACCGAATAATATTTTTAAAATCTTTTTTGGATGATCCAACCTTACGGATGTTAAAATCATATCATTTTAGTGATGTACAAAAAAAATTAAAAAATAACAAGCTTATCTCGTATGATTTCATAATATAAATCTCCAAAAAAATCTATTCACTATAACTAGTTTCGTTTCGATTTCACCGAATAATATTTTTAAAATCTTTTTTGGACGATCCAACCTTACGGATGTTAAAATCATATCATTTTAGTGATGTACAAAAAAAATTAAAAAATAACAAGCTTATCTTGTATGATTTCATAATATAAATCTCCAAAAAACTCTATTCACAATAAGTAGTTTTGTTTCGATTCCACCGAATAATATTTTTAAAATCTTTTTTGGACGATCCAACCTGACGGATGTTAAAATCATATCATTTTAGTGATGTACAAAAAAAATTAAAAAATAACAAGCTTATCTTGTACGATTTCATAATATAAATATCCAAAAAACTCTATTCACTATAACTAGTTTCGTTTCGATTGCACCGAATAATATTTTTAAAATCTTTTTTGGACGATCCAACCTTACGGATGTTAAAATCATATCAATAGATTATTTTCTCCTGATCAATTTCATTTATTATATGTTGAATTTGGAGTTCAATAACATGTTCAAAAAACTGTTTGATTTTTTAATTGAGTTCTTGAATGTTCTTCGCGTTCATCATGTTCTTCAAAATCAAACTGGAATTAGAAAGCGTTACCGGACTCCATTTAAAACGCTCTTATAACCAAATTGAATCTCTCATCACCACCTTTCCAAACCCATAATCATATTTGGTGCAGAAATAACTATGAAATTTAGATTTTTTTTATTAAATTTGAATTTAATTATGGTTAAAAAATGAATTTTTGAAATGAAGTTGTTTGAGTGATTTGATACTTCCATGTTGTAGATTATTTTCTGCTGATCAATTTCATATATCATATGTTGAATTTGGAGTTCAATAACATGTTCGAAAAGCTGTTTGATTTTTGAACTGAGTTCTTGAATGTTCTTCGCGTTCTTCGTGTTCTTCAAAATCAAACTGGAATTTGGAGGCGTTACCGGGCTCCGTTTGAAACGCTCTTATTATCAAATTGAAGCTCTTATCATCACCTTTCCAAACCCATAATCAGATTTGGTGCAAAAATAACTTCGAAATTCAGATTTTTTTATTAATTAAATTCGAATTAATTCTTTAATTTTCGGAAATAAGTCAGACAACGGTTTATAAGACAAAAAACTGTTGTAGTAATCTCTTTCACACAACAGTTTAGATAATAAAAACCGTTGTGTGAAGAAACTAATCCCAAAATTTTATTTCCCACCAATTTTTCCCTCCATTTGAACTCATCCCAAAATTTTATTTTCCCCCTTTTTTCTACTCATCCTTTTTTGTTTCCCCCATTTTTAATTTTCCAAACTTCAATTCCCCCCATATTTTCGAATTCCCCCCAAATTTTGATTTCCCTCCAAATTAAATAATTTTTTTTAAAAATTCTGTATAATCAGACAACGGTTTTAAACAAGAACTGAAAATAAAACCCGTTGTCTGAAGTAACAACAGACAATTAGCCTAAAAGAGTTGTCTGATAGCTTTATCTCAAACAACACTATAAAAAACTGTTGTTTGAACAAATGTTACACAACATTAACAGAAAAATTGTTGTCTGATTCCAACAACAGTCCCAGAAACCGTCGTATGAATGGCAAGAATCAGGCAACTGTATTTTATGTGTGTTGTTTGAATTAAACTCAAACAACGGTGCAGAAAAACTGTTGTCTCTTTCTAACAACAGTTTTGTGTGCTCTTGTCTAAAGCATTTTCACACAACGGTTTCGGAAAACCGTTGTCTAAATATGAAATTTGTGCAATGCTAAATTTTAAAAACCGTTGTCTGACTTCATTTAATAGACAATGGTTTTTTGTTCATTGTAAAAACTGGGATCAGACAACACTTTTTTTTCGTGAACACGAGAACCGTTGTCTGATCTTTTCGGGCAACACTTTTTTTGCAGAGTGTTGTCTGATCAGTGTTGTTTGATTGCAGATTTGGTGTAGTGATCATCCTTAATAATTTCTTTCCAACTCTCTGTGTTACAAGTATATACATGAACTCGAATTGATCTCTTCTCATCCGTAGATCCAATTGACTCAAACTGCATATCTTAATATCATAACAGAATACAGAATCTTGGTGATGAATCATACTCTGTTGAACTCTTGAAATAGACGGTTCTATAAGTGTTTTGAAGAAGTTAGTCACATGATTCCATATAAGAAACTGTAAATCATCATGAAGATGATGATTCTATACGTGAACAAGCAGGGAGAAATGTTAGAGAGAGAGAGAGAGAGAGAGAGAGAGAGAGAGAAAGTAAACGCAAATCATTCCATTAATTATCTAGAAGTCTGTCTCCCCACTGAATCCAAAAAATGATTATATTCAAGTTCTAAAACTAATCCTAACCAACTCACTAACTAACTGAATTATACAGCTGGATGCCAGCTCACTCAATACTCTAATGTTGTGTTTGGTTGGGGAGAATGGAATGGAATGGAATAAATGAAATTAAAAGAAAAAAATGGAGGTAGAGAGAAGATCTAGAAAAAAATTGAATAGGTACAAAATTTCTATGATGAGAAATTTGAAGAAATTGAATGTTGGGGAGAATGGAGCATTCCTTCTTAAATAGGTGGGTTTGAGTTCTAGTTCAAATAATTGTGAATGGAATGGATGAATGAATATTTTAGACATTAACCTATTTCATAGTTCAAATTTCATTCCATTCATTTCCATTCCATTCATCGATCCCAACCAAACACAACATAAGTTAAAATGCATATTTACACAATATGATTGCCAATAGTCCCCCCCTCAAGCTGGACAAGGAGGTTATGGACGAGTCCAAGCTTGAGAGATAAAATCTTGTGTTGTTCTATACTTAAAGCTTTAGTGAGAATGTCTGCCAGCTGCATAAAAGAATGAACGTGGTAGTCTTGAATGAAATGACAATTAAACCGGAGATGCTTCGTTCGTTCTTGAAACACCTGATTCTCAGAAATATACTTAACAGCTTGATTATCACAAAAAAGATCAATATGAAGTGGTACGAAAACATGTAAATCAGCAAGTAAACCTTGTAACCAAATGAGCTCACTGGTTGTATAACTCGTACTCCTATATTCAGCTTCACAATTACTCTTCGAGGTGGTCTTTTGTTTCTTAGTTTTCCATGAAATCAAAGAATCTCCTAAAAACATAGCATAAGCAAATACTGTAATAATTGAGCAATGAAAGGACAAGTACCCCAATATGCATCACGATAGGCTTTGAGAACAAGATCATTGGAAGAAGAATAAAATAATCCCAGATTGATAGTGCCTTTTAGGCTCTAAAGAACATGTTGAGCATCCGAGAAATGAGACTGAGTAGGAGATTGTAAGAACTGACTAAGTTGCTGAGTCATATTCAAGTAAAGCAGTTTGCCAGCAAGACATCTGTAGATCTCTGGATCAGGTAAAAGAGGCGTATCTCATGTACATAATGTAAATTCTTTGGAAAAGTAAATGCAGAGGTCTGACAATGCTCCATATCAAAATCCTGAAGCAAATCAACAATGTACTTCTCTCTGATTTAAAAGAATACCAGAATCATCTCGAGGAACCTCAATACCCACAAAATATTTTAATAGGCCAAGGTCCTTAATCGTAAAGGCAGAGTGTAAGGATTGCTTCGTAGATTGAATAGCAGATAAAGAATTTCCAGCCACGATAAGATCATCGACATAAGCTACCACGGCGGTGAATATACTAGAAGATTCAGACTTAACAAAAAGACTGTAATCTTGTTTAAACTGGACTGGACAAAACCAAGAGCAAGTAAATGAGTGGTTAACTCGAAATTCCATTGTCTAGCGGCTTGTCGTAACCCATATAAGGACCGTTTCAATTTGCAAACCATGTTGGAAACAACTCTTGTGTTTCTCTCTTTTATTTCACAAAGTATATTACAACTTTTCTTGGTATATTACAATACTAACAGACCAGCCTTATTTATAGGCTTCAACATAAACTATTGACATCATTGCTTACATATAACATACATTTATTTAGCCTACCATATAAGAACATTGAACAAAGACTAGTAAACAATTTTGACTAGCCTACCATAGCCTACCGAGTTTGAATTCTAACACTCCCCCTCAAACTCGACTTTCCATTCCGAGTGATTTCCGAAACTCATAAATCTTTGTTGCAGATATGCTCTTCGTAAATATATCTGTAACCTGATCTTCGGTCCTGACTGCCTTCATGTCAATATCTCCTTTAAGTACTTTTTCTCGTAAGAAATGATAATGTATTTCGACATGTTTGGTCCTAGCATGAAAGATCGGATTCTCGGCCAAACGGACTGTTGATATATTGTCACAGTGTAATGGAACTCCATCTTCTATTAGTTGGTTCAAGTCCTTTAAGAGTTGAGTCAACCAAGCACACTCTTGTGCTGCCATCGCTCCTGCTCTATATTCTGCTTCTGTGGTTGAGAGAGAAACAGTAGGTTTTCTCTTACTGCACCATGATATAGCTCCCGACCCAAGATTAAATACATCTCCTGTAGTCGATCTCCTGGTGTCATGGTATCCTGCATAATCAGCATCACAGTAGCCGCTAACCTTGCTTTGTACTCCATTCTTGTAGAAGAGTCCCCAATCAATTGTACCTTTAACATATCTCAAGATTCTTTTAACTACTTCAAGTGTGTCTTCCTTGGGTTCTGCATGAACCTGCTAACCACCTATTACGAAAGCTATGTCTGGTCTAGACAGAGTTAAATAGATAAGACTACCTACTATTTGCCTATACATTTTTGTATCCTTTAAGTCCTTTCCATCGTAGGCATACAACTTTAAGTTTGGCTCCATTAGGGTAAAGATCGGCTTACACTCAGCTAGCCCATACTTTTGAATGATATCTCTTGCATATTTTTCTTGACCAAGAAATATACCAGTTTCTGTTCTTTCAACTTCCAATCCTAGGAAGTGCTTCAACTCACCAAGCTCCTTCATTTGAAATCGAACTGATAAGTTTTTCTTTGTTCGTTGAATCTCATCTTTGTCATCTCCGGTGATGATTAGATCATCTACATATACAAGGAAAATTGATAATTTCCCCCTTGAGATTTCACGAACAAGCTCGAATCTGCTGGGGCAACATGATAACCACTTTGTACTAGGAACTCAGCAATCTTCCCGTACCATGCTCTGGGTGCCTGCTTCAAGCCATATAATGCCTTCTTCAACTTGCACACGTATTCTGGATTTTCATGATTCACAAATCCTTGGGGTTGATCAATATAAATGTCACGATCAAGTTCTCCATGTAGAAAAGCATTCTTCACATCCATATTCCATAATTTCCATGACTTACTTGCGGCCAAGGCTAGTAAGACACGAACTATAGTAATCTTTGCCACTGGACTGAACGTCTCATCATAATCTATGCCATACTCCTGAGCAAACCCGCGAACAACTAATTGAGCCTTGTATCGCTCGATCGTACCATCTAGGCGAATCTTTAACTTGTAAACCCATTTACAGGATATGGGTTTAACAGCTTCAGGTTTTGGCACTAAATTCCATGTTTGATTTTGTTTAAGTGCCAAAATCTCTTCTTCCATGGCCTTTCTCCACTCTGGACTCTTTGATGCTTCATCAAAGTTAGTTGGCTCTTTGACCTCAGCATAGGCAGCATCTATATACTTTGGATTTGGCCATCTATCTCTGTTAGACCTTCGTACTTGATGTTGTGAAGGCTCTTGTTGTTGCTCTTCCGGTTGATTATTCTGTACTTCATCTGGTGTTTCATGAATACCTGTTCTCCAAGGGCTTCTTGACTTGGATCGTACCTCCATTTTATTCGTCGGGGATTTTGGTTCCTCTATATCATCATTATTTTGAGATGAATCTAACTGTAACTTGATTTGTAGCTTCTCTTACAGCTCCTGTGTATCTGGCAACGCTACCTTGTTTGTGTACCATAAAGATGTCTCATCAAATACAACATTTCGTGAGACATATATCTTGTTTGTATTGGGATCACAACATCTCCAACCTTTCTTTTGTTCGTCGTATCCCACAAAAATGCAGTATATAGCTTTCTTTTCAAACTTACTTTGGTCTTCATCCGCAATAAACACATAACATACACAACCAAATACCCTGAAATAATTGACAGTTGGTTTTAAGTTATACATCTTCTGAAATGGTGAAACAAATTCCAACCTTGGTTGTGGTAGCCTGTTAGTGATATAGACCACCATCTTCATGCATTCTCCCCAAAACCTTGTATCAACATTCTTGGCATGTAGAAGACTTCTACACGTCTATGCTAGATGGCGGTTCTTCCTCTCCGCTACTTCATTCTGTTGTGGAGTTTTTGCACAAATGAGTTGTCTCCGGATGTTGAACTTCTTGAGGTAGTTGTTGAACTCATTTGAAGTGTATTTTCCTCCATTATCAGTGCGAAGGCACTTGATTTTTCTTCCGAGCTCACGTTCTACCGTGTCCTAGAATTCCCTGAATTTTTCAAAAACCTCATCTTTATGTTTTAAGAAGTATACCCACACATACCTTGAAAAATCATCAATGAAGGTTAACAAATATTGATAACCACGAGTTGATGGTTGTTTGATTTTTCCAAGAACATCTGAGTGCACCAGCTCCAACGGCTCCTTTGCTCTAAACTTTGACTCCTTGTACAGCAATTGATACGCCTTACCATATTGATATCCTGCACATACAGTATCATGGCGGATCTCAATTTGTGGGAGTCCTTTCAACATTGACTTTTACATCATAATCTTCAATTTGCTGTAGTTGACATGCCCGAGTCGTGCATGCCACAAGTCGCCTATGTCACTCTTTCTGGCCTTGTCTACATAGGCCTCTTCAGCTGACATCACATAGATAGCCTTCATTTTTGGTCCTTCTATGAAAGGTGTACCTATGACTTTTAATTCTTTATACACCTTCACATCATCTGGGCCGAATAGTACATAGTTACCTGAAGTTATTAATTGGGGTACTGACAATAAGTTCTTCTTCATCCCTGTGACATGATAAACATTTTCTAGTTGTATTTCTTCATGTCTGTACTTTTATGATAGATGCGTCTTGCCAATATGGGATATTGGAAAATGTGTGTTATTTGCTGTTACGATAACACGATCTCCTATGTACTTTGTTATGCTCGACAATTTTGACTCATCTCCGGTCATATGATTGGAACAGCCTGAATCAACGATCCAATCATTCTTGTAGTCGACTGACTGCTTACATACATCAGTAAGTGTATGTTCTTCTGTTGTGCCTTTCCCTCGTGCATCAACAATGTCTTTCTCTTCCACAAAGAAAGAAGTGTCGAAGTTCCAATCTTCTTCTCCAGCGTCTTCGTTCTTAGAAGATGTTGCGACATTTCCTTCAATTTTCTTGGACCAGCAATTTCTTGCGTAATGTCCCTTCTTGCCACAATTAAAACATTCCTCACTTTGATGATTCTTTTGTTGCCACAGGTTCTGACCACCCCGATTATTTTGAGCTCCTCAAGTTCCTCCTCACTGGAAACCTCTATCTTGGTTTCCTCGAACATCTCTTTCTTGACCATTGAATCTCCCGGCACCACGTCCTTGTCCTCGACCACGTCCTCGGTAGTCTCTCCTATTGGTGAAAAGAGCCGTCTCTTCACGGATGGTTGGTTGACTAGACATGGGTTTGTCTAGTTCCTCTTCGTTAATTAGCAAATTCTCCAGATCTGCTAAAGTTGGCTCGGTGGCCCAGCCCCGAGTTACCGTGATAATACTCTTGTACTCCGGCTTTAGTCCATGGATGATAATTCTTTTCATCCTGGTTGGTGTAATACCATTTTTTGGATCTAGTTTGGAAATCTCGTCACAGAGAGATTTTACCTTTGAGAAATATTGACTCACGGTCATATTTTGCTGGGAGATGGACAAAAGCTCATTTTCGAGCCTTTGTAATTTTGCGTCATTCTTCTTAGCGAAAACTCCTATTAATATGTCCCACGCTTCTTTCGACGTTTGGGCATCTTTGATTCGCTATAGAAATTCATCCTCCACAACTACGGTTAAAGCGTATATGGCTTTGCCTGCCTTAACCTTCCATTTCTTTATGATCTCAGGGTCAGCTACTGGTCTTTGAGGTGTAGCATCTGGTCGTGCCGGTGTTGAGGTCGAGGTGACAGAGGTCGTGTATGTGCTTCTAGCCTCCCTTGGTGGTGTTGTATCACTAGCCTCCCTTGGTGGTGTTGTATCACTACCATTTACAACATCCCATAAATCCTGTCCAAGCAGGTAAAACTTTATACGAGTACTCCATGACCCATAATTATTGTTGTTGAGTTTCTGAATAGAGTTTGTAAAATCTCCCATGATTTTTACAATGAATAGCACTTCATCTTCTACGGTGTGAACAGTGTCGTCTGTATGAACAGTATCGTCTGTATGGATGAACAGTACTTCGTCTTCTCCAAAAAATTCTACAATTTTCTGCAAATTTTTCACCTTCTGCAACCTTCTCTTGAGGCGCGTGAGAGCGCGTCCGAGCTCCGATTGGGCTGATTTCGGCGGCGTTGGATTCCTCTCCGAGAGACCTTCGATTTGATATATAATTGTGTATATATCGACCTCAGCTTTGATACCAAATGTTGGAAACAACTCTTGTGTTTCTCTCTTTTATTTCACAAAGTATATTACAACTTTTCTTGGTATATTACAATACTAACAGACCAGCCTTATTTATAGACTTCAGCATAAACTACTGACATCATTGCTTACATATAACATACATTTATTTATCCTACCTTATAAGAACATTGAACAAAGACTAGCAAACAATTTTGACTAGCCTACCATAGCCTACCGAGTTTGAATTCTAACAAACCATACCAGGTGGAAATTTAGTATATCCAGGTGGAGGAACGAGATAAATCTCTTCATCAATATAGCCGTGTAAAAAAGCATTATTAATGTCAAGCTGATGAAGTTCCCATTTATTTGCAGCAACTAAATCAACTAACGTCCTAACCGTTTTAAATTTTGTAACTGGACTGAAGGTATGTTTAAAGTCTTTACTTTTAATTTGTTTATCCCCTGGCCACTAGTCTAGCTTTACACCGTTCTAAAGAACCATCCGGGTTAAATTTGGTTTTATAAACCCACTTGGAGCCAATAGCCTTTTTACCATGAGGCAAACGAACAAATTCCTAAGTGTCGATATCTTTCAAAAGCAGCAATTTACTTGTCCATTGTGCAATCCATCGAGGATCTTGTTGAGCTTGAGAATATGAAGTAGGTTCGTGGACAGAAAGGACATTGGCTAAAGTGGCAAGATAAGAGCTATTTAAATGTGCCAACTCAGAATGAGAAATGACATAATGAACAAGATTGTGGTGAACAGATGGATGAGAAAAAATAAAATCTTGATATTTCTTTGGAAGAACAACAGTTCTAGAAGATTTTCGAGGACGCTGAGAAAAAGAAGCGTCTTTGCAAGGACTAACACTAATGTCAATATTTTCAGTTGATTGAAAATCAGTGGAAGGCCCATTATTGTCATGTAAAAAAAATAGATTGAGAAGAAGAATAATCTAAAACCGATGTATTTGGACTAGAAAGAAATTCTGGAATAGGAGAAGAATCTGGAAAAGTGCAGGATTTACAAGAGGAAAATTAGATGGAGGGTCCGGAGATTGTATAGAAACAGTAGAATCCTTAAAAGTAAATATGTGTTCTTGAAAAATCACATCTCGACTAAAAATAATTTTGTGAGTAGTCAAATCATACAGTTTATATCCTTTTTGAGCATATGGATATCCTAAAAATATACATCTCACAGTTCGAGGTGCTAATTTATCCGAAGATTTACAAGAAGCATAACATTGACAACCAACTACTCGTAAATGATTGTAATCAGGATGTTTACCCATGAGAATCTGATAAGGAGATTTCCAAGAAAGAACAGAAGTTGTCATTAGATTTATCAAATAAGTGACGGTTAACAAACAATCCCCCCAAAACTTAATTAGTAAAGAAGCATGAATTCTTAAAGCCCGGGCAGTCTCAAGAAGGTTTCTATGTTTTCGCTCCACCCTCCCATTTTGCTGTGGATTACCAGCAATAGATTTGTGATGAATAATGCCTTTTGATGCAAAAAGATAATGACAAAAATGTTGAACAAATTCACTGCCATTATCGCTTCGAACTATCTTACTGATTTTTGAAATGGGTTTGAGACATAGGACAAAAAACTTGCAATAATTTCAGGAACTTGAGTTTCATTGTGAACTAGATGAGTCCATTTAGTTCTTGAAAAATCATCTAAGATAGTTAAAAAATAAGTACAACCAGTTAAGGTAGGAGTTCTGTATAGTCCCCACTAGTCAATATGAATGAGATCAAAACATGCAGATGCAATGGATTGAGATACAGGAAATTGCAATTTATGAAATTTGGCTAACAAACATGCTTCACAATGAAATTCAGAAGTTTTACGCACTTTAAAATCTGACAAATATTGAAATTTAGAACAAGACATATGACGAAGTCTGGCATGTAGAGCTTGCAAAGACTTAGAATCAGTAGAAACATGAGAAACATAAGGAGAGGCAGCAACATCAGCAACAAGAGGAAGTTTCTTTGAGTAGAGTGTAAAGACTCCCAAGCCTCACACCAACAGCCATCACAGTGTTAGTTGTAAGGTCCTGGAAACAGCAAGAATTGCTATCAAACTTAGCAATTAAATGACATTGTTCAACCAACTCAACCGGACAGTAAGTTATGATTAAATTACGGTACATAAAACACATTTGACAAGGTAATTTGAGAATTCAGAACAACAGTTCCAACAATATTAACAGTAAAGTCTCTTTTGGAACCATAAGAAAGAGAATTTTGCTCACAAAATTATAGAAGTGGTCGTAGAATTATGAAGATTCGAAAAGGTGTGAACGAGGTGGGAACTGATTGATCCAGGTTTTTTTATCAGTAAGCCAATGCTTGCCTGAAGTTAGACAACTCAAACACTTGCCAAAAAACCCGGCTTAAAATCTCGTAAATAATTTTCTATTCTTGTAAAGAACAAACCAGTCTTATTCATAGGCTGTTTGATTTATTACTCGTAACTCAAAGTGCTCTGAAAATACATAACTAGGATCATAATATTTTTTAGAAAAATTATCTCTCACTTTCCTGTCTTTTGAGCAATTCCATAGCGCAGAATAAATATGGAAATTTTTAAATATATGTGATCATCCAGAGATACCCCAAGTCGATCTGGCCTGTTGAGTGAAATCCCACTCTCCAAGAAAATTCCAAACTCATTATTAAGACTGTGAAAACTTCAATTCTTCAGTCAAATTCGAGTTCTTACAGGTAGTTCCCTTTATTATTTAGTTTGTTGCTTTTCGTTCTATTTACATCTATATTTAGTTCCCTCTAAAACAAAATAAATACCAATCCACTTATTAGTAATTTATAACCTATGAAAAAAAAAAACTTAGTGATCAGATCACAAGCTCAGCTTGCAGATAATAGAAGAAAAAATACATATGCATGTTGAAAGAGAGACATTCACAACCTGTTGTTGCACATGTTATAATTGTCTTTAAGCTCCTGCATTCCCTTGATGCATACCAGGCTCTCTGTGTAGGAAATTACTTTTCTTGCAAGGCCCAAGTCACCACTAGAGCTTCTAAGATTAATATTAAGATTCCTAAACTGACGACTTTCGGCTTCAAATAGTGACACTTCATTATTATCGCGAAGTGTACCAGAAACTATAATGTCCCCATTGCCAAAACACACTCGAGGAATGTAACGTCTTTTGACTTTTAGCGAATCGGGCAGGACGTATTCTTCATGCCAAGTACCACTTTTCTCATCCAAGGTAAGGATAGCTTGTTTCTTTGGCGGAATGTAATCTACTATCTTACCAAGAGAGTCCATCCATTCTATATAACGAGTACTAATATGACCGGTGGCCCAAGGAAACTGCTTAAATACCTCACCATCAAAATTGAAGGCCACCAAATCAATCTGACCTGAATAAAATTCCACATAAGCGTATGGGCTCCCTTTCAAAATAGACAAGGTTTTAAAATTTACCCTAGGAAGTGTCTCATCCTTCCTAATTTCTTTCCAACCCTCCGTGTTACAAGAATATACATGAACTCGAATTGATCTCGTCTCATACGTAGGTCCAAATAACTCAAAGTGCATAATCTTAAAATCTCTGTTAAGTGAATCATAACAGAATACAGAATCTTGGTGATCGATCATAGTCCGTTGAGCTCTTGAAATAGACGGTTCTAAAACTGTTTTGAAGAAGTTAGTCACGGGGTTCCATATAAGAAACAAATGCGGTGCATGAATATGAGAACAACAGATGAGACCATTAGCCGAACCTATTAGTTTAACAGAGGGTAAATCAAAAATATACGATCTAGTATAGGCGTCCAACCCGAAGATTTTGTGACAGATTGCAAGTATCATATCATTCTTGGAGAAAATTGAACCATTGTTGTGTACGACAACGAAGTCGCTATAGTGATCAAGTTTCCTACTTACAAGAACAGAAGGGGCCGTAGTGTTATTATATTGAAGATTGAAAGATGTTTGAGCAAGGTAGGTATTGACTAAACCAGGTTTGGTGATCAAAGAAAGCCAACGCTTGCAAACTGCAGTTAATCGAATCAAAAATTTCACAGACAAACGACTTAATATTTCGTAAAAAATTAGCTCTTCTGGTAGAAAACTCGCCATGCTTACAAAACAATTAGCTGTATGTATAATGGCCTAATTTTATATGCACATCAGGCAAATTTATTAGGGATTTGGTATTGGAAATTGATAATTAGTTTTTTTTTTTAATTTGGAAAGTCACTCAAATATTTTAAACATTTTAAATATATTGATGTTTTTAAAATTCAATATTGTATAAATGGTTAGATGATAAAACTAACATATATTAAAAAACATAAAATGTTCCTCAAATATATCATTTATTATAAAATCTGAGTCAACCTATGTATAGTTAATATGCAGTTAGTCAATCAGAGAATTATGAATTATTTTAGGACCAAGAGATCATCCCTAAAATTTAAACCAATCATATTATATTAAAAAATTTCTTATTTAAGATTCTCATCCTACTATACTAACCATGGTTGGTTAACAATTCTAATCCTTTATTATCAAACCTGAGTCTACCACACCATCCAGTTAATTAATCATGTACCCAGTTAACCAATCAGAAAACTATGAATTATTTTAGAACCAATCATAGATCACTTCTAAATCATGGACCAATCAAATTAAAGCAAATTTGTTTCCTTATATAATTTAACTTGCTATCTTTTAACCAAGGTTAAACCCATCAATCATTCTAAATATATTTAAAATTTAAATCATGGACCAATCAAATTAAAACAAATCTGTTTCCTTATATAATTTAACTTGCTATCTTTTAACCAAGGTTAAACCCATCAATCATTCTAAATATATTTAAAATTGAATTATAATCCTAAATAGAATTACAAATAGAATCATAATATTATTAAAATTATTAAAATAGAAATCAAACCTAAGTCTACCACACCAATAATATTATATTTAAAATTTTCCTTATTTATCATTCTTATTCTATTATACTAACTATGGTTAGTTAACAATTCTAATTTAAATAGAGTAACTTACTTGATTTAACATATCCATATATTTTATTTTTTTAATGTCAAAAAATAATTATAATAAATTAATATTTTAAATCAAAATCAATCAGGATTATACAAATATAAAATATGCAAAACTTTGAATTATTTTAGTACCAATCAAAGGTCATTCCTAAATTTTAGACCAATCATATTATATTAAAATTTTTCTTTATTTACTATTCTCATTCTATTATACTAACTACGGTTAGTTAACAATTCAAATTTAAATAGAGTAACTTACTTAGATTTAACATATTCGTATATTTTATTTTTTTAATATAATAAATTAATATTTTAAATCAAAACCAATCAGGATTATATAAATATATATTATGAAGCAATTTTCGCAATATTAATTTTTCACACTTTGATTTATAGTTAATCATAATAACATTATTATATATTACGGATTAATTTTCACAAATATATATAAGAGCCAGTCAAAATTAACCACTAAAATTAAATTAATCATAGCATTCTCATCCTAATTTACTTATCGTGGTTACTTAACCTTCAAAATTTAAGTTATATAAACTTTTAAATTAATCAATTATTAAAAAAAGGCTAAATTCAACCAATTAAAATATTAAAAATGAAATTTAAACCAGTTATCATTAAAATTTTACTTATCGTTATTTTTCAAGAATTAATGGGACAAATAAATTGACTTGACGATATTTTTGAATTTTTCAAGATACTAAATATAATCTCAAATAGTATTAGACATTATTTGTTGTATAAATTATCAATCCAAAAAAAAAATTCATTACAGAATCAATAAAAATATTGTTAGTGAATATTTATATAGCAAATTGGTTAACTAAGCGCAAAAATTCTAAAAAATCATTTTTTTTTATTTCATAGCAAATTGGTCAACTCAGCGCAAAAATTCTAATAAATCACTATATTTGCTATGGTTAATTATTTATCAACAAAATGGCATATATTATCATCCACACAAATAATCATTCAAATTTTCTTTTAAATCACTAATTTTTTTTAGGTAAATGATTTACACATTTACCTAAAATAAATTATATAATATATAATATATTATGATTATGTAAAAGGACAAATATATAATAATGTGATTATGTGTTTATATATTACACATTTGATTTTAGTTTCATGTATAGTTTTCTATTTTAACATGTTAATCAAATAGAAAAAAGATAGGTGATACTCATTTTCAAATATTTTATTTTACGCGTTTGGATGACAACGGGTTGGGTTTGATCCGAATTTTGTAAAATTCAAACCCACATCCAAATATTTTTGGGTTTTAAAAATAAATCCAAATCCAAAATTCAATATCTAAAACCAAATTCGTCGGATTTCGGATTACATTTGACTTTTTTGGGTATCCAAAATTAGTAATAATGTAGTCAAAATTAAAATAATTGTTACACGCAAACAATATTAAGTATATTTATACAAAAATTAAAAAGTAAAATGATTAACTTAAGTAGTCAAAATATAACATATTATACGAATTAATATACTAAGTAAAATTTAAAATATGTTAAAAAAATAATTATTTTTATACATAGAAATGAAACATTAATGTAAACAAAATTACATCTTGAATATATAAATAAAATTAGATATTGAGAAATATAAGTTCTAATTACTAAATTAGTATTGACTATTTCTAATGAAATATTTGAAAAAAAATAAACAAAATAATATGTCTTACATCTAAAATATTACATGAAATAATTTCAAATTAATGTATTATATTACATATGTATAGGGTTTCGATAGTGTATTGGGTTTCAGATTTTGGATAGGTTATCGGTTCAGTACAACTTAAATCCAAATGCAAATCGAAACTATTTCGATTTTAAAATTTATATCCAAACCTGAATCCAAAAATTAGGGTTTGGGTTCGAATGGGGTACCATAATATCGAATTAATTTCCCTTCCTTATTAATGCGTAAAAGAAAACTAATATTCAATATACCATATTCTGAAGGAAAAGAATAAAAAAATTCAACATACAAATTCCCAAACTAAATATGCACATTTAAAGTTGTCATTAAAAACAAACTGACCATAAACTCTAACAGATATATCTTACTCAAATAACGGGATGTATTGGATTTGTTTGGTTAATTGATAATGTTTATTTTGCTATAGTACTAAATCAAATAACTAATAAAAGAACATAAAATTTGTAAAAATGATATGGAACAAACACATAGGAAACTTAAAATATGGATAAAAAACTTATGAACTTGGTTGAAATATTCTAAAAAATGAGAGAAATCAAATGTAAAATAAAATTAAGAAAAAACAATAAAGAGAAGTTTGGAATGTTTGAGCTGGGATGTGAATGGTATGATAATTGTTTGATAATATTGATATTAATGCAATTGGTATAAATTGACGATAATTTATACTTAAATTTTAATGAAATTATCTTTTTTTATATAAATAATGAATAATATTATGTTTATATTAATTAATTAATAAATTTTATCATTCGGTGCGTAGCACGGGTAGAACACTAACCAATCAAAATATGATAACTAACTTTTTGAGATTTTTTTAGGGACCTCTAGAATTAATCTAGAAAATTGCTCATTTCCTATTTTATTTTCATTTATAGAATGAAAAATATGTATTTGATTTATTTTTTCTATTAGTACTAATTAAGTTTTTACTGTTTTCAACGCCTGATTCTCAAACATGATTATATTGAACCGAACTTTCCGTAATAATATCATAAAATGTCGTTAAATTACTTGGGCAAAAAACAAAAAGGAATAAGAAAATTGATATGTATCGCAGGTAAATTTTATCATATATCAAATGAATGTGTTTTGATATTAATCTTTTTTTATATAAACAAATTTTGAATTTTTTTTAACACGCATCCATACAATTATACATAATTTGAGAAAAGTTACTTAGAGATGCATATTGGCTTCGCAACACTCAAAACAAAATATAACAAAATAATTTATTTTTTAATACATTATATATTTTTGTAACTATTTTAAATTTTTAAAATTGTGTTTTCGGTGCGTAGCACGGGTAAAATGCTAGTTTAAAATTATAAAACCTGAGTCTACCCATGTATAGTTAATATGTAGTTAGCCAATCAGAAAATTATGAATTATTTTTGGACCAATCAGAGATCATCTCTAAATTTTAGACCAATCATATTATATTAAAAAATTTCCTTATTTAAGATTCTCATCCTACTATACTAATCATGGTTGGTTAACAATTCTAATTTAAATATAGTAGTTACTTGATTTAACATATCTATATATTACATATTTTTTAATGTCAAAAATATTTATAATAAATTACTATTATATACTAAAATGATCAATTAGGATTATTATAACATTACCTGAATTTCAAAATATTAACTAATTTACCCCCTATTTTGATTTACAATTAATCATAATCACACTAATATATATATATTAAGGATTAATTTTCACAAATATATATTAAAGTCAATCAGAATTAACCACTAAAATTAAAACAATAGTATCATTGTCATCCTAATTTACTTATTTGGTTACTTAACAATTTTATTTTAAATACAATGATTATTTTATTAAACAATGACATATTAATATATCTATTTTATCTATAATATATAATACTTTAACATCTCAAACTCTACAATCAAATTTTATAAATATGCTATTATTGAATTAAAATTTCTTGAAATTAAAAAATATATACCACATTAATTTAATTATGCGTTCAAAAATTAAGTTATATAAACTTTTGAATTAATCAATTATAAAAAAAATAGATTCATACAATTAAAATATTAAAACGAATTTTAAACCAATTATCTTTTAATATTTTACGTATGAATATTTTTAATATGCAATAACTAATGTAACAAACAAATTGATGTGACAACATATTTGAATTATTCAAAATATCAAATATACTCTTAAATATTAGGAAAATTCTTAATGGTACACCTATAGAATTGGCTTTTCCCAATGGTAACCAAAATGTTTTTGGCTTCTGAGTGGTACCATCGAAGTATCAACTCGTTCCCAACCATGCCACTTCCGTTAACAAACGTTAAACAAATGTTTATTAAGGCGATTATGACCATATAAACAACCAAAAATAACAAAAATAACAGCCAAATGAAAACTAATAACAATGTCAAAATATATAGATAATCAGTCTTATAAAAAAAACAGCCATAAACATCCAATGTACTGATTGTTGCTAACAACATCATACCAAAAAATTGTTTACTTTAACTTTAGTCAGTTCATAATTTGGGTTTACTTTGAATTTTTGATGGACTTTATGCTATATAATGGTACAATCTGATATGAAATTGTTGCCACAATTGGTATTGTTTTGGTATGAAATTGTAGCAACAAGTGGTATTTTTTTGGTATGATGTTGTTAGCAACAATCAGTACATTGGATGTTTATGACTGTTTTTGTATAAGACTGATTATCTATATATTATGACATTGTTATTAGTTTTAATTTGGCCGTTATTTTTGTCATTTTTGGTTGTTTGTATGGTCATAATTGCCTTAATAAACGTTTGTTTAACGTTTGTTAACGGAAGTGGCATGGCTGGGAATGAGTTGATACTTCGATGGTACCATTGAGAAGCCAAAAACATTTTGGTTATCATCGTGAAAAGCCAATTCTACAGGTGTACCATTGAGAATTTCCCTAAATATTATTAGGCTATTAGACATTGATTGTGTATAAATTATCAATCAAAAAGCAATAATCAATACAAAATCAATGAAATATTGTTACAGAATATTTCCATAATAAATTAGTCAACTCAGCTCAAATTTATTCAAACAATTATTGGTATAAATTAATTGTGTATAAATATTATACGGGTATGTAATATTATTTATTGTGTATAAATTAATAATTTTATGCGTGATTAATTCATTAATAAAAAGACATATAATATATACAAAAATAATAAATTTTCCTATAAATCACTATTTTTTATAGGTAATTAATTCATCAATAAAAGGGCGTGCAACATCTTTAAAAATAATCAGAATTGAATAAATACATGGTAAATCAAATTAGGATTTCCTTCATCCAATCGTTGAGAAAATCTTCAATTGTGGTACATACGTCACTTATATTACTGAAATCTACAACCTTCAACCTTCTTTGCGAGATAATTTAACAGTTTGTTATGATCATGAGGAATATGTATATCTGATTTGTCTAAAAGTATTCGAGTAATCGATCATAATTGCGATTCTACACTACCTAAATCGGTGAACTAATATAACAAAATCTATATGTGTTGACAAAATCCACCAACGGGATACTAGACTCTAAATAAATAGAGATATTTGTCGAAAAATAAAGTAAAATTAAGGAAAAGAAAAGGGGACTTATCATTCATAATGAGATAGTAAAAAAATCGAATATTTCGACAAATAAAACCCACCAACGAGATACTTATTAAGAAAGCCTAAAATATAGATAAAAAAATTAATAACTTGGTAGAAAAATTCAATACAAAATAGTTATTAACAAGAAACAAAATTAAGAAAAAATTAAAAAAAGGAGGGTTCGAGACTTTACGCTGTCTTTTATTTTGTAGCATCTCAATGTTGTTCTAAATTACGTAGTTACATATTTATATATGTTGGATACATAATAATATTCATGTAATTGTCATATTTTTTATATTCGGGGATTTTATTTCTTTTCGTGTACACAAAAAAATTCGTGTAGTTTAGTGTAGGGGTTGCAATTTCCGACCAAACCCGAAACACGATACGAACCCAACCCGAGAAAATACGAATTTGGGTCAACAAATATTCAACCCGAAACTACCAGGTACAATCAGACACGAACCCGAAACCCGAAAACGACCCGAAAATTAATGAACCCTCTTTTTATAACCATGCTTTTGAAATGCTTTATATTTAAAATAACTAAATTTAAGTACAAAAAAGTAATTTTCACGTGCAATGGTAAAGACTCGCTAGTTAATTTATAATTATTTAATAGTAATAAAAATATTTTCTATATGTCATGTCCTTTTTTACACCTCACAATGGGTATAGTACATATTATATATTTGAATTGTAACTTTTACATGCACTGAAAGAGAAATAAACCGTTTTTCTTAAAATTTTTGCAAAAGCAATCATTCTCTATAAATCGGGACAAAGGGAGTATATATAATATAAGAGCATATTTTCAATCACTCTAAAAAAGAGTTAAGGTGGTGAACCCCGAAATGACCTGAAACCCGACACGAACCCGGTAGATACGGGTTAGGGTTAGAAAAAATCAACCCGAAACAACCAGGTACAATCTAACCCGACACGAACCTGACCCACACTACGCCATAGATTGCTTATAGCAATCCCAAAACTATGTTACCATAGACCCTGTTTAAAGTTGCTATAGACCAAAACCAAGCTATGGTAACACTTCAGCTGTGTTAGGTTCTCAGCAGTAACTATAGGTATCAAAGGTAACATCAAAAACAACCTATGGTAACATGGCAAATGAGGTTGCTAAAAACCTCTATAGCAACATCTTAAACACTCTACATCAACATAGTTTATGTGTTACAATAGATGTTACAATTTTGCACAGGGGCAATTGTGGGGCCCACATCTAGGTGGGGTCCACAATCTCTTATAACACCCTCTTTTACTAATTGTAACACATTGAATGTTACATAATTAAAATCATTTCACTACTACAGATTTCAATTCAATTATTTTTCTAGCTACCATTTCTTGTACTTGTAATATTCCTAAAAACTCATAAATTTAACAACAAATACAATAAAATCTAGACAATGTAGAACCCAAATCACAACAAGAAATAGTGTAACTCATATTACTACTGAATTCAAATATATTACAAATATCATAAAATAAATTAAAAACCAAAAATAGCGCCAACAAAGGTCTTTCTGATTGATCCGTACAATATAACAAAATCTAAGTAGAACAACTGATTGAAATAAAGCATAGAAAAGCTAATTTTAGTAACAATTTTCCCTTGAGGAACCAGTTGTACAATTATCCCGCCAAATTCTTCTCGAAGTGAACCATTTTATCCTCCTCTAGGCACTGAATATAATCGTCATACATAAGCAAACAAAATAAATTAGAAAACAAAATAAATTGAAATAATCAAACAACTTAAAGTAAAAGAAAAACCTGTTTTGCAGGACTCATCCCCTTTGTTTTTAAATCTCGCATAACATCTCACCATATTCGTTGACCTCTGAAATGCAATCCATAGTAATACACAGGGTAAGAACAGATAGAAAGGTTTATGGAACCTGCTTCGCAGGTATTAAATTTTAAAGTCTGTCCTATTATGCAGGCATCTCATATGTCAGTTATAACCTTAATCAGGATAATCACATGCCAACATTGTTGTTTTCTTGGGATATATGACTGAAGTTAAAGAGTATATTCTTATCTAAAATATATGTCACTGCAAATGTATCCTAGTTACCACCTATTTTGCATCCAGCAGTTCAACTTATCAGTATTCAAGCCTTTACATAATATTGAATCTTCAACTTGATCTGTTAACAACCTCCATTCTCCTTTTTCTAGTTTTAATTTTGTTGTGTAATAAATATAAGAGTAGAAACAAATAAAAAAAATTACATAAGTCTAAGATTATATTTCTGGGAGAGTGAAATTTGGTATTTAGGAGGATACCAAGTACAAAAAGCTGAGGAATTTCTCCTGGTGTGAGATGTGCAGCTGCAAACACTGCAGCACTAACAAGAAGAGTCAATGGAGTTGGCAACCTGCATAGGAAAAACTCAAACATGAGAATGTCTATGACGTCATTAATTCACATATGCACATCATATTTATATGAGTGACGATTGTAGTGGATTCAATGTCTTTTTGTCCAATCATCAACTTAAATAGAGGAATTCCAGTCATATCTAATCTATCTAGGCCCATCTCCGATGTATAATAGGCATTATAGATTTAGACGAACTGTTCTTTCTTCTATCAACCATTTTCTCCAAGCTTGTCATGGTTCTATGGATATATCAAAGAATGGTGAAAGTACACAAGTGATATCGTCTCCTACTTCTCTCTAGTTCTCTTACAGTCTTACTAGGTTTAACTACCAAGTACGAAATGTTGTTAAGTTACTAGGTGTGGTTATATCTAATTACAATTTCAAAGAAATCATACCATTTAGTAAGGGACACCATAAAAAATCCTCGAAATATGGTCTCCTCAAGAAGTGGAGCAAAGACACCAGTAATGCCAACCAACAAACAGTGCTGCATTGATATCAATAAATTATCAATTTCGTGTTTATCTAAAGACTTAAATTTGCACAACCAAAAATATATGAATCTAGATGAATATACAAGTGGCACCTGGCAAGTATCAAAACATGGAAAGGAAAGTACCTGGTACATGAAGATCCAATCAAAGGAAGCAAGAGAACAAGTGCATCAGTCCGAAATAAGTTTGTAGAACTAAATCAATGAGAATAATATATAAGATGAATAGAATGATTAAGTGGATCTGATTGCTATGACTAAAGTAGTTACAAGATAACTCAATGACCTAAACAAGATACACTGCATGCTCAATTGACTGCATCATCCACCACACATATGATGCAAGGCAAAGCAGTAGGTGAACTGGTCCTACCAAGTCCCAACCATACACTGATAAATAAACCTTTATTCATTCTTATCTAAATACATTAAGAGCACTTCAATAAATTCAACTGATACCATACATTTTTTTGTCATACATTTAGGAATTGCACAAATACAGACATAATTGTCTTTTATATATAACGGTGGAATTAGATAATCTGAAATATTAATGTATATAATCATACACACAACCACTTCTATTTTATTCTTAGTGCCCATATCTTTTCAATTGTCAGGCTACATGCTGTGTGGCACTTATGAAAATAATAGAGAATAGTTTAGGACAAATCAGGGCATGCTTCACATAGCGGAAGAACCAATAGTATACGTTTCACTGAAGGATAAGAGATACCATTGACAACAGACGCGGTCCTATGTGCTTGGCAATGAAATTCTTATCGTCAAATTTACTTCCATATATTGATACACAACCACTTCCAATATGGCAAAGTGAAAAAGATAAATGATTCTAGATACCAAAGATTTGAATCGATAACAGTCTATGTTCTTTTACAAAGAGGAAAAGGAACTTACCTCGTACCAATAGATAAAACCTTGTAAAATATTCAAACGTCTGGCAATTTTTCGGCATTGACGAAGTCTCTTTTGAACATTTGCACACATGAATTTCAGGAAAATATTAGTTTGACTGCAATACATAACTGAAAGAGGAAAAAGGGATAAAGTTTATGAAACAATAATAATCAGAAAATTTATGTTTTTTAAAGAAAGATCTTGAAATGATACTATGGTAACCCAGAACCGTAAGGATGTTCTGCGGAATCAAAGGCATTTTCAGCAAACTCTCTAACAGTAGAGTAAAGGTACTCTCCAAGCTAAATATAAGAAGAGTAAAACATGTAAGTGTATAAGAGTAAAATCAAAAGGTATATAAAATGAAACACTATAATAATGGAACCAAAGTGAGATCGAGAGATAGAGAACACAATTTGAACCAAATTGAAGCCCTAAAACCCCAAATTGAACTCAATTTGAAGCCCCAAATGAACCCATACTGAATCCCTAATTCCCAATTGAAGTATCAAAATCAAGTATACAATTAAATACCTTAATCAAAGCTTTAAACTCGAACCCCAGAGAGACAGAGAGATGGTCGAGAGTGTGCAGAGAGAGAGAGATAACGAGTTATTGAAGCCCTAATCAAGAACGTTTTGAAGCCCTAGTCGCCCTTTAATTCGTTCTTCATTTCGTTCTTCATAGAGACAAAGAAAGTGATGACTGATGAGTGATTGAGTGGGAGTGAGTGTGGTGGAGAGAAATTTTAGGTCAGGAGAGTTTAGGTGAGGGAGGGATTGAGGCGGAAACAGAGACAAGTGGGAGAGGCGAGAGAGAAAAGTGAACATAAGTGAGACCTAATTCTAATTTTTCGTTTTGCCGCTCTCTTTTTCGTTTGCCGCTCGGCCCTTCTCTGTTTTTGTTTGCAGCCCATCTCAATATTTCAGTGTACTTTTTTCCCAAAAAATATTTTAATGTATCTTAATTTGTTGGTATTAATAAATTATAATTTTTAAATCTATTATTTTCATTATTTTGAAATAATTCACAGTGTATGCAAATTATCATTTTCTCTATTAAACTTTTTAATGAATTTAATCAAAATTTAATAATTTTTTAATATTACTTTATTTTGAAAACATTTTTATTCTAAATTTATTAAAAATATTTTAATATTTATGAAATTTAAATAATTTAATTATTAATGGAATATTAATTTTTATAAACATAACTTCAATGCTTTTATTAAAATTAATTACTTTTAAAGTCAAATAATTATTAAATCATTAAAATGATAACTTCAACGATTTTGTTAAAATTAATTATTTTTAAAGTAAAATAATTATTAAATCATTAATTTTAAATAAAATAAAAATTTTGTTCATGACTACTCTATGGTAACACATCTCATGGTGTTGCCCACTGTAACACCTTTTATAACTAAAGTAACATACTTTTGTGGATTTGGTAACACCACAATCACAAGGTTGCGATAGCTCAAAAACTCCTTAGCTATGGTAACATCCAAGAAGGTAACACCCATGCCAAAAGGTTGCAATAGGTCATCTATGGCGTAATGCCAAAACCTGAAATTGCCAACCCTAGTTTAGTGTCATTTTGTGTCAGAATTTCAGGTACACGATTTAATTTCATGTCGTTTCGTGCAAGATCATAAAGTACATGACATGAATGTACACAATACAAATGATTTGTTAAGTCTACATAAGCGCTTTCTTGATATATGTTGGAAAACTATATTCATTGTTAAAAGAAAATGAATTTCATGTTATTTACCCGATAATTAAATTACAAGAATGCATATATAATAATGTAATTAAGTGTTTATATATTACACGCTCGATTTCAATTTTATAGGTATTATTTTATTAACAAGTTAGTCAAATATAAAGAAGATAGGTGATACTCATTTTCAAATGTCTTATTTTACAAGTAAAAGAAAACTAAAATTTTATATACCATGTTTTAATATAAAAGAATGATCCAACATACAAAATCCCAAACTTAAAATATACATTTTAAGTTATCATTACGAGCAAGCTGAACAAGCTGAGAGTAATCACCATAAACTTTAACAGTCATATCTTACTTTAAAAGCGCGATATATTAGATTAGTTTGGTTGATTGATAATATTTATTTTTCTGTTATAAATTAATTCACCACTTAAAGGACATAATTTATAAAAGTGATATGGAACAAATACATAACAAACTTGATTACATGAAAGTTTCCTTTGTCATAATTACGTTTGTTTCATGTATCTTGCATAGTAGTAGTAGTAGAGATCCTTTCTCATATCATTGAAACATGCAATCTTTTTTTGAGAGATAATCTAATGATTTATTGTGATCGTGAAAAATAAGTATGTTTTAATATGTATTCAAAAAATTGACCACGACACATACAAATTTCAATGAATTGATATACATATTATAGGATCCACAGTACTGAACATTTAAATATACCAAATTCCTAAAAAGCAAAACCCAAAATATGGGTAAAATTTTATTAAATTGGTAGAAATATTCTCAAAAAAGAGAAATTAAATGAAAACTAAACTTAAGAAAAAACATTAAAGAGGGGTTTTGGACTTTCAGCAGGGTTGTAAATGTTTTGGTGATTGGATGATGATATTAATGTAATTGATATGAATTGACGGATAAGTAATTTTATACTTAAGTTAATTTATACTCTAATAAAAAAATTTAAATAATAATTAAAATAATATGTTTATATTAACTAATTAATACACTTAACCGATCGGCGTGTAGCACGGGTAGAACGCTAATTAATAAACAAAAAAATTCTAGTTACACATTATAATTTATTTAGGTAAATTAAATTTATTTTGAAGAAAAAGTTTCTCTAAAATTGACATTTTCTATATCTATTTATACGTCAATACAATATTTCAAAAATTGAAATATTACCAAAATCTGGTGATTGAATTCAGTGGATCATTGAATCTATTTATTTTTATACATAATAAGCATAAGAGGATATTATCCAATTTTTTTAAATACGATCGTCAACCAAACTAATACAAATTGTTGGATTTAAAATAAATAGGCGTGAACCGTTAAAATTAATATTAAAAATTTTATTGATTTATAGTAGAATTATATTATACTAAAAAGTAAATTTAATTATCAATACCAAATATAATTAGGTCTTTCAAATCAATATATATATAAAGGAGTATATCGGGAGTTTAGGTGGCGCTCTAATATCGTCTCAATCGATTTTTCTAATTTTCTAGAATTTTAAACACTAACAAATATAAAAATATCAATTAGCATATTAGAAGTAGAATAGGTGTTCAAATTTATAAAGGAGAAGAGTTCGAATTTATAGGAAAGACATATGATTAGAAGTTCTATTGGAAGTATAATAAGTATTTATAAGGCATACGATTAAAAGTTCTATTGGAAGTAGAATAATAGTTCGAATTTATAGAGAATAAGAGTTCGATTTTATAGAAAAAGTATATAAATAAAAGTTCTACAAGAACTAGAATAGGTGTTTGAATATATAGAGCAGACATATAATTAAATATTTTATAGAAAGTACGATCTTCTTAAATTATATATTTTTTTATATAAGTTAATTATACTTATATTAGGAAAATTTATTCATAAATCCAATACTATTGTCATGAAAAAAGTCACCGTATTTAAAAAGAAAAGAATTGATGTGTTTAAGTAATAAAAGAACAATGAGTAAAAGAACAATCTTATGCAGAAATCCTAAATAAATACAGGAGTATCTATAATATAAAGAGAAAATAAGATGTGTTTTCATTTTCTAAAACTCCAAAATTTTAGAAAATCTAGAGAAAGTATAAATTGGAATTCACTCTATTTTTTAGGTTTTGATTTTAAGGAAAAAAATTGTTGTGTAAGATAAGTATCATCAATAATATGTAATAAAGTTAGAATTTCGATCCCAAACGAGAGCGGCTCAAAACGTGTTTAACGGGAAGACGGCTCACTATAAAAGATCGTACTAGCTATTAAAATATCATATGATGTTATAAATTTTATTTTATTTTTGGGATTTGATTTTTATGGATAAACATTATCATACAAGTAATATATGTAAAACTTAGGTTTTTGGTCTTAACGAGAGAGCGAATCAATAGTAATAAATGTGTTTAACAAGAAAGCGGTTCATTAGATAAGACCGTATAAAAGATGTTTAAATATATAATTAATACATTAAATAAAAATTTTTATTGGAAGTAGAATACGAGGAAGGTGGTGACATCTTATACGATTTTTTAAAACTATACATCTTTTTTCCTAGAAATCTTTTAGTTTAACTTTTTTATACAAGTTAATTATACTTGCATTACAAAAATATATCTATAAATGTAATATTATTCCCGTAACAAAAAGACTTCGTATTTTAATTTTTTTTTTTGATATGTTAACATAACAGAAAGACATTCCCATGCAGAAACTGTAAATAAATACAAGAATATCTATAATATACAAAAAATATAAGATGTGTTTTCATCTTTTAAAACTCCATAAATATTAGAAAGTTTAAAGAATATAAAAATTGGAACTTACTATCTTTATATAATGAAGTTATAATTTCGGTTTCAAATAAGAGCGGCTCGAAACGTATTTAACAGGAAGACGGCTCGCTAGAAAAGATTGTATTTGCTATTAGAATTTGATACTGAAGTCATAATTTTTTTTATTTTTACGGTTCGATTTTATAGATAAAAAATATTATATAAATTGTTAAAAAGTTGGGATTTCGGTTTTAACGAGAGAGCAGCTCAATCGAAAGAATCGTATTTAACAAGAAATTGATTCATTAGAGAAAATTATTTAATTATTAAAATTTAATATTAATATTATAATATAACGTAAATGTATTGAATTTTTTTAAAAATATTGTAATGCCGCCGCGAAGCGCGGCTTTATCAACTAGTTGAATATAATTAAATTGAATTTTAGGAATAATACTGGAAATTAAGTTTATTTGATTTATTGTAGGATAATTTTCAAATACTAAAAAATTAATTTTAATCTAAATTAAATATAAATTGATATTCTAAAATGAATAAAACTAGTAATTAATGTAAAAATTCGTATGTTTCTGTAAAGATCTTGTAGCAAGGTGAAATATCTGTATAAAATTTTAAAGTATTTAGTAATTATTTTGACAATTGTATCTTTTATAGAACAAAAGTAAGATTTTTATTAATTTTGTCCAGAAACAAAGTTCATTTTTTATTTGATCATATTATTTAAACTGATAATTATTAAATAATTATATTATTTTTCATAAAAATTAACATAATTAATATATAATTTATCATATTAACCAAATATGAAAAATAATATTAAAACAAATAAAATAAAAAATTATAAACAATATGAAGAAGTATTAAACAGACACTCATTAATAAAAAAATTTAAATATAATATTATTATAATATATGGGTAATGCTAAACATAGCCCTTGGGGCTATGGTTAAGAATGAATGTAAATTGATAAATGCATTTAATATGCTAGTTCTGCACGTAATTCATCAATTTTGCACGAATCTCAATATGATTGTTTAGAAATTTGAAAATTTTGTTAGTGGATATTGATGTGAATATAGGGGGTCCACTATTATTACTTGAAAAATTAAATTAGTGTTATAAAGAAACATTGAAAAACCAAAAATTAATCAAATAACTAAAACTAAATTTGAAAACATGAGAATATTTAATACTTAACCATAACCCTTGGGACTATAGTTTGCATTTCCCAAAATATATTTACAACTCAAAAATTATCTTCCAAGTCATCACATCACATGAGCAAAATCATAAATTTGTCCATATTGAAAGTCCCAATCTTGAAGAACAAGACATTGGTATACACAATTTCCCATCCGCACGATATATAATAACGTACATCAAATAACGTACATCAATAAAAACATGCACTACTCCACACACATAGCCCATAGTTTCATGTCATAATATAATAATAATAATATTCTCTTTTATCTCATTTTATATGTCTTTTTTAATTTTTTAGTAATCAAATTAACAATTTCTAATTAAATATTAAAAATTATTGAGTAATTACTTTTTAAAAACGAAAAATTACATTTTAATATAGATTTGATATATTTTTTTAATGATATAATTATTTTTAATTTTTCAAATTATATAATAGATATAATTTTAATATTTAATTTGAACAATTAAAAATCAAAATGACGTACATTTTGGACCTTTACCTTTGGATCGAACTAATCCATTGACACCAATAGTTCAAATATATAGATCCTGTTTGGCAATTAGCTGGAGAGAATTGAATTGGATGTTTTGACTAACTACTTTGAGTAACGGATTGAATTAGATATTTTGAAAAAATTTATTTGGTAGTAAGCTGTTGTACAAATTTCTAATTCAAAAAACTCCTAAAAGCAGCTTTTTCAAAATTAACTTATTCGCTTCAATAACTTATTTCAAAAAAGCTATTTCAATCGAGTAACTACCAAACACGCATATTAGACGACTTACCTCAATTCTCTAATTTTTACTAAAATCTCTAACTTTCTCCCGGGTGAAGGACAAGTTTACCTTTTTTTTAACAAAACTTACCAAAATAATCATTCTCATAATTTTTGACAAAAATACCCGATTAGATAATCATTCACCAAATGGGTAACCGGGACACGCATTTGGTAAATGCGTTTCTTTCACGATCACTATTTAAAATAAAGATTCTGCTTGGGATACGCATTCTCTACATGCGTGTTCAATGAAAATACATGTGAAGAATGTTTATCCTAGGCAGAATCTTTTTCTTTAAAAAAGAGATTGGAAAAGATACACATTTATCAAATACGTGTCCAGTTACCCATTTGGCAAATGCGTATCCAAACATGTATTTTTGCTAACTTTTCCAAAATCGAATATTTTCATTAATTTTTTTCAAAAATGAATCATTTTTGTCATTTTCTCCCCCAAACACCACCTTATTTTTGCAGATTCCCATAAAACCATAGTTTTACTTCTAAATCCCCGTTTAGTCCCCTCGTACAGTCCTTTTTCCTTTCCTTTTTTTAAGAGCGAGTCCAGTCCTTTTCTTGACCGACCATTTTCAATTCTTGGGGTGTGACTCAAATTTACACAAGTAAACCACATTGATTAGACCTCACCAATCTTGTGTTTACTTACAGTGTTCTGTATGTATAACTTGATTGATACCGTTTGTTATTTTTCTTGAATATTCATTGGCAATCAGCTTGTGGATCATCTAGCACTTTTTCAATTAGGTAAAGGGTTTTTCTTTAATTTTACTGGTTTTTAGCTTCTGGGTATTGTTAAAGTTTGTATCTTTCTGAGAGTTATGGTGATGATCTCACTTGGTGGGGCTTATGTTTGTGTTTGTTGAGATTAGTTTGAATAGAATATTGGGATTTTTTTTTTTTGGATCTCTCTGGAAATATTTAGTTTAAATTGTTTTTTTTAGTAAATTTACTATGGCTTGCTGAATAGACACAAGCTTAGGTTGTGTTTGTAACTTGTATTTTGTAGTTCATGTTTGCTGAATAGACACAAGCTTAAGTTGTGTTTTTGTGTGTTATTGATCATAGTGAAATATGTATTAAAGCTATGATATCTGTGATTCTGTGGCAATTCTAATGAAGGTGTTATTTGCTGCATATATATGTATATAACTGATATTTACTTCTTTAAAGATTTTGACGATTTTTTCGTGCTTAATGATGTGAAGAAATTGTAATGCTAATCCACCTAGGTGATGAAGTCACATAATCACTTGTTCATTATTTGAACTCTAGGTTACTTGTTTAGAAGATCTGACATGCCAACCATATTCTTCTGTGTGACGAACATTGCTTCTGTTGCCAACTGAGTCCTTCGCCTACTGTACAGTCTAACATAAGTTTATGATGCTTGATGAAGCACTCTTATCTGAGATAAAAATTTCTGTGGAGCACTTTATCTACTCAAATATACCTTTTTTTTTCCTACAGGATATGGGTGGATAATGCTCAAATCATCAATGATAGCATCATTTTCTTAAGAAGCCAGTTTATTATCTATATGGTCGAATTGATACGTCTTTATGGCGGTTTCTAAAAAAACAGCGTTGAAGTTGAGATCTGTTCAGAATCAGGCAGTATTGGTCAAGAGCTACTTACTTTCTGATCCGTTCATATTGTACACTTCTGTCCTTAGTGGTGTATTCATGAGCAAAATGGCAAGTTCAAATCCTACGGTCTTTATTACATTTTTGTTATTTTCTTTGGCCTAGATAATAGTTAATTCATCGAATTTTGAGATGTGATAGATATCACTTCTCAGTGTTTGGACAAGACTTCGTACTTTTGCATATGTACTTGTGCAGTTGTGCTGTCAATGTATGATCTTGTATGTATATACCAGTCTTATGAGTTGTTCGCGTAGTTATATGTTGTCAATCTTCCTAAATTTCTATACCGAATTTGTGAGCAAAAGTTATCTTCTTGTTATATTACTCAATTATAATAAGTTCTCACTCTCGCAGGTCTATGATTTGTCTCACTTAGTCAGCAGTTCTTACTTCAGGACATATGGTAGCCTTACCAAAATTCAGCGAATCGAGTGGAATAACCGGTGAGCTGAATAAATTTTTCCTTTTTTTCATTATCCCGTTAACCTTATACTGCTAGAGTTTCTATTTATCAAGTCGACTTTTTAAAATACTTTATAATATTTCATAGCTCTACCCTTCAGCAATTACTCTCACCCAATTAGTCTGGTGTAAAAAACATGGTTGTTGTTGTTGTATGCTTTTTGTGGTTTTCTTCTCATAATTTAGGCATGGAATGTGTGCGCAGTGGCATGTCTACCGTCCACGCTATATATATTGCAACGATGTCTTTGTATTTTGTGTTCTGGTCAGATTTATATTCTGACCACCATCTTGCTGGAACCATCACCTTCCGAAGTTCACCACTCTCGTCTTTTGCATTAGGAGTAAGTACTATATTTGGTCTTTTGTTTAGTTTATATGATATTCTTACGAATTCCTTTTGTTTATCCCTACCATATATATATGTGTGTATATATATATGTATTTATATATATATATATATATATATATATATATATATATATATATATATATATAGACCTTTGCTCCATACAGAACACTCTTATATAACAAACAACAAAGAATACCTTAGATCTATTAGATCCTTTGGCCCCGCCAGGGGCACCCAATACAAAAAGTTGTTATTTTTTTACCCTCTATCAAGTCTGCAAAAAAAAAAAATTTTTGAAAACTACTGTTCACTGATCACGTCATCAATGAACAGTAAATTTTCAATTTTTTTCCCTGGTTTGCTAGAGGGTAAAAAAATAACAACTTTTTGTATTGGGTGCTATGACGGAACTCTTAAATTATATTAGATATGAGGTGTTCTTTATTGTTTGTTATATAAGGTGTTTGCTATGGAGTGCAACTATATATATATATATATATATATATATATATATATATATATATATATAGGGTCATGCTCAAATAGAAACTAAATTAGAATAGAAACCAAAAACCAACTCCTAATCCAACATTTCAAGCTAATCTAATAACCAAATTAGGGGTACCCCAATACAAAAAATGTATAATAATCTACCCTCTATTAAGTTTTTTAAAAAACACACTGTTCACTGCTGACGTGGCAGTGACGTCAGCAGTGAACAGTTTTTTTTTTTTTTGCTGAATGTTGGTGAGTTAAGATGCTCCTGGCGGGGCCCTTAGAACAGATGAAATATAATTTATTTAGTGTTGGTTTCTAGTTTTCATTTTAACTTTGGTTTCTATTTGATCATTAGCTTATATATATATATATATATAGCAAAACATTCTTCATAAATAACAGACATTACTAGTGTATGTAAATCTGATAAGAAAGGAAAGAATGATACATCACTTTATTCTGTTGATTTTTAGCCTACTAGTCAGTGGAGTAATCGACTCCCAAGAGGTGCGTATATACAGTTCATGTGATTGTGTATTCATTTTAGAGTGTCCATGGATCTAAATAGTGTGATTATGTTAAGCATTAATCAGCAAAGCTATAGATATCTGTCAAAGTTATTTAGATGGGCATATAAAACCATATTCTTAATTAGGGATCCCTGAATTTGCTTAACACTTCATCACTTAAATTACTGCAAATTGCAATACTAATTGAAAATATTTGATAGCAAAAACAAGTCCTCAGTTTGGCCCGTAAAGACTCAGTTTTCACATCTGTAGCGTCCCTGATCAGCGTCCTCACTCCTCAGTTATGTACCGATCATTATGCAGTGTGGAACAATCACATGTAGATGGAGTTTTAATGCAGTAAAAAAAACAAGATAATTAAGTAGAAAGTAAAATAGAGAGTAGAAATTTGGGAGAGAATGAAGCTCTATCGAGAGAAAGTAGCAAATTTTTTTGTAAGACATTACTACTCTTTACACTAATCCTGGAATGCGACATTGCAGATTTTAATTTTTATTAAACAAAAGGAGCTGTTCTTCTATCTTATCATTCTCTCCACTATTCGCTAATGAACTAATTTTCTTACAATTAAATGTAACGCTGAAGAAGAACAACACTGTTGACTAGCAGAAGCAGACCATTACAACAAGCTAATACAAATATAAATCAGACTAATCTTTAAGATTTTTTTGAACCTGTATTCCACGGGAATTTGAATTCTTATTATCCTCTTTAAAGGACGATCCTTCATCGTTATGATATCATCTAAAGTTTGATATATAAAGCTAAATCCCTGATTCTTCCGATTACGAGCTCCTTCTTTCCTGATTCCTACAACAAAACATTAAAATTAATATATTTGAAATTCCAATTTAATGCTAAAATACATGCTGTATAAGCATAAAACCATATAATGATATATTAAGAAATTTTATATCATTTGTTTATTTACATGACCAAAGTTTGATGTATAAAGCTTTAGTCCTTCCAAATAGGTGATCCTTGTTGCCTATAATATAACATCACAATCTATTGAATAAATCTAATTTAATGCAAAAACACATAATAAAGAGGTATATAATCACAGTAATTATTGATAAAGGAATCTTTTGATCACTAATTTATTGAGATAAAGTTGTCATGTATAGATTAGTGAACCACCAACTCAGTTGCTTAATATTTTCTCTGGAGTTATTATTTCTTTCCTGTTTCTTGGTATTGATGTGATTGGTCAATCTTTCGAAGCCTCTATTTGTTTCAAATTTAATATGCAAACTAGGGAATTGTTTTGTTCTCAATTCGAGCACTGAATCAGTCTGTGCTTATCTCAGCACATATTAAACTGTCAAACAAGAACCCTGCAACTATACATGAAAATTAAAAAGACCCTACAGCTACTGTTTATCATTATAATGCAATATCTAGTTTTCTTAGATTTTTGAATGTTATATCGTGAAAAAGATGCATAACAGTCGTACATATGATTTTGGCAGCTTTCGGTTGGCTACTTCATTTCGGACCTTGCGATGATCTGCTGGCTATATCCTGCTTTGGGTGGAATAGAGTATGTAAGTATATTCAAGTAGCCCATGCTGTTTGCTTATATGAATAGTGATTTATATACTGCACATATATATGCATCAACTATTACGCTTTCTAGAAATACATATTATACATTATAATATCACACACAGATCATGCTTGTATCCCTCAGATCTGTTAAGTGCACTTGCTTGCTACCTACAATTGATAATGAACTTGAAAGTATGCAGAAGATAAATTGTGTCCCATGCCATTTAGGTCAAAACCTCGTTATACCATTATTAACATTGATTCTGATCATCTTCATGACGTGGCAAGAGCTTCCTGCATAGTTTACACCAAAACCAATTACAGGCTGGGCTTTTAAATAATACTTCCACCGACCCTTCTTTGATGTCTCTTTTAGAAAAAAGTATTGTCCCTTAGTACTTGTCTTTCTCTTCTTCCAACTTTTTTAAGATTTTTCTGAAGAATACCCTTGTTTTACTATTTCCAATGTTTGACTAAATTATACATACAAACAATTCAACTCTAATTAATGCAATTATGAGGGGTAATTAAGGAAACAAATTATTTAACTAACATTTTTTTAAGATGCATGATTTTTTCAAAAGAGACATCTACAAGGGGACGGAGGGAGTAAAAACAAGTATGGTGTTATAATTTTTTGTTGCAAAAGGTTTACCTGATGCACGTTCCTAGAGATTCTGGATTAATTTATGTGAATACCATAGAAAACATGTATATGACTATAATATGGGCTACCAATGTGATGACCTTACTGCATATGCATTCAGGTTATTCATCACTCTCTCTCTGGGATTGCTGTAGCATATTCTGTGTTTACTGGCGAGGGTCAGCTCTATACATTTATGGTCCTCATATCTGAGGTGACAACTCCAGAGATAAACATGAGATGGTATGTTTATGAGTTTCAATGGATCATCTTTGATCAGATGCATGTGCATTTTAATAAATCATATGGTCTCATGCAGGTTCCTAGATACTGCTGGTTTGAAGAGATCTAATGCATATCTTATTAACGGGGTGGTGATATTTTTTGCTTGGTTGGTGAGTGTGTCTTTCATAGATAGAAGAAACAAACGGCATTAAGCATTTAAATTAGTTGAAATTTTTGTAATAGATGCAACAAAAAATATTAGATGGGTCTGAGTAAGATAGTATACTGTAGTTGCCCTTGGCACACGATGATACATTTTGGCCTGGAAATTTCGCACATGACACGAAAATTATTTTTTGGTTTGAAAATCTTACACGAAGTACACATGAAAGTACAGAAACAAATTTACTTACATGTTTGGGTTAGCAGTTCGGTTATATGACAAAAGAGTACACAAAAACAAATCTACAAATTTAATGTTCATTTTATTTTTATTAAATTCTCATTCTTGTTATTATAATTGAATATGAATCTGTACATTGAACTTCACTATGATTTATTCATGTATTTATATTATATCTATATTTTTTATTATCTATTTTTTACACACAAAGTACACAGACTTTTCCTTTTAGTGTTAGTTGTGGGTTGGGTACCCAATCACACGAATCCATCTAGTGTTGTGTACGAGTGTGATACTTACTAACACGAAACACAAAAGTACACGATACAAATTTAAACATCAGGACACAATTGCCAGGCCTAGATACGTTACATGTTTACGGATAGCCAAAATATCTAACTCTGCCACCAATGGAAACTATTATACTTATTTCCAGCAATTTTGCATGCTTACCAAATGGTATATAAAATTCTACATAGTTTTCAGCTAATTCTGTTATCTTTTCTACAATCCTTTTACCATCAATTGAATGGTTAATTAGTAGTAAGAATATTTGCCATTTCAATTTTGTGATGCAGGTAGCAAGAATTTTGCTGTTTGTTTACTTGTTTTACCATGTGTATCTGCATTATGATCAGGTACTTTGCCTCCTGAACTATTTCTATCCAGGTCATCTAGTTGACTCAATATCTACATTACACATGTTCAACTGTGTGTTATGATATATGCTTCTGTAGTTTGTACTTAATATTTTATATATAGACTATAGAAGTGATGTAGTTGTTCCCATGCCTACCTCAAATTGGAAGACATAGAATAAAATGTGTTGATATCTAGCACCTATTATCAGTTCTATGAACAATTAAAGAAGACTCTGTGTTTATCATCTTTTGTTTACTGTTCCCAAAACGTCATAAAAATTGTTATCCCCTCTGTTTCTTCCATTTGTTTACATTTTTCAAGGGGTGTCCGGCACGCATTTTAAGGATAGTTCCATAACTTATTTTTAAAATTTTCTTTTCTTGTATAAAAATTTAATGTTTAAATTTTTATACAAGAAAAGAAAATTTAAAAAAAAGTTATGGAACTATCCTTAAAATGCACCTTAAAATGCGTGCCGGACACCCCTTGAAAAATGTAAACAATTGGAAAGAACGGAGGGAGTACATATTATAGCATTTTGAACAATTTTCACAAATGCTCACTGTAATCGTATTGAAACGGAAGAGGATAGCCATAGGTTAAGTTTGGTTCCCACTATATAGAAACTTCAGTATATCTCCAAGCATCTTAAAATATATTATGAGCCGTCTCCACCCAAAAAAAGTGAAAGTATGTTCTAAATTTTTCATTTTCATTGATCTTGGGTATGCACATAATTTTTGGATCTGAGAAATCTGTGAATGGATGGCAGGTCATGCAAATGCACATTGTTGGGTACCTTTTGATATTTCTCGTGCCATCTGCACTCTAAGTCACTCGGACTCGGGTACGGAGTGTCGGACACGACACGGATCCGAGTGTCGGGTTCGAAAATTCTGAAATTTTAGGACACGGGGACACCGTCCAAAATTTGGACACGGGTACGGGGACACGGCATAATTTTTAATTAAGTTTTTAATTTTATATATTAAGAATAATAATTATACTGATTTCAGTCACTCTCATGGTTGTTACGGCGGTAAGTTTTTAATTTTATATATTAAGAATAATAATTATATATATATTAATATTAATAATAGTACAAATATTTTAGATTTTCAAATTAAGTTATTAGTCAATCTGTACTTTGGGTATTGTAAATGTAGACTATGATTCTCTGAAGCATGTTGCCTCCACTCACAGACCCACTCACAGACTCACACTATTATATTAATATTATTTTAAGTAAATATGTCTGCCAAACCATGTGACAAGTTACTTTATACTATATGCATTATTACTCCATTAGTCATTACTAGGCACTAGCAGTACCCACTGTTTTTCATTTTTCATAGATAGATACATATACATAATATATATACAAGTACGACCACTGTTTTTCTTCTTCGTTTTTCATCATTCTGGAAACGTCATCGATTCACTCTTAAAAAGAACCATGTGTGTTCCTTGTACATACATCAGATCTGGGATGAACTTACAGAAGACGAAGATGGAAGTCATCGAAGACGACGATGGAAGCAGCAGCGACGGAAAAGAAGTGTCCGGATTTTAAGTGCCGAATCCGGTACGGGTCCCGTGTCGTGTCCCGTGTCGTGTCGTGTCGACACGGGTACGCCGGCCGGAAGTGCCGAGTCGGAGTATCATAGTCTGCACTTGGTATCATGAACCTGATGTGGTTTGGGAAAATTATTAAGGGATTGAGGTCGACACTAGCGAAGAAAATATAGAAGTTACAATGACTAGTCACATTGCTGTCTCGTAATAGTTTTCATTTAAGAGAACTGATCCCGGTAGTCTACTTGTATAAATTAGTAGAAGGAAGATGTGGGCAGCTTGTTTTGACAAGATGGAAACCAATAGCTGTAAATGGTTATATATGTGGTTGTCTTGTGCTTTCTTGCTGTAAAAATTTTGGTACTATAGTCTGTAGCCTGTAGGTGTTCATCAAACTAGTTTTGGATTTTTGAAGCACTTCTCAAAACTCAAAAGGAAGAGCTGAGTTATTGTTGAGCACCAATTTTCAGCTGTTTACTATGTCAATTAGAATCTTACTCTTTAGATCCATCTATATTGTCTGTTATTTTTTATAAACATCAATGACCACCTAATGCATACATTTGTATTGAACTGGCTTCATGTTCACTTTTGTGCAATTTATTTTTTGGTCTCGTCATGTCGTGTCACGAATGTTTTTAAATTTCATGGAGTTTACATTAAAAAGAAGTATGTAATGGTTACTTTTAATTTGTGTTAACTTGTATGTACATTACGTCTCTGCCAACTTTAATGGCATTCTTGTTATTGTTGTGCTTTGTATTGGAGATGCCTTTACAGTTGTAATCAGAAACCCATGAATATGTGTATGTAAAACATATAGATGTAAGGCATTGTTTGAAACATCAGGATACGGTGCAGTTTGAAGAACTGTACCATATTTTGCTGAAAATATGGTAAACACGCTCGACACTTTAAAGTTTTTGTTGCCATGTTCATTGTGCAGATGTGGTATTTTCAACCAGTTTTTACAGATGGATGTCTAACACGAAATCATGCAATCAAGTGTTATTTATTCACTATATGTTCCCCTCTTCTAGTGTGAAACACTGATGAAGAAGCAAGTAATGTTGCTGAATTACATGAAATGGTTCACAGGAATGTGAAAATATAACCTGTTTTCAACACTTTGGCACCGAGGAGAATATATATTCACATAATAGAACATGATCACACATCTTTTTATGAACTGTGTCGAGAACCAACCACTAAAATTACCAACCATTAGGCATGATAGGAAACAATTAAACATCTTCAAATAAGCTTCAATAACAGCTAATCTTAGCGCAAATAAGAATACACTGCACAGACGGAGGCAGATCAAGTCATGAGGGGGCTGCTGAGCTTGGTTGCGGACTACCTCAGATTTTGTTCACATCGGCCATCCATTTGTGAATAAAAAAAGCTGGGCAATATGGGCATGATTGTACAAAGGTTGGTACCATGGAAATATGGCATTCATTTGTTTATCATACTAGGAAATGGATCAACGCAGTGTGGGTCCCCGTCCACACAGCACGCACATTGTATAAAAAAACGAAACTTTACTCAGTTATAATACCACCCAAAGTGGTGTCTGAGTAGAGAAAGGAAACCTAATACAAACTAAGAAACTCACACACACGCAGGAGTCGAACCCCTGACCTCCTTCAAAGGAGGCCAGTGGCTCAACCACTACACCAACATGTTGTTGGCAGCACGCACATTGTATCTGTCAATCAAAAGAATATAAAAAGGATAAAGTAAAATCTCGATAAATAAATATTCGATAAACGAATAATTTCATCAAATAAATAATTTTTTCTTGTTCCGATATAATAGAGATAGTGTATTTTTAACCTCGATAAATGAATAATCTCAATTAATGAATGAAATTTTCCGATCCCGAGCGTATTCATTCATCGAGGTTTAACTGTATATAGATCGTTAAATTTTAAGATAGGTAAATACGATCCGTTAAATTTAATATTAAAAAGTTTTTTTTGTAAAAATTTTAAAAAGTTTATTTGATTGATAGTAAAATTATATTAAAATAGGGCTTAATGATCCTATAGTTAACTATAGGAGAATTTTCTACAGTTAACCACTCAAATAATGACACATCATATAGTTTCCTAAATAAAAATACACACCTTTAATGCCCCTGCGGAGCCCATATAAATAAAAGGTAACACTCACATGTTTTTAAAGGTTAACTTTAGGAAATTCTCCTAAAGTTAACTGTAGAAACATTTTTCTCATTAAAATATTACAAGTAAATTTAATAATCTAAACCAAATATTTGTAGGTCTTTTAAATTAAATAAAATTAGATGTAATATTGGAAAGTAAGTCTATTTGATTGATAAAGAAATAGAATTTAAAATACAAAAAAGTAAATTTTAATAATCTAAACCAAATATGAGTAAATTCTCTAAAATAAATATAATTATTAATGTACAAATTCGTAACTTTCTTTTATCTTCAATTTTTGAGTAGTTTCAATTGAATAATAATTTTTAAAACATCATTAAATCAAAGATATTTTCTTTAGCTTTGTGTAACCTGTAAAATCGTCTAAATCTAATTTTTAGAACTCAATATAGAGCAAAAATAGAAAATTGACGGTGTGAAGTCTAATAATTAATAATGTTTTTATATATCTATTACTATATATTAAACATCAACACAAGGGCAAAAACTGTCATTTTATTGGCTATGAAATTACTATTTTACCCATATTTGTTGAAAATTAACAAAAGTGCCATCCTTTTAATGTTTGTGTAAAAATTAGTTGAAATTGTGTGAATGTTGAGGATCCAACCCCTGACCTTCCCTTCTTATACTCATGCCATAACCATTTTGCTACACTTAGTTTTGAGTATGTTTTAAAAATATTATTAGATAAACCACATCATCTACTTTTGTCCCATTTTTTTTTATTTCAACTATATATTAAATCTCAATACAAGTGCAAAAAGTGTCAACAAATTGCTTGTAAAATTACTATTTCATCCTCATTTTTTGGAAATAACAATTGTGATAGTGTTAGTACCCTAGAGACAATGTTATTGTGCTTATAGGAAAAGATTAATTTGTTATTAAATGATTATGTTTCATCGATTATTCTATGTTGATTTATTATGTCTTTATTTACTGCGATATAATTGTTAGAGTAATAAATGTCCTTGAAATGTATAACACATATTCAATATCTTTAAGTACGTGAATTAAAAATGAGATTATATGAATAGTGTTTATATTCCTAAATATCCCTAATCGAGCATTATAAATATGGGACAATTATAATGCATAAAAATTAGTATGTTTGTTGACTGATAACCACATCTCACTGGTCATAGATATATTGATACTAAAGTCGAGAACATAGGTGCATGTAATATTCTGCATGGTACTGGATTGACCCACGGTGAGATTCTACATGGTGATAATGTCATTAGAAAGACTCACAGTGATAATGGCGTAATGATCCTTAGGCTTGAGATCATTATATTTCTATACCAGGATTAATATATTTTGACTACATTAAAAGTTACCTTTGATCGGGTGATGATAAAAGTGGACATCGAATATATTATGAGTCGTATAAGAAATATGAATGATAGATATAGGATTTAACCCTCCTATTATTATGGGAGATATTATTGGCCTCTTGATTGAGAGAGACTATGAAAATGCATGGCCATGCTCAAATATTGATTGGTTTTAATAGTCTACTCATTGATCAAGGAAACCCGAATTAAACGTTGAAGAGGATGACTAATAACATGCCTTGAGTTTAATATATAATATTTGGTTAAAGGGATTATATTACACGGAAACATTATATCACGAAAGGTTCAATTGGATCACCAATTATTATTATTACTTGGGTAGTAATGATGTATTACTAGATGTCGCTCATTGTTTACAATTTTATTATTGGATGCTAAAATTATTGCCAACGTAATAATAACCTAAAGGGTTACACAATTAGAAAGTTTAAAAGGAGTTTTAATTTAAATTACGAATTTAAATTAAATCATTAAATTCAAAATTGGATATTTAATTAATTGAGCTGGTCTTAATTCAAATTTAATAATGAAACCAAATCAGAATGGGTTTGGAGAATTCCTGTTCGATTTAGGGTTTTAGCCCAAACTCTCTTTCCTATAAATACATTATGATGTATTGTTTAGGGTTATACTTTGCAATTCATTTTTCAGAGAAAAACCCTAGCTGCTCAAAACGTTTGAGAGGCGAGAGAGAGAGAATGACAGGTTCTTCGGCTAGTACCGGCTCCGGTGATCGTTGGACGATCAACCGTTCGTGTGGACTACTTTGGCAACGTAGATCTCGAAGAGGGCTGCGTGGTGATTCCTTTGGACCTCCATCTGTCATCAATTCATAAAGCTTCTTAAGGTAAAGATTCTCATCTCCATAATCTGCCATAACTTATACACGGATCTTGAGTTAGGGTTTCAAATTTTATTGTTTTAAGCACTGTTTTCACTGCGTTTTATGCCTCGAAACCCAATAAATTGAGCCACCCCTTATAATCTATGTAAAAAATGGAAGAATTTGTGTTAGCTTTCGGAACCGAGCCACCAATCTCATTTTAAGAGGTTCATGATACAGCCACCATACTACATTACTTTTCGAGTTTCCTTAAAAATCTTATAAGATAAATCATGCCATTTTCACTTAACTTATTTTCTTTTTTGTTTTCACTTTTGAGTAAATGAAATGTTAGTTTATATTATTTATATAATTTCATTTTTTCAATTTTCGTAGTTTTATTTATCTATATATTCAATCATCTTATAAATTTTATTACACCTGTATGTTTTTGATTAAATATATATTAATTATGCTATTTATAATTCATATATTTATATTATATTATATCTCTAATCATACTTTATTTGAATTAGTTGATAATAGATGCCTAAAAAATAATATTAAAATTTGATCCAATATAAGGAGTATAGTATATGCAATGTATTTCATTATTCATTACTTCTATCATTCTAAATTAAGAAAATTAGTTTTGAAATTATACAATAATCATGTTTATACATTCATCGCATCCGTTTCTTAATAATTTTCTTTTTCAGAATGTACACTTCATATGTTTATATTTTCTAAAATAAACACATTCTACATTCTCTTTGTCATTATAAATGATTAACATGAAAATAAAATGTTAAGATAAAATTCTTGGTTATACATGAATGTTACTAAGTCTGAATTAAAAAAAATTCACAAACATTTATCTACATGTTTATATTAAATTATTAAAATAAAATACAATTTAGTTAAAAAAAAGTTTTTTTTGGTTAACCATATAAATATTCAAGTTTACATTTATCCTGAAAGAATGTAATTGTTTAGCGGAATGTTACGTAATATCTAATCTCCTTTTGTATAAAAGATTTAAAATATAAGCAACATAATATGTTTCTTCCTGGTTGATCTGATGTAGAATGATATGAACTATAATTTTATTATTTGTTTATTACCCATTTTTTTCAAATTTTTCTTTGCAACCTCACTCTATTTTCTATAGAAATTTTGTTTATATAGGTTCAAGAGTGGTGTGAGAACATTACATTATAGACTTGCAATAGAGATAACATTGACATATTTAAAGGGAAGCAAAATCTTATAAGATAAATGTTAGGTCCCGTAAGAGGGCTATATTAAGCTAGAAGGGGGGGTTGAATAGCTTAATTACCAATTTAAAAATTATTATGGCGTTTTAAAATAATTTTCCCTTTTAAAACTTTACCGAGTCGTTTATGCAGTTTATAAGTGCAGAAATAAAAGACAAGGAAAGAAAATACCACACAGGAGATTTTATCCTGGTTCGCGATGGCGCAACCCCTAATGGATTCGCTCACCCCTACTCCAGTCCCCGAGCTCCTCTCCGGACTCGAGATTTCTTCCACTATAAAGAGACTCCTTTATAGTAGGCGGAGAAGCCTTACACAACCTTACAAATATTTATCTTGATACGTAACTACCCGCTACTACCTCAAAATAAATGTAATACCCACAAGACTTGTCTTAGACCGTAACTCTCCGTTACTCCCTCAAAATCGTTGTGAAACCTACACAACTTATCTTAGACAGCAACTCCCCGCTACTTCTTCAAAGTTGATGTAGAACCCTTGGTGTAGTATTTGAATTCCTTGCTTTTTCCGGTCTTGGATCTTAGATGAAAGGTCTTGGGTCTTTCCTCTTCTTCACGGTGCAAAGGCCACTAACTCCCCGCTAGTGCCTAGGACTTGAGTCTTAGAACGAGAATCACCTCACTTCAACTTCACCTCACTGCAAAACTTAGAAAACAATATCTACGAAACAAACCGTAATATAAAAAGAGGTTTGGACTTAATATGTCCTAGGGTGACTATAATATTCTTACACGAATATTAATTATAATTAAGTTCAATAAGCCTTATATGCTTATGACTTTATGTGTATTCTTTAGTCGATATGACTTGTAGATCGAAGAATACTTTTAATACAATACTCAGTATAGTGAGATTTAAATATATCTCGGAGTTTGTAAATATTTAAGTCCTTTAAGCTCGTAGGCTTATAAGGTTTATAATCGTATACTTTGGTTCGTCTTTTTGTAAAGATCGAAGTATACTTAAAATTACTTCTTTATTGAAAATACGTCTATTTTCGAAGTAATGTAAAAAATCAAGTCCTTGATACGCTTTATAGCTTAAGGATCTTTGATACACAACTTCTCGTTCGATATAGTCTTAATATAGACTATTCGTACTTATATTTAAACGAGAGTGTTACAATTTTTACTTTAACAATTTGCACTTAAATATTAATTTGGCCAAATAAACACCACACACAAATATAACACACACGTGCAGAAAAGTAGCTCGTTTTATCTATAGGATAAACCGAGGGCCGCTATTATGCGTTAAATTAGTGCGGAAAGTAAAATCACTCACAAGTGTGAGGACGAGAAGAAAAAGTGAGGAAGGTAAAAATCACTCACAAGTGTTAGGACGAGAAGAAAAAGTGCGGAAGGTAAAAATCACTCACAAATGTGAGGACAAGAATAAAAAGTGCGGAAAATATATAAACGGCTTTCGCCACGCTATTACGCGTTTAAAGTAGTATCACTCACAAGTGTGAGGACTAGAGGAAAAGAGTGCGCAAAATATATAAATAGAAGCTTAACAACTTATTTCCCCCGGAACACTAGAGGTGATAGAAGGGAAACAAATCACGCTTTAGCACAATTGTATATATCACAATAATAATAATGGCAAAAGTAAGTGCGTTAAAGATTTAATTAATTAAGGCTTTTAGATTCTTTTCCCTCGGAACACTAAGGTGATAGAAGGGAAACAAATCAAGCTCGATGTAATTATTTGACCGTCGTCAAATATAACCTCTTTTTGAGGTGTTGTAATATTTCGAAACGTTTTGTTCGAAATTTAATCCTTGTACGGATTTTTATGGTCTCGATTTGAGATCCGATATAAGAGCTTTATAAAGAATATGAGATGAAGGTATAGAGCTCTTATATGTATATAAAATATGGTCGGTTAAGACTCGAATAGTGAAGCTAAAAATTACCACTTTTGGATATCGCCGGAACAAGTTCGCCGGAAAAATTCGCCGGAGGTTCGGCCGGATTTTGGCTTGTGGACGAACTTGGGCAGCCCTTCGGGAGGCCGGATAGTAGTGGTAGAGGAGCTTGCTTGGTGGGAGAGAGCTTGGTTGGATGAACTAAGCTTTATGGAACAAAAACCTTGTATATATTGTAAGTATATATAAGAGAGAGAAGGTTTTTGAGATGAAGTGGGTGTAGAGAGTGTTTGGATATATTTAGAGAGCTTTCACTTCAAAAATCCCAGCAAGTATTTGGCTTCTTAGCTTGGTAGAAATGGTTGGGGGTGGGGGTTTATTTATAGGAGGAGTTGGGTGGAAGGAAGGGTGGAGATTTAAAGTAAAAGGAGTGGTTGAGATGAAAAACACTTGGATTGATGAGGTGGAAAGTGGTTTTGTGTTTGTTGGGGGTGGTTTTGTGTTTCTTCCAAGTGGGTTTGGTAAAAAGAAACCAGCTGTGTTTGGGCTCTAATTAATTGTATCGTACTCGTATCAATTAACGATTAAATACGTAACATGTTTCGTTAATTAAATATCCGAAAAATACGAAAATACCTAATAAATAATCCTAAAATTATGGAGCACTAAGAAATATTATAAAATGAAATTCTGGAAGTTTTGGTCAATTTTGGTCAACGTTGACTTGGTCAAACGTGGTCAACTGTGGACCCACTACCTCGATTTTCGTGCCCGGACCAAAATTCTCAGAAAATTACGAAAATTTTATCATGCATAGAAAATAACATTTAAGTGATTCATATCAAGTTTTAAGTCATTCTAGCAAGATGAAGTATTTTATTTGGATTTAATATGATTAAATCGGCTTTCGGTTCCGAATAAAATACGATTGGTCTTTCAATGAAATAGATGCATCTTTTGACCAATGTTTTGACTTGAATAAATACTTAGAATATATTTCCTAATATTTAAAATAAATTGAGAGTGTAGGAAATATTTTTGAGTATTTAAAATAATTTTCTCCGAAAATAGAATAAATTTACGAAGTGAGAGAAAAATTACTTTAAATATCTCTGGTACGAGATAAAAATGAGTATTAATATTCTACCACTGAATATTAATATTCTTGAGGATAAAAGTATTTTGAGTGCGAAGGCGGAATATTTTTGAATAAAAACTGATCGCTTTTAAATATAGCACGAGTTTTCTAAAAAATATTGATCCTCGAATATTCTTTGTTCGAGCCTGTCGCCTTATTACTTTTGCAACGGAGATCTAAAAAATATCACACCTCGATATTTCTTGTTCGATCTTATTGCCTTGGTGTAGAGATATATTCCATAAAAATATAATTTGATTTTTCGCAATAATGGAATATCTCTTATAATTGAAAATAGATATTGCTAGAATTGACTTTTGACTTTTGACATAATCAATTAAATTAATGACCTAGTGGAGAGGATAACTAAGTGTGATTAAATTTTATGTTTAAATCGTACAAATACCAAAATAAATAATATATCGAAGATATCCTTTCAATAAATCACGCCATTTTCACTTAACATATTTTAATGAGTATGTTACCCCTTGCAGGTAATTGTGGACGGTTATAATCTTGTTGATATGGAAAGCAGTGTCTATCATTATGGAAAGACAAAGATTATCATCTTACTCTCTCCAATTTATAATTACACGATTCCCGTTCATAACTCAAACTTGTACATCATACCCAACAATATTATTATTGGCGCCTATATACAGTCCTTATTGGCATTTACTGTTAACACATATCATTATTCATATTACAATTTCATAATTACCAGTTTCCAGATCAATAATTATTAACCAACCGCTACTTTCTTCTTTAGAACAAAATTAGAGATATTTATATAGAGGTCCTTGCCTTACATGTATTGTTACGCTAGTTTATACTTAAATTTGGTTATTTTTCTATAAGTCTCTCAAATTTAAGAATTTTTATTTACTTCAAAAAAAATTAAAATTTATCTGATAAAAATCAAATTCAATATAACTAAAATCTTAATAAATATAAATATTAAGAAAATTTTATTTAATAATATAAATTATATAATTATAAATATTATAAAAGAGTGGTGCCTGGTTACAAGCTACTATTACGTCATTTAAATAATATAAACAAAGATTCTACTAAACATAGGGCTGTAAGTGAACCGATACACTCACGAACGGTTCGGCATTCGCTTCGAAAAAAGCTCGATTCGGGTTCGGTTCGATTCACAAACGAGTCGATCTTGAACATGATTTTAAGGATCGATTTATAAACGAGCTGAACTTGATCACGGTAAAGTTCGACTCGATAGCTCGCGAACAAGATCGATTAACGTGTTCGTGAACATAGTTCGTGAACAGGCTCGTGAACATAGCCCATGAACATGTTCGTGAATAAGTTCGATAATTGAGCTCGTTAACATGCTCGGTTTCAAGTTCACTAGCGGTTCATAAACAAATTCGATTGATAATCTTCTATATATAATATATGTTTGATTATTAGAATATACTTTCGAAACTCTTATTAATTGTACACCATTAACTAGAATATCTTATATTTTATGGTATATATTATAATTGTTTATGTTATAATAATAATAAATGGGCTTAATGGTTCTATAGTTAACTATAGGAGAATTTCCTAAAGTTAACCACTCAAATCAAGACACATCACATAGTTTCCTAAATAAAAAGATACATCATTAATGTCCCTGCAGGACCCTTATAAATAAAAGGTAACAATCACATTATTTTAAAGGTTAACTTTAGGAAATTCTCCTAAAGTTAACTGTAAGAACATTTTTGTCATAATAATTACTAATAATAATAATAATAATAATAATAATAATAATAATAATAATAATAATAATATTAATAACTAACTAACTAAATCTTACAATTAGTATATGTAATATAATAGTATATAATTGTCAAAATATGTATCAAATTAAATATTACATCATTTTAAGTGCTAAATTTTAGTATTAAATATTACTGATGTATAAATATTTTTATACTACTTAAATATATAAAAAGATATTAAAATATGTTTATGATTGTGTAAAATTTGAAACTTTAATAACTTGAGATACTTGCAAATATGAAATATAAATACCAAAATAAGTTAATTAAACACTACAAATAAAATAATATTTTTTAATACTTTAAATTTATAAAATGTAATGAGATGTGATAATACTATAAACATATAATCTATGCCAAAATTTACAAATAAGATTGTAAATTTATGTAAGAAGATCGATACTTTTGTATGACTGATTTTTTATAGATTTTATGTAAGAAAATTAGTATTTTGTATGACTAATGATATTTTATGTAAGGAGATGTGAGAATTTTATTGGTTGATGATTTATTATTATTATTTTTAGTGCTAAGACATAGATTTAATTATTTAATTTTGGAATTTTTAATTTTTTTAATGTTAGATTTTTGTATACAAAAATAAGAAAACAAGTTTATGAGTTGTTCGTAAGTGAGCTCATGAGCATAAGTTCGCGAGCAATATTTAAGATTTATTCATGAGTATAATTTCATGAACAAGCTCGTGAACAAGCTTAATGAGTTGTTCGAAAGCAAAAGTTCGTGAGTAAGCTCAGAGACATGTTCGTGAGCTGTTCGTAAACGATTCGCGAACAACATTTTATCTTATCGAACTGAGCTCAAACATATTTTTTGGTTCGATTCATGTTCGAGCTTGAGTTCGAATTCAATAATTTCTTAACAAACGATACATGAACATTTTAGAATTCGGTTCGACTCGGCTCATTTACTGTTGGGTGGTGTCAACCCAAGTACCACATCGAGGAGATAAGAGATAGTTCTCTTGTATATAAGCAGCCAGATTAACTCCATTAGTATGAGGCATTTTGGGAGGAGTCCAAAAATAAATCCGTGCGAGCTCTGCCCAAAGCGGACAATATCATACTATTGTGGAGTTATGGCTTGCTAGCGGCCCAACAAGTGGTATCTGAGCCCATGGTTCGGTAGTTGGATCCTGGGGGTTATAGGCTGCAGGTGTTCGATGTGGGAGGTTCCCCTCAGTGGCGATTGGAGATCTATTGGGTTCCTTGTATCGATAGTCTTCCTGAAAGGTGTTAGACAGATTAATCGCAGGTGCAAGACCACGGGTTATTTGGTTCTTGATTTGAGGGGAGGATTGTTGGGTGGTGTCAACCCAAGTACCCGTTCCTTGTATCGAAAGTCTTCCTCAAAGGTGTTAGACAGATTAATCGCAGGTGCAAGACCACGGGTTATGTGGTTCTTGATTTGAGGGGAGGATTGTTGGGTGGTGTCAACCCAAGTACCACATCGAGGAGATAAGAGATAGTTCTCTTGTATATAAGCAGCCAGATTAACTCCATTAGTATAAGGTCTTTTGGGAGTTACCCAAAAAATAAATCCGTACAAGTTCGGCCTAAAATGTATAATATCATGCTATTATGGAATTAATGGGTGTTGCGCGGCCCAACATTTACACCTGTAACTAAACAATAACATACATCATTTAAATCATACAAATAAAGATTTTAAATAAAGAGACAAGAAGAAGTGCAAGCAACTAAGCAAGCAATATTATAACCTTTCACCGTAAAGAGACAAGAAGAAGTGCTGGCAAGCAATATTATAACTTCTCCCAAACTTATGATTTGAAAGCAAAACTTTAAAACTGATGGTAGTCATTGTCCAATATCTTAGCATATCATCATATATACAAACACCTTCTCATTAAACAAAATATATCAAGTACACTTCTCGCTTTTTTAAAAATTAAACAAATAATCCGTTTGTAATGCTATTGCAGTCATGAATAATTGCTAAACAAGTGGCTTACTATTAAAATGATCAGATTATGTAATGCCATTGCAATCATATAAAGGATGAATTTCCAGAAGTAGCAAAAGAATAATCCTTTTTGAGATATCACACCGACGGCTGAAGAACCGGAATTCGAGGATGCTGCATCATCTCCACATCAGCAATTCAAAGTACAACTAATATACTGTAATCAAGTCCTAATGGGGCTTAATCATCCTATTCATCCACATTAATCTTGGTTTTATTCAATTCAGTAGCAGGGAGCCAGAGACACCACAACTTGATGTAATCATAAGCCACTAACTATGGATATGTTTGGCTGAACTTTTTTAAGTTCTTACCGACTTATTTTCGGGTAAAAATTTTATATTTTGATAAATTTTTTTATACAAGTATTTAATGTATGTTTAAGATTCCATAAGTTACAAAAAAAAGTTAACTTTTTCAGAAAAAAATTAGGAATCGTTAAATTTTATCTTAAAATAAATTGACTTATTCTGAAAATAAATTTCCCCAAATTACACCCCTGTGTCTAGTGAAATATTATATGCACCTTCTTTATTTTACAAGAATACAGATAGCCCAGTTATGTCACTTGAAGATGCATATACGTACATGAAAAGGGACGTACCAAGGAGGGTAGGATATACGCGGCCTTAAAGCATCTCCAGGGTGTTATGTAAAATGGTTAGTTATAATGATAATGTAAAATTTTTGTTAAGGGTGAACATGTGTGCTCCAAGGAATTATCTATAATTATGGTCATGTAAAATTATACATAAAAGCTTTATTGATTCAACAAATATAGCTCACCAAATATTATTATCTATATTTTTTTCTTAAAGGATTAATAGTTGGAGTGCTTAAATTTTTACATATTATATTAATAATGTCAATAGATGCCAACTAAATATCATGTAGATAATTTAGCTAAGGATTTTACATCCTAGAAGATGCTCTTACCCCTACAAAAACTCAAGAGAGTAGAGAGGCTGTTTCTAGAAATCATGCATCCTGACATGTCGGATACGAGAGTCAAACACCTCTCAGTCGTGAATTAGGCACCTAAATCACTGAGACAACACGACAAATTGCATGTACTAGCAAAATATTGCATGGTGAAAGTGAAAACTTTATCAGAAAATAGATGTAACTTCTATCACATATATACATGTAACATATCCATCGACGACCAGAATAATAGTTTACTGGGGCCAAAATGCACTGTTTAAAGAAACTCTGTATGATTCCTATTTCCTAAGTGTGAATCACATGAAGTTGCACGTGCATTCCATCTTCAAGTCACTTGTTCCAGAGGGAAGTAACTTTAAATGAAATCAAACATGGGGTCCTCTTCACCTTATACTAGGGTTCTAAAAATCGTTGAGTCAGCCGAATACTCATTCCGAGTACTCGTTTTTAACCCCTCGATCGATCCGAGTTCCGAGTTTTGAGTTTCGAAGTCAAATCGAATTACATTTACTCATATTTTTAATGTTTATCTATTGGTTTTAATATTATTAAATAATAATTATTAGTATATATATAAAATATATATTATCATTAAATTCTAAATTTTAACACATGTACATTAAAATATAAATGAATGGATTTAATATATAAGAAAAAAAATTAAAAAAAATATCCGATTTGTTCTCCGAGTACTCATTCCGAGTACTCTCCGAGTTTCCGAGTACTCGTTTTTTCGGAACAAAACCGAGTTGAACCGAGTTCCGATTTTTACGAGCTTGCCATGGGCGGCCCTGAGTCAGTGCCACCAGTGCGATCGTACTGGGCCCACTAACCTCAGGGACCCCAAATAAAATTTGTGCCTTCAATATATATATATATATACTTGTATAAATGTTTTCGATATTTATTTTTAATAATTTAGTTCAAAACTTGTACATATCACATATGTGTTTGCTGAAAAATTATGATTGCATTAACGTGTTTGTAAAGAGATTTTTTGTGTATTAGTTATCAATTCATATGCTCTCTATTTCGTTACGTGTTTCTTCCGATGTCTAAGTCAACATATGTTCCTGATATATAAAATAAAATATATGTTCTTCATTTGTTATTATTTGTAATTTGAAATTAGAGATGAAAAAGTTATATGCTACTTTCATTTGAGATTGTATAAAAGGGATTTGTTGTAGTTATTTCATCTATAAAGGCTTGTTATTATAAGAAAAAATTTGATTTTTTAATTCACTCCCAACAAAAAAAAAAGTTATTTAACCGGTTTTTAAATACACTAGCTTTATTTTTGTTTTGAAAGTTCCTATATCTTGTTTCTTGTTTTCAGTTGAAAACTATTGCACTTTTAAGAATTTATCAATTTTTCATTTTTAATTTTACAAATTATTTTTAAGAGTCCCTAATTTTTTTCCGCACTAAACCTATAAATTTTCAGGACCGGCCCCGCCTAGTATCACCGTAACTAAATATTCTAAACTCTAAAGCATTCATGCGCGAAATCCGTTTTCCTATATAGTATCGTGGTAGGTACATAATTTATCCATTCAAATTGCGCCGCTTGCCAAGGCGCCATCTTTTTCTGCCATGCAGTTAAAAAATCCATGCAGTTAAAAAAGCAGCAGTGCATTGCTCTCCATGCAACATCTGTTAATCTCAACCAGACCTCGTAAACCCTAGTTTAAGTGTCTTGTATGCTGCTCTAGGGAACTTTATAATTCAGCAATAGGATTCTCTATAAATACTAGTCTGGCATTCTTCTTGATAAACCAAGACAAAGATATTAGCAATGGCATCACTCTTCAGCATCCTCACCACCTTTTATCTCTTTTGCGTTACCAATGCATTGTTCACTACACATCATTCTCATGCAAGAGAGAAAATCCCTCATTCACTAATCCTAGGTTTGACTCGATCCAGAGCCATCGATCCTAATTCACAAAAGAAATTCAATTCTGTAAAGAAACCATCAGAAAGCTTAGACATGACGGAGCCACTGAGAGCAGTTAGAGATGGATATCTGATATCACTAAATTTAGGGACACCACCACAAATCGTCCAAGTATATATGGATACTGGAAGTGACCTTACTTGGGTTCCTTGTGGAAATCTATCTTTCGATTGCATTGAATGCAATGACTACAGGAACAATAAGTTAATATCTGGTTTTTCTCCTTCCTTATCTTCTTCATCCCTAAGAGATTCTTGTGCCACTCATTTTTGTATAGACATTCATAGCTCTGATAACTCATATGACTCCTGTACTATGGCTGGTTGCTCCTTAAATACTCTACTAAAGGGTACCTGCACTAGACCATGCCCTTCATTTGCTTATACATATGGAGGGGGTGTTGTCACTGGTACATTAACTAGGGACACCCTCAGACTCCATGGCAGTGACGGAGGAGTTACTAGAGAGATTCCAAAGTATTGTTTTGGGTGTGTTGCATCTACTTATCGAGAACCTATTGGGATTGCAGGATTTGGTAAGGGACCACTTTCTTTTCCTTCACAAGTAGGGTTCCTTCAGAAGGGTTTCTCGCATTGTTTTCTTGCCTTCGAGTTTGCAAACAACCCAAACATTTCAAGCCCCTTAATCATAGGAGATCTTGCCATATCTTTCAAAGACCATTTGCCATTCACCCCAATGTTAAGGAGTCTTATGTACCCTAATTACTATTACATTGGCCTAGAATCTGTTACTGTAGGTAATTTAAGTTCAGCAGTCGAAGTTCCCTCAAGCTTGAGAGAATTTGATTCTTTAGGTAATGGAGGCATGTTGATTGACTCTGGAACTACTTACACTCACCTACCAGAACCATTTTATTCTCAACTTCTTTCTGTGCTTCAGTCAGTTATTAGCTACCCTCGGGCCAATGAAGTAGAAGCACAAAGCAATTTTGATCTTTGCTATGGAGTTCCTAATTCAAGTAACAGTATTACCTTATTAGATGATCTCCCTTCAATTACTTTCCATTTTTTGAACAATGCAAGTGTAGTAATACCTCAAGGAAATCACTTCTATGCCATGGGAGCACCGAATAATGGAACAGTAGTGAAATGCTTGCTGTTTCAAAGTATGGATGATGGTGATGATGGGCCTGCTGGAATCTTTGGAAGTTTCCAGCAGCAAAATGTGGAGGTTATTTATGACCTGGAGAAGGAGAGAATTGGATTTCAACCAATGGATTGCGCAGCTGCTTCAGCTTCCCACGGACTTCACAAGACATAAGACTGTGCATGGCAGTCGATGGCAGTTTTTGTTTACTCTTAATGGGGCGCTTTTACTAATAAACTACGGTAAACTCTCTAGTTTGGATTTATGTTGTTTGCTTGTATTTCTTTAATGAGTTCTAAAGTAGTGTATGTGCTTCACCCTGCATTTGGCTTTCATAAATGATACTTTAACAGCGCAAAGTGTAACTTTATGTTCCGAATGACCCTAAAGGCTTGAGCTGGATATTCTCTTAAAAATGGCACTAATGAAAGAGCACATATAAGCTTCAACTGTTTGTCCATATCGTATAGTGTTAATTTTCTAAGATACACAGCCCATGCCTAAAGGCATAGGAGTAGTGCTATAACCTGTAAACTGTAGCATCACTACAAGAAAAAATCGACCACACAACGGTTTTTATCCGTCGTCTGAAGCCCTGCTTTTCCGTTGTCTATCTCAATACCGTCTGTTACGCTTATCAGACAACCGTTGTCTGTGTTGCAGAAATATAACAGACGTGGTTTCAGAACTGTTGTATGAAACTTGGGTACAACGATTAAGTTTTTGAAAATGTTGTGTGTATTACATGAAGACAACGACAGCGTTTCTTAAAAACGTTGTGTAATACCTGGATCATACAATGGTGTTTTAAATTTGGTCTATTGTCTGATTCTGTTTTTAACAAGGGTTTTTTCAGACATGTCTATTGTGTAATACCTGGATCATACAATGCTTTTTTAAATTTGGTCTATTGTATGTTATTTTTGCCATCTACAGACAATGGTTTGTTTAATTTGAACTGTTATTTCTGCCATATACAGACAATGGTTCCCGAAAAATAAGCGTTGTCCCTTCGTTATGTTCACAACGATTTCTTGAAAGATAACCATTGTTAGAGATCTTAGCACACAATGCTATTAATCATCCAAATCATCATTTTTATTTGATTCACACTATGGTTTAATTTAAACTATTTTCCATTTTTATTAATAAACAATGCTTTATCAAAACAAAAATACAAAATCAGAGCATTTACAAAAATTCCAAATATTAACAAAATTACAAATACATAGCTTGTCCACAAAACTAAAACAAAAGGACATTAGTTGATAAGCCCAGTGGACGGCCATTACTTGCATTTCCCCTACTATTGCGAGGAGACATTTGTTGCTGACCCCTCAGAATATTACCCTGCTGCTGCTTCATTACTTGGTGTTGCTTCAGCTGCCAAAAAGGATAAACAAGATCCACATTTATCAGGAATTATTATAAGACAGGTGAGCAAAACCTACAAATCGTATTACCAACTATAAGAGTGACTTGTAAGGAATAGATGCAATATCTAACAAAGCATGTTTACTGGTAACTGGTAAGGTATCACCTGTTAGAGCCAAGACCAAACAATAGACATTCAACTTGAAACAACCATACTAATAGCTCCAAAAGTCGGTTAAGTACATAAAAGTTTAGAATTTCAGAGAATCTGCTACTTATAGCTCTAGACGTCGATTAAGAACATCAGAGTTCATAAGCAACAATAAAGAGGTAGTCTACAAGTAGCTCCAGTAGCCAATTATTACATAGTTAGATAATAGACAAGTCCTACACTTGAGTTCTCACATACTACTGCTGAAGAGTTAATTGCCATTAACCACAACTTACACAGTGGGGAGCAATGTTTAAATCTGCCATATCCTGCATCAAATAGTCCAAAACAAAATTAAATACTGTGTTGCAACAAGCATTAAATTAAATAGGTGATGCAATGACAAACTATATAGTGTCAATCTTCAATGCCATTTTGCAATATTATCCTCTTGAACTGGTTGACATATTTGTAAAACGCATAACTAAGCTAGATAGTATAGACAGATACGAACTTTAATTGAATCTTCTAGTTAAAAAAACCGAGGAGGCTGCCTGATCCGAACCAACGTTACCGTTCTCTTGGTAGTAGGGACACCGACATTAACTACAGCTTCACAGGTTTCCTTAATGCCTTGAGTTCCATCAATAGCTTCAAATGTGATAAAATACCTATAGGCACAAGCAGGCTCCACGTTTGTCTTGATCACATTCTCGAAGTCAAAGTGTGTACCCTGTTAAACAAATTTTAGAAACATAATCTACAAAGGTTAAATGTGGTTGTGGTCATTAAAAAAGTTACGTAATGGGCTAAAAAGACACAAACCTTATCTCCCTAATAGACTTGTCCATCATTCTCTTGTTCTCCCGCAGAAGTTGTAGCAACGACAAGCAGAAGGAACATTTTTCAACATAAATTAAACAAGAATATCTGCAGTTGTACTCAACAGATTAGCAAAGAGAAACATGGTCCAAAATCAATAAACCTTAATCATATCGAATCGTATTAATCCACATAAAACTATACTACTTTAAAAGCAATGTAATGTACACATTAAGCTGTAAAAGTAACATACCAAACTACAAAACTTCAATAAACAAAAACCAATAAGAATGTAATGTACTCATTCTCCCTGCAAGTACGAGCCTTTTCCATATATGGCAACTTCCTATACTTCTTTCCAAACTTTGAAAATGGCAAATAGGACATATTAACAAACAGTTGGTATACATTGAAAAGAAAACAAACATTACAATTGTGAAAAATGGGAAACAGCGACTAGGGATAAAAAGACATACGAAAATAGTGAAAAATGAGAGCTTAGAGATGAACTCGGGGACATCCACGAGGAGCAGAACCAGCAATGTCAAAAGCAAGAGTGAAGGGAGATAATTGCTGAACTCCAGTACTTCTTGAACCTGCTGGCCATAGAGACGATTGAATTCCTGAAATTGCTTGTCAGCAAATTGCTTCAGCTATACATGGCCAAACCGGAACCGGAACCGGAAAACTTTTACAAAATAAAATTATAAAGATATGTTATAAACACTAGTTATGTTTTTTTAACATAAATATAAATAAACATAATAAATTTGAAACTTTTTAGTGATATATTCGGTCACATTTCTTGATGATTCAAATGTCAAGATATATCTAATAATCAAAAAATAACAAGGTTCGATTGTACAAGATTTTAACAAAAACGTAGTAAAAGTGCTGCTTCTTGTAACGAGGCAAGATCCAGATTCAGTGGATAATTTTTTTGAATGACACGAATTTTTAAGTGGATGAGATCGGTCGAGTGGTCTCAGTTGGGGTCGCCACGCTGGAACTGATGCAGCAAGTCGGGTTCAATTCCCGTCGTTCGCCCATCAAAAAATGGACCATCGTTATATATTTCTATTTGAAAGGATCCTGCCGGAGGAATATGTGCATCTAAAAGATTCTTCGACGATCGAACCATATGAATGTTAATAAACACACATTTTAGTGTTGGGAAAAAATAATAAAAGAATAACAAGGTCCGGTTGTACGAGATTTTAACAAAAACGTAGTAAAAGTTCTGCTTCTTGTAATGAGGCAAGATCCAGATTCAGTGGATAATTTTTTTGAATGATTTCTTCGACGATCGAACCGGACGAATGTTAATAAACACTTATTTTAGTGTTGGGAAAAAATAAAAAAAATAACAAGGTCCGATTGTACGATATTTTAACAAAAACGTAGTAAAAGTGCTGCTTCCTATAACGAGGCAAGATCCAGATTCAGTGGATTATTTTTTTGAATGATTTCTTCAATGATCGAACCGTATGAATTTTAATAAACACACATTTTAGTGTTGGGAAAAAATAATCAAAAAATAACAAGGTCCGGTTGTACGAGATTTTAACAAAAACGTAGTAAAAGTGATGCTTCCTATAACGAGGTAAGATCCAGATTCACTGGATAATTTTTTTGAATGATTTCTTCGACGATCGGACCGTACGAATGTTAATAAACACTCATTTTAGTGTTGGGAAAAAATAGTCAAAAAATAACAAGGTTTGGTTGTACGAGATTTTAACAAAAATGTAGTAAAAGTGATGCTTCCTGTAGATCATTGATTTGGGTTTCGCTTTGTCTAATTTGGGTTTAGATTTTGGACAAGTATCCAGCTTATTAGGTTCCTTTTCAATCCTTTCAACAGGGCGTGATATTGAAGGTAATTTTCAAATTTGTCCGAAGCTTTAATTGTTGTCGTTCCTTCAATTGTGGTCTTGAATGTTTACTCAATTGTGGTCTCTAAAAATGTATGCGACTCTGTTATGTGTGTGAGATTGAGGGAGATGGAGTTATTCATTTGTCATATTTAAGTGTTGACAATGATTGTTTGCTTGAGATTCAATTCAATTCAATAGATGGGTTAAAGTTTAAAGGATTTAAGTGTTTAATGGTGAAAATAGATTTAAATTTTTATTTTCATATTTAAGTGTTTATTTAAGTGCTTCCTCTTCAATTAATGTTGCCTTCACACTATTAGCCCCATGGAACCCATTCTTATCTCTGTTATAATTCTTATCACTATATTGAGGTAATGCACCATGGTTTTTGCTGCATAACATGAGCTGCTGTTTTCCTGCATGGCAATGACAATATAATCTTCAGCAAACATTCATTAAAACAATTTTAAACTATACATAAGAGTCGTTGCCTATTAGAATAAAAGAAGGCATAACCAAATCAAAATTTTATAACTTATAGATGTCTAAAATGTAATCTCATGGTCATAATTTTGATTATTTTACTGTAAAATGCTACAACATTCAAATTCACATCTCGATACAGTAAACCAAAATTATAACCTGCATTTCATTCAAAAGATTGCCAATACAACTGCAATTAAGTATAGTCTTGCTGAAGTTTAAAGGATTAAAGTGTTTATTTTCATATTTAAGTGTTTATTTTCTGTCATTTTCAATAGATGGGTTTTTAATATTGTTTATGTTGTTTTCAGCCTTGTTTGCAATGAAGATGGAACTGATTCAGACTGATGGAACTGGTTTTATATTAGAACACTTGGCAAGAAAGATAAAACAAGTCTTCTTTCTTTCTTTCTTGCCAAGTCTTCTGATATTAAACCAGTTCCATCTGTGCAAGAAAGATGTTGTGCTGATTTTCAGGAGCAGACTCTAGGATGGTCTTAAAAAGCTAAACTGGATATGCGCGTGTGTTCTGCTGTTAAGTGCTTACTAAAACCTTTATTGTTTTGATGTTTTGTGAAAAATAATTGAGCTTTCTGTTGATGGATTTACAATTCTAATTTTTATATTCAGAAGTATATGCAAATAAAGTCGCCATGTGTTTATGTGTATTTATGTTTGTTGCATTTTCAGAAGTAGACAATAAGGTGCATGGGAAACATGGCAAATCGGCTATTTTGGAAAACTGGACTTGGAAATCCCTAAAACAACCAGCGATGCAACAATTGATGTTAGTTTTACTGGGATAAAGAGAATGTTGGAGTTCTTAGCCACATGGCCACGCACGTCCATTTTATCTACTGTTCTTGGGTGTACACTTTATGAAAATGAGGCTGATCCGTAGAGATAGAACTTGAGAATGAGTGTTTTGTGCCCAATTTACTTGAGAATGAGATAGAACTTGAGGAAGAGGAACATAGCTACGTGCGAGATGTAGATGAAACAATTCAACTTTCTTGATGTAATTTAATTTGTGTACTTTACATAAACTTTGTAATATGATAACTGTGTTTGCTACTTTGAACATAACATTTCTTGATTGATGTTATGATGGCTGATGTTTGTTTGGTATGGCATTGTATTGCCTTTGATGGTTGTACTGTTTTGGCAGGGGTTAGCCCAATTTCAATTAATTTTTTTTCCTACTGTAAAATCAAACAACGGTTTTTAACTACCAAACGCTTGAGTGAGAGCTAAAGAACTCAGAGTACAAAACCATTGTATGTTGCATGCAATTCAGACAACAGTATTCAGAAACCATTATCTGATTATATTTTATACAACGTCATATCAAAACACTTGTCTAATTTTAACAAAAAAATTTCAAAGCATTGTTTGAAGTTTCTTCAGACAATGCTTTCCAAAAGCGTTGTTAAAATCAGACAATAGTATTTAGTCACCGTTGTGTGACTACTTTTGAAGCAATATCTGATAAAAACACTTGTCTAAGTTTTACGACGCTTTTCATAACCATTGTAAGAAAACCTGTTCGACAACACTACTTTCCAAAACCGTTGTAAAACGGTTGTCTATTTTGATCTTCTAGACAACACTTTTTAAAACTGTCGTTAAGTTCATGATCAGACAATACACCGAAAAGCTTGAATAAAAAACCGTTGTGTGAAAATTTCAGCCAACACTTTTTCGTCGAAGTGTTGTCTGATGTGTGTCGTATGATTCAAAAATTCTTGTAGTGCATCATTATAACATAATTATTTATCAGATAAATATCTCAAGAAGGCTCGATATTTGTGCTTAGAGTTTAGATTAGAACAGAAACGCTCTTAAGTGTGCCCTTAAAGAATTATCTCAACTCCTTGCATATGTCATGCCAATGCTAGCTAGGCGCCAGGCTCCCACCTAGGATAAACCACAATATATTCATTCTGACAATGATTTTAAAGCGTGATAGTGTTGTAATTGACTCGCCAATCTATCAAAATTCAAAAGTAACTTAAATACAACCCCTCACGCAGGGACGAAACAAGGAGGTGCGCTATTTGGTGACTATGGTGTGCTATGAAGTGCTCGAAAATTTCAAAGTATATATGATTTACGATGACTAAGTGAGATCACTGAACATATAATTTATAAATATCAGATGTTTTAAACCTTCAGTTGGCTGAGTTGGTCTAAAGCTCTACATTGAGGTCTATCCTTTGGAACATGTAGCAACTAATTTAAATAAAAGCTCCAACTATAACTAAGTCATGCCATCAACAAAAAACAAAAAGGAAATCAAGCATTTAAGACTGTTAAGTAATCCTCACTCGAAAGCCCATTTTTGGGTCGAGAGTGGATCACGGGCGCCCATCTTTGGGGCATTAATTTGCCTTTCGTGTCCATAATAATATTGATAATAATGGGGGTCGCAGAGAGAACCTGAGACCTCTGCGTGGCTGAGCGTTGATACCATGTTAAGTGACCAACTCATCTATAACATTAAGGTGATCTTTATATTATATTCTAACAAAGACAACAGATGGCATGAAAAGAGACGTCAACAATTTTGTACAGGCCCCAATTCGTCAATACTTGAGCAAACTGGCAGAAAGAACATACAGTTACACATTGATAACTAAAGGGAAGAACTGGATAATTTCAAGAGAAACAAGATACAGAAGATGTTGTCCCGGAAGGTTCATTTGTAAGAACCATTCATGTGGCTTTGGTAGTGTTTGCAGACGAGACAATTTTTCTGCAACTACATATAGTAATAAGTCAAGCTCTGGTCAGTAAGAAGAAAGCTTGAGTCACCAATATCATTAATAGAATTTATGAAATTTTAGCTAGCAAAAAAAGAATCTAAACAAGCCACAATAAGTGATAGGTAAATGAATCATATTACCTAAATCTTAACAAGCGACATTGTTGTTGTTGTTAATGTGAATTTCAAACATTATGTAAGCCAGCTCAAGCAAGACAGTAAAGTATTTACCTAGAACATCTAAATGATAGCTAGTAAAAGAAATCGGGGGACCATGATAAACATTCGGCAGAATTGAGGAATCAATCCAAGAAATTAATAAAGTGAATGGCTAAACAGAGGTCGGTTGTGAAAAAAAATGACATACAAAACAAATGTGTGTTCTTGCCTCTGTTGCCACCTTCTTTGCATCTAGAAGATGAGATTTACTCCCAACAAGTTTCATAACCATGTCAGAGTCGCCTTGAGCCAAAGGGAAGAATAAAGTAAGGTACTTTTGACGGAAAAACTGAAACGAACAACACCCTCAAACTTAGCATTGAAATGTCGATATCTTGCGAATAGGGACAACCAAGTATGACAAAGTAATAATAAAAAATGTAATGTATCATTTTTTCTACTTCTTAATCGGTCAAATGTTGGGTTTAAACCCAATATGGTAGTATTAGCTTGGGTGATCCAAAACGTACATGGATTGGGTAATAATTACATGGTTAGGTAATTATTATATTTGATATGTTTTGGTCACAAAGTTATTGAATTAGAATCCAAGTATGATGAGGATTGTAATTAGAAACCAAGTATGATTAGGATATCTTGGTGGCTAAGTTTGTGATGGCTATATATACATAGTCATATTATGTTTGAGAGATATACTCAAGATGTAGTCTTAGGTATCGCTTGGAGAGCGGATGCTTAAGATGTAATCTTAAGTATTATGTGAGTGAAACACCTTGCGTGGTGGGATTGATTGTATTGTTAATTATTGGTTGGATTAGCAATACAGGTAGGATGCACCGTTAGGTGTGATTGTATGAATGTATTATTGATTATTGGTTGGATTAATAATACAAGTTTGGGACGTGGGAGTTTCCACGTCAAATATTGTTTGTGTTCTTGTTTTGCTTTTACTTATTGATGATAGAAGTATAAGTAATACTTGAATAGTGTTTGACCGCGCTTTGGTAGATCTTGTTAACTAATCGATTGGTGTGTGTGTTCTGTATTGGTTATTTGTGAATCTCGAATTGTGTAAGTCCCCTAACCTGACATCAAACAGAACCAATATGAATTGAAAATCATCGCATCGAGAACAAACTTTCCTTTCACCCGAGTCAATCAAAATATATACTTTAAGGTGTGAATACTTTTCAAAGTAATAGCAGCAGGTGTTTGGGGGTCAGGGGCAAAAGGTCCCAGTACACAACAAATGTGATCAAGATTATAGAAAAGAACATGAAATAAAAGAGTGAGAATCTCACGCGATAATAGAAAAAGAATGACTACCTTGCCACTGAAGCTCTTAAACCCATTTGTTTGCTCGATTAAACGATGCCTGCAAAAGTATATCTCAAATGGTTAGAAACGCAGCAGATCATTAAATATCAAATTGCATTCAGAATGAGGTAATTAGTTTAAACAGAGGAGTACGTAACTGTTATTCCCAGATTACACACTTGTATAATTGTAGAAGGGGGGTTGAATACAATTCTTGATATTTATAAATTTCTGATAAGAACTCCAGAAATCTATACTTAGATAATTGCTGTAAAAAGATTAATGCACAAACACATAAAAATCAGGTGGTTAAATGCACCACCTAAAGCTTTTATTCGAAGAAAACTCTGTGATACAAATGTACACAGCTTCTGTTTTACAACTCTTTACTTTCTAAGGATATTCAATAAAAACCTAAGCAAATGTATCTGTTTTCTTTTTTCTCTAAAGAGTTGCTGCATTTGGTTATAAATCCCAAGTTTACAAGTGCTACATGAATAAGATAATATTAATCTAATTCAAGTTGACTTGCTACTCCACTCCAAATACACATGTAGCCGAAAGGTTGTCCTTGTGAACAGACATGTCTCCTGCACCTTTATTGTATTCATGGTGTAAACGGAATGCTTCTTTCTTCTGTGTTTCCAAAGTATGACTGCCATACTGCTTTTTGTATCTATTATCAACCCATGTGAACTGTTAGTCAAACCTGTCCTTATCAACTGCTAATCCCCAGCTTAGCATAAAAGTAAGTGTCAATGATTATCCGTTGACATTGTACACTGACATCCGTTGATGATATATTGAGCTGTATCCGTTGATATTGAGATTTGAGCTGTATCCGTTGATATTGAGATTTGAGCTGTATCTGTTGATAGAGTGGATTTGAGTTGTATCCATTGATAGAGTTCTATCTTCATCCGTTGATACACTTTCACTTAGACAGAATTACATAGCATAGCTTATTTACAATTGGCTACCCTCTTCTGCCTATCCATTGATGGTCAACATGACTGTGGATAAAAACACTATCAACTGATAACATAGAGATACTGCAGTATGCTACAAATCCTCATCCGTTGATGAGCTACCTGTCAACGGATAGAGTTATAAATCCTCATCCGTTGACAGCTACAAAACCTTATACAATTTGATTGATTGTGAAGTTATCATCAAGTACAACATATTCCTAACAATCTCCCCCAATTTATACTTGATGACAATAAAGCATAAATTCAGGACCTTGATGATAACAAAACATTCCTAAGGATATATATAGAACAATGCAAAAATTGTATTAAGCTACAAAAATTAAAAACAGAAAGTTTGAGAAATTTACAGAGAAGTACTCCTCTAGACTGAGCAAATTAATATTGTTTCTTCTCTCTGGTTGGCATCACCCTTGATTTTCCTTCTTTGGCAGAGTTGGACTCAATCTGTATTTGGAGTTGCCTATAGAAGGCATCTTTTTCAACAACTTTTGGATTTAGCTTTTGTTGTAACCATCTCAGGTATTGAGAACTAGCCTTTGATAGTTGGTCTTCTAACCTGAAGAATCTCCTGTTACCATCTTCATCCCTGAACTCCAACATCCAGAAGGGTTGAAGGTGGATTTTCTGTCCATTGTATGGGATCTTCATTTTCCTTGGTAGTCTTGATGGTGAGTTCCATTCTCTCCTTATCTGTTATATTCTATCCAGTATCTCCCCTTTTGCTATCTTGGAGAACCCTGTGTATCTCTTAATTGCAGAGAACACTTTGGTTAAGGTCAGATAATTTTCTCCAAAAACCCTCTGTAGTGGCCATGTCCTTTCCTTTCCTCCCTTGTATACAAAGACCAATCTCTCAGGCAAATGTTTATATTTGTCAATTCCTCTTACTTCTGACAATTCATCCAGATACAGATTCATGCCAGAGTATTCTTCAATATCTACCTTATAGATAAAATCATCCTTGTTTTCCAAGATTGGCCGCTTGACAATAGCAGGTACCCTAGCAACTTGAATTGGTTCCTTTGAAGGTTGCTTCCTTGGTATCCTTTTCTTCTGGTTAGGTTTCTGTTGAGGCTTCAGCAAGAATGAAGGAACCTCAATGGAGTCAAGATTCATTGGTTCCTCTTTAGGTATTATAGGGTCACCATGGAAATTCACAGCTGGGTTGAATACTTGTGCAGAAATGGGTTGTGATGAGCCAACTGTTTCCTTTCTTTCAATTTCTGGAGAGACAGGCCTCCTTGCCTTTGATTTCACTCTCCTTTTAGGTTTGGATTTGGGGACTTCCTCAGGTTCCCTCATTTCACCCTCTACCTCATCCATTAACTCCTGAGCCAGCCTGGCTTGCTTCTCATCTGAGTTTTCATATTGATTTTCTTCACTTGGATGAGCTTCCCTTAGAAGTTTGAAGGTCTCCTCTCTTTTTGCTTCAACAAATCTAGGATGGCTGTTGGATATATTTAACACTTTTCCATTCCTTATTATTACAGCCATCCAATCTCTTACACTCTTATTTGTCTTTTCCTTGAACTCTTTGATTGTCTTTCCCGTTAGCTTCTCATCATCATCCTTGGGAAATGGAAAATCCAATTGTAACTTGTTCTTCCCATTTGCCTTTGGTGGAGAGTAGGCTCTGGTTCTTATGTATGGTTCAAATTCTTTGACATAAGATGGTTCAGCATCATAGAATGTAGGAGCCACAATCTCTGGAGTGAGCACCTTCAGAATTGTAGTTGATATTGTTGGAGTTGAGGACTGAGTAGAGAACAGAGTTGATACAATTGATGCATTGATCATTCTCTCTGTCCTCAAAATTCTTTCATTTGCCTCCTTGTTGATCTTTTCTAAGGCCTCTATTCTGGCTTGCCTTTCACCATCTGAGATTTCTGATAGATTCTGAATCTCAGGTAACACCATTTGTTTCTTCTTCACAGGGGAAGCCTCTATAGAGAACTCTGTTGGATTGACCACTATAATTGGCTGTTGCTCCCCCTCAATATGTGCTATCTTGCTACTGGAAGCTGGAATTTGACTAGAAGTAGCTGCAACCTCTTCTACCTTTTTTTCCCCCTTTTTGTTAGCATCAAGGGCTGGAGGTGAGGCTGCAAGTAGCCTTTCCAGTAGCTCAGTCTGTTTGGCTTGGTTGGCAATGAGTGTCTGCATTTGAGATTCCATACTATCCACTCGGGAGGAAAGATGCTTAACAGATTTGGCCAGACTATCTTCCTTCAATAATTTGCTAGTCAGCACCTTCTGAGTGGTAGTAGGGGCTAGTTGAAGGAATTTACGAATGAGCGGAAGCGCATATAACAATTATTTCCGTAAAAACCATATATCGCACATATAGAAAATCATGTAAAAATGAAATACGAGGGAATCGTAACCATACCTTAAAATCGAAGCTTTACAAAAATGGTGTTTTAGCAGTTGCTCCTCAGAGTGTGAAGCACTCTACCGGTATCCACCAAGATTAATTCTTCGACGAAGCTTTTTATAAAACTAACCTTTTATAAAAATGGAGGTTTGAGAGAGAGAGAGAGAGATGAAGAAGATGGAGGCTTTAAGTTTTTCACAAAAACCAAGTCTAAAAGTGTCCTCATCTCATTCTATTTATAGGGCACAAGTAGGTTTTTAACATTAATATATCATTATATATTAATATATAAATCCTACACTTTACCTTATAAAATGTTAAATAATAATTAAAACAATTTTAATCATTATTAAAACAACTTGCTCTCTCAAAATACCTTCATCAATAAATTAATCTTTTTATGGTGTGACCCTGTAGGTTCAATATTATGCCGGTAGTAGAAATAAATAATAATAAACATTTTATTTATTATTTATATGAATTCTAATAACTCATTAAATATAATTAACTGATTAATTATATTTATTCTACATCGTGAGTGATGCTTCTCAACATATCGCGACTATCCGGATAATATGAATTCACTGCTTAGAATACCAAGAACCTGTCAGTGACTAGTTACCGTACAATCAATTCCTTCTACCCTACAATATCCCGATTAAATACAAGGCATGGATCTCGTGTCAGGCCTATCAAATTTAATCATATGATTTCTTATTCATAACGCAAAGTTCATATTAATGCAAATTAGAAACTCCTTTATAATTTCATACACTCTGGCCAGAGATTCTAGAACTCGCATACTAAGAATAACATAGGATATTCACTTCCTTACTGGAAGGGGTAGATTCTTTATTGATCGTTAACTATCTCCATACATAAATCCCTGTACCCAGAATAGACCTAATGTATGTCCTTGAGACTAAGGACTAAACCAAAGCACAGTTCATTATATACAAGATTACTCTAACGATCTCAAGTCTAAGGACACTTGTACAACTATCACTCAGTGAATAACTATTGACACGTGAGTAAACTCCATTAGTTGTCCAACTTATCGAGTCATGTTCAGTGAACTTATTCCCTAATAAGCACCTACATACTAGCTATAGTGTCACCACACAAATGCCTATGAGAACAGACATCCTCCTGACGGGAGCAAGCATAATATGTACCGATCTTTGCGGATTCACTAATTTCCGATTAGTTATCCTATGATCAGGAACTGTTTAAGTCTAGAGTTATCATCTTCTAGTTCTCACTATTATAATCTCATTATAATACTAGAAGCTTTACTCTAAACTATGGAACATCTTATTTAAAACAATTTAAATAGATAATGCCCGTAATAAAATCAAAACAAGTCTTTTATTATTATTAATGAAATCAAACAAGAATACATGAAAGTTCTTCCTAACTCATCATACATGATTGGATTTAGGACAAACACTTTCAATCTCCCACTTGAACTAAAGCCAATCACCCTGGTATCTAATACCCATCTTCTCTTTATGACGATCAAAGTGAATCTGAGACAATGACTTTGTGAGTGGGTCTGCTATGTTGTTATGTGTGTCAACTCTCTCAACCTTGACATCTCCCCTTTCAATGATCTCCCTAATCAAATGAAAGCGCCGCAAAACATGTTTGGAATTTTTATGAGACCTAGGTTCCTTGGCTTGAGCTATTGCCGCGTTGTTATCACAATACAACACAATAGGCTCTTCAATGCTAGGAACAACTCCCAACACAGAAACAAATTTCCTCATCCAAACGGCTTCTTTTGCAGCCTCACTTGCAGCTATATACTCTGCTTCCGCTGTGGAGTCAGCCGTTGTCGACTGTTTGGAACTCTTCCAACTAATCGCACCACCATTCAGAGTAAACACATACCCTGACATGGATTTGCTATCACTTTCTGATTGAAAACTAGAGTCAGTATAACCCTCTATTTTCAATTCAGATCCACCAAAAACAAGAAAAATATCCTTAGTCCTTCGCAAGTACTTAAGGATGTTCTTCACTGCTTTCCAGTGGTCTTCACCTGGATCGGACTGATATCTACTCGTTACACTAATTGAATAAGCAACATCAGGCCTAGTACATAACATCGCGTACATAATAGATCCTATTGCTGAAGCATAAGGAATCTTACTCATACGCTCTCTTTCCTCAGGTGTCTTAGGAGACATCTTCTCGGAAAGAGATACTCCATGGCTCATCGGTATGAGACCTCTCTTGGAGTTTTCCATGCTAAACCTTTTAAGCACTTTCTCGATGTATGTACTCTGGGTAAGACCTATCATTCTTCTAGATCTATCTCTATAGATCTTCATACCGAGAATGTAGGATGCTTCACCCAAGTCCTTCATAGTGAAGTTCTTTGATAACCACACTTTGACTGATTGCAGCATCGGTATATCATTTCCTATAAGAAGTATGTCATCCACATACAATACAAGAAATGTTACCGCGCTCCTACTAACCTTCTTGTAGACACATGGTTCATCTATGTTCTTGATAAAATCAAACTCTTTGATTGTCTCATCAAAACGAATGTTCCATCTACGAGAAGCTTGCTTTAATCCATATATGGTCCTTAGCAGCTTACACACTAGGTGTTCATTCCCTTTAGAAACAAACCCCTCTGGCTGTGTCATATACACTTCCTCTTCAAGTTTCCCATTGAGGAAGGCCGTTTTCACGTCCATTTGCCAGATCTCATAGTCGTAGTAAGCAGCAATCGCAAGCAAAATCCGAATTGATTTTAACAGGGCTACAGGCGAAAAAGTTTCATCAAAGTCAATCCCTTGCCTTTGTCTGAATCCTTTTGCCACGAGCCTGGCCTTATAGGTCTCCACCTGGCCATCTGCTCCAATCTTTCTTTTGTATACCCATTTGCATCCAATAGGATTCACATCCTCTGGTGCTTCAACCAAAGTCCATACTTGGTTGGCATACATAGAATCCATTTCGGATTTCATGGCACTCTGCCATTTCTCTGAGTCAACACTACTCATAGCCTCATTATAGGTCATAGGGTCGTCATCATCAACGATTGATAACTCATTGTCTTTCTCAATGACAAGGCCATAATACCTCTCAGGTTGGCGAGACACTCTTTCTGACCTACGAATGGGCTGTACCACAGAAGGTTGTTCAGTCTGAACAGGTGTTTCCTCTTGAACCGTAGTAGTTTGTGCTTCTTGAACTTCATTAAGTTCTATTTTGCTCCCACTGTTTCCTTCAAAGATAAACTGTTTTTCCAAGAAGGTAGCATGTCTGGAGACAAATACACTATGATTGGTGTAGAAGTAATACCCTAAAGTTTCTTTAGGATATCCCACAAAACTACATTTCACGGATCGAGATTCCAGCTTATCAGGGTCAACTTTCTTGACATAAGCCGGACATCCCCAAATCTTAACGTGTTTAAGACTCGGTTTCCTTTCTTTCCATATCTCATATGGAGTTTGAGGAACAGATTTGGAAGGCACCTTATTCAGTAAATATGCTGAGGTTTCCAATGCATAACCCCAAAGGAATACTGGAAGATTTGCGTAGCTCATCATGGACCGAACCATGTCTAACAAAGTTCGATTTCTCCTTTCAGATACTCCATTCAACTGTGGAGTATATGGAGGAGTCCACTGAGAGACTATACCATTTTCTTTGAGATAATCTAGAAATTCTCCACTCAAGTATTCACCACCTCGATCTGATCGAAGAGTTTTAATACTACGTTTGGTTTGTTTCTCCACTTCATTCTTATATTCTTTGAACTTTTCAAAGGCCTCAGACTTGTGTTTCATTAAATACACATATCCGAATCTAGATCGATCATCTATGAAAGTAATGAAGTACGAAAATCCGCCCATGGCTTGCGTAGACATCGGTCCACATACATCTGTGTGTACCAGTCCTAGCAATTCTGCAGCCCTCTCTCCATGTCCACTAAATGGAGATTTGGTCATTTTACCCAATAGACAAGACTCGCATGTAGGATATGATTCAAAATCAAAGGGGTCAAGTAACCCTTCCTTATGCAATGTCCGCAGTCTATTTTCACTAATATGACCAAGTCTGCAGTGCCACAAATAGGTGAGATTTTCATCATCTCTTTTCCTTTTATTAGTATGTTCAATTTGTAGTAAATCATGCTCTATGTCACACACATATAGACCATTATTTAAAATACCACTACCATAAAGAACATTATCTCTAAGAATTGAACATTCATTATTCTTAATAACAAACGAAAATCCATCCAAGTCTAACATGGGAATAGAAATAATATTCCTCACAATCGAGGGAACAAAATAACAATTATTTAAAACAATAGTCTTGCCCGTAGGCATACGTAAATCAAACGATCCTACAGATTCAGCAGCAACTCTTGCTCCATTTCCCATCCGTAGAATCACCTCCTCTTCCTCGAGAGTCCTACTTCTCCTTAGTCCCTGCAACGAATTGCAAATGTGAGAACCACAGGCGGTATCTAATACCCAAGTAGAATTTTGATTTATTGACATATTCACTTCAATCATGAACATACCTGAACCAGAAGCGACAGTCTCACTATCTTTCTTCTTTTTCATTTCTGCAAGGTAAACCTTGCAGTTCCTCTTCCAGTGCCCCACCTTGTTACAGTGAAAGCAAACAGCTTTGCTCTTGGGGTCTTCAGCTTTTGGTGGAACCGGCTTTTTCTCACCAACTTTCTTCTTCTTGGAAGGGTTCTTCTTCCTTTTCTTAGGATTGGAACCCTCACCAATTAGAAGAACAGAACTCTTCTTAGAGGGAAAATTCGATTCCGCAGTCTTCAACATGTTGTGGAGTTCAGCCAGGCTGACGTCCAACTTATTCATGTGAAAGTTCACAACAAACTGCGAAAATGAACCCGGAAGTGATTGCAAGACCAAGTCTTGAGTCAGTTCCCTATCCATGACAAAACCAAGTTGCCCAAGACGTTCAATCAAATTGATCATCTTAAGTACATGGTCATTCACGGATGATCCCTCAGACATCCTACAACGGAACAGCTCCTTCGATATCTCATATCGAGCTGTCCTCCCTGCCACATCATACAACTCTTGCAGATGCTCTAGGATAGTGTGAGCATCCATAAGCTCATGTTGCTTCTGTAGCTCATCGTTCATGGAAGCTAGCATGATACATTGAGCAACATTAGCATCATCTATCCACTTACGATACACAACATGTTCATCATTATGTGCATCGTCAGCAGGTTCAGCAGGCTTAGGTGAGTCAAGCACATATTCCAGCTTCTCAACCCTGAGAACAATTCTCAAGTTTCGAAGCCAGTTAGCAAAATTCGGACCAGTCAATTTGTGAGCATCCAGTATGCTCCGGAGTGATAGTGCAGAAGACATAGTGTATATAGTAAATCTGTAAATGATAAACACATAACAACACTTAGCGAATATTCAATTTCATTTTAAAACACTATATGAATCGGGTCTTTATTCATAAGTGACTCCCACTAGTTTATATAATTTATTCAACCCCCTAAGTGAAAAATTAAGCATTCATAATGCTAGTGGGAATAGGGATCCTATATTCCATCACACAACCTCGGCTGTGGCACGAAACGCCATGTGATGTTCAATAGGCAGACAACTCTTGTCAATTACATCTCATGTTATTCCCTAATAAAACTTTAGCCTCTTGAATAATTGAGTCACGGCTGTGGCACGACAAACTCAATATTCTAAGTCAAGTCTAACCCAACATTCCGTACAACTGAATCAGTCTCCAACGGCCCACGGCTGTAGCACGTAACGACCATTAGATTCTAATTCATTGTACACATCTCTATGTAATAGACAAGTATTTCTTATTTCAAAATCAAAGCCCTCGGCTGTAGCACGAAACGACAATGATTCAAAAATAAGAACTACTTTCTACCATGTTGGAAGGCTATGACCGACACAAGCCCGTTGTGTCATTGGCCAATTACTACTTGATATTATTTAATTTTAGAGGGATTATATTATGTTACAATCATAATCTTATTATAAAGAGATTCTTCCTTTTAAATTAAATATTTCAAATCAATAATCGATAATTGGATGATTCCCAGATCGGGGGGAGCATTGTCAAGAGGCGTCACTTAATACCCCTTTCTTACAGATCGAAATCCGTTTTTGACAGAATCATCCATTCTCTCAATATTGAAAATTCATATTTAATTACGTGTTTCACAAACACAAGAATCTCATGATTGTATTCATAATATTATTATTAAGGCAAAAAACGATTCCTATTCTAGATTTTCTAGAGCACGCCTTATGTTGATTTAAGTTCACCTAGATCTATCATCGCATGGTAAACTTAGGCATATATCTCATATATAAACATAAATAAACATGTATGCATGCAAGCAATATCATGTCACACATTGATATAATGATGTATGGATTTATTATAGTATTTAAAAGCAATTAATCCAATTAAAACATGCTTTAAAACACTCCCATAAATATAAATAATTCAAAATTATTATATAAAAAATATTTGACCACTCCATTAGATTCGTCTCGGAAAAACGAATCCAACGATATATTGCACGCCCAAAACGGAGTTACGAAACTCCCAGAAAATCAAATTTAATGTGGACAGAAGACTGTAACGCATTTATGATATGCGTTACAACGACTAAAACAATTTTATTGTGTAACGCATGTCGTAAATGCGCGACTAGACCTGTCACGCATTCCTTAAATGCGTGACACCTTCTCCCCGCGTGCGCTTCACGCGCCTGACACAGCAGTTCAGTTTTTTTTTTTTTTTTTAAGTTCCGTATTACAGTACTAACTCCTCCGCAACAGTTACAAAGGAAAAAACCAAAACGCTGCAGTGCTTTATGAACCATAATAACTATTATTATTATCCTATAATTTTAATATCAAGAAATTAATAAACAATTAATTAATAAATTAATAAAAAAAAAAATATTTGGACATGATTTCTTAAAATCAACAGCAGCAAATATTACCAGGTAACTATGGGGTCCTTGTGCAAATTTTAAATCATAATATTTTCACATGCATAATTATTTTATGAATTTTAACTAAAACAATTTTAAAAATTCATAACAAATAATCTGCATATCACAAAATTATGAGAAAAATACCCAGATCATCTACAACACTTGTAGAACTCAGATTAGTGGTCAAAATCATATGCAAAAATTATTTCGAATTAATTCATAATTAAATCCAAATAAACTTGCAAAAATCATAATAAATCCATACATGCATAAAAAAATCTGAAATTTTTATATGACTCTCTATATGCAAGAACCTAGCTCTGATGCCATTGAAGGAATTTACGAATGAGCGGAAGCGCATATAACAATTATTTCCGTAAAAACCATATATCGCACATATAGAAAATCATGTAAAAATGAAATACGAGGGAATCGTAACCATACCTTAAAATCGAAGCTTTACAAAAATGGTGTTTTAGCAGTTGCTCCTCAGAGTGTGAAGCACTCTACCGGTATCCACCAAGATTAATTCTTCGACGAAGCTTTTTATAAAACTAACCTTTTATAAAAATGGAGGTTTGAGAGAGAGAGAGAGAGAGAGATGAAGAAGATGGAGGCTTTAAGTTTTTCACAAAAACCAAGTCTAAAAGTGTCCTCATCTCATTCTATTTATAGGGCACAAGTAGGTTTTTAACATTAATATATCATTATATATTAATATATAAATCCTACACTTTACCTTATAAAATGTTAAATAATAATTAAAACAATTTTAATCATTATTAAAACAACTTGCTCTCTCAAAATACCTTCATCAATAAATTAATCTTTTTATGGTGTGACCCTGTAGGTTCAATATTATGCCGGTAGTAGAAATAAATAATAATAAACATTTTATTTATTATTTATATGAATTCTAATAACTCATTAAATATAATTAACTGATTAATTATATTTATTCTACATCGTGAGTGATGCTTCTCAACATATCGCGACTATCCGGATAATATGAATTCACTGCTTAGAATACCAAGAACCTGTCAGTGACTAGTTACCGTACAATCAATTCCTTCTACCCTACAATATCCCGATTAAATACAAGGCATGGATCTCGTGTCAGGCCTATCAAATTTAATCATATGATTTCTTATTCATAACGCAAAGTTCATATTAATGCAAATTAGAAACTCCTTTCTAATTTCATACACTCTGGCCAGAGATTCTAGAACTCGCATACTAAGAATAACATAGGATATTCACTTCCTTACTGGAAGGGGTAGATTCTTTATTGATCGTTAACTATCTCCATACATAAATCCCTGTACCCAGAATAGACCTAATGTATGTCCTTGAGACTAAGGACTAAACCAAAGCACAGTTCATTATATACAAGATTACTCTAACGATCTCAAGTCTAAGGACACTTGTACAACTATCACTCAGTGAATAACTATTGACACGTGAGTAAACTCCATTAGTTGTCCAACTTATCGAGTCATGTTCAGTGAACTTATTCCCTAATAAGCACCTACATACTAGCTATAGTGTCACCACACAAATGCCTATGAGAACAGACATCCTCCTGACGGGAGCAAGCATAATATGTACCGATCTTTGCGGATTCACTAATTTCCGATTAGTTATCCTATGATCAGGAACTGTTTAAGTCTAGAGTTATCATCTTCTAGTTCTCACTATTATAATCTCATTATAATACTAGAAGCTTTACTCTAAACTATGGAACATCTTATTTAAAACAATTTAAATAGATAATGCCCGTAATAAAATCAAAACAAGTCTTTTATTATTATTAATGAAATCAAACAAGAATACATGAAAGTTCTTCCTAACTCATCATACATGATTGGATTTAGGACAAACACTTTCACTAGTGCCTCAATCCTGGCATCTAGTTCTACTTTCATTTCCCTTATTGCAGTTTGGACCTCCTCCTGTTGTGTTCTTTGAATAACCATATGCATCTTGTGAAGTGTGAGGGAGGCCATTATTTGTTGAAGGACAGCCTTCCTCTGTGGGTCTGCATTCTGGTGCTCAGCCATAGCAGATTGATATTGCTTCATAATCTCCACATTGAAGTCACCAACCACAGTGGTAGTAGAAAATAGCCATTCTGGAGTATCTGCCACATTGACTTCTTCAGCATTTGCTGTGCTATCACTGTCATCACTGCCAAACTCTTCACTTTCAGCATCTGAAGGCAGAGCTGTCAAAGCTTCTTTTGCTCTTTGTAGAGATTGTGAGGTGTGCACTAGGTGTATTGCCTCCTCTGCCTCCACATTGCCCTGTTGTGCCATGACTTGATAGGCAGAAACAGGATGAGTAAAGGTTTCAGGATCCAAAGAGATGGAGTCAATGATTGACTGATATTCTTGTCGAAATTTCATCTCTTTAGAAGCTTCATTAACCTCCATTAACTCACTTGCAATGGCTGGATCTTCCTGCCTTATTTCTCCTGTAGTCCCTTCTCTCTACTCATCTCTCTTTTCTTGCATCAGGGGCTCCCCCTGGCTCACACCTCTCACACCCTCACCTTCACCTACTAAGGTGGAACTCTCTTGCTCTCCTTTTGCCTGACCTGAAGAAATGGTCAGCCTCTCATTATTTGCCTCTCCTTTTGGCTGCTCACAATGCAGCCTCTCACTCCCTTCCCTCAATCCTAACAGTGTTTCAACTACTGAGAACTCCTCCACACTTGACACAGGAATGTCAGATATAGCAGTGATAGAGTGAGTTATCAACGGATAAGGGATATCCGTTGATGGAGTAGTTATAGCTGTCAACGGATGGCTAGACATAGGCGCATCCGTTGATGGAGAAACACTTGTCAACGGATGAAGGATATCCGTTGATGAAGGAAAGATAGTATCCGTTGAAGTGAAAACCAACACTGAATCTGTGGAGATTGATTTTAAAGATGAGGCCACAGATGTTATGAATTCAGGAATGGAAGATTGATGGCCCAACAAATCATCTAAAAGATGATGACCACCAATTGTAGAGTGGGGCTTCTCCAAGAATCTTAAAGATGGAGAATCAGGAATTGATGTAGATATCATATCCACATCCAGAGATGGAGTTGGTGATGGTGGATTGTAATGTGTATCGATTTGAAGGTTAAGATCAAGGGGCTGTGACTCCACATTTATTGAAGTCACATCAAACTGAATTTAAGAAGGTACAGTTTGCTGTACTGTGTGTGCACCCTGTGATTCCCCTATGGTTTTAGATTTTACTCTTCTTTCATAGGTTTTTGAGAGAGGGCTAGTGTCCCTTACCCTTTTGTGCAGAGTTGCTGTGGAACTAGTAGTCACACCCTATTGAGAGGATGTAACTTGGGCTTGGCTATTTGGTGCACTTTCCTCACCTACCTTATTATTAGGGCTTGCACCATGTCCCTCACCACTCACTACCTCCTTCACACTCCCCTCAAGAGTTGTGGTAGTTTTTGCAACAGGTGCTTTTTGAGAAGCACCTGAGGTTTGTCTCTTAGATTTTGGTTTGGAAACTTTTGTTTTAGTCACTTGGGTAGGAGCCTGTTTGGTCACTACTACAGACTCCATTGTGACTGTGGAAGGCAAAGAAATTTGGGGGTTAGAGATAGGAGTTTCAAGGTTAGAAATAGTTACCTGAACAATTGGTAGGTATACCAATTGTACTCCTGCATTGGAGTTCATTCAAATTAAATCACTTAAGACTCTCTTCTCCTGAACAAAACATGTGAACTTGCTATCCGGGTTAGCAATGGATAGCTCATTCTCAGATACATGCAGTGCTAAGAGCATCAAAAATCTAGCAAAATAGATATTCTTGCTCCTAGTTTCCTTTTTACCTAATTTTGCTGCTATCTCATACATGACTAGTGTGCCAAAGTTATAGAATTTATCAGTCAGAAGCATACACAACATAACTAGCATGGAATGGGTAACAGCATCAAAATTACTAATTTTGCCTGAAAAAGTTTTAATGAAGGCATCAGAAAAATAACTCCATTCTTTAACCATCCCTTTCCTAACAATTTTCCCTAAATTATCAGTACTAAGGGCATAATTTATGGAATTAAGCATGCAACTATTTCAGCATCACTGGGTACTTTCAGACAGTTATTCTCAGGCAATTTTAAACAAGCAGTTATCACATCAGAGTTAACTACATAGTTTTTACCCTTTAAGGAAAAAGCAATTGTACCGTCTGTGCCATTGAACTCAGCAGATGCCCACACCTCTTCGATTACCTCGTGGATTAGAGGAGTGGTGGCAGTCATAGCATACGAAAGTTTACAGTTCTTCACAAAATTCATCATGGTGTGATAAGCTTCTGGGGCATTCACTATATCGACATAGGTCGCGAAGTTGTTCTTCTCATAGGTGAACCCAGTGGAAGACATCATCTTAACAATAGGCGCCATTGAAGTGTTTGAACTTTTGTTACAGAGAGTTTTTGTGAAGAAGATGCAGTTTAATTAAGAGAATCTTGAAAGTCGATAAAAGTGAGATGTGAGAGCACAAGACAGCCTTTTATACTTTTCAAGAATTGAAAATGAAATAATTAAAAGTAATTACCCATTAGTCAAAAGTAACTGTCAAATAATAAAAGAAAATAAATATAACCTGTCCTATATAGATACACGTTTACCAATGGTTATATTTTAAAAAAAATATGTATATCAACGGATATGAAAAAACGGTTGAGAAACAGCTTATCCGTTGATGATGTGGATAACCTGTTATCCGTTGATATACGAAAATCTAGGAATGTGTTTATACTATCAACGGGTAAAAGGATATGCGTTGATAAGATAATTTTGCCTTGGACAAAATTTCTGAAGAAAATTTTTCTGAGAGTTTTTAATTCTCAAGTAAATTAAAACACATTTCTAGCTGCAACGCAATAAAATCAAATATCACTAGGAATTATGACAAGTTAAGCATACCTAGTTCACCTACCAATCTTGTGAATGTGGATTCATCAAGAGGCTTGGTGAAGATATCTGCAAGCTGCATTTCACTTGGCACAAAGTGCATTTCTACTGTACCATTCATCACATGTTCTCTAATGAAGTGGTATTTGATGTCAATATGCTTGGTTCTCGAATGTTGCACTGGATTCCCTGTGATGGCAATAGCACTTGTGTTGTCACAGAAAATTGGAATCTTCTCAACTTTTAGACCATAGTCAATAAGTTGATTTCTCATCCATAGAATCTGTGCACAATAACTTCCAGCAGCAATGTACTCAGCTTCAGCTGTAGAAGTGGAGACTGAGTTCTGTTTCTTACTGAACCATGAAACATGCCTGTTTCCTAGAAATTGACAGGAACCTATAGTACTTTTCCTATCAACTCTGCAACCTGCATAATCTGCATCTGAATAGCCAGTTAGATCAAAACCAGATTCTCTTGGGTACCAAATGCCAAGGTTTGGTGTTCCCTTGAGATACCTGAAAATTCTCTTAATAGCTATCAAGTGAGACTCTCTAGGGTCAGCTTGAAATCTAGCACAAAGACAAGTAGAAAACATTATATCAGGTCTACTAGCTGTTAGGTATAGAAGTGAACCTACCATGCCTCTATAGCTTGAGATGTCGACGGACTTTTCTTTAGAATTCAACTCAAGCTTAGTTGTAGTGGCCATAGGTGTTTTTGCAGAGGTACAATCCATTAAGTCAAATTTCTTTAAAAGATCATAAATATATTTTGTTTGACTTATGAAAATGCCCTCATTAACTTGCTTTACTTGTAGGCCAAGAAAGTAAGTTAATTCGCCCATCATGCTCATTTCATACCTACTTTGCATAAGTTTGGCAAACCTTTTACAAAGCTTCTCATCTGTAGACCCAAAAATAATATCATCTACATAGATTTGAACAAGTATTGAAGAGCCATTGATATTCCTATGAAATAAGGTTTTATCTATTGTACCTCTAGTGAAGTGATTCTCCAAAAGAAATTGAGATAAAGTGTCATACCAGGTTCTTGGTGCTTGTTTCAAACCATAAAGTGCTTTCATGAGAAGATATACATATTCTGGAAATTCTGGATCTTCAAATCCAGGAGGTTGATGGACATAGACCTCTTCTTCCAGTTCCCCATTTAGAAAGGCACTTTTGACATCCATCTGATAGACCTTGAATTTTGGCATGTGCTGCATAGGCTAGGAAGATTCCTATTGCCTCAAGTCTTTCCACTGGAGCAAAAGTTTCATCAAAATCTATCCCTTCTTGAGAATAGCCCTTTGCCAATAATCTAGCTTTATTCCTCACAATTATGCCATTTTCATCTGTCTTATTCTTGAGAACCCATTTACTACCTATGATACTTCTATCATCAGGTTTGGGCACAAGCTTCCATACTTTATTTCTTTCTAATTGGTTTAGCTCTTCTTGCATTGCTAAGACCCAATCTGGATCTAGAAGGGCATCTTCCACTTTCTTAGGTTCCTCTTGAGACAGGAAGCTACTGTATAGGCATTCTGCTTGAGTGGCCCTCCTAGTTTGGACTCTTGAATTTGATTCACCAATGATTAACTCAAATGGATGATCTCTAGTCCATTTTCTTACTGGTGGAAGGTTTGATCTTGATGAGGTTGCTTCATTTTCATTTTCATGAGCATGATCATGTTGATTTAGCATTGAATTTTGACCATGAGAAACTCCCCCTGAGTTTGTTGTCCTTGCTGAATTATGAAGTTGACTGTCAATGGATGCATCATTTTGCCTGTCGACGGATGCTTGAGAATTTCTGTCAACGGATGCATCTCTAATATTGTCAACAGATGCTCCAGAATGACTGTCAACGGATGCTTCATTTCCAGTGTGAGCATCACTTCTAGTTGGTACAACAACTCATGGTGGATCTCTGTGGTCATGATCTTCATCTTCCTCATCATCATCATATTCTTCCTTCACCTTCATTCTCAAATTCCAACTTTTCATGGGAGCCTCCATCATTTAGACCTAGAACCTTTTGATCATCAAACACAACATGTACAGATTCCATAACAATGTTGGTTCTTAGATTGTAGACTTTGTAGGCTTTCCCTGCTGCATATCCAACAAAAATAGCTTCATCTGCCTTTGCTTCAAATTTGCCCAAGTTATCTCCATAATTCCTTAGAACAAAACACTTACATCCAAAGACATGAAGGAAAGCTAAATTTGGTTTCTTGTTGGTTAACAACTGATAAGGAGTCATTCCTCTAGCTTGGTTGACCAAGGAAATATTCTGAGTAAAGCATGCAGTGTTGACAGCTTCAGCCCAGAAATATGTTGGTAACCTTGATTCACTTAACATTGTTCTAGCTGCTTCAATGAGAGTTCTGTTTTTCATTTCAACAAACCCATTTTGTTGAGGTGTTCTGGCAGCAGAAAACTCATGGACAATTCCATTTTCTTCACAAATCTTACTGACACTCAGAAAATTGTGCTTCAAACCTTCAACTAAAGCCACTTCTTCAATGATGACATTGTCTTTTGAAATCAGGCTATATCCCTTAGTATATCCTTTGCTGTCATCTCCAAAGGTAATTCTAGGGCCAGCTCATTCCTTGAACTCTGTGAGCAGGGTTGAATCTCCTGTCATGTGCCTAGAGCATCCACTGTCTAGGTACCATAGATTCCTTCTGTTTCCCTGCACACATTCCAAAAACAAATCAAGTTGATTTTGGTACCCAAGCTTCCTTGGGTCCTTTCTTGTTAGCCTTTGACTTTGCACTCTTAGCATTCTTCATCTTAGGTGTAGATGCTTGAGTGATGGGGTTTGACAAATGCTCATTTGCATGAATTGATGCATGCATTTTTGGAAAATTGGCATACATATTATTCATGCTAGGAATGCTCCATGACATTTGTGGCACATTCACAGATTGAAAATAAGGATTAGACACATATGGCATGTTCACATATGGATTTGAAAAACTAGCATTTTGATACAAACCAGGCATAACAGGCATTGAAGGCATACATGGTATTGTTTGAGCTACATGAACAGGAGCCTTGTTAACAATCTTGCAATTAAAAGATAGGTGATTGACACTATTACAATTACTACAAGTTTTCCTAGGGGCAAACTTGTCAGGAGAATAATTGTTTTTCTTGTTGATGCCTATCTTACCATTTCTGTTCTTTTTCTTTTTACCCTCAATTTCTACCTTTTCATTATCTGATTTACCAACAGCCTTTTTGTTATGTAAATCACCTGCCTTAGCCTTCCCACTAGATTTGGTTTGGCTACTCTCACCACTAACAAAGTTCTTGTTGACTGGACCATACTTGATATCCAGTTTCTTGAGTTCCTTCTTACTAACAAACTTTTTGTTAGTCGACGGATACCTCTCATCCGTTGATGGTTCATCTGTCAATGGATGATCACTATCCGTTGATTCACAAATAGTCTCTAGATCCTCAAGGCCAGGTTCTAGCTCCTTTTTCTTTTGAGTCCAGGTATCCTTCACAAACGATTCTATTCCCTGGACTTCTATTATGTTTTGAGAAATATTCCTACAACTTTGAAATTTAGCAATTATCCCTTGTTCTTTTTCAAGCTGGTCTTTTAAATCAGTTCTCTTTTTAACACAGCTTCAAGTTCACTTTTAGCATTATACAATCAACTCTCATTTTCTCAAATTCTAGAAATTGAGCTTCTAGAGCAGCATTTCTATCACTTAAAAACATATTAGTCTCTTTAATCCTATTGTTCTCTTTAGTAAGTGATTTAAGAGTAACACTCAAGTGATATAGTTCAGTAGACATTTCATCTATAACACTATTGCATTCCTCTTTGGTGAGCTCAGAGAGATTAGTAGAAAATACCTGATTTCTAGCTGAACTTGCTTCCTGCTCTCCAGAATCAGCCATCAATGCAAGGTTGACAAACTCAACATCATCATCAGAATGATTGTCATCAGCAACCCAGTCATACTCTTGGGTCAAGAATGCCTTTCCTTTCTGCCTGAGAAGATCAAAATATTTCTTCTTGTAGTCAACAGTCTCTGTTGACTTTCCCTTATTCTCAGATCTAGGCTTCCTGCATTCACTTATCATGTGACCAGCAATTCCACAATTGTAGCATTTAATTTTGGATTTATCCACATAGTTGCTTGTGGAAAAATCCTTGTTAAATGGCTTGGCCACCCCAGAGTTTCTCTTGAATTTCAGCTTAGAGAATCTCCTAGACAGAAAAGTTAAGTGCTCATCTATCTCATCCAATTCATCCTGCTGAAGGACATTCAATTCCTCAGACACCTTTTCCTTGCTCCTGCTTGATTCTGCTCTACCTTTACAAACCTCCTTGTTTGGTGTAGAATAAGCAGCTTCTGTCCTTTCCTCCTTCTGCTCCAAGTTGGCAACAAGTGCAACTGACCCACTTTTCTTTTGGGACTTCTCAATCTCTTCATCCTGCTCCATTTCCAGCTCATATGTCTTTAAAGTTCCATAGATCCTTTCAAGAGTAAATGTCTTGTACTCTTGAGTGTTTCTTAGAGAAACAGCCATTGGCTTCCATTCCTTGGGCAGTGATCTCAGAAATTTGAGATTAGAATCTTTAACTTGATAGATTCTTCCATACAGTTTCAAACCATTTAGTATCTTTTGAAATCTACTAAATGTATCATTCAATGTTTCTCCATTCTTAAAATGGAAATGTTCATACTGTTGGATTAGTAGTTGCATCTTGTTTTCCCTCACCTGTTCTGTTCCTTCACACAGGGTTTGAACAGTGTCCCATACTTCCTTGGAGGTAGTACAGTTGATAACATTGTCAACCATGTCTGTTTCTAGACCATTGAACAGTATATTCATGGTCTTTTTGTCTTTGTGGACTTCTGCAATATCTTCAAGACTCCATTCAGAAACCGGTTTGGGAATGAGAGTGTCAGGCACATCTTCAGCCAGGCCAACTCTTGTTGCAGTCTTCATTGGAATGTGAGGACCCTTGTCAATGCAATCCACAAAACCCTCATCAATAGACAAGAGATGTAGACGCATTTTTACTTTCCAGTGAAAGTAATTCTCTTTATCAAGAACTGGTATCTTTACTCCATAATCCTTCTTAGACATGTTGGAAGTGTGTTGATCTTTAAACTTCAAATATGTTAGAATCTTGCTCTGATACCAATTGTTATTCCCAGATTACACACTTGTATAATTGTAGAAGGGGGGTTGAATACAATTCTTGATATTTATAAATTTCTGATAAGAACTCCAGAAATCTATACTTAGATAATTGCTGTAAAAAGATTAATGCACAAACACATAAAAATCAGGTGGTTAAATGCACCACCTGAAGCTTTTATTCGAAGAAAACTCTGTGATACAAATGTACACAGCTTCTGTTTTACAACTCTTTGCTTTCTAAGGATATTCAATAAAAACCTAAGCAAATGTATCTGTTTTCTTTTTTCTCTAAAGAGTTGCTGCACTTGGTTATAAATCCCAAGTTTACAAGTGCTACAAGAATAAGATAATATTAATCTAATTCAAGTTGACTTGCTACTCCACTCCAAATACACATGTAGCCGAAAGGTTGTCCTTGTGAACAGACATGTCTCCTGCACCTTTCTTGTATTCATAGTGTAAACGGAATGCTTCTTTCTTCTATGTTTCCAAAGTATGGCTGCCATACTGCTTTTTGTATCTACTATCAACGCATGTGATCTGTTAGTCAAACCTGTCCTTATCAACCGCTAATCCCCAGCTTAGCATAGAAGTAAGTGTCAATGATTATCCGTTGACATTGTACACTGACATCCGTTGATGATATATTGAGCTGTATCCGTTGATATTGAGATTTGAGCTGTATCCGTTGATATTGAGATTTGAGCTGTATTCGTTGATAGAGTGGATTTGAGTTGTATCCGTTGATAGAGTTCTGTCTTCATCCGTTGATACACTTTCACTTAGACAGAATTACATAGCATAGCTTATTTACAATTGGCTACCCTATTCTGCCTATCCATTGATGGTCAACATGACTGTGGATAAAAACACTATCAACTGATAACATAGAGATACTGCAGTATGCTACAAATCCTCATCCGTTGATGAGCTACCTGTCAATGGATAGAGTTATAAATCCTCATCCGTTGACAGCTACAAAACCTTATACAATTTGATTGATTGTGAAGTTATCATCAAGTACAACATATTCCTAACAGTAACATAAATCAAAAGGAAGTGACAACAATCGCAGCTGTAGCTTCTCTATAGACTATATTATATAAGAACAAGTATGAAGATTACTTGAAGAAGAAATGCAGAGAATTTATTTGAGAGCTCAACCTTATCCAGATGTATGGAAAGGGAATAAAAACACTCTAATTACATCAAATGAGCATGAGTCCATATATAGGCTCAGCTACCCAACAAAACAGTGACAGCTCATGATAAGTGCATATCTTTGCATATTTTTATTACCTATTTATTGCTTGAACTCGTATTTTAATAATTAATTTTGTTGCATTTCAGGGAATTCATGAATAAATAAAGAAATGGCAAAATAAAGAAATAAAGAGCAAGGAAGGGAAAAAGAGGAAGAAAAAGGACTTACATGAAAAAAGGAAAAAGAATTATGAGCTTGGTGGAAAAAGAATCTTTGAAGACATGTGGAAGGTGGAGATCATCCCAACACACTAAATAAGTGTATGGCCAAGATTCAATCATCAAAGCTTAAGGGGGAAGGAAACAAATAGATGGCTAGGATTTCACCACCACACACCACAAATGTATGGTTGGGATTTACCCAACACTCCCCTTAACCATAATTCTTATCCTATAAATACCCCCTCACCCCCTTGTAATTAGTAAATTAGATTTTAGGGTAGCTTTAATTTCTTATTTTTCTTTAGTTTCAAATCTTGTAAACACTTTTTATTTTAATGCAAAAATTCCATTTCCTTTAATTTCTCATCTTGTCCTTTCATTTATATTTCCTTGTTTTCGTTATTTTCGTAAATCCGTTTAGTGGATAAAGTAGCGAAATGCTAACCACTAGGGATTGAAAGTAACGAAATTTAATTTCTTGTTCGTAGTTAATAATCGTAATTAAGCCCCTTTAAAAATCTCAATTTTATTGTGGGTTTGTTTCTTGTTTTAATTTCCTTAGAATAACTTTTAATTTCGTAAATTAATTTCTTTATTTCCGTAGTTAGTTTTCTAATTAAAAAAAACATAAAAAAAATTAGTTTTATAAAATCTCCAGTACGTATTTTCAGTTTTTATATCTCCCTTTATTTGTTTAATTCGAAGTAAAACACTCCCCTCCCCTATTTCTCTTTTTCCCTGCTATTCTTTCAAAACCCAGCTGTGTCTTTTTGGATTTTTATTTAACACACCCATCCCTTTTATTTTGTTTCTTCCTTTTCGAATAATACACAATTCCTCTCTCCTGTTCTTCTTCTTTCACCTCGAACCCAGCATCCCAAATCCCCTATTTTCTTCTTCTTCCCACAAACCCCCTTTCCCCATTTACGTTTTTTTCTTAAAATCGTTTGTTAATTTGCTGTGTTAAATTAATTTCGAGTCTGTTTCTTTTGAGTGTTTTTACCGAGTCAAATGGCTGTGTAGTTCGTTGTTTCTGCTTGTTATTTGCTGATGTTATGCTGAGTCGATTCTGGGTTTATTGCTTTTGCTAGTTTATTGCTGGTTTTAGAATTGGCGTTATGGTTTCTGAGTTCTCATTGTCAAGACTGTTTTTCTGAGTTCGAGTTTTTGAGTTACCGAGTCGGTGCTGAGTTTATTTTCGGAGGTTGCTGAGTTGAAATATTAAGTGTATTTTAGTTTGGTTGTTTGCTGCGAGTTTTGGGCTAAGTTAAGCCGAGTCTCTGGTTCGTTCTGTTTGCTGAAATTTCTGAGTCTGAGTGCATGTTGTTCTTTTAGTTTACTACTGTTTGCCGCGTTACTCATTTTCTCTTCTATGTTTTGACTGTATTTTTGTGCTATTCGATTCTGGTTCCTGCGAGTTGACTCTGGGTTTTTGCAGTCTGAGTTTTTATTTTGCTGTGGATTTTGATTTACTGCTGCGTTTTGTCGTTTGGCTGAGTTCTTTACCGAGTCTTTGCTGAGTTGAATTTGTATTGGTTCTGTGTTTTTAGTGTTGTTTTTTTAGTTGCTGTTTTGTCTAATGTCCAACGTTCTTGGTCCCATAATGCTAACAAACTCAACGTTCTAATAAGACAGACAGAAATAGGAAATACTAGGAAAAAACAATTAAAACATAAATAGAAAATACTAATGTATTTCCTCAATACTCCCTCTCAAGCTACAGGGGAATCCTTGGATGAGACCGTGAGCTTGTTCAAATGGGAAGTGTGCAGGCTGACTGGCAATTGTTTCGTGAAGATGTCTGCAACTTGCATCTGAGAAAAGACATGAGCTGTTTTTATGTTTCCAGCTTTAATTTGATCACGTACATAGTGACAATCGAGCTCCACATGTTTAGTACGTTCGTGTAGCATTGGGTTTGCAGCTATGGCAAGAGCTTCTTTATTGTCACATTTCAATACATTTGGAGGGATGTTCTTGTGACACCCCTCCAAATCCGGGGTCCAGATCCGGGGGTCACCGACCAATCACAACCAAAAATATCAGAATACACAACCGACCCCGCACACCAAAGATCGCAAAACAGGTTATTGCATGAATACAAGCAGACATATTCCAGAATAAACTAGTCACTTATTACAAACCACCAAATCAAGTCAACTTAAAACCAGTCTAATTCAATTTTATTATTACATCCCATTTTATTAAAATTCTATCTAGCGCCAACTGAAACGCACAAGTACCTGCACAGCCTGAGGTGCGGATACCCGACCACTCTGACTCCCTCTAATACTGTCTGGACTGCTGATCGGAACCATACTTCCCGTCTGGAAAGGTTTAGTGAAAGCAAGAGTGAGCCAAAGAAAAGCCCAGCAAGTATATATAAACAGTTTCAAAATAAAACCAGAACAAATGTTGCATAATATCAACTGAAAAGTAAAACAGTTTATAAAGCATACTGAATCAACAACTGTGATATAATTCAAATCATAACTGAAATCATTTGGCATGTCATAAAAATGAATCATCTGCCAACTCACAATATATAATAGCCATTCGGGCGATATGGATTGGATACACTTTACTGAAACACCATTGCCCCCTGATCAGGTTCAAAAGCAATGGGACCCTTTATACTCCACTGGTACAGCTATACCCGTGTGTATAATCTGGATTTCATGAGGGTACCAAAATAGGCAAGTAATGTTAGCCTATAGGAAGATGGAATGGTTACCATATCCTCCTTAAATATTGCTGGACCATGACAGCTATCATGGCCTCCTACGCTTTATCATTTTCCAAATCCAATAGAGCAATTTCCGAATTCAACAGGAAATGCTTAGTTTCACATACAGTCCACATCCCTATTATTTACTACGATAATAAGGATATGAAGAGTTTATCTTAAACAATTCCCCACATCAAGGGTACCAATATCAAGTAACTTTGTTCGCACAAAAATATTTAAGAATCACAAATAGCTCTGAACAATAACTATTTGTCATGATATGAATCAATGAAACATAAGATAAAAGTGTTTAAGATGATCAAGGGAGAAAATACTTGCCTGGATATACTGCTGGTAATTTATGCTGTCTGGCTAGGGTTTCTCACTTCTAGAAATACTGCAGGTAACTCTGCCCACTAGCTAGGGTTTCTCCCACTTCTACAATAAAACATGCTATTTCAAATATCTGGCTAGGTACAAGGTCAATTACTGATCAAACCTCGGTTCTAGGGTCTACCCGTACGTTGCATGGCTACCGACTAAATATTTTAATCAAATAATAACATGTACAGAGTAATCAAACACGTAATTTACATAGCAGATATGACTCACCATATAAAAGAACACTCAAGGTATTTTTAGAACCCTTATAAACATTTTTAGAACATTTTTCGGAATTTTTAAAGAATTTAAATTACCCTTTTTGGATTAAAAAGGATAATTTAAAACCCTACAGATAATTATTGGGTCATTGAAATATTTTTCTAATTACCTAATCCGGTTTTAGAATCAATTTTAGAATTTTAAAACTATTTTTACCCTTCCCGGATTATTTTTAGGATTTTAGAACAATTTTATTTCATTTTAAACAAATAAGGATATAAATATTAAAGGTAAAATAATATTTATAAATAAATTATTTTATTTTTCAAAATAATTAAATTTGATTATTTTTCATCATATTTAAATAATATTTAATTAATTAAATTAATTGATTATTATTAATTAACCAATCAATTTAAATTAATCAAAATATTAGCTAAATAGATTTAAAATAATCAAATAAAATAAATTTCGAATTAAAAATAATTTATTAAAATTTTAAAACTATTTTTCGAAATTAAAAATAATTTTTCGAAATTTAAAAATAATTTTTCGAATTTTTAAAAGTATTTTTCGAATTTCTGAAAATAAAATTCGAATTTTATAAATAATTTTGAAAATAATTTTCAAAATCAGTTTTTAGAATTGGTTTTTAGGTTTTTGAAGATCAAACGAGTACTGTTCATCACCACCTTCACATGAATGCTTCAAGAACACCACCACCATCAATGGCAGTTTACCAGAATCCGGTCACCGGAAATATTTTCCGGCGAACTCCGGCAACCACCAAAAACGTACCATTTGATACGTTTTAAATCACAAAAACACTCCAAATCACCTCCTAAACACAACCGTACCATTCATTCCAACCCAGAATCAACCGAATCAAAAATCCGGCCAAAATCAAAAGAAATCCGGCGAACTTCACCGGCCAAAACTCGAATTCACTCATTTCTCAACCAAATCGAACGTTTAATATACCAAAACGAAGCTTGGGACTTGTACAAACTATACAAATCATCAACAACAACAGAAAAACATCCAAGAATCCAGAAATTAAAATCAAAAATTTTACCCACACTAAAAAACTCGACTTCGAGTTCTAGGCTAGATAAAATCAAACAAAAATTATCACTACACTCCTGAGATTATATACAATCTATAGGAACTAACCACAACAACAGCAAATCAGTATACAATCCAAAATAAATTCAAGAAAATTCGAATATTAAACTAAAATTATAAATTTTTGATTCAATCAATTTAGGATGTTAAAACACACATAAACATGTAGTAGAGATCAAGAGATTCAATTTGGTTACCCACATGAACGATTTGGATGCCGGAATCACTGTCAAAAGTGAGATTGATCCTCAAGAACACCAAGAACAATTTTCCAGAATTTTCAGAAAATAAAAATTAAAAACTAATTTTTTTTCTGATTTTATTAAATAATTAATAAGAAAATTAGCTATTTATACTAATCTGAAAATTAATACTCCAAAAATATTTTTAGCCCCTAATTAAAATTATTAAGCCTTAAAAATAATTTTTATGAGATAAAAATGTAATATTTTTAATTTTAAACAATTATAATATATATGCCAAAATTTCCCAAAAATTGTGAATATTACAAAAATTACAACAAAATTCATTTTTATACATCCTACCATTTTATAAAAATATTGGTATCAAAAACAGGGTCTCAGATTCAGTATAGGGGCTGGTTCCGGAATTTAAAATGTAAAATAATTGTATTCTAAAAATATAAAAATTACAGAAAAATAAAATAAAATAATCTATGCTACACAGAAGTCACATAACACGTATGGGATGATTTTCCTATTTAATAAAAATTATAATGTATTTAAATGCATTAAAAATTAAATAAAAACACAATAAAATCAACTAAAAACATATTTTAACAGAATAAAATACACGTAATTTTCCCAGTCGTTACATCCTTCCCCCCTTATAAGGATTCTGCCCCCAGAATCCTACTTAAGAAAATAACTGAGGGTACTGAGCTCGCATTTCACTCTCTACTTCCCATGTTGATTCCTCAACCAAGGGATTCCTCCATAAAACTCTAACTAGAGGTATTGTCTTATTTCTTAATACCTTATCCTTATAATCTAATATTTTAACTGGCTGCTCGATAAAAGATAAATCAGGTTGAATATCTACAGGTTCATATTCTATTGCGTGCATTGGATCCGGATTGTACTTCTTCAGCATCGATATATGGAATACGTTATGGATGTTCTGCATGTGAGGCGGTAATGCTAGTTCGTAAGCCAGCTTCCCTACCTTCTTCAATATCTCAAACGGTCCTACATATCTGGGATTGAGTTTACCTCTTTTCCCAAATCTGGTCACTGCTTTCCATGGTGATACTTTCAGCAATACCAATTCCCCAACTTCAAAACTCTGGTCCTTTCTGGTTTGATCTGCGTATTTCTTCTGTCGATCTTGAGCGGCAATCAATCTTTTCTGTATCAATCCAATCTTTTCCTTCGTCTGTTGGAGTAGTTCTGGACCTAAGATTGCGCGTTCTCCTACTTCTTCCCAATACACCGGAGATCTACATCTTCTGCCGTAAAGGGCTTCATATGGTGGCATTCCAATGCTAGCATGGTAACTATTATTGTATGAGAATTCCACCAGTGGCAAGTGCTCATCCCAACTACCTTTAAAATCTAGGGCACATACCCTTAGCATATCTTCAATGGTTTGGATTGTTCTCTCGCTTTGCCCGTCCGTCTGAGGATGATATGCCGTACTCATGTTTAGTTTGGTTCCTAAACCTTCTTGAAATTGCCTCCAGAATCTTGAATTGAAACGAGGATCTCGATCAGATACTATAGATACGGGAACCCCGTGTCGTACTACAATCTCTTTCAAATATAGTTGAACCAGTTTCTCTAGCGAAAATCTTTCGTTGATTGGGAGGAAATGTGCTGATTTGGTCAACCTATCAATGATCACCCAGATTGCGTCGTGGTTTGATTTAGTCTTCGGAAGTCCTACTACAAAATCCATTGCGAGATGTTCCCATTTCCATTCTGGAATTTCCAAAGGTTGTAGCAATCCACTTGGCCTTTGATGTTCAGCTTTAACTCTCTGACAGGTGTAGCATTTGCTGACGTATTCTGCAATTTCTTTCTTCATATCAGGCCACCAAAAGTGTTGCTTCAAGTCTCTATACATCTTGGTACTGCCAGGGTGAATAGAATACCTAGAGTTGTGCGCGTCACGTAAGATTTCATCCTTCAGTTCTGCGACATTAGGTACCCATATACGTGAAGAAAACCTGAGAATTCCTTTATCATCCTTTTGACTCCTGATTTCCTCTCCAGTTAAACTTGCTTTGTCTTGGTCCATTACCTGTTCTTGACATCTACGGATCTTTTCCAATAACATTGGTTGAAAGGTCATGGCATACAATACTTCACTGGTCTCTTCTGATGTATGGACCTCTATTTCCAATTTCTCGAATTCCTTCAGCAACTCCTCGGATGAGGTTAAGAGATTTAACCTTTCCTTCCTGCTTAGTGCATCTGCCACTACGTTGGCCTTGCCTGGATGATAGCTGATAGTACAGTCGTAATCCTTGATCAACTCCAACCATCGTCTTTGCCTCATGTTGAGCTCCTTCTGAGTAAAGATGTATTTCAAACTTTTGTGATCCGTGAATATTTCACACTTTTCTCCATATAGATAGTGCCTCCAAAGCTTTAGTGCAAAAACAATTGCTGCCAATTCCAGATCGTGCGTTGGATACTTCCGTTCATGATTCTTGAGTTGCCTAGATGCATAAGCAATTACCTTGCCATCCTGCATCAACACACACCCTAACCCCTTCTGAGATGCATCGCTATAGATTACAAAATCTCCAGTTTCGTTGGGTAAAACTAATACTGGTGCAGTCATCAATCGCTTCTTTAATTCTTGGAAACTCTGCTCACACTTCTCGTTCCATTCAAATTTCTCATTCTTCCTGGTGAGTTTTGTCAAAGATGCTGCTATTTTAGCAAAATCCTTAACAAACCTTCTATAATATCCAGCTAATCCCAGAAAACTTCGAACTTTGGTTGGTGTTCTTGGTCGCTCCCAACTCTTAAGAGCTTCGATCTTGGCTGGATCCACTTTAATCCCTTCGTTAGTGACAACGTGCCCCAGAAATTGTACCTCCCTTAACCAAAACTCGCATTTCGAAAATTTGGCGTATAGCTTCTCCTTCCGCAAAATTTCTAAAGCTGTTCTCAAGTGCTCCGCATGATCTTCCTCTGTCTTAGAATATATCAAAATATCATCTATGAAAACGATCACGAATTTATCCAGATATTTCTTGAAAACTCTATTCATCAAATCCATAAAAGCGGCTGGTGCATTGGTTAATCCGAATGGCATAACTAAAAATTCGTAATGCCCATATCTCGTACGAAATGCTGTCTTGGGTATATCATCTGACTTGATCTTCAACTGGTGATATCCCGATCGTAAGTCAATTTTGGAAAACCATGATGCTCCTTTTAGTTGATCAAACAAATCATCGATCCTCGGTAATGGGTACTTGTTTTTAATCGTCAATTTGTTTAACTCCCGGTAGTCAATACAAAGTCTCATGCTTCCATCCTTCTTTTTCACAAACAATACTGGTGCGCCCCATGGGGATACGCTTGGTCTGATCACTCCTTTGTCTAGCAATTCCTGCAGCTGCTTGGCCAATTCTTTCATTTCCACTGGCGCCATTCTGTACGGAGCTTTCGATATAGGTTCAGTACCTGGTGCCAAATCAATAGCAAACTCAATTTCTCTATCTGGAGGTAAGCCTGGCAATTCATCAGGGAACACATCCAGAAATTCATTTACTATTGGAATCTGTTCTATCTGTGGCACTTCCTTATTGGTATCCATTACATAAGCTAAGCATGCTTTACATCCTTGTCGCAACAATCGTTTGGCTCGCATCATAGTCAAAAGTTTCTTCACTTGCTTTTGTCCATGAAACACTACTTCTTTATCCCCATCCAGCTTCAGCCTCAACTCCTTCTTCTTACAATCAATCTGGGCATTATACTTTGTCAACCAATCCATTCCCAGTATAACCTCGAACTCTCCCAACTTGAAAGGAATCAAGTTGGCATGAAAATGTTGACCGGATATTTCGATATCACATGCTGGGTAAATTTGTCTAACGGGTATACGCTCCTGATTAGCTATCTCTACTACTAATGCTTCATTTAATAACTGACATTCACATTCTAGCTTACCCGCAAACTTTTCCGAAATAAAAGATTTAGAAGCTCCTGAATCAATAAGTACTTTGGCATTAGTGGAGTTTACGGAAAGTGTACCTGTAATAACATCAGAATTCTGCTCTGCATCTGACATGGTCATATTGAAAACTCGGGCCCTTGGCTGCCCCGCATTATTTGTCCCTGTAGCTTTATTCTGGTTTCCCGAGTTTAAGTTAACTCTGCAATCTTTAGCAAGATGCCCTTTGTTTCCACATTTGTGACAACCAATCCCATTAGCTGCTGGCATATCGCATCCGTTGGCATAATGCCCTTTCTTGCCACACCGAAAACACACTACATTAGCCAGATTACATGCACCTCCATGGTTCTTTCCACATATTCCACATGCTGGCAGGGGTGGTCGCATCCCTTGTTGCTGATTATTGTTTGGAATTCGACCTCCTTGTTGTTGATTATTGCTCAAAAACCGACTTCCTTGCTGTTGATTGCTATTCCGAAATCGATTCCCCTGATTCCCAAAATTCTGGGTTCCATTCCCTGGTCCTCCGTTGCCTCTAGGCTGAAATGCTGGTCCATGGCTAAAATTGTTCTGCACTCTGCCTTGGAACGAATTCCCGGATTGACTATGGAATTTCCTCTTCTTACTTTCCCTTTCTTTCTGAGAGCTATCACTTTCTCCTTCTATGATCAGTGCCTTCTGGACCACAGCGGAATAGGTAGTCAATTCAAAAGCGGCTACCCAGCTTCGGAGCCACGGCTTCAAACCCTGCTGAAATCTCCTTGCTCGCTTCTCTTCAGTATCAACCAAGTCTGGAACAAACCTGGCTAATTCTGTAAACTTTGCTTCATAGTCAGTGGCACTGCCTTCTTGTTTTAATTCCAAAAATTTAATCTCCATCTGATTCTGCATATAGCGGGGAAAATACTTTTCCAAAAACAACTCCTTGAACCTTTCCCACGTAGTTACCCCTTCTCCTTCCAAAGCCTTCCTGGCTTCCCACCAGTAGTTCGCTTCTCCTTTCAAAAAGTAACTCACGAACTCAGTCTTTTTATTCTCTTCTACATTCACCAATGCAAGGGCTTTCTCCATCTCTTTTAACCAAGCTCGGGCCTCAACTGGATTCGCTGAGCCTTGGAATTCTGGGGGTTTAACAGATTGAAAAGTTTTAAAGGTCGTCACCTGGGGTACTGGCGGATGTTGCTGCTGACGAGTGAGGTTTTCGGTCTGCTGTCGGAACAGCTCCAGCATTTGCTGCATCATATTAATATTGCCCTGCTCCCCGACGTTCTGATTATTATTCGCATTTCCCGCGTGATTTCCATGTGGTTGCTGATTATCCATAATCTGGTAAAGGAAATTACACAAGTTCCTTAATAATTGGCTACACATGTTTTTGATAGACATTCATTGAAAAGAAGCATGAATCAAGAATATTTATCAACTCATGTCACCCAATCACTAATTCACTTGAATTGGAAAAAAAAATAAAAATAAATAAACGCATGCTGGATGGAATCGATACACGTAACACTACAAAAGTACTGCTGATATATAGGTAACCACTTACAGTCATACATGACTAGTGATCGGCTCACTTTTCATCATATCGCTCATAACCTACCTTAACGACTTTAATGTCGGCTATGTACAACAAAATTCCCGACTTATTCTATCAAACTGCTGCTAATACACACATACACTATTTTACAAACAACCAAAACCAAACAAACACAGGTAGCATTCTTCCTTCTATGTCTCTGTCCCACAGTCTCTAATCCCAACTGGGATCTACCATCTGCTGAAGATCCGCTAACATCCTCTGGAGGATACGGTAGGCCCGACGATAATCGATAGTACCAGAATCACCCAACCTCAATGCCTCCAACTCATACGTACCGGCTGCAATCAACTCCCGGAGGTTATGACGAATCTCGGAGTCCGAAACAGGACGACCTGTCACCCTACGCAGCTCCATATTCTGCCCTCTCAAAAAGTCATATGCCTCCCAGAGCTCGCGGTACTCACCAAAAGGAACAGTGTGCGGTGCACCTATATGACCTCTCGACTCAACCTCTGCCCCGCCTGTAACCTCCTCTATCAAAGCACGCACTCTCTCCTCTCCTGGTGGCATCTGATGCCAAGGTATAACTGGTGAGAGTGGTACATAGGGACCCTGCACAGTGGGGTCTGACTGGTCCGTGAACTCAGCTGGCAGGAGAAATCCTCCTATAGCTGCCTCCGCATCGGGTAGATGAAGCTCAGGTAAGGCGGGTGGCATCACTACTCCCTGCTGCTGATCAGGAACAAACATCCGTACGGGGACTGGTGCTGGAGGGTCAATTACCATGATCTCCTCCTCATAAGCCATACCCAAATGTGCCACATAACTCGGCTCCCCAAGCACTGGTAAACCCATCCACTCACCTGGATCAACAGGATGAACTGGTGGTACGGGACTCATCGGCTCCCGCGGGAACTCCCAACCCAGCCAATAGTCTACCCCCATCACTGGGTAGTCAGGATCCATAATAGCTGGAATAGGTGGTAAATCCATAGGTGGGAACAGCGGTGGTGTAACTGACTCCAGGGCCGGCATAGGCTGAGGTGTAACTACCGGTGCAGTCACCACAACAGACACCTGCGCAACCCAGTAACATAATATCACAATCACCTCACAACTTAGGCTTAGACTAAAATCAAACGCAACGTAACACAAAAACGTCGTCCTATCTCATGTGATCTGCCTAATCTTTCCTATGGTATATATCTGCTTATTTCAATGGCTATATCCTGTCTGCTCTGATACCAACTGTGACACCCCTCCAAATCCGGGGTCCAGATCCGGGGGTCACCGACCAATCACAACCAAAAATATCAGAATACACAACCGACCCCGCACACCAAAGATCGCAAAACAGGTTATTGCATGAATACAAGCAGACATATTCCAGAATAAACTAGTCACTTATTACAAACCACCAAATCAAGTCAACTTAAAACCAGTCTAATTCAATTTTATTATTACATCCCATTTTATTAAAATTCTATCTAGCGCCAACTGAAACGCACAAGTACCTGCACAGCCTGAGGTGCGGATACCCGACCACTCTGACTCCCTCTAATACTGTCTGGACTGCTGATCGGAACCATACTTCCCGTCTGGAAAGGTTTAGTGAAAGCAAGAGTGAGCCAAAGAAAAGCCCAGCAAGTATATATAAACAGTTTCAAAATAAAACCAGAACAAATGTTGCATAATATCAACTGAAAAGTAAAACAGTTTATAAAGCATACTGAATCAACAACTGTGATATAATTCAAATCATAACTGAAATCATTTGGCATGTCATAAAAATGAATCATCTGCCAACTCACAATATATAATAGCCATTCGGGCGATATGGATTGGATACACTTTACTGAAACACCATTGCCCCCTGATCAGGTTCAAAAGCAATGGGACCCTTTATACTCCACTGGTACAGCTATACCCGTGTGTATAATCTGGATTTCATGAGGGTACCAAAATAGGCAAGTAATGTTAGCCTATAGGAAGATGGAATGGTTACCATATCCTCCTTAAATATTGCTGGACCATGACAGCTATCATGGCCTCCTACGCTTTATCATTTTCCAAATCCAATAGAGCAATTTCCGAATTCAACAGGAAATGCTTAGTTTCACATACAGTCCACATCCCTATTATTTACTACGATAATAAGGATATGAAGAGTTTATCTTAAACAATTCCCCACATCAAGGGTACCAATATCAAGTAACTTTGTTCGCACAAAAATATTTAAGAATCACAAATAGCTCTGAACAATAACTATTTGTCATGATATGAATCAATGAAACATAAGATAAAAGTGTTTAAGATGATCAAGGGAGAAAATACTTGCCTGGATATACTGCTGGTAATTTATGCTGTCTGGCTAGGGTTTCTCACTTCTAGAAATACTGCAGGTAACTCTGCCCACTAGCTAGGGTTTCTCCCACTTCTACAATAAAACATGCTATTTCAAATATCTGGCTAGGTACAAGGTCAATTACTGATCAAACCTCGGTTCTAGGGTCTACCCGTACGTTGCATGGCTACCGACTAAATATTTTAATCAAATAATAACATGTACAGAGTAATCAAACACGTAATTTACATAGCAGATATGACTCACCATATAAAAGAACACTCAAGGTATTTTTAGAACCCTTATAAACATTTTTAGAACATTTTTCGGAATTTTTAAAGAATTTAAATTACCCTTTTTGGATTAAAAAGGATAATTTAAAACCCTACAGATAATTATTGGGTCATTGAAATATTTTTCTAATTACCTAATCCGGTTTTAGAATCAATTTTAGAATTTTAAAACTATTTTTACCCTTCCCGGATTATTTTTAGGATTTTAGAACAATTTTATTTCATTTTAAACAAATAAGGATATAAATATTAAAGGTAAAATAATATTTATAAATAAATTATTTTATTTTTCAAAATAATTAAATTTGATTATTTTTCATCATATTTAAATAATATTTAATTAATTAAATTAATTGATTATTATTAATTAACCAATCAATTTAAATTAATCAAAATATTAGCTAAATAGATTTAAAATAATCAAATAAAATAAATTTCGAATTAAAAATAATTTATTAAAATTTTAAAACTATTTTTCGAAATTAAAAATAATTTTTCGAAATTTAAAAATAATTTTTCGAATTTTTAAAAGTATTTTTCGAATTTCTGAAAATAAAATTCGAATTTTATAAATAATTTTGAAAATAATTTTCAAAATCAGTTTTTAGAATTGGTTTTTAGGTTTTTGAAGATCAAACGAGTACTGTTCATCACCACCTTCACATGAATGCTTCAAGAACACCACCACCATCAATGGCAGTTTACCAGAATCCGGTCACCGGAAATATTTTCCGGCGAACTCCGGCAACCACCAAAAACGTACCATTTGATACGTTTTAAATCACAAAAACACTCCAAATCACCTCCTAAACACAACCGTACCATTCATTCCAACCCAGAATCAACCGAATCAAAAATCCGGCCAAAATCAAAAGAAATCCGGCGAACTTCACCGGCCAAAACTCGAATTCACTCATTTCTCAACCAAATCGAACGTTTAATATACCAAAACGAAGCTTGGGACTTGTACAAACTATACAAATCATCAACAACAACAGAAAAACATCCAAGAATCCAGAAATTAAAATCAAAAATTTTACCCACACTAAAAAACTCGACTTCGAGTTCTAGGCTAGATAAAATCAAACAAAAATTATCACTACACTCCTGAGATTATATACAATCTATAGGAACTAACCACAACAACAGCAAATCAGTATACAATCCAAAATAAATTCAAGAAAATTCGAATATTAAACTAAAATTATAAATTTTTGATTCAATCAATTTAGGATGTTAAAACACACATAAACATGTAGTAGAGATCAAGAGATTCAATTTGGTTACCCACATGAACGATTTGGATGCCGGAATCACTGTCAAAAGTGAGATTGATCCTCAAGAACACCAAGAACAATTTTCCAGAATTTTCAGAAAATAAAAATTAAAAACTGATTTTTTTCTGATTTTATTAAATAATTAATAAGAAAATTAGCTATTTATACTAATCTGAAAATTAATACTCCAAAAATATTTTTAGCCCCTAATTAAAATTATTAAGCCTTAAAAATAATTTTTATGAGATAAAAATGTAATATTTTTAATTTTAAACAATTATAATATATATGCCAAAATTTCCCAAAAATTGTGAATATTACAAAAATTACAACAAAATTCATTTTTATACATCCTACCATTTTATAAAAATATTGGTATCAAAAACAGGGTCTCAGATTCAGTATAGGGGCTGGTTCCGGAATTTAAAATGTAAAATAATTGTATTCTAAAAATATAAAAATTACAGAAAAATAAAATAAAATAATCTATGCTACACAGAAGTCACATAACACGTATGGGATGATTTTCCTATTTAATAAAAATTATAATGTATTTAAATGCATTAAAAATTAAATAAAAACACAATAAAATCAACTAAAAACATATTTTAACAGAATAAAATACACGTAATTTTCCCAGTCGTTACAGTTCTTTAAGCCCAAATCCTTAAGCAATGCTGACAGCCACGTAACTTCACAAGTAGTGAGGGCCATAGCCCTATATTCTGATTCTGCAGAGGATCTTGAGACCACAGCTTTCTTTTTGGACTTCCACGATATTGGAGATTCGCCCAAGAAAATACAATACCTGTGGTAGACCTTCGTGACACTGGACAAGAAGCCTAGTCACTATCACAATACGCAGTCAATTGAGCTGCAGAATCTGATGCTAGCAATATACCCTGAGATTTGGAACCTGCAAGATACCTCAGAAGACGATAGGCAGCCTAGAGATGCACAGTATTGGGCTTGTTAGTGTATTGAGACAGAAGTTACACACTAAAACATATGTCTGGCCTTGTAATGGTTAAATAAATTAGTTGACCCAGCAGTCGTTGATAAACCAGTGGACTAGGCAGTGGATCACCCATATCTGGGGTTAACTTCAGATGAGAATCAAGAGGCAACTGTAGTGGTTTCGCATTTAACAAGTTGTGCTCCTTTAGAATGTCACCAGTGTATTTCCTTTGACTTATGAAAATCCAATCAGGTGAACGATCAATCTCTAAGCCCAGAAAGTATCTCAATTGGCCAAGGTCCTTCATGTGAAAGTGTTGAGCTAGGAGAGACTTGAGATCATTAATTGAAGTCATACAGTTACCACACAACAACAAGTCATCGACATAAACCAATATCAGGGTGATAGAAGAAGAGGTATGCTTACTGAACAAGCTGTAGTCAGTTTTAGACTGTTTATACTCCATATTGAGTAAAGTTGTGGACAATTTTTTGAACCATAAACGAGGAGCCTGGTGTAGTCCATACAAAGATTTCTTTATACGACATACAAGATTTGGTTTAACATCTGGGAGCTCCATATTGATTGAAATTCTGCTCCCTATGCCACCATAACCTTTAGGTAACTTCATATACACGGTTTCATACAAATTACGATGCAAAAAAGCATTAGAAATGTCCATCTGGTGAGTATGCCAGTTCTGAATGGATGCCACAACAAGAACAGTACGAACAGTGGTGAGTTTTGCAACTGGTGTGAAAGTTTCGAAGTAATCCACACCTGATTTTTGATGACACCCCAAGATAACAAGTCTTGCTTTAAACTTGTCAACAGACCCATCTTGTTTGAACTTAGTTCTAAAGACCCATTTCGAACCAATGGCATGTTTACTTTGTGGGAGAGGTACAATTTCCCAAGTGTCATTCTGCTCTAAAGCATCCAATTCGAGATTCATAGCATCGACCCATTCCTTAGATTTGACAGCCACAGTAAAAGAAATTGGATCTTGATGTTTAGACATAGTGGATAAAAAACAATTAAAGGTGTTGTCAATAGTTGTAAAAGCAAGGTTTGATATAGAATGTGTGGTGGTATTTGTAGTAAAGTTCTCTAGCCAACGTGGTTGCACATGTGGTCTAGTAGTTCTTCGTACAGGAACAGGAGATAATGTAGCAGGAGTGGTTACAGATCTACTTTCGACAGACACAGAGCTAGTTAGAGTGTGATGTGAAGTAGGTGTGTCATGTGGTGCAGGTGTAGGTGTATCAAGGGCTAGTTCATGTGTGTACAGTTCATCATTGTAGTCACAAGCCTGAATAGGCATTGAAGGAGGAACAGGCTGCATATATTTAGCAGCTGATTCAGAGAGAAAAGGAAAGATTGACTCGTGGAACACCACATCACGAGAAGAGAATTCTTGTTTTGAAATAATATTCATAAGTCGATACCCCTTTTGACCTGGTGGATATCCAAGGAAAACACAGGGCACACCACAATGTTCAAACTTATCATGAGGTGGACTAGGGTTATAAGCAAAAGCTAAACAGCTAAAAACTCTTAGGTTGTCATACTGAGGCAGCTCTTTGTACAATAATTCGTGAGGAGATTTGTTTTGCAAAACAGGAGTTGGGGTTTTATTTATCAAATGAACGGCTGTAAGAACACAAGCCCCCCAAAAGTTCAGAGGTAAACCAGCATGAAAACGAAGTGCTCTAGCCACTTCTAATATATGACGATGTTTTCTTTCAGCCCGAGCATTTTGCTGAGGACGATATGGGCAAGAGGTTTGATGTAGAATACCATTGTCTGAGAAAAACTGATTGCAAGATGCAGAGGTGAACTCTAAAGCATTATCAGATCGGATGAATTTAACAGACTTATTAAAATGATTTGAAGTGTATTTCAAGAAAGCTTTGAGAGTTGCCAGTGCATCAGAATTAAGGCACAACAAATAGACCCAAGTATTATGAGAAAAGTCATCCACTATTGTCAAAAAATATCTGTATTTTGATTGATAAGGAACCTTATATGGTCCCCATATGTCCGTGTGTAACAACTCAAAAGTTTCAGAAGCATGTGATTGACTGTTAAAAAAGGGAAGTCTATTAAATTTAGACATTGGACATGATACACACACAGTTGAAGTAGGAGAGGAAGAAGGTTTAATGAAAGAAAGATGTTTAAGGCTAGTAATAGAGGCATGACCCAAACGATGCTGCCACAAGACCAAGTCAGCTTTATCAGGTGTAGACACAGCATTGCAATTAATAGACAAGCACTCAGAGTTGACAGGATTAGCAGGGTTCACATAAAACAAACCATTTTTAGCAGTTCCAACAGCAAGAATTCTTTTAGACAACTTATCAGAGATAGTGCAATAGGTATGATAGAATTGCACATCACAGTCATTTTCTTTGATCAATCTTTACACAGAAATCAGACTTTTTAAACGTAGGTGCACATAAAACATCATTAAGGGTCAGAGATGGTGTCAAGTGTACCTGCCCTTTTTGAGAAATCACCACTCCATCCCCTGTAGGAAGATTAATGTTGTGAGTTCCCACAAGAGTTGTAGTGTTGACAAGAGAGGACAAATACGGAGTCATGTGGTCTGAAGCACCCGAATCTACAATCCACTCCATAGAATTTCCACCAACATTCAAGCAGGATATCATACTAGAAAAATGGTAATCAATTTCATCATCAGTCTCAGATTGTTGAGCTGGGGACATGGTCAATTGAGGCACCAACTTTGCAATTTCTCTAACTGTTGTGGAGTGAATAATTGCGAAGCATCACTAGACTGAACATCAGCTGCAAATTTCCGAGGGGAACTAGACTTTGAAGAATTCTGCTGCTGCCATTTAGAATTCTGGGTAAAGGGTCTTCGAGCTCCCCCTGTGCCCGTGTTTGACTTGTTAAATTTGGGATGCCAACGAGGGTAACCAATGACTCTATAACATTTATCTGCAAGATGACCATTAGCCCCACAAACAGTACATACAAATGATCTGTTTGGAACAGTCTTGCTAAACATTGCCATTAAATCACTACCAGAAGCTTGAGTACCCAGATTGAGCATAGCACATTGTGCCTCCTCTTGTTCCAGAGCTGAACAAGCAACTTCAACAGTGGGTAATGGAATGTGAAGCAACAATTGACTCCGTTGAGAGTTGTATTGTTCATCTAGCCCATTTAAAAATTGAAACAACCGAGATTCTTCCTTTTGTAGACTAATAGCATCTAACAGTTTCACTACTTCTGGAGTAGGGTCAGTAACAGTGGGAAGCATATTCAAAGAATCAAGCTCTTCCCAAACAGATTTCATAGATGTATAATATTCAGTGATGGAAGTAGTGTGTTGTTTCAATTCATACAGATCTTTAGAAAGCTTATATTTTCTACTACCATTAGTCAAAGAAAACCTCTGTTCAAGATTCAACCAAATATCGTGTGCATTATTCATATACATCACAGATCTTTTAATAGTTGGTGTGACATTGTTAGTGATCCAAGCAATGACCATACTATTACAAGTCTCCCACATTTCAGCCTTAACAGCATCATCAGTTGGCAAAAGAACAGTACCTTCTATGAAGCCCAGCTTTCGTTTGGACGAAAGATTGATTTCCATCGAACGTCGCCATAGTCGATAGTCAGATGAACCTTCAAGCTTATCCACCTGAATCGAGTTGGCATTGTCAGACGGATGAAGAAAAAGAGGGGTCATCATTTCTTGATAGGTTACTCGAGCTCCTGCCATAAATACTCAAACAGAATAGACAAATCTGATGAGGTTTATAAAGAATATGAATGTTTAATTCTCCCGTGCACTTCGCTCTGATACCATAAGAACAAGTATGAAGATTACTTGAAGAAGAAATGCAGAGAATTTATTTGAGAGCTCAACCTTATCCAGATGTATGGAAAGGGAATAAAAACACTCTAATTACATCAAATGAGCATGAGTCCATATATAGGCTCAGCTACCCAAAAAACAGTGACATCTCACAACGTTTTTGGTCCCATAATGCTAACAAACTCAACGTTCTATAACAGACAGAAATATGAAATACTAGGAAAAAACAATTAAAACATATAGAAAATACTAATGTATTTCCTCAATAGTATATTGCATGCAGTATCCAATGTTTCAAATTTTACAGTTGCATCAATTACACCCTACAGCTGTATAAGAAAACTGCAGTGCCTATAGTTTATTACCAGAAAACAATACAAAAATGATAACAATCAAATATCAGTTTGTAGGTATAGACATTAGTATTTCTTAATTTATCCTTTGAGAAACTGCATGGTAACATAACAGCAGGACCTAAAATTCAACAAATTGCTCTATACCAAAACGCAACCAGGCTGATTCTCCACATCCAACATCTTACATCTCCCAGAAGTACCTGAACACAATGGCAGAGACCAAAAAATGGCAAAAAATAAAAATTTCAAACACCACCTTTTTTTAATTTAGTGACATGAATATAAATTTCAATTTTTTGACCATTTTAATCAATTAAATATTCATTTCTCATTTAAGCATCCCAAATTCTCAAATTTGTACTTTTTTCAATAAAGTTATAATTCATTTAAAAAAAGTAGTAAAATGGTGGCACATAATTTGAATGTGCGTATTACATGTGTGATATTATTTTTTACCCCTACAATCAGATGGAACTACAGGATTATTTGAAAGTATGAAATTATGAATTCTAAGGTTGGAAAAGGAAATTTATTAATTGTATGAGTTGGTTATATTTACCAATATTGTATGCCTTCTATATTTATTTATGTTTGACTTTTAAATTTTTTTATGTACATTTCAAAAAATTTTGATCACATAAAAAATGTAACACCCCCAGATCCGGGGTCGGGGATCGGGTCGTTACGGTCTCATATTCCATACATAACACTTGACTTGAGTCCAACATAAATAAGTAGCATGTTGTGACCCCACAATCATATCCACTCATACACACAACAGTTATAGTCCCAGAGATGAAATTGAAATAAGTCTTACATTAAAGGATTTACGAATAAAAGTTATTACAATCCAAAAGGAGTAACAACATAAGTTTAAAGTTCTTGCCGTTGATTAACATTAGTTATACATATACTTAAACTGGAAAGAAAAAGCTGTCTATCTATGCTACCTCAGCAATGGCAGCGATGAAATTAGCGGGTAGACCTCTGGCTGGGATAACCTGCTTGCGCCGAGTGCGCCTTACGCGGGCCATCCTACCTAACTGTTGTTGTGACATAATAAATAAGCAAGGATGAGCAATAGCCCACCAGCAATAATATAAAGTTGAGCAACAAATATATATTTATATATATAACAAGTCAACAATATCGTTGAAACCAATGCCATGCATTTATGAAGATAGTGCCAGTATCATGTAAAGGATGAAGTTATAAGGTAACTCAAAGAGTATATTTCTGTGGAAATATCTGTTATGTCAAGGATAAGCAAGATATCATTATTTATCATAAAATATGAATTTGCAGGAAGTATTGCAATTCCATACTCAGCCACTTTTTGACCTGCCGACACCGATAGTGTTGCAGAAAATTTCTAACATTTGAAAGGTGAACTAATACTGGAGCATTGACGCGTCAGGAGACATAACATTCACGATGATCAGTCACAGGTTATGCTCCCCACCTCTTGTTCTCTACATGTAGAAGGAAGCACCTACGGATTTACTTGTCTACCGCCCTCTAGAACCCCCCGACCAACGGTTGGGCCATTGCTGGACCGGCGCCACTCGGCCACTTACGCGACTCCTAGTTCGTATAACATCCATAACTCTGAAACATAAAGTTCGTCCTCCTTTCCCCAAGTATAATACTTGTTGATAAGACTCCACAAAGTAGTCGTATCTAGTTGGAAAGGAAAATTCACCAATATTTCCCAAGCTGCTGCTTGTTAATGGATACCAACTTGTTCCAACACTCTTACCCCTTGAATGATGAGTGGGTACACAAGATCCAATGAATAATAGCAATCAAGTTGCGAGTGAAGAGAATAGTTTCAAAGAATTTATGACCGGGAAGTCAGCAAGATAAATAACATTTCTCAAGTAAGGTTCCCTTGTAATTTGGAAGATGGATTTGAATGAAGTATAAAATTTTGAGAACCTTTCTTGATTTAATAATATTAAATAGGCTCAGAATAATTTACATAATACTCGAAGGTCGAAGATAATATTTGAACGAAATAAATCATTTTTAAACGAGTAAGAAGAATTAAATAAATATTCCAAAGAATATTTATTAAATCGAAATATCGAAGGAACAATCCTGATATAAAATATTACCAAGAATAATCCTCGAATAAATATTCACAAATAATATCCATTAAATAATTAATGAATATTTAAATAAATAGTACTTATCCAATAAATAAATCTCGAATGAATATTTGAAATAATATTCACTGAACAAATAGTGAATATTCAAATTAATAATACTTATCAAATAAATAAAACTCGAACGAATATTCGAAATAATATTCACCGGATAAATAGTGAATATTCTAGTTAATATTACTGATTGCCAGAATAATTACTAAATGAATATTCAAAACAATATTCGATAATTGAATCGACTTTAAACGAATATTGAAAAATAATATTCGTTGAATAAATAAAGTTCAAATGAATATTCAGGATAATATTTATTAAATGAATAAGGCTTAAAAATGAATTTAGAAATAATATTTAATAGGTAATTAATCTCCAATGAATATTCAAATTAATATTCATTAAATAAATAATGGGAAAATATTTACTTAGATATTTCCCTTCGAAAATTATCGCGATATATCAAGAAATACTGGCTCCCGGTCTATAATCAAAGAATGAGATTCATATGCCTTTCTCTAAGGGTCTTAGCAATATCCGGCTTATAACTGATTATTCACTATCTAGCTTACAAGCCAACAATAATTCATGGAACAAGTATATCAATATAACTTGGAAGTAGGCATGCATGCTATGACATATGTAAAACAGAAAGCATATATATATATATATATATATATATATATATATATATATATATACATATATAGGCCTTTGCTCCATACAGAACACTCTTATATAACAAACAATAATGAACACTATAAAATCATTTATTCCAATAGATCTATTGGCCCCGCCAGGGGCACCCAATACAAAAAGTTCTTATTTTTTTATCTTCTATCCATTCAGTAAAAAAAAATTTTAAAAAAAAGTTTTTGAAAAAAATCACTATTCATGATGACGTCACTGCTGATGTCATCATGAACAGTAATTTTTTCAAAAACAAAAATAATTTTTTTTTTGCTAAATGGATAGAAGATAAAAAAATAAGAACTTTTTGTATTGGGTGTCATGACGGAACTCTTATATTGAATTAAATATGAGGTGTTCTTTATTGTTCTTTATATAAGGTGTTCTTCATGGAGTGCAACTATATATATATATATATATATATATATATATTCACAACAACAGGCTTTAAAAAGGATTTGAAACTTGTCTGGTAGTCGGGTGTGGGTAGAGGTAGTGCGCCCTGGGTCTGCTCGGTGATCTATAAACAATCAGAATATCCAAGATTAATTACTTAACAATTTTTAAAAGGCTAAGTATAAACTTTACTTAAGTCGAAACACGTTTTCGAATTATCTCGTTATGCACCCTTTTCGTGTACTCTTATTAAACTCGTTTTGACCCGACATTTGTTCGTTATTACGGCTCGTCGTTATACTTACACTTGGTATATACTTAAGTCATGTAAGTGCTAAAGTAGGTTGTTTACGAACCAAGGTTATACCTCGAGTTTTAGCGCTCGTTTTCTAAGTGTTTACCAAAGTTATAACCAAGTGCGCTTTTAGGGGTTCGTTCGCGTTTAACCTTGATTCGAACATTTTTATAAAATCGGAAAACGATCCGTTTGACATTTAGTTTTCTTTCACACCTTCCTTTTTATCTCTAGTATTTAATTACCAAGATTCGCCACTGAATACATACTTTACAGGGGTTCAATTTCAGTTATGAACTCTCGTTTACGGTTTCGAACCACTTTTAGTAAATCGGCCATAATTCCTAAACCGTAAGTCCGTTTGTTTCGATTCTTTTTCCAAAATGATCTACGACTCAAGATCTACAAGGGTAGGTTAGATACTTAACCAGTTTGGACACCTAGAGCTACTGTGATGCACGAACTTCTAGGTTTAACGAAATTTCGGCATTATAACGGCTATAGATCGAATGTTCCAAAAATCATAACAACAACCCAAGCCACACCGGGAATCAATACCACTTATAAACATGATTCTCATCTTATTAAGTCCATGTACACATCTCTTCATCATCATAATCATCATGTTAAATAAATCCACCATACTACTACATAATCATGCTTATAATACACTAACATCAAAACTACTCTAAAAATCATCAAGATCATCCATAAACTTAAAGTAAGAGCTAGGGTTTTTGATGGGATATACCTTCCTTGGAGAGTTCTAGAGCCTTACTAAGCCTTGATCTAGTCCTTGTGTGGCCTAAGTTAGCTTAGATCAACCATGAAATCAAGAGAAAACAAGTTAGTTCATGAAAAACACTATTCACCCTCACCTTGGATAATTTTTTTTGAAAATGGAAACAAAGGAGTTTGGATTTGAAATTTTTAGGAGATCACTTTTATGAATTATAGGTCTTACCATAAAAGTTTCAAGATCAAACAACGGTGGGAAGAGGATTTTTGATTCTTGAATTTCAAGAAGAGCCGAATGGAGCATGGTGGAGAGAGTTTGATGTTTTTGCTTGGTTGCTTTGGACAATAATGCATAAAGTGAATTGTATTGATAATATCTTGTGGTTAAAGTAGATTTATTAAAGTGGTGATGCAATGGATGATGCTTTATGCATGGACAAATGTTGATCATTGGTTGATTTTGTGCTAACTAGTGGTTTGCTTTGCTAAGTACTTAGTTATGTTGCTAAGTGTGCTAGTTACTTAAGTAACTACTTAGTTGCTAGATATTTTCTACTAGCTCATGTATGTATCTTGATCCCCTGCTTGTTTCCTTGCCCGGTTATTGCTCAATTCATTGATCGTTCGAAAGAATATCTCGAAGATTTCCGATTAGGGTTTTACCGAAAACCGTATTAATATTTACACCATCATTTTCAATTCTCTTTAATAAATCTCGAATCCATATTCCTTAAATCCTTTTTAATAATCCTTTAGGTCTTTCAGTGTCCAGGGAAATCTCGGGGAAAATAAAAGTGCTATTTTTCAGAATCCGATAGCTTTTACATACACTCTTTTTCCCCCTGGATTATTAATATGAACTCAAAAATTCGTTCCGGGTACTTCTGTATAGCGTCGTCTAATAATATTCCTAAATCCACCAAAATCACTATTCACCACTTATTCTTTACTTATTCTTTTAGGGTTATATAGATGTCCCGGTTCTCTTTCGATCGTTCCTTAACCCTTTTACGGAACCACTGGACTGATAACAGATATCGATTTGGATGACATAAGAATAACCTTCCCCTTCGGAATTATCAAATCTTAATTTCCTAGGAGATAGATAATTCTTATCTAGATTGTCAACCAATAGCATTCTTCATGACATATAAATATTTGAATCCAAATCCATTCCATTGATTCATTAGAACCATCGTTACATCGTAGTCGTACCCACTATTCACTATTACATCCATACATAATAAAAAGTTTTAATTCTATCTAAAATCTGGGTTCTTACAAAAAAAATTAATAATTAATAATTTTATAAATATATAAATAAATAATTAAAATTGAAAAATTTAAGAGCTATTTTGAAAAATGCCTGTTATAGAAATTGAATTTATCATTGGGACAAGATGACCCTCAAGGTTACAAAACGTGTCCCAATGAAAAATGCCTGTTATAGAAATTGAATTTATAAAAATACCTTTTCAATTTTGCAAAAATACAATTTATTTGAAAAAATTGAAAAAGTACAAATTTTCTTAAAATAATTTGTGAAAATACTGTTTGCAATCTTACAACCAAATTTATTATGTAAAAGATAGTTGGTAAATTCTCAAAAATTAATCATATATTTAAAATATTTTAAGTAAAAAGGTCGAACAATAATTACCAAAAAAAAACATATTTTTTGTTAAGTAAAAAAGTCGAACAACAAATAAACAAAAATACATAATTTTTCTACGAGGGTGTCTGGCATTGCTTAAAATAAGTTATTTTTTACTTAATGGAGGTGTTTTTAACTTAAAGGAGAAAGTAAAGTTGTTTGCTTTAAGTTGAATGAATGTGTTTGGGTAATTTTACTTAAAGTTAAATGGGGATTTAAAAAAATTTGACTTAAAGTGAAATTTGACTTAATTTTTTTTTATAATATTTAAATTTTACAAGAATTGTGAAAAAAAATAAATAAAATTCCATAAGTCATAAGTCAAAAGTACCTAAATGGAGCTTATGACTTTAAGCAGTTTTTTAACTTAAAGCCGAGCTTTAAGCAACTCCCCCAAACAAGCAAAAAACAACTTAAAGCCCAAAACTCCTTTAAGGAGCTACACCCAAACAGGCTCTAAATGGAGCTTATGACTTTAAGCAGTTTTTTAACTTAAAGCCGGGCTTTAAGCAACTCCCCCAAACAAGCAAAAAACAACTTAAAGCCCAAAACTCCTTTAAGGAGCTACACCCAAACAGGCTCTAAGAGGGTGTTTGGCATTGCTTAAAATAAGTTATTTTTGACTTAATGGAGGTGTTTTTAACTTAAAGAAGAAAGTAAAGTTGTTTGCTTTAAGTTGAATGAATGTGTTTGGGTAATTTTACTTAAAGTTAAATAGGGATTTAAAAAAATTTGACTTAAAGTGAAATTTGACTTAAATTTTTTTTTATAATATTTAAACTTTACAAGAATTGTGAAAAAAAAAAATATTCCATAAGTCATAAGTCAAAAATACCTAAATGGAGCTTATAACTTTAAACAGTTTTTTAACTTAAAACTGAGCTTTAACAACTCCCCCAAACAAGCAAAAAACAACTTAAAACCCAAAACTCCTTAAGGAGCTACACCCAAACAGGCTCTAAATAGAACTTATGACCTTAATAGTTTTTTAACTTCGAGCCGGTCTTTAAGCAACTCCCCTCAGACAAGCAAAAAAACAACTTAAACCCAAAACTCCTTCGAGGAGCTACACCCAAACAGGCTCTAAATCACATTGTTATAGGTTACGGACTTCACAAATCACAGCAGGTCTTGTTCTCCGCTGGCACTGCAGACACATACATACTAAAATTTGTATGTATAGCTCAAACCTTACATATTCAAGTTCTCAAATAGCTTTGCACTAGCTATCAAGCCTCCCAACTTATCAGGTACTTTTCTACTTCATTCTTTTTCATCTTATTTTTGTCTCTAATTTTTTAATTAACTTGAACTTTATAATATGACTGATTTTTAGATTCTTTGTTTTGGTTTAATTGTTGGGTTTGATTAGTTATAGAAATTATCGATGCCCCCTTGTTTGAATTGGTTAATTAGTTGATTTTGAACAATTTATTATGGGTTTTAGGCATTTGTTTAAGTAATGATGTTAAGTGTTTGATGAAAGTCCCCTGAGAATTATTTTCCGAAGAAAGTTAATGATAAGCCGGTGAATGAATGATTTATTGAAATTGTCTAAGATACACATATCGTATAGTGTTAATTGTCTAAGATACACAGCCTGTAAACTCTAAACTGTAGCTTCATTATAACGTAATTATTTATCAGATAAACATATCAAGAAGGCTCGAAATTTGTGCTTAGAGTTCAGATTAGAACAGAAAAGCTCTTAAAGTGTGCCCTTGAAGAATTATCTCAACTCCTTGCATATGTCATGCCAATGCTAGCTAGGCACCAGGCTCCTACCTAGGATAAACCACTATATATTCATTCTGACAATGATTTTAAAGCGTGATAGTGGTTGTAATTAACTCGCCAATCTATCAAAATTCAAAAGTAACTTAAATACAACCCTCAGACAGGGACGAAACAAGGAGGTGCGCTATTTGGTGACTAGGGTGTGCTATGAAGTGCTCGAAAATTTCAAAGTATATATGATTTACGATGACTTTAGTGAGATCACTAAACATATAATTTATATATATCAGATGTTTTAAACTTTCAGTTGGCTGAGTTGGTCTAAAGCTTTACATTGAGGTATATCCTTTGGAACATGTAGCAACTTAATTTAAATAAAAGCTCCAACTATAACTAAGTCATGCCAACAAAAGACAAAAAGGAAATCAGGCATTTAAGACAACAAATAGCATGAAAAGAGACGTCAACAATTCTGTACTGGCCCCATTTCGTCAATACTTGAGCAAACTGGCAGAAAGAACATACAGTTGCACATTGATAACCAAAGGGAAGAACTGGATAATTTCAAGAGAAACAAGATATAGAAGCTGCTGTCCTGGAAGGTTTATTTGTAAGAACCATTCCTGAGGCTTTGGTAGTGGCTGCAGACGAGGCAATTTTTCTGCAACTACATATAATAATAAGTCAAGCTCTGGTCCGTCAGAAGAAAGCTAGAGTCACCAATATCATTAATAGAATTTATGAAATTTTAGCTAGCAAAAAAAGAATCTAAACGAGCCACAATAAGTGATAGCTAAACGAATCGTATTACCTAAACTTATCAAGTACTTTTCTACTTCACCCTTTTTCATCTTATTTTTGTCTTTAATTTTTTAATTAACTTCAAAATTTATAATTTGACTGATTTTTTAGATTCTTTATTTTGGTGTAATTGTTGAGTTTGATTAGTTATAGAAATTATCAATGCCCCTTTGTTTGAATTGGTTAATTAGTTGATTTTAAAAAATTTATGATGGGTTTTAGGCATTTGTTTAAGTAATGATGTTAAGTGTTTGATGAAAGTCCCCTGAGAATTATTTTCCGAAGAAAGTTAATGATAAGCGGGTGAATGAATAATTTATTGAAATTACGTAATATTCTGATGTTAATGTGATGATTTTACTGGTAGAATAAAATGCAGCTTCGGTTTATTGTCTGGAATTGAATGGGATAGAATGGATAATTTTGAACAAGACATAACATTGGATCAATAATTTTGAAACTTGTATGCTAGACTATGTACTATGATGTGCTACGTAATTATGGCCGATGAAAATTTGTATGCCAAACTATTTACTAGCTTTTTTTTTCTGTTTATTGAGTATGTGTTCGACATGTTGAATGAGACATTTAAGTTTTTCATATATAAAAAAATGTATGAATTTTATGAACATCAAATAGTATTGATCTCCACGATTATGTGATAAGTATTTGCATTAATTTTCTAGCTACTATATGTATCACTTCCCTGGCAATGAAATGTTCACAAGTCATTACATTAATTCAAAAGTAAACATATGTTTGTTTACCTGGTCATCTCTATGTATGTTCAATATATCGACTCAAGTATGTTATATGTTCTATGTATTCTCTATTATTTGACAATTTAACCAAATTAATCTGTTTTGGTAATAAGGAGATACCTTAATATTGGGTCTGTTACTGGAGCTAAGCTGGCAAATCACTATATATGGATGAAGAAGATATTTTAGGGCGTAATAGAGTTGAAGATGCTAGTTGGCTTTGCTACCTAAGCGAATCTGAGCTTGTAAGTTTTTCAAGTACTGAACATATATATAGAGAATACCTGCGTAAAAGCTCATATTGAAATGCTCATCTTCATGCCAGGATTTACTGATTGATTTGAAGATGATGGTCATTCACCGTGCAAATTTGATTGATTGTCATTCTTTGGTTGAGAAGTTTGACTTAAAGATCCTTCGAGCACTTGGTATGTTGTTCATTCCTTTGTGATAAACAAGTGATCGACCCTTAAGATGGGTTATGTACCCAATTAATTGGAATTTTAAATTTTTTTTTCTTCTAAGAATTTTCTTTTTTAATTTGAAAATTTGAAGATAACACTTTTGATGAAAAACAGGTTCACTGAAAATTATGTAGTTTACTAGTTTGTCTTTAATTTGCATCTATGAATAAAAGCTGAACATTACAAGTTTAAGAGTAAATAGTTTTTAACATTTGTACAGAAAATTAAGTGAGCTTTTATAAATCTAAGTGATGGCTTCGTGATTGCAGGCTGTATGTATTTGGATTATGGGAGTTCTTTTGGTTTGATAAATTGCCTTTTCTAGTGTCTTTCCTGAGGATTGCAAGTCTGCTCAATTGATCATTCACATTCATGTTTGTGACTTGTGTTGGCACTGTCTTGCTTGCTTGTTCTTATGCAGGATTTATTTTGATGGAGCACTATAAAGAGAACATCAAGAATATGTCAGATACCCCAGTCTTGGCCGACATTTGTGCTTCTTTGGACAGATGTAATTTACTGAAAGAAGACGACAAGGATGGTTCTGGTTTTACGAGTGTAGGAGAACTGAAAGAATTTTTTCGCAAGAAAAAAAGGAGAGCTGCAGAATTGTAAGTTACAGCACTGACACTAATCAAGCATCTTTTTTTTTTTTCTTATTTTATATACATTTGTATTCTCGTACACAGGTGCTGAAATCAATTAAGAAATGCTAAATTCTGTGTTAATAAAAGTTACTTACATATCTAAAGACCATTAGCAGTACTAGATGGAAATAGAATTAATACCGTAGCAGGGGCTTGCAGATTAGCATCTCTGTCTCCCCCCTCCTCCATACACACATCAGATAGAACTGTGGTACTGTAGGACTAGAAGTCTGTTATGTCTAGTAGCCATTTGGGTTTTGGTTAGTCCGATGAACTGACCAGGAACCTTTTCTCCAAGATTGATTCAAACCATGTACATCTATACCATAAAAACTTTGTTTCTTTGTGCTTTCTCTTCACTGACATTGTTTTGTAATCTATTGGTTCATATCCATATATATTAGAAATTGATGGATTACTGATTCCTTTGGAATCCATATTTAGGTTCAGTTAATACTTTTTAATTTGAATTTAACCCATGGACTATCCATTTTTAGGTTTTGTATCCATATTTAGGTTCGTATAAGATCCATATTTATATTTGACCCGTTTTTAATTATAGCAAGTTTGTATACAAATTTTAAATATCATTAATGTAGTTTATAATATTTATGGTATGCTCATTAATATAAAAATTTGAGTTAATCTTTTAATTTTGGTAAAATCATTAATGCAAATTATCACATAACATATACAATGAAAAATGTAACTAAATTAATCTTTAAATGCTTTTTAGCATAATATATGAAGAAACATTTTGTTGTATTAATATTGTGACAAATGCTAGAACTCCCAAATCTGTTCCTCAAAAAAAGTTCCCAAGTGACGAGGTGTCAATTTATTGTTGGTCATTTCCTCACAAATAAAATAAACCCATGTGTATTAAGATGCGCCCTACCAATTAAACCATGCCATATATAATTTGGAAACAAATTTGGGATCCATTTTGGGACTTCTAGCATTGCTCTAATATTATTTCATTCAAAATCATATTGTTTGATCTTGAATATAAAATTATTTCATGTATTTAATTTATCATTGTTATTATATATTATATTATAGTTAATATATTAAAGTTAAGTAATTTTTTAAAATACAGTGTGCGTAGCATGGGCTATAATCTAGTTTTAAAGCAAAAATTGGTATTCTGAACTAGCATTAGTGGGGAATGGAGGGTTTTATTAGTTTGTTCCAAGCAGATAGTTCCTGAAGTTCTGTATAGGCAAATATATTTCTTGTGGAACTGAAGGAAAAACAAAAGTAATATATTAGAAATGAGTATTAAAAACATGATGAGTATTTTGCATTAAATCCAAGTTTAAACTGTTAGTACTGTCATATTTTGTAAACTATTCGTCCAAAGTAGTGATTATTTCGGTCTTTCATGCAATCACTGTACTTTTATGGCGTGTACTAGTTGTACTTCTAAGTTGAATAAGATTTTTTTTTTTTTTTTGTATGCCAGATATAACGAGGAGGTGTTTCAAGAATCCGGAGGAGAGCTAATGGAGGAAGATTAGCATATGCTGTTGTCATGATGTATATCTGTGTTCTCTACATTTAGTCAGTCATCTCTATTTTTTGTTAGGAAGATTTTAACCATATATATATAATTTTTTGCCTCTAGGAATTTTATGTTTATTGCTTCTAGCTTTTACACCATGTACCTAAGGTTTAGATGGTTCAACTTTGGGTGTGTAATATAGTATTATATATCCTCCCATCCCAATGAAATTGCTTGATACATGGTCGCAGGCCTCTGATAGATTTTCATCGCATTACACTACACACACACACAGCCTTGCTGAGTGCATTCATGCCAGTTTTTTTCTGACTGACTGTTGTTTCTGACTTGTAGAGAAAGCGGAAGAGAACAAGGTTAGCCAAATAATCTTCATATAGGCATGCTTGTTTGTTACTTTTGTTATGTTCATCAAAGCCATGGAAATGAGGTGCCTTGGAGGACCCCCTTTTTCTAAAAAAAGTTTGTTTCTAGTGGTTTTTTCTTTCTCGTCCTATTTCCTGTATCATATCTCCTTTTGATACCAAAAGCTTGAGGTGATGAGTACTTGAAATTTCTTGTTATAGAGAAAGGGAAATTATGATTCTTAAGGTATCATAGTACAATACTTTGCTTCATAGGTAATCCATTGAAGAAGAAATTGTGTCCCAGGTCAATCTTATCATGCTAATTATTGTAATGATATTCCCATGTTTTGCAACCTCTACCTAGAGGATATCATTCTCTTTGAAGAGGGAATAAATGCAATGTAAAAGGAAGATCATCATTTCAATCAAAATATTTGGAAAATAATTGGTCAAAAATATTCGAAAATTAGTGCTTGCTTTTATGAAATTTAATTTTTTTTTTTTTTTTAAAAAGTTCGTTCTAATTTTTTGCGCAAGCACCACAAGTTATGTATGGAAGTGATTCATCACCAGGTTTTATATATTTTTCCCTTGGCCTTGACCGTTTGATCAACCCTACAATGTAGTTGTATGTCTTGTTCCATGCTTTGTAAAAGTTCTAATTGACATTCTTTCTCATGTGAAAGAACACATACACGCCATTAGCAGCTATATGATATTTGACTTGTTCAAAAGACATATCTTTAATAGTAATATATGTTCCCCATTGATTAGAGGCTTTCATACTTTAATACTCCCTCAGCTCATTTTTTTATATGTTTTCAACATTATTTGGCACGTATTTTAAGGTGTATATAAAATATAATTTTATAATTTATTTTTAAAATTTTCTTTTTTAATATAAATTTAAATTAAATTTTATTCAGAAGAAAAAAAATTAAAAAAAAAATTATGGAAAAATATTAACGTGTCATGCCCCCATCTTCCAATGTAAACAATTCAGGGGACATAGGGAGTAATAAATATCAAACTAGTACTCCTCTGTCCCATTCATTTATACCCGCTTACTATTTTGGGATGTCCCATCATTTCTACCCATTCCAAAAATAGAAAAATTTTAATAATAAAAAACACTATTATATCCACTAACTTTCCTTCACTATCTCAAATTTATAATATAAAACACTATTACACCCACTACTTTCATCCACTATCTCAAATCTATTATTAAATATTGATAGGTCCCACCACTTTATTCACTTTTCATCTAACTTTATTCATTTTTTATACATTTAATTAAACGGGTAGAACTCACGGAGGGAGTAACATTTTTTCAAAACACTCCAAAGTAAAAGGTGTGTGGAAGGTGAGAGTAGTTAATTTTTTGGTATAAAGAACATACTACATTATTTCTTTTTTTGACTTTTCTTCATGCTTGCTTTTTCTGGTTTCTTAATTTTGAAATTTTATGCCTTTTCTTCTTCTTTTGCTCTTCTCTTGCCACCAACCGATAGAGAATTCACATTTTCTCAAGGACCGAAAGAGCATGTCACACCAATGCTCAATGCTTCAAATCAACTGCAGACAATTGGTCTTTTTTTTACAAACGATTGATTCTTATTTATATATACGATGAAATTAGGAATGTTAATGAGTTAAATTAATCATACAGACGATGTGATCAATCCTAATTATCTTGTTAAGCTCCTAAAATTTTAGTATTAACATAAACGACTTTTAGTTATCGAAGTAAAAAATATTACAATGTTAAGATCATTTTGTGACTAAAAGATTCACATGTCATTTTTTTAATACAAAATCCAGTAGAAATTAAGCACGTAATACGAGATAATATATCAAATTAAACACTCAAAGATGACCAGATTCATGTATTGAGTGACTTTTTTAAGATATGAATGATAAAATATTGTTGGAAGATGAACTTACTACAAATACACCATTACGATGTAATTTGTCCATATGCCAAAAGTTAAACACTGGCCTCCAGAGCCGTCCTTTCAACTGTCATGACCTGAATTATTTATGTGTTTGTGTTGATATAGTTTTAGTTTATACTATAATTGTTTATTTTCTTATAATATGACACAATTTTTAATCTTTATAAACTTAGATCAATCACAAAAGTGAATATCTATGGTCAATGCCCAACAATATGTATCATGATCACGGATATCCTGTTGAATTCCGACCTTGACAAATGCAACATACTCCCTATCTCCTATCGAATTGTTTATGTTTACAATAGAAGGCTTGGCACGCTCCTATAAAGTATGATTCAATAATTTAATTTTAATTTTTTTAATAAAAATTTAATATTTAAAATTTTATTCAAAAAAAGCATATAAGCGATAATTGTCTTATAAGCAATAAATAAAATGATAATTATCATATAAGCGATAAATAAACATATATTTAAAATTTAATAAGTAATTTATAGTTTAAAGTGATAATTGTCATATAAACGATAAATAAATCACAGAATAAATTGAAAGTTGAATGTTAGGCTTTCTAACTTTCAACTTATCAACTTATTTATATAGAATAAGACAGTTTCACAAGTTTACTTGATAAGTTGTAAACAAACGTTTTGCCCATGTACCCAAACAAGCACTTTATATACACCTGAAATGAAATGAATGGAACGGGGAAAGAAAGTATACATTCTAACTTAAAGTATCGTGAATGACCCATTCTAATATTCTGTATAGGCCTATATAATGACCATCACCTCCCTATGAAAACCTCCACTTTTTCTTCATTTTCACTCCTAAAATCTACTTTGTCACATTTAACCCACTCTCTTTCCCCACTTGATCATCTTCACAGTTCTGTTAACCTATATATATATATATATATTGTATAATTTGAGAGGACCTACAAATATAATTCTTAAAATTTTCAGGTAACATTTATTGGAGAGATACTTAAATATATCATAGAATGAAGTTTAATGGGAAAAAACAGGGTGGTGCAGCTGCAGCAGGTTTATCATCAGGAGCACAAGCATCACCATGTGCAGCCTGCAAGCTTCTCAGGAGAAAATGTGCAGCTGGGGACTGTGTATTTGCTCCTCACTTTCCTCCTGATGATCCTTCCAAATTTGCTAATGTTCACAAGGTCTTTGGTGCTAGTAATGTCAACAAAATGTTACAGGTATGTCCATAAAATGTACACGGTCTTATCTTTAGTTTTTACAAAGAGTCAATTTCCGTATTTGAATCCTATAAGCACTTGAACATAGCGTATATTAAATAAACACTTGAACATCACTCAAAATTTGACGATCACACCAGATGTGAAGAAAAAACATGTATAACATGACACATAGTAGTAGCGAATTAAATTTAAACACTTGAACATTGCTCAAAAATTGACGATCATGCCACAAAGAAAAACATGTATAACACTGCACATAGTAGCTAACTAAAATTATAAAAATTTGGTTAGCAGTGTAATTCTTGGTCAAAGTTCCTTGGAATTCCTGATGTTCATCATGTTCGACATGTCTAGTCATGTTGTGACTTAAGTGACATAAGTGACTGTTGTGGCACCTGCTTTTTTATTTTGTAAGAAGTAGAACATAATCGCAGAAATAAGTTTCTTCAGCTCCAAATCTTTACTTCATGTCAATGGTAGTAATTATTTTTTACTTGGTTGTCCTATCTCGTACACAAAACTCCCGCAAGCTTAGAGAGGAGGTCCCAATTACTGGTCTTATCCTTAGTTTTCAATAATTTACTAATCAGTAAAAATATTAATTTATACCGTGGATTGCAGGAGGTGCCTGAGCACCAAAGAGGAGATGCAGTGAGTAGCATGGTGTATGAAGCAAATGCCAGGGTCCGAGACCCAGTTTACGGATGTGTAGGGGCCATTTCATGTCTGCAACAACAAATTGACACGTTACAGACTCAGTTAGCGATAGCTCAAGCACAAGTACTGCACCTACGCGTTCATGTAGCTGCTACAGCGGGTCAAGCCCTTCGCGCATCAAGTTGCGGATCGCCAATGACCTCAAAGATAACAATGAACCAACAGATCAAACCCAGTTCTAACATGAGTATGATTGTAGACCAAGGCACCCTAGGAGATATGACTTGGTCATGTTAATTGTTAACTATCTAGCTAGATGAATAGTATATCATGAGATTGTGATGAAACCCCCCTGGACTACTATGGACTGAGGTGTTTTAGTCATCCACAATACTTTTCATCATTATATGTATTGTAACAAATTATTAGTAAGTAATTATGTACATAGTGATGCCAGTCATGTTTATTGTTTCATGTGTGACCACAAAATGTGCAGGAGAGTCCCAGAAGACCAATTCGCAATTTTACACCTGTTTTGTTAAAATCAGATGGATTAAAATACAAGTACATTAGCATAATCCCCAGGAAATGTCTTCTGGTGGATAACCTGTTAAAATGTTTAAAAACTTGAATCATGAACATTGAATTATCCTCTTATCGGCTCCGATTCTGCTGGCTTCTGCAGCAACTCAGGGCCAAAGCCATGTTAAAATTTTAAACAGTTCGCCAAAAGAGAGAAAGCAACTAAAATTGAAGTTATGCTTTCACTTAAGTTGTATGCCACAGATAGTCTTCATGCCCTGCCTATTAAAGCCACCATTATAATGGTTAGGCCCAACGGCCAGGTTTCATATTACTTGTTGCCTTACTTTCATGTACTGCATTGTTTTCATATTTAGTTGGTGAACAAACAACCAAACTTACAATTTATAGCAGAAGTAAAGAATATTACAGGAAAGTTATTATATGTGTTTCATCTCATACAGTGTTCTGCTTCAGTGTAGATGTAAATCAATGGACCTTCATGTGCTATTGAATATTGATTTACAAATGTGCTTTCTATGTTTTAAATAGATCATCTCTATTGACTTTTTAAAAGTAACTTCTAAATTAATTGATATTAATGTTTGATGCACGATGGTAGGTTGCGAGTTTAATAGTTAAGGGAAGCAAGGGTTAATTATGTGGATCAGAGGTTTGCCACACTTTTAATGTGTAGAGATCAAAGCCACTGGAGGTGAGTTTATAACTTCAGATTTTTATTTCTCCACATTGCTGTATGGATGGGATAGGAAGGGAGAAACTACTTAACTACCTACTCGCCATCAAATATGAGAAGAAGCCGAGATGAAAGAAGAACATTGTCAGTTGTCCCCTTGGCTTCTAAACTTATATCCAGAGCCATTAGTTGGGTTAAGTGCAGACTGACCCCTTCGTCGATTGCATCGCCTACTTGCAAGCAAAAATTATCTCTGAACAAGCTGATTTGATAAGGCCAAGTTTCTTTGTTGTGTAGATACAAGTATACACAACAAGAGGAAAAAGGAGTGCTGGGAGATATCTTATTGTAATGTATTGTAAACTGGAACTGATCACTTAAGCAAAGAAACAACCATGAAAAACAAGGTTAGAGACAATGTTCGTAAGGACCTTTTCCGAACCTGCTAATACGGGAGTCTTAGGTACCGGGACCTGGTACAAGTCTGTTAGGTACAAATTTATCAACGGTGTTTTGGGAACCAAAGAATCGAGAGATAAAATTAAATACTTGCACAAATAAAATTTTATGTTACATGAAATGGTTCAACAGTCACAAACATGTTACGGAACAGTCTTAATATTCCAGAAATCACAATTTAGACCTCTTACAAAAGCATTTCTTCTAAAATAAATCTATTAACCTATAAGCAACTTAATTATAAGCATTCCAAGCTCCTCCAAATTAGTATATCTGCAAATACACTCTCACACTCTTGTTACACATTATGCACTCATTCAAACTCAAACCAACCGAAACCCTTTATCTATACCTAGCATTAAACTCAACTAGCACAGCACAATCTCGGATAATTTTTATCACGAGTGGCAAAGCAAGCACAACCAGAATCACTCGACTTACTGAACTCGAGTCACAAGCTAAAAAATATACTAATCATTAATAATAGTCGATCAATTAATTAGAAGATAAAGTTGATGATGATGTCGCAGATGAAGTTCTTGGTGATCCACCAGATGCGTGTTTTAACACCACAGTTGGTAAAATACTAGTCTTTCTCCTCTCGTGCTCCTTAATCAACTCTCCGGAAAATAATTCCAGTTTCTCCAAATTAGTCCTCTCAACCAACTTTTTCCCCTTAAACAACACTGATTCTACACTCTTTTGTCTCAACATTTGGTCTATTGATGCCAATACGTTTCTGTTCTCCTCACCTTGAAAGCTACCGACACTATTATTGGCTTGTATACGAACATAATCACTTGACCTAGACTCTCCAAATGCCATGGATACAGCTTGATCAACCTATAAACATCAAATGAACAATCATAAGAACTTGCCAACTCTCTAAAAAAAAAATTGAAATAAAATGGAGCTTTTTGTATTTTATTTTCTTGAAAATTCTCGCGCAAGAGTATTAGTTGAGAATCAATTGGGAGTATAACGATAAATATACGAGATAATAAGGTCCAAGTACAAAGATTTACCATGTCCGAAACTCCTTCTCCGGCGATCTTGATAAATGCTGTCGGCAAAGAAGATAATTTTCCGGCAACACCGGAACATGCTTCTCCATTCCCCAAGGACACAACCAACAAATCCTCAACTCCATTACAAAATGGAAATTCTTGCTTATTATTAAGCACATGAGTGATCGCCGCAGAGGTTGGATTATTCATAGCAATTTCTCCACCAATTGCCATAATCCTAGTTCTTTTATCAGTCGATTTCATCTCAACTGCCACTCGACCAGCTGACGTGGCAGCACACACATCCTTGATCATGAAATCGTAGCCGTCGGTTTCGAAAGCATCAGCGCGGGAAAACACAAAAGGCGCACCACTAGTCAAATCATAACAAGGAATTAAGACAGCTTTCATCGTATCTTTTAATGTCAACTCACCAAACCTCTTACCAAACACATTCTCCGATGACCGGAAAAACCGCCGGAGCCTTCCCGCCGCCGGCGACTTAAAAATTTTCCGGCGGTTTTCAACAATGAAATTCAAAGCTTCTTTGGCCGTGAAAATGGGTCTTCCATCTTTTCCGGCAGTAAATAAAAGTGCGGCAAGAACACCTCCGGCGCCGGAGCCAGCAACAACATCGAAAAAATCCGCAATTCTTGCATTCGGGTCACCAGATTTTTGTTGAAGATTGGACTCCAAATGAACCAAAGACTTGCCGGAAAGTACACCTTCGGTGGCTCCACCGCCGTCAATAGACAGAATTCTTACTTTTCCGGTGATATGTTTGCCGGATTTTAACTGTTCAAGTGGAAAAACATGTTGTTTAGTCAAAGAAAAATGTGGGTCATGATCAAATTCTCCAAACAAGAACTTGTTTTCAAGAATTGAGAAGATTTCAGAAGTGAGCTTGTCTAATTCACAGTTTGCGTCAAGCATTGAAACTGCCATTTTTTGTACTAGTAGTTATATGTGATCACTTATGCACTTGCATGCATATATATAGAATATATAGAATAAAATTAAGAAGTGAAAATGTGTATGTATAGGCAGTGGCGGAACCAGGATTGATTTGCAGGGGGGGCTGAAAAATGTGTTGGCTCTCGCGCGAAGCGCGAAAAAAAAATTTGTAGTTCGGATCCCGCGCGAAGCGCGAAATTTTTTTTTTATAGTTCGAAATCATTACTTCATCTTGACTTATATCAAAAAGAATAAGAAAAAATAATTAAAGAACTACCTTTATAAAGTTGTGAATCTCTTATTCTATGAATTTGGATGAGATTGTGTGAAGTTATTGGCTTGGCCAAGGCTTGAAATTCTAAATTTCAAAATTTAACCTAGGCTATTAAAAAATATATATAGTCATTTTCAAAATTTACCCCGGGCTGAAAAAAAAATTTTACTTAATATTTTCGGTTCGACCGGGGCTAGCGCCGGGGCTAGCCCCCCCCCAGTTCCGCCAGTGTGTATAGGTGTGCAGTTGAAGAAAAATTGAGGGAACTGATTGACAACGAGGAATGAACAAGTGAAAGTGGAGTTATATAGTGTGAAAAAGTGGAGTATGAGAGAGCATGCGGAGAGTGATGGCCTGATTAAGGGCGTGTTTGGGGTTTCGTTTTACTGTTAACTTATGGCTTATAAGGTCTTAAGAACTTATGAGTGGTGTTTGCCAATTTAAGTTTTAGCTCAACTTATAACTTATATGTTGATAAGTTGAATATTATGAAATCCTAACATTCAACTTATGCTTATAACTTATTTTTCGATACACGCAATATATAATATCCTTCAAATCTTCAAAATCATATATCTTTTGATCCGTTCATTAGAAAATTGATATGTATATACAAAATTACTCTACTCATCGAGATCTATCCATTGATATCCATTGATATATATTAAAAAACAAATATTTTGAAAATAATAAAAAAAATTAACTTATAAGTTCTGATTTACCAAATACTCTACTGATTTATAAGTTCTGATTTACCAAACACTCTACTTACTTATAATTTCTGATCTACTTATCACTTATATGACACTTATGCTTATAAGCCATAAGCTACTCATTTTAAGGTAAGCCAAACACCCACTAAGAGAAGTATAACTGTCTTCTTTTGTTTTCCTTAGAAAATATTATTGATTTAGGATATCATATGCTATAACAATTACAACAAACTTCCTTAATCCTTAATTATAATAAATAAAAAAATGAAGCAAGAACAAAAAAATAGGAAACAGTTGAAAAGAGAAAGGAAAATAATATTTTATTGATAAAGGTGAAATAAGCGAGCCCTTAAAGATAAGGGATGACATGATACTCTTAACTTTTTAAGTAAAAGTTAAAAGACTGTTGGAGCACAATTTTATACCTAATCCCTTATAGTTTAAGTTAGGAGGTCATATAAGTGATTTATTGGACTTGCTTTAAAATCCTTTTGTTTTGCCTAATAAGTAATAAGTAAATTTTTAAATTAAAAAAATTTCTAATTACTTGAACAAATTTTTTTTCTTATACAATTTTTACAAAATTTTCTTGTAATATATTCGTTTTCAATACTAAAACTTTTTAATTTGAGTCGCGGGTTAAATATACAATCATGGTGTCAAATAATATATTATAAAATAGCATAAAACTCGTGCGACGGGTTACTAGCTTAAATTATGTTTTTAAATTAAATCATATATAATTAATGTCATTTGAAGTATAAAATTGATTTTTATTAAATTCTGCTTGTAAATTGTATATATGGCTATTGTGTAAATGTTCAAGTTTGTAATTAGGAAACTAATATTAGTAGTACTGATAACAGCCATGTCAGTTTTTAATTTCATTTTCATTGTGGATCATTGAATAAAATTTGAGTGTTCAATAGGTGTTGTCTAATTAAGATGATTTTTCAGAACATTTACAATCCTAAACTTTTTTTCCAAATCTTCAAAGATCATGCATCCATTTAGCTAGATCCTCAACAATATTCAAGGTAAAAACTAAATAATCTTCAAGATGTTGCATTTTAAAAGTGTGGGTTTTAGTCTTGATTTTAATTAAAAACTTTCGTAAATCTTCTAATACGCTATTCAGACCTTACGCTTTCACTTCTTAAATTATCTTTCCAACTATTTCATTTATTTTCTTCCAATCTCTTGATTTTAAGCATTTTTTGCTTTCGTTTCTTTTCCTATATATGTCTGACTTTCAAAACATCTTATAATTCAGTTATTAGTAATTGACTAAGTGAATCTACCTTGTGTAACAGACTTATAACGTTTTTGTCCTCCAAATTTGAGAATTCATCATTTATGATTAAATATATATTTTTTGTATTTTTATCATCATAAGTTGAAATTGTTCATATGACTTTTGTCCGTGCTTTGATAATGAATTCATGCTTTCTTTTTTCAAATACAACTTCATCCAGAAAAGTATGTTTACTAATTAGAGTGAACAAATAGACCTACGTGTTAAATGAGTTTGTTGTTTTTCCTTGTGAGTTTTGTATATACATGTTTGTTGTAAAAGTCATTTTTAATTATTAATAGTTCAATTTTAAATTATCAATTAAATTATATATTATAATTTAATAATTTTAGTATGCATTATATATGATTTTATTTTGAATATTTTATTCTATCGCCAATATTAATTTTGTACACATATTTAAATAATTTTCACGTACAACATAAAAATTTATTATTTTTGCTACTAAATTATAAAACTTAATTATTTTTAAATGATATGGATTTGGCAATATTATTGCATCTTGTCTAATAATATACAATTCTCATAATTACGTTAACACCTCAATAGTCTAATATATTGTTGGATCGTATCCATAATATTATTTATAATATCATTTTATAATTCAATTATATATTTCATGTAGTACTTTAATCAATAACTGAAAACAAGTAAAAAGTCCAAATTTCATTTAAAACCCAATAATAATAAATCAATATTATTTCATATATCATACACATACATATTGTGTGTATGATTTAAAATACATGTGAAAGTATGAACTAGTGGTATGTAGATGCACAGTTAACTTGATGATCCATGTTTGATTCTCATTAAAAATGAAATTTTTATAGATAAACAACATTATAGGGGTAAATTAGTTATTTTAAATCATGAATAATATATCTCACGAATTTTAAGTCTTGTTGGTGTATTATATGTAAAAGAGATTTTAGATATTAGTTTTACAATTCATTAATCTTACATATTAATTTTTTACGTTGTTTTAACGAAGAAGTAATGTATTTTTACTCTTTAAACATGCATAATTATATTGTATGTTAAGACATAATAATTTCCTACATCAAATGATGGGGAAAAAAATACAATAATCATTTGGTAACAAAATTAATAATGTCCTTCAAAAAATAAACAAAGTTAATAATGATTTTTTTATTGAATATTATGCGTACTTTATTCATTATACATTCGATAATTATATTAGTAGATTTAATATTATGCGTTTATAATATAAAGTATAGTAGATATTTTAGTTATAAAAAATGAAGAAAATTATAATTTTCCATTTTAAATGCGAAAGATTTTTTTAGTATAAAATATATTATATTGAAATTCAGTGGATGGTGTGATTTTGGCACCAAAATAGTGTATTAAAAGTTATACCACTCTGATATCATGCATTGGAGAGAGAGCTAAACACCGAACTTTTTTGAGATGTATTTATGATCCCATTTCATGCCTCTCTACCAAGTACTAAAAAATAAAAAATGTTTAAAACCTCTTTAATAAGCAATTATGTTCATGATCACTACAATCACCGAAGAGTGATATTGTGTGTTCCTAATTCAAATAATGTCAACCAAGCATTTTAGTATATGGACACGTTGAAATTGATTAAACGTCAAATTCATATTGAACAACAAAGTTAGTTGTAGCAATTTCAATATAAAGGACAACATCACAGGTGAATTTTTTTTTTAGGAACACATTTAGTTTTATATTAATAAGATACTAAATGGTAATTCATTACGGAAATCCGGCTTCAAGAGGAGTAAATTCACGCTTGCCTAAAGGCATGCAAGCAAGGATCATCATAATTACAAATCGAAAATGTTAGTACGAAAACAATTATTAAAATAGTGATTAACAACTAGTTATGGCACAGCCATATGGTCTTCAATTCTAGATTGGTGACATACTTATAGCTACCGCTTTGACCTGACCGACCTTTCTTCTCCTCTTCCAAAACCTTGCGTGGAAATACCATCCATCTTGGCCTTACATCTCTTCTCGACTAGCTTACCCCTGAGTTTCTGACCATTCCCAGCAGATTGACTATCATTCAGACAGCTAACCTTCCTGCACAAACCATTGTCATATCTGCTCTCGCTTCCGCATCCCGTTCCGGTGCTCTCCTGGCTTCGAAACTGACTCCTACTTTGTGACTGCAATTTGCGAGGCCTACCCCAACCCCTTTTCGGTCCCAGTCCAGTAACTTCAGAAGCCCCTACAGTCTTAGGTTTGACCCCAGATATATCCACTTTTCGTGAGCTTCCCCTCTTTCTTGTAGGCTCTTCACATGTCCACAGCAGGTTTTTTCGAGGCCTACCACGTCTAAATGAGCACAATTCATTGTAGCATGTGAGATTTGATGACAAACTTCATAGGCTTCAAAATCAGATAGATAAAGCACTGGGACTCTGGTGACAGATTCATTCCTCCAGTCTAAACTAGCCAGAAGTGCAGTAGGTCTTGAACTAAGAATAGACATCTCCACACACACAATAACATCATTAGAAGTTGTCAAAGCTTGCAAATTCTCTAGGGTTCTATGGTTAAACCCCATTGGAGTACCCAAAACACTAGCTAGCCTACACATACCATTAATAGACCAGTAGCTAAATGAAACCCTTTGTAATTGAACACACATCTTAACCGATTCTACAACCCCGAGAAACAAACCCCCATTCCAAGGTTTAAAGGAAATCTTACAAGAAAAGTTCTCACCTTGCAAGGATAAGGACCCCTTAGCAGTAACATTCACCAAATTTTTAAGGTTATTGAACTTAAATACCATAAACCCCAAGTGATGTTTAAACACACACTACTAGAAAAAAGCTCATAGACGTCGGTTTCTGGCCGATGTCTATTAAAAAATGAGACCGATGTCTTTGTTGGTGATGTTAAAAGTACATCTCATAAACATCAGTTTTTGACTGATGTCCAGGAAGCTTTTACACATCGATTATATGATGATGTTTATATATAATTGTTTTGTTTAAATTGCATGAGCCTGACCTTTCTACCGTTCTATTACAACTGTTAGATGAATTAAACATATTGAACACAACTCACACTTCGACATACACATCATTATTTGGAAGTAAAATGATGTATAAGGCCTTATTGGACATCTGTTTTTGTAACGCACCCGATGTATAAAGACTTATTAGACATCAATACTGGACGATGTTAAAAATAGTCTTAGACGTCAGTTTTCTTTGTGATAACCATTGTGGAAGAATATATTAGACATCATTTTTTATAATTATTCAATATTTAAGTTGAAGTTAGACATCGGTTTTATTTGTGATAACCATTGTGTATATTTGTTATAGACATCATTTTTTACTAATGTCTATTGTATTTTGTCCTGTATTGTTTTTTAATAAATATTTGTTATTTAATTACTCAGTTTGTCATTGACAACATTCATACCAAACATTTACATAATATCCAAACATTGATACTATTGTGCCAAAAATTATCATTGAATTTAGGCCCATTAATCTATAAGGTCCAATCTACACAAGCTAGAAGATAGATCCAGTACAAGTCATGAAAATTAGATATGAAGAAATGAGCATCAGTTAGAGAGATGATCAAGTGTCAACAAGTATCAAGAGGTTCCTGAAGAACCAAAAGCTGAGTAGATCATCAATGGACCAGGTTCCTCCCTGAAAGAGAGTTCGAATCAGCCTAGCATCAGCCGTAGAGGCATCCAGAAGTATATGAGGACACCAGAGAAGCTTCCCAGACTAATAAGTTTGATATTTGTGAAGGTATAGTTTCCTGCCGAGAGGTTCCTGAGAAACAGGTTTCGAGACATAAGTTCCTGAGCACCAGGCTCCTAACATCTAGGTTCCTGAGCACCAGGTTCCTAAGATTAGACAATTGAAAGATGTAGAAGCTATCTAGATAGATGTAGACTTATTATTGGAGTGTACTCGTATGATGCAGTTGATCCTAGATTACCTCTAATAGATGATTGATTCATAGTAGAGTACGAATCCGATTTCTACTTTACTTAGCCAACCTCTTCGCAGTAAGGTCTAAAGGAACTTGAGCCCTAATCGAACTAGATTTCCTCATACAGCTAGTCAAGTAGAATCAGCTTAGATTTAGAACTACGTGAGCTTGATTCCTATATAAAGGATATGTAGGCACCTTGAGAGGGGACATATATTTGCTCTCTAATTTTCTCTAAAGGAACCTGAGATTATCGGAGGCACTCTCAAGCTCAGCTCACTCCCACAAACACAACCCAAATCTTTCATAGAAGAGTTGATCATTAGACTTTACAACTCACCGTAAACCTCTCAAAAGTTGTTACGAAATCCACTCATCAACAACGACGCTAGAAAGAGGGCAGTTATCATCTTAGGAGTGCAAAGATGGCAGGCAACTCAGATAGCGAAGCAACACGTTCTGTTGAGAAGACACCAAACGATGATGAACACATTCACCAGATAAAGAAGATCACTCCAGCAGATGTACTTGAAGCCCTTAAGTCCATTGGAGAAAGACTGGCAACACTGGAATAGGCATCAAGCAAGAAGAAAAAGAAATCGAATAAGTTTAATAAGTTGAAGGTTACCCCAAAGCAGTTGGACTTTGAAGAGAAGGGACCAGGACCTGAAGATGAGGTCGAGGAGGATGAGGAAGAACAAAAGCAGGATGGTGATAATGAAGAACAAGAGAATCCTGAGGAGAATCAAACCCCCACCAAAAAGGGTCAGTCTCAGATTTGTACAGTGTCCAAAGGGAAGAAGATAGTCATAGCAGGAGGTTCCTCGCAGAAAAAAAAAAGGATAAAGAACCATTTGTTGAGATAATTGAGGATGATGAGACATACTCAAAGGAAACTACTGATGAATCTAGTACTGCAGAGTCACAGGAAGATGGAGGAACTAGCAAAAAGACGAAGGCAGAAGCTACTGGAGAGGTAGCTGCTTAAGACATCAAGAAGATACTGGTTAAACTCAAGGATGAGAAATATCTTGCAGCTAAACCTATAGCTTCTTCTCCATTTACTAAGAAGGTTAGAAAGTCATCGTTACCTAGATCCTATAGACCATCGAATGAATTAAAGTTTGATGGGACCACTGACCCCAACGAGTACCTGAGTCGTTTTGACATGGAGATGGATGTTTATCAGGTTAAGGAAGCTACTAGATGCAGGTTATTGGCAGCAACCTTGCAAGGTGGAGCCTATCAATAGTTTAAAAGGTTACCTGCTAATTTTATTGGTTCCTGGAAGGACATGTGAAAGCTATTTATCACCCAGTTTAGAGCATCTATGGCGTTTGCACCACCTACCAATACCTTAGCAAATATCAAGCAGAGACCTAATGAGACCCTGACAGAATATTTCAAGAGATTCAATGCGGAGGTTCCAAAGGTTAGGAAGGCATCTGAAGAAACTTTGAAGAATTTCCTGATTGCAGGAGTCAGGAGGGGTTCAGATTTCTGGAAAGAGTTGCAAGGGAAGGAACCTGAGACATTGGCAGATTTTTATTCACAGGCAAAATCTTTTCGTCTCGTGGAGTGAAGGTAGTGTTTTTTGTAGTTCGTTCACAGGGAAGGACTATCAATATCGATTTCGAGTATATTATTTCTTAAAATCTAGAAGTATGGGGGGTTTTTGATTTGGTTGAGGTGTTTTATCAAACACCTTGCCTACAAGAAATAAATTGCTACAAAAATATAACTAAGTTAATTTCAATCATCCAATTTTACCAACACAACAACACAATGAATAAATTAGCAAGACAAGAGATATTTGACCCAAGGATTATGGATATTCAAGCACTTCTCCCAAACATATATTAGCAAGATATAATCAACTCTACCTAACCAAGATAATTGGTGAAGCACACAATCACTTATTTCTCTTCTAAAAACACTAATTTAGTGAAGCACATAAATCAGCTCTCTTGACAATAGCAACCAATAATGAAGCACTATCAATTTAACCTAGTCAAGGAATTAAACAAAGAGAGGCTAGGACAAACCCAAGGATGAGAAGCTCAACCTAGGTATTTGTACTTGAATCTTGAAGTTTAGGCACGCCAAACCTTGTGCTACTACAATGAATGTACTAACAATTACGGATTAGCACAAACAATTAGCAATTGAAATTACAAGAAGAGCAAGATGAAGCAACTTACAATCTCCAAGCAAAATCATAAGCAATACATCACAAGCATTCAAGATAGAGTGAAAATAAACCTTACTTAAATGAAATGGGTTTTGTACAAGAAATCCTCCTTGAGCCAAATAAATGGAGTTAGTTACTCATAATCAATGCTAGATTACAAGTAATTAATGTCTCCTCTCTAATTCCTACTAACCCTAATTGTGTTCTTGGAAGGGTAAAGAAGAAGATGAAGATGTTAGATGTAGGTTAAGATTGATTGTAGTGTTGAGATCTAGTCAATTAATACACAGCAGGAGTTGCACGGCCTGATGCACGGCCGTGCAGTAGCCCGTGAGAAATTCTACCCATTCTGCACAACTTGGAACACTCTGCACAGCCTGTTGCACAGCCGTGCAGTAGCCCGTGCGAGACAAAATCTTCAAGATTATACAATAAAAACCTCCCGGAAAGGCGAGCTTGCATCTTCTAACTTCCCTTTTGAATAATCTTTGCTTTCATGCCCGAAATAAGTCATCTTTTCAACAATTAAGCATGAGGCACTGAAAGATGAAAAACATAATTAATATCGATAAAACTACATTCGAAATGAACAAAAATGCAAGAGAATAAAAGACAAAAAGTGTATAAAATACACATTATCAAATCTTCCCCCACTTAAACTTTGCTAGTCCCGAGCAAACTAAAATTAACATAACCATATACTCCTAACTAGTACCACTTCCGTAGGTGATCACGATTGCATTTGGCATATGCAACAAGCCCTTGGAACCCCTAGGTAGCCCTAGTGGACGAGTGAGGTCTCGTGAGGGTTTATAGATGATGTACCACAAAATCACAAAAACCACTAATAAACAAGAAACTAACAATACCTACTAATTAAACTAACTACTACACTCACATGTACGAATCGTCATATAATTAGGAAACAAGCCAAGCATGGTGCTATATCTACATGTAACTACAATCAAACATATAGAGCTATTCACCTTGTCATCCACTCTAACGAGCTAACAACTAATTCAAGAATCAAGATAACACACCTTGTGTAAAATGTAACCATGACATTAAAGCTAGAATGAATGCATCTCAATCGTGAACACTAGACAAGATTATCACAAAGCATACATGGCTTCGCATTAAGAAGATGAAATTGTATGGTGAAAAATCTCACATCTCTCAATTATGCATCACACAAGTATAAGCTAGAGATTTCACTCAACTCCAAGTCTAAATGCATGCGCTCTACTTGACCTTGCATGTCCACCTAAATTCCGGATTGCACCAAAAACAAGGAATTCATAAAATGGGTTGTAATGAGGCTTGGGTGAAGGTATGAAAATTTAAGTTCAAGGAAGGTGTAAAAGTCTTGCTAGTTGAGTCAAATTACGCTTGCTTTCTTCGTACACCAAATTCTCAAACTAAAGTAGATCTCCACTCATTTACAATTACAAAACACAACCACATTTATCAAGAAAGTTGAATCAAAGTAAAGAACAAAGATTTATTGTTTTTCTTTTTTTTCTTTTTTTTTCCAACATCCCTTTATTTTTTTCTTTTTTTTAAGCAAAGGGGACACATTACATATATAAGGACTACAAAGAACTTTGATTCATTTTACCATCTTTAAAATTTTAAAAGGAGATGAGGGTGGTTACCTCAATTTACCATCTGACCATGAAGTTTCCAACACCAAATGGCATTGGTATAGTTTGGGAATGCCAATATGATTCTAGAGAATGTTACACTAAAGCTTTACGACATGTTGCTAAAGCCGCTAAGCTTCCAGTGTCGATGGATGAGATTCCTGATGACTTTCGAGGAAAGAACCTGGATGATATAACAATCGATTTTCGTAACCAGCCACTGGAAGGATTCGTGTCAGCTTCCTGCAGAGCAGTAAGGATTGAAGAAGTCACAGAAGAGGAACCTCATGCTGAGATTCCAGTTTTTCGGGGACTAGATACCCTTTATTTGTTGCAGGAAAGTGCACCCCTATGGAAAAAGATGGAGATATGTGTATGACAGATGAATTGGGGAATGAAGAAAATCGAAAAGTGAAACACATTGAAAGTAGTGAAGATAACCAACCAACATCTAAAAGAAGGAATGTCATGCATGAAGAATATGTACCACCTGTTGTGAAAAGACAAGAATAGCTAGCCGATGAGATGGATATAGATTTAGATCCTCGAATGCCAGATTCGATGATCAAGGTTGGACCAGCTGGTGAAACATTGGATGTAAGGATAAGTGACAAAGTTTTGAAGATTGGAGCTCAACTTGAACCAGCTTTAAAGGAATCTCTTATCTCCTTTTTAAGCCAGAATCTAGATGTTTTTGCATGGTGCCATGCAGACATGGAAGGTATAGATCCAAAAGTCATGTGCCATAGGTTAAACATTAATCCAAAGAAGAAATGTATAAGACAGAAACGAAGACCAGTTAGTGGAGAAAGAGCACAAGCTTTGAAAGAAGAAGTTGACAGGTTGCTGAAGCAGGTTTGGTTAGAGAATTTTTTTATCCAGTTTGGTTAGCAAACTCAGTTTTGGTGAAGAAACCTAATGGAAAATGGAGAACCTGTGTGGACTTCACAGATCTTAACAAGGCATGCCCTAAAGACAGCTTCCTACTGCCATGAATTGATTAGCTAGTAGACGCAATAGCATGTCACGCTTTGCTCAGCTTAATGGATGCTTATTCAGGTTACAATCAAATCCCAATGTATGAACCTGATCAGGAACATACCTCTTTTATTACGGATAGAGGTCTCTATTGTTATATTTGTATTCCGTTTGGTTTGATTAATGTTGGAGCCACATACCAAAGATTGGTGAACATGATGTTTAAAGATCAAATTGGTGATACCATGGAGGTCTATGTGGATGATATGTTAGTCAAGTCAGATGAAGATACTGATCATGTGAAACACCTGGAGGAGATGTTTGGAATTTTACGTAAGTACAGAATGAAGCTGAACCCTCAAAAATGTATGTTTGGAGTAGAGTCAGGAGAGTTCCTGGGTTTCATGGTGAATCATAGAGGTATAGAGGTTAATCCAGCCAATATTAAAGCATTAATTGAGATGAAGTCACCAAGAACTATGAGAGAGGTTCAATCCCTTACTGGAAGAGTAGTAGCTTTGAACAGGTTCATCTCGAGATCTATAGATAAGTGTCAAGAATTCTTTAAAGCCATTAAGAAAGGAAGTAAGTTCGAATGGACAGAAGAGTGTGAGATAGCTTTTGGAAAGCTGAAAGAACACTTGGGAAGCCCTCCGCTATTAGCTAAACCTATTGATGGAGAGACATTGATACTCTACCTAGCTGTATAAGAGTATTCTATAAGCACAGTCTTACTTCGAGAAGAAGATGGACAGCAAAGCCCAATATACTATGTCAGCAAAAGATTGCTTGATGCAGAAACAAGATACACATGAATGGAAAATTTGGTGTATGCTGTGATTTTGGCATCTAGGAAGCTGCGACCTTACTTCCAAGCTCACAAGATTGAAGTGAGAACCTCATATCCACTTAGACCAGTGATGAATAGACCAGAAACCTCAGGCAGAATGTTAAAATGTGCTGTAGAGTTGGGTCAGTTTGATATAGAATACAAGCCAAAGACAGCGATCAAGGCTCAAGCTTTAGCAAATTTTTTGATTGAGTGTCCACCTCATGTAGAGGTTACTAGTCAGGAAGAACCGAAATAACCTATGAAAGAGCAGATAGAAGATGATAATTGTGCACCCTGGTGGACACTTTATGTAGATGGATCTGCCAATAGTAATGGAGCTGGAGCGGGTATAGAAGGACATCGATTTCACAACTCCATTCATTTTACTTTTAGAGCCACTAACAATGATGCAGAATATGAAGCAATGATTGTAGGTCTCAAGTTAGCCTTTAAGATGAAAGTGGAGAACATCAGGGTATTTAGTGACTCGATGCTGGTAGTTTGGCAGATTCGTGGTGGATTCCAAGCAAGAGGTCCACGAACAGATCTATACCTGAAATACTCACAAGAGTTGTTTGAAAAGTTTAGAGAGGTAAAGTTAGATCAGATACCACGAGGAAAGAATACAAATGCAGATGCATTAACTAAGTTGGGCTCACACAGAGAGTCGACATTGTTGGGTGTGATCCCACTCCATATTCAAGAACAACCTAGTGTGTTCAAAGAAGACTTTATGGATATTAAATTTCCAACTGAAGATTCATGGATGACACCTATCCATAGCTATCTTGATAAAGGAGAGCTTCCTCCCAATCAGGATGAAGCTAGAAAGCTGAAGTATCATGTTGCCAAATATGTAATCTATGATGGAATTTTATAGAAATGAGGATTTAATCAACCATTGCTTAAATGCATAGCTGGAGGACAGTGTAGATATATCCTTGAAGAGATAAATGATGGAGTGTGTGGAAATCACTCGGGGGGTGGTTCTCTGGCCATGAAAGTCCTTCTACAAGGATATTATTCGCCAACCCTCAAAGCAGATGCTCGTAAGTTTGTTCAAGCATGTGATAACTGCCAGAAGTTTGCAAATTTTGACAGCAAGCCTGTAGCACCTATCAAGCAGATAATCAGCCCTTGGCCATTTACTGTATGGGGGATAAACCTAATCGGAGAGCTTTCAACAGGAAAGGGATGAGTTAAATTTGCAGTGGTTGCAGTTGATTATTTTACAAAGTGGGAAGAAGCAGAACCACTTACAAAGATACATCCTCTAAACTAACTGAGTTTGTTTTTCGAGCTATTGTTTGCAGGTTTGGCATTCCCTAAAAGTTGATTTCTGATAATAGAAAGCAGTTTGATAGCAAAGAGCTCAAAGGATTGTGTGAACAGTTTGGAATCCAGAAAGCATTCTCAGCAGTATACTATCCACAGAGCAATGGACAGACTGAAGCTGTAAATAAGATTATCAAGCATACGTTGAAGACATGGCTTGAAGAGAAGAAAGGAAGTTGGCCAGAGGAGCTTCCTGGAGTCTTGTGGTCGTACAACACCACACCTAGAACTACAACTGGTGAGTCTCCTTTTACTCTCATGTATGGTTGTGAAACTATGGTACCTGTAGAAGTTGACACATGTTCATTGAGAAGAAAGCATTATGACCCCGAAAACAATGAGGTCAACCATAGACTCTACTTAGATATGATTGAAGAGTTGAGAGCAGATTCTCAGATAAAGTTAGCAGCTTATCAGCAAAGAGTTCGAAGGTACTACAATAGCAAGGTGAAAGCAAGACCTTTTAAAGTTGGAGACCTAGTTTTGAGGAAAGTTGTTAAATATAATTGATATGGTTAATATCAGTGTTTAAGTTTTACAGGGAAAAATAGAGTTTAAACAGGAAGCAGTCAGAGTTTAGTTAAGCTCTGACAGTTGGAAGCTGGACAGAGTTTGCTATATGCTGACAATGGATGCTCGACAGAGTTTGTTAAACTCTGTCTAGAGGAAGCGCGTCTCTAGTCAACGGTGATTAAATATTAATTGAAGATTTATTATGGAAGCAATATCTTTACAGATTGGATAGCTGTTAAAGAGATTGAGTTGACTTAGAAGATGTGTTGCAATCGTAATTGATAACAATTGTATAGCTAATTTATAGGAGTGTCAATTATCGATTGTATGTAGCTGTATATCTTATAAATACAGTTAGGTTAACCCTAGAAGGGTATCGATCGTGTAATACAATATTTTTCATTGTAACCTAAGCAGCTCTCTGTGATATTTTACATCACTGAGAGAGAAGTTAATTTCAAACAGTTTTTAAGCTTTTAAAGAACTTATTGTTATTCTCTCATACTTAGTTGATTATAAGTGTGTATTCGGCCTAACAATTGGTATCAGAGCTTAATCTGTTAATTTAATACAGTTTAAGATCCACACACACACAACTACAATCAATGGCAGAAATTCCTCCTCCAACATCAGGCTCTAGTGCTGAGAAGACTCAACCTGCAACTGTGAGTCGATATGAAACAATCAGGGTTCCTATTCTTAAGCCAGTCGAATACTCAACCTGGAAGGTGAAAATGGCTATGTTTCTGGAGGCTACAGATCCAGAATATCTTGACAGAATTTATGAAGGCCCTCATAAGCCTACAAAATTATCTGTTGTTGCTGCTGGACAGGAAGCTAAATCAATTCCAAAGGAGAAGAAAGATTTGACTCCTGAGGACATTTCATCCATTGGAAAGGATGCAAAGGTTAGACATCTGCTTCATAGTTCATTGGATAATGTTATGTCTAACAAAGTGATCAATTGTAAAACTGCAAAAGAGATTTGGGATGCTCTAGAGGTTAAATGTCAGGGAACTGCTGCAATCAAGAAGAATAGAAGGAACATACTCACACATGAGTATGAACACTTTGAGGCTAGATCTGAAGAATCAATGACAGAAACCTTTGACAGATTCTGCAAGCTACTCAATGATCTGTCACTGGTCAATAAAGAATATGATCTAGAAGATTCAAATCTCAAGTTTCTTCTTTCTCTACCTGAAAAGTTGGATGTTAAGACAACCACTATTAGAGACAACTATGATCTGGCTGATACTGATATTGATGAGATCTATGGATTGCTCAAGACTCATGAACTAGAAATGGAACAGAGAAGCAGAAGATCAGGCAGAAAGTCAAAATACGTTGCTCTAAGAGTTGAAGAAAGATCCTCAAAGAAGGAAGCATCAAGGAAGAAGGCAAAAGGAAAAGCTTTAGTCATTCATTCTGAAAGTGAGTCATCAAACTTTGATGTTGACTCAAATGCAGATGGATCATCTGATTCTGAAGATGATGAGGAAATGATGCAAATGGCTGCTTTGATGGTAAAAACTTTCAAGAAGATGGGATTCAAGAACTTCAAGAAAGGGAAGAGATTCTCCAAGAATGATTCAAAGTTTGACAGGAAGAATTTCAGCAAATCTGAGAGAAAGGATACCAAATCTGGGAAAAGAGACAAGTCTGAGATTCAATGCTACAAGTGTAAGAAGATGGGTCACTATGCTCCTGAGTGCAAGAAGGGTAAAACTGAGAAGGCACTCTTCACTAAAGGCAGAGATTGGGCAGACACCTCTGACTCAGATGAGGATGTAAACTATGCTCTCATGGCTACTACTGTTGATGAAGCTGAAGATTCTGAAAATAAGGTACCTCTAACTACCTATGCTTATAATACTGATGATATAACTGAATTAAGAATATATCTTAAGGCTTTGCATATCAGTTATAGAGATCAAACTTTAGAGAATGAGAGAATCAAAACTGAAAATTCTGAACTCAAAGAGAGAAATAAGGTTGTAGAAGAGAAACTTGCTAACATGCAGCAAGTTCAAAAGGAGAGAGATGATGCTGTCTATCTTGAACAAGAGTTGTTAAGTAAGTATAAACAACTAGAGTCTGAGTTGGAAAAGGCAAATCACATTATTAAAACTTGGACTCACTCAGGAAAAGACACTCAAGAAGTTTTTCAATCTGACACTGTAGGTCTAGGTTACTCTGAGAAAGATGAAATTAGGTTTCAAAATACAGTCAAGATTAGACCACCTCTTCCACCTAAGAAGTTTGGAACATTTGTTAATGGAATAAGTGAACCTAGGTTTGAAGGTGGAAAAGAAGCTGTTAAGAAAGAACCAGTAAAAACTAGTGTTAAACAGGTTAATATTGGTTTAATGACAGATAAACAACTTAAGCATAAGCTTAAAGAGTTAAAATCTGTTAAGAAACAGAAAGTGTCTAGAAAGAACAGAAATGGTAAAGTAGGCATTACTCAAGGCAACTATCCAATGCTTGCTACTTTAGCTCCAAGAAAGACATGTCATAACTGTGGTAGCACTAACCATCTTGCTAGTTTTTGCAGGAAGAACAAAGACATTAATTCTTTACCTTCCAAGTCTGAAGTAAAGAAAGATAATGTTAGAACTAGGCCACAGACTTTATGCAAACACTGTGGAAGCACTTGGCATTCTATTTATACTTGCAGAAATTATCATGCTATTTATCATAATTACTATGAACTGAAACCTAATCTGAAATGGGTTAGAGTTAATTCTGCAAGTGTAAACTCTGATAAAGTTAGCTTAAACTCTGATAGTGTAAATTCCGCTGCTAAAGCTAACAAAATTAAGAAAGCCAAAGGATCCAAGCAAGTCTGGATCCTTAAATCTAATCCTCAGTAATTGTTTGTGATTGCAGGGCATCAGGGAAAGTATCCTAGTCGTGGACAGTGGATGTTCAGGACACATGACTGGAAATAAAGCCATGCTATCAGAGTATGTGGAGAAGGCTGGCCCAAAAGTTTCCTATGGAGATGGCAACATAGGACATACTCTGGGATATGGCAATATTAATCTTAGAAGTGTCATCATCACAAATGTAGCTCTGGTTCCAGGACTCAAGCATGATCTGCTATCTGTGAGTCAAATCTGTGACAGAGGTTTTCATGTAGATTTTCAACCTGAATACTGTGAGGTTATCAGCAAAACTACAGGGAAAGTTGTTTTAGTTGGACAAAGGCGCAACAATATCTATGAAGCAAGCTTGTTGACAAACTCTGATGGAAAAACAATGTGCCTGTCAACAAGAATGTCCAATGAAGAGAGTTGGAAATGGCATAAGAAACTCTCTCATTTGAATCTGAACAACATCAATGAACTGATAAGAAAGGATCTTGTTAGAGGACTTCCAAAGTCTTTGTTAAATGTTGATGGTCTTTGTGATTCATGTCAAAAGGCCAAACAGAGGAAGACCTCTTTCAAGAGCAAGTCTGAATCTTCAATTGTTGATCCATATCATCTGTTACATGTTGATCTTTTTGGACCAGTAAATGTCTTGTCAATTGGAAGGAAGAAATATGCTCTAGTCATTGTTGATGAATATACCAGATACACTTGGGTGTATTTTCTAGCAAAGAAGGATGAAACTGCATTAACTCTGATGGAGCATGTAAAGCTACTGGACAAAGGATCAAAACACAAAGTTAAAATAATCAGAAGTGATAATGGAACTGAATTCAGAAATGCAACAATGGAAGAATTCTGCAAGAACAGAGGATTGAAGCAAGAGTTTTCTGCACCTGGTACACCACAGCAAAATGGTGTAGTTGAGAGGAAGAACAGAACCTTGATAGAAGCTGCCAGAACTATGCTTGATGAAGCAAAATTTCCAACCTATTTCTGGGTAGAAACAGTTCAAACTACCTGTTTTACTCAAAATGTAACACTGATCAACAAGCATGAAAAAACACCATATGAGATGGTGAGGGAAAAGAAGCCAAACCTGAAATATTTTCATATTTTTGGGTGCAAATGCTTTGTGTTGAAAAATCATCCTGAACAGTTGGCCAAATTTGAGTTGAAAGCAGATGAAGGAATTTTTGTTGGCTATCCAGTGTCAACCAAGGCATTCAGAGTTTATAATCTGAGGACAAAGGTGATTATGGAATCTATTCATGTGTCATTTGATGACAAGAAAATCATTGGACTTGAAGATGTTGATGAACATGATCAGTTGCACTTCGAAAATGAAGATCTAATCTCTGATGAAATAAACTCTAATGACACTAGTCCAACAAACTCTGTTGATGCAAACTCTGAACCTCTACTGGTACAGTCTGAACAAAGAGGAGAACCAGTTGAGGGGGAGTATGATCATAGTGATGACTCAAATTCTGATAGTGAGTCAACTGAAAATTTTGGATCAAACTCAAACTCTGATGACTCAAACTCTGAAAGTTCAAACTCTAAGCAATCAAATTCAGGGGGAGCCTCAGAGAATGAAGAAAGGCATCAAGATAATCAGGAGAACATTGATCAAGGGGGAGGATCAACTGTTGACAGAAGTCATTTACCTACATCTAGGAAATGGATAAAATCACATACACCTGATTTAATAATTGGAGATCCAGATGCAAAAGTTAGGACAAGAAGTGCTACAACAAATGAATGTCTGTTCCATGCATTTCTGTCTAAATCTGAACCAAAGAAAGTGGAAAAAGCTCTTCAAGATGCTGACTGGATAACAGCAATGCAGGAAGAGTTAAATGAATTTGAGAGAAAAGAAGTATGGACCCTTGTACCTAGACCAAAGAATAGATCTGTTGTTGGTACTAGATGGGTTTTCAGAAACAAAACTAATAGTGATGGGGTTGTTACAAGAAACAAGGCCAGACTTGTGGCCAAAGGCTATTCACAGCAAGAAGGCATAGACTATGATGAAACTTTTGCTCCAGTTGCAAGGTTGGAGGCAATAAGAATCTTTCTAGCATATGCTTCTCACAAGAAATTCAAGGTTTTTCAGATGGATGTGAAAAGTGCTTTTCTGAATGGAAAACTTGAAGAAGAAGTGTTTCTTGAACAACCACCAGGATTTGTAGATCCCAAGTATCCAGATTATGTCTACAGGCTTGACAAGGCACTCTATGGACTTAAGCAGGCACCAAGAGCATGGTATGAAACTCTGGCTCAATTTCTTTTAGAAAGTGGGTTCCACAGAGGTACAATTGATAAAACCTTGTTCTATTTCAATCTTGGTAGTGATCTGTTATTAGTTCAAATATATGTAGATGACATAATCTTTGGATCTACTAATGATAAACTCTGTAAGAAGTTTGCCAAGCTCATGCAGTCCAGGTATTAAATGAGCATGATGGGAGAGCTCATTTATTTTCTAGGGCTACAGGTGAAGCAAACTGATGATGGAATTTTTATCAATCAAGCAAAATATACCAGAAATCTTCTCAAGAAATTTGGCATGCTTGACTGCTCATCTGCAACAACTCCCATGGCAACAGCAACAAAGTTGGATAGAGACATAGGTTCACCAGTGGATATGACAAACTATAGAGGAATGATTGGGTCTCTTCTTTATCTAACAGCTAGCAGACCTGACATCATGTATGCAACATGTCTTTGTGCAAGATTTCAGGAAGATCCAAGAGAACCACATCTAACAGCTGTGAAGAGAATTTTAAAATATCTTAAGGGAACCATAACTTTAGGTTTGTGGTATCCAAGAGAATCAGACTTCAAGCTTCTTGGTTACTCTGATGCAGACTTTGTAGGCTGTAATATAGACAGAAAAAGTACCAGTGGAAGTTGTCAATTTCTTGGTGATAGACTTGTTTCATGGTACAGCAAGAAATAGAAATCAATCTCTACATCTACAGCTGAAGCAGAGTATATTGCTGCTGGTAGCTGTTGTGCATAGATTCTGTGGATGAAGAATCAATTACTGGATTATGGATTGAGGTACAGTAAAATACCTATTTACTGTGATAACCAAAGTGCTATTGCTATGACAGGTAATCCAGTACAACATTCAATGACCAAGCACATCAGCATAAGGTATCATTTTATCAGAGAACATGTAGATGAAGGGAATATTGAGCTTCATTTTGTGTCTACAGAACAACAGCTTGCAGATATCTTCACCAAGCCATTAAGTGAAGCTGTATTTACAAGGCTGTTAAATGAACTAGGAATGGTCTCTGGCTTTGACTAGAGATATTGGTTAGACTCAAAACTCTACTTCTGTACTGTGTCATATTTCTGTGGTATGTTAAACTCTGATATGCAAACTCTGCTCAATGACTGTTAAACTCTGTTAGCATGCTTTTTAAGTCATACACTGTTGACTGTTGAATAAACTCTGAGAAACTCTGATAATGTTTCTTTCTGAACATAAACACCGATGAAGATACATGTATGAAACATTATTCTCAGTAATTAGTCATGAATCCTTCTAAGTTATCTGTGATCTAATCTTAAACTGTGCAGAAAGTTAACACAGCATGATACTGTTCTATATTTATAGCATCTCTTAGTTTATTTATCCTAAACTCTGAGTCTGTAAATACTGTGTGCATTGCCTCTCATAAATAATTTCTGATGTTGATGAGCTCTAAACTCTGTTAGTTATACACTGTTAAATTAGATTCTGTTATTAGAATAACCCCAAAGTATATATATATATATATAGATTGTTAGAACTCCTTTGAGATCATGTTTGTAACTAGGACGACCCAGGAATTTACTGGTATATAGTAAGTGCTAAAATTCTCTAATTTTTGGTGACTAGTCGAAAGCTAGGAAGATCCAAGAACTTATCAAATTGATAAGGGCTAAAATTATAGGATTTTTGGTGACTAGTTTCAACCTCTGATTACTGGAGAAAACCAAAAAAAAAATTGGGGGTTATAGATTAATTAAATATTACTGTATATAAACTGTTTACTACAGAGTTTAGTATTCATCATATATTCAGTGTTTACTATGAGAGTTTGTGCATCCAGTGTTTACTGATTTGCTTTATGGATTTTATGAAATACTAGATGCTCTAAATACTGATCTAGTAAACTCTGCTCTACACACACTCATATTCACAACTGTGCAGTGTTTGAAAGGATAACAGTAATTAAGTTGGAGAATTGATAAACACTGTTGGATTTTGTTGAGTACTCTTAGGTAATATTTTATTTCAGACAAAGCATATACTTGGAGTACACAAAGAGTTTTTGAAATTTGCATGTAATACGTGCCAGTTGTTTAATGGTGTCAGACAGTTAAAGCTTATTGAAAATAGGAGAGAGAACAGCAGTAATAATAGGCATTATTACTGTGCGTGTAAATAACTGTTCCACTGCTTACGTGACACGTGTCCCACTCACACACTTAACAAGAAATTGGTTGCGTGTTTAATGTCTAAAATGATTGGGTTTTAATTTTCAATTACAGATCTAATCAAAATCATTTCATTATTCACTTTTTCACCTTTACATTCACGAACACACAGCATTACACACAATTTCTCTGTTACTTTCACTTAAGCATTTTCACAAACACTTTTCCACACACTCTCTTTTCTAACAATCTGTTCTAATGGCAACCAAGAATTTTGTGGCTCAGGGATTAACTTTTGTTACCAACAACTATGCCGCAATTCTAAACACTGATAAAGCTCCAGAATCATTTCATTTGATTCAGAACTTCTTAAAAGATTCTGAAATTGGACAAGCTCTTGTTCAACCAGAAAAACTCTCTGCCACACAAATCTATACTTTCTGGAGAAACTCTGTTTATGATGATGGTGGAGAGAATGGAACTCCATCTATTGTGTTTACTCATGAAGATCAAGAGTTTATAATCACTCCTGCAACTGTTCGTGAGGTTTTGGATTTTGATACTCGCACCTTATACTCTGTGGCTGTTGAGAGTCAACTGAAAGAAATTTTACAGCAACTCAGGTTTTCTGCTCCTTTGGATAAAATTGGGAATGTTAAAAGACCAGGGCTCAGGAAGGAGTGGAGCTTTTTCTTTGACTGCATCACTAGGGCATTTGGAAAGAAGGTCACCAACTGGGATGCAATTCCTGGTGAAAGTCTTCAAATCGGGTATTCTCTTCTTAATGGGAGTAACTTTGATTTTGGTCGTTTGGTTCTTATGAATTTAGGTGAAAAACTAGCAGAGTCTAATACAACTGTTTATTTCTCACGTTTCTGTCAATGTTTATTCTCTGCCTGTTTGCCTAACATGGTAATTTCTGATGAGGATGTTATACAACCCTTTCAATGCCATAAGAGAATGTTTTCTGATCTTACAAATAAAGATGCTAACAAGGAGCAAGTTCCAGAGTTTACCTATCCACTTGCCCTCAGAAACTTTCTCAACCAACCACAAGAACCACAAGCACCACAACCTGAACCAATCCTTGAACCTCCACAATCACCTCCTCAAACCACAAACACTGAACCTCCTCAAACCATAAACACTGAACCAATCTCTAAACCTACATCTCCACCAACCACTGCTACTACATCACAATCTCAACCTCAACCACAATCCAATACAAGGAAATCAAAGAAAAGTAGGGCTATAAGGCCGCCCAGAAAGCACAGGGTTGCTGAAGCTTCTAAGCCAAAGAGGGCTAGAAAGGAAAGGGCTAACAAACCTAAATCTCCATTTATACTAGATGATTCTATCTCAGAGGAAGAGAGAACAGAAGTGCATCCTCCAGTTAAGAGAAGGAGACTAATTCTTGAAGAATCTGATGAAGAATTAAATTTTAAAGCTCTAGAGGATATTTTTAAGGAAATACCTGCTGTTGAGAAAGACAGAGATGGTAATGCTGATGCTACAATGGATGAAATTCTTGAGCCATTGTTCCCATTCTCTGAGAACATGGACATTCCAATCTCTTCACCTGCTGTTTTCTCTGAGGCAACTGATGCAGTAAATCAAACCACTGTGGTACATGAAGAAACAGTGGCTTCTCACACTGAGTTAATCTCTGATGCTCATCAATCTGTTGAACAGGGTGAGGAAATTGATCAACCACCCATGGAGACAATCTCTGAGCCTATTGTACAACCTGCAGAGGATGTTGTAAAGCCTGTTGCAGAGAATGTTGAACATACTGCAGACATTGTTGTTGAAACTGTTGATGAGTCTCTTCCAATTCCTGAATCAACTGATCATGTTGAAGCTGAAATTGAAGTTGAAACTGAAGGGAGTACTGAGTCAAGCTCTTCTCAGAGTTTACCAGTACAGACTGATGCTAAAGTGAAAGATTTTGCTGGTCCTTCAAATCAAGCAGATGCTGAAGAAGAACACTTTGAACAATTTTCAAATGATTGGTACAAAGAAACTTGCATATTTCCTGTTGCAAGAGCAGCTGAATTTGTCAAGAGAACATCCAGAACAATTACAAATCCAGAGATTCTATCTTGTCTTAAGGCTACTGTTGTCCAAGTGAAGACTCTAAATTCTAGATTTGATCATTGTCAAAAGGCAATTTCTGATGTTCGAGGTGAAGTTGTTAGAGGAGATGATATGCTTAAACTTGATAGCAAGAACAAGTTTCAATATCTTTCTCAGAATCAAGAAACTTTGTCTCACAGGCTGAGCAAAGTTGAAGAAAATCAAAATGCCATGTCTTTAAAGATTGATTCTATTGCTACCTCCCTGGAGTTAATCACATCTATTCTCATGCCTGATGATGTCAAAAAGGGGGAGAGGGTTGCTAAAGACAAATGCAAGCAATCTCAAACTTTGATCAGAAAGGATAATGCTGGAGATGGAGGAGCAAGTAATAAAGGCAGGGGCAAAACTGAAGAACTTCAAACTCTGAAATTTAGCAAGTCTTCTAAATCACAGTTTGCTGGGATAAACACTAATACTCAAGGTACTTCAAAGACCAAGAGTTTGATATTATCTTCTAATCCACAGACTGATGAGGAGTTGGCTGCTAAATTATTTATTGAAGAAAATGAAGAAGGAGCTACTATCGAAGATATTAAAGCTGAAGAAAAGAGTTTACAAGAACAACATCTCAAAGCTTTAAAGTCTGGAAAGTTAAAGAAAGGAAAAGCTCCTAGGCCTGTTCTTAAAGACATTGTGATCAAAGAAAAAGTTGATGCTGATCAAAGATCACATTTATCTAAAAAATCAACAGAAGCTGAAGCTAAACTCAAGTTGAAAGGCATTGCTATGGAAGGAGAAGTTTCAAAGCAAAAAGATACAACCTCTGTTTCTACACAAGTTGTACAGAAGAAAGAAAACACAACCTCTGTTGCTACACAAGTTGTGTCTAGACCTCTATCTTCTCAGTTGAAATCAGTTTTTAGTAAAGGAACACTTCATGATCTAAATCTAATATCTGGAGCTCCTATGGATTTTTCTAATGGAAGAGTTTTGTCTGGTAAGGTTGGAAATAATAAAGCTGTTTTGGGTTCACACAAAGACAGAAGGCAATATACAGGTCCCAGAGATCCTTCTTCACTGGCTGTTCCAGGTCGTGGTGTCACTCAAGAGAGTTTGGACAGACTGGAATCAGTACAGTTAGTTCATCAGAAGAGTTTAAAGAAGGATTTTCTTTTGTACTTTATGGCTGATGGGACAGTATTTAAAATTGGTGAGAATGATATTGGCTTGAAATATTGGGAAGAACTAGAATATGTTCTATATCTTTTCAAGGTGAATAGTCAAAGGACTCAATCAGTTGCAATTGTGCTCAGACAGAAAATGCTCCAGAATTTGGCAATCAGATGGATGAAGTACAATAGCAGATATGTTCCTAAGTACAGAGACTGGAATGGAAATCTCATTGAAATGAAGAAGGGTACTACAAAGCTAAAGACTGATCTGGGAATCACAGTACTTGACTTCAATTCACAGTCAGAGGAAGTGAAATTTATCAGGCTGGGAAATGAGATGAGGAGGAATAAAATCTATGATCTAAGATCTGCTATCTATCAAACATATGATAGTGATCCTCAGCTAAGAGAGATTAAGGAAGCTATGAAGATTGAGCTTGAGAATGCAGAGAGAAGATTGCTTATAGATTATCTCAGAACAACACCAGATCTTGAGGAGATTAGAGATTAAAGTCTGTAAGAATTTTCTTGTTTTCTGTAGATTTTTGTTAAGTCAAGTTTAAACTCTGTCTATTTGAATAAACACTGTGTTTGTATGAAATTGTTTTGACATCATCAATTATTGTTAACTTGTTTATTTTTACTAATGAACAAGTTGGGGGAGATTGTTAAATATAATTGATATGGTTAATATCAGTGTTTAAGTTTTACAGGGAAAAACAGAGTTTAAACAGGAAGCAGTCAGAGTTTAGTTAAACTCTGACAGTTGGAAGCTGGACAGAGTTTGCTATACGCTGACAATGGAAGCTCGACAGAGTTTGTTAAAATCTGTCTGGAGGAAGCGCGTCTCTAGTCAACGGTGATTAAAGATTAATTGAAGATTTATTATGGAAGCAATATCTTTACAGATTGGATAGCTGTTAAAGAGATTGAGTTGACTTAGAAGATGTGTAGCAATCGTAATTGATAACAATTGTATAGCTAATTTATAGGAGTATCAATTATCGATTGTATGTAGCTGTATATCTTATAAATACAGTTAGGTTAACCCTAGAAGGGTATCAATCGTGTAATACAATATTTTTCATTGTAACCTAAGCAGCTCTCTGTGATATTTTACATCACTGAGGGAGAAGTTAATTTCAAACAGTTTTTAAGCTTTTAAAGAACTTATTGTTATTCTCTCATACTTAGTTGATTATAAGTGTGTATTCGGCCTAACAAAAGTCATGCCTAATACCAAGGTTTCTGCACAAGGAGCCTACGGAGCAAATTGGGAAATACCTTACCAGATAAAGTCAGTCATTTGGGAAGGAAGTTACCACTCGATAGGCATGGATGGGAATCTCATTCCAAAAGCTTGGAATGCGGAACATCTCAAGAAGTATTACCAGTAAATCTCTTTTATATGTTTTTCTTAAGAAAAGTAAGGTTCTTTCAGCCCAAGAATAAAAGCAGCTTATTAGTTGTGCTGCCGAGAACTATTTTATTTCTATAATGCATGTAATCAGGGGGTACCTGATGTGAACCTCTGTATTTGCAAGACAGTTTTAGTATTGAGCAGTGATAGCGCTACGTTGATTTCTTTGATTATGATTTGATGATTACAATTTCCTGATAGTTCTTTTACTTAACAGTACTTACCCAAAAGAACTGGGGGGTAGTATACGTACTTAGACAGCTGATGTGCATGATTGAATAGCTATTTGATATGCCAATTTGAAACTTTTAAGTGCTTGTTTTAGTACTTTTTTAGCTAAAGCAAGAACCTTAAGTCAAGGTATCCTATAGTTAGTGATTGATTAGATACAGCTTATAGACATATCGTGTTGATAACATTGTCCAGATAAGATGATTTAAAGCCTCAGGCAGCTTCCTGAGCAAGATGATTTAAAACCTTATGCAGCTTCCAGAGCAAGTTGATTTTAAGCCTCAGGCAGCTTCCTGAGCAAGATGATTTAAAGCCTCAGGAAGCTTCCTGAGCAAGTTGATTTTAAGCCTCAGGCAGCTTCCTGAGCAAGTTGATTTAAAGCCTCAGGCAGCCTCCTAAGCAAGTTGATTTAAAGCCTCAGGCAGCTTCCTGAGCTAGATGATTTAAAGCATCAGGCAGCTTCCTGAGCAAGATGATTTTTAAAGCCTCAAGCAGCTTCCTGAGCAAGATGCTTTTTAAAGCCTCAGGCAACTTCCTGAGCAAGATGATTTTTAAAGCCTCAGGAAGCTTCCTGAGCAAGATGATTTTTAAAGCCTCAGGCAGCTTCCTGAGCAGATTGATTCGATTTAAAGCCTCAGATTCCTTGAGCACTTGATTAATAAGCCATGTAGACAGACACCTAATGCCATGATGAGAGGCATCTTAAAGGAACCTGTATGGAGCCTAGACCGGCATACAGGAACCTGAGACTATATGTCTCACCCCTTCGAGGAGCCTCCACTGGCACGAGAAGAAGTGGGAACTTGTGTGGAGCCTAGACCGACACACTTGTTCTTAAAGAGAAGCCTAATAAGCTCTCCCTCATGTGGAGCCTCCACTGGCACATGGGAAGAAGGGACTCAGTTCCTTAGACTCCTTCATAAGATGTCCAGCATGACACATGAAGAAGAAGGAAATGGTATGGAGCCCGGACAGGCATGTCACTCCTTAAGGGGGCTATAAGCTTCCCCTTTATGCAGAGCCAAGACATGTGCATAAAGAAGTGGGATCTTTGTGGATTCCGAGATTGGCATACAAGTTTCTAGATTCGGTTCGAGGCAAGAGCGACCAACATGGAACCTAGATTGGCATGTTGGGACCTAGATTTTTAGGATTGGAAACCCAGAAGGTGACCTTTCCTAGAGTTGGCCTGTACTTAACAGGATTAGTTCACTAACACTAATTACCTTTTTTGTTTTATGTTTCTTGTTTTACTTTGCAGAATTCATATTTTCATCTATGCTGGTTATCTATAGTCGACCTGGTTTAGTTTGTTCAGGGATAAAACTTAAAGGTCATGAGGTCAAGATAGTTTATACTGAAGTTTTCAAAGTATCGCTTGATGTATGAAGGAAAAGAGGTTCTAAGTTTACAAGTAAATGATTATGATATAGTAAAGTTGTTTGAGACATTTATCTTGAAAGGTTGTAAGAGGAAGTATGAATGTATTTTGTTTCTTACAATGGGTTAGCCCGCGTAAGCTTGAATGCATAAATATGGAAACTAAGTAATTCTTTAGGATGCATAACGGCGATTACTTAAAAGTATTTTATAAAGTTTTGAGAGAAAGTGCATAGTATTCAGCTAAGGCACAAATGTGGAAAACGAGCATGCATGGATGTGTAAATCATAAAAGGAGATATATCAAAAGCAGAAAATTATCATTAGAAAACCAACTTAAAAGTTACGAAGCACGAAGGCTTCAAAGACCAAGTTAACAATACATCACACGAGGCACTACGAGGGGCTCGCAACCTCATAAAGTTATCAAAAGCTCAGAGAGCATATAAAAGAGTTCAAGTAGAAATTTTCTTATCAGATTCTTCAGGGGTGACCGAAGCTGGAGGAATAGGCTGAAGGAGCTCTAAAGCAGGAACCTCACTAATAAGTGAATGAGCAATCTCTGTAGCCATAGGGTCAGAACCTGAGGGCCTCTCAACCGCGTTTGCAGGAGCAACAGAGTTTTGCGAAACCATAGCTTCCTTCTCGAAATCCTTGATCATTGCTACAGTGTCTTCGTCAAGAACAGACCAGTTCAACCCAGGAATCTTCTCCCACATGGACCTCATGTAATCCCGGATACCTTCATTATAACCTTCGTCATATCTGGCCTTCTCTTTTGCGATCATAGATGATTTAACAGAAGTAGCAGCAGCATTCAAGGCGTCAACTTGTGTCTCGAGCTCGTTAACCTTCTCCAACATCACCAACTTTTCATCATGTAGGCTTTTGACTTGCCCCTGGAGCTCTTCTTTATCTTTTTTCAGAGTTGTCTCGACAGACCTCATCTTCCTAATAGCGGCGGTAACAGTATTCACCCTCTCCTCCTTAGCAGCCAGCTCCTCCTTGAGCTTAAAAACCTCTCCTTACAATCGGAGATCATACTACGTCTTTTCAGCAATATCGTCGTAGAATCTGAGGGTGAAAATGGCATTTTGAGCTGCTGAGAATCCATGCCATGAATAGCTTCAACTGATTCCATCTTCACCCAACTAGCAACGGTCTCAGCCGGAACGTGGGTGTCAATAATATCTTTAAACTAGTTCTGAGCAAGAGCTGGATCGACCTTCACAGCTTTCCCCTTCCTCAAAGACCTGGATTAGGAACTTCTAAATAGATCAAGAGTAGTCTGGGCTAGCTTACGCTTGAAGGAGTTAGATGGTTGGTTCTGAGCAGATACAGGAGTAGGAACTTGATTGATCGGAGTTGCAGCGAGCGGAACCTCCTTTATTTCATCATCAATCTTAAATATCTCCTCAAAATTCTTGGATCTTTTAACGAAAGAAGGAACCTTAGGAGCCATGCCTGTATAATAGAATGATCCAAGATTAATAGTAAAGTCGAATTATGTAAAGAGGCAGATGCAATTATGAAGATAAAATTAAAGACAAGACATGAAAGTGACAGTATAGATATACCATAAACAAAGGGAAGGAAGCCTAGTGGAATCAGATTCTCCGGGGTCATCAGAATCATGCAATCCCTAATGGAAGATGATTGTTTCAAAATCTCCTTTTCCTTCTCCAAACAAACTCCAATCAAAATGGTTTGCTTGGGAATATGTGGTTGACGATTAAAATCATGTCTAACGTTTGGTCAATCGAAGCAATATACAAATTGTTCTTACCACTGTTCAAAGTTCTGTTTAACACCTTTTATACACTGACCCTGATGACATGGCCAGGAAGACAAGTAAAAATAACTTGACTCATTTCTGTATCTTTGAGCCTGAAGAAGAAACCAAGCTCTGGAGCACTTAGAGGAGTGGAAAACTTGTTGGTATATAGAATGTAGGTATTGATTGCTAAGCGATAGGAGTTGGGGGTTAATTGCATGGGTGCTAGCCCATAAAAATCCAAAACCTTCCTCAGAAAAGAATGGATGGGCATAAAGAAACCTACTTTCAAGAAGGCTGTGGAAATGACACCATTAGGAACTCCATGATCAGGGGTCAAGATGTCAAACCTGTGAGCTCTCTCACCAGGTTCCGGGATCATTATGGTACAAGATGGACGAAGAAAATCTTCAAAAAACTTTTCCAATCTGGATGTAGTCATGATGGAGCCAGTTTTCTCATAAAAAGGTACAATTTCCTGCTTATACAACTCTCTCTCTACAGCTATCTCTTTATCAAATTCAGGTTCAGAGAAAAGCTCAAGGTCAGGTTTAGACACTTCCTCACTGTCAGAGGACCAATCGTCTCCTAGGTCGACTATGTTGGGTGGAATCATATTACCGTCTTTAATTAAGAAGGATATCCTGAGGTTCATTAGCATTTAGGATTACAACTTTAGACCTAGTCCTATCACCTATAGACTTGGTGAAAGAGGGTCTAATGGAAGAGTGATGGTCTAAATGTGTTGAATCGGAACATCTGCAAAGACATATGGAGAATGGTCAGGTCTAAGGGCCTCTAAAAGAAAGATTAAGGTCCTACAAAACTCAAACAGCCAAGGTTATATACTAGAGATAATCTAAGGGAGCTCAAAGAGACTATACATCAACAATAGTACAAGTTAAAGCATACAAGTGCAGAAGATAAACAGACAATCTAAAATTACGACAAAGCCAGGTTTGTACAACTATAGATCGATACAAAAGATGAATAGCCATCAGAAATAGATACAGATAACAGAGATGCAACCTACAGTGGAAGCCTGTGTGTGCAACATAATGTGTAAAAAATAGGATTCAGACATAAGTATATACATCGGTATAAAGATGAGAAATAAGAAGAAAGTCGACATGCAAGACGCAAGTAAGCATATAACTGAAAACAAAGTCAAGATTATGAAAGGGTAAAGAAAGATGAACAGAATAATACCTTGATCAGAAGAAAATGGTGATTGGGAGGCCGTATTGAAGGAATGACCGTCGAGCTTCTTCATCACTTCTCTCTCCAAGGGTTTTAGCAAGATTTGGTAAAGGTAAAAAATGGAGCTGAACCAATTCGTGTGGTTATATAGTCAAGGTAAATGGGAAACAGCCGTGTACACGTGACATTAAATGGCTGGAGTAAAAAACAAAATGGTACACGTGTAGGAGGCATGTGAACCTTGGAAACACCTACATTAACTACAGCTTCGGTAATTGATAAGGTTAATTCAAATTTTGAATTAACCCATTAAGAGATTTACAACTGAAGATTATTCTCCCCAGTATCTTGAAACTATTCAAACTCAAGAGACGTGACAAGATAATGTGCAACAAAAGAGATTCTGAAGGAAGCTCAACAAAGATAACAAGTTGATTTCGAAAGCTAAATTTTGAAGAAATAAAATTCAGAAAATATTAGAAGAAAAATATACAAAGATTAGTTGACAAATGAAGAGTGAAGATTTGCTAGAAGAGTGAGCAATGAAGAAATAGAAGAGCAGGTCCCCCATTGAAGAATAAGCTAATCAAGACTATACCAGCTGAAATATTATATGTCCTGTTTCCTACGCAGAGTTAGCTCATGTGGGCTTGGATACACGGTATTGAAGTAAGGTATTTCAAGAAGAATGATTCAGCATTGGACTCCAGATCAAAAAGCAGAATAGGTTCCTTTCACATTACATGATTTCAAGGAACCAGGAGTAGTTGTTGTGCCCAAAATTATCATGGGCTGAATTTAGGCCCATTAAGCCATAGGGTCCAATCCACTCAAGCTAGAAGATAGATCCAGTACAAGCCATGAAGATTAGATATGAAGAAATGAGCATCAGATAGAGAGATGATCAAGTGTCAACAAGTATCAAGAGGTTCCTGAAGAACTAGAAGCTGAGTAGATCGTCAATGGACCAGGTTCCTCCCTGAAAGAGAGTTCGAATCAGCCTAGCATCAGTCGTAGAGGCATCCAGAAGTATATGAGGACACCAGAGAATCTTCCCAGACAAATAAGTTTGATAATTATGAAGGTACAATTTCCTGCCGAGAGGTTCCTGAGAAACAGGTTCCGAGACATAGGTTCGTGAGCACCAGGTTCCTGACATATAGGTTCCTGAGCACTAGGTTCCTAAGATTAGACAGCTAAAAGATCTAGAAGCTATCTAGATAGATGTAGACTTATTATTGGAGTGTACTCCTAGGACGCAGTTGATCCTAGATTACCTCTAATAGATGATTGATTCATAGTAGAGTACGAATTCGATTTCTACTCTACTTAACCAACCTGTTCGCATTAAGCTCTAAAGGAACTTGAGCCCTACTCAAACTAGATTTCCTCATACGGCTGGTCAAGTAGAATCAGCTTAGATTTAGAACTACGTAAGCTTGATTCCTATATAAAGGATACGTAGGCACCTTGAGAGGGGACGGATATTTGCTCTCTAAGTCTCTCTAAAGGAACCTGAGATTATTAGAGGCACTCTCAAGCTCAGCTCACCCCCATAAACACAACCCAAATCTTCCATAGAATAGTTGATTGTTAGCCTTTACAACTCACCATAAACCTCTCAAAAGTTGTTACGAAATCCACTCATCAACAGATACCTTAATCCAAAACATTCATCTCATAACCACAACTATTTAATTTGTCATTTACAAAATATCCAACCAATGTCAATCAAATAACCATAATCCAAACAAATCTACTATATCTAAAAAACTAGCTAGCCAAATCCAAAGTATCAATACACCAATCCGAAAAACCAACAAAAATATTTACTGCTATCATATGCAAAAACAACCTAACTCCTAGAAAGTTAGAACCATCAAGTATCTACTAGTCAAATGTACATACCAGTGATGCTCAAACAGAACCCCATGTTGATGAAGCATCGCCTTTGGCGAACTCATGACCATCAAGTACTTCCTGCAAGTGAAAAATCAAGAAATCAGCATATACTTACCTTCTCAAATACTTTTGGATGTGTAACTAGAAGAAAGATAGGGATAGTTGCTGTCATGTCATAATAGTGGACTCAAACAGACCATCCCATACCCAAATGGGGTTATTTTTTTCTCATCCTAAATAAAATTGCATCTTTCTAAGTCCATAACCAAACAAACCTTGTGTTACTTTTTTTGTTCCATTATATTATAACAATTACACACTAGTAAATCATCCAAGCATTGTAAACTATACGAGTAGCCTTTATAATCATAACCGTTTCGAGTTCAGTATTATCTAGCTCACATAAAAGACATCTCTCACTATGGAAATGAAAAGAAACTACAAAAAATTAGTAGACCAACATCTTTGTCTATATACATCCAACCCACACCACAAAAAATACAGATTACGTATTCATATCTATAATCCTGTCATTCCTCTAGTCCTACTCCTACATATAGAACATGCAACACCTCTTTCTTTAGGCTCAAAAGTTCTATTTTCCGGATGAAGATAATAAATGGAACAATATGTATATTTTGGTAGCTACATGGATTAGATTAGAAGTGAATGTCCACCAACATTCAAGTCAAGGATCATAATGGTAAGATGAGGCTGACAAATAAAACTCCTACAAACTGGAATGCAAATGTAAATAAATATCAAGATACAAGGAGCCCATTTGGTTACACTTATTTAATAAAAGTTAGTGTTTATTTGCTCCAAAGAAGTACCCATATAGGTTTTTTTTCAAGTTACATCCTCAATCCTAATAACCATGTCTTGTTTGGTGCCAAAGGCTTATCCAGTAGGATTATATAGTAATTTTCTAGTAGTGACATCCAAGAGACCTAAACATTCAATTTTCTTAATGCCAAGTTTCGAATTAAATGAAACTCCTGACCAATAGATTCATTAACAATTACCACACAACAATTATTCCACTGCTCAGACGCTTCATGATAAAAAGATTCCATAGGTTTAACAATAATCGAACCACTCTTATTAATGACATGGGAATGGTATTTTTTTAACATCTCTATGAGTAAAAAGAGTCAAAGATTTACTAGATCTAGGAGGAGCATCAACATTAGCAACCATGTTAGATGAAGTAACACTAGTTGGTGATCGCGTGACACCTTTCTTCTTAGGACAAGTCCTCTGCTCCGCCAAATCGATATAAGCAAATCGTATCATCCATAGACCAGTTCTTGTTCTCTTGAATTCCCCAAAGAGACGGAACCCAAAATTTGTCTAGAAGAATTTGTCACAGCCAAAAAAATAAGCAATAGATCGAAAAGAGTGTTTGTAGAAGAGAGTGAAGAGAAAGGCGGGTGGAGAGAAAGGATAACGATTGAAGAAAAGGGGTTAGAAGAGATGAGGGAGGTGTAGAAGAAGGGGTGAAAAAAGAGGTGGGAGAGAGAGATTACCTTGGAAATCGACTCACATTGAACCTTTTGCCAATCACAGGTGAATATTTGTAGAACCAAAAATGAAATTCTGGAGGGATGAATCGGAACTAACAAAAAGTGTATGAGAAAGCATCACATTAGTTATATTGTTGAAAACCTTGATTCATATCGAAGAATGCATATAATTACTGTAATTTCATCTAATGGAAGTGATTTAAAATTTAATAGATATAAAATTTTGTAAATTAGTTATAACCAATTGTTCGTTAAGTTGGAATTTATTTTTCGTCCAAATATCGCATCTGAATGCTTTTTTATCATCTTTAAAACCTCTAAATGGTTAATAGACTATTGCTATCGTCAGATGAAATGACGAAAAGGTCTAATTTTGTTTAAATTATTTACGAACAGTATGGATGACAAATTAAGGAAAATATTCAAAAAGCCCATTCATGTTTAGTGAACGGTCAGAAATTTTCGACAACTTCACGCAGTAATGCACTGTATTCATTCCATTCATGTTTTGTGAGAAAGTTTCATCAAGATGATCCAGTGCTGGACAAGATTGACTCTGATCTGTTGTTTCAACGTCAAAGCATGATTGTAACCATTTTTCGTCGATGCCAAATGCATACATGGTACAAGAGTCACAAGACGGTGGGACTTTTCTTTTGCAGAAGAGATTGCTCGTAAAAAACGATGGGCCAGCATGAGTACTGCCATTGACAAACTTACTCAATATCTCTCGGAAGCTCCAGTTGCGTTACAAACAGATGTCTTAGAGTGGTGGAAGGCAAATAGCACACGCTATCCTCGGTTATCTTTGATGGCTCGGGACCATCACCATCTCTTCTATTCAGACAGACACTAAAACACCAAATGTACTTTTATCAATCTTGGTTATGATTATCGTCACAATCCTACTTTTGGCTATTCCTCCAGTCTCTAGTGGCCATATCAACCCTATAGTTAGCTTCTCAGCTACGTTAGTTGGTATAATATTGTTTCTAGATATTTTGTTTGATTTCTAAACTACAATTAAGGTTGGATATGTTTAGGATGTATAGATATGTAATTGGGGGTATATATACACCACATTCTACAAAAAAAGCCGTTGAAATTAATTTAGACAGAAATACCCTTGAACACTCTAACACCGTCTAACTCATTTGACGGAATGCATTCAATTGCTAAAAAAATAAAAGTTCGGCTATTTATCTGGCAACTTTTATAACTAAGTCATTTTACTGCAAAAATAAAATAGTTCAAGCCATCTAAGTGTAATTAAGTCAATAATTTACTATATTCTAGAATGCTGGTACACAATTTGAATAAGAGTAGTGCTAGGTACCCCGAATTGGTACCAAAAAAAAATCCCAAATGATGCGGCATGAATGAGTTGGAAATATGAATGATTTTAATTGGTGAGATTGATTTGAACTTGGCAGGTCCATTAAAATTATAATCAATCAGAAAGTGAACATGTAATTTGGGAAAATTTTTGTGATCCAATTCCGAGAAGCTAGAATTTTCATTTGAACAAAGCACATTAGGCACTCAATTTGTACTTAACCCATTTAACTATCAGTCACCGATATGTAACAAGTTTCTTAACAACCGAAAAAGATATTGCTGGTTCTGAAATGAGAGTGGTTGGCCGCAACTTTAGGAAGAAGGGGTGAAAAAAGAGGTGGGAGAGAGAGATTACCTTGGAAATCGATTCTCATTGAACCTTTTGCCAATCACAGGTGAATATTTGTAGAACCAAGAATGAAATTCTGGAGGGATGAACCGGAACTAACAAAAAGTGTATGATAAAGCAACAAATTAGTTATATTGTTGAACACCTTGATTCATATCGAATCTAATGGAAGTGATTTAGGTTAGGATCACGTAGGCATGTTAACATTTACTAGACAAATAATGAATTATTATTAATTAATCAGTTCTCGTCGATCAAAACTCTGATATTATGTTAAATAATTAATTCATCTAAAATTTTAAGGTGAGCGATAATTGAATTCATAAATTTAATAGATATAAAATTTTGTAAATTAGTTATAACCAATTGTTTGTTAAGTTGGAATTTATTTTTCGTCCAATTATCGCATCTGAATGCTTTTTTATCATCTCTAAAACCTCTAAATGGTTAATAGACTATTGCTATCGTCAGATGAAATGATGAAAAGGTCTAATTTTGTTTAAATTAATTACGAACAGTATGAATGACAAATTAATGAAATATTCAAAAAGCTCATTTCCTAAATCTTAGGAAAATAATTTACTATATTGTAGAATGCTGGTACACAATTTGAACAAGAGTAGTGTCAGGTACTCGAATTGGTACCAAAAAAAAATTCCAAATGATGTAATATGAATGAATTGTCAATATGAATGATTTTAATTGGTATGATTGATTTGACCCTAACGGGTCCATTAAATTTATAACCAATTAAAAAATAAAACATATAATTTGGAAAAAATTTTGAAACCCAATTCAGAAAAATTAGAATTTTCATTTGAACAAAGCACATTAGGCACTCAATTTGTACTTAACCCATTTAAGTATCATTCACCGATATGTAACAAGTTTCTTAACAACCAAAAAAAGATATTGCTGGTTCTGAAATGAGAGTGGTTGGCCGCAAGTTTAGGAAGAAAGGAGACAACAAACACAATAATAATAAGTGGCAAGGACGATTGGTTGACTATACAAGGACGTCTGAGTTATTGAGCGCAAATATTGGCGGATGAATAGTTTAAATTTCATAGCGTTAGTGGGGGCTTTTTATTTAAAGAGACATGAAAATGGTTACATAAATGACCAAGCGAATAAAGCTTGTTGGCATATAAAAAGAAAATATTTGTTTCGTAGCATTTACCCATGCGTCTTTTCTCAAGTGTTCATTTCTAATATTCATGGCGGCCTTTACGCTGGCACACTCTCAATTAGTAAAGTAATTTTTTTTTTTTTTGCCACAATTAGTAAAGTAAATTAGTTGAATAAAGGTTTTGAAATCATGGTAATTTTCAGCAGAAAATAAATAAAATTGGTGTCCTATGAATCGAAAGATATTCTAGACTCATGTGTGGAGTGTGGACCTACTACTAGCATTAAGTCGGTAATCGGTTGGTGACGTTTACTTGGAGGATTAATAAAGCCGTTTGTTTGATAAATTATTTATAAATTAAAAACAATTTATATATTTAATATTTTAGATAGTTTGACATCGTTTCAATTTAATTTAATGTGATAAATTTAAGTTCAAAATCCTTCATTCGAATATTAAAATGAACTAGTATTATATTTTTCAATTTCTAATCAAATAGTTTGCGGACGATCAAATATGAGATGAATGTAATTCACTATTGTTAAATATTATTACCACTTAACCCAAAAAGAAATGTAACATTCACAAAATAAAAAACCAAAATAACTAATGTATTTAAGTATGTAAAACTAATAATTTCAAAAAGAAGGTATAAAACTAATAATATATTGATAATTCAATTGAGTAGATAATTAAGTTTTGTCAATCGAAAGTTTAAACTTATAAAAATATTAAAGATCTACAAAAAAGATTATTAACTTAAGATTATTATGGCCCAAAATTATATATCATATTTGTATTTAAACCGAATTCAAATATTTGGATGCAAATCATTTTACTAAATATTATATGAGACATAATTGGATAAATATAAAATTCGTGCTAATTCTGTACTTTTACAAAATAAAGAAATATATGTATCATATTTTTAAGTTAAATATAAACCGAGTTGCTGGATCAATTTTCAGCATCACCGGAAATTTAGTGTGCTTCAGAGTTAAAATTTGGAGAGAAGCTCAGTGTGCATAAGAGTTAAAATATGGAGGAAAAGAAAAAAAAAATTATCCTTTACTATTTTTTTTCGAATAATATTAGTGAATCTAAAGTTATATTCCAAAAATTATACAAAATGATATGGACATATGACATTTTAATTTGTGGGATCACATATTTTTATTAGATCACATAAGAGCATCTCCAAGAGGAGAGACCCCTTAGCTATATTATCTAAGTGGCATCTATGTGGCATCTATGTGGCACCTTTTAGATAATATCTATAAATTGAGGTACTCCAACCTTCTTTACCCTTAGCAAAAAATATAGATAATCATATTTGGTCTTCTATATTTGTTGAACCCATAAACCTCTTATGTATAATTTTACAAAATTATAATTATAGATAACCCCATTGGAGTACATATGCCTCCTCTTAGCTAAAATTTTACATATTCAATATAGATAATCATTTTAGCTAAAAATTTTACATTTCACCCTTGGAGATGCTCTAAGCATTGAAAGATGTTTTTTCGGAAAATTTTGTGGATTTTCTAGCATTTTTTTCTTTAAAGATTTTTTAAGGACTAGAAAGAGAGGTTCTCTCTAATTTCTTTTTCCCAAAAATGGTATGATTTGAAAAGAAATACATAAATTACAATAATTATTATATTAATTATTTTAACAAATCTTAACTTTCTCTACTTTCCTTAGAACCTCAGGAATATGATGAAGAAAATTATACATCAAATCTTTTTTTTTCTTCTAAAATCAATGCCTTTCCTTTATCTCGTCGTTTTAAAATTCTGGGAACACAATGTAAATGACACGACGGTTTCACGTTTTTCTTATAAATAACAGGGGCATCTGAAAACTTAAGAAATAAACCTGAAAAGATAAATCACTTTTTCACTTGATTAAGATAGTAGTTGTGATTAGAGTGAGAAAATTCCTTGGCCTTGTTAAACCGAACTTCGCAATTATTGATTCAATATATCATTTAATAACAACGAAAAAGTAAATTATAATTATTCATGTAAGCACGCTTTAAATTCACACACAAATGATAATTAAGTGAACAACAAACTACTTTAATACTGTATGAAAAAAAATCGGTTATATGTTAAAAAATAATCGGTTATGAAATTGAAAATTTTAAATGAAAGTGTTGTTTTAGTTCCCAAACTCATGGATCCGTGGTTGCTCAGAGTAGCAGGAACAATCATTTCGTTTTGCTTAGTTTGTGTAGGCGAAGTATTCACTTAATCGAAAGTAATAATGAGTAAATTACAATTAAAATGTTTCTAAATTCTTTTTTTTTTTTGAATAATTAAATTTATATGTCTTAAAAATTGATCATCTGTTCTAACAAATTTCGGGAAAGAAAAGAAAGTCTCTTAATCCTTGTTACAAGAGAGAATTAACTTAGTATTTTGTAACATCGACTGTAGCATGCAACTCATGAATTTTAAGCCAAATATAACCGACAAATAATTTCTATATATTTCATAATAATATAAATTAAAGAGAAAAAAGGTAGATTCAATATATCCACCTGAACAGAGGCAAGTGGTACACCTAGAAGCAGCTATTAAATGAGAACCCTTATGAGCTAGACCCTATTTTACAAGATATTTGTTGAATTTATACACGAAGGAAACGACTGCATTGATTATGAACTGATAGTACTTGCTTCTTCAATAAATGAGAAACGACCCACAACGTCAATGTACATTGACTGTACAAAACTAACTGCCAGTCCCAGTTTCATATCTTCGCAGATCTTGTCTTCCAAACCAACTTGCTTTCTATCTCAAACATCACTTCATTTTGGTAAAATCTCCAATGATTTAGGGCCAGGAGCGGAACTACAGAAATACCATGAATTTAGTTGAGCCTTTTAGTACAAGAGGGTAATCGAATCGAGTCAAATACCATTAACCTCGAACTTGAATTTGTGTATACAAAACTTCAAATTTGTATTTCCGAAATCGTATTCTATTCCGTTTTAAAATGTAAATCAAATCTTGCATTTAGAAATAAGTTACTTATTCTAAAAAAAGGTATGTAAATACGTACTTTTTTCTAAAATAAGTAACTTATTTTTGTTAACGAATGTTAAACTTTCCATACACATTTTTTTTCTAAAAAATAGTATGTAAATATATATATATTTTTTTTTTCAAAATAAGTACTTCCTATGTCCCCTTAGTTGGAGGAGGACACGGAGACCAAAATAATGCATAAAAAATGAGTAAAGTTAGATGAAAATTGGGTAAAATGGTGGGACCTATCAATATTTAATAATAAATTTGTGATAGTGGAGGAAAGTAGTAGGTGTAATGATATTTTTTATTACTGTATTAAATATGAGATAGTGGGTGAAAGTAGTGGGTGTAATAGTGGGGGAAACTTATTATTTATGATAACGTAAAGAAATGAGACTCCCAAAATAGTAATTGTAATGAAATGAGAAAGATACGACTAACTTATAAATTAGTTATAACTAAGGACAAACGGTGCCTAAATGTTACAGGAGATACTTCCAACTCGGAGCCAAATGAGTTTCTTGGAGAGTTCATGTTCCAAATCAAACAACCACCGACGCTTAGAAGAGTTAATATGATACAAATTGATCGTGAACAAATATTGATGTTTGACGCAAAAGAAAAAGATAATGCTAACAAAATCGAAACACTCGATATGTATTTGTCACAGGGGTAGTTACTGTTGGCCAAGGTGGGGATCACCACCGGGGAGGGGGTGGTATAGCCTGGTAGGTACAATCACAACAAGTAAAGTTGATATACTATCTAATGGTCCACTTACCTGCAGCATTAACAATTTCAAGCACATACACTCTTGTCGGACCACTTCACTTTCCTCTATATCTTACCATATCCATCTTATGGCGTGCATCTAAATTTGTACCTGAATTAACAACTTTTCTCCTAAATTTATAATCTTCTCTTTCGGTGACGGAATCAGAGAATAGTAATTTATGCTAAAATTTACTCCGAAACTCCGTTTAAGTTCGATCATTTAAGAAAAAGGAGAAAATCATATTTGTGTTGAACATTAATAGTAGATTTTCAGTTTAATTCCCCATTAATACAATCAATTATGTGAATTCCGAGCATGATGAAATGATTTAAATGAAAAGTATTTTTCTTTATCGTTACAAAGTTTGGATTCAATTTCCATTCTTCCTAAAAATTATTATAAAATTATTGCTATTTTATAGTAGACATATAAGCTCAATAAAAAGAATCGTGTACTACATTTCAGTTATGGGCAACCAACCCTGCGGCAGACAATTATTAAGCTAATTTAACATAAGATACACGAAACATATGATTAGGAGTGACCTAATAGCATGAACCTTATTGTAAACTACAATTATATAAATATCATGGTGTCGGACAATCACCAAGTAACACCAATTATTTTATTGTTTATTTCTCTTCACGTCTAATCTCATCTTTTCATTGACAACAACTTGTTTCTTTAATGATTAAATTTATTCTGTAATTATTGTGTTTGTTAGATTCCTCTTGGTTAATTTGTTTAACATTTCATGAATTTAATAGTTCCGATTTGTGTGGTGGTAAAGTGCAATGGATGGATAGAAAAGAATAATTCTTAAAGCAAGCTTCTTATTTTATATATTTTGTTTGCCTTTTAGATTGATTTATATATAAATATGTGATCTTTGTCTTGTTTTGAATTTTATAGAAATGGGATTAGGCTGCCATGGGGGTTGAGTTCAATTGATTACATTAGTGGTTGATAATCATGCTTATTGAGTTCAAAATTTTCAATTAGTATAATTCCATGCCATGTTTTCAACTTTATTCAATTTGTTTCCCACTTCAGAATTAATTTGATTGTGACGTTTGCTTTACTTATTTTGTACGTATAATACTGCAGGCACGATTATTAAGAGTTTAAGGAAGGACAAGTAAATATGATTTCGTTGTGGTTTCGGTTTTTTATTTCAAAAATAATGAATATATGTTGCTTTCCCTAATTTTAAGTACAAACTGAACATTTATTTTTCATCATCTGAGTGAAGAATTTGAGCCATGTTCATTTTTGTATTTATTTTATTTTTTGAAAAAAATCAATCACACCGAAATGAAGGGGGAAAAATGTTATGGCAGATTGATACATCTAACAAATACTTGCAACGAAAATATCTAAAAACTACTAAAATGTGGTTTGTGAAAAAATATCCAACTTAAATCCTCAACCACTGTTCCATTACCCGGGTGGGAGAAAGTTATACAAATAAAAAATAAAATGAATTATAAAATGATAGTAATATTTTACATCAAATTTTAAAATGTGACCAAATTTTAAAATTCTTAAATTAATGATCAAATCTTATTTTTGTTTTTTAAAAAATAGGCTCATTATTTATAACGTTAAAGGGAACCATTCTGTAAAAAGTAAAAATAAAATCTAGTCATTTTTTAAAATAAAAAAATTAGCAGGAATCACTCTTTTAAAACACTAAAATTAAAATTAATCATTAATTTCTAAAATTGAAAAGTGAATCATATTTTTAAAATTTGATACTCCATCCGTCCCGCTAATATTCGTCACCAATCAAAATCCATGTATTTAGCGATCATAAGAGTTCACTGGCCCTGAGGTCACCTTCAGGTAAGAACCCTGAGGTCAGGACAAAATAAACTAAAATAAACTACAAGTTAGGTTATTTTTGTAAATTCAGAATGATGATTTTTATTAGACTTAATTTCAATTAAATGGCCTAAATTATTTTATTTTTGTAAGGAAATGTCTCAATTATAAAAGTTGTCAAATGAATAGCCGAACTTTTATTTTTTTAACACTTGAATGAATCCCGTCAAAAAAGTTAGACGGCGTTATCATATTGAAGGGTATTTCTGGGAGAAATGTCACATTGCACAGTTGCTACCGTTAAAACAGGACTAAAAAACGTGGCGAACTCAACAATTCAGAAACTCAGAAACACAGCGCAAGAACAGAAAATAGGGAAAAAAAGAACAGCAACCAACGACAAAGGGACGAACTCATACAATAAAAAACGAAACTCAAACACAGCCAGCAAAACTTAGAAATAAATTAGAAAACCCAGAACTCGCACAGCACAGAATGGACATAATAACTCAGAACCGAGAACAACCAAAAACAACAACCAGACTAGGCATTTACAAATTCAGCATTTTACGAACTCAGACGACGATAAAAATGGACAAAAAAATGCAGCACATAGAATAACGAAACCCGGTAAATTCGAACTCAACACACAAAACCAATCGAACACGAAAAAAAAAAGAAAACGACAAACAAACAGCGAAAACTCGGCGCAAAAACTCGAACCAAATTCGGACAATCAAAACAGATAAAGAAAAGGAGAAGACAAAAGGGGAGAGGTGGTGTTTGGTTCTGGATTTCGATTTTGAAAATGAGCAATGAGTTGGTGAAACGGGTTTTAATGAATTAAATCACTGGATAATTCTTACCAACAAGTTTGATACGACTAGAAGTTGCAACTGATCTGTCTTAAATAACATCCAGAATGGGATAAACGAACTCAACCTCTAAACCAATTACATAAACAATCAAGATCAACGAACCCACTTAAGTCAAAACTTTCTGACGAAAACTAAATTTAATAAAATTCATCAAATCCAACATGCAAGCACTAATATATGTCCTACTATCATTACACGCATCAAACACACGAAACCCACGACCACCATCTCACCGAAGTTCATCGTCGGTGGTCGGTTCGATTCGGGTGAACCAGAATTTTGGGGCATCACTTCAAATCGAACCCCCATCTCCTTCTTAACACAAATCTACAACCAAAACGAATAAACAACTACTACAAATTGAAAGCCTAATTAAACCCCGATTTTTGAAAATTTGCAGTACTTAAATTTGTTAGTATGGATAGATAGATAATTTGGAGAGGGTGATTTTGGTTACTTAAACAAAAAATTTGGATATAAACAACATAGGATTTAAGGGTTTAATCTGTTGAAAAATCAAGAACTTAGAGAGAGTATAGAGAGAGAGAAGTACCGCGAGGAGAGAGAAAAAGAAGATTAAGGGAAATAAAAATTTTAAAACCTATTTATATTTTCCCACAATTTTACCCCTAAAATCATACTAATTTATTTAGACATAAATACCCTTAAACATATTAATGCCGTCTAACTTTTTTGACGGGATTCATTCAAGTGTTAAAAAAATAAAAGTTCGGCTATTCATTTGGCAACTTTTATAATTGAGTCATTTTCTTGCAAAAACAAAATAGTTTAGGCCATTTAACTGCAATTAAGTCTTTTTATTATTACAAAGTTGTCATCCAATATTTATACTAAAATCAATGTAACCTCAGGTAAGGTCCCTGAGGTCATCCTCATGTCCATTTTTCTCTAATCATAATTATTAATATATTTATGAAAGCTTAACAAATTTTACATATAATTTGCTTTGTGAAGAAAATGTAAACAATAATTTTGGGATAAGCAAATATGAAATTGTGATCAAGGAAGTAGTATAAAATATAGCCATCACCTTATAATGTACTCAGAATATCATTTCACAGGCTAGTTATATGAATAAGAATCTCCGCCGACAGTGGGTTTTGTTGGTTTTGCGATATGTTACAAATTCTGTTATAAAGAGAATTTCACTTTCTTGCTTCAGTCAAAATTTTAGCTTAAAAAATTATATGTAGGAGTCGGACAATGAGTGCTATGCTAAGCAAATATTATTTTTAAATAGATTTTGTAACATGATTTTAAATATTTTTACAAAGTCTCTTGAAAATATTGACGGTTCATGTTGAGCTAACAGTTTTGAAATTTGTTGATGACACATTTCTATTAAATAAATCTAGTTACTTTTGATTGTTTCTTTTGATTATTTACAAAATTAGCAAATTTTAGAAATTTATTATTTGACAAGTCAATAACAAGTCTACAGTACTATTAGCAATTAATGAGATGAGGACCTTGGAGCAAACTGACACAAAAGATTAGTTGATCTATCAAACTACAACAGGAGTGGTCATCTGGGAAATTCAGAGTTCAGAAGCAGATGTCATGTCGAGATTCGTTACAAGACTGCATAACCCAAAGACTGCGATTATTTTTGTAGATTATACTAATTAACTTTGTTTTCGATTAGCCTGTAATTAAATCTATGAAACAAATTAAAGGTGGCACAATTCATCATTTCTGAGAACATGTCATATCTTAAACAATAATACTACTATGAAAGTATGTAGCAGTTTCTTTCTACACACCATTTGTCAGATTTTATGTGAATGAAGAAGAGGATTTAGCATGGCCTAAGACTAATTAATTGCTATGCATATTTTGTAAACACGGTTTGATGTGAACTAGTATGATTGAGGTATTGGTGGTATATTGGAGAAAAAGATTTTGACATTATAGTAAGATTAAGATCATCATAATTCTTAGATCATACTGCTGAAAACTGCAGCATACAGAATCAAGCCTTGTAGCTTAAAGCAATGTAGCCAAAAGTGCCTGCAAGTAATATTTGTTGTAACAGGAGGAATCTGACTTGAAGCAATGCAACGATAAGTGCCTGCAAGTAAGGTTTGTCACCAATGTCCGCGACAAACGCTTACACCTTGGATCTTAAAAAATGTTACTGCTTGATATATGATGGTGAACCATAGGCAGAGGTCAGTGGTGATGCGTATGATATAATGACAATTGACAGTTATATACCTTTAACAACAACCCTTCTACTTCAATCTAATGTGAATGCTTCAGCATCGACGTCTCTCAATCCACATATTGAGTTTCCATTTTCCATGCCATAATGTTTCACAACATTCTTAAGCACTTATCTGTACTTGCTCCTTGGCTTGTATTCAGTGAAGCTTTATGACAGCCACTACTTGCCTATTTAACAGTCTCGCTTGATGTACACTGTCATAGTTAACAGTTCCTATGCAAATATCTAAAATCTAAGTCAATTGTTGCTTCGATGATGCCATCTGCCATATACGTAGATTTTATGATGTGAGTTTGAGAAACACTAAGTTCCGGAAATTCACAAGTTTCTTATGCAAGGACTCGCTTAAGTTGTTACTATCACAAGCCAAAACCATCAGAGCACAATCCAAGTTCATTTAGGATGTTTCTGCTTAGCAGATTCTTGGAGATCGAGGTCTATATGTTGCAACTTACAGTATCTAAAAATTGGTATTGTTTCCTGAAAGTTGGTTTCACTTTGAAATAGGCATACGGATATTGGATAGCTTTGCTATTCTCTGGTGGTAGAAACCATTAAAATGATTCGAGGACAGGTTAGGAGAGGTCAGACTACTCAGTTTACAGGATGAAGAGAGGAATTGCCCCAAAAAGCTCCTAACATGTGATGCCCAAAATTTTAAAAAATGGATTTATTCAACTTGTTACTTCCAGTTTCCAGGTTTGTTATCCTCATCAAACAACATAAAGATGAAGGGATTAAATCATATGTTTTCCTTGATTAAAAATATAAAAGAATAAAAACAGAATTCTCACCCAAAACCAAAAGTATTTGTATGATTCAATCTGACTCTTCTAGATCTTGCTTACAACTAGTACCAAGGCTTCACTCCTCCTGAACCGAGGAACCTGAATGATACTCTAAGTTTAGGCTTAAATGGTGCTAAACTTCATGGTTCAGCTTTAACCCCTTCATCTTTATATCATTCAATAATTATAATATATTTGGAAACAACAAGTTGAATAGATCCATTTCTGACACTTGTGCATTTAACTTAATTGCTATGACAACACTGTGTTAGAACATTGAGAGAGCTATATCTCTAAAAACTTATTTCAGGGGAGGCGAAAGTTGCTTTATCAGTTCCGCACTGTAGTGCCGAAACCTGAAGATAAATCTTCATCTGTATGCATAAGTTAGCTAGATTGCTAGTAAGTGCTCACCTCAAACACCTACATAGTTATTGCTTGAGACTAGACTAGATTTCATCAGACCATCAAAACAAGATACTTTCAGCACCATTCACCATATTTCCAGTATGGCACAGTGGTAGATGTCAATAAAGCTCAGAAAATACTTTTTTTTTTATCCACTTATTGGCTAGAAAATCATTTGCATAATCCCATGATCAGACAGACTGAGTAAATTAATTCCCCTAAAATTTTCCTGGCTTGATAAAAAGTTTTATCTAAGAAAATGAATATATGAGATGAAACCAAATGTATGAACTTACCTAGTGACACCTTTGCAAGTTAGCAATCTCTTACAAAAGTTGGAGATCGTCGTTTCCCATGATGTGTGTCCAATCCGAGTGACAAAGAAGAGATAAATGGAAGTTATGTGCGACAATTTTAACACGATTGTTGTTGTTGTTTTTTTTTTTTTTTTTAAATTTATGATTCTCCCTTGAGAAAAAAAAGGCTCCAATATTATCTTCTGCTCAACATTCATGGTAATACCTGCCTTACTAAAAGAACAGCACTATCAAACTGACTTGCACAAGACCTATCATGTTTAGATAACAATAACGGCCAACACTTTTCTCACAACGATTTGGAAGTTTCATAGAAAAAAATCCTTAAGCATCTAATACACAAATACTAGCTTCCAGAAAATAAAAAGCAAGCATAATGATGTTTGAATGAAGATCGGGTACAGTAATACACCAACAGCTTCAGAGTTGAAGTTGAACTAATAAATATATCTTAAATGTAGATCCATGTAAAAGTAAATTTAACATGAAACTTCTCATGGGCGATTATCAAAGATTCCATGCCAATAACTAGACTTGAAAGTTGAAACCACAATCGTCATTAAAGATTTAGCATTCTTGTCAGCCTTTATTTGGGGATTAAAGTGTGTATTGGATTTATTAATAAATTCAAATGTTATCCTATTAAAACAATGTGTAAAAATGAGCCAAAGCGGACGCTTAATCAAAAGAGGCCAGATTGACCTTGGTCAGTAACTTACTACTACGAATCAATCTCAGGCTCAATCCAGAAACGCTCCAACTTTGACAGGGTTTGAGCTTTATTTGTCATGAAATAATCATGGGAGCAGAGGTGCTGAATTGGGAGCTGTGGTGGTGGTAGAAATCAGGGAAATATCTATATATGAGAAGTGGAATGCTTTCGAAATGATGAAGACGAGAGAGTATCATATATGCAGCAGCCACTCTGGGTTCCGGTTTGTAGCATAATTCTTCTTTACGCAGCCACCCTAGTTTCAGGTTTGTAGCATAATTTGGCACATGTTCTGGGCTTACTAAAAAGTTCAAAAAATAAATATGAAAGGGTGAAAATCATCATGATCAAATGCAGTGGCTCGTATATCAACTCTTAAATCTTTTTTCCTTTTTATCAAAATGGGATCAGGGGGCGTAGATGAAACATTTTGATTTAGTGGCTCGAAAATTGTTGTCCCTGTTTTCTAATATCTGAAGATTATCAAGCAGAAAGACTGAAAAAAACTTGACAATTGATACTCTCCATAGATACCAAATTTGCAAATACATTTTAATTGTTGCTCTATCAAATACATAGCCAACACATGCATACATCATTAGCTTAAAGCTTCCAGAATCACATTACAAACACAGAAAGAAACAAAAAAGTGCAGCTAATTTCTTAAATTCCATTGATTGTAATCAGTCTTTCTTCTGTTAACAATATCTCTTCTTAAAGTAAATCTTTCAAGAATAACATAATGTACTTGATTTGCATGCCAAAACAGTACTATAGTACTGTTATATACCGTCGCCAGGCAACACAGCAAACAGCTCACCTACAGTTATCCATACAACTCTAGCTGAAAGTATTTAATTTAAAATTGAAATGTAAGAGAATGATCAGTTAAATTAGGATTCTTGAAAAGTACCAATACATACAATAAACATGAAATGATTTGCGGTATGAGATTGCATACCTTTTAGCAGAATACCATTAATGCTTAAGAATCTCCCCGCAACATAACCTACACATTATATATCCATCTTCTAGCAATAATTTAGTTCAAAAATGACCAAATTAAAGGTGTAGAAAATAATTCTCATTGATTTGTCTATTTTGCGGTATGATTTTGTAGCATTATTTTTCAAATTTAATATGAAGGAATTCGAATTCTAATATATAAAAATGAGTAGTTCGATACTCAATCGAATTGAATCGAATGTTCAAATTAAAATTGATTTTGAGCAAAATATTAAAATATTAATTTAAATCCGGATTAAATCCGAATGAGTAATTATAAATTTGAACCGAACATGATCATATTTATATTATTATTCGTACACAATCGATTCGTTTTTATCCCTACAATTTGACAATCTATTGTAGTTGGAAACACATTCGAACAATTGGTCATGATTATTTAATCTATAACAATAAATTAATATAATAAAAATTAATCCTGCAAATTGTTCCAATAATTGGGTAGAAAACTTTAATTTACAATAAAAAAAGGTGAAGATGCAACTTTAACTTTGAATACTTAAAAAAGAAAAAGTAACTTACGAATACTATTAATTTTTTTTAGGAAGACTAGTGTTTCGATAAAAAGAAATTTCAATGTTTTTTCCCATATAGGCTGTCAATGGATCAGAATTCCGATTTAATTCGAAGCCTTATAATTAAATATGAATTTATACAAAATAAATCCATATTAAAGGTGTAGAAAATCCATAATAAAATCTCCCCACAACATAACCTACACATTATATATCCATCTTCTAGCAATAATTTAGTTCAAAAATGACCAAATTAAAGGTGTAGAAAATAATTCTCACTGATTTGTCTATTTTGCGGTATGATTTTGTATCATTATTTTTCGAATTCTAATATATAAAAATGAGTAGTTCGATTCTCAATCGAATTGAATTGAATGAAATGCGAATATTAATATTCGAATTCAAATTAAAATTGATTTTTAGCAAAATATTAAAATATTAATTTAAATCCGAATTAAATCAGAATGAGTAATTATAAATTTGAACCGAACATAATCTTATTCATATTATTATTTATACACAATCGATTCGTTTTTATCCCTGCAATTTGACAATCTATAGTAGTTGGAAACACATTCGAATAAAAATGGTCATGATTATTTAATCTATAACAATAACTTAATATAATAAAAATTAATCCTGCAAATTGTTCCAATAATTGGGTAGAAAACTTTAATTTACAATAAAAAAAGGTGAAGATGCAACTTTAACTTTGAATACTGAAAAAGAAAAAGTAACTTACGAATACTATTAATTTTTTTTTTACGAAGATTAGTGTTTCGATAAAAAGAAATTTCAATGTTTTTCCCCATATAGGCTGTCAATGGATCAGAATTCTGATTCGATCCGAGGCCTTATAATTGGATATGGATTTATACAGAATAAATCTATATTAAAGGTGTAGAAAATCCATATTAAATCCACATTAAAATCTCCCGGCAACATAACCTACACATTATATATCCATCTTCAAGCAATAATTTAGCTAAAAAATGACCAGATTATAGGTGTAGAAAATAATTCTCACTGATTTGTCTATTTTGCGGTATGATTTTGTACAATTATTTTTCAAGATTATTATGGAGGAATTCGAATTCTAATATATATAAATGAGTAGTTCGATACTCAATCGAATTGAATCGAATGAAATACGAATATTAATATTCGAATTCAAATTAAAATTGATTTTGAACAAAATATTAAAATATTAATTTAAATCCGAATTAAATCCGAATGAGTAATTATAAATTTGAATCGAGCATGATCATATTCATATTATTATTCGTACACAATCGATTCGTTTTTATCCCTACAATTTGACAATCTATTGTAGTTGGAAACACATTCGAACAATTGGTCATGATAATTTAATCTATAACAATAAATTAATCTAATAAAAATTAATCCTGCAAATTGTTCCAATAATTGGGTAGAAAACTTTAATTTACAATAAAAAAAGGTGAAGATGCAACTTTAACTTTGAATACTGAAAAAGAAAAAGTAACTTACGAATACTATTAATTTTTTTAGGAAGACCAGTGTTTCGATAAAAAGAAATTTCAATGTTTTTGCCCATATAGGCTGTCAATGGATCAGAATTTCGATTCGATCCGAGACCTTATAATTGGATATGGATTTATACATAATAAATCCATATTAAAGGTGTAGAAAATCCATATTAAAATCTCCCCGCAACATAACCTACACATTATATATCCATCTTCTAACAATAATTTAGTTCAAAAATGACCAAATTAAAGGTGTAGAAAATAATTCTCACTGATTTGTCTATTTTGCGGTATGATTTTGTAGCATTATTTTTCAAGATTATTATGGAGGAATTCGAATTCTAATATATAAAAATGAGTAGTTCGATACTCAATCGAATTGAATCGAATGAAATACGAATATTAATATTCGAATTAAAATTAAAATTGATTTTAAGCAAAATATTAAAATATTAATTTAAATCCGGATTAAATCCGAATGAGTAATTATAAATTTGAACCGAACATGATCATATTCATATTATTTTTCGTACACAATCGATTCATTTTTATCCCTACAATTTGACAATCTATTGTAGTTGGAAACACCTTCGAACAATTGGTCATGATTATCTAATCTATAACAATAAATTAATATAATAAAAATTAATCCTGCAAATTGTTCCAATAATTGGGTAGAAAACTTTAATTTACAGTAAAAAAAGTGAAGATGCAACTTTAACTTTGAATATTGAAAAAGAAAAAGTAACTTACGAATACTATTAATTTTTTTTAGGAAGACCGGTGTTTCGATAAAAAGAAATTTCAATGTTTTGCCCCATATAGGCTGTCAATGGATCAGAATTCCGATTCGATCCGAAGCCTTATAATTGGATATGGATTTATACAGAATAAATCAATATTAAAGATGTAGAAAATCCATATTAAATCCATATTAAAATCTCCCCGCAACATAACCTACACATTATATATCGATCTTCTAGCAATAATTTAGTTCAAAAATGACCAAATTAAAGGTGTAGAAAATAATTCTTACTGATTTGTCTATTTTGCGATATGATTTTGTAGCATTATTTTTCAAGATTATTATGGAGGAATTCGAATTTTAATATATAAAAATGAGTAGTTCGATACTCAATCGAATTGAATCGAATGAAATACGAATATTTATATTCGAATTCAAATTAAAATTGATTTTGAGCAAAATAATAAAATATTAATTTAAATCCGGATTAAATCCGAATGAGTAATTATAAATTTGAACCGAACATGATCATATTCATATTATAATTCGTACACAATCGATTCGTTTTTATCCTTACAATTTGACAATCTATTGTAGTTGGAAACACATTCGAACAATTGGTCATGATTATTTAATCTATAACAATAAATTAATATAATAAAAATTAATCCTGCAAATCATTCCAATAATTGGGTAGAAAACTTTAATTTACAATAAAAAAAGGTGAAGATGCAACTTTAACTTTGAATACTGAAAAAGAAAAAGTAACTTACGAATACTATTAATTTTTTTTTCAGGAAGACTAATGTTTCGATAAAAAGAAATTTCAATGTTTTTCTCCATATTGGCTGTCAATGGATCAGAATTCCGATTCGATCCGAGACCTTATAATTGGATATGGATTTATATAGAATAAATCTGGTCCGATAAAAATCAGATCCAATAAGAATCCGATTCATTTAATATAGATATGAATTTTACATGATCCGATCTGTTAAGAATCCGATCTGAATAAATATAATTATATAACTATATATTTTATTATAAATTAATATTAATATAATTAAAATTATAAAAATAATGTATAATTTTCAAATCATATAATATCCAAAATCCTTTAGTAGTATTTTATAATATAACTTGAAAAAAGTAGTACGTTTGTTATAAATACGCTATCATTGTATTACATCTTAAATTGAATTTATTTTTTAATTTTAATTATTTTAATGCTTAGAGTTCATATCTTGATCATTCTAATTTTATCTAGTACATTTCAGGTAGTACATTTCAGGATTAATAGATATTTATTTTTGATTTTTAATGTTCCATGTTTCTTGTATTTCTACATCTTAAAATCGTTTGTTTTATCATTTTAGATTTTAATGTTAATGTTTATTTTATTTTTAAAAAATATTAACAGCGGGATTATATATCCGATCCAATCGTCTATGATTCTAATAAAGCGAATATTGATAGGTCGTAAAAACATCCGATACTTAATCTAATTCAATCAAAAAATTTAAATAAATTTCAATATAGATTTAAACTGATTCGATTTAAACCCGATCAATTAACATGCCTACCCTTATAACAAAAACTTTCAAAATTGAGCCTTGAGCAGAACACTTGTAACTAAAATTTGGCTCCTGATGAATCGAGTTATGATTTGGTCCAAAAAAAGTGGGTACCAGGAAAGTAAAAAAGAAAGCTAAGCGAATCAAGAAGCAAAATGTAAAGGTGTATCCTTTATGATAATGGGATGGGAATTTGTTCCATCAAACACTATGCATTGTTATATTCGTTTTTACTTTCTTTTTTGGACTGGAAATGGAAGAGAATATTTTAAAGTTGTTTCACCTGACCCATCCCTTTTTTCATCTTAAAAAGACAGAAGGAGAGAGACGCTAATTAAGTTATTTTAGCATGTAATCGTACAATTAGGCTCAAATTAAACATCCATTGTACTATTTTTGTGTACCATACATGTACTATTTTTGTGTGTACCATACATCCAATGTCAAAAAAATGATGGTACAAATATATGGTAAAAAGATTCTTTAATAATATCATTATGTTGTCAATCGTACAAAGATTCTTTAATAATATTATTATGTTGTCGAAAAATGCTATATTAACTGGCGAAAAATGGTACATTCTTCCCTTGAAATTAATGACATTTTTTATAAGAGAGCTGGTATACATATTCTTAGTGTGTATATCATTTGTTTGAAATCAGATCAAACTATTCTTAATAAATATTCAATTTAAGTTATCATTATGCAGAAAAAGAATTACTTAGTTAAAATATTAACAAAAGGTGAACATTATAAATCAAGATTATAAACATATCAACTTATTTTATTAATCACCAGGAACAATAATAATAATAATGTACAATAATGGCGCTGCAGCGGAATACAATAATATTTGATTGAATTAAAGTTTTCTACATATACAATTTCCAGGCGGTAATACTTAATCACCTCCTTGATACCTCCTTAATCATGTGATCTTTGCTGTCTGGACATAAATCCCACGTACCTGATCATCGATGTGTCAAAAATTATATATGCAAACACCAATCTGTGTATGAATCATTATATAAAAACTAACCTAGATACATGTACATATATATCAGATTACCAAGCAGACTGAAACTGGTTTAAACAGTGCTACTTGGTCATACAGATAAAGACATATGTGCACAGTATATTTGTTTAAAAAATCTTTGTTTATCAGCTACTCGTATAGTATATCATCTGCATATGCATGTGTACAAACATCTTGTTGCTGTTCCAAGTGATTCGACGGTCGGTTGACTGAAAGTACAAGGGACGAAATGCACCCATGATTTACACACATATAATTCTTGTCCATATGAGCTTATAATTTAATTCCACATATGCATATATATATTACATTAATCATTGTAATAGAGGGAAAAATTAAACAAGACATTAAACTTGCATATAACGAACAATTGAAGAGCAAACTAAACTAGAAAACTTAGAAAAATCAAAAAGGGGGAAGTGGATCTACGCATATATAAAGGTCATATTAAAAATAACATATATAAACTGCAGTTATGATTGTTAAAAGAGAATAGTTAAGAGAGCGTGAAGAAGATGTAGGAGAAAACTTGTAAGATATGGGGCATGCTTGGCTCACGGTACGCCACCCGCCAAAGGCAACCTCTAAACCAGATTGGTCTCTACGTGTGGCATACAGGGAGCCAGGCATGCTAAGTTTTACTCCCTCTTTTCTTCATTCTCTCTCTATCTACATATATTTCAGATATTATTGTAACTACTAAATATTAATACTATATATGAATGATTCAGGATCAACACAATGGTAAAGAATAGGAATGATGAAGATTTTTTCTTAACTCATGTATATCAGGCTTTGATTTGATTCTAAAAGAGATTACATACATTTATAAATACAGGAAGGTTTGTATATATAAGGAGAGAAGGAGAGAATAGAGAATTGAATGAGATGATGGACTATTGATAATGAAGACTTGCAATTTATAGAGCAAGGTCAGGCCGTGACTTACTACTCTACGTAGGGTTTTATTATCCTTGATACTATACGCTCCCTCAGTCTTCTTACCATGTTAAACATATTATCTAACATTGTCAAATAGTCACTTTATTATTACCGATTGAAATATTTTATCCTATTACTGTAACTCATTCCCTAGAAAAACATTTATGATTTTATTTTCTCCTTTTGGAAAGTTTTCTCTCGAGGATCAAACAAGAAAAATGTCACGGATATCAAATACATGTCGATTTTAATTCCCAAATGTTGAGTTATTAAAATATTATTGATTATTGATTGTTGTGATGGATTCTCGTACATATGTATGAATATTTCAAATAAAATCATATCATGTGTTATTTGAGAACATTTTTGCGATCGATAGTATATATGTAGCATTATTCTTAAATAAAATGGACAGTTATACTAACATTATGATGATCAATCAAAATATTTCAAAATGTCACGATGTCATTATTTTCCAGAAAATGCAAGTAAATCTAAAAATTTAAATATCCGTCCTCAATTTTTTACTAAATTTTAGATTAAAATCTAGAATTAGGCTACGATCATGGATAAATAAAAGAAGAAATTATCTAACGTGTATTCAAGAAGTTTAATTAATAATTTTTGATTAATTTATTTTTATTAATAGGGCCACGCTCCGTTTAGAACAGATATTAATATGAGAAAACATAATTATTTTACAGCAAAAAAAATATTATAATGAAAATGTGTAAAATATGAAAAATAATTGTTCTGCACTTTGTAAGTCACTGTTCTCACTATTCTCATATAAAAACTGTTTTGGGCTGAATCATACCCTTTATTAATAATAAATAATAATGGATCCTCAACTAATTAAAATTTAAAAGAATACTCTTATAATTAGCACAGGTGCAACCCCCCTCTTTCTTCATCTTTTTTAGTGAGAAATGTCCCTGTCCTACTGTTACTTTCCATATGAATTGGCGTCATAGTTTCTAAATAAGATGAAGCCTCGTGATCTTCGGATAGATATGCGTACAAGATTTCCGCGTGTAGACGATATATATATACAACTCACACACATACATTACACACACATATATTGCGATTGTTTTCCAGCAAGGAATGCAGACAGATTTGAAGGGTTTATAACTTTTCCTTTTATATTCATTCATCACTAACGAAAAAGGCCAACAAGTGCAGTGGTTGAGCCATTGGCCTCCTTTGAAGGAGGTCAGGGGTTCGACTACTGCGTGTGCGTGAGTTTCTTAGTTTGTATTAGGTTTCCTTTCTGTATTTGTAATGGCCGGGGTCCTTCGGAAACAGTCTCCCTATTGTAATAGGAGCATGGTCTGCGTACAACTACCCTCCTCAGACACCACTTTGAGTAGTATTATAACTGAGTAAGCTAAGTTTTACTCACGAAAAAGAGAAGACTGCTTTTCATTTTCTTAATCACTTTGTCAGGATTGATTCCAGATTTTTCTGATTCTCCCTCCCACCCCCTTATCACTTTATTTCACACCTTTCTTATATTTTTAAGTTTGTTTATTTCTCACTTTATCTTTTTTAACTACTTACAAGCGCCAAATACTTTATACAAGTTCTTGGTCAATATTTTTCAACTTTATTGTAACAATCATTTTAACTTAGTTAATACTCCTTATGTCCTCTGGGTAGCCATTCTTTTAGCTCTTTTTGTCTCATTAAATCTGGTTCATTTTTGGTTAATCTTTAGCTGTTTTTGTCCCATTAAATATGGTCCATCTTTGATTAATACGAAGGGTGATGGAATAGCTACACTGAAAAAAACAACAGTTAATAAGTATATCATGTTAATGATTTTGTTATATTAATGGTATATATTTTGATAATCATTAGTATTAATTTGAATAGATCAAACATAAAATTTATTTTTAATGAATAGATAAGTCTGCAGAAAATCATCTAAGATTTTAATAAATTTGTATAAAAAAATTAACAATAATTTTGGAAATCTAAACATATTATTATATCTCGTGTAATCATACATAATCCTCTTTTAATCTTAATTAATTACCTGTAATTATCTGTGACTATCCTCAAAAATATCAATCTCAAAAGCATCAAGTGCTTTTTAGAAATCCAAAAAATGTACTCCCTCCGTCTTATAATATGTTTCCTGTTTTTAAAAACACGTTTGTCAACGCACATTTTTGATCGTTAATATCTTAAATTTCGTATTGTTACTAAATATAAAAAGTTCACTATATTAAAGTACTAACAAATACGAATCCAACCAGATCAGACTATATTTTATCTTATAAATTATGCGTAAATTAATAATCAACCGCTTATAATGAACAGTGTGCAAAGTCAATATAGGAAACATAAAATGAGACAGAAGGAGTATATTTTACATGTGTCAGTGTGACATGTAAAGAAATGTTTGTGAATCAAAAAAATGTTTTCAAAAACTTTTTTAAAAATCACATACTTTATTCCCACTAATTGATATAATAATTAATGATGGATCCAGCATATATTCATATGAATTATTTAATTAAAATATTTCATTTTACCAACTATATACCTACTATATTATTTTAAAAAAGAATTTGGAATTTTTTTTATCCCCTAACATTGCAAATCAGTAAGCTCCTTATTTCATGGATATATCCGCATGCTCTTTGAATGATCTTAAATATTGTTATTTGTATTGTTTTATGTGATTGACAACATGACTTTGTAATTACCACGACCCTTAAACCATTTCTCTCTTGTGTGTTAATAAAAACAATCATTTCTCTCTTCTGTACCTATGAACCTCCGTCTTTTTTTACTCCAATATCTCTTACTCCCTCTGTCCCTCTTGGCACATTTGTAAAAAAAAAATTATCCCTAAATAATTGTCACATTCCTTGTTCCAATACATACTTTTACCAATTTTTCCATATATACCCCTTTATTTCTAATACCAATATTGTGTTTTTTGCAAATGTGCCAACTAAAAAGGACGGAGGGAGTAGCTAGCAAGTTCTTTTTCTAATTTCTTTTGAATAAATAAATTTTTATATCTTCCAAATAATTGAATAAGTATTTTGTTTTAATTAACAAATTTTAGGAAGAAGGAAGAAGTTCAAATCAATCATGGAATTATGGGAGTAATTAAATCTACAAATCAAACATTTAGATAAAAATGTTGGTAACCTTTTCACATCACGCGAGTCTCAAAATACTTATTTATCGGTCCAATGCTTTCTCAACTAGAAATCACAGGGTCACATACTCACATTCCCACCCATTACTCTCGCTTGTAATTAAACTGTAATTTTCACATAAAAGTTTAGTTAAAAGTGACCGATTTAACAAAGAAAAAGAAGCATATTGCACATGTCATTAAATTATTTTATAAAAAAATTTTTAGATAAGGGTAGTATTACATTCCACAAATTAGTTTCTATTTTTTTCGAAATGATTTGTATAGAGGGTGGAGGATGATACGAACAGAATGACAATTTTTAACTATGATAATCAATGCTAATATAAGAAAATTTATTTAATTATAATCAATTAAAATAACATACATAATATTTAAAATAATTTAAAAATGAATTTTTCTGTAACACTTTTTTAGGGAAAATGTTACTTGCAACCTTTTGGCATCACTCCTTTCATGATTCTATTAGAGCATCTCCAACGGGAATAGCTAAAATTGGTTGGCTAAATTGGACCTGTAGGACATTATGTAAAATTTGTTGAATCTGTAAGACATTTTACTTCAATGGTATTAGCTATATTGGTTGGCTATATTTTAAAAATAGTATGTTATTAATAATTTAGGTTGTTATAAATAGAATATATCACTTCAATATGGTAATGAATGATGTGGAATCTTCTTACAGATTTCTTACAGCTATATAGAGGTTCGACAAATATAGCCAACCTGTAGAAATTATCTAAAATTATAGCTAACAGTTTTGACCCATTGGAGTTCAAGTTTTTTTTAGATAATCTCTATAATTTTATTTATGGTATCTTTTATCTAATTTTAGCTAAGGATTTCTTGTGGTCGGAGATGCTCTTATATCTATGTTATGTTTGGTAATCGATTACTTATTTCTCGGTCCAATGCTTCGTCGAATAGAATAGTCATAGGGCCACATTTCCATTAATCACTGTCAGTTTGTAAATTGTTAAGTTCACACAAAAGTTAAGTTAAAAAAGTAACTATTTAATACAGATCACCAAATTATTTCGTAATACTTGTAGTCTTGAATAATAATTTGTTACAAGTGAATGAATTAATTTGTAAACCTTTTTTCTTTAGAAAAAATGAAAAAAGATCCTATATATGTATTTAGGAGAGTTATATAATTATATAGTTTATTTTAATAATAAAATTATAAATATTCAATCAAGTTTTATAATTAAAAAAAATAACTCTCATATATTAATTTTAAAATTTTTATATCACAATTAAGTTAAATGAATACGTACTTAAGAACATTAATCTTATTTTATTACAAACATAAAATACTATTAAAATTGTTTTATACCGTGGGGATTATATACATTATGCACCCAAAAAATTGCAAAACATGTGTATTTGCAAAGAATGTTCAATAAACATTATTATTTTATTCGAAATCTAAAAAATTACATATGATTTGCAACGAGCATGTTTTGAAAAACAATACATTCCGCAATATTTTGTTTGAACATACATAATTTTTAAGATTTTTAATACAATTTGTAAAACATATATGATTTTCAAGATTTTCAATAAAATAAATGAAATAATGAATTTCAATTTTCAATTTTCAATGAATAAATTTTTACAATTTTTTGACTAAAATTTTGGTTCCCACCAAACTTAACTCTTGTTTTATAAGTTAATTATTTTAACTCTTACTAGCCCATAGATAGGGCTGGAAAACGGATAATACGGATACGGATACAGCTATATCCGAATCCGGATCCGTTTTTTACAACCGTATTCGTATCCGTATCCGAATCCGGGAATATCCGAAAAAACTTTATCCGGATCCGAATTCGGCAAATATTATCCGGATACGGATAATATCCGGATTCGAATCCGTTTTGCAAAAAAAGAAATTTTTTTTGTGAAATTTGCATTATTATAAAAAATAGGCATATTTTGCAAAAAAAACAAAAACAAAAAAACAAGCATATTAAAGAGATACTCGGTTCTAATTTACAAATTACAAAAATCATATACATTATCCAAATTTGCATATGCAAATTTATATCAAAATAACTTTATTACACATCATTATCTCTAAATAACTTGCAAATTCATCAAAAATAAGTGGGCCTATAACTATAAGTGTATGTATAAAAATATATAAATGGGCTTATAACTATGAATGGGTTTAAAATATATAATTATATATTATATATATTAAAAATATATTATATATAATTACTTTCGGATACGGATATTTTCGGATACGGATGCGCCTATATCCATATCCGTATCCTAAACTCTCGGATTCAGATACGGATAATATCCGGTTGACTCCGGATACGGATAATATCCGCTTTTTTCCGGATACGAATACAGATATTTCGGACGGATATCGGATTTTTCGAATTTTTTTCCAGCTCTACCCATAGATTCTCTTCTGGGTCATTAAAAATTCGAAAATCTTACAAGCATGCAAGTATTCAGACAGACCACAGTTGAAAATTGGTAGTACTTGTTACGATTATATTCTTTGCTTTATAATAAGACAGTCAATGTTGACCAGATGAAATGATGAAAGTTTGACGACAGAAACATACAGCATAAAGAAAAGGTTGATGGAAGAAGCGCCTTGGCTCGTTGAGTGTACCCCCAACTTCATCATTGTGTTTTTACCTTAATCCCGTGGATTACGCTTTAATTAAGAGTATGTTAATGATAACTACGTACCCATTACACAACTAATTATGATTGTTTAATTATCATTATGTTTTATTTGAAAACCGAAATTGTTTTGGGCGTGTCTCTCCTTTTGGAGTGGTTGTTTGTCTCTCATTTTTGGAGTGTTTTTAAGTTTTTGATTAATTATGTCTGGTTTTGTTCGGTGTTGGGTTTGTTGAGAATGATTTTGCTGATGTTTTTGAGAATCTGGAAAGTTCGCATCGAAGCTGGGACGGTGACGATTATTGCAAGAGCACACCACTCACAACCAAAGATTGTTCTTCTTTTGGGGGTTTTCACTTTCGGCATGTCTATAGCTGGTATCCGGCATGTAGATAGCTGGGGTGTTGTTCATCCTTTGGAGGTTTTCGCTTTCGGCATGTCTATAGCTGGTATCCAGCATGTAGATAGCTGGAGTGTCATTCCTCTAATATCAGTTTATGCAATTGAGGCTTCTGAACACCGGGCTAACAATGGTTCTTATGTGATGTGATGCGGTCAATTGTTATACCGCTGCTTTCAGGGATGTTGGTGCAGTTTGTATTGCTTAGGATGTCTTCGAATTCGTTTTTAGCTTCAAAAACTATTAAGTTCTGTGTGTTAAACGATCAGGAAACAAATTATTTGTTTTTTCAACCTGGTTGTATCGACAATCGGGATTTATCCTGCTGTTTTTTATTGGGTTGGTTTTGATTCAGTAATAAAATTCTCAACTTTTCGTCAAAAAAAAATGCAAATGATATTTTCTCATAACTTAATTAAATTAATTACTTATATATAAACATATAAGTTCTATAAAAAAGGATGCTAATATATGAACACATGATTGCATACCCTGTAGATTTTTAAGATTGATATAACAGAAGTCACACTACAGCTTTTGTTTCTCGACAATAATTTCCTAAATTAAAATCAAAGTTTCACATGCTTATAATAAAAAAAATTAATATACACGGCAAATATAAATGTGTGGAATCATCAATTTCATTTATTTTTAAAATCACTGAATCTTGTGATAAGATTACACATAAAATATGTAACTAGAATTAATTTTAATTAACAAGTATCTTAACAAAAAGAGAGAATTATAAGCCACAATTTTTCTTACCAATAATTCTGGTGAAATATTCGTCCCATCTTGAAATTTACCAAATCTATAAGTAATACCATAAGTGATTTTTTATTTGTATTAAAATCAAAAAACATAATTAAATTGTATTAAGATGAAAAGGACTTGTTAAAAGAAAGACTAGAAATAGGTATGTTAAAAAAATTCGAAAAATCCGATATACATTCGAAATATATGTATTCGTATTCCAAATTAATTGGATATTATCCGTATTTGGATCCGACAATTTCGGATATGGATATGGATATAGGCACATCCATATCCGATAATATTCGAATCCAAAATTATACATATAAATTATAAATTTTATATTGAGATTTAGATTTAGATTCTTATAATTTAGAAATTAATATTTTCTTTATTCATCAAATAATTTATTTATATGAGATAAATATATTTGTAACATAATGTAGGTATAAACTTACATAAATATCATATAAATTCAATATTTTAAGAATAACAAAAATATACATAAGAAGTTATGTTAAAATTATTTTTTTAAAATAAAAAAATAAAACATGCCAAAGTAAATTATATTTTTTATTTAGTTTTAGAAAAGTTAAAAATATATTTTTTTTTATTAATTTTATATTTTTTTTTAATAAAACTAAATTTAAGATAGAAAAATCTGAATGGAAAACGGATTCGGATCCAGATAATATCCATCGAATTCAGATTCATATATTTTTTAAAATTATTTTCGGATCCGGATACAGATTCGAATTTTAGGATTTGAATACTGGCAAATCCGCATCCAAAATATCCGTTTATCAACCCAAACTAGAATATATGTACTAGATAAACTTGTTGTAGCAATAGAAATTACGTGATTAACTTTACTATAATTTTTTACGCATATTCTGATTTTTCCTAGTTGACGGAAAAATTTGGTAACAACAAAGTTTGAGGTTCGTCGCCGGAATCAAGATCTATGACGGTGGTTCTTCATCGAAAAAGTAGTCGGAGTGTAGTGGCTCTGATGAATTGGGGGTTGAGATTGAGAGGGTTTTTGGTGGTGGCTCGTAGAGCTCTTTGCTTCTATCCCCCTCAATTTGCCTACGTACCTCTATATTTATAGAGGATCAAGGCCACGTAGTTCTTGGAGAGCAAGAAACCCAATTGAGCTTGGATTGACAGTCCAGCTTCACGAATAAGGAAACTTCCCCCGTCGAGGATTAGTCCTTTCCGCTACTAGCTATCTCTTGATTTCAAGGACATAGGTATAGCCATGGTTTACCCCAAGTGCAGAACGCATCCTTGTCCCCCAAATGAGAAGCACCCACCAGATAGCAGGACAAGTGATATAGAACTTTTAGGTGCAAAGTGTAAGATTACCCCGAAGTTCCCGAATGAGGACGCGCTCATTGATAACAGGAACAGAGCTCCAAAGCACACACTAAAAAGTACCCATCTTTCCATATTTTCCATATGAGGGCGCGCCCTCTGTGTATAAGAAAGGGTCTTTAAATCCAGGAATACCCCTGGAGGCCTTCTATGACAGACATCCCCCTCCTGGTATACCCCAGGAGAGAATTCTTCAATAATCTCTTCTAAAACTAACAAACATCCTTTTTGATTGCTTTTATGTCTCTCAGGGCGCGCCCTCCACGTACGGGAGGTGAGGGCGCGTCCTCCTTCTGTAAATCTTTATCAAAACCCGAATTTATCTAAGAAACCCCCAAATTGAACCCAATTTGACCTGAATCTAGAATAAAATACCTGTGTGAGATTTTGGGCATAACAACTACCCCATAATTCCATGTAAAATCGAAGATGATGCATGGAATTTCAATCTTAAACAACACCAAAATTTTTGTAGCTTTTCTTCTCCAGGGCGCGTCCTCATTCTTCTTATCTTCAAGATTCTATGCGGAGGGCGCGTCCTTAAATTCTTCAATCCAAAATTTTATCTCCTTGACAACTCTAGTTTTGGTTTCTTTGTAGAGGAATAACACAAATGCACCATATCTCTAAGCTTACAAGAGCTAACTCGGCGTAAGAAATAAGAGATATTATGCACAAGTGTAAACCTCTCACAAGGCTCGCACTAAAGCAAAATATATATATATATATATATATATATATATATATATATACATATATACATATATTTACAGAGGGCGCGCCTTATGAAATTAAGGCGTACAGACCCCTTCAGCTGTCATCCACATACACTTCCATGGTCTTTCCAATCAAATCTTTGAATCATCATGTTCACCAATATTTGACAAGTTCCCTCCGCATTAATCAAGCCAAAGGGCATTCCAATGTTGCAGTAAAATCCTCTATCTGTGATGAAAGAAGTGTGCTCCTGATCAGGTTCATATATGGAAATCTGATTATAACTCGAATAAGCATCTATGAAACTCAAGAAAACATGCCCTGCTGTTGCATCTACTAACTGATCAATCCGAGGAAGAGGAATACTATCCTTAGGGCAAGACTTGTTCAGATTAGAGAAATCTACACAAGTCCTCCATCTCCTATTAGGCTTCTTAACGAGAATCGGGTTAGCTAACCACTCTGGGTAGTAAGACTCTTTAATCAAGCCAACGTTTAACAATCTATCAACTTCTTCCTTTAATGCAATAGCTCTTTCCCCACTTATCGGATGTCGCTTTTGCCTAATATCCTTTTTGTCAGGATTTATATTCAGGTGATGACACATGACCTTTGGGTCAATGCCCGCCATATCATCATGACTCCAAGCAAAAACATCTGAATCCCTAGCATCCGCAATTGAGATTGTATCTTATGTTGAATCAGTCTTTTCCACCGGTTGAGGCATTCTTGGATCAAAACCAAAATCAAAATTTCGAGGGTCTTCAATCATGGCATCATCCTTGGAGGGCACATCCTCATTAAGAGGGAAGTCTTCCTCGACAAGGGCATTAGCCAGGCCTTCCAATAACATCCTTCTTCCCTCGATCTGCTCACCTTTAATATTGATTGATATTATGTCATCGAGACTTTATTCTTCAATCTCTTCTAGAATCCCATCTTGAAAGATAGCAGACACGAGTACCTGAGGGCCCGCCCTCTAAGTGGACGCCTGATAAGCGTGTATTTAATCTTAATATTGTCCCTACATTTAAGTTATTTTGTAATGATTTGGATTTTTATTTAATAAATTTTAATGTTTTATTGTAGTTATCAAGGAGGAATTATAATAAAGGAGGGCTTGGAGCTTAAATAGCAAGAGTTGAAAATTAATTTGATAAAATTCGGATTTTATAGGTCGCTTGCGCAGTCTACACTGTTTGGGCCATATCTGGAGTTCCAGAAGTCCGTTTTAGATGATTCAATAGCCCACGGAAAGCTTATGAGAAGGGCTTTAATTTAGAAGTGATCTTGATATCAGAATCCAAACGTATCAGCCTAGAAACAGAGCCCAAAAATCAGCTACGAATTTTCTTTCTTGGAATTCAATTCTGATTAGTAAATCTTCTTGTATTTGTATTAAATAATTAAAAATAATATTGTTAGATATAATATTAGAGAGATCAGACCTAGAGACAAGGAGCCGCACAAGGGAGGAAGAGGAGAATCCATTAACAAGAAGAATTCAGCCATTGAAGACATTCAATTGGCTTTGTTTTCTCTTTATCTTTTTATATCTCTTCTTATGATTATGTGTTGGTTAACTTTGGATAATTTTGATACCTTGATTATGAACTAAATTTATTGAGTTGAGATTTTTATGGAACACTAGTATGGGAGTGTTGGTATTTTGATAAGAAGTACTATTTGCAGTTCACAGTTTATTCATTCAAGTGGATTTCATGTTATATATTTGCTATTATTTGGCCAACACTAGTAGATATTTGAGTTAATTGTAATATTGAGAAGGTTATGGTTAATTGACATAATACTTAAATGGTGCATGAGTATATCTGTTGATATTAATTTTGTGATGGTATAAACATATATCGTTACATTGCATAACCGTGTAAAATTGGTGCTTTACTGTATTCTGGAAGTTGAATTGGGCATAGACATATGTTAATTTAATTACAGAATCTATAACATAGTGATTTCGAGAGAAACCTATGATCTATGAATTTTTGGTTAGTAGATTGTGATCTTGCTATGGTATTACACTACTTTATTGCGACATAAACATATTAGGGGGAATAATTATCTCGACTTAACTTCTCGTATCGAAAACTCTCATAACTCTCTTATCTAGTACAATATAAATTAGTTAATTTAGTTTTTACTTAATTAGTTTAGTTAGAAAAACCAAACTCAATTCTTGCGTTCTATAACTGAATTGTTCGATATTAGTTGCGATTTATACGAATAGACAGTCCTTGAGGAACAATATCTGGTATTTACTATTGTATTACTTGCTTGCGATTGTGTACACTTGCACATCTGTATTTTACGCAACAATTTTTGGCACCGCTGCCGGGGACTGTTAAAGTATTTATTGTAAAATTAATAATCTTGCAGTTTGGTTTGTTTTGTGGTTCTTACGTTGATAACTCTTGTTTTTTTCAGGTTAACAACATAGAGTTATGTATTCTCCATATGCAATGGATATGGTGTATGACGAAGAGTGTGCTGCACAAGATCATGGACTTCTTTCGTTGCAGAGTAGATTATCTTCTGTTTCACAGATGATTAAGAATATGAGCATAGGAATGAATCAACCTATGTGGCAACCAATGAGTCCACCATGGAGCCAAGCTGGCAATGTTTCGTGTGTTTATTGTTGCGGTGCTCATACTTATGACTACTGTCCTTCTAATCCGGATTCAATTTGCTTTGCGGGAAATCAAAATTGGAGTAGCTCATATTCCGATTCTTGCAACCAGGCATGGACGCAACCTCCCACTAATTCATGGAGCAATGAAGGAGCTTATCTTGGAACTTTATCAATGAACTCTAGCTATTCATATTTTCAACAACCTCAACAACAAGAGCCTAAAGAAGAAGATCAACATAGTTCTCTAAAAACTTTGTTGATGCAAGCTATAGAGAATCAATCAAATTTATTGAGGAACTTAGGGAATCAAGTTGAGGAGCCAGTTGATGAGATAAAGAATCAAATGCCTGGTTATCTTTGTTAATCATGAAGTTATTGGGAAGGAGTATTCAGAGCCCGTGGTTATAGAAAGTAAAGAAGATGTTAAGGTCTCTCAAACTACATCTGTTGATGAAGGATGTGTAGAGGAATCTTCAACAATATCTATAGAGGATGTTCTAGTTTCTGATAAATTAGAGCATAATTCATATGAAGATCCACTGGAACAACCCATGATTCTAGATTCTGGAGATGAGAATAATGAAGAGGAGCATCTAGCTTTGTTGGAGCTTAATTCACAATGTGCAGAAATAATGCATTGTTTTGAGTCATTGGTAGTGCTGCCTGTAGAAGTAAAACCTCCAAAAGCCTCTATCAAGGAACCACCTGATTTGGAACTAAAGTTGATCTCCTCTCATTCTGAAGAGGTTTATTCGAGCTTATTTTCAACATCTTCTATCATCATCTCAGCATAATTACCTCTGGACAAGAAAGTTGGAAGGAAATTTCAAATTTTCGTGATAGTATGTGCTCTATAAATGTGCAAATCTTGTTAATGGACACTACAATAGGTTCTTTTGATAATCAAAGAACATCTTCGACTTTATCGATCATTATCTCAGCAAATTTACCTCATGATAAGGAAGAATTGTTTTTAGAGGTTTTACAAAAGCACAAGTCAGGTAGTGGATGGATGATCTCAAATATTTATGATATTATGTATTCTTTGGATATGCAAATATGGCGTGAGAACAATGTCACGTGTACTTTTGAGGAGCGAAGAAGGTTGAAACTTATCATCAAAGACATGGTCCCAAAGAAGATAATTAAATGGCCATATAGAGATGCGGTGCAGAATTTTACACTACGGTGTGAAATTATCAAGTAAAAAGCCCATTGCCATGTCTAGCTACAGACTTTAAAGAAAGGCGCTTCTTGGGAGGCAACCTAAGACTATAGTATTAGATAGATTTTTTTTTTATTTTAACAAGGTGCCTTATGAATTTTTTTGATAAGTTTCAGGGAATAACATATTTTAAGAAACTAATGGAAAGGGTGCTAAAGTGAAAAATCCGCAGGAATTTTTCTGGTTGAGATAGCTGTCTTGTTTTTGCGTTTTTCGGAGTTCCAAAGGTCGGATCGCCCCAAATTTTGGACAGCATCTTCCTTACTCCATTATCTAAATTCTGAACGGTGGAGATCGGATTTGGAGGTCCAGGAGGTCAATTTATATAGTTCTGGGCAGAGGTATTTGCACCATGGGTTCGCATAACCTCCCCGTGGTGCATCGACTTGGAGCCAAACACTTCAAGTATTTTTCACGCGACACTTCTTGCTTATGCATAGGGGAGTATTTATATATTTTTTTGGTATTCTTTTTGTATTTTTTAGATATGTTTTAGTAGTATAATTATTAGTTCATTGGGGACAATGAATCACTTAAGTGTGGGGATGGGTTCCCAATGTTAAGAAAACTAAAAAAAAATTTAAAAATTAGAAAAACACAAAAAAAATTATAAAATTTAAAAAAAAGTGATTGCCTTGTCAATATAGCATGTTTATAAGGATAAGTACACACCGTGTAGGCTAATTATTCGAGTGTCGTATATATGTCTCCTTAGCGTAAATACCTTATGCATGATGATGTCTTGTTTGTGCTTGCGAAAATTTATAACTTGAATGTAAGTCATTGTCAATTTTGATGAGTATGGCATGCTATCACCATGTGAGATCTTGAGCCTTAATTTGCGATTGATATATCTTTTATCAATCTATTTTTTGTGAGTTATTCGTCATTGTATGTGTTGCTCTAGAACTTGATTTAAACCAGGTCGTGCACATATTGATATTGTGTATTGTGTAAAAATGATAAAGGCACTAGGATTAACCGTATTTTCCCAAACAATGCCTGAAAAAATAATCCTTAATGAGCCCCCTTGATCTGTATCCTTTTTCTTTTGTATATCACCATCTAAATTTTGAGCTTATATATTTCTTTTTTTCTTGATTTACTAGTAGAGCATTGTGATGTATACATGAGATTGGTAAAATATTGAGTGTGGGGATATCTTTGTTATTTTGCGAAATTTTTGGTGGGAATTGAATTGGTTTGGCTACTTTCTCTCCGTGACACCTCAATAGAGTCACAAAGGTCAAAATAATAAAAAAGGGAGGAAGCAAGGGAAAAAAAGAATAAAAAGGAAATCTCTATGTGAAAAATAAAAAGAAGAGTATATGTTCAATGGTTCTTACAATGTGAAATTATGAGTTTACATTTGTATGTGGGATGACATCTCAAAGTTAGTTTCATATTGAGTGCTGCAAGTATATAGGAACATTATGCTCTATTAGTTGTTAAGTTTAGCCACTTGTTAGCCTATTTCTTTGATTTCCTACCCTCACACCTAAGCCTCGTTACAACCCTTGACAAAGACCTTTTGATTTATATGAACACGAAATCTAGAGATTTTGGTGGACAAGCAAGCTTGTGGTAGCACATTTGCATTTGATTGAACTTGAGTGATACAGTTACACCTAAACACTTGTGTGATTTGAGTGTTTGTGAGGTTATTTGCCATCCTAATCATGCTATCTTCTTGTTGATTGAGACTTTGATGTTGTTCTTGATATTTTAGTCTTTTGAGACTATGTGTGCATGCTTGAATAGTTATGTTGGTGTGTAAAGTTGAGTAATCGCATTATATGACATCTATGAGCTATTATATGAATAAGTTTGCATGTGTGGAGTGTTATGATATATTTCATGTTTGAGACTTAGCAGTCAGAATAAAAATTAGGAATTTTGTGGGTAAATTCACCACAAACCCTCACGAGACCTTACTCGTCCACTAGGGCTACCTTGGGGTTTAAAGGGCTTATTGCATATGCCAAATGCAACCGTGATTACCTACGAAAATGGTATTAGTTAGTTAGGATTTAGTTTTTTCTTTATTCTTTGCCCGAGGACGTGCAAGATGCTAAGTGTGGGGATGTGATAAGCGTGTATTTAATCTTAATATTGTCCCTACATTTAATTTATTTTGCATTGATTTGGATTTTTATTTAATAAAATTTAATGTTTTATTGTAGGTCTCAAGGAGGAATTATAATAAAGGACGGCTTGGACCTTAAATAGCAAGAGTTGGAAATTAATTTGATTAAAATTCGGATTTTATGGGTCGTTTGCGCAGTCTACACTGTTTGAGCCATATCTGGAGTTCCAGAAGTGTGTTTTAGATGATTCAACAGCCCACGGAAAGTTTATGAGAAGGGATTTAATTTAGAAGTGGTCTTGATATCAGAATCCAACCGCATCAGCCCAGAAACAGAGCCCAAAAGTCAGCTACAAATTTCCTTTCTTGGAATTCAATTCTGATTGGGAAATCTCCTTGTATTTGTATTAAATAATTAAAAATACTATTGTTAGATATAATATTAGAGAGATAAGACCTAGAGACAAGGAGCCGCACAAGGGAGGAAGAGGAGAATCCATTAACAAGAAGAATTCAGCCATTGAAGACATTCAATTGGCTTTGTTTTCTCTTTATCTTTTTATATCTCTTCTTATGATTATGTGTTGGTTAACTTTGGATTGTTTTGATACCTTGATTATGAAATAAATTTATTGAGTTTAGATTTTTATGGAACCCTAGTTATGGGAGTGTTGGTATTTTGATAAGAAGTACTATTTACAGTTCACAGTTTATTCGTTCGAGTGGATTTCATATTATATATTTGCTATTGTTTGGCCAACACTAGTAGCTATTTGAGTTAATTGTAATATTGAGAAGGTTATGGTTAATTGACACAATATTTAAATGGTGTATGAGTATATCTGTTGATATAAATTTTGTGATGGTATAGACATATATCGTTACCTTGCATAACCGTGTAAAATTGGTGCTTTATTGTATTCTGGAAATTGAATTGGGCATAGACATATATTAATTTAATTACAGAATCTATAACATAGTGATTTCGAGAGAAACCTATGATCTATGAATTTTTGGTTAGTAGACTGTGATCTTGCTATGGTATTACACTACTTTATTACCGACATGAACATATTAGGGGGGAATAATTATCTTGACTTAGTTTCTCGTATCTAAAACTCTCATAACTCTCTTTGCTAGTACAATATAAATTAGTTAATTTAGTTATTACTTAATTAGTTCAGTTAGAAAAACCAAACTCAGTTCTTGCGTTCTATAACTGAATTGTTCGATTTTAGTTGCGATTTATACGAATAGACAGTCCTTGAGGAACGATATCTGGTATTTACTATTGTATTACTTTCTTGCGATTGTGTACACTTGCACATCTGTATTTTACGCAACAAGTTTTTGGCATCGCTGCCGGGGACTGTTAAAGTATTTATTGAAAAATTAATAATCTTGCAGTTTGGTTTGTTTTGTGGTTCTTACGTTGATAACTCTTGTTGTTTTCAGATTAATAACATAGAGTTATGTATTCTCCATATGCAATGGATATGGTGTATGACGAAGAGTGTGCTGCACGAGATCAAGGACTTCTTTTGTTGCAGAGTAGATTATCTTCAGTTTCACAGTTGATTAAGAATATGGGCATAGGAATGAATCAGCCGATGTGGCAACCAATGAGTCCACCATGGAGCCAATTTGGCAATGTTTCGGGTGTTTATTGTTGCGGTGCTCATACTTACGTTGATAATGATTTCCCCTACCTCATCTTTAGAGTACAGAAAGAATTTCCATGTGAATTTTGAGAAATCGTCTACAATCACAAGACATTATCTTTTCCTTGAGATAGACAATACATTGACTGGTCCAAATAAATCCATGTGCAGTAGCTGTAAGGGATGATCAATAGATGACATAGACTTGGATTTGAAAGAGGCCTTCTTTTGCTTCCCTTTTTGGCATGCATCACACAATCCATCCTTGGAAAAATCCAACTTTGGAATACCTCTGACCAAATCTTTCTTGACCAACTCATTCATTGCTTTAAAATAAAAGTGAGACTGTTTCTTGTGCCGTAGCCATCCTTCATCTACATTTGCCTTGCTGAAAAGTCATGTAGCAGTGTTTTCACTTGTTGAATTGAAGTCAGCTGTGTACACATTCCCTTTTCTGTTACCTGTCATCACTACCTTGTTGTCATTTTTCTTGAAAACAACACACGCTTCAGAAGTGAACCACACATTCTGACCTTTGTCACATAGTTGGTTGATACTAAGCGAGTTGTGCTTAAGACCATCAACTATGCTACATCATCAATAACAACATTTTCTTTTGAAATCAAGCCATATCCTCTAGTATATCCTTTGCGGTTGTCTCCAAAGGTAATACTAGGGCCAGCTTTCTCCTCGAACTTAGTGAGCAGGGTAGAGTCTCCAGTCATGTGCCTAGAACAGCCACTATCTAGATACCAAAGACTCTTTCTGTTTCCCTGCACACATCAAAACCAAATCAAGTTGATATTGGTACCCAAGTTTCCTTGGGTCCTACCTTGTTAGCCTTTTGCTTGCCCTTCAAATCCTTTCCACCCAAGGATTCAAATTGAGTTAAATAAATCTTAAATCTAGGTGTAGGCCTTTGAAAACCAATATTTGATATTTGCTCATATGCATTGTAAATAGCAGAATTAGGCATAGTCTATGCAGGCATGTTATTCACCATCCATGGCATCTGAGGCATATTAAAAGCATGATAGTATGGATTATGCATGAATGACATGTTAGCATATTGACTAGATGCATGAGCAGGTTGGACATACATGTTAGGCATAACATTCATAGCAGGCATAGGCATGTTGGGTACAGAAGCATTTTTCAACTTTTTGCAGCTAGCGGATAGATGATTAACACTACCATGGTTCATACATTCTTTCCTAGGAGCATACCTATCAGGTGTGTAATTGTTGTGTTTATTAATCTCCCTTTCTATTCTTTTTCCTACCCTTACCCTTTGACTCTACTTTCTCCAACTTGTCTTTCAATTGCTTGTTGGACAAGTGACCTATGTTAACTTTATCAACTGATTTTGTTTTGCTACATTCACCTGTTACAAAGTTTTTGCTGACGGGACCGTATTGATTGTTCAGTTTAACTAAGGTTGCTTTGCTGACAACTTTGGCTTTCGATGGATAATTTTGATCAGTATCCATCGATCACTCAATGTTCAACGGATAATTCTTCTCATTATCCGTTGATACACCGTCTGAAGCAGTCTCGCCATCAACTCCTAACTTTGCTTCTTCTGACTTGTTAAAAGAATCAATTCCTTGGACACTGTAGAACTCTTTAGTAGTAATCCTTGATCCTTTCCACTTAGCAATTAGGTCCTGTTCTTTCTTTAACTGTTCTTTTAAAGAATCTTCTCTTTTAAGAGCCTCTATTAATCCATTTTTAGCATCCTGGAAATCTCTTCTCAAAGTCTCAAATTCAATCAACCGAGTTTCTATTAAAGCATTCCTATCACTCAACTTTTCATTAAGATCTTTAATCCTTCTGTTTTCTTTGTTAAGCGATTTCAAGGTGACATGCATATTGTACAATTCAACAGACATTTCATCAATTATACTTGCACATTCAGCTTTAGAAATATCAGTTAAGTTTGTAGAGAATACCTGGTTGCTTCCTGAACTAGCTTTTTCATCATTTTCATTGGCATGATGGCAAGGTTAACAAACCCTTCTTCTGCATCAGAATCTCCTCCAGCAGCCCAATCATTGTCTCTTGACACAAATGCTTTCTCCTTTTGCTTGAGAAGATCAAAGTATTTTCTCTTGTAGTCAATAGCTCCAAACTATTTCTTCTCATTCTCAGCCTTAGGCTTTCTGCATTCATTGGCAAAATGACCAGCAATTCCACAGTTAAAGCATTTGAACTTTGACCTTTCAACCATGTCTTTGGATGGTTGATAACTTTTCCTGAATTGCTTGCCTCCTGCTGGATTTTTCTTGAATCTTAGCTTCGAGAATCTTTTTGACAAGAATGCTAGATAGTCATCCAAATCATCAAATTCATCTCCACTAGATGCATCAAGTTCTTCAATCAACTTGCTTTTCCCGCTGCTAGTCTTAGCTCCACCTTCACAAGTCTTTGGACTTGGTGTGGCTTTTATGCTCTCCATCTTCTCATCATCCTGGCTTGCTGGAACATTGGCCACCAAGGCAACAGCTCCACCTTTCTTCTGATTCTTCTCCACTTCCTCATCTTGCTATATTTCAAGCTCATAAGTCTTCAAGATGCCATACAGTCTTTCAAGTGTAAAATCCTTGTAATCTTGAGAGTTCCTCAATGAGACTCTTACTGGCTTCCATTCCTTAGGAAGAGATCTCAGAAACTTTAAGTTGGAGTCCTTGGTTTCATACTTTCTCCCATATAACTTTAACCATTCAGTAGCTTCTGAAATCTACCGAATATGTCTGTTAAGTTTTCGCCAGAGACATAGTGAAAATGTTCATATTGTTGTATGAGGAGCTGCATCTTGTTTTCTCTGACCTGCTCAGTTCGTTCATAGATTGTTTGGATAGTGTTCCACACTTGCTTGGCAGTGGTGCAGTTGATAACATTATCAAACATATCTTGGTCGATACCATTGAACAGGATGTTCATGGTCTTCTTATCTTTGTGCATTTCTTCCAAGTCTTCATCTGTGAACTCAGCCTGAGTTTTTGGAACTGGCCTTCCAGCAGCTGTAGTACCAACAGCTTCACCAACTCCAGAGTTAGCCTTCATTGGAGTATGAGGACCTTTCTCTATGCAATATACATAACCTTCGTCGATAGCTGAGAGATGAAGATGCATCTTTACTTTCTAATGAAAGTAGTTGTCTTTGTCAAGCATCGGAATCTTTACCCCAGTGTCCTTCTTTCCCATGGTGTTTGATCTTTAAACTTCTTGTTTGTTATAAGCTTGCTCTGATACCAATTATTAGTTTCTAGAAGTACACCAAGATTGTAGAAGGGGGGTTGAATACAATCTTGACTGAAAATTCTTTCGAATTAAAAGACTCTCAAATGGATTTAAGATGAATAGATAAGTAAGATAACAGAAATAAAAACATACTACACGATCTTAAAAATTTTAGGTGGATTTGTTTACTCCACCTGAGGTTGTATTGAAGAAAATTGTATGTGTAAAAGATTACACAGCTGCAAGTACAAGACTTAGTGTATACAAGAAAATCTAATGCTCTATGCGTTTAAGCTCAGTGTTTTCTTCTTACTTAGCCTTGCTACACTTGAAGATATATATATATATATATATATATATATATATATATATATATACTTCAAGTTTACAATCCCTACAAAATAAACGAATATCACAAAGTCAAAATATTATATAGGTAAATATTATATAGGTTTGTTGCTACTCCTTGTCTCCATGTGATGCAATTTTGTCTGGATTGTCTTGGACAGATTTTCACTAGATTTACCAGCTAAATTGCTTGTGAGAAAAAGGAATGTTTTTTTTCTTCTTCATTTCCAATACTGGCTTCCATACCCTTTTTAGGTCTATCAACCCATGTGATCTGTCAGGCATGTCAAGTCGTTGTCAACCGCAATTATTAAAACATTATTGGTTGCAGCATTTTATCCGTTGAGGCTAACATCGATCGATAGGTTGAATGTTGTTTGCTGGAGTGTCATTTCTGTTGTCGTAGAATCTTCATCGATTGAAACATCACTTCACTTATACAAAATTACATAGCACAGCTTATATACAATTAGCTACCCTATTCTGTGTATCCATTGATAGTCAACATGACTTAGGAATACTAGCAACTATGACAATAACAAACAACTTATCTGTCGAGACTTAAAATAGTATGTTACAGACTTATCAATCGATAAGCTACCTCATCAACGGATATTTAAAAACTTGATATCCGTCGATAAGTTACAAACATAACTTATACAAATATGTTTTTAAGGTGTTTTTGTGTGCTTATCATCAAGGACAACATAATTCCTAACACTTCTTCTCTTAATTCGGAGCCTGTTTCTTCTGACCTTGAGACTGCAAATTTCCTTCAATTTGAGGATTCCCCTGAGGTTGTGGATTCCCTTGAGACTTTCCTTTAGAGGGAATACGCATCCTCGACTTATCCTTTCTTGAAGTACTACGTGAGGGAATCTGAACAATACGAGGGGAACTTCCTTCCGAGGGCGCGCCCTCTCTATCACGTGGCCGCCTATCCCTTCGATACATGTTCATTCTTCTATAATCGTACTTGTGGCTATTTCTTCTTCCAGAATTATCTCAAGGAAGGGCTCGCTCGTGTCCATGGGGCCTCGACTTGTAATCAGGGGGCGCTCTCTGTGGATCACGGGGCACACTTCCGAGTGATTTCTTTCCTTCTGGTGCTCGAGGAGCAACATCCTCAGATCATCATCATTAAGTTTTATCCCCAGGCGTTCTTTCAGACTAGAAAAATCTCTATTTTCCTTAGCAAGCCTCACTTCATCGCGTTGAATCTCACTGGAGGTGCGCCAACAAGCGATGTGGTTGAGGGGACGCCCTCTCCTGAATAGCTAGCATCCTACGATCACGAACCTCTTCATTAGGTTGCTCAACAATGGGGATTATTTCCCAGAATAAACCAACCTTCGAGGAGTCACCAATTGAAATCTCCTATCTTACATATCTTCACCTCCTTGAGAGCTTCCTTCAACCTGACTGGCTTTCCCTGCACGATGGTGGTTACGTGGGTGATGTCGGAACCTCCTTCCTCTTCCTTGCTCCACTGTTCCCAACCTTGCCTCCAAGTTATTTAGGGCAGTTCCCATATAATACAATTGTTCTATTAACTCTTTGTTGCTAATGAGAACGGGCGGCTGTCCGCCATCAATCGGAGTTCCATGGTGGTGAGGAGCAACAGGGATCTCTTGTGGAACATAAGTTTCATGGTGGGCTTGGTTACCCCCTAGGCTGAGGGCGCGCCCTCTAAGAAAATGAAGTTTACTGAATCATCCTCACTGGAGACCACCCTTCTTGGTCCTTTGGCTGCACCTTTTATCAAGGACGAAGACATCTCCACATATAAAGCTAGAAGCTTCCAAGAAGAAAATGGAGCTTTAATCAAGACGTCAGCAGTAAGGATCCTTATAGCTTTTCTTGGGTGTCAATCCACATTTGAGAAATAGAATGCATGCCTTTACTCTTTGAAGGCTGACAAGAAAAATGCTCTCCCAGCAACTAAATGATCAATCCAAAATCATGGAAAAGATGAAGCAGGATAAAGATTCTCATATCAGCTTTCTTTAAAAAAGGTTGATAATACTACTGAAATCCTGAATACTTTGAACACGTCCTATAAGGCTCTTCAAAAGGAGAAAGACAAGCTTCAGGTTCGAGTAGATGATTTTATTGAGGATCAACAGAATGGATGGGCTGAGGAAAAACAACGGGTAGAGGACGCGTCCTTTGAAGACGATTTTGAGAACTTATGCTTATGGATTCATAGCTATTGACCTTGATTATGACTTTTCTAAATTTAATCAAGATACCATCAAGTGGATTGATGACTTCAGAGTTCGGGAGGCTGCAACCATCAAATATAAGAGAATTGCACTGGGGCTTCAAAAGGCTGTGGAGATGGAGGGCGCGTCCTCAAACGAGGGAAGGCTTGTGTAATCGGCCAAAATCCCAACTCCACCTACTGAAGACAAAGGTGAGGACAAGGGCAATTCTTACTCAAACATGGAGGAGACTTCTACAAAGGCAAATGCTTTCAATCCTCCAACAGATCCCATGCATGGCGCCCTCTACAGGCATAATCTTGCATTCTTGAAAAAGTTTAAAATTTCACTCAACTAAGACTAAGGAAAGTGTACATGGACTACCCCCTAGACTAGGAGGTAATTAATTTACCTTGTAGTCTACTATTCAGGCATTACTCTACTTCGATCAACTACTGGTAAAACGGGGAACCAGAGCATCATTCTATTGATAGTGGGGGCATAAACCTCACCTTAAAACGTTTTACAAAGTGGTAGGGAGCACTCTCCGGCCACGGGCTATTCCAAATCTCATCCCATGAAGGGGCATCTCAATGCGAGGCATCTCACTGGGAGGCATCCTATTAAGGGCATCTCATGGAGAGTCATCTTAGCACCTCTGTCCGGCGAAGGGGCACATAATAAGCATCAATAGTAGCTTCAAACATCATCTCATGAAGAGGCATCCCCGTAGGGATATTCCGTTGTTCATAGAAATTGTCTTGAAATATATGTGTATGTAGGGCTAGAAAGGTGCATCAGTACTAGCCCCCCGCACCAGAATATCATTCCTTAAAGAGGCATCCCAAGAGGGGAATTTTAAGAGAGAGCCGTTGGAGTTGCCGAGGGCGCGCCCTAACGTGGTCTAAGTGGACGAGGGCAATGACAAAGCCTTTTCTAGTCTGGATGAATGTCTTGATGATCATCATGATGAATGCTCCATTTTATAATGTCATTATTTATGTAGAGGGGCTCACTCATGACCTTGGGGCCTCGACCTGCCTATCAGGGGGCGCACTCTAAGGTTCATGGGGCTGTACCTCAATATAATTTTCTTCAAACAAAAGATAATCCATGGATCGCAGCGATCGTACTTGTAGACGAGCCATAATATGAGTCTGATATGGTCAAGACGTGTCCTGAGGTCTATCACTCAGATCATTAAAGATGTGAGGGCGCGTCCTCTACAACAAGGTTTTGTTTTCTTCATGGAGGGGCTCACTCACGACCTTGGGGCCTCAACTTGATGATCAGGGGGTACACTCTATGGTTCGTGGGGCCGCAACTCAATAGCTTCTTTCCTTCTGGAGTCCAAGCAGTAAGCATTGGAGTCCATTTGAGCATCAGTATCTTTTCTTGAGGGCGCGCCCTAACCGGAAAGGTCCTCTGAGGGAGAGTTCCTTGAGGGCACGTCCTATGTTGGGGGATTTTCCTAAAGTTGTGCATTTCCTTGAAACTGAATCCTGATGTAGAGCATTTCCCTGGGGTTGAGGATTCTCACCCTATCTTCCACTAGTTGCACGATGAGATATCAAGGGAACAATTGTAGGGCCTCTCTCTCTAGAGGGCGCGCCTTAGCAACATGTCAAGGGCCATTGGTGATTAGTCCAAACAATGTCAATCCTACATCCTTGGCTTTGTTATCTTCCAATGAATTCTAAAGGAAGGGCTCGCTCATGTCCGAGGGGCCTCAACCTGTAATCAGGATGCGCTCGCTGTGGATCATCATCCCGAGGAAAGGTTCACTCATGTCCAAGGGGCCTCGACCTGTAATCAGGGAGCGCGCACTATCGATCACGGGGCCTCAATTCCAAGGACTTTTCTTTCTTCTGACTAGGTAAACCCATGTAGGCCTTCTCACCATAAACCCCTGGAGGCCTTCGCATCAGGGAAACCCCTGGAGGCCTTCTCTTTCCAGCAAGGTTCTCCTCATCTCGTCAGATTTCACTGAGGGCACGCCCTGACCTATTTTACCTAGGGCGTCTTTAGAGGGAGATGCCTCTCGGAAATATCTAACATGCTGAGGGCACATCCTCACAAATTGAAATGTTGCGCTCGACAAATTCTTGAGATCTTTTCTGAAGTAGATGTCCCACATGCAACAACTCAATCAACAGAAACCTTAAACATTATATGAAGGAGGTGTTCTGGAGATGTGGATGTGTTCAACCATCGAATTCTCCTAGAAGTTGGAAATCATATGAGCCTCGGTTACTACCCTCAGGGCGCCACCTGAGAGTTCTTGGGGATTCTCCCTCATAAATATCCATCCTGCAAAAGTTGAAAAAACAAATAGTGGAAATCACGATAAAATAAGTTAAGTGTTACCTTGAAGGTGCATCCTAATGGTGAGGGCACGTCCTCGATAATTATGCCTCTTCCCTGGAACATCCTTCTTTGACTCATATTTGGAATCTCCTCACCGGAAACCTAGTTAAACGTGGCTGGTCGGAAATCGCCGCCATCGAACATACCCAGAACCATATTTTTGTAGCAACAGTCCAAAGATCATTTCTAGAACAATCCTTCGAATCCAGGTTGCGTTTGATGAATCCTTATTCAGATCTTGTTCAACCCCCCCACTAGAGATCGCCATGCTTAGATCTTCCTCGTAGCCGCCGGCCTGCTCCCTCATCGAGGGCTATCCCTTAGATCTTGCTTGATGCTTCATAAAAACCATCAACGTGATGAGAAATCCGTCCTCCATGGATTATGATCTTGATCAGCACCCCTCCTTCTAGCGCCAATTTATTGACGGAGGAATTTGGTAACAACAATGTTTGAGGTTCATCGCCGGAATCAAGATCTATGACGGTGGTTCTTCACCGAAAAAGTTGCCAGAGTGTGGTGGCTGTGATGAATTGAGGGCTGAGATTGAGAGGGATTTTGGTGGTGGCTCGTAGAGCTCTTTGCTTCCATCCCCTTCAATTTTCCTACGTACCTCTATATTTAAAGAGGATCAAGCCCACGTAATTCTTGGAGAGCAAGAATCTCAATTGGGCTAGGATTGACGGTCCAGCTTCCGGAATGTTCCACTATGAGGCCTAACCACAAAGGCCCTAGGCCCATCCATGATTTCAAGACTTCACGAATAAGGAAACTTTCCTCGTCGAGGACTAGTCCTTTTCGCTACCAGCTATCTCTTTATTTCAAGGACGTAGGTATAGTCATGGTTTACCCCAAGTGCAGAACGCATCATTGTCCCCCGAATGAGAAGCACCGACCAGATAGCAGGACAAATGATCCAGAGCTTTTGGGTGCAAAGTGTAGGATTACCCCGAAGTTCCCCAATGAGGATGCGCCCATTGATAACAGGAACAGAGCTCCAAACACACACCAAAAAGTACCTATCTTTCCATATGAGGGTGCGCCCTTTGTGTATAAGAAAGGGTACTTAAATCCAGGAATACCCCTAGAGGCCTTCTATGACAGACATCCTCCTCCTGGTATACCCCAGGAGGGAATTCTTCAATAATCTCTTGTAAAACTAACAAACATCCTTTTTGATTGCTTTTATGTCTCACAGGGTGTGCCCTCCACGTACGGGAGGTGATCCTTCTGCAAATCTTCATCTAAATCCTAATTTATCTAAGAAATTCTCAAATTGAATCCAATATTGACCCGAATCCAGAATAAAATATCCGTGCGATATTTTGGACATAACATTCTCAACAATTTCAAAGAATGAAGGATCGAACCTTGGTTACTTCTTTTGAGTCTGCCTAAGGTCTTCCTTTGTGAGGATAAGTCCTAGTTTCGTGAGTTAATGGAATTGAAAAATTAACAATTCTGAAAATTTGATCATCGATAACATTTTTTTGTGTTATTGGTGGTTTTTGATAATTATCATAAACTTTAGTTTCTGTGAGTTAATGGAAAAGATTAATAATCCTAAAAATTTGATCATCGATGACATTCTTTTAAGTTAAAGATAGTTTTTGATTATCATAAATTTTTTGAGCAAATTTTCTATATAATCTTTCTCATTAATGTTGCTAATAAATGATCTTATATTAAGTCTCCATTAAGGATGTATCGCATATCAAAGTCACCATTGAGGGTGCATTTTTGCTGTGATTCGCCATTTGTTTAGATTGCTGGGTTTAATGTAAAATTTAGAAAGCTAATACACGAGGACAAATATAGAATTAATCATTTATCTCGGTTAGAATTGACATAACATAATAAGTGAAAAATATTTTTATCAAAATATATTTATAAATTATGCAACCATAATTAAGGATAGGCATATATCAACATCCGAATAAAATTACATCATGTGTTTTTAAAACATTTTTAATGCATTCTAGGATCAGTAACGTAACTCATGTTTTTTTGCATATTGTGCATTAGTAGTTCAGTACCTTAATTACTGTACTAAAATTTGCAATCACTCTCAAAAGTTGTTTATTCATCCTTTCTTATAAAAGCCCAGTTAACCACATTGTTGAGTTAACCAATCATCATTTTTTGATTTATTTTTGACCAATCAAATTGCAGCATTTTTTACTCAACCAATCATATTCCATTTAAACATTTCCTTTTATAAATTTTTAACCAATATTACTAAACCAAGTACATATTTCTAACCCACCAATTTAAATATAATGGAAACTTTTCAACAATTTAAGGAAACATCATTTAATGTATGATTTTATTGTAAATAAAGTAAGCTGTTTCCAAATCCTTACAAATTAAAATTTGATTAATTAATTACAAGATCAAAATTATCTCAATCAATTAAAATTACATCTTTTTTGCAAATATTTTTCCACGGCTCCACAGGACCACGACTGTAGAATTCACGACTGTAGAATTGAGATTGCCCAGACCAGCTTCACTAACAGGTAAACATATACTTACATACGTACATATTGATTACCATTAACAGGTAACATTGTAGTACCATTGTAAATATCTTCCTCTATTAGTTAAAGTTCATTGTAGTACCAGAATTAATTTGCCTAGACCAAAGTTCATTGATTATCTCCTTATATACTTACATATATACTGTATATTACATCTGGTACGTAAGTGTAGGATTTCAATATGATTTATCTACTTATTTATTTGGTGTGAATTTGATGGAATATACTATGCTCTCAAGGTGTTTGATGAGTTATCTCTTTCACAATCCATATTCTGTAATAAGTGTGATGTACCATTTAGTCCAAAACAAGTACAGTGATCCTCAAATTCGCTTCTAACATTTAATTAATAATTTCAGTTTTCCAAGCTAGGGTCCTGGCTATCTTGCATTGATGGAAAACTCTAATCCTCAACTGAAAAATATATCTACTACTGAGAAACGGAAAAGAGGTATGTTAGTGTTTTATGCATTCAATTTTGAGAATTTTGATCTTTTTTACTTTCTTTTTGATCGCAGGAAGGCCTAGAAAAAATGATATTGTTGGGTCTTCAACTACATCAATCACCTTGACAAATTCAGGTTTCAAAATATTTTAGTAGTTTATTAAAGCACTTGGATATCCACGTAAACGCACACACAATCTAACAATTGTCAATTTATCTTCTAACCGTTTCTATTATTTTAACAACTACAAGGTCACTTTAGTTCACTACCAACCACCAACACAGTGTTAACCCCGTTCACCCCGAAGAATTCTACTTGGTTTCCTGACAGAGGTACTCAGGGAACTAATTGTCCAGCTCAAATTTCTTTTTATACAGATAATCCTTTAAAGCGTTATCAGATATTAATTTATAGCAACCGTTCTAAAATGTTATCAGATATAACTCCCTTGACAACTATAAATACAAATGTGCGGATTGAGCAACCAAGACCTAAGCGAGGTAATATTCTATTAGTTTACATATCTTCACAAAATCATGAATTTTTTTGTGATATATTCTTAATTTTTTTGTGATATGTTCTAAAATCTCCACTTAAAAAATCTCATACTAATCTCATACTAATATATCTTTTAACTCTTATTTCCGTTGTTCATATATGGAAATTAACTAATTACTTACAGGAAACTTATGCCAAAGCTTTGGAAAGAGGTTTATGTTGAAGTTTAGGGTTACGAAATTGGATTCTGTTTATATAATTTATTTCTTAATATATATTAATCTTATGCGTGACATATTCTTTAACTTATGATGTGAAACACTTCAGGCCGTCCTAGAAAGGTTTCTAACCACTCAATACAGGACAAAGAGAATAATATCTTAGGTATCAAATCATTTTTCCTGTTAAATCTTTTTGTTTCTGCTTTTAAATTGCTTTTTAGTCGTAATATACTAGCTTTAAAATATGTGCATTCACCTACAGAAAATAATGGTAGTGGACAATCTTCTCAACCAACGCCACTTACTCAAAAAAGACCTGTTGGTATGATTAACATGCAGCTTTTTACCTGATATATCTATAATTTAATATATATATATATATATATGTAATAATCGTCAATGTTTTTACAGGTCGTCCTAGGAGGACTTCTGCAGATCCACACATACGTAAAATGACACATAATCTACCTTCATTTATAAGAATCAGCATATCATTTTTCTTATAAATCAGTTCTAAAAAATTGTGATAAGTATTCATCTATTTGGTTCACACAGCTCCACTACGTCCTTTGTTAGCGAGAATGCCAAATAATATGACATTTCCACAGACTAATAGTTCATTGCAAACACCACCGACTACCTTACAGCAGCCATTTGGTATGCAATATCTTTTTTAAACATCTAACTAAACGCGTTATATTTCAAAATATACATATTGTCTGTATTTTTTTATTAAGACACTCTGCATCTATTTTAAATTTGTAGTGGGTCATTTTCAAACAGGTAATTTTGCAAGAGAACACCCTACGTTTGGATCTTCTTCAAGAGGACTTCCTGCTCAAAAAATGCCAATGGGATCAGGTTTTAATTTTACTATTATATAACCTCAATTAAAATAATCGACAAATAAATTCTTGCTGCCATAATTATTCTTTGTTTTAAAAAAAGAATTGTAAAACAATTACTTTATTAATAGTGCCAATAATATAGGTGCAACATCGTCAAGTCATTCTACCAATCCAGTTATCAATTTGTTGTCATCTTTTGATGAAACTGTTGATTTAGAATCAGATAATGATGCTGAAGGTATCCATACCAGTTCATCTTAATATTTCCATTACAACTTTATTATATGTCTCCACTTTACAATGTAGTCCGAACTATAATTTCAAACCCTGAAAAAAAAATGCAGATGACATGATAGATACTGATAACGACAATGTGCCTAATGCTGATTGGGTAGTGACAACACCAAGGCAAGGTATTTTTTTTGGTCATTGCTTTAAAAGTACATGCCTTCTAATTTATTTAATATCATGTGCATTTCATTTATTGGATATTATTACAATCATTTTCAGATTTTCCAAGTGAGTATTTGAGTTTAGGTCCACCAAAGTACAAATGCAGGTCCTGTCAATCTATGATGTGGAAAGAGGAAAGAAATAATAAATCTAGCTCTTCTCACTCTGTCCCTACCTTCTCAATTTGTTGTGCGGATGGACAGATTAAACTACCTGAATTAAAACAACCTCCTCCTTACCTTGCTCAACTACTATTCGGAGGTTCTCAATGGAGGCATTTTCATGATCGTATCAAAGTTTATAATTCAATGTTCGCTTATTCATCATTGGGGGGTAAAGTGGACAAGTTTGTAAACGTGCATGGTGGGGGTCCATTTTGTTATCGACAAGGTGGTCAGAATCATCACCAAATGGGGAGTTTGGAACCAATCCAAGGTAGTAAACCACGATTTTGTCAGTTGTACTTTTATGACACGGACAATGAAGTTAATAACAGAATTACTGCCATTCAGTCTAAAAATAAGAATGATAAAGATGGTGCACAGCCTGAAATTGTACAGAATCTTATAAAAATGTTTGATGAGGTGAGTCCTCTAGCTAAAAAGTTTCGGCAGGCAAGAGACCGTTTCAAGGCAGAAGAGCCACCAGAACTTAGGATACTTCTCAAAGAATCCAGGTCTGCATCTGGACGTCCTAATCATATTACTCCATCTTCGGAGGTTGCTGCATTGATTGTTGGCGAAGATGATCCTAACATTGGTGATAGAGATGTGATTCTCCATCTCAAACAGGGTGGCCTGGAAAGGATAAGTTTCATACACCCTCTTTTTATGGCACTTCAGTATCCAATTTTATTTCCATTTGCTGAGGATGGATTTCATAAAGATATCAAGTATATACGCACAGCTTCAAATACTGCCAAGAAAAGAGAAAATGTGACTTTAAAGGATTACTACTCTTATCGGTTCCAGATAAGACTAAATGAAGGTTAACTTCTTACACCTATAACCATATATGTAGTAATCTAACACATCAATCTGTTTCAAATATGAATCTGTATGCCTTAAAGTATTGTAGATGTCAACCTCTCAAGTTAATTATGATTTTATTTTAGGAATTTATTAAATTCTAAACTTGCAAATCACATGCAGGGATGACCTTACGTTATGGTAGACGTCTTTACCAACAATATATTGTTGATGCCTTTTCTATTATTGAACAATCACGTCTTTTCTGGTACAAAACCCATCAACATACAGTCAGGGCTGATATGTATCAAAACATTCGCGATCATGTCAGAAGAGGTGATGATGATCCAAATTCTTGCGGCAAGTCCTATATTTTACCAGCATCATTTACTGGTTCGAGACGGTACATGAACCAAAACTTTCTTGACGCTCTTGCAATATGTCGTGCTATTGGACATCCAGACATATTTTTAACTATGACGGCTAATACTAAATGGCCAGAGATTCAAGAAATGCTCGACTACACTCCTGGCCTGACTGCAAATGATGCACCCGATATAGTTGCTCGAGTCTTCAAGTTGAAGTTAGATCAACTAATTCATGTCATAAAGAAAAAAAATTTCTTTGGTCGCTGTATTGGAGGTAATTACTTAATTAATATAAAATATATTATTGCAACATAGGTCTTTTACGATTAAATGATAATTATTTGATATTTAGCAGTGGATGACACTTTTCGTATTAAAGAAATGGTTTGCCGGTTTCACAAATTTAATGTTGTTATTTTTACTATTGTATTTCAGCATTACATGTCATAGAATTTCAAAAGCGCGGTTTGCCTCATGCACACATGGTAATTTGGCTACATCCTGATAGTAAACCAAAGACCATTCAACAGGTTGATCAAATGGTTTCTGCGGAGATTCCAGACAAACAACAGGATCCTCATGGATACGATGCTGTCAATAAATTTATGATACATGGACCCTGTGGTGAATTAAATAAGTCATCTCCGTGCATGGATTCAGAACACAGGGCTTGCACACGTCACTTTCCAAAAAGGTAACCATTCTCGAGCAAGTAAAAATTAGGGGGCAGATTATTTTATTAAATTTGCCTAATAAAATATGAATTAAAATCCCATATTTATTAGGAAGAAAAATTAAAAATGAAAGTGACCCAAAACTCGAGCAACAATATATTAAGTTTTTCATTCAGGTTGATTAAACTACTATCTATGCTCACTATTATGTACTTCATGATCTTATCGCATTGTTAAGTAACCACTAATAATTTCTTATTGCATAGATGCTCTAAATGTTAAATATCTTACTCTTATATCCTTTAAAAAAATTATCAAGGTACTCTCCAGCGACGTCATTTGATGATAGCGGATTTCCTGTGTATAAGCGACGCAAAACTAAGCATACGGTAATTAAGAATAATGTGGAGCTGGACAATCGATGGGTTGTCCCATATAATAGAGACCTGTTGGTCATGTTTCAGTGCCATATAAATGTCGAAGTATGCAACCATTCGAGAAGCATAAAATATCTATTTAAATATTGCATGAAAGGACACGATAGAGCTACTATGCTACTGGTCAAAGCAAAACAAAATACGGCTACCAATGTTGCTCAATCCAGTACTACTACAGTAAAAGCCAGCCCTATCGATGAAATTAGCCAATATTTGGATGGGCGTTATGTATGTGCCGCGGAGGCAGCTTGGCGAGTTTATGGGTTCAACATACACCATAGGACTCCATATGTTGAACGGCTTCCAGTTCATTTAGAAGATATGCAAACTATCACTTTCAAAGATAATGAGTCTTTGACAGATGTTGCAAATCGTGCTTCATTTCGCCTTAGCAAGTTACAGGCATGGTTCGAGGCAAACAAAAAATATCCTTGGGCTAGAAATCTCACCTATCAAGATTTTCCTGCTTCATTTGTATGGGATGCTAGAGGTTGTCAATGGACCCCCAGAAAACAGGGCTTAGTTGTTGGTAGGTTGAATTCTACGTATGCCACGTCTGGAGATACGTTCTACTTGAGAATGATTCTCACTAGATTCAAAGGTGCGACTTCATTTACTGATCTTCGAACTGTGAACGGCCAAGTGTATAGCACATTTAAAGATACTTGCAATGCTTTGGGACTCTTGGAAAATGATATGGAGTGGCATGAAGCAATCAAAGAGAATGCCCATCATGCTACAGCATCCCAATTGCGTCAACTATTTGTACACATTTTGGTCAATTGTGAGGTCAGTGATCCATCAAAGCTATGGCATGATCACATCAATCATTTTACCGATGACATAATTTGGATGCGTCGACGTGTGCTAAAAAATAATGACCTGATACTACCGGAAGATGAAATAAAATTCTGGGCTTTAGCAGGTTAGGTTATATCCCTTTCATTTTTATGATTTAATATGAATTTGTCTCAATTAAAATAAATGCTATTCTGTATGCCAAACTCTGAACAGTGAACACCTATCTAATATAATTATTGAACCTTATTCATGTCCAAATATTTGTGTATTGGAAAATAATTATTGAACAACACTATTTGGAGTTTAAAGAAGACCCTGAAATACACATACACTTTGAATGCCTCTGGCATATAATGGTACATCCCTTTCAGGTTATATCCCTTTCATTTTTATGATTTAAAATGAATTTGTCTCAATTAAAAAAAAATGCTATTCTGTATGATTTAAAAAATTCTAAAATAAATGTAACATCTATTTATATTGTTTACTGAGATCTTCCTTAACTTGGGTACACTAAAGGATACACAGAAGGATCAACTGGACAGAGATACCAAACAAACAATTAGCTGGGGTTCAGAATTCATATTTATCTATAAAACCTAACAACAAAGCTATCCATGATAATTAGGTTAAGATAAGGTGTAACCTACTCACTTATCCTTAATTTTAAAGTACGCCATGGGTTGGGATGAATGATATTAGAACTTGAAGAATTATAAAGATATTAATCTCTAGGATAGTTTATTATAATTACTTGACAGTTTGACCCCAGAGATTTAAGTCTAAAGTCGGGCTAATTAGTAGAACAGTTGTTGTACCAAGATAGATCTCTCGATCTGTACATGAGAGAAGAGGCCAGTGGCACCAGCATAAATAGAAGTCAGTGGACTACTGGAGTAAAGTGTTAACGTAAGTCTTAATTCCAATCCCTTAAATTTATCCTTACTTTTTCTAATTTTTTCTTTGAATTGATTCATCAGCTCATTAGTTTTGGCTGCATTCACCAACTAATCATCTACATGAACTCCTACCCATATTGGCTGTCTATTGATAAGTTTCTAAGCTTTCGGTGTACTTGCTTGCAAGGACTTTGCAAAATTGATTAGTCTACAAGTATTGCAGTAGGCTGATTTAGAAAGGCTGAATAAAAATAAACAGCCTTCTTAAAATGTAATAGTTATATGAAACTATTCACATCTATTATATTTGTTAAATATTAATCTATTAGAATATTAAATTAGAATTTATTAGAATATTAAATTAGTCATATAATGATAAGGATGCAGGAACAAATACTATTTTATTGCACATGTTACATTCTACATCCTGTTTATCACAGACCATCAAGCTTTTTATAACAATCTAAAACCAAATTCATTATTTTGCTTTCTTTTGCAGAACTTGAAAGGATATTCAATTGTATTGGAAAATCTTTGCACAACTATCCGGATATGCCATTTCCACCTGATCAATATTTGTGTGGCATTTCAAATACTCTCATTGCCGAAGAAAGAAGTTACGATATACAGGCCATGATGGTTGAACACAAAAAATTGCATACAAATCTCAATGCAGATCAAATGGTTATATACGATGCTGTAATCGAATCTGTCTACAATAAAAATGGGCGTGTATTTTTTGTCTATGGCAGTGGGGGGTGTGGTAAAACCTTCCTTTGGCGGACAATCATCGCAAAACTACGGTCAGAGAGAAAGATTGTACTACCTGTTGCATCATCCGGGATTGCAGCCGTATTATTGCCAGGAGGTCGAACGGCCCATTCAAGATTTAAAATTCCATTGGACGTAGATGGACAGTCAAGTTGTGGAATAAAAATGGGAACTGATATAGCTGAGTTGTTGCAGAATACGGATCTCATAATATGGGATGAGGCTCCAATGCAAAAAAGGTATGCATTTGAAGCTGTAGACCGCACTCTTAGAGATATAATGGGTTGTGTTTCATCAGAAAACAGATTAAAGCCATTTGGTGGTATAACTACAGTATTTGGAGGCGACTTTAGACAAATATTGCCTGTTATTGAAAACGGTGATAGACAGGATATTGTTAGTGCTAGCATTAACAGGTCGTATATCTGGGATACAATTACTGTACTGACTTTGAATCAAAATATGAGGCTTCACAAAGGTAACTCTGATGAGCTTAATAATGCTATCAATGTCTTCAGCAAATGGGTATTAGATATTGGTGATGGTCGAAATAGTTTTGTTAATGACGATGACCCAAATAGAGATCCAGAAATTCTAATTCCTGATCAATTTCTCATACCGCACATCAACAATCCTTTAACAAATATAGTTGATGTTGTATATCCTGGTATTGAATTACATTACAAAGAACATCAATATCTCAGGGATAGAGCAATTCTTGCTCCCACTAACAAAATAGTGGATGAAGTTAACAATCATGTCCTAGACCGTCTACCGAGTGAGGAACATGTCTACTTAAGTGTTGATAGTATTGATGAAGGTCCAATGAATGAAACTGATCAGAATTCTGCTTTTCCGGAGGAATTTTTGAATACAATCGACATGCCAGGAATGCCAAAGCATGAACTTAAGTTGAAAGTTGGAGTTGTTGTCATGTTAACAAGGAATGTTAATCAGGTTTTTGGGCTGTGCAATGGGACACGAATGATTGTAAAAAGGCTATTCAAGTGGACAGTGGAGTGTGAGATAATTACAGGAAGTCATTCAGGAACTAGACATATTATTCCGAGGTTTATCACTACACCCCCTGATAACAACTCAAAATGGCCATTTATCTTTAAGAGGAAACAATTGCCTTTGCATGTTTGTTTTGCAATGACAATCAATAAGAGCCAAGGCCAGTCAATGGAGAAGGTTGGTTTGTATCTTCCGACTGATACTTTTTGTCATGGGCAAGTGTATGTTGCGGTCTCGCGTGTCACTTCTCCAAGTGGTTTGCATATCCTATTAGGAGATGGAATTGGTGTCGAAAAAAAAACCACCAAAAATATTGTTTATGAAGAAGTTTTCTACAATTTGCCCAAGCAGTAAATTGCCCAAGCAATAACTTATTTGAACACATGTTTAAACATACTGTCAAGCTTTGCTTTTTGACATTTAGTAGCTGTATGGATACATATTTTAGCCATTCACTTACCAAATTACAAACTTTTTTTTTTCCAGTATACATCCTTAGAAAAAAATATAAATCATGTGTAGTGGTTTTGCTTACTGCACGTTATCATGTGATCAAACATATTTATGAAGCTTATCTACATAGGGTCATTTTTAGAAAAGTACGGGTTGTTTATTTAATCTATGTATTATGGTTAAATATACAATGCACAAATCCATATAAAAAATTCTCCATCTAATTTTTAAGTTCATAAGCTAGACCTAACATTATGTAATCTAATTTAAAGAATGTGCTTTAAATGAAAAAATATATATTCCTAAATTAAATTTTCATATCCCCGTTTACGTTTGAATGTTTTAAATATCAAATTTAATTTAAATTTAAATTTTTTTAATCATCCATGTTATTTGATTAAAAACCAAAATTTAGATAAATTTAAATATGAAATTTGCAACATAAAAACTAAGTTATTCTTATTTTCATTAATATAAACGAATATTCATCAAATCAAATGGAGATCAAAAATAAAAATTATATACATAAATAAAAGTATATACCTTGACAACTGAATTTATGACATAAAAGATATTTTGATTATGTAAACAGATTCTTTGTGCCCTGAATGTAAATTAAAAAACATGATTACCGACAATTACTTGGCCACCAAATCTTTCCATTTTATAAGGTTACTATGTATTTATTAAAAAACCTTGATTTAAGCAGGTAATATTGCTTAATTGACATTAATTTCACTGCCTATTATTACAATAGGAATGGTGAATTATTTACATATATCTATAAATATATTGTTATAGTGCGTGCTGTAAAAAAACAACCTAACAGTATTCTAAAAATCAAAAGAACATGGATGCCAAGCGATTCGATCCTCTCAGGACTTTGACAAACAACAAAACAAACTGGAGGATCAAGGTTCGATTAACACGATTATGGAATAGTCATAACCAGCAGAATGGAAAATTCAAGGGTTACAACATGATTTTTCTTGACGATGATGTAAGTTGTATTATCGTTAATAGTTTATTCCTATATGCTACACTTAGTGTTGAAAGATAGTAGTGTTGAAAGATAGTATGATTTTTTATGTTTAAACTTTGCAATAAAATTATGGTCGCAACATGCCTTCTCTTCTTCTTTGTTGTACAAGTTCAGTTATCATCCTTATTTGAATAATTTGTTGCACATCATTTTATGTTCCTTGCTCTCCTTCATTTTGTGTTAGGCTCACTAAATATGTATGTCAATAACAAATTTACACATAAAATTGCTTATCATATATGTGTTTCTCATGTAAACATTAAAATTGCTTATCATATATGTGTTTCTTTTATTAATTGAGTGTTAGGGGTTGTTGCCAACTTCTGAATAGGTTTGCGATTGTGTATGCACTATCTAACTGATAGGAGACGAGTTAGGTTCATAATTGATCAATAAGAAATAGCATCACTCATCCTGGAATTTTACCTTAAAAAATTTGCGTCAGCGAGATTCTTCTAACTATGGTGTTTCGGCTTGCTTTGCTTTACATACAAATTAATGATAATATGACGATATTGCAGTGTGTCAGATTTACCTCATGTGTGATTTGATGGCTTAGTGTTTGTTTCCTACTGATAGAACTTTTATTAAATTTATGCTTTGACAAATCTAATTGAGTGATCATTTGCTTATTAAATGTATTTTAAACATGTACTGTATATTTTTGCAGAAGAGTCACATTCATGCTTATGCTGGAATGGACTTCGTCAGTGACATAAAAGAAGATCCTGAAGAAGGAAAAGTTTATGCAATATCAAACTTTAATGTAGCAGATTCGAAGCCGAATTACTCTGCCGTTAGAAACAAAAAAATTATCTACTTTTTGAAAAATACATGCATGCAGCTTATCAAAGAAGATGATGAAATGATCCCAAAACACAAGTTTGAGTTAGTTGCTTTTAACTCCTTGAAAGCAAGGATTGGAGACACCAAATACTTAACAGGTATGGTGTTTTTAGTTTCACTCGGGATTACATGTTACCCATGTTGATGTTGATTGTAGGCAAAGATTAGACTTAAGAGCTTTCATATAAGATTCTCTCATATTTAAAATTTGTATGGCTTAACATTTTCTTTTACAGATGTGATGGGATTGTTACAGAAAAGATACCCAATGTCCAGCCGCAATACTGCAAGAGGCATCAAAGATATCTTAATGATTGATATAACAGATGGGAGGTGTTCATTTGATAATTATAATTTCTTAGATTTATTTATAGTTGTAGTAATATAATATTAGTAAATGAATAAATATTTGATCTTTTTATTCTTATTTTATTACAGTGAAAAGGTTATTGTCACAGTTTGGGATCCACTGGCAAGTATTTTGAATGAGGAGTTAAACAAATTTTCTAACCTGGAAAACATTATTTTGATTATCACAAGTTGCAAAATAACAGAGTATGAAGGTAAAGTAATTTTTTACCTGCAAAAATTTTCAACTACAAAGAATTTTCATCTTATAATGTTGTAATATTGGACTAATTTGCATTAATTATTATGTTTCAGGAGTACTTCAGGCGAGTACATATTCACCATCAAAATTTTATATAAATCCTGATTATGATGCAGTTTATCCTCTACGTCATAGGTAATTTCTTGCCATTACTTAACATATCTAATTAAGTTACTTACATTTTTTTAGTCTTCTTTTTTTATGTAACAATAACTTAATATTTGAATTTATTATTTTCGACTATATCATGGCTTATACATTTGTGTATTATAACGTGTGTTTAACCATGGCAGGCTTCTTAATGCAGTGACGGAGTCATCACTTTCATGTGAAACAATTTCGGCAACTGAATGTTCAGTTAAAAATATGGATGTGTATAAGTTAGAAGATATTGTCAAGCTCCGAAATACCGAAGTCAAAGAAGTGAGTCTTTTTTTATAAGAAAGGATTACTATCCATCTAAACAAATTAATCATTATGTACCAAATTATTAATTCTTTCTTAATTTCAGTTGGAGGTGATTTGTCATGTCAAGATTAGCAATGTTGATGTTAACTCAAAGTGGTGGTATTATAGCTGTGATACATGTCGAGAGGAAGTGGATGAAAACTACATATGTGATTTATGCGATCAGAAAATTGTTTCCGTTCCTGATAAGAGGTATAAATTTGCGTAACAAAATCAATCAGAATAATAAAATTTGTCTTGACTTTTACTAAAAATTTGTAAATCACTTTTAGGTTCAAGGTCCCAATGCATGTTTCTGATGGTAGTGAAACAATTCAAGTTTTCTTATTTGATCGTGAAGTAAGACGATTAATTTCTAGATCCGTTGATAGTTTCTTTTGTCATGATGATAAGGTTTAGTACTATTCATTTATTTATTATTCAAATTTCAATTTTAATGATGCTCTACATGTATCGATATTAATACTATATTATCTTTTATATTCAAAGGAACTACAATATCCTGCAGCATTGAAAGAGGTTGAAGGGAAATCATTAACGCTCACTGTGTGTTTGAATAAAGAAAATTTAATTGGTGGAAGCACGGTTTACTATGCTTCTGATGTTATTGAAGGTATTGAGACATCAGGAAGCTGTTCAGCTCTTGAGAAAACTGAACAAAACTATGCATTGGTTAGTGTTGTATTTTAATTGCTAATTTTTTATATTAAGACCCTTAAATGCAGCAACGTGTTTTATTATTCTAATTATTTTTATTTTTATTGTGTTTACTAGGAATCTAATTCTGGAAAATATGATGAGGCTGATCCTAGCAAAAGTACTCCAGACTCTAAGCTATCTGCAAACAAACGTCTTCGCACAAGTGATCATGGAGCCGATGATAAGAATAAAAAGAAGAGTGCTTGAGTTGCATGATATGTTTTATTAAATTTTAAGTTGTTCAATTTCTTGCTCATGCACAAATAATATTTTACGCCTGATCATTTCAGTATGAAGACATTTTCTAATTGTGGTTTATTTAATATAATTAATGCTTTTATATAGGTTTGTAATTCTTCATCTTTTACCAATATTTTCAAAATTCAATTTAATTATCATTTATATAAAAAAATAATAACATAAAAACGTATAATTTACAAAAAAAAAAAACTAACCCGGTGCGTAGCACGGGTGTAATACTAGTTTTTTATATAAAGATCAAACTACATGCAATATTCAATAAACACTAAACAAAATACCTAGTTGAATTTAAGATTCCAATCACGTATTTCTTGGAGTATTTGAATAAAAAAAGAATTGAATTTAGAAGAAAAGAGAAAGAAAATTTCAATATATTATTTTTTGCCTATATTTCTGAGTTTTTTAAGAAAAAGAAAAGAAAATGAAAATATTAAACTAATTAATATATTTATTATCACAATTTATTTATTATTGCTCAGCATCTTTGGAAATAATTTACTTATTTTTCCAAATATAATGAATGTGAAACAGGCTCAATATTTCAGATTTATCATTTATTGGTCCATAATGGTGATGGACTAATGGGCCGAAAAATGTAGAGAAATTAAAGAAATGGACTGTACATTATTCTTTAGGTTAGTCTAGAATTGAAATAGAAAAAAGATACCGCTTAGAGCATCTAGAATGCCATGATTATACAAAATAGTCATTACGTAAAATTTGTGAAATCTGTAATTTATAATTTTAAGTTAATGTATTTTAATGGTATTATTTAAAATGATTGGTTATATATTAAAAAATAATTGATGATATCATATGATGACGTGTCATTTATAGAATTTTTGTAAAAAAATTTGGATGTTCGTTATAACTAATTTGAAACAAATTATGAAAACTTTTAGACAAGGGGAGAGAGGATTGAAGATGAGAAAAAATAAAGTTCTTATGTAAATCACATCAGCACAAAAAACGCTTTTAAAAAACCCGGATTTTTTAAGAATCACGCTGGGTCGAGGTTTTTCAAAAATCGGGTCGGATCGAACCTGGCTTTCTCTAAAATATGAGGACCATTTTAGGCCCTCGGGCCTTGTCAGATCGGGCAAGGTCGAGATTTTTTTTTAATTTATATATACGTTAATTTTTTTTTTTTTGCAAAGCTAAAATATTAATATACAACAAAAAAAATTACAAAAGAAAAAACATCTAAAGAGCTACACCCCTGAACTTCTAGGATCCAGAATATGTAAGAATAGACACCATAAAACCTAATACTAAAAAACTACTAGCATAATACTTGTTTTATCATGAAACATCACTACAACTCAAGAAAACATCACTATAACTCAAGAACTTTTTACTTATAATCTCCTCGTATATGACCATTTCGAGAAGCACATCCTCAACACTCAATAAATCTTCTTGAAAGAAGGGTTTGTCCTGCATATTGTTGATTCTTCTTAGCCTCGTGATCATTCACATCCCCTCTATTGCCTATGTTTAATATTATTCAAATTTATTAAAAATATTATATATTTTTAGTGACGTGATTAATAATCTAGTTTGTAACCGTATATATGTATATATGTATATATGTATGTATGTATATATATAGGATTTTGCTCAAATAAGAACCCCCAATTAGTGTGAGATATGAGATCTAATCACATTCACACATTTTTTATATCTAAATTAAATCCTAGCCCCACAATTAATATTGTAATTTTTTTTATCATTCATCTAATCCACCATCATCATCTTCTTCCCTTCTCCGGTCATCAACTACGGTCACCATCTCCGGCGACCAATTCCGGCCAACCTAGAAAATCACCACCGTTTAACAGAAAATCACCATACTACCACCACCTCCGGCCACCATGCCGCCGCCACCACCAACAAAAATCACCGACTGTAAACATAAATCACCGCATTGTCGCCACCTCTGACCACCACACCACCGCCGTCACCAAAAAATCACCGCCTATGCACAAAAATCACCACGACTAAAAACACCACATTGCCGCCGCCACCTCCGGTCACCACCAGTAAATCAACAACGACAACCCAAAAATCACTACAAATAACTCGAAAATCACCACCGTAACTCACGATAAAAATCTTTTGCTAACAAAAAACTTTAAAAAAACCCACGAGTTATACACCCTTGGCTATTGTATCACGCCGCCAATATCTCCTTTAGCTTGATGTAAGTAATTAACATCTAACATGAACCGTCAAACCTAAAAAAACAAAAAAAAGGAAAAACCAATCCAATATCTCAAAATCCCGAATTTGAAAACATGTAACACTATGACAGATGATGCCAAACTATGTAAAGACCAAACATATTAATTCAATTATGATTCTCTATATCTCATGAGGTGGGGCAGCATTCCTCAAAAGCAATTTTTTTTAATGGTGGGGCGGAGAGTGGGTGTCGTGTGTGTTGTTTGGTGGGAGATGTTAAAATTGGGGGGGAGAGAGAAATGATTGCAGTGGGTGTCTGTGTGTATTCCGATGATGTAGACAGCATGGTGGATGGACAGGGGGCGGTGGCGGCGGTGGCGGCGAGGGAGGGGCCGGTGGGGTGGGGCGGGAACGAGTTGGGGGAAGGGGGCGTGGCAGGTGGCGAATTTGGGGGTGGAATAGATTGTAGGATGAAAATTAAAATATAATGTATAAAATAGAGGGATAAGATTAGATCTCAGTTCTCACCATAATGTGAGGTTCTCATTTGAGCAGAACCCTATATATATATATATATATATATATATATATATATATATATATATATATATATATATATAGGGAGATGATCAAATGAGACCCTAATTTAAAATGAGAATATCTAAAACTAATCTCAACCACACATCTGAATTTTATTTTCTTTCACTATCTTCCCTGCATCTGGCATCTACCTCCATTGCCGACCATCTCCTTCACCGACATCGTCATCCAAAACCTTATCCCCTTCTTTTTTCTTTATTGTCATATATTCTCTTTCTCCAATCGCATCAATTTTATAGCGTCGGTCAAACCATCGAAATTTCAGATTTGATGGCTGTTATATACAAATATAGATACATACATACATATATCAAATTATACATATATCAACCATGGTATTTTTACAAGATTTAGTTTTAATGTAAGCCATAATGAAAGGAAGATGTCGTCGTCATTATTTTTAACATTTTCCATCGCCTAACTTCATTACCATAGCTTTTTTAATAGAACCTTTACCCATATTTGATTTTTTCAATGATTTGTCTTCAAAATATTTTGGTGATTTGTTTTCAAATTTTAGTGATTTGCCGATAAAGTTTAATGACTTTGAATTAATTTTTTGGTGCACCGAGTGTGATTTCAGTGCTTTATGGATGATGATGATGATCGTGATATTTAAATTTTTGATGAGTGAAGTTTGATTTCAGTGATTCCATGATGGTGATAATAGTTTAAATTTTAGTGATTTGTATTTGAACTTGGTGGTGTTTGTAGCAAGATGGTGATGCTGGTGGTTTGGTGGTGCTAGCTGCACGGGCTGTGTTAATTTGATGGTGATAGTCATGATTCCAGTGAATTGTTTGGTGATTGTTATGGTTGGCAAAGGTGACGGTAATTATGGCGATGATAGTAGTGTGGTGGCGGTCTAAATTAGTTACTGGTAGCTTATTGGGCTTCTAAGCCCAGTCCCAGTTCTCAGAATAACAGGTTCTCATTAAAGTAGCTCCATATATATATATACTAATATTTTGTTTTGATTATCAAATTACCCTTCTTATTATTTGAAGATAGTTCTACTAACAACTAAATATAATTTGAATAATGTGTGTAAGAGTGATTTTTTCTAAAACTTCGGTAGTCAGTAGTCTGGTCTTCAGTATGACAAAATAAATAAGAACCGTTAGGTCATAAAATAAAGAGATGAAAAACGATGGATCTTTTTAACATGTAAACTAAAAAGCGTATTTATACTGAAATATGAAAAAGTGTATGTCAATGATTTAAATCATATAATTTGGTTTTCTACATTGAATAGGATTATCAATGTAGGTCTTCTACACTAAATAGGATTAATGTAAAAATTCGTAATTATATTTTCTCTTGATATTTTGAGTGTTTCCATTTCGATGATAATTGTTAAATCATCACTAAATTAAAGATATTTTTGTAAGCTTCGCCTGGGCCGTAAAATCATCCAAATATGATTTCTAGATCTCAAGATCGAGCCTGAATAGTAAATATGAACTTTTTAATATTAATAAATAAATAAATAAAATTCAATTATATCCTTTTCATATTATAATTTTTTTTCTAAAATTCAATTCTAATACAAACTTTTTTAATTATAACCTTTTTAGGTTATAATTTTCTTTATAATATGATATTGTCTTAATCGTCTATTTTATAAAATATTAGATTCGGCGATTGAGATTATTTTTCGTAGTATAATAACAAAACAAAAGACCAAACAAAAATTATGGATAAGATCCTCGTACGCTTATTAATATAATACTAGCTTATAACCCATGCAACGCACGGATCCTTTTCTAATATCTATAATTATATTAATTTTTTTAATATTTATATGCTATTAATTTACATATCAAATTTTCGTTAATATATATATATATAAAAGATTTTACACGTTCAATCTAATATTTGTGCTCTATTTTGAATTTTTAAAATTTGATTTGGATGATTTTACAGCCCACATGAAATTAACAAAATAATCTTTAATTTAATGATGGTTTAACAATTATTTTCCAATTAAAACTACACAGAAACAAAAGAGAGAAGAAATTGACGATTTTTACGTTGAAAATTTAGTTCGATTTATGAAATCTACTTATATTTCATTTTGATTATGAAAATACCTTATTATTATTTAAAGATAATTCTACTAACAACCAAATATAGTTTTAATAATAAATGTAAAAGTGATTTTGTCCAAAACTTAGATAGTCGATAGTCTAGTTTTCAGTACGGCAAAATAAATAAGAACCATTATATCATAAAATAAATAGATGAAAAATGATGGATCTAGTATAAATAATATTTTATTTTTTAACATGTAAACTAAAAAGTGTATTTATATTGAAATACGAAAAAGTGTATGTCAATGATTTAAATCATATAATTTGGTTTTCTACATTGAATAGGATTATCAATATAGCTCTTCTACACTGAATAGGATTTGTTAGGTTAGGGGACTTACACAATCTGAGATTCACAAACCACCAATACAGAGCGCGCACATACCAATCGATTAGTTGACAAGATCCACCAAAGCGCGGTCACACGTTTTTAAAGTATCACTTCTACTTCTATAAACAATAAGTAAAAGTAAAACAAGAACACAAACAATATTTGACGTGGAAGCACTCACGCCCCAACTCGTATTATTAATCTAAACAATTATCAATAATACAATCAAAACAATAACACCTTAACGGTGTCCCAATCCGATACTTGAGCCAACAATGCTCAAGCATCACCCAAACAATACCTAAGACTACATCTCTTAAGTATTCACCTTACCAAACAAATACAATATGACTATGTATATATAGCCATCCAAAACATAGCCACTAAGACTTACCATACTTGTTTTATAAGTCTTACCATACTTGTTCTACAAGCCTTCCAATTCTTGGTACCTAATTATCCAACTTAGTGATTAAGACATACCATATATAATAATTGTCTACACATACAATTATTATCTTACCCATATATATCTTGGGCCATCCAAGCCCATAACATCATATTGGGTAGAAGCCCAACAATCCTCCCCTTCAACCCAATACCCATATTGGATTGAATGGTAACCATCAACGACACTGACGTCCATCCGTCAATGCCTCCCCTCGAACAAGAACCTCCTCTTGTTCTTCCAATCATTGAGTGTCACCAAGACCCGTATAGTGACCCTCCAAACCATCATTCTTCACCATAACGATGTATCAATCTACAAAATCACGTGCATCAACCACCACGAGTGCTCTTCCATCAATTGAGTCACCCGATCCTTGTTTTCACAATCTTTCGGCCTCCTGAAGAACATCCGTAGTATCACCTAAATAGTTCACCTAGTTGATCAAGCCATTGAAACAATTGCGATGACCTCTTCCATCTTCTTCCATCTCGAGTCCGAACACATCTTTCCTGAGAAACCCACTCCTCAAGAACATCAAGATTGATCCACGGTGCAAGGGCCAACCGAATAATCCATATCGCATGTAACTTTGTCTCTTCCCATTTTAGTAGTCTCCTTGTCAGCAAATCCTTCATCATGCTCTGCCATACCAATTGAACCTCGAACTTTCCCTCAACCTCATCCATCACGAACCCGAACCTTGGCTCTTGATGCCACTTGTTAGGTTAGGGGACTTACACAATCCGAGATTCACAAACCACCAATACAGAGCGCACACACCAATCGATTAGTTGACAAGATCCACCAAAGTGCGGTCACACATTTTTCAAGTATCACTTCTACTTCTATAAACAATAAGTAAAAGCAAAACAAGAACACACAATATTTGACGTGGAAACACCCATGCCCCAACTCGTATTATTAATCTAAATAATTATCAATAATACAATCAAAACAATAACACCTTAACGGTGTCCCAATCTGATACTTGAGCCAACAATGCTCAAGCATCACCCAAACAATACCTAAGACTACTTCTCTTAAGTATTCACCTTACCAAACAAATACAATATGACGATGTATATATAGCCATCCAAAACTTAGCCACCAAGACTTACCATACTTGTTCTACAAGTCTTACCATACTTGTTTTACAAGCCTTCCAATTCTTGGCACCTAATTATCCAACTTAGTGATCAAGACATACCATATATAATAATTGTCTACACATAAAATTATTATCTTACCCATCTATATCTTGGACCACCCAAGTCCATAACATCATATTGGGTTGAAACCCAACAAGATTAATGTAAAAATTCGTAATTATATTTTCTCTTGATATTCTGAGTGTTTCCATTTCGATAATAATTGTTAAATTATCACAAAATTAAATATAATTTTATGAGTTTCGCGTGAGCCGTAAAATCATCCAAATCTGATTTTTAGATCTCAAGATAGAGCCCAAATAGTAAATAAAACTTTTTTAATATTAATAAAAATAAAATTCAATTATATCATTTTTTAATTATATACTTTTCATATTATAATTTTCTTTTTAAAATTCAATTTTTATACAATTTTTTTTAATTATATCCTTTTAGATTATAATTTTCTTTTTAATATGATATAATCTTGATCGTCTATTTTTAAAAATATTAGATTCGACGGTTGAGATTATTTTGGTAGTACAGTGACCAAACGAAAATACTAAACCAAAATTATGGATAAAATTTCTCTTTACGCTTATTAAATATAAGGATATAATTTGATTGTAGCCGAACATGCAAATGGTTGAAAAGAACTTTCTCATATATGAAAGAAAACAATACGAAAAAAACATAAATTAAAATGGTATGTTCCACTTCTAACAACAAGCATTCCTTCATCCAAGTCGGCCATATAGGTATTAATCAAAGAAAATATAGACGTATGTTTAAACTGAGAAAATAAATATTACTTCTCTTGATTGAAATTAATGTTTACATGCACTAAATACATAACACAGGATACTTAGCTAGAAAGTAGGAACTAAACTAGTTGAACACTCCACGATAAATAGCCTACTACTAGTAATCAAAGTCTCCTAAAAACTCTCAACTACATGTATGATTAAGTCTATACATACAGCTGATGCAAACATCTACAATCTAATTTATTCTGCAAACTAGTCCAGCCCAAAAGCCCAACGGTTTAGATTAAAAAGCCCAACATTCACCCCCTTAATATAAACTGATTTGATTAAGTTCCTGATGCCCATCAACTTTCTCATTTGCTCGAACTTTACTGTAGTCATGGCTTTGGTTAAAACATCTGCTCTCTGCTGATCTGCACTGATGTGTTTTAAAATGATTTCCCCACGTTTAATGCATTCACGAATAAAATGGAACCGTATATTAATATGCTTACTACGTCCATGAAAGACTGGGTTTTTAACCATATCTATGGCTGATTTGTTATCAATGTAGATGATTTCCGGACCTATACCTTCATATGAAATCTGACTCAGCACGTTGCGTAACCAAATGCCTTGGCATGCTGCTGCCGTTGCAGCCATGAACTCCGCCTCACATGAAGAAAGTGCCACACACCTCTACTCATGTCAAATTCTTTCGACATCTGTTCTTTAAACTTAACAATGTTTGTCACCTTAGTACCAGTAACCAATATTTCGTCCACGTACACACCTATTATTAATGATTCATTCCCTTCTCTCCTTGTGTAAATAGCTTGCTTATATGGACATTTAATCAATCCAAGCTTCACCAAACATTTGTTTAATTATGCATACCAAGTACGCGGTGCCTAGCGCAGTCCATAGAGCGCCTGAAGTAGCCTATGAACCTTACGTTCATCACCCTTTTTCTCGAATCCTTCTGGCTACAGAACATACACTTCCTCTTGTAACTCCCCATTGAGGAAGGTAGACTTCACATCAAGATGGTGGACCTCCCACTAATTTTTAGCAGCAAGAGCCAATAGCAATCAAACTGTTTCAAGTTGAGTCACAGGAGCAAATACTTCCTCATAATCAATTACATGTCTCTACACATACCCCTTTGCCTCGAGACGAGTCTTGTACTTTATGACCTCACCATTTGAATCTTTCTTGACTTTGAAAACCCATTTAAGCCCTATAGCTTTGTGACCTTGTGGTAAATCTATCAGTGTCCATGTCTTATTCTTTTCAATCGACTCCATCTCTTGTTGCATTACAATCTTCCACTCATCTTCTCGAGCAGCTTGACTGTAAGATACTGGTTCATCTATGTTCAGTAACAACATGTCATCAGCTAGCTCAATCTCCTCAGTGTCGTTATAGACATCACTAAATAGTCTGAAATTTTGAGGCTCAGAATTGCTTTGTGAAGTTCCAGACTCATAGTCCACAGTTTCACCTAACTAATATGAAGAAACCTGACTGGGATTTGACACCGTATCTTCCTTTGTTCCAGTATCTGCTGCATCAGTCATGTAGGGATCTACGTAAGTGAAAATACTCGAATTCGACACATTTTATGACTCAGGTGCTTTCCACGTCCATCCTTTTGATTCTTCAAAGACCACATCTCTACTGACATGGACAATATTAGTGCTTGGATCATATAACCGATGTGCTTTGCTTCCTAGTTCTTTACCGAGATAAACGACCTCCTTACTTCTGTCATCGAGCTTCTTTAGTTGTGCATTTGGTATCTTCATATACGAAAGGCAACCAAACACCTTAACATGATCAAGTTGTGGTTTTTTTCAGATCAAGCTTCATAAGGTGTTTTCTCAGACAATGATCGCGTGGGTAAACGATTTAGGATATAAACAGCATGTCTTACAACTACACCCCAGAATTCCGATGGCACTTCCTTTTCCTTCAACAAACTTCTAGCCATCTCCACCACGATTCTGTTACGACGTTCCACTACTCCGTTTTGTTGTGGAGAATAGGGAGCTATAAAATGCCTCGTGATGCCAACATCCTCACAGTACTTTGTGAATTTTGTTGAGAGGAATTAACCCCCTCTGTCGATTCTAAGCACTTTTACACCACCCTTGGGCCCGTTTTCAAAAAATGCCCTGAATTTTTTAAATGCCTCCAAGGCCTCATCTTTGGTTTTCAGCATGTAGACCCACATTACTCTACTGTAATCATCAACCAGTAACAGAAAAAACTTGTTCCTCGCTGGTGTTGGTGGCGAAATAAGGCCACACAAATCACCGTGTATCAGTTCTAAAGCTTTACTAGATGCGAACTTTGCCTTTGAGGGAAATGGTTTCCGAGTTTGCTTCGATAAAAGACAGCCTTTGCACACATCTTTGGGCTGAATCATCTTAGGCAACCCATATGCCATGTTGTTGTTAGCTAGCAATGATAAAGCCTGAAAGTTCACGTGACCCAGCCTTGTATGCCACAATCGAGCCAATTCTTCAGACTTAGATAACAAGCACATATAATTTTTCCCTTTAATAATGATTTTGTACAGGCGGTTTGGAGATCTTTTCACTTCCATTAATAATTTTCCACTTGCATCATGAACCTACAAAAAATCACCATGTAACACGACCTTGTTTCCTTCCTCAGATAATTGGCCCAAGCTAATGAAATTATTACATAAAGTGGGACTGTATATACCTCTTTTAGTAGACGTTCCTCTCCATTCTTACAATGCAACAGAATTAAACCCTTGCCTTTGATGTGTACCATTGACCCATCTCCAAACCTGGCCTGCCCAATGACTCCTTCTCAAGCTCCTTGAACTTTGTTCTCTGCCCCATCATGTGATTACTCGCCCCATTGTCCAAGTACCATAAGTTTGATTCACCTCCTTCTACAGCATTTATAGACACCAGTTTTTGCATTATTGTTTACACAATATCATGCAAGTATACGTGGTCACAAGTAATACAATTAAAGTTCGTTCCGCTGAGTTCTGGTTAAGTTCGTTTCAGTTAATGCACCTATTCAACAATGTATGATTTTAATTCACTGCTAAGACAATAAATAAATTGAGATTTTAATTAACTAAATTAAGCTAAGATGCAAAGTAAGAACTAATTAACTAATGAGAATTAAATCTGAATTACTTATAAGAATAAAAACATGGGATCCTAACTTCATTATCTACTTCACTTAGAGTCGATGCCTTTAATCAATACATATGATGGTTTCGATATCTGATCGGATAACACGAAACAAGTAAAAGCTACCTCTCGGTCTACTAATACCAAACTACGCATGCATCCACAAAAGAGATAGAAGATGGGTAGACACCAATTATGTTTAGACCCTATATCTCTATAGAATTTGAAAACATAAAGGTTTAAGCACAAGTTATCCACATAGATCACATAGGGTAGCATAATATCTCTATTTACGCCACAAGTCATGATGTTAAAACATCAACCTATCCTATGCTAGCATGGCAAGTTCTAAATCTCAAGATTCACTCTCGTTTCACAAGAGATTAACAAATTAGATGTTCGCGACGCATCTAAATACATGAAACACAACCATACGAGGATATCAAGAATTCACCACACATAAATCTTTAAAGCATGCAAACTACTAAGCTACATAGATAAATCCGTTAGAATCCCATGACAACGATTAGTTCATAGTTGAACCTCTCGTCATCATGGGATCTGATGAAACCATGATATAAAACAAGATATGAATGAAAGAAGTAATAATATTAATAAAACAAAGAGTTAAGGAAACAAATCTAGAATCCAGAATAACACAAAAGATGAAGTAGATCTAGATTCGTTGCTTGTCACGAGCGTTGAATCCTTCTCTCCTTTTCTCCCTTGCAGATCTAAGCTATGATACAATAATAAAAAAACTATCCGAATTACAATGCTAAGATGTGTTTAAATAGGCTCTAGATTTCTTGCCCAGCAAGAAATTACCTTCTATTACAATTAGAATTCGATAAAGGTACTAAAAACTGCCCAAAATACAATTAGAACTTGAAAAGGGCAAAACAGTAAATTTTCCAGCCTTGCTTCACAAAGAACACGTGCGCGAATTTGATCTACACGCTCCCTGCACCTTCTATCTATCCCAGGTTGTAGAAAATCTCCCAAGCTTCGCGTGAGCTGAAAGATCGCTGAAAACGGAATTCTAGAACTCCAGATATGGCCAAAACAGTGTAGACTGCGCAACCTTCCCGGAAAATCCGAATTTTAATCAATTTAACCTCCAAAAACGACAGAAGCATCCACCATAATCGAAATTCTTGCAAACCTGCACAACTACACAAAACACATCAAAACTACAACAAACTTGAGTCCAAGACAATCAATCTAAGCCGAATTAAAGCGATCCAAGTGGATATAAAATCCATTTATCAATTATCTTCCCTTAATTTAGCATGATCTCTTGATCCGCATCCTTCCCATGCTTTGCTAATAAGAGAGCCGGCTCATCATCTTCTATCTGGGTCATATTGACCTCTTGTTTTTGTTCCCTGGTTCGACGTGGCTTGCGACACTCTGATGCATAATGACCATACACACTGCAGTTGAAGCACCTAACTTGGCTTTTATCTCGACCTCCTCGTCCTATGGCTCCTACCTGTTCCTATGTTCTGCCTTGGTTTCTTCTCTTCAACCATTCCTCCCTGGTAAGGAGAAGCTTGCCATCATTATTTTCCTGTTTCTCCCACTCATCTTCAGTTAGTAGCAGTTGTTCTGCATTGGCTATTATGGTTCCCCTTAACCTTTCTTCATGGGCCTTGAGTGACCCTATGACCTCTTCTATGGACATCACATCCAGATTTCCGAATTGTTCCAGAGTGGATGCAATTTGTAAAAACTTGGGTGGGACTGCACGGAGCAGCTTTTTGAAAACATAGGATTCCTTTATCTCTTCACCAAGGGCTCTATGTTTGACACAAGCATGTTTAATTTCATGCAAAAATCGTCAAGTAGATCAGTATCTTTCATACTTAATGCCTCAAACTCCGCCTTCAGCGTTTGAACCTTTGCTTGTTTCACCTTCTCTGCCCCTTGGCACATTGTTGTAATTGCCTCCCAGGCATCTTTCGCTGTCTTCTTTTCTGCTAAAGACAGTAACACATCTTCAGGTATACCCTGATAGATCATAGCCAGAGTGACCTTGTCCGTCTTACCGTCGACTGCAACCTTCGGATCACTCGTCTCCACTGTAACCCAAACCTCATGGGCCTGCATAAACACTCTCATCTTCATAGACTAGGCAGTGCAGTTTCCCCTAGCCAGCAATGGATAACTAAGGCCCAAAGACCTTCCTTTACCTTTGTTCACATCCATCATCTCCGTCTTTGACATTCACATAGCCCTTCCCGGAGCTCTGATACCAAATATAGGTATTAATCAAAGAAAATATAGACGTATGTTTAAACTGAGAAAAGAAATATTACTTCTCTTGATTGAAATTAACATTTACATGCACTAAATACATAACACATGATACTTAGCTAGAAAATAGGAACTAAACTAGTTGAACACTCCACAATAAATAACCTACTGCTACTAATTCAAAGTCTCCTAAAACTCTCAACTACATGTATGACTAAGTCTATACATACAGTTGATGCAAACATCTACAATCTAATTTATTTTGCAAACTAGTCTAGCTCAAAAGCCCAATGGTTTAGATTAAAAAGCCCAACAGACCATGCATTCTTAAGTGCTAGTGAGATTAATCACTATCAGGAGGAGGTTGAATCATTTCAAGGTCAATCTTGTCTACATCAAAATCTTTAAGCAACCAATCCCTTTCAGTAAAATAACCTTGGTCTGAATAACCCTAGTTTCCATTGTAGTGCCAATACGGCAAAGACTTCAATTTTTCACATATTAGGTTAATAGTTGAAGAAAAAACATACTTGGTTGCTGTACTTGGAGAATAATTATTATATGGTAGATGATCAGATGTGGGTTGATAATTTCATGGGGTTGAATCAAGGGGATTTCGTCTACCGAGGATGCAGTGTCTAATGTTAAGTTTCCCATGCCTGGCCAGATCATGATTATCATTTTTAGGGATGATCATTTTCTCCAATAATAGATCAGTCTCATCAGTTCCTTTACCTTTGTGTTGGTCAGGCATTTCTTCTCTACTTCTCTTCACTTTTTTTCGGGATTTGTTATAACGTTCATCAGTAAGAGGATGAGGGAGAAGTGGTTTGTGAGTGACAGAATCAATTCCCATGTTACGTAACTTTTTCTTGATGTGGTTATACTATTAGTTCTTGATATAATTATCAGTACTTCCTGGCAAATGTGAAGCAATCTTGGACCATCTGCCGAAATTTCAAATAATGATAACAAAGATTAACTCATGATAATCCAAAATTTTAGTAAACACATAAAGTTTTGTACATTAATTGCTTATAGCAATAGAAAATATATATGGAGGGATGTTACTTGTCAGTACTATTGTCTATCGTGGTACATTATCATATATTATTTATAGATGTACGTTATTCACAAACATAAACATATAATACATGTGCACATGTAAATAATACAAACATAAAACTACTAGAAAAAGTAGAATAGACATCGCCCCTTTAACATCGGTTCATGATGTCACCGATGTAAAAACTATCAATGACATCGGTCGACAAAAAACTGATGTCTTTTATATATTATGAAATAACATTGCAACCCAACCGATCTCATTGACATATCATTGACATATCAACGACATCGGTAAAAAAACAACTGATGTCTTTGACATATCAATGACATCGGTTAAAAAACAAACGATGTCTTTGACATATTATGACATCGGTCAAAATAAACCGATGTCTAAATTAGGCTTCAAAAAATTTGTTGTCCGCGCCCACACAATTAACTTTCCCCGCTTAATACCCATATAATTTCCCCCCTTAGCCCATTTTTTAGTTCCCCCTTTTTTTGAGCTCTTTCAGACAAACAAATTACAGCTCTAGCTTTCAGATAAAAATAAATTACCGCCCTTTCTCTCTTTCTTTCTGGCGATGCCTCTCTCTTTAACCTCACCTCTCTCAACAACCACCCCCTCTCTCTCTCCCCGGCCTCACCCTCTCTCTCTCTTTCACTCTCATAACCCTAATTTCTCATACCGTGCCTCAAGTTAATTGATCAAATCGATTTGACCAATTGAGTAAAGTTCAATTCACTTCACAAATCCATTTGTTTACTGCTTAAAAGCTTGAATCGGTTAGTGAGTAAACTTGCGTGTGTAAGTAAACTCGAATTACTTTGATTCAGTTCTAAATTGGGGAGTTTTGGATTCGAAATCTTAATTTTCTAATTCATTTTTTCTTTGTTCTTATTAATGAAGGAGCAACATTTAAAAGGAGAATTTGTTTGGGTAAGAATCATTTACCCAAAAAATATTATTAATTTGTTTATATTTTTAGTTACTAATTTTTTGAATATGTTTTTTTAGAGAGGATCGAGCAAGAACTTGTTTGGGTAGTGCTCTAAAGCTCAAATTCGTAAGTGTTTATTTGTTTTTGACGCGACTATATATGTTTGATGTTTATTTATTTTTTATTTTTGTGTTAAATCGAACATGCATGTGTTCTTTGTATAACATTCGGAGTCCGAGTCTACATATGTTCATTAGGATTTCGAAGTCCACATATGCATTATCTGCATAAATTGATGTGTTAAATTTTAAGGCTGCATATGTTCTTTTAGTGTTTGTTTCATTTATGTTTACTGTGATGTGTCGTTTGTGAAAATAATCATATATTTGTAATCGTCACATGTTGCTTTTTCACTTGCTCTGTTGTTTACTAGAACTGAATAGTGTATATGGTAGTATATGTACTTTCTCTGTTCGCTAAGTACATATGTGATTATAGAAATCGTATGCCTTCGTGCCCATTTAAATGATAATGACATGTTGCCATTTAGTATTAAGTTACATAGCACTTGTTTAAAAAATCAAGTTAAACTTAGAACAATACTATAACTATAAATATCAATCTTAACTGAACATTTAACTTAATTATTTACATTTCCTAGATATAGACTCTTAGTCATTTGCAATAAGATACAAAAAGAAAAAGTTGTGTGCATCACAACTTAATTATAATATATAATATAAATAATAAATGATTGAGCTTAAAATTTTTTAATTACATACTGAAGTTAGATATGAATATGCTTATTGAATATAAATAATACGTTACTTGTTCAAATTAACTTGATAAATTCATAAATAGAATAACATAAGAAACAATGATTATTGAATATGTATATGCTTGTTCAATCGTATGCTATTTGATATTTAAAATGATTATCAGGTAGGTTGTACGTGTCTCCTCATATATGGACAAGTCATGGATTTTTGCAGATAGGGATTCATTAGTGAATGAAATCGGGGTTGAAAAGTTTTTTATGTATGCCGAAGAAAATTATAAAGATCCTAAGAGAATACCTTGTCCATGTGCACGCTACATCAATTTTAAAAAATTCTCTATCAAAATAATTAGGGGTCATCTGTACAAAAAGGGTTTTAGTATGGGATATGTTGATTAGATTTGACATGGAGCTAAGTCTAGGTCATCTGTTGGTAGCACATTTTCGGCTTCTAATCAGGAGAATATTTCTGCATCACAACCATTACAAGCCGATGATGTCGAGGATGTTCGTGAAGCAGCATATAATAATAATTGGGATGATGATTGTGATAACACTACAACAGAAATCAAGTCAGACACCACTTTTCAACCGTTATCTGTAAGAGAAATTTCCCGTTGTCTATTGAGCCACCATCTTTGGTACTATCACACACCTGTTTTTTCATTGTTGTATAGATATTATCAGTACAACGGGTAATAAAACCTTTGTATGAGATATTTCACGCAACGGAATTCTCCCGTTAATAAATTTTGACATAACTATTTATAAACCGTTGTACTGATAGTATCTATACAACGGTTAAAAACTGTTTTGTGATAGTACCAAAGAAGGCGGCTCAATAGACAATGGGGTTGAAAAGTCGTGTCTGACTTGATTTCTGTTGTAGTGGGTTTGGACAACGGTTTGTTATTTTATTGGTGTTGTGCCAAAGCAAATTAACAACGGTTATGTGAATGAAAAAGATGTTGTATGAAGCTCTACTAGCATTTTTTTTATTACATTTATCCACCAAAATAAACAAAAATGAATATATCATTAACAAAAGAATGCATTATTTACACCATTCTTACATCAATGAGCAAAGTCAAAATGACTACTATGTAACCAAGCCTATACCAAACAAATCTGGATAGTCTACAACATACATTGATAATTTGATGACCATATCACCTCACTCTGCAGCCAAACAACACAAATATAGAACAAAGGCTAAACTTTCAGGCATAGAGGATGATCAGATATCTGATGAATCTTCTGAGAGTGGGACTTCGCGTAAAAGATGTAGTAGAACTGAGATAGTATGCAAGTGAAGAAAGTGAACGCTACACCAGCTGCAAACACACCATTTAAGTATAACAAGCATGCCTTGGAAATTATAAAGGTCACCCCAAATAAGTTCAATATAATTGTTAGTAACTCAAGTGTATCAGATTTACTGGCAATAGTCCAAATGTTGAAAATAAAAGTGACAAAATTAAAGAGCAATTTGAATTATACCAGCAGAATATAAAAGTAGAAGTGTAGAAAATAGAGTATCATTACTTGTCGAAAACTTTAGAATGAACATTGACACTGATGAGAACACAAGAGATATTCAAACCCATGAGACCTGCATTAGATTGCCATACAAATACAAGAGAAATTCATCAATTGTTGCAATGATCATGTACACTGCTAAGTAATTCAGAGTAAGCACAAAGATCATCAACATTGCTAAGTAATCTGACACAACATCAAAACTTAACACAAACGACATTAAACAATCAAACATCCTCACATTGAATCTCTGTTGGGATTACTTCCAAGACATTGAATCTCGCAGTCTTTTACAAGGGCCTGTTAGATGGGGAAATGTTACAAACAGTTCACAAGAATACATTTTACAACTTCATAACAGAGGACAAGCTAGTCAGGAATGCATTTAGATAAAACCTCCAACTCATGTCTTCTTTTCTTCTGTTGTAAGTACTAGAGGTATATAAAACCTTCAACTCATGTCGTCTTTTCTTCTGTTCAGTGTGTGAAGCAAGTAATCTTTTGTTCCAATCGAAGGATTATTTTTGTTGTGGTAAAACCATCATCTATTGTACTTTATGTGAAGTCGAAAGTCAAACAAATGATGATTTTACCACGGCTAAAGTAATCTCCGAGGATTTCCATTTTGTTGACTACAAGAGGACAAACCAAATGAGCACAAGATTTTAATCAAACCAAGTTTCATAGCATCACAAAATACTTTGACCTTAGATAAAACAGAGGCACAAATACAATGTGCAAAAGGGTAGACACCATCACACCAAGCAGTAAAATAGATATCCAACAACCAAACCAAGTTTTAGATATTCAACTTTCAAGGAATAATTAAATAGATATCTCAGTTAATTTTGTTTGTCGTAGCAAAGAAAACAGAGCATATACATATAAAATTGAATATACATCATATCCATCCCAAATTTAAAATACATCGAAGCCCTTAATCAGACAAAAAAATTGAACAAATCCGAATCTCACATACATACACACACACACACACACATACACACACACACACACACATATATATATATAGAGGTAGAGAGAGAGACCTTGAAATCGAAGGTGGAGAGGTCCTGAATCGAATAGGAAGAAGAGGGGGAGGAGAAAACCTTAACCAAGTGGGAGGAGAGAACTCCATTAGTCGATATATGAATCGAAGATGTTTGTGTGTGTTGATTTTTTGGAGACAAGAGAGGGAAGTGAAAACTGAAACCTCAAATTTAAGGGGGGAAGTGAAAAAAAAGGGGGAAATGAAAAATAGATGTGGAGGGAAATGAAATATTCAGATGGGAAAAATGAGGTTCGAGAGGGAAGTTAAATATTTTCATTCGAATTAAATTTCATTCGAACTTAATTCGAATAAATGTTAGTAACAATATTATCAATGTTTCTCGATGATCCAACCCTATGGATGTCAAGAAGATCCATCCTTTTTAATGTTACTGCCAAAATTTTGAAAACAAATAAATTTATTTGATTCGGTAATTTAACGGTCAACTGGTATGCTGACTACAAAACCCCTAAACAGGGTTTCGTCAGGATTTCGCGTTTTGATTTTTTAAAAAATATTTCTCGATGATCCAACCCTACGGATGTCAAGATATATCCATCCTTTTTAATGTTACTACCAAAATTTTGAGAAAAAAATAAATTTATTTGATTCGGTAATTTAACGATCAACTGGTACGTTGACTACAACCCTAAACAGGGTTTCGTCAGGATTTCTCGTTTCAATTTTATAAAAAATATTTCTCGACGATCCAACCCTACGGATGTCAAGATCCATTCTTTTTAATGTTATTGCCAAAATTTTGGAAAAAATAAATTTATTTGATTCGATAATTTAACGGTCAACTGGTACGTTGACTACAACCCTAAACAGGGTTTCGTCAGGATTTCGCGTTTAAATTTTCGAAAAAATCTGTGCGCCTTAAATAATTTGTGTTTCAATTTTTTAAAAAATGTAATAAATTGAATAAATTTTTCAATATCATAAATTAAACAAATTAAAAAATTTATTTTTTTAATAAAATATAATACAAGTGGTCATACAAGAGGAAGCAGTTGACCCCCAAATTTTCCCCCCTTCAACACATACCCCTTCGACCCCCAAATCAAATCCCTAATTCATACCACTTCGTTCTCTCTCTATGACGAACCCCTTCAAACTTTCTTCTATCTCTCACCCTCTCTCATACACAGCTTTCATAGTCTTCGTCTTCATCTCAGACTTCTTCTTGGTAATTGGAGATTCCCAATGGTCTTCGTCTTCGTCTTTCACAGTTATTGGATTTGCCCAAATAATGGTCTTCGATTTTGTTTAATTGGGGATTGTAGACGACGATGATATATTTGCTTGGTAATTGGATTTAGGATGTAACAGAAGAGGCTGGAGAACGAAGAGGATGATTTAGGTGAGCTCGGAAGACTTTAATTCTATATTGTATTTTTAATTTGTATTGGTATAGTGTATTTTTAATTCTATAGTGTATACAAATTGGTATAGTGTAACAAATTGGTATTTTTAATTGTATTTTTCATGTTAAATTAGTATACAAATTTCTCAAATACTAGTTAATATAATCATGCCCTTTGGCAGAAGCATTAATATGTGCAGTTACATTAATTTTGGTTTTAATCGTTGATGCATGCAGGTACAGTTAACTAGCACACACAAAAAATAGACAGGAATATAAGCTGAGTTTTGTTTGATTGGAATTTTTGTAAAAGCATTTAACCGAGAGATCAATATGATCATTGAACTATTTTCAGGTTGCATTTGTCACTTAGGTCAACCTCTAGAGTACAAAAAGGTGGCCAACCTTTAGTACTTTATAGACAAACACAATCAGTGGCGTCCCACTAAACTTCTATCACATAGATAGGAGGTCCCTGAATCCCCTAAATACGTAGGGTTGTTCATCCCAGTTTGAATGAAGAAAACCAAGTTATCCTGGGAAAAATTGAAAGAGTTTAAAGGTCTCAAATATTTATATGCACAATGTTGGATCAAGTAACCCCTGAAGAATAGTGGTATCTCTGAAAGGATAGATATGTGTTTAAACAAATTAGGTATACAAAGTTCATCATAAATGGAAATATAATTGATTATCAAAGCGAACAGAAATGAAGGTCCACTCTCTTACTCCAACACTTGCCAGTAATCACATTTTGCATCTTGCTTACAGCCTTTTCGTACTCTCTATAACGTTCGCTAAATAGTTAAAGTCGTAGAAGAAATTCTAGAAGGTACATGAAGGTCTATAGGTAGCGTGTTCCAAACTGGTAGCTCTGGTCGTCCAATTAGCTTAGGCGGCTCCGAATTAAATGCCTCGTCCGAAACCGAATCTTCGGATGAATCAAACTCCTGCTCGCGCGATATGTCGGGAAACCAAATAACGTCGCAACACTCATCGTAATAACCTAAGGTGAACCTTATCCTAAATCTTTCAATCTAACGTCTAACTTAAATACGTACACCTAATCATCCTATCTTGTTTCAGTGACCATAACCTGTCGCTCTGATACCAACATGTGATGCCCCCAAATCCAGGGTCAGGATTTGGTGCCACAAACCGTTACACTCAAATATAACTCAATTATACAAACGAACCCTTACCGAGGATCGATCTCAGTTTATGGTATGAAACAAGAATCTAAATTACAACAATTATTACAACCACTATACCTTCTTATCTGTAGCACAACCCAATACCGTATATGTCTATGCTGACTCTCAAATCTATTCTTTATGGAATGCCTCATCACTCTCATTCGAATTGTAATACGTAGGTAGCCAATCCTTAATCCTAACTGAAAAGGGAAGGTAAAATAAAGCAAGAATGAGCCAACAATGCTCAGTAAGTGAATAATATAGTGAAACAACGATTTCTCAGCATTTCATTGATGAACAATATGAATGATTTATTTATCTCAAGGAAGTAATTCAATTTCCATCAAATAATAAGACTTTCCATTTTCTTCAACCAATCTTTTCATCAAAATATTCCTTTCTTTAAACAAGTTTTTATCATTGAAACATACTTTTCAGAAAACCTTTTTTTAAGTTAGGAGTTTTTCCCCGACTACGGACAATACGGGTGATCAGCCACGTAAAGTCCCCATACCGGACATGAAGTCCCTCTGAACCTTGTGTTGTTGGAGGAATTTCGTAACAACATGAAATCGGAGGGATGCTGGAATAATAGAGCAATTATGTGACTATTTTTAGGGATTTAAGGTTTGTAAAAGAGAGAGGGGCTGGTCTCGGCAGGTGTCTCGATTTGTCTCGTGTATCGATCTCCATACCGTACCAAGATGCCTGCGTACCTATATGTTTATATAGGATCAAGCCCACGCAGTTCTGTGAAATTGTGTTTATACCTTAGAGACTTTAGGGATAAACTTTTTTAATCTGGGTAATTACTAATTTTATTTGATTTAATCTTATCGTTGTGATATCTTCCTGATTTGAAGAATATCGTTTGGAGATATTTTCCGTTATCGATTGATTGAGATTGATTCTTTCCTCGTTTCAGAGAGAGGATAAAACTTAGTGGTTAAGCAATAATTATTAATCTGAATTAATAATTAATGGATATTAGAAATTTGGGAGATTATTAGACATGCCAAAATTATGGCATAACACCTTGAAATTGGGTTTCCAATTAGGCAACACATTGGTATTTCAAATGCTGGACTGGGCACTCCCCCATCCTCTTACGCTAAAAAAAATGCTGGACCGGCGTCACCCGGCCTTTTACGCCTCCAATATGAAGGAATCCGCAGAAAACATTTAGACAGAATCCCTCACAATAAAACCTTTAAAACATTTCACTTTTCAGTCCTTAAACTCACTGGTAACAGATCGGCCCAGTATAATGAATTTTAAAACATCTTTAAATAATTAATCCATTTTAATGAGCAACAAAAAGATTAAGAATCAGGGAAGCATTCGATATAAGGAATCATAAACAGCAAAGCAATAATATTGAACTAAACATGGAATGGTAAAGAAAAATAGAATCATATATCAACAAGGAAACATTAATCAATTAGGAAACGAAGCAACTGTTAAGATTCTAGAAATTTAACAACCATTTATAAGGAAATCATGGAATAGAGAAAATCTGAAGTTCAAAAGAAGATTTAAGTAAATGCATTGGTGATCACTCCTTTCAAAGGTATTTAGAAATCAGTATTCGTCAAGCTCTTGATGTTATAGGGGTGTTATATAAAGTGGTATTGAAATGGTATGGTTCCGCTGGACAGGGTCATAATCCAATAACGAACAAACAAGTTTTAGGGCTCTATAAATTTAATTCAAGGGTTATGAAATCTGGTATCGTTGGTGTGGTTTAAAGGAAGAATCTTAAGGAAAAGATTAAGATAAAGAAAGGCATAAATTATAAGTAAAGGATTATAGTTCAACAAGAAAAGAGGGTAAATAATAGGGTACAAGGTTTAAACAATCATTCATAAGCAAAAGAGGTAAGTTAAGGTACAAGGGTTTAAACAACAATTCATAAGGATAAATAATAAGGTACAAGAGTTAAGCAATAATTCATAAACAATTCAAGGAATCTGGTCTTCAATATAAGGTTCGAGTCATTTGAAACAACAGAAAGGGGTGTAGACCCTAGCAACACGACTTGGAAGAAAACTTACAATTAATAGAAACAGACTCACATCATTCAAAATAAATATGAAGAATATAAATGCTTTCAAGAAAGGATTTGAAGGAACAAATGAATGTCACAAGAGGATTCACATCACTTGAACGATAAGTGAGGATTAGTATAACTTGCCTCAATACATGAAGTTTCCGATTCCAATATCAACTCGTTATTCACTTTACATTCATCTCTACTTCTTTATACGTTAACCTTTATTCGAGCACACGTCCATATTTCTTTTATCACTTGTCAGACCCTCTACTCGAGCATACTCGTCAGCTTCGATAATTACCTTCCTTCTCAAAATTTCCCTTCTACACGTGCAATGGCTCTTAATCGGGCTTCCTACTTGTACCTATAGAAAGGTAAAGTACTGCTTCAGTATACTTAGACCCTTAATCCTCTAATTCTATTATACCCAAAACGAGGCCTATTGCACTTTACAACATGACACATATAGCACATATTAGTTATACTCGTAAAATAGTTTAGTACAATCATATAACCCACATAAGCACGTAGCACGTATTATCGACTTATACTTATATCTCATATCACACGTAGCACATTGGTTCACAAATAGTTCTTATCTATTAACTATAAGAATTAGAAAATAATTTTAAGAAAAATTCGATAGCACCTCCTTTGTAGTAGGACCTAACCTATCGAAAACCAATCGACCCACACAATCCATCCTTTTATCCACTGTCAGCTCATGTCAACCTCATAATTTACGATCACTTATCAAATACAAGCTAATAACATAATTCTAATTATCCGAGTAATCTACATTTGATTTTCACGTCACATATTCCGACTATTCACATTCACATTTCACGCCACATATTCTGACTATTCACATTCACAGCCACTGAGTCATACCACTAAATTTATATCCATTTCACTTCCTAATTATTCGAAAGTCGACTAACATCATAATAATACTCGCTCACGTCAATATTGTAATAATTACTTACTAATAATCTACAAACATGGTAATCAACACTTAACAATTCATATTATTCAAATAATATACCACTAGTAATATATTAAACTCAAGAAATGTATACATAATATATATTTAGAAAATGTATAATTTTTAGAAAATTTTGACGACATCCCTTTTGTATGGGTACACTATCAGTCGGACACAGCCGACACAAAACAACAATAATTATCAACCATGTCTCGAAATTTTAATCCAGCTAAACACATATCATAAAGACATCTCATCAGACTTAGTATTAGTATTATGAATAACACAACCCGACCAATATTCTCGGTATTAAAAATTCGCGACAAAATTCATAAAATCAACACATACAATACAATTAAATTCCTAAAATTTTGAAATCAAATAATTAATTTAATTTAGGCTCAATTTCATCATCGCCTAAAATCCACCGGCTCACCGAGTTCATTACCGGCAGGGCAGAATTTCGGTGGTGCTCAAACGGGTTTCCAAACTCGAAATTCTACCTCCATTTTTGAACTAAACAACAATAGAACCACAAAAATTTAATTTATCATGAACGTGAATCAATTAATTCAGATTGTAAAAGAATTCAAAGAATCCCCTTTTTTGGTTTCACTATACACACAACACACATCACCAACGACAACATACAACCCAACTAACACCACAACAGCAATAGAAAGCTCAACTTCGAACTCAGCCAAGGAAGAAAAGTGGTTCACGGGACTCACACACCGTCACATACACACCCACCGTTGATACACACACACATACGCGGTTATACACACACACACAACACACGTACCCATACATCACAAGCACACATACACACACAGTAATTACATACAACTGCAACATAGACTTTGCAGACTAGACGCAGCGATCACAGAGGGGAAAAGAGAGATTTGCGAGTTCGAGAGAGAGAGAGAGAGAGAGAGAGAGAGTCGAAAGGGGAGAGAGATTGAGAGTTTTGAGAGAAAGCTGTAGAAGGGTCGAGAGAAACCGAGAGAAATCCCATGGGGCTGGGGTTTGGGGATGTTAATTTAGGGATTTAAGAAGAAGGTAAAATGGTAATCTAACAATGCTGAAAACAAATAGAAAAATCACTTTAAATCATTTCTAAAAACGAAATTAATCAGAAAAATTGTAGAAAAATAAATTTAAAAATTCAAAAAATATAATTTAGGAAATTACAAACATCTCCATATTATTGAAATATTTTTAGGATAAAAAATGAATTAAATATGAATTTTACAAATTTTGATCCTTTAAATACAATAAAAACCTTAAAATCATTTTAAAATACTTAAACACACAAAATAATTCTTCCACTAATTCTAAAATTAAATAATATCGTCAAGATAATAACACACAAAAGATTTTATGATTTTTATCGACTCCAATAATTTTATAAAATTTTTAGATGATTAATAATGCATAATTTAAATAGATTTTAATCATCAAAATTACAAATAAAATTGGAAAGAATGCCCAAAATACCCAATTTTTCCCCACACACTACCCAAAATACCCGATTTCCAAAATTCCGACCCAGCCTACCCACGGGATACGCCATTTCAATCGGCATATCCGGAGGACTGTAGCACGCCAGAAAAGAACAAACCAAGTCGGAAAATCACAGCTCTGTGTGGCCGGCGACTTTGGCCGTTTTTAGTCGCCTCCCTCGATCTCTCTCTTAGGCGACTGTCCACCCTCCAAATCACCACCACGTGATCAGCTGCTCATCGCCATCCTCCTCCCTTAATAAGTTTCTCTCCGGCGACCCCGCAGGGGCGTGTACGAACGTCGACATAAAACACAAATCGGAAAAGGAGGTGAAATGGGTGTTTTTAATCTGGCAAACTAAATGTAATAAAAGTGGTATGGATGTGTAGAGAATCGAATTGCGATTCTATTGGTGTATATAACGTAATTGAAAGTTTGTGGTATGGATGGATGAATCGAAAGAAAATTAACGCTGGAATCGTCTTCGTCGGGGAGCTCTGGAGACGACGAGCTGCCGTCAGATACGCATTCTGAAATTACGTATCTACTGATACACCTGTTGCGTATGTGTATGATGACGTCAGTGATGACGTCAGCTACGCCGTTTACAAATGCGCATCATATGATACGCCGACTGTAGTTCCGTATGTAGTGGAATTTTTATTTCTTACAAAAACGTATCCTTTTAATACGCTACTTTGGTGGGCGTGACATTAGATGCGCCTCTTACAGAGGCGTATCTGCTGGGCATGTTGGTCAGTCATTCCGCGTCGTGGGTATTTTGGTTAGCCTAGATTAAAAAGTGGGTAGAAAGGGCAATCACCCATAAAATTATACAGACTTACACGACGCACATAAATTATCATATAAACATGTAAACACGATATCACAGATAATTGACCTTCTCAACAATATTTTAATATTAAATAAATATTTATAAATACGAAATTTTCTAGGGCGTTATATTTTTGCTCAATTTTGATATGATTGTTGCTCAATTTGCTCAAGTTTTTTTATTAATTAATTAATTTTACTCTATTTGCTCAAGTTTGTTATTTTTGTAATTGATTAATTAATTATTTTTGTAATTAATTTTGATATTCCCCTGTTATTTTAGTTGTATAGATATGCAAAAGTGAATGTTGCAATTTAATACTAAAAGTTTGGATACAAAACTGGATTTTGTATAATTTCATTTTGGATTGGATTGCATTTGTTGGTGCTAACTTATTGTTTGTTTTTTTGCATGCACTTAGTGGTCAGTTATGATATTAACATGTGATATATATATATATATATATATATATATATATATATATATATATATATAAAGATATTAAAAAGGTTCTTTTATTATCAGTTTTTTACATTATAGGGGCTCTTTGGTTGGTTACTCACCATCATATTGCTTGGCATGGTTATTTATATGGTGGCAAAGAACAAAGGGAAAGGGAAGACGAGTAATAAGGGCAATAGAAAGGGAAAGAGTGTTGTTAGTGTTAGTGACAAGGGGAAAGGAAAAGCTAAGGGAAAGGGTAGGGAGAAAAGGCCAAGTAAGAGAAAAAACAAGAGGGTTGAAAGTACTTTGGCATTGTGTGACGAGCCAACGGACTCAGACACCAATTCAGACCCGACTAATAACATGACAGCTAAAGTACAACAAGTGGGGCGAGTAAGGAGATCGCGAACATATTCAAGTGGAGTTTATGGAGCTAAAAAATCACTTAGACCAAGACGTATCAATATCTCTCAAGAAAAGTAAGTCTATATTTAATTTTATAAGGAGTTGTGATTCATTTTCTATATGATCATATCTGCTATGTTTAACAATGTTACTGAGTTATTTCCCTCTGAAATCAACGTGAAATACACTATATGTCCTGTCATCTTTTGAATATCAAGCATTTATAAACCCCCTAAAGATAATTATTTTATCAAGCATTTATAGTTTGCAACAATTTTAAGATGTTAATTAGTTTAGGGCATATCACACTTTAAGCAATCTTCGAAAAGCAATTATGTCATTGGTATTAGATTAGAAAGCACAACCACGTTATTACACTTTTAGTGACATTAATGTTAATTGCATATCGAAATGTTAATTGGTATATCATTGGTATATCTCCTTTATGATGCAATATGTAGTATCGAAATGTTAATTGCATTTGTTAATATTTTTAAAATGCAAAATTTAGTATTGAAGATGATGTGGCAAAGAAGACTTTGCTTGTTATGGTTCGGGAAAAGTGGCCCATGGGTTACTACACTTTTAGTGACATTGATCGCACTTTTTCCGAAGTGGTTACCGAAAAAGGTTAAGGAGTTTAAAGTAAGTAAAAAACTATTACTTTTTTATTATGTTTTTGATTATGAATCTGGCCACAAATATACTTTTGATGATGAATTTGATTATATATTTGATCTTATTTTATAGGATTTTTACAAGCATGAGAAGGGACAAAGCCATTCAAAAGCAACAAAAATCATTGAAGATCATATAAAGGTGACTATCAAAAGGACTATGAATGAGCTAAAGAGGACTGTCGAGAGGAAACATAGGGAAAGTAGGATTCCAAAAGATATCTTTAAAGCCTTCATATTGGTCCCTTGTGTTTTGGAAGGATGTGTTGAATTATTGGGAGACGAATGAAGGGCACTTGCATATGGCAACGGTTGGATCTACCAACCGCAGTTTGGTAGAAAGGTTGCATAGTGCCGGTGCTCGATCTTTCAATTTCGTAAAATTGGTAACAATATTTAAATATCCACACATACACACACAAGGTTATTTCACTTTAAAACATAAATTGTGATTGCTAATATTAAGCTATTTTCTTATCTGGAAGGAAATGAAAAAGAGAGAACAGAAGAGTCCGACGAACTTGCGGTGTGGGATAAATGTCATACTAAGATCGGCTTCGATCCCGCAAATCCCGTGTATACTACTCCGGCCGTCATGCGCATTGCGGTAATCTTATCTAATTACATAAAAATAAATGTGGAATATAAAAAGTTGCCTTATTTTTTTGTTATGGTGCTATTCATCTTAGTGTGTAATCTTTATGTGATTTTGTTCATCTTAGTGTGTAATCTTATCTTTATGTTTAATTTGTACTAATTAAAATTATAACATGTATAGGAATGATATGCCGTTATTCTTAACTGTATGTCGGTGGAAGTGACTCAAATGGGAGAGAGAGACGAGCCTTGGGATTGGTGGATGGAAGCAATCGGGGTCCCCAAAGGTGAAAAACCTAAGAAGAATTATGTTGTCGGGTTCCTGGATGTTCGAGCTCCTGATCTTATTCCTACAATTGCAACACGCTACCGAGATTCCACCCGAGGTGAAGCCGGCTCCTCTTCATCCGTTCCTTGACAACGTGAGCTCATTCCTGACAATGTCTATCTTTCTATTGTGAGAAATGTGCTCACGGAGGTCCGTGCCAATCCTCATCAATTTGCTCATTCGCTATCCGATGAAGAGGTAGCCAACTTTGCATGCACGACTCTTGAGGCCTCCGATCCATCCGCCGACCCTAGTCAAAGGGTTAAATGGAATAATCTTATTGGCGGTGAGATTGTGCACATTGTCGGTACCTTAATTGAGGACATCCACCAAAAATCCGAAGCTCGTATTCAAGCGGTAATAACTAGTCCACACTTTTTATTCATATCCATTATTTTTAATTGCTTTTAAATGTGTTCTTGCTTTTTAATTGCTTTTAAATGTGTTCTTGATTTTAATTACTTTTAAACGTGTTCTTACTTGTTAATTGCTTTTAATTGTTTTTATATGTGTGCATATATCCATTTTTTTAATTATTTTATTTATATCTATTGAATTTAATTGCTTTATTTATATTCATTGTTTTGAAATGCTTTTAATTGTTTTATATGTGTGCATAGGAAAATGACCGAGTTGAGGAGGAAGAAAAAGATTATACCGACGTGGATGAGGAATCGGACATTGAGGTCGGCCAAGATGGGAGCAGCGACAATGGTCAAGAGGAGGATGGATCTGATGGCTCTTCTTCTGTTTCTTTGTCGGATCAGTAGTACTTTAATGATAGTACTAATTTGTTGGAACTTATGGTTTTATTTTATGAACTTTATCGAAGTAGTACTTTAATGTTTTTGTTGTAATGATAGTACTTTTATTGGATGATTGGTTGGTTATCCGTTTAATTCAGATTAAATCAAATTTGATTTGTATGACTTATCCGATTATATCGGAGTTAACATGGTTTAATTAGCGGTGTTTTTATAAATGTTTGTTAAATTTTGCTTTTTATGTTTGTTTTTGGAATTTGATTGGTTTTGGAATTGGATTGGTTTTGAATGGTATAGTGGTACAGTAATACAAGGGGTGATAAATACTGCAGCAGCTGCATTATTTTAAAAAAATAACCCAAAAAACCGACCGGACACACACATAACCGACCTTTATTTACCATTCCAATTCCCAGAAAACCGATCGTACACTATTATAACCGACCATCTCCTTTAAAGGGTGGTCGGTTCTATTCGGTCGGTTATGTCTAGTTATATTTGTGGTTCTAGTGGCTACTGTTATAAAACCAATCGATGTCAACACCGACCACCCTTCCACGTGTGTTGATGACGTTTGCAACCACTTGGGTGACACCTGTGTTAAAGGCCACAGGCAGAGAATCTCAAAAACATATAACCGACCATTGATGATGGTCGGTTATGACCCTTAAACACGATCAACTGGTTATAACCGACCAGTCTTAAACCGACCATCTATGGTGGTGAGTTTTAAGTATTAAACCGACCGATGTGTGATTAAACCGACCGATTTGTCCGTCAGTTATAAGCTATTTTCCTGTAGTGTATGCGCATTTGTGAATGCGGACACCACCTACGTATTCAACATATGCGTATGTTGTGCCACCTGTGACTTCTCTTATTTTTTTAAATTTATTATAAGGCAGACGCATGTGGAGCATGCGAGACCGTTGCCTACGCATAAGTGAAATGTGAAGCTCACTTATATGCGCATATTTTAATTACATAGATGGCTTCAAAATTAATTCATTTATTTTTACAGAACATTACTTTTTTGAACCCAAAATGCTACTTTAAGTGGTGTTATCTTTTTTTTATTGGGTAAATTTGTATTTGAAAACAATAATAAAAAACTTATAATAGTTCGTATACGGTTTATTCGTCGTTCTGAATAATTCTATTACCCAAAATGGAACTGTTGAACCCCAAAGGTTAACTTTTGAACCCCCCAGAGAATACAGATAAAAATTGATAATTTTAATTAAAAAATTGAATATTTCTTACTGAGTCCAGCGGTCTGATTTTTAAAAAATCGGGGGCCAGTCCCGATTTTTAAAAAATCAAGATAAGTTAAGGTTTAGGGTTGTATGATTTATTCATCGTTCTGAATATTTCTAAAATCCAGAATGGAACTGTTGAACCCCAAAGGTTATTTGTTGAACCCCCAAGAGAATACAGATAAAATTTAAGAATTTTAATTTAAAAATTGAATACTTCTTACTGAGTCCGGCGGCCTGAATTTTAAAAAATCGGGGGCCATCCTCGATTTTTTAAAAATCAAGATAAGTTAGGGTTTACGGTCTAGGGTTTAGAGTTGTAAACAGCCCTAAACCCTAAGTTTGTATATGTTTTATTCGTCATTACGAATATATCTAAAACCCAAAATGAAACTGTTGAACCCCAAAGGTTAACTAATACAAAATAAAAATTTAAAATATTAAATATAAAAAATTATATTAAATAGAAACTGTTTAACTACGCATATGGAGGATGCGGTTCTTTTTGACTACGCATATGGGTTATGCGGTTTAGACCAACCACATATGTAAAGCATAATGTAATGTAATATGTAATAGAGGATATATATAACTCAACTAGGATAAAAGATAAATAATATTAAATCTATACAGGGATCGTGAAATTTGAAGAACAGGCACCAACAAGGATCAAGTCGCTGAAAGAAGTTCATTAACATGTTCAAGCCTCAGTGACATAATAAGATGTACAGATGATTCAGTTGAAGAGCCAAAAAGATTCCATGTATTTACATAATTTGAAGATACTGCTACAGGCTAATCAATTGGAATGTAACGAAGGTGTGAAGATCAAGATCAAAGCTAGTCACTTGTGAACCAGACCAGCGCACTAAGTGTCAGCACATACGAGAAGGATCAACATATTAATTTACAGAAAGAATTGCAAAAGCCTATTGACGATCAAGGACAGACATAATATTTCAAGGTATTGTCAAAAATTAATTTACTCTCTGAAAATTAAATAAGTAACAGATTAATTAATTAGTTATAACAAATAATTAAATTAATCTAGTACTTGAATTATTTTCAGAGATGAATTAAAACAGCAGAATAAAACAGAAGAAAGAAGCCCAAGAGATACAAAACTAGTATTACTATTCGCAGTTACTATGCAAAGTTACTATGCCCGGTTACTCTTTGGGGTTGGTGTAATAGTGCCCGGTTACTATTTGGGGTTGGTGAAATAGTGTCCGGTTACTATTTGGGGGTTGTTGGAATAGTGCTCGGTTACTATTTGGGGGTTGTTGGAATAGTGTCAAATAGTGACTTTCTATAATCTATAAATAGGCCTATTGTATTTCATTTCAAAACACACCTCAACACACAACTCTCTCTTCTCTCTCTTATATCTTCTCTGTGTAAGCTGCTAGACAGTCCATCTAGTAGGAAAGCCGGCTTAGCCCGCTTTCAGGAAGTGTCGGGTAGAAGGTCCTCGTGCCTAAACTATCCTTAGGAGTGTTCTGTTTTGAAGCTAATCCATTGGATTAGAAGTTGTAACACCCCTTCGAGTTTATTATCAATAAAGATGTATTCTCGGAATTATTTTTTATTTTTGGTAGTATCGTATTCAACCCCCCTTCTACGATACTTCGGGACCTTGTTTGCACTAATACACGCAAGCGTACGTGGTTACAAGTAATATAGATATAAGTCAAGTTCGTTCCCACAGAGATCTGGTTAAGGTTTCAATTCAGTTAATGCACATATGCAAGAATGTATGGTTTTTATTCACTGCTAAGACAATTAACAAATTTGGGTTTTGATTATCTAAATTAACTAAGAAGCAAATTAACAAAACTAAGAATTACTTAACTAATGAGAATTAAAATCGAATAACTTATATGAGAATAAACATGAGATCCTAACTTCATTAAATACTTCGCTTAGAGTTGATGCCTTTAATCAATGCATGTGATGATTATGATATCTGATCGGACAACACGAAACAATTATAGGCTACTTCTCAGTATACGAATACCAAATTACTCATACATCCACAAAAGAGATAGAAGATGAATAGACATCAATTATGCTTAGACCCTATATCTCTATAAGATTTGAAAACATAACGGTTGAAGAACAAGTTATCCATATTGATCACATAGGGCAGTATAATATCTCTATTTACGCTACAAATCATGATGTTAAAATATCAACCTATCCTATGCTAGCATGGCAAGTTCTAAATCTTAAAATCCACTCTCGCTTTACAAAAGATTAACAAATTAGATGTTCGCGACACATCTATCAATTAAGCATAACCATACGAGGATATCAAGAATTCACCACACAGAGATCTTTAAAGCAAGCAAACTACTAAACTACATAGATAAATACGTTAGAATCCCATGACAACGATTAGTTCATAATCGAACCGCTCGTCATCATGGGATCTGATGAAACCATGATAATAAACAACGTCTGAATAATAATAAAACTAGAATAATAAGGTTTTGAAAAAAAATCCAAAATAACGCCTAATAGAAGGATGAAAAGATGTAGATCTAGATCTTTGTTGCTTGTCACGAGCGTTGGAAATCATTCTCCAAGTCTCTCTCTTCTCCCTCTGTGTTTATTCTAAGTAGTCCTATGAATTACAATGATACAATGTGTTTAAATAGGCCCTAGATATCTTGTCCAGCAAGAAAACCCCTAAAAATACAATTTAATTCGAAATAGGATAAAAATCAGCAATTTTCCAGCATTCCCGGGCGCTGTCTGCGCTGCTAGGGCGCTGCCAGCGCTCCCTCTTCTGTTTCTGGGCGCAGCCAGCGCTGCTAGGGTGCTGCCAACGCTGCTCAAACTGCCCAGAGTTTTCATTTTGCTTAAAACAGATTCGTCTTCTTCCGAGCTTTCCAACGACTGTCTACGGGCCTCAAACGGACTTGTAAAACTCCAGATATGGCCAAAACAGTGGAGACTACGCAACCTACCCGGAAATCCGAATTTTCCACAATTTGCTCATTTCTCCTCCGTTTTCTCTTCCGATTCTTCCGCCACTTCCCATTCTTCAATTCTTGAGCGTTATGATCTTCATGGTAGCCTAGGGAAATATGCCATCCTTCATTCCATTGCTCAATTTCAACTCCAAGATCAATGAAAACCACCAATCCTAGCCCATGATTGCAATCCTGCACAACTACACAAAACACATAAAAAATGCGACAAACTTGAGGCCAAGTGAATCAATTTAAGCTGATATGGAACGCTTCAAGTGGATATAAAATCCACTTATCATACCCCCAAACTTAAACTGATGCTTGTCCTCAAGCATAAAACAAACTCGACACTAACTAATTAGTACCACTTCCGTAGGTGATCACGGTTGCATTTGGCATATGCAACAAGCCCTTTAAACCCCTAGGCAGCCCTAGTGGACGAGTGAGGTCTCGTGAGGGCCTATAGTGAATGTACCCACAAAATCCCTCTAACTAAACAATGCAATAACAAATGCAATGCATGAATGCAACTAATATAAAAATGCAATAACCCCCTCGAACTAACCAAAACCAACTAGCAAGCAAATATCTCAAAGAATGCAACTAAATCCAAATAGAGCTCGACTAAGTCCCCATATACTAACAATACATGAACAGAAACATGCGTGTGTGCGATGCTCATCAGATATACTCCTAACACTGGATCGAAATCATACTAATTCTTCGCCTAGACAATCACAGGTTTATAAATAGAATAGACGGTAAACACTTCATAACCTAGAAACACTTCCATCATCATTTGAGTTAGACAGAAATTCATGCTTTATTACTAAACAACAACTACGACACATAACACAATACATATGCTTATTTAGCCGTGCAATGGATGAGACCCCTAAAGGCTTATACAATAATACCCATGTAGTGAGCGTGAGGTTAGCGGATCCCAGACTATAAAAGCCTTAGGCCACTAGGCACAAAGTCCCCTAGAACTTAATTGCTCGAGTATTAAAGAGCTCACCCTGGTTAATTCTGCAATTAAACACTCACATAACATTTTTTTTTCTCTTTATTTTTTTCATCTTTTTTTGAATGACTTTTCACACACTAATTTGGAATGAGTGTGTTTCGCTCCATCTCATCCAACCCTAGACTACTCATAATTATGAGCCGGATACTAGCCATTTGACACCTAGCCAACAACTAGCATGAAATCCCTGTTTTCCCCCAAACTTATATTTTAGTGCTCCTACGCCATCAAGGGAATAACGAAAATTCTAAATATAAACAAGTGATTAAATCTAAAACAACCAAACAAGCATAACCTCAACCTAGCCCAAAAGCAACCTAATGAGACTTGTGAAAATACTTTGTTTCTGTAACATGAAAGTCAATTCCCAGGAACTATAAATCAACCCTCTGTTCATCAATAATCACACTCAATTAAACATCGACCTACCAATCAGAATCAGCTCGTTCTACGGGATCATGAAAAATGCATGCCATGAAAATGCAACTAAAATGAACTCACATGGTATAAAAACACAATAACAAAATGTCCTATATGAAACAAACATGCAATACATACAAAATACGAATGAATTACTACTAACATGCAAAATATGATTTCCTACATGAACAAATAACACACTACTACATACTACTACATACCTAACACATGGGTTACCTCCCACGAAGCGCTTGTTTAGAGTCAATTAGCTTGACTACGCCCAAGCCTCCATTAAGGATGATAATAGTTGGCCTGGTTATCTCTTCGTGAAACTTCATCGTTATCACGGCGGCACACTTTCTGCCCCTTCTCATCGCTTGGCCTATTCGTATAACAACTATGTCCTATTCCAATGCCTTCATCGGTTGACCCAAAATCTGTCAATTTGTAGAACAACACACATTCGCGGGCTTCGCTTGAATATAATGGAGGAGGATAAATGTAAGTTGTTGAAGCCTTTGGTTCCTCAAAGAGAACTTCCTCCATTGGCTCTAATGCGCTACCTCCATCTTTATACTCTGAGACAAGTAGAAGACCTGCATATTTCCCATGGTCATCAACCTCTTGGTACGCACATACCAATTCTTGAAATTTTTGTAGCTCACCAATGTCTATCCCAAATAGTGCCCTTTCCAAATCATCCACCATACTAGCATGATCAAATTCCTCACATGGCTTGTGAACGCTCACCTCACCTTGGAATTTGTCTTCCTAAATTATGCATGCAGTACCTTGCTCCAAGTCACCGTTATTTTCTGGAATTGCCTCTAGTATGAATTGTTGTTTCTCTTGTTCCAAGGCACTCAAAACTTGAGCAACTAGTGTCTCCAAAGATTTGATAGACCCCTCATTACTCTTTGCAAGCATCCTAATCTCCTCCATAACATCAACCTCATCTGACTGAAAAGTAGGAGTAGGTTGCTGATGTTGAAACTCTTCACTACCAAAGAAATATGACATATTTGGAACATCTTGCTGGTACTGTTGAGGATGGTATTGAAAATATGGTTGTTCCTCATAAGTGACATATGGATCAACTCCTTCGTAGTAACAATATTGTGAGGTCTCATGAACGCCCAAACATTGCTCATATTGCTGAGGCATGGATGTCCTCGAATATGCCCACCATGGCAACTCCCCGCCTGCCATTTTCAAACACTCAAGTACCTGAAACACACCGAACTAAACAAGATAGGTAAGTAACTAATCCGAGTCAGTGAACTTTAACGACCACTGATGACAAGCATATAAACTAAAATAAAACACCGATGATCCCCAGCAGCGGTGCCAAAAATTTGTTTGCACTAATACACGCAAGCGTACGTGGTCACAAGTAATATAGATATAAGTCAAGTTCGTTCCCACAAAGATATGGTTAAGGTTTCAATTCAGTAATGCACATATGCAACCATGTATGGTTTTTATTCATTGCTAAGACAATTAACAAATTTGGGTTTTGATTATCTAAATTAACTAAGAAGCAAATTAACAAAACTAAGAATTACTTAACTAATGAGAATTAAAATCGAATAACTTATATGAGAATAAACATGAGATCCTAACTTCATTAAATACTTCGCTTAGAGTTGATGCATTTAACCAATGCATGTGATGGTTATGATATCTGATCGGACAACACGAAACAATTATAGGCTACTTCTCAGTATAGGAATACCAAATTACTCATACATCCGCAAAAGAGATAGAAGATGAATAGACACCAATTATGCTTAGACCCTATACCTCTATAAGATTTGAAAACATAACGGTTGAAGAACAAGTTATCCATATTGATCACATAGGGCAGCATAATATCTCTATTTACGCTACAAATCATGATGTTAAAATATCAACCTATCCTATGCTAGCATGGCAAGTTCTAAATCTTAAGATCCACTCTCGCTTCACAAAAGATTAACACATTAGATGTTCGCGACGCATCTATCAATTAAACATAACCATACGAGGATATCAAGAATTCACCACACACAGATCTTTAAAGCAAGCAAACTACTAAACTACATAGATAAATCCGTTAGAATCCCATGACAACGATTAGTTCATAATCGAACCGCTCGTCATCATGGGATCTGATGAAACCATGATAATAAACAAAGTCTGAATAATAATAAAACTAGAATAATAAGGTTTTGAAAACAAATCCAAAATAACGCCTAATAGAAGGATGAAAAGATGTAGATCTAGATCTCCGTTGCTTGTCACGAGCGTTGGGAATCCTTCTCCTAGTCTCTCTCTTCTCCCTCTGTGTTTATTCTAAGTAGTCCTATGAATTACAATGTGTTTAAATAGGCCATAGATATCTTGTCCAGCAAGAAAACCCCTAAAAATACAATTTAATTCGAAACAGGATAAAAATCAACAATTTTCCAGCATTCCCGGGCGCTGCCTGCGCTGCTAGGGCGCTGCTAGCGCTCCCTCTTCTGTTTCTGGGCGCAACCAGCACTGCTAGGGCGCTGCCAGCGCTGCTCAAACTGCCCAGAGTTTTGATTTTGCTTAAAACAGATTCGTCTTCTTCCGAGCTTTCCAACGACTACTTACGGGCCTCAAACGGACTTGTAGAACTCCAGATATGGCCAAAACAGTGGAGACTGTGCAACCTACCAGGAAATCCGAATTTTCCACAATTTGCTCATTTCTCCTCCGTTTTCTCTTCCGATTCTTCCGCCACTTCCCATTCTTCAATTCTTGAGCGTTATGATATTCATGGTAGCCTAGGGAAATACGCCATCCTTCATTCCATTGCTCAATTTCAACTCCAAGATCAATGAAAACCACCAATCCTAGCCCATAATTGTAATTCTGCACAACTACACAAAACACATCAAAAATGTGATAAACTTAAGGCCAAGTGAATCAATTGAAACCGATATGGAACACTTCAGGTGGATATAAAATCCACTTATCAGACCTAACAATTGGTATCAGAGCAAACTTTTAGCATACAAGAAGCCTAAAGATCAAAACCATGGGAAGGAAGGATACAAGTGTGAAGATTCTAATGCTTGACAAAGATAATTACTTTCACTGGAAAGTAAAAATGCACCTTCATCTCTCAGCCATCGATGAAGGCTACGTAGATTGCACAGAGAAAGGACCTCATGTTCCAATGAAGGCCAACTCTGGGATTGGTCAAGATGCTGGCACTGTAGCTGCTGGAAGGCCTATTCCAAAGAATCAAGCTGAGTACCAGATGAAGACTTGGAGGAGATTCACAAAGATAGGATGACCATGAACATTTTGTTCAATGGAATCAATCAAGATATGTTTGATAATGTCATTAACTGCACCACTGTTAAGAAAATGTGGGACATTATCCAAACCATCTGTGAAGGAACTGAGCAGGTCAGAGAGAACAAAATGCAGCTCCTAATACAACAATATGAGCATTTTCACTACTCCTCTGGTGAAAATCTAACAGACATATTCAAAAGATTTCAAAAGTTACTGAATGGTTTAAAGTTGTATGGGAGAAAATATGAAACCAAGGACTCCAACCTAAAGTTTCTGAGATCTCTTCCTAAGGAATGGAAGCCAGTGACAGTCTCATTGAGGAACTCTCATGACTACAAAGATTTTACACTTGAGAGACTGTATGGCATCCTAAAGACCTATGAGCTTGAAATGCAGCAAGATGAGGAAGTGGAGAAAATCCAGAAGAAAGGTGGATCAGTTGCCTTGGTGGCCAATATTCCAACAATCCAAGGCGGTGGAAGAATGAAGAGTATAACACCTTAGAAATTTCATATTTATAATATTAAATGCGGATTATATGAGGTGAAATTTTTTTTAGGATTGAATTTATGTGACATCATGTTTACATGCTTATATGATGATGAATATTTGAAATGTGGGTCCGTGTAATTTTATTTGAATTTTTGACGATTTAAATCTATTTAAAACAGGTATTATTGCTCTTTGAAATTTTTTATAAAATCATAGGAGTGTTTAAAAATCATGAAACCTTTTGTAATATCATCTTTCTATATTTAATTAGTTTTTAAAATTATTGGGTGTATTAATTTGGGTGTTTTGGTATTTTAAAATGATTTTAAGAGTTTGTGGTATTTAAAGGATCAAAATTTGTTAAATTTATATTTAATTCGATTTGATCCTAAGAATAATTTTTAAAAAAATATAGGGAGATAGCTAGAATCACGTTCTAATTTTTAAAAGAATTTTCGTATTTCGTTTTTAAATATTACCTATTTATTTTTCTATTTTACCAAGCATTTTTAAATAATTTAATTAGAAAACTATTAGTAAATTTCAAAAAAAAAAACCCCCATTTCTTTTCATTCTTAATTACCCGATGCTCACCTCTCCCCAATTCATTTTCAGTCAAGATTTTTTTAGAATTCTCTGGAGTCTCTCTCACCTATCCTCTCTAACACAAACATTTATCTCAAATCTCTCCCTCTCCGCAAGTTCTTCTTCTTCTCTCTCTCTCTCTCTCTATCTCTCTCTCTCTCTCTCTCTCTCTCTCTCTCTCTCTGTCAACAATTCTTTCTCGGGTATGTTGGCAATGGTTCTGGTTTCTTGATGAGTACTATGGCGAATTATTGCCTCTAACCTTCCAGTGTTGCTGCGAGTTGTAGAATTGGGGTGTGTGTTTGTGAAATATGTGCGTGTGCGTGTGTATGTATACAGGTACCGTGTGTGTATATATGTTTGCTGGATCCCTCCCCTGTTCTCGAATTGAACTGCGTATGTGTGTTTTGAAAGCGTGTGTGCGGCACAACAGCTGGATTTGAGTACAGAAGTGTGTGTGCGTTTTGTGCTCAGTGTCTGTGCGTATGACTGGTGTTTTGTTCACTCGGCTGTGTATGCGGGTATAGGAATCATGGTAAATCTCTTCTCTGGTACTAACCGATTTTGAGCTCTGTGTTGCTCGTACTGTGGTTGCTCGTGTCTCAGTGTTTGTGTTCTTGCAAGTTGATTGTATGGTGGGATTTAATTGGTAGATTAAATATGTACAAGTTGATTGTAGATTATTATTTGAAATTATGGTTAAACATCAATTGTTGATTTAATTCGGAGATAATAAATTATAATTGGTTTAAGTCTACGTGTTGTAGTTAAGTGTGAATCGTGTAAGTATACATGTTATGTGTTAGGAATTGTTAGGTCCAATATGTTTGTAGAAGGGGGGGTTGAATACAAACAGTACTGTTTTATCGAAATTTGTCCGGATAATTTAATTTATATTTTGACAAATTTGAGCGGAATTAAATGAAACAAAATTCAAGTTGAATATAAAATTATATTAACTTGAGGGGTTTGTTACAAATACAGTACAGAATTTATATCTAGTTAATAAAAACAAATTAGAAAATTCAACATGAATTTTTCTAGATTTGTTAATAAAAATCAAGATATAGATTAGGAGTAAAAACTCGCTAATAGTACAAGAGTATCAAGTAAATCAGTTCTATCGGATCAGATATTAAAAATAAGATGAACTTGATTTTCTATATATTTTTCTGCTTGTGTTGTGTTCTTGATGAGAGAGAAGAGAGAATTCTGTTCTTGAATGTAATATTTTCTGTGTTCTTGTCTTACTGATTTCTTCTGTCGAGATGTCTTGATATTTATTAATCCCTGCATCTTTATCTTCATTTATAACTATCAAGACAATCTTCAATACAATTTCTTCTTCCAAGACAACCAGTTTTGTACTGCCAAGACAATAGGCAATACAATCGTCAAGACAATCAGGTTCTTCCAAGACAATCGGCAAGACAATCAAATTCAGATATCTTTGTCTTGTTTTATCAAAATTATCATTCTGTCTGAAGCTTTATCTTTTTGATCATTATCAAGACAATCAAATTGAACTGCCAAGACAATCGTCAAGACAATCAAATTAGATTTTTATTCTACTTTTCAAAAGCTATTCAGACATTATCATTATCAAGACAATCGGCAAGACAATCAGGAATTGTCTTGCTTTATTGATTTCTTCTCCAATACAATCGGCAAGACAATCTCCTATTGTCTTGCTGTTCTGAATTTAACCTTCAAGACAATTGGCAAGACAATCAGGGATTGTCTTGCTAGTTCATTTTTCATAATTAAATTAAAATTGATTAATAAATAATCATTTTAATTTATTCTTACTTATATAATTAATCTGATTTAATTAATCTAATAATTAATTTAATTAAAGAATTAATTCAAGATGAATTAATTAATTAATTAAATTGACTACTTGATTTAAATTAATTAAACAAGAATAATTATATATCCTTGGATTGTCTTAATTCTTCTCTGAATCACTGAAAGTAATAAAGGAATACCACTGAATAATTTGTTGACGTTCCATGTACTGTCTGGTTCATGAACGACTAACCTCAATGACTGTCCTTTAATTTTCACATTAAAAATGTGATTCATTTTTCTTCTCATCTCTTTCTCCTTCTTGTACTTCACTGTATACTGTCTGAACCTGTCACTCTAGAAATCTCTGTCTTAGAAATAAATCCACTTCTTTGATGCTATACTGAGGCTTGATCAGCAACCTGAACTTCTTCCAGTGTAAAACATCAAAAATATAGATTGACTTTAGGGTTTTTCTTCTGACAGATAGTACCTCCTGAGATTCCTGTGACAGTTAAAGTTATTTACTTATTACAAACTAAGTTTAAGTTGAGTTGAGTCCTCGAACTACAAATAGGCTATGTCATATGCCTTTCAGGAATTAAATACGATATTTTCTGATAAACAGTAGTGTGCTTGAGTTGTAATTGTGTGATTGTCAAAAGTTTGTAAAGAATGTATGTTAGTACGATGGTGATGGCTATGAGGTTGTATTGAGTTAGCAGTAAAGCAAAGAATGTTTGGATTGCTGATTTGATAAGCTGTATTCTGACAGGTTAGGTCATATATTAAAGGAGGTGTTGTCCAAATTTTATTGGAATTATTTTATTATTTTGAGAGTATGTTGATAAAGATTTCTGGTGTGCAAGTATTATACGTGTGTTATGAGATGTAAGTGTAAGATAATAATACGTGCTAATTATCGGGATTGACAAGTGATGAAGGAGAGACGAATGCACGACCAAGTAAAGACCAGTGAATAAGAAGTAAAGACTGATGTAAAGTAAGTAAAGGATTGAAATGTTGGAATTGGAAACTGCGTATATTGAGGCAAGTTTACTATCCCTCACTTATTGTTCAATTGATGTGAAACCTTCTGTGTTATTTGGTTGTTCTTTCAATATCCCTTCTTGCAAGTGTTATTGGTATTCACTTATTGTTCCAGTGATGCAATTTAGTTCATTTATCGTATGAAATAAGTTGGTCAAGTATAGTTGAAAGATGATTTACATACTTCTTCAAATTAGTATGATGCTGTTGACTTTCCCCCATCCATAATTCATATGTCGGTTTTATCAAGAATCTTGTAAATAACTTTTTACTTTTTGTCAGCGGAATGCCATTTCTCTTAATTTTGTCAAGTACTCTTAAGACATTTTCTAAACAAGAACATCTAAGTTTCTCTTAACTTTTATGAAAACCCGCTGGCACAATGCCTGATCTAGTATATTGTTATCAATGGACTTCCACCCGGACAATGTTCCATGTGCCGATCTAAACCCTTCCCTATTGAAACTGTTTTTACAATTATTGTTCTAATCTGTTTTCTCCACTTATGGAAGCTCAAATTCTTCAGTATGTATAAATTTTATTAAATGCCGGTACTTGACCATATCGTTGCTTTAGTCTAGAATTTCATTGTTGGAATCTTATTGCAAATTATATCCCCATTCTTGCTCAAATGAAATTTCTCTTTGCCTAATCTACAGTGGTTATAATTCGAAGTATTCGTATCAATCTTGTTGATACCTTTTGAATTGACATTCTTTATAATTTCCCCTATGTGGTATCGAACTTGTCGATACCAGACGATGATGTCGTTTCTTATTAATTCCTAATCACAAGTTGTTAATCTGGACGTGAGTTCCAGTTGTTGGAAATCAAGGTTGGTCGATTGTTTCGACACCTGAACTGAGTATTAAAGATAGAATTGGAAATGTTTTTATTAAATGAAAATGTTTTCAGGACTGTGAACGCCAGTCAGAGTATGAGTATTATGTTATAAGCCAAAAGGGGCCATTGATCCAGTTGAGTATTTGGACATACCAAGAGAGTATATCCGGAGTTTTAGTATGACTGATCATCCACTTTAACTCGTTGCGTCAAAATGAAAATCCAATTCTAATCCATAAATTGAGTATCCAGTTGAACATTGATTCTTATTGCTTGACCATGAATTTCCAAGTATTATTATCGAATGGTTATCATTTGACCTTGAATTTTGAGTATCATTATTGAATTGTTAATGTTTGTTTTGGTTGAACAAAACTTTTATCTGTTCTAGTTCCTGTTGCACCTCATTAATGGTGAAGTATTGGCCTCGTGGCAATTTAAAAGTTAATCTCACAGATTCTCTCATCGAATGAGTTGAAATTCCTTTGTTATCACTATTTATACTTGCTGAGCATTCTTGGCTCACTCTTGCTTCTGTTTATTTCTCCAGTTGTGGGAGATGATCAGAGAAACTAGTGGTCAGTTGGTATTGCTCTATAGTCAGCGAGAGGAGACATTCGAGTTATGGACTTTTTCAAAGGATGGATTGAGAATTGCCAAGGTTGGATACGTAGTTAGATAGTGGTTTTGTATATTCAGAATTGTATAATATTTTTATTCTGAGATTGAGTTGTAACAAAGTAATTCGATAGTTTGTTTCATACCATAACCTGGAATCGATCCTCGGTGAGGAGTCGTTGGTGTATTAAGTTTTAATTGTATTTGTTAAATTGGAATTTGGTTGGGTTGAAATACAGGTGGATAGTCCGATTTATGAATACTTCATGCCGAATTTTTCTAAGATTCCACTGTATCAAAGTCTATTTTATTATTAAAAGTATATTTTTATTATTGGGAAGTCGGGGCGTTACAGGTTGGTATCAGAGCGACAGGTTATGGTCACTGAAACAAGATAGGATGATTAGGTGTACGTATTTAGAATGGACGTTAGATGGAACGGTTTAGGATGAGGTTCGCCTTAGGTTATTACGACAACGATGAGTGTTGCGACGTTATTAGGTATTTCGACATATCGCGCGAGCAGGAGTTCGATTCATCCGAAGGTACGGTTTTGGACGAGGCAGCTAAGCCGGAGCTGCATGAGCTAATTTGGGCAACCGGAACTACTAGTTTGGAAGACGCCACCTAGAGATCGGCGTGTACCTTATGGATTTTCTTCTACGACTTTAACTATTTAAAGAACACTATAGAGAGTACGAAAAGATTATAGATAAGATGCGAAACGCGATACATGTGTATATTGGGAGTAAAGGCGTGGTTGATTATTACAAGACAATGATTTCATTTGAGTTATCTTCCGAGGAGATTCAACTTCTTTTCCTGTTCTTTCTTGTTTTGTTGGTACCATATCTCGTTTGGCAACCCATTTATACCTCAATTGATAATGAGCTTTGTACATTTGATTCGCTTGAGCACATTTATATTCTTACAGAGATACCTCTATTTTCTAGGGGTACTTGATCTAGCATTGTATATATAAATTTTGAGACCTTTGAACTCTTTCCATTTTCCCTGAATATTTAATCTTCTTTATCTAAACTGGGATGAACAACCCTATGTATATAGGGGATTCAGGGACATCTTATCTATGTGATAAAAGTCTGGTGGGACGCCACTGATTATGTTTGTCATGAAAGTACTGAAGGCTGGCCACCTTCTTGTGCTATGGTGGTTGACCTAAGTGACAAATGCAACCTGAAATTAGTTCAATGATCATATGGGTCTCTCAGTTAAATTCTTTTATAAAATTCTTATCAAACAAAACTCAACTTATATTTATACCTGCTAACACCTGTTCATTGTATTGATTCCTTTTGTTACAAACCCTTGTGATTTCTAAAGTTATGAGTAGTTGACAGCAGTAAAGATGGAGACGATGAAATTTGAGTGGTGTAAGCTACATTTATGTCGAATGAAAATTTGATGAGCAGGTTTGAGAATTGAGGTTAAAGCAAGTATGGACAAGGAACAGATAACAAGGACACGAGATTATTAATTTTGTTAAGGTCGAAACTCGAATAATAATGGATATAGTTAGTACGTGATAGTTATGTTAGAGAAAGATTGTTGAAGAACATTTGTTTATTGCATATTTCACTTTGGATATGGAAATAGGAATATTATGAGATTTTGTATGACTCAAGACCAATTGTTGGGTATGAATTTTAGAATCAAAGTGGAAAAATTTGAGCGAAGCAAAGTAGAGTTAGACAGTTTGTTTTAAGAATTTCAACAGGAATTGGAACTCTGTATAAAGGAGAAATGGGATTGTGTTGGAGATAGCAACATAGGTGAAAATAGTTTAAAGGATTACGAAAATTAAGAGTAAAAGAGAGTTGACCAGGACGGAAGAAGACAGTAAGAAAAGGAGGATAGAGAATCAGGAAATTTGCAGGAATTGTGTAAGCAGAGGATGCGAGATTTGGCTAGAAAGGTATGTAGGATCTAGAAGATTTTAAAGACCAGGATAATGAGACAAGATAGCTACCCAAAGAATATGAATTACTGAGACCAGCAGGACCTTCAGTGTCAGGATGTAGGATTTCACGAGGAAGTATACTGTAATTGTACTATGATTAAAATGGAAAGCTATAAGTATGAGCGGAAAGAACGGTATGGTAAGAAATTACAGAATCAGAAGCTAGAAGTTTAATATGATTATAAATGATGTTGTTAAGAATATGGATGTGATGGCAGTTAAAAGAACTGAGCGTGAGTTAGGTTGGATTGTATAACTAACTATAAAGTACAGGCAAGGTGTGAGGACAAGTAAGTAAAATCATGACTCTCAAGAGATATGTAAGTGGTGTTTCGAGGCAGAAAGTGGATAAAGGAGTTTTAATGGTTACGCAGACAAGAGGTTATTATAATAAGATTCTCAGGTTATTTTATATATGTGGGAGATATCAATAAGGAGATAATTAAAGTGAAACAGGTTTCAGTGGTCAAGATTTTGCGGATATGTGACTTGATGAATTACCAGGATTATGATGTGTCAAATTATACCTAACCGCAAGCGCACGGTGTCTATTGCTAGTACAGATGGCAAGCGGGTCGAATCCACAAGGAGACAGGTTCTACTAATGCCTTTTCAGTTATCGTTAATTGTTTCAAGGGTCAGACGAATATTGGAGAATATTAATTAACTAATTAAACAAGATTAACAATAATTAAACAGATGATAAACAAATTATTTAAAACCTAGGGCAATCAGGTCCACCATACTTACACAATTGGCTCTTAAGCTAAAGCAATCAATGTGATCCTATAACTAGAGTATGTTAATCTCTTTCAAGCATTAACACTCTCGAAACATTCAACACAATTAACCACTTTTAGTAATTCAATCAATCAGGTAATTAGAGTCAAGTTAATCTCTTCCAAGCATTAACGCTCTCAGAAATCCAATGATGCTTCCGCACTCAAATTCAATTCTGCTAATCGTATGTGTGCCTCTAGTAAGTAAATCTCTCGATCCATACCCCTATTTGCATATAATTAATCGATGATATCGGCCGATTACACAAATTAATGATTAAAACATATCAATCAGAATTAACCATAACCAATCAAACCACTATGAAAATCATGTCAATATTAGTGCAAACATGGCTTCCCTTTAAGCCCTAGAAATAACTACTCGCTAATAATTAAATAAGTAAAACAACTAGTAAAACAAGAAAACATAATTAAACTAATAAGAACAAAGAAAAGATTAAGAGAACAAAACCTTCAAACTTCAATGTTGTCACCCAAAAGAAGAGTCATGGTGTTTCTCTACATCTCCAACTAATAATAATAATCTACTCTAAACTATATTATCTGATCTAATATTACATCCTTAATAATGTGTCCCAAGATGTGTTTATATAGCCACTAGATGTATTAGCCTCCAAGTCCTTTCCATAATAGAATTGCATTCCAAGGAAGTTGCCACAAATAGAGTTGGATTAGGAGATGGCAAGTTTCCAAGCTTGAATAGAAGTAAGAATTGCAAGTTTCCACGCTTAACACAGCCCTCTAGAATGTTCCTAGCGCCCCTAGTGTTTCCATGTTGATTAGGATTGGATTTATGGAAGTTTCCCACTTCAAATCGAATTTCTGGAAGCTGCTGGATTTTCTGGCCTGTTTCTGGGCTGATCCCGTTGGAATACTGATATTGGACCACTTCTGAATTGTAGATAATTCCGTTGTCTTCGCGTGAGCTGTAAGATCGTCCAAAACGGACTTGTAGAACTCAAGATATGGTCAAAACAGTAATTTTCAGGATTTTCCTCGCTCAACCTGCGCCAAGCAGTCTGTTTGTCGCGCTGTCTGCGCTCACCACGCGCAACTTGCTCTTGTAAAACCTGTTCCATGTTGTAGAAAATCTCCCAAGCTTCGCGTGGACAGTAAGATCGCTGAAAACGGACTTCTAGAACTCCAGATATGGCCAAAACAGTGTAACAGCCCATCTAGTCCTATGTAAGAACCCTAATTTTTGGTAATATTTTCTTTTATTTAATATCTTGTGACATTGTCAATTTGGAACCTTTCTAGTCATCCCTGTTGATTAATAGAATTGATTGTCTGAGAAACTGTATTGTTGCATTCACTATGTAAGATAAAAGAGAAGATTGTTGAGGGCAAGAGTCTTATTGTTAGTAGGATTTATAAAACTTGGGATTTGAGAATGATTAGAATATTAAAAGATTTATTAAGGATTATGACGAGGAATTATGGACATTCGAGGAATTTACACAATTAAGTACTTAAGGAATTATAGGGGAAATCTCTACGCGACAAAATATTATTACGAGAGATTAATTAAGATACGATACGAATTAAAGATTAAATGACAAGCATTGGTGGAAGAATAATGATACAAGGAGTAGTATTGCATGCAAGTCCCATGCAACCAAGTGGTTAGGAATAAGCAAACTAGTTAACCAAATGGAAGAGGAATAGTAACTAGTTACATTGCTTTTTCAAAAGAGGAGACAAGAAGTACAAGAGGCCATACCATGCTAGTACCTTGCTTATACATACAACATTATGTATCACCCAACCTCACTTTATCAATTATTCACCCAACAACAAAAAAAATGAAAAACACAACCCCCCCTCCAAGAGTGCTCTTGGCCAAGCATAGAAAAGGAGAAGAAAAATTCTTCTTCCTCCATTTCTCATCACTCATAAATCAAGACATAATTCCTAGGCCCTCTCCATCATCTAAGCAAGGTATGTTAAGAGTTTCAAGCCCTTTCATCCATCCAAATTCAAGTTATAAATTGTTAAAGATATTGTGAATAGTAACCATGTTAGTTTTTCTTTTAGATCTTGGATTATAAGGGTTGTAGGAGATCATTCAAGGTGTTCTTGAGTTTTGTAAGGCTTACCCAAGGCTCCTAGGTGCTCAAGAAGGTATAAAAATCATAAACCCTTTTGGTCATGTAGTGTTTATGATGTTTGGTGATAGATCCATGTGTTATAGTGTTAATCTTGGTTGTATAAGTAATGGATGACATGGATCTTGAGTTTTGATGTTGTGATTGTGATTTTTATGATTGTGGATAGTATATGTATCTCCATGAATGTTATAAAGCATGAACTAAGTGAATTAGGTATTGGTTGTGTTGTGGAATTGAGAGAATTGGTTGATCTAAGTGATACATGCTTGCTGAGTTTTTCCAGGAACATTGACCTGTCTTGTAACATGGTTTTGAACCCCCAAATATTGTCCCCTGAGGTCCTACCATATATTGTTGGAAAGATATTTGAATGTAGTTTCTGGAAATGTAAGGTTCATGACTAGGTGATGTATAGATTTTAAGTTATTGCCGGAGAAGTAAATTGTGTTTCTGGATTCCGGACTGCACTAAGTGACCCCCTTGTGAACCTTGTTTAAACCCCTAAAAATATATGTGGGATCATGGAAAAATTTGAGAAACTAGGAAATGCAGTGGTGAAGGATACCCAAAAAGAATTGGATTAAAATACGAATTTTGAATTTTATAAAAATGCTAGAGTAAATTTCGCGCAAAGGAAAAAGTCGTTAGTGGAGCATAATTCTAGGGGTAATGGTTATGATTCGAATGTGGTAACTAAATTAAGTTGAATAAGTGACGAGCGTAATCGAGTGATGACATGAACCTATAGTGGGGCTAGAGTGTCATAAGACGAAGTCATTAATTTAATTTCGTACCCCCTAAAACCCAGTAATTAAAGAGATATTGTTAAGGTACTAACGAGCAGTTATTGCTTATGTATAGATCGTTCCACTCCGCACGCTCGACCACCCCAACCAAACCAAGGCAAGTTTACTTTTCAAAACTTATACATATACAAGGACTTTCACTATTGTTTTTGTAGTTTTCAACCATATCAAATGCTATGTTTATCGAAGTATTGATGCAATTGAGCTTGTATAAGTACATAAATGTTTGTACCCCTTGAACTTAGATTGAAATGTTTTCTTCGGACAACGACTCTAGCAATAGAGGTCGTAGCGGTCCGTATATATATTGACCGGGGAGCGGTATATTATTATATCGTATCTAGATTGCGAAAACCCGAAGGGTCATTCGGGGAGTATCGTATACTCAAGTAATTATGTTCATATCTTCGTAAATACTCGAAACCCTATCTTGGATTAAAAGTTTATTTTATCGAATAATTATTTTATTAATTATTAATATTAAATCTTAAAATATTATTTATTAATTATCGTTCATTATTTTAAAGACGAAGTCAATCCAAGATACATTTAATACTTTCAAACTCGAACTCTTTCGAACTCAAAACATTTTCGAAAACCCCCGGTCAGGTTCTGCTTCTTTTATGATTTCAAGAATCATCGGTCGACTGATGTTGGACCACAACTACTCTGTTTTCAATCAAAATCAAGTTGTTAAAAGAAAAAGAAAAAGGGACTCTGGCAGGTGTGGGAACCGTTGACGAACGATTTCCGGGATGTGTAAGCGGCAGTGAGCCAGGCGGTCCATCAATTATTATTCCGGCCCAGGTGTTGCCGAAGGATGATTACGGATGTAGTTTTCATCGAGGGTGATTACGGATGTAGTTTTCACCCGGGGATAGTTACGGATGTAGTTTCTATCCTTCTACCGGTAGAGAAGACCCGCGGATTATTGGACTTGGATGTGGCGACTGATCATCGTCAATCCTTGTCAGGTTTTATGTTTTCTTTAAGTCCCATTCCTCCATTTTGGAAAAATGCTTTGACACTGCTTCTTAGGCTTTTGTGCCAAGTTGCTGATAGTGTTCTATTTTGATGAGAAAGATGTTGACTCTATGCAGTATCTAGAACTGCAAGTTTATTTTGAAAACAAGGGCACATATTGTTGCACCTTCGAGATTTATCAACAATGACAAGTGATTTTATATCTGATTGATACCAACAAGTTTAATAACTGCTAATCATATGAAACGTTATATTGCTTACCTTATACATATATTTCTTGCTGAGCTATAGTTGCTCACTCTTGCTTGTTTTCAAATTTACAAACACAACAGCTAAGCGAAATGGCAAGACCCAGACAGACTGCTCGAAAGCAGGTGACTAGACCCGAGCTAGCAGTTGAGATTCCACCGGTAGGCCCCATTAGCCGGATTGGTTGGCAGCTTTTGTTAGTTCGTTTTATTTATCAGTATGACCTGTGCAAGGCAGTGTATCGTAACAAACTTTCAAGCCGCCAACTTCGCTTCATATCGAAGTGTTGATGGTAGCATAAATACTATTTAAATCGGTCTGTAATAACTCTGATATTTTTATTACTGTTTAATCAATGTTGTGACGTTTCTGAGGCTCTAACCTGTGTGTGTGTGTGTGTGCGGTGTGAGTTTATTATGGGGTCGATGGTTGTTTTATATATTATGTGCAAGAACAGGTATGTTATTAATGAAAAATGGACCGTGAGCGCCTAGATCTCCGACCCCGGATCTAGGGGCGTCACAGAAATGGTATCAGAGCGAGGTTACAGTTCTCAGAAACGATAGTAATTTAAGAAAGCAACCCTAATAATAATAACAATAATAATAACCCTAATAACAACCTTAATAATACTTAGAACTCTCATCGAGTTTGTAGTCGGGTTATCGGATATAGCCCTGACTTTAAGGCCCGTGAGGGAACTACTCCTAAACCTTTCTTTTTAGTTAGTGACCCTCCTTATTTCCCCTGTGTAGATGGAGGAGATACCAGACCCTGAGGCTTTCGAGAGAGAGTATGATGAGGCACTGTTGCGAGATACCGAGGATCCTGAGGAGGATATGGGTGCTGACTCTGAGCTTGGCCCCTGGATTACGCTGATAGGAGATACTGATGATGAGGATCCCGTTGAGGAGCCCTTTGAGCCTGAGCCAGAGCCTGTTACCCCATCTCCTGTAGCTACTGATGAGGAGAGTGTGAGATCCGGTGAGGGTCGTGTTGTGTCACCCCCACCTTCTCCGCAGTCATCGAGCCCTGTTTCATCGGACGGTGACTCCGAGGATGATACTTCTGGCGAGGAGGAGCTTGACCCTGCCACTGCTCCTGCTCCTGCTACTGCTGCTGCACCTGCTCCTGTTCCTGTCATACCACCTTCACCGATGGACCTACCCCCAGTGTCGGGTATTGAGCACGTTTACGTGGTGCAGTTCCTGACCCGAGACTTACTTTCTGCGGAGGCCCGACTTAACGAGGCGAGGCGGGCACTAGTGGAGGAGCGCGAGGCGCGCTTGAGGATCCAGGTTGAGATGAGGACCGCTGTTGCTAGGAGGACTAGGGCTCGACTCCATAGGATTGAGAGGAGGAGTCGCGAGAGGATTCTTGGTTTAGGGATCCGCGGGGGCGGAGTGATCCAGGCTAGGGATGCTAGGCGTGTTGTGCGTCGTGTATTTGCCCGAGTGAGGACCTTGCTCCACCGCGGTGCGGCCCCGTGATGTGATACTGATAGCTCAGTCCCCTAGGCTCAGACGACATTAGTGTGTCGATTTTGCGGGATAGTTGACTTGTGCAGTGGTATCCTTTCTGACCAGTGGATGAGTAGACTGACCTACAGATATGTAGATGTGACTTCGGGTAGTATGTACGGATGTAGCCCTACTTTTGTGTAGCCCTGACTATTCGGATGATGTACTTGTATTTGTTCCACTTTTGCTAGACTTTGACATCGGAACTATGTATTTGGCTCTAACATCCAAACTTTGTGATAACCCTTGTACCGTACTTATTTAGTTTCAGTTTCCTTGATATTGTCTCAACTGTTTTACTTACCGATGCTATGCTTTGCTGTTTTGATATACAACTGTGATTATACAATTGCTACAAGCCACAAATACAACCATGCTGTTTCAAATTTACGATATGCGATTTCAAATTGTTCTCTACAATTTCCAAAAATGTTCCTACAATTTGTAAAATAAATTTTTCAAAAAATATATATATATATATATATATATATATATTTTCGAGATTTCGAAATTTTGAAAACTCTTGCAAATGTTTTCGCATCCCATGGATATTTTCCCAAAAATGTTTTGACGTTCTATCTCCAGCATCGGGTTATTAAAACTTTTGCAACTTCCACCCTTATGAGAAGGAACGATACGTTCCTGACCCGTGCAAATGCTGTCAGGTAATTAGAAAACCCTAACCCATTTCTTGTTTTATTATCAGAATCATGCCACCCAGAAGAATGAACACTCGAGCTCACCCGATCAGTTCTGAGGGCCAGGGTAGCCACCATGGGACCGGAGGCCACCAGAACCGTGAAGGGGAGAATGTCAACCTGAGTGAGAGTGAGGGCAACGATCATAACTTGTTTGATGACTCTGAGTATGAAGAAGAAGAAGCTGGTGATGACACCCGAGAGGCAGAACATCCTAGGGGAGGCCCTATGGAACAGTTCATGGAGTTACTTAGGCAGAACTTGGACCGTCCCCCAGTTCAGCAACCACCCCAAAATGCTAATGCAAATGCTTTCCGGAACTTCAAATCCCTGAAACCCCCAGAATTTAAAGGAACTGCCGACCCGGTCGAGGCAAGGGCCTGGCTGAAGGAAATGGAAAAATCTTTCGAGATACTAGGTGTCGCTGAAGAGCAGAAGACTGTTTTTGCCACTTACCTTCTGAAGGGTGAGGTGAACTATTGGTGGGAAGCTAAGAAGAATTTGGAAGGAAGAGGTGTGGTGACCTGGGAGAGGTTTAGCGAGCTGTTCTTGGAGAAGTACTTTCCTAGGTTCATGTAGACACAAATAGAGCTGAAGTTTTTGGAACTGAAGCAAGGTAACATGACGGTGGCTGAGTATGAGGCCAAATTTACTGAGTTGTCGAGGTTTGTGCCGGAATATGTGAACTCTGAGGCAAAGAGGGCCCGAAGGTTTCAATTAGGGCTAAAACAATGGATTCAGAATCGTGTGGCGGTTCTTGAGCTGACAGACTATGCCACCCTGGTACAGAAAGCATCAATTGTTGAGGCTGGGAGTGAACAGATGCAGAAGGAGAGGGAAGGAAAGAAGAGGAAGTTTGATAGTCGGAAGGGGAACTCTGCGGGTGGGAGCTTTCCGAGCAAATTTAAGCGAGGAACGATGTCCCAACCCAGCGGAAACTTTGGAACCAAGAGAGCTGAAAGTTGGAGTGTGGGCCAGAGCGGCCGACCTCAGGGATCGTCTTACTCTACCCCATCCCGAGCCCTACCCCCAGAATGTAATAAATGTGGAAGAAAACATGCGGGCGTGTGTAACCTACAGGATGTTAAGTGCTTCAAGTGTGGGTTGACAGGACATTATGCTAACGCCTGTCGAGGAACTAGTAACAACACCAGTGCCGGAGGTAATTGCTTCAAGTGTGGGAAACCAGGGCACCGAATGAGGGAATGTATGTCCTCTGGGCCAGCTGCATCAAGAGTGAGTGGAACTGCTTCTAACAAGGCCCCTACTGCAAGAACTTTTAACATGACGGTGCAGGATGCCGTGAGGAACACGGATGTGATTGCAGGTACCCTACTACTCAACTCAGTTAAGACAAATGTTTTATTTGATTCGGGAGCTACCAAGTCTTTCATATCTCTAGATTTTGTATGTCAGTTAGGCCTTAAGACTGAACCATTGAAAGACAGACTGCAAATAGAGATAGCTAATCATGAAATTATTCCTGTTAGCCAAGTATGTCCAGGATGTGACCTAGAAATAGAAGGGCGACACTTTCGGGTAGACTTAATACCTTTTAAACTAGGAGAGTTTGACGTAATAATAGGTATGGATTGGTTAACAACCCACGGAGCCCAGATTGATTGTGTAAAGAAGAAAGTAAGTTTGAGACCGCCAGGGGACGAGGAAGTAGTGTTTAGTGGGAAACGGCAAAACCAAAAGTTCCTGACTATGATTCAAGCTAAGAAGCTGTTACGTAAAGGATGCGAAGCCTATTTAGCCTATGTGAAGGATACCAAGAAAGAGGCACCAAACCTACAGGAAATCCCTGTCGTTAACGAGTTCGCGGACGTATTTCCGGATAATCTTCCAGGACTACCACCTGATAGAGGCATCGAGTTCGCCATAGACCTAGTTCCGGGTACAACCCCAATTTCGAAATCCCCATATCGGCTAGCCCCAGTGGAGATGAAAGAGCTGGCCACTCAGTTACAAGAGTTGTTGGATAAAGGGATGATAAGACCTAGTGTGTCACCGTGGGGAGCCCCGGTGTTATTCGTGAAAAAGAAGGATGGTAGTATGAGGTTATGTATAGACTACAGAGAGCTGAACAAGGTGACTATGAAGAATAAGTATCCCTTGCCCAGGATAGATGACCTGTTTGATCAATTGAAAGACGCAGTTTATTTTTCCAAAATTGATTTGAGGACCGGGTATCACCAGTTAAAGATTAAACCAGAAGATATACCAAAGACGGCCTTTCGCACCCGGTACGGACACTATAAGTTCCTAGTGATGTCATTTGGGTTAACGAATGCCCCTGCAGCTTTCATGGACTTAATGAATCAAGTCTTCAAGAAGTACTTGGACAAGTGTGTTATAGTCTTCATCGATGACATCTTGATTTATTCCAAGACGAAGGAGGAACATGCAGAGCACTTGAGGATTGTATTAGGAGCATTGAGAGAAGAAAAGTTGTACGCTAAGTTCTCGAAGTGTGAATTTTGGTTGAAGGAAGTTCAGTTTTTGGGGCATGTGATTAGCGAACAAGGCATCTAGTGGACCCAGCCAAAATAGAGGCTGTATCAAATTGGGAGAGACCAACCACTCCGACAGAAGTGAGAAGTTTTATAGGGTTGGCTGGCTACTATAGGAGATTTGTCCAAGACTTTGCCAAGATAGCAGCCCCTTTGACCCGACTAACTCGCAAGACCGAGAAGTTTGTGTGGACTGAAAAATGCGAAGAGAGCTTCCAAGAGTTGAAAAAGAGGTTGGTGACAGCACCAGTACTAGCCCTACCTGATGATAAGGGAGATTTTGTGATTTATAGTGACGCATCCCATAAAGGTTTAGGGTGTGTGCTTATGCAGCACGGTAAAGTGATTGCGTATGCGTCCAGACAACTTAAGGAGTACGAGATGAGATACCCCACCCATGATTTGGAGTTAGCAGCGATAGTTTTCGTTTTGAAGATCTGGAGACATTATCTTTATGGAGAAAAGTGTGAAATCTACACGGATCACAAGAGCTTAAAGTACATATTCACTCAGAAAGAGTTAAATATGAGGCAGAGGAGATGGCTAGAGCTAATTAAAGATTATGATTGTGAGATTCATTATCACCCAGGGAAGGCCAATGTGGTGGCCGATGCACTTAGCCGAAAGGAGAAACTCAAGATGATAACGTCAGTGGACGAGTTGATCAAGGACCTCGAGAAACTGGAGATTGAGGTGAGGTTACCAGGAATTGGACAAGAGAGTCTAATGGAAATAAGAGTCCAACCACCGCTATTGGAAAAGATTAAGTTATGCCAGGAAAAGAAGATAGAAGAAGAAAAGAATTCGATGGAGAAAATTTTGACTGGCGAGGAAATTAAGTGTGAGAAGGACGGGAATGGAATTATGAGGTACGCATCTAGAATATGGATCCCGAACGTTCAAGAATTAAAAGACGAGATTTTGCAAGAGGCTCATAGTTCAAGGTACTCAATTCACCCTGGAGGCACTAAGATGTATAGAGATCTGAGGGAATACTATTGGTGGCCAAATATGAAGAAGGACGTGGCAGAGTGGGTAAGTAAATGCTTGATATGTCAAAGAGTAAAGGCCGAACACCAGAGGCCCAGTGGATTGTTGCAACCCTTGGAGATACCCGAGTGGACGTGGGAGCATATTGCGATGGACTTTGTGTTCGGACTACCAAGGACCAAGACTAATCATGACGCCATTTGGGTAATCATCGATAGGTTGACCAAGTCAGCACATTTTCTTCCAATCAACGAGAGATACACTGTCGACAAGCTGGCAGATATTTACTTAAAGGAGATTGTGGTTAGGCATGGGGTTCCTGTGAGCATTGTATCAGATAGAGACCCAAGATTCAACTCCAGGTTCTGGAGAAGTTTTCAGGATTGTGTGGGGACCAAGTTAAACATGAGTACTGCATACCATCCCCAAACAGACGGACAGAGTGAGAGAACCATCCAGACCATCGAGGACATGTTGAGAGTATGTGCCATAGATTTCAAGGGAAGTTGGGATGACCACGTGCCGTTGATCGAATTTTCCTACAACAACAGTTACCATGTGAGTATAGGCATGCCCCCGTATGAAGCTTTATACGGACGAAGATGTCGGTCTCCCTTGTGTTGGGAAGAGGTTGGAGAGCGGAAGATTTTAGGACCTGAACTGGTCCAACAGACAAGAGAAACTATCGAACTCATAAGAGGACGGCTGGTAGCGGCCCAAGACAGACAGAAGAAGTATGCGGACCAGACCCGTAAGGACAAAGAATATGAGGTAGGAGAGTTTGTGATGTTGAAGGTATCACCGTGGAAGGGATTGATGAGATTTGGTAAGAAGGGGAAACTAAGCCCGAGATTTATTGGACCTTTTGAGATCTTGAAACGAGTTGGAAAGTTAGCCTATGAATTGGCTTTACCCCCGAGCTTGCAGCAAGTACATAATGTGTTCCATGTGTCCATGCTACGACCCTACCATACCGACTTCCGACTTGTGACAGAACATGATCAGGTGGATCTGCAACCAGACTTAACATATGTAGAGCAACCCGTAGAAATCATGGATAGAAAAGAACAGGTGCTGAGGAACAAGGTTGTCAAACTAGTGAGAGTTTTGTGGAGGAACCAGAATGTCGAAGAATCAACATGGGAACTAGAGAGCGCGATGCGTGAAAAGCACCCCCAACTGTTTTCAACCTGATTCCGGGACGGAATCCTTTTAAGGAGGGGAGGCTGTAAGAACCCTAATTTTTGGTAATATTTTCTTTTATTTAATATCTTGTGACATTGTCAATTTGGAACCTTTCTAGTCATCCCTGTTGATTAATAGAATTGATTGTCTGAGAAACTGTATTGTTGCATTCACTATGTAAGATAAAAGAGAAGATTGTTGAGGGCAAGAGTCTTATTGTTAGTAGGATTTATAAAACTTGGGATTTGAGAATGATTAGAATATTAAAAGATTTATTAAGGATTATGACGAGGAATTATGGACATTCGAGGAATTTACACAATTAAGTACTTAAGGAATTATAGGGGAAATCTCTACGCGACAAAATATTATTACGAGAGATTAATTAAGATACGATACGAATTAAAGATTAAATGACAAGCATTGGTGGAAGAATAATGATACAAGGAGTAGTATTGCATGCAAGTCCCATGCAACCAAGTGGTTAGGAATAAGCAAACTAGTTAACCAAATGGAAGAGGAATAGTAACTAGATACATTGCTTTTTCAAAAGAGGAGACAAGAAGTACAAGAGGCCATACCATGCTAGTACCTTGCTTATACATACAACATTATGTATCACCCAACCTCACTTTATCAATTATTCACCCAACAACAAAAAAAAATCAAAAACACAAACCCCCCCTCCAAGAGTGCTCTCGGCCAAGCATAGAAAAGGAGAAGAAAAATTCTTCTTCCTCCATTTCTCATCACTCATAAATCAAGACATAATTCCTAGGCCCTCTCCATCATCTAAGCAAGGTATGTTAAGAGTTTCAAGCCCTTTCATCCATCCAAATTCAAGTTATAAATTGTTAAAGATATTGTGAATAGTAACCATATTAGTTTTTCTTTTAGATCTTGGATTATAAGGGTTGTAGGAGATCATTCAAGGTGTTCCTGAGTTTTGTAAGGCTTACCCAAGGCTCCTAGGTGCTCAAGAAGGTATAAAAATCATAAACCCTTTTGGTCATGTAGTGTTTATGATGTTTGGTGATAGATCCATGTGTTATAGTGTTAATCTTGGTTGTATAAGTAATGGATGACATGGATCTTGAGTTTTGATGTTGTGATTGTGATTTTTATGATTGTGGATAGTATATGTATCTCCATGAATGTTATAAAGCATGAACTAAGTGAATTAGGTATTGGTTGTGTTGTGGAATTGAGAGAATTGGTTGATCTAAGTGATACATGCTTGCTGAGTTTTTCCAGGAACATTGACCTGTCTTGTAACATGGTTTTGAACCCCCAAATATTGTCCCCTGAGGTCCTACCATATATTGTTGGAAAGATATTTGAATGTAGTTTCTGGAAATGTAAGGTTCATGACTAGGTGATGTATAGATTTTAAGTTATTGCCGGAGAAGTAAATTGTGTTTCTGGATTCCGGACTGCACTAAGTGACCCCCTTGTGAACCTTGTTTAAACCCCTAAAAATATATGTGGGATCATGGAAAAATTTGAGAAACTAGGAAATGCAGTGGTGAAGGCTACCCAAAAAGAATTGGATTAAAATACGAATTTTTGAATTTTATAAAAATGCTAGAGTAAATTTCGCGCAAGGGAAAAAGTCGTTAGTGGAGCATAATTCTAGGGGTAATGGTTATGATTCGAATGTGGTAACTAAATTAAGTTGAATAAGTGACGAGCGTAATCGAGTGATGACATGAACCTATAGTGGGGCTAGAGTGTCATAAGACGAAGTCATTAAGTTAATTTCGTACCCCCTAAAACCCCGTAATTAAAGAGATATTGTTAAGGTACTAACGAGCGGTTATTGTTTATGTATAGATCGTTCCACTCCGCACGCTCGACCACCCCAACCAAACCAAGGCAAGTTTACTTTTCAAAACTTATACATATACAAGGACTTTCACTGTTGTGTTTGTAGTTTTCAACCATATCAAATGCTATGTTTATCGAAGTATTGATGCAATTGAGATTGTATAAGTACATATATGTTTGTACCCCTTGAACTTAGATTGAAATGTTTTCTTCGGACAACGACTCTAGCAATAGAGGTCATAGCGGTTCGTATATACTATTGACCGGGGAGCGGTATATTATTATATCGTATCTAGATTGCGAAAACCCGAAGGGTCATTCGGGGAGTATCGTATACTCAAGTAATTATGTTCATATCTTCGTAAATACTCGAAACCCTATCTTGGATTAAAAGTTTATTTTATCGAATAATTATTTTTTTAATTATTAATATTAAATCTTAAAATATTATTTATTAATTATCGTTCATTATTTTAAAGACGAAGTCAATCCAAGATACATTTAATACTTTCAAACTCGAACTCTTTCGAACTCAAAACATTTTGAAAACCCCCGGTCAGGTTCTGCTTCTTGTATGATTTCAAGAATCATCGGTCGACTGATGTCGGACCTCAACTACTCTGTTTTCAATCAAAATCAAGTTTTTAAAAGAAAAAGAAAAAGGGACTCTGGCAGGTGTGGGAACCGTTGACGAACGATTTCCGGGATGTGTAAGCGGCCGTGAGCCAGGCGGTCCATCAATTATTATTCCGGCCCAGGTGTTGCCGAAGGATGATTACGGATGTAGTTTTCATCGAGGGTGATTACGGATGTAGTTTTCACCCGGGGATAGTTACGGATGTAGTTTCTATCCTTCTACCGGTGGAGAAGACCCGCGGATTATTGGACTTGGATGTGGCGACTGATCATCGTCAATCCTTGTCAGGTTTTATGTTTTCTTTAAGTCCCATTCCTCCATTTTGGAAAAATGCTTTGACACTGCTTCTTAGGCTTTTGTGCCAAGTTGCTGATATTGTTCTATTTTGATGAGAAAGATGTTGACTCTATGCAGTATCTAGAACTGCAAGTTTATTTTGAAAACAAGGGCACATATTGTTGCACCTTCGAGATTTATCAACAATGACAAGTGATTTTATATCTGATTGATACCAACAAGTTTAATAACTGCTAATCATATGAAACGTTATATTGCTTACCTTATACATATATTTCTTGCTGAGCTATAGTTGCTCACTCTTGCTTGTTTTCAAATTTACAAACACAACAGCTAAGCGAAATGGCAAGACCCAGACAGACTGCTCGAAAGCAGGTGACTAGACCCGAGCCAGCAGTTGAGATTCCACCGGTAGGCCCCATTAGCCGGATTGGTTGGCAGCTTTTGTTAGTTCGTTTTATTTATCAGTATGACCTGTGCAAGGCAGTGTATCGTAACAAACTTTCAAGCCGCCAACTTCGCTTCATATCGAAGTGTTGCTGGTAGCATAAATACTATTTAAATCGGTCCGTAATAACTCTGATATTTTTATTACTGTTTAATCAATGTTGTGACGTTTCTGAGGCTTTAACCAGTGTGTGTGTGTGTGTGTGTGCGGTGTGAGTTTATTGTGGGGTCGATGGTTGTTTTATATATTATGTACAAGAACAGGTATGTTATTAATGGAAAATGGACCGTGAGCGCCTAGATCTCCGACCCCGGATCTGGGGGCGTCACATCCTATAATTTCGAAATTTCATCTATTTTATCTCCAAATTTGCTCTTTTTGCTCCAAATCCTTCCAAGTTATGAATTCTTTATTTCCTACAATAAAACAATCAAATCTATTAAATAAAAATCCAAATCAATGCAAAACACAATAAATATGAGAATAAAATCATCTAAAATATATATAAAAATATATTCTATCAAACATCACACACTAAGCATTTGCACGTCCTCGGGAAAATAAGTGAAATAAAAACTAAGTCCTAACAAACATCACTTTCGTAGATGACACGATTGCATTGAGCATATGCAACAAGTCGTTAGACCCCTAGGCAGCCCTAGTAGGACGAGTGTTGCCTCGTGAGGGTTTATAGTGAATATACCCACAAAATTCATCTAACCATGCAAAAGATCAATGCTAACACAACACCACATACACAAGTCCTCTCATGCCACATCAACTTAAGAATCAAAGCAAACATACGATGTCTTGGTGTCAAAAGTGCAAGTATTCACGTAGTTTACTCAACCAACATGCAGAAGGTCATAAAAATTCATGTCAAGTGTAAAAATAGTTGGTAATCATGCTAAGCCCACAAGAAATACATCTTTAAGTCTAAACCTGGGATCTCCTATGCCAAAACAAGTAATAACTCACCTTTCACTCAAAAACGAATATTCACTCAAGAACAAGGCTAAGTGTATCGCTCAATTCCAACAAAATCATAAACACAACTTGACACTCGCAATCAATCTCACTCTCAACACAACATACATCACTGATGACAATCAAAAGGTCTTTATTCGGGTTGTAACGTGGGCTAGGGACCAGGTATGTCAAGTAAAGCTAAAACAGGTTAAATGTCAAAAGCTAGTACCCAACAATAATCATTATTCAATTCCCTTTCTATTAAAACCACAAATACTTCCCCACACTTGGATTTTTCAATAACCCTTACATAATAACTTGACTAGTCGAATGAAGAAGGATCATACAAACATAAGAATGCTCTCAAATTTATTTATTTTTTTCTATTTTTTTTCTATTTTTTTTTTCTTTTTTCTTTTTTTTTTCTGAGAGCTAAGGAATAAGCACAATGATCCATATATATTATTATGAATTCCGACTAAGAAGCATCAACCAAAATCAATATTCCCCAATGGTATGATCATCAATAACCCCCCCTTTTATGAACACCTTATTACTCCCTTAAGCACGATACTAGCATTTGACAATTTAGGTTCAAATTCAATGTAAGGCCAATAGAATAAAAAGGATAATGGCAAGTAATGTGGTGTGTCACCAAAAGAATAGGATTAAGCTCAACGGGTTAACTAATTGATCATGTTTAAAAGGTGTGGAAATATGGGAAATACGAGGTTAAACCTAAGTGCCTTTATCATCTCATCATCAAGTAATGTCATGCATTTCAAGAAAGATCTCAAGTAAGTGCTAGCAATGCAAACAACATGTGGACACTCAAGCAAACGAAAAATCATGCAAAATATATGCATATAGGCTCAAAACTCGCTTGGTGTGACAAAACATAATCAATCCCAAGTAACAAGACTCTCTAACGCACCTACTTGTACTCAAAGCATGAAAACCAAGTCATCTTGCACATATTCATGTCATTCTAATCACTTACTACATTCAATTAAGGCTACCAGTTTCAACTTGCTAGTGTACGTGTGTGCACAAGAACAAAGTACGTCACTTCTCATACAAAAACATCCATAAACACAAGATTCCTACGCATGCATGGGTGTATCAAGCAAAATACAACAACTAATCAAATTGCATGGCTAGAATTATTTTTGGTATTTTTCAATTTTTTTAATTTTTTTGAATTTTATAATATATAATTTTTTTTGATTTTTTTTTTATCATTGAGAACTCATCCCCACACTTAAGTGGTTCATTGTCCTCAATGAACAAATATATAAAAGAAAAGAAAGAAAGAAGAAAAGGAAAAAAATTATACGAAAAGATTCCTAAATAAAATACAAAAATAATAAAAAGGAAAATAATTACAACAAATATACAAAGAAAGAAAGGTGAAGAATACTCCCCTAGTGCATAAGCATGAAGTGGCCTTTGAAAATATTGAAGAAGTATGTGCTTGCTCAAATTTAATTTCTGCCCAAGGCGCGCCTTACATATCCATCCCCATCGCAACTCAACATGCTTGTTAGGCAAAAATCCCCTTTTTGTAGCAATACCCAACTCACAAGAAGCTCCACTAATAATCTCCAAGCAATAACACACCAAAAATAGCCCAATTTCATACAATAATACAAAATCCCAAATTTACAAGATCACAAATTCGTAATAAAAAAATAAGATTAGAGAAGAGATAAACCAAATACGAATCAAAGAGGTGAACTTGCAATTAATTCCTCTTTAGAATTGAATTTTTTAGAGATTTAAATAAATAGAAGAGGAATTGGATTTGTATGTAGAGGTGGGTATATATATAAGATGATGGATAAGATGAATAAAGATTTAAGTGTGTAGGAGAGATTTGGAGAGGTTAGGATTTGATTTGAAATAGATATAGGAATTAGGGATTGAAAGAATTTGAGTTAGGAAAAAAAATTGGGGAATTTTTGAGTGAAAAACACCAAAAATTCGGGCAGGAAAAAAAAATTGGAAGGTATAACGCATGGGAAAGCTGCGTTACAGGGTGGAAAAAAAACGCCAGGAGTGGTAACGCAGGAGCTACCTGCGTTTCAGGGTGTAACGCAGGTGCGTCCTGCGTTACTCTTTTTTTTTTCTTTTTTTTTTTACATGTGTTAAACACATGTATACAACAAGACCTGGACAGAACTTTTTCCAGGCTACGTCGCGCACATGGCGCAGGTAATTTTCTGTTTCACGTTTTTTTTTTTTGAATACAACACTCAATTTTTTTTTTCACAACACCCTTTTTTTTTCAACACTCAATTTTTTTTTTCACGACACTCTTTTTTTTTTTCAACACTCAAATTTTTTTTTTCTTCCTCCTACACTAATGCGTGGGTTGCCTCCCACGAAGCGCTTCTTTAACGTCAATAGCTTAGCGTTACTCAAAAATACTCCGATGGAGGTGGAATATCCAATTTCTCGATCATAAACTCGCCACCACAAAAAGTATCAAGAGTGTTAGTGGTTGTCTTTATCCTGCAGAAAGTCTCCAAACAAGCATCAGTAAAATAAAATATGTCATTAATAAGCAATAGAGAGAGTGCTTGTGCAGTTTTGGAAAATTTTGTGATAAAACAACGATAAAATTCGACACCACGAAAATATTGAACTCCCTTGACATAAGGTAGAGGTTCTGGTGGTGGCTTTTCTTCACTTGATGAGTGGGTATTTTATTCACTTTAAACGTTTCCATTTGGCGCGGCAGCGCCGGCTCTTCTGACGGGAAACTCCTGTTTTGCTGATTTTTCGAGATAAAGTCAAAAATTAAATTCTTTTCGAATTTCTTGCACCTGGAGGCTTATATAAAGAAAGAAAAACCTAGAATAAAGGAGGTTTTTTGACCACGTATTGTATTTACGGAGTTTTGAAGCACGAAGAAGCGAGGAAGAAGATAGTTTTCAATTTATTCTTGTATTCTCCTAGTTTGTGGATGCTTGGTTTGGGTGTATTCTTTAGAACCTTTAATATTTATTTAAATCATTATTCGTTTTCTTCTATCATGTTTACATTGGAACCCATTGTGACAATTAGTTTGATTATGAACTAATTCGTTGTCATGGGGTTTTAGCGGATTTATTCATGAAGTTTATTTGTTGAATCTTCTTGATGCCTAAAGTGTGATTGATGTGATATCCTATCATGGTTGATTTAATTCGTTATAGGAGAGTAGCTAACTCTTGTAATTGTGTGTTAATTCTTATTGAAGCGAAAGTGGATCTAAGAGTTTAGAACTTGCCATGCTAGCATAGGTTTATGCATGAGAATATCATTCATAATTAGTGTCGTAACTCTAACCGTTTTATGACACCTATGTGATCTATTGAATGCTTGTACTTCAACCATTATGTTTCAATTTTTATAGACCTATGGAGGTTAGGCATAATTGGGAGACTAAGTGATTTCTATCTTTATTGTGGATATTATTTAGGATGGTATTTGTGCAACGAAGGTTGGCTTATATCAGTTTTGTGTATTCGATCAGGTATTAACAAATCACATGAAAAGGCTAGAGAAGTGGAGACTATAGATGGATTGTTTAATGAAGTTAAAATCCCATGTTTTATTTGCATAAGTAATTCGACATAATTCTTAGTTCAAGTAGTTGATAATTAGTTATAAATCTTAGAGTAAGTGTAGTGATAAACAAAAATCCAATTGTTAATTTGTCGTAGCATCGAATAATAATCATACATTGGTGAGTGAATAAACTAGACAATACAACGAGTCCCTGTAGGAACGAATCTTATTTGCTATCTATATTACTTGAGATCACGTGCACTTGCGTGTTGAGTTTGGTCGTAACAAGTTTTTGGCGCCGCTGCCGGGGACGCGGTTTTATTTGTTTAGTTTCAGTATTTGCCATCAGTGGTCAATAAAGTTCGGTGACTAGGACGTTTCTCACCAAATTCCTTGTTGGTGAATTTCAGGTACTTTTTGAGCGTGTATGCGCACACGAGCTCAAGCACGTAGAGAAGAACTAGCAAGAAGAAAACTTGATTTTGATAACATCGGGTTAGAAGACGATCTTGAATCAATAGAAGAAATGGCAGATCAAGCACAACCAGCGAAGGCTTTGAGTGAATTCTCTCAGCCAAAAGTGGAGGATATTCATACCAGTATTGTTCGCCCAGCTATTGGGGCTAATAATTTCGAGCTTAAGCCAAACATCATTCAGATGATTCAGAATACAGTACAGTTTGGGGGTAGTCCTGCTGAAGATCCCAATGCTCATATTAGGGACTTCCTTGAGATATGTGACACCTTCAAATTCAACGGAGTTACAGATGACGTAATCAGATTGAGACTATTTCCCTTCTCTCTTAGGGATAAGGCCAAGAGTTGGTTACATTCTATGCCATCAGGCTCTATTAAAACATGGGCAGACTGTGCTCAAAAGTTCTTGACGAAGTATTTCTCCATGGCGAAGACAGCAGCTTATCGGAATTCTATTTCTCAGTTCGCTCAGCAACCCCAGGAATCTTTGGGGGAAGCTTGGGAAAGGTACAAGGAGATATTGGCACGTTGTCCTCATCATGGAATGCCGGATTGGATGATAATCAGCAATTTCTATAACGGGTTGGGAGCTCAGTCCAGGCCTATGTTAGATGCAGCTTCTGGAGGTGCGCTATGGGCAAAAAGCTATGAGGATGCCTATAATCTTATTGAAATGATGGCGGCCAATGAGTTTCAGAATCCTACTCAACGTTTGCCACCTGCTAAAGTGGCCGGAGTTCTGGACTTGGATGCAGCTACTGCTATTGCTGCTCAACTCAAGGCGTTGACAATGAAGGTAGACTCCCTTTCTAATCATGGGACTAACCAGGTTGCTATGGTGTGTGAATTGTGTGCAGGGGCTCATGACACGAATCTGTGTGCTATCTCATCTGAATCTGCACAATTTGTCAGTAATTTTCAAGGAGCTCAGCAACCAGTGCCTAATGTTTATCATCTCAACAATCGGAATCATCCTAATTTCAGTTGGAGCAACAATCAGGGTGGTGTTCAGCAACCCCAAAATCAGCAGTTCAATGCAAGGCCATATAATCAGAACTATCAACCACCACCTTATGCTCCAAGGCAACCATTCAATCCACCGGGATTTCAACCATCTCAAGGGAATTCATTGAATCAGTCTGAGAAGTCTGAATTGGAAGAGCTTTAAATGATGTACAAGAGTCAGGCAGTGTCATTGAAAACTTTAGAGAATCAAATTGGTCAACTGGCCAATGCATTGTTGAACCGTCAACCAGGAACGCTTCCGAGTGACACAGAGATGAATCCAGGCAAGAAGGATCACAAGGAACAGGTCCAGGCAGTAACATTACGATCAGGAAGAATTCTACAAGGTCAGAACAATGAAAAATCAACCGAGGAAAAAAATGAAAAATCTGAGCAGATTGCACGGCGCGGCAGCGCCATTCCCCAGTATAATACTGGCGCGGCAGCGCCGCAACTTCTGGAAGAAAAAGTTGATTTTGATACTAGGGTCGAATCTGGTCCTAAATTGCTACCTAATGCTACTCCCTCGACTCCTATAACTTGTAAGAATGATAATGCTCAGAAAGAAGTAGAAGATAAGGTGTTTCCACCTCCTCCATACCCAAAACGAATTCAAAGGCAAAAGTTCGACAAGCAATTTGCTAAGTTCTTGGATGTCTTCAAGAAGCTTCAGATTAATATACCATTTGCGGAGGCTCTTGAGCAAATGTCGAGCTATGCGAAGTTTATGAAGGGCATACTCTCGAAGAAATTGAAACTTGAGGAGCTAGAGACCGTTGCCTTGACGGAGGAATGTAGTGCCATCTTGCAACAAAAGTTGCCGCCTAAGTTGAAGGACCCCGGGAGCTTTACCATTCCATGTACTATTGGAGATCTCTCATTCAGCAATTGCTTGTGTGATTTGGGTGCAAGTATTAATCTCATGCCCTTATCAGTTTTCATGCAACTTGGTCTTCCGGAACCAAAGCCAACTACCATGACTCTACAACTTGCGGACCGTTCCGTTACTTATCCTCGAGGGATAGCTGAGGATGTTTTGGTGATGGTCGACAAGCTTATCTTTCCAGCCGACTTTGTTATTCTTGACTTCGAGGAAGACAAGAAGATTCCTATTATCTTGGGACGACCATTCTTGGCTACGGGCCGAACTCTTATTGATGTCCAAAAGGGAGAACTCACTATGAGGGTGCACGATCAAAACATCACTTTTAATGTTTTCAACGCAATGAAGCTTCCAACTGACGATGAAGAGTGTCTAAAAATTGATATGGTCGACAAGGTGGTTAACTCCGCGGCTCAACACTTGATAAAAGCTGATGTGTTGGAAAGAGTTCTTGCTAATGACTCGGAGGTTGAGAATGAAGAGGATAAAGAACACTTGCAATATCTTAATGCATCTCCATGGAAGAAGTTTGGGATTCCATTTGAATCATTGGGTTTGTCAGAATTGAAGAAGTCTCATGTTAGACTTAAACCATCCATTGAGGAAGCACCTACCTTAGAACTTAAGCCATTGCCTGAACATCTAAGGTATGCCTATCTTGGTGATTCTTTTACCTTACCTGTTATTATATCATCTAAGCTTTCAGGCAACGAAGAGGAAAAACTATTGAGAATCTTAAGGGAATTCAAATCAGCCATTGGGTGGACTATAGCAGACATCAAGGGTATTAGTCCTTCGTATTGCATGCACAAAATTCCTTTGGAAGAGGGAGCTAAACCTACAGTCGATAATCAAAGGAGACTGAATCATGTTATGAAAGAAGTTGTGAAGAAGGAAATTCTTAAATGGCTTGACGCGGGCATTATCTATCCAATTTCTGATAGCTCTTGGGTGAGTCCGGTGCAATGTGTGCCTAAGAAAGGGAGCATGACAGTGGTTACTAATGAGAAGAACGAGCTCATTCCGACGCGAACAGTTGCTGGTTGGAAAATTTGCATGGATTATCGAAAGTTGAACAAAGCCACTCGGAAAGATCATTTTCCACTCCCGTTCATTGATCAGATGCTTGACAGATTGGCTGGACGTCAGTACTATTGTTTGCTTGATGGGTATTCTGGGTACAATCAGATTTGCATAGCACCCGAGGATCAGGAGAAGACTAGTACATTTGCATTCAGACGTGTTTCTTTTGGGTTGTGTGGTGCACCAGCTACTTTTCAGAGGTGTATGATGGCCATTTTCTCTGACATGATTGGAATTAGTATGGAAGTATTCATGGACGATTTCTCAGTCTTTGGGGATTCTTTTGTTGAGTGCTTGGAAAACTTGAGTTTGGTTTTAAAACGTTGTGTGGAGACAAATCTTGTTCTTAATTGGGAAAAGTGCCACTTCATGGTACAAGAAGGTGTCATTCTGGGACACAAGGTTTCGAGTAAGGGTTTGGAAGTTGACAAGGCAAAGGTGGAAACTATTGAGAATCTTCCTGCACCTATCTCAGTCAAGGGTATTCGTAGCTTTCTTGGTCATGCAGGGTTCTACAGGCGCTTCATAAAGGATTTCTCAAAAATTTCTAAGCCGCTTTGCAATCTCTTGGAAAAAGATGTGCCATTCAATTTTGATGAGGCTTGTTTACATGCGTTCGAGATCTTGAAGAAGAAACTAATTTCTGCTCCAGTTATTACAGCTCCGGATTGGAGCCAACCATTTGCTTTGATGTGCGATGCTAGTGATTATGCAATTGGGGCCGTTCTAGGCCAAAGGAAAGAAAAAATGTTCCATGTTATTTACTATGCGAGCAAAACTCTCAATGATGCTCAGTTGAATTACACCACCACTGAGAAGGAACTACTTGCTATTGTCTATGGGTTTGAAAAGTTTCGCTCTTATCTGCTTGGTACTAAGGTGACAGTTTACACGGATCATGCTGCTATTCGCTACCTCCTTGCAAAGAAAGATGCTAAGCCAAGGTTGATTCGTTGGGTTCTTCTGTTGCAAGAATTTGATGTGGAAATCAAGGATAGAAAGGGGACGGAGAATCAGGTAGCTGACCATCTCTCTAGATTGGAAGATCATGGGAAGCCACCTAAGGACAACACAGTTATTAATGAGTTTTTTCCTGATGAGCAACTATTCAGAGTGCAAGATGATGAACCATGGTTTGCCGACATTGTGAATTATATAGTAAGCAACATCATTCCACCTGAGCTCTCTTATGCTCAAAGGAAGAAATTCTTGCACGATGTCAAGCAGTATATTTGGGATGAACCGTTTTTGTTCAAGCAAGGAGCTGATCAGATTATTAGACGTTGTGTTCCTTACAGTGAGACCGAGGCTATTCTTATTGATTTTCATGCTACAGCTTATGGAGGCCACTATGCGGGTGAAAAGACAGCCACACGTATTCTTCAAGCGGGTTTCTATTGGCCGACTCTATTCAAGGATGCTCATCAGTTTGTGTTGAGATGTGAACGATGTCAACGAGTTAGTAATATTTCTCGTAGGGACGAGATGCCTCTTAATGTCATGTTAGAGGTAGAGATCTTTGACGTGTGGGGAATCGACTTCATGGGACCGTTCATTCCGTCATGTGGTAATCAGTATATTCTTGTAGCCGTGGATTATGTGTCTAAGTGGGTGGAGGTAAAAGCACTTCCCACGAATGATGCTAAGTTGGTACTCAATTTTCTTCACAAGAATATTTTTACTCGGTTTGGCACTCCACGGGTGATCATCAGTGATGAAGGTACGCACTTTTGCAATCGAAAGTTTACATCTCTTATGGCACGCTACAACATCAATCATCGAGTTGCTACAGCTTATCACCCTCAAACCAATGGGCAAGCCGAAGTGTCTAATCGTGAAATTAAACGGATTCTTGAGAAGGTAGTTAGTCCTTCTAGGAAGGATTGGGCGTTGAAGCTGGATGAAGCGGTGTGGGCTTATTGGACAGCCTATAAAACACCTTTGGGAATGTCACCATTTCAGCTAGTGTATGGGAAAGCATGCCATCTTCCAGCTAAGTTAGAACATAAGGCTTATTGGGCATTGAAGAAGCTGAATTTTGATCTTACAGCAGCAGGTGAAAAGCGTATGGTTCAGTTGAATGAAATGGACGAGTTTCAATTGCAAGCTTATGAGAACAACAAGCTATACAAAGAGAAAGTAAAAAGGTGGCATGATCGTCGGTTAGTTCTTAAGACGTTTGTGCCCGGGCAATTGGTGTTGTTGTTCAACTCTCGACTTCGGTTATTTCCTGGAAAGTTGAAGTCGCGTTGGTCAGGTCCATTCACAGTCAAAACAGTTTTTCAGCATAGGGCAATGGAGATTTTTGAAAAGTTACCGGATCAGTCATTTAAGGTCAATGGTCAGCGGTTAAAGCCATATTTTGGAGAGAAGTTGAATCGCGAAGTTGAGACCGCAGTTCTAATTTGCGCAACGTAAGGAAATGGAGCTACGTCAAGCTAATGACGTGAAAAGAGCGCTTCGTGGGAGGCAACTCACTTGGATTGTTGTGAAAAAAAAAAAAAAAAATTGTTGTTGAAATAGTAGCTACGGCGCGGCAGCGCCGTTCCACAGTGTATTCCTGGCGCGGCAGCGCCGCACGGGCTGTTCAGAAAAAAAAATTTCAGCAAATTTTGACAAAAAAAAAAAAAATAGTTGTTGGTTGTTATTATTAGTGAGCCATGACCCAAGCCCACAACTTACACCCACTAACCCTAATTTCCCCTATATATACATACAATTACACAACCCTACCTATACATACACACTTATAGATCTCAAAATTTTCTAAACACTTCTTTCAATCAATTCAATGGCATCCAAGCGACAAAGGGTTGTTGGTGGTGGTAGTGAGGGTGCTGGTGGTAGTGGGACTGGTAGGAGGAACCCTCGTTCTTCATCTTCATCTGATTCTGAGGGAGGCAATGGTGGACCTCAGTTTATTAATAATGGGGCTCGTGATGAGTATAATCGGTTGTTGGGGCGTCCTATTGCTCATAAGAGGGGTCTTTTGCCTAATGCAGCGGATGGGAACATGTTGGAGAATATTCTGGAGAGACGTTGGGAGCAAATTTGTGAGGTTCCGGAACCTGTTCCGATGACGGTGGTTCGCGAGTTTTATGCGAACGCTAGTGTGGAGAGGAATGGGATTAGCCAGGTTCATGGGTTTCGTGTGGATTATCAGCCGCCTGCTATTCGTCGTGTTCTTGGGCTTCCGGCTCCTAGGAGGGGTAAAGAGGATTGGTCGGGGAAGACTCGGGATGTTGTGGATCTACAGATGGTTATTCAGCGGTTGTGTGTTCCAGGTACAGAGTGGCGTATGAGGAGAGGCACTACTGAGCCCACCTCGTTCTTGTCGACGGCTTTGAATAGATATGGGCGTACTTGGCACTTGTTCATTTGTGCCAATCTCATTCCTACTAGGCATTCGAATGAGGTGACAGTTGAGAGGGCTATCCTGTTGTATGCTATCTGCAGTAGAGAATATGTGGATGTGGGCAATTTGATCCATCAGGGGATTATGCGTTTTATGCAAGGTAGTACCACTGCAGCGATGCCTTATGGTTCGATCATTGCAAGATTGGCTAGGGATTGTGGTGCTCGTTGGTCACCAGAGGAGGTTGTGCAGCAGCCATAGGAGGCGCTGGATCATCAGAGTATACGGAGGTTGGCTGAGTGGGATGGAGGTGAGCCGGATTGGTGGGGTCTTGGTTATGTAGTAGAGCAGCAACAGCAGCAGCAACAGGAACAGCAGCAGGAGGAGCCTCAGGGAGGAGGTTCTTTTATTACTCAGAGACAGTATAGGCGGTTGACGAGGCGTATCGATGCGGTGCACGATATGCAGGCAGGTTTTGCAGCAGATTTTAGTCAGTTTGCACAGGCGTTGGGCACGGCTTTTCGTGCGAGTGGAGTGGACGTGACTTTTCCATCCTTTGGAGCTGGCGCTGTCTATCCGCCACCGGACACTCCCGATGGGAGTGGTTCGGGCGACGAGTAGGTATGCCTTGCACACTTGTTATTCTTACTTTCAATGGGGGCATTGAAAATTTTTAAGTTGGGGGTGGGGATACAAGGTGCATTTGTATAATAGGTGTGTGCATGTTAGAAGCATATTTGTATGTTAGCATATTTGCATGTTAGTTAGAGCATTTTGTTTTTTTATGTATGCCATATAGGACATTCTGTTATTGTGATATTATGTTCATATAGTTGCATGAGCATGGCATGCATTTTCATGATCCCATAGAACTTGCTAATTCTGACTGGTAGGTAGGTGTCTAATTGAGTGTGATGATGATGAGTAGAGGGTTGAATTATAGTGCCTATGAAATTGACTTGCGTGTTCAGGAACAAAACTTTTACACAGACTCATTGGGTGCTTTTGGGCTAGGTTAGGGTCATGCTTGTTGGATGTTTAGAGATTTAATCGCTTGATTATAGTTAGAATTTTCGTTATTCCCTTGATGGCGTAGGAGCACTAAAATCTAAGTTTGGGGGAAACCAGGGATTTCATGCTAGTTGTAAATATTTGTTAATAATGGCTAGGTGTCAAATGGCTAGTAGCCGGCTCATATTTATATGAGTAGTCTAGGGTTGGAAATGAGAAAGGCTCATTCCAGATTGCATTTAAAGAAAAAGAAAAAAAGAAAAAAAACAGAAAAAAAAGGAAAAAAATCAAAAGTGTCAATTGTGAAATGCAAAATTAACCAGAGTGAGCTCTTTAATACTCGAGTAATTAAGTCTGAGGGGACTTAGTCCTAGTGACCTAATGCTTTTATAGTCTGGGATCCACTGACCCAACACTCGCTACATGAGTATTATTGTATAAGCCTTTAGGGGTCTCATTCATTGCACGGTTAAATAAGCATGAGCATTGTATATAGTGTTATGTGTCATAGTAATAAAGCATGAGTTTCTGTCTACCTTGGATAAGGGTGGAGGTGTTCCTAGGCTATGAAGTGTCTACAGTCCATTCTAGTTATAAACCTGTGATTGTCCTGGCTGAAAGCATGTATGATTTTTGACCTAGTTTGGGAGTATTTCTGATGAGCATCGCGCACACGCACGTTTTTGTTCATGTATTGTTAGTATACGGGGACTTAGTCGAGCTCTATTTGGATTTGTTGCATTCTTTGAGATAGTTGCTTGTTAGTTGGTTTCGGTGAGTTTAAATGGGATCTTTGCATTTTTCATGCAGTTGCATACATATAGTTGGTTGTATTGTTAGTTGCATTATAGATCGGATTTTGTGGGTACATTCGCTATAGGCCCTCACGAGACCTTACTCGTCCACTAGGGCTGCCTAGGGGTTTAAAGGGCTTGTTGCATATGCCAAATGCAACCGTGATCACCTACGGAAGTGGTACTAGTTAGTTGTACATAATTTGTCTGTTTATGCTTGAGGACAAGCATCGGTTTAAGTTTGGGGGTGTGATGAGTGGGTATTTTATTCACTTTAAACGTTTCCATTTGGCTTAAAACGAATGTTTGTACTCGAGTTGTGGTATTTTTGATCTCTTTTAAGGGTATTGTCCAGGAATGTCATTCACAGGTGTTAAAGGAATGAAGCGGAGCAATAGGAGCGCAAATCGGAGTTGTAATGAAGAAAAGGGGAAAAAATCCAGTTGCTGAACCGAAGGCACGGCGCGGCAGCGCCGTGTTTGAGCTTGATCATGGCGCGACAGCGCTGGGATTGTCGAAGAGGCGCGGCAGCGCCGTGTTCCTTCATGGATTTGGCGCGGCAGCCCCGGCTCTTCTGACGGGAAACTCTTGTTTTGCTGATTTTTCGAGATAAAGTCAAAAATTAAATTCTTTTCAAATTTCTTGCACCTGGAGGCTTATATAAAGAAAGAAAAACCTAGAATAAAGGAGGTTTTTTGACCACGTATTGTATTTACGGAGTTTTGAAGCACGAAGAAGCGAGGAAGAAGATAGTTTTCAATTTATTCTTGTATTCTTCTTAGTTTGTGGATGCTTGGTTTGGGTGTATTCTTTAGAACCTTTGATATTTATTTAAATCATTATTCGTTTTCTTCTATCATGTTTACATTGGAACCCATGGTGACAATTAGTTTGATTATGAACTAATTCGTTGTCAAGGGGTTTTATCGGATTTATTCATGAAGTTTATTTGTTGAATCTTCTTGATGCCTAAAGTGTGATTGATGTGATATCCTATCATGGTTGATTTAATTCGTTATAGGAGAGTAGCTAACTCTTGTAATTGTGTGTTAATTCTTATTGAAGCGAAAGTGGATCTAAGAGTTTAGAACTTGCCATGCTAGCATAGGTTTATGCATGAGAATATCATTCATAATTAGTGTCCTAACTCTAACCGTTTTATGATGACTATGTGATCTATTGAATGCTTGTACTTCAACCATTATGTTTCAATTTTTATAGACCTATGGAGGTTAGGCATAATTGGGAGACTAAGTGATTTCTATCTTTATTGTGGATATTATTTAGGATGGTATTTGTGCAACGAAGGTTGGCTTATATCAGTTTTGTGTATTCGATCAGGTATTAACAAATCACATGAAAAGGCTAGAGAAGTGGAGACTATAGATGGATTGTTTAATGAAGTTAAAATCCCATGTTTTATTTGCATAAGTAATTCGACATAATTCTTAGTTCAAGTAGTTGATAATTAGTTATAAATCTTAGAGTAAGTGTAGTGATAAACAAAAATCCAATTTTTAATTTGTCGTAGCATCGAATAATAATCATACATTGGTGAGTGAATAAACTAGACAATACAACGAGTCCCTGTAGGAACGAATCTTATTTGCTATCTATATTACTTGAGATCACGTGCACTTGCGTGTTGAGTTTGGTCGTAACATCACTCCTCACTTTCACTGGAGCCATTCGGACATCTTGGCTTATCACATCATTGGCTAATAAGACACTTCCATCTTCTCCCTCTTCTCGAGCTTGAAACGTAGGAGCCACTTTGTATGGATCCTCAACCAGAATTTGAGAAATATCATCTTGGACAATATTTGTTATCACATCAACCTTGAAATAAGTGTTCTTGAGCAAAGAAGCCTTGTAAGTAGAGGCTAGATTGAGAGCAAATTTATCAATACATGGTAGCTTAGGCACAGATTGCGGAAGAGAAACAACAACCATCTCTGTATTGCTTTCCTTTGTAGCCTCATCATCAATCACATTGTTCTCGGTAGCAGCAACATCATTGATCTCGTCATCGGTGGCATGCTCCTTCTCTTTATCAATGGCCTCATCATCAACATACATGGAGAAACTATCATATTCCTGATCGCTTGTGAGATTGATAGCAATCAGGTCCTCTTCGGATCGGATATATGATGATGGTAAATAGTCGAGCTGCCCTGTAGTAGAAGAGTTAGCCAACTGTGCAATTTGAGATTCAATCGCCAAACTTTGAGTTTCTAATTCTTCAGAACGCTTTAGCAGTTTACTCAAGATATCCCACATCTCATTTGTCTGATCAGCTTGCACATCTACGTTGGATTGAGAAACATGTAGATCTTCTTATAGAGGAGGATATTGATATTCTTGTTGTGGCGGCTGCTCATATGACTGATAATATTGTTGCTCAAACTGTTTCTGATTATGATATGAAAAATTTTGAGCACCATTGTCCTGGTAGTAGAAATCTGGTTGATTCACCTATTCTTGATCAAAAGTGTTTGAATACTGATTGTACCCATATCCTTCTTCAAAAGAATTCATTTGTCCCCACTGAGCACTCTGAGAATTATAGACATTGTAAGAGCATTCAAAACCATAGTGACCCTGGACACCACAAATTGGACAAAAATTGTAAGTTTTAGGGGCCACTTGTGACATCTCATTCATACTCATTGGACGCATAGTGGGCTCTGTAGTCTTTGACATGGCAATCTCTCGAGTATGTGCCTCTACTAGGGAAGATAAGAATGCAAAAGTATCAACTTCACCCATTGCAAACCTGTAGACACTCAACAAAGCCAAGAAAACGCAGTAAACTCTGCCTCAATTGGAACAAAGGTTCCAACGAGACAATGGAAACAATCTAAACAACTAAATTAAAATTAACAGAAACTCGCCGTCTCCCCGGCAGCGGCGCCAAAAAACTTGATGTGTCAAATTATACCTAACCGCAAGCGCACGGTGTCTATTGCTAGTACAGATGGCAAGCGGGTTGAATCCACAAGGAGACAGGTTCTACTAATTCCTTTTCAGTTATCGTTAATTGTTTCAAGGGTCAGACGAATATTGGAGAATATTAATTAACTAATTAAACAAGATTAACACTAATTAAACAGATGATAAACAAATTATTTAAAACCTAGGGCAATCAGGTCCACCATACTTACACAATTGGATCTTAAGCTAAAGCAATCAATGTGATCCTATAACTAGAGTATGTTAATCTCTTTCAAGCATTAACACTCTCGAAACATTCAACACAATTAACCACTTTTAGTAATTCAATCAATCAGGTAATTAGAGTCAAGTTAATCTCTTCCAAGCATTAACGCTCTCAGAAATCCAATGATGCTTCCGCACTCAAATTCAATTCTGCTAATCGTATGTGTGCCTCTAGTAAGTAAATCTCTCGATCCATACCCCTATTTGCATATAATTAATCGATGATATCGGCCGATTACACAAATTAATGATTAAAACATATCAATCAGAATTAACCATAACCAATCAAACCACTATGAAAATCATGTCAATATTAGTGCAAACATGGCTTCCCTTTAAGCCCTAGAAATAACTACTTGCTAATAATTAAATAAGTAAAACAACTAGTAAAACAAGAAAACATAATTAAACTAATAAGAACAAAGAAAAGATTAAGAGAACAAAACCTTCAAACTTCAATGTTGTCACCCAAAAGAAGAGTCATGGTATTTCTCTACATCTCCAACTAATAATAATAATCTACTCTAAACTATATTATCTGATCTAATATTACATCCTTAATAATGTGTCCCAAGATGTGTTTATATAGCCACTAGATGTATTAGCCTCCAAGTCCTTTCCATAATAGAATTGCATTCCAAGGAAGTTGCCACAAATAGAGTTGGATTAGGAGATGGCAAGTTTCCAAGCTTGAATAGAAGTAAGAATTGCAAGTTTCCGCGCTTAACACAGCCCTCTAGAATGTTCCTAGCGCCCCTAGTGTTTCCATGTTGATTAGGATTGGATTTATGGAAGTTTCCCACTTCAAATCGAATTTCTGGAAGCTGCTGGATTTTCTGGCCTGTTTCTGGGCTGATCCCGTTGGAATACTGATATTGGACCACTTCTGAATTGTAGATAATTCCGTTGTCTTCGCGTGAGCTGTAAGATCGTCCAAAACGGACTTGTAGAACTCAAGATATGGTCAAAACAGTAATTTTCAGGATTTTCCTCGCTCAACCTGCGCCAAGCAGTCTGTTTGTCGCGCTGTCTGCGCTCACCACGCGCAACTTGCTCTTGTAAAACCTGTTCCATGTTGTAGAAAATCTCCCAAGCTTCGCGTGGACAGTAAGATCGCTGAAAACGGACTTCTAGAACTCCAGATATGGCCAAAACAGTGTAACAGCCCATCTAGTCCTATATTTCCGAAATTTCATCCATTTTATCTCCAAATTTGCTCTTTTTGCTCCAAATCCTTCCAAGTTATGAATTCTTTATTTCCTACAATAAAACAATCAAATCTATTAAATAAAAATCCAAATCAATGCAAAACACAATAAATATGAGAATAAAATCATCTAAAATATATATAAAAATATATTCTATTAGATTATCATCAGACAGAGATAGAAAGTTGATTAATTAATTACAACCAGGAATGTAATCAGTTACGAGGATTCAAGATCGGAAGACATAGTAAGATATTTAAGGATATAGAAAGAGCACACAAAAGGTTTCTAAGTATGAGTATTGGAATGGGAAGAATTATAATTTTCAGGATATGACGAAAGGATCGAAGTAAATTATATGGAGACGACACAGTAATGAATTGGGAAAGGCCTAAGATACCAGCAGAGATAAAAAGTTTTGAAGGATCAGCTAGGAATTTCTGTAGATTGTCAAAGATTTTACCAAGATAGTTATAGAAATGGACAAGACTATAAATCAAGATATGAATGGATAAAAGTGGAGAAAGCTTTTAGGAGTCAAAGAAGATATCGAAAACCGCTCAAGTGCCAGTGCAACCGGATGAACCAGGAGAGGTTAAATAGGCATACAATGTTCAAGGAAATGTTCAAAGAATTTGGGAAGTTGTAGATAGAAGATCCAAAGGTCTAGATTATTGCGAATAAATCATTAGAGGAAAGTAGGAAGTACCAAGTGGAGTTGATGGAAGTAGAAGGTGAAGCTGATGAATGTAGAAGATAAAATAGTTCAAGGAAATGAGTTATTGATAAATATGGGAGTTATAATGTGTAGAGTTTAAATTTTTAACGATTTGTAAGATATGTTGTGTAATGGTTCGGAAGTCGAGTTTTGATATTAAGGGATATTAGAGTTGGAATTTAATTGCGTTAAAAGTTCGATTTTGAATGGTATTGAGGGGCAGCGACCCCGAGATAGTTTGTATTATGAATAAGATATATACGTTTCAAGGTAAATGGTTATTAGTTTCGAAAAGGTTACTCAGTAAAACAATGGGATGGAGGATGGATAGAAGTTTCCTAGTTATTCCCTCCTCGAGTAACATTGTACGTTGAAAGGGGAGTAAGAATGATTGGGGGATTTCTTGATATTCTTTTTCTCAAAGTTTTATCTGAGCCAATGTAATTATGAGTAGGAGCGTGGAAGTTGTACCAATTGTTTTAGTTGCGTGGAATTCGTTTTGAAAGACTTATTTACTTATCATGTATTTTCAGTTGAGACAGATTTCGTTTTAGTATTATATATATATATATATATATATATATATATATATATATGCAAATTATTATGGATGATTGGGTTAGTACTTGAGGCGTTGTGTACAGGGCATAGTCCATTATACAAATAGGTCATGTCCGATTTTCGGTAGAAAAGAATCGTCACGTACGAGTGATAAGTACCTAGAATTAATGAGACATGTAAACCAAAGGTTTAAGTTTATGTTGCAATTTACGGGATTACAGGACGAGCCTAGCGAGATATGAATTGATATAAAGGAATTCTAGAATGAAAGGAATGACTTGGAAATTGAAAGTGGATGTTGAGAATACCGTCATATGTTTTCTTACGGTCGATTCTGAGGACAGAATCCTATCAAGGGGGGAAGGATATAACGCCTTAGAAATTTCCTATTTATAATATTAAATGCGGATTATATGAGGTGAAATTTTTTTTTTAGGATTGAATTTATGTGACATCATGTTTACATGCTTATATGATGATGAATATTTGAAATGTGGGTCCGTGTAATTTTATTTAAATTTTTGACGATTTAAATCTATTTAAATCAGGTATTATTGCTCTTTGAAAATTTTTATAAAATCATAGGAGTGTTTAAAAATCATGAAACCTTTTGTAATATCATCTTTGTATGTTTAATTAGTTTTTAAAATTATTGGGTGTATTAATTTGGGTGTTTTTGTATTTTAAAATGATTTTAAGAGTTTGTGGTATTTAAAGGATCAAAATTTGTTAAATTTATATTTAATTTGATTTGATCCTAATAATATTTTTTAAAAAATATAGGGAGATAGTTAGAATCATGTTCTAATTTTTAAAAGAATTTTCGTGTTTCGTTTTCAAATATTACCTATTTATTTTTCTATTTTACCAAGCATTTTTAAATAATTTAATTAGAAAACTATTGGTAAATTTCAAAAAAAAAAATTCCCCATTTCTTTTCATTCTTAATTACCCGATGTTCACCTCTCCCAAATTCATTTTCAGTCGAGATTTTTTTAGAATTCTCTGGAGTCTCTCTCACCTATCCTCTCTAACACAAACATTTATCTCAAATCTCTCCCTCTCCGCAAGTTCTTCTCTCTCTCTCTCTCTCTCTCTCTCTCTCTCTCTCTCTCTCTCTCTCTCTCTCTCGCTGTCAACAATTCTTTCTCGGGTATGTTGGCAATGGTTCTGGTTTCATGATGAGTACTATGGCAAATTATTGCCTCTAACCTTCCAGTGTTGCTGCGAGTTGTAGAATGGGGGTTTGTGTTTGTGAAATATGTGCGTGTGCGTGTGTATGTATACAGGTACCGTGTGTGTATATATGTTCGCTAGATCCCTCCCCTGTTCTCGAATTGAACTGCGTGTGTGTGTTTTCAAAGCGTGTGTGCGGCACAGCAGCTGGGTTTGAGTACAGAAGTGTGTGCGCGTTTTGTGCTCAGTGTCTGTGCGTATGACTGATGTTTTGTTCACTCGGCTGTGTATACGGGTATGGGAATCATGGTAAATCTCTTCTCTGGTACTAGCCGATTTTGAGCTCTGTGTTGCTAGTACTGTGGTTGCTCGTGTCTCAGTGTTTGTGTTCTTGCAAGTGCAGCTAACAACCGAAAAGGGGAATTCTTTGAATTCTTTGACAATATGAGTTTAATCAAATTGTTAAACGATGATTAAATGTTGGAGTTCGATTTTTGGTTGCTGATTGTGATTTTATGATTAATATAGTTTTAATGTAATTTGCATTTTAAATTTTTAGTTCAATTAATCGATTGTATGTGGAGTTTTACTGTTATTCGAATTTATGATTTTATTCAAATAATTGGATGGATTCTTTTTGTAAATTTTATGTCATTAGTTATGGATTACATGTTGGGACGTTGTAGTGATTGTAATCATGTTTCGAGTTGAAGATTATGGTTTGTGTGTCGGCTGTGTTCCGACGGGAAGTGTACCCGTACAAAGGGGGTGCCGTCAAAATTTTCTAAAAAAAAATATATTATTATTTATATATTTTTTTCGAGTATTATATATATATATATATATATATATATATATTACTAGTGGCTTATTATTCGAATTATATGGATCGTTATAATTAAGTAATGCTGATTAATTGTTAATTAGAGGACGGTTAACTGGAAATTATTGTGAGCCTGTGTTATAGGTAGCTAATGTTGTATGGTGGAATTTAATTGGTAGATTAAATATGTACAAGTTGATTATAGATTATTATTTGAAATTATGGTTAAACATCAATTGTTGATTTAATTCGGAGATAATAAATTATAATTGGTTTAAGTCTACGTGTTGTAGTTAAGTGTGAATCGTGTAAGTATACATGTTATGTGTTAGGAATTAAATACGATATTTTCTGATAAACAGTAGTGTGCTTGAGTTGTAATTGTGTGATTGTCAAAAGTTTGTAAAGAATGTATGTTAGTACGATGGTGATGGCTATGAGGTTGTATTGAGTTAGCAGTAAAGCAAAGAATGTTTGGATTGCTGATTTGATAAGTTGTATTCTAACATGTTAGGTCATATATTAAAGGAGGTGTTGTCCAAATTTTATTAGAATTATTTTATTATTTTGAGAGTATGTTGATAAAGATTTCTGGTGTGAAAGTATTATACGTGTGTTATGAGATGTAAGTGTAAGATAATAATACGTGCTAAATGCTTAAGTGATTATGTGATTATATGTTTCTATTTCGAGAATATGATCTGTATGAGCTATATGTGATAAATTGTAAAGCGTTATAGGACGCGTTTGGGTAGAATAAGGATAGACGATTAAGGTTAAAAGAGTACTAAAGTAGTACTTTAACTGTATGTAGGTATGAATAGGAGGCCAGCTAAAAGCCAATACACGTGTAGATGGAATGTAGAGGAAGGAAATAATTATCGGGATTGACAAGTGATGAAGGAGAGACGAATGCACGACCAAGTAAAGACCAGTGAATAAGAAGTAAAGACTGATGTAAAGTAAGTAAAGGATTGAAATGTTGGAATTGGAAACTGCGTATATTGAGGCAAGTTTACTATCCCTCACTTATTGTTCAAGTGATGTGAAACCTTCTGTGTTATTTAGTTGTTCTTTCAATATCCCTTCTTGCAAGTGTTATTAGTATTCACTTATTGTTCCAGTGATGCAATTTAGTTCATTTATCGTATGAAATAATTTGGTCAAGTATAGTTGAAAGATGATTTACATACTTCTTCAAATTAGTATGATGCTGTTGACTTTCCCCCATCCATAATTCATATGTCGATTTTATCAAGAATCTTGTAAATAACTTTTTACTTTTTGTCAGCGGAATGCCATTTCTCTTAATTTTGTCAAGTACTCTTAAGACATTTTCTAAACAAGAACATCTAAGTTTCTCTTAACTTTTATGAAAACCCGCTAGCACAATGCCTGATCTAGTATATTGTTATCAATGGACTTCCACTCGGACAATGTTCCCTGTGCTGATCTAAACCCTTCCCTATTGAAACTATTTTTACAATTATTGTTCTAATCTGTTTTCTCCACTTATGGAAGCTCAAATTCTTCAGTATGTATAAATTTTATTAAATGCCGGTACTTGACCATATCGTTGCTTTAGTCTAGAATTTCATTGTTGGAATCTTATTGCAAATTATATCCCCATTCTTGCTCAAATGAAATTTCTCTTTGCCTAATCTGCAGTGGTTATAATTCGAAGTATTCGTATCAATCTTGTTGATACCTTTTGAATTGACATTCTTTATAATTTCCCCTATGTGGTGTCGAACTTGTCGATACCAGACGATGATGTCGTTTCTTATTAATTCCTAATCACAAGTTGTTAATCTGGACGTGAGTTCCAGTTGTTGGAAATCAAGGTTGGTCGATTGTTCCGACACCTGACCTGAGTATTAAAGATAGAATTGGAAATGTTTTTATTAAATGAAAATGTTTTCAGGACTGTGGACGCCAGTCAGAGTATGAGTATTATGTTATAAGCCAAAAGGGACCATGGATCCAGTTGAGTATTTGGACATACCAAGAGAGTATATCCGGAGTTTGAGTGTGACTGATCATCCACTTTAACTCGTTGCGTCAAAATGAAAATCCAATTCTAATCCATAAATTGAGTATCCAGTTGGACATTGATTCTTATTGCTTGACCATGAATTTCCAAGTATTATTATCGAATGGTTATCATTTGACCTTGAATTTTGAGTATCATTATTGAATTGTTAATGTTTGTTTTGGTTGAACAAAACTTTTATCTGTTCTAGTTCCTGTTGCACCTCATTAATGGTGAAGTATTGGCCTCGTGGCAATTTAAAAGTTAATCTCACAGATTCTCTCATCGAATGAGTTGAAATTCCTTTGTTATCACTATTTATACTTGCTGAGCATTCTTGGCTCACTCTTGCTTCTGTTTATTTCTCCAGTTGTGAGAGATGATCAGAGAAACTAGTGGTCAGTTGGTATTGCTCTATAGTCAGCGAGAGGAGACGTTCGAGTTATGGACTTTTTCAAAGGATGGATTGAGAATTGCCAAGGTTGGATACGTAGTTAGATAATGGTTTTGTATATTCAGAATTGTATAATATTTTTATTCTGAGATTGAGTTGTAATAAAGTAATTCGATAGTTTGTTTCATACCATAACCTGGAATCGATCCTCGGTGAGGAGTCGTTGGTGTATTAAGTTTTAATTGTATTTGTTAAATTGGAATTTGGTTGGGTTGAAATACAGGTGGATAGTTCGATTTATGAATACTTCATGCCGAATTTTTCTAAGATTCCACTGTATCAAAGTCTATTTTATTATGAAAAGTATATTTTTAGTATTTGGAAGTCGGGGCGTTACAAAGAGTGTAGAAGCCACACTAAGTTCAAAAACTTGTGAAAGTGAAGCTGAAACTAGCAAAGGTAAAAACAAGATGATTGAAGAACCTGATGTATTAAGTGAGGATGAAACTGAAGATCTAGATGAGTATTTGGCATTTCTGTCAAAGAGATTTTCGAAGCTAAGATTCAAGAAGAATTCAGCAGGAGCCGGGCAATTCAAGAAAAGCTATCAACCGAACAAGGATGTGGTTGAAAGATCAAAGATCAAATGCTATAACTGTGGAATTGATGGTCACTTTACCAATGAATGCAGAAAATCCAAAGCTGAGAAAGAGAAGAAACAGTTTGAGACTGTTGATTACAAGAAGAAATATTTTGATCTTCTCAAGCAACAAGGGAGAGCATTCGTGTCAAAAGACAGTGACTGGGCTGCTGGAGGTGACTCAGATGCAGAAGAGGAGTTTGTCAATCTTGCACTCATGGCAAACGAAACTGATGAAGAAGCTAGCTCAGCAAGAAACCAGGTATTCTCTACAGTCTTAACTGATCTTTCTAAAGCTGAATGTGCTAGCACAATTGATGAAATGTCTATTGAATTGTATAACATGCATGTTACCTTAAAATCACTTAACAGAGAGAATAAGAGGATTAAAGACCTTAATGAAAAGTTAAGTGATAGGAATGCTTTAATAGAAACACAGTTGATTGAGTTTGAAACTCTGAGAAGAGATTGCTTGGATGCTAAAAATGAAATGATTGAGGCTATAAAGAGAGAGGAAGTTTTAAAGAAACAGTTAGTAGAGGAATAGAATCTGATTGCTAAGCGGAAAGGATCAACAGTTGTAACTGAGGAAATTTGTAATGTTCAAGGAATTGATTCTTTCTGAAAATTAGCAGAAGCTAAGTTAGATGTTGATAGGTAAGTTACTTCAGACAGTGATTTAGTCGAAAAAGAATGTTCTTTAAGACTTAAGCCTGTTAGCAAAGCAACTTTAACTAAATTGAATAAAAATTACGGGCCTGTCAACAAGAACTTTGTTAATGGAGAATGTAGCAATACTGAATCAGCTGAGAAAAGAAACATAGCAACTTGTCCCACAAGCAATTGAAGGACAAGCTAGAAAATGTTAAGTCATGTATTAAGGACAAGAAAAAGAACAAAAATGGTAAGGTAGGGATTAACAAACACAACAATTACACACCTGATAAATATGCTCCTAAGAAAGAATGTGTAAAGTGTGGAAGTATTAATCATTTATCTACCAACTGCAAAGCTATGAAAATTCTTTGATGCCTAACATGCCTATGTTTGTGCCTGCTATGAATGTTATGCCAAATATGTATGCTCCCTCTGCTCATGCATCTAGTCAATATGCTGACATGCCATTCATGCATAATCCATACTACAATGCTTTCAATATGCCACAAATGCCATGGATGATGAATAACATGTTTGTACAGACTAAGCCTAACAATGCTATTAACTATAACAAATATGAGCAAGTATCAAATTCTGTCTCTCAAAGGCCCAAACCTAAAGTCAAAATTGATTTAACTCAATCTAAACTTTCAGTTAAAAGGGATTTGAAGGATAAGAAATTGGATAACAAGGCAGGACCCAAGAAAACTTGGGTACCAAAATCAACTTGATTTTGTTTTGATGTGTGCAGGGAAATAGAAAGAATCTTTGGTATCTGGACAGTGGTTGTTCTAGGCATATGACTGGAGATTCTACCCTGCTCACTAAGCTTGAGGAGAGAGCTGGCCCTAGCATTACCTTTGGAGACAACAACAAAGGATATACTAGAGGATATGGCTTGATTTCACAAGGGAATGTTGTCATTGAAGAAGTAGCACTGGTTGATGGACTTATGCATAACTTGCTAAGTGTCAGCCAACTGTGTGATAAAGGCCAGAATGTCTGGTTCACATCTGAAACTTGTGTCATTTTCAAGAAAAGTGACAACAAGGTAGTATTGACAGGAGATAGAAGAAGAAATGTGTACATTGCTGACTTCAATTCAACAAATGCAAACATGACTACATGTCTTCTCAGCAAGGCAAGTGTAGATGAAGGTTGGCTTTGGCATAAAAGACTGTCACATATGAGTTTTAAAGCAATGAATGAGTTGGTAAAGAAGGATTTGGTTAGAGGTATTCCAAAATTGGATTAATCCAAGGATGGATTGTGTGATGCATGCCAGAAAGGGAAGCAGAAGAAGGCCTCTTTCAAATCAAAGTCAATGTCATCAATTGATCAACCCTTGCAACTACTTCACATGGATCTCTTTGGACCAGTCAATGTGTTGTCAATCTCAAAGAAGAAATACTGTCTTGTGATTATTGATGATTTCTCAAAATTTTCATGGACATTCTTTCTGCACTCTAAGGATGAGGCATATGAAGTCATTATAAATCATATCAAGATAGTCAACAATAATCCTTTACTCAAAGTAAGGAGAATCAGAAGTGACAATGGAACTGAGTTCAAGAATTCTGTAATAAGAGAGTTTTGTGAAGAAGAAGGAATTATCCAAGAGTTCTCTACACCAAGAAATCCTCAACAAAATGGTGTAGTGGAAAGAAAGAATAGAACTCTAATTGAAGCTGCAAGAACAATGCTTGAAGAGTCTAAGCTACCAACATACTTCTGGGCAGAAGCTATAAACACTGCATGCTACACTCAGAATATTTCTTTGGTCAATCAAGCAAAAGGCATGAAACCTTATCAACTTTTCAAAGGCAAGAAACCAACAATCAACTTTCTGCATGTCTTTGGATACAAATGCTTTGTACTAAAAAATCATGGTGAGCATCTTGTAAAATTTGATTCAAAGGCAGATGAAGCTATCTTTGTTGGATACTCAGCTGGAAAATCCTACAGAGTCTACAACCTAAGACTAAACATTGTAATGGAGTCCATACATGTTGTCTTTGATGACAAGAAAATATCTGGTCTAGTAGATGAAGGTTTTCATGAGTCTCTCTCATTTGAGAATGAGAGAAGTGGTGAATAAAGTGAAGATGATGATGAAGAATGGAGATCAAATGATGTGAGAAACAGACTAGGATCATCAGTTGAAGTGCAGAATGAACCAGCTGTTGAAGAGCAACTTACACCATCAGTTGGAAATCAAAGAGAAGCATCTGTTGATGAATCTGCAAGAACTCCATCAATCTCGAGGGCCATACACTCAGGGGGAGTTTCTCATAGTCAAAACTCAACAACAAGCCACAATGATCAACACAGAGAAAATGAAGCCACTTCATCAAGGTCAAACTTACCACCACAAAGAAAATGGACCAGGGATCATCCATTTGAGCTTATCATTGGAGATCCTAATGCAAAGGTCCAAACCAGAAGAGCAACTAAAGAAGAATGCTTATATAGCAGTTTTCTATCCAAAGAGGAACCAAAGAGAGTTGAAAATGCTCTTCTGGATCCAGACTGGGTTTTAGCAATGCAAGAAGAGCTAAATCAGTTTGAAAGAAATGAAGTATGGAAACTTATACCCAAACCTAAAGACAAATCAGTGATTGGCACTAAGTGGGTATTCAAGAACAAGATGGATGAGAATGGCATAGTCACAAGGAATAAAGCTAGATTAGTTGCTAAAGGCTACTGTCAAGAGGAAGGAATTGATTTTGAAGGAACCTTTGCTCCAGTGGCAAGGTTAGAAGCAATAAGGATCTTCCTGGCCTATGCAGCGCATGCCAATTTCAAAGTCTATCAAATGGATGTCAAGAGTGCATTTCTGAAAGGTATTCTGGAGGTGGAGGTGTATGTTAGTCAACCGCCTGGTTTTGAAGATCCAGACTTTCCAGAATATGTGTTCTTTCTACTCAAAACACTCTATGGCCTGAAGCAAGCACCTAGAGCCTCGTATGACACACTCTCACAGTTCCTTATAGAGAATCACTTCATTCGAGGTACTATTGATAAAACTCTCTTTTATAGAAATGGCAATGGCTCTATGATACTTGTCCAAATTTATGTAGATGATATAATATTTGGGTCTACAGATGAGAAACTTTGCAAGAGATTTGCCAAACTCATGCAAAGTAGATATGAAATGAGTATGATGGGTGAATTAACTTATTTTCTTGGTTTACAAGTTAAACAACTGAATGAGGGAATTTTTATAAGTCAAACAAAATACATTTATGATCTTTTAAAAAGGTTTGATTTAGCATATTGCTCTTCTACAAAAACACCCATGGCCACTGCCACTAAGCTTGAACTGAATACTAAGGAAAAGAAGGTGGACATGACAAGCTATAGGGGCATGGTTGGATCTCTTTTATACTTAACAGCTAGTAGACCTGATATTATGTTTGCTACATGTTTACTTGCTAGATTTCAAGCTGATTGAAGGTAGTGTTTTTCGTAGTTCGTTCACAGGGAAGGACTGTCAATATTGATTTCGAGTAGATTATCTCTTATAATTTAGAAGTATGAACAAGGGGGGTTTTGATTTGGTTGTGGTGTTTTATCGAACACCTTGAATACAAGAAATAAATAGCTAGAGAATACAACTAAATGAGGCAATCATCCAGTTCTACCAACACAACAACACAATGAATAAATTAGCAAGATAAGAGATATTTGACCCAAGGATAATGCAACTCAAGCACTTCAACCCAACAACAAGCAAAATTATATCCAACTCTACCTAACCAAGATAATTGGTGAAGCACACAATCACTTATTTCTCTTCTATTATAAACACTAATTTAGTAAAGCACATAAATTAGCTTTCTTGACACTAGCAACCAATAATGAAGCACTATCAATTTAACCAAGTCAAGGAATTAAACAAAGAGAGGCTAGGACAAACCCAAGGATGAGAAGCTCAACCTAGGTATTTGCACTTGAATATTGTGGATTTAGGTACACTAAATCTTGTGCTACTATAATGAATGAACTAACGATTACGTATTAGAACAAACAATTAGCAATTGAAGATACAAGAAGAGTAAGGTGAAGTAACTTACAAATCTTCAAGCAAAATCATGAGCAATACATCACAAGCATTCAAGATAGAGTTAAATAAATCTTACTTAAATTGAAATGGGTTTTTGTACAAGAATTCCTCCTTGAGCCAAATATATGGAGTTAGTTACTCATAATCAATGCTAGATTATGAGTAATTGATGTATCTCTCTCTACTCTACTAACCCTGGTTTTTGTTCTTCAAGAGGCCAAGATGTTAAATGAAGTTAGATGTAGGTTAAGATATGAGGTTAAGAGATGTTTATATCTCTTTTAATACACAGCAGGTCCTGTACGGCCTGTTGAACGGCCGTACAGCTGCCCGTACAGAAAATCTGCTCCTTTGAACGGCCTGTCGAACAGCCGTACAGTAGCCCGTACAAATAAAATCTTCAATATAATGCATTAAACACCTCCCGGCATTGCGAGCTTTCATCTTCTAACTTCCCTCTTGAATAATCTTTGCTTTCATGCCCGAAATTAGCCATCTTTTCAACAATTAAGCATGAGGTACTGAAAGATGAAAAACATAATTAATATCAATAAAACTACATTCGAAATGAACAAAAATGCAAGAGAATAAAAGACAAAATGTGTATAAAATACACATTATCAAATCTTCCCCCACTTAAACTTTGCTTGTCCCGAGCAAACTAAAATTAACATAACCATATACTCCTAACTAGTACCACTTCCGTAGGTGATCACGGTTGCATTTGGCATATGCAACAAGCCCTTGGAACCCCTAGGTAGCCCTAGTGGACGAGTGAGGTCTCGTGAGGGTTTATAGATGATGTACCCACAAAATCACAAAAATCACCAACAAACAAAAAAAAACTAACAATACCTACTAACTAAACTAACTACTACACTCACATGCCTGAGCCGTCTACTTGTAACTAAAATCAAACATATAGAGCTATTCACCTTGTCATCCACTAAAACGAGCTAACAACCAATTCAAGAATCAAGATAACACACCTTGTGCAAGATGTAACAAAGACATTAAAGATAGAATGAATGCACTTCAATCGTGAACACTAGACAAGATTATCACAAAGCATACACGGCTTCGCATTAAAAAGATGAAATTATATGGTGAAAAATCTCACATCTCTCAATTATGCATCACACAAGTATGGGCTAGAGATTTCACTCAACTCCAAGTCTAAATGCATGCGCTCTACTTGACCTTGCATGCTCACCTAAATTCCGGATTGCACCAAAAACAAGGAATTCATAAAATGGGTTGTAATGAGGCTTTGGTGAAGGTGTGAAAATTTAAGTTCAAGGAAGGTGTAAAAGTCTCGCTAGTTGAGTCAAAATGACGCTTGCTCGCTTCATCCACCAAATTCTCAAACTAAAGAATGTCTTCACTCATTTACAATTACAAAACACAACCACATTTACCAAGAAAATTGAAACAAAATAAAGTACAAAGATTTATTGCTTTCTCTCTCTCTCTCTCTCTCTCTCTCTCTCTCTCTCTCTCTTTTTTACATCCCCTTTATTATTATTATTTTTTAGCAAAGGGGATGCATTACATATATAAATATTACAGTGATCCTTGAACCACATCTAAACATGCATAACAAGCTAGTTCCCACTTACAATAAATAGCATTCTTCCTCTTCACAACATCTCCAAATTCTCATGCTCATCAATCAATTCTTTCCAAGACTCAACTAGCTCAACTAGGTCGAGAGTGAAGTATTTGACTATGACTCATGTATAAAAGGGAAGAGTGACGAAGAAAAAAATGGATATAAGCTTCAAAGGGGGTAACTAGGGATTATTTTCACAAGTTAAAAAGGTCAAAAAGGTTATCCTAAATAGAATTTCCTTATTATGGTGCATCCATGAATGAAGGTTTAATGCAAGCCCTAGAGCAACAAACACACATAAAGAGGGAGCAACACACAAGCAAAAGAATCATCGTTCAAGGCCTCACAAGGTTTAAGTTGTAATAACATCTTCTCGATTTGATTCCATGCATTCTAAGAGATAATTGTCCTGCTCACAATTTAATTACAAACATCTAGACTTTTCTTGCCATTTAAGTGTGTGTGTGCAAAAAGGTGCATTAAACTTATAGATTCACATCAAATTGGTAATGCTAGGCACGAGATATGAAGAAAACAAGGCTACAAGCTCACAATGTCATAAATTTCACAAACAAGTGAACACGCTCATGACTAAACTTATTTCCCAATTGTAAACAAAACGGCAAACAAAACGGAAATCAAATGAAAGAAAAGGGATTACTAATACTAGTTACGCATACTATACAAGGATGAACATAAACAATCCTTCCCCCACTTAAAACATGGCATGTCCTCATGCATGACAATAAAAACGAAGTAGAGATATGAGTGAAAGAGAACTCCCCTAAAAATAAATAACAAGGACCGGGAGCACCATCATATTTGCCCAAATCAAACTCCGAAATTTGCATGCCAAGAATTGAGCTAATGCCGAGTACCACAATCAACTCAACAAAATAACCGACAAGCCAAAATCCAACACCCCTCAAAGCCCTGCAATACACTAATTAAGAAAATAGAAATAATAAAAATATTTGTTTTTGTTTTTTTAAATAAAATAAAATAAAATAAAATAAATAACCAATTAATAAAAAAAATAAAAAAAATCAAATCAAATTTAAAACTGAAATAATAATAAAAGCAAAAATCAAATTAAAAACTAAAACTAAAATAAAATCAAAAATCAAATTTAAAAGTAAAACTAAAATGATATAATTACTTAGTTTAGAAAATTAAAAACTAAAATCAAAATTAAAAAGAAATAAATTTTGGTTTTTGATTTTTTTGATTTTTAAAAAAAAAAGAAAAGATAAAATAAAATAAATCACTAACCAATTAAAAATAAAATCAAAAATCAAAATAAATTAAATTTAAATTCATTTCTTAATTTATAAAAAAAATTAGTTTAGAAAATTAAAAAATTAAAATCAAAATTAAAATGAAAGAAGTAGTGAATAAAAGTAAATAAAACAAAATAAAATAAAATAAAACAAAAAGAACAATTAATAATAAAATCAAAAATAAAATTTAAAGTAAATATAAATTGATTCTTAAATTTATATAAAATTAAAATAAAAACTAAAATCAAAATTTAAAAAGTGAATAAAAGAAAACAAAATAAAAATAAAACAAAACACAAAAAAGAAAACATAAACTAAACAAAGAAAACGAAAACAAAAAAAGGGGGGTCGTGTATTGAAACAGAGGGGGGGAGTTTGTGGATTGTTTATGAAGTTCGAAGGGAGATGGTATGTGAGGGAAGAGGGAGACGTTGGACGGAGAGAGAAGAGGGGGAGAAGAAAACGGGGGTGCGACTGTGGTTGGTGGAGAATGGAGGATTAGGGGGTGGTGGTGAGATGTGGAGAGATTGTTGATTGGAGGGGAAAAACAGAGGGGATGGCCGGGGTGGGTTGGAGGCAAGAGGAAGGCGGTGGGTTGGTAAGGAGTAGACAGAGATAGAGGGAGGCGAACGGTGATGGCGGGGTGGAGAAGAGGTGAAGTTGGAGGGGGGAAGGGAGGGAAAATGTGGAGAAGGAGATGGGAGGCTGTACGGTGTGGAGAAGGGATTTCTTTATGCTCTGTTTGCAAATTTTTTTTTAGACAAAGCTGTACAGCCTGTACAACAAGTGGGTGGAGTGCTAAAAATTCCACTCATTTTGCACTACAATTCTGGCAGAAGCTGAACAAAATTGTACGGGCTGCTGCACGGCTTGCTGTACGGTTTGCATCCCGTACGACAACCCGTGCAGCCCCAAAATTTTACAAAAACTATTTTTTTTTCTTCTTTTTTTTAAAGAAAATTTCCACAAATCCTTGAATGCTTGAATAAAATGTAAATTCCTGAAAACATGAAACAAACATATCAAGGCACGAGTGGAATAAATATAAAAATCATAAAAATTAGAATTAACCATACTAAATATTATTGAGTGGGGAATTATTATTAATTTTTTTTTTGAAAATCTATTATAAAATTCATTAATCACACCACAAAAATACATAATAATTTTTTTTTTTGGGTTATTTACTTAGAATTAAAATAGATGAAAAATGGAATCCCCACTCACTAATATTTACATCAATCCTCAAACCCACAATATGCATAACACCCTACATAAATGCAAGCAAGGAACAAAATCTAACACACGCATAAAAATATATAAATACATGCGTACCTTGGGTTGCCTCCCAAAAAGCGCTTTGTTTATTGTCGTTGGCTCGACTTATTTATACAACTATTCTGACTAATGAGGTGAAAAAGCAAATAAATGCACATACATACGAATCAATAATAAGAATAAGGTGTGCAAATATACCTTTGATCCATAAAAATATAAAAATATTTTTATGATCTTCACATCTTTAAGAGACTTTGAAAAAAAAAAGTAGTTAGAAAAATCGTCAGAATAATCATTATAACTACGACTCAAAAATTGTTCCCAAATTGGATCCTCATATACCCAAGCAAAAATTTCAACCTCATCAATCTTAAGCTCAAATTCCTTCTCAATTTTAATTGGACATTCATCAATTTTTATCTCATCTACCAATTCATTAAGCTCGAAGGAACTTTCTAAATTTGGTAGATCCTCAACTACATCCAATTTATCATTGTCAAGCTTAGGGCAATCGTCAACTACACAAGCAAATTCATCATGCACAACATTTTCATTAATTATAAAACAAGAATCGTGATTAGTAGGAGAATTGACCTCCTCTAATCGACTCACGGTTTCGGCTAGTTGGCTCATTTTCTTTTCTAAGTTGGATATGATTTGAGAAGTGTTCTTTTCCAAGTTGGATATACTTTGATAAGTGGTGTTTTGGAATTGGAGGTTGTTTGCCGCCATTTGTTTAATCATCTTCTCTAATAATAATAAGGAAGATGAAGAAGACCCTTGATGGTCTTGGGAATTATATTGCGGATCATAGCATCGATTTTCAAGAGCAAATTGGAGGTTGTTTGCCGCCATTTGTTTCATCATCTCCTCTAATGATAATAAGGAAGATGAAGAAGACCCTTGATAGTCTTGGGAATTATAATGCGGATCATAACATTGATTTTCACAAGAATATGAATAATCGATGCTAGGAGGGTAAGGAGCATAGCATGAGTTTGTAGAATATAAAGAATTCACCTGATACGCATTAAAATTCTGAAAAGAATAAAAATCTTGATATCGTTCTTGATCATATGTGAAATCTTGAGCGTTATTCCAACAAAAATAGTTATCCATCGTCTCTTGAAAGAGTTAGTTCATGTCTATATCCAATAAACATGAAGACACACCAATAACAAAAAACAAAGAAAGAAAAAAAAACTATATACAAAGATAAAATCTAAAATATAAGAAACAATTAACTCAAAATTAATATTGTTGCCTTCCCCGACAGCGGCGCCAATTTGAAGGTAGTGTTTTTCGTAGTTCGTTCACAGGGAAGGACTGTCAATATTGATTTCGAGTAGATTATCTCTTATAATTTAGAAGTATGAACAAGGGGGTTTTGATTTGGTTGTGGTGTTTTATCGAACACCTTGAATACAAGAAATAAATAGCTAGAGAATACAACTAAATGAATGGTAATCATCCACTTCTACCAACACAACAACACAATGAATAAATTAGCAAGATAAGAGATATTTGACCCAATGATAATGCAACTCAAGCACTTCAACCCAACAACAAGCAAAATTATATCCAACTCTACCTAACCAAGATAATTGGTGAAGCACACAATCACTTATTTCTCTTCTATTATAAACACTAATTTAGTAAAGAACATAAATTAGCTTTCTTAACACTAGCAACCAATAATGATGCACTATCAATTTAACCAAGTCAAGGAATTAAACAAAGAGAGGCTAGGACAAACCCAAGGATGAGAAGCTCAACCTAGGTATTTGCACTTGAATCTTGTGGATTTAGGTACACTAAATCTTGTGCTACTATAATGAATGAACTAACGATTACGTATTAGAACAAACAATTAGCAATTGAAGATACAAGAAGAGTAAGGTGAAGCAACTTACAAATCTTCAAGCAAAATCATGAGCAATACATCACAAGCATTCAAGATAGAGTTAAATAAATCTTACTTAAATTGAAATGGGTTTTTGTACAAGAATTCCTCCTTGAGCCAAATATATGGAGTTAGTTACTCATAATCAATGCTAGATTATGAGTAATTGATGTATCTCTCTCTACTCTACTAACCCTAGTTTTTGTTCTTCAAGAGGCCAAGATGTTAGATGAAGTTAGATGTAGGTTAAGATATGAGGTTAAGAGATGTTTATATCTCTTTAATACACAGCAGGTCTTGTACGGCTTGTTGAACGGCCGTACAGCTGCCCGTACAGAAAATCTGCTCCTTTGAACGGCCTGTCGAACGGCCGTACAGTAGCCCGTACAAATAAAATCTTCAATATAATGCATTAAACACCTCCCGGCATTGCGAGCTTTCATCTTCTAACTTCCCTCTTGAATAATCTTTGTTTTCATGCCCGAAATAAGCCATCTTTTCAACAATTAAGCATGAGGCACTGAAAGATGAAAAACATAATTAATATCAATAAAACTACATTCGAAACGAACAAAAATGGAAGAGAATAAAAGACAAAACGTGTATAAAATACACATTATCACTGATCCTAGGGAATCTCACTTAGTAGCTATTAAAAGGATTTTCAGATATCTCAAGGGAACACCAAACCTTGGCATTTGGTACCCTAGAGATTCGGGTTTTGATCTCATTGGTTACTCAGATGCAGATTATGCAGGTTGCAAAATGGATAGAAAAAGTACCACAGGAACCTATCAATTCTTGGGAAACAAGCTGGTCTCATGGTTAGTAAGAAGCAGAACTCAGTATCTACCTCAACTGCAGAGGCTGAATACATAGCAGTTGGGAATTGTTGTTCACGGATTCTATGGATGAGAAATCAACTACTTGACTATGGAGTTAAATTTGAAAAGATCCATATTTTCTGTGATAACACTAGTGCAATTGCAATATCACAGAATCCAGTGCAGCATTCTAGAACCAAGCACATAGACATCATATACCATTTCATCAGGGAGCATGTGATAAAAGGCACTGTGGAACTGCATTTTGTTCCTAGTGAAAAACAGTTGGCAGACATTTTTACTAAAGCTTTGGATGAAGCAACCTTTTCAAGGTTGGTAAGTGAGCTTGGTATGTTAAATTTCACATGATCTTTTAAAATGTCTGTTCAATTTGCTTGCAGCCAGTGAATTTCATTCTCTGGATTTTGTTTGTTTTATTTGCTTATCTGCATGATTATTCTGGAGATATCATTGTGGCATAATTAAATAAATATTTTATTGACATATTTCAATTAATGATATTTTGTTAATTTTATGTCTATTTAATTGTGAGTTTATCTGATTTTTATGGATTAATTCTTGATTTACTGCGTGATTATTTTTAAATCCATAATAATTAGAAGTATTAAATATGTGTATAGGCTGATAGGTTTTGGTGATAAGATGTTTTTCGGCTGACAGGTTTCAGTGATAAGATGTTTTTCGGCTAATTAGGTTGTTAGGTGAGAAATTATTGAACGGTGTAATTTTTTGAACATAACCTGTCACTATCACACCTAACCCACTAAACCTTGAAACCTTATAAATGATGAGTTTTTGTTTGTGTTTAACATCATCATTTTTCAGATATACAGAGCATATACACACGATTGCTGAATATTTCGAGCTTTGATCGGAAAGATCTCTCAAATCTAGCTGGTGGTTTTTAGATCGGATTTCATATTCTTGCTTTATACATCATCCTTTATAAAAACTAACCCTTGTTTTTGAATTTCCTCAAAGTTTTGAAAATGGCATTGCAGGGAAGCTTTTTAATTGCTAAAGTAAATCCTATTTCCATTCAGCAAATCGAAACCATTCTTGATGAGCAATTTCGGGCTTGGACACAATTTCTGAATGAACATTCATTAATTCGCTATGCTTTAGTTACACCAGTGCAGCTTAACCATGATGCATTGCGTGAACTATATTGCAGTACGGTTAACACTTCTGGACAGGACGGGTGTGCAATCACATATCGACTGTTTGGTAGGTCGATTAGGGTCACTGAACGAGATGTTAGTCGAATTCTTCATTTTCCTATGGAAAATCTTATTTCTGATCCTACACCTGAACAGATTGAAATGTTCTTTCGTTTTATAAGGTACCAAGATGGCAATTCCAATACTGGTAATCTTTCTTGAACGTTTCTAACCCGGTATTGGAATTTCTTCTTTCACACTCTTAACCATGTTTTTTCCTCAGATAGAACAAATCAAGATCGAATACCTGAATTTATTCAAAAAATAGGGTATGCAGTCGCCAATAATTTGAGGATTAATTTTGGAAAAATAGTGCTTGGTCAAATCATTTTAAAGATTTTCACTTGGGAACAAGAGATGTTCGGACTCAAAATGTCAAATGTTTATATCCAAGGTTTCTACAGCTAATATTAAATGATTTTTTGAATGATGAAGACAGGGTACGCTTGGAAAATGGTCAAAAGGTGGAATATTCTTACATGAAGACGAATGTAATTAATTACATAAGCAAAAAGAACTATACGGATGTGCCTACAGTCCTAACTGAATATCTAAAGACTTTCCCACTTCCGTTGTTACCAAGACCAGTGAGAGTAGGTATACGACAAGGTAATATTTCAATCCCTGCTATTCCAACCTCTGTATTCCCTGTTGTGTCACAGGAAATACAGTTTCTACAGCCCCTAGTGGCCATCTTACCCGACCAAGAACAGGAAATCCCACCGACTCTAACACAGGTCGAAGAGCCCATTCTACAAATGCAAACAAAAACACAACAAACTCCTACACCTCAATTGTCACTTAAACGACCATCCATCAACACTTTTGAGGGAGATAGTGCCTCAGCAGTACCACATAAGGAGTTAGTTACATCAGCCGCTCTACCTCATTCTAAACGGAGTAAACCAAATGAACCTGAAGTAACGGCAACTGTTAGTGAAACAATTCTTCCTTATCCAATGAGTGAAAATGTAAATGAGGTTGAATTGATGGGAGCAACTATCTTGAGTTCCATTTCACGGAACATAAGAGTGGTTGATGATCTTTCTAAAGATCAAATGCCTTCACAGGCATCCGAGGTGGAATTACCTACCTCAATAATTGCTGGTGAATCCTCCATTTTACGGAAAGATCCATTGGTAGGTGGTTCTTTTATGAACTAAGTGTCTTCACAGACATACGAGGGAAACTTGGGTTTTGTGCCATTTAATCGATTCAAGTTTAACCTCCCAAAGGGAAAATCTCTGGATCTCTTTCGAGATTTACCACTCTTTACCAGTGGTCGGCAACTCGCTTCACGCGAGGACGGAAGCTCACGAACTTTCATTGCACCATCTGTGACCTCTGAAAAAGGGGCTAGGATGATTTCATTTGCAGGTACACATCTCGGTGGAAGCTCTGGAAGAGAGTTGAGGGAAACACAAACAGAACATGTAAGTGTTCTGCATATTTTTCACATTTTTATTTTTGTATTATTCTGCTGCAGAACAATTACGTTCTCACTGTTCTCATGTTAAATTTTGTTAAATTTTGTTCTCATCAAAGCGTGACCCTATATATATATATATATATATATATATATATATATATATATATATATATATATATATATAGGGGCTACTCCAATACAAACCTCCTTAGAATACAAACCTAAAAATCATATTTCAATCCAACATTCAAGCTAATCTATTGACCAAACTAGGGGTAACCCAATACAAAAAATGTATAATAAACTAGGCTCCATTCAGTAAAAAAAAAAAAAAAAAAAAAACTATTCAAGTGATGACGTGGCAGTGACGTCATCACGAGAACAATATTTTTTTTTGGTTGAATGGAGCCAAGAATTTTATACGTTTTTTTTGAAGGTGCCCCTAGCGGGGCCCTTAAAATAAATGAAATATAATTTATTTAGTGTTGGTTCATAGTTCTCATTTTAAGAGTGGTTTGTATTTGATCATTTGCCTATATATATGTATATGTAGGGCTTGTTTGGATAAGGGGGTTAGGAAGGGTTGGGTTGGGTTGAGTTGGGAGGGGTTGAGCAAAAACTTGTTTGGGAAACTTTATAAGACAGAGGGTTAGGTTTGAGGGTGTTGAGACTTGAGAGGAAGTATAATTTGAACTACATTGGATCAATTTTTCAACATCCCAAATTGGGGTGTTTTGGGAGAAATTATAATATATTTTTATTAAAAAATTCAATATTTTTTGAAAAAAAATATTTTCTAAGAAATTTCTGAAAAAATATTTCTTTTCAGAAAAATATTTTTTGAGAAAATTTTCGAATAAATATTTTCGAAAAATTTCTGAAAAAAATATTTTCCCAAAAAGTTTCGAAAAAATATTTCCAAAAAAATATTTTTCGAAAAAATATATCCAAAAAAATATTTTTCGAAAAAATATTTCCCAAAAAATTTCCGAAAAAATATTTTCAGTAGAATTTTTCGAAAAACAATTTCAGGAAAAAAATTTCCAAAACAATATTTTGGAAAAAATATTTTCAGAAACGGAAAATATTTTTCGCAGAATTTTCTGAAAAAATATTTTTCGAGAAAATATTTCTGGATAAAATATTTTTCGAAAAATTTTCTCGAAAAAATATTTTCCGGGAAAAATATTTTACGAAAAAATATTTCAAAGAAAATATTTTTTGGAAAAACATTTTCCGCAGAATTTTTCGAAAAATATTTTCCGAAAAAATATTTCTGGAAAAAATATTTTTCCGAAAAAATATTTCTGGAAAAAATATTTTTTCGAAAAAATATTTCTCAAAAAATATCTTTTGAGAAAAATATTTTCCAAGAAAATTCCCGAAAAAATATTTTTCGGAAAAATATTTTTTTGGAAAATATTTCCGGAAAAAATATTTTCCGAAAAATATTTCTCGAAAAAATATTTTTGGAGAAATTTTCAAAAAATAAATTTATTTTCGAAAAAATATTTTTTGAAAAAAAAAATTTTCGGAAAAAAAATTTCCTGAGAAAATATGCATATTTCTTATTTTTAAGAAATATGTTTTTTAGTTAATTTTTATTCATTTAAAAAAATTATAATTATTTGTATTACAACCCCTTCCCAACATAACACTCCATCTAAATAAGATATGGATTGAACCCTTCGTTACTCAACCTTTACATCCAAACAAGGTAAGGGTTCAACACAACCCAACTCAACCCAACCCAACCCAACCCTTTCCGACTCAATCTTCTATCCAAGGAGGCCCGTATGGGAGAAAAATATGACCCCAACATATTTGGTGGCCCTAGGCAAACCTATATGCCAACTCCCCTTGGAGCCCGCTATGAATGTACCAATAATATGTTTAATTGTAAATAACATATTATCACATTAAATATTTTCAAAAATTAAATTCAATCTTCTTATCAAAATAAAATTTGTAATTTTTTTTTGGAAACAGTTAATGAAGTAAAAATGTTATATAGAAAAACCTGACGAATAATATTATAAACGTACAAAGCTAGTGCTAATATTAGACTCAACGTGCAAGTGTTCATTTTTTTTGACGAACAAGAAGATTTTATTAACATTCAAGCCGGGACAAATCCCCGAACTGTCAATTACAACCTCAGAAATAAAAAATGAGCTAAACAAATAACCATTTTGTTTTCGGATTGCTTAACACATAGAATATCTAAATTTTTTAATTGAAGAAGTATTACAACGACACCTCGAGCAATCCAACCTACATCAACTATGAAACTAGTATCATCGCATTTGACCTTCATATAAGCACCATCTGTAACCCAATGTTCAAAACTATCAGTTACATCAACTAATATTTGAGCAACAAAAGCCCCCAAAATATGAACTATTTTTTGTTGTGAAAGGTGAGCTCTTGCGGTATCCACCACCGTCCCAAATTTGAATTATATAAATACTTCTCAAAAAGCTACCAAAACCCGTAACAAAGACAAAACATAACACGGTAACATCCCAAAAAGATGAGCACGATTAACAACCTTGATAACAAGGTACTCAACAAGATCTCAAGGATTAGATCTCAATTTTATTGAAAAATTGATAAATAACAAGATCTCATTCAAAAAGGATTAGATCTCAATTTTATTAAAAAATAGATAAATAGAATAGAGAATGGGAGAACGAAGAGACTTAATCGATGAAAAGTGATGAAGATGAAGATAGAGAAGTGACGGCTAAAATACTAATTAGGGAAGTCAGACTATGTTTCAGCTTTCCAAGTAAATTTACCCCTCTTCTCGTTCATAAATTAGCCAGAGATAAATTTTGGGATATCCAATACTAGTGGTGCATTAATATGAATAACTTATTGAGGAAAATTTTTTACATTCATTTTGGACCCCAGAATAATAACATTGCTCAAATAAGAATAAATTATTGGTAATGTGGTGCTGTGCCCAAATTACGGAAGTGTTTGGGAGAACTTTTTTACACAATAAGTCAACTTATTTTAAGATAAAGTTAAAGGGGGTGTTTGGGGGAACTTTTTTTCAAAATAAGTCAACTTATTTTAAGACAAAGTTAGAGATTCCTAACATTCCAACTTATTTTCCAACTTATTTTTGCAACTTATTGAATCTCAAACATACATTAAATACTTGTATTAAAAAAAATTATCAAAATATAAAATTTTTACCCGAAAATAAGTCCGTAAGTTAAGCTAAGCCAAACAGGTTGAAAGATTCCTAACATTTCAACTTATTTTCCAATTTATTTTTGGAAAAAATGACAAAAATGACTCCTTTTTATTACTTTTTAACGGAAATAACATTTTTTTTAAAAGTGGCCATTTGTAGCCTTTTCAATACAGCGCAGCCAAATGCGTATTCATATTTGTGTTACCTTCTACCTCCTAGCTAACAGTAAAGATCTAAAAGGAAAAAGATGGTTCATAGCTCCGCGACTGGTGCAAGGGAAGGTTCCAAGTGGTTTGAAGTTTGAACACTTTCCATTAATGGGTCACATGCATGGTGTGTGTATATATATATACACATGGTCACATCTGCTATTTCGGAAAAAACGAAACACTGTTAGAACTCTGTACATGGTCACATGGTGGTCCCAGTAATGTCTCCTAAGAATATCCTTAGTTATTATGATACGCATCTCTCAAGTACTTATCCAGTTCATAATACTCCCATCCCAATTGCGTATTGTGTTGTAAAAATTATAAAATACATGTATTACTTCAATCTCAAATGCGTATTATTGATTACTCCATTTTAAAATGCGTATTCCATCGGTTATAATTGGCCACATATTTTGAAATGGTTATTTTCGTCAATCTTGTCTTAAAAAGAGGCTATTCTTGTCTTTCATCCTTATTTTTGTAACTTATTGAATCTAAAACATACATTACATATTTGTATAAAATTTTTTTATCAAAATATAAAAATTTTACCCGAAAAAAGTTCATAAGAACTTATATTAAGGGTGTGCCAAACAGACGCTACGTAAGAAGATCAGCTAGATCGATCCGCTACTTTAGTATATATCTAAATCTAAATATCTTGAACTATTCACCTGTGAAGAACCATCAATTTTTTTTTTTTTTTATATTTAATACAAGGGATTGGTACGAAATTGGCAAAGAGGTAAAGACAAAGGCTGGAGGAAAGTTTAATGGCGGATTGAACAATAGTAATAACAAGAGAAAGGTGCAACAATAAGAATAAACTGTTTACTGTTTGTATTCTTGTAAGCAATGCCGACTGCTTCTTTTCTCCAAGAATCTTACCCTTTTCTATTTTGCCTTCTCCTTAATCTCCTAGCATGGAGTCGTCAACTTCCATTTCATTGCCTCCTCCCTCTCAGGTACTACTTCACCCTTTTCTTCCGTTTTCGCCTGTTAACATGCATGTGTGCTAGTACCTCTGTTTGGTTTACCACAATGCAACTACAAGTTACTTAACTATTGTTAATTATTCGGATTATTTGATTAAATGACCAGGGAGCTAGTCACGTAAACCTCGGCACTTAAAGTTTTTATGTTCAATTTGGAATTCGTTAAACTAATTACATTTTGTAGAACTTGCCGAGACTAAACCTAGGTGGTAAAACATGTAGAAATTGTGAATTTGCGGAGACTATCTGCAAGTATCTTTTTGTTTTGTGCTTGTATGGATTATAATTAATAGAAAGTAGATGGAATGGTCTAGAAGCATTTGTCAACATTTCCCTGTCTTTGGGCTACAAACTGTCCATGTTCTCAGTGTGTGAATCAGATTTTATATTTTTTTTTTTGCAGGAACGATATATTCGAGCCCGTGATCACCCACTTTTCGACGGAATGAGAAAAAGCAATGCAAATCGAGGCACTATCTTCAACTTCCTAGGTAGGAATAGTAGACAGAGCATTTCACGGTCCGTATCAGAAATCAGTGAGAGTAAATCCAAAAAAGATCTTACTGATGTTTCTGAAAGTGCTGCTTCTGGTCCACTCAAAGATTCAATGTCAGATATTATATTGGAACCTTATGGACAGTCATCTGGAAGATGGTTGAAGGATTCCAAAAAAACTTCTGCATCTGCTAAAATTCAGTCACATCTACGTATTGACGTCGAGGAAGAAGACATGTTTGGAAATTCTAGTCCAAGGACCTTTAACGACGAGTCTTACACTCGAACGAGCATTGCATCACCTACAACTGAAAGATCATTTAGCATGAATTTTGAAAGCACAAAACTCTCTAAAATTCCATTACCTCCATCTGCAGCATCCTTTTATATCGGTCATTCACCCCAAATGGAAGTTGTGGAATTATGCAAAGGCATTCAGTTGCTCAATATGTATTTGAAATCTTGCAAGGATGATGTCAATGCCGGTGTACCTGGAAAGTTCTTGCATGCTGTACTTGGACAGGATGCTTGTGGTAACACCAATTTACAAATATTTTTATGACAACTCGATATGCTTTCTCTCGTTGTCTGTTTCTTGTATCTGTTTGTCATTTGTTAATTGCATATTACTTCAGTTCTTCACTCAAGCATGCAGCTATTTTGAGTCAAAACAATTTCCTCCACTTGCAATTAGTTCAGATTTGATATAGTTTGTGTTTGAACTTCAATATCTCCATCACTTATTAAAAAAATTTAGGTGATTTACCAACTGTTCTCGATATTCATTTTTCAAGAATGAAGTTATTAACCAGATTGGATAGCCTAATTAAGTGTGCTTAATTGATCTTTTGGGTTTCATTTGTGGAATTTAGAAGTTCATATAGTAGTGTAGGAACCTTGATGTGCTCACACCATGTTAAGTTTGGTGTTTCCATCAGTCAGGATTTCATTTTGTTTACTGTTTTCCTTCGCATAAATGTAATATGTCTTCGTACGTACTTATCTTGCAGGGAGTACTTTCTTTGTGAAGTACTCTATAGATCATTTCCCCTGCCTTGTACATATAATTTATTTTCAGTTTCTGTTGTTAATTTGCATATTCAGGGGAAGTAATGCTATTAATTATGTTTTTTGGATTTCTGATGTTGCTAGCTAAAATATAGAACGTTTAATCCATTGCATAACTATACTTATAGGACCACTTATCCATTTATGCCTTCCAGTATATATGCGTGCATGGGAATGGTGTTTTTGTAGATTGGTTCTATATTTTAGCTACAAAACCAAATATAGTTATGCATTGGACTTACTCTAACTTTCTCCTGAAAGAAGTGATACCATTATCTTTTGAATGTGCTTTCTGAAGCTGTGTGATTTGTTTAGGATTTTAAATGTCCAATATGCTCAAAGCAAATTGTGTGAAATAGAAGTCTGGGAAATGATAAATGATGGTTCTATTATGTGGCAACAACTTTATTGGCAATCAAAAGATTTACAACCACCAGAAAACCCAATTCCAGCTCTACACACATTATTTTCTAGAAAAATATAATTACAATGAATCTAATCAATATGTTTATTGTTGTTTTTTAAGAAGTTGTAAAATGGTTTCCTAGTAAAGTCACTAAAGCTTACTGCTATATATTTATGCAGATGTTGGATCTGTTGTTTCAACTATCATGTATTCCTTTTACTTGCATTCATCACTTAAGAATGACCTATTCTGCACTGTTCCTGTTATCAACATGAAAAGAGCAGACTTGAACTCTCATGCTGAGTTAAAATGGCTTCTTGATACATGTAATCTGGATCATGCACTGTTGATTTTTATCGACGAGGTATGTTCTGCTGACTTCAGGAAACTCTACATGAAAATTTGTCCTTGTATGTTTGTTCTTTTTCCTGATGCCAATCTGGTCAAAGAACTGTACAGTTTTAAAAATTTTGAAGTCAGGTGCTCACATAGTTATAGAAGTAGAATTGTTGCATTCTTCTGATTACACGCTAGAACTACAGCACATCAAATGCTGAAGAATATTCGGCAAGAATGTGTGAGTTTATCCTAGGGGAAACTTCTAAAGATTTTGTCACGGTATCGATTCTTAATTAACTGATTACATCGAAATTCTTACCACATGAATTTTTAAATCTAAATACATGCCTTGTTGAAATACTCCATCTAACCACATGATTAAAGACAGAATTGTTGCTTTCTGCGGCACTTCACTTTGTCATCTCATGCACTGAAAGATGCTATTTTTAATCCTTGCTGTAGGTTTTTTATATTTTATAAATACAACCCTTTAGTTTGGAAAATCAGATTCTTATCATGCCTAAAAATCCATAACCTCTTCGTTCTAATAATACATATATTTTTGTTGAAATGCTAAGCAGATTGACCTCTCGTATTATGACCTATTTGGGAGCCTCAAGCTAGTTTTCCTGAATGGAGACAATCTTCCAGAAAAACAAGAGGTGAAATATTATTGCTGTTTTTCTTGCTTGCCAGTTAAGACTCACTAGTAATCAGTTGCTGCTTCTGAATTCTTGAAGCAGGCATTAAAAGGTGCTCTAGTAGAAATATTCAGTTGCACAAAGGTATATGTGGCAACAGATCATGCACTCATCTTACTATTGTCTACTTCAGGCATCCATCTTAATTATGGGAGATTGTGTATTGATTTTCAGCTTTATTTTACAGGGTGATTCGGCATACCGCTGGGTTGATAAAATCACTGTCGGAGAGGTATTGTACAGTTAGTTTGATAGTACTCTGGCTTTCCAGGTTTTTCACTCATATGTTTAACATTATTGGTCACAGAAGAAACCAGCACTAAGGGCTAATAATTACTTTCTCATGCTAATTTACTGAAGTATATTGAATGTAATTTCTACTTAATTACCTATAAGTAGAGGAGATTGTGCATTCTTGCTTGTGGTCACATATTTTTAGGTATAAATGTAAATCTAGCACTGCAGCTGCATGAAATGCTGTAGATAAAATGACATGTATATAGGTTTTGCTGGTTATTGTAATAGCGTAACTATGAAAAACTAAGATTTCAAACAAAACCTTTTCCTCAAAATGAACCTCGTTTTCTCACAACTTTCACCATGAAAGTTTGACAATTTAGTTTTCCATGTTAAGTTTTAGAGAACATCAGATTTCATTTGATATAACTGGAAAGGTTGTTCTGTATTGCTCAGTGTCAATTAGCGAAATGATAAATCTTTCTATTAAGAAACCAAAACGCTTCTATTCTTGTCAAGCTATAAATTGAGGTTTCTTTTCTGATCTGTACTAAGAATATAAGCATAAATGTATGTATCATATTATAAAAATTATTTGATCATCCACTTTAGTGTGAATGATAGCATGAGTTCCTTAGAATTGTCTACTCACAAATTTTAATACTCCAAGATTAGGTTTATAGTTTAAATTTAATATATTCTGGATATTATGAAGTTAAGAGGCCATCTATCAACACCTCTTTTCAGATAATTAGTTACATAAGGATATTTACAGGACAGTTTCAGTGCAAGCCTTGAAGTCTCTACACTTTCATCTACGTATAGTACAAACTGCTTATCTGTAAGATTGGAAGGCCTTCATGCATGGCTTTCAGCATGATACTTCATTGTTAACTCCATCTCATTTTTCCCTGTATTCATCCTTCTATATTACCTCTATTTGAGGTTGCTTCACCGATGTCTTATAAACATGCTATTTTCCGTTGCAGGACTGCTCATGCTGTACAGTGATTACTGAAAAATTGGCACACAACTCACCTGAGATACTGGCTGGGAGGGGATTCAGTAGGCTGCTGGTATTGCTACTTCTATACACTGTTTGGTGAAGACCATGTTCTGGGTTATCTATATAAGTAATAACTAGGAGTATGGGGCCTAAAGCTCTACTCCTGTTATGGATATAAGTAGTAGATTAAACTGGCGTGGCAGCTATATAAACCACTTTTGAGACTATATGCATATATGTGAACCTTTAATATGCATATCATCTCTACTCAATGCATTTTAATCTTTACAATTTAACAATTTTTCTTGTCTTGCCTTTGCCTGACTAAAGAACATGGAATTGTCGAAATTGAGATACAGTACCAATGCACATATGCACTTTGCACTTGTATCTTTCCTTGATTAGTTGTTATTTCGTGTCAAGAAACTAATTAAATATCTAAGCATGCAGCTTGCAGGAATCCTCTTGGATACCCGAAATCTGTCCAGCCCTCGCTGTACTGACAAAGATAAGTACATGGCGACCTTACTAATTAATGGAGCTGGCCGATTTGGATGCACCGGTCTCCATCAGATCTGTATGCTCCTCAACTTCAAAACTCTCCCTGTATAAGCTGAACTTCTTTTTCCGAATATCTTTCATAAATGAAGTTATCATATTTGTTCTGCAGTGAAGTATAAAATGTATGATGTATCTGACCTCAAAGTAGGACACATCTTACGCAAAGATTTCAAAAAGTGGACAAGGATAGGTAGGGATATAATGTAATGTCTTCTTATCTCTTACCTGTAGTTGCCTTTTGAATTGCAGAATGATCACATCCTTTTCAAAGTCAAGCATTGATAGTAACATATGAACATGAACTGCATAAAAGTTTAAATTAAGTTTTAGGCATATCTTGATACAATGCGTTTAACCAAGAAGTCTGAATATAATATATTATGCATTTAACTGGATATTTAAGTTATCTCCTCCAGTCTTGTTGAATTAGTTTTTTTTTTAATCGCTATTGAGTGTAAATAACCCAGATCCAGTTATTAAGCCATTCAAAATGTCTGTTTATTGAACTTTATGTTCCCGCGTGAACTGGATTTAATACATCCTAGTGGAAAAGGATAGAATTGTCTGTTTGACTCGGAAAGAGCCAACAGTAATTACATTGATTTAACTGTCCATAAAATAACATAATATTTTACTTTCATGTCTGCAGTTTGTTTGTTCATTTGCACTTCTCATCATCTTCATCTTTGAACAAAAGTTTTCCTCTTAATTTTCTCCTATTCCTTTTTCATAAACTCTAACTTCTGGCCACTGCATCCACAATAAAGTAATAACGATTTAAGGAGGTGGCTATTTACGAAGAACGGTATGCATGAGCAACTTGGAAAAAGAAAGTAAGCCATGAAATAGGACTTATGAGATTAATCATTGTTACCATCTAGAATAACGTAATAATTAATATTTTCGGTGTATCCTTAAAATTATTCTGGGAAGGGCGGCTGGTGATGCTGTCAAATGGAATAGGACTTGGATGGTTGATTATATAGAGAGATCTATAGTAGAAAACCACGTGGGAGTAATAAGATAGAGCATTTCTACAACATACTGTTTCCTTGTTTCTAAGGGCTAAATGCCCGTAGCTATAAAAACACTGCCCCGCCTTGGTCTGTTTAGTATAGGTTATCCTAACCCATCTTCTTCAAACATGCACATGCATATGCTCTTTCAGTACACAAACTACTTATGTGAAATTAAAATTGGTATAATTAGAGCACATGCTGTGCTGATACTTGACTTGAAAAATCAATTCTGAAGCTTGGTTTATAGCCAGTTGTCTACTTGTCTTGCAATATTCAAAGACCATGGATTTCCCTGCAAGATATATTGATTAAATGTTGCTGCTTCCTGCCCTGTTTAGGTAACCTAGCTTTAAATTTTTGTCACAGGAAAAGCGGACAATGTTGCAGCTGAAATGTTATCATATGTAGGGTTGACTTCAATTGGAATATCACTCAAACAACTTTTGACACATGATGAAACTTCAGAACAAGAAATAATACATTTTCAACGTGAGTATCTACCAAGTTTCAATTCATTTAAAATTTCATAAATACGTTGCTGACTAGAATAGCCTATTTTATAATATAGTGATTTTAAATTTGTTATCGTATCTTATTTGAAAGATTCACGTCCATTTAGTTTTCATACTGAGCTAATGTAATTTGACAACTGACTAAGAGTCATTTCCTTAGTTTTGCTTTCATGAATTCTTTGATTTACATCCTTTTGCTGTTATTCTCTGGATTATCTTATAATCGCTTCAAGCCTTTCATTCCCTTTCCAGTGTTCTAGTAAATGTCATATACATCAGAGATTAATTTCTTAGTGTATTAGGCTCCATATCCTAATATTTAAGATATTGTGCTTTATAAGTTGTGTTTATACTTTCTTGTATCCTTTGCAATGGTCCTTATTCTTCACAAAATGTTATTCAATATGACACGGGACTATGTCAGGGAACAGTGGTTCTTGTGGTTCAGATTGTAATCACCAGGATTACTCTTGTTCTATCTGGTCTCTTTCTCTTGTGCTTTAAAGTCAATAATTGTATTACATCTGAATCATAATTTTATTATGCATCAGTTTGTAAATTTAGCAGATGAAATTAGCTTTTTCTAATTGAGTAAGTAAGAAATGTTTTTGTTTTGACATGCAGAGGTGGAGAAACTGCACCTATTTTTGGTCGTTTCTGGCTATTACGATTCCCAGAAAAACTTTAAGGTAGGACTTGCTTATAATTATATATAGGTACACTATCCTAAGCCTAATGTCATCAGTTTTAATTTTGCGAAAATTTGTTGAATGTTTTACAGTGGGAAAATCTAATAATTTTATATCTTGAGATAAAATTGAGGAGCATATATAGAAACATTGTTTGCAACTGCTAACTTGAAATGCTAGCAAAGTGCACTAAATTCAAATGTACCTTAAATTACTAAAAAACCCTTGAAAACATGAAGTTTATTTGTCCTATATTGTGTTTTGTTGATCCAAGAAAAATTAATGTCCTCCTGTCCCTGAAAAAAGGTCTGGTTTGAATCACCGTTTTTTAGGATACACATTTTCAGTTTCAACATGTTCATTGTAATTATGTGATCTTTATATCTGAAATTTTTTTATGTGCTTCTATGTAATATAATACTAGTTTTTAGATTCAATACTATTTATGCTTCTACAAATGGCTAAATTTTATACTAGACAAAAACACATATTTGTGTTTACTTCCATTTTTACTCTGTCTCTGCATAATCAAGTGATTACTATGTTCTTCACTGTGATGTTTAGATACTGAAAACATAGTCAGCTGATATCTTTTCAATGTATCTCAGCCCACAGCCCCCCGTGTCAGCACCAATCCCCCTGCCACCCCTTTCCAAGTTTCCGTTTCCCCCCATCTTTGCTGTTTGCACAATCTAAAACAACACACCACAAACACATATGATATGTCAATGCAAATCCTGAATAATGAAATTGTTAATTTATTTTGAATGTATACTTAATAGATACAATAAGATTCACAATTTGTGTCATCAAAAATTGTGTGCCATTTTGGGAAGGTATAAATTTCAGTATTAATCAACAGAGAATAAATTAAAACGGTCTGTACTGGCTTTCTAATCTTCACACGCTAATGTAAATTACATGTAAAGGTCTCGTGTCTATAAAATGATATAAGTTCAAACAAGTGAAATCACAAGTGCAATTTTGCTTTTATGTAATGAATGTTGATTTCGCTGACTATGTCAATTCTTGTGTTATAGAGAGAAATCCTAGTTTCTGCTGAATCCCCTGAACTTATGAAGAGCCTTATTCAGTTCTTCAACTCCAATGCCTCCCAGCTGCCGCTTAAAGATCTGCAGCAGCCAGGTTTGCATATTTCGTGTTTTAAAATTTTACACTGCTGCTGTGTTGTACTCGTACTTTCTGATCATTTCCCTGAACTATTCGTAGGCAGACACTTGAACTAAGATCATATTGTTATAGAAGGAATGACTGAACCGAATATTAGTTGATTAAGTGCTGCGTAATCTATCCATATAAGCTTGGCTTTAACAACATTTTAGACATAACAAAATTTACTGAGGGGTGTGGCGAAAACATGTAACTGACAAGTACTGTTTTAGTCTGTATAATGACTGAGTGGTTATGACAGCAGGAAATATTATGTTCAAACTGCGTAAAAGTGACTCATCAAACTATGAAAATGTTATGGCTAATTAAGTTTTTGTCTTAAACTTTAATTCATTGCTTAGTAATGGTAAGAGTTTGATCAACCAGTTAATTTTCAGACATGACAGCTATTCAAATAAAGATAAAATGACCATGCTGAGCAATAGTATTAGATATTCTCAGAGCCTGCATAATCAGATAATGAGCAACTACAATGGTGGTGCTTCAGGTCTACAAGGCGAGATGAGAGCATTTGGAATCGACAAGGTTACTTCAAGGAGGACCATCGAGCGGCTACTAGAAGAATTTGGTAAAATGGTGAGACGCTGATGTTAGAAATCATAAACCAAGACAAAGTGTCTATTTGGATTACTTTTTCAATAGGCTGTTTAAACAAAAATAAAAGCTTCCCATTCATGATATTCCAGGGGCTTAGAAATGAATGCCAGTAGACAGCAATATGTATATTGATTTTTTCATATCTTTGTGTATCACATTACATATAGCGCGGATGACTTTGGTGGTTATTTTGTAAAAATTTAACTAAAATGTATGTAACTTATGCAATTATGGGAAAAATTAAAAATTTTAGTTAATCTAAACTATTGATTAATATTCTAGTTCCATAATTGAGATAAATCTAATGGTCTACATAATTTATCCAAAAAACAATTTTAAGTTTTTTAAGGGAATAAATTTAATAATGAAAATTCATACGGCATTTACAAAAATAATCGAGTCGAACAAACATAAAATAAATCATATTGTTGATTAATCTAGTCTTCATGAAAAGACAATCAAGCGATTTGTTAAAGTTGATATCTATACATGTACTCGCTTTACCATAATCAATTTGAGCTATCGATCGTAATTATAATCCCATAAAAATTTTTATTACTGAATCAAAATCTTGAAAATCCTGCAATCTAACATCTCGAATATTAAAACGCACCAAACCACGCGAAACTCTTACAAGTAAAGAATAAACAAAATTCAAATAAATTGAGAACAAAACTCATCAAAATGAGATTCAATTATACAAACAAAACAATTTAAAAAGACAGAAATCCTTACCTAAGGAGAAAAATTATTGAAAATAAAAAATAAACCAAAAAAATTAATTGATTTGAAGTTTTTCATCGATGAAAATCGATGGAAACCCGAACTACTTGAAGACGAAAGAGGGAGAGAGAGCTTGCAGGGAGACTTACAATTTGTGTTTTTGTTTTCGAGGTGGTTGGAAATATAACTTTACTAGCTTATAGCCCGTGCAAAGCACGGGTTATTTTTGAATACTTTTAAAATTATATGATTAAATAAAATTGAGTATAATAATTTATTATGGATATAATTTAACTTTGTAATTAATTAATAAAATTATTAGTAATAATAATAGTTATTTAATAAATGATATGTATTGATTAGAACTAATAATATAAAATCTTAATGTAAATTTGTTGTTGACAGAATTCGGACCCTGGATATTTAGAAGAGAGATTTAAATATAGAATATTCTTTATTATTAGATCAAACGGCTATCATCTATTTACTAAATATCTAACAGTCACTATTCTTTTAGATGGTTGAACTAGAACAATCAAATTATACCCATGTTTGCTTATTATATAATAGCATAGATACCATTAAGTTAGAACTAAAGATTGTATAATTTTTTTTTATAAAATTCATGTGCACAAAAATTTCAAAACCAAGTGCTAGTTTAATGACGATGCCCGAGATCTTGTGATAAATCATCTTCTATATATAATAGCAGAACAGGGGGATAATTTTGAGCCAATAAACCCCCTGAAAGTACAATTTTACCCTTAGATTTTAGAAAATTACATGAAGTTGCCACTACTCTTTTATTCACACAAAAAAATTGAGTAAATTATGTTCTTATGGGGAATCAAACTCATGTCCTCCTCAAAAAAGCTCATCCTTATAACCATTGAGCTACACAAGTTTTTGAGTTTGAACTAAAAAATGTATTAATTAAACCCGGTCTCTTCTTTTTCCTATTTTTGCTATTAATTTAACTTTTGAGTAAATATGTTAATGATGACTTATATTGTTTTATGTCCTTTTATCATTACTCTAAAAAAATTATGTTATAGCATATACAATATATTTATATGTTACAAAACATCCTTTTTTTAGTGCTCATATGATTTATGCATAAATAAAATGATTCATAAATTAAAGTAGTGATATTATAATATGTGTGAACATAATATGTACAATTATACTTAAAAAAAATTTAATCGTAAAAATGTACAAATTTATATCAATGGCTAGAAGATGACCCGTGCCTCGCACGGGTTATTATGCTAGTTATAATTAAAAGATTAACTTCAACGTCAATTACCATGCCTCTTTCTCTCTCTCTTTCTCTATATTTTTCTAAAACCCTAACCTCCATCATGAGTTTTGAGGGGGTTTCCATCGGTCTTCACCGATGGAGAGCCCCAATCCCTTTTCGTTTTCTTGTTTCATATCTTGTTTCTTCAATAAGTTCCCAATTTATTTGAGTTTTAATAAGTTCCCAATTTATTTGGGTTTTGTTAGTCTCTCCTTGTGAGAGTTTGAGTTTTTGTTTTGATTGAGTTTTGGCATGTTCCATGGCCGAGGTTATAGATCGGCAATATTTTCGTAGTTTTAATTCAGGGATGAAGGTTACTATGGGATCGCATCTATGGTCGTTTACAAAGAACAGTTCGATGGAAAAAACTACTTGTACATACTTTCAATCATCTTCAAATCGCTTGGTTGCCTCTAGGAAGGATTCAACAGTGATCCACTTAAGCGTCTGTGCCGATTGTATTTGTAGATGCCGTATGACTTTTGATTAATGAATTGATTCCTTTTTATTAAAAAAAACTTCAACGTCAATTACCATTTAAGATTTTTACTTGAACAACAATAATTAATTTAATTGAACTTCAACATGCTACCTCTTCTTTTTATCTGTCTCATTTATGCACCCAACATATTAAGACCCAACGTATTAAGATGGAGGTGTAACAATATTGTCTAACTTAATTAGGTTACATAATAATAATAATGATTAGGACCTAAACTGTAAAAATGCTCTTCAGCAAAATCAATAATCAATACGATTAACACATTTTTTTCTTAAAAAAAACAAAATGTACTACATTTCATCTCATGACTATTTTTTCTTCAATTATTTAGTAAAAGAAAAAAGAACCCGACAGTTTAATAAAGTATAAGTACTTATATAATAGGAGATTGACAAAATGTAGATATATTTAATGGTGTGGAGATGATATATTCAAAAATATTTTATTATCTTGATGGAAGGATGCTAATATTTACAAGTTTAAGAGCAAGTCCAACAATGTCCTAAATATTGTCCTAAATCAATGTTTAGGACATTTATTCACTTTTTGTGCTCCAACAATGTCCTAGTGGTGCCTTAAAACACTAGAACATCCATCTCATGCCCTACTTTTAAAGCACATCTATACTTGTCCTAAATCATTTTTAACAATAAAAAATTAACTTCCCTCCTTTTCTACACTTCTGTCTCCTCTCTTTTTTCCCTTCCCTCCAATTCTAATTCAAATATATTATTATTTTAATTTATAAGGCACAAGTATAAGACATATTGTTGGAATTGATACACAAAAATCATGACTAAATCACTAGGACACTATATTTTATTATATTTATAGAGCACCAACTAGGACATTGTTGGACTTGCTCTAATGAGTTTGTGAGTTTAGGATTTGTGATTAACATTTTTTTATAAAATAAACATATACTTAGATAATTTTGGATCAATTCAAAGTGAATTTATATTTCAACACATTATTGACCAAGTCAATTTTCCATCCATTCTGTTAATAATGTTAATGACAATTATGTAAAGAGAAAACTGGATCTGAGGACAATCTCAGGATCCCCTTTAAGATTATAACAAATATGTACTTGTAAAGGGGATGTTTGAGGGAACTTTTTTTCAGAATAAGTCAACTTATTTTAAGACAAAGTTAGTGATTCCTAACTTTTTCTTGAAAAACGTCAATTTTTTTTTGCAACTTATAGAATCTCAAACATACATTAAATACTTGTATAAAAAAAAATTATCAAAATATGAAATTTTTACCCGAAAATAAGTCCATAAGGACTTAAAAGAAGCTGAGCCAAACAAGCTCAAAGTAAGGGGCTTCGCACTTCGTAGGGGCATTTTTGTAAATATTAAATTTTTATCAATGATTTACATAAATATTTTTAAATTTATATTGAATTTATTTTAAACTCAGATAAAACCCCGAGATCATCCTTAGGAACATGAAATCCATTATATAAATACATGTTTCGATTAATTCAATGAATTAACCATAATCGTTTTTAAACTTTATGGCTCAGTTACAAATTGGAGCTAAGTTCAATTATTTTCTAGCCATTTAACCCAATATTAAACATTATATCCTATTATATTCTATTATATAATAAGAGTAACATGGATAATAAGCGAGTACAACCATAGATCAAGGGTTCGACTAATACAAAGCTTAATTAATAGGTACCATTACCGAGTTTACACTTTTAATTTGTTTATGCCTCGGCCTAAAAATCTTCTAATCATATTTTGTCTATGTTTGCTCTTGTAAATAAATACATTATATAATTAAATTAAAAGAAATTATATCCTTATTATATCCTTATATATGATAAGCGTAAAGGGAATCTTATTCATAATTTTGGTCAGTACTATCAAAATAATCTCAAACGTCGAATCTAATATATTAAAAATAGACGATCAATATTGCATTATATTAAAAAGAAGAAAAATGGCTGTATTAAAATTGAATTTTATTTATTTTTTTATTAATATTAAAAAAGTTCACGTTTACTATTTGGGCTCTATCTCAAGATCTAAAAATCAAATTTGGATGATTTATAGCCCACACGAAGCACATAAAATTATCTTTAATTTAGTGATGATTTAACAATTATTATCGAAATGGAAAGACTCAGAATCTCAAGAAAAAATATAATTACAAATTTTGCATTAATCTTATTCAGAGTAGAAGACCTACGGTGATAATTCTATTCAACGTAGAATACCAAATTATATATTATTTAAATCATCAACATACACTTTCTCGTTCCAATATAAATACACTTTTTAGTTTACGTGTTTTAAAAAAATATTTTTATGCTAGATCTAACATTTTTCATCTATTTATTTTATGATCTAAGGATTCTTATTTATTTTGTCGTATTGAAAACCAAAACCAGACTACCGACTACCATAATTTTGGATAAAATCACTCTTACAATTATATTAAAATCGCATTTGGTCATTAGTAGAACTATCTTCAAATAGCCCGCAAGGATTGTCTCAGTTGGTTAAAGAGAGGCCATCTCACCTATTGGTCACAGGTTCGACTCCCATGGGAGGCGGATTTGTGATTATGCCATCCTGGGGCAGAGCCTGTCGCACTTGTGCGGTTTACCTTGGATCACGTGGTTTGCAGGCTATTGCGTGAGCCCATGGGTTTACCCAGAGCGCACCCGAAGGGTAGCGGCTGCGGGTTCCCATGTTAAAAAAAAAAAGAAAAAAAAGAAAAAAAAAGAACTATCTTCAAATAATAAGAAAGATATTTGTTCTTTTGCTTGCAAATGCTGCACAAATTCCATGTCAGGCTATGGAGAGTAGTTTGTCACTCCTCCTGCATTTATTAATCATGTACTCAAAAGTGATATTTTCTAAGTAATGCAAGTACGATTTGTTTAAAAAAAAAATAAGAAAGATATTTTGATAATCAAAACGAAATATTAGTAGATTTCATAAATTGAATAGAATTTTCAACGTAAAAAATCATCAATTTCTTCTCTCTTTTGTTTCTGCGTAGTTTTAGTTGGAAAATAATTGTTAAACCATCACTAAAATAAAGATTATTTTGTTAATTTTGTATCGGCTATAAAAGCGTCCAAATCAAATTTTAAGAATTTAAGATAAAGCATAAATATTGAATTGAACGTGTAAGTAAAATCTTATATACCTCAATTTTTTTATCAACAATTTGATATATAAATTAATAACATATTAATATTAAAAAATTAATATAATTATAAACATTAAAAAAAGAACCGTGCATTGCATGATTTATAAGCTAGTAAACGATAAAACAAAATACGTACTCCTTATTTTCTCAACACAAACTATTTTCACTTTCCTCGTCACACACACACACACACACTAATTTTTAACATAACTAGTTGATAAAGCCGCGCTTTGCGGCGGCGTTACAATATTTTTAAAAAAATTCAATACATTTACGTTATATTATAATATTAATATTAAATTTTAATAATTAAATAATTTTCTCTAATGAATCAATTTCTTGTTAAATACGATTCTTTCGATTGAGCCGCTCTCTCGTTAAAACCGAAATCCCAACTTTTTAACATATATTATAAAGACTGCATGAGATTGTTCTTTTACTCATTGTTCTTTTATTATGTTAACACATCAATTCTTTTCTTTTTAAATACGGTGACTTTTTTTATGACAATAGTATTTGATTTATGAATAAATTTTCCTAATATAAGTATAATTAACTTATATATAAAAAATGTATAATTTAAGAAGATCGTACTTTCTATAAAATATTTAATTATATGTCTGCTCTATATATTCAAACACCTATTCTAGTTCTAGTAGAACTTTTATTTATATATTTTTTCTATAAATTCAAACTCTTATTCTCTATAAATTCAAACTCCTATTCTGCTTCCAACAGAACTTTTAATCGTATGCCTTATAAATACTTATTATACTTTCAATAGAACTTCTAATCATATGTCTTCCCTATAAATTCGAACTCTTCTCCTTTATAAATTCGAACACCTATTCTACTTCTAATATGCTAATTGATATTTTCATATTTATTAGTGTTTAAAATTCTAGAAAATTAGAAAAATCGATTGAGACGATATTAGAGCGCCACCTAAACTCCCGATATCCTCCTTTATATATATACTAGTCGACTAAGCCGCGCTTCGCAGCGGCCTTGTAAAATTTTTTAAAAAAAATTTAAATAAAGATAATTTAAGAAAAAATCAACAAAAATATATATATATGGTATCAATATAGATTGGTGAACAAAATATTGTATAAATTAAATATACATAGATAATAAAATGTATTATTCATATATTTTTATATCGATTTTGTCTCACAATTTTTTAGGCCGACGCCCATTGTATATATTATAAAAAGCGTACACAATAATAAAAATTTAAATACTAAAATTCTTTTTGACTTTAATTTCGATTTGCACGTCGGTGAGATTTTCTTAGGACTCAATTAGAATTAGGAGATACTGTTGTAAAAAAAAGGTTAGGACTTCTTTTTTATGTCCTAACTATAATATAATTTAGAGGTAAGACTATATTTAATAACATCAATTATTTCCTTGATTGCATATTTGATGTACATTAATTATTTTCTTGATTGCAGATTTTAATTTGTAAATTGAGATATTTTAGAAAATTAGATAAATAGCTTTCGAGTTTTTATAAAATCTACAAAAATATATCTCAATATAGATTGGTGAACGCAATATTGTATAAATTAAAGATACATGGTAAGAAGATAAGTTATTTATATATTTTTCTATACCGATTTTATCTTACTATTTATTAGGCCGACACTCGTTGTATATTTTTTATATTATAAAAATACTAAACGTATACAATAATAAAAAATTAAATACTAAACTTCACTTTGACTTTGACTTCGGTTTGCACGCCGGTGAGATTTTCTTATGATTCAATTAGAATTGGGAGATTTTGTTGTAAAAAAATGTTAAAACTTGTTTTTTATATCCTAACTATAATATAGTTTAGAGATGAGACTTGCCTTTAATAACAACAATTATTTCTTTGATTACATATTTTATATTTAAAAATTAAGATAATTTAGAAAAATAGATAAACAACTTTCGAGTGATTACAAAGCTCCACCAAACGCCCGGGGAATTTCCTTTACATAAAAGATAAAGATTTTCCTTTATATATATAAATACTCTTTATTATATATAAAATCAGTGGACCACAAACATAGCCATGTATATTGAAAATTAAACAATATAAGAATGAATAAAAAAACTAAAAAAAAATAGACGAAGACAAAAGTAAAAAGAAGCAAGAAAAAAGGTTACAAACATGGTGATAAAATTTGATCGTGAGAAGCAATATTAACTTGTTAATTGTTAACTTGTTTTTCATTTAATCATAATTTTTTTTTACAAATTATCAAGAAAAGAAAATCTTTATTTTGTACCATTTAAAATTTAGGTGTTATAAGAAATTAAGTAAATAACGTTCAAAGCAACATAAACGTCCGGTTAGATTTTTAGATAAACTTAAATTCTTAAAAAGAAAAAAAAAAGATTAGTGGGGTAGATGCAGAACAATTAGACTTCTTTATTTTGATTGTGTTAAGTTTTACATGCCTCGAATATCATGATAAGTAATAAAAAAAGGCGGTACCGATAGATTAAAGTATGAATCAACCATATTTATTCTTATTCTTTGATGCTAGTTTCTATCAAATACAATATCCAACAATTTAAAACTAAGAAAATTAATCCATAATAAGTTAAATCAGAAACAAAAATCAACGATATGAACAATAATTTTTCCTTCAAACGAAAAACAATATCAAGAATAATTTGAACATAAATATACCTTTTTTTTTTCTTAAGATTGTGGTTGATTCTTGAATTCGTATTATTTTGTTGTCCAAAGACCAAAATCAATAAATCTGCATTCACATGAATCTTGCCTGCATCTGCATTCAGGTATCCTGGATTTATGAATCTTGCCTGCGAAACAATATTGAAGGGAGACAAAAGATGCACATGAAGATAAGAATAATACGATTGACATTTAGCTTGATGGGTTTCAAGATTTTAGATCATGATTTATATAGAGAATCACTGACTTGGTATCAACAAATTATAATTATTTTTTTATATGTAAATTTGACTTCTTCTCTCTTACAAATTTGAAAATCTTTTCTATTTTGAAAATGTTAATGCTAATGTTAAAAAAGAAAGTTTTGACTTCTTTTCTAAAAAATAGGATTAAAGAAGGAAGTTTTGATTTTAATTATCTAAAATAGATGTGCTCTAGAAAAATAGATAAATATGAATCGAGCGATTTTAGAGCTCCACCAAACTCCCGGGGGTTTTCCTTTATATATATAATAGATAGATAGATAGATAGATATTGATTGATGGAATTGGGACGTTACTCACTAGACCTAAAACAAAGCCCTAGAAAATCAACCTCTGATGCTTCTACTCATAGCCTCTCGGCCATCCTCAACAACCCCACCGAAGCCACCTGGACAACTTGGTTCTCTTCCTCCGCTGTTTCCCCACCCAAATTCACCACTATCAACACGACCCGACCGGGATCCGAACTGACCCGACCCGACTTCAAACCCTATGTTTCTTCAATTAAAGAGCAATTCAACAAGTTTCAGGACATAAGGACGCATAGTAGTAGAGAGAATGGGGTGGAATTGGGGTATAGTGGGGGGGGGAGGGTGAGGCGTTGGTTGCGTGTTTACGAGAAGTGCCTGCATTGTGTTTTAAGGAGGATTTTGAGTTGGAGGATGGGGGGACGTTTTGTGCTGCGTGTCAGTTTTCGAGTGTGGGGGAGAATTTGTTAGTGCAGGAGAAATTGTCGCATTATTTGGATACGGTGGAGGTGCATTTAGTTAAGGAGATTGCGGTGCGGTCGAATTCGTTTTTCGAGGCACAAGGAGAGTTGGAAGGGTTGAATTTGAGGATTTTGGAAGGGTGTAATAGGATTAGGGAATTGAAGGAGACTATTAGGGTTTTGGATTCCAATTTGGTTGATTCGGCGAGACAAATTCAGGAGCTTAGTTCGAATAGAAGTAATATGTTGGTTTTGCAGCAGAAGTTGCGGTTGATTTTGAATGTTAATCATGCTTTATCTGCTCTTAAATTGGTGAGTTACTTTTTCTCAACTTCTTAATTTTTTGTTTTTAGCTAGATATTACTTTACCATAATGGATTAGTACAGTAATTAAATGGCTACAACATTACTCATGAACTAAGCTAATAGAGGTTGCCGACCATTGACATGTCATCACATATATTATTTCTTTAATTTCTCTCTTATCCATATCACTATTGACAACTTGTGTTCAAAATTTGCTCCATTAGTTGGCAATATCCAAAATTGCCAATATGGTCCACAACTTAAATTAAAGAAATGATATAACAAGAACAATGTTAAAATGGGTATTATGTACTTTTGGACAACTGTCTGTGTGTTTTCAATAATTTGGGAAGTTGCCAACTTTTGGCAATTATGATTGGCAACCTCTTAACAACCTCAATAATCGGGCAACCGAGAGTGCCAATGTTACACCAACATTGGCAACCTCTTGACAACTCTTATTAAAGATGATCTAATGGTGGAACTTACTTACATTTTGATGCTGATTATTCCATTGAAGAAGTTATTGTTCACGGTTACCATTTATCTAAGAACTATTCATTGTGACTGTTCATCTAGGAACTATTCAATGTCATTCGGGAAAAGCCTCTCTGGCTAGAATGAAAGAGATGGTTGATAATATTATGGTAAACAACAATATTGACGTTATGGTACAACACAATTTGAGATTACAAAATTTGGAGAACAAAGTTCAAGATTTGATTTTGTAGATGCAAAATGTGCGAACAAAACTCAAAGTTATTATGGTTAAATGTGGTTTATGACATAATCCATGTGAGACCTCCATCCCCCTCTCAACATCAACCTAGTGGATGAGTTTTTTTCAAAGTCAAGGAGATCAATGCGGAATGAAAAATTAGAATATTAGTTTGTATTCATTTCATTTTATTAGTGAAAATAGATTTTTATCATTATTTACTCTAAAGTTACATATTATATATATTAGGATTAATATTCTAGATTATGGTAGAGAACAAGAAATGATGTGTTCTTTATAAAGTATATTTTACTTGATGGTTATGTTTAGGGAGTCACTCCTATATAAGATTGTAATCTTTTATTATACCAAGACTTTGGTTATTATTGAAATTGAGAATTGTTTCCTTTTGTTATGGGTTGCGATTCTTACAAACTCTTTGTTTCTATGTGATGGGGAAATCCTAGGGGTGGTGGTTCTTCTGTGGCTAGGTCACATTAGTCTTGTGAGTTTAATCCATGTTACCTATTTTTTTACTTGTTTAAGACGAAAATTGTTAACCCATCTGATTTTAGACAAAATCCTAAACTCATATGACTTTAGACAAAAATTAAGTACTCTTAATCCTCTAATTTACATGCAATTTATTCATTATATTGAGAATTAATGACCAATTGGTTATTGAAGCGAAATGAACTTGCATCTGTATTTTATTATAAATTTTAAAATTATTTTAAGGGAATTAAATAATTATTGGGAAAAAATATTTTTTATGCATATTTTTGGAAGAAATATTAAAGTTTAAACTTACTAAATTATTTACTAATGGCATAGGAAAGTAATTAACAACCCGTGAAACACCTTAACTTCATATTTACAAATTATAATCATTTTAGTATCAAAATTAGGATGAGTTATATTCCTTTAACTTAAGAAGGAGCATGCAGAATTTGTTCATGGAGTCGAAAATAAAGCTGAAAATAATATTGAAGCGGAGCCACAAGTGGTGCATGATGAGTTCGTTTGTGGAAAAAGAACTCAAGATAAAGTGGATTTGGTTGAGCATATCAATTTTGTTATTTCAAAATGGTTTTGTGAAAGTCAAAAGCGATGATAATCTCAATGGCTTCCTCAATTTCATTTTCAACTCATATGGAGTTCCGTTAGAGGATTCACTATAGAACTCGTGGTTGAGTTTTTCTTAAAGAGAGGAGAATGAAGTGGAACAAGGTACTAAAAAATTAATTTTTATATAGTTTATGTTATTATTTAGGAAAACAATTGATTGTAATTGATTAGGTATTTTAGTTATATTATCTATGCAGGAACATAATAGATTATAGTAGTAAAATAAAATAAAGGATTTGTTTCCTTCAATTAATTATGGTAGTATATATATAAGTATTAGTTTCCCAGTAATAGTTATCTATATATTCAGTAATAGTTATCTATATAATCTCCTGTAATCTATCATTATGAAATAGAGTTGAATTTTATCAATTAAATCTGAGGATTTTTGTATGTTTTGCTGATTCTCTGCTGAGATAGGCCATTTTTTTACCCCTTCCCAACTTTTGTCCTACATAAAAAAACCTTTTAACATTCATTAGGACGTCCGTGCTGGTTTTGACTTTTAATATTTCGAAGTAGCCCAAAGAGACAATAAAAAAAACAGGCTTTGTTAGCCCTTTGAGTTTTCTAGGATTATTGTATATGATTATGTTACTTATCTTTATGGTTATCTTTCACAATTATTTTATACATCAAGAAAAAATGAAATTTTTTTAATTGTGAAAGTAGTGTTTAGGTTTATGATATATATAAAGTCGGTTTTTTTAAGGTATTTATTTTGTAATTAGAAGGATTATCGTCAAGTAATTTCTAAATTTGAAAGTAATTTTGTGGATTCTCAGCAGATATGGTACTTATTTTGTAAACTTGTTTGCAGCTCATTGCATCAGCAGATTGTGCTGGAGCTTTGGACATCATTGATGATTTGCAGCAATTACTGGTATTTTACAAATAAGAATCTTTTGTTTGCTTATCATCTAGTGATTTCTACTCTGTACCGCCATGTAATGTTCTAGTTTCACTAGTTTTCTCTAATTTTAGGGGACCAGAAGATGAATCATTCTAGTCTTTTCACCTCTATTAGCAAGAAGTACACTTTTATTATTTTATTTTTAAGAAACTAAAACAATAATACTTAGCAAAAAAAAAAAACAATAATGATTAAAATAAAAATGAGAGGATACTATGGCAGCATGCGCCGAATGTAGCCAACATATAGTGAGTGATGTCAATCAACCCCACTCAACTCATAATTATGTATAAATTTTTTATATTAAATATATTTTGACCCCACTAAAATAAAGTTTATACACTAAATTTTAAATTTTGACCCCACTAACTTCAAATTCTGGCTACGCTGCTGGCCATGAAATGCATTTCTCTCATTCCCGAGGATGTTATATTGTTACTCAATATCTAGACTGAATTCACTAATTACTGAATTTACATATTAGATTGATGTAAAACATTAGAATTTAGTACCATGTTTGTAGGATGGTGACGAGCTGACTGGTCTTCACTGTTTTCGTCACCTTGGGCATCTTGTAAATGGTGCAATCGATTCGATAAACAGATTACTTAATTCATACTTCTCATTATATATTTTCTTAATTGTTTGATATTTATTTTCTTGATCTTGTCATTGTAAATCAGTGTCTAATTGTCTTCTATCTTATATGTGCTTTTGGTCTTGCTTTGAAATCTTAATCTTTTCACAAATCTTGATGGCAGTCTCTTGTAGATTTATTTGTAAAATGTGGTACAAAACTAAAATTTTAGAAAGTTAGTAGATAGTGATGGTGATTATCGGTTTCCCTTAACTTTCCAAAAAATTGGTACCTACTTCAAAGTCGTAGGTAAAATTTAAGATATCTGTCCAGTACCACAACTGCATATCAGTGAAAGACATGTATTTATTCCGGACTGATGATTTTAACCTAGGCATACATAGACATATGTATCTTTATAAAGTTTAGAACTGTGTAAATATACTGTATACTGGTTTGCTGATCGGTTTGATGACTTGTCAAATTCATTCTTGTAGCATTCTTTCAGCAGAATTTATGCGTTTATCCATACAAGATACTCGAGATACAGATGCTGTAATATTATTGAATTCAAAAAGAAGGGCAAGATCGCTCGCAAACGGGAATGATGATGAGGTAAGAATAGTGAGTTATGATATTCTGCGAGTACAATTACTTCGAAATCCTTTTAATCATTATTTTTGTCGTTGAAATCCTTTTAAACATTATTTTTGTCTTTTTTATCTATTCCTTGTCGTTTTTAAACACATGATGCATGAAAAACATAAATTGATTTTCAAAAACACTAAGAAAATGGGTTAAATGGCTAATTCGTCACTGTATTATAATAAAGCTTTCAGTTGAGGAGTCATCCGAAAAATGTTTACAAATGCATCATAAAACTACCATTAACTTGCAATTACATCACCGAACTTCAAAAAACTTGCACAACCGTTAAAATGCGTTGACTATTAATGTAGAACCGTTAAGTTATGCCACATCAGCTGTGACGTTGTCGTGACCACGTCAGTACTTAAATTTCTGAACCTAATTGTTCATTAAACTCTGCAAACTTTCAAATGGGTGGGGAAAAAAAGATTTTTGAAAAAATTATAATTTTTTTTGAAAAGGATTATATTGTTAATTTAATTAAATTGTAATACTACAAAAATAAAAAATATTCAATAATAGTGTTTGCTCCCTTTTATCCATTTACAAGCATATGAATTAAACGGGTATGCGTATGTTCCATTTTATTTTTTGTTAAATTATAATAACTAAAAAAATTCGAAGAAAATTTATCTCAAGTCGGAATTCGTTGATTCTGGACTTTTTGAAAATTTTTCGTTCTCTGCAAGTTTCTTGCTTTAAGTTTGTCCAAAAAATATCGTTTAGAGGGTCAAAAAAGTTTAAAACAAATCTAAGTCTTTTCTAAAAAAAATCGATTGTAGCCATTTATAAGCATATGTATGTACAAATTTAAATATATTTTAAGTGTAATCATTCGGAAAAAAACAAACATTTAAAAAATTTACACTTTTGGTAAGATTAATCGATGTCAGAAAAAATTCGATTGAAAAATGTGCTATTTGATGAATATTCATTTTTATTTGTATCGATTGAAAATTATATGTATTAAATGAGTAATTTTTATGTTAAATTTCACTAAATTGTAAACATTTGGGTAAAATTAAAATTAGCTGATGACCTGATTGAAACTAATACAAAGTTGAGTGATGAATTCGCTGGTTAAAATTAGCGATTTAACACCTAAGAAAATTGGTCTAAGTGGATTAATTGTGTAATGTTCACTGCCGTGAAGATTCCTAATCGCCACAAATGATGCCAGATCACAAGTTAACAACCCATAATTAAGAGATTTTTCAACATTCCAGTAGTCAATTACTCAATTTTATGCGCTAATGTACAGAAGGATGATTACAATACTTACATAGGACTCTCGAACCCCCTAATGAAATTATTTTAAGACTTAGAACTGAGGTCTCCCACCACTTCCTCAAAGTGATGTTTAGTGGTAGTATTAGTGTCTTCAATTTGCTTTAGTTCAGAGTGTTTATGAGCCTTGAGTCATTTAGATAATTTTGTTTCGAATTATGAGCCCTATGTCAGTATTGTAATGCTCCACATACTTATTAGCTTTTGGAACTGATTATGAAATTCATCAAATTCTCGTAACTAGGTATACTCAAGTTATTTGGATATCTTCACCCGTGTTCCCGTTACCAAGTTTATTTAAAATGCTGCTATGAATTTTCTGATCCTTAAAAGAGGGGTAAATTTTTTAATCATGTTATATATATTTTTATATGAATTTTTGTTGCACAAATATGTAAATCACCGATTCTTCAATTTTTTATAAGTATTGTGGCTTTAATGCACGTTATGTAAGCCATGTTTTAGGTTGTAGCAGTAAAGGTAACATACCCCGCTCCACTTTGAAACATGTGCGCACACTTTGTTCAGAATATATAAGATTTAAACTCCAACTACTAAGTGCACCACTAAGTCAGGATATTTTGGAGCCACAGTTGATTTTGTGGAATGCCTAAGTTGCATTTGGCCAGTGGACTCGAGCTTATTTAGAATCCTTATTCAGGATAGACCCATTTACGATTTCGGCACAGGATTCGGCCTGGGTGCCACCTGTCATTCTATCATTAATGGTCTTGACTCTTGTCCGTAAATTTTAATTCTCTGTTTGATTTTTAAGCTAGTAAAATGTTTTGGAGTAAATTCTATATTAATTTGTTGTAGAGGGAGTAAGAAACAATGTTGTGATATCTGCTTCTCGTTAAACGCCACTACAGTTTTTTTTGTCTTATTTATATAATATTCTCCTTGTCAGTGTTTGCTCAGTTTTTGGCATCAAGACCAGATGAAAGATTACAAATTTTGAGTGAATTTATGTGGAAATTAAGATTATGGATGGATTAATGTTCTACATTATACGAACAAAATCTTGAATTTCATCTTACTATTACTAGCTTAAAACCCGTGCAGTGCACGGATTTTTTTTAATATTATATAATTTTTATTAATTTGTAATGATAATTTTAAAATACGAATTTATTGTTTTAAAATTTTTAAATGATATGATTTAATTATAATAATTATATATATGGTGCCCATGATTTTTTCAGAAAAGAGGGATTTTAATTAGAAAATATAGAAAAGATAACTGAAAAAGATAATCGATAAGTTATTAGTACTTACAATATTTTATTAAATAAAAAAGGTAACGTATTTGAGCAAATAAGGAAATTAGTTTGGTATTATTAATTATAATATTATTATTGTATATTATTAAATAGAATTGGCCCTACTGTTTTTAAGAAGAAGAGAAATTTTAGTTAAAAAAAATATAAAAGAAAATTATTTTACCTGAAAAAGGAAATTGATTAGTTATTGAAAAAATATAAAAGGTAACATGTTTTATATAAAAAAGAAAATTGATTAGTTATTTATAATTATATATTTTTCTTTATATGTTTCATTATTTTGGCTTTAATATAGTAGTATAGATAGATATATGTATGGATATTTAGGTAAAAACATACTAATATGTAAGTAGGGGTAATTAAGTAAAAACACGAAGTACCAAAAAACAGGTACCAAAACATTTAATGTTTCGGCTATTATAATATAGTATAAATAAGTGATATCTGATATACCTTTGGTTAGTAGTCCTTCGCTTTGGTATAGTGGTCACGTCACCCTTGTTTATCAAGTGGTAGAGGGTTCAAGCTTCCTTAGGGGCAAAAAAAAAAAAAAAGAGTGTACCACCCAAAGTAACTAATGAAGCTTACTTGATGCAGGTTGAATTTGACAGAGGAGAAGACTCCAACATTCGAGATCAGCTACTTACAGTTATTATTGGATTGCTTCGAACTGTGAGTATAATCTGCAACTTTTACATTTTAAATGTTCTAGTCAGGTGGCCGACTTTTTTTTACCAAAGGCATCATGCTTTTAGTGTGGAAGATTTGTGATGAGAAATTGGAAAAAAATTCTATTGATGAGCGAAAACACCCCCCTCACCCTGTCTTGGCCATATATTGCATGTAGGACACTTTTGTTCTGCACAATTCTCTATAAATTTTCCTTTCATTCTTTCAATGAGAAGGCTTACCAGATATTCTGATCCTATAATTATCACGTAGAAATCAGGTTTGCCTCCTGACCAGCTGGAATCTAGTTTGAACAGGAACCTTTGTCAAGTTTATTCTTTTACATTTCCTAGCAATTGCTCCTGTTATTGTTACTTAGCTGCCAAATCTGTTTCTCCACTTTGGGATATCTATGTAAATTATCTGTTCTAGACCTCCTTACTAGTTGATTTGGGTGCTCAACTTCTGAAGATTGTTATATATTGATTCGTTGCAGGGAAAACTCCCAACTGTATTGAGGTTATACCGTGATACACTTACTGTTGAGATGAAATCTGCAATTAAGATGGTAGTTTCAGAACTTCTGCCAGTCCTCGTATCTAGACCATCGGACTTTGATTCCACTCAAGGAGAAAGAGTTTCGGATTTAGATGGTAAGTTAGCCTTAAGTACATTTTATGGCTGCGTATATTTCCTCTTACTCTTTCTTCTGTCTCAAAAGGATGTCTTGATTAAAATTTTCACACTGATAATTGAACTACCACTCTTTAACCAATATAACATTTTGCACTGTTAAGATAATGTATGATCCCATGAAGGCCTACCTTGAGGCAAAATGAAGAGCCCAAGTAACATAGATCAAAGTATGACTGCCTTGAACATTCTTTCTGACATGACATCCTTGTGTTCATCTAAAAATTTGTAGGAACAGTGAAACTATTCTTTAAAATGAGTTATAACTGTCATGTTAACAATGAATTGTTGCATAACATTTTGTGTGGATTTCATTTTGGACTAGGCGGAGGCTCATCACTTGTAGATAAACTTAAAACCTTGGCATCAGACAGCTTTGTTCAGCTTTTGCGGACTTTATTCCGGATTGTATGGGTAATGTATATTCTTCTATTTCCCTTTTATTGTGGTAATCTATCTTTCATATTTTTTTGGAATTTGTATCAAATATGTTTATTAATTTATTGCATAAGTTTCTCTTTTCCCTGGTAAATTGATTAGAAGTTGTAGATTGACTAGCAGTGAGGAGGGTGGGGCATAATGCCAATTTGATCAAAAAGTGACGTGATGAATGTGACACTGATTACTATTTACTAGTAATTACCTGTGGAAGAATAAGGTAGTTCAGTGATTTGTGAACCTTGTATTCTTTAATGGAAGTCTTAAGTGGCATCTTATAATAAATTTGGCCTAATTTCATTAAATGTTTACTGTCAAAAGTTATATAAACCGCAAGTGACTTTGAAATAGTGTTGGCACAGTTTGAATTTAGATTGGGCCTTTCTGTCTGTGATTCTTACCCTTTAAATGGAAATGTTTTAAGTGATGATATATTTTCTGGTACTAAATTAGTCCTCCAAGGCTCGAACTTAGGCAGGGAGAGCTTATGGGCTTGAGGGGTTGTAACTTGTAACGGAACGATTAAAGTGCTGAAATTAATTCATTGTTTGAACTCTATTTTTCTCATCTACTTACCTCGTGATAGGTTTGTCTCTTGCACAGTATCTGGGTTTGAGGAATGAAACATGAGAAGCATTGATATCATATGCATAGTTAAAAAAAATATTCTTTTATTGTCCTCATATTAGGTCAGCGTCTTGTGATGCATATTGAAAGTTGACATATCCTTTTGGTGGTATCGATGTATTTTTTCATTTACTGGTTACTCCTAACCAATACTAGTAACACATGATTTGGTTAAATTATATAAGCCTAAATTTTGTCTGCACCTCTAGTTACCATCTTTGGTCAGTGTCCTGGTATGATGTAACACGATTCCTTCTTTTAGTGAATGCAGGCACACTTGGTGCGGGTTGCTGAAGTGAAAAAAGCCATTGAATGGATTATGTGCAATCTCAATGGTCACTATGCTGCTGACTCAGTTGCTGCTGCAATTGCTGTTGGAGCAGTAACTGCGGAAGCATCTCAAGAAACAGATGCTCAAATTTCTTCCTTTCTCTCATATTCTTCGCAACGAAACACTGCAATGTCTTCTTCAAATCAGGGGAGGGGAAATGATGCAAATAATACGCTGAATATATCAAGAAATTTCCGGTATGTATTCTCAGTATCTGTTGTATACTTTTAAGTTAATTTGTGCTTTTCTGGTTCACTGTAGGATTTTAAATTCTATGAAAGTTGTAATTCTTTGTATTAGATTCGTTCAAAGAGTTTCTGGGAAGTAGTATATTGTGTTTGGTTGACATAAAAATTTGTAATTCCTGGGAAGTATAAATTTCCAAGGGAGGGGCGGGCACGTTCTGTATCATGTGTGAACTCCTACTCAATGTTATATAGCATGGGGTTTAATTCGAGGCAGGGTACGAAAATGGGTACGTGGAAGGTTACATGGGGTGAATCCGGTACTATGGAACTTGTGGATACAATGGAACATATCCGTACGATGAAATAATTTTACGACTGATAACTGATGGAAGTAAAAGTAAATTCAACAAAAGAGATGCGGATGCCACTTGTTTACAGTTTTAGTGCCAAAACTTTTAAAACCAAAAATCTAATTTAAATTAATTTTCTTTACTACTACCTACTTGTAAAGACAAATAAAATTATAAAATAGATATACTTTTACGTGGCATCTTCTTTTTGTTTCCTGTAATCTCTGCAGTCCTTTTATCTCTTCAACTTCTCTACTACATTGTATGGTCTATCAAGATTGAAGTCTACTGTACTTCTCTTCTTAGAAAAATAAACAAGGTATTTACTATGGGTTTCTGGAAGATACAACCCGGAGCGCGAACCTGTTGCGATCTGATCGGGGTCAACCCATGTTCTGGGACAAACGAACCGGTCCGGGATTCTCTAGCACATCTTGCGTTCCTTGTACCATTCCTCATACATCGTAGAAAGTCCTAGTTCCCTTCAATTTGCTAAACAGACATCCTTAATAATAGTCACTTCCCAGGAACTTCAGTTTTCTGGGTATTTGTAGTACTAAATAAACAATCACTTTGTCCTAAGCCCTATTTTTTTTCTGGAAGTTGGTTGCTTAAATGCCGTTTTTTTATAATTAGGCTGAGTTAGGCAACGTCGACAGCCTAGGAGGGTAGCCAGTTTGCGCAGTTTTCAATACTGTTTAATTATTCTGTCCTTTTTCTTTGTTTAAAGCATGAAGTAGATACTGAATAACTTTCTAAACAAAGTAATACCAGTGTATGGCAACATGAGGAGGCATTTTGTCGTGCTTTGAGTTCTACGATAATTAAATAGAAATGACTTAATCTTGCGGCTTTTCCCCTGTACTTTTCTGTTTTTCTAGTTTGATTTCATTAGTGTATAAAAGATTAATTATAAAGTTTACCATGAAAATTTATAGTTGTGCCAATAAATATGTTAGTATAACGTAAGAGAATAATAAAATATCAGAAATGTCTGTTCTTTGTCAAAACTTAAGTTCAGTGACCTAGAGAAGTTATATATAGCTAATCTGTTGACCTAGAAACATGACTAGGTGTCCTGTTAATTTATTCTTCATCTTCAGCCTTCAAGTTCATAGATAATGGATTAGACCATTAGTTTTGTACTAGGCTTGAGCCAAAGTGTGTCAAAAATTGCCTTTGAACCAAAGCCGTGCACTGATGGTAAACTTAAGTATTATGCTGGGCGAGGTGATACTCTGCATGGTGTTATCTCTAGAGTCTAGCGTCATGAAATCTACCTCGCCTGTGGTGATTGCCCCAGTTTTATCGTAAGCCCCCTTTTAGACAATGAATGTTAGGTTTAAGGCGTGGAGTATTTGACCCCGTTATCGTCCAATGTAGAGTGTCAACTGTGAAGTGATAAACTTAATGGGCCTTATGAAAATTAGCATAGTTCTTATCTTATTTGTTGGATAGAAATATGCGATTATTTGCTTGAAAATCCATATTCATAATAAACCTCCATATACTACAGAGCTGATGTTTTTAGAGAGAACATGGAAGCTGTCTTTGCGGCTTGTGATGTAGCACATGCAAAATGGGCCAAGATCCTTGTAGTTCGCACAATTCTTCATCCCAAGTTGAGATTGCAAGAGTTTTTAAGCATTTACAATATCACTCAGGATTTTATTACTGCAACGGAGAGGGTATCTTTTGAACACGATCAGATTCCGCAAAGTTTTCATTGTCCATATTGCTGTTTATAATTCATATTATTCTGTCACAACAGATTGGTGGAAGGTCCGGTTATAGCATTCGTGGAACTCTGCAATCACAGGCCAAAGCCTTTGTGGATTTTCAGCATAATTATCGAGTTGGTTTTTTTTTTTTTTAAAAAATTTTTTTTTTCCAGTTATTATTGAATTAGTTTTTATAAGAAGTCAAAATTCGTTTAGCTAATTGAATAAGTTTTTTTTGTTTGTCTTTAGATGGATAAAATAAAAGCAGTACTTGACCAGGAGACATGGGTGGAGATAGATGTTCATGATGAATTCCAAGCAATAGCGTCTTCATTGTACTTTGAGGAGCCTGTTAATGATGGGTATATGGATGATACTTTAAATAGTCTCGCAGGAGGCGAAAATGAAGTAATCTCTAGCAATACTGGCTCTGGAAAAACAGATGGCCAGGTGACAAAATCTGTGCAGCCCATTGAGAGGACTGACTCCACCGAAGTATCTCTAGATATTTCAGCACAAGTTAATAAATCATCCTCAACTAGGCCAATTGACAGGAATAGAACTGATGTTACCTTGTCAGCTCCAAATAACAGTGCTAGTCGAATGATTTCCTTTAGAGGGGTTGAATATCACATGGTAAACTGGTAAGTGTTTTACGTTACTCCTTTCCGCATAAATTCCCAAATCTTCCTTGATTTTTCATCATTGTTATCGTATGGCCTGTTTCCTAGCTTGCCTACTTGCCTCTGAAATGTCATGCTATTGTCCATTATAATTTTAGTCCCGATTAATTAATTTGATAATAATGAAACTTACCTTTTAACCAAAATACTGTTATTCCTATTTCCCTATGTCTTTTGTCTTACTTCTGGTGATGCATATCATTCATATTTGTTGGTAAACGTGATTTGTCTATCAGTCCCTCTTAATTAATGTATCTCGGAACCAAACTTGTAAAGGCAAGCGAAGTTGCTAGTGAACCTTGTGGGCACCTAGAATGTGAGGTGTTCACCTAGGAGAATATGGTGTTTAACTTGATATATGTACATATATATAGTTAATAAGTAGAAATAATTTATTCTTTTTTAACGAAAATCATCTTAATATACGACTACTTTGTTTTACAAAATTAAGTACATTTTATGTTTTTAAAAACTAATATAATGAGACTGTTATCGATTCTTAAGGGTTCAATCGTAATGGTTTGTGGTGGCGACTGCCAGAAGATGCATTGCAAACGAAATCAGCAAAGTCAGATTGTGTATAAGTAAATATTATGCATATGTTAGCCTAACTGAATTGGACACCTAGGCAATGTGAATGAGTGCCCAGAATCAGGATGGAATTCTACCCATAATTTAATTCGTTTTTGCCTAGGCCGTGCCTTGACAACTATGCTAAGAACCATCATTTCTATGCATCAAATGTGATTTGTTAATGTACCTGGTAAGCTGGAAGGTTTGATTTTATTTTCTTTTCTTTTCAGTGGCTTGATCTTGCTGAAGATGTTGTCAGAGTACATTGATATAAATGATTCTTTGCCGGCAATGTCTTCCGAAGTTGTGCGTCGTGTTGTTGAACTCTTAAAATTATTCAACACAAGGACTTTCCATCTTGTCCTTGGTGCTGGAGCCTGGAGCCTTGCAGGTACTCTACATAATATCGTTTTTTCCCATGTGAAATGTGCTTAATAATAATAATAATAATAATAATAATAATAATAATAATAATAATAATAATAATAATAATAATGATAATGATAATAATGATAATGATAATGATAAGATGATGATGATGATGTCCAAAGGGCTAAGATGGCCATTTGCAAATGATATAATTTGAACTTGTTTGATTAGGTAAAAACTCATTGATAATGATGACATAAATTTCTCTCAATTGTTTTTGTGTTCCATCCACTGGGGTTTTTTTTTATGTTGCTCATTGGATTAACCATTTTAGTAATCTATCATGATTGTGAAGTATGTGATCCGTTAGAAGTGTCATACCGCAACGACCTTACATAGGTGAAAATATTATACTTCCTAATTAATGGTTGAATCTGTCCACCTGGTCATATGTTGATTTAAACATGCCTATGTTTTCGGTTTGTACCAATTTTATAATTGTTAACCATAATAAATGCTCTGCTTGGATTTATTGGATGTTCTTGTTGTTGTAGGTATCTGGTTTAAGGTCTATTAATTCCAAACACTTGGCTCTAGCGAGTCAGGTTATCATCTTTACTTGTGCGATTATACCTGGTAGGTGATGTATTAATTACCATGAATTTCAATTTTGTTTGTCTTAGTATTGTTGGTGCGAGTCGGGATGTATCATGTTTAGTTTTTTGTACATATTTGTAAATATTTGCAAATAATGACTAAGGAGTAAAGACTGGCGCTAGGACTTGGACCGAGTATAATTTTGTAAATGAAAGATTGATTATCTAGTCCTTTTTTCAGATTGGCTTACCATCATAATAGTCCACCATCTTTTTTCTTGGGTAAAAAATTAAACTAAAACAAACCCAGAGTGTCCGCTCGAAGAGTAGGGCCTGGGAGGGCAAGATGTACGCAGACCTTACCTCCTCCAAGTAGAGAGGTTGTTTATGCAGAGGCCTCGGCTCAAATACAAAATACAACAGTAGTAAGCAGAATTAAGAGCATAAGGACTTGACCAAGATCAGGATTGAGGAAAGAAAAATTATACGACCTTGACTCGTGGGAGAGAGAATGTTTGACTGGTTGCTGACTATGTTGATCTTTAATCCATGGACAACGGTTCCTCCTTCGTCAGTGGTCGAATATTGTATTTGGACTTCTACGTGTTACCAGGTTAGGTCCTTAGTCAACCGACTCAACAGTGCCTACTTCGTCAGTGGTCGAATATTGTATTTGGGCTTCTACGTGTTATTGGCTCAGGTCCTTAGTCAATGTACTTTTGAGTTGAGTTTAGTGTAGCAGTATAGTATATGAGTTAGTACACTAATGTATGTCAATGATAGTTATCATTATAAAATGGGAAATTCTCATTGGTATCTTTCTGTTTTTGGCTTTTCAATGTGGTGCCATTTTGTGTTCTGAACTGACGAGTGACACCTTTAAAGTATCTGTTTACACTAATCAAACCATTCTGTTAATGAAAACGTTAAGCAAAAGTTAAAAAACATGCAAATGACCACAAGACAAAAAGTTAACTGACTTTTCACAACTGCAATAGTCTAATACACTTGGAAACACAATGATCAAAAGATATTAACAAAAGACGGTCTAAACCAGCAAAAAATCAGCCCAAAAACATCATTATAATGTTTCAAAAAGGCCAGAATGTTTAATAAGATCAAATTTATGGCTGAGATTGAGATGTTGGCTCTTGTGAGATTGAGATGTAGACTCCTGTGCGATGTTCATTGAGAAGATTAACATTTGATTAACGGAATGGTGTGATTAGTGTAATCAGATACTTTAAGGGTGCCACTCGTAAGTCCATGTTGGGTTCCAGACTCACCAAGGTATGAATATGATACTTTTTCGGATTCACCTCCACTAAAAACTCGAAGACTCTCTGACTTATATGAAAATACTGAAAGGGTACCTGACCTATATCCCGAGCAAGTTCAGTTTTGCTACTTTGTCTCGGATGAGCCAAATAGTTATGAGTGCGCAGCTCAACACAAAGAATGGAGAGATGCAATGAATGAAGAAATCTCCATGATTGAATAGAACCATACATGGGTCTTAGTAGATAAACCACCTCACAAGGACACCATTGGCGTAAAGTGGGTGTACAAAACCAAACAAAATCCAGATAGTTCAATTAAAAAATTCAAAGCAAGGCTAGTCGTGAAAGGCTACTCACAACAATTTGGAGTGGATTATAATGAAACTTTTGCACCTGTCTCAAGACAGGACACAATCAGAACAATTCTCGCTCTTGCAGCACAATGTAAGTGGAATATTTACCAGCTCGATGTGAAATCTGCATTTCTAAATGGATTCCTGGAAGAAGAAATCTATATTGAGCAACCACCAGGATTCATAATAAAAGGAAAGGAACACAAAGTATTAAGATTAAAAAAGGCTTTGTACGGACTTAAGCAAGCTCCACGAGCATGGTATAGCCGGATTGATAAATATTTTCATAAACAAGGATTTCAGAAGAGTCCAAATGAAGCAACATTGTATATTAAAAAAGAAGGATCTGACATTCTAATTCTTTCTCTTTATGTTGATGATCTTATTGTCAGAGGAAGTAATCTTTCAATGATTACTAAATTTAAGAAACAAATGATGAAGATGTTTGAGATGACTGACCTGGGGTTAATGAACTACTTTCTTGGAATGGAGATTGATCAATCTAAAGAAGGAATCTTCATCTGTCAGAAAAGTATGCAACCAATATATTAAAGAAGTTCAACATGGAAAGATGTAAACCAATCTCAACTCCGCTTGCTCAAAATGAAAAATTGAGTAAGGATGATGATTCAGGGGAAGCTGACTGCAAGCGTTATAGAAGTATAATAGGCAGTTTATTATACTTAACTGCAACCAGGCCAGATTTGATGTATGCCACAAGTGTTCTCTCCAGGTTTATGCAGAAACCAACACAAGCTCACATGAAGGCAGTAAAGAGAGTTCTTTGCTATGTGAAAGGTACCACAGACTACGGGATATGGTTCACCCCTACTGAAAATCCTGAACTGATTGGATATTCAGACAGTGATTGGGCTGGATCAATAGATGATATGAAAAGCACTTCAGGTTACGTGTTTTCACTTGGAAATGGTATCTTTTCTTGGTTAAGTCAAAAACAAAATACAGTTGCGCAATCAACAGCTGAAGCAGAATATATAGTAGCATGTGCAGCAGTTAACCAAGCAATATGGCTTAGAAGGATACTCTCAGAATTAGGTGAAAAACAAAAATCAGTAACTAAAATATACTGTGACAGCACATCAGCAATTGCTATTGCAAAGAATCCGGTTCAACATCGCAAGACCAAACATATTCAAATAAAGTACCACTTTGTGCGAGAAGCTGAAAATAGAGGAAAAATCAGTCTAGTTGACTGTAACTGTTAACACAAAATCACGCAAGCGTACGTGGTCACAAGTAATATAGAATAAAGTTGAGTTCGTTCCCACAGAGATCTGGTTATGGTTTTAATTCATTTTTGTACCTATGCAACAATGTATGGTTATTATGCACTGCTAAGACAAATAACAAGATTTTAATTAACTATAATTAACTAAGAAACAAATTAATAAAACTAATTACTTAACTAATGAGAATTTAAATCTAATTACTTCTGCAAGAGAAAACATGGGATCCTAACTTCATTATCTACTTCACTTAGAGATGATGCCTTTAATTAATACATGTAATGGGTTTTGATATCTGATCGGACAACACGAAACAAGTAAAAGCTACCTCTCGGTATACTAGTACCAAACTACTCATACATCCACAAAAGAGATAGAAGATGGGTAGACACCAATTATGCTTAGACCCTATATCTGTATTGAATTTGAAAACATAAAGGTTGAAGCACAAGTTATCCACTTAGATCACATAGGGTAGCATCATATCTCTATGTATGCCACAAATCATGATAATAATATCAACCTATCCTATGCTAGCATGGCAAGTTCTAAATCTCAAGATCCACTCTCGTTTCGCAAGAGATTAATAAATTAGATGTTCGCAACGCATCTAAATACATGAATCACAACCATAGAAGGATATCAAGAATTCATCACACATAAATCTTTAAAGCATGCAAACTACTAAGCTACATAGACAAATCCGTTAGAATCCCATGACAACGATTAGTTCATAATCGAACCTTTCGTCATCATGGGATCTGATGAAACCATGATATAAAACAAAGAATCAAGAATGAATAGATGAATAGAATATAGAGTAACAAAGTTAAGAAGACAAATCCGGAATAGCATCCAAAAGCTAACGCCTAATATACAAGATGTGAAATTGGCCTTCGTAGCCTTCTCGTGCTCTCCAAAATTCTTCAACTCGTGTGGATGTGTTGTAAGTGTTTGATCTCTGGTGGTGTGGTGGTGTCTTGATTATGTCCACCTAGATGTGTATTTATAGCCTCGATTTGCCTCTCCACCAAGCAATTGTCGTTTTTGAGTTGAAATAGAATAAGGCAATTTCCATTCTTGAATGAGATAAGAATTGCAAATCCATGTATAAGACTGATTCTGAAAAATACCAGCCGCCCAGGGTAATTACCATACTGATTAGAAGTAGGAATTGTGGCAATTTCCTGTTTAGAATTGAATTCTGGCAATTTCTGTTGATTCTGTTTTGAAGGAAAATTCTCTTCAATAATTCTGGACTCCGGACCACCTTAGAATGATAGAAAATTCCGTTATCTTCGCGTGGGCAGTTGAATCGTCCAAAACGGACTTGTAGAACGCAAGATATGGTCAAAACAAAATCGGAAATTCTGGCTGATTTTTCACCCGCTGACTGCTACTGTTCATGCGCGTCCGTTACCGTTCATGCACGTCCATTACTGTTCATGCGCGTCCGTTACTATTCATGCGCGTCCGCTACTGTTCATTTCGCTGATTTTGCTCTATTTTCTTCGTTTTAAGTCCGATTTTCATTCCGTTTCTTCCGGCTCTCTCGCAATTTGATGTACTGTTATTCTTTAAGCTCAAAACCCACCATTTAAGCATGGAAAACATCATCCCACATCCGACTCTTATTCCTGCACAAATTCACTAAACACATCAAAAACACCACATACTTGAGTTCAAGTCATCAATTCAAGCCGATACGAAGCATTCCAAGTGGATATAACATCCACTTATCAGTAACACTGAGGATCTAACTAGCTGGTATTTTCACAAAAGCACTTCCAAAACCAAAGTTCGAAATCCTCAGGAATTAGCTTGGCATACAGAAGAAGTTCTTCAAGGAGGAGTGTTAAATAATGAAGAACTTTATTTAGTAAATACTAAATAAGAGGTTTATGTTAAGTCCGGAATAACGTAGAAGAGGGGTTGAATACGTTATTTAAAAATATTTCGATTTTTGATGTGGATATGAGATCAAAAATACTGAATCGAAATAACACAAATGTTTAGGAAATATCTTTGAATAGATAAAATCCGGAGGTTTGCTACACAATCTAATCCTATGGATTAGCTACAAAATCAAACACTCCTAAGGATAGTTTAGGCACGAGGACCTTCTACCCGACACTTCCTGAAAGTGGGCTAAACCGACTTTCCTACTAGATGGACTGTCTAGCAGCTTACACAGAGAAGATATAAGAGAGAGAATAGAAAGTTGTGTGTTGAGGTGTGTTTTGAAATGAAATACAAGCAGCCTATTTATAGACTTTAGAAAATCACTATGCTGCTAAATTACGTAACTGATTATTTTTCAGTCTACTGTCTGCTTTCTTTCTTTCAAACAATTCTGTCCGAGGACTTTGATTTCTTTTTTCAACATTTATATTCATGTGGGCTCCACCTGATGAATAGTACTTTTGGGTACTATTCATGAATAGTAATTTCGGTTACTATTCATATGAATAGTACTATTCATGTGAATAGTGGTTTTGGTTACTATTCGTGTGAATAGTGATTTCGGTGTCGGAGTATGATGACTCGAATGGTGGGAATGAGGTTGTTTGTGGATATGGTGTGGTTGGTATGAAGTTGATGTAGGAGGTGTTTGTTTAACACATTGAGTGGACACACCCAAGGTGTTTGTGAAAATGTCACAAAGAAAAGGCTTGGAAGAGATGAAGCTACCGGAGACAATGGCTGCCACAGGAATAACACAGGTAAGGATCTTAAAGCTCTGATACCATGATAAAACTTGATAAGAAAAAGACTGCGGGAGAGTAATAAAAAGACTATAAAGATTGTTTAATGATAACAAAACATGAGGTTACAACCGAGAAGATCTTAAAGATTACATTGAACTTTATTTTGGGAAAGGAAAAGCTAATGGGAGTATTAGTGCTATGCGGAAAGAAAGCAAGGCAAACTTGAAGATTTGTTCAGTCTAGAGGAACAATTGTCTTGCACTTGTTCAAATTTTAGAAATCTGGAAAATGCATATATGATCCAGAATGCGCTTTAATATTATTTATCTTTGTATTTCATTTTTTTTTGTATCAGTTGAGTTATCCTCTAGGAATTTGCTTGTCAAACCCTAACAATCAAATAGGGGGAGATTGTAAAGCATAATGTAATGTAATATGTAATAGAGGACATATATAACTCAACTAGGATAAAAGATAAATAATATTAACTCTATATAGGGATCGTGAAATTTGAAGAACAGGCATCAACAAGGATCAAGTCGTTGAAAGAAGTTCATTAACATGATCAAGCCTCAGTGACAAAATAAGATGTACAGATGATTCAGTTGAAGGGCCAAAAGATTCCAGTGATAAAGTTTTTATGGTTACACAATTCTTAGCAGTGTTCTTAAGACATGATACGAAGACCACGAGTGAATGTTAGTCATATGTGAACCAGACCAGTTGCACTAGGCGTCAACACTTCACAAAGGAATCGAAGTATCTAACTTAGAAAAATTGTTAAGCGATATGATTGAGTTTAGAGCAGTACTGATATCCTCCATTTTGGAAGCTGCATATTTAAGGATGTCAAATTAAGAGGAAAATGAATAGTATCCAAAATCACTATTCATATGAATAGTAACCAAAATCACTATTCACATGAATAGTAACCAAAATCACTATTCACATAAATAGTACTATTCATATGAATAATAACCGAAATTACTATTCATGAATAGTACCCAAAATTACTATTCATCAGGTGGAGCCCACATGAATATAAATGTTGAAAGAAGAAATCAAAGTCCTCGGGCAGAATTGTTTGAAAGAAGGAAAGCAGACAGCAGACTGAAAAATAATCAGTTACGTAATTTAGCAGCATAGTGATTTTCTAAAGTCTATAAATAGGCTACTTGTATTTCATTTCAAAACACACCTCAACACACAACTTTCTATTCTCTCTCTTATATCTTCTCTGTGTAAGCTGCTAGACAGTCCATCTAGTAGGAAAGTCGGCTTAGCCCACTTTCAGAAAGTGTCGGGTAGAAGGTCCTCGTGCCTAAACTATCCTTAGGAGTATTTGATTTTGAAGCTAATCCATAGGATTAGATTGTGTAGCAAACCTCCGGATTTTATCTATTCAAAGATATTTCCTAAACATTTGTGTTATTTCGATTCAGTATTTTTGATCTCATATCCACATCAAAAATTGAAATATTTTTAAATAACGTATTCAAACCCCCTTCTACGTTATTGCGGACCTAACAATTGGATCAGAGCCACTCTGTTATTATACAACAGTTAAGATCCAAAAAGCTATACAATCATGACAGAGAAAACACAAACTCCAACAAGCAGATATGAATCAATCAGAGTTCCAATACTCAGGGCATCAGAATATCCCGTATGGAAGGTGAAGATGGAAATGTTTCTGGAGGCTACAGATCCAGAGTACTTAGACAGAATCCATGATGGTCCACATAAGCCTACCAAACTTTCTGTTGTAGTTGTTGGGGAGGAACATAAAACGATTCCAAAGGAGAAGAAAGACTACACTCTTGAAGATATCTCCTCTATTAGCAAAGATGCCAAGGTAAGGCATTTATTACATAGCACTCTTGACAATGTTATGTCTAACAGAGTCATTGGATGCAAAACTGCTAAAGAGATTTGGGATGCTTTGGAAGTCAGATGTCAAGGAACCAAAGCCATCAAGAAAAACAGGAGAACAATACTCACACAGGAGTACGAGCACTTTGACTCAAAGTCTGATGAGTCATTAACAAATCTATATGACAGATTCCTGAAATTGTTGAATGACTTGTCACTGGTAGATAAGGAGTATGATCTTGAAGACTCCAATCTGAAATTCTTGTTGGCTCTTCCTGAGAAGTTGGATTTAAAGGCCACTACTATCAGAGACAATTATGATCTGGAAGACATGTCTCTTGATGAAATCTATGGAATGCTCAAGACTCATGAGCTTGAGATGGAACAAAGAAGCAAGAGGCATGGAGGCAAGTCCAAGTCAATTGCTCTTAAAGCTGAGGAGAAAGCTTCTAAAGAAGTTGCTGTGAAAAAGAGTCAATCTAATGGAAAGGCTCTTATTACAAAGTCTGATACTGAGTCATCAAACTCTGACAATCTCACGGACCCTGATGATGATGGCAGTGATGCTGAGATGATACAACTTGCAACCCTGATGGTAAAAAGCTTCAAGAAGATGGCTTACAAGAACTTCAGGAATGGAAGGAAGTTCATACGAAGAGATTCAAATTTCGAAAAGAAGAATTTCAGAAAAGCTGAGGAAAAGGAAGGCAGGTCTGGGAAAGTGGACAAGTCCAAGATCAGATGCTATAATTGTGGTGAGAAAGGACATTTTGCACCTGAGTGCAAGAAAGCCAAAGCTGATAAAGGTCAAGCTTACATCACAAAGAAGAAGGACTGGGCTGACACTTCAAACTCTGAAGATGAGGTGAACTATGCCTTGATGGCAAATGTTGATAGTATCACTAAAGCTACTGAGACCAAGGTACCTCACTCTACTCTAGCTTTTGATACTACTGATATATCTGAGATAAGACTCATTCTTAAAAACTTGCATGTTAGCTACAGAGATCAGACTTTAGAAAATGAAAGAATAAAATCTGAAAGTCTAGACCTTAGAAAGAGAAATGATTATCTAGAATTAGAATTAGTCCAAATGTTAACAATTCAGAAAGAGAGAGATGATGCTATTATTATTAAAACTGAATTATTGAAAAAGCATGCTTATCTTGAATCTGAACTTGTTAAAGAAAGAAACATTATTAAAACATGGACTAACTCTAGTAAAACTACTCAGATTATCATAGAGAATGATTGTTGGAAAGAAGGTCTAGGTTACACTGATAAAAAGAAAACTGTTAACTTAGAAGCTGAGACCTCTAAACCTGTATTTACTGAAAAGGCTGCAAAACCCAAACTTAATCACATGAGGTTTGTACCAAAATCTGACAAACCAAAACAGGATGAAGTCAAATCAGTAAATATTAGTTTAATGTCTCAGAAACAGCTTAAACACAAGCTGAAGGAGTTAAAAGGAGTGAACAATGTAAAAAAACCTAGGAAAAACAGAAATGGAAAGGTAGGCATCAATAAAAGCAATAACTATATGCCTATTCCCAATGCTCCTAGGAAGAAATATCACAACTGTGGAAATCCTAACCATCTTGCTACTTTTTGCAGGAAGAATAAAAATATAAACTCTACACATCCTAAGTCAGGAGTTAAGAGTGGTTCAGTTAGGTTTAAGCCACAGAATCCTTGTTTTCACTGTGGCAGTATTTGGCATTCTATTTATATATGCAAAGAGTATCATAATTTGTATCATGATTATTATGAACTTAAACCCTCTTTGAATAAATTCAAGATTGATTCTACATATATAAATTCTGATAAAAAGAATGTTAGCACAAACTCTGATAAGACTTCTGCTGCAAAAGCTAACAAACTTAATAAGGCCAAAGTATGACGCCCCTAGATCCGGGGTCAAGGATCCAGGTCATCACGGTCCAATTTCCATTCAATATCAATATCTCTTGAGTTTTTTTTTTATATTTAATAATTAAGCAATTGACCCCACACTAATACACACACACACACCAGTCATATGCTCATAGAACAACATTCACAATATTAAAAGTTTAAAGTTAACAGTTATTACAAACCCAGAATTCTACTAAGTACATTGTTGAATAATACTTCTACAGGAAGCATTTCAACAACCAAAAATTTATTACAAACTTACACCCTTAATTTACATAAGTCTACTAAGCCCCTTTCGTTTGTCACTACCTCGGGGATGGTCGCCAGCACTCGCTCAAAAGGTCGCCTTTCCCTTACCCTCTTGCGGGGTGTAGTGCGTAGTATCGGCATGAGACCTAGAATTTAGAATGTGAACAGGTATACATATATGTATATGCATATATAATAGCTGAAAACAATTAAAAGCCTTAAGGAAGAATAAAGCTCTTATTTAATAATACATCATCCACTTACTATTATAAGAAAGAAATCTAAAATAATATAATATCAGTTTTTCTTCATCTGTAACCATAATTTCATCATCTCATATCATTATTCTGTTTTCAGTATAGAAATCTGAAACCATTGTCTACACTTTCTTTTCAAAAACATTGGGGATATCTGCTGTCGCCTGATACGTTAGGACGATGATCAGTCGCCTAATCGTACCTGCTCTCTTTTTACTACCGGTAGAAGAAATGAAGATCATCCCTGGAGGAAGGCCACCTGCTAACATCCTCACTTGGCATCTTCGTGCCGTAATAAAAATAATAAATGCTGGATTGTGTCGCACACAGCCCTGACACAGTCGCTTACGCAAGTCTGTTGCAATCCCCTTTTTTATCACATCCTTATTCCCTCTTTAAAAATATCATTCTACACTTCCATTTTCTCGCTTTCATTTCCACATGTCATTCACTCATATCATTTCCATTCTCGCACATTACTTCTATAAAATATATATATATATGTAACACAATGCTTTGATTATGATCCAGACATCTCTTTCATATTCAGGAATCAAACATACTTTTACATTCATAAAATATTCCGTCTATTTTAAGAGTAATGAATGATAATCAAATAATATTTATTAAACCACTGATACTCAAAAAGAATATTTTTAATATAGTATTATAAACCATATAACCCTAGATAACAACTGATACCATTCTTTTAATTACTTTAGATAACAACTGATACCATTCTCTTTCACCTCTCTTTACCATAAAGCATATTCGCTCCATTCATAATCATATCCATTTCTCTTTAATTCCAATATCAGGGAAATAATTCTTAGCAATATAGCAAACATAGAATAACATATATATTCCATGAAATCATTTACTTTGAAAATAAAATTGTTTTCCAAGGTAAGGATAGAAGAAATCTTGCCTCGGTTTCGGTATCCTGACAGTATGGCTCGTCCCTCTTCCGGAGTTTCTATAAACACAAAAGGACTGTCGTTAGAACCACATCTCTTACTCACTACACTCTTGGATAACATTACCTTTGAAACTTTAATATATGTTTAACGTATTACTATTACCCCAAAGGTTCAAGAACTTAACCATTTAAAACCTTAATCGAAGTTTCAGGGGTTTTCACCATTTCCCCTAACAATCACACTTAACTGTAAAAATTCTCAGAAAATATGGATTTCGAATTTTACCACAAGGTCAACTGGTAACAACTCTTTGACTACCTTACTACACTATCCCAAAATTTCATAATTTTTAAAAATGTTTAAGTATGGTAGTCATTGCCTCAAAGTTGACACAACTACGTTTTCTCGGTTTCTGAACCGCTTTCACTAAAACTGACTTTTCTCCTAAACCGTTCATCAGATTTTAACGTACCTTATATCAAAACGATCTATGAACTAAGCTCTATCATTTCATGGTCAATTGGTAACCTAGACAGTAGGGTACCGTACGGATGCAGGGGGTCCAAAACAGGGCAATTCACATCCTAACGAAAATCGTACATTATAACGGCTATAATTTCGTACTTTCCAAAATCAAACTCCTCCAAATCAAACATCCACCTTATACACCATCACCTACACCATGTGGTTTACATCCCAACCATGGTTACAAGTCCACAACACACAATTTCCATATCAAAACAAACAATTTATAACACATAATCATCATAAACTAGACAATAACATCACTTAACCACTAACCAACTCAATTTTCACCATAAATACAAAGAGGGCAAGAGTAGTTATACCTTCTTGAAGCTTTGACAACACTTAACAAGCCTTGGTAACCCTTAAACAACCTTACACTAGCTTGGATTAACTAAAAGAACCATGAAAATCAAGTTAGTTTCTTGAAAACTACTATTCACTACTATTCATCATCAACTTCACAATTTTTGTTACCTTACTAAATGATGATGGATGGCTATAAAACTTTGTATATCACTCTTTCTATCCTCCAAGATCATCCATGATTTTCCTCTTGATTTGTTATTGAAGAGAGCTAGGGTTTTGGTTTTGAAATTTTTTTTTCTTTTCTTCTTGAAATGGCCGTTAGGAATTATGGGATGGGAGAGAGTTTTCTTGCTTGTTTTTGATCTTATCTCATCCTATCATCTAATCTCTAGAGTGTTGTGTAAGCTTGGTGAAAATTATGAAAAAATCTATATGTTAAAAGACTAATCTACCCTTAAATTTGTGTTAGTGGAAGGTGATGTCATTAAGATGATCTAATATTCTCATTTCCTTATTTTCTAAGTATTATGCTAGTAATTTTGGATAATCATAATGTGGTATGCATCCTTGTTAGATTACTAATCTTGGTTGCTTGGTTTCCATACTCGTCTAATTGTGGTTCGTTTCGAGTATACCTCATTATCTCAGTGGTTTTCGAAATCGTTTACCAATCCAAATTCCTTTGATAATTCCTTAACTTAATAATCCTTTAGGTTACCCTAATACACCAATTTCTCAATATGTAATTCCTTTAATATCTCCATGCTCCTTAATATCTGATAAAATAGGAGCTCATTCGAACTCGAAATCCTCAAAAATCCATATTCAGGAATTTCTGGAATCTATCGTCATTTCGAGTCACTTATTTCCCTAGTACAACACTAATATGGTTTCTGTTTACTCATTTCATGTCTCAAGTATAGGGTACCTACATATCATTTCCCTAAATCCTCAAAATTTACTATTCATGTGATCACTGTAGCATTGCTAAAGTTAGGGTTATTACACAAAGGATCCAAGCAAGTCTGGGTCCTTAAAACTAATCATTAGTGGTTTTTGTGATTGCAGGGTAACAGGAAAAATATCCTTGTTCTGGACAGTGGATGCTTAGGACACATGACTGGAAATAAAGCCCTGCTATCAGAATTTGTGGAGAAAGCTGGCCCAAGTGTTTCTTATGGAGATGGCAACATAGGAAGGACTCTGGAATATGACAATATCAATCTTGGGAATGTCATCATTGAATCTGTAGCTCTAATCTCAGGACTCAAACATAATCTACTAAGTGTGAGTCAAATCTGTGACAGAGGTTATCATGTGGATTTCTTTGAAGAACACGGTGAAGTTGTAAGCAAATCTACAGGAAAAGTTGTTCTGAAGAGATACAGGCATGGTAACATTTATGAAGCCAAGCTTTCAACAAACTCTGATGGCTCTGCAATCTGTCTACTAAGTAGAGCATCTATTAAAGAAAGCTGGGATTGACACAAGAGACTTTCTCATCTGAATTTCAACAGCATTAATGAGCTAGTGAAGAAAGATCTTGTGAGAGGATTGCCCAAATTAGTTTTTACTCCAGATGGCCTATGTGACTCATGTCAAAAGGCAAAACAAAGGAAAACTTCATTCAAAAGTAAGACTGAATCCTCAATTCTTGAGCCATATCACTTATTGCATGTTGATTTATTTGGTCCAGTAAATATAATGTCTATGGGAAAGAAAAGATATGCTTTGGTTATTGTTGATGAATACACCAGATATACATGGGTATATTTCATGCACAAGAAAGAAGAAACTGCATCAATCTTAACAGAGCATGTCAGACAACTGGACAAAGGATCTAAGCATACAGTGAAAATCATAAGGAGTGGTAATGACACTGAGTTCAAGAATGCAGTCATGGAAGAGTTTTGTAAAGAAAATGGAATAAAGCAAGAATTCTCTGCACCTGGAACTTCACAACAAAATGGAGTAGTAGAGAGAAAAAACAGGACTCTCATAGAAGCTGCAAGGACCATGCTTGATGAAGCAAAGCTGCCAACTTACTTCTGGGCTGAAGCTATGCAAGCTGCTTGTTTCACACAGAATGCTACACTCATAAACAAGCATAGTAAAACACCATATGAGATGGTGAAAAATAAGAAGCCGAACCTGAAACAAGCTGCCAACTTACTTCTGGGCTGAAGCTGTGCAAGCTGCTTGTTTCACACAGAATGCTACACTCATAAACAAGCATAGTAAAACACCATATGAGATGGTGAAAAATAAGAAGCCGAACCTGAAATACTTTCATGTGTTTGGATGTAAGTGTTTTGTTCTTAAGACTCATCCAGAACAGCTTTCCAAATTTGAGTTAAAAGTTGATGAAGGAATTTTTGTTGGATACCCACTATCCACAAAAGCATTCAGAGTCTACAATCTAAGAACAAAAGTGGTCATGGAATCTATCCATGTGTCTTTTGATGATAAGAAGATAACAGGACTTGAAGATTTTGATGAACATGACCAGCTTAGATTTGAGAATGAAAAAATAAATGTCGATCTACAAAATTCTGATACTCTTTCAGACTCTATTGTTCAATCTATACCAGTAGATCAGACAGCAACACATGTTGAGGGGGAGCAAGTGAACGATGAACCCCAATCAAGTAAAGAAACATCTGCTGCTAATGATTCATCAAACTCTGAAAGCAACAGCTCAGGGGGAGCAAATAATGATTTTGGATCTACTAGTCACCACACTCAACACAATCATGAACTTGGGGAATCATCAAGATCAGATCTGCCAAGACAAAGGATATGGAGTAGAGCGCATCCATTTGAACAGATCATTGGTGAACCGGACACGGGTGTACAGACTAGAAGAGCAACACAGAATGAATGCAATTTCGCAGGATTTTTATCTCAAGTTGAACCTAAAAAGATTGATGAAGCTCTTGATGATCCAGATTGGGTAACTGCAATGCAGGAAGAACTCAATTAGTTCGAAAGGCAGAAAGTATGGAACTCAATCAGCTCTCTATGGTCTCAAGCAAGCTCCTCGAACATGGTATGATACTCTCTCAAAGTTCTTGCTTGAAAATGGTTTTACAAGAGGTATCATCGACACAACTCTCTTTCATAAAAAGCATAAAAATGATATAATTCTGGTACAAGTATACGTGGATGATATAATATTTGGTTCTACTAATGATTTGCTATGCAAGAGATTTGCTAAGCTAATGCAGAATAAGTACGAGATGAGCATGATGGGTGAGTTGTCCTTCCTTGGACTTCAAGTTGTTCAGAAGCCTGATGGTATTTTCATTTGCCAATCAAAATACATAAAGGATCTTCTGAAGAAGTATGGGATGGAAGAAGCAGCTACTGCCAAGACCCCGATGCCAACTACTGTTAAGATTGATCAAGACAAATCTAGTAAGTCAGTTGACATCACGAAGTATCGAGGTATGATCGGCTATCTCTTATACTTAACTGCTAGTCGACCAGATATTATGTTCGCAACTTGTTTATGTGCTAGATTCCAGGCTGACCCTAAAGAGTCACATCTTATAGCTGTTAAACGTATTTTCAAATACCTTAAGGGAACCCCCAATCTTGGGATTTGGTACCATAAAGGAACAGGTTTTGACCTAGTTGGCTATACAGATTCTGACTTCGCAGGCTGTAAGATTGATCGGAAAAGTACTTCTGGAAGCTGTCAGTTTCTAGGAAGAAGGTTGGTATCTTGGTACAGCAAGAAGCAACACTCAGTATCTACCTCGACAGCCGAAGCAGAATACATTGCGGCAGGTAGTTGTGCTCAGATCCTGTGGATGAGGAATCAACTTCAGGATTATGGACTCATGTTGGACAAAATTCCAATTCTATGCGACAACACGAGTGCCATTGCCATTGCCATTGCCAACAATCCAGTTCAACATACCAGGACTAAGCACATTGATATCAGGTATCATTTCTTACGAGAGCATGTTATGAATGGAACTGTGGTATTATATTTTGTTCCCACAGATCAACAAATTGCAGACATCTTTACTAAACCACTGGATGAATCCACATTCTCCAGGTTAGTTGGTGAACTTGGGATGTTAAATCTGTCAAATTAATTTTGGATAATCAATAATTGCAATTTGTTATAAATTCACAGGTATTTTAAATGTCCATATTTTTAGGACTTGTGAATTTACTTTGCATCCAGTCCTCATCTTACAGTTATCTCTATATTAATTGCCATGCTTATAAATGCTATCTTTTATGGTAATTAGTTAGTGAATAATTGTGTTAATTGTAGCATAATTAAATAAATATTTTATTGACATATATCAATTAATGATATTTTGTTAATTTTATGTCTATTTAATTGTGAGTTTATCTGATTATTGTGGATTAATTCTTGATTTACTGCGTGATTATTTTTAAATCCATAATAATTAGAAGTATTGTATGTGTGTGTGTATATAGGCTGATAGGTTTCGGTGATAAGATGTTTTTCGGCTAATTGATTGATTAGGTGAGAAATTATTGAGCGGTGTTATTCAACATATCCTGTCAATATCTCACCTAACCCACTAGTCCTTGAAACCTTATAAATGATGAGTTTTTGTTTATGCTTAACATCATCATTTTTCAGATAAACAGAGCATATACACTCAATTGCTGAAAATTTCAAGTTTTGACCGGAAAGATCTCAAAATCTAGCTGGTGGTTTTTAGATCGGATTTCATATTTTTGATTCATACATCATCCTTTATAAAAACTAACCCTTGTTTTTTTAATTTCCTCAAAGTTTTGAAAATGGCATTACAGGGAAGTTTTTCAGTTGCAAAAGTGAATCCTATTTCCATTCAGCAAATCGAAACCATTCAAGATGAGCAATTTCGGGCTTGGACACAATTTCTGAATGAACATTCATTAATTCGCTATGCTTTAGTTACACCAGTGCAGCTTAACCATGATGCATTGCGTGAACTATATTGCAGTGCGGTTAACACTTCTGGACAGGACGGGTGTGCAATCACATATCGACTATTTGGTAGGTCGATTAGGGTCACTGAACGAGATGTTAATCGAATTTTTCATTTTCCTATGGAAAATCTTGTTTCTGATCCTACACCTGAACAGATTGAAATGTTCTTTCGTTTTATAAGGTACCAAGATGGCAATTTCAATACTGGTAATCTTTATAGAACGTTTTTAACCTAGTATTGGAATTTCTTCTTTCACCCTCTTAACCATGTTTTTTCCTCAGATAGAACAAATCAAGATCGAATACCTGAATTTATTCAGAAAATAGGGTATGCGGTCGCCAATAATTTGAGGATTAATTTTGGAAAAATAGTGCTTGGTCAAATCATTTTAAAAATGAAAAACTTGGGAACAAGAGATGTTCAGACTCAAAATGTCAAATGTCTATATCCAAGGTTTCTACAGCTAATATTAAATGATTTTTTGAATGATGAAGACAGGACACGCTTGGAAAATGGTCAAAAGGTGGAATGTTCTTCCATGAAGACGAATGTAATTAATTACATAAGCAAAAAGAAATATACGGATGTGCCTATAGTCTTAACTGAATATCTAAAGACTGTCCCACTTCCGTTGTTACCAAGATCAGTGAGAGCAAGTATACAACAAGGTAATATTTCAATCCCTGCTATTCCAACCTCTATATTCCCTGACTGTTGTGTCACAGGAAATACAATTTCTACAGCCCCCAGTGGCCATCTTACCTGACCAAGAGAAGGAAATCCCACCGACTCTAACACAGGTCCAAGAGCCCATTCTACAAATGCAAACACAGACACAACAAACTCCTACACCTCAATTGTCATTTAAACGATCAACCATCAACACTTTTGAGGAAGATAGTGCCTCAGCAGCACCACATAAGGAGTTAGTTACATCAGCAGCTCTACCTTAGTTTAAAAGAAGTAAACCAAATGAACCTGAGGTAACTGTAACTGTTAGTGAAACATTTCTTCCTTATCCAATGAGTGAAAATGTAAATGAAGTTGAATTGACGGGAGCAACTATCTTGAGTTCCATTTCACGGAACATAAGAGTGGTTGATGATCTTTCTAAAGTTAAATGCCTTCACAAGCATCCGAGGTGGAATTACCTACCTCAATAATTGCTGGTGAATCTTCCATTTTACGGAAAGGTCCATCGGTAGGTGATTCTTTTATGAACCAAGTGTCTTCACAGACATACGAGGGAAACTTGGGTTTTGTGCCATTTAATCGATTCAAGTTTAACCTCCCAGAGGGAAAATCTCTGGATCTCTTTCGAGATTTATCACTATTTACCAGTGGTCGGCAACTCACTTCACGCGAGGATGGAAGTTCACAAACTTTCATTGCACCATCCGTGACCTCTGAAAAAGGGGCTAGGATGATTTCAATACTGGGTTAGAAACGTTCTAGAAAGATAACCAGTATTGAAATTGCCATCTTGGTACCTTATAAAACGAAAGAACATTTCAATCTGTTCAGGTGTAGGATCAGAAACGAGATTTTCCACAGGAAAATGGAGAATTCGATTAACATCTCGTTTAGTGACCCTAATCGACCTACCAAACAGTCGATGTGTGATTGCACACCCGTCCTGTCCAGAAGTGTTAACCGCACTGCAATATAGTTCACACAATGCATCATGGTTAAGCTGCACTGGTGTAACTAAAACATAACGAATTAATGAATGTTCATTCAGAAATTGTGTCCAAGCCCGAAATTTGCAACTTATTCAACATGATGCATTCCAGGTTCAATTAAGTTCCATGACAACCCAATTTAGTCATGCAATCAACTCCTTGGTAAAGCCATCTTCGTCTAATTTACCAACTCCACATCCTACTTCTCTGGAGGATAATCCAACTGAGGGGGAGAAGGTGGATGATCAAGAAAAATCTACTAGGCGTAAGGGCAAGGAAAAGGTTGACACAGAATTAACTTTATTTTGGGAAAGGAAAAGCTAATGGGAGTATTAGTGCTATGCGGAAAGAAAGCAAGACAAACTTGAAGATTTGTTCAGTCTAGAGGAACAATTGTCTTGCACTTGTTCAAATTTTAGAAATCTGAAAATGCATATATGATCCAAAATGCGCTTTAATATTATTTATCTTTTATCCTAGTTGAGTTATATATGTCCTCTATTACATATTACATTATGCTTTACAGTTTATATATATTATTGAATATAAACCAATAAGTTTTTAATAGTAGTATAATAAAAACCAATAATTCTTATGGTACATGTATAATTACTATATTTATATGAACAAGCTATGAGTATAAATAAGGTTGTTATGTAATCAAATTGTAAGAAGAAGAGTTTTATTATTATGAACAAATTTTATTATCTTTTATCTTCTCTGCACTATTAGAGAATAAAAGAGAATAAAATTTGTTCATAATAATAAAACTCTTCTTCTTACAATCTGATTACATAACAACCTTATTTATACTCATAGGTTGTTCATATAAATATAGTAATTATACATGTACCATAAGGATTATTGGTTTTTATTATACTACTATTAAAAACTTATTGGTTTATATTCAATAATATATATAAACCTCTTATTTAGTATTTACTAAATAAAGTTCTTCATTATTTAACAATCCAAAACACGAAATGGCACCCCTTGGAAAAGCCAAAAAATTGGAAATTGCACCATAATGAGAATTTCTCTTATAAAATCTGTAACATGCCTGAGCCTACAGCCCATTGAAGCCATGGGTTTTGGATTTCTTTGGAATAGCATCCTCTCTTTATGAGCGCCTCTTGATCGGAAGCGCTAAAAAGCAGTAGTTTGTTGGTTCTTTTTTGTGAAAGGGTCGACCTGATCTGACTCATATTATAATTTATATTGTTGCCTCCAGTTTTAATTAAACTCTAATGCATCCATTAGTTGCTTTAATCCATGTTAGTTATGCCCATTGGTTGGCTCCCTGCACCCTTCTTTTAATAAATTATTCAATTATAATGAGCTTCTGAAATCAGAAGTTCAAATGATGTGGTAGTTTGAGAAAGGTTATCTGATCATTTAGTTGTGAAAAGATATACTGGACTTTTGCTGTTATTATGCTGCCAGTATCTGTGTAAATATAGGGGACGGTTTAAATTTTAATCGAACTTGTAGTGTAGTGGTTTCTTGAAGTTTATCGCGTATACTATGCAAGCTTGGCTTCACTTTAAAGCATGTAGTAGTACATGCTCTCTGACCAGATCTTGTTGTCCTATTGTTGTGTGTAAATCCAAGAAATCAGGAGAATTCTGTTCTACAAAGTGCCTGAGGCACGACAGGCAGGGCTACTGACAGATATTGACCGTGTAGAGCATGTAAGTTAGTTAGAGCAGCTACAACTCTTTTAAAAGAAGAATTATGTGTCAGCCCAAAAGTTGCATGCTGACTCTGGAATTTTGGTTACATTTAATTAACATATATTTACTTGGTAGGATTATAAGGTTCATCGAGATGAAATACATACAAAGCTTGTCGAAATAATGAGAGAAAGGTTGTTGTATCATTTTCGTAGTCTTCCACAAATTTTTGAGAGTTGGAACAGAACTGAAGATACTGATTCACAGCCAAGTATTTTTGCTCAGTCCATCACAAAGGTAACTGTTATATAGTATTGACTTTGGAGTTTATATGGTTCCTTTCATGCATTTCTTTGTCAATCTTTTGTTAGATTCCTTTGCTTTGCCCTGTACGGTTTGGCAGTTGGATAATTTTAGGTGAAGTAATGCTTTGGACAATAACTCAATATTTTCTTTGTTCCTCTTTAATTTCCTTTTCCACATAAAAAGATGAGAATGGATTGGATTGGGTTTTTTTTCAGAAGTATTGGTGGCTTTTTTACAACATAATTATTCGTCAAACTTCAATATGTTATATTGTTTTGGAATGCTAAATCTTAATTCAGACTACAGGCAGCGGGTAAAGCCATTATTAGCAAAATCAACACTCTGTCCCTGTGAATGATATGACTGGTTCATATCTTTGACACAAAACTGTTGAACATATTTTTTGTTTTAAGGGATGGAGGAATGATTGGTATCTGTTATTACTAATTGTGAACTTAATTAAGTATGCCAGAATACATTATTAAAATTGAAGTGAAGAATTTTGTTCAGAATAATAATCCTTTTGTTTTAAAACTTTTTCCTTTATGGCTAATTTCTTCTTCTTCTAAAACTTCAATACAATATAGTGTTTGCGGTGGTGACTTTATTTTATGTAAAGTATCTTGTAAAACCTGGTAGCTCCACATTACATGAACATCTTTCCTGAAATTGAAATTCGGGCTCATGGTGATGGTACAACATTAGATGACTTGCATGTTCATGATTATGGTACAATATTTGGTGGAGGACAGCTGAAAATGCTTTGATAATGAATACCTTTGTTTTTGAGTTAGATGAAGAAGCTTATTTGGGTTTGGTTTTTTGTATCTGTTGCAATTTGTCTTGCATAATTACTGCTTTAGCTGTTTATATTTACCTAAAACATATTGTTCATGGACCATTTGCAGGAAGTTGGCCATCTTCAACGTGTCCTATCACGAATTTTGCATGATGCTGATGTTAAAGCAATATTTAGGTATTTCCTCCAAAATTTACGTCATTGCTTATACTTATGGGGTGGATATTTTGTTTTCTCTATTTTACTTGTGAATAAATCTATTTGTCATTGCCTATTTTTCAGTTTGACTAGTTAACGGAATCACAACATATCGGTAAGTACTGATTATGGTTGTCCATTCTAAAATCATTGCCTACGAATTCTGTATTGGCTTTCTTTCAGAACTTTTTAAAACATTTGTAATTTGACTAATAGCAGATAGTAATTGAGGGATCTTTCCACTTAGAAAGTTAAATGTTTATCTATGAATGGCCAACTTCATAAAATAATTAAATTTTGATTTTCGTTACTGAGTGGCACTCGTAGCAGGTTTTCCTTCCTTTGTTGCAGTATACAGATTTCTGAGTTTCGAAAGTATCAAAATTTTCTGTATTAAAATGTCCCGTGGTGTTTCATATGCAGACAAGTGGTTGTAATCTTCCACAATCAAATTTCGGAAGCATATTCTAGATTAGAGATTAACACACCTCAAGCCAAAAATAGGTACACTATCTGTTACAACACTTCGTCACCTGATTTGAAGTTGCAAGTATTGTTGTTAAATAATTTTTTTCTCTGATTTGTGTGCTTCTTTACGTGCCAGGATGTACCGTGATGTTCAACACATTCTTGTTGCTTACTTTTATCCAAGTCCAAAGAGACGGATTTCATGTCTCTTTCAACATTTGCTTTATGACATTCGAAGCTGTTCATCATTTCTCTTTTCTGAATAATAGTCTTATCAGCCACTATTCCATGCTTCTTTGTCTTAGCTGCAGCCTTTGTCTTCCCCTTTGTAGGAGTTGAGCACCAGGCTCTTGCTTTTCTTTTTGTCCTTTTAGGTTTGAATGCCTTGGCATCCTTGTCCTTGACAGCATCTTCATTCAAGTTCATGACAATGTCTTTTTTAACTGTGTCCTTCATGACAGTATCTTCATTTGAGCTCTTGACAGTGTCTTTGTTGACAACATCCTTTTCAGCATTAAGGCAGTCAACATCAGACCTTAAGATATTTGCTTCCAAGGCTTCAAGAATGTCTATCTCCCCTTCATCTTTAGCATCAGCATCTTTCTTGTCAGTATTGGGAGTTTCTTCTTTTGTTTTCTCCTGAGTTTGACTTCCAGCAATCTCAGTAGTTGCCTTGGCACCATTTCCAGGTGCACCACATCCTCCTTTACCATCAGGTTCATCTTCACCATCATCAAGGGTGTCATCAAATGTGCAGCTTCCACCTTTTTCACTTCTTTTGGCATTTGCTTCAAAAATTAACTTCTTTACTTGAGAGCTATGATTTTCATCTCTCCTTACCAAAAGTTTGTGAATGTCCTTGACAGCCTTGACCTTTTCTTTGGTAATTCTGAATTTGAGAATGTGTCTCAGTACTGTCATAACTGAGTCAGTTTTTAACTTTGTTTCTCCATCCAGATGTAGAAAACCAATTTTCTTTACTCCTGCACTTGTAGTCATCCTGGAGCAAACACCATATTGATTGTCAATCACTTCTGGAAGTTTATCTTCAACAAGCCTCTTGATCTGTGCCAACAGACTTTCATTAAAGGTTGTTGAATTGGCCTTCACTTTTGTTGCTAAGGAATTTAAAATTCTTGATTGCAAGCTTTGCAGTAGTTGCATTGTGATGAATATTGAAATGTCAGATTTCAGATATACATCAATTGCCCATCTTTTCTCCAAGTTAACTTTCACAGAGATACTTATTATTTTATCCTTCAGTATTGTTGACAGTTTGTTATAAACTTCTCCTGCTTCTGTGATTGAGTTATCCACCAACATACTGAATTCTTTATCCTTGTTGTTCAAAGTACTCTCCATGTAGCTAACCATCATTATTCCTGCTTCATCTGGGATGTACTCACTTTCATCAGATCAGGTGGCTCCAGTTGTCAGATTTATGTACTCAGGTATCTTATCTTTGCCTTTACCCAATCTGTTTTGCTCCTCATGTTCTCTCCATTGTTTTTCCAGTGGAGTTTCCATGATTTCTGAAGTTGGCTCCTTAATATTCAGAGGAGGCAGTATTGGTCTTTCAGATTTTTGAGTTTCCTGTAATTGCTCCATTACTTCTTTAGTTACCAATATTGGCTCACCATCCATTTCATGTTCAATAAGATCACCATCTCCAGAAGCTTTCAGCTCTTCACCAAAGTTTCTTTCTTCCTTCTCCTCTGGCTCCCCCTCACTCTCTTCTCCATCTTCAACTTGTACCTGCTCCCCCTTACTTCTTGACTCCCACTTGCTTGCTGCTTCCGCTTGTTTCTCCTTCTCTACCACTTTGTCTGAGGTATTTGGATCTACCACTCTATTCTGATCTACCACTTTCTCCCCCTTAGTTAAGTTGACAATACTAAGAGTAGCAGACAATGATAGCAGAGTCTGTTGAATCTCAGCAAAACCAGTAGCTACCATAGTGGACAAATTGTCAATTTTAGCTTCAATAGATGCACATCTGTCCTAAAGGGATTTCAACCTTGAATCAGCTTGTTTAGAAGGACCACCAAATCTTAACCTTTTTGGAGGCAAAGGAAAAGATTGGGGCAAGGAGGCTGTTGGGGTTCTCACACTCTCATTGTTTTTTTGAGTGATCTCATTACTCCTCACAGTTGAACACTCAAGGCCTAGAGCCTGTTTGCTAAGGTTTCTCTCTTTTTCACTCTGGACATGCTCAAGTCCCTCTCCTTTTGCCAGCTCATTTGGCTACCTCTCATTTTATGCTCACCTCTCTTTTCTTTTATCTCTCTTTTCTTTTTCACACCCTCACTCAACCTAGATGCATGGGTATGAGCAGTACTAACATGCATTGAAAGAGAAGGTTTAGATTTTACCTTTTTGAAAGAGGATATTGGCACATGATCTTCATCAGAAGCATCTTCAACAATGACTGCATCTTGATCAAGCTGTGTAGAGGTGACAACATCTTTATCCAAAAGTTTACTGTCAGCAGGTGGGATGACAGCAACTTTGGTTGTGTCTTTGACAGCAGCTGAGGCTGTGATAGAAACTTCCTGAGGGTAAGTTGCTTTGTGGAGATCAATCATGATGCTGGATGTTTCAATATCTGGCAGAATTTCATTATGATCTAACTCCGTGTTTGAGAGAGTGGTGTCCATCACACTTTGAGCAATGGGTTCTTGTAAACCACTTGATGGGGGCTCATCCATGATAACAGATGGATGATCAAAACCTGAAGGGTTGGTACTGTCCCCTTCTCTAGGTTGTTGAGAAGAAACAATTGATGGATTAGAGAATAAAGAAGGTGACGGTGTAGAAGAGAATGTTGGCTGTTCCACATGGGTAACTTGTGGAACATCAATAGTAGGAGTTTGATCCTCACTGTGCCCTATCTCTATGTGTGTTTCTACAAGTGTAGGCTTCTCATGAGTGAGTTCATGAGTTTGTGCAGACTCTTTACAAGATGCCCTGGGAGACAAGCCAATTTCAATAGATACTCCTTGTTGAGAAGAGGCATCTAGGGATGTGTTTGATTCCCTTTTATCCTCCACAGCCTTTTGTGACACTGTGGGGTGGCTGACAGTGGCTTTGGCTCTCTTAGCTCTCTTCTTCTTAGACTCGAGAGGAACCACTGTGGGTTCACTTTCACAAACATCCTTATTTGCTGCATCAAGTGCAGTTTCTCCCTCAACACTCTTACAGCTACCTTCAACACCAGTTTCCAAGGGTCTTTTCTTGGATTCTTGCAGGGCTATTTTTGTGGCTTTTGGTAGTCTAGAAGGTCTGACTTGTGTAAATTGAGTAGAATGAGGGTTGACTGAATTTGGGCTTAATTCAACTTCATTTTCAAGAGAGAAAACAGTATACCCAGAGGGCAATGGAAAATCAAGGTTGGGCACTTGATCAACCATATGCTGTGTAAAACAGAGCGGAATATATGCATTTAAATTCTGTGAATTCAGTGTAGTGTGTGTATTTCTTTTCAAAACATTGCATTCCATTGTGAGAGATGCATTTTCATCAATTCCACACAAAGAATTTATACACATCATGAGAAAGCGGGGAAAGATATGTACCTTTTTGCCTAGGGCAGATTTGAACTGTCCCGTGAGCAGCTTTCGAACATCCACTTTGTACCCATGAACAAGTGAGTGAGTGAGTTTCTTGATGTAGGTAAGGATTTCATTCCACCCAGAGGTCTTTGTTGAGAAAACCTTTACCATTGCATCAATAATCATGCTCCACTCTTTTCTTAGATATTTCCTGTCCATTTCTCCAGTTGGGTACTAGCTTGAAATTCCTTCTTCATGAACAGGGCCAGAATACCCAATTTTCAAGAAGAACTTCTTTATGGTTTCATCACTTGCAAGCTCCTGGTATGATTCATTTTCTTGTTGTCCAATTCCTAGAGCTTCATTGATGCCCTTGATTGTGAGAATGTAGGTAGTGTTGTTGATTTCAAAATTTATGGACTCACTACCAGCATTTCCTTGAACAAAGGCTGTTTTCCAGAATTGTTCAAGTCTGTCTAGGTCCAAAGAAGGGGTAGAGGTTATAGCACGACCTAGATAGGACTTGTTCATGAAGGATACAAGTCCTTTGAAACCTTCACCAGCATCTCCAGCAGAGAGAATACCAGCAAAGTTTGTTTGAGAAGAGGATTGTTTGGGTGTCATTTTTGCTTTGAGATTTGGGAGAGAGAGATTTAAGCTTTTGAGAGAGAGATGCTCTGTTGAGGGTTATGTGTTTGTGTATTTGATAATTGCTTATATGAGAATAACAACTGTTTTACTGAAGAGGGAAAAGTAACTTTGTCTTAACCCATTAAATGTTCACGTGGTGTAGTGGGTAGTTACTTTTTAGTGGCTGTAAATCATGAAGGTAAAAATCCCAATTTCAGCGGTCCACTAACTCTTGACAGTGACCTGTGCGCTGGAACAACTTGTTAGTAATCTTGGAGTGGTGACAGTATGTTTTGCTTGACAGTAACATTGGCGTGAGAACATGCTGTCACCATTAAGTAATTTATAAAGAATTTTCTTTAAAAAAAATCTCATGACAGCGCCTTTCCTTGTTGACAGCAAGTTGTGCGGAAATTCCAAACGTCATGGGTTTTAAATGAATTTTATCTATTACTTAATTAAAATTACCAATTAGCATTTTAATCAATTAGAGCACATATTCGTTTCAGACACACATTCACATATACACACATGCATACATGCATTTACCCAACAGATAACCAAGGTAAGTGAATAAAGTGAAGAGACAAGCAAGAACACTGAAGAAGATGAAACGATGAACTTTTCATTAAAAAAAACTTAAAATCAATACATAAAAAGTTCAAAAAAAAACATCAATTTTTATTAAGCTCAGAAAGAGCTTCCTTCAGCAGGTCCTCGATGACCTTCTCCACATCTTCCTCCTTTGAGATCCCTTTCATGTCTAAATAAGCCTAAAGATTATCTAACCATGGATCCCATGGGTTCTCAGCAGCAGCAGCTTTCTCGGTTTTCTCTGGCACCTTCCTGGGCATTTCTTCAACCTGATTTGAGACGGGGGTCTCAGAAGTTGAGATCTCTGAAGCTTTCCTCTTACTCATTCTCTAGAGTCTCTAAAGTGTGTAATGAGAAAATAAGGGTTTGGCCTCGGGTTCATTTATAGCACACTAGGAGACGCTACAGTTTCCCACACGCTTCCTTTTAATAAAGTATTTAACTTTAAAAGAAAAGGAACTGACAATTACCCTGGGTCATTTCAAATGACACGATTAATTATCATTGGCACGCGTGTGATTTAAGTTAATGTCACGTGACTACTCATTACATAAGTTAAAATACGCTTGTAATTTCAATTTAGCATAGCCATAGCAGACATGCTGTCAATAACAAGTAGTACATAAGACAGTAACTTCTCATGACAGCAACATTGAAGGCTACTGTCACGAGCTGCAAATTAACACCTTGAAAATGTAAAAACTAGTAAGTTAACATACCAGATTTAGCATTCCCAATTCACTTACCAACCTGTTGAAGATTGCTTCATCCAATGGATTGGTGAAAATGTCTGCAAGTTGCTTTTCCGTAGGAATGTAAAACAGCTTCACAGTTCCCTTTTCAACATGTTCCCTTATGAAATGATGCCTTATATCAATGTGCTTTGTCCTGGAATGTTGAACTGGATTGTCTGAGATGGCTATGGCACTAGTGTTATCACAGTAGATAGGAATGTTTGATAACTCTAAACCATAATCCAAAAGCTGATTCTTCATCCAAAGAATTTGAGCACAGCAACTTCCAGCTGCAATGTATTCAGCTTCTGCAGTTGAGGTAGATACATAATGTTGCTTCTTGCTAAACTATGACACTAATCTTCCACCAAGAAATTGACAGCTTCCTGTTGTGCTTTTTCTATCAATCTTGCATCCAGCATAGTCTGAATCGGAATATCCAACTAGATCAAATCCAGTGTCTTTAGGATACCAAAGGCCTAAATTTGGAGTGCCTTTCAAGTATCTAAAGATTCTCTTAATAACAATCAAGTGTGACTCTTTTGGATCAGCTTGAAACCTTGCATAGAGACATGTAGCAAACATTATGTCTGGTCTGCTAGCAGTTAGATATAGCAGTGATCCAACCATGCCTCTATAAGTACTAGAGTCCACTTTCTTTCTTTTAGGATCTAGATCCAGTTTGGTTGCAGTAGAGATAGGTGTCTTGGCAGGTGGTGCATCTTCCAAGTTGAACTTCTTGAGCAGTTCCTTGACATATTTTGCTTGACAAATGAAAATTCCATCACACTTCTGGTAGATCTGCAGGCCAAGAAAGAATGATAGTTCTCCCATCATACTCATCTCATATTTGTTCCTCATAAGAGATGAAAACTTCTCACACAGCTTTCATTTGTAGAACCAAAGATTATGTCATCAACATAGACCTGTACTAGAATGATGTCCTTGCCATGATGTTTGTAGAATAGTGTTTCATCCATAACACATCTTATAAATTGATTCTTGAAAAGAAAGGTAGAGAATGTATCATACTAATCTTCCACCAAGAAATTGACAGCTTCCTGTTGTGCTTCTTCTATCAATCTTGCATCCAGCATAGTCTGAATCGGAATATCCAACTAGATCAAATCCAATGTCTTTAGGATACCAAAGGCCTAAATTTGGAGTGCCTTTCAAGTATCTAAAGATTCTCTTAATAACAATCAAGTGTAACTCTTTTGGATATGCTTGAAACCTTGAATAGAGACATGTAGCAAACATTATGTCTGGTCTGCTAGCAGTTAGATATAGCAGTGATCCAACCATGCCTCTATAAGTACTAGAGTCCACTTTCTTTCTTTTAGGATCTAGATCCAGTTTGGTTGCAGTAGAGATAGGTGTCTTGGCAGGTGGTGCATCTTCCAAGTTGAACTTCTTGAGCAGTTCCTTGACATATTTTGCTTGACAAATGAAAATTCCATCACACTTCTGGTAGATCTGCAGGCCAAGAAAGAATGATAGTTCTCCCATCATACTCATCTCATATTTGTTCCTCATAAGAGATGAAAACTTCTCACACAACTTTCATTTGTAGAACCAAAGATTATGTCATCAACATAGATCTCTACTAGAATGATGTCCTTGCCATGACGTTTGTAGAATAGTGTTTCATCCACAACACATCTTATAAATTGATTCTTGAAAAGAAAGGTAGAGAATGTATCATACCAAGCTCTAAGGGCTTGCTTCAAACCATAAAGTGCCTTGAATAGCTTGTAGACAAAGTCATACAACTCAGAATCTTCACATCCAGGTAGCTGTTCAACATACACTTCCTTATCTAGATTTCCATTAAGAAAGACACTTTTGACATCCATTTGAAATACCTTGAAGTTGCAGTGTGCAGCATAGGCTAGAAATATTCTGATAGCTTCAAGTCTGGCAACAGGTGCAAATGTCTCATCATAATTTATTCCCTCTTGTTGACAGTATCCTTGGGCCACTAGCCTTGCTTTGTTTCTTGTCACATTTCCACTTTCATCCAACTTGTTTCTGAAGACCCATTTTATGTCAACAACTGATTTCCCTTTAGGTCTTGGTACTAGTTTCCACATTGATTCTTTCGAATTGGTTGAGCTCCTCTTGCATAGCTATCACCCAATCAGAATCTAACAATGCTTCATCAATTGTCTTTGGCTCAATTTGTGATAGAAAACAGGAGAGCATGCTGTCAGGAGAGACATTTCTTCTAGTCCTTACTCCAGTGGAAGGATTGCCAATGATTAAATCAGAGGTGTGATCCTTGTTCCATTTAGTGGATCTGGGCAAGCTTCTATTTTTTCTGCTTGATCAGTTCCTTCTTGAGGAATTGATTCTTCCACATTGTTGTCTTCTCCATGTTCTTCAAGATCTCCAGAATCACCATCAGCTTCATGATTAGATGTAATTGTTTGTGACTGAGCTGGAGCTTGATTAATGTTATTTGTGTTGACAGTATTTCCTCCAAACTCAAGAGTTTGAGTACAAGAAGGTTCTTCAGTAACAATTTCTTCTTCTTCCAAGTATCCTTGATTCTCAAATCTCAGAGGCTGCATCTGACCATCTTCTTACAGTCCAAGAAACTTGGTTTCATCAAATGTGACATTCACACTTTCTTCAATGACTTTGTGTTCTATGACATAGACTCTATAGCAGTCCTTTCTAATCCATATCCCATGAAAATGCCTTCATGTGCTTTAGCATCAAACTTTCCTTTTCTTTCATGGTTGTCTATCATTATTAAACACTTGCTTCCAAATACATGAAAGTGTTTGACAATAGGTTTCTTTCCAGTCAACAGATAGTAAGGAGTGTTCCCATGAGTCTTGTTGATTAAGGTTATGTTCTGTGTGTAACAAGCTGTGTTGATAGCTTTTACCCAGAAATATGTTGGTAATTTTGCATCATTCAACATAGTTCTTGCAGCTTCAATGAGAGTTCTGTTCTTCCTCTCTACTACACCATTTTGCTGTGGTGTCCTAGAAGCAGAGAATTGTTGAACAATTCCGTCATCTTTGCAGAAGTTTCCAAGAGTAACATTTCTGAACTCAGTTCCATTGTCACTCCTTAGAATTTGAACTTTTGCATTAGAAGTTCTATCAAGAACCCTGATGTGATCAATGATCTCCTAAGCAACTTCATCCTTTGATTCTAGGAACTTTACGCGAGTGTACCTAGAATAGTCATCTACCATGACTAAGGCATATCTCCTAATTATTACACATTAACTGGTCCAAAGAGATCCATATGAATCAGTTTGAGTGATTCAGTGTTGGTGTTTAGCTACTTTGACTTGTGCACAGATCTTCTCAATTTTCCCATTTGACAGTCCTCACACAATCCTTCTTGACAGAATTCTTATTGAGGTAGTCCTCTCACCAGCTCCTTCTTCATTAGAATATTCATGGTCTTGAAGTTGAGGTAGGAGAGCTTCTTGTTCCAAAGCATGCTTTCACCAACTGTTGCCTTACTATAGAAACAATAAACCTTGTCTTTATTAGCAAAGTTTAAGTCTGCCACGAACAAGCTTCCTTTTCTGACTCCCTTCAAAGAAAGGCTTCCATCCTTCTTGTGATAGATATTGCAGACCATCATATCAAAATCAACCTTAAATCCTCTGTCACTGAATTGGCTGACACTGAGCAGGTTGTGCTTCAATCCATCCACAAGAGCAATATCTTCAATGGCAACATTTCCAATTTTCAAACAACCATATCCCACAGTGTAACCTTTGTTGTTGTTTCCAAAAATTATGATTGGGCCAGCTTTCTCAACATAGTGTGATAGCAGGGCTTTATCACCTATCATGTGTCTAGAACATCCACTGTCGATGATCCACATGACTTGTTTCTTTTTCTTGCCCTGCAAAACAGATGATATTTAATTTGCATCTGGTACCCAATCCTTGTTGGGTCCTGCAGTTACAGCATCACATTTTATATCATCATTTATCACATTCGAATCAACACTTAACACATGTTTGTAAGAAACCAAATGAGAACAAGGTTAATGCAACCAAGGTTAAAGGTAACTTACACAGAACCCCCATTATGCAAAGAACTATGAATGTTTGTAGTAACATTGATTGTTAGGATTTATGGGTGATAGCTTAGAGACAACTTAACTAGTACTTAGTTTTATTTGTATAGACTAAGTAGAACATACTGTCATAGCCATAGTGTGTCTTTGTAATCGAATAAACTACTGTCATGTAATAATTGTATCTCTTGGAAGAAGTTCATACATTTGTTCAAGCCTCAAGACATATATAAGGAAGACAGAAAGAATAAATGTTACTGTCACAACATTAACAGTAAGGTTACAAGAAGACAACATGTTGTAAGATCACGGCAGCAAGTTTCATCGAACAACATTGGCGAAAACATGAAGACAACAACATTCTCATACTTTCACAGCAAGTTTGAAAGTCCCGACAACATCATCGGCGGGGACTCATACTGTCATCCAAGGAATATTCTCATGACAGCAAACTTGACGTCAAAGGTTACTGTCTCAATGGAATATTTGAATTGGGGATTTATCTCAGTCAAACCTGTGACAGTTTAGATGTTCAAGAAACAGATTTGCTACATTTTGTCAAAGATTGTAGCAGACCTGCAAGACTACGACCGAAGCTTGAGAGATCACAAGATGAAGCTCGATAATTCAAGACTACGACCCAGATTGCTTTATGCTTAATGATAGTCTGTTTGTATAGCATTTTGGGAAAGTCATATGGGTGTGCAATTTGTAAGGAGCTGCCACTTGAAAATGATAGTGGCTCCACAACCCATGTGATAGAGATGTTAGAGAAGATTAGTCTTTATAGATAAACGTCTCTCATTCTTTCTGTAATCGATTCAAGAAGTCGAAGCTTGAGAAAATACTTTTTCTCGAGGTTGTAGCAACACTTCGCAAAATAAATAAAACATTTATTTTGTGAGAACATCTTGAGTTACTACTTGTGTTTGCATTTCCTGTATACATAGTTTACAATCTTTATCATTGTTGTTGAGGTAAAGATTTGGAATTATCTATATTGCATTTAACCCCCCCTTCTGCAATATACTCCGGGACCAACAACTGGTACCAGAGCAACAGATTGACATACAAATCTGAGATCATGACGAGTATACAGAAGTCAAGTGGTATCAAGATTCCAGTATTTGATAAAGAGAACTACAATTTTTGGAAAAGAAAAATCTTTTTATTTATCAAAGCTGCACATCCATTGTATTTAGGAATTCTGGAGAATGGCCCCTTCGTTCCGAAGAAAGAAGTAGTTGCTGCCACTGTGAATGGTGAAGTAATTCCAGCTCATTGGGTTGCTAAGAGACCCTCAGAATACACAGAATCTGAGAAAGAAAAGGTAGCCTTGGATGACTACTTACAACTCATCTTGCTTGACTCTCTCACACTGGACAAAGCCATGTGTGGAAATGTTATGGGATGCTCATCTGCTAAAGAGACGTGGAGTAAGATAGAGTTGCTGTGTGAAGGAAGTGAAGAGGTCAGAGAAAACCAAAGACAAATTCTTGTATCACAATATGAAGCTTTTATGGCCAAGCCTGGTGAAGAGCTCACTCACATGTTTGAAAGATTCGGTAAGCTAATAGTTGAGTTACAAATTCATGGAAAGTTCTATGACAAAAAGGAGATTAAAGTCAAGTTTCTACTCACTCTTCCTGAGCACCTTGAGCACAAAATCACTGCCATAAGAGAAGGGAGAAACTTGAATGATGTTTCTCTTAAGACCCTCTATGGTGTAATTAAGTCATATGAACTTGAACTCTTTCATAAGAGAGCTATTCAAACTGGAGCCAAAGGAAAGATGGCAAACATGTCTAGTGCCCTTGTAGCTCAAGAGCCACTTGTTTCTCTGCCAAGTGAACCCTCACAAAGTTCACAACCAACACAAGTGCCATCTCTGAAGATTGAGGAGGTGTTGGATGTTGAGGAAAAAGTGGTTCTACAGCTCAAAGATGTTGAAGATGAAGACTTCTATTCATTTGAAGAGATTGAAAGCATGGATAATCCAACCATGACATATATGGCTAAAAGATTTAGAAATATAAAGTTCAGAAGAGATAAGCCATATAAGCCAGAGGGTCAGACATTTAAGTTCAACAAGGGAAACTCTTCAAAAGCTGGTGGTGGTGCCACAAGAGGAGGATACAAGACAGGAATGGTGGATAGGTCAAAGTTCAGATGTTACAACTGCAATGAGCTAGGTCATTTTGCCATAGAGTGCAGAAGGCCAAAACAGAATCAAAGAATGGAGAAAGGGTCTGGAAGTCAGTTTAAAAGAAATCAAGGAAGAGCATATGTGGCTGAAGGAAAATGCTGGGATGACTCTGATGATGAGGAAGAAGAAGAATATGTAAATCTAGCTCTCATGGCTAGATCTGATGATGAAGCATCAAGCTCCTCAAATCAGGTACCATCTATCATTTTACTTGATATGTCTAAAACTGAGTATAAGCAAACTATTGAAGAATTAAGTGCTGAGATGTTCAACATTCATGTTAGTTTATCTGCTGCTAATGAAGAAATTGTTAAGTTAATTGAACAGAATGAAACACTCAGATCTGAGAATGAAATGCTTTTGCTTAAAACCAGTCCATTAGATTCACTAGCTCAAGAAAATGATCGACTAAAAAATGATATTGTCTGTGCTAAGGAGATAGAAGAATTCCTAAGAAATCAAATTGCTGAAAATTAATTTAAGCTTAAGGCATTTAGAAATTCTTCTAAGTTAGTTCAGGAATATCATGAGAATCACACTGAGAACCAAAAGGTTGGAATAGGTTTCGACTATGGTAGGAGGCCTGGTAAGGCAACTGTGATTGATGATTGTTCAGATGGTGATGCTGTCAAACCTCATATTCTCAAGAGAGTTTGTAAACCCATTTTCAAAACTGTTCAAGCTGATTTTGATGAGAATTCCTTGCTCATCAAACAAGAGCTTCGTGATGAAGATGAGTGCATTGACAGCACATCTACTGAAAGGAAAACAACTGTCAAAATCCCCATAACAGAAACTTTACCAAGTAATTAGACAGAATGTTCTAAAGAAGCTGTCAACAAGGATAAGACAAAAACTTTCAAAGATACAGTCAAGAGAGTACCTAGGACAGCAACTTCCAAACCTACTGTCAAGACAGCAGGTATGAAAGGTACTGTCAAGGGTAACTCGACAGCAACTTCAGGACATACTGTCAACACAGATGCTTACAAGCCTAAGAATAGGAATGGCAAGTTAGGAATTGATAAGAAAAATGGCTATGCTTATGTCAAGAATGCCCCTAGGAAGCTTTACAATAATTGTGGATCCTCTCAACACTTTACAAAATAAATAAAACATTTATTTTGTGAGAACATCTTGAGTTACTACTTGTGTTTGCATTTCTTGTATAAATAGTTTACAATCTTTATCATTGTTGTTGAGGTAAAGATTTGGAATTATCTATATTGCATTCAACCTCCCCCCCTTCTGTAATATACTCCGGGACCAACAGTTGGTAATGAGGGGACCCATTGATAATCCAATGTATAGAAGACATTGTAATGCAACTACTTCCATGCTAATATACGTTTCTATGGAAACATTTAAGTCTATATGGAGTGTATGTAATCTTGAATGGATGATTATATGTTGTGTAGTTCAGTTATTTGGTTTGAGCACTTTAACTTCAAATGATACAGGTAAAAAATCATTAATTAGATTGCCAAGACGAACATTAGACACCAAGACTGAAAGACAATTCACCATGTAGTCGATGGGTGTCTAGTCCAGATATATTGTTTACTAGTTTTTTCCTTAAGAAATTTAGTACTACCTACATCCTTCTGTAATTTTAGTAGATGTTTGTTTGGAAACTATACCCTAAACTTACTTTACCTAATATTGGAGCAAACACAAAAGGAAATGTTTTATTTTTGATAATAAAATGAACTAAATAAATTGAAATCCGGTAAGATTGTTGTTTCCTGAATCAGTGAAGTTGTAAAGTTTTATGTTTACATGCCAATAGTAATCGAAATGGTTGCAGCTTTGTTAACATATTATTATTGATGTAATATGAAAAACTATCGTAATTATTATTATTAGCAAAATATGGATAGCTGCCTTATTATATTTTTTATCTTTACTATTGATTAGGTGTTGTCTATATAAACGTAAAATAGTTGAGGCTTATGTCTCAAATGTTTAATAATTTGAGAGACTGTCTTATCATGGAATGAAGAACCAAGGTTATTAACAAAGATTACTAATTAAGGAGACAAACAAACAACTATGACATTGCGTTGATATTGAGTTTGTGGAAGAGACTGTCTCAAACTAAACTAATACTATGTTTGTGGAAGAAAATTTTCGAAGACAAAAATTCGTGGGACATTCTAGATTTTCAAGAACAATGCTATGAATTTATGTGTATGGAATCGAAAAATATATGACTTTTGTGAATATATTTGAGGGATTAACAAGATTTGTAAGTTTATGGGGGGGGACCAAATATAATATAAAATCAATTTTACTGCATAAAATTTTTATAAGAGAGTAACCATGACCATCCCATACCCTCCATTAAATCCGTCTCTGGGTGGGAGCAAATATCAATCATTGTCAATTTGAAGTTGCAAATATCAGTCATTGTCAATTTGTCTTTCTCTTATTTTTGGAAGCTGTTTTATGTAAGAGAGTGTAGAAGGACTTTCAGCACATTCTTAAAATACATAAAGATCACTGCCTACGACCTAATTATATCTGAGACCAGATTGGTGGAAGACTGATGAGATTATTAGTACAAAGACTTTCTGCGAAGATGGTTGATAATAGTCAATGTATAATTGTACATTGATTATACCTCTAAGCAACCAGTTTTACAGAAATCTGATGGTGTAATAGAAGCTTTCAACATGTATTAAGGTTACAGGAAACTAGTAGATAAACGTGTGCTGGCTTGGTTGGTTGGTTATGAGGGAACCACTGATAATGCAATGTATCGAAGACATTGTAATCCAACTACTTCCATGCTAATATACATTTCTACGGAAACATTTAAGTCCATATGGAGTGTATGTAATGTTGAGTGGATGATTACAACTTGTGTACAGTTCAGTTATTTGATTTGAGCACATCAACTTCAAATGAAACAGGTGAAAAAAAATTAGTTAGACTGCCAAGACGAACATTGGACACCAAGACTGAAAGAAATTATTATGAAGTCGAGGAAGTCGAGGGGTGTCTAGTCCAGATATATTTTTTACTAGTTTTTTCCTTAAGAAATTTAGTACTATACGTACATCATTTCACAATTTTAATAGATGTTTGTTTGGAAACTACACCCTAGACATACTTGACCTAATATTGGAGCAAACACAAAAGGAAATGTTTTATTTTTGATTATAAAATGAAGAAATAAATTGAAATCCAATAAAAATCATTGTTTCCTGAATTAGTGAAAGTTATGAAGTTCTATGTTTATATGTCAATAACCAGAAAGCTTGCAGCTGTGTTTACATATTATTATTGATGTAATACGAAAAATTACCATAATTATTATTAGCGGAATAGGGCTAGTTTCATTATTATATTAGTTATCTTTGTTATTGATTAAGTGTTGGCTATGTAAATGACCATTATATTGTAAAAGAATAGAGGTTAGAGAATTTGAGAGGCTATCCTAACATGGTATCAAGAGCCCAAAATAATTATTAACGAAGATTAGAATAAGACAAACAATCGACGATGATACTATTTTTTTTATAAAGCATATTTTTAAAGAAGGTACTGTATTTTTTCAGTAGAAGGATTCATCAGCGTCTCTTACCACACACCATTCAACTGAGTATTCAAATCGGAGGCCGGATGATTTTCAAAATTCGGTGTTTGTCCTCGTTTTCTCTTAAAATTTCATACTTTTGTAATTAATTTGCTATATGTTACGACTTCTCTTAGTTCTTCAAGATAGAGTAGGAAAGTTGAAGTTTATTTATTATATCTGTTAATATTGAGTTGCGGAAAGAAAAGCTAATATGTTTGTAAGTAGGTTATTAATTATCACATTGTTATTGATTTGTTCCATATAATTAACTTTAGACAAACTAGGTGTTGAAGATATTATAAGATCCAGATAAGCCCAACTTGTAGAAACTTGAGGTTTTAAAAGAAGTGATAACTTGCTATTTGAACTCCAGTGGGAATAGTTACCGAGCTTAATTGTCTTCTACTCCCAGTATTCTCATTAATAAAATTGTACTACTCATGATGAACTTAAAAATTGGAGAAAGCTACCTACTAATTAAAAATCAGATGGTATGGTCGACGAAAAGGGGTTTGGAAGCACAAAGATGATATATAAGTTAGACTACCAAGACGAACATTGGACACCAAGACTAAAATTCAATTCACCATAAAGTCGAGAGGTGTCTAGTCCAGATATTTGTTTAATAGTTTTTTTTCCAGAAATTTAGTAAAATACGTACATCATTCCGTAATTGTAATAGATGTTTAGAAACTATACCCTAGACATACTTGACCTACTATTTGAGCAAACACAAAAGGAAATGTTTTCTTTTTGATAATAAAATGAAGTAAATAATTTGAAATCGGTAAGATAGTTGTTTCCCGAATAAGGGAAAGTTGTAAAGTTTTATGTTAACATGTCAACCGGAAAGCTTGTAGCTAAGTTAACATATTATGATTTATGTAATACGGAAAATTACCATAATTATTAAATATTAGAGAAATAGGGCTAGTTTCGTTATAATATTAGTTATCTTAATTATTAATTAGGTGTTGACTATATAAACGACCATTATATTGTAAAACAATTGAGGCTTATGTCTCCAATGTTGAATGAGAAGAGAATTTGAGAGACTATCTTATCATCGTATCAAGAACCTAGGTTGTTTACGAAGATTATAAAGAAGAAGACAAACAAACGACTATGATACTAATTTTTTTAAAAAGCAGATATTTAAAGAAGGTACAGTTTTATTTCAAGAAAGGATTCATTGGCGTATATTAAATACACATCTTTAGCTGAGTATTCAAATCGGATGCCGATTGATTTCCAAAAATCGGTGTTTATGATTGTTTTCTCAAAAAATTTCATACTTTTGTAATTGTTTTGCTATATGTTGCGACTTCTCATAGTTCTTTTACAGGCAACATCATCTGCAAAGGTTAAAGACCCTTCCTTTGGTTATTTTGATCAATTGTGGCCTACTAATCTAGTAGAAGCTCATGATCTGGGTCTTGATTCTCTGAATTTCACGTTTATTCAACTGCTTCAAGCAAATGACAGAGAACATGCTCTTGAGAAAGCTACACCTTTGCATCTTGATTTCAAAAATCAGATTGATGATACTACTTCTACTCATTCGGATGCTGAATCTGAAGAAAATGAGACATTTACTTATTGGGATGAAGATTTGCCTACTAAAGTTGCTCATATTCAATTTGTTACTGATCCTGACTCTTTTACACTTATCAGACACATTGGTAAAATTGAGAGAACTAGAGCTAAGGACAAATTGGAATTCTTTAACAAGTATGGAATCTATCCAGACGAAGTATCAGATCCTACAGCATTAGCTCATGCTAAGGGAATTACTGAATTCTGTTATCAAAGTGAGTTTCTTGTTGATTCTCATAGAATTTCGGATGCTGATCTTATCAAAGTAAGCAGGTTGAAGTTTATTTATTATATCTATTAATATTGTGTTGCAACAAGAAAAGAAAACATGTCTGTAAGTGTTAACATTTTGTTAAGATGTAATACGTGAAGTTACCGAAATTAATATTATTATTAGGAAAAAAGGGATAGTTTCCATTAGTATGATTAGGTATCGGCTATATAAACGATAATTATATTATAGATGAAATAAGGCTTATACCTTCACGATCAAGTAAGATGAGTATTTGTGAATATTTTATCATGGTATCAAGAGCCTAGATTATTAAAAAAGATGATGATGAGGCGAAACCACAACAACGATAATGATTAGTTTTTGGGAGAGACTGTCTCAATCCAAGGACGATGCGATGACTTACAACAAGATCAGATGATCAATTTCAGTTGAAAACAATGATGATTTACAACAAGAACAACGACAACCCAACAATTATTTCTCGATAGGAAACAACGACACGATGATCGTTTCTTGATGAAAATGATAATAAACGATGACGATGAGTGATGACGACGACCTACGATCGTTATCTTAATTGAAAACAACGATAATGACTACTTTCAATATTATTATTTTAATATTTTTCTTACTATTTTGCAAACTCTCGATACTTATTGTTTAGAGTATCTTGAGTTTGAAGGGGGATGTTAACATTTTATTATGATATGATACGGGAAATTATCGTAATTATTATTATTAGGACAAAGGGGATAATTTCCATTAATACGATTAGTTTTGCCTATATAAATGATCATCATATTATAAAGAAAATAAGGCTATGCCTTCAAGATTGAATAAAATGAGTATTTGCGAATATTTTATCAAAAAGCAAGTTATTAATCGTCACATTGTTATTGATTTGTGCCATATAATTAACTTTAGACAAATAGGGAGGGCTAAAAATTCATCCGACCTTATGACATCAATTGGTGTTAAAGATGTAATAAGGTCCAATTAATCCCAACTCTTACAAACTTGGGTTTTAACAGAAGTGGTAATTATCAAAATTCTAGTGGAAAGAGTTATCGAACTTAAGTATCTTCTACTCCCCGTATTAATTCTCATTAATTATATTGTACAATTGTGAAGTCAAAAATTGGAGAAATGCCACCTAGTATTTAAAAATTAAATGGTTTGGTCGATCCAAAAAGGAATTTTTGAAAGCGTAAAAATGATATATGATCCGGTAAAATCCAAATTTATAGGAAAACTATAACTTGACGTATCATGTGAAGTCCCTAGTTCATCCACTATAACTTGGAAGTCCCTAGTTCATCGACGGACGATTTTGAGGATTTTAATGCCCAATGCAAACATTTTTATTGGGCCCCTTCTTCAAAAAATTGTTAATTTAAAAGAAAATTAACCTTGTTTTGGGATTTAAAATTAAATGAATCAGTGCACAAACAACACACAACATATTGTCCTTCTCAAGTATTAAAAAATTATAAAATTGCAAATATATAGAAATTTATACTTATGAAACAATACAATCAACAACATATAAAAATTACGAACTCTATCCCATATGAAAACAAACACTTGCTGCTGTTATATATAGAAGTAGAGAATTTGATAAACGTACACACAATAATCTTAAAGTGATTAGATGCTAAATATTGAGGTAGTCTGATCTTATTTTAGGAGATATAATCTACTTTATTTAAGATGCGAAAAACTTTTATTTTTGCACTAACACTGTGCTCCCGAGTTTTTTAGGGAAAGAATAGAAAAGAAGAGATGGGAAGGGAAGAGAAGAGAAAGGAAGTAATAAAAGAAAATAAATCTCTTGTGTGCTCCAGAGTTGAAGAGAAGCAAGATGTATAATAATCTTTCCTATGCTCCTGAGTTAGAAAGGAAGGAAAGAGAATTTTGTAATTTTACTACTTTAGCCTTTTGTCCCATGAAAGTGGTTGAATAACAGAACTCCTTTAAAACAGAATTTTCTATACGGGCATTGTCTTCTGTGTGATATCTAAGCTGTGGTAATTAAGTTATATATTTTTGCAAGTCAATCTAACAAAGGAAGCATCCTCCGCTCTTTAATTTGCAGTGCAACGGAACATGTCAGTAGTACACTTTATCACCAAAGACTCGATGAACAATTTATTCATTGCATGTCATCTATTTAAATTCAAGTTCATACTTCTGAAAAGATGGTTTTTCAGGATTCCTTTCTGCAGAAACTCATGAACAAGTAACCAAACAATAAAAGCAAACAATTATAAGCAATATGATAGATGTGTCATCATCATATAAGCACGGGAAACACTTAATAGAGGAACAGTACTACTACCATCAGACATAGACATTGTGTGACATGGGTATGGAAAAACAAACTGAATTGGTTACTGAAAAGGAAGAGTTGAGAATTGATGAAACTGAATTTGTATGAATGATGGACCTAAGAAGGGGCAGAGTGTTGTATTAAATGGTCAACATTACCAAGGGATGGCTACTATAACGGTGACCCGCTATCAGATGTGGGAGGTGTTACATGAGCTCTCAGGTAGTAGCTCATATAGAACGCCGTGACTCGATCCAAACAGGTGCTCGCTCATAGATGCAGAAGATTTTGTGATGATTGAGGAAAGTGTAGCTCTATGAGATGTTCGAACACACAAGTGTTTGTCAACTAGTTGTGTTACACATGCACTGAGAAGCCAATGGCATCTCCATTATAGTGATGCCATTGTAATAACTGGATTGATTTTAATGTATAAGTTCACGACAAGAAACAGGGCCATTCTCGCCACTGCATTTCTGACCGACCACAGAATCATCAGCTTTCCCATTTCGAGCAAACTGCACATGTCAAAAATTCAGTTTTAAGCAAACTGAATCTGTATCCTATCTCAAATTGATGAAACTTATATCTTTATCTTTTATCCAAATCTTAGACCATTTTAGCTGTGTGTCACGTGTCTGAAAGAATTGACACCTGTGCTTTAAACATGTACCAGTCCTGGTTTCTTGGTACTACACTTGCAGTTAGGCTCAAGGTTAGCTGTAAAATCAATCCAATGCAACAGCAAACAATGGATATTGGAAGCACAGCTGATTTAGCAGCATGATAACAGCAGCTGATTCGGAATTGTTTCACAACTCCCTCCTTATTGATCTCACTACAGAAGCAATGCAGAGTCAGAGGTGCACAGCCAACACCTCAGCTCAAACTCAACTAAAATATACACATGGCATAAATAATAAATTTGTCCAGGAGCATAACAACCACATAACATCAGCATAAGGAAGCCAGTATTCAGAACATGACCATTAAGTTCCCAGACCAAATTAGTTTCTTCAAACCAAATTAACATAAGTCTAAAGATTAATAAAGTAAGCAGATAAATGACAGAATGAATGCTGAAATTAACAAAATCAACCTGACAAACTAATTGACTGTAGCAAAAACTTATTTTAAATCAAATAATCTAGAGAATAAGCAATCCATAAACTGCATAATTCAGAAAATTACCTAAACGTCTCAAAATCCTAAATTTATTAAATACTTTACTAAAACCTACTCTGGAAGGAAAAAGAACAGAATTAAAAAATAGATCTCAATAAACTCAGTTGTTCTTCATCATTTCTTCCAAGATCTTCCTTCGCATTTGAAGCGGGACACCAAATATTGCCCTTGCACTTTCAGGACATTTCACTAGGAATAAATAAGCTTCACAGAGTTTAGTTGCATCCAAGCCGATGATTTCCAACTCGTTGTATATTTCTTGTTCAGTGTAAACACGTTGTCGGGACCTTTCGAGTATGGTATTACTCTCTTTAAGTATGGTATGTCCTTCCCTAATAGCATTTGCAACATTCTCCAAAGACATCATAATTTTCTTGTTTACGTCTTCTTCCTCCTCAGACTTCTTTTTCTTCCCTTTATTTAAGTCATCTTCCTCATCGTGCTTCCTTTTCTTACCCTTAGCTTCAGCTACACTATTAGATGCTTCATGTGGAGATGGAGTAGCAGACACAAACTGAACATCATTGTCACTGTTTAAACTCTCCAGATTCACGGTGTTCACTGTTACTAAATCATTTATTTCATCAACTGTCCAGTCCCCGGAACTTGTACTGGACCTTCGTTTATTTTTCTCCTTAGCTGTTTCAGCTCCGGCACCTGTTGCCCTGTCTTTTGCAAATAGCTCTTCTAGTTCATTATAGTTTAAAATTGGTTTGGTTTTCCACTTAAGAGCATCAGGTTTCACCTAAAAATAATAATAAAAAAAAGATAAATAAAACTAGTACCAGGTTAGTAAATCAAATTTTTTTTGCAATCAATGGCACATATTACTTACAACTAGTAGTTGATCCCAAACATCTTCAGTTGCTTCAAACAATTTAGTTTCTGAATTCCAAGAGAAGCCACTTAGGCCTACTCCGCGAAATAAATCATAACATTGGGAGAAGTGTTCTTTAAGAGTTTTCAAACGATTTTTTTAATGCTCTTTATTCAGATCCATGTTCAGTTTTTGCCGCATCTCAGCTACCATATTTGCATAAGCTTGAGATGTGAAAGTTCCATCAATCCTGTGGACTTCGTATTGTTGATTGAGCATGGACTGGATAAATAAAGTATCCATGAAAGGAGTCCATTTCAATTGTTCTCTCTTCACTGCATCCCCTTCCTTTAATTTCTGGCCCATCTAATATATATGATAAATAAAGTTAAATAGTGACAGGAGTCTATTTTGAGATGCAGGAATGCAGGAACAAGTGACAAGGTTCCGGAAAAGATCAATAAAACATTGAGCAGCAGACAAGTTGGACACTCTCACAGGTTCTAAAAATAGAGTAAGAAATAACAAATTTTTATTTCTAAGCTATTACATTAGGATGTGCCTGCTAAGTTGACAAGCCATATTACATCCAGCATTATGCCAAAATGCAGATCATAATAAACAGACCAGAAGTGACAATGCTAGTATAGATGTACAAAAAGTAACAAAATCTGAGATATTTTCTTGAAATAGTTGCTCTTAGCTAATGTTCCTAAATTGTATGTAAATTTTAAAACAACAGTGCAGGGAACAAAACCAAACTTAACAATTATAAATTTGATAACAATTGCTAACATGTCTGGAAATAAACTTATAGTGAAATTAAAGAGTCCTAACTTTAGTTTAGTATCTAGGACTCTACACCTCAAACTAATCTCAATGAAATACTTAATCAAAACACACATCTACTCTTCCATATCAGATTCGTTGTCTTGTTGATGCAACACGTAATTGGTCCACATAGCATTCACTATCCTATTTCTTATTTCATCGGCAATAGCACCAGCTTCACTTGTGTCCCTTGGTGCAAAAAAGGGTACTTCAGGATTCTCTTTTTCTAGCTCTTTTATCACTTCTTCTTCGGCCTCAAGATCGTGATCTTCAACTTGTAAAAAGTTGTGCAAGATACAACATGCAAGAAATATGTCTGATTGTGTTACACACGAATAAAATGGTTCAGTCGTACTTCTAATAATGGGAAACCTTTTTTTTAACACACCAAAAGCTCGTTCAATAGTATTCCTCAATGATGCATGACGGTGATTAAACAACTCTTTTGGATTCTGCGATCCACGAGCTGAGTACTCTTTCAAATGGTAACGAACACCTCTAAATGGAGCAATCAGTCCGTATCGATGAGGGAGACCCGCATCAACTAAATAATATTTACCTACATACAATGGAATTTATTTTTAATATATTAATTGAAAACAAAATTTAATATTATATTAATTTAAATAAATCAATACCTCTCGGAATAATTAATTTATCATCTCTAGATAGTGCATCTTTAATTATCCTCGAATCTGATGCGGTGCCCTCCCAACCACTCAAAAGATATGTAAACCTTAAATTAAAAGTACATGCAGCTAGTACATTTATTGTCGGATATCCCTTACGACCACGATACCTTGGAACATCTTTACTAGGCACTCTAACACGAACATGTGTTCCATCAATAGCACCGACACAATCCTGAAATATATAGTGTTATTTAACATTAATACATTAATTAAGATTTAGATATATAATAGGTAATATACGAGTCACAATTACCTTGAAATAAGGAAAAAACCTTTTTTTCTTATGAATTTCTTTTGGTATTTTTTGTCCATTGGGTTGTTGGAGAAAGCGATCCTCTACAGCTAATATAGCTTTCAAAACTCTGTGAAATGTTCTACTTGTGGTTGAGGAAGATCGGCGATATACCCAAGAAATAAAACGATTTCTCTCATCACCCCCTATTATATGTAAGAATCTAGCAACCTGCTCTTCGACCGACATCCGTTGGGTTGGTCGCAGACCTCCATCACTTATTAATATGTTACATAATTTCAAGAAAGCTTCTTTATTCATTCGAATTGTATCACGACATTTAGCACGATTGGAAAGGTCATCCATCACTTCTTCCCGCACTTTTTGTCTATGTAGTCTAAGCTCCCTACTAGGCAGATTTACACATTTGATTTGCTGATTTTTACGGTGCATAATAAATACCAGAACGAGACAAAGCAGTTGAGTAGCAGCTAATTGTTGCATTTGTACCCATTGACGAAGTTGACTTACCCTCTCAACTATAGAATTGTCCATCCTTACAAATAATAAACAATTATGTCATATTAATAACATACAAATTGATAGCTGATGATCATATGTTAAGAACAAAATTGACTAAAATAAATAAAATTTTATTGAATCACACATATATCATGTACAATGTTTCACTACGCATATTCACATATCTTTATTGTATGTATGTATATATTATAATAATAGCAAAATAAGAATTTCTTAAAGCTAGATTCATGTTCTATACCCACATAGTTAGCACGAGAATATGATATCTCAAGTTTTGTATAAGAAAAATACCTGTTGAATTTTCCAGCAAGCAGAAGAAGTCGCAAGAGTTGTGAGATAGTTCAGAAACCCACGACCCTTGTATTAATTGATAGATAGATATGGGTATTTTTGGATAATTGAAAAAAGAGATATAAGATAACTTCCTTTCCATCCCAATCTTTCCAATTTTGGAGAGAAAGTTTTGGGGTCAAAATCTATCCAATCTTCTTTTCTCTTCTGCCCGCTTCTCTCCTTCAAAAAACTCAGGAGCACGCCTACGAAAGAAATTTTCAAAAATTTCCACCCAAATCTCTTCTCTTCTCTCCCAATTTCAACTCGGGAGCACAATGTAAGGTCTCAAACTTTGTCAAATTCTTTTACTGTACTAATTACAACAATGAAAGTAGAGAAATGTTAAATTTGTAAAAGTGCAAGATTGATTTCAGCATCTCCCACCTACTTTAACCTCATAAAATACATAGAATTGTAAACTATTTTTGGGCCCCTGATTCTAAGGTGCCTAGTACAATCGCATGCCATGCACTGGGTCATGGTCATCTATGATATTATGCTGGACCCAAATACGGAAGTGAGCCACCTAATAATTAGAAATCCGACAATATGGCGGACAAGCTACTGATTGAAGATATACGGTGCCCGTTTGGCTTACCTTAAAATAAGTAACTTATAGCTTAAAGTGATAAGTGTCATATAAGTGATAAGTAAATCAGAATTTATAAGTCAATAGAGTGTTTGGTAAATCAGAAATTATAAGTCAGTAGAGTGTTTGGTAAATCAGAACTTATAAGTTAACTTTATTAAATATTTTCAAAATATTTGTTTTTTAATATATACAAGTGGATATCAATGGATAGATCTCGATGAGTAGAGAAATTTGATATATACATATCAATTTTTTAATGAACGGCTCAAAATATATATGATTTTGAAGATTTAAAGGATAAGAATATTGCGTGTATCGAGAAATAAGAATAAGTTGAAAGTTGAATGTTAGGATTTCTTAACATTCAACTTATCCCATATAAGAGCATCTCCAACCCTACACACCTATTAGTTAAATTTGATGATGTGGCATCATTTTTAGATAATATGTAAAAATTTTCTTCTCCAACCATGCTTCCTGTTAGTTAAATTTTTAGATAATCATCTTGACATCCTCTATATTTGGAGGACATCTATAATATATAGATAATATCTATAATTCATTATCTCCACTTATATCGTGACACATCATCGATCTTATTTACTTATATATATATTATTATTAAAATAATAATAAAATATTATTTTTAAAATATAGCTATTCATTATAGCTAATACCATTGGAGTAAAACATCTTACAATTCAATAAATTTTTAGATAATCATTATATAGCTAATGATTTTAGCTATTACCGTTGGAGATGCTCTAAGTTGTTAATAAGCTCGTTCACTTATTTTGTCAAACACTACAAAATAAGTTGAAACGGACTTTGACCATATAAATTAACTTATATGGTTAGCCAAACAGGGCCACAAAATCCAATTAATAGTCAAATTCCTAATTATTTGAGATATTTGGGAGAACGCCTAATTTAACACATGACAGATCTAGTTAAGAGCCAATATTCTCATTACTAAATTCTACGTGGACACAAAAATTGGAAAGAGCCACCTAGTAATTAACTTAACAATAAGTCTAATACCATTTTCTTTTTTTAAGAGCACATCCTCTCTTTTGTTACTAAAATGGAGCCATAACTTTTTGTTTGTGTTGAAGTGAATCCTTGACTTTGCCCAAGCATTGGGCGAAATAATTTAATGCGTTGTGCATTATTAGGTGGCGTCTACAATTAATCATCTCTCAAATACATAATTCATTTCTAAATAAGTAAATATAAAATTACAAGGGATGTTTTTTCATTGAATGTTGGTTACCATCATGAATATATAATCTCTTGCTATCTGTCCGTAAATAAATTTTTTGGTCAAGCCATTTATTGGCTTTCATACTTAAACTGTATTATGCTGGACCCAAAAATGGGAGAGAGCTACAGTCATAAAAAATCGGACACTATGGTGGACGAGCTAGCTAGTGGTCAACATGATTTCAAGTTGGAGATATATATGTTGAAAATATGCTAAATCCAATAAATAGCCAACTCCTAATTACTAAAGATATTTGGAATAACAAGTAATTTAACACTGGAAATTTGTGTATCTGATAACAATTTCCATTTGGGAGCACACATCCCAAATGGATTAATTATTGAAATGAAACCCTAACTTTTTTTGTTGTGCTAAAAGTGAAGCCTTAACTTTTGACCTAGCATTGGGTAAAATAATTTTATGCCTTTTGGATTAATTGGGTGAGATCGTCAATCACCTCCCAAATTTATAATTGTTTTCTAAAGATAAAAATTAAAAGTTACAAATAATGTTTTTTCTTCGAATGTTGGTTATCATGTTGAACATATATCCCCTCTTATGTATTCGTAACTAAATTTGTTGGTCTAAGCTATTTCTTGGTTCTCAGACCTTTTTTTTTAACATAATAAAATTTTGATCCTCATTTTAACATCTAAGCACGTTTTTTCGCAGATTGTACTTTCAATTTGTCATTCAAAACAAATATCGCTTGCTCGAAATTTTATTCCTAACCTTATTATATATGATACGTTTGGTGCATGTGTGAGTGCATATATTTGAAATGTGCATTTGAGTGTTTTTATATAGGGTTCTGACCCTATAATCTCGAAATATGAGATGCGATATAATTCTCAATTATAGTAGTGATGGAATTAATTTTTTAGTCTAGTACACTACAACAAATCTAGGCATTTACGACGGCCAACTTACGATAGAAATATTTTGCGCGCCGTACTTACGACAGAAATGGAAATCCATCGTAATTACTTACGACGGAATTGAAATTTGTCGTTTAGCAGTGAACTTACGACGAAAGGTTCGTCGTAAATTCGTTTAGCAGTCAACTTACGACGGAATCTTCGTCGTAAATTCGTTTATTATAATTAAATTTAAATGAAAATGAATTATTTTTTCTAGCAATAAACTTACGACAGAAAATCTGTCGTAAATTCATTTAGCAGTGAATTTACGATGGAAAATCCGTCATAAATTCAATTATTCTAACTAAAATTAATTGTAAAATGTATAACTTTTTTCTGATGCCGAAACGATGTCGTTTTAGAAGTGAACTTACGACGAAAAATCAGTCGTAAGTTCACTATTTTATTTTTTTTAATAAAACTTATGTATATTATTAGAATATTTTTAACTTAAATTAAACTTACGACAGAATCCGTCGTAAGTTGTTAGGCGGCAAATTCAAATTTTCATATAAAAAATAAACGGCAAATAACTTACGACGGAATTTCCGTCATAAATTGGATATTTCCAAAATTTTAAAAAATAGAAACAATAATCTGGGACAAAGTAGTAGTTATTGGTATTAGTCAAATCAATAGTTGACTACTAATTTTACTATCCAAATTAATTTTTTATTTTTTAAAATTTTGGGAATATGACTAAATTATATATATATATATATATTGACATTCGTATGGTTGGATCGTCGATAAATATTTTTTTAAAAATTGAAACAATAATCTAGGACAAAGTACTAGTCAAATCAATAGTTGACTTCTAATTTTACTATCCAAATTAATTTTTTATTTTTAAAATTTTTGGAATATGACTAATTCATATATTTATTAACATTCGTATGGCTGGATCGTCGATAAATATTTTTTAAAAAATAGAAACAATAATCTAGGACAAAGTACTAGTTATTAGTACTAGTCAAATCAATAGTTGACTACTAATTTTACTATCCAAATTAATTTGTTATTTTTTAAAATTTTGGAAATATCACTAAATTAGATATATATTGACATTCGTATGGTTGGTTATTAAATATAAAATTATGGATATTAAGCGATAATACTCTAATTAAACTATTGAATTATTTTAACCAAGATAAGAAAATTTGATAAATTTTATAAGATCATGCAAATTATAATGATCAATTAGTCGAAATATGGATCATATTAAAATTTTTATAAGATTTTATAATTGTTTTTAATTAAAAAAATAATAAACTTACGACGGAATTATTAAAAATGGTTTTTGGTTCACCGGATTCCGGATTCTTGGCCATTTTTGTAAGATCATGCAAATTATTATGATCAATTATTCGAAATATGGATCATATTAAAAAATTTATAAAAATTTATAAGATTTTATATTTATTTTAATTTTTAAAAATTATTAAAATAATAAACTTACGGCGGATGTTGATTTTCGTCGTAAGTTCCGTGACAAAAAACAAACGACTCCCATTGGCTACTCACAATTCACGCGGATCACTTCCCTTCCACCGTTAGATTAAAACTAAGAAGCATACATCTAACAGTCTAAATTAAATCAAATATATAGATATGGCAAACTTACAATTTATATATATATATAAATCCCCATCCCCCCTCCCCTCTCCCTTGCCTCTCGACTGCACTTCCCTCTCCCCTCTCCCCCGATTGCGCGCGCGCCCACACACACACACACACACACACACATATATATATATATATATTATTTTTCAAAAATTCATAACTTCACTTCTTATCACCTACGATTTATGCATATATATTTGGGCTCCTAAAATCAAAATCTTCATTTTGATATTTATAATAACCAATTCCAAAACAATTTTTTTGGGTAATATTTTAATTTTAATTTGATTTTAATGATTTAAGGTGTTTTTGATGATTATGAGCTTATTATATTATTGATGGGTGAGTTTGGGGACGATTTCAGGATTTTTGAGGTGGTTGGTGTTCGTCGGAATTTTTTTCGATGACCGGATTTTGTTGGAACCAGTTATTTCCAAGATTGTATATTGGTGAATGTTTAAGTTATGATGTGTAGATGACTGTTTGTTTTTTTAGAATTATTAAAAATGGTTTTTGGTGTTAAGTAACCAACTCATCTAAAACCTTAAGGTGTCAAAGGAAGGTCCCAACAGTATCTTATGCTACAACAAGTATTATTCAACACTCCCCCTCAATCGTACGATACGTTTCGCTACGATTGACAGACGACAAACAGATAATAAAGACATGAAGGAGACGGACAACAAATAATGAATTAAATAAATGGGGGTGGAGGGACTCGAACCTGAGACCCCTCCTAAACCAAGCTTTGATATCATGTTATGTAACCAACTCATCTAAAACCTTAAAGTGTTAGAGGAAGGCCCCAACAGGATCTTATGCTACAACAAGTATTATTCAACATTTGGATTGTTGGCCGGATTCGGTGGTCTAAATTTTCTTTATAAATTCTAGGTTGGTGTATGTGTACATAAGGATGTTAAGTAGTGCATATAATTTATTGGGATTTTTCTGGACAAATTTTTGAGTCGCCGGAATCTTGAGAAGTCGCTGGAATCTGGGTAGAAATTTTTCTTTATAGAATTTACGACGGTTGTTCATCATTTATATTCCGTCGTAAGTTCAGAAAATACGTCTAACTTACGACGGAAAATCCGTCGTAAATTATTGACTTATTGCTGAAAAATAATTTTATTTTATTTTATTTTTAAATGAAAATGGGGCCATGAATTAACTTACGACGGAATTTGACGGAAAATTCCGTCGTAAGTTGCATTAATAATTTATTGCAGATTGTGGAACCCCTTGCTCAAACTTATGACGGAAATTTGAATTTGTGACAAAAACTGAATTTGCGACGGAAATCATAATTTACGGCGAAAATTATAATTTGTGACGGAAATCGGGACTTTTTACTTGAGCAAAAGCGACGGAAATATTCCGTCGTAATTGACCCCATTTACGACGATTTCAGTTAAAAAAACCGTCGTAAATAGCCAAATTTATTGTAGTGACAATTTAGTGGGTCATAATAACCTATTGTCCTATGAATGATCAACCAATTTTTTATTCACTAAAATTAACCATTCATTAGCAAAATTCATATTAAAAAATTGATTCAAGTCAAAATTAACATAATTACATAGTCAAAATTTTGAATTTTTTCGATAATTGAATGAGTGTTGCATAAATCGGCAATTTATCCGATCTATCGGTCAATTGTTGACAATTGGTGGGCTGTCGATATAATTTGTTGAAATCGCTTCATGAAATGTAATCTATTTTATCGGGTTAAAACTATTAAAATTGGGTACTTGACCAACTTCTTCGATGTAAATCCGGTGATGTAACTCTAATCTCCGGTAATAATTTATACTTTTTGAAGAAGAAGACTCGTTATTCATCAATTATGATGTATGCACGTACAGAGATCAAATGTAAAATAGATAAGAGAACTGCATTCTGAGTTGAATATTTGATCTATGAGTTTGATGACTGAGAAGAAGTAAAAACGTAATACAAAGATAGGTTCAATGTGGCAAGTGTAAGAACGTGCTATACAACCATTGCAATACTTATATTTTAATCAATTACTTTCCTATACTAATATTAATAGATACATTATATCAATGTTATCATAAAAGGTGAGTTAAATTTAAAATTATAAATTTATTTTTGTATAATAATAATAAAAAAAATGCTAGGCACCCCAAATTGGTACCCAAAAAATTTTCCAAATGTCAAATGTAGCAATTCAATTGGTTATAATAATAGTGGACCTCCCTGCATTTACACCAACCACCCAATCAAAAATTTTCTCTATGCCATGTAAGATTTGCCACATCATTTGGGTGTAATTTTTGGGTACCAATTTGGGGTAACTATAATGATCTAATTATATATATATATATATATATATATATATCATAAAATATAATATTAAAATATATTCTATTTATATTCGATTTATCATTCCGATAAATCGTGATTAGGTAACTTAACCGCTTTTGTTCGATAAACGTATCTATAACATTGAATAGTATAGATTTTTTATAATAAATTTTTTTCTCAAAAACTAAAAATGGATGAATAATGATCAGTGAACCGAATTCAATCATCCAATCATATTTAGAAATTTTTATTTTTTTTTTGAAGAAAATGAGGAAACTTTCATTAAAAAGAACCATCATACAAAAGAGATTCCACCAACAAGTCCGGAGGAGACGTAAATGTGTTTTGGCAATTCGGTAAACAAGGCATTTTAGCCATAATATGAGCTACCTTGTTTGCCTGCCTTTTAACAAAAGAAATAGACAAATCTTGCCTAGCAACTAGAAGACTACGACATTCATCAATGACGAATCCTTCTTCCAATAAGTTCGAATCCAGACCTCGAATAGCTTGAGCCGAGATGAGTGAATCTGTCTCTATGATAACGTTACTCAAAGAAAAGGAAGACATCCACTTAATACCTTCCCGAACAGCCACCAATTCTGCTCCCAGAATACTGCTACAGAACTCAAAGCACATTACCTTGCCTTCTAAGAACTTAGCATTATGATCCCGCAGAACCAATCCCACTGCAAAATGATCTTCACCCTGTCTAATAGAAGCATCTACATTGAGTTTGAAGCAACCATCTAACGGAGGATTCCATCTACTCACATGAACTGTAGACGTCTGAGTAGTAGTAGGTTGAACTGAATTTCTATTTTGAACAGCCAACCTCCAATCTGCAAAAAACTTGTCACTCCAATCCATTGCAATCGCAGCACTAACAACCTTGTTCTCCCAGACATGCTTATTGCGAAAAAACCAAATACCCCACAGCACTTTAGTAATGATCAGCAGATCTTCATTATTTGCATTGCCAAATTTGTGCAGTAACCAGGATGCGGCATATTCCACATTTTACAAATCAAAAACCTTACCTACATAATTACAGCACTGACTTGCAAATTCACAATCGAAAAACACATGGGCTAAATGCTCTACATCGTTCATGCACATTTGACACAGGATTGGCACCTTAACACCTTTCCCTTTCAGTCGATTCCGAACTGGAAGGGTATTTCTGCAAAAACACCAGAGGAAAACTCTAACTTTGTGGGGGATAGGAATTCTCCAGATTTTGTTCCAGCCCAAACTTGATTCAACATTACTAACAGGAGCATTTCTACTCTGCCAAAAATGATATCCAGTCTTAACACTGTAAAGACCATTAGAAGTGTTCACCCAAGCTACTCTGTCCCTCACATCGTTTTGAGGAATATGCGTTTTGAGGATGCAGTCAGCATCTTCAAGTGTAAACATATTCTTTATCCTCCTCAAATCCCAGACTTTCTGATTTGGAACAAATAGACTGGCCACTTGAGTACCTGCATTGACAGTACTAGTATCTTGAGTGCAATACACATGAAAATCTGACTTCATTTTAAGACAAGGGTCTGCATAAACGTTAATTGTCTTCCCATCACCAAGAATCCACCTATAACCTTCTGCCAATTCATTCTTCGCAGCAAGAATACCAAACCATATAAAACTAGGACACGAGACTTTTTCAGCATTTAAGAAATGACACCTCGGATAATAACTTGCTTTGTACACACGAGCTACTAGAGAGGTCGGATTATTGATAAAGTTCCAACAAAGTTTACCCAGCAGAGCTATATTATACCCATGCAAACCTCGAAACCCCAATCCTCCCTTTGATTTAGACATGCTCATAGACTCCCAAGCAAGCCAGTTTATGCCTCCATTTTCTCCCGTTCCTGACCTCCACCAGAATTTATTAAGCATTACTTCAATCTGCTTACAAAGAGTCTTCGGAATTAGAAAGCATGACATGCAATAAGAAGGTATGGCAAGAGCAACATTTTTAATAAGAACCGACTTTCCAGCCCTTGAAATTGGTTTGCTTTTCCACCCTTGCAATCTCTTCCAAACCTTGTCTTTAACAAACCCAAAGACACGCTTTTTAGAGCGACCAACTAACGACGGAAGGCCCAAGTATTTGCCATGCTGCAAATCTTTATGAACCCCCAGGATAGACGAGATCTGCTGCTTCATATCCTCATCGACATTACTACTAAAACCAATTCCAGATTTCTGAAAGTTGACAGACTGGCCCGAGTCTAGCTCATAACTGTTAAGCAACAATTTGATAGCTGTGGTTTCTTCTATATTTGCTCGAAAGAACAGAAAACTATCATCCGCAAAAAGAAAATGAGTTATGATAGGGGATGATGGAGCAACCTGAGAACCATGAATACGTCCAGACCTTGCTGCTTGGCTCAACGAAGAAGAAAGGCCCTCCACACAAAATAGAAAGAGGTAGGGGGACAAAGGATCCCCTTGACGTAACCCTCAATGAGGAATAATAGGGCCAATAGAAGCTTCGTTAAAACAAAACTCATAGGAGACAGTGGTAACACACATCATGATCCATGACACCCATTTATTACAAAAACCCATTGCTAAGAGACGATTCTTAAGGAAACTCCAATCAACTCTGTCATATGCCTTGCCAATATCAAATTTCAGAGCTACTTCCCCTCCCCACTCCCACGTTTTCTATTCATATGATGAATGATTTCAAAAGCAACTAAAACATTGTCAGTAATGTTTCTACCAGGCACAAATGCTGACTGATTCTCCGAAATCAAACTGGGAAGGATAACTTTAAGTCTATTAGCTAACACTTTAGCAATAATCTTATAAAGAACATTGCATAAAGCAATTGGATGTAAATCGGACATGCAACAGGCATTTTCCTTCTTAGGAATTAGAACCACATTGGTGTCATTAAGACTAGCTGGAAAAAATTATTGTCAAGCCATTCCTTACAACAATTAAACACATCTTTTCCCAATATTGGCCAGAAATTATGGGAAAAAGCTGGATTAAGACCGTCTGGACCAGAAGCCTTGTCGGGATGCATTTGCTTAATAGCAACACTAAATTCAGCAAAGGAGATATCTTCTACCAGTCTCCTATTTTGAGTCTCCGTAATTAGACTTTCCACCTCAATCTGCTGCTGAACAGGTCGTTCACCACCTGCAAAAACATTGCTAAAATAATCTTTAACAATGTGACACATCGCCTCATGATCATCAACTCTCTCCCCCTGATTCGTCTCTAGGTAAGATATGCGATTCGTTTTACGGCTTGCTGAAGCATTTTCATGAAAAAATTTTGTATTGGAATCACTCTCAGCTAACCAAAAAGATTTCGCACGTTGCTTCCAATCGACTTCTTCATGGAGCAGCAACTCATCTAACATGTCTTTTTCAGAAAAATACAATCTCAGACCTTCATCATCTATTCGATCCACTAGCTCCTCCAACTTCCTTTGATGCTCCTTGATTTTATCCCGGAATTTGTGAAAGAAATTCCTACCCCACTTTGCCATAAAAGTCGAGACAGAAAGAAGCTTGGGCAGAATATGAATGGGAGGAAGATCCAGCCAGAAATCAGTAACTTCTTTTCTGAAAGAAGGCTCCAAGAGCCAAGTATTTTCAAACTTAAAACGGAACTTCTTCAAAGAGATACCAGCATTCAACAAATCGAGACAAATAGGATCATGATCAGAATAAGTGACATGATGAGTCTCAAGATTACAGAGAGGGAATTTACTCCACCAACTCGAGTTTGCAAAAGCCCTATCAAGCCTCTCACACACCCAAGCATTTGTTCCACGACCACGTTCCCATGTAAATTTACCACCAACCGGATCAAGCTCACTTAACTGACTATCTTCAATAGCTTTCCGAAAACCTTCCAGTAAAGAAGAAGGGTGGGGAACCGAACCTTGCTTATCAGTAGAATAAAGAAGATCGTTGAAATCCCCGAAAATACACCAGGGAAGATCAGATTTACTTGCAAGCAGTCGAATGAAATCCCACGAGCTATGACGCCTGTTTCTTTCAGGAAAACCATAAAAACACGACAATCTCCAAGCAGCAACATTATTCTCATTAAAGATGACATCAATATGATTCTGACTATAACTTAACACCTCACAATCTACATGCAATTTCCAAAAAATGGCAAGGCCACCACTATGACCAATACAATCTACCGAAAAGCATTGATGAAAACCGTACTTAACTCGCAAACTTTCTATTTTATTAGCAGAAGAAAAAGTCTCAGACAAAAATAAAAACACAGGCTTACGAACCTTGATAAGATTCGATAGAGAACGAACTGCACGAGGGTTGCCAAGCCCACGACAGTTCCAGCTTAAGAGTTTCATAATGAATGGCTAATCTGCTCTGCAGACTTAGCCAAAATAATCTGAGATGAACCTGAACAATCCACGGAAGAAAGAACAGCTTCAGAGTTGGTAGAGTCTAACTTTCCATCCACGTCCATTAATTCTGTGTTAGATGGGCTACTACGACTTCTTTTCCTTGCTTCAATATTAAGCCCAATCAACTCTTCATTTGGGGGCCCAATAAGATTGACATCTTTTAAAATTACCGTTTGGGTACTTGCATTTTTGGGGGGAATATTTTTTTCAAACAAACTATTCCTATAGACTCGCTCCTGACTTTGCTCCTTAGCTGTACTGTTACCATATCCACCCGCAAATTGCTGATAGTAATTATCCTTTCCTACCTTATCGCACCAATCAACGTCCTTCTCATCACGCAGCCATTTACTCCGTTCATGGCCCGGTGCACGTCATGGTGGAGATCTCAGCCACCCTCCCCATTCATTTGGAATATCCTGGGACTGCTTTGGAACATTCAGCTGACAGAAACGTTCAGTATGAGTTAACATTCCACATATAAAACAGAAATCACCTAACCTCTCGTACTTGCACTGCACGATGCATTCCGATCCGTCTCGCCTACAGATTTTTTTCTTCCGTTTTAGAGGCTTTGTTACATCTACAAGGATCTTGAGTCTCATGTTCTCACGCCATATACTACTGTTGTTATTAGGATCGTACATGATGAAGGTTCCAAAGAAATCACCCAACTGCTTACCCACCTTCTCTATCATGAAAGCGGATGGCAGACCACGTATTTGAATCCAGAAACTTAGTTGCAACAACGGAACATTGATAGGATCCTCACCTTTCGGAATGGTACTTAACACCAGCATCATATTGTCAAACGATCAAGGCCCTCCATTTAAGGCCCTCCATTTAAGACCCTCTGTAAATCATCCTCATGATAAAACTGAAACAGATACAAACCAGGTTTGAGATCCTTGATATTGATTCCCCGAGCAGGCCTCCAAATATCTGCAAGCTTTGATTTCATGGATCTATTGTTGATGTTCTTCTCCGTTAGAAAACGACCTACTAAACACAACTCGAACTTATCAACATCTTTAATTAATTCTTCATCAAAAATCAATTCTTCATTCTCTTCTTCTTCGATTAGCATCCCCTTTAGCTTCTCTGTAATTGAACTAGACGTAGCCAGAACCCTCTCACAAACTGAATTAGTAAGGAGAGAAAAACACACTCTCACAAAAGGAGAGAATTATATTTAGAAATTTATTAAATTTTTATCCAAAATAGACCCAGTCCAAATCAGATCCTATCTGAATTGAATGTAAATATATCATATTTAAAATTAATGTGATCCTAAACCGATCCAATCTGATCTTTTTACCCGGTCTAAATATAATAGTCTTATTTATTTTGATGAAAACATCTCAAATTCATGTCATGCTGACTTAATTATATTTGTTTGTTTGATGATGTCTCTTATTTATATATTTTCACGTATGAATGTGGGAGGGTTTTGAAAATAAAATAAATCTAACAATCCAGCTAAAACATTCTTCATCACCTCCAACTTATTTTTCTATATATGTTTTTGTATACTTATTTTTAGATGCAGTTTTTTTTTACTTTTCTAATCTTTAATAGATGTTAAAATTATTAATTTTCTTACACAAATATTTTTTTAAAAATAACTATATAACCCTCCTTTTTATGTTCTTAAAAAATGTACCATAAATAATAAGTTCATCTTTTTTTTTTGAGTAACGAAATTAATTCATTAATAGAAAGCAATACGGCATATACAAAAATAGTCAAGTCGAACAAATATAAAACGGAAACAATCACTGATTAATCCATTCTTCATGGAGATACAATCGCCTGATTTGTTGAAGATGATATATTTACAAGTACCCTCTTCACCACATCCAATCGGAGTTAATCCAGTTTGAGCTATCGATCATAATTGCAAACCCCTAAAAACTTTTATCACTGAAACAACTATCGACCATAATTGCAAACCCCTAAAAACTTTTATCACTGAAACAACATCCATACTCTCACAAACAAAGGAGAGAAAAACTAAAACTCTCACCGAGGAGAGACCACAATAAAAATTAACAATAAAATGAAAGAGAAAAAACTAAATAGCCTTAGATCCTAAGCCACAAAACAAGAGGAACCTGCTTGCTCTTGATTCCAAACGCCGCCCGCTTTAATCCGAAGGTGGGAGAGATATAGGCTCGATTTTATTGAAAAAAACGATAAAAAACTTTGATTTAGAGATGAAGGGACGAGAGTGAATTTGTGAAGGGGTTGAAGACTTAAATGATAAGAGACGGAGAAGATCTGAAGCAATAGAAGGGACGGTTGCTAGGATTCTTAATAATAGGGGGAGTCGACTCTCATTAACTCTTTTTGATATACTTTGCGTCAGGATAGAGTCTTTAATTATAAGTTCATCTTATTTTGCATTACAATAAATTAATCCTCTCTTAGAGCATCTCCAATGGTAATAGCTAAAATTATTAGCTATATAATGATTATCTAAAAATTTACTGAACTGTAAGATGTTTTACTCCAATGGTATTAGCTATAATGATTAGCTATATTTTAAAAATAGTATTTTATTATTATTTTAATAATATAAATATATGTAAGTAAATAAGATCGATGATGTGTCACGATATAAGTGGAGATAATGAATTATAGATATTATCTATATATTATAGATGTCCTCCAAATATAGAGGATGTCAAGATGATTATCTAAAATTTTACCTAACAGGAAGTATGGTTGGAGAAGAAAAAATATAGATATCATCTAAAAATTGTGCCATGTCATCAAGTTTAGCTAACAGATGTGTAGCACTTAGTCCAAAAGTCACAAGAACAAAGCAACTATTCAAATTTTAAATTTTGGCGCAATGCGTTCTTCACTGCTGACAGCAACTAAATAACCTAGGTGCAATTGTACTAAGATGTATATACAGTACATATATGTACATTTTAACAATTGGAGTGTATGCCCTCTGCCCCTCTCTATCCAAGAATTGAACAGCCACCATAACAATATATCGCTGCATATCACTATGTCTTTGAGCAATTTCCCCGTCCATTTACAGGAGGAAATCTTCACCCGGCTTGCAGTGAAAACCCTAATTATACTCACCAGCGTCTGCAAGCCATGGCTTGCATTAATCTCTTCTCAATATTTTGTTAAATTCCATCTCTCCCGTTATCATCTCGACACAAATGACCACATGCTTCTTCTCCACCACCCTTGGCATCAATCAATCATCATTTCACCTCATTTCACCTCTCAACTTTTCGGGAATCCCGACCTTTACAAGTACTCCAATTCCCGCATCTGTAAACTGGATTCGTGCAATTGAGACCTCATCAACCAATTTGTGGACATACGATCTAATGTCAAATTTGATGCGAACTTTTGTGGGCTCCATTGATGGTTTGGTATGTTTCTCTAGACTAGCTCTCAGGCCAACTAATGTCGTCATTTGGAACCTGCAACACATAGATCTAAAGATATCTTGCTGCCCAATCTAAAAATTAAGAAATTGTTTACGATCTTGGTTGCTTTTGGGTTTAATTATGCTCTTAGTGATTATAAGATTGTGTGTGTTTATACATCTCACCCTCTGTCTTATCTGTCAAGTCACTTTCGAATGTACTCGTGTAGAGATAATTCTTGGAAAGAACTGAAGCCTGACTCTCCATTGAATTTGGGTTTTAGCAGCGAGTGTGTCAGTGTCAAGGGGAATCCTTATTGGAAGTGTTTATGTAAAAAGATGAATGAAATATGGATAAAAGTTAATGTACAAACTGAGGCGATCCAGGTGTTTTCTGGGCTTGAGTATGTGAAGAATAAAACTACTTCAACCTCTATTATGGCTTTGGGTAATTCTGTTGCTCAAGCCGTGTTTTCACCTGGTGCTGAATCGAACGATATGATTCATGTCCATACTTTGGAAGAATATTCTGGTGTTTGGAACAGGATGTACACCTTTGACTTAGTTGGGTTAGGGAGTCCTGTAGATTTTAAGTGCTATAAGAATTACAAACTAATTTTTACAACGGGCAATCAGAAGAAGTTATTCATGTATGACTTACCAAGTAAGGAAATAAAGGATCTTACGGTCGGAGAAGGTAAGGAGATGTATCAGATGTGCCAATTAATTAATTACACCGAAAGTCTTGTTGCTATTGAAGGTGTTACGACTGGATTTCCACCGGGTCGGCCTTCGGGTTAACCCTGAAAAGTGAGAAGAATGCGAGGGATTGTCCCCCCGATTCACCTCCGGTGTGAGAGTAAGTAAGTCGTGTTTTTAGAGTACTTTGAACGTAAAGAGAGTGTGTGTGTTAGTAAATTATGAGCGTGTCTTCTCTTGTAAATTCAATCTATATTTATACCTTAAAAATTATGTCCGTTACCTTAAAAGGGCCCCATGGGCATCATTGTGTTTCCCACCACCGAAAGTAGATAAATACCGTTCAAGAAAAGAGGAGACCGTTAGCCATTTTGGGCTTCTTCTTGTTGGGCCTTCGGTTCGGCCCATAATGGGTATAGGGCTTCCAACATGTCCCTAGTCTTCGTTCGGTAATGTTTTTAGGACGAAGGCTAAAGAACCCATATTTTTCATTTGACACGTTTCGTTCGGTCGCGTCTGTCGAATTTATCCGACCATTCGTTCGGTTGCCCGGCGATGGACAAGAGTCGAGTTTTCTCTTGGGGAGTCGTGTTCCTTTATGAGGGACAGCTGTCTGATTTTGAGATTTGCGCCTCAATCTGGGCCGTTGGATTTCGAAAGATCTCCAAGCGTCACATATCTTTTGTTTAAAAAATTACGCGACCCACATCCCTCTCATTTTACACCATCTCACCAAAAACTTCAAACACACCCTTCTTTAAAGAGAATCTATATCGACAATTGGAACCGTCGCTTCTTCCCCGGAAAACTTGAGTTCTCCGACTTCGTTGGAGTCCCACGTTCAAGCATTTTATCCCCAGGAGTACGATCTTCTCGAGAATCTTCGAATAAGTAAGCTTTTCTTTGCCCCCCCTTTTTTTGTGAAAATTGCTGTATATATACGCATGATTGTATGTATATGTATGCATCTTTTAATATGTTGAAATTTCCGTATGCTATTTCTAGACCACATTCCTTTTTCCTGCGTTTTTCTTGGATGAAAAGAAAGGGTCTTGAATCTTGTTGATCTTCGAAAAACTTCCCATAGGATTTTAAGGGATCGATTAGGGTTTCATTCAGGGTTAGGATGAGTTTTAGGGGATTGTATGGGATTGGTCTTCTAATTTTGTGTCGGGGCATGGGACATTCTCGATCGATCCTGGCCCACTGTACTCGGTTTTCTCTTTCTTGTTAAATGTTTTCTTACTCCGGCCCGAGTACACGGCTAATCTCTACATTTCCGAATGCAGGGATATGGATCGATCGACCGAAGGTGCGGGTCCTTCGGAAGTGTCCCCTTTTAGCAACGTCGAAGAGTTTCCAGCGGCCAACCATCGGTCGAGATTGGCCGAAAGTGCAATCGCTAGATTTTCTTCGGAATATGTCGTGGAGAAGCACGTTTGGTATTTTTACACTCCAAGGAAGAACGACAGGATTTGGCACAATCCCGAAGTGCCAGCGGCGTACGGAGGAGGTCTAGCTACGGGTATTTCTGAGGCTGCTTTCAAGTGTGGATTTCGCCTGCCGATGTTGTGCATTTTGAGGAGCATCCTCAAGCAGACGGGGGTAGCTATCGGTCAGTTAGACCCGAACAGCTTTATTCAGATTAACGTCTTCCAGGCTCGGTGCTTGGCCGTGAAGATGATACCAAGGACCAATCTTTTTTGGCATCACTTCGAATTTCGGCGAAATTCGAAGAGTAATGGTTTTTATACAATCGCTCGCCGGGTAGGCAGGGCGGATTGGGCGTTCACGAATTCTAGCAACAAAGAGACTCACTTGAAATGGGCTTTCGTCTCTGGCCCGAGGATGGAGAAGTTTGGTGTCTGGAAGGATGTCGATCCTTCGATGTTAAAGTTTCGTACCCCGCTTTCGGAGGCGGATAAGCATGATTACCGATTGCTCTGTGGTCTAGAGATGGATAAAGTCCCGTTGTCCCTCAGTCGGGATAACGACTGGTTGATCGGTCTTTGGGGTAGTGGTAACTTTCTCTTGTCTTTCCGTTTTCTTTGTGTCTTGTATTTGTTTTTCGCGATATGCTTGTGCTCATACTCTGTTGAAACATCTTTATGTATTTGTTCGGTTATTTATGCCTTAACCTTTCTCTTTGTTTTGTGCAGTGTCTTCCCATGATGAGATCATCGAGAGGAAGCGTAGAAAGGCGGCCGACCTTGTAGCCGCAGCTCTGGCGGCCGAAGCGAATAAGGAGGCCGAAGAGACCCGCGGTTCGGCCGGTGCTGAAGGTGATAGGGCTTTGGTTAAGGTTAATCCAACCTCAAATCCGATTCAGAATCTGGATTTGGGGAATGATGTTGACCCTACCACTCCGAACGAACCAAGGAAGAGGATTCGGTCGGAAGCTTCGGGCTTGAAGGTGTATGCACCCCAATGGGGCGTCCTGGAGACCGATAAGATTGTTGTCCCTGCTCCTCCGGCCTCGACCATTATAGGCCCCGATCTGTGCAGAGGCCTCGTTCTTCCGGCAGACAGACCGACTTACGATCAGGCGACTGACCTTCAGGCTTGCACCGAGATGATGGCCCTCCTGTCCATGGTAATATAAATTTTGTCCGTCATTCGTCTTTTTGTCTTCAGCTTTTGATCTTTGCCTTTGTTTATTTACAGGGTGCTTCTTGGTCTGCCGTGGTGACTGAGAGGGTCGAAGCGATGCAGGAAAGGCTGAAAAAGGTCGACCAGCTGGAGTCGAGGGCGGTCAAGGCCGAGGAGGACCTTCGGAATTCGACGGTCGAGCTCGAAAGAGTTACGGGTCAGTCGGAATCCTTGAAGACGGCGAATGATCTGCTCCAGGAGAAGCTGGATGTTTTGCAGAAGCGCCTGGAATGGAGAAACAAGCAGCTGAAGACCACGAGAAAGGGTTCTCGGAAGCTGGTAAAGAAGCTCGAGCGTACCGAAGAGCGGTGTTATCAGATGGGTTATGATGATGCTGTCATTAAGGCAAATGCCTTAGGCTTCGATCATACTCAGCTGATTGATACCGAGCTTGGTATGACTGATCCAGTCGGCAGGGAGAAGTCCGATCAGCCGCTGGATGTTTCTTCGGGCGAAGATCAAGAACTTTCTGATGATTAGTGTAGTTTGTCTTTTAGCAACTTTTGCTGTAACATTTACTGTTGCCTTCGGGCGTGATATTTGTGCCTTCGGGCCTTTTTATTGTATAAAGATTGTCTTGTATCTTCGCCTTTTTGTTTTTGCCTTAGCATAATTTATATTTACGCATCTTCGGCCTTTGTTTTTGCCATATTTTTCGTGTTTATGCATTTTCGGCCCTTCGGCCTAGCATAATTCTTTTTTATGCATCTCTTGCCTTCGGCCTAGCATAATTCTTTTTTATGCATCTCTGGCCTTCGGCCTAGCATAATTCTTTTTTATGCATCTCTGGCCTTCGGCCTAGCATAATTCTTTTTTATGCATCTCTGGCCTTCGGCCTAGCATAATTCTTTTTTATGCATCTCTGGCCTTCGGCCTAGCATAATTCTTTTTTATGCATCTCTGGCCTTCGGCCTGGCATAATTCTTTTTTATGCATCTCTGGACTTCGGCCTAGCATTTCCCCAGTGTTTAAGGAGTTTGTGAATAATTAAGGTCCTTTGATCCGTTGGAAATGTATCTTCCCTCCTTAATTATGTCAAAGTAGCTTAAATACTAAAAACATGAGTCCTCAATTCTCCTTATTTCAAGGGTAAAAAATAGTGGGGTATACATTGAAAATACATATATTGAAGCTTACTGATAAAAACGGCGAAGGCGTGAAGCATGCCATGTGTTCTTGATGTGGCTCCCGTCCGAATGAGCTAGCTTGTATGTTCCTGGACGGACAACTTCAACCACCACGTAAGGACCTTCCCAATTTGGCATAAGTTTGCCTTGTTTGGTCGGCATTGAAGTTGATAACTCACGAAGTACCAGGTCCTCTACATGGAAAGATCTTTTCTTTATTCCAGAATCGTAGTATTGGGCTGCTCGGAGCTGATATCTCGAATTTCTTTGGTGGGCAGCCTCTCTTTCTTCTTCAACCAAATCTATGTTTGCCCGAAGCCCGTATTCATTCATTTCAATGTTGAACACCTGTGTTCGATATGATTCTAGACCCACTTCGGTCGGCATGAGGGCGTCAGTGCCGAAGGCAAGCTTGAAAGGAGTTTCGCCGGTGGATGATCTCGGTGTCGTTCGGTAGGCCCAAAGGACGTATGGCAATTCTTCGGCCCAAAGGCCCTTGGAATCTCCCAATCTTTTCTTAATTCCGTCGAATATGATTTTGTTGGCCGCTTCGATCGCCCCGTTTGCCTGTGGGTGGCCGACCGAGCTGAATTTTTGTTGTATTCCGAACTCGAATAAGAATTTCCGAAATTTGCTTCCAATAAATTGGGTTCCGTTGTCTGAGATACATATCATCGGGATGCCGAACCTTAATATTATTTGTTCCAACACAAACTTCTTAGCTGCATCTTCGGTGATGGCGGAAAGTGGTCTGGCTTCTACCCATTTAGTCATGTAGTCGATGGCTACGATGCAATATTTAGCCTGCTTAGTGCTTGTGGGTAAGATGCCGACAATGTCTACTGTCCACATGGCGAAGGGAATGGGATTGAGTACCGATGTCATTTCCTCTGGGGGTTGTTTCGGAACGTTGCTGAATAACTGGCATTGTTTGCACTTTTTCGCGTAGTTCAAAGCATCCTCCCTTAATGTTGGCCAGAAGAATCCTTGCCTAAGGATTTTGAAGGAAAGCGACCGTCCGGCTAGATGTTCCCCGCAGATACCTTCGTGAACGCTTTCCAATGCCATCAATTGTTCTTCAGGGTCCAAGCATCGCAGCATCGGTTGGGTGACCGACCTTCTATACAGCCTTCCTCCAACAATTGAGTAACTAGCGGATCGGTATTTTATCTTCTGGGCTTGTTTCTTGTCGAGTGGTAGGGTATCTTTTTCTAAGAAGGCTCTGATCGGTGTCATCCAATTGATTCCTTGGTGTATTTCCAGGCAGTGTTTTCTGTCTATCGAAGGCGATTTTACTTCGGTCAGGTAGATAGAACCTGTGAGGTTTTGGGTTTCTGCCGAAGCTAGCCTTGACAGGGCGTCGGCTCGGCTATTATCTTCTCTGGCTACTTGGCTTAGCTCGAATGACTCAAATAGCACGGAATTCTTGTGTACCTCGGTGGCGTATGCCTTCGTTCGCGGATCTTTCTGTCCGTATTCGCCGGAGAACTGTTTGACGACCAACATTGAATCGCTGAAGGCTCTTAAGTGTTTTACTTCCAAATTTCTTGCCAGGTTTAGGCCTGCTAGCAGGGCCTCATATTCGGCCTCGTTATTGGTTAAGGAAAAGGTGAACCTAATTGCCTGACATATTTCGAATCCTTCGGGGCTGGTTAGAATCAGGCCTGCTCCGCACTTGGTTCCGGCCACAGAACCATCTACAAACAGTTTCCATTTACCTGGAGAACGGATCGGTTGTTCTTCGGCAACCAAATCCTTCGGACTGGAGAAAGAGCATTCCACCATGAAGTCGGCTAAAGCTTGTGCCTTAATTGCCATTCTGGGAATGAACTCCAGATCGTATTCTCCCAATTCGACCGACCAGGCGATTATCCTTGTTGATGCCTCGGGCCTGCGCATGATTTTTTTCAATGGTTGGTTGGTTACGACCTGAATCGTTCGGCCTTGGAAGTAGTGTCGTAATTTTCTCGATGCCATTACCAACCCATAGGCGAATTTTTCTGCATTTGGATATCTAGTTTCGGCGTCCTTCAGTATGTGAGATACGTAAAATACCGGGTGTTGGTTTCCTTCGTGTTGTTTGACCAGTACAGCTCCAAGCGTTCGGTCGTTCACAGCCAGGTATAACTGTAGAGTTTCGTTTGGTCTCGGTCTCATCAAGAGAGGGGTGTTCACAAGATACTCCTTTATTTCTTCGAATGCCTTTTGACAATTTGGTCCCCAATCGAAAGTCTTTTTTCCTCGAAGCACTTCGAAGAATGGTAACGCTTTTTCAGCAGACCTGGAAATGAATCTCCGGAGAGCTGCCATTCGTCCAGTTAATTTCTGAATGTCTCTTATTGTCTTGGGTGCTTCCATATCCATGACGGCCTTGATTTTCTCTGGGTTTGCCTCAATCCCTCGGGCACTCACCATGTATCCAAGGAATTTTCCGCTGTTAACCCCGAACGTACATTTGTTAGGGTTGATTCTCATATTGTTTTCCCTTAACGTTTCGAAGCATTCCTTCAGGTCGTTTGCATGATCCTGGAAGGGTGACTTCACGATCATGTCGTCGACGTAACATTCCATGTTTCGTCCTATTTGCTTTTTGAAGAGCTTGTTAACCATTTTCTGGAAAGTTGCCCCCGCGTTCTTTAGCCCGAAGGGCATTTTTATGCATGCGTAAGTGCCGTTCGGGGTGATGAATGCTGTCTTCGGAATGTCTTCGGCATTCATGGCGATTTGGTGATATCCTGAAAAAGCGTCCAAAAAACTGAGAATCTGATGTCCCGATGTGGCGTCTATTAGCTGATCGATGTTGGGTAGGGGATAGTGGTCTTTCGGACAGTGTTTATTTAGGTCAGTGTAATCGACGCACATTCTCCATTTGCCGTTTGACTTTTTGACGACAACTACGTTTGCCAACCATTCGGGGTAATCAATTTCTTCGATAAATTTGGCCTCTAGTAGTTTCTCAACTTCGGTCTGGATAACCCTTTGTCTTTCGATGGCAAAATTTCTCTTCTTCTGTTTTACAGGTTGGGCGTCGGGTTCGACGTTTAGACAGTGCTTCGCGACTGAAGGATCTAATCCAGGCATGTCTTCGGGATTCCAAGCGAATACGTCGTGGAATTCCCTGATGACGGCAATGACCCTCTCCTTCAGCTCTGGTTCCATCCCCTTGCCTATTTGGATCATTTTCCCGGATTGGCCCACATATAATTCGATTTCTTCGATTTCGGCTGCCGGTTCGGCAATTGGACAGGAGAGATAGGTCCCAAACTTCTCGATCTCTATGTTCAGCATTTGATGGTTTCCCCCGGCGTCTTCGTCTCTTTTCCTTTTCCCGAATTCGACCAATTCTGTGTCTTTATCTTTGTCAAAATCTTCTAACATGATGATTCTTGCTGCTTTTTGATCGCCCTTCATTTCTCCAATCCCTTGCTCGGTAGGGAATTTTAGCTTCAAGTGTGGTATGGATGATACGGCTTGGAATAGGGATAAAACGGGTCTGCCCAGGATGCCGTTGTATGGGCTGTCTACCCGAACGACGTAAAATTTAGCTTCCTTTTCCACGGTATATGGCGCTTTTCCTAGGAGCACATTTAATCTGATGGTACCTTCGATCGGTACTGGTTGATTACCGAAGCCGTATAAGGGTGCCTCGTGGCATGGTTCGAGGTGTTCTCCTCCTAGGTTCATTTTAGAGTATGTCCTGTGGTATAGGATATTGACCGAGCTCCCTTCATCGACTAGCACCTTCCAGATTTTATTATCTCCGATCACCGGATTGATAACCAGGGGGTCTTCGTGTGGCCATATGACGTCCTCGTAATCATCCTCCGTGAAGCTGATCGGCAATGGTTGTTTGGCTGTTTTCGATTGGTAAAGACTGTATATTTGCCTGGTGTATTTCTTTCGGGCCGTCTTACTGTCCCGATCAAGTATTGTGCCGCCAAAGATCGTTCGGACCTCGCCTCTATACTTTTCCGGTCTTTCGGTTTCTCCGGGATTTCTTCTTTCCTTTGCATCGAGCTTTTCTCTTAAGTCGCTCACGAACTGGGAAAACTCCCCGCCTTTGATCATCTTTTCGATCAACTTCTTTAGGTGGTAGCATTCATCTGTGTTGTGGCCCTTATCCCGATGATACTCGCAGTACTTGTTTTCGTTTCTTCTGGACTCAGGGGTTTTGATTCGAGGTGGTCGAACGAACCCTGGTTTTCCTTTGATTTCATGGAGGATCTTGGAGATGGGTGTGTTGAGGCGAGTGAACACAGTACTATCTTTGTCTTGTCTTTGTCCTGTTGTTTTTGGATCGTTCATCCTTCCTCGTGTGTTGCTATGATTCCTTCGGTCGTCCCTGCGCTCGCCTCTTCTATCGTCTCTGTCGTTCCTTCGACTTTCTTTGTACCCTCCAATTGTTTCCAACTTCCTTCGTATTGCTTCTCCCCGAACGTATATGTCGTTTAGTGATTTTGGGGGAACGTCATAGAGAGATGACCGGAGCTTCTTGCCTTTCACAGGGTCGAGACCTGCTGAAAGGAATCCAGCGGCTTTGATCTTATCGAGGCTTGTGACCATTCCGGCTTCCTCTTTGAATCTTGCTAGGTAGTCCCCTAATTCTTCGTTCGGTCTTTGTCTGCAGTGAATTAGGGCTTCGGTGTCTTTTTCTCTTCGGCATAAATGGGAGTAATTTCTCAAGAACTTCCTTTTAATTTGTCCATAAGAATCAATCGACCGTGGTCTTAGTGAACGATACCACATGGATGCCGACCCTTTTAGGTAAGTTTTGAACATTTTGCACAGCATGATGTCGCAATGTCCCATACCAGTCATGAGGGATTCGTATTTCTCACAATGGTCTTCGGGATCGCCTTTTCCGTTGAACTCGTGCATCTTTGGGAATTGCCTTCCTGGTGGTGGTCGGTATTGTTCTATCTCTTCGGTCACGACAGGCTCGTGGCTAATTGTCCTATCTCCGAACATAACCTTTTCCAGTCTGCGAATACGATCGTCTGTGTGCGGACCTTCTTCTTCCGAGTCCGAGGAATCTACAACCTTCGACTTGGTTTTCTTAGATTGTAGTTCTGAGTTCCATGACTCATCTTCATCATCCCTGACCCTTTTATCTTTTCGGTCATCTTTGGGTGTCCGACCTTCGGCCTCCAGGGTTTCGCGCAATGTCTTCTCCTGTCGTTCGATTTCCTCTCTTTGGAGTTTCAAGGTTTGTAGCTTTACTCGGTCGGCTTCCCTTAGCTCGGCTTGCCGTGCTGCTTCGTTCTGGCTTTTTGGCTTCTCTGTTTCCTTTCCTTTGGCTTTCTCTTATCTCCATTTTGCTAGCATTTCTTGTTGTTCTTCGGGGGAGGGCATGTCTTCATTGAAATCGAGCATTCTTTGGGCGGCCGGAGTCGTCCTTTGCGTGGCGGGACTGTCTCCTATCACGGTGCTTTCGTTATTCCTGGGTGTTTCTTTGATTGTCATAGTTTGCCAAAATTTTAACACAGATTGTATCTCTACGTTCCCACAGACGGCGCCAAATGTTACGACTGGATTTCCACCGGGTCGGCCTTCGGGTTAACCCTGAAAAGTGAGAAGAATGCGAGGGATTGTCCCCCCGATTCACCTCCGGTGTGAGAGTAAGTAAGTCGTGTTTTTAGAGTACTTTGAACGTAAAGAGAGTGTGTGTGTTAGTAAATTATGAGTGTGTCTTCTCTTGTAAATTCAATCTATATTTATACCTTAGAAATTATGTCTGTTACCTTAAAAGGGCCCCATGGGCATCATTGTGTTTCCCACCACCGAAAGTAGATAAATACCGTTCAAGAAAAGAGGAGACCGTTAGCCATTTTGGGCTTCTTCTTGTTGGGCCTTCGGTTCGGCCCATAATGGGTATAGGGCTTCCAACAGAAGGTATGGAGAGTGACAGGATTTTGCACTTACCACAACTGCAAGGTATTTAAACTTTTTACTAAATAAGACATCAATTAAGTCTTTGTTGCATTTGTTACATTACATACATGACGATAAGTCCTCTTTTTCATTTGACAACTTTTTCCATTTGGTAAACTAAACTTTCTCCAGGATGTTCATAGCTTTGGTTTATCAATACTTCTTTGAATTGCTCTTCAGTTTGTCGTAAAACTAATTAGCTTCAATGTTTATCATATGCACACCAAATATTCTGTCATCTCCTAGCTGGTCATGTATGTCGACACACTCAAGGGGATGGATATTGATCATTGGGTAGTAGAGTGGTTTAATTGGGTTTTTAATTCACCGGAACAAAGTATACATCAACAACTTTCCTCTTGAGATTGATGAGCGTCTTCTAAACATTTTAAAGTCATTCCTGTAATCCATATAACAAAATGATGCATCTTTTAATTGTGTGAGGCATGTACTTTAAAGAGTGAAATATTTAACTGCATAATGCATGCACTATACGGAGAATCGCTAGTTTTTCCAATTTATAATAGCTCTTCTGAATCGATGACATCGCACATGTCAAACATTTGAAACTTTTTTTTACCAACTCTTGAATTGTTTTACGAGCAAATGCACATAGTAGATGCATTTATTTTTCATAGCGAACCATGTGCAATAATTTGGCATAGGGTGGGAACTAGCAAGATGGTTAGCCAGGCTGAAGCTCTGGCTGAACTTGAGAATTTAGTATGAATTTTTTCCTCAATATTTGTGTTTTCCTGAAAAACAGTGTAACTTTTTTTATGAGCTAATCTCAAAATGTAAGTAATAATTCTAGTATTTTGCGTTCACTTTGATGGAATGGAATGAGGGGGGAATGGAATAAAATTTGAACTCTTATTTGGGTGAGTTTGAGGAAAATGTTTAAAATTTTAATTCTCTCCTTCATTCCATTCAAAACTATTTGAACCAGAATTTTAACCCACATGTTTTGAAAAGAATGCTTATTCCATTTCTACATCAATTTTCCTACAATCTTTATCAAGAAAAATTTAGACTCCCTCATATTCATTCATGATTTCACTCATATATTCTTCTTTCTTCATAAAATTTGTATATAATTTTTCATTCCATTCCATCCACATTCCATTCCCACCAAGTGAACACAACCTTAGTATTTTTGCCCGGGGTAGTTTAGAATTCTGGTTGGGCCACTGATTTGACATGCTATTTTAGATCCATTGTACTAAAACGTGTGTTACTGATCGATCGAGGATATTTCTTTAAAGTCACAGTAGAGCTTATGCATTACTTAAATTTGAGTGAAAATGGTAACCCCTATTATCATAGCAGAACACTTGCAAATCTATGATTCAGTACAGGAAGAAGTTCATATGTGGGGGCTTTCATGATCAAATTGATCAGTAATTCGACAGAACAATATTTAATTGCAAGTCTGCCAAAGGTAATAAGAATATAGGTACATAGCAACAGTATTCCACACATGATCTGCAATATCAGGGAGTAGGAATGAAGTTATTAATGACTTGATGACAATTCAGTATATAAAGAGTTCTGTTTTTTACATGTTTTATCTCTAATTAAGGTGATTTTTTAATGGCATTTTACTGTAGTTTCACATATATCTGGCCTTTCAACACATAAATCGATACTTAAATTCATATCCCCCACTCTTCATGTCAAATGTCCCATTAATTAATTTTGTGTATATGTAATATACCCTTTTTTGTGATTGCTGAATGGCAAATTATGCTATTGGGCTAATCTCAAAATTAAAAAAAAAAAATCCGACTTAAAGAATTTAATGCTCCTGTTATATGATTTTGATGCAAGATTTATACTTGTTTCTTGTAGGAATCCTGGGGATGTTCATGCATGATGTTTAAAGATATATGCTGAATCTTTAGAAAAATGTATCAGAAGAAATTTCGGTGGCAAAATGTTCCGGTGAGTGTGTTGGTACTTGGTTTTGTTCAACTGAGAAATTCTCCGATAAAGCAGCAGCGATATCTCATTTCTTGGAAGCTACTATAAAAGAAGGGGAGCGGGAAAGCTGCAGTAATTCTTTGGAAAAGCCCTCTCTCTTCTCTTTGTCTTCGAGCTTCCTTTAATCTATTGTTTCGTTTATTCTTTATTCCCGTGAGCCTATAACGGATGCGACGCACGGTTGCTTGTAAACTTTTCAATTATATTTTATTATTAAAATTTTAAGGTACATATATTTTTATTATTAAGATAATTTTTTAACTTTATAAATCTTATGAATTTATAAAATTCTTCCTTTATTAAGCATAGTCATTAGGCATATAGTCAAGGCACGGTATTTTTGTCAACGAAAAAAAAATGTCACAATAGCTTTAATAACTAATGATCGTTCATTTTCCTCCGATATCTGTTGTCACTATATTTAACTTTTATCAAATATGGCGAGCAAAGTTTTCATTTTACTTAAACCCATCCCAACCCCCTTATAGGTAGTTAACTGTACTAGACTACTTCCATATGCAGGTTTTTGGCTTTCAATGAATGTGAAGAAGTATACAATTAACGGAAGAGAGAACTACAGCAGCTGGGTTTTGTACAACAATTGGTTGTTGTATAATGATAAAAGAAATCTATTATGTTACAGCAGCCTCATTTCTGTATTGGAGTCCTCGGCTGTTTTTGTTGTTTTATACTTATGTTTTAACAATCAAAATTTTAGAAAATGTTGTCCGGTACATTTGGTGCTATGTTCTGTTGTACTTTGGTTAAATTTAGAAACTGAAATTTTTCATTGGTAATCTTGGTCATGTATGATAGTGCAATGTGGTGCCTTTATCTGGTTTGCATATTTAAATATATAGGCCGGACCGCGGAAGCCAAAATATAGGACAATATTTTACACACCTTTGTTAGCCACTTCATTTGAAGTTGCAAATATCTATCAGTCAATTTGTCTTTCTCCTGTTTTTGGAAGCTGTTTTCTGTGCCAGAGTGTAGAATGACCTTCAACACATTCTTGAATACATAAGATCACTGCCTACGACCCGAGTAAATCTGAGACCTGATTGGTGGAAGATTGATGAGATTTTTAGTACAAAGACTTTGTGGCGAAGATGGTCAATAAAAATCAATGCATTATTGTACATTGACTATGACTCTAAGCAACCAGTTTTACAGAAATCTGATGGTGTAATAGAAGCCTTCAACTGGTACCATTGATAATGCAATGTATAGAAGACGTTGTAATCCAACTACTTCCATGCTAATATACATTTCTAGGGAAACATTTAAGTCTATATGGAGTGTATGTAATCTTGAGTGGATGATTACAAGTTGTGTAGTTCAGTTATTTGATTTGAGCACATAAACTTCGAATGAAACAGGTGAAAAAACAATAGTTAGACTGCCAAGACGAGCATTGGACACCAAGACTGAAAGAAATTCACTATGAAGTCGAGGGGTGTCTAGTCCAGATATAATTTTTTCCTGGATTTTTCCTTAAGAAATTTAGTATTATACGTACATCATTCCATAATTTTAATAGATGCTTGTTTTTGGAAACTTTACCCTAGACATACTTGACCTAATACTGGAACAAACACAAAAGGAAATGTTTTATTTGATAATAAAATGAAGTAAAAAAATTGAAATCCAGTATGATCGTTGTTTCCTGAATCATTGAAAGTTATAAAGTTCTATGTTTACATGTCAATAACCGGAAAGCTTGCAGCTATGTTTACATACTATTATTGTTGTAATACGGAAAATTACTGTAATTATTATTAGTGGAATAGGGCTAGTTTCATTATTATATTAGTTATCTTTATTATTAATTAGCTTTAGGTGTTGGCTATGTAAATGACCATTATATTGTAAAAGAATTGATGCTTGTTAAAGAATTTGAGAGACTATCTTGACATCGTATCAAGAGCCCAGGTTATTAACGAAGATTAGAATAAGACAAACAAAATACTGAGTTTTTTTTATAAAGCATATAAGGTACTGTATTTTTTCAATAGAAAGGATTCATCAGCATATCTTAAATACACATCTTTCAACTGAGTAATCAAATCGGAGGCCGAATGATTTTCAAAATTCGGTGTTTGTGCTCGTTTTCTCAGAAAATTTCATACTTTTGTAATTAAATTGTTATATGTTGCGACTTCTCTTAGTTCTTCCACATAGAGTAGGCAGGTCGAAGTTTATTTATTATATCTATTAATATTGAGTTGCGAAAAGAAAAACAAATATGTCTATAAGCAAGTTATTAATTGTCACTGTTATTGATTTTTGTGCCATATAATTAACTTTAGACAAACAGGGAGGGCAAAAGTTCTTATCCCAACTCGTAGAAACTTGAGGTTTTAAGAGAAGTGGTGACTTGGTATTAGAACTGAAGTGGGAATAGTTACTGAGTTTAAGTTTAAGTATGTTCTACTCCTAATATTCTCATTAATAAAACTGTGCTACTCGTGATGAACTAAAAAATTGGAGAAAGCCACCTACTAATTAAAAATCAGATGGTATGGTCGACGAAAAGGGGTTTGGAAGCATAAAGATGATATATATATATATATATGGTCTTGTTCTAATAGAAAGTAACTTAGAATAGAAACTAGAAACTAAACCTAAATTAAATATTTCAAGCTAATCTAATGACCAAATTAGGGGTATTCCAATACAAAAAACGTTTAAAATTATTGTCTCTATTCAAAAAAAATATAAAAAAAATAAAATAAAAATTTAAAAAAAGTTACTGTTCACGTGCTGACGTGGCACGTGAACAGTAACTTTTTTTTAAATTTTTTATATTTTTTATATATTTTTGTTGAATAGAGCCAAGAATTTTAAACGTTTTTTGTGAAGGTGCCCCTAGCGGGGCCATTAAAATAAATGAAATATAATTTATTTAGTGTAGGTTTTTAGTTTCTATTCTAAGTTTGGTTTCTATTTGAACGCTAGCATATATATATATATATATATATATATATATATATATATATATATATATATATATATATGTTTTTGCTCAAGTGAGAACCTCTTATTTTGGTGAGATATGAGATCTAATCTCATCCTTTCATTTTAATCTAATCTAATGGTCCCGCTAGGAGCACCCACACTAATAACCTACACCCTCACACATACTAACCCCACCCCCTGATGACATCATCATGATGTCATAAATATATATTTTTAAAAAGAATAAAAAAATTTAAAAAAAAAAATTTTTTGAAAAAAAATCTGGGGAAAAAAAATTCTGACGTCATGCTGACGTCATATTGGTGATTTTTTTACAAAATCTGGTGATTTTTGTTGAATTCTGGTGATTTTTTACGAAATCTGGTATTTTTTTATATCTAACAAAACACGAAAACCTATTCAAAAACTACCAATTTATTCTCCTTACTATGAATATTATTACATAAATCATATAAATTCTACCACACAATATAATAAGATCACTGTAATAGGTGGTCTGTATATTATACTACATCCATTAATAATTTATACCACACTTATAAATTTAATAACCTTGGGATTCAATAATTAACCGTCAGGGTTCAACATTTCCATTTTTGGGTTTTAGAAATATTCAGAATGACGAATAAACCGTTTACGAACTTAGGGTTTAGGGTTGTAAATCCTAAACCCTAACTTATCCTGAATCGTTTAAAAATCAGGCCGCCGAATTCAAATTTTTTAATTAGAATTTTTAAATTTTATTTGTATTCCATCGTGGTTTAAACGGTTAACCTTTGGGGTTCAACAGTTCCATTTTGGATTTAGAAATATTCGGAATGACGTATAAACCGTATACGAACTTAGGGTTTAGGGTTGTTTACAAACCTAGACCCTAAACCCTAACTTATCCTGATTTTTAAACGCGTTAGCGTTTAAAAATCAGTCCACCGGATTCAATTTTTTAATTAAAATTTTTAAATTTTATCTATATTCCTTCGGGGTTTCAACGGTTAACCTTTGGGGTTCAACGTTTCCATGGTTTTCAGAAATATTCGGAACGATGAATAAACTATATATATTTAGGAGAAAAAAGAAAAAAAAATGATATAAAAAATTACCAGAATTCAACAAAAATTACCAGATTTTGTAAAAAATCACCAATATGACGTCAGCATGACGTCAGAATTTTTTTTCCTAGATTTTTAAAAAAAAAATTTTAAAATTATATTTATGAAATCATTATGACGTGGATTCTCATAGTTCTCATAATAAGAGGGTTCTCAATGGAGTAAGACTATATATATATATATATATATATATATATATATATATATATATATATATATATATATAGTTGCACTCCATAACAAACACCTTATATAACAAACAATAAAGAACCCCTCATATCTAATATAATTTAAGAGTTCCGTCATATCACCCAATACAAAAAGTTGTTATTTTTTTACCCTCTAGCAAACCAGCAAAAAAAAAAAAAAAAATTTGAAAATTTACTGTTCATTGATGACGTCATCAGTGACGTCATCAATGAACAGTAATTTTCAAAAAAAATTTTTTTTTCCCAGACTTGATAGGGGGTAAAAAAATAACAACCTTTTGTATTGGGTGCCCCTGGCGGGGCCCAAGGATCTAATAGATCTAACCTTTTGTATTGGGTGCCCCTGGCGGGGCCAAAGGATCTAATAAATCTAAGGTGTTCTTTGTTGTTTGTTATATAAGAGTGTTCTATATGGAGCAAAGGCCTATATATATATATATATATATATGGTCTTCCTCTAACAGAAACCACTATTAGAATAGATAATACGGGAAGTTACCGTAATTATTATTATTATTATTTCCCCGTCCATTTATTGGAGGAAATCTTCTCCCGGCTTGCAGTGAAAATGTAACAGCCCGACTTTTCGGACTGCTATCATTCATTCAAATTATCGAACAAAATTCAAATTTAATAAACTCATAAAACGAAATCCCAAAATATCGTAAAAATATTCTAAAATCTGGAAATGATACCAAATAAAATAATCCAATGTATAATCAAATCCATAAGCTCCTCAAATCTAAACAGCTAAAAATTAGAACATTATTAAGTGACACTGGTTCGACTCTTATCCAATCCAAATGCCATACTCGCAGCTAGTACCTGAAAATCAAAAATAATGAGCTACACAGCCCAGTAAGAAAACAAATTGAACTAACCAATGGATCAAGTAAGTTTCACAAAATATTTTACAAATTTCCATAAATCAAAGGTCACAATTTCATAGTTCGTAAATCACAGTTTCAGAATCAAAACTCAAAAACGTATAATAAATTCCACAGTATGCTAAGGTCACAAATACCTGGTGACACAGTATCATAGGTTCATAGGTGTCAATAATGCGCCCCTTACTAAGGTATCATAAAGTGTGCACTCCCGAAGGCATCATAAAAAGCACGTCCCTAGTAAGGTATCATAGGCTAGTTCCGGAATTATACGTAATTACTAACGGGTTCATAAGTCATAGCTTGCTGGGAATTCTTATATCTAAAAATTCATACTTGATCTAAATTTTCGTAACAAAAATATTATAAATATAAAACATTTCAAATATAAAAACATTTTAAAAATATAACGAATAGCACGAAAAGTTAACTTACCTTAATAACGATAATCACTTAATTACCCGTCATAATTGAATCCTACACAAACATTTAACGATAATAAACACCATATCAATTAATGGCTACCCTAACCTCAAAAGTCATGCACGGTTGTACAAAAGCAAATATTTATTAAACTAAAGGTCCATCTCATATGCATGCATGTAATTATATAATATATTAACTAATGATATGAAGTACAAAACACATCATGATAACAAAGTTAAGAACATGAGCCAGCAACTTATAATATAGTCCGATTAACTACTTTAAAAAGAAAACATATACGATATAATTTTGTATATGAGACATGAATTTGAAAAAATGATATTTAAATCAATTCCTTTAAAAATGTAAAACGGGTATAAGATAATAATAAAAATCATTCCTGAGATTAAACATATAATAACATGAACCTCACATAAATAAGAATCAAATGATTTATTTACTATCAGCCAAAACATATAACAAAACTTGTATATGTATAATCTATTAAATTAAACATAAAACCATCAATTATATGTTGATGACAAAACAAAAAGAAATACGAAAGAAATACATAATTTTCTCTGGTTAACAAGCCAGGTACCTACATGCATAATATTAGTTTAACATGTCATCACACATGCATGCATTTTATTAAAATATAATTCTGGTAACTATAAAACGATAATGATATGCATAACCTGATGATTTAAATAAAATATTTTAATAGGCTATGAAGTAAGACTGCATGATACGTTATCCTTTTAAACATGTATGGCATTGAGCATATATAAATTAATGTGCACACAGAAAGAATTATGAAAATATAAGAACGTACCTTTGCTTAGTTTCATTTTCAGGTTACACAGGAATGTATTTATACAAGTCTAGCCGTGTAAATATATAACACATTTTCCAGTTACGCAACTAAGAGAAAGCTAATCCTATCTCGATAATGCTAATCATTACTGGCTAAAGTTTTATCCCGACTTAAAAAAAATAACCTGACTTTATTTAACTATAAAATGGTATAATAATTTTTATAATTATCCTATAATCACAGAATAATACAAATATCCATTTAATAAAAAAAATAAAAATGTGAGGTATTACATTCTACCCTCCTAAAAAAAAATTGTCCCCAAATTTTACAATAAAATATAAAAACACATAAATGCCACAAGTTCATAAATAACACCTTATTTCAAAATAAATTGACATAGCAAATAAATTCATACCTTAATCCTCCTTTGGTTGGTGTTGATACACTCGTACGTAGGTAGGTCCAAGAAGAGTTGCCAAAGTGCCCTTACTTGCATCATTCTTGTCTTTGGTCGGATCGCGTCGATGTCCCATCTCGTCACAACTAAAGCAAGCGTCTGTGTTCCATCGACAATCCTTATCCAAATAATTTCGATCACATCTAGAACACTGAAGTTTGTTCTAGATAATGTAAGAAACAAAATAGGTTCTTTTAACTTGCGTGTTTCACGTTATTTTCAGTGTTTCCTGAAACTATAAGATTATACTAAGACTATTAATATTTAATAGATATTTAAATGGCCTAAATTTTCTTTTTCTTTTAGCTTGTGTTTTATATGTATAAATGGAGCAGTAATGCATGAATCCATCTACACAAATATGTAATCAGACCAACATTAAAACAAATGTTACCTGAGGTGTTGGCATCAATTCTTTTTGTGTCAGCAAATATTCTGGTACTATGCTTCTGAGACTCCTCTTTGGCTAGTTGATTCTTGAGTAACGGACAATTTTTGATTATTTGACCTTCTTCACCACAGTTATAATAGCCTTTACTTTCCGCCTTATATACTCCAAGATGATGTCTACCACATTTCTGGCATTGCGGCCATAGTTGCTGTCGAACTTCTTGATTCTGCTGCTCTTCTTTAAACTTTTTGTTCCGATCTATATTAAGCTGAAATTCTTGATTACCTCGTTTGTTATTATTTGAAAAACGTCCCTGATCCATTTTAGGCTGAAAATCTCTAGGAGGCATGTTGGTATCACTTTTAACTTTCATTATTTTTTGTTCCCTATGCTCAGCCCGCAAGGCTTTCTCAACCGCCTGAGAATAAGTAAGAGGGCCTATACGTCCAATATCAACATCCCTGGCTAACTCTGGTTGAAGGCCGTCAAGAAAACGGTTCACTCTACTAGCTTCGGTAGAGACCATGTCTGGTGCAAACTTGGCTAACCGATCACACTTTCTAGCGTACTCGGCCACTGAAAGATTACCTTGATACAATCTACTGAATTCATTTACTTTAGCGCTCAACATAGCTTCACTATAGAACTTTTCATTAAAAAGTGTCTCGAATTCGGGCCAAGTCATTTGACTTACATCCCGAGTAAGTTTCACCACATCCCACCAAATCTTAGCATCCTTTCTTTGAGTGTGAACAGTACACAACACCTTTTCCTTTTTACTAAGTTGCATAAACTCAAAGATATCTTCTGGAGAACTCTTCCAGTCTTGAGCCTCTAACGGATCTGTATTACCTTCGAATTTTGGTGGATGTTGTTTTCTAATCGCTCATATAAAGGTTCCATTGGGTGTACAGGGTATTGTGGAGGAGGTGGGAGTGGCGGTATATTTTCAACATTTCGAACTTGTTTTTGTTGTAGTTCTCGAACTAATTTTTCTATTTGCTCACCTTGTCTTCGGACAACTTCTCGAAGGTCAACTATTTCTTGAGCTTGTCTTTCCTGAACAGAGCTCTCAATAGCTCCTGATGTTTGGTTTTGAGCCATCTAAATAATAGCAAGCTATATGTAACTTCACATAATCAACAACTTGTACTAAACAACTAATAATAACCAGAATCATACTACAAAAGTTGCAACAAACATGTAGGTACTTAGTGACAAGCAGAGCTCTGCCCATCTTGATGTGTACATATGGATGGCCTACAGAATGTTATATTTTAGTCTTTAAACAATCTGCAACTATGAACTAAAAACTGAGAATAACAGAATGAAAGAGTATGTACAAACCGTGAATACTTTTAGGACTACATTGTATTAGTTCTTGTTGTTTACACAGAATGAAAATAATTACAATAAATAGAAAATACTGCTAGCTAGAATTACTCCTATAATTAAGCAACTCCCACAATTAAGTTACTGACTGAAAACTACCTCCTAAAATCTCTCAATAAGATTGAGATTATTATTTGTTGGACTTCTTTCCTGATTTTCCTCCACGTTTTCCTCATATTAATCTGCAATTTTAGATTAATATTCCAACAATCTCCCCCTTAATCTAAAACTAGTTGATAAAGCCGCGCTTCGCGGCGGCGTTACAATATTTTTAAAAAAATTCAATACATTTACGTATATTAAATTTTTATAATTAAATAATCTTCTCTAATGAATCAATTTCTTGTTAAATATGATTATTTCGATTGAGCCGCTCTCTCGTTAAAACGGAAATCCCAATTTTTAACATATATTATAAAGACTTATATAATATTTTTTATCTATAAAATCAAACCGTAAAAATAAAAAAAAATTATGACTTCAGTATCAAATTCTTAAAGCTAATACAATCTTTTCTAGCGAGCCGTCTTCCCGTTAAATACGTTTCGAGTCTCTCTTATTTGAAACCGAAATTCTAACTTCATTATATAAAGAGAGTAAATTCCAATTTTTATATTCTTTAAACTTTCTAATATTTATGGAGTTTTAAAAGATGAAAATACATCTTATATTTTCTGTATATTATAGATATTCTTGTATTTATTTACATTTTTCGCATGGGAATGTCTTTCTGTTATGTTAACATATCAAAAAAAAGTTAAAATACTAAGACTTTTCGTTACGGGAATAATATTACATTTATGGATATATTTTTGTAATGCAAGTATAATTAAATTGTATAAAAAAGTTAAAATAAAGGATTTCTAGGAAAAAAGATGTATAGTTTTAAAAAATCGTATTAGACGTCTCCACCGTCCTCGTATTCTACTTCCAATAAAACATTTTATTTTTTGTATTAATTATATATTTAAACATCTTTTATACGGTCTTATCTAATGAATCGTTTTCTTGTTAAACACAGTTATTACTATTGATTCGCTCTCTCGTTAAGACCAAAAACCTAACTTTTACACATATTACTTGTATGATAATGTTTATCCATAAAAATCAAATCCTAAAAGTAAAATATAATTTATAACATCATACGATATTTTAATAGCTAGTACAATTTTTTATAGTGAGTCGTCTTCCCGTTAAACACGTTTCGAGCCGCTCTCGTTTGGGATCTAAATTCTAACTTCATTACATATTATTGATGATACTTATCTTACACAACAATTTTTTTCCTTGAAATCAAAACCTAAAAAATAGAGTGAATTCCAATTTATATTTTCTCTAGATTTTCTAAAATTTTTGGAGTTTTAGAAAATGAAAACACATTTTATTTTCTCTTTATTTTATAGATACTCTTGTATTTATTTAGGATTGCTGCATGAGATTGTTCTTTTACTCATTGTTCTTTTATTATGTTAACACATCAATTATTTTCTTTTTAAATACGGTGACTTTTTTCATGACAATAGTATTGGATTTATGAATAAATTTTCCTAATATAAATATAATTAACTTATATAAAATATATATTTTAAGAAGATCGTACTTTCTATAAAATATTTAATTATATGTCTGCTCTATATATTCAAACACCTATTCTAGTTCTAGTAGAACTTTTATTTATATATTTTTTCTATAAATTCGAACTCTTATTCTCTATAAATTCGAACTCCTATTCTACTTCCAATAGAACTTTTAATCGTATGCCTTATAAATACTTATTATACTTCCAATAGAACTTGTAATCATATGTCTTTCCTATAAATTCGAACCCTTCTCCTTTATAAATTAGAACACCTATTAGTTCTAGTAGAACTTTTATTTATATATCTTTTCTATAAATTTGAACTCTTATTCTCTATAAATTCGAACTCCTATTCTACTTCCAATAGAATTTTTAATCGTATGCCTTATAAATATTTATTATACTTCCAATAAAACTTCTAATCATATGTCTTCCCTATAAATTCGAACTCTTCTCCTTTATAAATTCGAACACCTATTCTACTTCTAATATGCTAATTGATATTTTTTTTATAAATACTTATTATACTTCCAATAAAACTTCTAATCATATGTCTTCCCTATAAATTCGAACTCTTCTCCTTTATAAATTCGAACACCTATTCTACTTCTAATATGCTAATTGATATTTTTATATTTATTAGTGTTTAAAATTCTAGAAAATTAAAAAAATCGATTGAGACGATATTAGAGCGCCACCTAAACTCCCGCTATCCTCCTTTATATATATATATTGATTTACATCAACCCATTTGGTTTTAAACTTTGTGTACCCCTCTGGCACTTCACACGGGCAATTCACATTTGCTCGTATGGCACGTCAACTGTGCCCGTCTGGCACGTCGCCTCCTGCGCGCCCACTGGCACGACTTCCTGCGCGCCCACTGGCACGTTTCTGTTCCCGTCCGGCAATTCACACTTGCCCGGGACTTGGTGCGCACATAGCACACCTCTTTCTCCACATTGTGGAAAGATCATCACAGCACTGATATTTTTACTGCTGCTACTGTTCTCTTTAGACTCGCATTCTTCTGCCTTGCCTGTTTCCTTTTCAACAGCCTATGCTCATGTCCTCAGCGTACATCTTTTGCACTTATGCAATCATCTGCGCCATCTGCGCTACTAGCATCTATCCCTGATACTAGTTTTCTCAAGACGCTTCAACCCAAGAACTAGCTTCCAACACATGGAGACTCTTGATTCACAACCAATCTACTATTGAATCTGCAGACAAATACCAAAATAATGCGACCAAATGCAGCCTCATATTCTGCAGTCTCGCGCATACACGCCTCAAGGTATCGGGTGATTAACTCCAAATTTATCACTACCCCAATACATACATGGAACAGCAGCATCTTCATAGCACCATCTCTAAGCCTCTGTGCTTCACCGAACAACAGCAAGAATATCGTCAACCTCGCCTAGTTGATTCCCTTCTAGCTACTGAATCGCCTCAACTGTATCATATCAATCTTTTCCTCCTGGTTATCAACCTAAAACAACAATCTACACTCATATATGCACATATATGCACACATACATACCCCTGCACATGCTTCTTTCCCTCGTTCCGTCGTCCTCCAAAAAAAAATGAGACAATATCTTCATACATCCTTCAGTCCTTCATCAATTAAAGAGTACTTCTGCTCATTATTTTTGCCTCACATTTCACCATTAGCCTCCTTTTGCTCATTAGCTGCTAGTTTTTTTTTAAGCTTCTCCAAGCCCTCCCGCAAGTGCTTATTTGTAACAAACTTCTCCAACAGGAATAGAATGATATTCTGCCAAGCTATTGCTTTTCACCTCCAAAATCTCATTATCCAGAACCATCGACTTCAAAATCAGTGCAATTTGCTAACTGCTAACCTCTTCCTTGAAAATCTTGTACTTGACGGAAAACTCATGAACTCCTTTCACAGTAGCAACCTTTAGCTTGCCTAATATCTTCTTGCAAGTACTTTTTAAAAAAAATTCAATCAACTCTTAGTTAAACTTCCCATCAGCATACCACTCTTCACCAGTGAGTTCTTTTGAAGGTTCAAACTCTGCAGCCATATAATGCTTCCCAGTTTCCACGCTCTGAATTGTAAAGCTCCGTAACACTCAGGGTTTTACCAGATAAATCACAACCACCAGCATAACCAGGAGAAGTCTTCACCTGGACATCGCTAGCTCCAGTAACCAAAAACACCAGCATCCTCTCGCTCGAAACCTGCAGCTCCTTGTCCGCCTTCGCTTCCTAACTGCTGCAATGTCTCTACCGAACACTCCTTGAAACTTTGATGCAGTTGTTGTGGCAGCAGCAGGTTTGATAGGTTTATTTGGTAATCGATTAGGATTAGACGCCCTTGGGTTCACCTTATTGATGGATACTGCATTGTCCGATTCTTGTTTGCATCTCACCTATTCTTGTTGAGCATGTTGAACTTGCTGCACTGATGCAGCAGCTTGTAACGCAGCAGAAGCCTTTTTCCTCTGTTTCTCAACAGCTTCTTCCTCTAAAATAGTTCTCAATACATTAGTATATCCCTTTTGTATCAATCTATACAAAACCAGCGAAGACATCTTCGCTCTTTCCCTAACTTATTCAACATCCCCATCATCTGCGAACGCACACCTCTCGATAAACGCATTAGACTTCTCAGGCTTATGTCGCAAAGTAAGCAACAAATGTGCCCTCTCCAGTTCTGATCTTGAACATCCTTTCATCAACCTTTCTGAGTTCCCCGACTCTGGACAGATTTTACAAGATAGTCACAAGCACCATGAGTAATCCCATTCGTCCTTCATTTGTGCAGAAACAATTTCAGAACTCTGACGCTTACGAACAGAAGATTTGGCTTCTAATTCATCAATATCAGAACTACTGAATTTTCCGAGAAACATTGCTTCTTCAATATGTACTAGCTTCATCAATTCGGGATCATTCCATGGTCCCTTTTCTGATCTAAGACACCCGCCTTCATTTGGGCATGAGCACGTTCCCCCAAGAAATACTGGAAATTGACTTGGTTCAACAACTTCAGACAACTGCTTCTGAAATTTGTTTCCCAAAACATGTATCTTTACTGTCGTTCTTGGATCAAGAAATCCTTTCGTTGTATTCCACAAAAACTTGAACCCGCTACCAGCATTAACAATATACATCTGATTTAAAGTCTCGGGATAGTTTTCTCCATCTATTTTTTTTTTGCATGCGCAACACCAGATCATGCGCAACTTCGCCAAAACTCATCCAGTTCATCCCCTGCACATCCAGTATTGTGGTAGTAGAATCTACATGCCTCCTTGCTGCAACTGAACATGCTGGAAACTTTTCAGCAAACGTTTTCTCGAACCCCTGGACGTGATACTTTAAGAATCTATCGACCGTGGTCACACTCATCAGCTTACTAGGTTCAACTTTGCCAAGTCTTTCTATATAAACAGGTCGTCCTGCTCGGTCTACACCATGGAAACCATGTGGAAAATATCTCTGAACTTCTTCATGTTCATCATATACAAAATCCTGTATGATAGAGTCAACTCCATTCTCTCTCCTCCAGTTTAGCATCTCTGCCCACATATGGATTGTCTTATCAAAATCAAACTTCCTGGCCTTTAAAAATCTCAATCAATATCTGGCGAAACGCATTCACAGACTCCTATTCTTTTTCGTCTCGATAATCATCAATAGAAATCGATGCATACCGGCAATGAGCAACTCTGCTACTCCGTCGCCATAGAGTATGTGAAATTTTATTGGAAGTATTCATTGCTTTCTTCTTTAGAGATCTTCTAACTCTCTCCTCTTCTATGTCTTCAACTTCTTTATCCCGTAACCAACAAGAACTTAGTTTCGATGCTCCCCACAAAAAAAAATACCTTAGAAATTCAACACTGCGAACAGCCTCCTCAAGCTTCTTCATGTCTGTCTCGTCATCAAAGATTTATCGTCAACCTTCAACACAGCACTGCATCAAACTCAACTGCTTCTCCCCAAGGAACGGTTAGGGAAGGCTGTTAAGCCTTCCTTCTTCCCCCACAAGCTCTGATACCATGTTATATTTTAGTCTTTAAACAATCTGCAACTATGAACTAAAAACTGAGAATAACAGAATGAAAGAGTATGTACAAACCGTGAATACTTTTAGGACTACATTGTATTAGTTCTTGTTGTTTACACAGAATGAAAATAATTACAATAAATAGAAAATACTGCTAGCTAGAATTACTCCTATAATTAAGCAACTCCCACAATTAAGTTACTGACTGAAAACTACCTCCTAAAATCTCTCAATAAGATTGAGATTATTATTTGCTGGACTTCTTTTAAGATTGAGATTATTATTTGTTGGACTTCTTTCCTGATTTTCCTCCACGTTTTCCTCCTATAAATCTGCAATTTTAGATTAATATTTCAATACAGAACCGCTTTAAACCGAAAGCTCTGATACCAAACTTGTAACGCCTCATCCATATTACTATTAGAAGAAGGTGTTATCTAATTACCAAGCTTTGCATACCATTAAACAAACACATAAGTGATTATTTATATTACAAAAGATATTTCAACTACAACCTAGAAAATACCTCCACATATACCAAAAATCATATATTAAACTCTCCCACATGGCCAACATATCCATACGTACACCATCAAGTAGGTATAGCTCCAGCTCGTCCATACTACTTAATTTACATATTTTCTTCACCTGCAACACAAGCAAACTATGAAACAAATCTCAATAAGTAAACTTCATTGCCTTGTGCACACTATTTAGTCATAGCTATACAATTCACAACATGTTCAATATTGAATTGGTGTCAGCATATCTAATGCTGGATAGCAAGCATATCTAATGCGGATAACAAGCAGCATATTTAATGCTTGATAACTATCAGCATATCTAATGCTGTATTACAGAAAGCATTTCTAATGCTTATACCTCATAGCAATATAGCATGTCTAATGCAATATACCTCATTGCTTAGTCGAGGACATCAGGAACCTGGCTACTGAATTAAAATGTAATGGTTTTTCTTTTGCTGTTAGAGAGTCTAATAGAGTGGCCCATAAGTTGGCCGTATATGATGTAAGGTCTCAAAATTTCAACAGGTGACCTCTGCATTCATATATGATATTGTCAATGGGGAAATGTAAATGACTTTGTATTTTTGGTTAAATGTATTTGTGCTTTAAAAAAATAAAAAAATAACATGACAGGTCAACAATTGTGACCCCTGACGTGCTGATAATCAAGCACGGGAAAAAGAAATGTGAAAGAGTAGCACTGTCAATTTTCGCTCGATCAATGTAGAACATGGTTAGCTTGGTACTTCAATAAACTTTATCGTGATCAGCTTCTATACTTTACTAAAAAGCAATAACTGAGACCACACTTATCACTGACAAAGTACTAATGCAGATGACTTTGCATATACGAAGCTAGAGCTGGTTGAACTTGTTTAGACAAGAAAATAACAGAAAAGAAGGGTGAGATGTACATTGAGCAGCATTCATAAAGAAAGAACTCTCTTTAGCCAAAAAAACAAACCCTAAAGCAGATCTAGCCTTTTTATATATGACTGCTAAGTAATCTGAGACAGCAAGTCTCTAGCAATTGATAAATTAAACCTAGGCTAACTCCGATTATGATACCAAAAGTGAACACATTCAGTAACATCTTGTAAACCGCTAGAGATCGAAGTAGGAATGATTCTGATATGAAGGCAATGGTACATTTGGCAATAACACTAACAATCTCATTGAATAAAAAAGCATCAACAAATCACAATGAGAAAAGACAAAAAAAAAAGTACATATTAAATATTTCTCTCTCTAAATACAATCTTGATTGGAACTTAAGAAATCTAAGCTTAATCTTGAGACAATAAAAAGCCAAGGACACGTTTAAAACACCGGGGACGCTGTTGAGGGCTTGGATGCTTAATACGAAGATAAAACTTAGCTTCAATCGGCACCACAATAACACCAAAATCACCAATTGAATCATCACTAGGCGTTAACGTGAAATGGCCAACAGCGTGACACTCTCTTTCGTTGGAGCTGTCGTAATAAGTCTGCTTTTCATCGTCTCTCTGTAACTGGAATATTCGATCCGAACCGTCGTTAGGCATTAACGTCCACCAGCCCTGATTATCATCGTTTCTCTTGGTTCTCTCTATCTTTAGTATCTGATTGGAACCATCGATCTGCATTATTTTTATATAAATAACGCGCCACTCAATGAGTCTCTCATTGAAACAAGGAGAGACTACAGAAGACACGTCACATGTTATGCCTGCCCTCCCCTTACCATCCCATGTCTTCTTATAGGAACCAGCCATCTTTATACCATATAAAACAGATGATAGATTATTACATGAACATGCCATGATAACTTGTCAGCAGAAGAATTCTTTGAAATTTTTGTGTTTGTAAATTTTGCCGAGAGACCCTTTTTATAGATAGGGACGATCGTCCTTTGCTATAATTCGAATAAGTATAGGACTCAGAGGCCGATTCAGATTCATAGATCGTCCTAGTCAGATTCAGATATTGTGTACAGCTGAATCCCGATTTTATTTCATGACCCGGTGGTATATTTTCTTAAATGATAAAATTTAGATAATTTGAGATAATAATATTATATTAATTATAATCACTATATTTATTAAAAATTTAAACTTACATAATTGATAAATTAAATTATTTACATATTTTTAATTTTTACAAATTTGTATCATATTTTTTTGATCGATACCCGTTATAATAAATATATATAAATTTTTTTGACATAAAAAATATAATGATAAAAATACTATTCATGAACATTAATTTTTTTAGTATTAACCACCATCATAAATTTCAGTCTTATATTCTCACAAAAATTACTAGTGTTTAAAATTTAAATATATATAAATGCTAGTATCAAATATAAACCAAAATTAAAACAAAAATCAATCTAATCTAATGGCCCCTTACAAGTACCACAAACACAATTAAAATAAACCTTCCCACACATAATTCCGCATAATTCCCTTCGTTTCTAATTTGATTTTTCTCGTAAATCGGTAGATTTTTTTCTAAATTTGACTTCACTGTATTTTTCTTCATCTTCCAACGGTTAGTGCTATATTCTGACGCGATTTAGATTTTTTTTTTATTTAGTTTCTAGTTTTTAGCCTAAGAGTGATTTATATATATATATATATATGTAAAGGTTTTTGCTCAAATATAAACCAATCTTTAAATACAAACTACAAACTATTACTAAATATTTTATATTTCATTTATTCTAAGGGCCCCGTCAGGGGCACCTTTACAAAAAAGTCTTATAATTCTACCCTCTATCCATTCATCAAAAAAAAAAACTTGCTGCCACGTCATCATTTTTTTTTCTGAAAAAAAATATTTTTTTTAATTTTTTTTCGATGAATAGATAGAGGGTAGAATTATAAGACTTTTTTGTATTGGGGTACCCCTAGTTTGGTTATTAGATTAGCTTCAAATGTTAGATTAGGGTTTGGTTTTTAGCTTGTAGTTAATTTTAGTTTGTAGTAGAGTAGGACTATATATATATATATATATATATATATATATATATATATGAGTCCCCTTCTAGAGAGAAACAATTATATGGAGAATTGGGGAGAATTATAATCTTAGCCATCCATTTAATCAAATGGTCAGGATTTATCAATGGCATTTTTGTAAATAAATTAAACTTTAAGACTATCTTTTAAAATACAAATATAATCCAGACACATATCATAAATTCACCAACGGGTGTACGGAACAAAGCTATACATACAGCTAAACACACGCATGCTGCTCACCGCGCGAGAGAGAGAGAAAGAGAGAGAAATCGAACAGAAAACAGCACGAATACGCCTAGAGCTTCAGATTTGAGCTATTCATCAAAGGAAGGTTCTTATTTTTCTTATAATCTTCGTTATACTTTCAATTATAATCTTATTTTTATTCAATTCGCTAATTTAGGGTTTTGAATTGTAATTTTCAGGTTAATCTTATCGGATATAGAGATTAAAATGTTTTCGAGAAGAATAGGTATTATTAGGTGTTTTTGTTTTAAAAAATGTATATGCATGCTTAAGTAGATCTAGTTCTATAGTGATTCTATAGTTATTTGTTGATGTCAACCAGTTTTTGTTGATTATAACATTGATTCGGTAGTAGAATACGAGTTTACAGTTATTTTCATGTTTATCTACATCTGTTGTATTTGTGGTTCTGTAACAGAACCAGTTTTGTGTAATAGAATCAGTTTTTATTGCTTATAACATTGGTTCGGTAGTGGAATGCGAGTTTATAGTTATTTTCATGTGTAACTACATCTGTTGTATTTATGGTTCTGTAATAGAACTAGTTCTGTAATAGAATCAGTTTTGTGTTTATATTGTAAGGTATAAATTATGTTTCTGAAATAATACCAAAATTTCTGTTGTATTTGTGGTTCTGTAATAGAACCAGTTTTGTGTATTTTGATTCTGCTACAAAATCATAGTTGTATTTTGATTCTACATTAGATTATACATTAGTTGAGGTCTAAGGGATTTTGTGTATAAATCGTAAGGTAAAAATTGTTTTTGTAAAATTGTTTAAAGTTCTATAATAGAACCACAGTTTAGTAGATTGGACTGTTAACTCTTGTTTATAGGTTCATGTATATTTTGGAGGTCTAAAATTTGGTTCTAAATTAGAACTATTAGTATATTTCAGTTCTCATGTATATTTGTATATTTGGTTCTGATCTAATATGGTTGCATTGTAGAACCGAAAAACAGAATACATTTGATTCTACATATATTTAGACTATATGCTTCCATTTGATTCTACTATAGAAACATATATATTTAAAATGTTTGTTATTCAAGTTTTCCAGGTACGCGTTCCAGAAATAGATTGAAATTTGGAGCAAAAAATTCTTCATCCAGGAGAACACGAATGACAAGGAAAACTGTAAAAAAAAATTGATATACAAGAAGAATTGAACACCAACACATTTGATGAACATCAAAGGTAAACAAAACATGATTTCTGTTTTAGCACCTTGTGGATATGTTTGTGTAGATATGTATTAATTTTATTTAATGCTTATCTAGTTTGAATGTCTTGTTGTGGTCATTGTTGAAATTGTTAGTAACTGTTTAAGTGTATTGATTTTTTCTTGATTGAGGAAATTTTGGTTTAGTGTTTAACAGAATCATGCTATTGTATGTTGTAGTTTTATGTGTACAAGTGAATTTTTAAGTAAATGACTGTAGATTAGTCAAAGTTTGACAGATGTGTGTTATATTTGATTGTTGGAACACGGAGCAAATAGATTCTCGATATCTTATGTACTAGTTGAATTTTCAGGGAATAAAGATAGCAGTTGCATTTATTTAGGCTGCCTTACAGTGCTAAATTAACTTATGCCCTCTAGTAATTAGTTTGGGTTGAAGATATTTAACTTCAGATTTTTTCATTGTAATGGAGTAAATTATCCTATAACTATTCATTTAGATAGTCCTTGCAGAATATTTTTCTAGCAGGTTCGGTTCATTACTATGTGCAAGTACGGGGGAAGGACAAGTGGTTAGAAACTTTGTATAGTGAGAGTCGAGTATGTGTGATATTAGGTCACTTTATATATGCATGTTCCCTGTATTGCTGTACATTTTTTTGAATTATGGTGTCGATTATTGGCTGTTCATGAGTAATGACACGTGCAAGATACTTTCTGATTCTTAATATACTTAATTAGATACTCCAAATTTTGGTCAATCCCTTATTTTTTTCCCAACCTAATTTTTGGTTCTATATATTTATTTTTTGAAGTGTTGTCTGGAAAAAAAATCCCAACAAAGAGAAGAGAAGGATGCGTATGCTTTGACCCACTGTGGTACAGTTCATATGTTGCGAATAAAAAAGATGGAAGGAAAAATGTAATGTATTGGATATCCATCGAAAGTGTTTTTGAAAAAAGATACGTGTCCATTCCATTGTGTTTTTGAAATGAGATCATGTTTAGATTTTGTCTGCCTACCTTAATCTCTAATTTGTGCTATCTGAATTCTTTGATATCGCCGGTATCTTACGAACAATAGGGTTCTGAGTTATAATCAGATTATCTATTATTGGTGCAGGAAACCGAGCAGAAAAAGCAGCTAGAGAAAGCCCGTCAAATTTATGGTGTAAAGATCATATACTCGCGTATCAATTATTTGAAAGAGACAAAGTTTGTGTGCGAACAATGACAAAATATTATTTGAAAGTGGATGCGTTGAGTTTACATTGGAGTGAATTTTTTTTTCAGTACTTGTTCCTGTTATCTATGGTATAATATGAACCTTCTTGGGAAATTTATCTGTCCATGTTCTTTTGTAAAAGAATTTTGAGAAGTGTTTTTGACTTATATCACTGAAAGCACTATTTTTAGATGTACTTTGGAATTTGTACGTATGTGTTTGATATGCTTAGTGTTCTTTGAACTTTAGAAGCATCCTTATGTGTTTATATAATTAGTATTTTCTTTTACAATATTCTATTTATTTATAAGTTTTTTATTCTAGTGCTGAATCAATTTATATTTGTCATGAAAAATTACGGAGCATTATGATTAATAGGGATATGACTAAATATAATTATGTTTCGACGGTAGATTTAAAGGTTGTATATGAACTTTTTTTGAGCTAGTAGTTTATGCTACAATATACTTCTGGTATGTGTTGATTCTTTCGTAGAACCAAAAATTATGTTACACAATAGTTAAAAGAAATAACTAAATATACACTTGGTTCTACAATAAAATCAAAATTTCAGAATGATTTTTTTTAATTTATAATTTCTAATAAAGAATAAAAAATTAATCAATTTTCATCATACTTTATAATTAATTTGTTTAAGAATAGTGTCATAATGTAGAACAATTTTATTCTACATTTCAATCTAGAAAAAACCATTAAAAAATCTAAATGCATTAATATTCTATTATGGAATAAAAGAAAATTATGCAATACAACCGAGCAAATGAAGTAAAAACTAATTTGGTTCTCCTATAGAATCAAAAGGATAAAAAAATCTTAAGCTTATATCCCAGAACCATAAATTCCATTGGAGTACAATTATGTAAATGAACTAAAAACTAATTTGGTTCTGCTATGGAATCAAAAGAAAACTAAATAATAAGCATATATCCCAGAACCATAAATTCTATAGGAATACAATTATAAAAATGACCTAGATATTAATATTGTTGTAAATTACAATAAAAAATAAAGATTCATAGATTTAATTATTTCATAGTAGAACAAAATTAATAGTTGATTTCCTTAACTGAACTAGTACTAATTTATGGATTGGTACAATTGAGGAAATGAAATCATACTAATTTGATTCTAGTATGGAATCAATGAAGGTAGTGTTTTTCGTAGTTCGTTCACAGGGAAGGACTATCAATATCGATTTCAAGTAGATTATCTCTTACAATCTAGTAGTGTGGAAAATGGGGGGGTTTTGTATTGGTTGTGGTGTTTTATCAAACACCTTGCATACAATAAATAAATTGCTACAAAAATACAATTAAGTTAATGGCAACTATTCAAATTTACCAACACAATGAGTACAATGAATGAATAAGCAAGATAAGAGATACTTGACCCAAGGATAATGGAAAATCAAGCACTTCAACCCAACAACAAGCAAATATATCCAACTCTACCTAACCAAGATAATTGGTGAAGCACACAATCACTTATTTCTATTCTAAAAACACTAATTTAGTGAAGCACATAAATTAGCTCTCTTGACACTAGCAACCAATAATGAAGCACTATCAATTTAACCAAGTCAAGGAATTAAACAAAGAGAGGCTAGGACAAACCCAAGGATGAGAAGCTCAACCTAGGTATTTGCACTTGAATCTTGTGGATTAGGTACACTAAATCTTGTGCTACTATAATGAATGAACTAACGATTACGTATTAGAACAAACAATTAGCAATTGAAATTACAAGAAGAGCAAGATGAAGCAACTTACAAATCTCCAAGCAAAATCATAAACAATACAACACAAGTATTCATATTCAAGATAGAGTGAAATAGATCTTACTTAAATTGAATGGGTTTAGTACAAGAGATGCTTCCTTGAGCCAAATAAATGGAGTTAGTTACTCATAATCAATGCTAGATTACAAGTAATTAATGTCTCCTCTCTATTTCCTACTAACCCTAATTGTGTTCTTGAAGAGGCCAAGAAGAGAGGAAAATAATATGTGAAGATAAGATGTTATAAGATGTAGGGTTTGGCTTCTTTTAATACACAGCAGGTTTTTGCACGGCCGTGCAACTGCCCGTGAGAAAAACTGCAAGCTCTGGAACTTCTTGCACGGCCTGACGCACGGCCGTGCAACTGCCCGTGAGAAAAACTGCACAATCTGCACTACTTGGAACACTATGCACGGCCTGTTGCACGGCCGTGCAGTAGCCCGTGTGAGATAAAATCTTCAAGATAACACAATAAAAATCTCCCGGAAACGCGAGCTTGCATCTTCTAACTTCCCTCTTCAATAATCTTTGCTTTCAAGCCCAAAATAATCCATCTTTTTAACCATTAAGCATGAGGCACTGAAAGATGAAAACATAATTAATATCGATAAAACAACATTTGGAACTAACAAAAATGCAAGAGAATAAATGACAAAACGTGTATAAAATACACGTTATCAATCAAAAGAAAGAAAAAACTACTATCTACATACATTGGAATTAAAAGGTTTGTTTTCCGGTCACTAGTTGCTACTTAAAAATCTCCTTAATATCTCTTGCATTCCAATCTTCCAGTGTTTAGATATGTATTCAGTGAGTCTGAACATATAAGAAGAGACCCCTCTAGCTATCCACGTTCTTTTTTCATTCCACCACCTCTGAAATGTACCACCATTCGTAATGCAGTCGAAGTAGTCTTGTGCATAGGCCTCAAGAAACCGGAAAATGTGAAGGAAAACCCAAAAATTTGTCACCTGCAACAAGTTATATTTGTGAGGTGCTTTTGTTATGGAAAAAAGTTAATCCTAAATTGATATATTCTTATACTTTTATTTGCAAATTTTTGTCTACATAATGAATTATATGCCTTCGAAAATATGGAAACTCTAACTACAAGAGCCAGTTGAGAAATGAAAGCATAGATGATGATTGGAATGGAAAGACTATACCATAAGGAATTGTAGGCATAGCCATAAGCCATGAGAAAACCAAATCTTGATACACCAAAGTTAAAGAGCAACACCAAAAAACACGCAAAGAGACCTTCACAGCAAATGCACTTAGTACTCGGAACCTCAGATATAAATTTAGTTTGATTCAAAGAATTCTTACTCTCAAATAAGAAGATGATATCCTAAAGAGAAAGATCTTAAAGAACTATACTTTTACTATTTATTTATTTAATTAATTAACTGATTCTATAGCAGAATTAAAAATTCAAGTTAAAAAAATTGATCTTTTTGTTAAGGTTCCACACTAGAATCAAAACTGTAGAGAATATAATTTAGTAATGTAACTGCTATCTACTACAAAATTAAAAAAGTTTAACTATAAGTCTACAGTACCATAACAACATAAAGCAAGATAACAAAAGTTCACTACAATTTACAAGCATAGAAGTCGAGAAAAATAGAGCACGATAATTCTACAATGGAATTAACTAAATCAACCAATTACTAATTTGATTTTACAATAAAATTACTAACACCAAACACCAACACCAAACACTAACACAACGAGTTAAACCTGATGAATATTCACTCGAAGAATGGGATTATAAAGTTGAGCTTTAAACGATGAAGATTCCATAATCATCGAAGAAATAACCGAGAGAGATCGCGAAATTGGTTTGCATGTGTAACCAATCGTTAACAACACCAGCTCAATAAAAGTTAATTTTTTTGATGTTCTAATATGTGAAGTTAAATTTTCATTCTATTTTAGAACAACCACAAAACACATACTTAAAATTTAATTCTACGAAATACACTACAGTAATTCTGTTTTGATTCCACAGTAGAATATAAGTCTATATATGCAAATTTCTACAATTAAAAAAAATTATTGCTAATCTAGTTATATAGTAGAATAAAAAAAAGTCTAACAAAAATTTTGAGCATAAGGTTTGCTTCTTATAAGCCATAAAACATATAAAATACCAAAAACATGAAGTATAAATTAAAAACAAACAAAACTCGATGTTAATACAAGTCGACTACATTCAATCCAGCTAACAAATAAGCATATGTACACATATGAATTCTTGTCGAAAACAAATAGAGAAAACTAAGATAAATAGGTACTAACTGATTGAGCGTTATATTAAGATTCTATAGTAGAACCAGAAACTGTAGGATATACTTTAGGACTTCAACTAATTATTTAATAAACATAATGTTTTGATTCTATTACAGAATCAAAAAAATCTAATTAAAAGTTATGTATACATAACTAAATCTCAAAAACAGTAATGTCAATACATAAATTTATGGATAAGTTAGGATAAAACAAAGAAAGATGAAGAGTGATACCTGATGAAGACTCAATATCAACAGTAGATTTGCAGTTTGATTTGAAGAAAAACCCATACTTTCCGTTGAAAATAACAGAGTGACAGAGAGAACGTCGGAGAGAGTTCATCTTTGAAATCGCATAGAGTGAAATAGATGCAGTATAGAGAGATATCGTCGGAGAGGTTGGAGAAAGATCATCGGAGAGATTACGGGAAAGAGATAGTTAGCAGGAGAGAATTGACCGAGTGTATACTGACCTATACATGCAACTGTTAAGGGATATACTTTCCAAATTTTCATACCTTTAATTGCTAAAATATCATAATCGTCGGATATAGTTTTAATCAAAGGGTTGAGATTAATGGAGAAGGTTCTCTCCTGTACTCTATATAATTTGGTTCTCTCTAGAATAATAGCCTATATATATATATATATATATATATATATATATATATAATCCTACTCAGCTACAAACCAAAATTAAATATAGGCTAGAAACAGGCTGCCCAGCCAAACAGAAATCACTAAATTACACAACCGAAATCATTAATTTTATTTTTCAAAAAAATATTAAAAATACAAACACCTACCCCACCCCACCCCACCTGAAATCAGTAAAATACACTCCCAAAATCAATAAAAATACAAACACCCACCCCACCCCACCTGACCTGACCTGAAATCAGTAAAATACACCCCCAAAATCACTAAAATACAAACACCCACCCCATCCCACCTGAAATCAGTAAAATAGACCCCAAAATCACTAAAATACAAACACTCCACCCCACCCGAAATCACTAAATTACTCCCGTAAAATCAATACTTTTAACACCCACCCTGCTACCCCATCGTCGTCGCCACCGCACCACCATTGTCGCTGCCACCCAGCTACCCCACCGTCGCCGCCACCGCACTACCATCGTCGCTGCCACCCATCACCACCACCGCTGCCACCTATCACGCCCCATCACCACTGTAATGAATCATTACGCACACCAAAACAAACAAACAAATACATCTCATCTCATTTCGTCGCCGATTCATCTCCGATGTCGTTCTTCGACAACTCTTCTCGTCAATCTCTCATCCCCTCCTATCTCTACTCATCTTCAACAGATCGGAAGCTTCAGAGCAGAGCTTCGAGCTTTAGTCGATTTCAAATCAAAGCTTGAAATCGGAATCGAAGAAGTGTCAGATCGGAGCAAAACGACTACGATGAAGTTGGTGCCCCTGCGGGGCCGGAAAAGAAGTTAAGGAGCCAGATCTAGAAAAATTGATTTGGCCGGATAATTCAAGGTCACCGGAGAAGATGACTAAAAAGATGACCGGAGAAGATGGTTGGTGGGCGGGTGTGAAGTAGTGTTTTTGGATCTGGAGCTCGCCGGAGCTGGCCGAGATTGGGGGGGGTGGGGGTTGGTATAGGAGTAGAAATAGTAAATATGGTGTGGAGATAGTAAGTGGAGATAGTAAAATATGGTGTGGAGATAGTAAAATAGGGTGTGGAGATAGTGGTTTTTAGTTTGTATTTAAGGATTAGTTTGTATTATTTATATATATATATATATATATATATATATATATATATATATATATATATATATATATATATATGATCAGGATCAAATGCAAACTTTTATTAAATACAAACTTACAAACTTTTTTTTAACATATTTATAACTTCGATTCAACATCATTTATCAAGTAATAATTAAAATTTTATTGAATATACCTAATTTAATTATTCAAAATCCTTTTTGGGGTTCACCAATACCAAAATAGGGTATAGAAATATGAAATTTTATTTGTTTAATATGAGTTGTGTTGAACCGGTTCAAAATTTGTTGAATATGTATTACAAAATTCTCAACTATCCTTTCGAGATTCACCAATATCCAATTAGGGTATAGAAATATAATATTATTAATTTAGTACACTTTTCTCAATTATAACAATGTAAAATTATTTTATATATTTGGATTCAACACAAGCATAACTATTATTCAACAGATGATTGGACTCAAGTCATATATCTGTCGAACATCCATCATAAAAAAATTTAAAAATGTTGCAAATATGTTTTTAATAAATTAAAAAATGTTATAAATATGTTTCCGCTTTTAATTATGTGTATTCAATTATGTGTATTTATTTTTTTAGTACACAAACACGAAAATACACTAAAACGAAATTATATAGATATATTTAGTAGTTTTGGGTTTACCCTTGAGTACACAAACACGAAACAAAAATACACGAAAAATATAAATAATTAAATAAAAATTTTAAAATTATATAAATATATATTATAAATAAATGTTGTATATGTAATTTTTTAAAAAGAATATAGAAAATAGTTTAAAATTTAAGTTTAACAAGATTTGACATACTTAACTCATTATAAATTATTAACTTAAGAGTCAACTAGTAAAAATTTAACCGAAAAAACTAATATTTATTATTATTTTTTTAGCTAAGTAATATTTAAATATTTATTATATTTTTATTTTTATTTAAAATTACACGAAAAATAATACAAAATAAAGATACATAAAATGAAATGACATAAATTCTTAATGAATCGTATTTAGGTTAACATTAACGTACACGAAATACTAAAATAAGATACGAACCTATTCTCATGTCACTTTAAACATGTCTACTTTAAACATATACAACAGTTAGTAGCTGACTAGCTGCTTCATACTCCCTCCATTCTACAGTAATAAAGACCTCATCTTCCTCTATACTCTTCCATTCTCATTACCACCATGTCTTCTAACGGAATTCTCCCTGTGGATTTACTGGAAGAGATCTTCACAAAGCTTCCAGTAAAGTCCCTGATCTCCCTCACCATCATTTGCAAGTCTTGGCTTGCATTGATCTCTTCACAATCTTTTTCGAAAACCCATCTTTCTCGGTACCATCTCATTCCCAATTCTCATTTGCTTCTTCTCCACAGGCCTTGTCGCGAAACAATTGCCATTTGTAAACTCAATTTGTTGGAGATTCCAAGAATTGTCGTAAGCCCAATTCCGATATCTGAAACCCCACCAGCTGAAGCCGTATCGGCATCGGTGACTCTGATCTGTTGTGCAAGAAATGTAAATCAACCCCATCAAGATTCGAAGAATTCATTGCTGAGATTAGTGGGTTTGATTAATGGGTTGGTGTGTTTTTCTAGGCCTACTCTTAGGCCTACTAATGTTGTGATTTGGAACCCGGCTACTCGGAGGTTTAGAGATGTTGTGGTGTCTCATCTGAATCTTAGCAACCCTTTGCGGATATATGTTGCTTTCGGGTATGATTGTGTTGGTGATGATTATAAGGTAGTTTGTATTTATCGATTTCGGTTTATGAATTGTCCGGAAATGTTGTTTAGGTTTCGTATGTATTCGTGTAAGGATGATTCTTGGAAAGAATTGGAGCCGGGTTTTGATTTTAATTTGGGGTTTATAAAGGGGTGTGTAACTGTAAAGGGGAATCCTTTTTGGTTGGGGATTTATAAGGAGGAGAAGAAATGGCTGACTGTAGATGTTCGAACTGAGGTGATACGGGTGTTTTCTGGTCCGGAGTATGTGACGAATGCAGCCACTACAACCTCAATTGTTGCGTTGGGTGATAATGCTGCTCAGATTGTGTATTCACCTGGCACTGAATCATGTGATATGATTCATGTTTTTGCTTTGGATGAAAATTCTGGTACTTGGACTTTGATGTACGCCATAGAGGCGATGGGGCTACAGATGCCTGTACATGTGGAATGCTATAAGGATGGCAAGTTTGTTACAAAGGACAGGCATGGCAGGTTGTTCACATATGACTTAGCAAGTGAAGAAATTAAGGATCTTGGGATTGGAGAAGGCATGGAGGCTCATTACATGGCAGTGAATTACATCGAAAGTCTTGTTGCCATCGAGGGTATGGAGAGAGTTAGAGAAGAAGCTTCACAAAAAGCAGGACAAGCGGGACAGGAGACTGGAGTTGCTGCCAATAATAGGTATTCTAATTTCTAACGTCTCACATAATGTGATTGTGACTCCTAACTTCTCTGCTGCATTTGTTAAAATGACACACAATGTCTGTTTTATAATTCAATCTTTAACCTATTGAAATGAAAGTGAGTAGTAACATTGGAGCTGTCTTGGTTCCTTTTTTTTTTTATGTTATCTACAATGTGCATATCTCTGGTATAATAATTTGTTGAACTGAAGTTTGTGGTAAAACTTTTCTTTTATGTTGTAACAAGAATGTGCAATGCATACTTACTGTTTATAAGAAGAATGTTATGTCCTTGTCATATGATGTTGATGATTCATAATTGTTTCTTGAAGGGATGCTCTGGACGATATGGTGTTAGAAAGGATAGATTGAATCTCTTGAAGATGTATCAGAAGCAAGGTTGGTGGTGACCTGTTGGGGGTAAGTATGTTGGTACTTTCTGCGGTTCGATTGGTTCTCTTTGATCACTTGTCTATTTGATAGTTCAGGGAGTAGGGGCGTGTTTATGGACTTTAGCTCGAGTAAACAAGTCACTCATTATAGCTATTAATCATTTATAATGCTCTTATGTCTGCTGTCTATGTTTTAAACTACCGAAGATGACGGACAAAGGTTTTAGGTAGGTATCTCTACCTGGATCTTTCTATAAGCTGATGCTGTATCTTGGCCTTGCAGGTTGTTGGCTTTCAATCAAAGTGAAGAAGTACACAAGGATAGAGAGAAGAAAACCTGTGCTGGTTTCATGTGCAACAGTTTGATTGTTGTATAATCTTAAAAACTTTTCTGTTATGTTCGATTGCAGCCTCTTTCTGTATTGGAGAAATTAGCCAGTGTGTTGTATTTACTTTTTTTTTTCTTTTTAACATACAAATATTGTTGTCTGATTTAATAGGAGCTTAATTTTACTATTTACTTGGTTCAATTTGAAACTGAAATTTTGTCATTGGTGATCTTTCCTGATTATGATGCTGGAATGTGGTGCCTTTCTCTGCTTTTTACCTCGTATATGAACCATTACCAGTTCTCCAAGATATATTAAGCCGGATTTTCTATTTACAACGAGGATTTTATTTGCCAGTGTGTAAAAATGAAGTAGCCTGCTTACTGTATTGTTGCTAAGTTGGAGACTAGATTTGATTTTCTTTGAAGTTTCAAAGGTGACCCGGTTTGTAGTTTTTTTGCCGGAATAATTCATGAATTTCACTACTATACACAATATGCTCCTTTTTTTTTGGTGTTTCCTCTTGAGATTGTGAGCTGACGTAGTTGGCTGGTTTGTTTACTTTGGATCAGAACTTTGATGCCTGGAGTAACATATATGTACTCTTTTTGATGTCTGGAGGAGAATGATATGAGAACATAGAATTGGAATCGAGGTTGTAAAGAATCTATGTTTCTGTTATCCACTTGTAAACAAGTTGAACAAAGGGATGGTCACAAAGGATTAGAGAACACCAACCTAGTGGCAAAGGGATAAAATTCACTGAGAACAAAATTTTCTTTTTAACATATTTTGACCATCTGTCAGGATTTGTAAATGTGTATCACTAAAATAAATAAAACACATACTATTACTTAGCTGAAAAATGCGTTGCTAAATCACAGACCCACCTTCTGATTACTGCAATAAGATGTTTTGCAATTTAGGACATCAACCAAGTACTTCACAAATCATAAAAGTATATTCCCCTTGTTTTTATAAAAATAATAATAACTCTGTTATAAATTATGTAAAATACTAGGATAAAGTATTTTTCTTTTAGAAAAGGGAGGCAGAAGCACAGCAGTGCAAGGGATAGAAAAATTGTGGCAAGATTATTGTAATGTTCTTCTCCTAGGGAAACTACTGTACACTTTTCCCAATGCAATAAAATTGAAGTGATTTCCCATTTTCTTGGAGAAGAACAACATAATCTAATATCCCCCAGTTTCATCAAATCCTTGGTTGTGAATTTCCCATCACAAGTTTTCTTTATCTACCCATCAGATTTATTCAAGAATTTCTTGTGGGTAAGCAGTTGTCACATTATTTTATCATAAAGTTACAATCTTTGCTGATTAAATCCATGTTGAATCAGTGATTTATATGGTTTTTGTGTACACTTGTGATTCTTGGTGTTGTTTTATGATTCTTTGTTATGTTCTTTGTATATATTTGTTGAGTTCTTGATAAGTATTGTGTTATTTTCTTGTTGTTTGAATATACTACTACTTTTACTCTATTATTTGATAGTTTTGTAATCTCCTGGATGAAATGGTCTTAATTGTGCCTAGAAAATGGTTGTCAATAGAATTGATGTATAGATTTATTACTATGTAGTTTTGTTCTTTGGGTGGTACATCTATCATTTGCGTTGGTTTTTAAGTACGATAAAATCTCGATCGGATGAATGTAATTTGTAAATAATCATCAGTTTATTAAGAGTTAAGACATGCACATAAATTTCGAAACATAAATTAAAGTCTGCTTTTAGTTCAACTTTTATCAATGTGGAATGTTCAATGGCATTGCAGCTATGCAGAGTCAACTAGTGTGCAGGGGTTGTAGGACAATGCTTCTATATCCACAAGGGGCAGCAAATGTTTGTTGTGCAGTGTGCAGCGTAGTTACTACAGTACCTCCTCCAGGTATTTCCTATGACGTATTTCATAACTAAAAGATTTCTGTTTCTGAATTGTTAAATCCTGATATAAAACCATGAAGACTACCACTATGTATACTTGATTAAATTATCACATTTCAAAAACAAGAAGGGATACAAAAGAGTAGGAATTGTGATGCATGAGTTCGATATAAAGCTAACTACTGTGCCATACACAACAGTAACACCGGTAATTGAAGGATGCCTGAGTGGCAAAGGCATCCTCCCATCTGAGTAGAGATAAAAGATTCATATCACTTATTATGGGTGTGTGGGTCTAAATTATCAGAATATAATACTACAAGTGTAACACTACTGTAAGTACAGGGATAGCAAAGTTGTTTATCTGTCATGAGCCTGGTTCGTTAAGACAAGTCCCTTGGTGGTGCTAACTAGGTCACTTCTTTACTAAGTCTAAGTGGTTATCTAAGGTAGTTGTGAAGTCGAGCTCTGATCATTTCTGAGGTGTCTTATTTTATTTTGTTTCTCTCTTTTGCTTTAGCCAACTTCTAACCCTTTCTGCTGATGAGAGCTTACAGATTGAATCTGTTGTTCATATTATAAGTGTGTGCATGTGATGCGTATACATATGGTATAACGTACTACTCACTTTCTATAACAGATTGAATATTTCAATTTTGCTGATTCATCACACCTTTATAATTTTAAAACCTGCAGGAATGGGTATGTCCCAGCTAATATGTGGAGGTTGCCGTACATTGCTGATGTATACTCGTGGAGCTACAAGTGTGAGATGCTCGTGCTGTCACACAGTGAGCCTTGTGCCAGGTAAAAAGTTTGAATGCTTTCCTTAGTTTGCAAAGGTTATTCATTTACTTCATTGCTTATCATTTAAGAATCATGACGCTTGCACCAATAGCACTTTTGCTACTGGATATTTGTGAGCTCACTTAATCATAGTATGTGTGGGAGGAGGGGAAATTACATCTTATCTATTTAATTAAGAGAAAAAAACATTTTTCTTTTCCAGAGTTTATCTATTGGCTGGTCCTAAAAATTCTGATACTATGTTCCTCTATTGACTTTCTGTTCTGCTCATACCAGATATATGTTTGTGTTTCATGCACTCGTTCTTTTATATTTATTGTACTAACAAATTGCTTCGTTTTAATATGTGCTGTCAAATACACAAACAGCACCAAACCACCAGGTTGCTCACATCAACTGCGGCAATTGCAGTACAACACTTATGTATCCCTATGGATCTCAATCTGTCAGATGTGCCATTTGTCAATACGTAACTAACATAAATGTAAGTTCAGTATCATTTGTAGTTGCCAGCATGTTAGAGTAGCCTTTCTCCCTGGTTGTTTATATGACAGTTTTACAAAGGCTTGTATTGATACATAATGCGGCTGCCTTACACATGTGGATTCGCCAGTCACTATTACTGTTGCTCTCCCTTCTTTTTTGTTTTAAAGTGGGGCTTTCTCGTTTTGTATGAATTAGAAATAACCTATGATGCTTATAAGTTGCAAAAAGAATTCTGTAGCAAAAGAGCTCTTACTCTAGCAATGTTGCCCTCACTTTTAGAGGTTGAAGGTGTAAGCTTTGTCGAAGGCCAAATGGGTGTCTACTGTTCTATCACCTTACACCGACATTGTTGGATACTCTATGTGGCTGATGATGACATTTCTAATGCTTATTTCGATTGCATGAACATGATATATGATGATGACATTTCTTTTATAGACCCAGGAGGAGCTAACCCTGAATGTGTTTCTTTAATGATGTACTTTTCAACTAGCAGTCTGTGTCTAACTGTGATCCTTCATGCATATAGGAGAGCAATAAACAAATGGTAGTTATTGGTGATAAATTTCATAATTTGGACGTAAAAACTATAACTTGCTATAAGGTTTTTTGTAGCTTTGGAAGATGTATGAAATAATCTCTACCCTGCTCCCCGGTGGGTCTAATTTATCCATTAGAACGATTATATAAACGTGCCAGCTTTTTCTGAGCTACTATATCACAGTTAGATGTAAAAAAAACTGTCATGTGTACAGAATCTTTTGTTACTAAATATGTTTTATGTTTAACTCTCAGATGCGTAATACAAGTATCCCTGTTCCTGCAAGCAGACCTGATGGGACAGCTTCATCTGGGACGACAACTGCTACTACAACAGTGAGTTACAGTCTGTTTTGTTCATCCACTACTATTTTAAGAGTATTCGTGATTAATCATCTTAGTTTTTATTTTTACAGAGTCAAACAGTTATTGTCCAGAATCCTATGTCCGTTGATGAAAGTGGCAAAACGGTTATTTCTTGTTCCTTATTATTGGCTCCTTCCAATTTATCCTATACTCATTTACAGTTACTCTATTTGTGAAAGTGACTGAAACAATAACAAATTTTATAGGTGAACAACGTTGTTGTTGGCGTTACAACTTGAGAAAATTAATACAATTATAACTGAGCTTCAAGGTGCTTAGAATCGAATGTATCATGCAAAATAGGATCGTAATCTATCCTTCCATTTTCAGGAAGGGAAAATTTTTTTTGGATGTAAAATGATGTTAAACTACTTAGGAACAGTAGAGGAATGGTGATGGCTAGTGCTCAGTTATGTGATTATCTTGAGTTATTGTATGCAATCAAGTCAATTGCCTCAGAAATTATATGGAAGTGCAGAGAAAGAGGGGCTAATGTGCACCAGTCTTCATTGTCTTGAGTTATGTGATTATCTTCAGTTTTTTCATTGTTGTATAGATTGTTATCTAGTGTTTGATCTACTACTCTGTCAGTTTACTGACTTTCTTAATTTGATGGAAAGAATAACTTTTTCTTTATAAAGTTGAATTAACATTCTGTTTTCGTCGCCTTTTCTAGTTCTCTTCCAATCTATTTGTGAGACCACCTGTTCAAACTTTTTATTTTGAACCAAAAGACAAATTGTTGATTGAATAATTGTTCTCTTTATTTCTGTTTTGAGTTTAGTTTTAAGCAATACCTTCATTCAGTTCACTTCTGTATGTGGTTCTTTCATCTTTCTTAATGAAGCCATTAATGCAGTAGATTGTTTTGGTCTTAGCACAACAAACTTTCACAGAAAATTTAAATAAGGATAAAATCCTCAAAAGTTTTAAACAATGAATTAGTTATAGATGTCCAAAGAAAGGATATCGTAGCACGGGGCAAATCACAGAAGAAGATAACTCTTAAGTAACTGTATAATTATGTATAAAATAAATGTATTGGAAATGTGTTCCATTTAGTATCTGATGACAATATGTACAAAATTTTAGACGAGCACAAATTCTCTTCTGCATGCATATGTACAATTGTGGTTTGATAATGGTTCAGTTCTGCATGCATATGTACATTTGCATGTGGTTTGATAATGGTTCAGCACAAAAGCATCGAGTCTACATTATTAAGAACATGTTAATCGCATCTATTCACCTTAAGTTTATCTGGAAGTGTCCCCAAATTGCCGCTCTGCATCTAGGAATAACTCGCAAGAGGTTTTCCAGAGTTCTTTTGCAAGGTTTTTGTCGTAAGAAAGTTCAGAGGATTTAAGAGTTCTGCCACTCCCGCCAAAGTAGTAAGATCCAGACACTTCCTGAAATTACAAACAGATGGGAGTTTAGAGTTTAGATGTGTGCCAGAGAATTAATGGTGCCAATCTACCACGGTCTGTGACAGATGAAACTTGCGAAATATTAGCCGTTCACTTGTAGTTTTATAATAACAAAGGAGATTAAATAATTGACGATTTCACTATCAAAAATGTGACTGCCCCTTGGTCTAAAAGAAAATATTACATAACACTCCATGATGCTGATGCCATGTCAGATTATTGTCTAATCATTTGAATTATCTTTTAGGATTTCACCAATACAAACTTACATGTTGATTTGAAAATGACATATCATGCAACAAAAGTATGCCGTGAGGAAATTTGGAAAGGATAAATATATAAACCTCGACATATGTATGAAACAAATCACTAGTTTGAGACAAAACTCACAGGAGGGGAAAGGGCTGCATCAACAATGGAGGATACCCCAACATCAGGTGACTGCAACAGGCCAAGAACTCTCAAGACCAAAAATGCGGTCTCTGAGAGACATGATGGAATTTCTCGCATAATATTGGTTTTCACTACTCCAGGATCTACAGCACTTGAAAAGAAACAAGATATTTAGAACAAACATTAATAGATTTAGAACATAGTCTCGTTCTTGTATCAGTTATACACATATCCTGGTTTCCAGGTTTGTATGTGCATAGATTATATAACAAAGGAAGCTGAAAAGAATTTTATTCTGTGTTTAGAGAAGAGATGACCACTGTACAAATGGTCAACTCTTTGCAATGACAAAAGCAAAAAAAAAAAAAAAAAAAAAACACAATTAGCATCCTCTATATATGAACCAAGAATCTGATACATACATCACAGATATCTGATGCGGCTTTTGCATAATATGAAACTGTCGGTGAAGCTCATAAGTGAAGAGTAGTAAGAATACTGCAATTAGATTTTGGCATCTGTTAGCATACATTGAAAAATAAAAATCTATTTAACCAGTATCTACGTAAAAATTTATCTTACACTTTGAATACTCGTATATATGAGAATAAGGATAGCATTTCAATTTGGAAAAGGATATCCCAGATACAGTTTCCTTGTTAACATGAACCCCTGAAACTGTTGAAAAATGATAAAAGATTAATACAGTAAATCTGATGCCTTTTGGCACAGCCCTCCAGTGTGTGCACAACTATGACCATGAACTCCAGTACTGAATTAAAATGACTGTAGATCAACAGAAGCCCTATTCTCTGTAATGATAAATCATGTGAAAGTCATCCAAGTGGTCTAGTTTTTATTTAACATGCAAAATCCAGAAAAGGGGCCTATCAGCTGCGACGCCAACATATTGTTGGCACTAATACCCATGCTCTACGAATTAGATATTGCTCGCTTTTACCCATATCAAACAATCTAGATAATTTTACAAGGGAATAAGTGCGGAGGAACATTAGCATGAAACGAACAATATGACCAGAAAGTATATTCTTCTGGGGAAATGTATCAAAGCCAGGGTTATACAAGCTTGATGAAGTTTAATAATAGTAATGTCAAAGACAAAATGCAAAACACACTTCAAAATGTAGAGGTATACAAATCTTACCATTCCAATGCGTAAAAGATGAGACATTAACGATCCGTGAAGGGATGGGACTTTTTTCCAGGAGCGGCTGTAGAACCTTTGTTAGAGCAAATGCGCCAATATAATTAGTTCCCATCATCCTAAATAACATAAGGATTTGTGAGGAAGCAATATTAGTTTAGTACGAGGCATATTACTTATGCAACACCAGGCAGCAAAATAATACATGGAACATAAAAGAGCAAGAAACGAATATACAGATTAAACGATAACTAATCAAGTAAAGGGTACAACTCTTTGATACAGTATATTAATGAGATAGCTAGTGTAAGATCTGTGGAAAATTCTACCTTCGACTTGTCCCAACTAATTTAAGGACATAGATACAAGTTTGCAAGTATTTTAAATAATGGTACTGGAGACGATAATGCTTATGTTCTAACACAATGAACTAGCAAAAGTGATGGAAATTACTGATCATATCCCTCAGAAGTGCAACGATATGACGTTGCAAGTATTCCAGCATTATTTATTAAGATCTGTATAGAACAATGAAAATCTGAATCAAGAAGCCACTGCTGAAGGGCGGCTTTGAACTTCAATATTGACCCAAAAGATGATAAGTCTAGATGAAATGCTTTGAGATCCGCAGCTTTATGTTGTAATCTGATCTCAGAAATAGTCTGCGACATTGAAAAGAAAATAAAGATATGCACAAGTACAGGGTCACATACGATGAAATGACGACAGTCATGCAATGTACCTTTGATAGCAGGTGAGATGATCTTCCAGCTGCAATAAATTAATAAAAAAAAATTGTTAGCGTTAAACTAGTCTTGTCACTAGTGTCCATTTTTCTTCTGTTTTGTCAAGTCAATTCTTTCCAATAATAATGCAAAGAATTTAAGGTTGTCAAATAATAACTGATTACCTACAATGCGTAAGGAGTTTAAATAATACTGCATTGTTCCATTATTAAGTGAAAAATCTGTTGCATATTGATTGTTGTATCACCTACAATGTAATGTTAGTGTAGTCAGACAGTAGCGAGGCTTAGCTGGGTCTGTAATATGTACTTCAGGTTTGCAGGCTTGTCCTGTGTTATTAATCTATCTTCCGTTTAGCAAAGAAAAAAACATATTATTCTAGCCTAGTAATAGAAAGTTATTCCCTTGTTTTGTACTTTTTAGATTGGAACAGAACTCATAATAAGCAACAATCCTTCATTTTTAAAAGTAGAGTGCCATAAGAAATTTTTGTAATGCAACGATTACAAATTTCTTTTTTCAAAACAACATTACGGTTTGCTAGACGACATCAATGAACCTAAGATACCTTAAATTGCCACAAGATGAGAGATTTTAAATTCGCAAGTAAATACTTATGAAAGAAGGATCACTTCTTTCCTGGCAGGAAAGAACTTGTCTAGGGCTTTTTCTAAGTCTCGATGAGATGATCCTGTATAGAAATTTAGAACATACCACATACCAAGAACAACGCAGAATCCATTCCTCGCAAGATCAGCTGCTGCAGCAGCACCCAAACCAGACGTTGCCTGCCAATGCCATCAATAAAACAATCAAGAACCCACATTAACCAACACTCCAACAAAACACAAACAAAAAAACAGAAGCAAAAGTAATGTGTTTATTTACGCCTGTAATGACGCAGACAGGCTTTCTATCAACACTGTTTTTCATCGTGTCAACCATCATCGAACAACGACCATATGATTTGCTCTCTCGACTTGAAAACCTCTGAGCAAGTAATCGAACATACGCCATAATAAGAGACAGTGTCCAACATACACCCATCCTCCAAAACTCCACTGTGCACACAAAATGCAAAACCTCTTTCACCGCCATCTCGATTTCTAAAATGCAATAAATGTTCAAATTCTTTTCAGCCTAAATCACAAGATTTTTAACTGTCATTATAAGTTACAATGCACATATAATCAAGTACTAACTACATACATTGTCTGTAGCCACAATTCTAGCACGTGCATTCATACAAATGTAAACTGTAAGACTAGTTGGGTATGTTGTAATAAAAATTCATATATTCCCATTTAAAGTTGGTTGGGGCAATTTATCATACATCTTGTGTGCACTGCAAAGAAATTAAAAAGGATAAATAATATGAGAAAAGGTACCTAATTTAAACGGGCAGTCAACTATCCTCTAGTCAATTTGCGCCAGGCACTGGTTTATGCAGGTTTCCGGGTCGGGTTTATCAGATCTGCCGCTTTTTATCTTACAAAATTCCTAATTTTTCTGTGGTTCTTTCAGTTTAGAATTTATTTTCTTAGTTTTGTGATTTTTCTTATATCTATTTCTTCTACAAAAATGCTTTTACTTCTTTTTGTTGTTTTATATTTAATGAAGATTATTTATTTCTCTAGCAATAAATCTATCTTCTATTACTATATAGTAAATTTCAACATAAAATAAAAAGTGCCACTTTATTGGTTATGAAGTTACCGTTTTATTCATATTTATTAAAAAATAACAAAAACGCCACCCTTTTAATATTTATGAAAAATTAAGATGAAATCATGTTAGATGTAGGAATTCTCTCTCAATTTCATGCCACAACTATTGTGCTACACTTAGTTTTGAATATAATTTGAAAATTTTATTAGATAACCCAAACCTTCTCATATTATCTTTTTTTTTTTACTTAAATAAATTGTTGATTTTTATCATTTTAGAATATACATAATGTATAATTACAAAAAATATATAAATAGATTGATCATACTCTATAATTCTCTTTTATCTTTTTTTTTTTGCTAAATGACTAATATATATAAAGAACAATTGAATAGTAACACTAAAGTAAGCCACAATAAACTATCTATAATTAATCTTCGGAACAAATTGAAAATAGAAAGAAGGTAAGTTCAAAAAAAATAAAAATAAACATGCTAGAGTAGCGGAACAACCTCAAGGAAACCAAAATTAGAATCTAAGTACAAATAATAAGACGAGTACGAATGATTTTAAAAATCTACGAAAAAGAGTGAACTTTAAATCGAAGATCAGCCATGATGCGATCGGCAATTTTGAAATCGAGAAAATCCTTTTTCCATGAGCACGAGTGTTTTGCTCCCTCCCAATCTATCTATACTATTATATTAAAGCCGAAACATTGAAAGTTTTGGTTTTCGGTTTGGTTATCTTAAGTTTTGGTTTTCGGTTTGGTTATCCTAATTATTAAAATAAATAATTAAATTACAACAACAACTCAAAAAGCTAATTACTAATGTTAACGTAATTATATTCTGATTAAAATTCCTTCATCCACTTTTATTTGGACTCTTTTTTCTGCTCCAACAACTCAATTATTCATTTTTCCTAAGATTTTACTTCTAATTAAAACACTTTACCATTTAATTTAAAACTAATATTACAATAATTAATATATATCCAAAATATCACACCATATCTTTCCGTAATTATTTTTAGTAGTAATTTTTGTAATTAAAACATGGAATACTTTATAATTTAAAATTAATCTTGCGATCACTAATATACACCCAAAAATATATATACAAATGTTTCGGCTTTAATATAATAGTATAGATATATTATATGATTAAATTAATTTACTAAAAATTTAAAGTTCGAACCCGTCAACGACATTTTTAATTTAGAATTTTACAAAATAAAAATTAAACCATGCATTTCATTATATAAATTTATATTAAATTAAAATTAAAAAATTATTAAAAATAAGGATTATATAAAAACATAATTATAATGTTAAATAAATTTTATAACATATCAAAAGAAACACGTGCTTCGCACGGGTTATAAGCTAGTACAATACTATTATAAACGAAATAAGGTATAATTGGTCGATTTTGGTTAACACCTTCCAAAAAAAATGTACAACTTTCCTATTTAGTTATTAAATTAAATAAAATTATAAATAAATAAACTATATAATATCTATACTATCGATACTATACTATTATAAGCGAAATAGGGTATAATTGGTTGGTTGGTTTTGGTTAACACATTCCAAAAAAATGTACAACTTTCCTATTTAGTTATTAAATTAAATAAAAAATATAAATAAATAAATAAACTATATAATATACAAAGTCATTATAGGTGTGGTATTACACTTCAAATTCTCAATCTCAGCCCTCTACTACCAATTTTCTACTCTGATTAGAGCTCCATCCACTCAATTTACATATTACTCTCAATCCACATCGATCTATATTTGAATTTACTAATTAGATTAATATTATACGCAAAACAATTAGTTAGTTGGTTAGTTAACGCCTTCCAAACAAATTTTTTAATACCTTCTTGAAAATAATAAGTTAAAAAAATTATATTAAAAATATTAATTTATTTATTATAAATAAGGCACAAAAATATATTTTTAAAAAATTAAAAAAACGTGTTAAAAAATCCAAATTCACTTAAATTATATATAATTTATTAAAAATAAAAAATCACATATTTTATACTATTATAAGCAAAACACGGTATATTTGGTTAGTTAGTTGGTTGGTTGGTTAACGTCTTCCAAAAAAATTGTTAACACCTTTTTAAAAATAACAAGTTAAAAAAATTATATTAAAAATATTAAATTATTTATTATAAACAAAAAAATTTACCAATAAGGCACAAACATATATTTTTAAAAAATTAATAAAACGTGTTAAAAATTCCAAATTCACTTAAATTATATATTGTTTTCAATTATATCCTTATTAGAATCATTGTCCGCACACACTTCTTTCTACAATTCTTTCTTCTATGATTTTAATTTACACTAAATAATTTTTTAAAAATATCTATTGAATTATTAAGATATTTAATAATAAATTTAAAAAATAACTTTAAACTGATGATATTTATTTATATCATGAAATTAAGAATAGAACATATGTAAATTTAAAGTTAATAATAAAATTTATTAAAATGAATTAAATTTTAATATTAAATCAAATAATTTATAAATTAATTCATAATAATAATATATAATAACTCGTGTTTTGCACGGGTTAAAAATTAGCATGATATATAAGCAAATATTTGTTAAAAGAGTAGAGTGATCTTTCTTTGAAATTTATCGTGCAATCCCAAAATGTCAACTATAATGCCTGGTCAATCTTGTTCAGATATGATTGTGAGGCCCACAATTAGAATATGAAATTAAAAGTAAGATTTGGTTTTAGGAAATATGTAAATTTTATTAATCAATTCACATGTAATTAATAATTGCATCATATAATTTTTAGATATATACAATTTTAAATATTTGAGTCATATCGAGATTTTTGGTCGACCAACTATTTAAACTTTCAACAATTTAAATGTATGATTTCTATAAAAACATAAATATTTGAAAAATATGAAAATTATTGAATTTATGTTAAAAATGAGAATTCTAAAATGAATTTATATTATATAAAAAATGTAATAAATTTTCAATATTGAATGAAAAAAAATACATGGTTTTGAGTCATAAATATTATTATAGGTCCCGAATATGGGTAAGATAAGTTAGAAGGGGGGTTGAATAGCTTATCACCTTTTTAAAATTTGAGCTTGGCGTTTTTAAATTTTCTTTCTCTTTTAAAATTAATTACTTATAAATAAGTAATGTAAAGTGCGGAAAATAAAAGAGAGAAATATGACACGATCGATTTATCCTGGTTCGCGATGCCGCAATCCCCTAACGGATTCGAACACCCCTACTCCAGTCCCCGAGCTCCTCCCCGGACTCTGGATTTCGTCCACTATAAGTAAACTCCTTATAGCATGTGGAGAAACCTTTACAAATTACAACTATATATTTATCTTGAAGCGTAACTCCCCGTTACCTTCTCAAAATATAAGCTAACCCGTTATATATTTATCTTGGAGCGTAACTCCCCGTTACCTCCTCAAAATATAGAGCAAACCAATAATTATTTATCTTGGAGCGTAACTCCCCGTTGCCTCCTCAAAATAACTAGTAAACCAATAAATTATTTATCTAATAGCGTAACTCCAAGTTACCTCTTCAAAATATTTTAGCAAACCTTAAGTAGCCTTGATGCTACCTTTGTAGGTCTCGGATCTTAGGTATTTGGTCTTGGGTCTTTCCTCCTCCTCACGGTGCAAAGACACCCAACTCCCCGTCGGCGTGTCTAAGACTTGGGTCTTAGAGCGAAGATCACCTCACTTCACTTCACCTCACTACAAAGATACAACAACTAGCTACAAACAAACAATTATGTGAGATATATATATATAATAAAGGCCGTGCAAAACTAGTATGTTACGGTACTAGCCACGGGGACGCTATTACGCATTAAAATAATTGATTCGTAACTACTTAAAGTCGAGCGAGTCACGACGTCAATCGGACGAGCTCCGGAACTTTAGTGGTGTGTGCAAGAGTGCTTAATTAATTATTCAACTCACAAGTGTGAGGACCGTAAAAGAACGCTATTACACATTAGCTATTTGCGTAGTGCAGAAAGTAGTAAATAACGGCACGGGATAAGTCACACGAGGGACTTCGTCACACGAGCGGTGATGCAAGACAATAAATTAAACGTGCAACAATTATATCCGTGAATGCAATACACACAACACACGCAACACGCATAACACACACAACAAAAATTAACTAATTTATGACCTTTGACTTTATCCGATGGCTTGGTTGCCTAAAGCAAAGAATTCTCAAATAAGAGGTATTCTCAAAGGATACGAACTAGGATCCGGTACAAGTTTGTGTTGATGTACACACACTAAACAAAAATATAACTAACTTAGAATCACTTGAAGTCTAGAAAAAATCAAAAAGAACAAGCTAGGATCGAAGCCTAAAAACACCACCAATCTAAGGTCGAAAGAGCACCAAATGAAGGATATGCAGAGGGTTATCAAAGGTGGCTCAAAGACACAAGAAAGGACACTCTAAGGGCTGCCTAAATTCGAGCTATGGGCTGCCTAAAGAAGTTTGGTCGAATGGTGTATAGAAGAGCAAGAAATGACCACAAAATCACCAAAAAAGTGTAACCAAAACAAGGCCACCAAGATCAATCAATGAAAGATAATAAAAGGGGGACACAAGGATCCTAGGATCCTTAAACCTCTTCCAAAGCATCTCAAGAACCCACTTTAGTCGAGCTAAAACTTTGTCTTCGAAGTGGTCTTGGTTAGAATTGTTTTAGAGCAAGAAATGGTGATAAAAACACTACCAAAGTGACCTAGTTTGAGCATCAAATGAAAGATATTCAAGGATGGATTAAAGGTGACTCAAAGACACTTGAAAGAACTCTTTAAGGGCTGAAGAAAATTTGCCAAAGAGCTGCCCAAAAAGAAGTTGCCGAGAGGAGTGTTTATGGTGAAGAAATGGGGAGAAAACAAGATTAAAAGATGAAAATTGAAGCTTGTTTTTCTAGATACTTTTTGAAGCAATTAAAATCTGGAATATGGTGTGTATCTAGGGAGAAATGTGAAACCCCCCAAATCCGGGGTCAGGAGATTTGGTCGTCACGCGAAAATCCTCAAAGTAAAACATTTGTTCAATAATAATCATTCACTTGTGATTGTCCGACATGGGAAATATACTTCTATGACCCCAAACATACCAAGATCTTTTAAGGTTATAGGACTAGAAACAAGAATCCAAATTCCATTAAATAAAAAGTATTCTTTCTTTACCACATTCTCTTTGATCAAATCTTAAACCACTGGTGTAACTTCGATAAGAAGTACGCCATACCAACTAGACTATTACATAATAATAATAATAATAATAATAATAATAATAATAATAATAATAATAATAATAATAATAATAATAATAATAATAATAATAATAATAATAATAATAATAATAATAAATATTAGAACTCAATTATATAAAATAGATCTTACACTAAATCCAGACATCATGAGCAAGTCATCTTCGAAATAGCATCACGCCTCTTCTCTTTCTGAACTGTGCGGATAAGTCTCGCCAAACTACTTTACTGAAATGTTAGAATTTAAAACAGCAAGTATGAGCAAAAGAAATGCTCAGCAAGCGTATAAAATTTTTGATATAAAACCAGGATAAGTGGGGCATAAAATTAACTGAAATGTAAAACAGTTTATAGAGAAAACTGAATCAACAACTTTGATATAATTCAAACCATAACTGAAATCATTTGGCATGTCATAAAAATGAATCACTTGCCAACTCACAATATATAATAGCCATTCTGGCGATATGGATTGGATATATAAAAATAAAGACAAAACACCATTACCCCCTGATCAGGTTCAAAAGCAATGGGACCCTTTATACTACCACCGGTACATTTCTATACCCGTGTGTATAACCCGGACTTCATGAGGGTACCAAAATATGCAAGTAATGTTAGCCTATTGGAAGATGGAATGGTTACCATATCCTCCTTACATATAGCTGGACCAACTACTCAACGTGGCCTCCTACGCTTTACCATTTTCCAATCCAATAGAGCAATTTCCGAATTCAACAGGAAATGCTTAGTTTTAAATACTGGTCACATCCCTATTATTTACTATTATAATAAGGATATAAAGAGTTTATCTTCAACAATTTCCCCACATCAAGGGTACCAATATCAAGCAATTGTGTTCGCACAAAAATATTTAAGAATCACAAATAGCTCTGAACAATAGCTATTCGTCATGATATGAACCACTGAAACATAAAATAAACTGTGTTTAAGATGATCAAAGGGGAAAATACTTGCCTCTGGTCCTTAGCTATGCTTTTCTTCTATCTCACATCATCATGTCCTCTGTTTTAATCATTCGTTGGTTTGACGCTCTTGCGATTGTCACGAGTCTGATCCGTCGATATCGAGCCCACGCGTCTACTTCTATAGTCAAACATAAGCTGGTACTTCAGTCTTCAAACGTCAATTCTACTTTCTATAAACGTTTATAAACTCAACTCGAACATATTAACCATGCTTACCAAAATCTCTATCGGGGGAAAATAATTGTAAATGTCCCCTTTGAACATAGACGTTTTCCCGGTGTTAAAACACCTCACAAGTAAACCAACAATTCTACAAACAATACTGCATTCATCTTCACCTTTTCCATCATCTACTTATCTCCGTTGACAAACCTAAGTCAATATTTACCAATTAATCCTTGTGAAGATAAAAATAATCTGACAATCATAGTCAGTAAATCAAGAAACGACGTCTACCCCTAACGACATATTATAATATAAATCATATACACACTTAAGCACACATTAAATATATATCGACCAAAACTCAATTTATAACCGAATCCTCGATACTTAATACCTTGATAATTTACATTACACGTATAAAGACTCGATAAGTAGATCACATAATCACATAGCACGTACTTCACATAGCAGATATGACTCACAAATAAAAGAGCACTCAAAGTATTTTTAGAATATTTAAAAATATTTTTAAAGCACTTAAAAGAATTTTAGAACATTTAATTAACCCTTTTTAATTAAAAAAAATCGATAATAAACCCTCCGGGTAATTATTGAATCCCCAAAATATTTTAATAAATATTTAATCCGGGTTTATAAATAATTTTAGAATTTTAAAACTATTTTTATCACTCCCAGATTATTTTTAGGATTTAAAACAATTCCTTTCTATTTTTAAATCATTTTTAAATAGAAAATTGATTAATTAAAAATTAAATAATCTAATTAAATTAATTAAAATCAACTAATAATTCATTAATAAAATTATTTAATAAATAATTACATTTATTAAATAATTAAATTATTTAAATCATTATTTGAAATTAAATTAAAATATTTAATTCTTAATTAATTTTGAATTAAAAGTAAATAATAGAATAATTTTTAAAATTAAAAACAAAATTTATAAATAAATTTTAAATTTCCAAAATATTTTCAGAAAATAAATTTCTGAATTTTATAATTAAATTTAGAATTATTTAAAAGATTTTTTAAAAGTAAATAAAAGTAAAATAAGTTTTTTTTTTAACTAACGTCTTCTTCGAGACCCCCCATTTTCACTATTCATACCGGCGGCCAACAATCCGGCGACCCTCCGGTGAGTCCAAAATTTACCCTTTTCGACTGGTTTTTGCTTGTAAAATGTTCCAAAACAACTCAGTACTTTAACCATAAAAACAAATACGAAAAACGGTCAACTATTTGTTGATTCCGGCAAAAAAATAAAGCTCTCCGGCGAGCTTCTAAATTTTCCGACGAACCGAAAATCAACACCAAACTACGAGTTCTATACATCAAAACGAAGCTTAGGAGTTCAAAAATTCATATCTAACATCAAGAACATCAAACAATCAACCAAGAACCCAGAAAATCGAAATCAAAGTTCACTCCCACCAAATTTCGATTTTCTTATTTAGGACACTAAAATTCAAACAAAAATTATTACAATAATCCTGGGATCATAAGAAATCTATAGACACTAACCACATCAATTTCAAATCACTATACAATCCACAGAAAATTCATGAAGATTCGGGTTTAAAAACAAAAATACAAAATTACGATTCAAGCATCTACGTACACACATCAACACACACATAAACATGTAGTACATATCATGAGCTTCAGTTTGGTTACTCACATGAACGATTTGGACTCCAGAATCACCTCCAAATTTGAGTTTGATTCTCAAGAACACCAAGAACACAAAATAGAGAATTTTCAGAAAATAATTTTAAAAAAACTGATTTTTCTGAATTTTTATAAAATTAAAAAAATAATTATTCTGCTATTTATATTAATCAAAAATTAATACCCAAAAATATTTTTAACCCCTAATTAAAATTATTAAGCCTTAAAAATAATTTTTATGGGATAAAAAAGTAAAAATTTTATTTTCCAATAAATACAATATATATGCCAAAATTTTCAAAAAATTAGGAATTTTTCATAAATGATAAAATAATATAGTTTTGAACCTCCCAAAATTTTATAAAAATAATCGTATCAAAAACAAGACGTCGAATTTAGTACATGGGCTGGATCCGAAAATTAAAATGCGGAATAATTGCATTCTAAAAATATAAAAATTACAGAGAAATAGAATAAAATATTCTATGCTACACAGAAGTCACATAACACGTACAGGATGATTTTCCTATTTAATAAAAATTATAACACGTTTAAATGCATTAAAAATAAACTAACACATAGTAAATTAAACTAAAAATATATTTTAATATAATAAATTACACATAATTTTCCCTAATTGATCAAAAATATAAAATACAAAATTTTCAAATATTTTCATAATGCACCCAAATATTAATGGGGCACGGATAAGATATCGAGTAAAATATTAGTACGAGAAAAATATAGTTTTGATCCTTAAAATTCTAAAATAATCTCAAGTTACCAAAAATGTGAAAATACTAAATTTTAAACATTTTAATAATTTATACAAATAAAACTTTTGTACACGGGTAGAATATCGGGTATAATTTTTGTACAAATAAAATACCAACTCGATCCATAAAATTTTAAAACAAACTCAATTTATCACTTTTGATAAAAATATAAATTTTTAATAAAATAAACATTTTTACTAATACAGACAGTACCAAAAACAGTGTACCCTAATAACCTATTAACAATTAAACACATAATTGCATTCAAATTAAAATTAAATATTCACAATCTTATTATTCCTTTACGAAAAACCAATAAAATATTTAAGTAATAATAATAATAATAAATCCGGAAAAATCGGGGTTGTTACAAGAAAACACCAGCATTTCTTTGGCTCTAAAGGCTTGGGAGAAATGGGGGTGAAAGGCTTGGTATTTATAGGCATAAAATGGGGTTAATGACCAATAAACAAGAGTAACAACCAATGAACAATTAGGAAAGGATATTTTACCCAACTTGGTCACCAAGTTACATAAAATAATCAGCACACATGTGGAAATAACAATTTATAGAATATAGGAAGCTTCTATTGTTACGAAAATAGCCAATAAATACGTAACTCGCGACAAAGCCATTTCGTTTGATTTTCTTTAAAACAATTTGGAAAAATATGAGACCAATGCCAAAAGTCTTCAAATATTATATGAAAATTATGATCAAGGTAGACCCATAGGTTTCCATATATTTAAACGACTTTTCGCGAACCCCGAAATAAAAACCGAAGCGATTTTAGGGGGTTCCGGAAAAATGTTCTCATAAAATCATGAAAATTTTTTTAAAATTCTTTTTAAATATTCTAATGACATTCCCAAAGTTTCAAGTCAAAATAACATGTGGAGGTATTTTATTCAAAAATATTTTGATTAAATGCCCTTACGTGACGGAATAAAATACATTAGCCTTTTTTGGTAACTTGTCGATGTTTTGGCTAAATTTTTAACTTGAAATATATTCAAACATAATATTCCTCCAATAATAAAGACCATGAAGTCCTCGGAATATTTATTTTGAATATTTTACGATTTTATCCAATTAAATGAAAAACTGTTAGGGTTTCGAGATAAAATCTGTTTTTGATCTTTCGGCAAGTCAATAAATAAGGCACTTTTGAAAATAATCTTTTGGAAAATATGTCGAACATATTTGAGGACAAAACATTTGAAGTGAACATTGTTTTGAATAAATCCCTCATTTTTAGTGCGTAAAAATCAGTGTTCGGGAATATATCGATTTTTGTGCCGACTTAACTTTGCCTTTAAAATGTACCATATAAAATCTAGACTAGGATATATCATTGAGTTGATATACCTTATCCAAATAAAATGATTTGGTACGAGAAAACGTTTTTGTCAAATTGACTCGTTATTTGTTAATGTCACATCGAATAATCCTAGGGAAGGAATTACTATATTAGCTAGTAACTTCCTAGACCTAATTTAATTTTCATTTTCGTACTTTGACAAATCACCAAAACCTAAAAGAAAAAGACTGTCTCACATATTACAAATCTAGAATTATTATTAACTATAAATAGTAAGACTATAACTCGATTATAAAATATGATTTTATGGATTTTTATATAAATATAGTAAATTGATCAATATCTTATATAATGGTTAAGTTGTAACATATATTTATATTTTACTCGAATAATATTCAATGTGATAAATTTAATTTCACACCATTTTGAAAATTAAATTAATAGTTTAACAATTAAAAGTAATCATGTGATTGTTATCACATGAAGATTTATCTAATTTTTGTGAATCTAGTCAATTTATAAAATATTTGATTTATGAGTTTGGCATAAATATTACAAAATAACTTCTAAAATATGAGATAAAATTGAAATGTGATCATCTATTGTATTTTTAATTAAAAAATTGTCTCAATATATATACAATTTCAAACAAAAAAATTATTTAAGTGCTCGTGTTTCGAATGGATTTTCACACTAATTTATTGTTAGTGTAATGCTTCTAAAGGAAATAATCACTCTATTTTAAAATAATAATACAATTTAACTTTGGTCTTTTTTCATAAATACCCTAACATATAAATATTTTTGGAAAAAATACTGTTATTTTAAAGGTCTTTTGCAAAAATACCATTTTTTGAAAAAAAAATTGCAAAAATACGGGATTCAACTACATTCAACCAGATGCAACTATTTTGACAATTTAGTAAAAATACTATCTTATTTGTAATGGTTGCGCAGTAGGTTGCATTCAGTTGCATTCAGTTGCATGCAACTGAATGCAACTAAAAATTGTAATTTGAATTTTCATTTTTTTACCAACTTCCAGCTCTATATATAAGGATGCAGTAGCAAAAATGAAAATTTAACTTTTGGTTTTTAGTTGCATTTAGTTGCATATGCAACTGAATGCAACTAAAAATTGTAATTTGAATATTCATTTTTTTACCAACTTCCAGCTCTATATATAAGGGCGCAACAACAAAAATGGAAATTTAACTTTTAGTTTTTAGTTGCATTCAGTTGCATACAGTTGCATATGCAACTGAATGCAACTGGTGTTGTATTTGATTTAATTTATCAAATATAATAAATGTATTAAGTGGATATATTGAGGAAAAAGAAAATAAAAACAAAGGAATTGATTGTAAGGATGTTACAAATATACATATATTGATTGTATTAATTATTTGTATTGATTATAGTATTTATTGGAATAATAAATGGGACAGTTACAAATGTGAGGGGTGGAGGATGTGGTTGAATGTCCATATATTGTGATTAACAAATAAGAGGGAGCTTGTTCTTGTCACAACCCGGAACCTCTTTACACAATAAAATCTTTTTCTTTTCTCTAAACACAGGTACAAAATACAACATTGGTATCAGAGCCAGTTTGATTTGACTCTTTTTGCCACCTGCTGCTTTTTAGGTTTATCCCTTATCTCTTTCGATCACCGGTTGACAATTTTGTTTACGGTTTTTTTTTAGTAGCGTACTTGTTTTTTTTCTTCATCTCCTATCCTTTATCCATTTCCTGATTGCCTACTCCTGTATTATATGTTGCATGTCCTTGTTCTTACTTTGATATAGTATACTTTTGTTTGACAAGGTGTCTATTGGTCCATTTATTTTGTCCATTTTTTTAGTACGTGGTATATTGTTATAGGGTGCACTTGTAATTTTCTTTTTGATTTCTTATTTTTCATGTTCTTGCTAGTCAGTAGCGTAGAGTTTGTATATATAGATTAATATATTCTTGGTCCAAGTTTAGTGCCTTGTTTGCTTGTTTTTATATCTGATTACTAGTTTCCTGTTTTCGTGTTGGCTGTATTATTTTGTTTTCACTCTTATGTCTTGTGCTTGAGCTTCCCAATTTTTCATAAAAAAAAAATAAATTGGGAAGCTCAAGCACAAGACATAAGAGTGAAAACAAAATAATACAGCCAACACGAAAACAGGAAACTAGTAATCAGATATAAAAACAAGCAAACAAGGCACTAAACTTGGACCAAGAATATATTCTAATTTCAAAATTTTGTTTTTCTCAGATTGTTTTACCGACTAATCGAGTCTGCTTGCCTGGGATTGGATCAGAAATTTCCGCGGCTCCGCTTGGCTCATATTGTTTACTTGCTTTTTCCAGAACTATTCTTTTAATATTTTTCATGTTATTGGTTATACGGTCTAACATATGCCAAGACCCTTTATGATATTGTTTTCTCAGGTGTCCTCATCTCGTAAGTTTTGTTTTATATACTGCTTTTCTTTCTTATCTGATTCTTTACTGCTTTGTTTATATATATATAGGGTCTTGCTCAAATGAGAACCCTCACTTATGGTGAGATATGAGATCTAATCCTATCCATATATTTTTTATATCTAAATTAAATCCTAGCCCCACAATTAATATTTAAAATTTTATTTTTTTTATTATTCATTTAATTCAACATCATCTTCCACAATCATTTCTTCCATACTCCGGTCACCATTTCCGGTCACCATCTCCGGCGACAAATTCCGGCCAACCCAAAAAATCACCACCGGTAAACAGAAAATCACCGCACTGCCGCCACCTCCGGTCACCACCAACAAAAATCACCACCTGTAAACAGAAAATCACCACACTCTGCCACCTCCGGCCACCGCACAGCCACCACCACCAACAAAAATCACCACCTGTAAACAGAAAATCACCACGAATAAAACCACCATAAACCACCCATTGCCACCACAAACTCCGGCCATCACCAAAAAATCACCACCAAAACCAGAAAATCACCATAAAATCACAAAAGAAAATCACTATCAAACAAAAAACCACCATCACGCCGACACTAATCACCACCGATTTCATCTTTTCTGCTGAGTTCACCGGAAAAATTAATCACCTCCACCGTAAAAATAACTTCCACCACATCTTCCATATCATCCTAACTAACATAAAAAAACACACACACACCCCTCGAAAATTGTAAAAAAAATTCCGATTCAAATCGACATATCTTCATCTTCGTCGCTGCGTGCCGTACGTCCACCGGAAAGTCGCGGACTTACATTCCGGCGACCAACAAATCAACAAAAAATGAGAAACGGAGAGAGAGAGGTGAACAATTATCACATAAATTCGAAATTCTTTAACAAACAGTGAACAATTGAACGTTGCCGGTGACGGAGGATGTGCGGCGTCGGAAGAACAATTGACAATTGAAGTCTGAGTTTTTTTTTCAAGCAGTCAGTGAGTGGGTGGATGGTGCGTGTGAGTGTGTGTAGTGGGTGTGTGTGTATAGTATGTGTATATGTGTTAGTTTAATATGCGTGGCTACGATTTAATTAGATATAGAGAATGTGGGGCTGAGATTAGATCTCACTTCTCACAATAATAGGGGTTCTCATTTGAGCAAAACCCTATATATATATATATATATATATATATATATATATATTTTTTTTTTTTTTGTGCCTGATTTTATTATTGGTTTTTTTTCCCTTGTTAGCAATTGTATTTATATTCATTGATTTTGGAAATTGGATGGACCATTTTGTTAAATGGAGCTGAAAGAAAGGAAAAGAAATATAGATTGTTTTGAAACAATCAGAAAATTTGGTAGTTTAAAAGATAATATTTTGTAAAAAAAAAAGGTATTTTGAAAAATGACGCCAGTCAGGTTTGGTTAAGTTGATACATCTAGTGAACTAGAAAATGTGTGTTCTAGTTTAAAATAATTTGTTTGGTTGGAATCCGTTGTCATACACGGTATTAAGATAATTTGGAATCGTTGTTGAAAAAGACGATACTATTACAGAAGAAATTATAATGACTCTTAGAATAGTGAGTCAAAAGAAAAAGATGTTTTTTTTGTGACACTCAAAAGGGTGAGTATAAAATTAGAATTTTTGAAATGGGATCGAAAGAATTTTAGTTGATGGAATGGAAATAAAACTCGGAGTTGTAATATAGAAAATTCGTTGGTTGTAATGAATTTTGAAAAAGAAAATAAAGCTGTTGGTGTGTTTATAAATTTGAGACATGATCGGTGAAGAATATTTTTACGAAAAAAATTGGGAATTTTATATCGATAAGGAATTAGAAAGTTGTGTCAGCAATTTTGAAAGTTGGAGTTTCGTTTACGATTATATTGAATATCTTGATGATAAGCTGTTAGCGAAAAATGAGAAGGAAATGTTAAATTGTGGGATCTCATTTTAAAAAAAAATATATATTGTGATTAAAGATATTCGGGAAATTTCATATGTTCCAAGAATCCGGTTTGTGAGAGATAAAAATGAACATTGAGTTTGAATTAAGAAGTGTGTATGATGTTTAATCATTTTTAGGATGCATAATTGCAGTCCAGTACGAACCCTATTGTTAGACGGGAAATAGTTAATGCAGGAATGGAATGGAATCATTAAATTTAAAATGCGCAAGTGGTCGGAAGTTCGATATATTTTATGTTATGTGATCGATTGACTTGACTTGACATATGTTGTTATCCTTGTGAGTGGATTGTGAAGCAATTTTGCTTGAGCCTAGTGAGAGGTTGTAAAGAGGATCATGATCATGTACTTAAAGAGTATTTTTAATAAATAGGTGAATTAGGCAGACGTGCCTGGAGTTATTGTTTATTGCGATATAAATATATCGAGGTGATTTTGGTAATTGAGAATTCAACTTCGGGAATTGATGGAGTTGGTAAAGTGATAAGTATGAATGTTTATAAGATGTGAACGTGACACACAATTTTACTTGTGATTCCGAATCATTTTAACAAAATGAATTTAGTGAGTTATTTTCGAGTATGATAGTTTGATGGACTTAAATATAGTGTTTTATTCTAACGAAGTTTTAGAATACATATAGACTTCAGAAAATGTGGGAGTTATGAATAATATTTGATAAAAAATCATGTGGGAGATGTTGTATTTGATTTATTTTATCAAATATAATAAATGTATTAAGTGGATATATTGTGGAAAAAGAAAATAAAAATAAAGGAATTGATTGTAAGGAAGTTACAAATATACATATATTGATTGTATTAATTATTTGTATTGATTATAATATTTATTGGAATAATAAATGGGACAGTTACAAATGTGAGGGGTGGAGGATGTGGTTGAATGGCCATATATTGTGATTAACATCATAAGAAAAGGCAAATAAGAGGGAGCTTGTTCTTGTCACAACCCGGAACCTCTTTACACAATAAAATCTTTTTCTTTTCTCTAAACACAAGTACAAAATACAACAACTGAAATGCAACTAAAAATTGTAAGTTGAATTCAAAGCTCTAGTGATGGTGGTAGAGTTATGAGTGCCCCTGCGGGACCAGAAACAATTAAAATCAACTGATTTCAATCTCCAAAATCAACTATGTAACCAAATAATCAACTAAAAGCAACCTCTACCACCAATTTCGTTCACCCCATCCTCTTCGTCTCCGACCTTGCAACAGCACCACTGCCCCTCAACACCCCCACACATCAGCCGTTCAACACCACTCCTTCAACCTCCGCCTTTATCAACCCATTCAACCTTTCTTCTCCGACCAGCAACCCAGTGCTCTTCCATCTCCCTTCACTACCGCACTCCTTCAACTCACCAGCACTCCTCAATCTTCACAATCGCGCCCCACCGTCGCCCTCCTCAACTCCGCCTTTCAATTCACACAGCTGCCGATCCACCCACCTCGTTTCTCCCCCTCCTTCTCCGTTCATTCTTCTTCTTCACCAACAGCCACCGCCATACTTCATTTAAAGGTATAATTGAACTTGATCGGGGACGTGATCGTCATCGGAGGAGGCCTACGGCCCCGACGTCGAAGATGGAGGTTGGGAGGTCGCCGGAAGAGGTGGGAGGTCGCCGGAAGAGGTGGGAGGTCGCCGGAGGTCGGGGGCTCAAGGTCGGTAAAGGATGGGAGAGAACGAGAGAATAGAGAATGAGAGTGAAGAGAGAGACCGTATTATTGCAAAGATAATTGTAAAGATAGTAAATTTGCACTTAATTAAAGAAGATTGTATTTTTTCAAAAAGAAACTTTAAACCTAGTATTTTTGGTAAATTCCCTTTAACTTTTGCGCATTTATTTTAAAATACATTAGTGATGTATTTATAAATATTACTTTTTTCATTTTTTTGTGAACATAAATTTTAAAATCCAATCAACATTTTCTAAATTCAACCAACTTGTTTCACCTTTCATATCACCCCAAATTTTACATCAAAAATCGGATTATTTTGTTTGGTATTTAAGTAAGAGTAATTTTGTAAAATGTAGTAATCCACTAACAAAATGTACTTATGAATTATTCAAATAATAAGAATGGACAGTAATTCGTTAATTTCAAAATTAGAATTGACCCAAATTTTAGAAAACACTCAAATGTGACATAACACAAACAATCTTTTTATATAAATTTAAAGCAAATTTCATTTACTTAGAAGGAGCTCAGTCGGAATAAATTACCAACCGATTATGCAATCAGGTTGAAAAACAAGTTAAACAATTAGCTGTTTTGTTTCTGGAACGCTTAACTTAATGAATATAATATTTTTGATGTTAAAAATGAATTTGATAGTCTCCCGAGCAATCTAGCGTACACAACTTTCAATGTCTTTCCAAAAATAGTAGTATCACAATTAATATTCACACAATTAAATTTAAATGAATCCAGTGTTCAGAAATTTCAGTTGCATTGAGATCGAGATACCAATCTTCTGTTATGAAAGGTGAGTTCTTGCGATAAAATATTGGCTATAGAAAACACAATTCACCGAAGGATAAATATTATTGAAAAAAAACAAGATCAAAGTAAAAAAATGGTCATGGAAAAGCCACCATCGGAGGGAAAAGTACGAAAACAACTGACTAATACTCCCTCCATTCCTTCTAATTCTTTACATTTGGGATAGAGGGTTTGACACATTTTAAGACTCATATAAAATATAAAATATGGAGTAAGAGAGTAAACAGAGTTTTTTTTATAAGTTAGGTCCGTAATTGTGGCGGTAGCTTTTTATTTTTTATAAATGGAGTAAAACACAAACATTAGTAATATGCATTTACACGACTAATTTGAGTTTTGATCTCAATTTCATTATTTTCGGTAGTTAAACTAGAGCTGATATTTTGGTAGGACAATATATGACCTAATTAAATCATTTTGAATAAAATTATTTTTATTTTATCTCAAACTACTTGATAGAGCCGCGCTTCGCTGCGGCGTTATAATTCTTTAAAAAAAAAATAATACATATTTACGTTATATTATATTATCAATTTTAAACTAGTCGATAAAACCGTGCTTCGCGGCGGCGTTATATTCATTTTTAGAAATTCAATATATATATATATATATATATATATATATATATATATATATATATATATATATATACAGGCTCATGCTCAAAAGAGAACCCGCCAGGGGCTCCCACACACTACTCAAATACACCCTCACACACACAATACCACCTAATTCCCTCCGTTTTTAATTTGATTTTTCCGGTCAATCGGTGATATTTTTTTAAAATCTAATTTCACCACATTTTTCACTATCTCCCAACGATCAGTTTGCATACCATATGTGGTATATTTTAATTTAGTTTTCTTAGTTCTCCTTTTAAGGGGTTCTCTCTAGATCCCTACTATATATATATATATATACTTAGACATTGTTCCTAATGTTTTAATTCTAAGTTCACTTTACCATCTAACCCTAGCATGAGCTTTAATAGCTACACAGTTGCATAGTTTTGTGTCTAAATTGCAGTAATTTACAGGACTCAAACTGACAACAAAGGATGATGATGATGGAGTAATGGTGTACCCACAGCAAGCCTGGTGATTACATCAATCAGCTCCAAGCAAAATGCCGATTTGTTCACTTAATTTTTTTTTCTTTCTCAAATTCAGGTTGATGAATCTTCTATAAATGAGAAGATTCAGCCCCACTCATGGATACCTAATTTGGAAACTGGAATATATTTTTTTCTTTTTTCACCTCCGAACCATCCTGATTATTCATCTTAATTCATGAAGAAGCCAACACTCAATTTTTAGTTCACTGAGCTTTCTCTTCAAGCACTTTACTAAACCTTTAATCTCTGTTTGATACAGCAATGCTAACATTTATTTCTCTTCAATCTTCTTGAGATCTCATGATCTTCATTTAGGACTGAGGGAAGGGAGTGAAAAATAGGAGAAGCCTGGTTGCTCCAGGGCAAAAGGTGAGTTGTGTATAAGAGTGGTCTCCTATTTCTTCCAGGAGAGCAAAAGGAGAGATTGAGTACCCCTTTAGTAAGGGAAGGTGAGTTGAGAGCAGTGAGCATGAGATCCTGATGCAAAAAAAAGAGAGATGAGAGACAGCAGTTTTTGCTTCATGTAACATCTCTGATTCTGCTGAAGTATTACATCACTTTGATCATTTTACTTTTTGCTGATAACAAAAAAGGGGGAGAAGTTAGTTCAGTTCAGAGTCTTCTTTTAGAGGGGGAGACGAAGTTAGCTCAGTTAGCTCCGTTCAAAGTCTTTTTAAAGGGGGAGACTTAACTGAACTAAGATCTTCGAGCTAACTCTCAGAAAACCAGCAATTAAGGGAACAGAACAACTCTCAGAAATGGATGCCAGATATAGGGGGAGCAGCTCTTAGTACTCAAAGTGAAGTTAGTACAACTCAAAAACTGTGTCAAGGAAGCTTGATCAAAATTTTCTGTCCTAGTGAAAGGAGAATCTGAAGAGTGGTTTTTGTTGTCATCAATCTCTGGATTTATGCCTCTCTTCATGAAGTCATAAATAGGGGGAGATTGTTGAGACATGCATGCATATGGATGATGATAACAAATACCACAAGATAGAAAATGAATCAAGGAATCGAAGCTGATGAACAAATCAGGAAGCTAACTAAAATGCAGATCAACTATAGCAATATCTTAAGGATGAAACTCTGCATACAGTTAGGATTTATTTCAGTAACAAGCTTGGAGATGCTAAAGTCAGATATCAGTAATTAAAAGAGAGTTTGTTAATGCCATGCAAGTAAGTTTGAGAAATCAAGGAAAGAAGAGTTCGAGAAGTCATTCGAGAACTCTACACAAAGGGTTTATTCGAGAAGTCCTAATTCGAGAATTCAGATTGCTCTATTCGAGAAGTCTGTAAAATGAACTATTCGAAAAGTCTGTAAAATGAACTATTCGAGAAGTCCTAATTCGAAGAATTCAGATTGCTCTATTCGAGAAGTCTGCAACATGCACTAATCGAGAAGTCATTCGAGAACTCGCTTTAAGAACTATTCGAAAAATCATCATTCGAGAACTCAAGATTTATCTGTTCGAGAACTCAACCTGTTTCCACAATATTACAGAGTTCTCTAATGGAACATATCGAATGAAGATTGAACCCAGAATTACTTTGCAACCCGTGACTTATAGACAGTGATAAATTACACAGAGGATGTTACGAGTAGGGAGTCAAATTGTAAATATTTGAAGGCTCAAACTCTTCCAAATGAAAGGTGTAATTAGTCACTGTTTATCCGACTTCAAGGGCAACAATAAGAGTGGAAGCAACCTCCAACATGATTACATTTCTACTGAAAGATTCAAAGGATATCTTGATGAATGCATAAGGATCAGTCGTTATATCTGTGAAGTTCGAGCACAGCTCAATAAGCTGAAAAGCTTATTGACTTTCAAAAGGATTATCTTTTTTATTAAAGTTATTTTCAGAGACAGAAATCCAAAGCAAAAAGATCTTGTGCATAAAACATCACGTGGTCTTGGAAGCTAAGTCATTTCAAGAACTTAGTTACTTTTTGAAGAAAGAAACATACACTGACTTGAAGCATGCTGGGATTGTCCAAATCAAGTAAAGAAGACTTTCAAGATAATTCCAGAAATGGTTACCACTTCGAGCATGTGTGTGTGACAAGTTATACCAGAAATGTATCCTAACATTTGATGTAACTTTTACTTGTCTTCATATAGTTTAAATAAGCTGTATGAGCAGCACAGTTTTAGTAGAGAAGAAAACACCGATCACAAGGCTGATAGCTTTAGGTTTTCTTGTAAACACTAAAACTTTATAATCCGTAGCTGTGTATTTTTACACAGAGAATTATATTCAAATACAACCGTCAGGTGGATTAAGCTTTCAAGCCAACCCACCTGAGATTTTTTATATCTCGTGTTGTATGTATGATTAGATAATTTGTTTATCTTGTTTTCTTTCTGTTTTTATAACAGTTTGATCTAAGCCTCGTCATTTCGAAAGAATTTAGTTGAGATTGTATTTAACCCCCCTTCTACAATCTCGTGGTGCATAACTGGGAAATAACAATTGGTATCAGAACTAGCTTCTAGCATACAAGAAGTCTAAAGATCACCACCATGAGAAAGAAGGATACAGGCATGAAAATACCAATTCTCGACAAAGATAATTACTTTCACTGGAAAGTAAAGATGCATTTACATCTCTTATCCATCGATGAAGGTTATGTCAATTGCATAGAGAAAGGTCCTCATATTCCTATGAAGGCTAACACTGCAGTTGGAGAAGCAGCTGGAACTGGAGTTGCTAGAAGGCATATTCCAAAACTTCCAGCAGAATTCACAGACGGGGACAAAGAGGAAGTCCAGAAAGATAAGAAAACCATGAATATTTTGTTCAATGGTATTGATCAAGACATGTTCGATAATGTCATCAACTACACCACTGCTAAGCAAGTGTGGGACACCATTCGAACACTCTGTGAAGGGACTGAGCAAGTCGGAGAGAATAAGAAACAACTCCTCATACAACAATATGAACACTTTCACTTTAATACAGGTGAAAACTTAACTGATATATTTAGCAGGTTTCAAAAACTGTTAAATGGGTTAAAGTTGTGTGGAAGAGTTTATGAAACCAAAGACTCCAACCTAAAATTTCTAAGGTCCTTGCCTAAAGAATGGAAGCCAGTGACAGTCTCATTGAGAAACTCTCAAGACTACAAAGATTATACACTTGAGAGACTGTATGGAATTCTAAAGACCTATGAGCTCGAGTTACAACAAGATGAAGAAGTTGAGAAGAGCCAGAGGAAAGGTGGAAATGTAGCTTTGGTGGCCAATATTCCAAACAATCAAGATGGAGAGAAGATGAAGAATGTGGAAGCCACACCGAGTCAAAGAACCTGTGAAGGTGGAGCTGGAACTAGCAAAGAAAAAATCAAGATGACAAAGGAACTTGATGCACTGAGTGGAGATGAACCAAAAGATCTTGATGAATACTTGGCATTTTTGTCAAGGATTTTATATCAAACGGGCCACTGATCTCATTAAAAAGTATCAAGTGGCTCCCCAGTCTCCACGGGGACTCATTTAAGCCACTAAACTAAGAAATATATCATTTGCCCCCCTGCATTCACAAAATTAATACAATTTATGGTGGCCTAAGTGAGAATAATACAATTTATCCAAGATTGAATGTTTTTTGGCCACCATAAATTTTATCCAAGACACTTAGGCCATCATAAATTGTATTATTTTTGTGAATGCATGGGGGCAAATGATATATTTCTTAGTTTAGTGGCTTAAATGAGTTCCCGTGGAGACTGGGGAGCTACTTGATACTTTTTAATGAGATCAGTGGCCCGTTTGATATAAAACCCTTTTTGTCAAAGAAATTTTCTAAGTTGAAGTTCAAGAAGAATTCAGCAGGAGCCAGGCAATTCAAGAAAAGCTATCAACCTAATAAGGGCATGGTTGAGAGATCAAAGATCAAGTGCTATAACTGTGGAATTGCTTGCACCTTTGCCAATGAATGCAGAAAATCCAAAGCTGAGAATGAAAAGAAGTAGTTTGAGTCTACTGACTACAAGAAGAAGTACTTTGATCTTCTCAAGCATAAGGAGAGAGCATTCATATCAAGAGATGATGATTGGGCAGCTGAAGGAAGCTCAGATGCAGAGGAAGAATTTGTCAACCTTGCACTCATGGCAAATGGGAATGATGAGGAAGCTAGTTCATCAAGCAATCAGGTATACTCTACGAATCTAACTGAGCTTTCCAAAGATGAATGTGATAATGTTGTTAATGAAATGTCAAATGAATTGTACAACATGCATGTTACACTGAAATCACTTAACAAAGAGAATATCAAGATTAATGCTATGTTAGGTGATAGGAATACTCTGTTAGAGACTCAATTAATTGATTTTGAGACAATGAGAAGAGATTATCAAGATGCAAAAGATAAACTACTTGAGGCTTTAGATAGAGAAGATTGTTAAAGAACAGTTGAAAAAGGAACAGGATTTAATTGCTAAGTGGAGAGGATCAAAGGCTAAAATTGAAGAAATTGGCAGTAACAAGGAATTGATTCTTTTTGCAAATTAGCAGAAGCAAAGTTGGAAGTTGATGGGGAAGTTGCATCGGACAGTGACTCATTGGATGATGATTGTCCAAAGGAGTTGAAACCTGTTAGTAATGCAAACTTGATTAAATTGCATAAGAAGTATGGTCCTGTCAGCAAAAACTTTGTGTTGGGAGAATGTAGCAAAACCAAGTTAGTTGAACAAGAAAACACAGGTCATTTATCCACCAAGAAATTGAAGGATAGGTTAGAGAAGACTAAACCTAAGGCTAAAGTTAACAGGAAGAATAGGAATGACAGGGTAGGAATTAACAAACACAGTAACTACACACCTGATAAATATGCTCCTAGAAAGGAATGTGTGAACTGTGGTAGTGCTAATCATTTATCTGCCAACTGTAAATATGTTAAGAATACTTTCGTGCCTAATATGCCTAAGTTAGTACCTGTGTCTGCCATGAATGCTATGCCAAATGTGTTTTTTCGGGCTGCTCATGCATTTAATCATTATGCCAACATGCCATTCATGCATAATTCATATCATGATGCTTATACCATGACTCAGTTGCCATGGATGATGAATAACATGTTTGCACAGACTATGTCTAATTGCACATCTAGTTTTAATGCATATGAGCAAATGGAACAACCTGTCTTTCAGAGATCCACACCAAGAGTTAAGATTGATTTAACTCAGTCAGAACCCTTGGGTGGTAAGGGCTTGAAAAACAGGAAAAAGGCTAACAAGGCAGGACCCAAGGAAACTTGGGTACCAAAATCAACTTGATTTGATTTTGATGTGTGCAGGGAGACAGAAAGAATCTTTGGTACCTGGATAGTGGTTGTTTTAGGCACATGACTGGAGATTCTACCCTGCTCACTAAGTTTGAGGAGAGAGCTGGCCTTAGCATTACCTTTGGAGACAACAGCAAAGGATATAATAGAGGTTATGGCTTGATTTCACAAGGAAATGTTGTAATTGAAGAAGTAGCACTGGTTGATGGACTCAAGCACAACTTATTGAGTATCAGTCAACTATGTGATAAAAATCAAAATGTGTGGTTTACCTCTGAAGCCTGTGTTGTTTTCAAGAAAAATGACAAAAGGTAGTGATGACAGGAAATAGAAAAGGAAATGTGTACATTGCTGACTTCAATTCAACAAGTGCCAACTCTGCTACATGCCTCTTCAGCAAAGCAAGCATGGATGAAGGATGGCTTTGGTACAAGAGACTGTCACACTTAAACTTTAGAGCCATGAATGAATTGGTCAAGAAGGATTTGGTCAGAGGCATCCCAAAATTGGATTTCTCCAAGGATGGACTATGTGATGCTTTCCAGAAAGGGAAGCAAAGGAAGACCTCTTTCAAATCTAAGTCAATGTCTTCAATTGATCAACCTTTACAACTTCCGCACATGGATCTATTTGGACCAGTCAATGTATTGTCGATAGCCAACAAGAAATACTGTCTTATGATTGTTGATGATTTCTCCAAGTTCACTTGGACCTTCTTTCTTCATTCGAAAGATGAGGCAGGTGAAATCATTATCAAACATGTCAAGGCAATCAACAACAATCCAATCTTCAGAGTAAGAAGGATAAGAAGCGGCAATGGAACTGAATTCAAGAATTCTGTGCTAAGAAATTTTATGAGGGAGAAAGAATTACTCAAGAATTCTCTGCATCAAGAACACCTCAACAGAATGGTGTGGTGGAGAGAAAGAACAGAACACTTATTGAAGCTGCAAGAACTATGCTTGAAGAATCAAAGTTGCCAACATATTTCTGGGCTGAAGCTATTAATACTGCATGCTACACTCAGAACATATCTTTGATCAACCAAGCAAAAGGCATGACTCCTTATCAATTATTCAAAGGCAAGAAGCCAACAATTAACTTTCTACATGTCTTTGGATGCAAATGTTTTGTATTGAAGAATTATGGTGAGAACCTCGGGAAATTTGATTCAAAGGCAGATGAAGCTATATTTGTTGGGTACTCAGCTGGAAAATCTTACAGAATCTACAATCTAAGACTCAACATTGTTATGGAGTCCATACATGTTGTCTTTGACGACAAGAAATTATCTGGTCTTGTAGATGAAGGTTTTCACGAGTCACTCTCATTCGAGAATGAGACATGTAGTGAGGCAAGTGAAGATGATGATGAAGAAATAATAACACTGGGTGTAGAGAACAGACATGGACCATCAAGAGAAGTGCAGAATGGACCATCTGTAGAAGAGAAACACACTCCATCTGGTGAAGATCATGTTGAAGCATCTGTTAGGAATCAAAGAGAAGTATCTGTTGACAACTCTGTTAGAACTCCACTCAACATGAGGTCCATACACTCAGGGGGATTTTCTCACAGTCAACACTCAACAACGAATCAAAATGATCAACATCAAGAGATTGAAGTAACTTCATCAAGGTCAAGCCTGCCACCACAAAGAAAATGGACTAAGGATCACCCTTTTGAGCTGATAATTGGTGATTCCAATGCAAAAGTCCAGACTAGGAGAGCAACTCGAGAAGAATGTTTGTATATTAGCTTTCTCTCTAAAGAGGAACCTAAGAAGATCGAAGATGCTCTCCTAGATCCAGACTGGGTTCTAGCAATGCAAGAGGAACTAAACCAGTTTGAAAGAAATAAAGTATGGAAACTTGTACCCAAGCCAAAGGACAAATCAGTGATTGATACTAAGTGGATATTCAAGAACAAGATGGATGAAAATGGTATAGTGACAAAGAATAAAGCAAGACTTGTTGCCAAAGGCTACTGTCAAGAAGAAGGAATTGACTTTGAAGAAACCTTTGCACCAGTGGCAAGGTTAGAAGCAATCAAAATCTTCCTAGCCTATGCAGCCCATGCCAATTTCAAGGTCTATCAAATGGATGTCAATAGTGCATTTATAAATGGTATTCTGGAGGAGGAGGTATATGTAAGTCAACCTCCTGGTTTTGAAGATCCAGACTTCCCAGAATATGTTTATTACTTGCTCAAAGCACTCTATGGCCTGAAGCAAGCACCTAGAGCCTGGTATGACACTCTTTCACAGTTCCTCATTGAGAATCACTTCACCAGAGGTATTGTAGATAAGACTCTCTTTTATAGATTGATGTGTAAAATTATGTCTAACCGCAAGCGCACGGTATCAATTGTAGTAGATACTAGCAAATACGGGTCGAATCCTCAAGGAGACAGTTTCAAATTCAATTCAATGGTTATCAATTGTTTCTAGTCACAAACGATTATTTGAGAATTTTATTAACTACTAAAGCAAATTTAACAAAGGTTTTAATTCAATTGATTAAGGGATCTAGGGCAATTCAGGTTCACCATGTTTACACCAAACAAATAACAAAGGTATAGCTTATCAATGGGATAAAATAATTAGAGCAATGGTTAAACTTTTCCAAGTTTTAACACTCTCAGAAATCCGATGATGTTTTCACACTCACCTTCAATTCCGCTAATTGTATGTAAGCCTCTAGTAGTAAAATCTTTCGATCTATTACTCCTATTGCAATCAATTAATCTATGATATTGCGCAATTACACAAATTAAGAATTAACACATATCAATTAGAATTACTCTTTACCCATCAATTCACTAATCAAATTAAACCCAAATCATGGTGCAAACATGGCTTCCCCTAATACCCTAGAATTAAACTACTCACTCATGGTAGAAGTAAAAGCAATAAGAATAATGAAAGAGGCCATGTAAAACATATAATAATAAAACAAGAGAATAAAGAATACCTCAAACTTTGTATTAACGAAGAACAATGAAGATCCAAATTAAACCAAGTGCTTACAAAGGAAGAGATGGAGAGAGAAAAACCAAAACCCTAGCTTTTGTAAAAATACGTATATCTGTCTATCTATCTCTTCCCACGTTTTTATAATAAAACCTCCTAATAAAATCTGATCTCTATCTCCTAATAAAAGTATTTTTTAATATTCTAATCAATTTACAAAAAAATATCCATAATTGAATAGGATTTTCTTGTAAAATTCGTCACTTCTTTTTCTCCTCTATTTCTGGGCTCTTCCAGTTGGATTTTGCTTACTGGACCACCTCTGAATTAAAGAAAATTCCACAAGCTTCGCGTGGACAGTAAGATCGTTAAATTCTGACTTCTGGAACTCAAGATATGGCCCAAACAGTGCAGGCAGCCCGTGCAGCCCAATAATACGAATTTTCTCCTATTTTATCTCCAAAATAGCTCTTTTTGCTCCAAATCCTTCCAAGTCATGAATTCTTTATTTCCTACAATAAAACAATCAAATCTATTAAATAAAAATCCAAATCAATGCAAAACACAATAAATATGAGAATAAAATCATCTAAAATATATATAAAAATATATTCTATCAAACATCCCCACACTAAGCATTTGCACGTCCTCGGGCAAATAAGTGAAATAAAAACTAAGTCCTAACAAACATCACTTTCGTAGATGACACGATTGCATTGAGCATATGCAACAAGCCGTTAAACCCCTAGGCAGCCCTAGTAGGACGAGTGTTGTCTCGTGAGGGTTTATAGTGAATGTACCCACAAAATTCATCTAACCATGCAAAAGATCAATGCTAACACAACACCACACACACAAGTCCTCTCATGCCACATCAACTTAAGAATCAAAGTAAACATACGATGTCTTGGTGTCAAAAGTGCAAGTATTCACGTAGTTTACTCAACCAACATGCAGAAGGTCATAAAAATTCATGTCAAGTGTAAAAATAGTTGGTAATCATGCTAAGCCCACAAGAAATACATCTTTAAGTCTAAACCTGGGATCTCCTATGCCAAAACAAGTAATAACTCACCTTTCACTCAAAAACGAATATTCACTCAAGAACAAGGTTAAGTGTATCACTCAATTCCAACAAAATCATAAACACAACTTGACACTCGCAATCAATCTCACTTTCAACACAACATACATCACTGATGACAATCAAAAGGTCTTTATTCGGGTTGTAGCGTGGGCTAGGGACCAGGTATGTCAAGTAAAGCTAAAACAGGTTAAATGTCAAAAGCTAGTACCCAACAATAATCATTATTCAATTCCCTTTCTATTAAAACCACAAATACTTCCCCACACTTGGATTTTTCAATAACCCTTACATAATAACTTGACTAGTCGAATGAAGAAGGATCATACAAACATAAGAATGCTCTCAAATTTATTTATTTTTTTCTTTTTTTTTATTCTTTTATTCTTTTTTCTGTTTTTTTTTCTTTGAGAGCTAAGGAATAAGCACAATGATCCATAGATATTTTTATGAATTTCGACTAACAAGCATCAACCAAAATCAATATTCCCCAATGGTATGATCATCAATAACCCCCCTTTTATGAACACCTTATTACTCCCTTAAGCACGATACTAGCCTTTGACAATTTAGGTTCAAATTCAATGTAAGGCCAATAGAATAAAAAGGATAATGGCAAGTAATGAGGTGTGTCACCGAAAGAATAGGATTAAGCTCAACAGGTTAACTAATTGATTATGTTTAAAAGGTGTGGAAATATGGGAAATACGAGGTTAAACCTAAGTGCCTTTATCATCTCATCATCAAGTAATGTCATGCATTTCAAGAAAGATCTTAAGTAAGTGCTAGCAATGTAAACAACATGTGGACACTCAAGCAAACGAAAAATCATGCAAAAGATATGCATATAGGCTCAAAACTCACTTGGTGTGACAAAACATAATCAATCCCAGGTAACAAGACTCTTTAACACACCTACTTGTACTCAAAGCATGGAAACCAAGTCATCTTGCACATATTCATGTCATTCTAATCACTTACTACATCCAATTAAGTCTACCAGTTTCAACTTGCTAGTGAAAGTGTGTGTACAAGAACAAAGCACGTCACTTCTCATACAAAAGCATCCATAAACACAAGATTCCTACGCATGCATGGGTGTATCAAGCAAAATACAACAACTAATCAAATTGCATGGCTAGAATTATTTTTGGTATTTTTCAATTTTTAATTTTTTTTATTTTTTTTAAATTTTCTCTTAACATTGAGAACCCTTCCCCACACTTAAGCGGTTCATTGTCCCCAATGAACTAATGAACAAGATACAAAACTACAACTAAAAACAAAATAAAACTACACTAAAAAGAAAAGAAAGAAAACTCCCCTGGAATCAAGTTGTCGGATGTGAAAATCACCCCTCATTCGCTTAGGAGCCACCCACTAATCATATGAACCAACCCAACAATTTTTTTTTTCTCACAAAAATCCCCTTTTCTCAGCAATTAGTCTCACATCAACCGATTAAATTTAACCTCCACCGTCGAAAATGAAAATTTCCCAATATTAGCACTATCTCTCCCATGCTTACGAGCCAAAATAATCAATACCCAACTCATAAGAAGCTCCACCAAAAATTACCAAGCAATATCACACCAAAAATACCCCAATATATCAAGAATAATATAAATCCCAATTTACAAGAACACAAATTCGCAATTAAAATAAATTTGGAGAGAAGAAATAAACCCACTACGAATTGGAGAGGTGAACTTGCAATTAATTCCTCTTTAGAATTGAATTTTTGGAGATTTAAAGAAAATAGAAGAGGAATTGGATTTGTATGGAAAGGTGTGTATATATATATAAGATGATGGAGAGATTTGATACAAAATTTAGAGTGCATAAGAGATTTAGGAGTGTTGGATTTGACCTAGAATAGATATAAAAATTAGGAATTGAAGAAATTGGAATTAGGATAGAATTTGGGGTTTTTTCCATGCTGAAAAACAACAATTTTCGGAAAATTTCAGGGCAGAAAAGGTGTAACGCAGCCGCAGGCTGCGTTACAGGGGCGCAGGGCGCGGACGAGGCAGACACGCAGGCGCAACCTGCGTGTTAGGGGGGCAGACTGCGGTTAACGCAGGCGCAGCCTGCGTTTAAGCGGGGCAGCCAGCGTTTTATGCAGTGACGCAGGCGCAGGTTGCGTTACTGGGGCGCAGCCTGCTCGAACTGTTCAATTTTTTTTTTTTTTTTTTTTTTTGAATACAACACTCTTTTTCTTTTTTTTTTTCTTTTTGACACAAATGCATGGGTTGCCTCCCATGAAGCGCTTTTGTTTAACGTCGTTGGCTCGACTCAGCTGGTTCAGATCTCCGTAGAGGGGTTGTCAAGATAAATCACTTCCATCTTCTCAACGAATGCACCATCCACATATAATTTAAGGCGTTGACCGTTGACCTTAAATTTTGTTCCGTCTCGTCCCATAATTTCAATATCACCATAAAATTTGACTTCGGTGACGGTAAAAGGTCCCGACCATCTTGATTTGAGTTTCCCGGGAAAAAGTCGTAGTCTAGAATTGAACAACAACACCTTGTCACCAACCTGAAAATCTCTCCTCTGAATCATCTTATCATGCATCTGCTTCGTTATCTCCTTGTAAAGCCGAGAATTGTCATAAGCATCAAATCGAAGCTCATCTAACTCATTAAGTTGAAGAAGTCTCGCTTGCCCCGCAGCCTTCAAATCCATGTTGAGTTCTTTTATAGCCCAAAAGGCGCGATGTTCCAATTCCACTAGCAAGTGACATGCTTTACCATAGACCAACCGATAAGGAGTGGTGCCTATAGGTGTCTTATATGCCGTCCGATAAGCCCACAAAGCATCATCTAGCTTCAAATACCAATCTTTCCTTGACTTTGCAACCATTTTCTCCAAAATGCTTTTGATTTGTCGGTTAAAAACCTCCACTTTGCCACTTGTTTGGGGGTGATATGCAAGAGCAACCTTGTGAGTAACGCCATATTTCTTCAACAAAGTTTCAAACTGACGATGGCGAAAATGAGAACCACCATCGCTTATCACTGTTCTAGGAACTCCAAATCGTGGGAAGATAATATTCTTGAAAAGCTTCATAACTACCTTGGAATCATTTGTTACCGATCCAACTGCTTCAACCCACTTGGACACATAATCGACAGCGACTAAGATGTATCTCATCCCACAAGAACTTGGGAAGGGTCCCATAAAATCAACACCCCATACGTCAAATATCTCGACCTCAAGAATACCGGTTTGAGGCATCTCATGGCGTTTAGAAATATTACCCGTCCTTTGACATGCATCACACGCCAAACAGAAAGCACGAGCATCCTTAAATAGAGACGGCCAAAAGAAACCGGATTGAAGTACTTTAGCAGCAGTTTTGGAAGGACCATGGTGACCTCCACATGCGAGAGAATGACAATGCTTGAGAATGTCATGTACTTCGAACTCAGGAACACATCTACGAAAGATTCCATCAGCACACTTTCGATACAAGAAAGGGTCATCCCAAAAATATTGTTTAGCATCGTGATAAAACCTCTTTCTTTGCTGATAAGTCAATTCTGGAGGGTGAGATCCACTAACACAGAAATTTGCAAAATCTGCATACCAGGGAGTTTGAGTAGCAACCGAAAACAGGTGATCATCTGGAAAAGAATCGTCAATAGGAGTACTTGACGCAATATCAGATTTGAAACGCAACCGTGAGAGATGATCCGCAACTACATTCTCAGCACCCTTCTTGTCTTTGATTTCCAAGTCAAACTCTTGAAGTAAGAGAATCCAACGAATAAGCCTTGGCTTTGCTTCTTTCTTCGCCAACAGATACTTAAGTGCCGAATGATCAGTGTGAACAATGACTTTGGAGCCAATGAGATAGGCCCGGAATTTGTCAAGAGCGTAGACCACAGCTAGAAGTTCCTTCTCGGTTGTAGCATAATTGACTTGAGCTTCATCCAAGGTTTTACTTGCATAGTAGATAGCGTGCAATACCTTGTCTTTCCTTTGACCGAGAACTGCTCCAACTGCATAATCACTTGCATCACACATGATTTCAAATGGAAGGTTCCAATCTGGAGGTTGAATGATTGGTGCACTTATCAAAGCTTCCTTAATCCTGTTAAAAGACTCCAAACAAGCATCAGTAAACACAAAGGTGGCATCCTTAAGCAACAATTGAGTGAGGGGTTTTGCAATTTTTGAAAAATCTTTTATAAAACGACGATAAAAACCCGCATGACCAAGGAAACTCCTCACTCCCTTGACATTAACAGGAGGAGGAAGTTTCTCAATCACCTCAATTTTTGCTTTATCAACCTGGATGCCACGTTCAGAAATCAAATGACCAAGTACCACTCCTTCATTGACCATGAAGTGGCACTTTTCCCAATTCAAAACCAAATTCACCTCTTCACAACGTTTAAGCACTTTAGAAAGATTATGCAGACATACATCAAAATCAGACCCATAAACACTGAAATCATCCATAAATACTTCCATGATAGACTCTATGAAATCAGAAAATATGGCAGTCATGCAACGCTGAAAAGTAGCAGGGGCATTGCACAAACCAAAAGGCACTCTACGATATGCAAAGGTACCATATGGGCAAGTAAATGTAGTCTTTTCTTGGTCATCAGGATGTATAGGGATCTGAAAGAACCCTGAATATCCGTCTAAATAGCAAAAGTACTTATGCTTAGCAAGTCTTTCTAACATCTGATCAATGAAAGGGAGAGGGTAGTGGTCTTTCCTAGTAGCAGTATTTAACTTACGGTAATCTATGCACATTCGCCAACCGGTGACAATTCGAGTGGGAATTAATTCATCTTTATCATTCTTAATTACCGTTGTTCCTCCTTTCTTAGGGACTACCTGAACTGGGCTTACCCATTTAGAATCAGAAATCGGGTAAATGATGCCCGCATCTAACAATTTCAAAACTTCTTTTTTAACAACCTCTTGCATGTTAGGGTTCAAGCGACGTTGTCCCTGTATGCAAGGCTTATGGTCATCATCTAAGTGGATTCTATGCATGCAAAAGTCTGGGCTAATCCCCGTAAGATCATCAATACTATACCCAATAGCTTTTCTATGTGCACGCAAAATAGTAAGAAGCTTAAAAATCTGGTTATCATCAAGACTAGAGCTAACAATCACAGGACAAGTCTTTTCATCATCAAGAAACACATATTTCAGATTAGATGGCAAAGGCTTTAACTCTATTTTCTTTACCTGAGGTTGACCACAAGAAGTGTCAGTGTTGGTTACCTCACAATTCGGATCAGCTGCACCATCCAACTGAAGAATCAATGAATCGACTTCAGCATGTCCTTCTCCTTCTGAAGCTTCAAGCATGAGCACTGCTTCCAATGCATCATTCAATAGAATCTGAGGCGTATCATCTCGGACAATTCCATCTATAACATCGATCCTGCAGCAAGTATTCTCAAGCAAAGGGGATTTAAGAGCAGAGGTTAGAGTAAAAGTAATTTTATCATCACCAACGCTCAATGTGAGAGTCCCACTTTTAACATCAATAACAGCACCTGCAGTACAAAGAAATGGTCTACCTAAAATAATAGGTATTTGGCTGTCCTCTTCCATATCTAGAACTACAAAGTCTACAGGAATATAGAATTTTCCAACCCTAACAGGCACATCCTCTAAAATTCCAAGGGGATATTTTATTGAACGGTCTGCCATTTGCAAAGTCATCTGTGTACATTTTAATTCTCCCATATTTAGTTTTTGAAAAACCGAGAGAGGCATGACTGAGACGCTAGCGCCTAAATCACATAAAGCTTTATCAATGAACAATGCACCTAAATGACACGGGATCGAAAAACTACCAGGATCTTTAAGCTTAGGTGGAGACTTATTTTGTAAAACAGCACTGCACTCTTCAGTAAAAGCTACTGTCTCCACCTCACCAAAAGACCTTTTCTTAGTGAGAATATCCTTAAGAAACTTTGCATATGATGGAACTTGAGAAATTAAATCAGTGAAAGGAACTGTTACCTCAAGATTCTTGACAAGTGTCATGAACTTACCAAACTGCTGGTCCACCTTAGTTCTGTTCATCCTGCTAGGGAATGGGAGCTTTGGTATAAATGGTGGAGGAGCAACTGCAGTATTTTCCTTGTCCTTTTTCTTGCTTTCCTCAGTTTCGCCTTCGCTTGCATCTTCAACAACTTTCTCTACCTTATCTTCCTCAGAATTCTCTTTTTCTTTCTCAGTAGGAACATCGTCAGTAGGCATTGGAGGAGCATCATATGTACGACCACTCCTAAGAGCAATGGCATTCACATTTTCCTTTGGGTGAGTTGGTTGGGCTGGTAGAGAGCCTTGTTGCCTTGTAGACGAAGAACTAGCCATTTGAGCAATCTGAGTTTCCAGCATCTTATTATGTATCTCCATCTGGTTCATCTTTGTTTGCATTTGTAACATTATCTTCATCATATCACCTTGATTATCAGCCTGTGCAGCTTGATTTGCTTGAGGAGCATAATTCTGAGGAGGCCTTTGGAATCCAGGGGGATTCATAGGTCCTTGCGGAGGCCTATACTGTTGCTGTGGAGGAGGCTGGTACGACTGCTGATATTGCTGCTGATTAGGAACATTTGTATTCTGAGCATTATTGTTCCTATATGAGAAATTCGGATGATCTTTCCAACCAGGATTATAAGTGTTGGAGTACGGATTGTACTGCTGCCTCTGTTGGAAAACATTTGCTTGCTCCATCTGAAAATGTTGTGAATTTTGAGCATTGTATTGGCAATCGTTACCATAGTGGCCTTGGATGCCACAGACTTCACATACTGGATTATTCATTGGAGCCATTGATGATAGTGCATTGATACTCATAGGTTGTGTAGAGGGTTGAGATGTCTTCAATGAGTGGATCTCCTGAGTCAATGCAGCGAGTTGAGATGATAATAAAGAATAGGCATCCACTTCGAGTTTACCCCCTTTCTTGGCTGCTCTCGGGTTACTGAAGTGATTGGCAGCCAAATTTGAGAGAAAAGCATGTGCATCATCAACTCCTTTGTCTAAAAACACACCACCCGCAGCATTATCAACCATCCCTTTTGTTTCCGGATCAAGACCATTGTAGAAGCGTTTAAGCAGAAACCACTTCTCAAGACCATGGTGAGGGCATGCACGTTGATAATCCTTAAATCTATCCCAAGCATCCCGTAGAGATTCACCATAATCTTGCTTAAAACCCATCATCTTGTCGATCAAATCGTCGGTTCTGTTAGGAGGGAAGAACTCAGTTAAGAAAGCCTGAGCAATCTTATCCCACTCGGTCAGGTCAATATCATTCAACCATTTTTGAGCTTTGTCACGAAGAGAGAAACCGAACAACATGACTTTCAACTGGTCTGGAGTGACTCCCTGATGTTTAATTGTAGAACAGAGCTGTTGAAACCGTTGCAGATGATTTGTAGGGTCTTCGGAGGCAAGCCCAGCAAATTGATTCTGTTGGATCATCGTAAGCAAAGCAGGCTTGATCTCGAAATTTGCTGCTTGAATTGCTGGCATAACAAGGCCAGTAGGTACCCCACTCGGAGAGGGCTGTGAGTAGTTCTTCAAAGATTTGGGAAGGTCCGCCATCTCAATCTTTGGTTCAGGTGTCTCTTGTTGCTTCTCTTTCCTTTGTAGATCTATGTATTGTTGACAAGAAAGTTTAGAATCTGGACTAAGAGGAGTTGTATCCTCTTCCGCTTGATCTTCTTTCGTTTGAGACCTGGTCCTGGGCATCAACAACTAAACAAGGAAAAGCAGTAAGATCGGTCTCAAATGGAACAAGAGTTCCAAAGAGACAAGAGAAACAATCTAAACAATCAAACTAAAATTATAGAAACTAGGCGTCTCCCCGGCAGCGGCGCCAAAAACTTGATGTGTAAAATTATGTCTAACCGCAAGCGCACGGTATCAATTGTAGTAGATACTAGCAAATACGGGTCGAATCTCAAGGAGACAGTTTCAAATTCAATTCAATGGTTATCAATTGTTTCTAGTCACAAACGATTATTTGAGAATTTTATTAACTACTAAAGCAAATTTAACAAAGGTTTTAATTCAATTAATTAAGGGATCTAGGGCAATTCAGGTTCACCATGTTTACACCAAACAAATAACAAAGGTATAGCTTATCAATGGGATAAAATAATTAGAGCAATGGTTAAACTTTTCCAAGTTTTAACACTCTCAGAAATCCGATGATGTTTTCACACTCACCTTCAATTCCGCTAATTGTATGTAAGCCTCTAGTAGTAAAATCTTTCGATCTATTACTCCTATTGCAATCAATTAATCTATGATATTGCGCAATTACACAAATTAAGAATTAACACATATCAATTAGAATTACTCTTTACCCATCAATTCACTAATCAAATTAAACCCAAATCATGGTGCAAACATGGCTTCCCCTAATACCCTAGAATTAAACTACTCACTCATGGTAGAAGTAAAAGCAATAAGAATAATGAAAGAGGCCATGTAAAACATATAATAATAAAACAAGAGAATAAAGAATACCTCAAACTTTGTATTAACGAAGAACAATGAAGATCCAAATTAAACCAAGTGCTTACAAAGGAAGAGATGGAGAGAGAAAAACCAAAACCCTAGCTTTTGTAAAAATACGTATATCTGTCTATCTATCTCTTCCCACGTTTTTATAATAAAACCTCCTAATAAAATCTGATCTCTATCTCTTAATAAAAGTATTTTTTAATATTCTAATCAATTTACAAAAAAATATCCATAATTGAATAGGATTTTCTTGTAAAATTCATCACTTCTTTTTCTCCTCTGTTTCTGGGCTCTTCCAGTTGGATTTTGCTTACTGGACCACCTCTGAATTAAAGAAAATTCCACAAGCTTCGCGTGGACAGTAAGATCGTTAAATTCTGACTTCTGGAACTCAAGATATGGCCCAAACAGTGCAGGCAGCCCGTGCAGCCCAATAATACGAATTTTCTCCTATTTTATCTCCAAAATAGCTCTTTTTGCTCCAAATCCTTCCAAGTCATGAATTCTTTATTTCCTACAATAAAACAATCAAATCTATTAAATAAAAATCCAAATCAATGCAAAACACAATAAATATGAGAATAAAATCATCTAATATATATATAAAAATATATTCTATCATAGATCTGTCAATGGCTCTATGATACTTTTCCAAATTTATGTAGATGATATAATATTTGGGTCGACTGATGAGAAGCTTAGCAAAAGGTTTGCCAAACTTATGCAAAGTAAATATGAAATGAGTATGATGGGTGAATTAACTTATTTCCTTGGTTTACAAGTTAAACAAGTAAATGAGGGAATTTTCATAAGTCAGACAAAATACGTTTTTGATCTACTAAAAAGGTTTGACTAAGCAGATTGCTCTTCTGCAAAAACACCCATGGCCACTGCAACTAAGCTTGAACTGAATACTAAGGAAAAGAAGGTGGACATTTCAAGCTATAGAGGCATGGTTGGATCTCTTTTATATTTAACTGCTAGTAGACCTGATATTATGTTTGCTACTTGTTTATGTGCTAGATTCCAAGCTGATCCTAGGGAATCTCATTTAATAGCTATTAAAAGGATCTTCAGGTATCTCAAGGGGACACCAAACCTTGGCATTTGGTACCCTAGAGATTTTGGTTTTAATCTAATAGGCTATTCAGATGCAGATTATGCAGGATGTAAGATAGACAGGAAGAGTACCACAGGCACCTATCAATTTCTAGGAAATAAGTTGGTCTCTTGGTTCAGTAAGAAGCAGAATTTAGTTTCAACCTCAACAGCAGAAGCTGAGTATATTGCAGCAGGAAGTTGCTGTGCAAAGATTATATGGATGAGAAATCAACTGCTTGACTATGGAGTTAAGGTTTAGAAAATTCCAATTTTCTGTGACAACACAAGTGCAATTGCAATTTCTGAGAATCCAGTGCAACACTCAAGAACCAAGCACATAGACATCAGATACCATTTCATCAGAGAGCATGTGATGGAAGGTACTGTGGAACTTCATTTTGTTCCAAGTGAGAAACAATTATCAGATATATTTACTAAAGCTCCGGATGAAGCAACCTTTTCAAGATTGGTAAGTGAGCTTGGTATATTGAATTTTTCATAATCTTTAATATCTGTTCAAATTGTTGCAGCCAGTGAATGTTATTCTCTGGATTTTATTTATTATTTGATTGATTATTCTGGAGATATCGAACAGCTAATTTGCTAGAGATATCGAATGAAGATGTGTAATAACTTGAGTTGTCGAATGGATATTATGCTTGAGATATCGATCAGCTAATTTTCTAGAGATATCGAACTAGTCTTTTAACTAGAGATATCGACTAGTCATATGTTGAGAGATATCGAATAAGTATATGTTCAGACAAATCGAATGGTCAAATATTTGAGATATCGAATAATTTAATTAATTGTTGATATTACTTAAGTGCTTTATCTTGTGTCCAGAATTTTCAAATGCTTTGTGTGCTCTGTTCTCTAAGATTATTTGTCTCGATTTGATTAGACATAAGCTGTCAGACTTAAATGATTTTAGAACAAATAGCACACATAATATTTTCACCTTTTATCTTTTCTAAATGGACTGCCAGGATTAGTATAGGACACCGTGTATCTCTTTTGCATGCGTAAGTGTGTATTAAAGAGGAGTGACCTTTGATTAACCTTGCACCCGTTTATTTCCTAGATAATAAGTCGTGTCTTTAGGACTTCTGGGCTTATAAATAGGAAGGGGTAGACACCATTTAGACTTACACTTAACAAAAACAAATCCTTTTCAAACCCTTTCATCTAAAAGATGACTAAGAGCATCCTGAAGGTTTCTGTGGAGGAGTTTGAGGCCATGCCCTTCTATGCGAAGGTAATGGCCCTCCAGGAGAATATAGACGAGCTTCTCGCCGAGGAGGAGAAGAACCTCGCTACCATGCGTGCAGCGTTGGAGGTTCTCTGGGCTCGCAACCGGGAGGATGGCGTTGAAGACCCAGCCAAGGCCGCCTAGTTGGTGTAGGTGGGGGGTCTTAGTTTAAGTGTTTGTTTTTGGTTTTTTTTTTCTTTATTTTCAATGGTCTTTATGACCATTCTTGTAATGTTTTTTTAATGAAATGAAGTTTCCATCAATCGTTGTCTTATTGATTCTATGGTTTTGATCTATTCGCATGTCTCTTTAGAACGAGTTGCTAAGTAGATTATGTCTCGTCTTTCATAGAATGTTTAGATAAGATTACGTTGGACTGTGCTTGAATCACCAAAGTTGTTTTAATAATCTAATATCTGCAAATTAGCTTTCTTAATTCAACTTACACGATCTTTCTGATCTAATTGTGATTTGACACACATTTCATTCAGTTATCTTTAATCTAATCAGAATATTTAGATCTCATCTGGATCAGACTGAATAGATATGATAACTTAAACATCGTTCCTGATGTTTTAATTCTAAGTTCACTTTACCATCTAACCCTAGCAGTGAGCTTTAAAAGCTACACAGTTGCATAGTTTTGTGTCTAAATTGCAGTAATTTACATGACTCAAACTGACAACAAAGGATGATGATGGAGTAATGGTGTACCCACAGCAAGCCTGGTGATTGCATCAATCAGCTCCAAGCAAAATGCTGATTTGTTCACTCAAGACAATTGGTGTTCTACATCTTGCTTAAGAGATTATTTCTTCATATGGAGAAGGCTCTTACAGCAGTTCACCTAGCTAAGGTATCAAGTTCATTTTTTTTAAATCAGCAGTTCTTGTACTAAAATCTTTGCCTTATTTTGCTGAAATGAGAATTGCTGGAATGTCCCCCAGATTCTCTACCCAATCAGCACTCCATACTTTCATAGTTTTCATCTCTGAAACCCCCTCTACAGTTTCAACAAACTGTAGTTGATCATCCTTGCAAATCTTAACTTAAGGGGAGTGTCCAGGAAGAAAGTAAGGGTGAGGGAAGTGGTGAACATCAAGAAACCACAAGAATAAGGAAGGTGAGGGTGTGTAAAACCAGCCTAGCCATCCTATGTCTTCCCAAAAAGGCATAGTGATTAATACGGACATCCACATTTCTAGTTTTAGTCTCTCAACAGACTTTAACTATTGAATCAAGTTCCCAACCAGGAACACAATCAGTGAGGGTAAGGGACACACTTGTGCAACCTATAACACTTGTCATCTAGCCAGGTGTTAGTACAAGTTGTATGGACACAGGGGGAGCACACACAAGTTACTCTTAATTTTTTTTTCTTTCTCAAATTCAGGTTGATGAATCTTCTATAAATGAGAAGATTCAGCCCCACCCATGGATACCTAATTTGGAAACTGGAATATTTTTTTTCTTTTTTCACCTCCGAACCATCTTGATTCTTCATCTTAATTCATGAAGAAGCTAACACTCAATTTTTAGTTCACTGAGCTTTCTCTTCAAGCACTTTACTAAACCTTTAATCTCTGTTTGATACACCAATGCTAACATTTATTTCTCTTCAATCTTCTTGAGATCTCATGATCTTCATTTAGGATTGAGGGAAGGGAGTGAAAAATAGGAGAGGCCTGGTTGCTCCAGGGCAAAAGGTGAGTTGTGTATAAGAGTGGTCTACTATTTCTTCCAGGAGAGCAAAAGGAGAGATTGAGTATCCCTTTAGTAAGGGAAGGTGAGTTGAGAGCAGTGAGCCAGGATGAGATCCTGATGCAAAAACAGAGACATGAGAGACAACAGTTTTTGCTTCACGTAACATCTCTGATTCTGCTGAGGTATTACATCACTTTGATCATTTTACTTTTTGCTGATAACAAAAAAGGGGGAGAAGTTAGTTCAGTTCAGAGTCTTCTTTTAGAGGGGGAGAAGAAGTTAGCTCAGTTAGCTCAGTTCAAAGTCTTTTCAAAGGGGGAGACTTAACTGAACTAAGATCTTCGAGCTAACTCTCAGAAAACCAGCAATTAAGGGAACAGAACAACTCTCAGAAATGGATGCCAGATATAGGGGAGTAGCTCTTAGTACTCAAAGTGAAGTTATTACAACTCAGAAACTGTGTCAAGGAAGCTTGATCAAAATTTTCTATCCTAGTGAAAGGAGAATCTGAAGAGTGGTTTTTGTTATCATCAGTCTCTGGATTTATGCCTCTCTTCCTGGAGTCATAAATATGGGAGATTGTTGAGACATGCATGCATATGGATGATGATAACAAATACCACAAGATAGAAAATGAATCAATCGAAGCTGATGAACAAATCAGGAAGCTAACTAAAATGCAGATCAACTATAGCAATATCTTAAGGATGAAACTCTGCATACAGTTAGGATTTATTTCAGTAACAAGCTTGGAGATGCTAAAGTCAGATATCAGTAATCAAAAGAGAGTTTGTTAATGCCATGCAAGTAAGTTCGAGAAATCAAGGAAAGAAGAGTTCGAGAAGTCATTCGAGAACTCTACACAAAGGGTTTATTCGAGAAGTCTTAATTCGAGAATTCGGATTGCTCTATTCGAGAAGTCTGTAAAATGAACTATTCGAGAAGTCTATAAAATGAACTATTCGAGAAGTCCTAATTCGAAGAATTCAGATTGCTCTATTTGAGAAGTTTGTAACATGCACTAATCGAGAAGTCCTCTCAGAAGGGTATTCGAGAAGTCATTCGAGAACTCGCTTTAAGGAACTATTCGAAAAATCATCATTCGAGAAGTCAAGATTTATCTGTTCGAGAACTCAACCTGTTTCCACAATATTACAGAGTTTTCTAATGGAACATATCGAATGAAGATTGAACCCAGAATTACTTTGCAACCCGTGACTTATAGACAGTGATAAATTACACAGAGGATGTTACGAGTAGGGAGTCAAATTGTAATTATTTGAAGGCTCAAACTCTTCCAAATGAAAGGTGCAATCAGTCACTGTTTATCCGACTTCAAGGGCAACAATAAGAGTGGAAGCAACCTCCAACATGATTACATTTCTACTGAAAGATTCAAAGGATATCTTGATGAATGCATAAGGATCAGTTATTATATCTGTGAAGTGCGAGCACAGCTCAATAAGCAAAAAAGCTTATTGACTTTCAAAAGGATTATCTTTTTGATTAAAGTTATTTTCAGAGACAGAAATCCAAAGGAAAAAGATCTTGTGCATAAAGCATCACGTGGGCTTGGAAGCTAAGTCATTTCAAGAACTTAGTTACTTTTTGAAGAAAGAAACATACACTGACTTGAAGCATGCTGGGATTGTCCAAATCAAGTAAAGAAGACTTTCAAGATAATTCCAGAAATGGTTACCACTTCGAGCATGTGTGTGTGACAAGTTATACCAGAAATCTATCATCACATTTCATGTAACTTTTACTTGTCTTCATATAGTTTAATTAAGCTGTATGAGCAGTACAGTTTTAGTAGAGAAGAAAACACCGATCACAAGGCTGATAGCTTTAGGTTTTCTTGTAAACACTAAAACTTTGTAATCCGCAGCTGTGTATTTTTACACAGAGAATTATATTCAAATACAACCATCAGGTGGATTAAGCATTCGAGCCAACCCACCTGAGATTTTTTATATCTCGTGTTGTATGTATGATTAGATAATTTGTTTATCTTGTTTTCTTTCTGTTTTTATAACAGTTTGATCTAAGCCTCATCATTTCGAAAGAATTTAGTTGAGATTGTATTCAACCCTCCCTTCTACAATCTCGTGGTGCATAACTGGGAAATAACATTAACATATCATGTTTCTTTTCTTTTTGAATACGAAGATTTTTCGTTATGGGAATAATATTGAATTTATGAATCTACTTTCCTAATTTAACTATAATTACCTTGTATAAAAAAATTAAAATAAAGAATTTTTAGGAAATAAGATATATAGTTTTAAAAAATCGTATTAGACGTCTCAGATGTCTCCTCATTCCTCGTATTCTACTTTCAATAAAACATTTTATCATATGCATTCTCTATATGTTTAAACACATTTTCTACTTACAATAAAATTTTTAATTATATGTCTTTTCAATAAATTCAAACTCTTCTTCTCTATAAATTGGATCTTCTTTTTTACTTCCAATAAAATCATTGTTAATAATTATATGTCTTACAAACACTTATTTCACTTCCGATATAACTTTTAATTATATGTCTTCCTTATAAATTCAAACCCTTTTTCTCTATAAATTCGAACACCTATTATACTTCTAATACGTTAAAGGATAGTTTTTTAGTTATTAGTATTTAAAATTCTAAAATTATAAAAAATTAAGAAAACAGATTAAAGGCATCTAAAAAAATTCAAAATATATTTATCTTCTATTATATCATCAATATTAAATTTTAATAGTTAACACGCTCTTCTCTAATGAACTGCTTTCTCGTTAAATACGATTCTTTCTGTTGAGTCACTTTCTCTTTAAAACCAAATCCCCAACTTCTACATGTATAAGTTGTATGATAATGTTTATCCTTAAAAATTGAATCCTAAAAATAAAATAAAATTTATTACATCAATATCAAATTCTAATATTTAATAAGATCTTTCCTAGTGAGCCGTTTTTCTCCTAAACACGTTTTGTGTTGCTCTCGTTTGGAACCAAAGTTCCAACTTCATTAAATATTATTGATATATTATTGATGATATTTATCTTATACAATAACTTTTTTTCTTAAAATCAAAACCTTAAAAAAGAATGAATTCCAATTTTTTTACTTTATCTAAACTTTCCAAAATTTGTGGAATTTTGAAAAATGAAAATACATCTTATTTTCTATATATATTATAAATACTCATGTATTTATTAGGATTCCGCATGAGAATATCTTTTTCTTATATTAACACATCATTTCATTTCCTTTTAAATACGATGACCTTTTGTTTTGAAAATAGTGTGATGTGTTTTCCTAGCGCAAGTATAATTAACTTATATAAAAATTTAAAATAAAAGATTTTTGAGGAAAAGATATATAATTTTAGAATATTGTAAAATATGTCACCACCGTCCTTGTATTCTACTTCCAATCCAATAGAACATTTAATTATACGTCTCTTCTGTATATTCAAACAAATATTTTACTTCCAATATAACTTTTAATTATATGTTTTTTCTATAAATTTGAACTCCTATTCTTCATAAATTCGAGCTCCTATTCTACTTCTAATAATTTTTTTAATTATATCCCTTATAAACACCTATTCTACTTCTAATATAACTTTTAATTATATGTTATGCACGGGTTTCTTTTAATATTATATGATTTTTTATTAATTTGAATTACTTTTTTCAAAATATGAATTTTGGAGGCTTAAATTTTTAAAAAAGATGATTTGATAGTAATTATATAAATGTTGTTCGTGATATTTCTAGGAAAAGAGGGATTTTAGTTAGAAAATATTGAAAAGATGACATTTTAGTTGAAAAAGGTAATCGGTTAATTATAAGTACTTATAAAATTATTATTTAATTTTATTAAATAGAGTGTCGTGATTTAACTGGAAAAAGAAAGTTTTACTTAGAGAAAATTAAAAAAGAAACATGTTTTAGGTGGAAAAGGTAATTGATTAGTTTATAGTAATTATAATTCAATTATGTTTTTTTACTAAATAAAATTGTTCGTAATGTTTTAAGAAAAAGGAAAATTAATGTTGCCCGTAATATTTTTATAAAAAATGTGATTTTAGTTAAAAAAAATATAGAAAAATTGATACATTTTAGCTGAAAATTTAATCGATTAATTATTAATATTATAATATTGTTATTTTAATTTATTAAATAGAACCGTTCGTGATATAATTGAAAAACGATAGATTTTAGTTAGAGAAAATAGAAAAGATAATGTGAAAATTAAAATGGTGACATGTTTTAGGTGAAAAAGTTAATTGATTAGTTTATAATAATTATAACTTAATTTATGTTATTTTACTAAATTAAATTGCTCGTAGTGCCTTTAGATAGTGACAAATTAATGTTGCCTGTGATGTTTCTAGAAAAAAGAAATTTTAATTATGAAATATGGAAAAGATGATATGTTTTAGCTGAAAAAGGTAATCGGTAATTATTAGTATTATAATATTATTATTTTATTTTATTAAATAGAACCACCTGTAATATAATTGTAAAAAGAGATATTTTTACAGAATAGAGAAAAGGTAACATGTTTTGTGTTTTGATTGAAAAAGGTAATTGATTAGTTAGTACTAATGTTGTGATTTAATGGAAAAAAAAGATGTATTAGTTAGAGAAAATTAAAAAGGAAACATATTTTAGATGAAAAAGATAATTGATTATTTTATAGTAATTATAATTCAATTATGTTATCTTACTAAAAAAATTGCTCATAATGTTTTAAGAAAAGGAAAATTAATGTTGCCCGTGATATTTATAATTAGAAAAAGACAGATTTTAGTTAGAGAAAATAGAAAAGGTAATGTGAAAATTGAAACGTGACATGCTTTAGGTGAAAAAGGTAATTGATTATTTTATAGTAATTATAATTTATTTAATGCTAGTTTACTAAATTAAATTGCTCGCAGTGTCTTTAAATAGTGAGAAATTAATGTTGCCCGTGAAATTTATAGAAAAATAAATTTTAGTTATGAAATATGTAAAACATGATACATTTTAGCTGAAAAAGGTAATCGGTAATTATTAGTATTATAATATTATTATTTTATTTTATTAAATTGAACCATCCGTGATATAATTGGAAAAAGAGATATTTTAATTACAGAATAGATAAAAGGTAACATATTTTGGCTAAAAAAGGTAATTGATTAGTTAATAGTAATTATAATATAATTATGTTATTTTATTAAACAAAATTGCTCGTATTGTTTATAAGAAAGGAGGAATTTTAGTTAGATACAATATAAACAATATTGTGTTTACCTAAAAAGGAAAATTAAATAGTTAGTGAAAAATAGAAAAGATAATATGTTTAATCTGAAAAAGGAAATTAACTAGTTATTAGGATGAATTTTATCTGTAATTAATTAAGGGTAAATAAATAAAATCAATAAAAAAGAGAAATTTTAGTTATATACAATATAAAAAATATTGTGTTTTACCTGAAAAGGAAAATTAATTAGAAAAATATTATTTCTTATAGTGGTGTTTACGGATTATACTGGTGTTTTCTTATTATAAATAACGTATACGATTTCGAATATATTTTATTAATAATTGAAAAATATGGTGTGATATTTTCGGATATATATTAATGATTAAATTAAAGGGTAACGTGTTTTAATTAGAAAGGAAATATTAATGATTGAAAGATATGATACGATTGATCTTTTTAAGTGTTTATAAAAGGAAATATTTTCAACTAAAAGTAATGTGAAAAGGCAATCGATTAATTACTATTAATTATATTACGTTATTATTTATTTTAGGTGTTTTAATAGCATAGATATCGTATGTATTTTTCTTTATAATGAAAGATCTCTTTTAATATTATATAATTTTTTTTATTAATTTTACTTTTTTAAAATATGAAATTTGGAGGCTTAAATTTTTAAATAAGATGATTTGATAATAATTACATAAATGTTATCAGTGTTTTCTAGGAAAAGAGGGATTTTAGTTAAAAAATATTGAAAAGATGATAAATTTTAGTTGAAAAAGGTAATCAGTTAATTATAAGTACTTATAAAATTATTATTTAATTTTACTAAATAGAATGTCGTGATTTTACTAAAGAGAGGTCTTAGTTAGAAAAAATTAAAACGGAAACATGTTTTAGCTGAAAAGGGTAATTGATTAGTTTATAGTAATTATAATTCAATTATATTAATTTACTAAATAAAATTGCTCGTAATGTTTTAACAAAAGGAAAAATTAATGTCGCTCGTGATATTTTTAGATAAAAGAGGGTTTTTAGTTAGAAAATATTAAAACGATGATACATTTTAGCTGAAAAACTTAATCCGTTAATTATTAATATTATAATATTATTATTTATTTTATTAAATAGAACAGCTCGTGATATAATTGAAATTAGACAGATTTTAGTTAGAAAAAATAGAAAATGTAATGTGAAAATTAAAAAGATAATATGTTTTAGGTGAAAAAGATAATTAATTAGTTTATAGTAATTGTAATTTAATTTATGTTATTTTACTAAATTAAATTGCTCGTATTGTCTTTAGATAGTGAGAAATTAATGTTGTCCGTGATATTTCTAAAAAAAAAAAGGAATTTTAATTATTAAATATGGAAATAATGATATGTTTTAGCTGAAAAAGATAATCGATTATTATTAGTATTATAATATTATTATTTAATTTATTAAATAAAACCACCCGTGATATAATTGAAAAAATAGATATTTTAGTTACAAAATAGGAATATGTTTTGGCAAAAAAAAGGTAATTGATTAGTTACTAGTAATTATAATATAATTATGTTATTTTATTAAACAAAATTTCTCGTAGTGTTTATAAGGAAGGAGAAATTTTAGTTAGATACAATATAAAAAATATAGTGTTTTACCTGAAAAGAAAAATTAATTAGTTAGTGAAAAATAAAAAAATAATATATTTAATTTAAAAAAGGAAATTAATTAGTTAGTAGATGAATTTTATCTATAATTAAGTAACGATAAATAAATAAAATCAACAACTACCGTACGGACCAACCAACCAAACTTTTAATGTTTCGATTTTTATATAATAGTACTAGCTTAAAACCCGTGCGATGCACGGATTTTTTTATTTTAATATTATATAAATTTTTTCATTTATTTAAATTTATTTTTTAAAAGATGAATTTTGGATGCTTACATTATTATATCAGATGATTTTATAATAATTATACAAATGTGATCCGTGATATTTCTAGAAATGGAAGGATTTTAGTTAGAAAATATAGAAAAGATGATAGGTTTTAGTTGAAAAAGGTAATGGATTAATTATTGGTAATTATAAAATTATCATTTTTATTAAATAGAATGCATATGATATGATTAGAAAAAGATAGGATTTAGTTTGGGAAAATTAAAAAGGAAACATGTTATAGGTGAAAAATATAATTGATTAGTTTATAGCAATTATAATTTAATTACCTTATTTACTAAATACAATTGTACGAAATATTTTTAGAAAAGGTGAAATTAATATTGTCCGTGATATATCTATTAAATGAAGGATTTTAGTTAAAAAATATAGGAAAGATGATACCTTTTAGTTGAAAAAGGTAATCGGTTAATTATTAATATTAAAATATTATTAGTTTATTTTATTAAATAAAACCTCCCTTGATATAATTGGAAAAAGAGAGATTTTAGTTAGAGAAAATAGAAAGGTAACATGAAAATTAAAAAAATGACATGATTTATGTAAAAAAGGTAATTGATAGCTTATATAATTATAATTTAATTATGTTATTTTACTAAATAAAATTGCTCATAGTTTTTAAAAAATGAGAAATTAATGTTGTCCGTGATATTTCTAGAGAAAAAGGGAGTTTAATTAGAAAAAATAGAAAAGATGATACATTTCAGCTGAAAAGGTAATCGGTTAATTATTAGTATTATAATATTATTACTTTATTTTATTAAATAAAAACATCTTTGATATAATTGGAAAAAGAGATATTTTAATAAGAGAAAAGAAAAAAGGTAACGTGTTTTGGTTGAAAAAGGTAACCGTTCGTGATATAATTGGAAAAAGAGAGATGTTAATTAGAGAAAAAAGAAAAGGTAACGTGTTTTGGGTGAAAAAGGTAATTGATTAGTTAATAGTAATTATAATATAATTACGTTATTTTATTAAACAAAACTGCTCGTACTATTTTTAAAAAAAGAGATATTTTAGTTAAATAAAATGTGAAAGATATTCTATTTTACTTGAAAAAGAAAATTGTTTAGTTATTGAAAAATAGAAAAGGTAATATGTCTAACTTGAAAAAGGAAATTGATTAATAAAGGAGAAATTTTAGTTAGATAAAATATAAAGGGATATTATATTTTATCAGAAAAAGAAAATTATTTAATTTTTAAAAAAGAGAAAAGATAATATGTTTAACCTCAAGAAGGAAATTTATTAGTTAGTAGAAAAGGTAATATGTCTAACCTGAAAAAGGAAATTGATTAATAAAGGAGAAATTTTAGTTAGATAAAATATAAAAGGATATTGTGTTTTAGGAAATTAGTTAGTTAGATAAAATATAAAGGTATATTATATTTTATCATAAAAAGGAAATTATTTAGCTTTTGAAAAAGAGAAAAGATAATATGTTTAACCTCAAGAAGGAAATTGATTAGTTAGAAATTGATTAGTTAGTAGAAAAGGTAATATGTCTAACCTGAAAAAGGAAATTGATTAATAAAGTAGAAATTTTAGTTAGATAAAATATAAAAGGATATTATATTTTAGGAAATTAGTTAGTTCTTGAATAATAGAAAAGATAATATGTTTAAACTCAAGAAGGAAATTGATTAGTTAGTAGAAAAGGTAATATGTCTAACCTGAAAAAGGAAATTTATTAATAAAGGAGAAATTTTAGTTAGATAAAATATAAAAGGATATTGTATTTTAGGAAATTAGTTAGTTAGATAAAATATAAAGGGATATTATATTTTATCATAAAAAGGAAATTATTTAGTTTTTGAAAAATAGAAAAGATAATATGTTTAATCTCAAGAAGGAAATTGATTAGTTAGTAGAAAAGGTAATATGTCTAACCTGAAAAAGGAAATTGATTAATAAAGTAGAAATTTTAGTTAGATAAAATATAAAAGGATATTATATTTTAGGAAATTAGTTAGTTCTTGAAAAATAGAAAAGATAATATTTTAAACTAAATAAGGAAATTGATTAGTTAGTTTATCTGTAATTAATTAAGTATGGGTAAATAAGTAAAATCAACAGTACCGACCAACCGACCGACCGACCGACCGACCGACTGACTAACCAAACTTTTAATGTTTCGGCTTTTATATAATAGTATAGATAGATGTGTAGAACTCGATGAAAAATGAGTACATATATAGAAATATTTGTTTGATATTTATTATGACTTTAATGATTCAAATAATACCCTTAAAAGATCAGTGAACAAATTGATATATGACTTCCACTTCACTTATCACTTTCATATTTAACCTTTTATCTTATCGCTATCAAAGCTAAGCATAGTTCTTGGAGAAATTCTTATATTACTGCCTTGTCGGGCATTTTTAAATATAACATGAATTCCTTAAAAAAATTAGAACCACAAAGGCAAACAATTACCAACAAAAACTTTTTTTTTTTTTTTTGCCAAAAAGTAAGAAATTATATTAATGCTTCAAATCATTCAACATTACACGCATTAATTCCGGGTAGATATTTCCCCGGTTCCAACTACGATCAGCTAGAGAACTAGTGTTTCTCGCCAAGAAGTGAGCCACTGCGTTCGCGGATCGTTTAACAAAATTGAGAATCACACGACGACCTCTTAATTCTGACAAATGCTGCTTGCACTCATCTATAACTCTGCCAAAATAAGACAGACTAACATAGGAACTTCTGATTGCTTGGACAACCACTAGACAATCAGTTTCTACTATCACCTGCGGCCAGTCTTTTGGTTTTATCCAACTCAGAGCCTCTCGTACGCCAATGGCTTCCGCAAGTTCAGGAGCTATACTGCCCTGTTTACAGCAAGCCTTAGCCTCAATCATGCTGCCTTCGTGGTCTCTAGCTAACATAGAAAAACTGAAAAGTCCAGAGTCTTCGAACAAAGCTGCATCAGTATTAACCTTAATCGTATTCATCTGTGGGAGTTGCCAGTGCTCTTTGCCATCTGAAGGAGTTATAAACCCAAATGAATTATCAAACGACCTATCTTGAGCACTCTGCCATTGATTAAGGACAAGAATAGCTGAAAAAGCCACTTCCATTGCCTCCAAACTTTTCTGATTCCACACTACATTGTTCCTATTTTTCCACAAGGACCAGCAGACCATACTTATAATCTTCATCTCCTCCGTGTTGTACTCCTGAAACATCTCAGAAAACCATTCCACAAAGCTCGAACCTGTGTAAAGCTGTCTCCTAAAACCTGCTTTCTCCCAGCAAAGCTTTGCAAAATCACAGTTTACCAGCACATGTGTAGCTGTTTCACCCATCGTATTACACACTGGACATAGGCTACATACATTGACACGTCTAGACATAAGCACATCTTTTGTAGGTAAAGTACCTGAAGAACAACGCCACAAAAAATGCTTAACTTTCAATGGAATTTTTAGGTTCCACAATTTACGCCAAAAACCTGGGCTAACATTTGAGTTTGAAACCTCCTTCTGATCTCTGAGCATAGCGTAAGCACTTTTTACAGAGTAAAAGCCCATCTTTTCACCTCGCCAATACCATGAATCCTCCTGAGACCTTTGTATAGGAATTGACATGATCAAATTCGCGTCTCTCTGTGTGAATATGTCGTTGATCAAGTCTTCATCCCACTGAGAATTATTCGTGCTCATCAGGGAATCAACAAATTTACCAACAAAAACTTAATATAGAATAATTAAAATCCATGACATAAAACGTTTAAACCAGTTCGAGACAATAATTTTAAAACGTAACAGCCACTGACAAGCAGTAGCACACATAACTACTAATCCAGGAGACACTCACCGTGCCTGGGACGAGGCAGGATTTATTCTCAGACCACAAAGACGACAGGAAACACTAAACTCCGACACCAGACATACACACAACTGCGAACGGAAAAACATGAAAGAACACAAAGGAAGCAGCAAGTGAAACCCGCCAACATGGAAAGAACTTGGACTCATTCGTCTTCGGTTTCGGATTCAGCACTCTGAAGCCACTCAACAAATGGTTTGACATTCTTCCACATCACGGAGCCTTTATTACCACCGTTCAGGCCCTTCTCATACCACTCCACAAACTCTTCTTCAAGCACATCGCTGTCGTATAGAACTTTCAGAGCCAAAGCCACCTCCTTCACAAAGAATAACATTAACATTAACATATCATGTTTCTTTTCTTTTTGAATACGAAGATTTTTCGTTATGGGAATAATATTGAATTTATGAATCTACTTTCATAATTTAACTATAATTACCTTGTATAAAAAAATTAAAATAAAGAATTTTTAGGAAATAAGATATATAGTTTTAAAAAATCGTATTAGACGTCTCAGATGTCTCCTCATTCCTCGTATTCTACTTTCAATAAAACATTTTATCATATGCATTCTCTATATGTTCAAACACATTTTCTACTTACAATAAAAATTTTAATTATATGTCATTATGTCTTTTCAATAAATTCAAACTCTTCTTCTCTATAAATTGGAACTTCTTTTTTACTTCCAATAAAATCATTGTTAATAATTATATGTCTTACAAACACTTATTTCACTTCCGATATAACTTTTAATTATATGTCTTCCTTATAAATTCAAACCCTTTTTCTCTATAAATTCGAACACCTATTATACTTCTAATACGTTAAAGGATAGTTTTTTAGTTATTAGTATTTAAAATTCTAAAATTATAAAAAATTAAGAAAACAGATTAAAGGCATCTAAAAAAATTCAAAATATATTTATCTTCTATTATATCATCAATATTAAATTTTAATAGTTAACACGCTCTTCTCTAATTAACTGCTTTCTCGTTAAATACGATTCTTTCTGTTGAGTCACTCTCTCTTTAAAACCAAATCCCCAACTTCTACATGTATAAGTTGTATAATAATGTTTATCCTTAAAAATTGAATCCTAAAAATAAAATAAAATTTATAACATCAATATCAAATTCTAATATTTAATAAGATCTTTCCTAGTGAGCCGTTTTTCTCCTAAACACGTTTTGTGTTGCTCTCGTTTGGAACCAAAGTTCCAACTTCATTAAATATCATTGATATATTATTGATGATATTTATCTTATACAATAACTTTTTTTCTTAAAATCAAAACCTTAAAAAAGAATGAATTCCAATTTTTTTACTTTATCTAAACTTTCCAAAATTTGTGGAATTTTGAAAAATGAAAATACATCTTATTTTCTATATATATTATAAATACTCATGTATTTATTAGGATTCCGCATGAGAATATCTTTTTCTTATATTAACACATCATTTAATTTCCTTTTAAATACGAAGACCTTTTGTTTTGAAAATAGTGTGATGTGTTTTCCTAGCGCAAGTATAATTAACTTATATAAAAATTTAAAATAAAAGATTTTTGAGGAAAAGATATATAATTTTAGAATATTGTAAAATATGTCACCACCGTCCTTGTATTCTACTTCCAATCCAATAGAACATTTAATTATATGTCTCTTCTGTATATTCAAACAAATATTCTACTTCCAATATAACTTTTAATTATATGTTTTTTCTATAAATTTGAACTCCTATTCTTCATAAATTCAAGCTTCTATTCTACTTCTAATAAATTTTTTAATTATATCCCTTATAAACACCTATTCTACGAGTAAAGTACACTTTGTGTACCTGAACTTAGGGCAGGACAACACTTGAAATACCATAGTTCGGAAACAACCACGGGCAATACTGAACAAAGTAACTTTTTACAGAGAGTGTACTACCGTCTATTTTAGAGTAACGGTGTTAAATGCCCAGGGGTAAAACAGACATTTGCATAGCCCAGCCTCCTTCTTCTCCGTTCCGCCAGCCATGTTCCGCAGCAGCACCAACATCCTTCATTCTCAAAATCAACAATCAGAGGACCACAAAATCTCCACAAAATATGGAAGCCAAAGCATAGAACGATTTCCTTAGACGTGGATGCAAGCAAGACAGAGGAAATGGAGAGAAGCATAATAGGATTAACAGTAGAGGATGAATGGGCAGATGCACTACAGGAGAAAATCTGGCTAAGTGGGTTTAAATCGGTGGAGGTGAAGGGTATTTCTCACAGGAAGTTTGTCATTATCTTTTCATCAATACATGATAAAAACACCTTTCCACTTAATACTTTACGAGAATGGTTCCTCGAACTTAAGGAAATCTCTCATCTCGATTTAGTTCCACCAAGAATAGCCTGGGTGTTCTGCGACGGTCTACCCATTTCAGCTTGGAACCTTTCCAATTTGAAGAACATTGTCGGAAACTGGGTTGCTGGGTTAAGATAAAAGAATCCAAATTTTGCTTCAATGAGCGAAATGTTCAACACCCTACAAGTCCTCCACCCGACACAACAGTAGGCCTATCACGCTGAATTTTATCTCCATGACCAAGTTGCCCCCTTTCATTTCGTCCCCATGTATAGCACCGCCCTTCCACGCCCACCGCCACACAATGACAGGATGTGCAACCGGAAGCAACGAATCGAATATCGACACCAACGAGAGGGCGAAAACACAACAGCAAGAATGGCGATGCAAATTGAGGAAGCAACACAAAAGACATGTTTGAGTGGTTTCATAGACCAAGGAAGCTTAGAGAGCCACCGTTACTATCTTTCCAGGCGAACACTTCTTGAGATGCTCCGTGACAGAGGCTACTCTATTCCTGACTCTGAAATTGATCTCTCTCTTCATCAATTTCGAGGCATTTATCGCCAATTCCCTGATACTTCTCGCCTTCGTATCTCTGCTTCTCATGAATCTAACCCTTCTCAAAAGATATTAGTAGTTTTCTGTGACCAGGGAATTGTGAAAGTGAGTCAAGTCCGGAGCATTGCAGGGCAGATAACTAATAAGGAATCATTGAGTAGGCTGATTGTAGTAATTCAAGATAGGATAACAGACCAAGCAATGAAAACTTGGGATCTGTTTTCCTTTAAAGTTGAAATATTCTAAATTACCGACTTACTTGTTAATATCACAAAGCATGAGCTGAATCCAAGGCATCGGGTGCTAACAAATAAAGAAAAAGAGGAGCTCTTGAAAAAGTACAGTGTGGATGAAAAGCAGCTTCCTCGTATAACTGTAAAAGGGGAATAACAGTGGTGAAGAAAATGGAAATGGGAGAGCTGGGTTTAAAGGAAGGAAATGAAAAGACTGTTTTACCCCTGGGCATTTAACACCGTTACTTTAAAATAGACGGTAGTACACTCTCTGTAAAAAGTTACTTTGTTGAGTATTGCCCGTGGTTGTTTCCGAACTATGGCATTTCAAGTGGTGTCCTGCCCTAAGTTCAGGTACACAAAGTACACTTTACTCCTATTCTACTTCTAATATAACTTTTAATTATATGTCTTCCCTATAAATTGGAACTCTTCTTCTCAAATAAATTTGGACACCTATTCTTTTTTTAATATGTTAAAATATATTTTTATGTTTATTATTTTTTAAAATTCTAAAATTCTAAAAAATTGAAAAATAGATTGACAGAATATAAGAGACGCCAACTAATCTAACTTAAATTTTTTTTTTTTTGAAAAGCCGAAGAAAACCTTCTAAGTTAAACAATTTTAACATTAAATACTCGCTCACAGGCCACAATTATATGGAACAAATTTCTCCCATCTATACTATACTATTATAAGCGAAATAGGGTATAATTGGTTGGCTGATCGGTCAGTTAACACCTTCCCAAAAAGTTTGTTAACAACTTCCAAAAATGAAAATAAAATATATATAAAATATTATTTTACAAAAAATAAACCACATATTTAATTTAATAACAAACTTTTTAAATTACACTTCAATTAATATTCAATTAAATACTCCTTTAGTTATATTTAAGTTAAAATTCTTTACCTAAACCCAACCTTTTTAGAGTCTTTCAATTACTTGGACACCAAATATTTTCAAAATCAATTTGAATAATTTTAATATCACATATTTAAGTTAAAATTCTTTACCTACACCCGACTTTTTTAGACTCTTTCAATTACTTGGAAACAAAATATTTTCAAAATCAATTTTAATAATTTTAATATCACATATTTATTAATAAATTTACAACAAATTATAAATCAAAAAGTAAAAACAAATCTATACTATACTATTATAAGCGAAATAGGGTATAATTGGTTGGCTGGTCGGTCAGTTAACACCTTCCCAAAAAGTTTGTTAACACCTTCCAAAAATGAAAATAAAATATGTATAAAATTTTATTTTACAAAAAATAAACCACATATTTAATTTAATAACAAACGTTTTAAATTACACTTCAATTAATATTCAATTAAATACTCCTTTAGTTATATTTAAGTTAAAATTCTTTACCTAAACCCAACCTTTTTAGAGCCTTTCAATTACTTGGACACCAAATATTTTCAAAATCAATTTGAATAATTTTAATATCACATATTTAAGTTAAAATTCTTTACCTACACCCGACTTTTTTAGACTCTTTCAATTACTTGGAAACAAAATATTCTCAAAATCAATTTAAATAATTTTAATATCACATATTTATTAATAAATTTACAACAAATTATAAATTAAAAAGTAAAAACAAACTAAAACTATATAATAAATAATAAAAAATTTCACACAATTACAAATTAATATTAAATTCTATTTTAAACAAATATTACATTATGGATTGTTATGGAATCATAATTTGAATATTACAATATCAACAAAAATTTGAATGTAAGTATATACGATACTTCCATTTATATTTATATTATTATAACAAAATATAGTCATAATTCGACCAATATGTCATATAATTAAATGATTATTATTTTATAATATATATTTTATCAATATTATATTAAGTAATATATATGAGATAAATAATTATTAAAATATAAATAAAGTATTATTTAAGTTTTAAAAAACCGTGCATCGCACGGGTTATAGGCTACTAATCATAAAGCGATAGTATTTTTATACCTACACTATAAAAAATTCTTGTTAGTATACTAATCAGAAAGTTAAGTCTCTTCTGGACTGGTTGACAAAAAATTAATAGATAGATATACAATCTCACGAATGATTGAATTCTTGAATTGACATTACTAAATAAAAAATTTAATCAAATCAATTTCTTAACAATTTTGAGGAAATTTCTTTAGTTATAAAATAAAACTAGTTGATAAAGCCGCGCTTCGCGGCGACATTACAATATTTTTTAAAAATTCAATACATTTACGTTTATTTATAATATTAATATTAAATTTTAATAATTAAATAATCTTTTCTAATGAATAGATTTCTTGTTAAATACGATTCTTTCGATTGAGCCGTTATCTCATTAAAACCGAAATCCCAACTTTAACATATATTATAAAGACTTATATAATATTTTTTATCCATAAAATCGAACCGTAAAAATAAAAAAAATTATAACTTCGGTATCAAATTCTAATTGCTAATACAATCTTTTCTAGCGAGCCGTCTTCCTGTTAAATACGTTTCAAGCCGCTCTTATTTGAAACCAAAATTCTAACTTCATTATATAAAGAGAGTAAATTTCAATTTTTATATTGTTGAAACTTTCTAATATTTATGGAGTTTTAAAAGATGAAAATACATCTTATATTTTCTGTATATTATAGATATTTTTGTATTTATTTATAGTTTCCGCATGGGAATGTCTTTCTGTTATTTTAACATATAAAAAACTTAAAATACGAAGACTTTTCGTTACGGGAATAATATTACATTTATGGATATATTTTTGTAATGCAATTATAATTAACTTGTATAAAAAAGTTAAAATAAAGGATTTCTAGGAAAAAAGATGTATAGCTTTAAAAAATCGTATAAGACGTTTACACCGTCCTCGTATTCTACTTCCAATAAAACATTTTATTTTATGTATTACTTATATATTTAAACATCTTTTATACGGTCTTATCTAATGAATCGCTTTCTTGTTATAAACACGGTTATTACTATTGATCCGTTCTCTCGTTAAGACCAAAAACCTAACTTTTACATATATTACTTGTATGATAATGTTTATCCATAAAAATCAAATCCTAAAAATAGAATAAAATTTATAACATTAATATGATATTTTAATAGCTAGTACAATCTTTTATAGTGAGCCGTCTTTCCGTTAAACACGTTTCGAGCCGCTCTCGTATGGGATCGAAATTCCAACTTCATTATAATATTGATGATACTTATCTTACACAACAATTTTTTTTCCTTAAAATCAAAACCTAAAAAATAGAGTGAATTCCAATTTATACTTTCTCAGACTTTCTAAAATTTTTGGAGTTTTAGAAAATGAAAACACATCTTATTTTATCTTTATATTATAGATACTCCTGTATTTATTTAGGATTCCTCCGTGAGATTGTTCTTTTATTATGTTAACACATCAATTCTTTTCTTTTTAAATACGGTGACTTTTATATGACAATAGTATTGGATTTATGTATAAATTTTCTTAATATAAGTATAATTAACTTATATAAAAATATATAATTTAAGAAGATCGCACTTTCTATAAAATATTTAATTATATGTTTGCTCTATATATTCAAACACCTATTTTACTTCTAGTAGAACTTTTATTTATATATTTTTTTCTATAAATTCGAACTCCTATTCTACTTCCAATAGAACTTTTAATCGTATGCCTTAGAAATACTTATTATACTTCCAATAGAACTTCTAATCATATGTATTCCCTATAAATTCGAACTCTTCTCCTCTATAAGTTCGAACACCTATTCTACTTCTAATATGTTAATTGATATTTTATATTTATTAGTGTTTAAAATTCTAAAATTCTTGAAAATTAGAAAAATAGATTGAGACGATATTAGAGCGCCACCTAAACTCCCGCTATCCTCCTTTATATATATATATATATATATATATATTGATGATTGATTGATTGTAACAAATTATACCGTAACTACTTTAGAATCTAAAGTACAGTATGGTTTTTTCCCTCGAACAACTTTGCCTACACCTTTTAAAAAAAATCAGTACAAATTAAAAAGTTCAATCAATATTCAATAACGTGTAAATGTAGCTACTTACGTGAAAATAAATTAACGTGAAAAATTATTTTTTTGACTCTCTGTTTATATGCTAGGAAATTGAGAAGGGATAATGCCCGAAACTACGAAATTTTTCATTCCGGAGTTTATATTGATATTCTTTCATATGAATTTTGAATTCTAAAATAACTTAAATAATATATCTTATATAAAAACTAGTTGATAAAGCCGCGCTTCGCGACGGCGTTACAATATTTTTAAAAAAATTCAATACATTTACGTTATATTATAATATTAATATTAAATTTTAATAATTAAATAATCTTCTCTAATGAATCAATTTCTTGTTAAATACGATTCTTTCGATTGAGCTGCTCTCTCGTTAAAACCGAAATCCCAACTTTTTAACAACTTATATAATATTTTTTATCTATAAAATCGAACCGAAAAAATAAAAAAAAATTATGACTTCAGTATCAAATTCTAATAGATAATACAATCTTTTCTAGCGAGCCGTCTTCCTGTTAAATACGTTTCGAGCCGCTCTTATTTGAAACCGAAATTCTAACTTCATTATATAAAGAGAGTAACTTCCAATTTTTATATTCTTTAAACTTTCTAATATTTATGGAGTTTTAAAAGATGAAAACACATCTTATATTTTTTGTATATTATAGATATTCTTGTATTTATTTACAGTTTCGGCATGGGAATGTCTTTCTGTTATGTTAACATATCAAAAAAAAAAAAAAAATACGAAGACCTTTTGTTACGGGAATAATATTACATTTATGGATATATTTTTGTAATGCAAGTATAATTAACTTGTATAAAAGAGTTAAAATAAAAGATTTCTAGGAAAAAAGATGTATAGTTTTAAAAAATCGTATAAGATATCTCCATCGTCCTCGTATTCTACTTCCAATAAAACATTTTATTTAATGTATTAATTATATATTTAAACATCTTTTATACGGTCTTATCTAATGAACCGCTTTCTTGTTAAACACATTTATTACTATTGATTCGCTCTCTCGTTAAGACCAAAAACCTAAGTTTTACATATATTACTTGTATAATAATGTTTATCCATAAAAATCAAATCCTAAAAATAAAATAAAATTTATAACATCATATGATATTTTAATAGCTAGTACGATCTTTTATAGTGAGTCGTCTTCCCGTTAAACACGTTTTGAGCCGCTCTCGTTTGGGATCGAAATTCTAACTTCATTACATATTATTGATGATACTTATCTTACACAACAATTTTTTTCCTTAAAATCAAAACCTAAAAAATAGAGTGAATTCCAATTTATACTTTCTCTAGATTTTCTAAAATTTTGGAGTTTTAGAAAATGAAAACACATCTTATTTTCTTTTTATATTATAGATACTCCTGTATTTATTTAGGATTTCTGCATAAGATTGTTCTTTTACTCATTGTTCTTTTATTACTTAAACACATCAATTCTTTTCTTTTTAAATGCGGTGACTTTTTTCATGACAATAGTATTGGATATATGAATAAATTTTCCTAATATAAGTATAATTAACTTATATAAAAAATATATAATTTAAGAAGATCGTACTTTCTATAAAATTTTTAATTATATGTCTGCTCTATATATTCAAACACCTATTCTAGTTCTAGTAGAACTTTTATTTATATATTTTTTGTAAAACTTTTATTTATATATTTTTTCTATAAAATCGAACTCTTATTCTCTATAAATTCGAACTCCTATTCTACTTCCAATATAACTTTTAATCGTATGCCTTATAAATACTTATTATACTTCCAATAGAACTTCTAATCATATGTCTTTCCTATAAATTCGAACTCTTCTCCTTTATAAATTCGAACACTTATTCTACTTCTAATATGCTAATTGATATTTTTATATTTGTTAGTGTTTAAAATTCTAGAAAATTAGAAAAATCGATTGAGACGATATTAGAGCGCCACCTAAACTCTCGCTATCCTCCTTTTTATATATATATATATATATATATATATATATATATATATATATATATATTGATGATTTGAACACCTATTTTAAGTCTAATAAATTTTTTAATTATATGTCCTTACTATAAATTCGATCTTATCAACTATAAATTCAAATATCTATTCTAATACGATAAAAGATATCTATTTCGGAGTTTATATAAATATATATTATATAAAAGCTCCCGCGTATCCTCCTTTATATATATATATATATATATATATATATATATATATATTGATTTTCTACTTTGAATATGTTAATTAACATGTTTTCTTTATAAACACGAACTTTTCTCCTTCATTAACTTAAACTCCTATATCACCTATTCTACTTCTAATACGATAAAAGATATTTTCTTATTTATTAGTGTTTAAAATTCCAAGTCTCTTAAAAAATTAGAAAAATAGATTGAGACGATCTTAGAGGCGCCACCTAAACTCCCGCATATCCTCCTTTATATATATATATATATATATATATATATATATATATATATTGATTTTAATAGTTACATAATCTTTTTTAATGAACTGTTTTATATATGACATCAGTATCATATTCTAATAGCTAATACAATCTTTTCTAGTGAGTCGTCTTATCGTTAAACACGTTTCGCGCCGCTCTTATTTGGAACCGAAATTCTAACTTCATTACATATTATTGATGACATCTATCTTATAAAATAACTTTTTTTTCTTAAAAATTAAAACTTTAAAAGAGAGCAAAATTTAATTTTACATTCTTTAAACTTTCTAATATTTATGGAGTCTTAAAAGATAAAAATACACCTTATATTTTCTGTATAACAATGTTAAAACCAAAACCATAACTTTTACATTTATATTGAGCAGCTCTCGTTAAGACCAAAATCCTAACTCCTATTGAGCCGCTATCTCGTTAAGACCAAAACCCTAACTTTTACATTTATTACTTGTATAACAATGTTTATCCATAAAAATCGAATACTAAAAATATAATAAAATTTATAACATCAATATCGAATTCTAATAACTAATACAATCTTTTATAGTGAGTTGTCTTTTCATTAAACATGTTTTGAGCCGCTCTCGTTCGGGATCAAAATTTCAACTTTATTACATATTATTGATGATAGTTATCTTATACAACAACCTTTTTCCTTAAAATCAAAACCTAAAGATAGAGTGAATTCCACATTTTACTTTCTCTAACCTTTCTAAAATTTATGGAGTTTTAAAAAATGAAGATACATCGTATTTTCTTTTTATATTATAAACTGATACCCCTGTATTTATTTAGGGTTCCCATATGAGAATGTTCTTTTATTATGTTAACACATCAATTCTTTTCTTTTTAAATACAAAGACTTCTTTTTATGAGAATAGTATTGGATTTATGAATAAATTTTCCTAATAGAAGTATAATTAACTTATATTTATATAATTTTAAAAGATCATAAAAGATATCACGACCGTCCTTGTATTCTACTTCCAATAAAATATTTAATTATATGTCTCCTCTACATATTTAAACACCTATTCTACTTCCAATATTACTTTTAATTTTATGATTTTCTATAAATTTGAACTTTTAATTCTCTATAACTTCGAACTCGTATTCTACTTCCAATATAACTTTTAATCATATGCCTTATAAATACATATTCGACTTCCAACATAACTTTTAATTAAATGTACGTCTTCCCTATAATCGAACTCTTCTCGAACTCTTATCCTCTATAAATTCAAACATTTATACCATCGATATCAAATTCTAATATTTGATACATTTTTTTCTAGTGAATCATCTTTCCGTTAAACCCGTTTCGAGCCGCTCTCGTTCGGGATCGAAATTCCAACTTCATTACATATTATTGATGATACTTATCTTATACTACTTTATTTCTTAAAATCAAAACCTAAAATAGAGTGAATTCCAATTTTTATTTTCTACAAGCTTTCTAAAATTTATGGAGTTTTAAAAACTAAAAAAAAATCTTATTTTCTCTTTATATTATAGATATTCCTGTATTTATTTAGGGTTCGTGCATGAGAATGTTCTTTTATTGTGTTAACACATCAGTTCTTTTTTTTTTTTTAAGTATGAAGACTTTTTAATGAGATTAGTATTGGATTTATGAAATTTTTTCCTATTAAAAGTATAAATAACTTGTATAATATATATATATATATATATATATATAATTTTATAATATCGTAAAAGATGTCACCACCATCCTTGTATTCTACTTCCAATAAAATTTTAAATTATACGCCTCCTCTATATGTTCAAACACCTATTCTACTTCCAATAGAACTTATAATTATATATTTTTTCTATCAATTTGAACTCTTATTTTCTATAAATTCGAACTCCTATTCTACTTTCAATAGAACTTTTAATCATATGCCTTATAAATACCTAATCTACTTCCAATAGAACTTCTAATTATATGTCTTCCCTATAACTTCGAACTCTTCTCATCTATAAATTCGAACACCTATTCTACTTCTAATATGTTAAAAGATTTTTTTTTATTTGTTAGTGTTTATTCGAACTCCTATTCTACTTCCAATAGAACTTTTAATCATATGCTACATATTCTACTTCCAATAGAACTTCTTATTATATGTATTCCCTATAAATTCGAACTCTTCCCATCTATAAATTCAAATTATACGCCTCCTCTATATGTTCAAACACCTATTCTACTTCCAATAGAACTTATAATTATATATTTTTTCTATCAATTCTAACTCTTATTTTCTATAAATTCGAACTCCTATTCTACTTTCAATAGAACTTTTAATCATATGCCTTATAAATACATATTCTACTTCCAATAGAACTTCTAATTATAGGTCTTCCATATAACTTCGAACTCTTCTCATCTATAAATTCGAACACCTTTTCTACTTCTAATATGTTAAAAGATTTTTTTTATATTTGTTAGTATTTATTCAAACTCCTATTCTACTTCCAATAGAACTTTTAATCATACGCTACATATTCTACTTCCAATAGAACTTCTTATTATATGTATTCCCTATAAATTTGAACTCTTCTCATCTATAAATTTGAACTACTATTCTACTTCTAATATGTTAAAAGATATTTTTATATTTATTAGTGTTTAAAATCTTAAAATTCTAAAAAATTAGAAAAATAGATTGAGACGATCTTAGAGCGCCACCTAAACTTCCGCGTATCCTCCTTTATATATATATATTTATATTTATATATATATATATATATATATATATATATATATATATATATATAGTTGCACTCCATAGCAAACACCTTATATAACAAACAATAAAGAACACCTCATATCTCATAGATCCATTGCCCCTGGCGGGGCCACCCAATACAAAAAGTTTTTATTTTTTTAGGCTCCATCCATCCAACAAAAAAAAAAATTTTGAAAATTTACTGTTCACGTGATGACGTCATCACGTGAACAGTAATTTTTTTTTTTTGCAGACTTGATAGAGGGTAAAAAAATAATAATTTTTTGTATTGGGTGCCCCTGGCGGGGCCAAAGGATCTAATAGATCTAAGGTGTTCTTTGTTGTTTGTTATATAAGAGTGTTCTGTATGGAGCAAAGACATATATATATATATATATATATATATATATATATATAATCTTGCCTTATGTTTGTTTCAAAAGGTCAATAATTTGATTATGTCTCAAAGATAAAAATTGTTGAGGGTTGGAATACCTCATTAGTTGATGATGTCCTTATTACTTTAATCTATGGGTAATACAAATGTTTGTTATTTTACAATTAACTAGCTTTATAGCCCGTGCAAGGCACGGGCACGTTCTGAATATGAATATGTTGTTGATTACTCCAAAATTTTCGTAATGTTAAAAGTGCGATGTATGAGTTTTCAATGTTTTTAACAGATTTAGTCATCAAGACATATAAATTGGAAGCATCGGCTTATTCTCAGACTTTGTTATACATACAATTGGAGAAAATAAAAAGAAAGACAATCTCTATTAAAGTGAATCAATCAGCTAAATAGCCCGTGATGTTTTGTAAAATAACATCATGATCATGAAATTTCATTTGTCTTGCTTGCATAGAGAATAAAAGGAAGAAAATCTTGTCCCTACGTTGACTCTTGAAAAGGCTTTTAACCATCTTTACTAAAGGCATAACGTCTATGGATAATGCCAGAAGAAGCTGCTGCAACAGATTGCTCACCGCTCCTTAACTTGAACATGCAAGTATGCATCAGTGTGTTCTTCAACATCAAATCTTCTTATTATTATTTAGTATAGCCTCCTTTTAAGTGTAGCAACTATTTAACAACTGAGCTGGTTAGAAAGATAAAGTGAGTACAGTGTACATTGATTAACATAGTGACAATTATATAATACCAATTTCATTCGAACCAAGTACAATCTTTTACACATACATATTCAATAAATATAACAAAAAAAAAATATTTAGCCACCGTAATAGCATGCAGTGTCTGATAGCTTACAGAAAATATTGAAGTTAGTTTTTCAGGAAACCTAACTTACAATTGAAGAGCTGTCGATGTTACAACCTAACTTACAATTGAAGAGCTGTCGATGTTTACAACAAAGTCTGCATTTGTAGGCACGAGTTTGCTCCAAACATAGAGGTATTGAGTCGAGGTTCGGTGCAATATTCGTATTTCTACCAAATGTAAAAATCATATCATATCAAGCAGTAGCAAATCATAGCCTTATATATATCTCCCATTCATAGTTCTAAAAATCCTTCATTCGTTCAATTAATCCCCAACTAATCACATCCAAGATACCTTATCGATTCGAGTTTTAAAGTCTGAATGATCACCAATAATCATTCTTGACCAATATATTTTATAATAAATATTTAGACTAACAAGATATTTTGATTAAAAATTACAATTTCTGAAATGATATAATGCATATTAATTAAGAAAAAATCAATAAAATAAGATTAGTAGATTAAATATTACTATTCCGATTTGCAATTTTTGCAACAGTGCTCTGACTCTCCATACTATACTATAGTAAGCAAAACATGGTATAATTTGTAGTTTGGTTAACACTTTCTCTTTTGGTTCACACCTTCCTTTTTGTAATTATTTAGTGTTAAGTAATTTTGAATAAAAAATAATAATAAAAAAATATGTATTACAGTACAATAAGTAAAATGAGTATAATTTGTACCTCGGTTTAGACATCGTTTTGGTTATCCTTTTAAAAACAATTGTTTGCTCTCTTTCAAGTTACAATCGTTAGATTTTTTAAGCTAAATACTGTACTATACTATAATAAGCAAAATATGGTATAATTTGTAGTTTGGTTAACACTTACCTTTTTGGGTTCACACTTTCTTTTTTGTAATTATTTAATATTAATTAATTTTAAATAAAAAAATTAAAACAGACAAATCTATACTACACTATAATAAGTAAAACGAATATAATTTATAACTTGGTTTACACATCGTTTTAGTTATCCTTTTTAAAAACAATTGTTTGATCTTTTAAGTTACAATCTTTAGATTTTTCAAGCCAAATTAATTATAATTGTCAGATATAATACTAAAAATTATTCTATACAAAGATTAAGTTTCGAATTCTATTAACAATATATTAAACTTAACATTCATTATATCTATTCAAAAATATAAAACATATTATTATATTATATATTATAAAGTGGATTCTAAAGTGAGACTCTTTCAGTGCTAACTGTAACTAAGTGCACAGGTGAAATGTTTGAAACATTGTAAACTATGAAACCTATATATCACTGTATAAGTGTTTGGATGTAAGTAATAAATAGTACAAGCAACAAGCTTGCTCACGGAATCAGGTAATATGGAAGAGCAAAGGAAATACGCAACCTTTATTACATTATTAACACTAACATAACCACGCAATTAATGTCTACAAGAGAATATATTAACTTGGTCTCTTAGTACGGCAATAGACGTAGGTCACATATGCAAATTTATAAAGAAGTGAGAAATAATAAAATGATGATTCCCCACACCAATATTGGCCATCTATTAATCAGTAGATCAGGATCAACATTGACACAATATACATCTCGTACCTTGTAATTTTCCAGTTCAAACATACTATATAGGGGAACATTTCTAGCATTATAGTTTGTAGGAAGGACTCTGAAGGTAGCGGACCAATTATGTAATTAGTGTATAGAGGCTGCTATCTGCTATTCAACTTGTATCTGCAGGATAAAATGAAATTACAGTTTTGTATCAATCCATACTAAACATGGGAAAAACTTTACTCACAGTGATATGATTGATTGCTTAGCTGCACACACCATCTACAACAGTGTGACAAGATATGTATTTATATATATAATTGAGCAAATATTACTTGATTAGAGTAAACTATCCAACTGCAAAAAGTTCTGCAAGCTCCCAGCATTGTAAATGCATTCCTAAAAAGAATTTGGCATCTCTAAGCGGTGTTGAAGTGCGAAGTTTTGTACATTATTGTCAAGATGTACAAGAGCATTTTCCTTTTTTCGTCAAACAAAACAATATTTAACAAAAAGATCAGGAAGCAGGCATTTCAGCAACCAAAACAACTCATTATTCTAGATTGAAAAAAGCAACACAAATTGTGTAAAATTGACATCTAAAAATCTTAACTCATTTATTGGTTTATTTTTTTAAGACGAACAAAATGAAAGAAAGAGACCTGACCTTTAGGAATGACTGAAGAATAGCATATGCTGTTGCTAACTGACATTATCCGTGTACTTCATCATTTGAGGAATCAATACATCGAGCAGCCTATATACAAAGTTAATTACGGCGCCTATGCTTTGCCAAAGAAATGGCTCCATTTTCATTTCAGTATTGTTTCATTTACCTTGCAAAAATAAATTATAAGATTTCCAATTTCAAAATAAGGGGCCTGTATCCAGCTATGGTTTCAAAAACCGTGACGATGAGAGATGAAGATGCGATAATAATTAACAGATATACAACACCAACTTTATGGATAACTGGAATAACACAAACTCATAGATCTGTAGAATTTAGTAAACATCTTACCATTTTTGAGCATCTTTACAATCAACTGTTGAGATCAATTCTTACCTGATGGAAATCTGTGGAGCTGGCCATTATAAAGGAGGGAAATAGCAGATCAGCTGAAGGGTCGATGGTTGTAGCTAAGACACAGAGTAGCAAATAACGGAGAAATAACAGACCTTTAACAGATTTAACGTGGCAGTCCAGTTGGATACATTAAACATTTTTTAAAAATAGATAAAGGCCATACAGCTTTGCGAGCTCTTAGTTTTTTAACAGGAAGGGCTTTCCGTCAAACACGTAACTAAAATTAAAACATTATTATTATGTTAAGATACTCAACATTCAAAGAAACAATACAAGGGGGTTATTGAAGTAAATTACACTGGCTTCGATCCAACTTCTAGAGTTCTAATTGTACGACTAAACATTCCCTGTAAATGACTTAAAAAAAACAACATATATTCAATACATTAGTTCACCATTAAATAAATGAACACTGAAAGAAGTGAAAATAAAACACCAATGATTTTAGGAGTACGGTGAGGTTTGGGTACATTGCGCTTCACCAGACCCTACTTACAAGTGAGATAGACTGCCTATGTGTGGTTTGTTTTTTCTCATTTTTAAAACGCATATACCTAAGAATTTATCCTACTGGATACCCCTCTTCCCTTGATAAAAAAGAGACCTAGGGTTCAAACCTCAGTGGAGGCCGGGTGTGCAAGTCTTAAAATTCATGTAATTAACCATTGCTAAAAAAGCACATTTCCCGTAGATTTTCAAGCTTGTAGTATTTAAGCAAAAAGCCTCTCCATTTTTAAGTTTAAAGTTAACATCTACATACATCTCACTCTCCCTTGACCCTACTTCCAACTTACAAGTGAGATATATCAACCACCACAAACATAATATGGAGGGGTATTGCTAAACAATTAGCCCATGCGTTGTTCAGCTTTTCCAATTTCAAAATACGAATCCCATCATATGATCTTACCTTGGTAAAAAGAGATTTGGATTCAAACCTCAGTGGAGGCTGTATGTACGCAAATTAAAATTTATGTAATTAGCCATTACCCAAAAAACACATCTTCCTTAACTTTTTTAGGCAGATAACCATTACAGAAACAAGCACTTCACTTCTAAGTTTAGAGTTAATCGTCAGTGTACATTTCAATCTCCCCAGACCCTACTTCTAGCTTACAAGTTGAATAACACATAGTTTGTGTTGGTAAGATCTGCTTTCTACTCTTATTCAGCTATATATAAAAAAAGAGACTACTTTCTACTCATCCTCAAAACAGAAAAATAACATATACAAGTAGTACCAAGTAACTTCACCAACCTCATTTGTAAGCATCTCGGTCCCGGTTCATCCCACAACAATCTATATTATTCAAAAAATCACGCACACACACACACACACAAAGAGTCAAAGACAGTACTAAAAGACATGCTATATAAATACTCACAAACATATAAAAATACATACAAGGAACTGGTAAATGCTCATGCCAACATCAATTACAATTTTTACGGCCAAAATAGCTTTCAAATTCCTGTTCTTTCATAGCATTTGGAGCATTATCAGCAAGAAGCTTTATTGAACCCTAAGAAACCAAGAATCATAATTACAGCAACTCCAAGTAAATTAAAAGAGATATAATATAAATTCTTGCACTTAATTATAAAATACCTTAATGCCCATTTGATAATTGAGTAAGAATCAGATGAATTCAAGAACAGGTAGGATGTTACAGTCTAGGGTTTCAACTAATTCTCGTCTCTTCCGTCATAGAAAAGAGAAAGAAAAGACTGAGGAGAATAGAATGAGTGGTGGAAGACAAAGAGCTGAAGTGCTTGTGTGTACGTATATTATTTGATTCCTGATAATGTACGTGACAGGTAATTGACTGATATGACCGAATGAGGTGGAATAAAACGGCTCAACAAAGGGGTAATTTGATGCACCTGATAATCTTCTTGGGCGGCAAATCTTTTCTCCCCCATATACAGATCCGTCCATTGATGAGGCTATTGACGTTGCAGACTGCGAACAGTCTAGAAAGGGGAAGGGTTGCAGCTTACGCACACAAAACAGGTGGCAGGGATTTTCTAAAATTTGTTTACTAGCATATAGCCCGTGCAAAGCACGGGTTACTTTTAATTTTCTAAAATTTGTTTATATTATAATATAATATTATAAATATTAATTTTCATATATTATTGGAAGAATTCAAAACTTACATCTTTGTATATAATAATTTTTAGTATTAAATATAAAATAATATGTTGTTGGTGGGAATCAAATCTTGGACCACTTATATAACAACTTTTAGTATTATTATATCTAACGGTCATGATCTATTTGAGTTGATGATCTAACGGTTATGGATGATGGATAACCAAAAATGGGGATAACCAAAAAACGGGTTAACCAACTACAAATTATATCCCATTTTGCTTATTATAATATAGTATAGATAATAGATAGATGTAAATGTTCGCTCCAAAGAAAATGCTAATCTGTTAATATGCCTGTGACATAGGGGCGGGGCCAAAAAATTACAATTATGAATCTATGTGGGGGTGAAATCCTACAAGCGAGTGATAAAACAGAATATATAAATCATGTATTGATTTGATTTAACATTAATTGATTTTGTTTCTTTTAACCTGGATTGGTCCCATTTAAAAACCTGTACTAAAAAAATATCGTTTACTCAATTTGGTGATTTAGCTTTAAGAGTCCAAATCAAACTAGTTCAAATTTCATTTTGCCGATAAAATTAGTAATATAAATGCCTTCGTTTAATTTTAACTTGAGTATCTCCGATGATAATAATTTTAGTGATTGGCTATAAAAAATTAGAATAAGAAATAATTCAAATATAATGAAGAGATTTTTTGATAAATATATTGGTAAAATAATTTATTATAATTTTACTTTTTTTAAAAAAGATATTTAAAAATTTAACATCTTAATTGCAATTATACCAATTTTTTAAAAAAATTACAAAAATATGTTAAGACATTAAAAATGCGCTGGAGTTGCCATGGTTGGTCGGAGAAGACGATGGGGAGGTTGGGGTCGGTGGAAATCAACAACTAAGAACAATCATTCGAAGCTCGCCGAAATCCTTCCAAGCTCGTTGGAATTCCTTTGAAACTCGTAAGATTCCTTCGAAACTCTTTCTTCTTAGCCTGCGATCCCGATCTCCACTAAATCGAAGAAGACGACTGAACGTCAGTGGTGGATTGCGTTGTTGCATCGGTTGGGTGGGGAGTAGATCGGAGTCAGAGGTGATGAAGGTGGCGGAGATGGTGGTGGTGGTGGTGGTGGTGGTGATGATGATGAAGCTATCGAAATCGAAGAAGGTGTCGGGTGGCGGGGTTAAAAAGATGAGAAACAAAGAGATAATGAGAGTATTGGATGATAGCAGAGTCTGTGTACATTTTGGGCCATACTTTTGCAAAAGATTTTCTTTTTTATTAAAAAACTAGTTGATAAAGCCGCGCTTCGCGGCGGCGTTACAATATTTTTAAAAAAAAATCAATACATTTATGTTATATTATAATGTTAATATTAAATTTTAGTAATTAAATAATCTTCTCTAATGAATCAATCTATACTATTATATTAAAACCGAAATATTGAAAGTTTTGGTTTTCGGTTTGGTTATTCTAATTTTTGGTTTTCGGTTTGGTTATCCTAATTATTAAAATAAATAATTAAATTACAAAAACAACTCAAAAAGCTAATTACTAATGTTAACGTAATTATATTCTGATTAAAATTCCTTCATCCACTTTTACTTGGACTCTTTTTTCTGCTTCAACAACTCAATTATTCATTTTTTCTAAAGATTTTACTTCTAATTAAAACACTTTACCATTTAATTTAAAACTAATATTACAATAATTAAATAATTAAATTACAAAAAAAACTCAAAAAGGTAATTATTAATGTTAACATAATTATATTCTGATTAAAATTCCTTCATCCACTTCTACTTGGATTCTTTTTTCTGCTCCAACAACTCAATTATTCATTTTTTCTAAAGATTTTACTTCTAATTAAAACACTTTACCATTTAATTTAAAACTAATATTACAATAACTAATATATATCAAAAATATCACACCAATTATTTTTAATAGTAATTTTTGTAATTAAAACATGGAGTACTTTTTAATTTAAAATTAATATTGCGATCACTAATATACACCCAAAAATATCTCACCATATATACAAATCATTATTTTTATTAATAAATAACAATCGTTAGATCTAATAATAAGATATATTATATGATTAAATTAATTTATTAAAAATTCAAAGTTCGAACCCGTCAACGACATTTTTAATTTAGAATTTTACAAAATAAAATTTAAACCATGCATTTCATTATATAAATTTATATTAAATTAAAATTAAAAAATTATTAAAAATAAGGATTATATAAAAACATAATTATAATGTTAAATAAATTTTATAACCTATCAAAAAAAAACCCGTGCTTCGCACGGGTTATAAGCTAGTTTCTTGTTAAATACGATTCTTTCGATTGAGCCGCTCTCTCGTTAAAACCGAAATCCAAACTTTTTAACATATATTATAAAGACTTATATAATATTTTTTATCTATAAAATCGAACCGTAAAAATAAAAAAAATTATGGTTTCAGTATCAAATTCTAATAGCTAATACAATCTTTTCTAGCGAACCGTCTTCCCGTTAAATACGTTTCTAGTCGCTCTTATTTGAAACCGAAATTCTAACTTCATTATATAAAGAGAGTAAATTCCAATTTTTATATTCTTTAAACTTTCTAATATTTATGGAGTCTTAAAAGATGAAAATACATCTTATATTTTCTGTATATTATAGATATTCTTGTATTTATTTACAGTTTCCGCATGGGAATGTCTTTCTGTTATGTTAACATATTAAAAAAAATTAAAATACGAAGACTTTTCGTTAAGGGAATAATATTACATTTATGGATATATTTTTGTAATGCAAGTATAATTAACTTGTATAAAAAAGTTAAAATAAAGGATTTCTAGGAAAAAAGATGTATAGTTTTAAAAAATCGTATAAGACGTTTCCACCGTCCTCGTATTCTACTTCCAATAAAATATTTTATTTTATGTATTAATTATATATTTAAACATCTTTTATACGGTCTTATCTAATGAACCGCTTTCTTGTTAAACACAGTTATTACTATTGATTAGCTCTCTCGTTAAGACCAAAAACCTAACTTTTACATATATTACTTGTATGATAATGTTTATCCATAAAAATCAAATCCTAAAAATAAAATAAAATTTATAACATCATATGATATTTTAATAGCTAGTACAATCTTTTATAGTGAGCCGTCTTCCCGTTATACACATTTCGAGCCGCTCTCGTTTGGGATCGAAATTCTAACTTCATTACATATTATTGATGATACTTATCTTACACAACAATTTTTTTCCTTGAAATCAAAACCTAAAAAATAGAGTGAATTCCAATTTATACTTTCTAGATTTTCTAAAATTTTTGGAGTTTTAGAAAATGAAAACACATCTTATTTTCTCTTTATATTATAGATACTCCTGTATTTATTTAGGATTCCTGAATGAGATTGTTCTTTTACTCATTGTTCTTTTATTATGTTAACACATCAATTCTTTTCTTTTTAAATACGGTGACTTTTTTCATGACAACAGTATTGGATTTATGAATAAATTTTCCTAATATAAGTATAATTAACGTATATAAAAAATATATAATTTAAGAAGATCGTACTTTCTATAAAATATTTAATTATATGTCTGCTCTATATATTCAAACACCTATTCTAGTTCTAGTAGAACTTTTATTTAAATATTTTTTCTATAAATTCAAACTCTTATTCTCTATAAATTCGAACTCCTATTCTACTTTCAATAGAACTTTTAATCGCCTTATAAATACTTATTATACTTCCAATAGAACTTCTAATCATATGTCTTCCCTATAAATTCGAACTCTTATCCTTTATAAATTTGAACACCTATTCTATTTCTACTTCTAATATGCTATTTGATATTTTTATATTTATTAGTGTTTAAAATTCTAGAAAATTAGAAAAATCGATTGAGACGATATTAGAGCGCCACCTAAACTCCCGCTATCCTCCTTTATATATATATATATATATATATTGACTAGTTGATAAAGCCGCGCTTCGCGGCGGCGTTACAATATTTTTAAAAAAATTCAATACATTTACGTTATATTATAATTTAATATTAAATTTTAATAATTGAATAATCTTCTTTAATGAATTAATTTCTTGTTAAATACGATTCTTTCGATTGAGCCGCTCTCTCGTTAAAACCGAAATCCAAACTTTTTAACATATATTATAAAGACTTATATAATATTTTTTATCTATAAAATCGAACCGTAAAAATAAAAAAAATTATGGTTTCAGTATCAAATTCTAATAGCTAATACAATCTTTTCTAGCGAACCGTCTTCCCGTTAAATACGTTTCTAGTCGCTCTTATTTGAAACCGAAATTCTAACTTCATTATATAAAGAGAGTAAATTCCAATTTTTATATTCTTTAAACTTTCTAATATTTATGGAGTCTTAAAAGATGAAAATACATCTTATATTTTCTGTATATTATAGATATTCTTGTATTTATTTACAGTTTCCGCATGGGAATGTCTTTCTGTTATGTTAACATATTAAAAAAAAATTAAAATACGAAGACTTTTCGTTACGGGAATAATATTACATTTATGGATATATTTTTGTAATGCAAGTATAATTAACTTGTATAAAAAAGTTAAAATAAAGGATTTCTAGGAAAAAAGATGTATAGTTTTAAAAAATCGTATAAGACGTTTCCACCGTCCTCATATTCTACTTCCAATAAAATATTTTATTTTATGTATTAATTATATATTTAAACATCTTTTATACGGTCTTATCTAATGAACCGCTTTCTTGTTAAACACAGTTATTACTATTGATTAGCTCTCTCGTTAAGACCAAAAACCTAACTTTTACATATATTACTTGTATGATAATGTTTATCCATAAAAATCAAATCCTAAAAATAAAATAAAATTTATAACATCATATGATATTTTAATAGCTAGTACAATCTTTTATAGTGAGCCGTCTTCCCGTTATACACATTTCGAGCCGCTCTCGTTTGGGATCGAAATTCTAACTTCATTACATATTATTGATGATACTTATCTTACACAACAATTTTTTTCCTTGAAATCAAAACCTAAAAAATAGAGTGAATTCCAATTTATACTTTCTAGATTTTCTAAAATTTTTGGAGTTTTAGAAAATGAAAACACATCTTATTTTCTCTTTATATTATAGATACTCCTGTATTTATTTAGGATTCCTGAATGAGATTGTTCTTTTACTCATTGTTCTTTTATTATGTTAACACATCAATTCTTTTCTTTTTAAATACGGTGACTTTTTTCATGACAACAGTATTGGATTTATGAATAAATTTTCCTAATATAAGTATAATTAACGTATATAAAAAATATATAATTTAAGAAGATCGTACTTTCTATAAAATATTTAATTATATGTCTGCTCTATATATTCAAACACCTATTCTAGTTCTAGTAGAACTTTTATTTAAATATTTTTTCTATAAATTCAAACTCTTGTTCTCTATAAATTCGAACTCCTATTCTACTTTCAATAGAACTTTTAATCGCCTTGTAAATACTTATTATACTTCCAATAGAACTTCTAATCATATGTCTTCCCTATAAATTCGAACTCTTATCCTTTATAAATTTGAACACCTATTCTATTTCTACTTCTAATATGCTATTTGATATTTTTATATTTATTAGTGTTTAAAATTATAGAAAATTAGAAAAATCGATTGAGACGATATTAGAGCGCCACCTAAACTCCCGCTATCCCCCTTTATATGTATATATATATTGACTAGTTGATAAAGCCGCGCTTCGCGGCGGCGTTACAATATTTTTAAAAAAATTCAATACATTTACGTTATATTATAATTTAATATTAAATTTTAATAATTGAATAATCTTCTTTAATGAATCAATTTCTTGTAAATACGATTCTTTCGATTGAGCCGCTCTCTCGTTAAAACCGAAATCCCAACTTTTTAACATATATTATAAAGACTGCATGAGATTGTTCTCTTACTCATTGTTCTTTTATTATGTTAACACATCAATTCTTTTCTTTTTAAATACGGTAACTTTTTTCATGACAATAGTATTTGATTTATGAATAAATTTTCCTAATATAAGTATAATTAACTTATATGAAAAATATATAGTTTAAGAAGATCGTACTTTCTATAAAATATTTAATTATATGTCTGCTCTATATATTCAAACACCTATTCTAGTTTTAGTAGAACTTTTATTTATATATTTTTCTATAAATTCAAACTCTTATTCTCTATAAATTCGAACTCCTATTCTGCTTCCAATAGAACTTTTAATCGTATGCTTTATAAATACTTATTATACATTATATGTCTGCTCTATATATTCAAACACCTATTTTAGTTCTAGTAGAACTTTTATTTATATATTTTTTCTATAAATTCAAACTCTTATTCTCTATAAATTCGAACTTCTATTCTGCTTCCAATAGAACTTTTAATCGTATGCTTTATAAATACTTATTATACTTCCAATATAACTTCTAATCATATGTCTTCCATATAAATTCGAACTCTTCTATTCTACTTCTAATATGCTAATTGATATTTTCATATTTATTAGTGTTTAAAATTCTAGAAAATTAGAAAAATCGATTGAGACGATATTAGAGCGTCACCTAAACTTCCGCTATCCTCCTTTATATATATTGATGATTGATATTGATGATTCATATAAATGCAATAACATTGATAAAAGAACATAAACGTGCAAAAGAAAGAACAAAACACCATATATTTGGCAATTTCTTTACAATGAAACATGATTATTATTCTAATGAGATGAGATTGATTATTTGATAGATTCGATAAATATGGTTGATAAAACATGATTATTTATAATTTTTATAAAAGATTTTGATACATGAAAATACTAATTTTTTACGTAATATCTATAAAATATGCCGCGTGAATATTATAATGTTGGATTATCTTATGTTGGAAATGCTCTGATATGAAACCGTGGGGGTGTTTGAGGGAACTTTTTTCCATAATAAGTCAACTTATTTTAAGACAAAGTTAGAGATTCCTAACTTTTTCTTGAAAAAAGTTAACTTTTCTTTTTTTGCAATTTATAGAATCTCAAACATACACTAAATACTTGTATTTAAAAAAAATTATCAAAATATGAAATTTTTACCCGAAAATAAATCCAAAAGAACTTATTTTAAGTCAGACCAAACAGGCCACATGTGTGTACAAGTTAAAACAAAATTCTACTATAAATTTAGAGTACTTCCTACGTTCGATATCAAACTAGCTGATAAAGCCGCCGCGAGTTAAAATATTTTTAAAAAAATTCAATACATTTACGTTATATTATAATATTAATATTAAATTTTAATAATTAAATAATCTTCTCTAATGAATCAATTTCTTGTTAAATACAATTCTTTCGATTGAGCCGCTCTCTCGTTAAAACCGAAATCCCAACTTTTTAACATATATTATAAAGACTACATGAGATTGTTCCTTTACTCATTGTTCTTTTATTATGTTAAGACATCAATTCTTTTCTTTTTAAATACGGTGACTTTTTTCATGATAATAGTATTTGATTTATGAATAAATTTTCCTAATATAAGTACAATTAACTTATATAAAAAATATATAATTACTTTCTATAAAATATTTAATTATATGTCTGCTCTATATATTCAAACACATATTCTAGTTCTAGTAGAACTTTTATTTATAAATTTTTTCTAAATTCAAACTCTTATTCTCTATAAATTCGAACTCCTATTCTGCTTCTAATAGAACTTTTAATCGCATGCCTTATAAATACTTATTATACTTCCAATAGAACTTCTAATCATATGTCTTTCCTATAAATTCGAACTCTTCTCCTTTATAAATTCGAACACCTATTCTATTTCTAATATGCTAATTGATATTTTCATATTTATTAGTATTTAAAATTCTAGAAAATTAGAAAAATCGATTGAGACGATATTAGAGCGCCACCTAAACTCCCGCTATCCTCCTTTATATATATACTAGTCGACTAAGCCGCGCTTCGCGGCGGCCATGTAATATTTATAATAAAAAATCAAAATATAAATTTAAGAAAGAAATCGAAAAAAAATATCTATAAATTAATTAATTAACACAATATTGTAAAAAGTTTAATATACATAGACAATTAAATAAATTATATACTTACTTGTAATATCTATAACAAAAAATTAAAATATAAATTTAAGAAAGAAATCGAAGAGAAAATATCTATAAATTTATTAATTAACACAATATTGCAAAAAGTTTAATATATATAGATAATTAAATAAATTATATACTTATTTTTTATGTCGATTTTCTTTAATGTTTTATTGGCGGACAACCGTTTTAATAAATACATATAAGTTGCGTGTCGCGGTGATCTTTTAATTTTTTTAAAACATAGACTACTTAAAAAAGAAATCAAACAAAAAAAATAGTATATATATATATTGGTCAAAAATATTATATATAAAATAGTGAACATAATATTGGTCAATTTTTTTTTTTAAATTATATATATATATATATATATATATATGTTTCAAGTCATCTTCTTACTATATTTTATTTTTGTTTTCTATGATATGGTAACAAATAAAAAAACACACATTCATATAGAAAAATTCAGAAATAATTTAAACGATAGCAGATTATCCCAAAAAGTTTGTAAACATAACAGCAGGATCCTAAAGAAACCAAATCACAATAGTCGAATTGATAGTATTTTCCATCCTTTGCAAGAAAAAAAAAATCAAATCCAAATAATACTTGCCCTCTATCAGTCTGCATGTTGTTGAGGTTCCACTGTTGTATTTTCCTGTAAAATATGTTGATCAGAAAATGTAAGCAGTTAATTTCACAAACTGTATTCCTTTTCTTAATTTTTAAATAAGGTGGTAGAAAGACATACCTTGTCTTGGTTAGATGTCAAGAGGGTATTTTGAAATATTTCTTCATAAACGATGTTCTTTATCAATGTTCGATCTTCAGCTTCGTCATCGACATTTAGTATAATCAATCCTTCTCTTGAGGTTACGCGCGACATAGCAACATATACGTGACCATGAGAAAATACTTGTTGGGGAAGATATAATCCTACATGTTTTAGCGATTGGCCTTGACTTTTATTTATTGTCATTGCAAAACAGGGTGCCAGTGGAAGTTGCCTTCTATTGAGCTTGAATGGCCATCTTGATTCATTAGGTGACATGATAATCCTTGGTATTGTAACATTTTGACCGATATTATTTCCAGATATTATGTCAGCTCGAATGGACCATTTACCCATACGTGTAATAAGCAATCTTGTGCCATTACATAAACCTTCCGTTTGATTCAAATTTCTGAGCAACATAACGGGTGCGCCTTCCTTCAGTTTCATGTCATGATTTGGCATGCCGTTAAATTTTAAACTATTCAGGAACTCAGCGGGATACAAAAGCTCATCGTCATCTATTGCAACACTTGCTTTGCATACAGTGTCTGAGCTCAAATACGTTCTGCTCTCACCCGGAATCATGTTCATTATGATTTCATTCAACTCGTGTACCATTTCATTTTTTGGAGTTAATATTGCTCGCTCTTTCAAATATGTTGGATCGTTGTAGTTTTGCAACAGTGAAGGATAAATAGCTTCGACTATCGCTTCCATCGGATCTCCATCTGTGTTCATGCATATATCAGGTGGTATTCGAATTAGTTCTTTATCAGCGTCATCATATAATGTACCATCTCCTATTTGCAACAACCAGTTGTCGAATGAAGCAATTTTATTGAACTCCGTCTCGCTCATTTTTCTATTATACAACCTCATATTTTGTGTGAGCTCAAAAACTCTAAAAAAAGGCCACAGGTAGGACGAATTGAGAGATGCATCAACAATTTGAGCTCTTGTACCCTTTGGAATAACCGGTAATATTTGACGGAAATCACCCCCGCATACCATTGTAAGTCCGCCAAAAGGTTTGGTAGTGCTATCATCGTACCTCATTCTTAGAATATCTCTTAAAGTCCTGTCCAAAGCTTCGAAGCAGTGCTTATGGGCCATGGGTGCCTCATCCCAGATGATCAAAGAAGTTTTTAAGAGAAGTTTAGCCAATTGGGTGCCATGTCGGATTTCACAAGTTGACTCTGCTGTTATATCCAGTGGAATATGGAACCTCGAATGGGCTGTCCTACCATTAGGTAATAATAGAGCAGCAATTCCTGAAGTTGCAACCGCTAATACTATTTTTGAATTTGATCTCAGCTTTGCAATAATTGTATTCCATAAAAATGTTTTACCAGTACCTCCACGTCCATTGATAAAAAATAAACTACCATCCTCTTTTTCAACAGATTGAACAATTGCGTCATAAGCTATTTTTTGAGATGGATTTAGAGCAGCAAATGATTTTTCATGTAGTAGCTTCAGTTGTGCTGTGTCATAATTAAGCTCCTCGTACAACAATCTATTACCAGAGTCTCTTAGCAATGACGGGTCAGGTTGAGGCATTCCATCAATGTCTTTCAGAGTTTTTCCTAACTTTTGCATGATAGTTTCTATCTCGAATAACGTGTACGCTTCAATTTGTTGTTGGTTTAGCTGTAGATCCATATTTCGAAATCTCTTCCTCTGCAAAGTTGTTATGTCTTCTGACAGTATTGTATAGTTAGAAGTCCAAAGTTGTGATGCATCTGAAACTTGACAATGAATAAGTATTGTGACAAAAAGATTACGCAATTCATTGCCAGTTGCCCAAACTGAAGCTTCAGCCAAACAGTCATTCCATTCTTTATCATCGTCCAATAATCCCAAAGCGTAACATGCCTGTTTAAAAGTTGGATATGTTACGCCATTTACTGTTCTGATACATTCGAAGGAGGTGCAGCCTTTTACAAAATTGAGAAGCATTCGCATGTAGAAACGCTCACCAGATGAAGGATGTGCAAAGTAAATTCTTCCAACTGATATCCCCTTTTTCCTCCTGGTCCATATCTTATCTTTGGCATTCCAAACCCAAGAAGTGGGGAAGTTAGAATAAGTTAATTGTCGTGCATCTTCGTTGTTCTTGTTGGTTTGTAGCCATTCTGTGAATTTGGTTTTGTCCACTCCAGGCATAGAAAGTACGTTTTCAACACATCGACCTTCCTCGAATAGTACTGCATGTTCTCCTGGTAAATGGAAGGGTAATCTTTCGACTGACGGATATCTGTGGTGTATGTCAAACTGAAAGATTCTCCAGCAAGCCTCAGTTGCTGATATGTACCTGCAATCAAGATATCTTTTGATCTCATCTACTCCATCATTGTCGACGGGTTCCACTACCACAGTTGCTCTATCGGGTCCCTTATTAACGTACTTGAAGAGATATTTTATAGCTTTTGAATAATTGCAGATCTCTATATTAATATGTGCATCAAATTTGACAATCAAATTCCGGTTATAAGGGACCACGTAACGATTATCTAAATGGATGCCGTTCTTTTCCACTTGAATGCCCGTATTTCTCCTCCTGTACACTGTATAGCCATCGGAATCGATTGCAGTTTGATCATTGTACTTCTTGGGAAAATATTTTGTGCACTTATCTTGCATCATACATGGAGAATCTTTGTTCAGGTTACCACATGGTCCGTGAATCATAAATTTGCTGACCGCATTGTAACCATCAGGATCATCATTTATGTCTGGAATTTCCGCACTAATTATTTGATCAACATATTGAGATGAAGGATTTTTCATTGCTGAGTCGAGGAAAATTAGTATGTGGGCATGTGGCAAACCTCTTTTCTGGAACTCAATTGTGTAGATACCTGCAATATTAAATTTTTTGGTTACCTTTACGAAATATCATGTATCAGGTACAAAGTATTAGCTATGATTGTTGATGTAATTTTTTTTTATTGAAACGGATGAAGGCTACTTACTTGCAATTACTTTTCCGAAAGGCTGTTTTTTTTTTAGATCTTGCATTAGCTGATATAACTTTATTTCAAATACTCTGCAGATGATATCTACTCTATTGATATCATTTTTTTGTCCTATCAACTGTTGCATCCCATTTATCTCTGGCCACTTTGGGTTGCAAGTGAAAGTTAGAAACAAATCTGGATATCCAGCCCATTTACAAATGGCCATTGCATCTTGATAATTTTGCACTCTATACCGTGGTCCTCCGGTGTGGGATGAAGGTAAGAGAATTGATTTTCCCACTTTTGAGGAATCTGAGTCACCTCGATGAATAGCATCCATCAATCCTGAGAAAAGCTCGGATCTCAATTCTTTTTGATGTTTTCTAATCCATCTAAATCTTTCTTCTTCAATTGCCATGTAACAATCGACCATATATTGTTGCATGAGCCTTCCACTTCGAAGAAGTGTGTGTCCTTCATTTAATCTTTGCTGAAATCTGAAGCAATAATATTCGCACATTGAAACCTCTTGTCGCTTCAAACCTGCGGAATGTCCATCACGTAATGGTATTCCAACTCTATATCCATCTTCACCATAAGGATGTATCAATGGATATGTCATTGCCATGAAACTTGGATGTAAGTCACTGATTTTTTTAAGTTCTTCTTTCCGGTGATGCACAATAACATCTCGCTTATATTTTTTTTCATCGAGGTCGCCAACTATTAAGCCAGCTATTTCGGAAGCTGTTGGAATGTTGTATTGGCGACCGTCTTTAGTCCTTTTATGTTGGATTCTCAAACGGAATGTAGCCTCTGGTTGTGCCCTGTATGCATCCCTTGCCATTCTAAAAGATTCTACCAAAATATTATGTCGCTCCAACATCTCAGATAACTCAATAACTACTTCATGGTCAATATCTGATTTCTTCCCATTTCTTTTTATTCTGCTGATTCTGTTGTCAATTTCATTGTCAGTATCATATATGTATAGTTGGGCGAATTTTGGCTTTTGCCCGTCTGCTGGTACTAAGGATCCAATGTTGTGATGGCTTGTTCCGCTGATTCGGTAGACAGGAGGGCCTTTTGATTTATTGATTGATGTATCCATACGTCCACCAGTTGATGCCATTGCAAACATTGAATTATAAGTCCTTATTTTTTCCATGAATTTATTTCCTTTTTGTCCAGATTCTGGTGATTGCAGGTACTTGAGCAGCGGTGGTGGTTCTTTCAAAAGAGGTAATTGTACGCGGCCTTGCATACAACAAAATGAGAATTTAGGCTGTACAGAATTTTTAGACTTGTTTGCTCTTTCTTCATACCATAAAATTGCGCCACAATATATGCATTTGTGTGTTGGGGGTCCGAAATTCCATTGCATTGTGCGAAAATCTGCATATTGTATGACCAGGAGGTATCCTTATAGGTATAGCATGATATATATTGTAAATCAATTTAGTATCATTATTTATCATATAATAAGTTGTATCAATAAAAAGATTTACCTGTAACTTTTTGTGAAACAGTAGTGTTTGCTAACACTGGACCACTTGTTGGAACACTATTTGAGATATATACACTTTGGGTGGCTCTGACCTTATGTGAAGCAGCACAATTTGTTGACGCTGGTTCATGTGATGGAATATCACTTGAGATTTGTACATTTTCAGTCGAATGTGTGGATGTTGTATTTGATTTTGTGCCTACATCTGAATGCATCCATGTTTTCAAAAAGCATGCAATAACTTATCCAAAAAATAAAAGAAGAATAGCTTGAATGTTTTATTAGCAACATACCTGTGTTATGCTGACGCTTTCTCTTAATATTTTGTCTTGATGGAGGTAATTGCATTGATGTAGTATTACAGGCATCCATAACTTCATCTTGTTGGCAGATGGTACCTTGTTTGCAGATGGTATCTGGGGAAAACATTTAAGAATCATGCACATATGTCAGTTTGGATCGATTAAAAATTAAATGTAGATAATACTATAATGTCACAACATGTATACAGTACACATAAGAAGCAGGCAAATCATAGTGTGAACATTGATGATTATACCATTCGACGGTAGTATGCCACCTTGACTTTGAAGATTGGTCTGCTTCATGGTTTTGGTAAAGAAATTGACAATTTTTGATATGGAACTGATGCTTTGATTAAGCCGATTTCCGTGTCTACTGTGAATAATTACAATTTTTCTTTTCAATCTTGCTTGTTTGCATATTCCTTTTTTGAGTGCATTTAGGCAAGTATTAGTCCTATTGATCTGGATGCTTGACGAATGCTTTTTTAATCGCATTTTATGAATTCTTTCCTGTCGAGCTATAGCTGATAGGCGAGTTCGCAAGCAGAGAACTTCTTGGGTGATATCTCTTGGATCACTGTATTCTTCCAAAACTGTACCAAGCCAATCCATCTTACCTGTGTGTCAATACATAAGTGATTATATAGATATTTAATAGTATAAATTTAGGTATAAACGAATGCATAAGTAGTTTATGTCTCAGATAATATCCAATTTGTAGTGTGGTTGATTGAAGTTAGATCATATATGGTAGCAAGGCAGGAAGGAGAACACATATAGTTATGAGGAGATAATATTGTTTAATGAATCAATTTGTCAACATATAAATCTACATATATCAAAAGAATGAGCTAAAATAGTGAGTGAGATATGGTAAAGGAAACTTGCAGATTGAAAAAAGATAGACAAACACTTGGAACAAAGAAGATGCAGAGACAAACAACTTACAGATTGAAACATATTTTAGGTGTTTTTGCTATATGTAAGAGTATGATTGCAAAATTAAAGTTAACATTGATTAGAACTTACTTAGGGGTTTACACTTCACAGAGACAATATTTATATAGGTGTGCAAAAAAAAAATACAAACTTAAGAAGATCACAGGTATAGTTATGCTACTGATTTTGATTGAGAGTAGGAGTAGGAGTCAATTTGTCTATATATAAATCTTCATACATCAACGGGAGAAAGTAAACTATTCGGAAAGATATTATAATTGAAACTTGCGGAATGAATAGATAGAGAGGAACAACTTACAGATAGAAATTGGTGATCCGATTGAGCTGTCGGAATGTGATTGTAAAATCATAGTCAACTATTAATATTGAGGAGACAAATTACTTATTCAAATAATATTAGGGGTTTACACTTCAGAGACAAAGCAGTGATTTGATCATGTCCTAATCCTAATGTGATTGTTAAGATAATAATATTTGGTAAAAAAATTACTTCTTCAAATTAAATTAGGTGACTATACTTTCCTGTAAAAAAAGTTTTCTGTGTTAATCATAAAGTAGACGCATCAATTGAAGTGCGTTTGTAGGTTTGTAAGATCTTCTGTGCTGCTGCATGAGAAAGAAGTCGATCAATCAAATCTCTCAGCAACATTATCCAATGATTTGGATGATTGCCCTGTATCTTTCATTTTCATCTCTAAATCTGAAAAACCCATAACCTTTTCATGTATAGGTGTTTGTCTGACTCAAAACTTTTGCACTCGTGACTGATGAGAAGTCCTTTTCAGGAATTGCAAATTGCAAACAAACCCTTCATATAAGGAGGCTATCATGTTATAGCAAGGAAAAATATACAGAGACTGTCCTACTTGAAAATTTCATCAGAGTATATGTAAAGGTCAGAATTTAATAGTATTCCAAATTAGTGAACATAATAATGGTCTTTGAGTATCAATTACCAACTACCAAGTGCTCATCTCTTTTGGAATTAGCACAACTATTTAACAAAAGGTAAACATTGCTGACATGCAATCTCCATTAGGAATTAGAATGCATCTGGAAAAGCATGAACCTATTACAAATAAAAGTTGCAAAATGGATAGTCGATATTATTTGTGTGTAATAAAATAACATGTCAATTACAGACATTATCCTCGATATGTTAGCATGAAGCAACATGAATATTGTACATACTTATCATTTTTTCTTGATTTGGCAATATACAATTAGTAAAGTAACGCACACAAATATAGGTACATGACATGTGCAATCGTATTATACGAATGAGGTGTATGTGATATTGTACGGTAACATTGTTCAAAACAATCCACAGTCTGTTCTTCTCAGGTGAAACATTAAAACTACAATTTCATATAAAAGTAATATTAAAGAGTCTGTACTTGCTCCAGAGTCTGTACTTCTCCGAGGATAATTTTTTCAATCTCGTATGCTAATTTCTTTTATAATTATTTGTTGACCTGAAGTTATTGCAAGTTGAGACTGAGCTATGATTTTTTAAAACCAAGGAACATTTAATCTAATAGTAAAAGTATTTGTGTAATGTTATGCCCTGGGTCCTAACTGATAAACTGATCCTTGGCTGATGTAGTCATCTGCTCACCTAAACCAATAAGGGCTTAAGAAGATGACTTAATATGCAGGTTTCCCTTAATTTGTATGGCAATAAAAATAGTCAATTTGTATGGCAATACAAATAGGATGATCAAAACCAAATCATACATGTTCAAATGTACCATCCCCAGTATGTTTTCAATGATATGATTTATGTAAGTTAAACAGTTCTAACAACGGTTTAAGAACACATAAAAAGGCCTTTTCTGTGAGAAAAAAAGGTTAAACTAACACATTCATATAGAACTAATTAACAAAAAATAAAAACACAGAAAATTAAATCTTTGTAATTAACCAACAAAAACTGTTATAAAGAAACCAAATAAAATATCAACTTTAATAGCATTTTCCATTGTTTAATATAAAAAAGGTCTAAATCCAAATAATATTTGTCCTTGTGAAAACTAAATTGCAACAAAATAAGTGTGCAAATAGACAGTTGATACTACACCAAATAGGTGTTTAACACTGATAACATTCTTGAAGAGTTTAATTTTGATATTGACCTTCCATGGCTGATTTCTTCTGAGCAGGTTCATTCTCATCGTCGTCATCCACAATCCATGCTTTTCTCTTTTTTATGTTGCACTCCTGGACATCGGCAAGATTGATTTTAGGTGACTCTTCCAACTTGTCATTCTGCAAAGAGGGCAAAATTAATACACATGTATGGTGAACAAAAGAATCTAAAAGGCATAGTTAATAAAATTAAGGTAATGTTTTAGATTTTACCTTTGTAGAAATCTTTGCTTTGTACTCTTTTTCTAAATTCTCCCTGGGCTCGAAAACTTCATTTACAGTAAAGTTGGAATAACCTTCTTTCAGATTATAGGAATTCAATCTCAATTTGAAGACCAAATCTTTTCCAAGGAGAGTCTTAATCTCTTCGGGAACAGTGCTTTCATTCGACGATAGTTTATTAAACAATTTCTTTGCCGACATGTCTAGTAATCGTTCAGCTACTATGTTGAATAGCGCAAAAGTGGTTTCTCCAGTTTCATCCTTCACTTTTACATGTATTTTAAACCTAAAACAGGGGAAAATATTAGATAAATTCTAATGAGATACAGGGTTAAAAAATAGTATTGATTATACATAGATGTTTAACTTACATCACAAGAGGATAGTCAATTGTTTTTTGGCAGAAGTTACATCTATAAGCCCCATTAATGGTTTTGACCTTTTTTATGCATATGTTGCAACTTATATAATTCCACCCAAAACTGTTGTCTATTGCAGCAATGCGCGCCCTCACGGTAACAATATATTCCTGTATTATAACATAACGTATGAAGTTGTTCGAAATTAGAGCTTCCACGAAAAACATTATTCGACCAAAATATGTGAATGAAAGAGAGATAATGAAATAGATTTAAAATTACCTTAAGGTTGGAATCCCATTCAGTCTGGACCAATTCTTTTATACTCATTCTATTAATAAACATCTCTTCTTCAGGTAGTCGTTTTATGACATGAGAGGTTTGAGTGAATTCCACATTAGCACAGATGGTGGCGAATCTTTCTCTCAAGGATTTGACGAATGGTGTGTCTAAATTTATGTAAATCTTGCTGGCATTTGTGCTATTAAAAGAAAGCTCACCTTCACAACGCAATTGTCAATTAATGTCAATATCCATATTATTCAAAGGGGAAGCTAGTAATAACAATTATAAATTATAAATTAATAAAGCAATTCATAGTACACACAGAGAGCAATAACATATATTTAGGTATTAAAAAATTAAAAAAAATTACCTTGGAATTTCTTAACTGTTGTTGAAGTGACAATTATAACATATGGTCCACCATCTTTGTTATATAAATTTGGATCAAACAATTCACCTAGTTTTCCCCACAAAGTAATGTTACAATTTTTTGAGCTAAAAATCAAATAAAAGATATTGTTAGGTATGCAAACAAAGTAATTATAGTACTTAAAAGAAAATTTTAAGATTTATAAGAAAATTAATGGAGACTTACTGGTTTGTCAAGATTTTGAGATCTCTTTTTTTCCAGCCTTCACCAACAACATCAATGCTATCACGACCACCACGTAGACAACCAACAACATCTGAGATCAAACGAAATCATTATTCGAAGTGTATTCAGAATTGACATGTTAAATTTTGGGATGTAATAAAAAGGAATTGTAATACCTGTGAGAATAGTGGTGTCATTGATCCGTGAATCAATTGTTTCTGGACTTACAAACTGAAATCCTTGAAGTGGAATTGTAACAGCGTTTTCTTCTAAATTTTGAATTGCAGTTGTAGCCAAAAAAAGAACTTTATACGGACATGATAGTGGCCTGTAAATTCCTGTATTTTCAACAACTTTGAAATTTCGAATACTATATAAAGAACCTTCCCTTAATGTATGTTCGAAGCGGGGTGTAAGATGCTTGCGGATTACAGCATGAATCAAATTTTCCTGGTAATGAGAATAACATGACAGAATAGATTAAAGCTGTTAACATCAGATAACTTTCAGGAACAATAGATTATTATGAGTTTCCTGGTAATGAGAATAACATGACAGAATAGATTAAAATTGTTAACATCAGATAACTTTCAGGAACAATAGATTAATATGATTTTTATAAAAACTATATTTATACATACCTTTTCATCCAGTAGAATCAAGTCAGTGCTGATTAACTCATTATTTTTCTTTGGGTTTGTCGATTGCCAGATTCGACAAACTCTAACCTTTATCATCCAAGTATCTTTCTCATTGTTCAAGTCATCCAAAAAAGAATAATCCATGATGAATAAAATCCACAATAATGAATCTAAACCTGCAAAAATACTCACAATCGAAAATCAAATTTATTAGGGTTAAAGAAATTATAGCTATAGCAATTGGGATAATAGCGTGGGGAGACAAAATTAATGCTAAAACATACTCTGTGATGCTCTTTGATATTATCTGATGATGTTGCATCGTGATCATAGGAATGGATATATATAGATGAGGGAGGTGGTGTTCTTTGCCTTCTCTGATTTGGTTTTTCAATTTGCACCGCCGTGAGATGTTATCAGACTTCAAATAGAAATTGTAGAAGAAAAATAGATTTGGGGTTACATTGGGATAGTAATTGAAGATATTTCTGAGTATTTATTTATATTACAATTAGAATATGTAATTTATGTTAATGTTAAAAAAGGAAATTCTGAAATATAAAACTTCTTTTCTATTTTGGATATATAAATTTGACTTCTTCTTTCCTACAAATTCAAAAACCTTTTCTATACAAATTTTAATATTTAAAAAAGAAAATTTTGATTTTAATGAAAATATTGGTTTTCTATTTCGAATATGTAAATTTGAATTCTTCTTCTATACAAATTCGAAAACCTTTTCTATTTCGAATATGTTAACGTTAATGTAAAAAAAGGAAGTTTTGACTTTTTTTCTAAAAAATAGGAATTAAAGAAGGAAGTTTTAATTTTAATATTTAAAATTGAGGAGCTCTAGAAAAAAAGATAAATAGGATTCGAGCGATTCTAGAACTCCTGCGGGTTCTCCTTTATATATATAACTAGTTGATTAAGCCGCGCTTCGCGGCGGCCTTGTAATATTTTTTTAAAAGTTAAATATAAATTTAATAAAGAAATCGAAAAAAAAATATCTATAAATATGTTAATGAACATAATATTGTACAAATTTTACATAATATTTTTTTTAAAATTCAAAATATAAATTTAAGAAACAAATCGAAAAGATAATATTTATAAATAAATTAATGAACACAATATTATATAATTTCAATATATATAGACAACTAAAAATTAAATATCTATCTTTTATATCGATTTTGTATCAAGTTTTCTTGAACCGACACCCGTTGTAATAAATATATATAAATCGCGTTTCACGACGGCGTTGCAATTTTTATATTTTTTCAAAATATAGATTATTTAAGAAAGAAATAAAAAAGAAAATGTCTATAAAAAAATTAGTGAACACAAATAGCCTATATACTTATTTTTTACGTCAATTTTGTGTCACGTTTTCTTAGGCCGACACCCGTTGTAATAAATACATATAGATAAAAAAGTAAATTTGGTTGAATTAATTAAATGAAGACATTGGAATATTATGATCAAGAACAATGAGAAGATAGTAACGACAAATTAATAATTAACAATAAATAAATAAAGAGGGAATAGTAAAAGTTTAAACATTCTGTGCCAAGTTTCTCAAGTGCTTCCACTTCTCAAATAAAAAAGAATCCTAATCCATGTTCATACGATCAGCTGTTTATGTACCGATATCACTAACAATAACAAAAAAACACCAAACGCAAAGCAAAACAACCAATGGTTACTAATAATCCATAATTATAAATAAAATCATAACAAATTATAAATTTAAAAATAATACGAAGAAAGAAAATGCTAAATCAGTAAATTCAAACCTTCAAAGCAACCTCAAAATCACAACAAATAGTGGCACACACACACATGTAGCCATGCATTAGGAATTAAACAAAATAAGAATGAATGAAAGAAATTAAAAGAAAATAGAAGAAGACAAATGCAAAATAAAGCAAGAAAAGGGTTACAAATGATAAATTTGATCGTTAGAAATAATGATTGTATATATATAAGAATATAGAATTTATAATTTATTTCCAATATTTAATCTGAATTCTTTTTCCATACAAATTTGAAAACCTTTTCTATTTCAAAGATTCTAATGTTAATGTTAAAAAAGGAAGTTTTGATTTTTTTCTAAAAAATCGGAAATAAAAAAGAAAGTTTTGATTTTAATTATTTAAAATAGGGAAGTTCTAGAAAAATAGATAAATTCGAATTTGAATTTGAATTTATTTTCTAAAAATTAGGATATTTAAAAATATTTTATGTTTAATTTAATATTTAAATTAGAATAGCTCCAAAAAAAATATAAATTAAAGGGTCTTCTCGTCCGTTCGGGATGACGACGTCCTAAACGCCCTGGTTGCCAAGTCCATCTTAGTTGCAGGTGTTTTGTCTACACTATGATTATTTGCATTATTATTATCCTAATTTTTGTATCGAGTTTCTACTAAATATTTGATAATGGTACACTTATTTACTATAAGATTGACATCAACAGACAACAATACATGATATAAAACAAATTATATTACTTGTCATTAACAGAAAAGATCGTACAACCTCAATGTGATGACTCCTTTTTTTGACAGGAACTTTACTACGGTAACTCGTCTCGTTCCACTATACTGATCCGTTCTTCCAATCTAAATTTTGCACTGTTGCATGTATGAAAACAAATACAACTAAAAATATGGCAATACTTAATGGATAAAATCAATACACACAAATTAAACATAAGGCTATAATGTCCTAATAGTAAATTCGAAAACCTTTTCTAATTTCGAATATGTAATATGTAATTTGAATTTTTCTTCCCTACAAATTCGAGAACCTTTTCTATTTCAAAGATGTTTGTGTTTATGTTAATGTTAAAGAAGGAAGTTTTGATTTCTTTTCTAAAAAATAGGACCTAAAAAAGGAAATTTTAATTTTAATATTTAAAATAGAGAAACTCTAGAAAATTAGATAAATATGACTCGAGCGATTGTAGAGCTCCACCAAACTCCTGGGGGTTTGTTTATAAGTCGAGTAAATATGATTACAAACATGGTGATAAAATTTGATTATTAGAAGTAATGATTGTATATATATATATATATAAGAATATAAAATTTCTTTTCCAATTTCGAATATATAATATAAGAATTTTTTTTTTCTATTTCGAATACATAATTTTTTCTTCCCAACAAATTCGAAAACCTTTTCTATTTCGAATGATGTTTATGTTAATGTTTATATTAATATTAAAAAAGGAAGTTATGATTTCTTTTCTAAAAAATAGGGTCTAAAGAAGTAAATTTTAATTTTACTTATTTAAAATAGAGGAGCTAGATAAAAATAAATCGATTTAGAGCTCAATTCACATTCTCTTAAAATAAAAAACATTCTATTCCCGTGTATTCTATTTTGTCTCAAAAACATTGTAGCCATTAAATCTTCACAGGCTAATTCCGTGTTAAAAATAAAGGACTTCATGCTTGCTAACTGCCGAATTGATAAAAGTGCGAATGGAAACCAAGTTTAAGGTTCTGTAAAATTCATTATAAAAGCAAAGATAAATTGTTATTTCATTAAAAAATCACAATTAATCAAACAATTATCCATCCTTACCACTGTTCATATTCATAAGAGCATCAAGAATATTTGTATTCCACTATGCTCCACTCCTCAGGTCTTCGTAGAATGTCTTCGAAGTATTATGGATCAAAAAAAAAAAATTAGGGAAATAACGTACACATATAGAGAAAAAAGAGATGCAATCAAATTTTACATAAATCGAAGACAATACATAAAGAAGCGGGTGCAATAAACTGCAAAAACAAAGATAGAGAGAAGAAAAAAAAGACAGAGGAACAAAAATAAAGATAAAAGATAACATAAAAATATAAAATTTCTTTTCTATTTTGAATATGTAAATTTTTATTTTCTATTTTGAATACGTTAATATAAATATATAATTTTTTTTTTCTATTTTGAATATGTAAATTTGAATTCTTCTTTTCTACAAATTAGAAAACCTTTTTTATTTCGAATATGTTAAAGTTAATGTAAAAAAAAAGGAAGTTTTGACTTCTTTTCTAAAAAATAGGAACTAAAGAAGGAAGTTTGAATTTTAATTATTAAAATTGAGAAGCTCTAGAAAAATAGATAAATATGAATCGAGTGATTCTAGAGCTCCACCAAACTCCTGGGGGTTTTCCTTTATATATATAATAGATAGATATTGATAAGATCATGTTTCAAGGAAGATCAAAGGTGAATGATGAGACAAAGCAATATTGGACTTTAGTTCTTTAAAAAAAAAAAAAAGAAGAAAAGATTGGACCTTTTTCTTTTCTTTCTTTAGTTCTTGCTAGTTTTTATTTTTATTTTTGAAAAATATAATTGCACAATCTATACTATTATATAAAATCCGAAACATTAAAAGTTTGGTCAGTCGGTCGGTCGGTACGGTACCTGTTGATTTTACTTATTTACCCTTACTCAATTATATATAAAATCCATCCTACTAACTAATCAATTTCCTTTTCAAGTTAAATATATTATCTTTTCTATTCTTCAATAATTAAATAATTTCCTTTTTCAGGTAAAATACAATATCTTTTATATTTTATCTAACTAAAATTTCTCCTTTATTAATCAATTCTCTTTTCAAGTTAAAAATATTACCTTTTTTATTTTTCAATAATTTCCTTTTTCCGATAAAATACAATATCTTTTACATTTTATCTAAATAAAATTTCTCCTTTTTTTAAAAACACAACAAGCAATTTTATTTAATAAAACAACTTAATTATATTATAATTACTATTAACTAATCAATTACCTTTTTTAGTCAAAATACGTTACCTTTTTTTTTCCCTCTAACTAAAATATCTCTTTTTCCAATTATATCATGGACAATTATTTTTTCAGCCAAAACACGTTACCTTTTTTCTTTTCTCTTACTAAAACCTCTCTTTTCCAATTATATAATGGGAGTTTCTATTTAATAAAAATAAAATAATAATATTATAATACTAATAATTAACTTATTACCTTTTCAGCTAAAACGTATCATCTTTTCTATTTTTTCTAATTAAATTCCCTTTTTTCTTCTAGAAATAACACGGGAAACATTAATGTCTCATTTTCTAAAAACTATGAGCAATTTTATTTGGTAAAATAACATAATTAAATTATATTTACTATAAACTAATCAATTACCTTTTTCACATAAATCAATTTCTCCTGTTTTAAAAGACTACGAGTAATTTTGTTTAATAAAATAACATAATTACTATTAACTAATCAATTACCTTTTTCAGTCAAAACACATTACCTTTTTTTTTCAAACTAAAATATCTCTTTTTTTTATCACGGGCGATTGTATTTAATAAAAATAAAATAATAAAATAATTATACTAATAATTAATCGATTACCTTTTCAGCTAAAATGTATCATTTTTTTAATTTTTTCTAGTTAAATTCCTTTTTTTCTAGAAATATCACGGGCAACATTAATTTCTCATTTTCTAAAAATCATGAACAATTTTATTTAGTAAAATAATATAATTAAATTAAAATTACTATAAACTAATCAATTCCATTTTTCACATAAATCATGCCATCTTTTTAATTTTCACGTTACCTTTCTATTTTCTTTAACTAAAATCTCTCTTTTTCCAATTATATCACGGACGGTTATATTTAATACAATATCCTAATAATATTATAATATTAAGAGAATTTACCAAAAATACTAGGTTTAAAGTTTCTCTTTGCAAAAATACCATCTTCTTTAAGTAATTGCATAGTTACTATCTTAATTATAAAAATACTATCTTTCCTTTTCCAATCCAATTTTTAAATTTTTTTTTGAAAAAAAACTTTTTTAAAAAAATAATTCGGATGAACAGTAACATGCCACGTGGCTGACACGTGGCAGGTTACTGTTCATCGACCTTTTTTTTTAGGTGGGGTGATTTTGGTGGATTTGGGTTGCAAGGCCCCGCCAGGGGCCATATTCAACTGAATGCAATCACATGCAATTTTTTTTAAGGTTGGGTGATTTTGGTGGATTTGGGTTGCAAGGCCCCGCCAGGGGGCCATATTCAACTGAATGCAATCACATGTAACTTTTTTTTTAAGGTGCGGTGATTTTGATGGATTTGGGTTGCAAGGTCCCGCCAGGGGCCATATTCAACTGAATGTAACTGAATGCATCCACATGCAACTTTTTTTTTTTTAAGGTGGGGTGATTTTGGTGGATTTGGTTTGCATGGCCCTGCCAGGGTCCATATTAGTTCAACTTGGTTCATCTAAAAGAATAGTGATCGTTAGATATTTAGTAAATAGATAATAGCCGTTAGATCTAATAATAAAGAATATTCTATATTTAAATACCTCTTCTAAAGATCCAAGTTCGAATCCCGTCAACAACAAATTTACATTAAGATTTTATATTATTAGTTCTAATCAATACATATCATTTATTAAATAACTATTATTATTATTAATAATTTTATTAATTAATTACAAAATTAAATTATATCCATAATAAATTATTATACTCTATTTTATTTAATCATATAATTTTAAAAGTGTTTAAAAGTAACCCGTGCTTTGCACGGGCTAATAAATATTTTCATATTTATTAGTGTTTAAAATTCTAGAAAATTAGAAAAATCGATTGAGACGATATTAGAGCGTCACCTAAACTTCCGCTATCCTCCTTTATATATATTGATGATTGATATTGATGATTCATATAAATGCAATAACATTGATAAAAGAACATAAACGTGCAAAAGAAAGAACAAAACACCATATATTTGGCAATTTCTTTACAATGAAACATGATTATTATTCTAATGAGATGAGATTGATTATTTGATAGATTCGATAAATATGGTTGATAAAACATGATTATTTATAATTTTTATAAAAGATTTTGATACATGAAAATACTAATTTTTTACGTAATATCTATAAAATATGCCGCGTGAATATTATAATGTTGGATTATCTTATGTTGGAAATGCTCTGATATGAAACCGTGGGGGTGTTTGAGGGAACTTTTTTCCATAATAAGTCAACTTATTTTAAGACAAAGTTAGAGATTCCTAACTTTTTCTTGAAAAAAGTTAACTTTTCTTTTTTTGCAATTTATAGAATCTCAAACATACACTAAATACTTGTATTTAAAAAAAATTATCAAAATATGAAATTTTTACCCGAAAATAAATCCAAAAGAACTTATTTTAAGTCAGACCAAACAGGCCACATGTGTGTACAAGTTAAAACAAAATTCTACTATAAATTTAGAGTACTTCCTACGTTCGATATCAAACTAGCTGATAAAGCCGCCGCGAGTTAAAATATTTTTAAAAAAATTCAATACATTTACGTTATATTATAATATTAATATTAAATTTTAATAATTAAATAATCTTCTCTAATGAATCAATTTCTTGTTAAATACAATTCTTTCGATTGAGCCGCTCTCTCGTTAAAACCGAAATCCCAACTTTTTAACATATATTATAAAGATTACATGAGATTGTTCCTTTACTCATTGTTCTTTTATTATGTTAAGACATCAATTCTTTTCTTTTTAAATACGGTGACTTTTTTCATGATAATAGTATTTGATTTATGAATAAATTTTCCTAATATAAGTACAATTAACTTATATAAAAAATATATAATTACTTTCTATAAAATATTTAATTATATGTCTGCTCTATATATTCAAACACATATTCTAGTTCTAGTAGAACTTTTATTTATAAATTTTTTCTAAATTCAAACTCTTATTCTCTATAAATTCGAACTCCTATTCTGCTTCTAATAGAACTTTTAATCGCATGCCTTATAAATACTTATTATACTTCCAATAGAACTTCTAATCATATGTCTTTCCTATAAATTCGAACTCTTCTCCTTTATAAATTCGAACACCTATTCTATTTCTAATATGCTAATTGATATTTTCATATTTATTAGTATTTAAAATTCTAGAAAATTAGAAAAATCGATTGAGACGATATTAGAGCGCCACCTAAACTCCCGCTATCCTCCTTTATATATATACTAGTTGATAAAGCCGCGCTTCGCGGCGGCATTACAATATTTTTAAAAAAAATCAATATATTTACGTTATATTATAATATTAATATTAAATTTTAATAATTAAATAATCTTCTCTAATGAATCAATTTCTTGTTAAATACGATTCTTTCGATTGAGTCGCTCTCTCGTTAAAACCGAAATCCCAAATTTTTAACATATATTATAAAGACTTATATAATATTTTTTATCTATAAAAATGAACCGTAAAAATAAAAAAAATTATGACTTCAGTATCAAATTCTAATAGCTAATACAATCTTTTCTAGCAAGCCGTCTTCCCGTTAAATACGTTTCGAGCCGCTCTTATTTGAAACCGAAATTCTAACTTCATTATATAAAGTGAGTAAATTCAAATTTTTATATTTTTTAAACTTTCTAATATTTATGGAGTTTTAAAAGATGAAAATACATCTTATATATTCTATATATTATAGATATTCTTGTATTTATTTACAGTTTCCGCATGGAAATGTCTTTCTGTTATGTTAACATATCAAAAAAAAAATATGAAGACTTTTCGTTACGGGAATAATATTACATTTATGGATATATTTTTGTAATGCAAGTACAATTAACTTGTATAAAAAAGTTAAAATAATGCAAGTACAATTAACTTGTATAAGACGTCTTCACCGCCCTCGTATTCTACTTCCAATAAAACAATTTATTTTATGTATTAATTATATATTTAAACATCTTTTATATGGTCTTATCTAATGAACCGCTTTCTTATTAAACACAGTTATTACTAAAAATAAAGCTAGTACAATCCTAAAAATACAAAATAAAATCAAATCCTAAAAATAAAATAAATTTTATAACATCATATGATATTTTAATAGCTAGTACAATCTTTTATAGTGAGCCGTCTTCCCGTTAAACACGTTTCGAGCCGCTCTCGTTTGGGATCGAAATTCTAACTTCATTACATATTATTGATGTTACTTATCTTACACAACAATTTTTTTTCCTTAAAATCAAAACCTAAAAAATAGAGTGAATTCCAATTTATACTTTCTCTAGATTTTCTAAAAGTTTTGGCATTTTAGAAAATGAAAACACATCTTATTTTCTCTTTATATTATAGATACTCCTGTATTTATTTAGGATTCCTGCATGAGACTTTTACTCATTGTTCTTTTATTATGTTAACACATCAATTCTTTTCTTTTTAAATTCATTGACTTTTTTCATGACAATAGTATTGGATTTATGAATAAATTTTCCTAATATAAGTATAATTAACTTATATAAAATAATATATAATTTAAGAAGATCGTACTTTCTATAAAGTATTTAATTATATGTATGCTCTATATATTCAAACACCTATTCTAGTTCTAGTAGAACTTTTATTTATATATTTTTTCTATAAATTCGAACTCTCATTCACTATAAATTCGAACTCCTATTCTACTTCCAATAGAACTTTTAATCGTATGCCTTATAAATACTAATTATACTTCCAATAGAACTTCTAATCATATGTCTTCTCTATAAATTCGAACTTCTTCTTTATAATTGATATTTTTATATTTATTAGTGTTTAAAATTCTAGAAAATTAGAAAAATCGATTGAGACGATATTAGAGTTATTCAGTGCAATATGTGCAAGTCCATTGGCTTGTTAGCTGAGTGCTAGTCACATGTTAGGCAAGACCGTGGAGTTATACTTTTTGTGTGTAAAATAAAGTTTGCATATGGGATTTTGTTGACATCATATACCATGTTGGTTATATTGATGGCCATTTTTCCAGTTACATGGTTTTATTTTCTGTTTCGATAAGTGATTACAATTTTTATTTTTAAAAAAATTCAATACATTTATGTTATATTATAATATTAATATTAAATTTTAATAATTAAATAATCTTCTCTAATGAACCAATTTCTTGTTAAATACGATTCTGTCGATTGAGCCGCTCTCTCGTTAAAACCGAAATCCCAACTTTTTAACATATATTATAAAGACTTATATAATATTTTTTATCCGTAAAATCGAACCGTAAAAATAAAAAAAATTATGACTACAGTATCAAATTCTAATAGCTAATACAATCATTTCTAGGGAGCCCTCTTCCCGTTAAATACGTTTCGAGGAGTTCTTATTTGAAACTGAAATTCTAACTTCACTATATAAAGAGAGTAAATTCCAATTTTTATATTCTTTAAACTTTCTAATATTTATAGAGTTTTAAAAGATGAAAATACATCTTATATTTTCTGTATATTATAGATAAATTTGTATAAAAAAGTTAAAATAAAGGATTTTTAGGAAAAAAGATGTATAGTTTTAAAAAAATCCTATATAACGACTCCACCGTCCTCGTATTCTACTTACAATAAAACATTTTATTTTATGTATTATATATTTAAACACTTTTTATACGGTCTTATTTAATGAACCGCTTTCTTGTTAAACACGGTTATTACTATTGATTCGCTCTCTCGTTAAGACTAAAAACCTAACTTTTACATATATTACTTGTATGATAATGTTTATCCATAAAAATCAAATCCTAAAAATAAAATAAAATTTATAACATCAATATGGTATTTTAATAGCTAGTACAATCTTTTATAGCGAGCCGTCTTCCCGTTAAACATGTTTCGAGCCGCTCTCGTTTGGGATCGAAATTCCAACTTCATTACATATTATTGATGATACTTATCTTACACAACAATTTTTTTCCTTAAAATCAAAACCTAAAAAATAGAGTGAATTCCAATTTATACTTTCTCTAGACTTTCTAAATTTTTTGGAGTTTTAGAAAATGAAAACACATCTTATTTTCTCTTTATATTATAGATACTCCTGTATTTATTTAGGATTTTTGCATGAGATTGTTCTTTTATTATGCCAACACATCAATTCTTTTCTTTTTAAATACGGTGAATTATGTTAACACATCAATTCTTTTTTTAAAAAAAATACGGTGACTTTTTTTATGACAATAGTATTGGATTTATGAATAAATTTTCCTAATATAAGTATAATTAACTTATATAAAAAATATATAATTTAAGAAGATCGTACTTTTCTATAAAATATTTAATTATATTTCTGCTCTATATATTCAGACATCTATTCTACTTCTAGTAGAACGTTTATTTATATATTTTTTCGATAAATTCGAACTCCTATTCTACTTCCAATAGAACTTTTAATCGTATGCCTTATAAATACTTATTATACTTACAATAGAACTTCTAATCATATGTCTTCCCTATAAATTCGAACTCTATAAATTCGAACTCTTCTCCTTTATAAATTCGAACACCTATTCTACTTCTAATATGTTAATTGATATTTTTGTATTTATTAGTGTTTAAAATTTTAAAATTCTAGAAAATTAGAAAAATAGATTGAGACGATCTTAGAGCGCCACCTAAACTCCCGCTATCCTCCTTTATATATATATATTGATATTGATATTGATTGATGATTCTGAGCCTGATAGTGATAGTTATATGAAGCCTGCTTACCTTTTTCTTTTCTGTAAAGGAATAATAAATCCAACATAAGTACATTGTTCACAATGGAGTACAATTACTCCCCACAAGTAGTAGAAAATCCAATACACTAATGATAACAAGTACAAACAGTAACTTTTTATAAAGATTTCACCACTCAATAAAATACAGTTAAAGTATTACTATAACGAGTAGGTTAAATTATTTTATTTTACAATGACAATCTACATACATTATACGTACTAGTTAAAGAAACCACCGACCATTCCATCCCATCCCACAGATTTGAAGGTACAGTTTATTTGCTTAATGTACACAATTTCATCTTTACCATAAACTGTGTGCCTGGATCATTGGATTGACTCTTTCTCTTTATATACATAATAATAAAATAAAAATTATACTATTAAATTCTCGATCTCTCTCAATCTCTCTCTCTCAAGTCATCTCCTATTTTCTCTCTCCGGATCCATATATTTAGTCCTTATCTGACCCTCTGTCATTCTTTTTCTTTAATTCTTTAAAATACCCTCCTTTTCTTTCTTTTTTTAGAAAAACACCCACTTTTTTATTTTCCAAGATTTTAACCCCTCACTTCAGCCTGCTTTTCTTGAGGTAATCCTATTATTTCACTACTATTATTTATACAATTTTTACATTCTCATATTCACATTCTGTTCTCTTGCTGTTAGGTTTTTTATTTTACTTGGGTCAGTTTTTAACCCTTGCTTTTATTCTTTTCTTGATAAGTGAATACTGTACATTGATTTATACCAATACAATGGCCTGTCTGAACTATTCTATGTTTTGAATATTGTATTTCATGATTTGGGCTTGTTTTTATTTACATAAAGTTTGAGTCTTTTAGGGTTGTTTTTGTTTTCTTGGTGGTTCATGCAAGAAAAATAACAAGCTTTGTTTAGGCACTTTAGGTTGATAAAACTATAAATTTATTGATCAAGATTAAATCTTTGATATATACAGGCCTTTTCTTGAATTGGGTTGGACAGTAAAAGGAATTTGTTTTAAAAGATTAAATTTTTGCAATTAATAAAACAGTTCTTGGTGATAACAGAGGTTCGTCATCAGGGGAGGTTAGATTTCTAATGTTCTTGAATTGAGTTTTTGTTTAATGTGTTTATGGAAGTTACCTATAGGTGTTAATTATTTGAATATGAATTATGTGTGTGTATCCTGAGAAATTACATGTGTTTGATGTTGTCTTGAATGATAATCTGCAAAAAGTTGTATGTTCCCTCGTGTTTATTGAATTTTACAATGTTGATCAAGAAGAGTGTATTGTTTGGATATTTATACCTTGCCTGCCTGTTCTATTGATTCTTATATAATGATCTGATGTTTCGAAAGTGCTAGTGTGTGTGTGAGTGAATAGTTTTGTATTGTGTGCCTTAAGAGTATGGTTTAAAGATCTAAGATCATTCCTCAATTGTTGATTAATGTCTGAAAATTTTCTGAGAGTGGGAATCCTTTTAAAATAGTCACATTTGTTCTAATAGTTATGTATATTTAACAATAGTAACTGTTATCTGGATGTTTATGCTGTTTGATTGTTTGATAGACATTTCATCTATGATACAAATTTGTTATTATTGTTTCATCTTTTTTATTGATAAATCCCTCTTGTAAAAATTGTTTCCCCTTTCTATCTAGTTGACGTTTTAAAAGATATTGCATCATATTGTCCTGTAATCTCAGTATGTGAAATTTCTCCTTGATGTGCATTGTGGCAATGAAAGTTATTCAGTTTTTTGTTGGTTCTTTCAGGTTTTCATGGATACGACAGATCAGAAACCCATAGATACAGAAACTGTGATAAGCCTTTTGGATGAAGAACAAATCAAAAAGTTGCTTACACGTCGAAATCGTATAAATTCTCTGCAGTCTGGTGTAAGCCCCAAAGTAGATATCGATGTGAAGAACATGAAGGTCTATGTTTTCTCCTCTATATTTTTTACATTAATGAAATGATATTTCTAGAGTATGGTTCTCTTTTCCTCGTACTGGTTTATACTTTATAGCAGAGTATATTATGTATTTTTATTTTCTACATATGGCCTTCTCTGCAAAATTGTCAAGGTTTACTTTTTTAAAGATAGTTGTAGTATGTTTTACCCTGCTGTCTTCATATAAATTGACTGTTTTATGCTGCTGTCTTCTTAGGGATTGACTAGTAATTTCTTAGCTTCTGTTATTTTTAACATCACTTGTCAATTTTTCATGTCTTGTCATATACAAATCTTAAATTGATTGCTTGTACTTCATGCACTGACTAGCTTCTTAATAATCAATTTGCCTGTATGACCAAGTTATGTGATGTGATATCTTTGTATAGTGAAGTTTTACTTTGTGTTTTACCTTGTTGCGGGAGAAGTTTGTAACATCTAAACATGATTGCAGGATATGTCTTTGAAGAACACCCAAAAAAGTGCTAACAACATTGAGTGCTCCGGTAGTCCTGGAAACCGGAAGGTACAGATCTTACGTATGAAATAAATTTCTATATTAGAGTTCATTTTTATGAATGGTTCTTCGGAGTATCATACAATTTATTTCTCCCAGGACTGTACTTTCTTAATACTCATAATAGGCTGCTTTTTTATTTCCCTAATTAGATGCCAACTAGATGGAATCCTTTAGAGGCATGCAGGCCAGTTATTGATGAAGCTCCTGTATTTCGTCCTTCAGATGAGGTACTTCAGTCTGCATTTATAAGGCTCAGCTTTTTATATAATAAAAGAACTTTAATATCACTTAAAAACCATTTTAATCTTGCATTGTTTGTTTTTTAGGAGTTTCAAGATACCCTTGGTTACATTGCAAAGATACGCCCAATAGCTGAAGCATATGGTATATGTAGGATAGTTCCTCCTTCTTCGTGGAATCCTCCCTGCCCTCTTAAAGACAAGAGTGTATGGGAAAATGCTAAATTTTCAACGCGAATTCAGCAAGTTGACCTGCTTCAAAATAGGGAACCCATGAGGAAAAAAAGAAGCCGAAAGCGTAAACGGCGAAGTCTATTTGGAATGGGCAATAAAAGAAAACGTCCTAGTTCTGAAGCTTCTGAATCAACCATCTCTTCCGATGCGGAGGAGAAATTTGGTTTTCAGTCTGGATCAGATTTCACTTTTAAGGACTTCGAGATATATTCCGGTAACTTCAAGGAGTGTTATTTTGAGTCAAAGGATGAAGATATTCTTGATGAGAATGTTACTGGGACAAAGAAGAAATGGGAACCCTCAATTGAAGATATTGAGGGTGAATACTGGCGAATCATTGAGCAGCCATCTGATGAGGTCGAGGTATATTATGGAGCTGATTTGGAAACTGGAACATTTGGGAGTGGATTCCCTAAGATGTCACTTTCAGGGACTGAAGTAGAATCAAATCAGTACTTGTCTTCAGGCTGGAATTTAAATAACTTTGCCCGTCTACCTGGTTCAATACTTTGCCTTGAAAGCTGTGATATTTCTGGAGTTTTAGTTCCATGGCTATATGTTGGCATGTGCTTCTCGTCATTCTGCTGGGTAAGTTTTTTGAACTCTTAAGCATTGGTTTCCTATTCTAAAATATCTAAATATGTATTTTATTGAGGTGACGGACAGAATATTTAACGATGTCAAGAGAAAGCATTCCCTTGGGGGGTGGGGGCATTATAAACGATAATTGCATTTACATAATTTCAGTCTTCTAGGTAATGGAATTTGGTTTAATATTTGTTAGTTTCAATGTAAATTGTACTCCTAGCTCTATATGGCAGCTCCATCTAGTCACATGACACTATATTTTGTGAGTTGTAAAAACAGATCATTAGTTGTTTTTGGAGCTTATCTCTGACATATTTTCTTTCTTTTCTTTATTTCGGTTAGCATGTGGAGGACCATCATCTCTACTCCCTAAACTATCTACACTGGGGTGATCCTAAAATTTGGTATGGTATACCTGGAACCCATGCTTCTGCTCTAGAGGCTGCAATGAGAAAGCATCTTCCGGATTTGTTTGATGAACAACCAGGTCTACTTCATGAATTGGTGAGTTTTCAGAATTTATTACTTCTATACATTAAGTTGTTTTTAAGAAAGTGTAACTCTCTTTAAATGTAGACATTATATTGTATTTAAGAAAGTGTGTCCCAGATTTACGTGATAATCTACTTGACTTAAACTCGTCTCTTGTGTTATATGCTCATCTTCAATGTATAAAAGCCACCCTGCCTAGGTCACATGACCTCTTCCAAAATATGTAGTACAATATAGTTGTGGATTTTTTGTCCATTTTACCATGACTCTTAATTTCACTTCCATGTGTCGGACATGATATGTATTACGGACACCTGACAGTTCAGTTTGGGCTGACAATATGCAAAATTTTCATTGTACTGTTAAGTTCGACACTTGGACAAGTGATATGTTGACGACTTCCAGCCAAGTCCAGTGTGCATCGTTTTTTGTTCATCGCATATCATTCAATATTTTGTTAACTGTATCCTACTACCAACTCGCAGCGCACACAATCTATGTCAGTTCCTGATTGATTTTACACTGACATCCACAATCTTATTTGTATAGTGAATTGTTAGATTATTGTGTTTGCTTATAATTAGTGGGAAGCAACTTATAACAACAATTTAAGAACTTAAAATTAGTGGGAAGCAAGATCTGGTGGGATCTTATGCCCTTTTGCCTGTAGATAACTTTTCTTACTAACAGAATATATTAAATTAGAATGGTTAGTAGCACCAAACATCTTGTCTCCAACTTATTTGGTGTAGGTTCATAAATGTGATAAGGTTCTGATCTTTTGACAGGTTACTCAGCTGTCTCCTTCTGTACTAAAGTCTGAGGGTGTTCCAGTTTATCGAGTTGTTCAGCATTCTGGGGAGTTTGTTCTTACCTTCCCGAGGGCATACCATGCGGGATTCAATTGTGGCTTCAATTGTGCAGAGGCTGTCAATGTTGCTCCAATTGATTGGCTAGAGCATGGGCAATGTGCAGTGGAGCTCTACAGTGAACAACACCGCAAGACATCATTGTCTCATGACAAATTGCTATTAGAGTCAGCCAGGGAAGCCCTACGAGCGCTCTGGGAGCTATCAGTCTTGAACATTAAGAGTCCCAGAAATCTGGCTTGGAAAAGTGTATCTGGTCCGGAAGGAATACTTACCAACGCAATTAAGGTAACAATTATTAACACCATATTATGTTATGTTACTAGGGTGTTTATTTCTGATTCTTTTGCTCAAGAAAAATCAATATTATAATGTATAAATATAAAGGTCCTAAGCAATTCCATACTTTGCTTAGCTATTGAGACGGGCACTGATGCTCACCTAATTATGCATGTTTGAATATGTGCATATAAGATATCGAAAAGACATGAAAGTTTAAAACACTTCAGTCACCTGCAACATGCAGTTCGATTTATCGTAAACTTTTCTAATAATTGAACTGGTTTCTTACTTGGTTATTTTTATTTTATTACAGAAAAGGGTTGAGCTAGAGAAGAATAGAATTGAGCATCTTCCGGTCCATATAAAACCTCAAAAGATGGAAAAGGATATTGATTTGACAAATGAGAGAGAATGCTTTTCATGCTTCTATGATTTACACATGTCCTTCGCTCGCTGCAAGTGCTCCTCAGACCGTTTTGCATGTCTTAAGCATGCAAATATATTGTGCTCTTGTGAAGGGGACAACAGAATTGTTCTTTTGCGCTACACCATAGTGGAATTATACACTCTAGTTGAAGCATTGGAAGGGAAATTGGTTGCTCTAAAAGCATGGGCATCAGCAGATCTAGAATTGGTCTCAAAAAATGGTAAAAACAATATTTCTGTGAAACTTAATCCATGGGAGACTTCTAAAACCGGCCATTCGGATCCAAAACATTACCCCTCTTGTTCCCCAAAAACCGAAGAAGTCATATCTACTGATGAGCCTTCTAGTCATTTGCCTATGAATGTCTATACTGAAGATGTTCAGGTAGCCCATGAAGACGTCATAGAAATGCATGCACCTCAGAGTATGGAAGATGAGCAGAATGGAGATCTTTGCAAGGCTGATGATAATTTGGAGCATGTATATTCTATTGATTTGAATCATGATAGTATCTCTGATGAGCATGAAAGTATGTTGCAGCAACTATCTGATAGATGTGATAACAGTACCGCTGTAAAGGTAGATGAGACCTACAATAACATCTGTATGCCAGAGGCTGTTCACAGGTCAGATTTACGGAGAGAAGTGGAGGCCACACAGCATTGCAGTGACTCTGGTTCTTCTGTTTCCCATGTTAATTCGCGCAAACATTGTCATCATAGTCCTAAGCTGTTTGGTGTTGACCTTTCAATTAACGATCCAGAATCGCGTGCTCCATTACACAGCTCAAAGAAAAGTGAAGAGCTTGACAACGTGGATTGTAATGCATCTGAATCTGGCCAGAGTTATTCCTCACAAAACTTTTCCTATGCAGTTGATTCTTTAAATATAGGATCTGCAGTTTTCAGAAAATTTTGGAGCAGTAAGCAGATGATATTCCCAAAAGGTATGCTGTGCTAGGATGACATCCTTCTTTACAGAAAATTTCTTGTCCTGTTACTTCTAAGTTTGGAATAACCCTCCTTCCACTTTTCTCCTTTGTGACTTTGTCTATGGTCTAATAGTAGCTTATATTGGCAGGATACAGAAGCCGTGTCAAGTTCTTTAATGTGCTCAATCCAACAGAGATGAGTAGCTATATATCAGAAGTTCTGGATGCTGGATTTCTTGGACCTAAATTTCAGGTATTGTCACAGTTTTCAGTTTTGTTTGGTAAATAGAATCTACATTTTTGCTTGGTAGAGGATTTTTTAGCAATATTGCAGGTGCAATTTTTAACACAAGAAGTAAAGTTCTGTACAAAAGCTCAAGGATAAAATTCTAGTCTTTTTTCTTCCTTTTCCCAGTGTAGCAATATTCTGATCTAATTTTATTAACGATATTAAATTCAGGTTACACTAGAGGAGTCTCCAAATCAGTGCTTTACAGATGTCTCACCCCAGAGGTGCTGGGAACTGGTGTTGCATAGGCTAAACCAAGAAACAACTAGGCTCCAGGCCCTAGGGAATGCATTTCCCCCCTTGCGATTTCCACAAAACATTGATGGGCTGAAAATGTTTGGGTTTTACTCTCCATCCATCGTTAAGGTAATCACAATCACATTTACTGATTGTTGTATGATAGTAGGGTGAAATAGGACACTAAAATGTAATCTGTACATAACACCAATGTTCCTTTACTTTTAACGTGCTTGCATGGCTTTTAATTTCTGGAAGAAGGGAGTCAGATTCGAGTCTTCACTCCAGTACTAATTTTTTTAAAGCAACTATATGAGGCTTTTACCAATTCAAAATTTAAAGTTATGTGTTTAAACATGAAGATATGTTGGCAAATTAAACCATAAGATCCACTGCATTGAAATAACCCCACCTGGAACCCAAATTTTTGGATGATGTTAAAGCTTGCCATTATAAGTATGTTTCTAAGTGTCATTTTGTAGAAGTTTTTATATGGTTAGTAACAAAGTTGTGCTAATTGATTATTATGTTTTTAGGCTATTGAGAATCTTGATCCAGACCATCACTGCTTGGAGTACTGGAACAACAAGCTTTCAGTTGAGAAGATCCATAACCAAGCAGAGACGTCAGCTCATCCTAAAGTTGCTGAAAAGTACCCTTGTGGATCAAATTCCTCTGAAGGAGAAACGGCACCAGTAATATTTGAAAATATATTCACAACGAAGGAACAGGACCTCTCGATTGTACCCAATAAAACTGATTCACTTGATGAGGAGTCTACCAATAAATTACGGAGTTTGCTGAAAAAAGCAAATTCAGACGAGTTGAAAATACTTCACAGAATAATGTGCAGCGAGGCAGGAGGGCCTGAACGGAAAGTGGCACTCACTACATTGTCTGAGGAAATCTGGAGAACATGTAAATAACAAAATTTTGAGGTCCACTTATTCTTTGCAGAGTAGAAAATTTTCTTTATCATTAAGCTATTGCAGTATGCCATTCTTTCAGCGTTCAGTATCAGTTGGTAAGCTATCCTAAGCTTGTCCAAGCTGCCAAAATGATGCTAGCTAGTGATGTAGATTAGTCTTGATTTTATGGTAATTGATTAACACCAGTGTAGTCTTTTTTTTCTCAAAATTTTATCAAAGTTTTATTAGATATATACATATACATGCCTATATTAGATTTTTCTATAATTCTAATTTTCTTGACAAGGCTTTTTTAGAATATTTTCTTTACCTGAAACATATCCTCGACTATATGAACCTTGTCACCATGTCTTTTGTTACGGGGTCGTTTGGATCATGAGATTTGAACCAAGTTAACGGGAATGATAATAAAATTCGAATCCTTATTTTTTTTTTTGTTAAGTAAAAGTCGAATCCATTTTTCTTGTGCAATTTCATTCCCATTCCTTTTGACAGGGTTCCAATCCAAACGTTACTAAATGAAACACACATTGATAACTGAGTATCGAGGTTTTTGGGTAACATGTTTTTTTAATTAGTAATCTAATTGTTATGACTTCATAAAATAGATTTTTTTTTTTTGTTTGTTATATATAATAACATGATTATAGGCTGGCATTAATACCATCAGATTTAGATTCCATGTTGAAAATTTGATAATATTTTGGTAAACAAACCTTTGACTCCATGGTGAAAATTTGATAATATTTTGGTAAACCTTTGTCAAATTTATGATAGTACAGTCTGGTGTTCTTACAAAATATATTCAATTTACTCTCCCAAACTATATCTACTAGGACTGTAATATAGAAAGTGTACAAATCCTATACAAAGCAGCGAAATATGTTTGGCACTGTACGTACATCCAGCCCATCCATCCCCTTCCCACATTGTAACCAATATTATTCTAGTAAATATTAGGTTGAAAGCAAATTTCTCATGCAACCATGCATGCATTTCATGCTTACTTACATACACTTATGCACGTCCAAAAACTCACCATCTATCCATTTTTTAAGTTATAAAAACCTTAATTAATCATCTCTTTTCATCATTCTATTCATCATGGCTTTAATTAGTACTATTCTTCACTTCCTCATTTTTGCTGTCTTCCTTCTTTCTACTTTCCACTTCCCACCTGCTGCTTCTAGGGCAACCCTAGGCCTAAAGACCCAACCCAAACAACACCCCTTATCGGAATCTTCCATGAATCTCGATGTACAGATGCTTTTACCAGCACCATTGGCCGGAAACAAACCAATGCCAACAGAGTCACTGCTTCCTTCTTTTCCAACCTTTTTGAGGCCTATTACTTTTCCTTCTCCATTTGGAAGATTTAGGCCTGTTTTTCCATATCCAACTATTCCAAGGTTTCCTCCATTAATTCCACCTCATGATGATTCTAATTTGCCTAGTAAGCCCTCCGTTCCCTCGAATCAACCACTTCCTCCCTTAGTTACTTTGCCGGGCTCACCTCCTATTACGGAACTCCCATGAAGCTAGATTTACTATGAGCAATGATTGACCGATATCATGCATCTTGGTGCTTAATTTAGTTAAATATTATTACTTAGTTTATTGAAAATGTTGTGTTTAATTTCTTTATAACTCGCCAAGTTTTTATCTGTTGTCTTAGATCCAATCTAGCTATTTGATTTTCACATTGTAACTGCTAGCTGCATGCTCAGGCTTTTGATAATAAGACTAGATTAATACTAAATTGTGTTCGTCCTTAGCTCTAAGAGTTAAAAATTAACTAGAAAATTATAATGTGTGACATTTTTAAATATTGACCATACAACCAATTAAACAATAATCAAATTAACAGAGAATAACTTGTGATAAATTTCAGTTTCATAGTCGATCAACCAACCACAAATTACACACTATGCATGTAATCAAAATAAACAAGATAATGGTGAGGCTAACCATCATATATATAGATATTACAATCTTTAATTCCCAACAAGAAGAAGCTAGCCAGAGATTAGAAACACACACACACACACACACACACACACAGTTATTAAGGACTGGAGCATCACATAGCAAATTGCCAAGAAAACGAAAGTAAACGAGAAAGACAACTAAATGGATAGTACTTTGTTCTAGTTTTGTGGACCAGGTGGTGTCAACGAAGGCACATTAGTGGCGGGCATTCCTGGAACTTTAGTCCGTGGGAATGGAAATGGGAATGGGATGGGGATTGGAATGAAAAATTTCTTCTCAGCCAAGCTGGTTTTATCCGTTGCTTTAGTACTTTCAGTTCCGACCTTCAACTTCTCGGAATTTGCAGTTTGGTCCCCAGTTACCTTTGGGGTTTCATTCAGTTGACGAGCGGCTGATACGAAAGTGCTTGACATGAACAAACTTAACAATAACATGACACTGAAAATGGTTGTAGTTGAAGCCATTTTGTATGATATAGCTAGAGAATGAGGAGAAAGGGAGGGAGGGCTTGTAGTATAGAATTGGTAAATGTATGGCTTTAAATAGAGATGTTGCGCCACCTGCTACAAATTATTTAAACTTTTAGATCGATCTACTGTATTATTGTGATTTGTACGCCTAATATTAGTAATATATAGTACTTGGTAGGATGTACAAAATATTCTTCATGTCTGACTATATGAATTTTAAAATGCATGTCAAAATCCTTTACTGTAAATAATTGAGAGATACTAAGTTAGGATTTTGATACAGTGGCTACCTAGCTAGTTTGTCAAAATAAACTAATTATACTGATTTAAGCATGTAAGATGTTACAGGGGTAAGTGTAAACTTCATGAATAGTTAAATCTTCAGAAGGCTGCATGAGTTCCTGTCTAGGATGACCATCTTCGAAATGTTGCAGATAACCGCAAATTTAAAAAGAGCTTCACGTGCCCTTCAGTACTCCATAAAAAGTTTAAGCAATTCAAATAATTTGTGAACAATTTTTATCTAAGATTTGACAAGATAGATTTTATCCAGACTTTAATATATAATAAATTCGAAAACAAACATATTTTGCTTTTTGAATTGCACAAATATTCATCTTGATTTCGATTTTAATATATATCAAAGAAAAATAAAATTTAAATCATTGGTGGGTGATTCAGAGTATACATACCTTAAAATCTCTTTCATAATAAAAAATGATTATTCTATTCAAAAGGAGCTGTAAAAGAAAAATAAAGGAAAAGAAATCATTCTTATCATTTATTCATTTGTAGGTGTTAAAGGATGATCATTTTTTTTTATTTTATTTTTGGGATGATCATTCAATTCTGGTGTACTACAAACTACTACTACTTTGTACATTTTGGGATGATCAACAGCACACCACACTGATACAACAAACTACTACTTTGTACATTATTCAATAAAAAGGAGCTTGCCTTTCTGTCGATTATGCTGCATTGTCATTTCATAATATTAATCTTTCATTTCCAACGATAATACAATTACTGTTAAAATACCTTGACATGTTTTGCATGTAGATGTCAAACAGCACTTTGCATGTTAGAATGTTTTCTGGTGTGATAAATGATTTTACAAACTAAAATGCTAATTTAAACATATTGCAAATTTCGAATTATACAATTTTTGTTAGAACATATACATTAGCTATCCAAGTTGCAGAATTTGCATCGACGAAGTGTATCGAATTCACCACAAGAAATTCCGGTACTTGACAAAAAATTCCATCGATTAAAGCTAAATTCCGTAGATAAATTAAACTATAATGATAATCCCGACGCAAGAAACGAAGGCTTACTGATAGGACTCTATCCTACAATTGTTAAATAATCGATTCTTAGAGGGAATCAGGCTCAAATTCGTAGAGTGGATTATTCTCAAAAAAATTCGTAGAGTGAAAAAAGTTCTGCGTGATAGCCATCCTTCAGGATCTTCACCAGAAAATCGAGGAAAATTGATACGCAAAATTTTCTTCTGAATACCAGTACCACCCGGATTAGGTTCACCTTGAGGCACTCGCTGATTTGGTTGTGGTTCAGAAGGTGTAACACTAGAGAGTTTTTGAAGGGCAACAACGATCATCTGATTGGTTTCCTGTTGAAGTTTTCGATCTTAAACCAATTGGTTCATACTAGTCACCAACAAACTCACCTGTTCAGTAAGAGATGCAACGCGCTCTTCCACATCCTTCATAGTCATGGTAAACAAAAAAACAAGATCTGGAAAAGAAAATAGATCGGTGATGGAAGGCAAGAAAAAAAAATTGGCTCTGGATACCAGATGATAGGACTCTGTCCTACAATTGTTAAATAATCGATTCTTAGAGGGAATCAGGCTCAAATTCATAGAGTGAATTATTCTCAAAAGAATTCGTAGAGTGAATTATTCTCAAAATTAGGTTTATTCATTCAATGCCGAAGATAATAAGATTCCTTATATAGGAACAGATTACATAGTATGATAGAAGTTTCCATATATTGGGAACTTATAATCAGTAACTCTAAATAAGCAAGACACTTAAATATAGTATACTTCTATTCTATATAGATATAAAATAATAGAGAGATATAGATCCTAACACTTACCAACTGTATTTACTTTAAGTTGAGGTTCATAGATGCCACCAACGACACTTTGCGATGGATTTTTATTTCCGAATTATCTGTATTTATATTATGTTGCGATTATTAACATGTAATTACACATTTTTCTAGATTGCAATTTTTTGTCACAATTCCGTCTTGAAAGCTTCTTTTTTGTTACAATTTCGTTAATAATGTCTTTCAGAATATTGTCGACAATGGCATACCAATATCACTTTTTTTGGATCCTGTTATAATGCTTGTTCTCAATTGAAATTTAATCTTAATTTACAATCTGTTAACATATTATTAATGATGTAATACAAAAAGTTACCGTATTTTATTCATATTAATAAAATAAGGATAATTTTCTTATTATATTAGTTATTTGTATTATTGATTATATTTTGGCTACATAAACAACCATTACAATGTGAATGAATTAAGACTTATGTGATTGAATAAAAAAAGAATTTGTGATTATTTAATTATTAAATTAGAACTTAGATTATTAACAAAAATGACGATGAGGCAAAATCAAAACAACGATGATAATGGGTTTGTGGGAGAGACTGTCTCAAACCAACGACTTACAACAAGCTCAAATGATCATTTTTTGATTGAAAATGGCGATGACGATTTACAACATGAACGAGACAGGCCAGGCCGATTGTTTTTCGACGGAAAAGAACGACGACGACAATGATCCCGATGATCATTTCTCGATTGGAAACGACAATACGACCGACAACAGGTTCTCTATTGGAAATGAAGATGACTAGTTTCAAGATTACTTTTAGATTTTCTTATTATTTTACAAACTCTCGATACTTATTGTTTTTATTACTTCATGACGTTGAGGAGGATGTTAACATGTTACTAGTGATGTAATATGGAAGTTTACCATAAATATATGGAAGTTTACCATAATTATTATAATTAGAATAGAGATTTTTTTTCTTTTTTATATTAATAACTTTTATTATTGATCAGGCGTTGTTTATATAAATGATTTGTAAAAAAATTAAGACTTATTCTTTTATTTTATTTTTTTTGCTAAATAAACTCACACACACCCTTGACCTCCTCCAAAGGAGGCAAGAACTTAACCATTGCACCAATCCTTTGTTGACAAATTAAGACTTATTCTTTAACGATTGAATAAGAACAGGACTTGCAATTATTTATCACAATCACATAACAGAAGTGTAGCAAAAGTAAAATATGCATTTTTAATATCTAACACTTTTGCCAAAAATCATGCTTAAGTATACATCAGAAAAAAGGAATACAAGTTCTTGATACAAGCTAATAGTTATAACATAATAGTATGACATGGGAGGAATTCTAATGTGAATTGAGATTACAACAGATGGTGAAAAAACAACTCTAGAACGAAAGTATGATCATGTCGAGAATCGCGTGATCATGTCAAAACAGAAAATATATTAGTAGATGTTAAGCATGCTCATGTTGGTAGATTGCCTGATCATGTTAAAATTAAAAAATACAACAATGGTTTGTTGGGATCAAGAACGAAGCATACTCAAGTCTACATGATCAGACTACTTTATAATAAATATTTAGTTTTACTTAAAATTTAAGAATTAAAATAACTTGTATAGTATCATAAAGAATCACATAAATCTATTGAGCAATTGTATTTATTATTTTAAAAGTTGTATCAATGATGAATGAGAAGTAATACAATATTAATTTTATTAAAAAATAGAGATAAAAAAAACATCAATATATATATATATATATAATTAAATATTTTATAGAAAATACGATCTTCTTAAATTATATATTTTTTATATAATTTAATTATACTTATATTAAGAAAAGGCGCTCTAATATCGTGTCAATCGATTTTTCTAATTTTCTAGAATTTTAAACACTAATATAAAGGAGGATAGCGGGAGTTTAGGTGACGCTCTAATATCGTGTCAATCGATTTTTCTAATTTTCTAGATAAATAAGATAAAAGAAAAGGTTTAATAAATTTATTCCACCTCACAGTCGAAAATCTTTAGGTCTCCTATGCTGAATTTTAGATTGTGGGTGGGAATTGGAGGGGGCGAAAACGGATTGATCTCTGAAATAGGAGGTGGGAAAGGAATCACAGGCGGGAATGGAAGGCTTGGAAGTGGTGGAATTGGGAATGGAAATATCAAATATTGGAGGAAGTGGCGGGAATGGGAATGACTAGAAACCTTTTCCCCGTTCACGGCTATTCTCCTGGTCAGTTTCCGCAATGTGTGAGAATTGAGATCACTACAGTGTTATCAGTAGGGGGATTGAAAATTGTGCATTTGACTTCATTATTATGCATTGTAATGTTCCATGTTTGAAGGTATGCACATCCACCCTTTGCTTCAAGGATAACGCAGGCCAGGTTTTTTTTCAATATGGTCAGTTACAGGAATTTAAATTCTTACGCATGCAGTATCTCCACCAGGATTTAAACCCTCAAATTCCAGTAAACTAGTAGTTAAAAGGCTAAAAGCCTATGCTAACCCAAGTTGTGTACCACGTAGTTCTAATAAATCAGTAAATACGAACGACCTCTTGGGTAAATTAAACTTTGTGGTGTCATAAATCTTATCATATGTTATTCACTTTTAGCGTTTTGCAGCTTCTTACAATTTTCATATCACATTGGAAAGACTAAGCTTAACTTATTTTTTAGCAAACTACCCTCTAAAGATTGGCTTCTATTAGAAGCTGGAAACGAAAAAAATGAATGCCAATGTACACAATCTCAAAGTATATGATTAGTCGTGCTATCAATTATTATGCTTTTATTGTTAGTATCGTTTTGTGGAAAGGTGGAAGTATGATGTATCATGTTGCGAACTCTGCCAAAAAACTCAGATACAAAGGCTGAATTTTGTACAGTGGGTGTAAGAAAACTTAGAAAGGAAGATGAACGGGTATCAAGTTAATACACGGAATGAACAGAGCACTGACAATATTAAAAAGTTGTATTCATAACAATTTGAATTAGAAGTACAATTTTCAATTTATATAGAAATAGAGATGTTCAATCAAGCACCAAGTATCTTCTGTCTTACAATTTATAAGATATAAAAGGTGATATGCAACATAAAGAACATATAATTACACATAGCAAAAAAAAACATAGAATTACTGTGAAACTTATTATTTTTATTTATAAATTATATTACCACCTCACAGTCAAATATCTTTAAGGCTAATTTTAGACAGTGGGAACCGGAGGAGGCGGAACCGGATTGACCACGGGAATGGGAGGTGGAAATGGAATCACGCCTGGAAGTGGTGGAACTGGGAACTCCTCCGTAACCGGATTGACCACAGGAATGGGAGGTGGAAATGGAATCACGCCTGGAAGTGGTGGAACTGGGAACTCCTCCGTAACCGGATTGACCACAGGAATGGGAGGTGGAAATGGAATCACGCCTGGAAGTGGTGGAACTGGGAACTCCTCCGTAACCGGATTGACCACAGGAATGGGAGGTGGAAATGGAATCACGCCTGGAAGTGGTGGAACTGGGAACTCCTCCGTAACCGGATTGACCACAGGAATGGGAGGTGGAAATGGAATCACGCCTGGAAGTGGTGGAACTGGGAACTCCTCCGTAACCGGATTGACCACAGGAATGGGAGGTGGAAATGGAATCACGCCTGGAAGTGGTGGAACTGGGACCTCCTCCGGAACCGGATTGACCACAGGAATGGGAGGTGGAAATGGAATCACGCCTGGAAGTGGTGGAACTGGGAACTCCTCCGTAACCGGATTGACCACGGGAATGGGAGGTGGAAATGGAATCACGCTTGGAAGTGGTGGAACTGGGAACTCCTCCGGAACCGGATTGACCACAGGAATGGGAGGTGGAAATGGAATCACGCTTGGAAGTGGTGGAAATGGGAATGGAAATTTCGGCAATGGTGGGAAAGGAATCACGCTTGGAAGTGGTGGCAAAGGGAATGGAAAGGCAAAAGGTGGTGCTCCAGGGAATGACCATGAAAAACTCCTGTCAGGATTATTTATATTTCCAATTTCCCCCTTGGCATTCTCCACTATGGCACTTTCGCCACTAGAAACATCTGGTTTTTCATTAAGTGGACGAGTCTCGCCTAGAAATGTTAGGCACATAAGTGAGATCACCAAGAACATTACTCTGGAAGCCATTTTCTACCGGGCTGTGGGTTTAAGAGGTGAATGCAAATTGTGAGTTTGACATGTGTGTCATGCGATTTATATAGAGCTGGTCAGTTTGAGCAGATAATTCAGTATCAGCTTAATCAGTTAACAAGAGATTTATAAAATATTTGTACTTAATGCATGATATCGTAACTGAATAATCCCTATGTGGTAATGATAAGATAAATAAATCAAGGGGAAGATGATATCAATACTATATAGTTAATGTCTTGAATGGTAGGATATTAAGGAAATGGATTTCTTCAGTTACAGATGTATGCATATTTGCCAATATTAACAAAGATACTGCAAGATAATAACTGCTAATCAAATACAGTAATTTGGTATCTTCACAACAAAAGTACAAGATTGAAAGAATAAAGAAAAATTAGCAATAGGAATATCAGTTGTTAGTAAATAGTACTGTTATATGCAAATTTCCAATGACTGATACAGGAAATTTAAGAACGTGGCCTTGATTACAAAATAGCTCAAAAATGTTGTTTTAAGATGAAAGGATTTTATTGATGCTAAGGCATTTGTGATTGGTGAGTTCACTAGGTTGAAGATGGTCGTTTGGCTAGCATGAGTTTCTAGATATTTGTACATTTTATATATGTGTTCTCAGTATGTTGGTTTGTGTTAAATTTAAAAAGTGAAACAAGCCATTTGATAAATTAAGATCAAAAGGCTGACGAAATTTAATGTTTTTCCCAGTCTGTCATTTAAATTTAGCCTGTTTCACAGAAACATTTGTTTTCATCATCCTTGCTTAAGATACCTGTTTTGCCTGTCTGCATCTAAAAATTATGTTGCTGGAGATATCTGTTTTCAAACTAGTAAAGCCTTGGTTGAGATTATTATAACATAGTGTTTCTGGAGAATTCTTTTTTCAAGCTAGTAATAAAAACGAAATTGTTCTTGGTTGCATAAAGTATCAATGACAAAGGATCATATCGATTAAGGGACAGAGTAATACAGGACTCGAAAGATTATATTCTCCTGCAATGATGCAGTCGGCCAAATGATTATCAAAGGTTTATATGACATGCCAAAAAAAGTACTAGTTATATTTAATTTCTGTGAACTTCCTGCTGAAGAGCTGTAGAATATTCTCAAGCCAAGACCTTCAACAACCTGGACTCGGCAGCAAGAGTTAACTCTGTCTCTAAACTCTAGTAGTCTAGTTCTTCATATAGAGTTCTCTATTGAAGTTTGGTAATCATTCAAATGCATAAAGTTTCGTAGAACTTCGGAAAAATGATAATCAATTGAGCTTGTATTCTCTAGCAATGAAGAACTGTTATTAAAGGTTCGACTTGATAGTTTTCTAGCAGAGATGAAGAAGATGACAGATTTTTACAAAATTAGAGTGATAGCCTATGCATTATGAGTAAGCCATGCAATTATCATGTTAAGCCAGTCTCTCACAATTCAGATTCGGCTTCATTATTTTGCATTATTATGTTCCTTGTTAATACACCGAATGAAAAGAGCATTGATAATATCAAAAGTTGCAACCGTGACAATCCGAATAAGAAGCACAATATTCATTTTATATAAAGAGGAGATGTTCAATCAAGCAATACATTTTAACATTATCTTCTCTCTTACAATGAATACGATAAAAATGGTAATATGCAACATAAGGAGCATAAAATTACTGTAAAACTTTTTTTTTTTTTTTTTTATAAAACATTCTACCACCTCTCAGTCAAAAATCTTTAAGGCTCCTATGCTGAATTTTAGACAGTGGGAACCGGAGGAGGCGGAACCGGATTGACCTCAGGAATGGGAGGTGGAAATGGAATCACGCCTGGAAGTGGTGGAAATGGGAATGGAAATTTAGGCAATGGTGGGAAAGGAATCACGCTTGGAAGTGGTGGCAAAGGGAATGGAAACGCAAAAGGTGGTGCTCCAGGGAATGACCATGAAAAACTCCAGTCAGGATTATTTATATTTCCAATTTCCCCCTTGGCATTCTCCACTATGGCACTTTCGCCACTAGAAACATCTGGTTTTTCATTAAGTGGACGAGTCTCTCCCAGAAGTGTCAGGCACATAAGTGAGATGACCAAGACAATTACTTTGGAAGCCATTTTCTATCGGGCTGTGTGTTTGAGGAGATGAATGCAAACTGTGGGTTTGATGCAAGGCATGCATGTGCATGGGTTTATATAGAAGCTGGTTGAAGTGATGTAATCAATTTTAAAGATAATTCAATATCAGCTTAGTTAACGCATATAATTAACGAGAGATTGGTCATACTTAATGCATGATATTGTAACTGAAATTCTGAAATTACCTATCTGGTAATGATATCAAAATACTGTATAGTTAAAAGCATGAATGGTAGGATAATTAGGAATTGTATAGTTTAAGTTTATTCTGACAATTATTTTATTCAGTTACAAATATACACATTATGAACTGCCAATATTAAAAAAGATATTAACTGCTAATCAAATGATTGAGATACACTGGAAAATATAGTGTAATATTAAATTACTTGTACCCCATTTTAGGCTTCATCTCAGCACTTTACTAATTAGAATTGTATGGCTTATATCTTCAGTTACATAATAGAGTACAAAAAATCAACTAGCAATATTAACAAGATCTTGCAACACTTTAATAAAACTTAAAATTACATAATCATTGATCAAATACCAAATCTACACAAACTTACACTCACCATTTACATCACAAAGAAGAAAAAATTAGGTATTTTTCACAACAAAATTACAAGAATGAAGTAATTTTTTTAAAAAAAAATAGCAGCAGGAATATCAGCTGTTAGTACTGTTATATGTAGTTTTTCCCATGACCGATACAGGAAAGTTAACAACGTGCTCCTGATTACAAAATATCCCAAAAACTGAAGTTTTAAGATAAATGGATTTAAGTAATGTTGAGGCATTTTGTGACGTTAAGGCATTTGTGATTGGTGCGTTCAGTAGGTTGAAGATTGTAGTTTGGCTCGCATGAGTTTCCAGTTATTTTTACATTTTAGATATTTGTTATCAGTATGTTAGTTTGTGTTAAATTTATAAAGTGAAGCAAGCAATTTGGTAAAATAAGATCAAAAGGCTGACAACATATTATGGGCCTGTTTGTTTTAGCTTTTTTACTGTTGACTTATGGCTTATAAGGCCATAAGTCTTTATGGGGGATGTTTGCCAAAATAAGTTTTAGCTAAACTTATGACTTATAAGTTCATAAGTTGAATGTTAGGACTTATAACTTATAACTTATTCTCGATATACGTAATATATAATATTCCTCAAATCTTCAAAACCATATATCTCTCGATCCATTCATTAGAAAATTGATATGTATATATCAAATTTCCTTATTCATCGAGATCTATCCATTGATATCCATTGTTATATATAAAAAAACAAGTATTTTGAAAATTATAAAAAAAAAGTTAACTTATAAGTTCTGATTTACCCAAACTGATTATAAGTTCTGATTTACCAAACACTCTAATCTCTACTCTACTTATCACTTATATGACATAAGTGCTTATAAGTCATAAGCTACTCATTTTAAGATACCCCAAACATACACTATGTTTTTCCCGGTCCGTCATCTACTTTAGTCCGTTTCTGAGAAACATTTGTTTTCATCTGTTTATGTTAAGATTAATCCAACGTTATGTTGCTAGAGATATCTGTTCTCAAACTAGTAAACCCTTGGTTGAGATTATTCTAACATTATGTTGCTGGAGATATCTTTTTTCAAAAATAACAATGAGGCTGTTCTTGGTTGCAAAAAGTATCAATGATTAAGGATGATCATATCGATTAAGGGACAGAGTAAAACAGGACTCGAAAGATTATATTTTCTTGCAACGATGCACTCGGCCAAATGATATGTCAAAAAAGCAAATCATGCTTTCAACATTATTTCAAATACAAGCGAGTGAGGTCATTTCAAAATTTAATGGCTTATAATCCCTCGAAGCAGATTTCAATCATCTTATTGTACATTTCTACTATTTTTCACTGGCTATTAGAATCTCATTAGAAGTGAACTAAAAGATGACTGGAATGTGGATATATGAGATAGTAGACCTTTAAAGGGGCCAAGGGGGTACTTATGCAAGTTCTCTGTAAGATTTCTGACACTAATTGCTTCAAATAATTCTTCTAACCAGCTGACTATATATTTTCTCTGTTTTGATATTCAACCCGATTCTAATGAAGATTTCACATCAAGAAATACACCAACCCTGCCGCCATGTCCCATTAGTTGCAGGTGCAGTGCACGCTTGCAAGCTTGTATTACTTATCAAATTATTGAACTTGCAAGAACTCGTTGCGTAGGCTTGTGTTTCATGTTTGTATTGATAGATAAACATTGATAGATATATTTATATATATATAAACATTGACAGATAATATTAAGAAGTTGCATTCATGAGAATCCGTATAAGAAGCACAACATCCATTTTATTTAGAAATGGAGATGTTCAATCAAGCAATACATTATGACATTATCTTCTCTCTTGCTATAGAAGATGGTGATATGCAACATAAAGAACATAGACATCTGTGAATCTTATTACTTCTATTTAATATATTTTCTACCACCTCACAGTCAAAAAGCTTTAAGGCTCCTATGCTGAATTTTAAACAGTGGGAACCGGAGGAGGCGGAACCGGAATGACCCCAGGAATTGGAGGTGGAAAAGGGATCACGCCTGGAAGTGGTGGAAGTGGGAATGGAAATTTAGGCAATGGTGGCAATGGAAATATTGAAGGAAGTGGTGGCAAAGGGAACGGAAATGCAAAAGGTGGTGCTCCAGGGAATGAAAAACTCCAGTCAGGATTATTAATATTTTCAATCTCCACCTTGGCATTCGCCACTATGGCACTTTCGCCACTAGAAACATCTGATTTTTCATGAAGTGGACGAGTCTCGCCGAGAAATGTCAGGCACATAAGCGAGATTGCCAAGAACATTACTTTGGAAGCCATTTTTCTATCGGGCTGTGGCCTGTGTGTCTGAGAGGTGAATGCAAACTGTGAGTTGATGCAAAGCATGCATGTGCGTGGGGTTTATATAGAACTGGTTGAAGTGAAGTAAGTCAGGTTGAGAAGATAACACAATCAATTCATTCATATACGTAATTAAGAAGAGATTTGTCAAATATTTAAACTTAATGCATGATTTTGTAACTGAAATTATAACAATCCTAAACTGATACTGATATGATAAAAATTTGGTAGGAGATTACCAATACTTTTAAATAAAAATCGTGAAAGGTACGATTATTAGGAATTGTATAGTTTAAAAATTATTCTGACAAGTTTCTTCAGTTACAGATGTACACATAATGAACTGCCAATTTAAAAAAGATATTGCGGATTATGAGCTGCCAATATTAACAAAGATATTGCAAATTTGAACTGTCATTCAAATGCTTGAGATATGGTTTCACAACTGGAAAAGATAGTGAAATGTTATTAAATGGCTGCAGCTCTGTACTGATCAGGAATTGTAAGGTTTAGACTTTAGCAATACTATTACATCTTCAAGTTCTTGCAAAATATTATTTGCTATTCAAATGTTATGTTTTCAAAGTATAAGAAGATAATGTAGCACTTGATGTTCATAAGCATAATTAATAGTCTGGATCAAAAATATGAAACTTGAGAAATATATACTCAGTAAAAGTTAAATTATCATTGATCGTATACTATATCTACACAAACTTACACTCACCATTTACATACAAAGAATAAATAATTAGGTATTCTTCGCGACAAAATTACAAGATTGAAGTAACCAAGGAAAAAATTATAGCAGCAGGGATATCAGCTTTTAGTACTGTTATATGAAACTTTACCAATGACTGATACAGGAAAGTTAACAACGTGCCCCTGATTGCCAAAGAGTCCGATTCTTCCAAAGCTTGCAATAGTGCTGTTTATTGTGGCATTAATGTACACTGTCAGAACCTGTTTTTCTCCAGTAGCAATGAAAAAATGTCTAGGCTCTACACTGAGAGAAGCTCCGTAAGGAGCACTCCAACCAACACTATAAGTCTCATCCCCGGCAATGTTGATCACTGTTCTTTGGACCATTCTAGATTGGTTGAGTCTTGCAATTGTGATAGAAGGCAAATTCAGGTCTATCCCCGTTGTCATTGTGGACATACCACAGCTCTGCCCAGTATAATTCAGAACTACTGGTGCAGACCCATTTATGCCGCATAGGAATGACATATAATCATTGTAAGCTGCAATGGACGAAAGAAGAAATTAAAATTTAAAATATATAGATATAAGGAAAGAGGGTTTAAAAGATTCGGGAGAATGCAGAAGTCGTATCTTTCTTGTTCAAATTTGTCTGTGTAAGATGTTCTAAGGTTTTTATTGTGTGAATGATGTACCCTATTTAAGCTGTCCGCAGTATTTTTGAAAGAGATATTGGTCTTTATCTAATAGAAGAGAAACAGTTTTAAGAGCAGAGACTGTTCATCTTAGGTCCTTGAGTCTTTTTTTTTTCCTTTTTGGGCAGGGGGGGGATGTCATAATGTTAGTAACTACTGTCGAGAAGGGAATATTAGGGGTCTTTAATCTTTTCGATTAAAATTCTAGAAACAAATATAGCCTATAGGATGTTGCAAACTTTAGATAAATCCTAGCATTCTGAAGCAGAAAGATTACCCAAATCGAAAATAAGTCCAGGATTTAGTGCTGCAGTTGCATTCACAAACCCACTCCCCATGTCAAATGGTGTTGCAGGGGACTGGCTCAGATCTGGGTTGGCATAAGTTCGCTGGGCCATTATAGGCCCACCATTTCTGTCAGACAAAGAAGCTGTCGTTGATAATGCCGATGCTATAGCTGACGGACTGAAGCTGGGATATTTCTTCTTGATCAAGGCTGCAAGGCCTGTGACATGAGGAGCAGCCATGCTTGTCCCAGACATCATTGCGAAGTTCTCCCCTACAAAAGTTATAGCATCATTTAGAATAACTAAAATCATGCTAGATCACTGTTACCCCCTGTGTTCTACAAATGTTCCAAAATTTACAAGCTTCCAGGACCATTTTTGTTTTCTTTGTGTTTTCTACAAGTGTTCAGTTTGGTACTTGTGACATAACATTAAATTTGCAGTTATCTTTTCTTTTCGCCAAGTTGATTGTGACTCTCAGAAACATCATAAAATATGTCTTATGAGAAGGAAACAAAGTTGGACTGTTTTGAAAACATGTAAGCACACGTGACTAGTTTTGTGGAGACGGAGTAAATGGGGACTCGTAAACGGTGTTTTAATACTGTCTCAAGCTTACCTAAAAATTCAACTGAGTCAGTGCCACCAGAACTCCAAGCAGCCCAGATAAAATTTCCTGGTGCGACCAGATTAGGTTTTAGTATGTCAGCATCATCAAGGAAACTGTCTTCTGGATCTGGTCCTCTAGCAGAATAATACATGATTTTTGGAGCAGAACTGCTGAAATTTGCTGTCACTCCACCTGTAATGCGTGCAACTGCTCCAAATTTAACAATCTGATTTGTATCCCCACCTCTTTCCAAGGAAGAATTATAGTATCGAAGTAAGATCTGCCAATAAAATCATGAAATTTTAAGTAAAAGGATAATAAATATGTCCACTAAAATTCAAACTAAACTATGGAATTTTCAGAAAAGAAAAGTCTTGAACAGCTGCAAGACTTCAAGAATGAACACTTTAAAATATATATAAATATATACCAACCTTGGAGTCTTCAGGAGTAGGAATTATAATTCCAGGCAATTCCATTGGTATCGGATTAAGCTGATAGCCGATAACAAATGGATCCATGTAAAAGACAACACCGATCGCATTGAGGTTTTTTGCCGTTTCTAAAGCTTGTTTGATGGTAGACAGCCCAAGCACAAAACGGATTGAATAGCTACAGATTAAGAGATTTCCGTGGATAAGATCTTGATTCAAACTAGTGGGGTCCTGGCATTCACCCGCATACATATCATCTGCAGCTGTTGTGCCATTTAGAGCATGAATAGCAGAAACCATTGCGTACATTGTATTGTTATCTGTCCCAGCTGAGAAACGATAAAAAAAAGCACAACACAGTTAATCGTTCACTTCTTTGCAAACATGAGGAATACATTGACAACAAGATGATATTGTGAACTAATTTTTATCTTAAGAATAAGGATGATGCATGTTAATACCACTCCTGAACAGCATTCGAAAAACAAAATAATAACAATCGTGCTTTGTGAAATTTTGTTTCCGCGTTTACATCTTTTATCTCCTAAATTGTTGCATGCTACATCAACAAAAGAGAAATTGTCTAGCCAATTAGGGAGAAGTATAATCTTACGTGCAAGTCCCACTCCAGCAATGGTAATGTTATTTCCAAGGATAATGGAGTTACTATATACTCTATCATGGGCAGCAGCACCAACGGTGTAGATCCATGGACTGAAAGAAGATATACTCTTAGGCGATGGTCCAGTATTTCCTGCTGCTTGTACAACAAAAACACCAGCTTTTACTGCTGACAGTAACGCCATGTCTATCGGATTAAAAAAAGTTGCGATTCCGGGAGGGCGCCGGTTGGGAGTGATTGACAAGCTTATTATGTCTACTCCATCCAGAGCTGCCTGTGAGTGCAAAAGATGACCTAGTCAAAAGTAGTTCATGAACAAGTGAAAAAATACGGCACATCTGACTCGAGATAACAAGAAATTGTTATCAATTTTTTATTAACTGATAAGTTTATTAAGAAAAACGGCATAAGCTACAGGATTGATAAAAAATTCCTGTGTGGTTTCTTATTAGCTTGTAGCAGCTGTTAAGTTGAGGTTAGAGCCGGTCCACCCCCCCCCCCCTCTCTCTAGATAACAAAATTGTTACCATGCAAAATGCCTGCCTTTATAAACACTATGAAACTTAGGGAAGAGGGAGAATTAACAAGAGGAGGCATGCATAACCCCCTTTCTCTGTTTTATAAAAATTTACTATGCTATATATATAGTATGGCCTTGTGCTCAAAATCATAACAGCCTTTAGGTTGTGATATGGTAATTGGCTGAAATAGTAGAAGTCTATCATCAACCTGTTTAGACATGAACCATGAATGTGCAAAAAAAGATATTCTGCAAAGTGCAAAGAATGCTACAAACGGTACCTGGTCTATGGCAGCAACAACATCTGCAGCAAACCCTCCAAAACTCTTATATAGGGCCTTGTAAACAGCAATGCTAGCAGATAGTAAAAAAAAATAGTTAAGGCAATTATTACCAGAATGATGACTTGAGTAGCACAAAACAAGGGGAAGGGATGCTTAAGCTCTGACATGTTACAGGAAGAGACAGAAAAACGAAAACAAAAAGAGTATAGATAGCTTACTGTGAACGAGGAGCCATCCCACTGGCATTGCCAAAGTGATGTCCAGCTACTACCACAGGTATCCCATGGTTCCCAGCTGCAGTGGAAGCTGTGTGCCTGTTATGTAAATACAAATACAGCAGACATTAAATATTTCTACTTAGTTTTAGACATTTAACATACTGACGGCTTAATTTCTAATATTAATATCCCAAAGTAATAAAAAAACCACAAGTCTGGTTTTTCTTGAGTAGTTGGCAAACTGAAGCAGCATATTGTCACGGCCTTAGAATTGACAATATGGTCTCTTCCACTTCGATTAGAATTCACTCGGTGTAATGAATATAAGTTTAGGATATATACTCCAGTCGAGTACTAACATAGCAAACTCCTACACATTCACAAGTATACGGGCAACAAATTCACCTTTATATGATCATATGCCAGGGACCATAGGCAAGGACCAAAAGTCAACTAATGGGATTTTTCAATAAATTGATAAAGGAAATCTCCTATGTACACTATCATATACAGGATGAACAACACCTGTAGACTGGCCATCATTACACTTTTTTTTTATTAGATTTTAAGTTTTGAATTAATTATCAGATGTGAATCTCAGTCTGGAAACAAACAAGAATGATTAATAAACCAAAAAAACTCTTATCAGAAGACAGATCGAGGATCATATAGCAACAATAACTTAATTCAAAAGAACTGCCAATAAAAAAAATTGAAATACTCACGTCCCATGGCCATCACCATCAAAAGGTGATGCATAATCCTGAGTAGCATTGAATATTCCTCGTGTTATAGCAGATGCAGCAAAATGGCGAGCACCAACAAGCTTTCTGTTGCATGAACCAGATGGGAAGTCCTTAGTAACTTCACAAATGCCAGAAAAGCGCTCTGGAACTGGATATGTATTCTCGGAAACATCATCAGAGAAGCTAGGGTGTGTGGGATCAATTCCAGTGTCAATAAACCCTATCACTATTCCTTCTCCGGCAGTATCAAATCCACCCTCCTGGGGCCACGCCCCTTGTGGTAGTCCTAAAAATTGTGGAGTGTGAGTGGTTGCTGTCCTAACTGAGAAATCCAATACAACATTTGCCACTTCTTTCCTCTTTGACAGCTTCGCTGCCTTCACATTTTACCAGCATTACAAGATAAATTAGTTGCAAGTATGATAACAATTTAATAGAAAGAAGTGGAATTATTTATCTATCATGAACTGATCATTGTACTATAATGGTGATTAAAATGGAAGCAGTCTGCACAAACAGGTATTACCTGTGGAGGGGTAACCAGAACAGCAAATCCGTTAATCAAATAGCGATAGCTGTAAAGTTTTAGATATTTCTCCCCTTTGAAAACCTTTCTTAATATAGCATCATGAAAGCGGGCAATGTTATGACCATGATACCGATCAGTTCCTGAGATATTTCTGTATCAAATAAAATTATTAGGGAAAATAGTGCATACATAAATTCCTAATACTAGCAAGTCAATATTGAAAATATAAAGAAAAGAAGTAGAAGGTAGAAAATATACAAAATCATGAAAGTGAAACATAATAATTGAGAAAGTGAAATATAATAACTAATGATAGGTGATGTTGGAGAAGGCATTTAAAAAGTATGGCACTACAATATTACCTTAAATTAAGTACATGGTAGCGAAAAATGGTTGCAAGGACTCCAAGGATGAAAAATTAAACAACGCTAAAGGGAGTAAAAAAATTAGAAAAATAAATATACTACTAACTATAGTGTAGCATTATGTTAAATTAAACATTAGTAACACGAGCTGAAACCCACTAAACAGGAGGCAGCCTAAAGAAAAGAGAACCTTGTTAAAATGGATTGAGGAACACAAACTCTATCTAGCAGGAAATAAATACAACTACGAAGTGTGAACAAATCCACAAAAGAAACTTCAGTTTAATAAACATGTATCATATTCAAACAAATTCCCCCAACAGCCTTAACACCAACCAAGGCAATCTACTCGCTGTCAACTACAAAAATATCGCCGTATCTTAATAAACCCAACTATCTGAATCGAACTGTGATTACGGCGTTAGATTTTGGACAATATATAACTAAAAGAATCTAGTCAACAATAGTGTGAGCTAACTTTTTGGCAAACTCCTAATTCCGTTTAATCTTCAACATTTAATTTCATCCGTTTGGCTTCCTGGAATCATCTGAAGTCCAATGCTAAAACACCAAGTAATTCCAAAACTGAAAAAACTGAACCTACCAACGTCCATATTATACCTGCGTTGACCAAACCATAACCATATAGCTGACAAGAAAAATGTAAGCTCTGGAAACATAGTATGGTCAAATTGATACTCCATGAACATTCATTAATTTTTCTTTCTACCTCTCTTCTCTTAGCCAATTAAATTTTTTTGTTACACATATATATTGAATTTCCCTCAAATCTAGCCACTCAGTCCAAAATAAGGAGGTGCTCATCATTAGAAATTATAAGCCAAAATCACACAAATGAAACATTCAAGAGTACCCGGATATCACTATTCACTGGCAAGAAGTCAGTTATCCATTCTACGAGTCAGCAATAAAGACAAGGCTTTTCCTAAGAAAGTACAGAACCTCAACTTAAATGAGAAGATTCTAATTCAACTACAGCAAAATCAACAGTATCACACACATTATACAAAAAGCCAACATCCAAAAGAGAGAAAATACAATAAAATGCAGAATAATTCATGCCACAAATGATAACAAATCGTTTAACCACAGTTGCTCAAATACATACTCAACCAATCAAGATCACCACAATATTTGAAAATAAATTTAAAAAAAAAAAAAACAAATTATACCTTGGCAATGGCTTATCCAATCTGTTCTTATTTTTAGAACTACTTGGTGTATGATGCTTATTCTTAACTACCAATTCCTCATTGTAATCAAGTACCACAGGAGCTTGCTTCAGTGTCACAATATACACAGCACTAACATTTGCATAATCATCATCCTGACAGTAACTCCATCCCATTGAAAACCCTAACAAAATCACCACCATTATCTGTACACCATAAAACCCCTCCATTTTCAAGAAATTAATCCAAACCCCAAACCCAAAATTCCCCAAAAAAAAATCAAGATTTCTTAAATTCCCACAAACATTTTAACTAAACTTAGCCAGCATTATAAAAATGCATTAAACCTCCATAAATTTAGAGCTAAAATGGGTGCAAAACAAGCACTTAACTCAGCAAACTTAGAGGATAAAAGAAATAAAAGACACCCTTTTGTTTACTATATTATTTACTAGGACTATCTATATAGTAACAAGCAACTAAGCAAGAATGAAGGGTGTATATCAATGTGTGTGTAAAATGTAAGTATATAGCTGGAGAATGAAGAAAGAAAGTGAGGCAAATGCAACTTTTTCTTGGGTGGTGTGCACATGAACGTTTAGAATAATGGGAAAAAAGGGTTAGAAATCATAACGTTAGGCTTTTGGCACTACACTGTTATTCTTGACTGTTGTGTATTTGCATTTTAGTGTGTGTATTAAAGTGTCTTGTTCTTGTTGTTTGTTATGTTAAACTTGCAGTAAAATAGATACAGAATAAAGCCAGTCATGTTGTTATGTCCGAACGTGGTAACGTAGTACTCCCTCTGTCTCTTAAAACATTTCCTGTTTATTAAACCGGGACTATCAAAATACTCTTCCTCTTTCTATTTTAAGCCATAAACAATAATATTCAATACACATTACTCCACCCACTACTCCTTAAAAACAATATTCAATACCCACTACTTCCCCCACTACTCCTTAAAAACAATATTCAATATCCACTACTCCACCCACTACTCCTTAAAAAATAATATTCAATACCCACTATCCATCCACTACTCTTTAAAAACTATATTCAATACTCACTACTCCACCCACTACTCCTTTAAAACAATATTCAATACCCACTACTTCTTAAAAACAATATTCAATACCCACTACTCCATAAAATAATAATATTCATTACCAATTGTCTTAAAACCCGTGTTTTTAGTCAAACGGAAAAAGAATAAAGAGACGGAGGGAGTAATGTGTTAGATACACATAAATCTTATCTTCGATATTAGTGGTGGAGTTGGTGTAGTACATTAAAATTTATTTTAACATAAATTTAAATATTTTTAAAAATGGAATAAATTACAGTGCATATCTTCTATATCGGTTATTATAATATTCATTTCGGTATTTAATTGATTCAATTAAACATCTATACTATATTATGTGAATGTGATTCGAAACTTGATTAATAAAAATTGTATTTTCGTTATGTTGAAATGTGATTCGTATGTCGCTTAATATAAATTGTATGATCATAAAATTGGGGTGGAAGGGCTATTTCATCACTATACAATATTGAAATTTTCAATTGAGTTACCTAAAAAGTTTTCAAACACATAATTGTATAATAAAAATATTTCAAATAGGTCACTGCCGTTAAGTTGACTAACGGAAAGGTGACATGGCGAGCTAAAGTTTTCAGTTAAACACTTGAACAATAAAAATATTTCAAACACGTCACTGAACGTTAAAAAAAAAATAAAATTCCAAAAAAATTATATGAATTTAAGTAAAAAATTCAATAAAAATTCGAAAAAATTTAAAAATTCAAAAAAAATTAGAATTTAAGTAAAAATTCGAAAAAATTTAAAAATTCAGAAAATTATAAGAAAAATTATATGAATTTGAGTAAAAATTTCAGAAAATTAAAAAAATTTCAGTAAGAATTCGAAAAAAGTTAAAAATTCAGAAAAAGTTCAGAATTTAAATAAAAATTTAAAAATTCAGAAAATTTTAAGAAAAATTAAATTAAATTCAGAAAATACTCTTTAAATTAAATTATAATCATTCAAAAAAAATTTAAAAATTCACTTTTGATTGAAAAAATGTGATATCTTAAAATATTTGTTCGCATGTATCGATTTATACGCATATAAATTGAATGGGTATGTTCATTTTTAAATTTTATTAAACTCTAATAATTCGAAAATACTCATTCGAATGAAATTTTTTTGAATTTTGAAATTTTTTCGAATTTAAAAGTGAACATATTCATTCATTTTAATGCGTATAAATTTTTCCGAATTAAAAAATTTCAAAATATTTCAAGATATGCGTATAAATTTTTTCGAATATTTTAAGATGTGTATAAATTTTTTCGAATTAAAATTGTTCAAATTTTTTTTTACGAATTTTTTGTGAAAATTTCATATAATTTTAATTTTATAATTTTTCTAAATTTTTTACTTAAATTCATATAATTTTTCTGAAGTTTTAAATTTTTTTAACATTCAGTGACCTAATTGGAAGTTGATTTTCAGTGACCATTAAAACTTTAATGGTCGTGAAACTTTTAAATGTACAGTGACCTGTTTAAAATATTTTTATTATTGGTAACCCAACTGAAACTTTAAGTATTGTACAGTGATGAAATAGCCTTTTACCCCACAAAATTGTATGTTTGTTAAGAATGTATATTCCGGTCAACAAAATTTAAGCCTGACAATTTTTAATAATCTATTAAGAAAATGTTAGAAATACGTATATACATTAAACTTAGCTAAACTTAGCTTACTCAGTTATAATACCACTCAAAGTGGTGTCTGAGGAGGGTAGCTGTACGCAGACCATGCCCCTATACAATAGGCGTCGAACCCCTGACCTCCTTCAAAGGAGGCTAGTGGCTCAACCACTGCACCAACATGTTATTGGCAGAAATACGTATATACATTGTTGGATAATAATTAGAACGTTGAGAAAAGCATGATAAAGGGGAAATTGAGAAGGGCCGAAAGAGCTTAAAACGGCCCCATCATCATTTTGTCATATCTGTGACTCTGTTTCACGGGCCTCATTACTGACTTATCCATCAAAAGCTAATATTATAAATTACATTTTATTTCATTTCATTACTATAAAAGTTATAAAATTTATTACTGCAAAATTATTAATTCCACTTTGCAAAGATAATTTTTCTATATTTGTGGTTATGATTGCTATGTTTTGAAAGTTATACAGATGTTTTATATTGACCTACAAATCCTGAAAAGAAACTTTACAAGATAAGATTAATTAACCCACACAAATAAAATAAGAAAAAAAATTAGTTAATACAATATTACTCACTAACTGAGTGGGCAATTTATTTTTTGGCCCAGCAATCATTTGAAACACTACCATGTGTAGCAGCAAATATAGCAAAATTAGGGGGAATAACTACAAAATCATCATTGAAATTGTAAGGTCATCTTTTCCATGTGTTTTAAAGGAAAAGAAAGCTTATGCATAGAGGGAATTATTAAAATAGATCATTCATAAAAGTTCGATCTTCACTTATTTCCAGATACAGATAATCGTTTATCGCATCAATTTTTCGAATTTTAAAAAAGATACGTGTTATGCCCAAATCTGGCATAATGGCTGAATTGATTTGATTAGCTAAATTGATGCTTCATGATCTATGATGGGCCTAGAAGATGAGCATTGGGTCACCAAAGCCCATTATTGGAATCAGCCCAGCATACCTTGGACATAATATCACCATTATAGGAGCACCTCGCTCGCTACATGATTCCACCTCGCATTGTAGTGTCTCGCCATAAGGCCACCTCGCTACAGGGGCACCTTGTCTATCCTCTCACGCTAGGCCTATGCGCCTCTCATGCTGCTCAGCCTCGGGGTCGCATCTACCGGGGTCGCTACCCGGGGATCGCTTCGTTTGGCTCCCGTCAAGGGATCGCTTCGCGTGGCCAGGCCTCTCTAGGTCGCATGCAAGGGCCCTGATGGATCTTTCATTCCAAACCTATCCGTTCTAGGTCATGGGCTTCTACAGCTGGATCAATGATAGGATTGATGACTCATTGCCACGTCAGCCCTAGCTACATGGGCTTGGACTTTGGCTTATCTCTTAAAACCCTAGCCCGCCTAGGTAACTTGTGGCCCAAGAACTACGTCAGGCTTGATCCCTATAAATAGGGTACGTAGGCACCTTGATACGGATGAGAAACAGTTTACCTGCAAACACCTATCAAGCTCAGCCACATTCATACACACAAACCCTCACCCTTTGTTCTTCTTTTGTAAGCAAAATATCCGTATTTTGCTCCGTGATTCCAGCAACCTCCAAAATATTGTTATACAATATTCTCCCTATAACATTTGGCGCTAGAAGGAGGGGCCTGTCATTGATTTGGGAGAACGATGACTAAATCACACAAAAAGAGGAACGATGGTGAGACCCCGGGGTCGAATAAGGTGAACAAGGACGATCCGCTGACAAGAGGCCCCCCAGAGGACGAAGCGTCCAAGGACAACTCTCAGACTGGGAACAGGGAGGAACACACTCCCCCAGCACAGAGGGTGACATTGAACAGCGAGGTCATGTCTTTCCTAAAAGGCCTCGGCGAGCAGGTGACCGCTGTGCATGAAAGGGTCGCAAAGGTAGAGAGGCGCTATAGTTCTAGAGGATCGAAGAGGAATGCAAGGACAGGCAGTAGAGCACCTGGGGAAGGAAGCAAACTCCCCCCTAAGAAACTTGTTGATGACTTCGATGATGTCCTAACAGATCAAACCAACCCTGACTGGAATGAGGGGGAGGACTCGCTCGGACAGAAAGGGGGATCGCATGACAAGGTCGCCTCATCTGAAGGGAGATCGGTCAGTGTTTTTGATCGTCTCGGGAAGAAGTTGACTGAGCACGACCTTCGTCTAAAGTTGGAAAAGGCTAATGCGCCACGTCATGAAGGACCTAAGAACAGAAGTCAGGGCACGCATCGACAATTGTCTCCTCGAGATCGCGAGCGGTCATATCGTCGCGATGACAGACCCCCCTCTCTCCGTAGAGAGCGTGAGCGGTCCCATCGTCGCGATGACAGACCCCCATCTCATCGAGACCAGGCACGATCTCAATATCTTGAAGAAGATCGTAAAAAGAAGGATCGCGGGAATGACCAGGAGGAGTCCAGTGTCCTAAAAAAGACCCAGTCTCATCATGGAAGTACTGGAGGTAAAAAGGAGGCCGAAAAGGAGGTTAAGGTAGGAGACTATAAGCTGGAGGAGTTGAAGAAGGCCCTGGACGCGATGAACAGTGAGAAAGGGATCTTTAGCACTATGGGCTCGTCATCGCCCTTTACTCACGAAATTCGAACCGCTCCGCTTCCTGCAGTGTTTCGAGGCCATCAACATGATATGACCTATAATGGCGACACTGATCCAGCGGAGTACGTGATTCGATTCAACAATGAGATGGATGTTTATCAGGTTTCGTTACTAGCGAGACTATTTGCGGCCTCGCTGAGGGGAAGTGCTCAGCAGTGGTTTTCGAAGCTAGGGGCATTGATTGTCATCGATTCTTGGGAGCAACTCGTGGACATCTTTATCAAACAGTTCCAGTCCTCGATGCTCTATGCACCCCCTTTGTCCACCTTAGCAAACATAAAACAGAAGGAAGGCGAAACCCTTCATGATTACTTCAAAAGGTTCAATGCTGAGGTGCCTCGCGTGCGAGGTGCAAATGACGAAGCTGTGAAAAATTTTCTCATCGCTGGAGTAAGGGAAGGTACAGAATTTTGGAAGAAGTTACAAGAGCAGACCCCTAGCACTCTCTCTGAATTGCACAAGATCGCTGAGCCTTTCAAGCGTGTTGAGAAGTCACTCGCAGATTTGAAGAAGAACAATGAAAGGAGTGGCAGTTGGAATAGGAATCGGGGGGTAAAAAGAAAGGATTCCAGGAGTCCGAGGCGAGGACGGGATCGAAGTCGTAGCCCCAGCCCAAAAAGAAGAGATCGCGATCCCCACCGAGATCTCGCCCCGCGAGAGATGGAGACAAGTATATCCCTCTGGTCGCCCCAATTGATCACATTTATGCAGTCAATGAAAGCAAGGGGATATTCAGGAAACCTACACCGATGGGTCTGAAAGGGACTGCAAACACGAGCAGGTATTGTGCCTTTCATGAACAAACAGGGCATGATACATCAACCTGCCGAGAGCTGAAGCAGCAAGTGGATCAGTTAATTCGTGAAGGAAAGTTAACTGAGTGGGCCGTTCGCGAGGTGAAGAAACATAATCCCAAGTCTGGCCTTGGGTATAATCAAGCCCCCCCCACCTGAACAGAACCCAGTCATTAAAGAAAGGGAAGCACGAGGTGGAAGTATTCATGTGATAATTGGGGGACCCCACATCGGGGGAGATAGCAACAAAGCCAGAGAGAGGTATGCTCGCGAGGCCAGGGAGCGACCTCTCACCAATGTACATCACTTGCAAGAACGACCCCCAAAGCTCTTCAAGGGGGAAGATACAAACATCATGTTCACTGAGGAGGATGCGAAGTGGGTTCATCACCCTCATTCTGATGCCCTCGTTGTTCGAATTCGCATTGGATCGCAGAATGTCTACAGAGTTCTAGTTGATAATGGGAGTGTTGTGAATCTCCTGACATACGAAGTCTATCAAAAGATGGGCTACGTGGATAAAGATCTCATCCCAACTGTGGGACACTTGTATGGTTTTACTGGAGCCTCAGTGAGTGTCAAAGGTCTCATACGACTTCCTGTGACTTTAGGAGACGAGCCCCGCATCACTACCCAGATCGCATACTTCATGGTGGTGGACCAACCTTCAGCATACAATGCTATTGTAGGGAGACCTATACTTAAGGAAATGAGGGTAGTCACTTCTATCTATCATCTTTCCATGAAGTTTCCTACCCCAAATGGAGTGGGATGTGTCAAGGGGGCGCAGCATGAATCACGAGAATGTTACAACAAGGCCCTTAAGTCCGCTGAAAAGGGTAGCATATCTATGGTAGACAGGATGGAGAGCGAGGAGGAAGATAGGGCTCGCAAATCGGCCTCGCGACCCTCAAATGAATGCAACATCATATCAATCGAGGAACTCCCAGCTGGTTATTTTGATAATTTGGGAATTCAGGTAGAACCAGTACCAGGTGCTTTAATGATGGAAACTTCGCAGCCAGTAATGGTTCTCCAGGAAGGGATTGTTGAAGAGGCTACAGATAGTGATAGCGAGGAGAGCCCAGAGCAGGCCGCTGTGCGAGCCCGAAAGGGGAAATGGGTTCGCAAAGAAACATCTACACTGACAGAACTGCCAAATGGTATCACTCAGACAACAACTGTTGTTAAGGAGTTTGGGCACGCAGGGGTCAACCCCTGCGAGGCGGAATCTAGTCAGGCTCGTGAATATGATCTAGACCTGGATCCTCGCATCCCAGAGCATGTGGAGCATGCTGGGGCAGCTGAAGACACGATCCCTATTCTTGTTGATGTGCAGGACCCTTCAAAGGTGTTGAAAATAGGATCGCAACTCAACCCTGATCTGAGAGAGAGATTGGTCACTTTTCTGAAGGCCAACCTTGATGTGTTCGCCTGGTCGCATGAAGACATGATTGGGATCGATCCTAATGTGATGTGCCATAGGCTCAACTTGGACCCGAGCAAAAAAAGTGTTAGACAGAAAAGGCGACCAATAAGTGGAGAGCGAGCCGAGGCTCTCAAAGAAGAAGTGGATAGATTACTCAAGGTTGGGCTCGTTAGGGAATCATTCTACCCTGACTGGCTCGCGAATCCTGTCCTCGTGAAGAAACCAAACGGAAAATGGAGAACCTGTGTGGATTTCACTGATCTCAACAAGCATTGCCCAAAGGATAGTTTCCCATTGCCAAGGATTGATCAGTTAGTGGACGCAACAGCAGGGCATGCACTCCTCTCTTTTATGGATGCTTATTCTGGGTACAATCAGATACCCATGTACGGTCCCGATCAAGAGCACACCTCGTTTATCACGGATAGAGGCCTCTATTGCTACATAGGGATGCCCTTCGGTCTCCTTAATGCTGGGGCCACCTATCAACGGCTCGTTAATATGATGTTTGAGAAGCAGATTGGGAAGACAATGGAAGTTTATGTAGATGACATGTTGGTGAAATCCAAAGAGGTTGGGGATCACATTGCCCACCTCGCTGAAATGTTTGATATACTGAGGAAGTACAGAATGAAGCTCAATCCACAGAAGTGTGTCTTTGGAGTTGAGTCTGGAAAGTTCTTGGGGTTCATTGTCAATCACAGGGGAATTGAAGCGAACCCAGCAAAAATAAAGGCCTTGTTGGACATGCGATCCCCAAGAAGTGTGAAGGAAGTTCAAAGTCTAACGGGACGGATCGCAGCCCTTAACCGGTTCGTCTCTAAATCATCAGATAAATGCCACGAGTTCTTCAAGGCAATTAAAAAAGTTGGAAAAAACTTTGAATGGACCCCTCAATGCGAGGAGGCTTTTCAGAACATCAAGGAGCAACTTGGCTCGCCGCCAGTATTATCTAAGCCCAAGGACGGGGAGACGCTCATTGTCTACCTCGCGGTGTCAGAACATGCGGTCAGTGCAGTGTTAGTTCGCGAGGAGGGGAAAGTTCAGTATCCTGTGTACTATGTTAGCAAAAGGATGTTAGATGCTGAGACTCGCTACACCAACATGGAGAAGCTAGCCTATGCCCTGGTGCTGGCCTCGCGGAAATTGAGGCCCTACTTTCAGGCCCATAGCATTGAGGTTCGCACAGCCTATCCATTGAGGCAGGTAATGCATAAGCCAGAATCCTCAGGGAGACTGTTGAAGTGGACAGTGGAACTTAGCCAATTTGATATTGAGTTCAAGCCTCGTGGTCCCATTAAAGGTCAGGCACTTGCAGACTTTATTCTGGAATTCCCTCCTCAATCTGAGGAAGATAAAATGGCTATCATACCGATCCCGGAGACCGCATCTAGCGAGGCTAAGAAAGAAAATTCCGCCTCGTGGTGGGAACTATATGTTGATGGAGCATCTAATAAGGAAGGAGCTGGGGCCGGCATCGAGTTAGTAACTCCAGAAGGTCGCAAGATACAAAGTGCAGTGCACTTCGCCTTCGAGGCCACCAACAATGCAGCAGAATACGAGGCCCTCATTATTGGCCTCAGACTGGCACTTGAAATGAAGGTGGAAAATCTCACAGCTTACAGCGATTCCATGCTAGTAACATATCAACTCTGGAGTGGGTGACAAGCTAGAGGTGAGCAGATTGAACTATATCTGCGATGTGCACAGAAACTGATGAAAAAGTTCAACAATATCAAAGTGGTTCATATTAGAAGAGAAAAGAATCAAGGGGCTGATGCATTAGCAAAGTTGGGGTCGCGTCGCGAGGCCACCCTACTTGGAATCATTTCACTGGAAATTCAGACAAAGCCCAGTGTGCCAGAGGAGTTTGTTATGGAGATAGCGACCCCAAGGTCGACCTGGATGACCCCCATATGGGAGTATGTGAAAAGTGGAGCCCTGCCTCAAGACAAAAAAGAGGCAAGAAAAATCAAATACCAGGCGGCTCGCTATGTCATCTATGACGAGGTCCTATATCGAAGAGGGTTCAACACCCCGCTCCTAAGATGTGTGGATGGAGAAGAATGCAATTACATCCTCAGAGAAGTTCATGAAGGAATATGTGGCAATCACTCGGGGGGTAGTTCTCTAGCCCAAAAGATTCTTCGCCAAGGGTACTACTGGCCTACTTTGAAGAGAGATGCTTTTGAGTTCGCAAGGAAGTGTGATAATTGCCAAAGGATCGCTAACTACAGCAACGCTCCTGTCTCCCACCTCACCTCGCTAACGAGCCCATGGCCCTTTGCTATGTGGGGCATCGACTTAATTGGGGAGCTACCTAAGGCCAAGGGAGGTGTCAAGTATGCAGTTGTGGCCGTTGATTATTTCACCAAGTGGGCCGAGGCCGAGCCACTTGCCACTATTACTGCAAAGAAACTCAAGGACTTTGTGTACAGGGCAATAGTGTGTCGCTATGGGATTCCTTATCAGCTCATATCAGATAACGGAAAGCAATTTGATAGCAAAGACATGAAAGAATTCTGTGAGAACTTGGGGATTAAGAAGAGCTTTTCAGCTGTGAGTCACCCCCAGACAAATGGTCAAACTGAGGCCATCAACAAAATCATCAAACATACTTTGAAGGCCAAGTTAGAGGAGAGCAAAGGCAATTGGCCTGAAGAACTACCAAGGGTCTTGTGGTTGTACAACACTACCCCAAGGACCACAACTGGGGAGACTCCCTTTTCCTTAACATATGGCTGCGAGGCTATGGTCCCTGTTGAAGTGGGCTCCGGGTCGTTTAGAAGGGAACACTACGATCCCGATGCAAACGAGGTGAATCATAGATTGTACCTAGACATGATAGAAGAAACAAGAAGCGAGGCTCAGCTTCGCCTCGCAGCTTACCAACAGAGGATAGCGAGGTACTATAATGGAAAGGTCAAAGCAAGTTCTTTAAAGACAGGTGACCTCGTGCTTAGGAGAGTCATGCCTAACACTAAGGTCCCAGGCCACGGTGTCTTTGGTGCTAATTGGGAAGGGCCTTACAAAATCTATGCTACTCTCTCAGAGGGAACTTATTACCTCACTGACATGAAGGATAAGGTCATTCCGCGAGCTTGGAATGCGGAACATTTGCGCAAATACTATCAGTGAAGGCATCGCTTCTGGTAGTTTCTATCTATTTCGCATGAATAAATCCATACAAAATATTGGGGGGTAGTGGTCGTATAGACACCTTCCCTTTATGATGTAATGGCATTGGGCTTCGCCCCACTTACCACTTGTTTGGGCCTCGCCCCACTTATCAATTATTGGGCCTCGCCCCACTTATCAATTATTGGGCCTCGCCCCGCTTGTCAACTTGTTTGGGCTTCGCCCCGTTTATCAATATAAAAGTTCAATTTATTCATGAATTACTTTTTATTGTACATTTTACTTGCCTGTTTGTTAACATTAACATACTAAAGTCCAAGCCATCTCAACGATGCAAGGATCGCATTTGAAGTTACTGCTACAACAATCTAAGGAATCTAAGCAAAGGCATGCAAATCTAGCACTATTCAAGACAATTCAACAAAGATGAAATAAAGATATAATCTCGAAGTCAAAGTACAAAAGAAGCGAAGCTAAATTACTTGTGCAAATATGTTATGTGCAAAAATAACGAGGCTATATTGGATGGAAAAGTTAAAATGCAATATTCATAAAGAAAGGGTCGCCATGCGATCCCAGTTCAGTTAGAGGTTATCAAAGTTAAATGAAACAATATTACATGATTGCGAGACATTCAAGGGGTGTCCGCATCCCCAGTTCAATATTCAGAAACAAAGAAATAGTTTAAGTCTTGGAGGCTTCAGCTGCGTTGGCTTGGGTGGCTTCGCTGGCGAGCCTGGCCGCCTCCTTCGCATCCTCTTCTTCTATTTCCTTACGAAGAGATTCAGCGAACTCGGCATTTCCAGGCCCGAGCTTCTCCCAGTCAAAGTCAGGAACCCTTCGGATGAAGGTCTTCATGAATTCAACTTGGGCGGCCTCCACAACAGCATCATGGTCGAGCTTGGCAGCCTCGAGCTCCTTCTTCAGCTTGCCGACCTCTTCCCCATGCTCTCTCCGAAGAGTCTCCTCAAGCTCCTCTGCCTCCTTCAGGGACTTGCTGAACATATTCCTCTCATCCGTGATTTTCTTGAGCTCGGATCGCAGAGAAGCAGTTTCTGTTTCGAGGGCGAGCCTGTGGGTCTTCATCAGCGATCTCTTGTCCTCTTCCTTCTGGAATCTAAGGACTGCGACCTCCTTCTCCAGTTTGGTTTTAGCGGAGGAAAGGGTCTTCAGTTCCTTTAGATGAGAAGTTTGACGGATGAACGCTTCAGACAAGCACTTGGACAGAGACTCGGCATTATCAATCAGCTCAGCCCCCACCCAGCTCGTGCACTCCTCTTCGGTAGCATGGAGCAGAGATTCGTCCTTTCTAGCATCAGTTGGTCCCGGAGAGTGAGCCTGCTAGTCCACCACTACAGGTTGTTAGAGCCACTGAGTATGACTGGATGGTGTCTCGTATGACCACCGACCTGGTGGCAGTGGAGGCCCGAGTGGCTGAGTTGAGGTTCGAGCTAGCTGAGGAGAGACGAGCGAGGCTATAATCCCAGCTGGTTGGATGCTTAGGAGCAGGGAGCAGAGATTCGTCCTTTCTGGCTTTCTTGGAGATGTGGTCCTCAGGGGTACCCTGGGCTCGCTGAACGATCTCAGTATTCAGAGATAGGGGTGGAGGAGGTGGCAGTTCAACAGATTTCGGTTTTGGAGGGACTGGAGCAGTCTTCGGAACGGGTATGGCCCCGCTCTTCTGGAGAAAAGGAGGTCTGCGACCACTCTTACCCGACATGCCTGAAAAATAGAAGTAAAATGATATTAGAAGCATGATAATAATACAAGTTATGCAAATGCGAGAACAGTAAGGATGAATGCAGTGTTAAAGTTAGCGAGGACAGAATAATGGTCATATTATAACGAGGAGAATACCCTCGTCAGTGGTAACAACAACTCGAGAGGACGAGGCCTCCTCGCGAGCCTTTCTCTTTAAGGAGGTCTTCCTCGCTCCTGAGGGCCTCGTTTTAGAAGGAAGACCGACCCCTTCTTTCAGAAAACCGCACTCGATTAGGTTCTCAAGTGAAAGAAGAGTCCTAATGTTGCGAGCCTCCCGTGGGGTCTTCAGCACGTCATCGGCACGTTGCTTCTCTTCGCCCTTTACGACGGTTCGCACTTGACCAACTGCGATCTCAGAAAGACATGGGACACGTGTTGAAATCTCGTCCGTTGGACACACATCTCGAGACACAACAGCTGTCAACACCTTTCAAATTCTTGGGGTCGCGACTACTTCAACGGTTATATCTATTCCTGGGTTCGCTTCGCGGTGACAACTCGTATTCTCTGAGTCCACATCGCATCTCCAATGGCAATATGGACTCGGGGGGTAGTTGTTATGCCCAAATCTGGCATAATGGCTGAATTGATTTGATTAGCTAAATTGATGCTTCATGATCTATGATGGGCCTAGAAGATGAGCATTGGGTCACCAAAGCCCATTATTGGAATCAGCCCAGCATACCTTGGACATAATATCACCATTATAGGAGCACCTCGCTCGCTACATGATTCCACCTCGCATTGTAGTGCCTCGCCATAAGGCCACCTCGCTACAGGGGCACCTTGTCTATCCTCTCACGCTAGGCCTATGCGCCTCTCATGCTGCTCAGCCTCGGGGTCGCATCTACCGGGGTCGCTACCCGGGGATCGCTTCGTTTGGCTCCCGTCAAGGGATCGCTTCGCGTGGCCAGGCCTCTCTAGGTCGCATGCAAGGGCCCTGATGGATCTTTCATTCCAAACCTATCCGTTCGAGGTCATGGGCTTCTACAGCTGGATCAATGATAGGATTGATGACTCATTGCCACGTCAACCCTAGCTACATGGGCTTGGACTTTGGCTTATCTCTTAAAACCCTAGCCCGCCTAGGTAACTTGTGGCCCAAGAACTACGTCAGGCTTGATCCCTATAAATAGGGTACGAAGGCACCATGATACGGATGAGAAAAAGTTTACCTGCAAACACCTATCAAGCTCAGCCACATTCATACACACAAACCCTCACCCTTTGTTCTTCTTTTGTAAGCAAAATATCCGTATTTTGCTCCGTGATTCCAGCAACCTCCAAAATATTGTTATACAATATTCTCCCTATAACAATACGATTACAAAAAACATGATATTTCATTCACTGTATCTGATGCTTTAAACGAAACACCATATTATGCGGAACATAAAATACCGTATCATCTATAATATGATGCACGAAACATCATAACACATCATTTTCTGCAATACTAAACACAAAATGTCGTATTTGCAGGACATTTAAGACCATCCATCCTTAAAATGATCTATTTTGGGTCATCACCCATATGCATACAAATATTGAATAAAATGAAATGAAGTGAAATATATTTATGTCCCTTATACTTTTTAAGTTTAAATAATATAATTTAGAATCAATTTTTACATTTTACCAAGTTGAAAGAAAAACAAAGCACTAAATATTGAATCATATAATTGAGTAAAAAATAATTATATTCATGAAAATATATTGGTATATTTCTAATGGTATGATTATGATTTTGACTTTTTCAATTGATATCATTTTTTGTATTGGCTTTTCCAAATGCTACCGATTGTACCATTAAGAATCCTATAACTGTATATTAACATTAAAAAAATAGTTAAAAATTAAACGTTTGAAGATAAATGTACTAAATTGCTTGTTACTTGAGGAGAGAAAAAAAAATATCAAAATGAATTTATCTTAATTTTTATTTTAAAACATTTAATGACAATTAAGAAATTATCTTCTTTAATAAACAATGATAATATATGACTAATAAATCAAATATTTAGACGCATCGTAAAAAATATGAGATGCTATTATTTGGAAAAGTTAATAGAGATAATGACCAAAATATCTCAAAATGAGGTACCCATGGCCCAAAATGCCTGTTTTCAAAAGTTTGGCCCGCACTACCCACGAGATACGCCTTTGCAACTGGCGTATCCTACATCACTGTAGCAGCTCCATCGCCGGCAATGGGAGAAATTTAGGGGTTTCAATTCCGGTACATAAAATGATATTAAACTGGTATAGATGTGTAGATAATGAAGAGTCGATTCCAATGGTATGTAGAATGTGCCTGAAAAAGTAGGGGAGGGAGGTGAACGGATAGATAGAAAAACGATGACCGGAATCGCGATTTTGAATAGAAGTCGTGAGATCTCGATTTTCTGCATTACAAATAGAATAAAATTGGTATAAGATTGTAGAAGAGAGGAAGACGATTTGATTGATGTGTAGAATGTCACTGGAAAACGATGGAAAGGGGTGAACGACGAAAAAGAGAGAAGTCGCCGGCATGAGCTGTGTCTCGTTTCTCTGCAAATGAAGAGGACAGAGGATACGCTACTTGCAAATGCGTATCTGAAGTTGCGCATTTCCAAGTAGCGTATCTCACGCTACAGTAAACGCCTGGCAATGGCGTGTCTCTATGTTGCTCCGTTACCATTAGCGTGTCTCCATGACCCTCCTTTGCCAGTAGCGTGTCTCCATGACGCTCCACCACCAGTAACGTGTCCCGTGGGTATTTAGGGCCGCACTGACTGGCGATGGATATCTTGGTTATGTGTATTTAATTTGTGGATATTCTGGGCCATCACCCAAGTTAATACTACAATGAGGTGGAAAAGTTAATACTACAATGATATCATTAATATCCCAATTATATTTCAAAATAAAAAAGTCACGATCAAAATAGTAATCAAAGATAGAAGATCGATGACTAACAAAAATTTAATGATTTGGATTTAGTAGTACTAGACTACTAGCTTATAGATCGTGCAAAGCACGGGTTACTTTTAATTTTTTTTAATTTACTTATAGTTTAATATATATAATATTACAAACATTACTTTTAATATGTTAGGAAAATTCAAATTTTAGATCTTTTATTAAATCTAAATTAATATGTTGTTGGTGAGAATCGACCCTTTAACCTTTCTAAATAACATAATCTATCTATTATTAATTTTATATTAAAATGTTGTTGGTGGGATTCGAACCTTAGACCTCCAACTTTAAGTATTGTTTTATCTAACGGTCATGGTCTATTTGAGTTGAAGATCTAACGGTTGTGAATGGGGGATAACCAAAAATAGGGGGTAACCAAATTATAAATTATATCAGCTTATTATAGTATAGTATAGATTTTTTTTTTTGACAAACAAAAGGATTTTATTAACTTGAATCAACCAAAACCCAGCCGGGATAAACCCCCAAACTGTCAACTACAACCTGATTGTGAAACAAAAAACGAGCTAAGCAAATAGCCGCTTTGTTTTCAGATTGATTAACATATAGAATATAAATATTCTTGATAATAAAAATGATTACAAAAGTTTCTCGAGCAATCCAGTCGACACCAACATCCCTGAAAATAGTAGAATCACGATTGACTTGCGCACATAAAAAAATCGGTGATAAAACAGTGTTCATACTCATCAGTTACACCAACTGAGGTTGGGGATACATATACCCCATATATTGAACAATCCTTTATTGTGCAAGGTGAGCTCTCACGATAATCACCACCATTCCGGATTCGAAGCGGGTTTCCAGATCTCCCAAAACACCGTAGAAATCATTCTTAACGCAACATGACAACAAATAAAAAACGCAACAAAACATAAACCCCAAAATATTGGGAATAATCAACAACCCAAAAAGATGGGTACGACAAAAAGATCTCACCCAAAAAGGATTGGATCTTGATTTTATTGAAAAACTAAAAAATAGAAATTAAAGATTCAGAGTGGAATGGATGTGGGTTTAATGGACAGATGGGACGGTGAAGGATGGGTGAAAGATGGAGGAAGGCGATCGACTCTCAAAACGAGGCAGAGGGTTTTTACTTTGATACGTATCGATTGACTAAAAAGTTAAAATAATCGATTTTAGTTTCAAACTATAGTATAGTATAGATAGTATAGATTATACTGATTAGCTTAAAATCCGCGATGTTTTGTAATTTATATTTATATTTTTAATTTTTTTTTCTTGAATAATATTTCTAATATTTTAACCTTGTAAAAATATGTTTAAAATTTAAAATTTTAGCATATAGTTGAACTTTCAAATCCTAAATCTGTACTGGTACATAGAGCAAACTAATACTGTAAATATTAAATTTTAATATATTTTGTATGAAATTCAAACTATTTGACTTCTGATACACAACTTACGTGTAATTGTCCGATTACATAATACAATCGTATTTACTTGTTACAACTTACATAGTGTAGAAGTATGAATATATTTAAAAAAATTACTTTTTTCAGAAAGAAAAATTAATTAATGTTTTAACTGAAAAACCATTATATAAAAAATAAATTATAGAATAGATATTGTAATTTAATGCAAGCCAAGCAGCTCACAAGAATGACATTTGTTGTAGAAGACCACAAACACGGGTCATACTCATACAAAACGGGTGGGCCTTGCATAAATTATCTAATCCCAGTGGGCAATTTTGTCATTTTAGAAGAGAGCCGTTGCGGAAACCTGATTCCACTAAAATAAAAATCAAAGCGCAGCTGCAGCATCACTTTCACTTAGATTCCGAATCATCATATTCTTGGCTGTATATATTTTTTGTAGGACATTATACATACACATAACTTTATTAAATTTAAGTCGGCCATCTATGAATTCTTGTCTCTTACTCCCTCCGTTTCAAAATAAGTTTCCTATTTCCTTCTGACACGTTTACCAACACACATTTTTAATCGTTAATATCTTGAATTTCGTATTAATATTAAATATAAAAACTTCACTGTATTAAAGTACTCATAAATACGAATCCAACAAGATCACTCATGACTATATTTTGTCTTATAGATAAGACGTAAATTAGTAATTTGTCTAGTGTCATGAACAATCCCGACATCTGGAATGGGAAACTTATATTGAAACGGAGGGAGTACTTTATTACTATTATTATTCTTGTTATTTACAAGTATTACGCAGAATGAATTATGAAATACTAATATAATTCGACTGGAAACTTAAGAGATAGAAGATGGAATTAAAAAAAAAAAAAAAAAAGAGACTAAAGAGTGCATAGATTATAATCTGGAAGGCCAAAAAGTTTTATTATATATATAAAAGCTCATATGTCTGAAATACACGTAGAATAAAGGCCTGCTCCTAACGATCTATCTTGTATAATGACCATAATATTAGTAACTTAATGCATGTATAAAAAATTATACCAAAACCCCTATCATTCCACTTGGTTAGTTTATATAGATGATACCAAAGCATGACCATAACCATTCAGATGTGACTTTTGCCATCTCCAAGCCACCTGCAAACTTTCTTGGAGATCAGTGTATCTAGCAGTCCAGTTTAGCTCGCGTAAGATTTTTGTTGGGTCTGCCAACACTTCGGCATAGTCACCAGGTCGCCTCTCAAGGAAGTCAACTTTGATAGATACTCCTGTTGCCTTTTTACAAGCCTCAACAAATTCTTTTACTGATCTGCCTGAAAGAGGATGCCCAGATACAAAATATCACCAGTGTGCTTTTAATTAATATACATGACAAAGACAAACTACATCATACACATTCATAAAATGTTTGGGTGTTGCAACGTTATCCCTTCATCATCAGACTTTCAGAGATGTTCGTCCAAAATACCACACAAATCAAAGGGATCTAAATTCTCAGAATGTTTATCCTATCCTTCAGGGGCGAGTGAGATGCACATCTGAGAGATACCTTTTGAAATCTTCTTGTGATATGCATACATGAAATTCGTACCTCTTAAATTGCATGTTAATTAAAAAAAACAGATTTGCATGTTGAACATGCCTATTTCCGAATATGCATATCAAATATCCTTCAACGCATGTTAAAAAATGTACAAATCCTCCTTTCACCTCATGCACATCAGCACATGTTAAGATGAATATTCCGTGAGGTAATTCAGGTCATATTCATGGATTGTGGTTTTTGGATTATTTTGGTTCAAATTGTAGTGTTTTTGGGCATTATTAAAATTTAATATTACTGTTATGCTAGATAAACAAATGAAAAATGTACCTCGCCCAGTTCCAACATTATAGATTCCTACATTTCCGGGCTTTGCCTTCTCAAGGGCTTTCACATGAGCATCAACCAGATCGGTTACATCAATGTAGTCTCTTATGCAAGTGCCATCAGCAGTCTTATAATCTGTTCCACGAACCTGCATGGAGATGAAGCCAATCAGTGCTGATACAAAGATAATAAACAAGATGTACTCAGTATGTCACATTTGAATGCAAGGTCTAAGGAGGTCGAGAAGTATGCAGACCTTACTTCACTACTCCAGGGACTAGAGAAGTTGTTTCTTTGAAGACCTATCTAGCCCTGGCTTTAAAGGCTCGAAAAGTGTTGAAAATTCTGATTTTTTTTATTGAGAAGTATTAAATATGTTAAAAAAATTTGAAGTTCTTTTCTATTTGAGAAGCTGTTAAAATGCATCAAAAGGCCAAAGAAAATGTCCACTACCGATCATACCAGCAAGATATATTTTATCATATAAAAAAGCGGCAATGGAAATCTGATTAATTCGTGTAAAGTTCCGAAATAAGTTGAAAATTCTAAAGTTTTTAGTTGAGATCTATGGATTTATGTTTGAAAATTTATGTTTCATCTTACAGACTCTTCTCTATTGAATATAACTATTCAACTCTTCTGCACTTTACACAAGTCAAGTGCATATTTTGGAAAGAGCGAGAATGGTAGGATTAAGAAACAAGGGAAAACAAAGCAAAAAAAAGAACCTTAAGCCCGGAAATAATTCCCCGAGCTGCATCAAAGCAAGCACCAGATATACGTCCATGCTCGCGTAGTTCTGGTCTGGGAGCTTCACCAAGCCTTCCCTCTGGATCTGAACCAATTACATTAAAGTATCTGGAAATGTATAGAGTATAATAATTAGACATTATTCAGTTTCTTTGTAATCATGTCTCAGCGTTGAGCTAAGAAAGTGGATTCATGTATTTACAAATGATAAAGCATACAAAATTTTTAACTTATGCCTATAATCTCCAAGCTACAAGTTTCAAACGCTAATAGCGGTGATGTTTGGCATTGGCCTGACATCAATTCTATAGATCCTGATTAGGTTATCATGTCTTACAACTGACATAACTGGAGGATTAGAGAGAGAAAGATATTCACCAACCTAACAAATAAAATGATGTATTAGAATTTCTACCTTAGGATCATGACAGCCATGTTCGAGTTCTTATGGAAATCCAAAATGATATCTTCTGCCATCTTTTTGGCTTTTCCATATGGATTGATTGGAATCTGCACATGCAACAGAACAAGCGAGTTTGTTTAGTCATACAGCTCCAAATAGGTAGGATGTTGCACAGTGCATACCGAGTCACCATATCAGAACTTTAAATGGTTTCATATGCAGAAATAAACCATAATGTTGTAATATATGGAGCATAATATGTTGTTATGATAACCTGAGGAGTTTCTTCAGTAATTGGCATCTTTTCAGGTTCACCATAAGTAGCACATGTACTTGAATATATCAAAGTCTTCACATTATGAGATGCCATAGCCTCTAACACAACCAGGGTATTCGATGTAATATTGTGATAATACCTGTGATGTTTTACTAATTAAGATAGAAAATGAGGTAGAAAAGAGATAATGGCCACAGCAGTTTTGAAAACCAGGTCCGCATTTATAAACTGGAAGGGAAACAAAACCTAGCATACTTTAATAAATAAATTAAAAAAGAAAAAAATAGACTAGATACTATCAAATGTCTTAAACATAGAATCTATTTTGGATTCTTTTACAGTCAAACTGAGTCCATTCAGTTCAGCTTAGAGATTGTAAATACTGTTCCTACTTCCTTGTAGACTTCAATTACTTTACATGGTTTAAGAATTTCGATATTTTCTGGTGGTTGACTTTAGAGAGGTAAGAATCAAACTCTACACAGAGCACCTTTGTCATCATGTCATGGCTTGGTCACTTTTTGGTTCTCATATATTTTGACTTTCGATTGATTAATATTAAAAGGTTATAACAAAATGATAAGAAAATGTATTAACTTGACTGTGTATAGGTCTTCTTCATCGTATGCTGAAAGGGAGTGCAAACAAAGTGAACATATTTAAATGATGTGCTTTGATAGCAGAGATGTGTCTTCTTAATTATATGTGTGTGCATGCATGTAAAAACACTTTAATAGGAATAGAACAGTTACTTACTTAAGAGGATCAAGGGTACTCTCTCCAACATATGCAACAGCCGCAAAGTGCATCACAGCATCAAATGCGTTTTCTGAAAATATTCTGTTTACCTGACATACCGATCAAGGAAACAAGAAATACAGCTATGTTTAAGCATTTAAATGGAGGAAATTAGTATATTGTCAATATCTGTAATGTTCAGGATACAGCTTTCGCATCCCCCAAATCAGCATAGATAAATTGAAGCCTTCCAGGTTCTGGAAAAAGCTCTTGTAGAACTTTGATGGCACCTAGATTTCCTCTAGAGAGATTGTCCTGAAGGAAAGAAATGATAATTTCTATTACAAACAGAAAATTCTCATGAAAACTTGGTCTAAGATAGAACGGAACATACCACGATAGTAACACGATATGAATCTTTCAAAAGCCGTAATGCAGCATGAGAACCAATATAGCCAGCCCCTCCTGTTACTAAAACATGTGTAATCCCTTCTTCATAGTGAGAGAACTTTGGAGGGGAACAAAGGGGACCAGAAACAAAGCAAGTCAAAGGCCATTGATGATAGCGAAAATAAATAAAATGCCAAATAACATTACATATATTTCAGGAAAAAGATACTCAAAACAATCATATTTTGTTTTTAAGTACAGTTCTTTGCAGAGAGAGAGAGTACCATAAGTACAATGTTAAGATTCATATTAATAAAGCAATGCCACATGGAGGGGACAGATGGAAATAAATATAAAAGTAGCTGCTGATTATATACAAGTCCCAGTCTACATTCTGCACTATAATTAAACATCACCTCTTCTATATCAGAATAACCAACTAAATATTAAAAGACAGAAAATCCGAAAAATGTTTGAACTTCCACACAAGTATTATTTAAAGCGTGTTCAACTTGCCAAAAATATATTTCCACCACTTTGTTAAGCTAGAAACTGATACAAAAAGCATATGTTCTTTTAAAATGAATGATCATGAGATGATATAAACAAAAGTGTAATCTCCTACTAAGTGCCTATTTAATGTAGCCACACAATATGAGAGAGCACTACAAGACTTTTAACTCATAGAAAATTTAACAAATAAGGAATTCGCATTGAACAATGAACGATGAGCTAAAAGTTAATGCATTCAGCTTCCGAAATCAATAAAGAACTTGAGAGAGAGTTAATTATTCGGAGACTAATATCGGAGATTATAATCAATAACCATAACCATAACCATAACCATAACCATAACCATAACCATAACAATAACAATAACCATAACAATAACAATAACAATAACAATAACAATAACAATAACAATAATAACAATAATAATAATAATAATAATAATAATAATAATAATAATAATAATAATAATAATAATAATAATAATAATAATAATAACAATAGGAAGGAGATCAAATACTAAAAGGGATGTTTTTATTAATCAAGTGTTTCTCTCTATACAAATAAGAGATTCTCTCTCTATTCTAAAATTTCCAACCCTTTTACAAGTGGGACAAAGGATTACATTTATAGGGGTTCCCTTGCGGGTCCCCCTTTTACCTAATTTACTTGTTCCCTAAGTTTACCCTAATGGGCTCCAAGGCCCTAATATAGTTACAATGCTTTTTGGGCCTAATACAATCTAAGTCCATACATTTATCTAATTCCAACTAATTAATTGGGCTTCGTGGTCCAACATAACTATGTTAGGCCTTAGGGTTTATGTGGTCTGTATAGAGCATACGCACAGCAGCAGCCTATTCAACAGACATGTTTAAAGCTCTCTATACCTTCAATCTGCTTGACCACAATCTGCTTGACTACGTCTTAAACACAAAATCTGAGTTAACATTCAGCGAACTGATGACAATTATGTACACCACATATTTTACATTTTAAGACAGGTAACTTTTGATGCTTTGAAGTAGAACACACTTTTCAATTCTTACATCAACCAAAGAATATCATCGTAACCAATTCTGAAAACAACTTTTGAGGGTGAGGAACTTACTACACTTGGCGTGTTGAAATTTGGAGATTGTTTAAGCATGAGAATACATAGTGCAGTTAAAACTGCTGTTAAAAGAATCTTTCCTACAAAATTATTCTTTTTCTTCGGTTCCGCAAAGTCCATGCCTACAAAAAAGAAATAAGCAAAATCATTTCCGAAAACAATAACAAATTGGTACACCTGACAATCCTAATAGATATAAACTCAATCATTCTGACTCATTGTTAAGCCAAAAAACGCATTTACCTCCTAAAGACAGAGACCGATTAGCCCTCGACTGTGTTCTTGATCTATTTAGACTTTGCATTTGTAGAATAGATGCTAAACAAACAACAAAATTTAAACTTTCAAACAAATGATCAGGACAAAGTCCCTTCTTTGTTGCAAATTCAAAGTAACCTGCAGCACAGAAAATAAAATCAATTTCAAAAATAGGCCAAAACAGATATTTAAAAAGGGTCAGAAGAGCTAGCAAAAGTGCAACACTAAACAGCAACATAACAAACCAAAAGGGACCCTGTAGCAAGTGGGGAACAATAATTAAAATACTAAAGTCACAAACATATATGTAATCAATTATTCAAATGAACCGCAAGAAACTAATTCAGCATCCAAGAAATAGACTAATTTTCAAATTTTTAAATTCTAACAAAATAGCAATAATAACACAAATATAACATGTAAAGTACCAGGCTTTATACAACAAGAACTGAAAATCAACAAGACCCAGATAATCTTATATCAATTTTAAGTTTTAACACATTAACTATTCAAGATCCGAGAAAAGACCCTGTTACAAAAAACCCATCAATAATTTGCAATTATAACAACAACAAAGGTCAGTAAAAAATAGCCCATTAAAAAATTCAAGAAAAAGGGCAGCTCATTCTGTATTAGTCAAACAAAATGGTAGTGCAAGAATTGAAATTAATGAAGAAGACATAGACAAACCTGTTTGGCTGTTTGTAATGCTTGAGAAGAGAAGGGGTTGAGCTTCAAATTTATATATACATTAGTATGTGTGTATTGTGTGTATGTAGAAATGAGAGCAAGTACGTTAGAGACTGGGTCTGTTTTATATTAGGCTGCTAGGTAGACTAGACGTGTATCAAACTTATGATGACTTGCTTTTCTTTTCTTTTTCTTTTTTTGTTAATTCTTTCCTTCTCTTTTTTTTGTTCATTTTGCATTTCATGCTTTTCATTTTTACTCAGTGTTCTGAAAAGCGGTGTAGGCGATCGATTAATCGGCACCTAGATATTAGGCGGTCATTAAATGCCTAAATTCTATAAAAATTGATCATTAGGCATTTTTTTATTAGGCGGCGCCTAGACGGTCCTAGACGGGATTAGGCGAGATTAGGCGGAAATAATCGATTAGGCAGTAATTAATCGGATTTAATCGGTCAAATTTTAAAAAACAGTCAAATTAAGAATAAAATTTTAAAATTATAATTTTTCTTAATAAAAAATATTATTTACACATGAAAGGGTAAATTCACTCATCATATTTAATAATAAAATGAAGATATTTATATTTTTACTTATATATAATATATTTTTAAACATTAAAATTAAATTATTTAAAAAATAATATTTTAATACATCCAATTACTGTTCTGATTAATCGCCGCCTAGCCGATTAATCGCTAGAAGGTAGGCTCACTGCCTCGACCCGCCTAGCAATTTTTACAACATTGTTTTTATTACTACCTCCGTCTCAGGGAGAGCACGGTTCAGCTCGGGGCGGTTTTACCCCGAAACAGAATTCGAAACCGCATATCTTCGGTTTTAAAAATTGAAAACCGCAACCGAATCGTTGATTTCGATTTCGATTTTAAAAAGCTCGGTTCGGTTTTTAACAGGCGATTTTGGTTATAAAACTGAATAAAAAAATCATAACTAAATTACAAGACTTTAAATTTATTAATATACGTATGTGTTAATATCTACATTTTAATTACCTTGTATTCCAAATTCCAAGTTCCAACTGTCAGAGCTTGCCTCCAGCGAGACTTCAATCAACATATATTCCATGGCAAATTAACAGCATACCAGTCATCAAAACTTATACTAGTTGACATGCCGGTGTGCATTTGTGTATACAGCTCGCGTACCACTTCAACTAAATGCCTCAATAAAACCAAACCAAACCAAACATACCCCAGTATATCCCGCTCAGCAGGGTCTGGGGAGGGTAAGTTGTACGCAGACCATGCCCCCACTTTTTAGGATAGGGAGGTTGTTTTCGTGTAGACCCTCGGCTATGTGCACAACAGATACGATAATATTAGGGAATCTAAATGATACGCGAGAAAGATCAAAGTAGTACCTGAGCCCATGGCTTTCCCCCCATGGGTCTTACCTTCCCCGCACCGATGATGACCCAGGCTAAACACCCTGTAACTGAGCCCATTGCGTCCTCCACTAGGAACAAACATCTCCCACATCGCGATACCACCGAGCCAGGCCCCCTATACCTGCGAAAGTCAGTAAACAGAAGACAACAAAACGATACAAATACAGGAATCGAAATGGAACGTGTGTGCCAAATACCGTGTGTGATATATACACAGGAATCGAAATGGTACAAAAATGCTCAAAACACCCTGGGACTCTAAAATAAAGCTAGCCGAGATAGCTCAACTCTGAGGCTCTCCACCACGGAGCCGCTCCCCAAAAGAGAATCCACCACTCTGATATGACGTCTCCAAGCGCACCTGTCAGCGGTCATGGTCTCATTTATGTTTAAGGCCTTCAGATCCAACCTAAGCTGCTCTTCCCACGACCTCCTCGGTCTGCCTCTCCTAAATGCCTCAATACAAATTAAATAAAATGTAAATACTAACACATACGCCTGATATACATACATATTAATTTAAGATATAATATATTTATTAATTTGAAGTATACATATAAATTATATAAATTTATATAAATTTTATATTTATTTATTGAATTTAATAATCGATTCAGTTTAATTTTAACTGGTTCGGTTTTAACCTATAACTGAAAACGAAAGTCTCGGTTTTTAAAAATTAAAAACCGCAACCGCCGGTTCGGTTTCGGTTTCAATTTTCTCGATTCGGTTTTGGTCGATTTCGGTTCGGTTTCAATTCGATTTTTTGCTCACCCCTAATCCCAGCCAATACTTTACATTGTGACTAGGCACAGAGACCAAGAATAATGTGTGTAATATTGTTAAAATAAATGAAGTAGTGGGTGTAATGGTGATTTTATTGTTAAAATAAGTGAAGTAGTGGATGTAATAGTGTAAAGTGTTAAAAAAGTGGAGTGAAGTAATGGATGTAATAATATATTTTATTGTTAAAAGTTACTCCATCCGTCCCTTTTGATTCTGAACACTTTTTTTTTCACTTTTTGGCACGCATTTTAAGGTATATTTTAAAGATAATTTCATAACTTATTTTTAAAATTTTCTTTTTTGTATAAAAAATTAAACATTAAATTTTTATACAAAAAATAAATTTTTTAAAAAAATTATGGAACTATCCTTAAAATACACCTTAAATGCGTGCTAGAAAGTGAAAAAAAAAATGTTAAGAATCAAAAGGGATGGAAGGAGTACTATTTTTAGTAATGTAAAGAATTGGTGGGACGCCCGCAAGGGTTGTCTCAGTTGGTTAAAGAGAGGTCATCTTACCTCTTGGTCACAGGTTCGACTCCCATGGGAGGCGGATTTGTGATTATGCCATCCTGGGGCAGAGCCTGTCGCACTTGTGCGGTTTGCCTTGGATCACGTGATTTGCAGGCTATTGCGTGATCCCATGGGTTTACCCAGAGCGCACCCGAAGGGTAGCGGCTGCGGGTTTCCATGTTAAAAAAAAAAAAAAAATTGGTGGGACGTCCCCAAAAGTAAAGTGTAAAGAAATGAGAGGGACAGAGAGTACTATTTTTAGTATTTCCTCCGTCCCTCTCATTAAACAAATGAGTTGGGCACGAATATTGAGAAAAGTGTAAAATAATGGAGAAAAATAAAAAAAGTTAGTAAATGATGAAACCAATCAATATTTTATATAATAAATTTAGTTTAGTGGAGGAAAGTAGTGGATGTAATTATTTTTTATATTATAAAATTTTATTATTTTGGACAAGTTTTGGAATGTAAATAATTAAGAGTAAAATCCCAAAAAAGAAAGTGTAAAGAAATGAAAGGGAAAGAGACGGTATCATATAGTGTCAATAATATTTATAATAGTACTTTAGCAAAAAAAAAGATTTATAATAGTAAAGTCTTGACAAGCTTATTTTTTGTCGATTCGATTTTTATTCATACTAGCTTATAACCCGTGCAATGCACGGGTTTCTTGTATTATATTATAATTTTTATTTAATATTATAATTATGTTTTTGCATTATCATTATTTTTAATAATTTTTTAAATTTTTATTTAATATAATTTAATACACTCATGTTTACAGATTATATTCATGTTTCATTATTATAAACAATGTATACGATTTTTAATATATTTTATTAATAATTGAGAAATATGATGTGATATTTTCATGTATATATTAATGATTGTAAGATTTGTTGTAAATTAAAAAGGTAACATAAAAATATTAATGATTGAAAGATATGATAAAATTGATGTTTTTAGGTGTTTATAAAAGGTAATATGTTCAACTAAAAGTAAATTTGAAAAAGGCAATCACTAATTACCATTAATTTTATTATATTAATTTGAAAAAGGCAATCGACTAATTACCATTAATTTTATTATCTTAATCGACTAATTATCATTAATTATAACATGTTTTAATTGGAAAGAAAATATTAATGATGGAAAGATATGATACTATTGATGTTTTTAGGTGTTTATAAAAGGTATTATCTCGACTAATTACCATTAATTATATTATGTTATTATTAATTTTAGGTGTATTTATGTTTCTTTATAATGAAGGGTATATAAGTAAATTCACTAAGTACCAAAAAACAGGTACCAAAACTTTCAATGTTTCGGAATTTATATAATAGTATAGATTTATTTGTAAGATATATAAATTTAATTAATTTTTAAAAAAATATTTGTAATAATAATAAATCTAGTCAATCATATATCCTGTATCTCATTTGTAGATCATGATATATACACAAATCTCTAATAATAGAGATAAAAAAGACTTTGATTTTTGATATAACGAAAATGAAATAATAATATTAACGGTGAAAATGTATTATTCTCCAAACAGTGTAGTGATATTCTTTGTTACATTATACTGTTTGGTATTATATCGTGATTATGCCTAATAATAGTCAAAAGTCAAACTTAATCTCTTATCTGTGTAATCATTGCTAGTTGCTACCAACTCCCTCTAATTTTCTACAAAAATTGGACAAGTTGCTTTGAATCAATTATGTGTCTGTTCGGCTCACCTTATAAGGATTTATGTACTTATTTTTGGGTAAAAATTTTATATTTTGATAAATTTGTTTATACAAGTATTTAATGTATGTTTGAGATTCAATAAGTTGCAAAAATAAGTTGAAAAATGAATTGGAAAGTTAGGAATCTCTAATTTTGTCTTAAAATAAGTTGACTTATTCTGAAAAAAAGTTCCCCCAAACACTCCCTGTTGGAACCAGATATTTCCGAGTAGGGCCTTCGGTCAACCTGCAAGACAAAAGAATGCGAGGGCGTTGACCCTCGATTCACCTCCGGCGTAAGAGTAAGTTTTCTGGTTGTTTAAATGATAGGGTAAAACGTAAAGAAATTGTGAAAGAGAATACTTGAGTAGTGATAATGAATTGTCCCTTGTTGTTGCTTACTCTCTTATATTTATAGCTTTCGGATATGGGCCCTAGGAGATGACGAGGAGAGAACAGCCATACCCCACATTCTGAGGTGTCACTTGTTGATTGGACCGAAGCACCCAAGGGATCTCTATGTCTTGGATTCGGATCTCTATGTCTTGGATACTTAACTTAGGTATACAGTGATGGGCTTAATATAGCCTATTGGGTCGATGGGCCTCCAACATGTCCTAGGGCTTCGGTAAGAGGTATCCTCGGACTGAAGGCCGAAACCAATAGCCCATCTTCGGATTACCTTTTCGGCTGCCTTTTTTCGGACATGGATGACAGCTATTGATGAGAAGGAGTCGCGTGGGGAGTCGCGTCCATTAATGATGACAGTTACTCCTGTCTTAAGATCTGTGCTTAAATCGTAGCCATTGAATTTGTAACGTCCTCTACTTTCAAGGGTCGTGTCTATTAAAACCTCAAAAACCTCTTTGGCTGTTTTACTTTTTCATTTTTACATCGGCTTCTTGGTAAAAAATTTCCTCTCAACTTTTCTTCCAAATTTAACGATTGGGAACGCGGGTTCGAAAGGTATTGCTGCTCCAACTCCAGTTGCGGTTCATCTTCAAACAAACTTCTCCCAGGAACTCGACCTTATCTCCTTCTGGACAATAAGTAAGTTCTTCTTCTTTCTTTCACGATACCTGTTAGTATGAAGATTCGCGATTTTATCTTATGCAAATGCATGTATGTTTGTATATGTATATGTAAATGTAGTAGGGTTTTTTGATGATAAAAGGTTCTTGGGGATATGGGTTTGAACCGTTTTGGGTGTTTAGTAGTTTTTTGTGGGTTTTTGTTTTTGTTTTGGGAATTTTTGGGGTAAGAACTTTCCTCGGTGTCCCCAATACTTAAGAACACCCTTCGGTTCGTATGAATCTGGGTTTTATTCGGCCGATTGATCCAAGCCCTCTGTACTCGGTTACTGACCGAATAAGTTTTTTCCTCAAAGTTTTTCTTATTTTCCGAGTACATGGCTGACTCCTCTGTTTCCGAACGCAGGAGATGGCTCAATCAGGTGTGGTTCCTCTGTATTCGGCGATGGCGCATTTTGGCGATGAGTCAAAATTTCCAGCAGCCAATCTTCTTTCGGATATGTCCGAAGAAGAAGTTTTACACATGCATAGTAGATATGACTTCCCTGAACAATATGAGGCATATCAGGCCGAAGAAGATGATCTCGTCTATCATACCCCTGTTTCCCCTTGTCCTCATGGAAGTTTTAAGATAGGTATCTCTGAACGAGCCTTCTATTGCGGCCTTAGACTTCCTCTGCTTCCCATCATTAGGAGGTTCTTGATTCATACGAGGATAGCTTTAGGTCAGCTGGACCCGAACAGTTTTATTCATTTCAATGCCTTTCAAACTAGATGCATAAAAGCCGAGGTCGAACCCCGATTGGTCCTCTTTCTTCATCATTATGATATAAGGAGGAACCCTAAGTCGGCGGGCTTCTACACAATAGCCCGAAGGTCTGGTCGGGCAGATTTGGCTGCCACCAACTCTAGTAATCATAACACGCATACTAAGTGGCTTTTCATTAGTGGTCCGAGATTAGATAATTACCGAGTGTGGCGAGAAATAGAACCTTGGAACGTACTTGCACCTGATATGTCTGATCAAGATAAGGCTGATTATTACAAAATTAGCCAACCGATGGTGCCGGATAAGATTCCCCTAGCTATAAGCTGAGACAAGGGTTATCTTGACGCTATCCATTGGCGTGGTGGTAACATATCTTTTCTTTCTTCGGTGAATTTTTGTTGATAACTTGCTGATTTTGTGCTTTGTTGTTGTAGTGTCTTCTAAACAGGATTTGGCTCGGAGGCAAGCCGAGAAAGCGGCCAAGAAGAAGGCCGAGGAGGAAGCTAGACTGCTTCGGTTGGCTGAAGAGGAGGCCAAGAAGAAGGCCGAGGAGCAACCTTTAATAACCGACGGAACCGAGGCCGATCCGAATGATCCGAAAACAGTATCTGAGTCAGGTCATCCAGCTGGTTCTTCGTCGGGCGGAACTGCTGATAATGTGAACAAGAGGATTCGTAATACCGAAGAGGTCATTCAGTCCTATCGACCTTCTTGGTCGATTATGTCCACGGACAAGTTTGCCGCCCCTGCTCCTGCGGAAGCGAAACAGGTTTCCGACGACTTCTTCATGCCATGATTCTTCCTGCCGATCGATCGGTCTATGAGTCCACCGATCCTGTGTCGGCTTGTGCCGAGCTGTTGGGGCACCTTACCATGGTATATTTCTTGTTACTTTATACTTGTATTTTTTGCACGTTTTTTCATTCGTTTCATGTTTGCTTTCTTGTTTGTTTCAGACTGCTCCTTGGGCTGCGGCCGTTCAGGACAAGGTAAAGGATATGTCCAAGCAGCTGAAGGAGGTAGAGTCTCTTCGGAGGAAGAATGCTGAGCTCCAGACTCGTGTTGAGAATTTGGAGATTGAACGTAAGTCTCGGGAGCTGGAGAGGGATGCTCAGATGAGGCTTGTGGCGAGGAGGACCGAGCAAGCCAAGCGGGGTCGGCGGTTGCTGAAGAAGTCTGAGAAGAAGATGATCCAGTGCGAAGACTGGAGTTACGCGGCTGGCTTTGATGAGGCAGTGGTTCGGGCTCATGAGAAGGGTTGGGACTACAAGCAGATTCTGGGCATGTTTGAAGATCCCATTACTCGTCCCCTAGAACCCGACCTACCTCTTGAAGTCAGTTCGAGCTCCGAGCCTGAACTTTCTGATTGAATTTTCTTCTTTTGTTTTCGATCACATAATGTAAGCCTTCGGGCATAACTTTTTATTCGGATTGATGTAAGCCTTCCGGCATAACTATGACCTTTTGAAATATTATGTCGCTTGTTTTTCGTCCAATTTATATTGTCCTTAGCATAATGTTATGCGTCTTCGGACTATTTTGTATCTTCGACTATATTGCATCTTCGGCCGGAGCCTAGCTATTTATCTGTCCTTTGCATAATTTTTATTTTTATGCGTCTTCGGACAATATTGCATCTTCGGCCGGAGCCTAGCTCTTTATTTGTCCTTAGCATAATTTTCATTTTTATGCGTCTTCGGACAATATTGCATCTTCGGCCGGAGCCTAGCTCTTTATTTGTCCTTAGCATAATTTTCATTTTTATGCGTCTTCGGACAACATTGCATCTTCGGCCGGAGCCTAGCTATTTGTTTGTCCTTAGCATAATTTTCATTTTTATGCGTCTTCGGCCGGAGCCTAGCTCTTTATTTGTCCTTAGCATAATTTTCATTTTTATGCATCTTCGGACAACATTGCATCTTCGGCCGGAGCCTAGCTCTTTATTTGTCCTTAGCATAATTTTCATTTTTATGCGTCTTCGGACAATATTGCATCTTCGGCCGGAGCCTAGCTCTTTATTTGTCCTTAGCATAATTTTCATTTTTATGCGTCTTCGGACAACATTGCATCTTCGGCCGGAGCCTAGCTATTTGTTTGTCCTTAGCATAATTTTCATTTTTATGCGTGTTCGGACAACATTGCATCTTCGGCCGGAGCCTAGCTCTTTATTTGTCCTTAGCATAATTTTCATTTTTATGCGTCTCGGACAATATTGCATCTTCGGCCGGAGCCTAGCTCTTTATTTGTCCTTAGCATAATTTTCATTTTTATGCGTCTTCGGACAACATTGCATCTTCGGCCGGAGCTTAGCTATTTGTTTGTCCTTAGCATAATTTTCATTTTTATGCGTCTTCGGACAATATTGCATCTTCGGCCGGAGCCTAGCTGTTATGTCCCCAAGTATTTAAGGGATTTGTAAATAATTAAGGCTCTCTTCGGTTAATGAAAGATATTTCCTCCCTGCCTTAATTATGTCAAAATATCATAAATACTAAACCAGAAATAAGAACACGTGTTTTATTCAGTCTGCCCCAAACTTGGGTTCCTTATATTTACTTTATTTACAATAAGATGAAAAGATCTTACTGGTAAAAACGACGAAGGCGGGATGCATGCCATGTATTTTTGATAAGGTTCCCGTCCGAATGAGCTAGCTTGTATGTGCCTGGACGAACTACCTCTATCACCACGTAGGGACCTTCCCAATTCGGCATGAGTTTACCTTGCCTGGTCGGCATCGAAGTGGCTAATTCTCGGAGGACTAAATCTCCCACGTGGAATGATCTTTTCTTTATTCCTGAATCGTAATATTGGGCTGCCTGAAGTTGGTAACTTAAATTTCTCTGATAGGCTGCTTCCCTTTCTTCTTCAAGCAGATCCACATTTGCTCGGAGTCCGAATTCATTTGTTTCCACGTTGAATACCTGTGTCCGATATGATTCTAGGCCGACCTCAGTTGGCATCAAAGCATCGGTGCCGAAGGCGAGTTTGAATGGGGTTTCTCCGGTCGACGATGTCGGAGTTGTTCGGTAGGCCCACAAGACATACGGCAATTCTTCAGCCCAAAGTCCTTTAGAATCTCCTAGCCTTTTCTTTATCCCATCGAAAATGATCTTGTTGGCCGCTTCGATTGCTCCATTTCCTTGAGGATGGCCAACTGAACTGAACCGAACCTTTGCTGAATTCCGAATTCAAATAGGAATTTCCTGAATTTGCTTCCAATGAATTGTGTCCCATTGTCCGACACACATATCATCGGGATTCCGAACCTTAGAATAATTTGTTCTAGCACGAACTTTTTTGCAGCTTCTTCGGTGATGGCTGAGAGGGGTCTTGCTTCTACCCACTTGGTCATGTAATCAATGGCCACAATGCAATATTTAGCCTGTTTAGTACTAGTAGGCAGAATGCCCACAATATCTACCGCCCACATAGCAAAAGGAATCGGATTGAGTACCGAGGTCATTTCTTCGGGTGGTTGCTTAGGAACGTTACTGAATAATTGACATTGTTTGCATTTCTTTGCGTACTCCGACGCATCCTCCCTTATCATTGGCCAATAGAAACCTTGCCTTAAGATTTTGAAGGCAAGTGACCGTCCTGCGAGGTGTTCACCGCAGATGCCTTCATGAATACTTTCTAATGCCATTTTTTGCTCGTCGGGGTCCAGGCATCGGAGCAAGGGCTGAGTGGCTGATCTCCTAAATAATCTGCCTTCAATGATGGAGTAACTGGCCGATCGGTATCTGATTTTATGGGTCTGTTTTTTATCAAGGGGAAGGGTGTCTTTTTCTAAGAAAGCTCTGATCGGCGTCATCCAATTAATTCCTTGATGAATTTCCAGGCATTGTTTTTTGTCTATCGATGGTGCCTTGACTTCGGTCAGATAAATTGAACCTGTGAGATTCTGAGTTTCCGCCGAAGCTAACCTTGATAACGCATCGGCTCGGCTGTTGTTCTCCCTGGCTACTTGGCTTAATTCGAATGATTCGAACAATGATGAATTTTCGCGCACCTTCGTGGCATAGGCTTTTGTTCGGGGGTCTCTTTGTCCGTATTCTCCTGAAAACTGTTTGACAACTAGCATAGAATCGCTGAAAACTCTTAAGTGTTTTACCTCCAAACTTTTTGCCAAATCTAGACCTGCTAATACCGCTTCATATTCGGCCTCGTTATTGGTTAAGGAGAAAGCGAATCTGATCGCCTGACATATCTCGAAGCCTTCAGGACTGGTTAGTATGAGGCCTGCACCACACTTCGATCCTGCTACCGAACCATCTACAAAAAGTTTCCACTTTCCTGGTGAATGTATTAATTGTTCTTCAGGAGCCAAATCCTTCGGACCAGAGAAAGAGCATTCCGTTATGAAGTCAGCAAGGGTTTGAGCTTTGATTGCTGTTCGGGGAACAAATTCCAGGTCGTATTCTCCTAATTCGACCGACCAAGCAACCACTCGGCCCGAAGCTTCTGGTCTTCGCATGATCTTCTTTAGGGGTTGATCGGTTACTACTTCGATTGTTCGGCCTTGGAAGTAGTGCCGTAACTTTCTTGAGGCCATCACTAGCCCGTAAGCAAACTTTTCGGCATTGGGATATCTTGTTTCTGCATCTTTTAGGATGTGAGAGACGTAGAACACAGGATGTTGGTTCCCTTCATGCTGTTTAATCAGTACCGCCCCGAGTGTTCGGTCGTTCACAGCCAGGTATAGCTGAAGAGTTTCATTCGGGCTCGGTCTCATTAAGAGTGGGGTGTTTACCAGGTATTCTTTTAGTTCCTCAAAAGCCTTTTGATAACTCGGTCCCCATTCGAAGTTTTTTCTTCCCCGAAGCACCTCAAAAAATGGCAGGGCTTTTTCAGCTGATCGAGAAATCAACCTTCTCAAGGCCGCCATTCGTCCGGTCAATTTCTGAATATCCCTGATCGTCCTCGGTGCTTCCATGTCGATGACTGCTTTAATTTTTTCAGGATTCGCCTCAATTCCTCGGGCGCTGACCATATCTCCTAAAAATTTTCCACTATTAACTCCGAACGTGCATTAGTTCGGGTTAATCCTCATGTTGTTTTTCCTTAGTGCTTCGAAGCATTCCTTCAGATCTTCTGCATGATCTCCAAACAAGGATTTGACAATCATATCATCCACGTAGCACTCCATGTTTCGGCCTATTTGGGCTTTGAAGACTTTGTTGATCATCTTTTGAAACGTTGCCCCTGCATTTTTTAGTCCGAAGGGCATTTTGATGTAGGCATAAATGCCATTCGGTGTAATGAATGTTGTTTTAGGAATGTCTTCGGCATTCATAGCGATCTGATGGTATCTGGAGAACGCATCCAAGAAGCTGAGTATTTGATGGCCCGAGGTGGCATCTATCAACTGATCGATGTTCGGTAAAGGGTAATGGTCCTTCGGGCAATGCTTGTTTAGGTCGGTGTAATCGACGCACATTCTCCACTTTCCGTTTGACTTTTTGACTACCACCACGTTTGCCAACCAATCGGGGTAATCTATTTCTTCAATGAATTTGGCTTCTAGGAGTTTTTCGACTTCGGCTTGGATGACCTTTTGTCTTTCCATAGCGAAATTTCGCTTTTTCTGCTTCACCGGTTGGGCATCGGGTTTCACGTTGAGGCAATGTTTAGCGACTGATGGGTCTAAACCTGGCATGTCTTCGGGATTCCAAGCGAATACGTCATGAAATTCCCGAATGACTTTGATGACTCTCGCTTTCAGTTCGGGATCTAGATTCTTGCCTATCTGGATCATTTTGCCCGACTGGCCTACGTATAGCTCAACCTCCTCGGTCTCAGTTGCCGGTTCGGCAATCGGACTAGATAAATCGACTCCGAATTTTTCTAGCTCAATATTCAGCAATTGATGGCTGCTTCCGGTCATCTCTATGTCCTTGTCTTTCTCTAGGTCCTCCAAAATTATGATCCGTGCGGCTTTCTGATCTCCTCTCATTTCTCCGACCCCGTTCTCGGTTGGAAACTTTAACTTTAGATGCGGTATGGAAGAGACGGCTTGAAATGAAGATAAAGCTGGCCTCCCGAGGATTCCATTGTATGGACTGTCGACCCGAACCACGTAGAATTTTGCTTCATTCGTTACAGTGTATGGTGCTTTTCCTAGCAAGACGGAGAGAGTAATTGTTCCTTCAATCGGTATGGGCTGATTTCCAAAACCGTACAATGGTGCTTCATGGCAGGGTTCTAATTCTTCTCCTCCGAGATTCATCTTGCAATATGTTCGGTGGTACAAAATGTTTACTGAACTGCCTTCGTCAATTAGCACTCTCCAAATCTTATTTTCGCCGATGACTGGGTTTATGACAAGTGGGTCTTCGTGCGGCCATATTACGTCCTCGTAATCGTCTTCGGTGAAAGATATAGGTAAAGGCTGCTTCGCGGTGTTTGATTGACAGAGGTTGTAGATTTGCCTGGCATACTTCTTTCGGGCGGTTTTACTGTTCCGATCGAGAATCGTGCCTCCGAAAATGGTTTTCACCTCTCCTCGGTATTTTTCCAATACTTCGGCTTCTTTCTTTTCTTTGTTGTCCAGCTTCTCCCTCATATCTCCGATGAATTGTGCTAGGTCTCCCTCCCTGATCATTCTTTCTATCAGATTCTTTAGATGGTAACAATCATTGGTGTTATGGCCTTTATCGTGATGGTAATCACAGAACTTATTCTCGTTTCTTCGGTGTTCGGGAGCTCACATCTTGGGTGGTCGAGTGAATCCAGGCCTTCCTTTAATTTCATGAAGAATTTTTGAGATTGGAGTGTTGAGAGGTGTAAACACGGCGTTCTCTCTATCTCTTCTTCGTTCGGTTCCTTTATTGGGCCTCGCGTCATTAGGCCTGTTTCTGGTATCCCCACGATCTCTTCGGTCGTCCCTTCTGTCGTCTCTTCTATCACTTTTATCATTTTTCTTATCTTTGTACCCATTGATGGATTCTAACTTTCTTCGGATAGCTTCTCCTCGTAAATATATATCGTTCAAGGATTTTGGGGGTGCATCATACAGGGAGGATCGAAGCTTTCTCCCTTTAATGGGATCGAGTCCGGCCGAGAGGAACCCGGCAGCCTTGACTTTGTCCAAGTTCGTCACCGTCCCTGCTTCGTCTTTGAATCGGGCCAGGTATTCCCCCAACTCCTCGTTCGGTCTTTGTCTGCAATGAATCAAGGCCTCCGTATCTTTTTCTCTTCGGCACATGTGGGAGTAGTGCCTTATGAATTTCCTTTTGATTTGTACGTATGAACCAATAGACCTGGGTCTTAACGAACGATACCACATTGATGCTGATCCTTTCAGATATGTCTTAAACATTTTGCACAGCATGACATCACAGTGTCCCATACCGATCATGAGCGATTCATATTTCTCGCAATGATCTTCGGGATCCCCTTTTCCGTTAAATTCGTTCATCTTCGGAAATTGTCTCCCTGGCGGAGGTCGGTATTGTTCCACGTCTATGGTCACCACAGGCTCATGGCTCATCCTTCTTTCGCCGAACATCACCTTTTCTAGCCTTCGGATTCGGTCATCCGTGCGAGGGCCTTCTTCTTCAGAATCCGAGGAATAATTGTTTTTGGATCTTGCTCACTTAGATTGCGATTCCGAATTCCAAGATTCGTCTTCGTCATCTCTGGTTCTCTTCTCTCTTTCATCTTCGACTTTTGGATTTACGGCCTCTAGGGCCTCACGAAGCAGTTTTTCTTGTAGCTCGATCTCTTCTCATTGGAGCTTGAGGGCTTCTAATTTCAATCGGTCGGCCGCCTTTTTTTTAGCTAGTCTTTCGGCTTCTTTATCGTTTACTTCCTTCTGCTTTCCTTTGGTCTTCTGCTGTTCTCTCCATTTCATTAGCATTTCTTGTTGCTCTTCGGGAGTAGGCATGTCTCCTTCCTCATCGAAATTTAATATCCTTCGGGCAACAAAAGGATTTTCCTGGGACATAGGAGCGACTCTTTGGATGGTAGGGGTGATGGGACTGTCTCCAGCTACGGTGCTGGCGTCTGGTAAGGGCGTGTCTTCAGCTACCATAATTTTTGATAAACTTGAACACAATCGTTTCTCTACGTTCCCACAGACGGCGCCAAATGTTGGAACCAGATATTTCCGAGTAGGGCCTTCGGTCAACCTGCAAGACAAAAGAATGCGAGGGCGTTGACCCTCGATTCACCTCCGGCGTAAGAGTAAGTTTTCTGGTTGTTTAAATGATAGGGTAAAACGTAAAGAAATTGTGAAAGAGAATACTTGAGTAGTGATAATGAATTGTCCCTTGTTGTTGCTTACTCTCTTCTATTTATAGCCTTCGGATATGGGCCCTAGGAGATGATGAGGAGAGAACAGCCATACCCCACATTCTGAGGTGTCACTTGTTGATTGGACCGAAGCATCCAAGGGATCTCTATGTCTTGGATTCGGATCTCTATGTCTTGGATACTTAACTTAGGTATACAGTGATGGGCTTAATATAGCCTATTGGGCCGATGGGCCTCCAACACTCCCTATATATCCATCTGTAACCACAAATGCTCCTGAAAAGAGAAATATTGCTAACAGTGAGAAGGAACTTCTATGTTTCTTTTTTGATACGGTTAAAGCGGATTTCATTAATGCTTTAAAAGAGAGTCAATCGGGACAAACTCCCAACTGATCATGCAACCAGGTTCAAAAACAAATAAACGAGCTAAATAGTTAGCCGCTTTGTTTCCGGATTGCTTAACTCACTAAATACAAATAATCTGAAAATTAAAAATGAAAATAATGGTTTTCCGAGCAATCCAGCCTGCATCACCTCTGAAAACAGTAGCTTCACAATTGACTCTCATAGTAATTCCATGGATAGTGCGATGTTCAGAAAATGTTATGAACATATTTTTTGTGAGAGGTGAGCACATGCGATTTCACTACCATTTCAAATGTACCCCAGCTATCTACCTGCCGGATACCAGCTATAGACTTGACGAAAGTGTTGTTGATGCGAGATATCCAAATCTCCCAATTCACCGTAAAATTCATTTTCAACACAACCACCACATCGCATAAAGCGAGACACATCGCACAAAGCGAGACACATCGCACAAAGCGAGACACTCAAACACATGATTAATAACTCAAACAACCAAAAAAATCCGAAAAATCAAAGATCTCGAAATAACACCAAATTTTGATATGATGTTAAGTATGAGATTTTTACTCTAAGAATGAATTTTAATTGAAATTTCAAGCTCTAAACCGGAGCAAATCTGAGAAAAACGGAGAAGAAACTGGAATGAATTTTCAACTAAAACTCATATATTGAACGAAAAAATAGAAGAATGGAAGATGGAAGTAAATTTGTGAGGGGAAGGAAGGTTGAAATGGAGAGAGAAAGAAAAAATAGAAGAATGGAAGATGGAAGTGAATTTGTGAGCGGAAAGAAGGTTGAATGAAGAGAGAGAGAGAGAGAGAGAGATTTATTAAAAGGGAAGAGGCCTCCGGCCGTGGTTTATCCACCGGCCGGAGGGGAAGTAACACTAACAAGAAGCAAGAAAACTTACTTTCGGTAGAAAGTAGTTTTGAGAGAGAAAACTAGTGTGCCTCGTTTTTTTATATTTCCTATGTTTCTTAGGGAAGTGAGAAGACAATTTAGGTTGAATATTAATAAAAATGAAAATGTCATTAAAATTTTGAAATATTGGGATGTTGATATTCAATTTCTCACTAGGTGTGTATTGACTTTAATTTAAAAGTTAAAACACAATGATTTCCACTTTTAAAAGTTAAAGTTACTAAAAATATAATTTTTTCTAATTTTTTTTACGATTTTACCATCTTTTAAAAACATTTGCTAAATACCAAAACAATCAAATGCAAACTGTTTTTACATATTTCTGAAAAATAATTTGAAATTAATTTTGATTCCATTTAACTTGATTTTGGTTGCAATTGATTTAACCAATGCAACTTTTTAAGTAACCTATTATATAATCAAAAATGATTTTAATTATTAAATATTTAAAATTACATTTATGATTGATTTTGATTAATGTTGGTTGCAACGTATTTTTGAAAATACTTCATAAAAGTTGCTATTTTCACAACAACAACAAAAATTAAAAGTATTTTTGCAAAAAAAAATTTCTGAATTTAGATATTTATGAAAAAAATTAATATTATATTGTAATATATTAAAATAATTATAAAAATTTACTTTTATTCATACAAATACATTTAACACACAAATTTACATGCTACAAAAATAAAATGTCCACATCCAGCACCTAACTTGATCTTAAGAAAAGAATAAAGAAACAATCAGTTTTCGAATTTTCCAATCACAGCAAAAAATACAACAACTTTTGCGAACCGAAAGATTCGATAGAAATTCATATTTCGCAGAGGATGCACGCAAATTGTCTATTGTAAACTTCTACATGGTTTTACTTTTATCAATACGATATCATTCTCTTCAAAAACATCTATAGAATAACAGTATTCTTATTAGGGTGTTTCATATTTGTCCAAGAAAATTACGATTTATTCCTTAACGAAAATACCTATTCAAAATTTCAAGAATGGTTAGTCAAACACACCAGGTGTATAGGACCTGTTTGGTTTTTCATTTCATACCCAATTTATGGCTTATAAGGTCATAAGTCCTTATGGGGGGGTGTTTACCAAAATAAGTTTTAGCTAAACTTATGACTTATAAGTTCATAAGTTAAATGTTAGGAATTCTTAACTTTCAACTTATAACATACTCCCTCCGTCCCATATTGTATGAACCACTTTGATCTTCACGAAGATTAAGAAATTGTAGTAGAAAAAGAATAATGTTAGTTGAAAAGTGAGTAAAGTGGTGGGATCTATCATTATTTAATAATAGATTTGAGATAGTGGAGGAAAATAGTGGGTGTAATAGTATTTATTTAATAAAAAAAATGTAGAAGTAGTGGTTGTAATAGTGAAAAGTAGTGTTAAAAAAATAGTAAGTATATTATGTTCATTCTTTTTGGGACGTCCCAAAAAGGAAAGAGGTTCACATAAAATGGGACGGAGGAAGTATAACTTATTCTCGATATATGTAATATATAATATCCTTCAAATCTTCAAAACCATATATCTCCCGATCCCTTCATTAGAAAATTGATATGTATATATCAAATTTCCCTATTTATCGAGATCTATCCATTGATATCCATTGTTATATATAAAAAAACAAGTATTTTGAAAATTATAAAAAAAATTTAACTTATAAGTTCTGATTTACCCAAACAGTCTACTGATTATAAGTTCTGATTTACCAAACACTCTAATCTCTACTCTACTTATCACTTATATGACATAAGTGATTATAAGTCATAAACTACTCATTTTAAGATACCCCAAACATACACATAGATAGATGTTGTTTGGCTGGATTTAAAATAATTTCTGAACTTATTTTTGAATAAAAATTTCATATTTTAATATTTTTTTATATGAAGTATTTAATATATGTTGGAGATTTCATAAATTGCAAAAAAAAAAAAGTATTCTTTATTTAAAAAAAATAAAAATTTTAAGTTATCTTTTAAAATAAATCAATTTTTTTAAAAAATAAGTTCACACCACTCCCATAAACATATTACACATGAATAGCTTCTTCTCCGTCCCATTTACCTCCCTAGTCCCTAAAAAGAGGTTAGGATAGTAGGAGTAGACGGGTTGGGATCCTCTGTCCCCTTCATTGTGTCCCCTTCTGTAGGGGTGTGCATTCGGTTCGGTTAACCGAAAAACCGAAAAAAAAAACCGAAAAAATTCGGTTCGGTTAACCGATTTGTATAATTCGGTTCGGTTTTCGGCAGAGATATTTCGAAAAATTCGGTTTTCGGTATTTCGGTTTTTTACCTCGGTTAACCGGAAAAAACCGAAAAAAACCGAATTATTTAAAAAAGAATATAAACTGTTTAATATTCAATTATTCACCCTAAATCCCTAATCATATCACAATTCACAACTTCAGTACTTCACAACTCACAAGTCGTCTGTGTGACTGTGCGACAAAACATCTCGCGAGTGGCGACGGCGACTTTCTCAGACTCAGACTCTCAATCTCCGGTAGCAAATTACTCTAAGGTATTCTAATTTCTAAGTCTCCAGCAGATTAATTTCATTCTCTCTCTCGACTTTTGTAATTTGTATACATATATATTTCGTGGTATATATATAACTGTATATATATATATATATATATTTTAACGATTCGTAAGTCGTAACTCGTAAGTCGTAACTCGTAACTATACATATATATTTTAATTACTCTGAATCTCCCCCAACTGGGTTTTATGATTTTATCAGTTTCTATTTCTACCCTTTTTTAATTCTTGTTTATTTGACTTGTATCTATATGATTGTATTTGTTAATTTGTTAGTTAAGGGGCAGCCTTGTATTGTATCTGTTGATTGACTAGGTATGTTTTGGTTATGGAGTTGGCCAGTTAGGTTTTAGCACAATGTCACAAGGCTATGCAATTGAGATTTATTCGAGTCTTTATATAATCTGAGTTCAGTTGGGTGTTGTGAATTTGTGATGATAAACTGATGTGGCCTGTGGGTGTGTGTGTGTGCGGATCGAATTAAGGCCTTAAGGGTTCGATTGTGTGTGTATCTGTGAACTGGGTTCGTATGTGTGCGCTACTCACTTGTCAATTTTACTGTTAGTTTTTCATTTTACTGTTAGTTTTGCTAATTTACTGTTAATGTTGCTTAAAGGAAGAATGGACCAGGAAGACGAGGGTGAGTTTCAAGAACAACTCGAAAGTGAAACCGTGGCTTCAAATCCCAAAAAGAGAAAGACAATGGATAGTAGAAGCAATGTGTGGGAACACTTCACCAAAATCATGGATGAACAAGGCAAACTTAGTTTCGGTAAGTGTAAGTATTGTTCTAAGGATTTAAAAGCCAATACTTTAAGAAATGGTACTAGTAGTTTGCGCAATCATTTAAAATCTTGCAAGTCATTTAATGTTGAAGGTCATCAAACAAAATTAGCTTTTCAACATAATAGTGATAGCACATCATTGAGTAGTTGGACTTTTGACAAAGATTTGGCAAGACAAAAATATACTAAGATGATTATTGTCGATGAGTTACCATTCAAGTTTGGGGAGGGTTTGGGTTTTAGAGAATTTATGGCTACCGTGCAACCAATGTTTCAAATTCCATCTAGATGGACGGTTGCACGTGATTGTTATGAAATGTATGCTCTTAAAAGAAATGATTTAAAAGGCTCATTGGTTGAACCAACACAACGCCTTTGCCTAACTACGGACACATGGACTTCTAATCAAAGAATTAATTATATGTGTTTAACCGCACACTTTATAGACAAAGATTGGAAGTTGCATAAAAGAATATTAAACTTTTGTCCAATTATTAGTCATAAAGGTAAGGCAATTGCAATGGCAATCGAGGAGTGTTTGGTGGAGTGGGGAATTACTAGAGTGTTATCTATCACGGTAGATAATGCTTCCTCTAATGATGTTGCATTGGAAAAATTAAAAGGTAGAATTGGTAATTGGGATTCTAGTATTTTAAATGGTGAACATTTGCACTTGAGGTGTGTTGCTCATATTTTGAATTTAATTGTTAAAGATGGGTTGGGGGTATTTGATGGATCAATTAGTAGGGTGAGAGATGCGGTTAAATATGTGAGATCATCGCCCGCTAGAGAGTTAGTATTTATGGATTGTGCGAAATATGAGAAAATTGAGACTCAAAAATCTTTGATTCTTGATGTGGATACTAGATGGAATTCAACATACGAAATGCTAGATGTGGCGGAAAAGTATGAAAGAGCATTTGATAGGTTTGATATACAAGATCCTAGGTATAAAAAACATCTTAAGTGCAAAAAGACGAATGTTGATAGAAGGCCTACACATGATGATTGGATTACCGTGAGAAAATTTGCATCATTCTTGAAAATTTTTTATGATCTTACTTGCAAGATTTCGGGAACATCTTATGTTACTTCTAATATGTTCTTGCATGAGATATATGCCATTTATGCTATCTTGAAAGAATGGACATATGGTAGTAATGCTCATATGTATGTCATTGGAAAGGAAATGCTAGAAAAGTTTGAAAAATATTGGGGAGATCCAACACAAATGAACAATCTTTTATTTATTGCGGTTGTACTTGATCCAAGACACAAGTTACAATTTGTGGTGTATATGTTAAAACACATGTATGGAGAAGAAGTTGGGGGATTGATAGGAAAGTCTTTAGAAGAAACGATGTATAAAATGTTCAATGAATACAAAGCTAGAATTGCATCGAAACAACAAAGAGATATTGCTAGAGAGAAAAGAAGTGAAGAAAATATTGGTCAAATGCATCCATCTCAATTGTTAAGGATGCAATTTGAGAAAGATATTGGAATGATTTCTAGTGATGGTAGTGCATCGGATTTGGAAGAATATTTGTGTGAGAAATCAAAAACATTTAGGGATTCCGATGAGTTTGACATATTGGAGTGGTGGAGAAATAATTCAATAAGATTTCCCGTTTTATCTCAAATGGCTCGGGATGTTCTAGCTTTCCCAATATCCACGATAGCTTCGGAATCGGCTTTTAGCACGGGTGGTAGAGTTCTTAATGATTTTAGGAGTTCCCTAAGACCTAAAATGGTTGAAGCACTTATATGTGCCCAAGATTGGATGAGACGAACCGCAAAAGGTATTAATGTTGAAGAGGATCCCGAAGAAATGAAACAACTTGATGAAGGTATGCTACTTTCCTTTTTAAAATATGTAATTTTCTGTTTAGTTTAGTCATTTAGAAAAGGTATTAATTGTGGTACTTTTTGTTTACATTTTATTTTTTAGCAATTGAGAAAATGAGCTTGGAAGGAACGTCAACTGCAGGATCGGCTACTGGACAACGACATCAGTAGGTAATAATCTGATAAATAAGTACTTTGCAATGAATTGTAAGTTTCAGAGCTTTTCTATTGTTTATGTTCTTAGTTAGTTCAGTTCTGATAAATAATCTGAACTATAACATTAAAGTACAGATACGGCCAGATAGGGAGATACGACCAACACACTTAAATATCTAATGTCATATGTTCAAAGCTTAACTAGAAACTGATCAATGTGTCTTAACTCTTAACTGATCATCCCAGGCTCCCAGCAGGCAGCAGGTAGCACTCGGCACGTAGTCGGCACTCAGCAGTCAGCACTGCAGTCAGCAAGGCAGCAGCATGATAATGGAAGAATGGAGATTTTACCATTTCAAATTTAATTTGTAATCCTGAATGTTTTAATTTGTAATCCAGAATGTTTCAATTTAATTTGCATTTGTAAGTCTGTAACTTGTATTCTTTAACTTGTATTCTTTGATTCTGAGTTTCTGACTTGTGGTTGTGTATTAGTGATAACTGATAAGTGATAACTGATAAATAGGGATGTTTTACCAAATTTTCTGCAATTTTCAACAGGTTTTTAAAATTTCGGTTATCAATTTCGGTGTTCGGTTAAAACCGAAAAAATATAATTCGGTTCGGTTTAAAACCGAACTAATTTCGGTTCGGTTTTCGGCAGCGGTTTTCCTTCAAATTCGGTTTCGGTTAACCGAAAAAAATTTCGGTTTCGGTTTTGGTTAACCGAATGCACACCCCTACCCTTCTGTGTCCCTTGTACAAAAAGGGTGCCCCTGGCGGGGCCCATGATAAGGAAAATGGAAATAAATTTTTTTATTTCCATTTTCCTTATCATGGGCCCCGCCAGGGGTACCCTTTTTGTACAAGGGACACAGAAGGGGACACGATGAAGGGGACAGAGGATCCGGGCTCGGAGTAGACCCCACCAGAATTTAACAGGTGAGGTGAACATGTGCCACCTGGTACTTCCTTTAGAAAACACCCGACAATTACTCTATATTAAAAAGCTAGTAGGAGTATTCTCACAAAAAAAAAAAAAAAACTAGTAGGGGTATTAATTTTGGGATAAATGATAAAAATCGTCATTATACTATTCGAAAATTTTTACTTAGGTCATCAATCTAAAAAATCTTTCAGTCAAACACTTGAACACACAAAACATTTCAATTAAGTTTCTGCCGTTAGTTCAATTAAAAAAATAAACGGAATACTAAGGTGAATGCTGACATGACGAACTAATATTATTTTTATTATTTTTAATTAATAATTAATTTCATATTTATTTAATTAACACCCAAATATATTATTTACTCCTCTCACTCTCGCCTCTCTTTACTCTTTCTCTCTCTCACACAATCTCCCAAAGGTGAGTGTGTGTTGTGGGCGGAGGGGAATTGAATGGGGCGGCGGAGGGAAGTGTTGAAGGAAAGAGGAGGCTGCAGTAGTGGTGAACGGAGGAATGGGTGGGTGACGGACGGAGTAAAAGGGGAGAAGTGAGGCAGTGGGGTGGAGAAGAGGAGATCGAAGGGATGGGATGAGATGAGGCGAAGAGAGGGAGGAGGTAGAAGGGAATGGACGGTGATGGTGAATTGAAAAATATGGGTGGAAGGAAAGGTGAGACGCCGGAGGTTGGCTATGGATGGGAATGAGAAGGAGAGATTGGTGGCGAAGGGAGAAGAAAGGCGTCACTGTTGAAGGAGATGAGGTGGTGATTGTTGTAGGATGAATGGTGGAGGAAGACGGGGGAAATGGTGGAGAAGCAGACGGCGTATTGGTGGTTACGGAAAGAAGGGGTTGAGTTGCAGGAGTGGGTTGGGCGGCGGAGGACGAAGGTGAAGGATAAGAAAGATGTGGTGAAGGAGGAGTTCGATGGTTAAGGGGTGGGATGTAGGTGTGGTGGTTGCTGAGAAAGAGATGGAGTTGGGTTGTGGGAGAGAATGAGGGGGCTGTGGTGAGTTGCAGAAGAGTAAAAGGGAAGGGCGGTGGAATGGGTTGGTGGTTGCGAAGGGAGAAGAGGTGAAGCGGTGGCTGGCGGAACGGAGGGCAGAGGTAGTTGTTGAGAGGTGGAGGGATGAGGATGGTGGTGGATGACGAAAGGAGTCGATTATTGGTGAAGGAGGAAATGGGTGGGAAGTAAAAAGGGACGGAGATGCAGAACGGTGATGAAGGTGGTGCGTTGAATGAGGCAGGGGAAAGGTTGGAGGGGGAGATGGTTGAGAGGCGGAGAAGGATGGAATTGGGGGGTGGAGTGGAAGTGGTGATGCGGGAAATAATTTATTAATTTTCTTTTTTGTTAAATAAATAATATTTTAGATTTTAGATAGATGACATGGATGATGATATGCCACTATGGTGTCAGTTAATGTGTTAAAAATTAACGGACTTCCGTTAAGTAAACGAAAAAATAACGGCAGTGAAATATTTTTAATATACAATGACCCAATTGAAAATTATATTAAGTTAAGTAATTCGTTTGAAAACTTTTTTGGGATGGTGATACAAGTTAAAATTTTCGAATAGTACAATAATGATTTTGGCCATTTACCCATTAATTTTGTGTTTGGGTATCCATTAAAATTACTGTAACAGCAAAACCTCATTTCCAAAATTTAGCAAGAAAATAAAAAACCTCACAATCATAGTATAATACAACACAATAATAAAGATCCAGAAATTTTCCTATAAGGAAACTTTACAAATTTCGGGAATATAATCTTATAATTTTTAAATTATTGGGGACGTATTTTTGTAATTTTAATTTAAAAATATTAGGTGTAGATGTTTATATGCCACTTATTAGATACGTCCCTGTTATTAACTTTATTTCTTCTTCTTTTTTTTTTCTTGCTAAACGATTTTTTCTTTTTTTTTTCAGTACTTACGAGTTTGATTTGTTATCGAAATGTATCTGAATGATTGAGATTGCAGTGGGTGAATTATTTGAGAGCTGAAAAAAGTGTCGGTAATTACTTAATTTGAATAAAATAGAGAAACATAAGGCATACATGGTGCAACAGAAACAATAATAGGGACGAGTAAAATGTAAAAACTACCCAGGAGTCCAGGACAAAAGGCGCGGGGGAAATTATTGGGGTGATCAAAATCAGTATTATCCATATTTATATTTAAAATTAGCGTAAAATTCATGTGAACAACGGATTTTCTTTAACATTATATGATTTTTTCAATGATTTTAATGAACTTTTTAATATATGTTGTGAGAGGAATTTGGTACAACACTTCGAGAGAATATAGCTGGAATAACGGATGAATCGCTTGATTTCCGGCTGCAGAATTGGCGTTCAAGCGTTTACAGCCCGACGTTCAACTGCCAGAGTGGACGGTTGTTTGTAATGATTTTGGGACTGAGTTTGCAAGGTCACCGGACAGCAAGAACGGAGTAATTCCTACTCAGTCAATCCCAGCTGCCAGAGATGTGTATTGCTCAAGTTTTCTACATGATTTTTGTAGAGAGAAGTGAGATTCAACCCTTGCAAAGTGCCTACATATCCTATATTTATAGGAATCAAGTCCCATGTAGTTCTAGGGTTTTGGACTCCTTGTTGATAGCTCAGCCACGTTTTGATAAGCCTTATCCTCCTGATCCATGCTGTTCCGTTTGTTATTTCGTTGATGAAGAAGAGTCCTAGTTCCCTTAGGACACTGCCTGAACCCTGGCCTTCCGCTGTACAGCCGCCTATATATATACCTAGTGTATATATCATATATGTTTTATATTTATCTTCCTTAAATGAACTGATCCAGTTAATTATCCCAGATGATATGATTATCCAATTGTTATCCTTCATGAATCCATAATTATCTTCATATTAATATGATTTTCCATCATATATCCATGTATATATACATAATCTATGTATATATAATGATTATCCATCATAACAGATGTTGTTGGGTTGTCCTTGATGTTTAGGAGTTATCCAAAAGTCTGTTAGAGCGATATATATCCGTTCTCCTACAATTTAGGAGGCTGCTGGGCCAATTCCCGCAGATTGTCAGGGTACGAGTGTGAACCCCTGCCTGGAAGCCCTTCACCTGCATGAACCCCTGTCAGGCTTCCATATAGTAGTACCCTCACATGGGGTTCGAGCACCTGAACCCCTACATGACTGAATCCCGAACCACATGCCAGAATCTTCATCTTTCAGTATATTTCCAAGGCATATTGGGCCAAAGCATTCATACTTAGTCCAGCCTATCCTTCCATATCTTCATTACTCGAACCCGTAATCTTAATGGGCCTTAAAACAAGCCCAAGGCGGATTTTGGGCACAACAACTACCCCCCGGTTCCTTATAGCTATTGATTGCAAAAGGAACCAAAGTATGACATGGTCTAATCCTTCCTTATCTTCCTCAAAGAAATACATAGCTTCCACATCATGCTTCCAAGCTTACATGAGCTAACTCGGCGTAAGAAACAGGAAACATAATGCTTCCACATTTGTACCCCATCTGAATCCTTAAGTGAACTCCTTCCACATACCTTATACCATGCATGATGTACCCGTTCCAATCGATCATGAGCTTTTTATCCTTATCGCCTAAACCTACCAACTTCCAGCCTTCTTCCTTGAAAACCATAGCTTGACTTCTCGATATATTTCTTTTCCTTGTGAGGATGGTCTCCATGTGTGAATCCTTGTGGGTTAAGCCATGAAGCTTCTGCTGTTGCAAATAAGCTTCAATCTTCAGAACCCTGGGCTACCAAGACAACTAGAAAAAGTGATTAGTATCATGAGCTAAGTAGCTCACATATATAATGCACATAACGCATAGATATATAATGCATAGATGTAAGTATGATTATGCGAGTGGAAATGATTTTGTATGTAAACCCATTACTGTCTTCACACTCAAGTAGAACCTTGGCGAACGCATTCTTCAAGACATATGCAACAATATATAGAGATTTTCATGAAACCATCACAATGGACCTCCTAAGGTATTGCTAAGTATTTTGAGGACTTCTCCAATGATGCCCAGTGTTGTGGGACTTCTCCAAACTGTTCCCATAAACCGTGGGACTTTGCCAAACCATGCCCATAAACTATGGGGCTTTTCCCAAGTGAACCTATAATCCATATGATGCAGATGATCTTATATGCGTACCCCAGGAGGGACCAAGGTAAGGTTATAGAAACCTCCTCAATTGTAACTATGTCTTTCCAAGTGGTTACGTTATGAGGCATATAGTTTGCCTAAGTACTTACTTGACAGCTTCAGCTAGCAAGTTCGAAAATAATTTTGAAACTCATGCAAAATGTAAGTAAATATATGTCATATTGACCCTTTATGTATAAATCCATGCAAGTGTGAAACCATGTGATACGCGCATTCAGATAAACATGAATTAATGTGTGATAGAAGATAATAACCCATTTGAAAAGATGAACTTCGTAATGAAGTTTTTAGCTAGATTCTATAAAAATTTCATTTTACGCACATAAAGCATGCGTAATAGTTAATTTGTAAAAGAATGAAAGTAGAACTTATCTTTTCTTTTAGCACGTCAATCCAAATCAGAGTTCAACCACAGAACCCATTAGGTTGGGGTTGCCTCCCTTTGAGCATAAGATGAAGACCTCTTTCCATTATGTAAGTCTTTCCATGGTGAGATGTTGAATACCCCCCGAGGATCAGAGTTCCTTCCTGCATGATATGTAAGCCTTCCTCCACTTGAATCCTTGATCCTTTGTTTGTGTATATTCCATATGTAAAGTAGACTGCTTAGGGGTACGTTCAAGCCATATGGGGTTCACCCAGTTGTACCCTTGAATGTTTTATAAACATCGAGGCTCCACGTAATATCCTTAATTTGCTCACATGGCGTGTATGATTAGGGGACACCAATACCAGTCAAGGGTTCACGTGGGCCTGACCACACTACCTATTAAGGATTTACGTGGGCCTAGCCATACTGCCTGCCGAGGGCTTACGTGGGTTTTAAGTTGAAGGGAGTTTTGCTAGCCTAGTGTCCCTAGGATCGACGCGAACCCATGACATGCATAATCCATACATGTTAAAACGTGCTCATGCATAATCCATGCATGAGAAATCCAATCGATGAAATCCAATCCAAATCCAATCCAAATCCAAATCCAAACCCAATCCAAATCCAAATCCAAATCCAATCCAAATCCAGATCCAGATCCGATCCAAGTCCAAATCCAATCCAATCCAGATCCAGGTCCAAATCCAATCTAAGTCCAAATCCAATCCAATCCAGATCCATTCCAAGTCCAAATCCAATCCAGATCCATTCCAAGTCAAAATCCAATCCAATCCAGATCCATTCCAAGTCCAAATCCAAGTCCAAATCCAATCTATATTCCCCGGGGAAGCTCGTACCTAAGAGGTTCATACCTAAAAGGTTCCTACCTAACAGGTCCATACACGTACTACCCCTTAGAGTTCTTTGGCATAACCTATCTTATAGTAAAGAACTAAGTTCACGTAAACAATAACACATGAACAGACAAAGAAGGCATGCGAACATAAGACATGAAGCACATAAGTACACGTAGCACACAAAGCACATAAGTACACAAAGACATTCACAACAGTTAAGAAAATAAAGTTAAAGATAAAGTGATCATAGTTTCATTAAACCAAGTCATAAAAATTATTTCACAGGTAAGCGCTCATGCCTTACCCCCGGGCTTCCACTGATATAAGCTAGAACCTCTTGCTGACTGAACCCCTAATCCTAGACCAGTCCCCGGGATCACAGCTAGAGTGCATGAAGAATTCCATTAACGAGGTTCCATCCTGGGAGTTTCCCTCGACCAGGTTCCATCCTCGGAGATTCCCTCAACGAGGTTCCATCCTAGGAGTTTCCCTCGACCAGGTTCCACCCTCGGAGATTCTCTCAACGAGGTTCCATGTAATTTCCTCACAATGCTAATTTCCTTAGCATTCCAATATCCTTGAGTTGGACTTCACTCACCCAGTTTCCCTAGGGTCGTGGCGAAGCTGTTTGCCAATCCCATGTGATTTCCTCACACCGCTAAAATCCTTAGCGTTCCAATTTCCAAGAGTTGGACTTCACTCACCCAATTTCCCTGGGATCGTGGCGAAGCTGTTTACCAATTTGTACGTAGCTTCCACAGCTGTACATAAATCCCATAACGGGGTTGGTTGTCCACCAACGTGATTACACGGAAGTTTATCGACGTTATGCCTTTTCAAGGTTCAAACGAGTGAACCTCCAATATAGGGGAACCTTATGGCCCTAGTTTCCCTAGGATCAGCCTACCTTGTGGTTCCAATCCATTCACATGTAATCCACATGTGATACATGTATAATCCATACATGTCCCTGCCTTGATTCATGTATAATCCATACATGTTCCTGCCTTGATTTATGTATAATCCATACATGTTCCTGCCTTGATTCATGTATAATCCATACATGTTCTATATAATCCGTGTAATCAATTAGCACATAATCAATGTGCTTCCAATTCTGCCTTGCGCACGTAATCCACATGTGATTCATGTATAATCCATACATGTTCCAACCTTGCGCACGTAATCGACATGCGATCCTATCCATTTGCACGTAAACCACATGCGTTCCATTCCTTTAGCATATAATCCATACGCTACAAATCCAGCTCATGCATAATCCATACATGAGAAATCCTCTCCATGCATAATCCATACATGGTAAATCCAGCTCATGCATAATCCATACATGAGAAATCCTCTTTAAACCAATTTGTGAAATCCAATCCGCATATGCTCCTTGATCTAGCTTCCAAGGGTACCTCAGAATTAAATCCCATTAGGGTTTCGCATACCAGAACCTCAAGAATCTCATGGTCTTGGCCCATTCATTGCGTTAAAGTTTAGTTTGCTTAAAAATTTACCACTTTCAAGATACCATCATGGGAAGTATACCATCCACTACCCCCCGGTTCCTTGCAGCCATTACATGCAAGAGGAACCTTATGTAATCCGTAATCAGGTTCAATTAACCTTCACCCTGAACCTCTAAGCTTACGTGAGCGTACTCATTGTAAGAAACAAGGGGTATCATAGGTGAAATAGCTATTACTCGTAAAATTCCTTCCAAGAAAGACCATGTTATTTTTCCTCGATGATGATTCAATAATTTCCATTCTTGAACCTCCGGGATTCGGTTGTTGTACCCCTACGTCGTGGTTGCCTCAATTAAATTTTTGGCAGGTTACGTTTTATGCACGTACGCCCACATATACTTGCCATCCTTACACACTTCTACATCCTGATGATTATATCCTTGCCACCCGATATGTTTTTCCAATGATCTCCTCCATGTTCCAAGTTCGAAACAATATTCCATAACATTCCCGGTCTCTAGTTATTCAACATAATTCCTTCAAGATCTTACTCCAGATGTATGCCATGGATATAATTGTGACCACCTATACAACCGACCATGTTGATTGTTGAAGATCATGTTTTATGTCGAGTTTTGTCGTTGTAACCCAGTAAGGGGTTCTGAGGCTGAAGTCCGCCAAGGGTTTGTGAACCTGAACCTCCTTTGTACATCTTCTCATTTAAAAATAGGGTGCATCTTAGAAATCCTCCATGTAGCCTGGTAACAACTACCCCCCGATTCCTCGTTGTAGTTTGTCCATGGCCAATATTGAATCATATTCAGCTTCTCATCCTCTTTGAGCAAAAGTGTAAATAGACATCCGTGAAGCTGGCTATTCACGTCTCGTCGTAGTTTCAACCACTTTTTTTAGTCTGCGTGGGAAGCCATGCTCCTCCTTATGAATGGGAGGTATGTAACCATTTTCTTTGTCTAGATGATAAAACCTTCTTTCTTTGGCCTCCGCTTAGGCGCTTCAACGAATACCCCTCAGTATGCCTTTTACCGAGTGTTTCAGGTTTTCTCCATCCTCCATAGCCAAAGTTATTAATAACATCATCCTGGGGGAAGCCACCCCTGATTTTTTTCCATTACCTTCGTGTATGCAGAACCAAGTCCATTCCAACTGAGATTTCGTTGTTAGCTTTGTTGTATCCTCTAGCTTTTAAAGCCTCTGGTTCCTCCTTTTAGGGCGTTCATGGATGAACCTCGTACCATCTTCTTCAATATTGACCGAGAGGTCGCTCGTACCCCATTCTTTGTATGGTAGCATAGCTCCCAGAATCTTATTGAGATTATAATCCTCAGATCCTTCCATAATTCCTTCCTTAAGGTATCCCTGTGTTCCAACTTCTGATGTTTAAGGGGCTTATAGCAGGGGAACCCCAATGTGGGAAACCTTCTAGCTTCTGGTGCTTGAGGGGTTTACAGTATGAGAACCTTCATAGCCATATTATAAATTGATTCCACCATTTGCATCTTCTTTAGAATTGGTCGTCCTACCATATTGTTGTAGGATACGCTGTAAACCATAACTCCTTCTAACTGGGTGGATAAGAGGGGTTTATCCTTCAATAATACCAGTGACATTTTCAGTTCGTGAGAGGTTTAACTCCACCTTCAACTTCCACGATAAGCTTTTCGCCAGAGCTTCATTTAGGTCATTACTTGAGACCTTTCGCCCAATGCTCTTAGCCGGATATTCTGACCTTTAACCTTCCACTGTTAGTGAAGTTTTCATCGTGAGCATCTTTATAAGCTGCTTTTGCCTTTTTTGATTTGGTGTCATCGCATGTCCAACCAAGAACTCCTCATTTTTCATTTATAGAGGTTCCTTCATACTTTCTGTCAGAGAGGCAACGTCAAATCTCTGGACTTTATTGATTCATATTTTGAAAAGCTTTTCAACTATTGCTTCTATATGATCCGTTCTTCCTTCATCATCCTCCATTAGAGCAGCCATTTACATCAACGTTATGGGTAGTACTACCCCCCGAAAAACTGGAACCACTTTATGGGGTTCCATCAGTAGGGCTACTGGTAACATGATTCCTCAAGTATTCTGAATGGAGCTTCCATCATACCCGTACAGTGAGGTGTTTACTTTTGACCATTTCCTTGATTTAACCATTTGAGTATCCCACACCAGTTGTGCAACGCCCATGTGTTGCATAAGAGGCCAAACATGGCCAAGATTTGTTTTTCTTGATGAATCCCATTTAGGAACTAATTAATTCTTTTGGGGTTCTCATGTCGAGTGACACAACTACCATGGTGGAACCCCTACATTGAGTTCCAATATTTTCCATTTTGGCTTAAAGCCTTTGAATGGGATTTTCCATGCTTAAACCCTTTTCCAGGTTACTTCCCGGGTTCTTCTTGCTTATTATGGGCCTTTTTATTATTCAGCTTCTTGCTTATGATCAAGGGGCCTTCCATCATCGAACCTATCGTATACGAACCCCATTTCTAGGAAGCTCATTTCTGGGGGAGTCCTTTTTTACCAATCTTTTCCATATTTTAATTTGACAAGCTTCATATTAAGCTTCCTGCCCAGTATATTGAACATACTCGGGCTTCTGTTAAGTGAAGCCTCAGGGTTCTAGGAATTATCTCCTTGAACATGTCATCATCGAACTCCCGTCCGGGTTGCTCCCACCAATAAACCTCTTTTTCATGGAAGCTTAGTCTTCCAGCTCATTCGTGTTCTCATGGTAAATGTTGATGGGAAACCAATGAGGGAGTCCATATCCTTGCCATCATCCAAGTTTACATACTGATCATTAATCATGGGGTTCGCATCTCTGCTTCAATTTGGGTTCACCCGTACCCCTTCAGTCAGGAGGGTCGTACCCCTATCTGCACTGGGGTTCACCTGTTACTCATTTATTAGGAGGTTCGCACAATTATCTGCGCTGGGATTCACCTACAGCTCATCAATCGTGGTGTTCGTACCCCCATCATCATTCAAGTTCACCCATTTACTCCCTTCATGGATTGAGCTGTGGTGCGAACTAGTGTTGTGCTCCACAATCTTTAATGGAAACTCCTGGACTTGTTTAACCCCAGAATTATTGAAAGGGAGCTTTGATAGAGCTTAACCTCCAACTGGTTGAACCCCTAGATTGATAATCTCCACCTTTTGACAATAAAAATTTCCATGTCGTATGCCAAAATTAAGTATTGGGGGTTCATGTGGTTATGGGTACCTTTTACCATGAGTACGTTCTCCATAATTGAGTATTTGGGGGTTCATCTGCAAGGAGCCTTCTGACTGAGAAACTGGGGGTTCGACTTCGAGGAACCTTCTAGCTGAGAAACTGGGGGTTCATCTGTGTGGAACCTTCTGTCATGGGTGCGACCACCAGAATGAGGCTTCTCCAGCCTTTACCGCTTGAACCTCTCAACTGGTAACTTTCCAAATGGCCTTTATCTCCATCAACATGTGGACATTCAGTTCCTCGTACATTTTATTATATGTATTGATGCACCTGATTGGAGAAACTTCTGGATCGCGGAACCCCGCATTGCTGAACCCCTAATCTGATTCTTTCTTGTCGAAATATAGTATCTGAAACACTTATTTTTCGGCCATTCTATCCAAGACCTCAGAGCCACATCTCTTCTTTTATGCATTTTACCACCAAATGACCAGAATAAAGGCGGTTGTGGCTAACCTTCCTTCTTCTTCATCTTTTTTTCGATGAGCCATGATTTTTTCTCCCATTTTTTCATCTTTTCGTATATTTTTTTTAGAGACTCGATTTTCCAGCCCATCCACGTGATATAATCCACCATACCTTGATTGTTGAGCTCCTTCTTAGGCCCAATTTCGTGGTCACCTCCATTGTTCTTCGGTGTATGTTCATCACCGAAGCTTTTCGCAATCTTTCCTCTCAAAAGATGATCCAATGCCCCTCCTTCTAGCGCCAAAAATGTTGTGAGAGGAATTTGGTACAACACTTCGAGAGAATATCGCTGGAATAACGGATCAATCGCTTGATTTCCGGCTGCAGAATTGGCGTTCAAGCGTTTACAGCCCGACGTTCAACTGCCAGAGTGGATGGTTGTTTGTAATGATTTTGGGACTGAGTTTGCAAGGTCACCGGACAGCAAGGACGGAGTAATTCCTACTCAGTCAATCCCAGCTGCCAGAGATGTGTATTGCTCAAGTTTTCTACATGATTTTTGTAGAAAGAAGTGAGATTCAACCCTTCCAAAGTGCCTACATATCCTATATTTATAGGAATCAAGTCCCATGTAGTTCTAGGGTTTTGGACTCCTTGTTGATAGCTCAACCACGTTTTGATAAGCCTTATCCTCCTGATCCATGCTGATCCGTTTGTTATTTCGTTGATGAAGAAGAGTCCTAGTTCCCTTAGGACACTGCCTGAACCCTGGCCTTCCGCTGTACAGCCGCCTATATATATACCTAGTGTATATATCATATATGTTTTATATTTATCTTCCTTAACTGAACTGATCCAGTTAATTATCCCAGATGATATGATTATCCAATTGTTATCCTTCATGAATCCATAATTATCTTCATATTAATATGATTTTCCATCATATATCCATGTATATATACATAATCCATGTATATATAATGATTATCCATCATAACAGATGTTGTTGGGTCGTCCTTGATGTTTAGGAGTTATCCAAAAGTCTGTTAGAGCGATATATATCCGTTCTCCTACAATTTAGGAGGCTGCTGGGCCAATTCCCGCAGATTGTCAGGGTACGAGTGTGAACCCCTGCCTGGAAGCCCTTCACCTGCATGAACCCCTGTCAGGCTTCCATATAGTAGTACCCCCACATGGGCGAGCACCTGAACCCCTACATGACTGAATCCCGAACCACATGCCAGAATCTTCATCTTTCAGTATATTTCCAAGGCATATTGGGCCAAAGCATTCATACTTAGTCCAGCCTATCCTTCCATATCTTCATTACTCGAACTCGTAATCTTAATGGGCCTTAAAACAAGCCCAAGGCGAATTTTGGGCACAACAATATATAAATATATAATTTTTAAATGATATTATTTGATAATAATTATATATATATATATATATATATATATATATGTCGTAATATTTCTAAAAAAGGGAAAATTTTAGTTATAAGATGCAAATATGATGATGCATTTTAGCTGAAAAAGATAATCAATCAATCATTATTTATTATTATATTATTTTATTGAATACAATGACCCGTGATACTATTTGAAAAGAGAAGTTTTAATAAGAGAAAAAATATAAATGATAATGTTCTTTAGCTGAAAATGTAATTGGTTAATTATTAGTTATTACTAACTTATAACCCGTGCGATATACGATTTTTTTTATATGAAATAAATTTATTTTATGTTAAAATTATATTTATATAATTATTATTTTTAATAATTATTTTACTTTAAATCAAAATAATATATATAAATTTAATTAATGATATTCATGGTTTAAAATTTATATTATGAAATTTTAGATTAAATACGTCGTTGACGAAATTCGAATCTTGAATTGTAAAGTAACTTAATCATATAAAATATTTAATCATTAGATCTAACGGTTCAGATTTTTTTGCTGAAAATCTAACGATAATTATCCGTTGTATATGGATTTCTATTATATATTTTTATTAGTGATTGAAAGATATGGTGTGATATTTTTGGGTTTATATTAATAATTGCAAGATTATGTTTAAATTAAAAGGTAGCATGTTTTAATTAGAAAAGAAATATTAATGATTGGAAGATTATGATTGCAAAATTATGTTTTAAATTAAAATGTAACGTATTTTAATTAGAAAATAAATATTAATGATTGGAAGATACGATATGTTAGGTGTGTAAAAAGGGTAATATGATCAATTAAAAGTAAACGTCTTTTAAATTGATTGAAAGATACGATATTTTAGGTATTTATTAAATTTTATTTAATATTACAATTATGTTTTTATATAATAATCATTTTTACAATATTTTTAATTTTAATTTAATATAATTTAATATACTAATATTTATTGTTTATAATATTGTTTCCTTATTATAAACAACGTATAGGGATTTTTAATATAGTTTATTAATAATTGAAAATATGTTGTGATATTTTTGGGTATATATTAATGATTATAAGATTAGTTTTAAATACAAAGGTTAACGTATTTTAATTAGAAAGGAAATATTAATGATTGAAGATATGGTAGGATTGATGTTTGTATAAAAGGTAATATATTCAACTAAAAGTAAATGGTAAAATGACAATGACTAATTACTATTAATTATCTTTCGATTTTAATATAATAGTATAGATATGATGATAATTTTTTGAAGCTATTTACCAAAATATCAATGAATTTATTCTTTTTTTTTTATTTTTTAATTAATCTTTTTTTTCACCTTCTATTTCAATAAATTAAAAAATAGTAAGAATATTTATTAAAATTAACCACAATTAAATTGTGACAATTCTGTCAATATATTTATATTTTAAATAACAATACACATATATATCATGTGTATGGTCTAGTCATCACATGAATATATAGGATCATCAAGCATCATATGGGACTACGTAAAAAGGGATAAACAATTTTAAGATTTCTCCATCTTAAAATTGAATGATACAATAATAAGTGTGTATAATAAAAAAAACCAAACCAAACCAAACATACCCAGTATATCCCGCTCAGAGCAGGGTCTGGGGAGGGTAGGATGTACGCAGACCATACCCCCACTTTTAGAGCGGGGAGGCTGTTTCCGTGAAGACCCTCGGCTGAGTGCACAACATACCTATAGTGTAGGAAATACAACGGACATGATATGGAAATAGACAATGACATACCTGAGGCCCATGGCGTTCTCCACATGGGCATACCTACCTGCGAGGAATTATGATACTCCTAGTTTGATGCGCTCCAACCACACGGCAAGTCCCGCACAGAGACACCACCGAGCCAAGCTCCCTGCAACTACAACACCAAAAAAAGAAAAAAACAATAGACACTCGGAACGAAAAGTGAACACGATGACGCCGAACTTCTAAAAAATCGCTAATCGAGACAGGGCAACTCTGAGGCTCTCGACAACAGAGCCACAACCTAGAAGGGAATCCACCACTCTGATACGCCGCCTCCATGAACACCTATCCGCGAGCATGGTCTCATTTAAGTCTAATGCCTTCAAATCCATCCGGAGCTGCTCTTCCCACGTCCTCCTTGGCCTGCCTCTCCTCCTCGCCCCAACAACCGTCAGACTTTCGACCCTCCTAACTGGGGCTTCAGCCAGCCTCCTTCGAACGTGGCCGAACCATCTCAACCTTCCTTCCCTAACATTCGCCGAGAAAGGCGCCACTTCAAGCTCGCTCCTAAACACCGAGTTCGGGATTCTGTCCAGCATCGTGCGCCCACAAGACCACCGCAACATCCTCATCTCAGCCCCTTCCAACTTGCTTATGAGAGCCTTCTTCTCCGCCCAACATTCAGAACCATACAGCATCGCAGGACGGATAGCCGCTCTATAGAATTTCCCTTTCAACTTTAACGGGACTTTCTTATCGCACAAAACCCCTGACGCTGCCCTCCACCTTTGCCACCCAGCCTTGATGCGATGCGTGACATCGGCTTCAATCTCACCTTCCTTCTGGATGATCGAACCCAAATACTTGAATTTATCCGTCTGCGGGACGATCTGGTCTTCAATCCTAACCTCCACCCCTTCTTCGCTGGCCTCACCACTGAAGTTACACCAGAGATACTCGGTTTTAGAACGACTCATACGTAACCCTTGGGACTCCAAAGTAGATCTCCAAAGCTCCAATTTGTCGTTCACCTCCTTCCTCGATTCCGCCACTAGCACGATATCATCCGCGAATAGCATGCACCAAGGGACAGCGTCCTGAATCCCCCGCGACATGACATCAAGGATAAGGGCGAAAAGAAATGGACTCAGGGCCGATCCCTGATGAAGCCCCATCTCAACCGGGAAGAAACGGGAATCCCCCACTGGGGTCCGAACGCAAGAACTAGCTTGGGAGTACATGTCTTGAATCACCCTAACGAACGCCGACGAGACTCCCCTCCCATCAAGGCTCTTCCAAATAGCTACACGGGGGATGCTATCATAGGCCTTCTCAAGATCAATGAACACCATATGGAGGTCTTTGCGACGTTCCCTGAACTTCTCCATAAGGCGCCTAACGAGATGAATGGCCTCGATCGTCGATCTCCCAGGCATAAATAGTATGTTGTAATTTTATTTTCATGAGAAATGACAGATAGCAGGTGACTTATAATATATATTTTATGTTTTGCTGGTATCAACTAGCTTAGAAATGTAGTGCTAATATGATATTTTTTTTAATATACATAAATATCATTAAAATTGTGTTCTTAGTTCACGAAAAATACATTCTTTTTATTAATTATGTATTATTATTAATTAAATAATTAAAAAATCATAAATCAATTTTGAATTTAATAAACTAAAATTAAAATAAATAACAAAATCATTACTTTAATTTTAAATCAACTTATCAGTAAATTGTGGTGATCCAAATTTACATTAATATTATTCATTGATCCAAATTTGAATTACCATTTAGATTACTAGAAAATTTGGAATAATCTATGCGAAATTTGAATATGTGGATCACTGTAATTTGCCCTAAGAACATCCAAACCAAGTGAACTCAATCCTTTCATGGACAAATAGAGATGTTCAAAATGCCTGAAACCCGAAATCCGGCCCGATTCGATTCACAAAAAAGCCCGAAAAGTCCGGCTCGAAAAAAGCTCGGTCCGAGGGCCTAAGATGGGCCTTCTATTTTTCATGCAGCCCGGCCCGACCCGAAGCCTGAAAAGCCCGGTTAAAAGTCCGGATAAAACCCAGTTCGGCCCGGATAAAAGCACGGGCTTTTTAAGAAATCAGGATAAAAATCTGATTTTTTATAGATAAAATCTAAAAATATATAATATTTTTAATAAATATCAATAATATTAAACTTAGCAATAGAGGGGATGTGAAGGATCACGAAACTAGGAAGAATCAACAATATACAGAACAAACTCTTCTTCCAAGAAGACTAATTGAGTGTAGAGGATGTACTTCACGAAGGAGTCATATGCGAGGAGAGTTATATGGATTACAGTCGCCTTAAGTCATAACGCAGATTATTAGTAATAAGTTCTTGAGTTGCAATGATGTTTTATGATAAAACAAGTATTATGCTAGTAGTTTTTTAGTATTAGGTTTCGTGGTGTCCCTTCTTATGTATTTTGGATTATAGAAGTTCAAGGGCGTAACTCTTTAGAGGTTGTTTATTTTGTAAGATATTTTTTTTTTGTATATTAATATATTAGCTTTGCAAAAAAAAAAAAAAATTACATATATGAAAATTTTAAAAAGAAAGCCCGAGAAAAGCCCAGCTCGGCCCGAGGGCCTAAAACAGGCCTCATATTTTAGACAAAGCCCGACCCGGCCCAATTTTTGAAAAAGCTCGGCCCAACCCGATTCTTGAAAAGCTCGGGCTTTTTAAAGCCCGGATATAGCCCGGTCCGAAGGGCTTTTTGTGAAAAACAACACCTAAAGGGGGGTGAATAGGTGTTTATGGCTAACAATGGTTATTTATGACCTGTTTGAAATTTTACCAGAACAGCTTGCTGTTTGTGATAACGAAGTTTACAAATGGCAAGCTGATTGTAACTAAAATGCAGTGCAGTATGAAATATGCAGAAAATTAAATGTGACACACGATCTTTTAGCCAGGTTCGACCCCTAAACCCCTATGGTCTACGTCCTGGTCCCTTACCAAACTTGGTAAGAGAATATATTATTGATCAACTATAAAACCGATAACAAGATCCAACAATATATCTCTCTTACACCCTGCTGCTTACAAATGGCTTGCTGTTTCCTGTGCTGAACTAACTCTCTAAGCAATACTTCCCAAGTATCCTTCTCTAGCCTAGTTCGACCCACCCAAAACCTTAAGCCAACCTTGTACAACAACAAATCAATACAATTTGAACAATACAAAGATTTGAATAAATACAACTCAACCTATGAACCCTCTGAATATATATATATATATATATATATATATATATATATATATATATATATATATATATATATATATATATATATATATATATATATATGCGTGTATATATGGGTTTGAAAGGTTTAAAAAGATTTTGCAATGTAAGCTTTGTAGTTATGTATATATCTTGTTTCTGCACTTAATGGATATTCAATGGATATGTATATCAAGAACTGAGAATGAGCAGCTCTTAAATAGGTAAACAAGAGAGTTTGAAATCAAGCTTGAATATAATTCCAATGGTATAAAATCAAACCGTTAGAGATGATAGATTTGTTAATGGAAGGAGCTTGATTTTTGAAGTGATTCAGATGATAGGAAAGAGCTGGAGCGTGTAGAACATGAAGAATAATAATTATGATGAGTCTCATGTGATTGTTTTGAGTGGAGGTGTTGTGGGTATTAAAATAATGAAAAGTAGATCTTACTTTTCTTATTTTAAGACAAGGAATAAGTTTGTCTCCCAAAATGTTTGAAATATGAGAGCTGGCATATTCAGATTAATTCAGAGGGCCCTTACAAATATTCCTAACAATGTTTCCACTTGATGCTCTTTGAATTCCAAATTGTTCTTTAATTCTGTCAGACACAACCAGCTTGCTGTTTGTGAAACTGGCACGCTATTTGTGAAACTGGTATGCTGATTGTCCATGCATTTGGTTTTCTATTTGAGACAATCTGATTAAGCTATAATACCTGCAAAACCACGTTAGGACAGATACAAGTAGCTGTAACCCTTATGTTTTGATGATTATAATACAGCAAGCTGTATTTCATATTGTTTATCAATTCAGCAAGCTGTGTTATGATTGTACAGGATTATTTTCAGTCAGACTAACTGTTGTATTTCAGCAAGCTGTTATGGACAATTTGATATATTTCAGCAAGCTGAATTTACAGACAGCACAAAATCAGCCTGCTGATTCTGGGCGACAGAAAGAACAAAATCCAAGAAGAAATTCATTTTTCAAGGAACTATTTGTGTTATTTAGGAATATTGTAAGGGACCCTCTGAATTATACAAATACATCATACTCCTCAATATTCTAATTCTCAAGTCTAGCAAGTGGGAGACAACATATTCTTTATCCTTTGAATAAAGAAAGCACATGGCTTACTTTACATTCTTTATTTGACTATACCCAACAAACACATTCTATTTTCCTTCTTTATCTTCACCATCATTACAGATATACACGCTCCTCTTGAAGACAACAGCTCCTCCAAACGGCTCCTCCACTTCTTCATCATTTATGATTACAAAACTTAGAAAATTCGAGGGAGCCTTTTAAAGACTATATCTCAAATCAATCTTGTTTACCTATAAATATTGAACTTGCTTGATCAGTTCTACAATCCAACCAAGTGCAAAAACAAGATACAATAAACACACAACTTCGAGCTTTCTTGCTACATTCTTGAAAATCTTTCAAACTCTCATACATTCGAATATATATATTTTCAGAGGGTTTTGTAGGTTGAGTTGTAAACATTCAAATACTTTGTATTGTTCAAGTTGCAAAGTTTAGTTGCTGTACAAGTTTTGGCTTCAGGTTTTGGGTGGGTAGAACTAGACTAGAGAAGGATACTTGGGAAGTATTGCTTAGAGAATTAATTCATATCAGCACAACAAATTCAGCAAGCCAAATTGTAAGCAGCTGGGTGTAAAGGGAGATATATTGTTTGATCTTGTAATCGGTTTATAGTGATCAATAATATATTCTCTTACCAAGTTGGTAAGGGACCAGGACGTAGACCATAGGGGATTAGGGGTCGAACCTGGCTAAAAGATCTTGTGTTTCATTTTATTATTCTGCACATTTCATACTGCACTGCATCTGCTCTTAAAAACATCCTGCTGTTTTTAACTTGTTAAGTCATTTCAGCAAGCCGTTTTTGGAAAATTAAAACAGGTCATAATTAATCAATAACAACCATAATACACCTATTCACCCCCCCTCTAGGTGTGTTTTCAATTGGTATCAGAGCATTGGTATACTAATCTTTCTGTAACAGGAAAAGTATCGATCGATATGGCTGATGATTATCCTCTCGGTTCATCAAATCACCGTGCACCTTTGCTGCTCGGGACTGAAAACTATAACTGGTGGAAAGATCGCATAAAGATGCACCTGTCAAAAGAACCACTAGAATGGAGAGTTGTCAACAAAGGCCCGTATGTATTTCTTGACAAAGAAAGCAAGCCGAAAGACATTGATGAGCTTACTGATGCTGAATTGATCAAAGAAAGCTACAACACCAGGGCAATGAACACTATCATGAATGGCCTTTCTGCAAGTGAAAGTGATAAAGTTTCCTCATGCAAATCCGCTAAAGAAATGTGGGACACATTAGAACTTTATCATGAAGGTTCGACTTCATTAAAGAAAGTAAAACTCAGTACCTTGATGAATGAATTTGGAAGCTTTATGGTCAAGGATGATGAGACGATAAGGCAAAGTCAAGCAATATTTCAGAAGACAATGAATGGTCTCAAACTACTTGGGAAAATAATTCCTCAAGCTGAAATAAACATGAAAATCTTGAGTGCTGTACCTTGGTCTTATTCGCCTAAGGTGACAGCGTTGGAATCTTCCTCACAAATTGACACTATGGATACATTAGCTGTTTTTGCTGAACTTGAACACTTTGAAGCAAAAATAAATGCAAGTCAAGCCAGATCATCACAAGCTCCAGTTGCAAAGATGAGGAATTTGGCACTTCATTCGCAAAACAGCAAGCTGGAACCTGAAGAGGAATCAGAATCAGATGAGGACTTAGCTCTTATTTCAAAGAAAATCAAAAGACTCATTGAAAAGAAGAATCAAATGAGGAAAGCTAAAGAAAATTACCTAGACAACAGAAAAGATCTCAAAGAATCCAAAGAAGACACGTGTTTTGAATGTGGCAAAAAGGGTCACTATCGAAGAGACTGCTATAAATTAAAGAACAAGTCAAAACAGCAAGTTGGATTCAAGGACAAAAGAAAATCCAAGGCTTTGATGACTTGGAGTGATGACTCTACCTCTGAAGAAGACTCAAGTGATGATATGGTTAATTTAGCTTTGGTTGGTCTCGATGAAGAGGATAACACCGAAGTGGAAAGCAACGAAATAGACTCAGATGATAACAACAGTGAGGTAAATTCATTTAATTCATTACCTACCACATATATTATAGAAAAACTAACTATGCAGGAATCTTCTGAAGAATTTCTCAAAATAAAGACAGAGAACAACAAGTTGAAAGAGAAAAATACTCATCTTAAAAAATTAGTCAGAGATTTAATGGAAGAAAAAGCTCTAGATGAACATGAATCTATGATTACAAGGTTGAAGGATAGCATAACACAATTAGAAGGACTCAACAAAGTAATACTCAGAAGAAATGATGTTCTAATCAAGCAACTCAGCGAGCTGAAAGCTGATATAGAAACCAGAGAAATTCAAATCAGCAAGCTGAATGATGAAATAGGATTCAAAGATATTCATATCAGCAAGCTGAAAGAAGAAACAGAAGCTTCACAGGAAGTTATACAACAAGCTGAAAAAATAAAAGAACTCGAGGAGGAGATAAAGAGACTTAACAAAGGAATGGGAAAATTTTTTCAAGGTGAAGAAACTCTCATATCAATGATGAAGAAAGCTGCAGTTCCTATAGAAAAAGAAGGAGTTGGATTAGCTTCAACCTCAAAAGAAAATGCTCTCAAATATGATGGAACACGTGGAATTCCTTATGATTATGCAATGCCTTGGAAGATATGTAACAAGTGTCAAAAGAAGGGACATCTTGCACAACACTGCACTACTCAGATAGAATCAGCCTACCGAAATAGAAAAACAGCCTACTGTTTTCAGACTGACAGAAGGAGAAATACAAGAAATCATAGACCACTATGGATCCAAAAATGGATCAAGAAATCTGAACTACTTGATTTATATGTTCTATCTACTAACCATACTGGACCCAACAAAATTTGGGTACCAAAAGGATAAGTTGTTCTATTTGTTTCATAGGTATGCCTAACCGCAAAGACAAACTCAAAAATGGATTTTGGATAGCGGGTGTACAAGGAACATGTGTGGAGATGAGTCTCAGTTTATCACTCTCAAAAAGAAGAAGGGTGGAAAAGTTACAATTGGTGATAGCAAAACTCTTCAAATTCTTGGAAAAGGCAAAATCGGTAACAACATGCTTTCAATTGACAAAGTTCAATTTGTTCAAGGTTTAAAGTATAATTTGCTTAGTATAAGTCAATTATATGATGATGGTCATAATGTTGTTTTTGATAAAGAAAAATGTATTATCTATCTTGGTACTAACAAAATCCCACTAGTCGCTAGAAGGGAAGGAAATATATATATATATATTGGCTTTTAAGTTACAGGAAACAGCCTACTGTTTAGCTGCAGTTGACACATCTCCTAATCTATGGCATAGAAGGCTAGGACATGTTCATATGGATCAACTCAGCAAGCTGATTTCAAAGAATTTAGTTCGAGGGTTACCTAAAATGAAATATGTAAAGACAGATACATGTTCAGCTTGCCAATTAGGCAAACAAATTCGAACTCCTCACAAATCAAAGAACATGGTATCATCTGCTAAACCTTTAGAACTTTTGCATCTAGACCTTTTTGGTCCAGAAGCATATAAAAGCATTGGAGGTAAACAATATGCCTTTGTTATTGTCGATGATTATTCTAGATTCGCATGGGTATTGTTTCTTAAAACTAAAGATTGTGCTTTTGATGAATTCGAGAATCTAATCAAGTTACTTGAAAATAAGTTGAATACAAGACTTGTAGGGATTCGAAGTGATCATGGAGGTGAATTTCAAAAGGAGTTCATCACCTATTGTAAAGATAGAGGTATCTCTCATGAATTTTCAGCACCCCGAACTCCACAACAAAACGGGGTAGTAGAAAGGAAGAACGGGTCTTTACAAGAAACAGCAAGGACTATACTTCAAGAAAGCAAGTTGCCGAGGAATTTTTGGGCAGAAGCTGTAAATACAGCTTGCTATGTTCTTAACAGAGTTCTCATCAGACATATTCTCAACAAAACTTCATATGAATTGCTGAATAAAAGAAAGCCAAACATCAGTTACTTCAAGATATTTGGATCAAGATGCTTTGTTCTCAAAACAATTGATCGCGTCGATAAATTCGATGCAAAATCTTATGAGGCTATTTTTCTTGGGTACTTTCTAACTAGTAAATCTTATAGAGTATATAATATATCAAAACAAATTGCTAAAGAATCAATTAATGTATCTTTTCAAGAAACTAATAATGATCTGCCAAGAGGAGAGGAAGTTGATGCAGGAACAGATACAAACAGCAAGCTGATTTCATCAGTAAAGCAAAATGAAGAAACACAAACTGCACCAATTGATGAAGAAAAACAGCAAGCTGATTTCACTATTCCTGTTGATGAATCGTTAGAAAAACTTGCAAATTAACCTTGGAAGAGCAAGAAGCAAATCTAAGTTCAAAAAGGGAACTTCATGCTCAAGGGATTCAACCTCACAAAATGATCAAACTTGCAGAACAAGAAGTTATAGCTCAACACTCTCTTCCTAAAGCCACTAGGACGGTTAAAAATCATCCTCCACAGCTTATTATTGGAGAAAAGTCAGATGGCATCAAGACAAGGAAAGCTCAAGCAAATATCTGTGCGTTTTCTGCCTTTCTTGCACAAGAGGAACCGAAAAATATAAAAGAAGCTTTAAATGATGAAAATTGGCTCATAGCAATGCAAGAAGAACTTAGTCAATTCGAAAGATGTGACGTTTGGGAACTAGTGGAACCACCTAAAGATGTTTCCATCATTGGTACCAAATGGATTTTTAAAAATAAGGTTGATGAATTTGGGACGGTCACTCGAAACAAGGCTAGACTCGTAGCTCAAGGATATAATCAGCAAGAGGGGATTGATTTTGATCAAACATATGCACCTGTTGCACTTCTAGAATCAATCAGAATGCTTCTCTCCTTTGCATGCTTCAAGAAAATCAAGCTTCATCAAATGGACGTGAAGAGTGCCTTCTTAAATGGCAGGCTGAAAGAAGAAGTATACGTAAAACAGCCTCCTGGATTTGAAAGTGCTCAGTTTCCAAACCATGTATTAAAGCTTAAAAAGGCACTACATGGATTAAAACAGGCTCTTAGGTCTTGGTAAGAACGTCTAAGTGAATTTCTGATCAAACATGGATTTCTTAGAGGTAAAATCGACCCTACTCTATTCACAAGATTAAATCGTAAAGATATCTTAGTTGTGCAAATATATGTTGATGATATTATTTTTGGCTCAACTAATGACTCAATGTGTAAGTGGTTTTCCAAGCGTATGCACAATGAATTTGATATAAGTATGATGGGTGATCTGAACTTCTTTTTGGGACTCCAAATCAAGCAGACTCAAGATGGTATTTATGTTCATCAAACGAAATATGTCAACAACCTACTGAAAAAATATGGGTTTGAAAACGTCAAGCCGAAATCTACTCCAATGTGCCAAAACATCAAGCTGATTTCGGATGAAAATGGAAAAAGTGTTGATATTCATCAATACCGAGGAATGATTGGAAGTCTTCTATATCTAACTGCTTCAAGACCTGATATTATGTATAGTGTTTGCGTTTGTGCTCGATTTCAAGCCAATCCAAAGGAATCTCATCTAAGTGCCATTAAACGTATTTTTAAATATCTCCGTGGTACAACAAATCTTGGGTTGTTCTATCCCATCACAAATTCCTTCGAACTTGTTGGATTTAGTGATGCTGACTATGCAGGAAGCCAAACTGATCGTAAAAGTACTAGTGGAATTTGTGCAATTCTTGGACAAAGTCTAGTTTCTTGGCAAAGTAAGAAACAATTATCTATTGCTTTGTCTACAGCAGAAGGAGAATATTTGGCAGCCGGGAGTTGTTGCTCACAAATATTATGGATGATTCAAACTCTGAGAGATTTTGGAATCAAATGTGGTCAAGTTCCAATAAATTGTGATAATACAAGTACTATCAACATATCTGAAAATCCAGTAAATCATTCTCGCACCAAACATATTGATGTACGCCATCACTTCCTACGAGACAATGTTGCTAAAGGAAAGATCAAGCTGATTTTTGTCCCTACGGAATATCAGCTTGCTGATATTTTTACAAAGCATCTTGCAACAGAAAGATTCAACTTAATCAGGCGTGAGCTTGGTGTGTGTGAAGTATAAAACAGCAAGCTGTTTTCAACATGACTGGTAATATCTTCTCTAATCTTCCTCTTAATATAATTTATCTGTGATCTTTATATGGTAATTTGGTCTAAATCTATTGACATTATCTATCTCTTAAATTGCCTATAATATGTCATGATTAAATTTGCCTATATTTATGCTAAGTGGTTACATGCTTTATTTCTTAAAATAAAATTTTTAAACTTGCCATGATTACATTTTTCCTATTTTATGCGAAGTGGTTACAGGCTTTATTTCATAAATATAGTAATCTTGCCATAATTTTATAAGTGATTACTTGTTTTAAGTTAAATCAAATATTTCCCCCTTATATCTTAAATTGGGAAAACACGGCATCACTTCATTTCACTTCTCCCAATTCCAACGAAAAACTAGGGTTCTCTCTTCAATCAACCATGTCTTCCCGCACCCGCCGCACCAAGAACAAAGCCAATCGTCAAACCTCACCACCATCGTCTCCTATTCCACTCTCAATGTACGATTTTGGTTCTCCGAGTGTTCAAACCGAACAAAGTTCCGACACTACTCCGATGGGTTCTCGTGCAACAAAGAGAGTCAAACCGGCATTTGACATAGCCTCAGAAGCTCTCACTAATCGGTTCTTTGATCACCACGTTGGTACTTGCCCCATTGTTCTTGGTAAGCCTATTACCTTGAAAATTCTCTCTGCATGCGGTGCTTTGGACTTAATTGATGCAGTCGGTATGCGTTCTTTTGTCATTGATTTGCCGAAGTTATACTATCCTGATTTAATTCGTCAATTTTATGCTAACTTGGAGAAAGACGAATTTGGGAATTTAACTACTATTGTGAATGAGAAGCACATTCAATTAAACCCTCCGTTTCTTGCTATGATTTTAGAAATCAATGTTAATTTATTTGTTGATGTGTTCACTCATGGCTCACTTAGTTTCACTAGATTCTCGTATGTTGACCAACTAAATGTCTTAGTTGCTCCAAACAAACTGATGGAATTAGCCCTACCCACAACCTTTCTGATCAATCCAATGGCACACTTGATGTTTAAGATTTCATGGGCCAATATCTGTCCTAGGTTGGGAGGTCGTTCAAACCTTACCTGGCAAGATGTTTGTGTATGTGCTAGGATTATGTCCAAAATGCCGTTTAATTTACCCAAACTTGTCTTGGATACTATGTTTGCTGCTGTTGGAAAACACAATTCTGGATTGCCATATGGATGCTTAATCACAAGAATTCTTCTGTTCTATAAGGTCAATCTCACTGGATTTGATTCGGTTCAGGCTAAAGAACATATCGATGCTAAGAACTTAGCTCAATCAAACCTGAAAATTGCAAATGGTTCTCTAATTCACATCTCAGAACCAAATCAGCCGGTTGAGGTTAATACTGGGGATACTCCTGCTACACATGCTACATCTGAGGTAATTAAACTAGTAGAACAAGTTGTGGTTGATACTACAATCCTCAAAGGAAATCATACTGTCCTGGTTGATAAAATCTCTGCACTTGAAGAGGAAATCAAGGTTCTAAAAACCATGATATCAATGCTTATTGGAAAGGATGAGTCTGCGGAAGTTCCTAATGCTACTGTTATTCCTCCTGTTTTTGGTACTACTATTGTTCCTCGTGATGCTAATGCTACTAATTCTGAGAAAGAAGACTCCATGGAAGCTGATGCATAAACCTATTCCCTTTTTAATGATTAAGGGGAGAATATTTTAGTAGTATTGCTTGAAAAACTGCTCTCTTTGAAAACTTTTGAATTAAATTTGGTTTTGTAAAACTTTAACTATCTGTGTTTGGTTGATGAATTATAGCACTCTGTGCTTTATGTGTTGGCTTGAATTATGTTGGCTTGAAATCTGTGATCTAATTGCTTAAACTGGTATTTATGAATGCATGTGCTATAATTGTTTAATCAAGTTTACAGGAGTGCAGGAATTTAGGGGGAGAATTCTCTCCTAAAATAATACTTCAATAATCATCAAAAAGGGGGAGATTGTAACCCTTATGTTTTGATGATTATAATACAGCAAGCTGTATTTCATATTGTTTATCAATTCAGCAAGCTGTGTTATGATTGTACAGGATTATTTTCAGTCAGACTAACTGTTGTATTTTAGCAAGCTGTTATGGACAATTTGATATATTTCAGCAAGCTGAATTTACAGACAGTACAAAATCAGCCTGCTGATTCTGGGCGACAGAAAGAACAGAATCCAAGAAGAAATTCGTTTTTCAAGGAACTATTTGTGTTATTTAGGAATATTGTAAGGGACCCTCTGAATTATACAAATACATCATACTCCTCAATATTCTAATTCTCAAGTCTAGCAAGTGGGAGACAACATATTCCTTATCCTTTGAATAAAGAAAGCACATGGCTTACTTTACATTCTTTATTTGACTATACCCAACAAACACATTCTATATTCCTTCTTTATCTTCACCATCATTACAGATATACACGCTCCTCTTGAAGACAACATCTCCTCCAAACGGCTCCTCCGCTTCTTCATCATTTATGATTACAAAACTTAGAAAATTCGAGGGAGCCTTTTAAAGACTATATCTCAAATCAATCTTGTTTACCTATAAATATTGAACTTGCTTGATCAGTTCTACAATCCAACCAAGTGCAAAAACAAGATACAATAAACACACAACTTCGAGCTTTCTTGCTACATTCTTGAAAATCTTTCAAACTCTCATACATTCGAATATATATATTTTCAGAGGGTTTTGTAGGTTGAGTTGTAAACATTCAAATACTTTGTATTGTTCAAGTTGTAAAGTTTAGTTGCTGTACAAGTTTTGGCTTCAGGTTTTGGGTGGGTAGTGTAACGCCCCCAAATCCCTTACAGGAATCCAGGTCATTACACCTATTGCGGAATAATCAATCACTTGCTCATAATATAATCTACAACAATATTCTTAACAACTCCATCTTTTATTCCACAGGTTATAGTCTTAGAACAAGCACTCAAAATACAAAAGTTATTACAATACAAACTCACCTCCCAGAATCTCTGAAATATTATTACAGAATACAAAACACTCAATAATAAAGCATTAAACAACTTCTTTCCATCTTGTAACCTCCTTCGATATTATAAGGCTAATGGATTGAATTTAATAGCCCTTCTCCTTCCCTTTGCCACGGTTCGCCATGCTAGAGTCGTCTTTAGATGCCGCTGATTAATAATATTTAAATAGCAAGAATGAGCCAAAGAATGCCCAGCAAGTATATACAGATATCATATAATACAACAACAACCCACTCAAAATATGTTTTTACTACTCTATAATAGTTATCCTCTTATATGAGTATAAATACATTTGAAAAGAGATCAACTCAGAAATTCTTATAACTCTCGAAATACTACTCCAATATATCTCAATAACTTCTCGAAATACTATTCGAAAATAAATCAATAACTTCTCAAAAATAAATCAATAACTTCTCAAAATACTACTCGAAAATAAATTTAATAACTTCTCAGAACTACTCAATTTATTTGAAATAATATAATATAACAACTGCTCACATCAACACCCTAGTTAACAGAACCACAAAGGCATCTATTAACTGATAGGATGTCAATGATTGGATTTCTGCTCAGAACGCCTACTCAAGTAATGGATGATCAATCCATTATCACTACTCGTTTTCTATGATAGAAGGATGAGCCGAAGTTTCGAACACACCCTAAATACTATTCAGTTGGGCCGGTGCGTTACTCCGGTCACTTTTGCCTTCATAAGCAATGAACGATAAATATCAATAATTTAGTTTTCCTCTCGAATGAGTAGAGGAAATATTATGAAAAACTGTTCTGATTATGGAATCGAAATGAGGTGATCCATATCAGTATACATAACTTACTTTATATATATATCCCCACTATTAAATATAAACTCGAATGAAGTATCTCAATAAACGTTCCAACAATATGGACCAACTCATGAAATAAATTTGAACACCTCGTGATATAATATGTCTGGATAACAGCTCAGCAATAATATATATGAATGTAAATTGCATGAATAAAAATCTGGTATAAATCACTCGAAAGAATACTTGATTTTGTAAATCGAAAATTTAATCAGCATATTTAAAAATATAAATACCCCGAACAATGGAGTACGAATTAGTAAACTTGCGTGGGCTCTGCGGTACGATACTTCACCTGGCTCCACGTCTCTAATTCTCTATAACCAAAAAAAACTCACTTTATTATGCCCGACATTTCACCTTCTAAAACCTAGATCAACTATTTTGTACTAATTTCAGCTTTAGTCTAAAATAATGTAATTCAATCCGATTAATAGTAATAATCCAATAATAAATATCAGCCTCTAAAATAATACTGTATTTAATTCTATTTATTCCTAATAATCTCTCTTTTTATCAATGAATTATTGAATCCCTAATTTAATTAATATAAATCTCACAACCAAAATTATTCAAGAATCTATTTTTATTCAATTTAAATCCATAATTAATAATATTAATCTCACTAACTAATTTTCCCTTTAAATCTCGTAATTAAAAAAAATAATATTAATCCCTTTTTTTTAGTCTCTAAATTAACCTGGTCCTATCCTATTAATAAAATAATTCAGAAATATTAAATATTAATCTTAAAAAATTATATTGCTCTTTAATCCTATTTATTCTCAATTAATCCTCTTTTTATTAATAAATCAATAAATCTATAATTTATGGTAAATAATCACACAATATTTTTAAATAATCTAACTATAAATTATTCCAAATTAATAAATTAAACCCGCCTTTTATTATTAAACCTTAAATCTCTAATTTATGTCACAAAATATTTTTAATTAATAAACCAATCACCATTTTAATTAATTATTCATTTGTTAATAAAACTATTTAATTCTCTAAATTTTAATAACACTCCAATTAAATCCCTTTTTATTTCTCACCATTTTTAAAACAATTATTACAACTAAATTTTAAAATATACAACCTTTTATTTTATTATTACTATAAAATACGATTAAAACATATGATCACCAGGTTTTTATTGATTCGTTATTATTTTAATAATATATTCACACTGCAACAGTGGTGTGGGCCCCACCTGCCCCACCACCACCGTGCAGCACCCCCCTCCCCCTGCGATTCTCAGCCCAACTCTCTCCCTCTTCTCTCTCTCTCTCTCTCTCTCTCTCTCTCTCTCTCTCTCTCTCTCTCTCTCTCTCTCTCTCGCGACTCCCTCTATCTCTCCGAATCTCTCTCAATCTCACCTCGATCTCTCTCAACCTCTCCTCGTCTCTCTCTCTCTCTCTCTCTCTCTCTCCCTCTCTCTCTCTCTCTCCCTCTCTCTCTCTCTCTCGCAACCTCTCTCAATCTCTCTCTCTCTTTCGACAACAACAAGCCTCCTTATAACTCCCATCAACTTCCGTTCACCACCACCACTGACCTCCATCTCTCCCTCCGCCATCTCTCTCGACAAACATCCCTCTCTCGCTCTTCTCCCTCCCCTGCATCTCGTCTCCCTCTCAATCTCTTTCTCTTTCGATCCCGACCTCTCTCTCCGTCGTACCTCCTCCGCCTCTCTCCCCGACTACACACAAAACAGCCTCCCCATCCCTCGATTTCCCCTTCTCCGACTCACCACCAATCAGCAACAAACAACCAAAACAAACCTTAATAATCTAGTACGAATCGGGCACACACACAAGCTTGATAACGAAATTGGAGAAAGAGAAAAGAAAAAGAAAAGTTTAACAGAAAAAATAGACTACCTGATGATGTACTCTGTTTTTATGTGACTATGTAACTCCCGTTTTGGTTTATCTGTGTTGTAAATTAAATAGGCCAGCTTTTCTGTTTTAAACGAATTTAAAAAAAAGGACAAAAACGAAGTGGAATATTTAATGGCCATAAAACATCATCATTTTGTTTTTAGTGGGTAATTAATAAATTAAAAAAAATTAAAACATGAGAGACAAAAATACATGCTGAAAAAATAAAATAAAAAATATGATCATGTTTATATTTAATGGAATGTTTGGTGAAAAGATCTCGTTTCCCCCCTTGCTGGCTAATTAAACGATACTCTAATTTCGTTCTCTAAAATAAACACGACTAAAAATAAAAATCCTATTTTTCTTAAATTTTTAATAAACACTAAACAATTATAAATAATTAAATATAATACGAATATATAAATTTTAAAAAAATTTACAAGACGCACTAATTAAAAATATACTAGTGCATCGTTTCTTAAATAAAATTTAAATAAAATATCGAGTAGAAAGAAAAATTTATTCGAAAAAAATCACGGATATTACAGTCTTCCCTCCTTAAAAGGATTCTGTCCTCGGAATCAACGTAGGCAATAGCTAAGGTTGCTTATCTCGTACTCTACTTTCCAATATCCCCTTATCACTTTTTACCAGTTTTATACTCTCATAATTCGATTATAAACTTTCATGCTAGACTGTCTATCCCATCTAAGATTTCATTCTTGAATATACCTTTATTATCATACTAGCTTATCATTTATATACGCATTTACGATATTAAGAAACCGTGTACCTGCTATCTCGTCCATCTCCTTCATGCCATCGGCCAACGTCATGTTAAAAACCCTGGCGGTTGATTGGTTGCTAATAACTCCACTGCTTTGTCGTGATGTTGCGGGTCCCGTTGCTGACACTTTACAATCTCTAGAGATGTGTCCCTCCTTTCCACATTTGTAGCAGACTACTCCCTTCCTGGGACAATTCACCCTTTGATGTCCCTCTTGACCACAGTTATGACACCTCCCTTCTGATTTTGCACATGCTCCTGGATGCTTCTTTCTACACACTTCACAGTCTTGCAGTGGTGGTCTTGGTGGCCTAAACTGGCTCTCATTTCCCTGTTGTCCTACTTGTACACTTCCCGCACTTTCTGCTCGGTTAGATCCTCCAAATCTTGCAGACTGAAACCCGGGCCTCCTACCATTTTGGTTCTGAAATGTCCCACTAGTCGGATATCCTCCCCAACTCTCTGCTTTTCTTTTCTTCCTTTCATTTTCCTTCGGATCAAAATTACTTCCTGCTTCTATTACTTCCGCCTTATTCACCACTTTAACATACTCAGTAAGCTCAAAAGCGGCCACCCTAGTTTGTATCCATGGTCTCAGTCCATGTTGAAACCTTCTTGCCTTCTTCTTATCAGTATCTACGAAATGTGGCATAAACCTAGATAGTTCAGTAAACTCCTTCTCATACTCAGCAATTGTCCTATTATTCTGCCTTAGCTCCAAGAACTTTATCTCCATCTTACTCTCCATATGCTCAGGAAAATACTTCTCCAAAAACAACTCAGTGAACCTTTCCCAGGTTACTATCCCTGCAGGTTCCATTGCTTCCTTAGACTCCCACCAATAATTCGCCTCTTCTTTCAGCAAGTAGGTGGCAAAGATCGTCTTCTGTTCCTCTTCTACTCCTATAATCTTAAATGATTTCTCCATCTCTTTCAGCCACGATCTAGCCTCGATTGGTTCACCAAACCCTTTAAACTCAGGTGGATGAATTGACTTAAAAGCCTTAAAAGCTGCTGCGGTTTGGTTCAATACATTGGGTATAGGACCCTGATGTCCACGGTCTAGGGTTTGCCTCAACAATTCTACAAGTTGGTTAAGTCCTTGATTGTTTTGGTTGCTATTTCCCCCGGTAGAAGCCTCACCTTCTCTAGAGTTAGCTCCGTTTCTCCTTGGCAGCATTTTCTAAAAATAAAAATCATTTCGTTCAATAAACTGCAAATCTATGAAATATTTATTATGAAAACAAAACTGTATATATCTGTACATATGTTTATATATTCATATATATATATATATATATATATATATATATATATACTTACGTATACATATCTCTATATACTCATTTTTTAAACCCAATAAATATATCATGGAAATGCGCTTTTCTTGTCCCAAATGATTCTACTATGGTTATTGGCCAACATGCCTCCACCCTAACTACTTCTTGAAATCCTACCCTTTATAAATACCTATCGGTTCCTTGGTTTCTAAACTTCCTCTTATATAATCATAACTCCTCTCTACTATCGTTCTAAGGTTTATAACCTACTGCTCTGATACCGTTACTGTAACGCCCCCAAATCCCTTACAGGAATCTACGTCATTACACCTATTGCGGAATAATCAATCACTTGCTCATAATATAATCTACAACAATATTCTTAACAACTCCATATTTTATTCCACAGGTTATAGTCTTAGAACAAGCACTCAAAATACAAAAGTTATTACAATACAAACTCACCTCCCAGAATCTCTGAAATATTATTACAGAATACAAAACACTCAATAATAAAGCATTAAACAACTTCTTTCCATCTTGTAACCTCCTTCGATATTGTAAGGCTAATGGATTGAATTTAATAGCCCTTCTCCTTCCCTTTGCCACGGTTCGCCATGCTAGAGTCGTCTTTAGATGCCGCTGATTAATAATATTTAAATAGCAAGAATGAGTCAAAGAATGCCCAGCAAGTATATACAGATATCATATAATACAACAACAACCCACTCAAAATATGTTTTTACTACTCTATAAGAGTTATCCTCTTATATGAGTATAAATACATTTGAAAAGAGATCAACTCAGAAATTCTTATAAATCTCGAAATACTACTCCAATATATCTCAATAACTTCTCGAAATACTATTCGAAAATAAATCAATAACTTCTCAAAATACTACTAAAAAATAAATCAATAACTTCTCAAAATACTACTCGAATATAAATTTAATAACTTCTCAGAACTACTCAATTTATTTGAAATAATATAATATAACAACTGCTCACATCAACACCCTAGTTAACAGAACCACAAAGGCATCTATTAACTGATAGGATGTCAATGATTGGATTTCTGCTCAGAACGCCTACTCAAGTAATGGATGATCAATCCATTATCACTACTCGTTTTCTATGATAGAAGGATGAGCCGATGTTTCGAACACACCCTAAATACTACTCAGTTGGGCCGGTGCGTTACTCCGGTCACTTTTGCCTTCATAAGCAATGAACGATAAATATCAATAATTTAGTTTTCCTCTCGAATGAGTAGAGGAAATATTATGAAAAACTGTTCTGATTATGGAATCGAAATGAGGTGATCCATATCAGTATACATAACTTACTTTATATATATATCCCCACTATTAAATATAAACTCGAATGAAGTATCTCAATAAACGTTCCAACAATATGGACCAACTCATGAAATAAATTTGAACACCTCGTGATATAATATGTCTGGATAACAGCTCAGCAATAATATATATGAATGTAAATTGCATGAATAAAAATCTGGTATAAATCACTCGAAAGAATACTTGATTTTGTAAATCGAAAATTTAATCAGCATACTTAAAAATATAAATACCCCGAACAATGGAGTACGAATTAGTAAACTTGCTTGGGCTCTGCGGTACGATACTTCACCTGGCTCCACGTCTCTGATTCTCTATAACCAAAAAAACTCACTTTATTATGCCCGACATTTCACCTTCTAAAACCTAGATCAACTATTTTGTACTAATTTCAGCTTTAGTCTAAAATAATGTAATTCAATCCGATTAATAGTAATAATCCAATAATAAATATCAGCCTCTAAAATAATACTGTATTTAATTCTATTTATTCCTAATAATCTCTCTTTTTATCAATGAATTATTGAATTCCTAATTTAATTAATATAAATCTCACAACCAAAATTATTCAAGAATCTATTTTTATTCAATTTAAACCCATAATTAATAATATTAATCTCACTAACTAATTTTCCCTTTAAATCTCGTAATTAAAAAAAATAATATTAATCCCTTTTTTTTATAATTCAGAAATATTAAATATTAATCTTAAAAAATTATATTGCTCTTTAATCCTATTTATTCTCAATTAATCCTCTTTTTATTAATAAATCAATAAATCTCTAATTTATGGTAAATAATCACATAATATTTTTAAATAATCTAACTATAAATTATTCCAAATTAATAAATTAAACCCCCCTTTTATTATTAAACCTTAAATCTCTAGTTTATGTCCCAAAATATTTTTAATTAATAAACCAATCACCATTTTAATTAAGAAAGAATGACCAAAATGCCTAAAATTTCACTACCCACTAACCAAAATACCCAAAACTGAAAATTCCGACATCAGTACCCACGGGACACGCCGTTTGGAACGGCGCATCCCCAGACACTGTTCATCTCTCTCGACTGTGTCGTTCTCTCACTGTCCGTCATCTCCCTCGTTCTCTCCAATCTCTCCGACTCTCTCCGTCTTCCTCCGGCCATCTCCACTCCTTCTGAACACACCAAAACGATCGTCAGAACTTGCTTTTCATTTTCCCCAATCGATTTAACCGAATCTGACCTCACAGGGGATTGTACGACCTCATCGGAAAATCGAGGAGAGAGGTGGGTTCGATTTGGGGGTTCCAAATCTGGTGAATTAAATGGTATGAAAGTTGTATGGATGTGTAGATCGTCGAAAGACGAATCCAATGATCTATAGCACTTCACGGGAAAACACCGGAAATGGGTAAACGGAGAACGGAAAGAATGGTCAAAAAAATCGCCTGAATCGCCAGTGTGGTCGCCAGAGCTTGCTGTTGTGGATGTGGGCCCCGCAGGGGCATACGCCGTTGGGTAATGCGTAACTTGCAGGGGATACGCCTCTGCATAATGCGTAACCTGAGACACGCTGAGTACAGTGGCGTGAGGGGATGATGAATCTGCTGTGTAGTAGGCGTGTCTTCCATACACGTTGTTTGGAGTGGCGTATCACCACATACGCCAATGCAAGTGGCGTATGTGGTGGGTATTCTGGGCGGAACTTTGGCGCGGTGGGTATTTTGGTTAGTAAAGATTAAAAAGTGGGTATTTAGGGCACTCACCCTTTAATTAATTATTCATTTGTTAATAAAACTATTTAATTCTCTAAATTTTAATAACACTCCAATTAAATCCCTTTTTATTTCTCACCATTTTTAAAACAATTATTACAACTAAATTTTAAAATATACAACCTTTTATTTTATTATTACTATAAAATACGATTAAAACATATGATCACCAGGTTTTTATTGATTCGTTATTATTTTAATAATATATTCACACTGCAACAGTGGTGTGGGCCCCACCTGCCCCACCACCACCGTGCAGCACCCCCCTCCCCCTGCGATTCTCAGCCCAACTCTCTCCCTCTTCTCTCTCTCTCCCTCTTCTCTCTCTCTCTCTCTCTCTCTCTCGCGACTCCCTCTATCTCTCCGAATCTCTCTCAATCTCACCTCGATCTCTCTCAACCTCTCCTCGTCTCTCTCTCTCTCTCCCCTCTCTCTCTCTCTCTCTCTCTCTCTCTCTCTCTCTCTCTCTCTCTCTCTCTCTCTCTCGCAACCTCTCTCAATCTCTCTCTCTCTTTCGACAACAACAAGCCTCCTTATAACTCCCATCAACTTCCGTTCACCACCACCACTGACCTCCATCTCTCCCTCCGCCATCTCTCTCGACAAACATCCCTCTCTCGCTCTTCTCCCTCCCCTGCATCTCGTCTCCCTCTCAATCTCTTTCTCTTTCGATCCCGACCTCTCTCTCCGTCGTACCTCCTCCGCCTCTCTCCCCGACTACACACAAAACAGCCTCCCCATCCCTCGATTTCCCCTTCTCCGACTCATTTAATCCTCTTTTTATTAATAAACCAATCACCATTTTAATTAATTATTCATTTGTTAATAAAACTATTTAATTCTCTAAATTTTAATAACACTCCAATTAAATCCCTTTTTATTTCTCACCATTTTTAAAACAATTATTACAACTAAATTTTAAAATATACAACCTTTTATTTTATTATTACTATAAAATACGATTAAAACATACGATCACCAGGTTTTTATTGATTCGTTATTATTTTAATAATATATTCACACTACAACAGTGGTGTGGGCCCCACCTGCCCCACCACCACCGTGCAGCACCCCCCCTGCGATTCTCAGCCCAACTCTCTCCCTCTTCTCTCTCTCTCTCTCTCGCGACTCCCTCTATCTCTCCGAATCTCTCTCAATCTCACCTCGATCTCTCTCAACCTCTCCTCGTCTCTCTCTCTCTCTCTCTCTCTCTCTCTCTCTCTCTCTCTCTTCTCTCTCTCTCGCAACCTCTCTCAATCTCTCTCTCTCTCTTTCGACAACAACAAGCCTCCTTATAACTCCCATCAACTTCCATTCACCACCACCACTGACCTCCATCTCTCCCTCCGCCATCTCTCTCGACAAACATCCCTCTCTCGCTCTTCTCCCTCCCCTGCATCTCGTCTCCCTCTCAATCTCTTTCTCTCTCGATCCCGACCTCTCTCTCCGTTGTACCTCCTCCGCCTCCCTCCCCGACTACACACAAAACAGCCTCCCCACCCCCCGATTTCCCCTTCTCCGACTCACCACCAATCAGCAATAAACAACCAAAACAAACCTTAATAATCTAGTACGAATCGGGCACACACACAAGCTTGATAACGAAATTGGAAAAAGAGAAAAGAAAAAGAAAATTTTAACAGAAAAAATAGACTACCTGATGATGTACTCTGTTTTTATGTGGCTATGTAACTCCCATTTTGGTTTATCTGTGTTGTAAGTTAAATAGGCCAGCTTTTCTGTTTTAAACGAATTTAAAAAAAAGGACAAAAACTAAGTGGAATATTTAGTGGCCATAAAACATCATCATTTTGTTTTTAGTGGGTAATTAATAAATTAAAAAAAATTAAATCATGGGAGACAAAAATACATGCTGAAAAAAATAAAATAAAAAATATGATCATGTTTATATTTAATGGAATGTTTGGTGAAAAGATCTCGTTTCCCCCCTTGCTGGCTAATTAAACGATACTCTAATTTCGTTCTCTAAAATAAATACGACTAAAAATAAAAATCCTATTTTTCTTAAATTTTTAATAAACACTAAACAATTATAAATAATTAAATATAATACGAATATATAAATTTTAAAAAAATTTACAAAACGCACTAATTAAAAATATACTAGTGCATCGTTTCTTAAATAAAATTTAAATAAAATATCGAGTCGAAAGAAAAATTTATTCGAAAAAAATCACGGATATTACAGGTAGAACTAGACTAGAGAAGGATACTTGGAAAGTATTGCTTAGAGAGTTAGTTCATATCAGCACAGCAAATTCAGCAAGCCAAATTGTAAGCAGCCGGGTGTAAAGGGAGATATATTGTTTGATCTTGTAATCGGTTTATAGTGATCAATAATATATTCTCTTACCAAGTTGGTAAGGGACCAGGACGTAGACTAAAAGATCTTGTGTTTCATTTTATTATTCTGCACATTTCATGCTGCACTGCATCTGCTCTTAAAAACAACCTGGTGTTTTTAACTTGTTAAGTCATTTCAGCAAGCCGTTTTTGGAAAATTAAAACAAGTCATAATTAATCAATAACAACCATAATACACCTATTCACCCCCCCTCTAGGTGTGTTTTCAGTAGCATGCATCATCAAAACTTAGGAGTTTCATTTTGTGCATCTCTATGGACAAAGACTTTAGTGTTTTTGTATTGTCCAATAAATTTTATAATTTCTCCTCGCCGAACAAAACTTTAAAGGTATTTATGTTGTGTTTGGTTGAAATGATTGAAATGAAATGAGATTTGTAGTATAAATTAAATAAAAATTCAAAATTTTATTTACTAATTCATTCCATTTCAAGTTAATTATAATTTAAACATCTAATTTGAGAGAGAATGGTTTATTGGTTAACTCTTCCATTTTCTTCATAATTCTTATTATTTTTATTTTACATTATATCATTTTTTTCAATTCTTACCTCCAACTTCTATTATTTTATTTGATTTAATGCATTCTAAACACAACATTAAGATAAAGTCACATTACATTTTTTTAATCTTAATATACACACTTATAGTGAATGATATTACAGTACAAAATTTACATCTACAATCTTTGTGAAAAAATTGATCATGTTTGTGACTCCAAATAATAATTTGAGACATTTAAGTGATGAATTTATCTAATAAAGAAATCATGCATTTTCTTTGTCCTGGTGAAATGTTAAGACTTTCATCTTTTGTTTACATTTTTTCAAATAACATATATTTATTATTAAAATTAGCAAGTTTTACAAATATTTTCTTCTCTTTTCTTTCATTTTTATTATTCACCGTGTCCAAATATTCAACCATTTATTAAGCAAAGATTAATATTTACTAGAAGTTCGTTCAATAAAAAAACTAAACAATTGCGTGGAAGAGTAAGTAGGTAAATAAAATAAATATTTCGATCGAGTTGTAATTGCTGAAGGATTCAAGAATCAAGAAACACTACATAAGATAATTGAAAGAAACTTGGTGCCCGTTTGTTTTATAAGGCCATTTTCAATCATATTATTATATTAAAATAATTTTATCTTCAACATTCACCTTTTTAACTTATATAATTAATTTTGATTGCTATTGGTCAAATTTATAAATTTAACAACTTTCAGTCAAAATTTATAAATTTGACCAAATTCAATCACATTTGATACATGTTAGGTACCAAATTCAAAAAAATTCAAAATTTCAAAGTATTGATCAAATTTAAATAGTCAATTTCAATCGGTCAAATTTAATCAATCATATTTATCTAATTTGACCGATTATAATAAATTCAACTAGCTTAAAAATGATCGAACTATTTCGATCATATTTAGCCGATTTTTTTAGTAGGGTTTAATTTTTATGCTAGATAGTGTTAATTGTTGTTATAGAAGTACGAGTTTTGATAGACGTACTCACTCTAATCCTAAAATGACTAGGTTTCATATGTTAGATTATTTTTATAATCTAATAATAATTTATGGGCTTACAAATTAAAAATAATTATATTTAATGTTTATTTTATATTTGGACTAATTAAGTGATCTTAAATAAAAGGTCCAATAACATCTTATTCGGTATGGGCTTTGTAATGTGTAATACCTAATAGTAATCTGATTAGGGTTAATGAGGTCTAATTAGAGTACTATATAAAGAACATAATAGGGTCTTGGTCCCCAAGGCTATTCACAACCTCTACTCCTCTATTCTCATCTCTCAGAGAGAGATACGACTAGAGACGAATCAAGTATGTGGAAGATCAAATCCCATAATCCGTATTCATTTCTACAGTCATGGAATCAGGTACGCTTTCGCGCTACAGTTTTATCGTGTAACCTTGATAATATCGCATAAGATGATTCTGGTTATTTATTTAAATCTAACAATTGGTATCAGAACCTATCTTATATTGAATTATTAAGGTTGATCATATAATATATATGATTGTTAATTTATCTATTGCAAAATCTCAAGATGCGTATGGACGTGTATTTTTTTTTGGCTTGAAGTAGTTATCCAAGTTCTTGATTATACGTTTATTGCGATGGAAAATCCAGGAAATCGTGTGCCATTTTTTTTAATTAGATGACATGATTTTTTGTTGTAAAATATGATGTACATGTACCATGCTATTGTGAATTATGTGTTCGCATATTTTTTTTTGTCGTGCATGAACAAGATCACGTATGTGCTAATGTTTGGTGGTTCCCGCCATTAATTTAGGTGTGAAGCCATTACCATGTTATCATAATGAGTATTTGTTTTCCATTCGGATAATAACATAATTTTGAACGTTATTTATCATGCTTGTGTTGGAATCTTGGCAAGCCAAAATCCAAGAATTCTTTGTATCGAATTAATTTTTATGAGACACCAAGCTGCGATACTTTATTTTTCCCGACTTAAATATCTACACATGAAGCTTGGATGCTAATAGTGTTGATATGTTAATTTTATAATTTGAATTGTAAACAATATTAAAATATTAGGTGATTTATTTTAATATTTTACAATTATATTAATTCGTATTTTGGGCACATTTTTTTTGAAAGAAAGAAAGAATTTTTTATTTGTCCTTTTATTTCGTGAATAAGTGAGTTGAAGCAAAATATTGCCAAAGTGATATTTATGTGTAGATTTATTTATTTTAAAATAATAGGATGTGTATGTTTATTATTTATGCGTTATAATAATCGGCCCAAAGGAAGATTATTTAATGGCCAAATAATGAATATACGTGCGGGAATAAATATGTAATAATTATAAATTTTTCATGTGAGTAATAAACTGGCCCAAAGGAAGGTTATTGCTTGACCGAATTTATTATTAATATTTGATTTCTGCGTGGAGAGTACCACTTGCAAGTTAATATTTCTGTCCAAAGACTAAATATTAATGTTGTGCTAGGTATCTTGTTTGAATGGGCCCACACACATTATAATATATAAAATTCATGTATTTTTTTGTGTGCTATTATGTATGCATATGACATAAATTTCCATTATGCGAGCTTATATTTTTTTGTTCTAAATTGCTAGCTAATACATCTATTGCTAATATAACTGCCAACATGAACTCCATTCCTGTGCTTAATGGCACAAACTTTAAGAGCTGGAAAGAGAACGTTCTGTTAGTTCTCGGTTGCATGGATTTAGACTGTGCTATAAGGAAAGAACAACCTGTTTCTCTTACGGATGAAAGTTCTAATACTGATAAATTGAACTTTGAGAAGTGGTAGAGCATTCTAATTGCTTAAGTCTAATGATGATAAAGTGCAGTATTCCTCAAGAATTCAGGGGCGGTATGTCTAATGACTCAGATGAGGTATCTGTTAAAGATTTTCTTGATGAGCTTGAAAAGTATCTTTCTTTAGATTTCTTGAGGATGTTGAGTTTGAGGGGGGAAGATAAAGTCAAGGATGTTGTCTTTGAGGAAGAATCAGTTTCTTTGTCTCATGTAGTTCAAGACAATAATGTGGATATACATGTACAGTTTCCTACTCAAAATCAAGAAGATGCTCAAGAAGAGCAAACTCAACAAACTCAAGAGGAAGTGTCACTTAGTAGATCCACTAGAGACAATAATGGCACTTGTGGCTATATCATAAGTTCAGTGGGAGTAAATTTATATTTCTTGTACTTTATGTCAATGATATACTATTGGCTTGCAACGATATAGGCTTATTGCATGAAACCAAGAGATTTCTTACTTTTTGTGGGTTATCACAAAAGAGCTATATCGATAAGGTGCTTGCTAAGTTTGGCATGAATGATTGTGCACAAATAAGTACTCCTGTTGCTAAAGGAGATAAGTTTAGTCTCAGACAGTGCTCTAATAATGTTCATGAAGGAAAGGAGATACATAACATTCCATATACTTCGGCTATTAGGAGTCTTATGTATGGTCAAGTTTAGTACCCTGCCGATTTTGGTATTCATTGTGGGTATGTTAAGCAGATATTCGAGTAACCCTAGAATGGATCATTGGATTGTAGTTAAATGGGTTATAAGGTGCTTGCAAGGAACAAAATATTACATGCTCGTTTATCAGAAATCGGAAAATTTGGAGATCATGATGTATTCTGATTCTGATTTTGTTGGTTGTGTAGATACAAGAAAATCTACTTCTGTTTAAGTTATTTTTTGTTATGTCTAAACATATAGACATTAAATATGAAGTCATTATAAAGAGAATGCAATATCAATTAGTGTCTATTGAATATATAAGAACAAATTCTATGCTAGCAGACCCACTTACTAAAGTTTTTTACACCATAAAGTTTTTCTTGGGCATACTGCTCATATGGGTGTTGTCTCATTGGAGGATATTCAGTTTTAGTGGGAGTTTTTTATTTTGTTCTTATATTCGGTACTCAGCTTTTATTGACACTATGGTGATATTTGTGTTTTTTGAGGATTCTGCAGAATAACGTTATTTTATATATTTCTCTCTATTACTCTATATGAGCTATCTCTTTCAATTGTGGTTTTGACATAAAGTTTTGAAAGAATAAAGATTGATCTCACTAAGGTATTAAGGACCAATTGGAAATAGGCATGATTGAGATCACATTGCATGTAATTTCCAGTTACACATCCATACTTGATCTATGTCATTGAATATATTTATGTGGTGATCATTGAGGATCGAGTTACGACAATGTGACGAAGGTCGCTTTGGTTCCATGTTTATATATAAGATGGACCAGATTGACTAAGGAAGATGTTTTCTAAAGAATAAACAATTTTGTGCGCACTTATGGTTATTGAATGTAATTGTTGTTTGGAACAATTTGTAGCCCAAGTGGGAGATTGTTAGATTATTTTTATAATCTAATAATAATTTATGGGCTTACAAATTAAAGACAATTATATTTAATGTTTATTTCATATTTGGACTAATTAAGTGGTCTTAAATAATATAACGTCTCAGGAATTTTAGTATTTTTATATTATATTATATGTTTATTTTTAAATTGTGTATTATATGACGTGGATATTTTTGAGGAAGTAAAATATGTGTGATATCATTTTGTGGGTTTATGTGACAATTTATATGTGTCGTGTATGCCCGGGTATTTTTAATTGTATTTTTGGAGATTTAATTCCATTTATTTGTATTATAACTATCTTCCGAGAATTGTGTAAAATCTTTCGGATCAGTAAAAATTATGAAATCCTTTGTATTATTGACTTTATTAGTTTATTTGAGTTTTAAAAGTATTAGATGGATTTATTTTGATTTTAAGGATTTAAAGTGATTTTATGAATTGATTTGTGTTTTATGGATTTAATCTTGTAAAATTCGTATTTAATTCATTTTTGATCCTAAAAATATTTTAAAAATATGTGAGTGATCGTAATTTTGCATTCTTCATTTTAAAATTTTAAAATATAATATTTCACCCATTTTTGTATTTAATTGTAATTTTAGAAATTTATTTTATGAGTTTTATTTAAGAGAATTTATAAAAAATGGGTTGTTTTAACATTTTTCCCCAATTCAATAAAAACCAATCCCTAATTCAGATCTTTTTCCCCCAAATCTCTCGACACTTCTCTGCGACTTTCAATTTCTCTCTGGAAGGTTCCCTCTCCTTCTCTCAATCTCTTTTCCCTCTCTCATTTCATCTGTAATATCTCTTGATTTTGGTAAAATCCCTTCCCCATCTATATTGCTGTGTACGAGTTGCAGCAGCTGTGTGTGGCCGTGTGGGTTGAACTGCGTGCGTGTGTACTGTGTGCGTGGGTAGTGTGTACAGGTGCGTATGGTCGTGGGTGTATGGTTATGTGCTGGTTTGAATGAAGGGCTGGACTGGTGTTGATTTCTTCTCCCCTGTTCTTGTTACGGTGTTGATGGGTGTTAGTGTGTGGTGAATCGAGCTATGCGTGTGTGTGTGTATAGCTTCGCAGCGTGTGTGTGTATGAGAAGTGTGCGTATATATGGTGAATGGGTGTGTGCGTTTGGGTCGATATTGTGCTGGTGACAAGTCAAGTGGGTGGAAGAATTCTTACTAGTTCGCTTTGCTGCTTTTGCAATTCGATTATTGTGGTCATTGTATTTTGAATTGTTGATGATTTAAACCAGTGATTCGTTGACTATTTCTGTGAAATAACGATATTAACTGTGAATTATCTGTATAATATTTTTGTGTGGAGTTTCGAGTTGGAAACCCAAATTAGGGTACCCTCGAAATTTTGCCCCCTCGAAATGATTTTATTTGAGTCGAGGGAATAAGGCGATGATGTATACCTGAGCCGAGATGAATCTTATAAATTATATTAATTGTTTCGTATTTAAAGTTCTGAGTATTGTATGGCCGTTTAATTGAATCCGTTATAATTTGAAATGTTGGTTGGGATTGTATTTATATCAGGAATTGAATTGTTTGGGTCGGTTGTAATCCGACGGGTAGTTCGTTAAATAAAACGATCGCGTCAAATTTTTTCTAAAATCTTAATTATTTGAATTTCGAGTTAATTATATAGATGTGGTAATTGGATTGTATTTGAACCCTAATCGACTAATTGTTAATTGTTGTTTAGTAAGGTTTAAAATGTTTATGTACTAGTGTATTGTTTCTTTTACCTTGATACGTTTTTGTATTATATTAAGGGATTAACGAATGGGTAGAATTAGTATAGTAGTACGTCGAGTATTAAATAGAGTACTGAAGTAGTATATTTTTATGTGTAGATTCGGAGGAAGTAGGTCCCAGTGACAAGGGCAAAGGCAAAGCGGAATAGCCAGTTAGTTCTCGATTAAGGCAAGGAACCTTAACCTGTTCTTCAAATATATCGAATATTGTTTCATTTGTACTGGATTATATAACCCTACCTTCGTAGATACATCATGTTGTGTTGATTTACTTTCTTCCTTGTTATCAATTCAATTTATATCGAATGTTGTTCCCTTTGTACTTGATTGTACGTCCCTACCTCTGTAGATACATCACGTTGTGTTGATTTACTTTTCCCTTGTTATCAAATCAATTCATTAATGCTGAATCATAATTACTTGATCATATTCACTTGATTCTATGTACGCTGAACCTGAAATATTACTCCTCATTGATAATGAATAAAATGCTAGATACCTGCTCTCTTGTCTGAATTATTGAGTTATACCTCGACTCTAATTAAACAGGGTAGTCGATTGTCCCGACCCCTGACCTGAGTATTAAACAAATAGAATTGGAAGTTTTATAAAATAAAAATGTTTTAGGACTGAGGACGCCAGTCCGTACATGAGTATTATGTTAGGCCAAAATGGGCCATGGATCCAGTTGAGTATTTGGATATACCAAGAGAGTATATCCGGAGTTTTAGTGTGACTGATCATCCACTTTAACTCATAGGGTCGAAAAAATGAAAATCCAATTCTAATCTCTAAATTGATTATCCAATTGACAATAATTGTTATCATTTGACCTTGAGTTCCGAGTGTCATTAATGACTTGTGGTATTATTTTACCCAATTGATTTATCCAGTTGACAACGAATGCTATTATTTGACCCTGAGTTCTGAGTATCGTTATTGATTTATTTTATCATTGTTTTATAGTTGATATATATATACTTGCTGAGCAAACTTGTTGCTCACCCTTATGTTATATCTAACCTTTCAGTGAAATCAGAAGATGACATCGCCTAAGACTATGATCATAGGGTTTCCAGGATTCGAGCAGACAGTCGAGATTCAGATTCCCTCTGAGGTTTTGTTATAGTTGTTGGATAGGCTTTTGAGTAGTTTGTTATTGTAATGGATTAAATTGTATTAGATGTAATAACTTAGATATTTGGTCGTTGGTGTGGGTCCCTTATCGGGTCAACCCAACGATATTAGTAAATTGTAATAACTTATCTTTTGGAATAGTTTCTGTTTTATACTGTAACCTGTTGTGATCCTGGTATATTTCGGGGTTTGTTTTCAAAACTATATATATATATATATATATATATATATATATATATATATATATATATATATATATATATATATATATATATATACGCAGGTTATTTTAAACTAGTATTGTGGTGGGCCCAAATCTCACCCCAGATTTGAGGGCGCCACAAATAAATGGTCCAATAACATCTTATTCGGTATGGGCTTTGTAATATGTAATACCCAATAGTAATCTGATCAGGGTTAATGAGGTCTAATTAGAGTACTATATAAAGAACACAATAGGGTCTTGGTCCCCAAGGCTATTCACAACCTCTACTCCTCTATTCCCATTAGTTAGAGAGAGATACGACTAGAGGCGAATCAAGTCTGTGGAAGATCAAGTCCATAATCCGTATTCATATCTACAGTCATGGAATCAGGTACGCTTTCGCGCTATAGTTTTATCGTGTAACCTTGATAATATCGCATAAGATGATTCTGGTTATTTATTTAGATCTAACATCATAGACTTATATAATGAAACTAGATCAAAAAAATTAAGATAGTATGATATTACTTCAAAAGATATAATCTGTTTTAACTCAGATGTAAAGAACATTTTTTTTGCAACAATGCCTCAAATTTGATTAATAACAATGGTAAATTTATTTGACCGGTTGTCAGTTCCGGGACTACTTAAAATTTTGATTCTCCTTCTTATTTACCAAGAAAATGGATAATGTTTTTAGTGATTAATTTGATTGATTCATTTCAACAATAATTGGGCAGCTTAAATTTTCGTGCAATGCTGCACGAAATTGGATTAGCCGGAGGGTTTCATTCCTTTTCGAATTCTACTAAAATGAGTCTCTTTGTTCTGTTTTTCTTCTTTACTGAATCTTACAAGCCCTCTAAAATAGATAACTTATAGTTAAGTTTTTTAAAATCTTTCATGTGGAAGTCGCAGGTTATATTTCGGGGTTTGTTTTCAAAACTATATATATATATATATATATATATATATATATATATATATATATATATATATATATATATATATATATATATATATATATATATACGCAGGTTATTTTAAACTAGTATTGTAGTGGGCCCAAATCTCACCCCAGATTTGAGGGCGCCACAGGTTGGTATCAGAGCAACAGGTTGTCAGTCCCTGAAATAGACAGGTTAGAACTGTATTAAGCAGGATCACATTTAATCAGACTCATGCAGAGTTTGAGTTAGGATTATTGGTTATGATCATGGATTTTGAGATAGGATATGTACAGTACGAGTATACTAATTATGTAGCGATACAGTCTCCTACTGGTCAGAGGCCGGAGCCTCAACCTTTAGCCGTTCGGGTGATTCTCGGTCCAGGATATCCCCAGGAGCCAGCTTCAGCGACCCCGGTGATTCAGTTACCCCCAGACGTGTTCTCGAGGCCAGTGCATCTGAGGCCATCCCTTGATCCTTTGCCTTCTTCATCCGATGCTACTGCCACGAGTGTGAGAGGTGATGTGATGGTGGTTAGGATGATAGCAGCAGCTCGACTTGAGGGGATGACGGCAGGTGGCAGGGAGCCGAGTATAGCGGAGCTGAGAGACTTGGTGACTTATATGCTAGAGGGTTTGGAGGCCATTGAGCATGATGCTTTGTGGTTTGGATGATGTAGCTGAGGGTGGAGTTATGTAGATAGTAGCTGACTTCACACATGTTTTGGTGTATGTATGTATGATGTATGGGATGTAGTTGTAGTTCATCAGCAGAGCAGTGTGGGTATAGTAGGACCCAGTTTTTGGTGGTTGTATTTCTGCGCTGTTGAGTAGCGGATAGCTGTATATCTAGTTGTACCCCACTTTTGATGACCTTGAAGCGCTTAGTGCGTTGTACTGATCCAGTATATATATGATATTGTAGCTGTTCATTTCTGTTATATATATCATGTCATTGTCCTTCATGCATTTTAATTTCAGTTATAAAACCTTGTGATCATTTTGTTAACCAGGTTCTATTAGCATATCCTGTTATATCTTGTGGGCCACATTATTCATATTGAAATTGCTTCACTTGATATCAGTATAACATTGATGTAACTTTGAATATGACCAGGTACAGTTGTTCGATGCACTTTTATACCTTTTGAAATTGTGATATTAATTGTAACTTCTGTGTAGGAATATGTCTCAAACTCCGAAAACTGCAGAAAACCCAAATAATCAGATGGACCCAGCTGTAGCCCAGATTCTTCAAATTCTTACCCAACAGACAGCTAATCTAGCACAACAACAACAGCAGATAATACAACAGCAGCAACAGCATATGCTACAGCAGCAGCAAAATCAGCAACAGCAGCACCAGGAACAGGGCAATCAAGTGGTGACCTTTAAAACATTCAAGGCAGTTAAGCCACCTGAGTTTAAAGGGTCAGCGGATCCAGTAGAAGCCAATACATGGCTGAAGGATATTGAGAAAACGTTTGCATTGGATAGAGTTGGGGAGGAACAAAAAACAGAATATGCGAGCTATCTTTTGAAGAATGAAGTAAATTATTGGTGGGAATCAATGAAAGCAACCCATTTTGAAGGTTTGATTACTTGGGCGACATTCAGGGATTTGTTTATGGAGAAATATTTTCCAGGATACATGCAAGATCAATTGGAGATAAAAATTTTAGAGCTAAAGCAAGGTACCATGACCGTTGCAGAATACGAAGCTAAGTTCACAGAGTTAGCTCGGTTTGCACCAGCTTATGTGGATACTGAGAAGAAGAAAGCCAAAAAGTTTCAGCAAGGGTTGAAATCTTGGATTCGAGGTAAGTTGGCCATTTTGGAATTAGATACGTATGCAGCAATAGTGCAGAAAGCTATTATTGCAGAAACTGAGAGTGAGATGTCCCAGAAAGAGAGGGAAGGAAAGAAAAAAAGGCAGGATTTAGCGAGGGGAACCAGCAGCAAGGAAGTTCTCTCATCCGTGGTGGTAAGAAACCAGGATTCCAGTCAGGGAAGTCTGGGGTCCATAAGAAGCCCGATGGAGGAAATGAGGAGCAAGGGGGTCAACAGCAGGTTATGAACCAAGCAAGACAACAGAGACCACCTTTGGCAGAATGCAAAATCTGTGGTAAGAAGCATCCAGGACCTTGTCAGAAGCCTCACGCCACCTGTTTCAAGTGCAACCGGAAAGGGCTTTTCGCAAATGATTGTTCGAATCAGACTCCAGCAGCTAAGACAGACATTATGTGTTATAAGTGCGGAAAACTAGGGCATATTGCGAGGAATTGCAAGGCCCCAACACCAGTCAACGAAGTTCTAAGGATAACAGGGCCACCTGTCAGGCCAACTCCTCCAAACGCCAGAACATTCAATATGACCTTGAGGGATGCTGTTCGAGATACGAACGTAGTTGCAGGTACGCTTGCTATTAATTCAGTATGTGCAAAGGTATTGATTGATTCCGGAGCCTCTAAGTCCTTTGTGTCTAAGGAGTTTGCTAATAAGTTAAATTGTGAGGTTAGACCCTTGAAGGAAGTATTACATATAGAAGTAGCAAATAGCGAACGAGTTCCTGTGAGTCAAGTATATCCTCAGTGTAAAGTTGAGATATTAGGGCACTGTTTTGAGGCGGATTTGATACCTTTCGGTTTAGGAGAGTTTGATGTAATTTTATGGATGGATTGGTTGTCGAGTTATGGAGCACATATAGATTGTCAAAATAAGAGGGTAACACTAAGAGATTCAAACGGCAAGGAGATTTTATTCAGAGGCCAGAAGCAAAGGAAGGAGTTTCTGACAATGATTCAGACCAAGAGGTTATTACGCCAAGGATGTGAAGCATACTTAGCCCATGTAGTGGATCTTAACAAACAAGCAACTAAGCTGGAGGAGATTCCCGTAGTGAATGAATTTCCAGATGTCTTTCCCGATGAATTGCCAGGGTTACCTCCAGACAGAGAGATAGAGTTCGCGATTGATTTATCTCCAGGGACGCAACCCGTTTCTAAGGCACCCTATTGAATGGCACCAGTTGAAATGAAAGAGTTGGCTACGCAATTGCAAGACTTGTTGGATAAAGGAGTGATCAGGCCTAGTGTTTCTCCGTGGGGAGCACCGGTGTTGTTTGTGAAGAAGAAAGACGAAAGTATGAGATTATGTATTGACTACAGAGAACTAAACAAGTTAACCATCAAGAACAAATACCCGTTACCAAGGATTGATGACTTATTTGACCAATTGAAGGGTGCTGTTTATTTCTCTAAGATTGATCTGAGATCTGGTTACCATCAACTCAAGATTAAGCCAGAAGATGTGCCCAAGATAGCTTTTCGAACCAGGTATGGGCATTATGAATTTCTAGTTATGGCATTTGGACTGACGAACGCGCCCGTAGCATTCATGGATCTGATGAACAGAGTCTTCAAGAAATATTTAGACAAATTTGTGATCGTATTTATAGACGATATCTTAATATATTCAAAGACGGAGGAAGACCATGCAGATCATTTGAGAATAGCATTGGAGACGTTAAGGCGAGAGAAGTTGTATGCAAAATTTTCAAAGTACGAGTTTTGGTTACGAGAGGTTCAATTCTTAGGGCACGTGGTTAGTAGTGAAGGCATAACAGTGGATTCAGCGAAAATTGAAGCCGTCATGAATTGGGAAAGACCGAGGACACCGACGGAAGTCCGAAGCTTCATGGGATTAGCAGGATATTATCGAAGGTTTGTTCCGGATTTTGCCAAGATAGCATCACCGTTGACGAAACTTACCAGGAAAAATGAGAAGTTTGTTTGGAATGACAAATGTGAAGAGAGTTTGCAGGAATTAAAGCAAAGGTTAGTAACTGCTCCAGTTTTGGCACTTCCAGATGATCAAGGAAACTTTGTGATTTATAGCGATGCTTCTCATAAAGGCTTGGGATGTGTTCTTATGCAACATGACAGAGTGATTGCGTATGCTTCTCGATAACTGAGACCTCATGAACAAAAGTATCCTACCCATGATTTGGAATTTGCAGCCATAGTATTTTCACTGAAGATATGGAGACATTATCTATTTGGAGAGAAATGTGAGATTTTCACCGATCATAAGAGCTTAAAGTATATCTTTACTCAAAGGGAGTTAAATATGAGGCAACGAAGATGGTTAGAGTTGATTAAAGACTACGACTGTTCTATAAATTATCATCCAGGGAAAGCGAATGTGGTGGCAGATGCCTTAAGCAGAAAAGAGAAATTGAACATGTTGACGACGGCAACAGAGTTACATAAGGAGTTCGATAAATTGGAAATAGAGGTGCATATTTCAGTTCCTACTACAGAAATGATATATGAGATGACTTTCCAGCCAGAATTATTGGAAAAGATAAAGAAGTGTCAAGAGGAAGTAATGAACCATGACATAGGAGAGTTAACGGGAGAAGAAATATGTAGTCAAAAGGATGATAAATGAATCCTACGTGTTTCTTCGAGAATTTGGGTACCTAACGTGGCAGAGCTAAGGCAGGAGATTTCACGTGAAGCACATAATTCAAGATTATCTATCCATCCAGGAAGCACCAAGATGTATCGGGACTTAAAAAAAAATTTTGGTGGCCAGATATGAAGCGAGAAATTGCAGAATGGGTTAGTAAGTGTTATACATGCTAGAGATTCAAAGCCGAGCATCAGAGACCCAGTGGATTATTGCAACCATTGGATATTCCTGAGTGGAAATGGGAGCACCTAGTTATGGACTTTGTAGTCGGACTACCCAGAACGAAAGCCAATCATGATGCGATTTGGGTGGTCATCGATCGTTTGACTAAATCGGCACACTTTCTGCCAATCAACGAGAGATTTTCACTTGCCAAGTTGGTACAGCTGTATTTAAAGGAAGTGGTTATGCGTCACGGAGTGCCAGTAACTATCGTGTCAGATCGAGATCCACGTTTCAACTCCAGATTTTGGAAACAGTTTCAAGAATGTTTGGGCACTAATCTTAAAATGAGTACAGCCTATCATCCGCAGACAGATGGACAGAGCGAACGAACGATCCAAACAATCAAAGACATGCTTAGAACATGCGCACTGGATTTCAAAGGAAGTTGGGATGAGCATTTACCCCTAGTGGAATTCTCTTACAATGTGCATCATCGCTTTGCTCATCAGGAATCCCATCAAATGCCTCAGCATGAGCAGACGGATTCTGAGCATATGATGAAACTTGCGATGATTCCTCCAAATTGGTAACTCCTGCATCATATGTAAGCCACAATTGAATGTTTTCAGGAATTGACATCGGTTTACCTTGATGTTTATCCTGATTAGCAATTGTTGAAAGTGACTTAGTGCCCATCCTTAGCGGTGAAGATGTTGGGCTTCTCGCAAATCCCTGTCTAACAGCAAGAGCATCCTTCGGTATTAAATCATTAATCAGCATTTGTAGGAACCGAGGAAACCAGCAGACAACATCAGTTGTAGTGAGGTCTCTGCTTGCAGGAGATCCCATTGTAGCCACTATCTCAGAGAGAACTATGCGTCCATAATTTATATCCAGTTCTCTTGCTAGGGCAACTGCAAAGGTTTGCATTGGAATTGGAATTTGATGAAAATCTTTTTCGCGTGCCCGAAAACATCTTGTGTTGGCCTCGAAAAAGTAATTCCATTCCACATGAAAGAATTGTTTTTGGATGTTTCCAGTGATCCGGCCAGTCGGAGGATAACATCCTATTTCTTCAAAGAATGTGAGGCGTTGTTCCGCTGTAGGTTCTGAATCATAAGCATCTTTGATTGGGAATCCCAGAACCCTGTTGACAATTTCTTCAGTCACCTCATATTCTTGACGCGCTAAGGTAAACCTGAAACCGTAGGGGGTAGTTTTGCTCCCAAAAGTAACCGCACTAGTCCATAATTGCTGTAAAGCATCATGTACTAGTGTAGGTTTAGCAGTAAAAGCATGGCTAGCCTTGGAGTACAAATTAAGAAATCGTACCCAAAACTTAAACCGCGGGAGTTGATCACCAATTTCCGTAGAAATATTATAAAAATTGTTTTTAGCAAGTGAAAATTGGTGAGCCATTTTAATTAAATGTTTTTCTTAAAGAGATGTGAAATTTTTTAATTTGAAAAACAAGTAATTTACGAATTAACAGTTTTATCCCTTTTAATTTATCGAGAATACCAAAAAGCAATCTGAGAAATTAAACTACGGGATATGAACAGTGCCCAATTTCTAAATCTGAATATTCAATGAAGATGTATATTCGTGTGTATATCAGTGAAATCGTGTGTGTATATGGATAGAGAATATGGAAATTGTGTTTTGAACAGTTACACAAACACTTGATGTTCGTGTGTATGTATATGCGCGTGTATATGAGTGGTTACAAAACACACCAACACAAAGATTAATGATAACACAGACAATAGTAGTCAAAAAATTGGCAGTAATTCGTGATTAGTATGAGTTTAATCACAAAAACACGGATTAGTGGTATGAAATTGTGAAATCGTCTTGTTTTTGTGAAGCGGCTGTTGTAAAAATGAAATTAGGTAAAGTGAATGCTGCATCGAGTTAGAGATATATATATAGATGATTGTGAAATGACAAAAATGTCCCTGTTAAAAAGAGTGAAAAACACCAAGTACATACAAGGAAGACTTAAGTCGAACTCTATCTCGAACATCAAGTCGAACTTCGAGATGAAGTTCGAGATAGATGTTAACTCGAACAAATAAGCACAAATAAGCACTTTAACCAATTTTACAGCAAAGACTACAGGGAAATCCTATCTCGAACTTGATTGACTTGTAAACTTGGAAAATTCCCCTCCAGCAAAAAGATTACAGGGAAATTCGAGATACGTTTCGAGTTAGGAGTTTAACTCTATCTCGAACATCAAGTCGAAATTCGAGTTGAGTTTCGAGATAGAGACTAACTCGAAGTTATTCTCAATTCTTTCCAAAATATCCCCTTGAAGCAAAAACTACAGGGTAATTCGAGATACGTTTCGAGTTAGGAGTTTAACTCGAAAAATTCCCCTTAAGCAACTAAGAACTCTATCTCGAATATCAAGTCGAAATTCGAGTTGAGTTTCGAGATAGAGACTAACTCGAAGTTATTCTCAGTTCTTTTCAAAATATCCCCTTAATGGAAACCTCATCTCAACCTTCGAGATAAAGTTCGAGATAGACCTTATCTCGAATATTTTGAAGATAGAACTAGGCACACTGGTAACTCGAACTCGAACTCAAAGTCGATTTTCGAGATGAATTTCGAGATAGACAATAACTCGAAATTCTTCCCAGACTTAGAATTTTCAAAACTTTACTCTTACAGCTTAAGTCGAAATTCAAGTCGAATTTCTAGATGAGTTTCGAGATAGAAACTAACTCGAAATTTTGAAGATATTCAATTCTAAGGCCTCTAATTACATGAAAATCATAGGTAAATTCATCTAAAAATCATGCAAAATTTAGAATATTATGAATTTAACTCCCCCTATGATCATGCAATCTAACAAGCATAAATTCACAGATTTGTGCTATAAAAGACACTTAAAACACAATGAATTCATGTAAAATGACATTATATGCAACCTATAACAATCATTAATTAGGCAGTTTAAAGTCTAAGCACATAATGATTGAGTAGCTTGCACAAACAAACATAAATCTGGATTTTACAGATAGGAGGCTTTACTAACTTGTGTTAAGCATTCCCAATTCACCAACCAATCTATTGAATGTTACTTCATCAAGAGGTTTGGTGAATATATCTGCAATTTGTTGCATTATGGGCACAAAATGTAGCTCCACAGTCCCCTCCTCGACATGTTCTCTTATGAAGTGATACCTGATGTCGATGTGCTTGGTTCTTGAGTGATCTACAGGATTGTTGGTTATGGCAATGGCACTTGTGTTGTCACACATAATTGGAATTTTCTTGTGCTCCATGCCATAATCCTTCAATTGGTTCCTCATCCACAGTATTTGAGCTACACAGCTTCCAGCAGCAATGTACTCAGCTTCAGCAGTAGAAGTAGATACTGTATGTTGCTTTTTACTTTACCAGGACACCAATCTTCTGCCAAGAAATTGACAAGCACCAGATGTGCTTTTCCTACCAATCCTGCAACCTTCATAGTCTGAATCCGAATAGCCAATTAGATTAAAACCTGTATCTCTTGGGTACCAAATCCCTAGATTTGGTGTGCCCTTGAGATACCTAAAAATTCTCTTGACGGCTACGAGATGTGATTCTCTAGGATCCGCTTGGAACCTTGTACATAAACAAGTTGCAAACATTATATCGGGTCTACTTGCAGTTAAATAGAGGAGTGAGCCAATCATACCTCGATAGCTTGTGATGTCAACTGGTTTACCTGATTTGTCTTCATCAAGCTTCGTGGCTATTGCCATGGGAGTCTTAGCTGCTGATGCATCTTCTAGATTATACTTCTTGAGTAAATCTCTGACGTACTTGGATTGACAGATAAAGGTACCATCTTTTCTCTGACTGATCTGTAATCCAAGGAAGAAGGACAGCTCTCCCATCATGCTCATCTCATATTTTTCCTGCATTAGCTTAGCAAATTTCTCGCACAAGCGCTCATTAGATGACCCAAAAATAATATCGTCCACATAGACTTGAACAAGTATTAAGTCATTTCTTACATTTTTATAGAACAATGTTTTATCAATTACTCCCCTAGTAAAACCATTTTCAATTAAGAATAAGGATAGGGTTTCATACCATCGCCTTGGGGATTGCTTGAGGCCATAGACAGATTTGAAGAGAAGATACACAAAATCTACATGTTCTGGATTAATGAAGCCAGGCGGCTGTTCCAGATACACTTCTTCTTCCAACTCTCCGTTCAGGAAGGCACTTTTCACATCCATCTGGAAAACCTTGAAGTTCTTATGTGCTGCAAATGCCAAGAACATCCTGACTGCCTCAAGTCTTGCAACCGGTGCATAGGTTTCATCATAGTCAATTCCTTCTCGCTGAGAATAACCTTTTGCAACCAAATGAGCCTTGTTTCGTGTTACAAGTCCGTTTTCATCCAGTTTATTTCTGAATACCCACCTAGCTCCAATTACTGATATGTTCTTTGGTCGGGGTACCAGTTTCCAAACTTTCTACCTTTCAGACTGATTGAGTTCCTCTTGCATTGCAATCACCCAATCAGCATCACCAAGAGCTTCTTCTATTTCTTTAGGTTCAAGCTTGGATAAGAACCCAGAATATAAGGAAATATTAGCCAGGTCAGCTCTTGCAGTTCTTCTAGTAGTCACACCAGCATCTGGATCACCAATAATTAATTCAAACGGATGATCTCTATTCCATACCCGTTCTCCTGGAAATTGTCTTGATGATTCAGCTTGACTTTCTGAGTTGTGGTGCTGACTACTTTGATTATTCTCACTAACTCCCCCTGAGTTAGTGCCAGCTCCTACAGAACTACTGTCAACTCGTCTTGAGCCTTGAACAATTGTCCTTGAGCTGCTATTTACTCCCCCTGAGTTATTGCCGGTTCGTACTGAAGAAGTCTCTTCTGATCTTGTAGAATTAGATTGTTCACTAGACTCAGGTTCTTCACGTACACTTGGAACATTTAATGGAACAACTAACTCAGGTTCATCTTCAAGTTCATCTAAGTCCAGATTCTGAAATTTTAGGGACTCAGGTTCACTAGAATCTCTAGAAATTGATGGGAGTTTGGTATCGTCGAATCTGACGTTGTAGCTTTCAGTCACTTTTCGATCATTCACTAAGAACACCCTATAAGCTGCCACCACATCTGTGGAGTAACCAACAAAGATTCCTTCACGAGCTTTTGCTGCAAACTTGCCTAGATTTTCATCATCTATAAGTACATAGCATTTTGCTCCAAAGACATGAAAGTATTTGATTGTTGGTCTTCTGTTGTTCATTAATTCACATGGTGTCTTTTCTTTATCTTTTATGATCAAGGTTCTATTTTGAGTGTAACAAGCGGTACTCACTACTTCGGCCCAGAAGTACAGAGGAAGTTTCGAATCATACAACAAAGTTCTTGCTGCTTCAACCAAAGTTCTATTCTTCCTTTCAACTACTCCATTTTGCTGTGGAGTTCTCGGGGCTGAATACTGATGACGTATTCCCTTAGATACACAGAAGTCATTCAGCACTGCGTTTTTGAATTCAGTGCCATTGTCTGATCTAATCGTCTTCACAGTAAGTGTTGAAACATTCTCAATTTGAGTGATGTGATCAATGATTAAGAAAGGTACTTCGTCTTTCGTCATTGCGAACAATACCCATGTATACTTGGAGAAGTCATCCACGATTACCAATGCATATCTTTTCCTAGACAAAGATAGGACATTCACTGGGCCAAACAAATCCATATGAAGAAGTTGCAGAGGCTCAGTAATACTAAAAATTTCTTTGCTTTTATGCGATGCTCGCTTCGACTTTCCCATTTCACAAGCTTCACAGAGTCCTTTCGGAGCGAACTCCATTTGAGGTAGATCTCTCACCAATTCTCGTCTCGTGAGAGCATTCATCGTTTTGAAGTTTAAGTGAGATAGCTTTTTGTGCCATAACCAGCTTTCATCATCCGAAGCTTTGCTGTAGAAACAGGTGACCTCATTCTGATTAGCTGAATCCATGTCTGCAACAAAAAGATCTGCCTTTCGAACTCCTCTCAAAGCCAATGAGCCTTCCTTGATGTGAGTGATTGATACACCTTTCTTGTTGAAGACAATTTCGTAACCTTTGTCACAGAATTGACTGATACTCAACAGATTGTGCTTCAGTCCCTCAACATAGGAAATATCTTCAATGATGACATTACCAGTCTTCAGTTTGCCATATCCCTTTGTCACACCTATGCTGTCATCTCCAAAGGTAACATAAGGGCCAGCTTTCATAACCAACTCTGTAAGCAGGGACTTGTTTCCAGTCATATGCCTCGATGCTCCACTGTCTAGCACCCATATAAATTTATTTCTATTCTGCTTAACGCCCTGCAATGACAGATTGGTTAGACATTCTTCGGAACCCAACTTTGATTGGGCCCGGCTTTTCGATAAGATCGAGAATCAACAGATTTAACAACAGGAGATGCACTTTTCTTAACATTACTAGAGCTTTCGACTTTCTCCTTTCCTTTCTCAGACTTGATAGATTTGTCAGTCTTAGGAGAAGGTTTGTCACTCCTAACTTTAGGAGGACTGACAGTCTTGGCTCTCACATGCTTCTTTTTGATGTTTGAACTAGCAGCAGTATTTGAGCATGACTGGCTAGATGCATTCATTAAATTCACAAAAGTTTTCATGACGTTAAAAGTGCATGGCATACAATTAGGTTGACCACACTGTGCATGATTCTGATGCAGATTATTCATTGTATGTGTGGTAGGCATGGCATGTGCAGCAGAAACATTTATGTTAGCTTTACATGCATAAGAAAGATGTTCAGTAGATTTACAGTGATAACATGCTTTCTTTATTCGTTCAGCCTTAACCTCTTTTATGCCTTTTTCTTTCTTTCCTTGTTGTTTAACAGCCTTAGCTCCTAATCCTAGTCTAGATTCATCTCTAGGGAAATTGATTTTAACTTGTTTGATAGGAGTTATAGGTTGTGCTTTCTGGCGATCTTCCATCTCAATCTCATATCTAGCTATTAATTCAGTCTCTTCTTCTTCTATTCTAGGAACAAGGTGTTTGTAGATAGGTTTGACAGCTGATTTAAGAGGGATAGGAATTTCCTTTTTAAGGTCACTGGAACTAGTGTCGATAGGTCTCTTTCCTTCTTTCTTAGGAAGGTCAGAATAATCAAGTCATATACCTACTCCAGTTATCTTCTTAAATGTGTCATTATCTACATACACTTTACTAGCAGCTAGTTTGTAAGCTTCGCATTTAGTTTCTAACTCAGCTAGTTTGTCCCTAAGACATGCTTCTACTTCTTCCTTAAGGATGAGTTTGTGTTCCAGAGATTTAATAAAGTCTCTTAGGGAAGTATCTACAGTGCAAGCAGTCTCTAACTCTTCCACTTTTGCCTCAAGCATTCTGCTTTTGGCAACAAGTGTTTTCTGTTCCTTTTGAGAAGAGTCTAGGCTTTTGCACAACATATAGATCTCTTCACAAAGAGCCCCGTTCTGTTCCTTATAATCATCAATGGACATTTCTACTTTAAGGGTTAGAACTGGTACCTCTGGTTCCTCTGATGTCTCAGCCATGAGGGCAAAATTTGCTACATGAGTAACATCTTCCTCATCTGAATCATCCCAAGCTCTTCCTTCTGTCACTAACAAAGCTCTTTTTCCATGTCTTTCCTTCACCAGCGATTCATACTTGCTTTTGAGGGCTTTATATGTCTCTTTTGGATAAGTCTGTTTAGGCTTTTTGCAGTCGGTAGCAAAATGTCCAGCTTCACCACAGTTATAGCATTTGAACTTCATTTTGAAATCCAAAGGAGATTTGTAGCTGGTATTCTTGCCTTTTCCTTTGTAGCCTGACGAACTACCACCACCCCTAGCAGCCCGATAGTAAGATGAAGAATTTCTCTGTGGTCGGTTGCTCTTTCTGAATCTCATGTTGCTGAACTTCCTTGCCATGTATGCCACGACACTATCGTCCATGTTGTCCAGCTCTTCTTGGGTGTAGTAGTCATCATCACTGTTAGATGTGCACTCGTCATCATTATCAACTTGATGTGGTGCATGTGATGATTTAGTCTTTTCTGCAACCATTGCCTTCTTAGACTCTTCCTCATCAGCAACTAATCCTGATGCAGTTTCTTTTCCTTTTGAATCATTGTCCCATGCTTGATCTTGAAGTGTTTGTAGCTCATAGGTCTTTAATATTCCATAGTATTCTTCCAGAGAAGTTGTATGCAAATCTCTGGTTTCTCTAATTGCGTAGACCCTATGTTCAATGCTCTTTGGCTGGTTCCTCAGATATCTCGTATTAGTCTCAACCATGGGGAGAGTTACACCTCTCATATTCAAATCCAATACCAACTGACTGAATCGTAGATAGACATCTGTTATGCCTTCTCCTTTTCGTATTCTGAAGGTGTCATACTCCATCTTGAGTATGAGTGTCTTGTTACTTCTAACCTCTGCAGATCCTTCCATGACAACTTCTATCTTGTCCCAAATCTTCTTTGCTGTAGTCAGACCTTTGACTATGTTGAACATTTCATGATCAAGAGATTCCATCAAGGTTTGTCGTACGGCAGTATCATAAGCTATTTGCTCCTTGTCAGCATCTGAAAACTCCGAGGCCTTTTTAGGCTCAGACCGAGGTGCTATAACCACCCTTCCTTCTGTATGCGCAGGAATAACCACCATTGGAACAAATTTACCCTTGTCAAGGACTTCCAGATATTCAGGGTTAACAGTCTCTAAATAGAGTCTCATTCTGAAAACCCATTCTTCATAGTGATCTCGGTTGAACATTGGGATCTTGAATGCATTTTTAGGAGCCATTTCAATTCTGGTCACTAAAAGTTTCTAAGTACCCAAGACTAGGCTATGTAGAATTTCTGCCTAAGTCGAAATTTCTCTAAGTAGAAATTATTGCTCAAGTCGAACTTCACCAAGTAGAAGTTATCCAAGTCGAAATTCTATGTAGAAAATCTCAAGTAGAAATTCTATGTAGAACTTTTGTCCTTAGAATAATTTTGCTGCAGATCACTTTAATATTGAATAAACAATATTATCTCTTTAACACCTTTTTGACTTTTGATGCTTTACTCACCTAACCCACCTAACCCACGTGCTAGGTACTGAGTATGTTTTGATATACTTTCGGCCGTGAATAATGCAAATCAAAAATCCAAAAACACCTTTTTATTCTTTTACTATTTATCTGTTTGAAAAGGAGATCAAAAAGTTGTTGGGTCGTCTTCTTTGATAAGAACAAATGATGAACACTCAAGAACACCAAATATCAAAGTACCCAGATTAATTCACAAAAATTAATTAAAATACACCCAAGCTAAATAATCACACCTGGAGTGTTTAAATAATTTTTCGGATGAGTTTTCACCACAAACGAATTAAAGCTCACTTTTCGAGAAAATGAAAAGTAGATCTAGAAAATGAAAACTCACGATTCTTCTACTAAACACAAGGATCTATGTTTTGTATGTTAAACATATAGCTTTGATACCAATTGTTAGGTCCAAATGTGTTGTAGAGGGGGGTGAATACAACTTTTCGAATATGAGAAGCAATAAATACGATGCAATAAATGAACACACAGATTCAAGGAATATATTTCTTATATATAACTTGAAATGGTTGCTACAACATTCATTACAAAGTATGACAGAAGTTCAGAGAGAAGTGAATGATACTAAGCTCTGTGAATGCACTTTCTCTCTTTTTCTTGTGTTTCTCTCAACTATTGCTCTCTAATTAAAACATTACACAAGTACTTCTATTTATAATACATGTAATCTATGTCCTGTAGTCTTCAAAGACTAAGATATACGTGGCCTAATGATGTCCACATAAATCTTGCCTTATCTTGAAAGCTTGGAAATCTGCCAATCAGAAGATGCCATGTGTCATGTTGAAGCTGCACTCTAAGTAGAACTTCTGCTTGAGAATTTCTACTTAGCCATCTCGAATTTCTAAGTAGAACTTCTACTTAGAAATATTCTACTTGGACATCTAGAATATTTAGTACTTAAAAAATATTCTGGTCTTCAACTTGAAACTTCAATGCACATCTTGAACTTGTGATATCTTCATGTCTTCTTTATTCTTCACCAAGCTCTTGAACATGGATCTTTATTACTGACATAAACTTGCTATCAATGTCCTGACACTTGATGCACTGGTCTGGTTCATAAGTGACTAGTCTTGATAGTGTTTTTGCTTCTTGAATAAATTACCATATTCACTTAGTAACGTGGCTTTCCAATGTTCGCTTTCCTTCTTGTTCACTTGAAATCAATTTGTCTTGTTGATACTGATAGTTATGATCTTGATTCTCTATTTCTCAAATCACTGAGGCATGAACAACTTTTACTTGAACTTCTTTCAATGATTTCTTCTTGGCTTGATCATAGTTAACATGTTCAATTGTATCAATTACCTTGTCTTCATTTAGTGTTGATTTCTTTTGGCTTCTTGTTCTTGATTGTCTTCTGGTTAAGTATCTTTTCCTTTAATTGAGTTACATTAGTTATAGTGTTACAAGTTTACACACTCTGCCTTTCATGTATTCTGACCTATAATAGTTTTATTGTAGCCTTATCCATATAATAAAAATCCAATAGTTTATATTAATCAAAATGCACGTATGACATATGATATCTAGCAATAATCACAAATAGGACATGATAGACATAAGAAAAACAAAAGGAACACAAATCTTCAATCTAAATTAATAATAACAGGCAACATGTAATTAACGTTTAACTAAAGGCATGCAATTTCTATAATTCAAATTTGTACATGGAAAATAGAGAAAGTATAGCTACCATATACTATTTGAGTTCTAATAAAGAACGGAGCACTGGAATAAGCAATCATGACAATCAAATACACAAAGCAGAAAAAGTCGCTATATAAACAAGAAAGGGAGCGGGAGTACCTCTTAATTAGTAGAAGCACTATGTCAACACCGTGAACAACAGCTAGGAACTATCCTTTCTTCTTCGCAAACCAAAAAATATCCCTGAATATCAGCCTAACAATAAAAACTCAAACGACAATATTTAAGGTTTTCGTAAAATTCGAAAACTAAAACATAAACCTCCAGCCAGCAATAAAATAATTAACAAGGTATGAAACTAAAATACATCCAACTCATATAATTTGAAATTGACCAATAGAAAATCACAACAACTTTCACTTTCTCTTGGTCGATTATGTCGGAAAAACAGTAATACTCAAAAAATAGCACTGTTAGATGACATGACAAAAATCCAACAATATAATAAACAAATAATAACATGCATCCAATTAAATAACATACAAATAATCATATAATACCACATTTCAGAAATTCAAAATGAAAATGAAAATACATCCAACTCATATAATTTCAAACTTGACCAGTAGAAGAGCAACCAAATAGTAGCCAAAAAACATACAAATAATCATATGATATAACACATATCAGAAATTCAAATAAGAAATTCAAAAATTAAAATTACCTAACGAACAGCCACAACCACAACCAAGTGAATGAGGTCCTGTAAAAAGAATGCATTCAAAAGAATTAGGGTAATACATACAAGTAAATAAAAACACACAATTAAGAAATTAGGGTTTTGATTTAAAAAGCCCCAAATTAAGAAATTAGGGTTTTGACTTGAAAAAACCCTCAAATTGAAGCTCTCAATAGATCGAGAAGACCCTAGAAATACTAGAGGAGACCTTATTCGTGTAGAGTATTACCGATTCTTACCAATTTCAACACGAGCAGTGGTACCGGAGGTGGGTGGTGAGTAGAGTAGAGAGTAGTGGTGAGTAGAGTAGTGAGTGGTACCGGAGGTGAGTTTGTAGTGGTGAGTGGTACCGAGGTGAGTTTTTGGTGGTGAGTTTCAGTCGAGAGAGAGTGAGTCGAGAGAGAGAGAGAGAGAGAGTCGAGAGAGAGAGAGAGAGAGTTAATTTGTCTGAATATTTTGGTTTAATTAGATTTTGTTTTGTTAATTTGTCTGAGAGGCTCAATAATTGTACTGTATGGGCTTGGGCGGGGAGAATATTTGGTTCAGGGGGGGAATTTTGATTTAGGGGGTGAAAATTTCACTAAGGGGGAAAACAAAATGGGCCGCGCGTTTTTTCATTTTTTAAAGAGTGACTTTAGACATTAGTTTTAAAAAGAGTGATGTCTACGAATAACAAAGACATCAGTTTAATTCGGGATGATGTTATTACATCTTTTAACATCAGCGACATTTTCGACCGATGTCTAAAGTGTGATGTCTATTGAACTTTTTCTTGTAGTGTCAAGCTTCGACTTCTTGAATCGATTACAGAAAGAATGAGAGATGTTTATCTATAAAGACTAATCTTCTCTAACATCTTTATCACATGGGTTGTGGAGCCGCTATCATTTTCAAGTGGCAGCTCCTTACAAATTGCACACCCATGTGACTTTCCCAAAATGCTATACAAACAGACTATCATTAAGCATAAAACAATCTGGGTTCTTTCTAAAACTAGCTAAAACAATTCTAGTAGATGTAGACTTGTCATACTCTTGAATTGTCGAGCTTCGTCTTGTGATCTCTTACGCTTCGGTCGTAGTCTTGCAGGTCTGCTACAATCTTTGATAAAATGCAGCAAATCTGTTTCTTGAACATCTAAACTGTCACGGGTTTGACTGAGATAAATCCCCAATTCAAATATTCTATTGAGACAGTAACCTTTGACGCCAAGGTTGCTGTCATGAGAATATTCCTTGGATGACAGTATGAGTCCCCGCCAATGATGTTGTCGGGACTTTTAGACTTGCTGTCAAAGTATGAGAATATTGTTGTTGTCTTCATGCTTCCGCCAATGTTGCTGTCAGATGAAACTTGTTGTCGTGACCTTGCAACATGTTGCCTTCTTGTAACGTTACTGTCAATATTGTGACAGTAATATTTATTCTTTCTATTATCTTCCTTATGTATGTCTTGAGGCTTGAACAAATGCATGAACTTCTTCCAAGAGATATAATTATTACATGACAGTAGTTTATTCGATTACAAAGACACACTATTGCTGTGACAGTATGTTCTACTTAGTCTATACAAATAAAACTAAGTACTAGTTAAGTTGTCCCTAAGCTATCACCCATAAATCCTAACAATCTCCCCCAATTTGTTTTTATGGACAATAACAACAATTTACAATTAAAGCATGCTGACAACTTAACTAACATAGATCGGAATAGTTAAAGCACTATGTCTGATTAATGTCAAAGAATCCAGAATACAACATTGATGATCTAACTGCAAATCAATTACTCCTTTATGTTGAGCAAATAGGAAATTTTACTTAGCTTGATTTGAGTAGTTCTCAGCTGTCTAGATTCTTCCCTCTCTTTTGAGAGCTTCTTGTCTTGCCTTCTTGAGGTCTTCTACTAAAGCCTTTTCTTCAGGAGTTTTAGCATCATCTTCAATGTCTTCAATATACCCTTGAATCACTCGAGAAGGAAGCACTTTAGCATCTTTCAGGTCAAACCAAGTTTCGAAGTCATAGGTATATGTTCTGAACTTTAAGATTCATTCGATGACCTTGAATCTCCTTCCAGGAAAAGCATTGAGGGATACTCACCTTTTTCTGTCTAGTTTTGGATCTTCATCTCTCCTTTGGTTAAAGATAACTTCAAGTTCCCAAGCACATAGCATTTCAAGCTTGTGAGATGATCCAACAACTCTCCAGTAGAGATTCTTCAAGATACTGGTCCTCAGTTTGTGAAAACTATCTGCATAAATTTCTTCTTTTCCATCTATAATTCTGAGAGGATCTTCCAGTACACAGGGCTGATAATCTGCTTTCTCACTGTTCATTTTGTTGACCTTCTTTCAACTTTCTTTCAGTTGAGCTTCTAGATTTTCAGCAATTTGTTTGGCAGACTTGGGTGGTTTATCAGCATCTTTGAATTCTTCATCAGTAATCTTGAATGCTTCTGCTGCTTTATAAACTTCTGCAGGTGTATAAGATGACGTTCTTTCTGCCCAGTCATACTTACACTCAACCTCTAATTCATCTGAACTTATGGACAAGTCTGCATCATCAATTTCCATCGAGTCACCATGTTTCTCATAGAATTCAGCATATCTTTCAGCATAGTATTTCTGGATGTGTTCCATAACTGGTTTAGGGACATTGCCATGACTCACCATAAGCTCCACCATCCTTGCCAACACAAAGAAGTCAATTCTGCGTGTTACTACTTTCGATGTCATTTTGAGGCTATACCTGTCTACCACAGTTGACCCTATGATCATATTGAAATCCTTGTCAACATACATCATTCTACTTCCATCTTTATGCCAGATGGTGTATTTGGTTGCATGTTGCTTACTTTTATCCAAGTCCAAAGAGACGGATTTCATGTCTCTTTCAACATTTGCTTTATGACATTCGAAGCTGTTCATCATTTCTCTTTTCTGAATAACAGTTTTATCAACCATTACTCCATGCTTCGTTGTCTTAGCTGCAGCCTTTGTCTTCCCCTTTATAGGAGTTGAGCGCCAGGCTCTTGCTTTTCTTTTTTACCTTTTAGGTTTGAATGCCTTGGCATCCTTGTCCTTGACAGCATCTTCATTCAAGTTCTTGACAATGTCTTTTTCAACTGTGTCCTTCATGACATTATCTTCATTTGAGCTCTTGACAGTGTCTTTGTTGACAACATCCTTTTCAGCATTAAGGCAGTCAACAACAAACCTTAAGATATTTGCTTCCAAGGCTTCAAGAATGTTTATCTCCCCTTCATCTTTACCATCAGTATCTTTCTTATCGGTTTTGGGAGTTTCTTCTTTTGTTTTCTCCTGAGTTTGACTTTCAGCAATCTCAGCAGTTGCCTTGGCACCATTTCCAGGTGCTCCACATCCTCCATTACCATCATGTTCATCTTCACCATCATCAAGGGTGTCATCAAATGTGCAGCTTCCACCTCTTTCACTTCTTTTGGCATTTGCTTCAGAAATTAACTTCTTTACCTGAGAACTAAGATTCTCATCTCTCTTCACCAAAAGTTTATGACTGTCCTTGACAGCCTTGACCTTGTCTTTGGTAATTCTGGATTTGAGAATGTGTCTCAGTACTGTCATAACTGAGTTAGTTTTCAACTTTGTTTCTCCATCCAGATGTAGAAAACCAATTTTCTTTACTCCTGCACTTGTAGTCATCCTGTAGCAAACACCATATGGATTGTCAATCACTTCTGGAAGTTTGTCTTCAACAAGCCTCTTGATCTGTGCTAACAGACTTTTATTAAAGGTTTTTGAATTGGCCTTCACTTTTGTTGCTAAGGAATTCAAGATTCTTGATTGCAAGCTTTGCAGTAGTTACATTGTGATGAATATTGAAATGTCAGATTTCAGATATACATCAATTGCCCATCTTTTCTCCAAGTTAACTTTTACAGAGATACTTATTATTTTATCCTTCAGTATTGTTGACAGTTTATTGTAAACTCCTCCTGCTTCTGTGATAGAGTTATCCACCAACATACTGAATTCTTCATCCTTGTTGTTCAAAGTACTCTCCATGTAGCTAACCATCATTATTCCTGCTTCATCTGGGCTATACTCACTTCCATCAGACCAGGTGATTCCAGTTGTCAGATTTATGTACTCAGGCATTTTATCTTTGCCTTTACCTAGTCTATTTTGCTCCTCCTGTTCTCTCCATTGTTTTTTCAGTAGAGTTTCCATGATTTCTGAAGTTGGCTCCTTAATTTTTAGAGGAGGCAGTATTGGTCTTTCAGATTTTTGAGTTTCATGTAATTGCTCCATTACTTCTTTAGTTACCAATACTGGCTCACTATCCATTTCATGTTCAATAAAATCACCATCTCCAGAAGCTTTCAGTTCTTCACCAAAGTTTCTTTCTTCCTTCTCCTTCTCTGGATCCCCCTCACTTTCTTCTCCATCTTCAACTTGTACCTGCTCCCCCTTACTTCTTGACCCCCCATTGCTTGCTGCTTCCCCTTGTTTCTCCTTCTCTACCACTTTGTCTGAGGTATTTGAATCTACGACCCTATTCTGATCTACCACTTTCTCCCCCTTAGTTAAGTTGACAGTACTAAGAGCAGCAGAGAATGATAGCAGGGTCTGTTGAAGCTCAGCAAAACCAGTAGCTACCATAGTGGACAAATTGTCAATTTTAGTTTCCATAGATGCACATCTGTCCTCAAGGGATTTCAACCTTGAATCAGCTTGTTTAGAAGGACCACCAGATCTTAACCTTTTTGGAGACAAAGGAAAAGATTGGGGTAAAGAGGCTGTTGGGGTTCTCACACTCTAATTGTTTTTCTGAGTGATCTCATCACTCCTCACAGTTGAATACTCAAGGCCTAGAGCCTGTTTGCTGGGGTTTCTCTCTTTCTCACTCTAGACATGCTCAAGTCCCTCTCCTTTTGCCAGCTCATTTGGCTGCCTCTCATTTTTATGTTCACCTCTCTTTTATTTTATCTCTCTTTTCTTTTTCAAACCCTCACTCAACCTAGATGCATGGGTATGAGCAGTACTAACATGCATTGAAAGAGAAGGTTTAGATTTTACCTTTTTGAAAGAGGATATTGGCACATGATCTTCATCAGAAGCATCTTCAACAATGATTGCATCTTGATCAAGCTGTTTAGAGGTGATAACATCTTTATCCAAAAGTTTACTGTTGGCAGATGGGGTGACAGCAACTTTGGTTGTCTTTGACAGCAGCTGAGGCTGTGACAGCAACTTCCTGAGGGTAAGTTGCTTTCTGGAGATCAATCATGATGCTGACTGTTTCAATATCTGGTAGAATTTCATCATGATCTAACTCAGTGTTTGAGAGAGTGGTGTCCATCACACTTTGAGCAATGGGTTCTTGTGGACCACTTGATGGGGGCTCATCCATGATAATAGATGGATGATCAAAACCTGAAGGGTTGGTACTATCCCCTTCTCTAGGTTGTTAAGAAGAAACAATTGATGGATTAGAGAATAAAGAAGGTGATGGTATAGAAGAGATTTTTGGTTGTTCCACAGGGGTAACTTGTGGATCATCAAAAGTGGAAGTTTCATGACCCTCACTGTGCCCTAACTCCATGTGTATATCTGTAAGTAGGGGATCCTCATGAATGAGTACATGAGGTTGTGCAGACTCTTTACAAGATGCCTTAGGAGACAGGCCAATTTCAATAGATACTCCTTGTTGAGAAGAAGCACCTAGGGATGTGTTTGATTCCCTTTTATCCTTCACAGCCTTTTGTGAGACTGTGGGGTGGCTGACAGTGTCTTTGCCCCTCTTAGCTCTCTTCTTCTTAGGCTCAAGAGGAACTACTGTGGGTTCACTTTGACTAACATCCTTATTTGCTGCATCAATTGCAGTTTCTCCCTCAACATTCTCGGAACTACCACCAACACAGTTTCCAAGGGTCTTTTCTTGGATTCTTGCAGGGCTATTTTTGTGGCTTTTGGTTTTCTAGAAGGTCTGATTTGAAAGAATTGAGTAGAATGTGGGTTAACTGAATTTGGGTCTAATTCAGCTTCATTCTCAAGAGAAAAAGTAACATACCCAGAGGGTAGTTTAAAATCAAGATTAGGCTCTTGATTAGCCATGTGCTTTGTGAAGTAGAGTGGAATATGTGTATTTAAATTCTACGAATTGAGTGTAGTGTGTGTATTTCTTTTCAAAACATTGCACTCCACTGTGAGGGAGGCATTTTCATCAAGTCCACATAATGAATTTATACACATCATAAGAAAACGAGGATAGAATATACCTTCTTACTTATGGCAGATTTCAATTGTCCCATAAGTAGCTTTCCAACATCCACCTTGTACCCATGGACAAGTGAGTGAGTGAGTTTCTTGATGTATGAGGGAATACCATTCTAACCAGTGGTTTTTATTGAGAAAACCTTCATCATTGCATCAAGAATCATGCACCATTCTTTCCTTACGTACTTCCTGTCCATTTCACCAGTTGGGTACCAACTTGAAGTACCTTCTTCAAGAACAGGGCCAGAATACCCAATTTTTAAGAAGAACTTCTTTAGGGTTTCATCACTTGCAAGCTCCTGGTATGATTCTTTTGCTTGCAGTCCAGTTCCCATGGCTTCATTGATGCCCTTGATAGTGAGAATGTAGGTAATGTCTTTGATTTTGAATTGTATGGCTTCATTACCTGCACCTCCTAGAACACTAGCAGTTTGCCAAAATTGTTCAAGTATGTCTAGGTCCAAAGATGGGGTAGAGATTATAGCACGACCTAGATAGGACTTGTTCATGAAGGATACAAGTCCTTTGAATCCTTCACCAGCATCTCCAGCAGTGAGAATACCAGCAAAGTTTGTTTGAGAAGAGGATTGTTTGGGTACCATTTTGCTTTGAGATTTGGGAAAGAGAGATTTAAGCTTTTGAGAGAGAGAGATGTTCTATTGAGATTTATGTGTTTGTGTTTGACAACTGCTTATATGAGAATAGCAACTGTTTCACTGAAGAAGGGAAAGTAACTTTGTCTTAACCCATTAAATGTTCACGTGGTGCAGTGGGTAGTTACTTTTTAGTGGCTGTAAATCGTGAAGGTAACAGTTCCAATTTCAACGGTCCACTAACTCTTGACAGTAACCTGTGCGCTGGAACAACTCGTCAGTAATTTTGGAGTGGTGACAGTATGTTTCGCTTGACAGTAACACTGGCATGAGAACATGCTGTCATCATTAAGTAATTTATAGATAATTTTCTTTTAAAACAAAATCTCATGACAGCACCTTTCCTTGTTGACAGCAAGTTGTGCGGAAATTCCAAACGTCATGGGTTTTAAATGAATTTTGTCTATTACTTAATTAAAATTACCAATCAGCATTTTAATCAATTAGAGCGCATATTCGTTTCAAGCACACATACACACATTCATATACACACACATGCATACATGCATTTACCCAATATATAACCAAGGTAAGAGAATAAAGTAAAAAGACAAGCAAGAACACTGAAGAAGACGAAACGATAAACTTTTCATTATTAAAAATATAAAAACAATGCATAAAAAGTTCTTTAAAAACATTAATTTTTATTAAGCTCCTCAAGAGCTTCCTTTAACAGCTCCTCGACGACGAGTTCCACCTCCTTCTCATCGGAGATCCCTTGCATGTCGAGATAAGCTTGGAGCTTATCTAGCCAGGGATCCCATGGATCCTCAGCAGCAGCAGTCTCCTCCTTCTTTTCCGGCACCTCCTCTTTGGGCACCTCTTTGTCCTTCCTTGAGATGGGGCTCTCGGAAGTAGAAATCTCTGAAGCTTTCCTCTTACTCATGACTTTAGTGCCTCTTAAGTTTGTAATGAGAAAATAGGGGTTTGGCCTCGGTCTTATTTATACCACACTAGGAGACGCTACAGTTCCCACACGCTTCCTTTTAATAAAGCATTTAACTTTAAAGAAAAAGACTGACAATTACCCCGGGTCATTTCAAATGACACGATTAATTATCACTGGCACGCGTGTGATTTAAGTTAATGTCACGTGACTACTCATGACATAAGTTAAAATATGCATGTAATTACAATTTAGCATAGTCATAGAAAACATGATGTCAATAACAAGTAGCACATAAGACAGTAACTTCTCATGACAGCAACATTGAAGGCTACTGTCACGAGTTGCAATTTAGCACCTTGAAAATGTAAAAACTAGTAAGTTAACATACCAGATTTAGCATTCCTAATTCACTTATAAACCTATTGAAGGTTGCTTCATCCAATGGCTTGGTGAAAATGTCTGCAAGTTGCTTTTCCGTAGGAATGTAGAACAGCTTCACAGTTCCTTTTTCAACATGTTCCCTTATGAAATGATGCCTTATATCAATGTGCTTTGTCCTGGAATGTTGAACTGGATTGTCTGAGATGGCTATGGCACTAGTGTTATCACAGTAGATGGGAATGTTTGATAACTCTAATCCATAATCCAAAAGCTGATTCCTCATCCAAAGAATTTGAGCACAGCAACTTCCAGCTGCAATGTATTCAGCTTCTGCAGTTGAGGTAGATACAGAGTGCTGCTTCTTCCTAAACCATGTCATTAATCTCCCACCAATAAATTGACAGCTTCCTGTTGTGCTTTTTCTGTCAATCTTGCATCCAGCATAGTCTGAATCGGAATATCCAACTAGATCAAATCCAGCGTCTTTAGGATACCAAAGGCCTAAATTTGGAGTGCCTTTCAAGTATCTAAAGATTCTCTTAATAGCAATCAAGTGTGACTCTTTTGGATCAGCTTGAAACCTTGCACAGAGACATGTAACAAACATTATGTCTAGTCTGCTAGCAGTTAGATATAGTAGTGATCCAACCATGCCTCTATAAGTACTAGAGTCCACTTTCTTTCCTTTAGGATCTAGATCCAATTTGGTTGCAGTAGAGATATGTGTCTTGGCAGGTGATGCATCTTCCAAGTTGAACTTCTTGAGCAGTTCCTTGACATATTTTTCTTGACAAATGAAAATGCCATCACACTTTTGGTAAATCTGCAGACCAAGAAAGAATGATAGTTCTCTCATCATACTCATCTCATATTTGTTCCTCATAAGAGATGAAAACTTCTCACAAAACTTTTCATTTGTAGAACCAAAGATTATGTCATCAACATAGATTTGTACCAGAATGATGTCCTTGCCATGATGTTTGTAGAATAGTGTTTTATCCACAACACCTCTTATAAATTGATTTTCCAACAGAAATGTAGAGAGTGTATCATACCAAGCTCTAGGGGCTTGCTTCAAACCATAAAGTGCCTTGAACAGCTTGTAGATAAAGTCATACAACTCAGGATCTTCAAATCCAGGTGGTTGTTCAACATACACTTCCTCATTTAGCTCTCCATTAAGAAAGGCACTTTTGACATCCATTTGAAATACCTTGAAGTTGCAGTGTGCAGCATAGGCTAGAAATATTATGATAGCTTCAAGTCTAGCAACAGGTGCAAATGTTTCATCATAATCTATTCCCTCCTGTTGACAGTATCCTTTGGCCACTAGCCTTGCTTTGTTCCATGTCACATTTCCACTTTCATCTAACTTGTTTCTAAAGACCCATTTTGTGTCAACATCTGATTTACCTTTAGGTCTTGGTACTAGTTTCCACACATTGTTTCTTTCAAATTGGTTGAGCTCCTCTTGCATAGCTATCACCCAATAAGAATCCAACAATGCTTCATCAATTGTCTTTGGCTCAATTTGTGATAGAAAACAGGTATCAGGAGAGACATTTCTTCTAGTCCTTACTCCAGTGTAAGGATTGCCAATGATTAAATCAGAGGTGTGATCCTTGTTTCATTTAGTGGATCTGGGCAAGCTTCTATTCTGTTCTGCTTGATCAGTTCCTTCTTAAGGAATTTATTCTTCCACATTGTTGTCTTCTCCATGTTCTTCAAGATCTCCAGAGTCACCATCAGCTTCATGATTAGATGTAATTGTTTTTGACTGAGCTGGAGCTTGATTAACGTTATTTGTGTTGACAACATCTCCTCCAAACTTAAGAGTTTGAGTACAAGATGGTTCTTTAGTAAAAATCTCTTCTTCTTCCAAGTATCCTTGATTCTCAAATCTCAGAAGCTGCATCGGACTATCTTCTTGCAGTCCAGGAAACTTGGTTTCATCAAATGTGACATTCACACTTTCTTCAATGACTTTGTGTTCTATGACATAGACTCTATAGGCAGACCTTTCTAATCCATATCCCATGAAAATGCCTTCATGTGCTTTAGCATCAAACTTTCCTTTTCTTTCATGGTTGTTTATCATTATGAAACACTTGCTTCCAAATACATGAAAGTATTTGACTGTGGGTTTCTTTCCAGTCAACAGATAGTAAGGAGTGTTCCCATGAGTCTTGTTGATTAAGATTCTGTTCTGTGTGTAACAAGCTGTATTGATAGCTTCTGCACAGAAGTATGTTGGTAATTTTGTATCATTCAACATAGTTCTTGCAGCTTCAATGAGAGTTCTGTTCTGCCTTTCTACTACACCATTTTGCTGTAGTGTCCTAGCAGCAGAGAATTGTTGAACAATTCCTTCATCTTTACAGAAGTTTCCAAGAGTAGCATTTCTGAACTCAGTTCCATTGTCACTCCTTAGAATTTGAACTTTTGCATTAGGAGTTCTATCAAGAACCCTGATGTGATCAATGATCTCTTGAGCAGCTTCATCCTTTGATTCTAGGAACTTTACCCAGGTGTACCTAGAATAGTCATCTACCATGACCAAGGCATATCTCTTTCTTGCTAATGATTGCACATTAACTGGTCCAAAGAGATCCATATGAATCAATTTGAGTGATTCAGTGTTGGTGTTTGGCTGCTTTGACTTGTGTACAAATCTTCTCAATTTTCCCATTTGACAGTCCTCACACAATCCTTCTTGACAGAATTCTTGTTGAGGTAGTCCTCTCACCAACTCCTTCTTCATTAGAATATTCATGGTCTTGAAGTTGAGGTGGGAGAGCTTTTTGTGCCAAAACATACTATCACCAACTGTTACCTTACTGTAGAAAGAGTAAACCTTGTCTTTCTTAGCAGAGTTTAAGTCTGCCATGAACAAGCTTCATTTTCTTACTCTTTTCAGAGAAAGGATTCCATCCTTCTTGTGATAGATATTGTAGACCATCATATCAAAGTCAACCTTGAATCCTCTTTCACTGAATTGGCTAACACTGAGTAGGTTGTGCTTCAATCCATCCACAAGAGCAATATCTTCAATGACAACATTTCCAATTTTCAAACAGCCATATCCCACAGTGTAACCTTTGCTATTGTCTCCAAAAGTTATGATTGGGCCAGCTTTCTCAACATAGTGTGATAGCAGGGCTTTATCACCTGTCATGTGTCTTGAACATCCACTATCGATGATCCACATGACTTGTTTCTTTTTCTTGCCCTGTAAAACAGATGATATTTATTTTGCATCTGGTACCCAATCCTTGTTGGGTCCTGCAGTTACAGCATCACATTTTATATCATCGTTTATCACATTCGAATCAACACTTAAATCATCCTGTTTGACTTCTTTTGCTACCCACTCAGTTTTAGAATAAGACTTGGTCTTTTTCTCAGTGGAAGCCGCCTTTTTACCATCATTGGCAGGCTCAAAAGTCTCAACAGTTTGCATATAGGAGCATGGTTCAGTAGATAGAATAGGCAGATTAAAACATGTACTCATGGCAGTGATTTTGCATGGAATGAAGTCAATGTTACTACAAACATTCATAGTTCTTTGCAGAATGGGGGTTCTGTGTAAGTTACCTTTAACCTTGGTTACATTAACCTTGTTATCATTTGGTTTCTTACAAACATGTGTTAAGTGTTGAGAGGATCCACAATTATTGCAAAGCTTCCTAGGGGCATTCATGACATAAGCATAGCCATTTTTCTTATCTATTCCTAGCTTGTCATTCTTATTCCTAGGCTTGTAGGCATCTGTGTTGACAGTATGTCCTAAAGTTGCTGTCGAGTTACCCTTGACAGTACCTTTCATACCTACTGTCTTGACAGTAGGTTTGGAAGTTGCTGTCCTAGGTACTCTCTTGACAGTATCTTTGCAAGTTTCTGTCTTATCCTTGTTGACAGCTTCTTTAGAACATTCTGTCTGATTGTTTGGTAAAGTTTATGTTATGGGGATTTTGACAGTTCCCTTCCTTTCAGTAGATGTGCTGTCAATACACTCATCTTCATCACGAAGCTCTTGTTTGATGAGCAAGGAATTCTCATCAAAATCAGCTTAAACAGTTGTGAAAATGGGTTTACAAACTCTCTTGAGAATATGAGGTTTGACAGCATCACCATCTGAACAATCATCAATCACAGTTGCATTACCAGGCCTCCTACCATAATCGAAACCTATTCCAACATTTTGGTTCTCAGTGTGATTCTCATGATATTCCTGAACTAACTTAGAAGAATTTCTAAATGCCTTAAGTTTAAATTCATTTTCAGCAATTTGATTTATTAGGAATTCTTCTATCTCCTTAGCACAGACAATATCATTTTTTAGTCGATCATTTTCTTGAGCTAGTGAATCTAATGGACTGGTCTTAAGCAAAAGCATTTCATTCTAAGATTTGAGTGTTTCATTCTGTTCAGTTAACTTAACAATTTCTTCATTAGCAGCAGATAAACTAACATGAATGTTAAACATCTCAGCAATTAATTCTTCAATAGTTTGCTTATACTCAGTTTTAGACATATCAAGTAAAATGAGAGATGGTACCTGATTTGAGGAGCTTGATGCTTCATCATCAGATCTAGCCATGAAAGCATCAGAGTCATCCCAGCATTTTCCTTCAGCCACATAGGCTCTTCCTTGATTTCTTTTAAACTAACTTCTAGACCCTTTCTCCATTATTTGATTCTGTTTAGTCCTTCTGCACTCTGTGGCAAAATGACCTAGCTCATTACAGTTCTAACATCTGAACTTTGACCTGTCCACCATTCCTGTCTTGTATCCTCCTCTTGTGGCACCACCAGCAGCTCTTGAATAGTTTCCCTTGTTGAACTTAGATGTCTGACCCTGTTGCTTACATGGCTTATCTCTTCTGAACTTTATATTTTTAAACCTTTTAGCCATATATGCCAAGGTTGGATTATCCATGCTTTCAATCTCTTCTAATGAATAGAAGTCTTCGTCTTCAACATCTTTGAACTGTAAAACCACTTTCTCCTCATCATCCAACACCTCCTCAATCTTCAGAGATGGTACTGGTGTTGGTGGTGAACTTTGTGAGGGTTCACTTGGAAGAGAAACAAGTGGCTCTTGAGCTATAAGGGCACAAGACATGTTTTCCATCTTTCCTTTGGCTCCAGTTTGAATAGCTCTCTATTGAAAGAGTTCAAGTTCATATGACTTAAGCACACCATAAAGGGTCTTAAGAGAAACATCATTCAAGTTTCTCCCTTCTCTTATGGCAGTGATTTTATGCTCAAGGTACTCAGGAAGAGTGAGCAGAAACTTGATATTAATCTCCTTTTCGTCATAGAACTTTCCATGAATTTGTAGCTCAGCTATTAGCTTACTGAATCTTTCAAACATGTGAGTGAGCTCTTCACCAGGCTTAGCCATAAAGGCTTCATATTGTGACACAAGAATTTGTCTTTGATTTTCTCTGACCTCTTCACTTCCTTCACACAGCAACTCTATCTTGTTCCACATCTCTTTAGCAGATGAGCATCCCATAACATTTCACACATAGCCTTGTCCAGTGTGAGAGAATCAAGCAAGATGAGTTGTAAGTAGTCATCCAAGGCTACCTTTTCTTTCTCATATTCTGTGTATTCTGAGGGTCTCTTAGCAACCCAGTGAGCTGGAATTACTTCACCATTCACAGTGGCAGCAGCTACTTCTTTCTTCGGAACGAAGGGGCCATTCTCGAGAATTCCCAAATACAGTGGATGTGCAGCTTTGATAAATAACAAGATTTTTCTTTTCCAAAAATTGTAGTTTTCTTTATCAAATACTGGAATCTTGATACCACTTGACTTCTGTATACTGGTCATGATCTCAAATTTGTATGTAAATTTATTGCTCTGATACCAGTTATTGGTCCCGGAGTATATTGCAGAAGGGGGGGTTGAATGCAATATAGATAATTCCAAATCTTTGCCTCAACAACAATGATAAAGATTGTAAACTATCTATACAAGAAATGCAAACACAAGTGGTAACTCAAGATGTTCTCACAAAATAAATGTTTTATTTATTTTGCGGAGTGTTGCTACAACCTCGAGAAAAAGTATTTTCTCAAGCTTCGACTTCTTGAATCGATTACAGAAAGAATGAGAGATGTTTATCTATAAAGACTAATCTTCTCTAACATTTCTATCACATGGGTTGTGGAGACGTTGTCATTTTCAAGTGGCAGCTCCTTACAAATTGCACACCCATGTGACTTTCCCAAAATGCTATACAAATAGACTATCATTAAGCATAAAGCAATCTGGGTTCTTTCTAAAACTAGCTAATACAATTCTGGTGGACATAGATTTTCTTTAAACAACACTTGTATACTATATTATTGAAATGAAAAATTAAAGGTTTTTGTCGGTAATTGGATCGGTTTATGAGCCTAATTACTTTAAAGCTTATTTTGACAAGCCTAATATCTTTTTAAAAAGGTATTTTAATTAAAACCCATTTAACAACTTAAATTTGAACATTCCTATCAAGGCTTTTGATTTAATTATTTTGAAAGCTTTAAAATTTATATCAATGGACTAAATCATTTAAATAATAATTGAATGGGTCTAATTATAGTAATAACATATTCCATCTAGAATATATATGACTATTCTAGTTTAATCACATGTAATATTTTTTTCTTCTAAAAACCATATTTTAATGAGCATCTCTAGAATAAAAAACAAATAAAAGTTAAAATACAAAAATAAGATTACAAATACTAAAAATGATCAATGCATCATACGTATGAGATATAATATGCCTTGTTTCATAGCTCCGGGGTAGTTCAGAAATCATATGTTTTTTAGTAATTTCTTTTGTTGCATTATGCTATAATTTTAGTCCAATGTCCGTTTCTATTTAAGTCTTGTTTTAAGTGGTTAATGGGCTTTTAGTGGATGGCTAGTTGAATGGATAGATGGGTTTTGATTGGGTGGCTAGATGATTGGGTTTGAAGTTTTTGTTGCAGTCTATTATGTATTGGGCTTAAGTTCTGTTGTGGCTATGATGTAGTACGTTGTTCTATCTGGTGCATTCTATCTAATGGCCGGATTTTTAAATATTTTTTTCTACGTTTAAAGAAAAAATAAGATTTTGCCAGATTTTTAATAATAATTAATAATAAACATGCTCATATTTTAAAATCTCTTGCTTGTAATATTAACACAACCTTAGCTTGCATTTATATTTTTTAATAATAAAAATAAAATAATTGTTTTTCACTAATTTTTTAATAACCACCAAAAATTAAAAAAATTATTACAATTAAATAACATGAAAATATCATTTGTGTCTTTATTTTCCAATTTTTTAGGTAAATATGTTGCTTCAGATCTTTTAACTTCAAATTTTTTCAAAAAACGCCAACACCATTAGTTGTTAAATTTATATTATTCTTGTATATGAGAAAATTGAGTCATTTAGTATATTATAAATGAATTATAAATTAATTAGGATCAAGAATGACATATTACAAGAATCGATGTAGGACAACGTACAACCAAGTCCAAAAAAATATGGATCAAATTGTATTATAGACTTTAAAGCCCATAATCTAGAATACTCTAGAATTACAACCGTTCATTATATAAATTGTCAATGAGTGCAACAATTATCCTATGAAATGAATCGTAGTCGATATCTCTTCAAGTCTTCCGGCGGTCTCTTTCTCTTCCTAAAGTTTTTTCTCCTGGAGATTGAATGGTAAAATCATTTTATCTCACATCCACTAATTCAGTTAATATATGTGTGCATGTGTGTGTTTATTTATATGCATCCTTCATAATTCGCACCTCCAACTTTGATATGTAATTAAGAATCGATCAAAATATTGAAGCCAAATTATCCCAATTCGTTGAAGATATATGTGACAGCTTCTAATTAAGATCTACATGGATCGATGTCGATCCGATAAAGGTCCACTAATTTAAATAATATGTGTGCACACGTATTTATTTATTTGTATGTATATATAATGATTGATGGGTGATTTGACAATTACAGGTTTCAAAGACGGATGATTCGCACCCTTGGTATGTAATATTATGTAATATGTAGTGTATTAAATTTTTGAAAGCTAATTTAGTCAGTTAAGAAATACTGAATTAAGATGTCGATCCACCCCGATCTGGTCCAAATATATGTTGACAAATTTTATCGTGGCTAATTTTTTTTGAACTTGATGTATGTGACCTATCTATCCAAAATCATAATAATCAAATGTGTGAGTATCTATGAATATTGCTCCTTTTAAAGCCATGTATTATTTAAAGTTTTATTAAGCTCCATCTATCTATGTTTTTTTATCATGTAGTTATGGAATACTTACACTAAACAATGAAGAAAGTGCTCCAAAAAGAATTAAGATCGTGGGTTGCCAAGGTGATATTCTTTCATATATATTATAATCAATGTCTCTCATATATCTATCATTTTTCTATTAGTATTTATATTTGACTTGTATGCTAGTTTCAAGCAAATATTTCTCACCCCACCTACGGCTTCTCTCTTTCCTTTTATCCCAGTACAAGTCTCAACATCACTCCCAACCAAGTAAACCAAACCAAACCAAACATACCCAGTATATCCCGCTCAGAGCAGGGTCTGGGGAGGGTAGGATGTACGCAGACCATACCCCCACTTTTAGAGCGGGGAGGCTGTTTCCGTGAAGACCCTCGGCTGAGTGCACAACATGTGTAGTAAAATACAACGGACATGCTACGGAAATGTACAATGACATACCTGAGGCCCATGGCGTTCTCCACATGGGACTTACCTACCTGCGATGGATTATGGGACTCCTAGCTTGATGACGACTCCTAGCCACGCTCCCTGCACCTGCAAAACCAAAAACCAAAAGAAAAGAAGAACACAGAAAAACAGAAGACACTCAGAACGAAAAGTGAGCACGCTGAAGCCGAACTACTAAAAAATCGCTAATCGATACAAGGCAACTCGGAGGCTCTCGACAACAGAGCCACAACCTAGAAGGGAATCCACCACTCTGATACGCCGCCTCCAAGAGCACCTATCCGCGAGCATGGTCTCATTTAAGTCTAATGCCTTCAAATCCATCCGGAGCTGCTCTTCCCACGTCCTCCTTGGCCTGCCTCTCCTCCTCGCCCCAACAACTGTCAGACTCTCGACCCTCCTAACTGGGGCTTCAGCCAGCCTCCTTCGCACGTGGCCGAACCATCTCAACCTTCCTTCCCTAACTTTCGCAGATAAAGGCGCCACTTCAAGCTCGCTCCTAAACACCGAGTTCGGGATTCTGTCCAACATCGTGCGGCCACAAGACCACCGCAACATCCTCATTTCAGCCCCTTCCAATTTGCTTACGAGAGCCTTCTTCTCCGCCCAACACTCAGAACCATACAACATCGCCGGACGGATTGCCGCTCTATAGAATTTCCCTTTCAACTTTAAAGGGACTTTCTTATCGCACAAAACCCCTGACGCTGCCCTCCACCTTTGCCACCCTGCCTTGATGCGATGCGTGACATCGGCTTCAATCTCACCTTCCTTCTGGATGATCGAACCCAAATACTTGAATTTATCCGTCTGCGGGACGATCTGGTCTTCAATCCTAACCTCCACCCCTTCCTCGTTGGCCTCACCGCTGAAGTTACACCAGAGATACTCGGTTTCAGAGCGACTCATACGTAACCCTTGGGACTCCAAAGTAGACCTCCAAATCTCCAGTTTGTCGTTCACCTCCCTCCTCGATTCCGCCACTAGCACGATATCGTCCGCGAAGAGCATGCACCAAGGGACAGCGTCTTGGATCCCCCGCGACATGACATCAATGATAAGGGCGAAAAGAAACGGGCTCAGGGCTGATCCCTGATGAAGCCCCATCTCAACCGGGAAGAAACGGGAGTCCCCCACTGGGGTCCGAACGCAAGAACTAGCTAGGGAGTACATGTCTTGAATCACCCTAACGAGCGCCGACGAAACTCCCCTCTCCTCAAGGCTCTTCCAGATAGCTACACGGGGTATGCTATCATAGGCCTTCTCAAGATCAATGAACACTATATGGATGTCTCTGCGACGTTCCCTGAACTTCTCCATAAGGCGCCTAACGAGATGAATGGCCTCGATCGTTGATCTCCCAGGCATAAATCCAAATTGATTCTCCGAGATTTCGACTTCTCTTCTAAGCCGACTATCAACCACTCTCTCCCAAAGTTTCATAGTATGACTGAGTAATTTAATACCCCGGTAGTTACTACAACTTTGAGCATCGCCTTTATTCTTGAAAAAAGGGACCACAACACTACGCCTCCATTCCGCTGGCATCTTATCACCCAAGAGCAGAGCATTGAACAGATCCGCTAGCCAATGAATGCCCACCTCTCCGAGACAAAGCCAAACCTCGATTGGGATAAGATCCGGACCAACCGCCTTCCCTCTAGCCATCTTTTGCAATGCACCCTTGACTTCATCCTTGCTGATGCGCTCGCTGGGCTCGAAGGCAATCACAGGCGAAAGGGAGATCCCTTGCTCCACCCTAGCACCACTCCCCCTAGCCTCCACCCTAGCACCACTCCCAACCAAGTATGTTCCACAAATCAAGACAAACCTTAAGAAATCCCAAATCTATCCTCGATCAAATTCCCCCATCCAATGCCAAAGACTCACTACTCATATTCACCGCCATCAAATACCTCATTTCCTCCTAACTTGCCCATATATATAACTAGTAGGACCAACCAATCTCATCAACAATATTACGAAGTCTATATTTACACAACAACATTATAAAAAAAATAATCGTAGTACCATTCCTCTTTATTTTTACTTATTGGTACATGTTAAATCAAGTATATATGTATGCCAATATTTATTTTAATATTGATAAATTTTTTTATTTGTAAGGAAAGGAAATTAATTTAAAAATATGTTTACTTGATGATTTCTTATCTTTGAAAAAATGTCCTGGAACAAAAGTTTTTAATATTGATGGGGCTCAATATCATATCTAATACATTGTTCTAGTTTTTGCTGCTTTTATTATTTTACTTGTAAACTTATTTGGGAAGAAAAAGCCTGAATCTTTTTTAGAATGCAGGTTACAATTTCTTATATAAATTAAAATTGCTACCCCCTCCCTTTACGGGATGTCGTGGGTTCGAACCTTGTCAGTGTGGGCGTGTATTAATATCAAAAAAATTGCTATGTATTATATTATGTATTGCAAACAATAGTGTTGTACTATATATTAAAAAAAAGAAATTGTTGTATGTACATATTATGTATTGCAAACACTAGAGTGTTTTACTTTATATTATACACCGAGGTAGAAGGATCAGACCTACTGCTCAGTTTGGAGTCATTGTCAGAATTTTATGCGATGACATGTTCTGGTACATACAACTCTGAAATATACACTTTTGTTTTGGTACATATAACTGTGGAATATAGCATGTTTTTTTGTACTTAGATTACACAGTTGGTGCGTTATGTTCATGATGGATGATCGTGATGCTATTCAAAAATGTAAAATCTGAAGGGAATAGCATGTTGATTCTATATTTTGTTAAATTAGTTGGATCCTAGGTATCTTTCATGTTTCCTTTTTAAGAAATGCGGTGTAATTGTTATAATCAGGCGTACTACTTGATATATTAATTTTTTAATATAAAAAAGGTATAATCTACTACAATATTATAGTATGCAGTTGGCACCTTTAAGGACCCTAATCCTCTTCTCCGTCAACAAGATCTCATCATACTCCTCCCTTACTGCAGTGCGGCTCATGCTTGTCATGCTCGACTCTGGGGCTTGTGCACCTCGCATCCTCATCCCTGCTGTGAGCTCCAAAGACACCGGCCACACATGTTCTTGCTCTCCAGTCTCATGCACCATCCAGTACTGATTGCCAACAAACATCGGAGTAGGCCCCATAGGAGCAAGCCCGGAACTCTTCGAAACTCCATCATCATAAACATCTTCACTGTCCTCTTTGGTCTCAGGAGTTTTGAGGGTCCCATCAGCAGAAACAGTCGCAATGGCAGGCACAATTCCAGAACCAGTCGCCCTGATAATGGAATCCTTTGCCTATTCCATAATCCACTCAATTGTCTGACCATTCGACTTGAAGCCTAACTCTTTAGTTAGCTGAAAGATCCGAGCTGCACATATAAGCGGCATTCGAATCCTCCGGCCCCGACCCTGCACCTTGATGTGTCTATCCTTCATCGATGTCCGTTGCGGCACCAAGGAAGAAGAAGAGCCCTATCCGCTATTTAGTTCGGAGTCACTGCTAAATTCTTTAGCTGGCCACATGTTTTGCTACAAAAAACTCTGGTGGTGATACACACCTGTATTTATAATATAGTAAATGACAAAGTTGGTGCGTTATGTTCATAAAATGAAATGGAATTTTATAAAAATATGCAACATCTAAAGGATGCTACGTATTTTTTTGAAAAAATAACAAAAATACCCGTTTTTTAGAGTATTAGTAATGAAACTACCTAGTTTTGAAAAGGCTGACAAAAATACCCGTTTCAATACGCATTTGCTAAATGGGTATTTGGGATACGCATTGGGCAAATGCTTATCATTCACATTTTCTAAGTAATACGCAAGAGATGAATGGGTAATAGAAGGATATGTATTCATGTAATGCGTATTTGTTAAAAAAATGGACAACTCAGAGGCACTTTAAGTAGTCTCTGTTTGGCACACACATGTGATTGCAGGAGACATGTTGCCCACTTGCCTGGAAAGTCGTGAAAGCCACGTGCCTGATACAAACAGAAGAAAACAGATTGAACGTGTTCCGAAACCAAGCAGAATTTTAAAAAAATATATGAAGGATACGCATTTAGAAAATGCGTATTCCACCGGGTATTTTGTCAAAAATTCTGAGAATGGATATTTTTGTTACCGTTACATAAAAAATGGGTATTTTTGTCTTTCACCCTATTTTTTTTTCCAATTATTGAGTCCATTTGGTATATTAATTCTTATGCGTTGATCCCAAACAAAATTATTTTTAATAGATTTTATATTTATTTGAATATATAATATAATGTAACCGTTGAAATCTTGCATCGGTGATTATAAATTTGTGATAAAGTAATATAAGGCATAATTTATGAATTCTTATATTCGAAAAAAGTAATTTAATAAAATGTTTTACTACATCGAAAACTTTAATCTAATAGATTAATGTTCTAATACATAAATCTTAAAAATTTCATTTCACGTAAAAAAGTAGACCCAGTGTATGTGAAATATGTATACGTTTTTGTTTTATTTTTACTATCACACAGTCTTATAGGTTCCGTAAAGGGTTAAGATAAGCTAGAATGGGGGTTGAATAGCTTATCACCTTTTTAAAATTTAGGGCTTGGTTTTTTAAAAATTCTTTTCTCTTTTTAAACTTTGTTACTTGTCAACAAGAAATAAATTGCGGAAAATAAAGAGAAAAAGAAAAGAGAGTATAACACGGTCAATTTGATCCTTGTTCGTGATGCCCGCAATCCCTAATGGATTCGAACACCCTTACTCCATTCCCCGAACTCCTCCCCGGACTCGAGATTTTCACTACTACAAAGAAACTCCTTTATAATAGGCGGGGAAGCCTTTACAACTCCTTATATCACCATCTATTTATCTTGGAGCAATAGACACACGTATCCTTCTTAAAATAAAATAGCAAGATACAAACTACAAGACTTGTCTTGGAGCGTAACTCCCCGTGACCTCCTCAAAGACTTTGTAGTACCCTTTAATATACTATGTACTTCTACAACTTTTCCGATCTTGGATCTTAGGTCTTAGGTCTTGGGTCTTCCCCTTTCTTCACGGTGCGAATGCTACTAACTCCCCGTTAGTACGCCTAAGAATTGAGTATTAGAACAAGAGTCAACTCACTTCACTTCGCCTCACTGCAAAGATTAGAATACAAGTCTAACAAACAAACAAACAATATATGATATGAGAGATTTATATAATAATATAATAAGGGTCGTGCAAAACTAGTATGTTATGGTACTAGCCACGGGGAAGCTATTACGCGTTAAAATATTATTCAACTCACAAGTGTGAGGACCGTAAACACTACACACAAGCACAAAAACACAACTCACACATTCGTAAAAGTAACTCGTTATAAAATAACGAGGGCCGCTATTATGTGTTAAATTAGTGCGAGAAAATATATAAACACATAAGAGAATATAAACAACAAGCAAGTAAACAAGAAAGCAAGAAACAAAAATAAAAAGTGCTATAAGCACTTCGGCCGAATGGTAAAGAAAATAGGGGTCGAATGGTTCAAAGTCCTAAAACAAGTTCAAGTAGTCTTGTTTGTTAAAACCTTGTTCAAGATATAAAGATAAGACAAGTAACCAACTTGAACAAGAAGACTATCAAAGATAGTATATTTGGCCGAATATTACTATTAACTTGTCTTAAAGAGCTAGCTTGTGTAGTCTTGTTTCTTTAAATCCTTGTTTGAAAATAAAGCTCAAAATAAATGAAGGACTTGGTTACACAAGACTAACAATAAACTTATCTTTTGATTTTAAATAATCAAGTTTAAACCACTTAAGGTAAAAACAATATGTAAGCGTTTTGTTCTTGAATAAAAAGATAGTTAAACTAGTCTTTATAATCCAAACTCACAACTATAGATTAAAAGGACTTAAAAGAGGTGATTTAAATATCAACCTCAAGAACACACCTTACAATATGTCAAATATACACTACACGAATAAACTTTAAGAACAAGTGTATATTAGTGATAATATGCAAGAATATTAGAATTTAAGTGTTTATAAGTGTAGATCTAAACAATAAAAGCAATAAACACTAAATATTCAAATCCAACCCACCACAAACACACACTAAGCTAACTTAACACACTTGACCTCACAAAAGCTCAAGCTCCTCTTGAATAAAGAGAAAGCTACAAGAGATATAAGCCAAAAACACACAAAAAGGGTTGTCGGAAAATGGCCTGAAAAGGCTTTAATGTCAGACTTTTGGAGGCTCAAAAGGTCACTTATAAACTGTTAAAACAAGGTCCAAAGACCACAAAAAGGTTGGTGGCCAAAGGTTTGTGTAAGGGAGCAAGAATGGTGAAGAAAAACAAGCCTAAATGGTGTTTAATCTTGAAATATTTTAGGCTAGAAGCAAAGAAACGTTTTTGAACTTTTGGCTACTGGAAAGAGAGTTTTTCTAAGCTAATTTCACCAGCATATACTTGGCTCTTGGGGGCTTAAAGAAATGAGGGGGTTTGGGGGGGTATTTATAGCCAAAAATTATGTATTTTAGCTTTAAATAAATAAGATAAATGCACATTGACCAAGGAAGGTGTGGGGGAACATTCCTCTTGTCCTAGCAGCTGTGAAACAATTCAAATTTGCTTACATGGACGTGCTTACATGTCATTCCCATTTACGAAACGAATAAAAAGCGAAAAACGCGCGTACCGACGAAATAAAATGGGTTTTTCGTAATAAATCAAAAAATAATTCAACAATTATGAAATTTTGTGAAATGTTCCCATAGGATTATGGTAAAAATTTCACCTTGAATTAAAGTGACCACCTATGATTTTTAAGCGACCGATAAATCAATTACGTATCGATTTAAGGGGTCCCAGAAAAAAATATCCAAAATTTACGAAACTTATTCTACAATGTCCAATAGGGAAACTAAGGACATACCCAAAGTTTCAAGTCGAAAAGATATGTGAAATTATTTTTACGAATTTTTCGAATGTTTAAATGGCCTTTCGGAACGACCGAAAAATTCATTTTTCTTTGCCGACGACTTAGACAAAAGTTTTGACTTGATAAATATTCAAACAAAATATTCCATGTAAAATAATGACTATGAGGTCCAAGCAATATTTAATTTGAATTAAAAATGATTTTATTTGGATAAATAAGGATTTACAGGTATTTTAAAATAAAATATATTTTTGGTCTTTTGGCAAGGCAAATTGATATTAAATATTAAATAAATATGTCAAGAATATTTGAGAGTAAAATATTTAAGAGCAGCACTCTTTTAAATCAAATCGAACAGTTTGGCTCATAAAAGCAGTGTTTGAAATTTCTCGATATTTGTGCCTTTAGCCGAATGCCTATTTCTTTTGACATAAACAACCTACAATACAAAATACCGTTAACATGATATTCTCATCCTAAGTCGATGTCGAAAATATGTCGGAAAACATTTTTGACTCAATTTGACCATTTTGACTTGATTTCTGAATAGTATCGTCCCCACGGGAGGATTCTAAGTGCAATCCTAAATCTAATTTAATTTCACTTTTATTTTGATAAATTCCAAAACTTAAAGAGCGAGAGCACTGACCCTATCACTGTCGATATATTCTTTTAAATATGTTGGGTTTTAGAGCTTTTTTCCCTGAATTGTAATAAAATCCTGAAAACTCAAAAAATATAAATAGATATTGTCAAATTTAATATTAAATAAATATGTTTGGTCCTGAATATATAAAATACTGAGCTGGCTAATTTGGCATAGAGACTAAAATTTTAAGATTATTTGTACTAAAAATTTGACGTGGAGAATTTTTAAAGAAGAAAATTTCAAAGTTTAAATAGATGATATATTAAAATTAAAATTATACAAAAGAATTATTAGAATTGCATTTTTTTAACAAATTTCACATTATCAATTATCAAATTCAAATTATATCTTAGTTATAATAAATTGAGATGCTAATGAAATATTCTTTTTAAATATAACAAATCATTGAAATCAAATTTTGTTATATTTTCTATTATTTTTATGTAGTTATTTTAACTGACCTCATTGAATATGTTCTAAGCATCAATTTATTTATTCTTTCGATGTATTTTAAATATAAATAATTTAAATATATTTGTTCCCTTATCAAAGTCAATATTTTCGGGATATTGCAAATTAGTGAGGATATAAAATGAGAACTAGCATAAATGTCCGTGTAAGGCACGAGCGCTGAACTAATTTTCCTTCTGAAACTATATATATTGAAATAATTTTGTAATTAAAAATATGATAAACGATGAGATTTCGATATATCGAATATTTTTATAGTTATTTTACAATATTACATACCAATTTTTTGAACCAAAAATTTTATAATTTAATTAGATTTCATAAAATATGGATAAATATTCATACGATGATAATCACATGATACTTATGATTGTTAAATTATTAATTTAATTTTCAATTGCGTGAAATGATGAAAGGCATATGACACAGCCTATTTGTAGTTCGAGGACTCAACTCAACTTAAGCTTAGATTGTAATAAGTAAATAACTTTAACTGTCACAGGAATCTCAGGAGGTACTATCTGTCAGAAGAAAAACCCTAAAGTCAATCTATAGTTTTGATGTTTTACACTGGAAGAAGCTCAGATTGCTGATCAAGCCTCAGTATAGCATCAAAGAAGTGGATTTATTTCTAAGACAGAGATTTCTAGAGTGACAGGTTCAGACAGAATACAGTGAAGTACAAGAAGAAGAAAGAAATGAGAAGAAAAATGAATCACATTTTTAATGTGAAAATTAAAGGACAGTCATTGAAGTTAGTCATTCATGAACCAGACCGTACATGGAACGTCAACAAAATATTCAGTGGTATTCCTTTATTACTTTCAGTGTTTCAGAAAAGAATTAAGACAATCCAAGGATATATAATTATTCTTCTTTAATTAATTTAAATCAAGTAGTCAATTTAATTAATTAATTAATTCATCCTGAATTAATTCTTTAATTAAATTAATTATTAGATTAATTAAATCTGATTAATTATTTAAGTAAGGTTAAATTAAAATGATTATTTGTTAATCAATTTAATTTAATCTGAAAAATGAACTAGCAAGACAATCACTGATTGTCTTGCCGATTGTCTTGGAGAAGGGATTTAGAGAAACAAGACAATCACTGATTGTCTTGAAGAAGAAAATCAGTAAAGCAAGACAATCTCTGATTGTCTTGGTAATGATAAATTCTGAACAGCTTTAAAAAAGTAGAATAAAAATCTGATTTGATTGTCTTGACGATTGTCTTGACAGTTCAAATCAGATTGTCTTGATAATGATCAAAAAGAAAAAGCTTCAGACAGAATGATAATTTTTGATAAAGCAAGACAAAGATCTCAGAATTTGATTGTCTTGCCGATTGTCTTGGAAGAACCTGATTGTCTTGACGATTGTATTGCCTATTGTCTTGGCAATACAAAATTGATTGTCTTGGAAGAATAAATTGTATTGCCGATTGTCTTGACAGTTATATTTGAAGATAAAGAGGCAGTGAATATTATATATCAAGACTGAATCGTAAGAAGATAGTTCAGACAGAAATATTACATTCAACAAAGGCAGTTTTGCTCTCTTCTCTCTCATCAAGAACACAATACAAGAAGCAGAAAAATTCATAGAAAATCAAGTTCATCTTATTTTTAATATCTGATCCGATAGAACTTGTTTACTTGATACTCTTGTACTATTAGCGAGTTTTTACTCCTAATCTATATCTTGATTTTTATTAACAAATCTTGAAAAATTCATGTCGAATTTTCTAATTTGTTTTTATTAACTAGATATAAATTCTGTACTGTATTTGTAACAAACCCCTCAAGTTAATATAATTTTATATTCAACTTGAATTTTGTTTCGTTTAATTCCGCTCAAATTTGTCAAAATATAAATTAAATTATCCGGACAAATTTCGATTAAACAGTACTGTTTGTATTCAACCCCCCTTCTACAAACATATTGGACCTAACAATTGGCATCAGAGCCTACTGATTGATATACAAATCAAGATCCTAATTTTATTCCGCCAAAAATCTATCTCGAATTTTTAACTCACTTAAAAATTCATCATGTCGTCAAAAAGCATTGTTAAAATTCCCATGTTTAACAAGGACAATTATACAATGTGGAAAAATAAAATGGAGTTGTTTCTTGATGTCGCAAATTCTAAATATTTGAGTGTTCTACAGAACGGACCTATAATTCCACTCGAACATATACCTGCATCTATTGTTGGAGGAAGTGTTGTAACACCTGCATCATCTGTTCCAAAGCATGCTGATTCTTTTACTCCTGTTGAAAAAGAGGACGCAGGACTAGATAAGAATTTGAGACTTATTTTAATAGATTCCCTGGATCCTGTGATGTACAGTCATGTGATAAATTGTAAAACTGCAAAACACATGTGGGAAACTATTGAGACTATCAATGAAGGAACTGATGAAGTAAGGGAAAACAGACTTCAGATTTTAACCTCTGAGTATGAACACTTTAGAGCTGGCCCTAATGAAGGCATTCAGGAAGTGTTTGAAAGGTATAACAAAATTATCAACAACTTGCAAGTTAATGGCAAGCAATATACACAGAAGGAGATTAATATGAAGTTTTTGTTGACAATGCCCACTCATCTTGAACATAGGATAACAGCCATCAGAGAATCAAGAGATTTGAATAAGATTGCTCTTGATAGATTGTTTGGCATTGATGGTAAGGCAATTTGGCAACTTCAGATTCAGAAGAAATCCAAGGTACAGGTTCAAGTCAAATAACAGATTCCAGAGAGGAGGCTCTTCTTCCTCTAGTAACAGGGGAGGATACAAAACTGGATCTGTTGACAGAAGCAAGATTCGTTGCTTCAACTGTAATGAATTAGGGCACTTTGCCACTGAATGTCAGAAACCCAAGCAAACTCAAAGAAGAGATTTTGCTGTTGAGAAGAAGAAACCTGGAAAAGCCTATGTTGCGGCTGGTAAGAGTTGGGATGACACAGACAGCGAAGATGAGGAATACGGAAATCTTGCGTTGATGGCAAATGATCAAGCATCTGATAATCATAACAAACCGGTAACTCTTACTGACATTGAGTTGATTCGTAGTCTTTATAATTCATTAGGTAATGCACAAACTGAATATAGAAGACTAGATCTGTTAAGCACTAATCTTGGCAATGAAGTGTCAGAATTGAAAAAGGTGCATATTAATCAAGATCAACAAAGAGATGAAATAACAATGCTTAATAAAAAGGAAAAAGGTATTCTAGAAGTTGTAGGCAAACAAATGGCTAGAATTACTGAACTTGAAACACAGGTCAGGGCTTGTTATATTTCGGTTAAAGTTTCCAAAGAGTTCTTTAACAATCAAATTGTAGAACGAATAACAGGTATAGGGTATGGTTACAATGAAGCTGTTGGTTCATTGGGCATAAATTCCCCTAACCCTATTAGTGCTAAAGAAAGGGGAATACCACATGTGCTCAAAAATGTTAAAGAACCTCTGTTTAAAAAATCTGATGCTGGCCCACCAGATATTCTTTCTATGGTTATCCAAGAAGAAATGAGAAATGAGGATAGTGCAAATGGCACAGTCTTTGTTAAGGATAAATGTGTTAAGGATAAATTTGTTAAGAACTCTAATCCAAAGAATGTTTCATCCAAGAAAGATGTCACAGTCTTTGTTAAGGCTAAATCAGTTGAGGACACTAATACAATGAATGTTTCATCTAAGAAAGATGTACCTAAAGTGTCAGTCAAAGTTGTTGAATCAGCTAGTTCTTCTAAGACTGGATTAGGTTGTAATAAGTTGAAACAGAAAAATACCATGCCTATCATTGATTCTAATCATAAAGCATGTGATATTATCAATTGTATGTCTTGTGCTTTTAACAGTATGCGTGCTTATTTTAATGGTAGTTATGCATGTGTTAAACAGAATGCTCCTCGACAGCACATGAACAGGAACAATAATGTTCGATCAAAGACTGCTTTTCCTCCTCAAGTTAGGAGAGAGACATTTGCACCTAAGACTAAACAAAAGGTTACCAAGAATGTTTACCAGGTCAAATGTCCAGTCAATGACACAAGTGTTATTGCTGCTAGAGAAACATGGATACCCAAGATAAAACAAAAGATTTTCAAATATGTTTATAAGGTTAAATGTTTATTGACTAAAGATGTTAAAATTAAAAATGTTGTTTTGCCTGATAAAGGTCAATACTTTAAATCCGCAGGACCCAATCAAATTTGGGTCCCGAAGAAGGTTTAATTCATTTGTCATTGCAGGGTATTGAACAGGTTGAACGAGTAACCTGGATCTTGGACAGTGGATGTTCAAGGCATATGACTGGAGACAGAACCCTGCTGACAAATGTGGTGGAGAAGGCCGGCCCAGTAGTTACCTTTGGAGATAACAACAAAGGTAGAACTGATGGATATGGCAGACTTGAAGCTAGAAATGTTATCATTGAAGAAGTGTCCTTTGTAAAAGGACTTGAGCATAATTTGCTCAGCATCAGTCAATTCTGTGACAAGGGATTTGAAGTCCACTTTAACAAAATGAATTGTCTGATTTCACACAAAAGAAATGAACAACCATCTTTGACGGGAGTCAGAAAAGGAAACTTGTATGTAGCCAACATGAACATTAGAAGCACTCAAGAAATCAATTGCTTCTATTCTAAAGCATCCACAGATGAAAGCTGGCTATGACACAAGAAACTTTCTCACCTGAATTTCAAAACAATGAATTATTTGGTTAAGAGGGAAATGGTGAGAGGTTTACCCCCTATGGAATTCACACAGGAAGGACTATGTGATGCCTGTCAAAAAGGCAAACTAAAAAGGGCAACTCACAAAAGCACTGATATATCTTCAATAACTGATCCTTTACAGTTAATTCACATGGATCTATTTGGTCCAGTGAATGTGATGTCTATGTCAAAGAAAAGATATACTCTTGTGATTGTTGATGATTTTTCAAAGTACACATGGGTTTTGTTCCTGAATTCTAAAGATGAGACTCCACAACTGGTGATTGATCACATCAAGTTAATTGAGTTGGATTCCAAGTATCCAGTGAGGGCTATAAGGTCAGACAATGGAACTGAATTCAAGAATACAGTTCTGAATGACTTTTGTACTGAAAAAGGAATAACCAGACAATTCTCAGCTCCAAGAACTCCTCAGCAAAATGGGGTAGTTGAAAGAAAGAATAGAACCTTGATTGAAGCTGCACGTACTATGTTAAGCGAATCAAGGCTTCCATTATATTTTTGGGCTGAAGCTGTCCTTGCTATACTTAGAATCGAACTCTTATCAACAAAGACTTGATGAAGACACCCTATGAAGCCTTGAATGAAAAGAAACCAACACTCAAATACTTCCATGTATTTGGAGCTAAATGCTTTGTACTCAAAGAAGGAGACGATCAAGGTGGAAAATTTGAAGCCAAAGCACATGAAGCAATTTTTGTTGGTTATGAAAGAAGAGCTTGTAAGGTATATTTGATTGAACATCAGAAGATGATGGAAAGTGTCAATGTAACATTTGATGACATTAAACTCCCTAGTATCCAAACCGAAGATTTATCTGAAAATCTATCTTTTGAAGATATGAAATATCTAGATTCAGATGATGATAGTCCACCTGATGTTTTTGCTGATGCTAATGACAACAATGTCAATGATGAGTTCAATCAGAATAATGATGGTGATAATAATGATAATATTGAAAACACCACTCATGCCTCTGAACACTCATCTAATTATCCTGGCAACAACTCAGGGGGAGTTAGTGAAGGATCAACAAGTCATACTCAACAACACAATTCAAATCAATGGGAATCATCAAGAATTAATCTACCCAGACAAACTGTTTGGAATAGAACTCATCCTTTTGAGTTAATTATTGGTGATCCAGATGTTGGAGTAAAGACTAGAAGAGCTTATCAGAATCAATGCAATTATTCAGGGTTTCTATCTGAAATGGAACCTAAGAAAACTGAAGAAGCTCTTTCTGATCCTGATTGGGTGATTGCTATGCAAGATGAACTCAATCAATTCAAACAACAAGAAGTATGGAAGCTGGTACCCAGACCTTCAAATAGAACAGTGGTTGGCACTAGATGGGTATTCAGAAACAAACTTGATGAAGATGGCACAGTCACAAGAAATAAAGCAAGACTGGTAGCAAAGGGTTATTCACAAGCTAAAGGCATTGACTATGATGAAACCTATGCTCCAGTGGCAAGACTCGAGGCCATTAGAATATTCTTGGCATTCGCAGCATTCTCAAACTTTAATGTTTATCAAATGGATGTAAAGAGTGCTTTTCTAAATGGTAAGCTGGATGAAGAGGTCTATGTAGAACAGCCCCCTGGCTTTGAAGATCCAGATCTGTTGGACTATGTCTACTTCCTTTTCAAGGCTATCTATGGCCTCAAGCAAGCTCCAATAAAATGGTATGACATCCTTTCTGAATTTTTACTTGAAAATGGCTTTGTTAGAGGTGTCATAGACAAAACTATCTTCACTAAGAAACATAAAAATGATATAATATTAGTCCAAGTCTATGTGGACGATATAATATTTGGGTCTACTAATGATCTTTTGTGCAAGAAATTTGTTAAGTTAATGCAGGGTAAATTTGAAATGAGCATGATGGGAGAACTAAAATTCTTTCTTGGATTGCAAATAAGTCAAAGGACAGATGGAATATTTATCTGTCAATCCAAGTATATCAAAGAGCTCCTCAAGAAATATCAAATGGAGGACTCATCTTCAGCTAAGACACCATCATCTACAGCTGTCAAGTTTGGAACTTGTGAAAATTCTGCCAAGGTAGATGTCACAAGTTACAGAGGTATGATAGGCTCATTACTTTATCTTACTGCAAGTAGACCAGATATTATGTATGCTACATGCTTGTGTGCAAGGTTCCAAGCGGATCCTAGAGATGTTCATCTCATTGCTGTAAAACGAATCTTAAGATATCTTAAGGGTACACCTAATCTAGGTATCTGGTACCCTAAAGAATCTGGTTTTAATCTTGTTGGATACACAGATTCAGATTATGCAGGAAGTGTTGTAGATAGAAAAAGCACCTCTGGGAGTTGTCAATTCCTAGGTGGCAGGCTAGTTTCCTGGTACAGCAAGAAACAACAAACAGTTTCCAACTCAACAGCTGAAGCTGAATACATAGCTGCTGGAAGCTGTTCTGCACAAATCTTGTGGATTAGGAATCAGCTGAAAGACTATGGTTTTGTATTAACAAAAATTCCAATTTTGTGTGATAATACAAGTGCCATAGCAATCTCCAACAATCCTGTGCAGCATTCGAGGACCAAGCACATAGACATCAGGTATCATTTTATAAGAGAGCATGTCATGGATGGTACCGTGGAATTGTTATTTATACCCACAGAAGAACAAACAGCAGATATTTTTACTAAGTCTCTTGGCGAATCCACATTCACCAAAATTGTTGGTGAATTGGGTATTTTAAACAGTCCTAGTAATTAAGCTGGTTAATATCTAAGGTTTATTCTTTAATAATTTGCAAGTGATTTTGTTATTATTTTTAAATTTTAATCACTTGTATAATTATTTTATCAACTTTTTATTGCTTGTAATTGCTAAAAATCTTTGTCAACATGTTTATAATAACTTCTTTATTACTTCTTGTGTTTTGAAATATTTGTGATATTTTAATGAATCATATTCTCTATTTAAATAATTTTCTATTAGAAAGTTATTTATTAGAAAATATTTAGATTCATTAATTTATTATAAATGTTCTTGTAAATATAGTTAATATTTTATTAAATGTTTTGTAGTGTTTGTCCTTTTGTTATTTATATTTGTTGTCGTAAAAGGGTTAATCCATGTGTTTGCTAAATGTCTATTTGTAGTATTTTTAATAATAAATTAGAGTGTATTTTAATTGGATTAATTATGCTCATTAATTTGTATTTTATTAGTATAAAATTAACAGATTAATCAATTGTCTAGTTTGTCATTATAATATCAAGACAATCCACAGATTGTCTTGGCAGGTTATTATGTTAATAATAAAATATTTTTCAGATTATTTGTTTTGTTTTATTTTGTTTTACTCAAGACAAACGATTGTCTTGATAGTTTTGAACTACCAAGACAATCGGCAAGACAATCACTTGATTGTCTTGGAGTGTCTATTCAGTATTTTAATAATATATATATATATATATATATATATATATATAAATATATTAGTGTTTCTTCAGATTGTCTTGTAGGTTTCACTTAGTCTCAAGACAATCGTCAAGACAATCAATAGATTGTCTTGACAGGTCTTGTTGTATTTATATAAGTTATTTAAGGGTTAATTAATAATAAAAAAAAATGTGTGTGTTTCAATTTGTTTTTAATCAGATTAAATAGATGATTGTCTTGATAGTGTTTATACTACCAAGACAATCGGCAAGACAATCAACCGATTGTCTTGTAATGTTATTCAATACTTAAACAAAAAAAAAACAGCAAGACAATTATCTCTCGCTCTCTCGTGTATTGACACAGAGAACTCAGTTGCATATATACACGATACACACGAATCTTGCAACGAACCTCTGCTCGATTTTCTTCAACAAAACTGAAAACGAACAACATCATTGAATAGATCGTTCGATTTCCTGTCTTTTGAACCAAACATCTTCGAATTTCATTCAGTTTTTGAAAACTCAATTTTTCAAAAAATTGAATCGGGTTTTCACTGTTTTAATTGTTTTAAATTTTTTCTTTGAAATCTAAAAATATATTGAGATTCCCAGTGTTTAGAAGATCATCATACAAATTTTTGGGATTTTTCTGACAACTTTGAATTAATTCGAATTTTTAATTAATTTTAATTAATTATTAATTCTGAAAATTTTCGAATTGTATTAATTTCCTTAAATTGAAGTGTGTTTTTGTGTTAAAAAAAATGGCTGATAATTTTGAGATAATGAAGCATAATTTGGTTGGCTATTTTAATCCGAACGATTGTCCCTATGATCGATTTAGGCCTTGGATACGGTTTTTAAATGACGATTCAATTATCCGAACTGCTATTTCGATCGAAGCCCCAATTAAGATAGGACCACTGAGATTGATTTGCACAGAAGCTGTGGTGTCTGAAGATTTGACCTCATTCTCTTTTGATTTTGATGGTACACACCACGTCGTGACGGAATCAACCCTTACTACTGTATTGGGCCTCCCGGTGGATAATTTTGATCCATTTCCAACCAGTGAACAACTCTATCAATTCTTCAGTGATATTAATTATCGTGGAGTAATTGATATGAACAACCTGAGCAAAAGGAATCTGGTTCAACAATGGGATGCATTTTTCGACACGATCTCCAAGGTATTTGCTAATACAGCCAGAGGTAACTTTCATTTACTCACCTCTATGTTACAAACTATTGGTTATGCTGTTGCTAACAACCGTAGAATCAATATTGGTAATCTACTTTGGAATACTATTGTTGGTAGAATTGTTAAGGCCAGAAGGGATTTTGATGAGGGTAAGAAAGTTTTATGTTATTATCCTAGATTCTTAACTTTGATATTTAATCATCTTGTTCCTGTTGGTCAACAAACAATCTTTAGGAATGACAACCCTATGGTATCAGGCAGGCAAACCAAGAAGATATTCACTAGCCTTGATACACATAGAAAATTGATAAATGTGCCAGTGTATATTACACCATATTTGTCTAACTTCATAAATCTACCTGTCATTCCTCGACTTGTAAATGCACCTGAACCTGAACCTCAAAATGTACCTGTCCCTGAACTTCAACATCAAATGGAACAATCCATTCCTTCAGGTAAGCTATTGCATCAATGGAGCAGGTATTGCCTTCTATCTCTCAAACTGTTTCTGGAGCCCAAGTGGCTGATAGGTCAGACCAAGAGGTTGTAGAACCACAACCTCTATCCCAGGTCTTAGAGCCAAACACTGTGTCTAATCAAATCTCTAAACCTAAAGCCAGAAGCAAGTTGTTGACAAAAAGAGCTGATAGAAGAAGTGATAATGTGAGTGATCCCACAGCTCTGCCTCCACCAAAGAAGAGAAGAAACCTACTACTTGAGGCATCTGTTAGCCCATCCATTTCCTCCCAACAGGACTTGGACATTGAAATGACCGATGAACTGTTACTAATTTCATCCTCTCAACAGAATGAAATTATTAAAATTCGCCAAAGGGCCGTGGCACCTTGTACAGAGTCAAGCACACCTCTATTACTCACAATGGGGGAAAACATTACCATAGAATCTGAAGTTGTTAAGGACACTGAGCAAGGAGTGCACGATAGGATTGTTACAGTGCCTACCATTGTTACGGTAGAAGAGCCTTCACAGGCTTCAGAGGGAAATCTTGACTCTCTGCCAGTTATAATAGAGTCATTATCTCCTCTCCCAGGAGGAACATTCCTGGCTCCCTCAAGGGATTCTTCACTCGCAGATTTATCTGGAGAAAGTGAAGGGCAACTTGGTCATCCTATCACTGAAGAAATTCAGTTATCAAATCCAAATGAATTGATAGAGATGACTGAGGATTGGGAATTGCGAACTCCCATTGCACCACCACTGACCTCTCCAGAAGAGGCTAGGGTGATTTCTTTTGTAGGTACAGCTCAAGGAAAGGAGCTAGTGTTGAGTGATGTGAGGACCACCTTAAATATGAGTGAAACACATGCACGAAAGGAGAGTGACATGTCCTTGAGTGAACATCAGGTGAGCGCACACACTGACACAAACACTTTGTCTCTTATGGCTCAAATCAAAGATCTGCAAAAGAAATTGATGGAAAGTAAGGCTGAAAAACAATTTTTCAAAGCACAAGTGGATGAACGGTCTTCTTCTTCCACCTCTGTTAACAATCAGCTCATGATTATTCGTGACGATGTCCAGAACATAAAGACTACACTCACTCCAACAATCAATACATTGATACAATCCAACTCTCAGGCATCTACAGAAAGAACAGATATTCTAAATGCTATTGACAGACTCTCTAATAGGGTGGATGAACTTCAGGTGGAAATGCATGTAACTGCTCAATCATATTCAACAACCTTTGCGAAGCTTGAAGAAAAGTATGATTACATGTTTGAAGGACTTGATCATCAATACAACATTGTTAAACCTACTCATCATATCACACCAGAACAAAGAGCATATTTTGAAGACTATGATGATGATAATGGGGGGGATAATGATGAAGATAGAGGGCTTGACAGTCGAAGAAAGTCTGTAGAGGATTCCTCAACTAAGGGGGAGAAGTCTGGAGATGGAGGAGGAAGTAAGTCAGGAGATCAAGGGAGTCATAAGGAGAAGTCTGAGAAGTCTACCAAGGGAAAAGAAAAAGCTGCTCATGATCAGGATGTATCCGATTTTGATTTCGATCTCAAGAATAGTAAGTTTGAGGTACAGCAATTAAATGATATTGAAGAAGATCTTTCAAACTGGCAAGATGATCCTGAATTTGAGAAGGAACTTCAAGAGGAGAAAGCTGATCGTCAGATGAGACAAGCTAAGCTTGAAAAGACCAGACAGGTAGTGGATAAAAGATTGAAGCTGAAGCAAGCTGAAGATGCAGAGAAACAAAAGCTACATGCAATCAATGTACAAGAAAGGAAAAGAGATATTCAGTTGAAGATTGGTCCAAAGTGGGAGAGAGCAAGAGAAATTTTTGATTCTATTCAAAACACTGCTAATGATGATGAACGTTTTCTCCAACTACTTCAACAGTTTCAAGAGACCAATCCAAATTACTTGCAATATATGGATGCATTGATGCTGGAAATCTCGAGGATAGTAGCTGGGTTTGACAGATGTGCAGATCAACTGATAATTCAGATTGACTCTCGTACAATGGGTTCTCTCTATGTGTCACTTCAAATCTTTCAACAAAGAAGCTTGATTGAACTGTGGATTATGTCCCTAAAGGTAAAAAGGTTTTCTGAACTGAATATTTACTTCATGAAAGACTTTTGGAGTTTGCGCAAAGGAATGGTCCACAAGTTATTCAAACTCCACATCATGTTAAGTTTCTCAAGGGTAATACACTACATTCTTGCTTCCTTGATTCTAAGTCGATGAAATTATACACTGCATCTCATCTGGTCTGGTTAGAACATATGCCGAGGACTACAGGATTCGAAGATAAAGAAAGTATCTTTGTTGCTGACATTATTCGATCATATGCTTTAACTGGCTTTGAAAAGAAATATTACATGCTTCGGAATCGGCTATGGGGCAACCTTGGAATTTTGCCTAAGAAACCTAAAGGTCTTGTGTCAGATTATGAACGTGTACTTGACAAGGATTTGATCAAAACCTTGGATGATCAAGAACGATTTGACACAGAGAATATCAGAAGATTTCTAGAATAAGAAGATGAAGTTGAACCTGGAGAGATAAGGGATGAAGAAACTTCAAAGTGAAGATCAGCTCTACATGTGATATCTTTAGGGCTTAGATAGGTCAAGATAGAAAATTGTATTATATGATCAGTCTAGAGGATCATCTATCTTGTATTTATCTTTTATGTTTGAATCTGGACAATGTTAAATATAAACCAGAACTTTTCTTTTATTTACTTTGTATTTAAAGTTTTATCTTTTACTAAGTTAAGTTGAGTTAGTTGAGTAATCCTCTAGGTATTTGCTTGTTATCTTCTAACAAAGAAATATGGGGAGATTGAAAGGCATATGACACAGCCTATTTGTAGTTCGAGGACTCAACTCAACTTAAGCTTAGATTGTAATAAGTAAATAACTTTAACTGTCACAGGAATCTCAAGAGGTAATATCTGTCAGAAGAAAAACCCTAAAGTCAATCTATAGTTTTGATGTTTTACACTGGAAGAAGCTCAGATTGCTGATCAAGCCTCAGTATAGCATCAAAGAAGTGGATTTATTTCTAAGACAGAGATTTCTAGAGTGACAGGTTCAGACAGAATACAGTGAAGTACAAGAAGAAGAAAGAAATGAGAAGAAAAATGAATCACATTTTTAATGTGAAAATTAAAGGACAGTCACTGAAGTTAGTCGTTCATGAACCAGACCGTGCATGGAACGTCAACAAAATATTCAGTGGTATTCCTTTATTACTTTCAGTGATTCAGAAAAGAATTAAGACAATCCAAGGATATATAATTATTCTTCTTTAATTAATTTAAATCAAGTAGTCAATTTAATTAATTAATTAATTCATCCTGAATTAATTCTTTAATTAAATTAATTATTAGATTAATTAAATCTGATTAATTATTTAAGTAAGGTTAAATTAAAATGATTATTTGTTAATCAATTTAATTTAATCTGAAAAATGAACTAGCAAGACAATCACTGATTGTCTTGCCGATTGTCTTGGAGAAGGGATTTAGAGAAACAAGACAATCACTGATTGTCTTGAAGAAGAAAATCAGTAAAGCAAGACAATCTCTGATTGTCTTGGTAATGATAAATTCTGAACAGCTTTAAAAAAGTAGAATAAAAATCTGATTTGATTGTCTTGACGATTGTCTTGACAGTTCAAATCAGATTGTCTTGATAATGATCAAAAAGAAAAGGTTTCAGACAGAATGATAATTTTTGATAAAGCAAGACAAAGATCTCAGAATTTGATTGTCTTGCCGATTGTCTTGGAAGAACCTGATTGTCTTGACGATTGTATTGCCTATTGTCTTGGCAGTACAAAATTGATTGTCTTGGAAGAATAAATTGTATTGCCGATTGTCTTGACAGTTATATTTGAAGATAAAGAGGCAGTGAATATTATATATCAAGACTGAATCGACAGAAGACAGTTCAGACATAAATATTACATTAAACAAAGGCAGTTTTGCTCTCTTCTCTCTCATCAAGAACACAATACAAGAAGCAGAAAAATTCATAGAAAATTAAGTTCATCTTATTTTTAATATCTGATCCGATAGAACTTGTTTACTTGATACCCTTGTACTATTAGCGAGTTTTTACTCCTAATCTATATCTTGATTTTTATTAACAAATCTAGAAAAATTCATGTCGAATTTTCTAATTTGTTTTTATTAACTAGATATAAATTATGTACTGTATTTGTAACAAACCCCTCAAGTTAATATAATTTTATATTCAACTTGAATTTTGTTTCATTTAATTCCGCTCAAATTTGTCAAAATATAAATTAAATTATCCGAACAAATTTCGATTAAACAGTACTGTTTGTATTCAACCCCCCCTTCTACAAACATATTGGACCTAACAAATGAACTTTATCATATTGAACATTTCAAATTTGAACTCAATTTTAAATTTTTCTAAATATTTCAATCAACGTAAATTTGACAACCCTAATGACCCGTGCATGTATATAAAATCTAAAATCAAAATTTTGATTTTTTCATATATTGATCTAAATATATGTTAAAACTCAACCATTATATATTATATTATATATTACATCGATCAATATATTATATAAAAATTCATATGTACTGTACTTTATAGTCAAGTTATAATCTAATTGATCATTTTAAATAATTATTGTACTTTTGTAATATTTATGATTCAAAGATTTATATCTTTTTTTATTTAATTTGAGTGTCAATTATATTATTTTTTACATATAACACAGATCATATTTCTAGATTTTTCATCTTTTTAACATAATTTTAATTATTTTCCGTCTATATTTAAATATTTTTTATTTTTGACCAATCATATATTTAAATCGTTAAAAGTTTAAATAGTTGGTCGACCAAAACGTTTCTAATATGACTCACATATTTAAAATTTTATATACGTAAAAGGTTATGTGATGTAGTTATTAATTATGTATGATTTGATAACTAAAACTTACATATTTTTTAAAAAGCTATCTGTCCCAAAGAGATTCCTCGTCTATTTTTCCCCTCATTCATTTTTAACGAGAAAGCAAAACTTTCGCCCGCTCAGCACATACTTCACCGCACCTCTTAGCTTACGGGCAATCTACCTTTCAGTTACTTTGTACGAGACGACAACGGCTGGGCGAGCAAAAAGTAGGTTGAAGTCAAAATTTTGGCTTGCTACAAACTAGGCTGGAGGACTGCAGTCAGCCGCTTCAAATCTAATTTTTTATTTAAATAATTTAACATCTACATGGAGACGTGTGTAAATAAATATTTTTTCTTTTTGTGCTCAGTTACATTACGTATAGTCTAATTTTTTTCTATGTCAATTATTTAAAATGGCAAAAGAGAATTGTAGAGTATGCTCAATCGATTAAAATATTGTTTAGATTTTTATCTATCCAATATTTAGAAATAATATAAACCAACACTTCATTTACTCCAATAAAAAAAAGAGGATTAGACAAAAAGAGAAGAGAGGTGGTTTATCTTATAGGATTTTTAAACAAAACTCAAAATCAACTATAGCAGAATTGGTTAAGGCATAAGTTTGAGACTAAAAGGTTAGTGATTCGAATCCCAACACAAACATAATTTTATTACTTTTTACATAATTATTGAATGATTGCATTTTTTGTAATATTTTAAAAAATAGGGGTAAAATCATAACTTCACAACTTTGCCCTTGTGTTGAATTTTAATATATAGTAATAGATAAGGAGATCTGATGTTTGGGATTGCTATTAAAAAAATTTGTTCTGTGAGAAAAAGTGTTGGTAGAAAGAAAAAGTATCGTTAAAAAAATTAAATAATTATTTGTAATATTTTTGAAATGTGTATGTTTCGATAAAAAAATATAAAAAACTTACTTTTGGCGAGTTTTGATGATAAAATCAACTCCTTTTCCAAAAATATGGGGTCAAAAACTTTTCAACCACCTTTAAATTTTACCAAATACCTGCTTTTCAATCCAACAGCAATCCTACAAATCCATACATAACAAGCGAATGTATTTTGATATACAATCTGATACACAGAATCTTTTAAAATCTTTTAACACATGTATCTTTATTGGTATAAAATTTCAATTCAAATGCATGTGTAGGGCTTCCCATCCAATTTTTACAAATACATGCACCAACTAGTACTACATGTAAATTTATAAAAGAATGTGAAAGTGTACACATTTTTGAAAATATAAGTTTGATATATGTGGATCCTATCAAATTTTATGAGTACGAACTTATTTATAAATGTAACTTATATTAATATTCTCGAGAAGTTCTTCAAGCATTCATTTTTGTCAATCATGTAGTCTGGCCAATTTACGCATACCTCCACTAATCTGGCGATAAGTACAACATTCTCCCTTTTAAATTTAAGCGTAAGACTGGAATCGAACTTGAGATCTTGAGGTGATAAGTTTCTAAAGTTCCAGTTACAACTAGCTGAGTTATCCGGGGTGGGTTGATAGAGATTTTACTTAAAAAGGAAAAAAAGATATTTTAATTGGAAAAAATAATGAAAGATATGTGTTTTAGCTAAAAAAGGTAATTTGTTAGTTATTAGCAGTATAGATTTTTTTTTTTTTGACGTAAAGAGTGGAATATATTAAACAGCCAAATCAGCTTGCAAGATACATAAAAACTCAATAGGAACATTCCTCCTATCAAGAACTCGATCTGGATAAGAATAAGACTCTCTTGCTACATAGTGAGCAGCCTCATTAGCAGATCGTTTAATAAATGACAACGAAATTGTCTTTGCTTCTCTAAGCAGACTACGACAGACTTCCACATTCCTTCCAAACGGTGAGATCATCGTTACTGCACTTCTGATCGCCTGGACAGCAACTAGGCAATCCGATTCAAGCTCCACCCTGTTCCACGCTCTCTCTTTCACCCAACTAAGAGCTTCTTTTATGGCTATAATTTCTGCTAGTTTAGGTGCTACATTCCCTTGATACAGCCTTGACTTAGCCTGTACTAGTTCCCCAGCTGAATCTCTCGCCACTATACCAACTCCGTATGCTGAATGCTCCGGAAAGTTTGCTGCATCAACTGTTACCTTAATTGTTTCTCCCTGAGGCTTAACCCAACAGACCGCACCGTCCCCCTCTCTTATACTCTGGGAGACTGCTTTATAATCTCTACTCTGGGCATTTTTCCACTGCATAAGGTACTGCAAACGCTGATGACACCACAACATTCACACGAGAATTAACATTCCTCCATACTTTATCATTCCTTGCTTTCCAAATAGCCCAGCAAATAATAGCAGCTTCTGCACTTTTACTAGCACTGAGCTGTTCCACCGCATATTCTAACCAGTCAAAGAAGTTGTCTTCCCTTCTCGTTTGCAAACTTGGGAAGGCTGCTTGCCAGCATTGATTTGCAAAAGTACATTGGACTAAGGCATGCATAATTGTTTCGTCCTGCATCCCACAAACTGGACACTCTGCTAACACTGGCACTTGTTTTTGCTGAAGTGACACATAAGTCGGAAGACAACCCGATAATGCTCGCCAGAGTAAGTTCAATGCTTTAGGTGGAGCTTTAATCCTCCACATCTTCTTCCACAAACTGGCATTATCGTTTACATTCCATAAGCCTTTCTGCACCTGCAACAGTCGGTATGCACTTTTAACCGAATAGCTGCCTGAAGCTTCTTTACTCCAATAAAGCTTATCCTCATTCGTAATATCACTGAGTTGCATACTAGTTATACACTCTTGATCCCTGTCGTTAAACAAATCTTTAATCACCTCGGTATCCCACCCACTTCGTTCCAGATTCATTAATGACGACACCTTATTGTTCACAAAAGACTGCGACTCAGTTGTTACATACGGATTCTGCTCATCACTCAACCAGGGCTGACCCATGATGTCAATACTATTACCATTATCCACTAACCACCTTGCCCCTGACTGAACCAGCTTCGACGATTCCCATATACTTCGCCACACAAAACTTGGATTGTCACCTAGCGAGGAGCTCAGAAAATTGCCCGACTTAAAATATCTAGCTTTGAACAACCGACTCACCAAACTCGTAGGGTTAGTAAGAAATCGCCAACCTTGCTTACCAAGAAGAGCTAAATTAAAATCTCGGAAATTTCTAAAACCAAGCCCACCTGTAGACTTGTGTCTGCACATACGGCTCCAACTCATCCAGTGAATTCCCCTCGCATTATTCGGTTTCGAGCCCCACCAGTACTTAGCAACTGTTCTCTCTATATCTTTCGTGACTTCTAGGGGAAGAAGAAAAACACTCATGGCATAGCTGGGCAAAGCTTGTGCCACATTTTTAATCAACACTTCACGACCTGGCTTTGATATCAACTTCCCATCCCAATGTTCCACTCTTTTAGTCACCTTGTCTTTAAGAAATCCCAGAACAGTAGACTTGTTGCGTCCCAGGATATTAGGTAACCCAAGATACGTGCTACGATCGTCTGCTTCCACCATCCCCAGCGCACCACAAATCTCACTCTTACTGTCGGCATTCATATTAGAACTGAAGAATACCGATGACTTCGAAGTATTAATCTTTTGCCCTGCAGCCCCTTCAAACGTTGTCAGCATCTCTAGAATATGAGTAGCCTCCTCCACACTTGCTTTACAGTATAAATAACTGTCATCGGCGAAGAACATATGAGTTATACTCGGAGCATTGTTGCAAACTTTGATTCCAGTCATAAGTTTTCGTGCTACTTGCTTTCTGATTAGAGCAGACAGACCCTCAGCGCAAACAATAAAAAGATAAGGGGACAAAGGATCCCCTTGTCGTATGCCCCTTGAAGGGGTAATCGGTCCCAACACATGTTGTCCATGCACAACTTTGTACGACACAGAAGACACACTCTGCATCACCAGGGTAACCCAACTTTCATGAAAACCCATTTTTATCAAAATTTCTCTAAGATACACCCATTCAACTCTATCATACGCTTTGGACATATCTAGTTTTAGTGCCATAAAACCACCTTTCCCACGCCTTTTCCTCTTTAAATAGTGCATGACTTCATATGAAACCATGATGTTATCCGTAATAAGGCGACCCGGAATAAAAGCACTTTGGTTCTCAGAGATGACCGATTCCAACAACTCTTTCATACGATTAGCAAGCACTTTTGTTATTACTTTCACAAGAACATTGCACAGCGAGATGGGTCTTAGTTCTGTGATTAAAGTTGGGCATTTCTTCTTTGGGATAAGGATCACGTTAGTCTCATTCAACCCTGTCCTCATACTTCCTGTTCGAACGAACTCTTTCACCATTTTTACCACATCTCCACCCACAATATTCCAGTGCTTCTGAAAAAATGCAGGTGTCATACCATCCGGCCCCGGGGCCTTGTCCGGGTGCATTTGGAACAAAGCCTGCTTAACCTCTGCTTCTGTAATTTCCTTCAACAGAGACTCGTTTTGTTCTACTGTTATCGATGGCTGTATACAGTCCACTACCTCCTTCCAGTGCACTTGCGATGAGCTAAATAATTCCGTATAATACTTTGTTATCAACTCTGGTAACCCATCCTCCCAGTCCTTCCACTCACCTTCATCATTTTTCAATCTAAGAATTTTATTTGTTCTTCTCCTCGTATTTGCAGCAGCATGGAAGAATCTGCTATTTTGATCACCTGCCTGGAGCCATAGTTGCTTAGAGCGCTGTCGCCAAAAAATTTCTCTTTGGTTGAGAATAAGAGAGAGTTTTTCCTTTACCTCCTTGAATCGTAACACCGAAAGATCATCTCTCCTGCTTCTTAACCATCTTAGCTCCTTCCTACACTCCCTTATCCGCTCTGCGAAATTCCCCGTTATCTCCTTGCCCCAAGTCATAAGTTTCTCACCACATAACTTAACTTTCTTCTGAATGTCTACCTCCGATTCCCCCTCCCAGCTATCCTTTACCAACTGAGCACACATTGGTTCGAGCAACCACGCATTTTCAAATCTAAAGCTCATACCGCCATGATTGCGCTCTACCTTTTTTGGAATAAGCAATATTGGGCTGTGGTCTGATTCTGAGACTTCCAGGTTTAGCAGCTTCGCTAGTGGAAACATATTCAGCCAACCCACTGTTGTTAATGCTCTGTCTAACCGCACTTCCATCCACTCTGGTGTTCCTCGTCCTCTTTCCCATGTAAACTGATGACCCACTAATTCCATATCAATTAACCCTGTTTCGGCTAGAGCTTCATTAAAGCCCTCAACAAGCCATGATGGATATGCTGCACCACCCTGCTTGTCACTTTGTGAGCAAACATTATTCAAGTCCCCTATCACGCACCAAGGAAGGTTAGAATCTCTTGCTAAGTTTCGAAGCAAGTCCCATGTTTTCCTACGTTGCGACCTATCCGGTTCACCATACAACCCAGTTAACCGCCATGGGGGGGCCCCATCCAGTTTTACCTCGATATCAATATGGTTCTGAGAGAAACTCAATAAATTACCTTGCTCACTATCCTTCCATAGCAATGCTAAACCACCACTCCTACCTTGAGGCTCAACCACAATCATACCTTCATAACCTAACAGTCTACGAATACCTTCCATTTTATCCTTCCTACCAATTGTCTCACACAGAAAAATAAATTCGGGCTTTTCTCGACAAACATTGTCTTTAAGGAACCGAACATTCCAAGGGAGCCCAATCCCTCGGCAGTTCCAACTGAATACACTCATAATGAGAGGCGGGTCTGCATTGCAGCACCCGCCAGCACTTCGTTTTTTTGGTTGCCATCCTGAACAGCATCTGACCTCTGTCCTCCTTGTTTATCTCCCACCGTATCTCTAAGCCCACCTTCAGTGTCCATTACCTCATAAGTATCTGGGCCACCTCTCATTCTTTTCCTTTCCAAAATTTCCAGCCCATTAAGCTCCTCATCATCAGGCCCAATTTCGGAATTTGAATTCCCTTTACCCCCCTGAAAAACCGTTACTTGATTATCATCATTAACTGAAAAAGATTTGTTATCAATCATTTTGAATTTATTCCTAAAATCTCTCCCTCCTTCTTGCTGGTTTCTGGACCTATCCCAACTACCTTCCCCTGATTTCACGCCCCCGTAACTTCGTCCCCGTCTCTCCTCCCATTCTGTGTCACCCTCATCCCGTAGCCATTTGCTCTTCGTCTGTACTGCATTACGCCTTGGTTGAGCTCGAAGCCAGGTGCCCCACTCATTATTAATCTCCTCCTTCTCACGGCTTAAGAACTTTGCACAGTACCTTTCAGTATGTGTCATAATACCACATGTAAAACAAAATTCGCCTAATCGTTCGTACCTGCAACAAACTATCATTTCTTCCCCATTCCTCTTGACTATCTTCTTCTTCCGTTTTAATGGTTTTCTAACGTCGAGTTTCACCCTAACTCTCATAAACTCACGCCAAATGCTAGTATTATTCTTATGGTCATACTCAATAAACTCCCCAAAGAAGTTCCCCAACTGTTTGCCAACACCCTCTGTCATAAATCCAGTCGGAAGATAAAAAATCTGGATCCACATATTTAGCGACCACAGCGGCACATTGATCGGTTCTACTCCCACCGGAACCTCTGCGAAAACCAGCATTGCATTATCGAAGGACCACGGTCCCCCCTTCAACACCCAGTTCATATCCTCTTTATGGAAGAATTGAAACAGGAAAACGCCTTGGTCGATCTCCTTTATATTAATCCCCATTGCAGGGCGCCATACATCAGCCATCTTTGAACTCATAGCTCGAACATTCACGTTTCTCTCTGTCAAGAATCTCCCCACCACGCACAGTTCATACTTATTCACCTCATCAACAGCCTCTCCATCAATAACAAAAGCTTCGTTTTCCTCTTCTTCAATGTTTAATCCATCTAGTTGATCATTCAAATCCATAATATTGGCCATACTCACAAAACGCTCACACGATTCAGATTCAATGTATAGAAAATGAACGATGAGAAAAGAAAACTCTCACATTATATGGAGAGAAAAACTTGTTTGTTAGAGCTATAGATTTAAATGTGTTCAGATAGTAAGAAATTTAGTTAGAATAATATAAAAAATAATGTATTTTAGTTGAAATAAGGTAATTGATAAGTTATTAGTAGTATTTTTAAAAATAAGGAATTTTAGTTCGAAAAAAAAAAGACAATGTATTTAGTTGATAAAGGTAACTAATTAGTTATTATAATTTTATTTAATTATTTTATTAATTAGAATGAAGGATTGAAAGTCAAAAGTCAAAATATTTAATATTTTGATATTAATATAATAGTATAGATTGCATGATAGCATGCTCTCTCTCTATATATATATATAGGCCTTTGCTCCATACAGAACACTCTTATATGACAAAAAACAAAGAACACCTTAGATCTATTAGATCCTTTGGCCCCGCCAGGGGCACCCAATACAAAAAGTTGTTATTTTTTTACCCTCTATCAAGTCTGCAAAAAAAAAATTAAAATTACAGTTCAATGATGACGTCACTAATGACGTCATCAATGAACAGTAAATTTTCAATTTTTTTTTTTTGCTGGTTTGCCAGAGGGTAAAAAAATAACAACTTTTTGTATTGGGTGCTATGACGGAACTCTTAAATTATATTAGATATGAGGTGTTCTTTATTGTTTGTTATATAAGGTGTTTGCTACGGAGTGCAACTCATATATATATATATATATAGACCTTTGCTCCATACAGAACACTCTTATATAACAAACAACAAAGAACACCTTAGATCTATTAGATCCTTTGGCCCCGCCAGGGGCACCCAATACAAAAAGTTGTTATTTTTTTACCCTATATCAAGTCTGCAAAAAAAATAAAAAAAATTGAACAGTACTGTTCACTGATGACGTCATCAATGAACAGTAAATTTTCAATTTTTTTTTTTGCTGGTTTGCTAGAGGGTAAAAAAATAATAACTTTTTGTATTGGGTGCTATGACGGAACTCTTAAATTATATTAGATATGAGGTGTTTTTTATTGTTTGTTATATAAGGTGTTTGCTATGGAGTGCAACTATATATATATATATATATATATATATATATATATATATATATATATATATATATATATATATATATATATATATATATATATACAGAGCCGGTCCTGAGATTTTGGATGCCCTGTACAAAACAAAAAAGAGTGCCCTAATACTAATAAATTCTTTTTAACAACTACATAAAATATTAAACATTAACTGAAATTTGTAAAAAAACATAACAAGTTCATAAAATAACTTTAAAACATAATAAAAACATAGCTGAACTATTACATTGTAATTGTAAAAATATATTTATGTGTAAGTTGTCAACCAAAAACATTTAATAACTTTAATGATATTTATAATCTACACGGTTAACAATAAAAATAATTAGTAGTAGTTGAAATTTGAAAGCAAAATTGTGTGTAAGTATAATATTTTCTTATTTTGCTCAATATAATAATTTTTTAATTATTTTGACAACACCATTTTCAACTTTTTTCTCATTTACAAATTTTTTTAACCTTTAAAATTAAACTTAACTTTTTTTTTTCCAAATAAAATATATATACATATATACACCTACCTAAAAAAATGTGCCCTAGTAAAATGGAGTGCCCTGTGCGATCGAACATGTCGCACATGCTCAGGGCCGGCTCTGTATATATATAAAGAAGATCCGAGCTTTATTGATTTTCCAAAGAAATTACATCGATAAGAAAAGGAGAAACGCTTGTCCATTCCTCACAATCGGCCCTGATTTAGCTTCTCTAGCTATAGCATGAGCCGCTAAATTCGTTGATCGTCTAACAAAATAAACCTCATAGGACCTTAAGTCCTTTACAATCGAAACACAATCGGAGATAATGGAACCAAAATAAGAAGAAGTGGATGGGTTTTTGTTGAAAGCCTGAACTACTCCAAGCGAATCGAGCTCTATAAACACCCTGTGTATCTTCTTTCCTTTCATCCAGGATAGTGCTTCCCTAAAAGCCAATGCCTCTACTATCTTAGGATCGATATTTCCTAGAAATCTACCACCTTAAAAAGATTTAACAAAAGACAGAAACAAATCCACTATCTGTTTAACGTCAAGCAATACGCGGAGTAACTCCCGATATAGCAATAAAAGCAAGACGTGTAGGTGGATCGACTCATCAAGTTCCCATTTCTCAACAACCAACCAACAGAACTCATTCTCGCCTTTGCAAAAATTGCAGCATCCACATTACAGGTGACCCATCCTGATATTGGTCTCTGCCACACCATGACACCCTCACTCTTGTTCATGTTAATTCGCTCACCACGAACTACTTGAGTTTGTTGCCACATAAACAAGAAGCTGCTTGCCCCATTTACACTCAATATAGGATTCTGAAATTTGTGCTTGCAGACCACCATATTTCGGTGATCCCATAACTTTCAAGCAATAGAGCAAAACACCTCTAGTTCGGATAATGACAAAGTATCAAACAACTCGCACAGATTGAGAGCCACTGGCTGATCCTGAGAAAACGTCCGTTGCAGCCTTGCTAACTCCCAGCATCGGATAGAAAATGGACATTTAAAGAGAAGGTGCTCCAGAGTTTCCTCAGTTAGACGACAAACTGGGCAGATGGGATTTACGTCCATAAACTTACTTCACAATTTGACAAGGGTGGGGATACAATTTCGGAACACTCTTCACATAAAATTTTTAATTTTAGGGGGAGCTGGTACTGACCATAATTTAAGCCAATTCATACCAGGTAACACAACCTCTGTTCGCACATATTTTGCAGAGTAAATGGTAACCACTTTTGACCGAGTACACTCCTTTTTCATCTTCCATATGATATTGTTACTTAACTAGTGTTAATACAAAATTTTAAGTATGCACTTGAACCCCATGGCCCATACAAAAAGAGAAAAAAAAAATGAATTTGAGTATATTAAAAACATTCAGGCTAACTTTCAAAAAACATTTTTAATTTATCCCGTTACTTTTTTGGGATAGGAAATATATTCCCTTTATATCATCAGTATGAGTCTTATAGCTAAGACTCATGATTCGATGCCGATGGTATGTCTTTCTTTTGCTCTCATTACATGATAAATTTGTATCAGGTTTTGGATTTCAAAAGTAATATATTTTGTTGATTTCATCAGACTTGCTTGAACTCTAGATTAATTGAGTTATGTACATGTGAAAGCAGGAGAAAAGTTACCAGTGTATGTGGCTCATCCATACACTTTATGTTTGTTGTGATTTAATATATAAAATACCTTTGCTTTAATACCCAAAGTTTATGCTGCTTATCCCTTCGTTAAGGTATGGAAGGACAAAGGGGAAATTTTTCGAAAATGGGTTCTCTCCTGAATTGAAATTGGGCTAAAAACAAAGATGGATATCTGTTGACGTGGACTTTGAGAGGTACAATATCTTTTACGTCTTACTCCCGAGTTTTTTAAGGAACGAAAGTAAATAAATGCAAGAGGAAGCAAGTGAAAATGGAAGTAATATGTTTCGTTCACTTGCTCCCGAGTTTGAAAATTTGTTGAGTGAAATTGATTTCATTAACATGCTCCCGAGTTGGAAGGAAAGTATGTAAATGATTATCAAGTTACAATTCAATCCTTAGATATAAAATGTTTTCATTTAAATGGTAAGGGTATATTTATAATATCAAGTGTTTTTAATTAACTTGCTTTCACTTGCTTTCCTTTTCATCCCACTTTTGGGATGAAAATTTTGGCAGGAAAGTAAGCAAAATTTACTTTACCTTTCCCTCGCTTTCGCTCCTAAAAAAACTCGGGAGCACAAACACGGATGTAAATTATGTTACTTTACTTCCTTTTCACTTGCTTTCCTTCCTCTTTTTAACTCGGGAGCAGGGTGTTACTTTCTAGAGTTAATTGCACTTTACATCCCCTACCTGTACTTCAAATTCATTTTTTTATGTGTAGTTTCATAAATTGCACTTTAAATCCCCAACATTAAATCATAGGTTGAATCACAATCCCTTCTATGTCTTCTATAAAAAATAATGTTACATAAATATTTTTTAATGATTTTATATGTATCGTATATCATAATAGTCATAACTTTATTTAATTGAAATACGTTAGTTCAATTTTTGATAAATGTATTTTTATTATTTGATGGTCAAAAAATAATATCAGACTATAAATTAAAAAATTTAAAAACTTTAAAGTAGTGACATTTTAAAATATAAAAAATTGTATAATCATGACAAAAATTTATATCGCATTTGTCAATATATCATTAAGAACAATATTATTTTGGATAAAAAATCTATAAGGGGTTCTGAAACAACCTATGATTTAAAGATGCAAAGTGCAATTTATGAAAGTACATATACATATTGAATTTGGAGTAAGGTTGGGAGATGTAAAGCGCAACTAATTACTTTCTATGTAGTAATTTTTTGTTTTCTTATGTAATCTTTTACTTTGAGTGAGTGGTTCTTTTGGTTAGGGGTGAGCAAAAACCGAAATGAAACCGAAACCGAACCGAAAAAATCGAAACCGAAATCGAACCGGCGGTTGCGGTTTTTGATTTTTAAAAACCGAGACTTTCGGTTCCGGTTATAAGTTAAAATCGAATCGGCTAAAACCGAACCGAACCGATTATTTAAATAAATAAATATATAATTTACATAAACAAAGTGTACTCATTCATCCGGTTGATGCTTGTTTTTTTGTTTATATTAATTTTCACCTAATTATTGAAATTTCATGCTTTTCTCAAGTTTATACTATTGAAGAGCTAAAGCTTACCGGAAATCATCTCAATGAATCACGTCCTCTCCTGTCCTTTACAACAAATTTTGATAAAGATGCTCACTGTAAACTCATTAAAGAAATGATCACACAGGTACTGTGTAGTTTGTTTCCCATGATAACAGAGTTAGTGCTTCGTGATGGGTTTCAATAGCTCAGTCACTTTGTTTAAAAATCGAGAATGTTATAATTTATAAATTTAAAGTCTTATAATATATTTATGATTTTTTCGTTCGGTTTTATAACCGAAACCGAACCGATAAAAATCGAACCGAGTTTTTTAAAACCGAAACCGACGGTTCGGTTGCGGTTTTCAATTTTTAAAACCGAAGATATGCGGTTTCGGGACAAAACCGCCCCGAACCGAACCGTGCTCTCCCCTACTTTTGGTTACATGATGACTGAATGAATTCTTGGCGTTTAAGATTTATGGTTCTTTCCCCTACTAAATCTACATGGGTAAGCAATCATATCGTGTATGCATTTGTATGTTTTTTAGTTTGTCTGCTTTACTTTTTTGTTTTTCATTTTTGATAGACTCAAAGTCTTTTTAGGAAGATTGTTAGATTTAGGTTTTGGAATTTGTCAAATAAAAGTGAAATTAAATTAAATAGGATTGCACTTAGAATCCTCCATTTGGTTCATTTTATGCCATTTTCGGGATTCAAGTCAAACTGGTCAAACCGAACCCAAAAATACTTTCCGACATCCTCTTGACATCAACTTAGGATAAGAATACCAAGTTAATGGTATTTTATATTCTAGGTCATTTGTGTCGAAAGATTTAAGCATCGGCTAAAGGCACGTATATCAAGAATTTTTTAACACTGTTTTTACGAACCAAAATTGCCAAAAATATTTAAAAGAGTGTTGTTCTTAAATGTTTTACTCCCAAATATTCTTGATATATTCCTCAAATATTTCTAAATAATTTATCGTGCCAAAAGCCGTGTCAAAAGAGCAAAAACAGTTTTTTATTCCGAATTACTCGTAAATCCTTATTTTTTCGGATAAAATCACTTTAAATTCAAACTAAATTATTCCTTAGACTTCATAGTCATTATTATTCATGGAATAATATGTTTGAATATTTGTCAATTCAAAACTTTTGCCTAAGTCGTCGGTAAAGGCAAATGAATTTTTCGGTCGATCCGGAAGGCTGTTTTAACAATCGAAAAATTCGTAAAAATACTTCCACTCATCATTTTGACTTGAAACTTGGGATTTGTCATTAGTTTACCATTAGGAAGCTCCAGTAATATTTTCGTAATATTTGCATGAATTTTGTTCGGGACCCAAATATTCGATACGTAATTGATTTTTCGGTCGCTCGAAAGTCATAGATGGTCAACTCATTTCAAGGTGAAATTTTGACCATAATTCTATGGGCACATTTCTAGGGGATTCCCAAAATTTCGTAATTTTTCAATGATTTTTCGATTTATGGCTTATTCGTGTTATTTACTTGTCGGTATGCGTTTTTCTCGACTTTCGTGCTAGTATGTAGGCACTCTTTCCCACACATTTTTTAATTGTGTAGCAGCTAGGGAGTGTGTCAAACACATGCCAACACATGCCATCACTTTTTTGGCCTATAAATAGACCCCTAACCCTCTCATTTCCTCTAAGCCTTGAAGAGCCAACTAAATGCTGAAGAAATACTCTCCCAAACACTCTCAATACAGCCCCTAACTTGCAAAAAACGTAGCTTGTGTTTGTGCCAATTTTAAACCTTAGATAAACTTCATTTTAGCTTATATTTCTTCACGAAACTTGCTCCCAAACACACACCCTTGGTCACCCTTGTTCTTGCACCTTCCAAGCTTTGTTTAGGCAGCCTACAAGTGACCTTAGGAGCCCCCAAAAGTTGAACCATAAAGCCGCTATTTCGGCCATTTTCCGGTCACTTTCCGGCGACTTTTCCAGCGACCCTTTTTGTGTGTTTCTTGGCTTCCTAGCTTGTTTTTCTTGTAGCTTTCTCTTTAATATTAAGAGGAGCTTGAGCCTTTATAAGGTCAAGATTAACAAGTTAGCTTTCTTGCTTAAATATTGTATATTTGTGCTTATACTTGCTAGATCTACTTGTTTATACAACATATTAAAGCTAACTTGCATTTTGTCACTTAAATACACTTGTTCTTGAAGCCTATTCGTGTAGTGTATTTTTGGACCATTTGTAAGTATTTTATTTAGTTAGTAACGATCTTGAATTAAAGGGAACATTGCTCTCGAGCAAAAGGCCTTTCTTGAATCGTGAAAGCTAGCTCCGGTTTGTTTAGTTTCGTTCAAATCTAAGTGATTTGTAGTAACCACTTAAAAGGTGAAACAAACACTTGAACTATAAACTAAACTTGGTCATTTTGTCTTAAAGAAACATAAATCCATAACCTTGTAATGGTTTTATATTATTTGGATTTTGTTAAAAAGACAAGACCACTTTGAACTTGAATCTTAAACTTGTCATCTCTTTTCTTGGCCTAATTTATTCGGCCATATAGACCAAGACAAGTCAAGCTTCATACAAGTTCATCCTTGGCCTTTAATATATTCGGCCATTATTTTAAATATATATAGTTTATATACTTGTTTGATTTAACGTGCGAGTCCGCTATTCCGTGACTTAGCCTTATTTCGTAACAAATATATATATATATATATATATATATATATATATATATATATATATATATATATATATATATATATATATATATATATATATATATATATAGTTTGTACACTTGTTAGATTTAAAGTGCCGAGTCCGTTATTCCGTGTATATACACTTATATATATATTCGGCCAAACAACTCATTGTGCTATATTGCACTTACTTGCACTACTTGCTCTTTAGTTTAATATTCTTGCTTGTGTTGTGTGTGTAATGTTTTAACGCATAATAGTGGCCCTCGTTTTATCCTATAGATAAGCGAGCTACATTTCTGCACGTGTGAGTTGTGTTTCTGTGTTTTATTTTCGGTCCTCACGTTTGTGAGTTGAATAATAGTTTAACGCGTAATAGCGTCCCCGTGGCTAGTACCGTAACATACTAGTTTGCACGGATTTAATATATATCCATCTTATATATTGCTTGTTTGTTTTAGATTTGTTTTCTAGACTTGCAGTAAGGTGAAGTGAAGTGAGGTGATCCTTGTTTCTAAGACCCAAGTCTTAGGTGTACTAACGGGGAATTAGTAACCTTTGCACCGTGAAGAAAAAGGAAAGACCAGAGACCTAAGATCCAAGACCAGCAAGTGGTAGAAGTTCGAAGCCTACAAGGGGTTACTACTTCGACTTTGAGGAGGTAACGGGAAGTTACGCTCCAAGACGAGTCAAGTAGTGGGTTGCTTTGTATTTTGAGGAGTTAATTTATAAATTAAGGTCCAAGATAAATACTTAATGTTGTAAAGGCTTCTCCGCCTACTATAAAGGAGTTTCTTTATAGTGGAATAAATCTCGAGTCCGGGGAGGAGCTCGGGGACTGGATGTAGGGGTGAGCGGATCCATTAGGGGTTGCGCCATCGCGAACCAGGCTAAAATCGACCGTGTGATTGCTTTTTATTTCTTGGTTTACTTTCCGCACTTTTAAATCGTTTACTTTTTGTAACGAATTTAAAGACAAAAACGGAAGACAAAAACGCCAAGCTAAAATTTTAAAAAGGTAATAAGTTATTCAACCCCCCTTCTAGCTTATTATCCCCCTTTCGGGACCCACAATTTTCATACTATATTTGTTTCCATGTCTAATGGCTGTTTCATTAATTATTGCCTCTTTTTTTAAGTATAGTCATTTTTTTTATTCATAGTACTTTCTTTTCGTTTGAAATTTTTTACACTACTTAACTCAAAATACAAATATTTTTTGTAGTTTGATGGGATGTTCAATGTTCAATTTTTATGAAGATCACTCATTGGGTACATAACTATGAAGCAGAAGGGATATAGAGAAAAACAATGCTGGGACAAGTTTGGATCATTCAAGACAAATTCGAGGAGCAAGTTTGGTGATTGAAGATAAATAAGAGCGAAAATTTATATTTTCCATCCTCAATTCAAGTTTTTCACGTGTAATTGGACTGAAAAAATTGTTCTATATAATATTGTAACAAGGTTATTTGTAATGTATATTATAAGAGCTCTTCAGGGGAATAACTACTCTTTTTTTAGTTTTATGTGACACTTTTATGAAAATAAATATAAAATTCTTTTTTATAATTATTTTCTCTAACATTTACCTTTTCAAGAAAAAAATATAATTAATGTTTAGCTACCATTAATATTCATTTACCATTATTAATGTTATTGTATCATTTACAAGGAAAAAAATTGCCACGTGGACATTTGTGGGCCTACCAAGCGGATAAATTGTGAGGTGTCACGTTGAATGCTTGCAAGGATGCCACATGGATTGCTTGCAAGGATGCCGCATGGATTGTTTATGAGGATGCCATTTGGACAATCATAGCCACGTAAATAATTACCACATAAGCGAATGACTTAGCATTGATGAGTCAACAAAGTGGGGTCTAGTGGTATTTTTACCTACCAATATAGATATATGTTGGTAAAAACTCTTTCTTTACTGACTTTAACCTACCAATCGTTACCAATATTACATTGGTAGAAAATAGGTCTTTATCTACGGATAGAGTATTTTTACCTACATTTAAAATTGGTAGGTAAAGCTTAAATTTCTTTTAGTCTTTTTTCGTGGTTTATTCCTTGACACTATCCACCAACTTTCTGTTTTACTAAACTTTAAAATCATCTATTCCTGTAATTTCTTCTAACAATGATTCAAATTTATTGTTGCTATCAAATTTTCGTAGCCTTTGTTTCACCATGTCTTAATACTTGGTAAAATTTTGAAGTAGACCTAGATGATGATGGTCGATTGCATATACCACCATCGTCCCCGTGAAGGATGGTTAGAGGTGAAAGATATTGATGGTCAGGAAGATGTTGATGCCTAAATGACAAAATGTTCTACAAAAAAATATCTTGCTTTGCATTCAAATTTGATGTGCAAGTTCAAAGTTCTACACTAGATATTGTACTATGTTCTACACTATATCGTGTAGTATGTTCTGTGTTACTTGTTGGGGATGACTATTAGGTCCGGAATAACGTAGAAGGGGGGTTGAATGCGTTATTCTAAAAATATTTCGATTTTTGATGCGGATATGAGATCAAAAATACTGAATCTAAATAACACAACTGTTTGGGAAATATCTTTGAATAGATAAAACCCGGAGGTTTGTTACACAATCTAATCCTATGGATCAACTACAAAATCAAACACTCCTAAGGATAGTTTAGGCACGAAGAGAAAGTTGTGTGTTGAGGTGTGTTTTAAAATGAAATACAACAGGCCTATTTATAGACTATAGAAAGTTACTATGTTGCACTATGTAGTACTATTCATGTGGGCCCCACCTGCATAGTAACCACTATTTCACCAACAAAACCGGGTCTGCTAAAAAAAATTCTTCCCTGGGCCCCACCTGCATAGTAACCACTATTTGCATAGTAACCACTATTTACACAGTAACCTGCATAGTAACCACTCATAGTAATCTTGCATAGTAACCTTGCATAGTAACTTTGCATAGTATTACTATTTTTGGCTGCTTCTTTTGGGCTTCTCTCTTCTGTTTCAAATATTCTGCTTGAGATATTATGTCTATCCTTGATCGTCAATAGGCTTTGACAATTCTTTCTTTGAATTAATGTGTTGATCCTTCTCGTATGTGCTGACACTTAGTGCACTGGTCTGGTTCACAAGTGACTAGCACTGATCTTGATCTTCATGAAAGTGTTTGTCCTAAATCCAATCATGTATGATGAGTTAGGAAGAACTTTCATGTATTCTTGTTTGATTTCATTAATAATAATAAAAGACTTGTTTTGATTTTATTACGGGCATTATCTATTTAAATTGTTTTAAATAAGATGTTCCATAGTTTAGAGTAAAGCTTCTAGTATTATAATGAGATTATAATAGTGAGAACTAGAAGATGATAACTCTAGACTTAAACAGTTCCTGATCATAGGATAACTAATCGGAAGTTAGTGAATCCGCAAAGATCGGTACATATTATGCTTGCTCCCGTCAGGAGGATGTCTGTTCTCATAGGCATTTGTGTGGTGACACTATAGCTAGTATGTAGGTGCTTATTAGGGAATAAGTTCACTGAACATGACTCGATAAGTTGGACAACTAATGGAGTTTACTCACGTGTCAATAGTTATTCACTGAGTGATAGTTGTACAAGTGTCCTTAGACTTGAGATCGTTAGAGTAATCTTGTATATAATGAACTGTGCTTTGGTTTAGTCCTTAGTCTCAAGGACATCCATTAGGTCTATTCTGGGTACAGGGATTTATGTATGGAGATAGTTAACGATCAATAAAGAATCTACCCCTTCCAGTAAGGAAGTGAATATCCTATGTTATTCTTAGTATGCGAGTTCTGGAATCTCTGGCCAGAGTGTATGAAATTAGAAAGGAGTTTCTAATTTGCATTAATATGAACTTTGCGTTATGAATAAGAAATCATATGATTAAATTTGATAGGCCTGACACGAGATCCATGCCTTGTATTTAATCGGGATATTGTAGGGTAGAAGGAATTGATTGTACGGTAACTAGTCACTGACAGGTTCTTGGTATTCTAAGCAGTGAATTCATATTATCCGGATAGTCGCGATATGTTGAGAAGCATCACTCACGATGTAGAATAAATATAATTAATCAGTTAATTATATTTAATGAATTATTAGAATTCATATAAATAATAAATAAAATGTTTATTATTATTTATTTCTACTACTGGCTTAATATTGAACCTACAGGGTCACACCATAAAAAGATTAATTTATTGATGAAGGTATTTTGAGAGAGCAAGTTGTTTTAATAATGATTAAAATTGTTTTAATTATTATTTAACATTTTATAAGGTAAAGTGTAGGATTTATATTTTAATATATAATGATATATTAATGTTAAAAACCTACTTGTGCCCTATAAATAGAATGAGATGAGGACACTTTTGAGATACTTGGTTTTTGTGAAAAACTTAAAGCCTCCATCTTCTTCATCTCTCTCTCTCTCTCTCTCTCTCTCTCTCTCTCTCAAACCTCCATTTTTTATAAAAGCTCGGTTTTATAAAAGCTTCGTCGAAGAATTAATCTTGGTGGATACCGGTAGAGTGCTTCACACTCTGAGGAGCAACTGCTAAAACACCATTTTTGTAAAGCTTCGATTTCATGGTATGGTCACGATTCCTCGCTCTTTTCATTTTATATGATTTTCTATATGTGCGATTATATGGTTTTTACGGAAATAAATGTTATTTGCGCTTCCGCTCATCCGTAAATTCCTTCAATGGTATCAAAGCTAGGTTCTTGCATATAGAGAGTGATATAAAAATTTCAGATTTTTTTATGCATGTATGGATTTATTATGATTTTTGTAAGTTTATTTGGATTTAATTATGAATTAATTCGAAATAATTTTTGCATATGATTTTGACCACTAATCTGAGTTCTACAAGTGTTGTAGATGATCTAGATATTTTTTTTCATAATTTTGTGATGTGTAGATTATTTGTTATGAATTTTTTAAAATTGTTTTAATTAAAATTCATAAAATAATCATGCATATGGAAAATATGAAATAAAAATTTTGCACAAGAACCCCTTGTTGATCTATTATTTTTGCTGTTGATTGATTTTAGAAATCATGTTTTGATAATTTTTTATTAATTTATTAATTAATTGTTAATTAATTTATTAATAGTAAAATTAAATAATAATAAAAGTTATTGTTATTAAAGGGGGCATTAATTGATTGAACAGTTACATAACACATAAAAACTGAACTACTGCGTCAGGCGCGTGCAGCGCACGCGAAGGGGGGGCGGTCACGCATTTCAGAAATGCGTGACAGGCTGTTGCGCAACTTACGGATGCGTTACAGCGTTTAATGGCTTTAAATGCTTGTAACGCATTCCGGACATGCGTTACAGTCCTTCTGTCCACAATAAATTTGATTTATTGGGAGTTTCGTAACTCCGTTTTGGGCATGCGATATATCGTTGGATTCGTATTTCCGAGACGGATCTAATGGAGTGGTCAAATATTTTTTATATAATAATTTTGAATTATTTATATTTATGGGAGTGTTTTAAAGCATGTTTTAATTGGATTAATTGCTTTTAAATACTATAATAAATCCATACATCAATATATCAATGTGTGACAGGATATTGCTTGCATGCTTACTTATTGATTTATTTTTATATATGTGATATATGCCTATGTTTACCATGCGATGATAGATTTAGGTGAACTTAAATCAAAATAAGGCGTGCTCTAGAAAATCTAGAAATAGGAATCGTTTCTTGCCTTAATAATAATATTATGAATACAATCATGAGATTCTTGTGTTTGTGAAACACGTAATTAAATATGAATTTTCAATATTGAGAGAATGGATGATTCTGTCAAAAACGGATTTCGATCTGTAAGAAAGGGGTATTAAGTGACGCCTCTTGACAATGCTCCCCCCGATCTGGGAATCATCCAATTATCGATTATTGATTTGAAATATTTAATTTAAAAGGAAGAATCTCTTTATAATATGATTATGATTGTAACATAATATAATCCCTCTAAAATTAAATAATATCAAGTAGTAATTGGCCAATGACACAACGGGCTTGTGTCGGTCATAGCCTTCCAACATGGTAGAAAGTAGTTCTTATTTTTGAATCATTGTCGTTTCGTGCTACAGCCGAGGGCTTTGATTTTGAAATAAGAAATACTTGTCTATTACATAGAGATGTGTACAATGAATTAGAATCTAATGGTCGTTACGTGCTACAGCCGTGGGCCGTTGGAGACTGATTCAGTTGTACGGAATGTTGGGTTAGACTTGACTTAGAATATTGAGTTTGTCGTGCCACAGCCATGACTCAATTATTCAAGAGGCTAAAGTTTTATTAGGGAATAACATGAGATGTAATTGACAAGAGTTGTCTGCCTATTGAACATCACATGGCGTTTCGTGCCACAGCCGAGGTTGTGTGATGGAATATAGGATCCCTATTCCCACTAGCATTATGAATGCTTAATTTTTCACTTAAGGGGGTTGAATAAATTAGATAAACTAGTGGGAGTCACTTATGAATAAAGACCCGATTCATATAGTGTTTTTAAAATGAAATTGAATATTTGCTAAGTGTTGTTATGTGTTTATCATTTACAGATTTACTATATACACTATGTCTGGTGCACTATCACTCCGGAGCATACTAGATGCTCACAAATTGACTGGTCCGAATTTTGCTAACTGGCTTCGAAACTTGAGAATTGTTCTCAGGGTTGAGAAGCTGGAATATGTGCTTGACTCACCTAAGCCTGCTGAACCTGCTGACGATGCACATAATGATGAACATGTTGTGTATCGTAAGTGGATAGATGATGCTAATGTTGCTCAATGTATCATGCTAGCTTCCATGAACGATGAGCTACAGAAGCAACATGAGCTTATGGATGCTCACACTATCCTAGAGCATCTGCAAGAGTTGTATGATGTGGCAGGGAGGACAGCTCGATATGAGATATCGAAGGAGCTGTTCCGTTGTAGGATGTCTGAGGGATCATCCGTGAATGACCATGTACTTAAGATGATCAATTTGATTGAACGTCTTGGGCAACTTGGTTTTGTCATGGATAGGGAACTGACTCAAGACTTGGTCTTGCAATCACTTCCGGGTTCATTTTCGCAGTTTGTTGTGAACTTTCACATGAATAAGTTGGACGTCAGCCTGGCTGAACTCCACAACATGTTGAAGACTGCGGAATCGAATTTTCCCTCTAAGAAGAGTTCTGTTCTTCTAATTGGTGAGGGTTCCAATCCTAAGAAAAGGAAGAAGAACCCTTCCAAGAAGAAGAAAGTTGGTGAGAAAAAGCCGGTTCCACCAAAAGCTGAAGACCCCAAGAGCAAAGCTGTTTGCTTTCACTGTAACAAGGTGGGGCACTGGAAGAGGAACTGCAAGGTTTACCTTGCAGAAATGAAAAAGAAGAAAGATAGTGAGACTGTCGCTTCTGGTTCAGGTATGTTCATGATTGAAGTGAATATGTCAATAAATCAAAATTCTACTTGGGTATTAGATACCGCCTGTGGTTCTCACATTTGCAATTCGTTGCAGGGACTAAGGAGAAGTAGGACTCTCGAGGAAGAGGAGGTGATTCTACGGATGGGAAATGGAGCAAGAGTTGCTGCTGAATCTGTAGGATCGTTTGATTTACATATGCCTACGGGCAAGACTATTGTTTTAAATAATTGTTATTTTGTTCCCTCGATTGTGAGGAATATTATTTCTATTCCCATGTTAGACTTGGATGGATTTTCGTTTGTTATTAAGAATAATGAATGTTCAATTCTTAGAGATAATGTTCTTTATGGTAGTGGTATTTTAAATAATGGTCTATATGTGTGTGACATAGAGCATGATTTACTACAAATTGAACATACTAATAAAAGGAAAAGAGATGATGAAAATCTCACCTATTTGTGGCACTGCAGACTTGGTCATATTAGTGAAAATAGACTGCGGACATTGCATAAGGAAGGGTTACTTGACCCCTTTGATTTTGAATCATATCCTACATGCGAGTCTTGTCTATTGGGTAAAATGACCAAATCTCCATTTAGTGGACATGGAGAGAGGGCTGCAGAATTGCTAGGACTGGTACACACAGATGTATGTGGACCGATGTCTACGCAAGCCATGGGCGGATTTTCGTACTTCATTACTTTCATAGATGATCGATCTAGATTCGGATATGTGTATTTAATGAAACACAAATCTGAAGCCTTTGAAAAGTTCAAAGAATATAAGAATGAAGTGGAGAAACAAACCAAACATAGTATTATAACCATTCGATCAGATCGAGGTGGTGAATATTTAAATGGAGAGTTTCTAGATTATCTCAAAGAAAATGGTATAGTCTCTCAGTGGACTCCTCCATATACTCCACAGTTGAATGGAGTATCTGAAAGGAGAAATCGAACTTTGTTAGACATGGTTCGGTCCATGATGAGCTACGCAAATCTTCCAGTATTCCTTTGGGGTTATGCATTGGAAACCTCAGCATATTTACTGAATAAGGTGCCTTCCAAATCTGTTCCTCAAACTCCATATGAGATATGGAAAGAAATGAAACCGAGTCTTAAACACGTTAAGATTTGGGGATGTCCGGCTTATGTCAAGAAAGTTGACCCTGATAAGCTGGAATCTCGATCCGTGAAATGTAGTTTTGTGGGATATCCTAAAGAAACTTTAGGGTATTACTTCTACACCAATCATAGTGTATTTGTCTCCAGACATGCTACCTTCTTGGAAAAACAGTTTATCCTAGAAGGAAACAGTGGGAGCAAAATAGAACTTAATGAAGTTCAAGAAGCACAAACTACTACGGTTCAAGAGGAAACACCTGTTCAAACTGAACAACCTTCTGTGGTACAGCCCGTTCGTAGGTCAGAAAGAGTGTCTCGCCAACCTGAGAGGTATTATGGCCTTGTCATTGAGAATGACAATGAGTTATCAATCGTTGATGATGACGACCCTATGACCTATAATGAGGCTATGAGTAGTGTTGACTCAGAGAAATGGCAGAGTGCCATGAAATCCGAAATGGATTCTATGTATGCCAACCAAGTATGGACTTTGGTTGAAGCACCAGAGGATGTGAATCCTATTGGATGCAAATGGGTATACAAAAGAAAGATTGGAGCAGATGGCCAGGTGGAGACCTATAAGGCCAGGCTCGTGGCAAAAGGATTCAGACAAAGGCAAGGGATTGACTTTGATGAAACTTTTTCGCCTGTAGCCCTGTTAAAATCAATTCGGATTTTGCTTGCGATTGCTGCTTACTACGACTATGAGATCTGGCAAATGGACGTGAAAACGGCCTTCCTCAATGGGAAACTTGAAGAGGAAGTGTATATGACACAGCCAGAGGGGTTTGTTTCTAAAGGGAATGAACACCTAGTGTGTAAGCTGCTAAGGACCATATATGGATTAAAGCAAGCTTCTCGTAGATGGAACATTCGTTTTGATGAGACAATCAAAGAGTTTGATTTTATCAAGAACATAGATGAACCATGTGTCTACAAGAAGGTTAGTGGGAGCGCGGTAACATTTCTTGTATTGTATGTGGATGACATACTTCTTATAGGAAATGATATACCGATGCTGCAATCAGTCAAAGTGTGGTTATCAAAGAACTTCACTATGAAGGACTTGGGTGAAGCATCCTACATTCTTGGTATGAAGATCTATAGAGATAGATCTAGAAGAATGATAGGTCTTACCCAGGGTACATACATCGAGAAAGTGCTTAAAAGGTTTAGCATGGAAAACTCCAAGAGAGGTCTCATACCGATGATCCATGGAGTATCCCTTTCCGAAAAGATGTCTCCTAAGACACCTGAGGAAAGAGAGCGCATGAGTAAGATTCCTTATGCTTCAGCAATAGGATCTATCATGTACGCGATGTTATGTACTAGGCCTGATGTTGCTTATTCAATTAGTGTGACAAGCAGATATCAGTCCAATCCAGGTGAAGACCACTGGAAAGCAGTGAAGAACATCCTTAAGTACTTGCGAAGGACTAAGGATATTTTTCTTGTTTTTGGTGGATCTGAATTGAAAATAGAGGGTTATACTGACTCTAGTTTTCAATCAGAAAGTGATAGCAAATCCATGTCAGGGTATGTGTTTACTTTGAATGGTGGTGCGATTAGTTGGAAGAGTTCCAAACAGTCGACAACGGCTGACTCCACAGCGGAAGCAGAGTATATAGCTGCAAGTGAGGCTGCAAAAGAAGCCGTTTGGATGAGGAAATTTGTTTCTGAGTTGGGAGTTGTTCCTAGCATTGAAGAGCCTATTGTGTTGTATTGTGATAACAACGCGGCAATAGCTCAAGCCAAGGAACCTAGGTCTCATAAAAATTCCAAACATGTTTTGCGACGCTTTCATTTGATTAGGGAGATCATTGAAAGGGGAGATGTCAAGGTTGAGAGAGTTGACACACATAACAACATAGCAGACCCACTCACAAAGTCATTGTCTCAGATTCACTTTGATCGTCATAAAGAGAAGATGGGTATTAGATACCAGGGTGATTGGCTTTAGTTCAAGTGGGAGATTGAAAGTGTTTGTCCTAAATCCAATCATGTATGATGAGTTAGGAAGAACTTTCATGTATTCTTGTTTGATTTCATTAATAATAATAAAAGACTTGTTTTGATTTTATTACGGGCATTATCTATTTAAATTGTTTTAAATAAGATGTTCCATAGTTTAGAGTAAAGCTTCTAGTATTATAATGAGATTATAATAGTGAGAACTAGAAGATGATAACTCTAGACTTAAACAGTTCCTGATCATAGGATAGCTAATCGGAAGTTAGTGAATCCGCAAAGATCGGTACATATTATGCTTGCTCCCGTCAGGAGGATGTCTGTTCTCATAGGCATTTGTGTGGTGACACTATAGCTAGTATGTAGGTGCTTATTAGGGAATAAGTTCACTGAACATGACTCGATAAGTTGGACAACTAATGGAGTTTACTCACGTGTCAATAGTTATTCACTGAGTGATAGTTGTACAAGTGTCCTTAGACTTGAGATCGTTAGAGTAATCTTGTATATAATGAACTGTGCTTTGGTTTAGTCCTTAGTCTCAAGGACATCCATTAGGTCTATTCTGGGTACAGGGATTTATGTATGGAGATAGTTAACGATCAATAAAGAATCTACCCCTTCCAGTAAGGAAGTGAATATCCTATGTTATTCTTAGTATGCGAGTTCTGGAATCTCTGGCCAGAGTGTATGAAATTAGAAAGGAGTTTCTAATTTGCATTAATATGAACTTTGCGTTATGAATAAGAAATCATATGATTAAATTTGATAGGCCTGACACGAGATCCATGCCTTGTATTTAATCGGGATATTGTAGGGTAGAAGGAATTGATTGTACGGTAACTAGTCACTGACAGGTTCTTGGTATTCTAAGCAGTGAATTCATATTATCCGGATAGTCGCGATATGTTGAGAAGCATCACTCACGATGTAGAATAAATATAATTAATCAGTTAATTATATTTAATGAATTATTAGAATTCATATAAATAATAAATAAAATGTTTATTATTATTTATTTCTACTACTGGCTTAATATTGAACCTACAGGGTCACACCATAAAAAGATTAATTTATTGATGAAGGTATTTTGAGAGAGCAAGTTGTTTTAATAATGATTAAAATTGTTTTAATTATTATTTAACATTTTATAAGGTAAAGTGTAGGATTTATATTTTAATATATAATGATATATTAATGTTAAAAACCTACTTGTGCCCTATAAATAGAATGAGATGAGGACACTTTTGAGATACTTGGTTTTTGTGAAAAACTTAAAGCCTCCATCTTCTTCATCTCTCTCTCTCTCTCTCTCTCAAACCTCCATTTTTTATAAAAGCTCAGTTTTATAAAAGCTTCGTCGAAGAATTAATCTTGGTGGATACCGGTAGAGTGCTTCACACTCTGAGGAGCAACTGCTAAAACACCATTTTTGTAAAGCTTCGATTTCAAGGTATGGTCACGATTCCTCGCTCTTTTCATTTTATATGATTTTCTATATGTGCGATTATATGGTTTTTACGGAAATAAATGTTATTTGCGCTTCCGCTCATCCGTAAATTCCTTCACTTCACACCTTCGTTACATTCCAATTGATTAGCCTGCAGCAGTATCTTCAAAAAATATAAGTACATGGAATCTTTTGGCCCTTCAACTGAATCATCTGTACATTTTATTCTGTCACTAAGGCTTGATCATGCTAATGAACTTCTTTCAGCGACTTGATCCTTGTCGGTGCCTGTTCTTCAAATTTCACGGTCCCTGTATCGAGTTAATATTATTTATCTTTTATCCTGGTTGAGTTATATATGTCCTCTATTATATATTACATTACATTATGCTTTACAATCAATTAATGTGTTGATCGTTCTCATATGTGCTGACACTTAGTGCACTGGTCTGGTTCATAAGTGACTAGCACTGATCTTGATCTTCACACCTTCGTTACATTCCAATTGATTATCCTGCAACAGTATCTTCAAATAATATAAGTACATGGAATCTTTTTGCCCTTCAACTGAATCATCTGTACATCTTATTCTGTCACTGAGGCTTGATCATGTTAATGAACTTCTTTCAGCGACTTGATCCTTGTCGGTGCCTGTTCTTCAAATTTCACGATCCCTGTATCGAGTTAATATTATTTATCTTTTATCCTAGTTGAGTTATGTATGTCCTCTATTACATATTACATTACATTATGCTTTACAATCTCCCCCTATTTAATTGTTAGGGTTTGACAAGCAAATTCCTAGAGGATAACTCAACTGATACAACAAAAAATAAAGCTCAAAGATAAATAATATTAAAGTGCATTCTGGATCATATATATACATTTTCTAGATTTCTAAAATTAACCAAGTGCAAGACAATTGTTCCTGTAGACTGAACATATCTTCAAGTTTGCCTTTGCTTTCTTTCCACATAGCACTAATACTCCCATTAGCTTTTCCTTTCCCAAAATAAAGTTAATTCCGTGTCAACAACCTTTTCCTTGCCCTTATTACGCCTAGTAGCTTCTTGCCCATCCACCTTCTGCTCTTGAATCGATTAAATGGCACAAAACCCAAGTTTCTCTCGTACGTCTGTGAAGACACTTGGTTCATAAAAGAACCACCTACCGATGGATCTTTCCATAAAATGAAAGATACACCAGCAGTTATTGAGGTAGGTAATTCCACCTCGGATGCCTGTGAAGGCATTTGATCTTTAGAAAGATCATCAACCACTCTTATATTCCGTGAAATGGAACTCAAGATAGTTGCTCCCGTCAATTCAACCTTATTTACATTTTCACTCATTTGACAAGGAAGAATTGTTTCACTAACAGTTGCAGTTACCTCAGGTTCATTTGGTTTACTTCTTTTAGAATTAGGTAGAGCTGCTAATGTAACTAACTCCTTATGTGGTGCTGCTGAGGCACTATCTCCCTCAAAAGTGTTGATGGTTGGTCGTTTAAGTGACAATTGAGGTGTAGGAGTTTGTTGTGTTTGTGTTTGCATTTTTAGAATGGGCTCTTCGACCTGTGTTAGAGTCGGTGGGATTTCCTGCTCTTGGTCGGGTAAGATGGCCACTAGGGGCTGTAGAAACTGTATTTCCTGTGACACAACAGGGAATACAGAGGTTGGAATAGCAGGGATTGAAATATTACCTTGTCGTATACCTGCTCTCACTGGTCTTGGTAACAACAGAAGTGTGTTAGGAATATGTTGTACTTGATGATAACTTCACAATCAATCAAATTGTATAAGGTTTTGTAGCTGTCAACGGATGAGGATTTATAACTCTATCCGTTGACAGGTAGCTCATCAACGGATGAGGTTTTGTAGCATACTGTAGTATCTCTATGTTATCAGTTGATAGTGTTTTTATCCACAGTCGTGTTGACCATCAACGGATAGGCAGAATAGGGTAGCCAATTGTAAATAAGCTATGTTACGTAATTCTATCTAAGTGAAAGTGTATCAACAGATGAAGACATAACTCTATCAACGGATACAATTCAAATCCACTCTATCAACGGATACAGCTCAAGTCTCAATATCAACGGATACAGCTCAATTCATCATCAACGGATGTCAGTGTACAATATCAACGGATAATCATTGACACTGTCTTCTATGCTAAGCTGGGGATTAGCAGTTGATAAGGACATGTTTGACTGACAGATCACATGGGTTGATAGTAGATACAAAAAGCAGTATGGCAGCCATACTTTGGAAACACAGAAGAAAGAAGCATTCCGTTTACACTATGAATACAAGAAAGGTGCAGGAGACATGTCTGTTCACAAGGACAACCTTTCGGCTACATGTGTATTTGGAGTGTAGTAACAAGTCAACTAGAATTAGATTAATATTATCTTATTCCAGTAGTACTTGTAAAACTTGGGATTTATAACCAAGTGTAGCAACTCTTTGTAGGCTAAGAAAACAGATACATTTGCTTAGGGTTTTTATTGAATATTCTTAGAAATCAAAGAGTTGTAAAACAGAAGCTGTGTACTTTAGTATCACAGAGTTTTCTTCAAATAAAAGCTTCATGTGGTGCATTTAACCACATGATTTTTTATGTGTTTGTGCATTAATCTTTCTACAAAAATTATCTAAGTATAGATTTCTGGAGTTCTTATCAGAAATTTATAAATATCAAGAATTGTATTCAACCCCCCCTTCTACAATTATACAAGTGTGTAACATATTTGAAGTTTAAAGATCAACACACTTCCAACATGTCTAAGAAGGATTATGGAGTAAATATTCCAGTTCTTGATAGAGAAAATTACTTTCACTGGAAAGTAAAAATGCGTCTACATCTCTCGTCTATTGATGAGTGTTTTGTGGATTGCATTGACAAGGGTCCTCACGTTCCAATGAAGACTGCAACAAGAGTTGGCCTGGCTGAAGGTGTGCCTGACACTCTCATTCCCAAACCTGTTTCTGAGTGGAGTCTTGAAGATATTGCAGAAGTCCACAAAGACAAAAAGACCATGAATATACTGTTCAATGGTCTAGAAACAGACATGGTTGACAATGTTATTAACTGTACTACCACCAAGGAAGTATGGGACACTGTTCAAACCCTTTGTGAAGGAACAGAACAGGTAAGGGAAAACAAGATGCAACTACTAATCCAACAGTATAAACATTTTCACTTTAAGAGTGAAGAAACATTGAATGATACATTTAGTAGATTTCAAAAGCTACTAAATGGTTTGAAACTGTATGGAAGAATCTATCAAGTTAAAGATTCTAATCTCAAATTTCTGAGATCACTGCCCAAGGAATGGAAGCCAATGACTGTTTCTCTAAGAAACACTCAAGAGTACAAGACATTTACTCTTGAAAGGCTCTATGGAACTTTAAAGACATATGAGCTGGAAATGGAGCAGGATGAAGAGATTGAGAAGTCTCAAAAGAAAAGTGGATCAATTGCACTTGTTGCCAACTTTGAGAAAAAGGAGGAAAGGACAGAAGCTGCTAGTTCTACACCAAACAGGGAGGTTTGTAAAGGTAGAGCAGAATCAAGCAGGAGCAAGGAAAAGGTGTCTGAGGAATTGAATGTCCTTCAGCAGGATGAATTGGATGAGATAGATGAGCACTTAGCTTTTCTATCTAGGAGATTCTCTAAGCTGAAATTCAAGAGAAACTCTGGGGTGACCAAGCCATTTAACAAGGATTTTTCCACAAGCAACTATGTGGATAAATCCAAAATTAAATGCTACAATTGTGGAATTTCTGGTCACATGATAAGTGAATGCAGGAAACCTAGATCTGAGAACAAGGGAAAGTCAACTAAGGTTGTTGACTATAAGAAGAAATATTTTGATCTTCTCAGGCAGAAAGGAAAGGCATTCTTGACCCAAGAGTATGACTGGGCTGTTGATGACAATCATTCTGATGATGATGTTGAGTTTGTCAACCTTGCTTTAATGGCTGATTCTGGAGAGCAGGAAGCAAGTTCAGCTAGCAATCAGGTATTTTTTACTAATCTCTCTGAGCTCACCAAAGAGGAATGCAATAGTGCTATAGATGAAATGTCTACTGAACTATATCACTTAAGTGTTACTCTTAAATCACTTACTAAAGAGAACAATAGGATTAAAGAGTCTAATCTGTTTTTAAGTGATAGAAATGCTGCTCTAGAAGCTCAATTTCTAGAATTTGAGAAAATGAGAGTTGATTGCAATAATGCTAAAAGTGAACTTGAAGCTGTGTTAAAAAAAGAACTGATTTTAAAAGACCAGCTTCAAAAAGAACAAGGGATAATTGCTAAATTTCAAAGTTGTAGGAATATTTCTAAAAACATAATAGAAGTCCAGGGAATAGAATCGTTTGTGAAGGATACCTGGACTCAAAAGAAAAAGGAGCTAGAACCTGGCCTTGAGGATCTAGAGACTATTTGTGAATCAACGGATAGTGATCATCCGTTGACAGATGAACCATCAACGGATGAGAGGTATCCGTCGACTAACAAAAAGTTTGTTAGTAAGAAGGAACTCAGGAAACTGGATATCAAGTATGGTCCAGTCAACAAGAACTTTGTTAGTGGTGAGTGTAGCAAAACCAAATCCAGTGGGAAGGCTAAGGCAGGTGATTTACACAACAAAAAGGCTGTTGGTAAATCAGATAATGAAAAGGTAGAAATTGAGGGTAAAAAGAAAAAGAACAGAAATGGTAAGATAGGCATCAACAAGAAAAACAATTATTCTCCTGACAAGTTTGCTCCTAGGGAAACTTGTAGTAATTGTAATAGTGTCAATCATCTATCTTCTAATTGCAAGATTGTCAACAAGGCTTCTGTTCATGTACCTCAAACAATGCCATGTATGCCTGCAATGCCTGGTTTGTATCAAAATGCTAGTTTTTCAAATCCATATGTGAACATGCCATATGTGTCTAATCCTTATTTTCAATCTGTGAATGTGCCACAAATGTCATGGAACATTCCTTGCATGAATAATATGTATGCCAATTTTCCACACATGCATGCATCAAATATTCATGCAAATGAGCATTTGTCAAACCCCATCACTCAAGCATCTACACCTAAGTTGAAGAATGCTAAGAGTGCAAAGTCAAATGTAACACCCCCAGATCCGGGGTCAGGGATCTGGTGGTTACGGTCTTACATCCATTCATAATACTTGACTTGAGTCCACAATAACAAATCACATGCTGTGACCCCACAATAATTACCACTCACACACACAACAGTTATAGTCCCAGAGATGAAATTGAAATAAGTCTTACATTAAAGGGTTACGAATAAAAGTTATTACAATCCCAAAAGGATAACATCATAGGTTTAAAAGTTTTGCCGTTAATTACATTAATTATACATATAGTTAAACAGGAAACAAAAGCTGTCTAACTATGCTACCTCAACAATGGCGGCTAGCATCTCAGCGGGTAGTCCGGTAGGTCGGGTAACCTGCTTGCGCCGAGTGCGCCTGACGCGAGCCATCTGTCCTAGCTGTTGTTGTTGTGACATAATGTAAACAAGGCAAGGGTGAGCGAAAGCCCACCAACAATAATATATAACTGAACGATAATTTAAAATAGTTCAAAGCTATCTTTCAAACCATATGCCATGCATTTACGGAAATGATGCCCGTATAATATGAACGATGAAGTTACAAGGTAACTGAAAGTATTTGTTTGTAGAAATATCTGCTACATCAAAGTAAGCGAGATATTCTTATTGTTATTAAGAAGAGGAACTTGCATGAAAAGGTTGCAATTCCAGTTATGAACACTTTTCCAACTCTGCCAACAGTAATCATGTTGCAGGAAATAAATAAATTTGGATGATGAACCAATGATGGAGTATTCACCGCGCCCGCTGTTCCAATCTTGATGATCAGTCGAGATCGTACAGCTCAATTTAGATTTACTACCGGTAGAAGGAAGAACTGACGGCTTTACTTGTATACCGCCTTACTAGCTCTCCCCGGCCAACGGTTGGACCAAAGGGGATGGACCGGCGCTACTCGGCCTCTTACACGACTCCTAGTTCAAATAGAATTCATGATTCTGAATGTAACGTTCGTCCCCCTTTCCCTAAGTATAATACTTGTTGATAGGACTCCACAAAGTAGTCGTATCTAGTTGGAAAGGAAAATTTACCAATAACTCCCAAGCTATTACTTGGTAACGGATATCAACTTGTTCCAGTAATCTTACCCCTCGAAAGATGAGAAGGTAAGAAACGACTTAATAAGTCAACAACACCCGAGTTGTGAGTGAAGGGAATACTTTATGACCGGGAAGTCGACAAGATAAATAACATTTTTCAAGTAAGGTTCCCTTATTATTAAGGAGATAGACTCAAAGAAGAATGATGTCTAAGAACCTTTCTTGATATAAGATTAATAATAATATGACTCTGAGATATTTTCTGTAATAATCGAAGAAGATAAACCTTATCGAGGTTATTCTAAGTATGGAATAAATATTCAGAGAATATTTATTGAATTAAAATATTTTACAGATTATTTAGGAATATGAAAGAATATCTTATATCAGAGTATTTCCCAAATAATTCTTGAAGAAATATCGAGAGAATATTTATTGCATAATTAAATAATCAAATGAATATTCAAAATAATATTCATTACTTAATAAGTTTTGAAAGGAATATTTAAAATATTTAAAATAATATTCGATGATTAAATAGAACCCTGGATGAATATTCAAAATAATATTCATAATTAATTAGGAATTTAAATGAATATTGATAAAGTAATATTCATTTAATGAATAATATTCTAAATGAATATCAAGTAATATTAATTTAGTAATCCAAGCTTTAAAGGAATATTTGATATAATATTCGATAAATAAATCAAGCTTCAGATGAATGTTGAAGATAATATTCATCAAGTACTTAATATCTTAAATGAATTTTCAAAAGTAATATTTATTTAATGAAATAATATTCTAAATGAATATCCAAATAATATTCATTTAGTAGTCTCATCTTTAGAAGAATATTCGAAATAATAATCGATAATCCATTCGACTCTGAATGAATATTGAGAAATATTATTCGTTGAATAGTTACATTCAAATAATTATTTGAAGTAAGGATCGTTAAAATAACTAGTCTCGAACGAATATTCAAATAATATTCGTCGCCCGAATAATGGAAAATATTTACTTAAATATTTTCCTCCGAGGTAATCTTGATATATCAAGAAATATTGACTCCCGGTCTATAATGATGAATAAGATGTATACGCCCTTCTATGAGGGTCTTACAATAACCGGCTTATAACTGTTACGATAGCTATCTAATTTATAAGCCAATAACAATCAGGGAACAAGCATAATGATATAACTTGAAAGCAGGCATGCATGCTATGGCATATGTATATCAGAAAACATATATATATATATATATATATATATATATATATATATATATATTTATTCAATCACAACAACAGCATAAAAGAAGGGAATTGAAACTTGCCTGGTAGTCGAGTACGGTAAGGGGTAGTGGTAGCGGGTCCCAGTTCAGCTTGGTGATCTATAAATAGCCAAGGCATTCGGGATTAATCACTTAACATATTAAAAGTTAAGTTATACTTAAATCGAAACACGTTCTCGAGTTATCTCATTATACCCCTTTTAGTGGATTACTTTTTATCACTGATCCGACCCGACATTCGTTCGTCAATATGACATGTCATTGTACTCATACTTGGGACATACTTAAGTCATATGAGTTCTAAGGTTAATCGTTACGAACCAATATTATACTCCGAGTTTTATCGCCCGTTTTCTAAGTGTTTTACCGAAGTTATAAAAGAGTCGTCTTTTTAGGGGTTCGTTCGCGTTTAACCTCGACTCGAACATTTTTAATAAATCGAAAAATGCTCTTTTTGACATACGGTTTTCTTTCACACCTTCCTTCTTACCCCTAGTATTTATTTACCAAGATTCTCCATGACGTTACATAGTTTACGAGGGTTCAATTTCAGTTACGAACTTTCGTTTACGGATTCGAACTACTTTTAGTAATTTGGTCATAAATCCTAAACCGTAAGTCTGTTTCACGTGATCTTCATATCAAAACGAAGCTTAGAACATTACCTATCCTATCATGGCAGATAAGGTCTCTGGACAGTAGGGGTTCGACATGGAAAATGGCATACAAAACATGGTATTGTACAATCGGGCATTATAACGGTTGTAAATCGAATATCTACCAACTTCGAATCTTCCCATACACATAGTATCCAACCCAAACAACATATACATGACTTATATACATGAAATGAGGCCAAGCAATGCCTTTCCGTTCATCTAGCTATTTACATCATTTATCCAAGATCCATACATAATCATGCTTATAATCTTAACATAACCATAACTAAGCTATATCTATCATAAACATACTTAAATCTCAAACAAGGGTTAGGGTTTCAAGAGCTTTATACCTTCCTTAGATAGTGATATAGCCTTACTAAGCCTTGTATGGTCCTTAGGAGTGATTATGCTTGCTAGATCAACCATGAAAAATCAAGAAAACAAAGTTAGTACATGATGAACACTATTCACCCTCCTCTTGTTTGATTTTTTTTGAAAATGGAAACAAAGGAGTTTGGTGCCAAGATTTTGAGGAGATAAGTTTTATGAAATATAAGTCTCACCTTAAAAATTTCAAGAACAAACAATGGTGGGAAGGTTGAGTTTGGATTTTGAATTAGGGTATGGCCGAATGGAATGGAAATGGTGGGGAGAGAGTTGCTTGGTTTCTTTTGATTTTTGTGTTTTAATCTCATCCACTCTCATCCACTTACAACATAATATCTTGTAAAAGTCACTTTATTAAAGTGATGAGGTGTTGGATGATGAAATGGCAAGACAAGTGTTGGTTTTATGGTAGTTTAGAGCTTAACTAGGTAGTTACTTTGCTAAGCACTTAGTTCTTCCTCTAAGGTGCTAGTTCCTTGCTTCTAGTTTAGTTACTAGATATTTATACTAGTAGCTTGCACAAGACTCTTGCTCCCTCTGCTTGTTTCTGTGTCCGGTTATTACCCGTTTCGATTGATCGTTCGTGGGAATATTTCACGGATTTCTAATTAGGGTTTACCGGGAATCCTCTTTAATATTAATACTTTCATTCTCCATCTTTCATTCTAACTTTCCAATTTATATTCCTTAAATCCATTCGTTAAATACTTAAGGCTATCAGTGTCCAGGGAACTCTCGGAGAAAATAAAAGTGCGGTTTTTCAGAATCCGACAGCTTTTACATACACTTATTTTCCCCCTGGATCACTAATACGAACTCGGAAATCCGTTCCGAATACTTCTATATAGTGGCGTCTCATATTATTATATACTCCCACCAAAACACTATTCATTCTGTATTCTTTACTTGTTCTCTTAGGGTTGTATAATTGTCCGTATTCTCTTTCGATCGTTCCTTAACCTTTTTACGGAACTACTGGATTAATCGTTATCGATCTGGATGACATGAGAGTATTCTCTTGCTTGAAGTTGCCATATCTTATTCCCTTAGAAGATAGATTATTCTTACCTATGTTGTCACCCTTTAGCATTCTTCAAGACATAAACATAATAAAGTCGAATTCCATTCATTCTTTCCCAAATATCAATTATTACATTGTAGCCGTATCCACTATTCATTCTTACATCCTTAAATACATAAAAGTTTTAATTCCACCCAAAATCTGGGTTCTAACAGTCTCCCCTCCTTAAAAGGATTCCGTCCCGGAATCAGTTTGAAAACAAGTGGGGGTACTTCTCTTGCATTGCGCTTTCAAGTTCCCAGGTGGATTCTTCTACATTGTGGTTCTGCCACAAAACTCTGACTAGCTGAATGACTGTAAGAACCCAGGTTTTTGTAATATTTCTAAAATGATCATAAACAATGATCGGTGGAAGCCATGTAAAATTTTTAAGATCATATTATATGAATGAAGAAGTATTTATACTTTTATGAATAAAGTATCGTTGTACAAAGAAGAAAGGGAATGCAGAAACCGTCAAATTACGTAGATTTTCACTTTTATTAAATATTGGTATAAATATGGGATATTGAGGTTAAGAAAATCTCTAAGCTAAGTTAAACACCAAGGCAAGGAATTATGGAATTTATTAGAAGAATTTTAATGACAAATGTTCAAGAACGATGAAAGAAATTTCTACACGACGAAACGTTTTTACAAGAAAATCTCCAAACTTGCATATGGAATTAAATGGTAAGCATTGGTTGATTATTAAGGTGAGTAATATACATGCAAGTACCATGCAATATGCCATGCAAGTGCCATGCAAAATAATTAGTTTTAAATCAAACTAATTATTTCAAATTCAATCAAATTAGAGTGAATAGTAAAGGGGACAAACTTTCTTGATTTAGGGAGACAAATTGGAAAGTGGGTGTCCTACACTTTTACCATGGTATGGCTGCATCCTTGAGTGTAATTTAACTTCATAATTCAGTTGCTAATCACACCCAAGCATCCAAGAAAAACAAGAAACTCTCTCTCCCATTTTCAAGCAATTCCCGACCAAACTCTATAGGGGTGTCTTTCCTATTTTTTTCACCCACTTCCCCTCATCAGAAAATTATGAAAAAAATTCCAGTTCTTCTATACATCAATACGGAGCTGCGGATTTAATTTCGTAATTTTTCAAGGTCGTTTGATTGGTCAAATAAATTCGACAAGTTGCTGCTGCTCTTCCACTTTTCTGGATACTTTCCAAGATAGCCAAGAAAAATGAATTTTGTCTCCAAGCTCTACTCGTCCTAAAATCATCAAAATATTTCTGGGATTACTTCATGATATATCCAGGGTGAGGATTTAATTTCATGATTTTACACTAAGTATAGCTTGCTCAAATAAAATTAAGAAGTTCTTGAGTAAAGAATAACTTCTTATGAACCTTTGTTTAGATCTTGAAGTTTGAGGGTTATAATAGCTTGTGGACTTGATCTCAAGCCTTGTTAAGCTTGGTTAAGGTTGTTAAGACTCCAAGGAAGGTAAAATACTCACACCCACCTTAAACTTCATGAGTTATAAGTTGATTTGAAAGATTGATGCAAGTATGTACATGTTTAAGGGGTTTGTGATGTTTTAACATTTATAAGTATGGGTAAATTTTGAGTAGTAATAAATGGATATTACCACTGGCATTATAGACCCTTGATGATGTTTATATGATCTTGATGGTGTGTGGTTGAATTAAGTGGTTAGATGGAGTTCATGGATATTGGTAAGATTTGATTTATAGTCGTTATAATGCCAAAATTTTGTTAAACCACTTGTGCAGAATCACCCGAATTATATGAGTGTTGTTTTTGGGCAAAATTTCTTGGAAACCTGTAGATCTGACCTTGTAGAGTAATTGAGAGTTTGAATCTCCTAAAAAGGATTTACGGTCTATGAGTTATGCTTGTTTTAGTGAAACCGGTTAAAACGGATGAATCGTTAAGATGGACTGACTTTACAAAGCCAAACGAGCCCTTTAAAATTGGTCTGTTATTATGAAATTTTTACAGTAGCTAGGTGGTATGTCCAGGAAGTTCTCTGCAAAATTTGAGCTTAACAGGGTAAATGGTCGATTTTATAAAAATTCGGGAGCGAAGGTTGTTCAAAGCAAATCGCCATTAGAATAAAAACTTGGAAAGTAAAATGGAGATTTGGTTAAGTGAAATGGTCTTGAAAAATGGAATTAATATGTAATGCATGTTATAGGGAGTATTTGACCTATGCGAATATGTTAAGGAGGTGAAGAGTTATTTGGTTCGTTATCACGTTTTACGAGTCGAGTACTCGTAAAGAGTCGATAATTCAAGCTTAGAATTAACGATGCCTTTATGCTTATGTTATAGATTATCGGACCATCCCTCGCACCCCGACTACTCCGAGATTTCAAGGCAAGTTTTCGAAACTTGTACTTCATGTATTTTCAAACTGTTGTTGTTGTGGTATAACTGTTATGAACTGTTTTAAAATTATTTTTGCGAATCAGCATGAAATATATGGTTTATTTATGTTGATTTATAAACCTGTTTAGCAAGTACGTATGCATGAATACATATATACATGTATGCGATGATGTGTTAAAAGTTCCAAGTAGGGTATGAGAACATCCTTTCTTAGTAGGGGAGTCGGAGATATTTCGTCCGGATAAGGACATAAAAACCCGGAAGTCTCCGGAGATGATATATGACTTATATTTAGTTTTAAAAATAATCCAATAAATATAAATTGGATATTTTTGGATTAAAAATTCCTTTGATGATATTAATAAATATTATTTGAATATTTATTAATAAGTTGAATATGATTTTCAATTGAGGATTGTGAGTAAATATTTATTTAATAAATATTATTTAAATATTTATTGAATATTCTAAGCTTATCATTTATTTAATAAATATTATTTGAATATTTATTAAATATTCCAGGATGATTTACAAATCATATTATTTATTTCAAAATTATTTAAAACTTTAAAAAAATTATTTTAAATATTTTCTGATCGTCGAAAAAGTATTTAAAAATGGATCGGGTTCCCATTTCTTCACTGACTACAGCTTCATTCATCGAAAAGTATCGCTATCTCGCTCAAACTTATCAAAACTCGGGAACCCAAGGTTTTGGGAGCTAGTATTAATTATTTTCTCCCTTCGCTACCAATAAGAAATGCACCCTACCTAGTAAGGAGGGGCACAGGTTTGACTAAACACTCAAAAACTCTGACCAACTCCCAAATGATGTTTGATGATGCGATTCTTAGTAATCAAAATCCGTTGACTAAAGTCAATCCACACATCAGAGTTACTTCCTCAATTACTCATGGAAGTAAAGTTAGTAATGATTATCAAACCAGTTGTCAAGCTTTGTGCTTGGGGGAAACTGAATTAAATTCTGTTCCTACGATGCATAGAATTCTCTCAGGGATTGGAGGAAGAGGGGACATCGCCTTCAGGCGTAGTCCAAATATTAAGGCCCATATGCGGTCAGAGTGCGACCCGATAAGGGAACGTCGTCCTTCTACTAGTAGAGAAGCAGAGGCACGATATATTGGCTGATCACCAGATATCGTGGAAGAGGCTCCAGCATAATCCCATTCTTCCAATTGGAATTGTACTGTAACACTGTAATGAAAGCCTAGATGCTCAATTACCGATAGTGTTAACAGAATGATGAACTATTCAAAGTACCTCAGAAATTCTTCGTTATATTTCTGGATAAAGAATGAAAAATGTTTAATGATGGTACAATATCAGTATACAATATGGCATATGGTTTATGTTAACAAAAGTACTTTGAAAACTATTATTATATGGCTGAGCTGTATTGCTCACTCTTGCTTTTCTTTCATATATACCACCACACAACAACAGATACTCATGGCAAGAATAAGGCAGACCCTCCGCAAAAGCGTCCTAACCGGTCAGCAGTTTAGGAGATTGTTTACGAGGCAGGTGCCAGGGCAGCACCCAGTAGCATTACCACAGGTGAGCAGACTAAGTTGGATAGGTTTACAGCTTAGGTTGGTTAGATTTATTTACAAGAATGACTTGTGTAAGTTTCTGAAAACCAAACCTCTTTTTGGACGTAAGTGCCACCTTAGATGGTAATTCCTTTTTAAGTGGAACTTTTCAGATTATGACAATTTGGGTTTGTAATAACTATTTCAAGATGGTTGCAATAACTTAGTAACGTTTTAAATTTCGTCTCTGAGCCTATAATCTGTAAATGTTATGTTTGATTGAGGGGTCACAGCATGCTAAAATGAAGGTTGAGAGTAATGTTTATTAAAGTGGGAATTAAGGATATAGTGACAGCCTGGATCTCCGACCCCGGATCTAGGGGTGTTACAATGACCTTGTTTCGGAGCACTTGTTCTTTCCGGTTTATGATTTCCACAGGTTGCTCCACATAGGTCAGGTCTGGTTGCATGTCCACTTGCTCATACTCTACAATATGCTTAGCATCCGGATTATACTTCCTCAGCATCGAAACATGGAACACATTTTGCACCTGCTGTAGATTCGGGGGCAATGCGAGCTCATAAGCTAGTTCCCCAATCCGTCTCAAGATCTCAAATGGTCCAATGTATCTGGGACTTAGCTTTCCTTTCTTCCCAAATCTCATTAAACCTTTCCAAGGTGACACTTTCAAGAACACTAGGTCCCCTACTTCGTATTCCTTGCCTTTTCGAGCTAAGTCGGCATATTTCTTTTGTCGATCCTGGGCTTCTACCAACCGTCCCCTGATTAGATCTACTGCATCTTTAGTTCGTTGGACCACTTCGGGCCCGAGCATCTTTCGCTCTCCAACTTCATCCCAATACAAGGGAGATCGACATTTTCTTCCATAAAGGGCCTCATAAGGTGGCATCCCAATGCTTGAATGATAACTGTTATTGTAGGAGAACTCAATCAATGGCAAGTGATCATCCCAATTTCCCTTGAAGTCTATCGCGCAGACTCTCAACATATCCTCTAGCGTTTGGATGGTCCTTTCACTTTGCCCATCTGTCTGGGGGTGGTAGGCTGTGCTCATGTTTAGCCGGGTCCCTACACATTCTTGAAAACTTCTCCAAAACCTGGAGTTAAATCTAGGATCTCGATCGGATACTATTGCGACTGGGACTCCATGTCGCGCCACTATCTCTTTTAAGTAGATGTCCACTAGTCTGTCGACCGTGTACCTTTCGTTGATTGGAAGAAAGTGAGCCGATTTCGTCAGTCGATCTACAATTACCCATATGGCGTCATGATTAGCCTTGGTCCTTGGTAAACCTACTACGAAATCCATGGCTATATGTTCCCATTTCCATTCTGGAATCTCTAAGGGATGTAGAAGTCCGCTGGGTTTCTGGTTCTCTGCCTTCACTCGTTGGCAGGTCAAGCATCTGCTTACCCACTCTGCTACATCCTTTTTCATATTGGGCCACCAGTAATACTCCTTCAAATCCCTATACATTTTGGTGCTACCGGGGTGCACTGAGTATCTTGAGTTGTGTGCCTCATTTAAAATCTCATTCTTGAGTTCCGGAACATTTGGGATCCATATTCTGTATGTGTACCTCATGATCCCTTCCTTGTCTCTTTCGCACTTAATTTCCTCCCCGGTCATTAGCTCTTCTGTGGAGTTCTTTTCTTCCTCCATCATCCGTTCCTGGCACAGTCTAATCTTTTCTAGCAATGGAGGTTGGATTCTAATTTCCATCAACTTTTCTTGGCCCTCTCCAGGTAACTTAACCTCGATTTCCAACTTCTCAAAATTTTTCACTAGCTCTTTCTCTGAAGTTATCATCTTGAGCTTCTCTTTCCTACTAAGGGCGTCAGCCACCACATTGGCTTTGCCGGGTGATAGCGAATTTCACAGTCGTAATCCTTGATTAACTCTAACCATCTCCTCTGGCGTATGTTAAGCTCTTTCTGAGTGAAAATGTATTTGAGGCTCTTATGGTCTGTGTAAATCTCGCATTTTTTCCCATACAGGTAGTGTCTCCAAATCTTTAAAGCGAAGACTATGGCTGCTAGTTCTAGATCATGCGTGGGATATCTGACTTCATAATCCTTCAATTGCCTAGACGCATACGCTATTACCTTGCCGTGCTGCATAAGCATGCATCCCAGTCCTTTATGTGAAGCATCACTGTAAATCACGAAATCTCCTTTTCCATCAGGTAATGCCAGCACTGGGGCTGTCACCAGCCTCTTCTTTAACTCTTGGAAACTTTTCTCGCATTTCTCAGTCCATTCAAATTTCTCGGTTTTACGGGTAAGTCGAGTTAATGGAGCTGCGATTTTCGCAAAGTCTTGGACAAATCTCCTGTAATATCCGGCCAGTCCAATGAAACTCCTCACCTCGGTTGGAGTAGTTGGCCGTTCCCAGTTTGAAACTGCTTCTATCTTGGAGGGGTCAACCAACACTCCTTCTCTATTGATCACGTGCCCTAAGAATTGTACCTCATTTTTCCAAAACACACACTTGGAGAACTTGGCATATAACTGCTCCTTCCTGAGTATTTCTAAGGTTATCCTTAAATGTTCAGCGTGTTCTGCCTCTGTCTTTGAGTAGATGAGAATATCATCAATGAAAACTATCACGAATTTGTCTAAATATTCCTTGAACACTCTATTCATTAGGTCCATGAAGGCTGCTGGGGCGTTGGTCAATCCAAATGACATAACTAAGAACTCATAATGTCCATATCTGGTGCGGAATGCAGTCTTCGGGATATCTTCAGGTTTGATCTTCAGTTGGTGATATCCCGTTCTCAAATCAATCTTAGAGAAGTATTCAGCTCCTCTTAGCTGGTCAAACAAATCGTCTATCCTGGGCAATGGATACTTATTCTTTATGGTTAGCTTGTTCAATTCTCTGTAGTCGATGCATAACCTCATACTTCCATCCTTTTTCTTAACAAACAACACTGGTGCGCCCCAAGGCGACACACTGGGCCTTATCATGCCCTTATCCAACAATTCCTGTAATTGTTCAGCTAGCTCCTTCATTTCTACTGGGGCTAGTCGGTACGGGGCCTTCGAAACCGGCGCCGTCCCCGGGGCTAATTCAATGGCAAACTCAATTACCCTATCAGGTGGTAGTCCGGGAAGATCTTGTGGGAACACGTCCTCGAACTCATTAACTACCAGAATGTCTTGCAATCTTGGCACTTCCTTCTGAGTATCTATAACATAGGCTAAATAAGCCTCGTTCCCTTTTCGTAACAATCTCTTGGTTTGCGCCATGGTCAGGATTTTCTGGGTCTGTCGCATCCCCTTAAACACTATTTCTTTCTTCCCTGGGGTTTTCAACTTAACCTTTTTCCCTTTACAATCTATCCGCGCATCATTGCGAGACAACCAATCCATACCCAAAATGACATCGAATTCCCCTAGCTTAAAAGGAATTAAATCGACATAGAAGGATCGTCCTCCTATTTCTAGCTTACAATCGGGGTGAATTTGATTAACCGGTACGATTTCCTGATTAGCTATTTCTACTAGTAAGGAATCTCTTAGTGGCTGGGTTTTAAGTTTCAACTTATGCGCAAAATCTCTAGATATAAAAGACTTAGTTGCTCATGAATCAAATAAGACATTTGCACTGACTGAATTGAGAGAAAAAGTACCTGCTATCACATCTGTGTCCCTCACGGCATCTTGTACTGACATATTAAAAGTCCTAGCAGTTGGTGGCCTATTTGAGGCAACCTTGCTTGCTCCTGATGCTGCTGGTTTTCTCTTTGGGCAATCCTTCCCCATGTGCCCTCGCTGTCCACACTGGAAACAGGTTGTGCTGTTAGGGATGACCGTGGTGCAAGAGGTAGCATAATGCCCAGCTCGCCCACACTTATAACAGTTTATCTGCTTCAGGTTGCACACCCCGGAGTGCCTCTTCCCACAAGTAGCACACAATGGCAATGGAGGTCGAGAAGGGTTGGAACGGGACATTCCTGATTGATGGCCGCCCTGGCTCACACTTACACTCGCAGATGGTTTAAACCCTACATTCCTCCCTGGTAGGGAAACCGCTCCTCGATTAAACTTGGTTGGGGGTTTTCCTCCAACGGATCTTCCGCCCATACTAACATGCTTTCTCTTTATCCCCCTTTCTCTCTCTCTCTCTGCATCTGATCACTACCAGCCTCCACAATGGTTGCCTTCTGCACCAAGGTGGCATAATCTGTAATCTCTAAAACCGCCACCCTATTCTAGATCCACTGCTTCAGCCCTTGTTGAAACCTGTTAGCTTTCTTCTCTTCTGTGTCTACAAACTCTGGCACAAATCTCGATAGCTCAGTAAATTTTGCCTCATAGTCAGCCACTGACATATTGTTCTGTTTCAGTTCCAAGAACTTAAGTTCCATCTGGGTTTTCATGAACTTCGGGAAGTACTTCTCCAGGAATAATTGTTTGAACCTTTCCCAGGCTATGACAGCATCAGTCTCCATGTTCTTCTTGGCTTCCCACCAATAATTGGCCTCTCCCTTTAGTAGGTAAGTAGCAAAAACAGTCTTCTGAGCCTCATTGATACTCAGAATCTCAAAAGATTTTTCCATTTCCTTGATCCAGGCCCTCGCCTCAACGGGATCAACCGATCCGTGGAACTCTGGGGGCTTAGGGGACTTAAAGGCCCTAAAGGAATTTGCCACTGAAGTGTTGTTGCCTGGTGGTGGTTGGGGGTATTGATTCAAGTTCTGCCTAAGTAGATCCATAAACTGGCCCATGGGGTTTCCACCCTGGTTCTCCCCTTCCTGTTCTACTTCAGTTTCTCCACCCTCGATTTCCCCCTCAAATTCTTCAGAGTACAGGGGTTCATCCTCTGCTCCATACTGGGAATCTTCTTGCTCATTATAATCCTGATCTTGTTCTTCACTACTTTCATGGTTTTCCTCGTGTTGGTTGTGACTCTCTTGGTCAGTAGATTCTCGGGGGTTAGCCCTAGTGCCCATTCGTCTTGGAGGCATTTTACTGAAAATTTGGAAAATTATACATTAGGTTCACTTACCTGTTTTAAAGGATTTTTCCTTGCATAATTCTTTACATGATTGGGTTTAAAATCCCACAGTTTTATATCTCATGGCAACTTAATCAAAAAGTAATACATATGCTAATAAACTCGTGATCACATCCCAACAAAATTGTAATGACTGAAAGGGAAACAAATATATACCAGGTACCGAAAAGGTACAACATCCGAGTTACAACGATAGTTTAAAGTACAGCCATCCTAACAACAACAACAAGTCAAAAGTGAAATACACTATCTATCTGTCTAGTCTGCAAAAAGGGAAAACAAGTACAAGAAAACCATCCCTACAAAAGCCGGCACTACTATGTCCGTACATGACTAGACAACTAGACCACTGCATCACTACATCTGAAATCAGCCGCCACGACGAAACATCCTCCGAACCCTCCCCATGGCGATGCGGAAAACCTCCTCAGCCTCTGCTCTGTCTACCCTACCATGCCCATCAGTAGCCAACTGCCGCACCCTCACCCAAGCCCTCAGCTCGATGCGGGTCACAGCCCTATACCCAACCCTGTCACTGATAGTCCTCCTGCCCTGCAACCTCATCCAGGCGGCTCTCTCTGCTGCTAACTCACTCCTAGACTCTGCCAACCTGGCATCTGCCACAGACAACTCTCTATAAAGCCCGTTCACAATCAAGTTGTGAACACATACTGGGACTCCTTTTATCGGGGCATGAGGTGGGGTGGATGGCTCAGCTGGAGCGGCAGTCTCTGTCTGCTGGGGCTCTGGGGTAAGCTCCTCAAACTCGTCGGGGTACGGGCTCACAGGTTGTGGTGGTGGGGTAGGGGCTCTCTCAACAGGGAGGAGGGGCACAAAAATTCCAGAACTCCCTACAGCACCAACTACTGGCTCATCTATTTCTAACTCAACACCCTCATCTACCGGCACCACCTGATCCGTGGTCATGTCAGTGTCATCTCCCAAAGTCCTGATCTCAGACACAACCCAATAATCATCATCCTCAACCACTAACTCAGCATCCTGTCCTGTCTGGATCCCCTCCGGGTCCTCCTCCCCCTCAGTCTCAACAACATCTGTGTCAGCATCAACCTGGACCTCCTCAGGGTCCTCCTCCTCAGACTCGATCACATCAGTATCAGCATCAACCTGGACCTCCTTAGCGTCCTCCTCCTCAAGCTCAGTATCCTCCTCAGGCAAGTGCTCATAGTACGGGTCCCTAGTCCGGAACATGTCCTCATCATGCTGTCTCGCAGCTGCCTCTTGGGTCGACATGTCGCTCGCCTACACAAGACGAACTATGTTACTATCATGATACTTAAAAAGTTCCCGTAAGGGTTTTAGGTGAACCTGGCAAGGGTTCTTATTATATTATTGAATTTATTATTATATAACGTCGTATCATCTCTTGGGATATATAACTCTCGCTCTGATACCATCTCTGTAACACCCCCAGATCCGGGGTCAGGGATCTGGTGGTTACGGTCTTACATCCATTCATAATACTTGACTTGAGTCCACAATAAATAAATCACATGCTGTGACCCCACAATAATTACCACTCACACACACAACAGTTATAGTCCCAGAGATGAAATTGAAATAAGTCTTACATTAAAGGGTTACGAATAAAAGTTATTACAATCCCAAAAGGATAACATCATAGGTTTAAAAGTTTTGCTGTTAATTACATTATTATACATATACTTAAACAGGAAACAAAAGCTGTCTAACTATGCTACCTCAGCAATGGCGGCTAGCATCTCAGCGGGTAGTCCGGTGGGTCGGGTAACCTGCTTGCGCCGAGTGCGCCTGACGCGAGCCATCTGTCCTAGCTGTTGTTGTGACATAATGTAAACAAAGCAAGGGTGAGCGAAAGCCCACCAACAATAATATATAACTGAACGATAATTTAAAACAGTTCAAAGCTATCTTTCAAACCATATGCCATGCATTTACGGAAATGATGCCCGTATAATATGAACGATGAAGTTACAAGGTAACTGAAAGTATTTGTTTGTAGAAATATCAGCTACATCAAAGTAAGCGAGATATTCTTATTGTTATTAATAAGAGGAACTTGCATGAAAAGGTTGCAATTCCAGTTATGAACACTTTTCCAACTCTACCAACAGTAATCATGTTGCAGGAAATAAATAAATTTGGATGATGAACCAATGATGGAGTATTCACCGCGCCCGCTGTTCCAATCTTGATGATCAGTCGAGATCGTACAGCTCAATTTAGATTTACTACCGGTAGAAGGAAGAACTGACGGCTTTACTTGTATACCGCCTTACTAGCTCTCCCCGGCCAACGGTTGGGCCAAAGGGGATGGACCGGCGCTACTCGGCCTCTTACACGACTCCTAGTTCAAATAGAATTCATGATTCTGAATGTAACGTTCGTCCCCCTTTCCCTAAGTATAATACTTGTTGATAGGACTCCACAAAGTAGTCGTATCTAGTTGGAAAGGAAAATTTACCAATAACTCCCAAGCTATTACTTGGTAACGGATATCAACTTGTTCCAGTAATCTTACCCCTTGAAAGATGAGAAGGTAAGCAACGACTTAATAAGTCAACAGCACCCGAGTTGCGAGTGAAGGGAATACTTTATGACCGGGAAGTCGACAAGATAAATAACATTTTTCAAGTAAGGTTCCCTTATTATTAAGGAGATAGACTCAAAGAAGAATGATGTCTGAGAACCTTTCTTGATATAAGATTAATAATAATATGACTCTGAGATATTTTCTGTAATAATCGAAGAAGATAAACCTTATCGAGGTTATTCTAAGTATGGAATAAATATTCAGAGAATATTTATTGAATTAAAATATTTTACAGATTATTTAGGAATATGAAAGAATATCTTATATCAGAGTATTTCCCAAATAATTCTTGAAGAAATATCGAGAGAATATTTATTGCATAATTAAATAATCAAATGAATATTCAAAATAATATTCATTACTTAATAAGTCCTGAAAGGAATATTTAAAATATTTAAAATAATATTCGATGATTAAATAGAACCCTGGATGAATATTCATAATAATATTCATAATTAATTAGGAATTTAAATGAATATTGATAAAGTAATATTCATTTAATGAATAATATTCTAAATGAATATCAAGTAATATTCATTTAGTAATCCAAGCTTTAAAGGAATATTTGATATAATATTCGATAAATAAATCAAGCTTCAGATGAATGTTGAAGATAATATTCATCAAGTACTTAATATCTTAAATGAATTTTCAAAAGTAATATTTATTTAATGAAATAATATTCTAAATGAATATCCAAATAATATTCATTTAGTAGTCTCATCTTTAGAAGAATATTCGAAATAATAATCGATAATCCATTCGACTCTGAATGAATATTGAGAAATATTATTCGTTGAATAGTTACATTCAAATAATTATTTGAAGTAAGGATCGTTAAAATAACTAGTCTCGAACGAATATTCAAATAATATTCGTCGCCCGAATAATGGAAAATATTTACTTAAATATTTTTCTCCGAGGTAATCTTGATATATCAAGAAATATTGACTCCCGGTCTATAATGATGAATAAGATGTATACGCCCTTCTATGAGGGTCTTACAATAACCGGCTTATAACTGTTACGATAGCTATCTAATTTATAAGCCAATAACAATCAGGGAACAAGCATAATGATATAACTTGAAAGCAGGCATGCATGCTATGGCATATGTATATCAGAAAACATATATATATATATATATATATATATATATTTATTTATTTATTTATTCAATCACAACAACAGCCTAAAAGAAGGGAATTGAAACTTGCCTGATAGTCGAGTACGGTAAGGGGTAGTGGTAGCGGGTCCCGGTTCAGCTTGGTGATCTATAAATAGCCAAGGCATTCGGGATTAATCACTTAACATATTAAAAGTTAAGTTATACTTAAATCGAAACACGTTCTCGAGTTATCTCGTTATACCCCTTTTAGTGGATTACTTTTTATCACTGATCCGACCCGACATTCGTTCGTCAATACGACATGTCATTGTACTCATACTTGGGACATACTTAAGTCATATGAGTTCTAAGGTTGATCGTTACGAACCAATATTATACTCCGAGTTTTATCGCCCGTTTTCTAAGTGTTTTACCGAAGTTATAAAAGAGTCGTCTTTTTAGGGGTTCGTTCGCGTTTAACCTCGACTCGAACATTTTTAATAAATCGAAAAATGCTCTTTTTGACATACGGTTTTCTTTCACACCTTCCTTCTTACCCCTAGTATTTATTTACCAAGATTCGCCATGACGTTACATAGTTTACGAGGGTTCAATTTCAGTTACGAACTTTCGTTTACGGATTCGAACTACTTTTAGTAATTTGGTCATAAATCCTAAACCGTAAGTCTGTTTCACGTGATCTTTATATCAAAACGAATCTTAGAACATTACCTATCCTATCATGGCAGATAAGGTCTCTGGACAGTAGGGGTTCGACATGGAAAATGTCATACAAAACATGGTATTGTAAAATCGGGCATTATAACGGCTGTAAATCGAATATCTACCAACTTCGAATCTTCCCATACACATAGTATCCAACCCAAACAACATATACATGACTTATATACATGAACTGAGGCCAAGAAATGCCTTTCCGTTCATCTAGCTATTTACATCATTTATCCAAGATCCATACATAATCATGCTTATAATCTTAACATAACCATAACTAAGCTATATCTATCATAAACATACTTAAATCTCAAACAAGGGTTAGGGTTTCAAGAGCTTTATACCTTCCTTAGATAGTGATATAGCCTTACTAAGCCTTGTATGGTCCTTAGGAGTGATTATGCTTGCTAGATCAACCATGAAAAATCAAAAAAACAAAGTTAGTACATGATGAACACTATTCACCCTCCTCTTGTTTGATTTTTTTTGAAAATGGAAACAAAGGAGTTTGGTGCCAAGATTTTGAGGAGATAAGTTTTATGAAATATAAGTCTCACCTTAAAAATTTTAAGAACAAACAATGGTGGGAAGGTTGAGTTTGGATTTTGAATTAGGGTATGGTCGAATGGAATGGAAATGGGGGGGAGAGAGTTGCTTGGTTTCTTTTGATTTTTGTGTTTTAATCTCATCCACTCTCATCCACTTACAACATAATATCTTGTAAAAGTCACTTTATTAAAGTGATGAGGTGTTGGATGATGAAATGGCAAGACAAGTGTTGGTTTTATGGTGGTTTAGAGCTTAACTAGGTAGTTACTTTGCTAAGCACTTAGTTCTTCCTCTAAGGTGCTAGTTCCTTGCTTCTAGTTTAGTTACTAGATATTTATACTAGTAGATTGCACAAGACTCTTGCTCCCTCTGCTTGTTTCTGTGTCCGGTTATTACCCGTTTCGATTGATCGTTCGTGGGAATATTTCACGGATTTCTAATTAGGGTTTACCGGGAATCCTCTTTAATATTAATACTTTCATTCTCCATCTTTCATTCTAACTTTCCAATTTATATTCCTTAAATCCATTCGTTAAATACTTAAGGCTATCAGTGTCCAGGGAACTCTCGGAGAAAATAAAAGTGCGGTTTTTCAGAATCCGACACCTTTTACATACACTTATTTTCCCCCTAGATCACTAATACGAACTCGGAAATCCGTTCCGAATACTTCTATATAGTGTCGTCTCATATTATTATATACTCCCACCAAAACACTATTCATTCTGTATTCTTTACTTGTTCTCTTAGGGTTGTATAATTGTCCGTATTCTCTTTCGATCGTTCCTTAACCTTTTTACGGAACTACTGGATTAATCGTTATCGATCTGGATGACATGAGAGTATTCTCTTGCTTGAAGTTTCCATATCTTATTCCCTTAGAAGATAGATTATTCTTACCTATGTTGTCACCCTTTAGCATTCTTCAAGACATAAACATAATAAAGTCGAATTCCATTCATTCTTTCCCAAATATCAATTATTACATTGTAGCCGTATCCACTATTCATTCTTACATCCTTAAATACATAAAAGTTTTAATTCCACCCAAAATCTGGGTTCTTACATCAAAGGCTAACAAGAAAGGACCCAAGGAAGCTTGGGTACGAAAATCAACTTGATTTGTTTTTGAAATGTGTGCAGGGAAATAGAAGGAATCTATGGTACCTAGACAGTGGATGCTCTAGGCACATGACAGGAGATTCAACCCTGCTCACAGAGTTCAAGGAAAGAGCTGGCCCTAGAATTACCTTTGGAGATGACAGCAAAGGATATACTAAGGGATATGGCCTGATTTCAAAAGACAATGTCATCATTGAAGAAGTGGATTTAGTTGAAGGTTTGAAGCACAATTTGCTGAGTGTCAGTCAGATTTATGACAAAGACTATGAAGTAAAGTTCACAAAAGAAGTCTGTGTTGTTTCTGCCAAGGAAGATAACAATGTGGTATTGACAGGCTTTAGAAAAGGAAATGTTTACATAGCTGACTTCAATTCAGCATGCTCAGAATCCATTACTTGTCTCTTCAGCAAAGCAAGTAAGGATGAGAGTTGGCTATGGCATAAAAAGCTGTCACATTTGAATTTTAAAGTTATGAATGATTTGGTAAGAAAGGATCTTGCTAGAGGAATCCCTCAATTGGAGTTTGTCAGAGATGGACTGTGTGATGCCTGCCAATTAGGGAAACAAAAGAAATCATCCTTCAAAAGCAAGACAGGGTCATCCATTGTTAAGCCTCTTCAATTGTTGCATATGGACTTATTTGGTCCAGTAAATGTCATGTCTATTTCAAAGAAGAAATACTGTCTGGTGATTGTAGATGATTTTTCTAAGTTCACATGGACCTTCTTCCTGCACTCCAAGGATTGTGCAAGTGAAATCATCATCAATCACCTCAGAATACTAAACAATGGTTCTGAAGACAGAGTACAAAGAATCAGGAGTGACAATGGTACTGAATTCAAGAATTCCACAATGAAGATTTTCTGTGAAGAGAATGGAATTGTCCATGAGTTTTCTGCTGCCAGAACACCTCAACAAAATGGGGTTGTTGAATGGAAAAACAGAACTCTCATTGAAGCAGCCAGAACAATGTTAAGTGAATAAAGGTTACCAACATATTTCTGGGCTGAAGCTGTCAACACTGCATGCTTTACTCAGAATATTTCCTTGGTCAATCAAGCTAGAGGAATGACTCCTTATCAGTTGTTAACCAACAAGAAACCAACTTTAGCTTTCCTTCATGTTTTTGGATGTAAGTGTTTTGTGCTAAGGAATCATGGAGATAACTTGGGCAAATTTGAAGCAAAGGCAGATGAAGCTATTTTCGTTGGATATGCAGCAGGGAAAGCCTACAAGGTCTACAATCTAAGAACCAATATTGTTATGGAATCTGTACATGTTGTGTTTGATGATCAAAAGATTCTAGGCCTAAATGATAAAGGCTCCCATGAAAAGTTGGAATTTGAGAATGAAGGTGAAGGAAGAATGTACTATGATGATGATGAGGAAGATGTAGTTCATGACCACAGAGATCCACCAAGAATTGTTGTACCAACTAGAAGTGATGCTTACACTGGAAATGAAGCATCCGTTGACAGTCATTCTGGAGCATCCGTTGACAATATTAGAGATGCATCCGTTGACAGAGATTCTCAAGCATCCGTCGACAGGCAAAATGATGCATCCATTGACAGTCAACTTCATAATTCAACAAGGACAACAAACTCAGGGGGAGTTTCTCAAGGTCAAAATTCAATGCTAAATCAACATGATCATGCTCATGAAAATGAAGCAACCTCATCAAGATCAAACCTTCCACCTGCAAGAAAATGGACTAGAGATCATCCATTTGAGTTAATCATTGGTGAATCAAATTCAAGAGTCCAAACTATAAGGGCCACTCAAGCAGAATGTCTATACAGTAGCTTCCTGTCTCAAGAGGAACCTAAGAGAGTGGAAGATGCCCTTCTAGATCCAGATTGGGTCTTAGCAATGCAAGAAGAGCTAAACCAATTTGAAAGAAATAAAGTATGGAAACTTGTGCCCAAACCTGATGATAGAAGTGTCATAGGTACTAAATGGGTTCTCAAGAATAAGACAGATGAAAATGGCATAATTGTGAGGAATAAAGCTAGATTAGTGGCAAAAGGCTACTCTCAAGAAGAAGGAATAGATTTTGATGAAACTTTTGCTCCAGTGGCAAGACTTGAGGCAATAAGAATCTTTCTAGCCTATGCAGCACATGCCAATTTCAAAGTCTATCAGATGGATGTCAAAAGTGCCTTTCTAAATGGGGAACTGGAAGAAGAGGTCTATGTCCATCAATCTCCTGGCTTTGAGGATCCAGAATTTCCAGAATATGTATATCTTCTCATGAAAGCACTTTATGGTTTGAAGCAAGCACCAAGAGCCTGGTATGACACTTTATCTCAATTTCTTTTGGAGAACCACTCCACTAGAGGTACAGTAGATAAAACCTTATTTCATAGGAATATCAATGGCTCTTCAATACTTGTTCAAATCTATGTAGATGATATTATTTTTGGGTCTACTGATGAGAAGCTTTGCAAAAGGTTTGCCAAACTTATGCAAAGTAGGTATGAAATGAGCATGATGGGTGAATTAATTTACTTTCTTGGCCTACAAGTAAAGCAAGTTAATGAGGGCATTTTCATAAGCCAAACAAAATATATTTATGATCTCTTAAAGAAATTTGACTTAATGGATTGTACCTCTGCAAAAACACCTATGGCCACTGCAACTAAGCTTGAGTTGAATACTAAGGAAAAGTCTGTGGACATCTCAAGCTATAGAGGCATGGTAGGTTCACTTCTATACCTAACAGCTAGTAGACCTGATATAATGTTTTATACTTGTCTTTGTGCTAGATTTCAAGCTGACCCTAGAGAGTCTCACTTAATAGCTATTAAAAGAATTTTCAGGTATCTCAAGGGAACACCAAACCTTGGCATTTGGTACCCAAGAGAATCTGGTTTTGATCTAACTGGCTATTCAGATGCAGATTATGCAGGTTGCAGAGTTGATAGGAAAAGTACTACAGGTTCCTGTCAATTTCTAGGAAACAGGCTTGTTTCATGGTTCAGTAAGAAACAGAACTCAGTCTCCACTTCTACAGCTGAAGCTGAGTACATTGCTGCTGGAAGCTGTTGTGCACAGATTCTGTGGATGAGAAATCAACTCATTGACTATGGTCTAAAAGTTGAGAAGATTCCAATTTTCTGTGACAACACAAGTGCTATTGCCATCACAGGGAATCCAGTGCAACATTCGAGAACCAAGCACATTGACATCAAATACCACTTCATTAGAGAACATGTGATGAATGGTACAGTAGAAATGCACTTTGTGCCAAGTGAAATGCAGCTTGCAGATATCTTCACCAAGCCTCTTGATGAATCCACATTCACAAGATTGGTAGGTGAGCTAGGTATGCTTAACCTGTCATAATTCCTAGTGATATTTGATTTCACTGCATTGCAGCTAGGAATGTGTTTTGATTTTCTTGAGAATTAAAAACTCTCAGAAATTTTTTTTTTCTTTCTTTAGAAATTTTGTCCAAGGCAAAATTACCTTATCAACGGATATCCTTTTACCCGTTGATAGCATAAACACATTCCTAGATATTTGTATATCAACGGATAACAGCTTATCCACGTCATCAATGGATAAACTGTTTCTCAACCGTTCATTCCATATCCATTGATATACATATTTTCTTTTAATTATAACCGTTGGTAAACGTGTATCTATATAGGACTGGTTATATTTATTTTCTTTTATTATTTGACAGTTACTTTTGACCAATGGGTAATTACTTTTAATTATTTCATTTTCAACTCTTGAAAAATATAAAAGGCTGTCTTGTGCTCTCACATCTCACTTTTATCGACTTTCAAGATTCTCTTAAGTAAACTGCATCTTCTTCACAAAAACTCTCTGCAATAAAAGTTCAAACTCTTCAATGGCGCCTATTGTTAAGATGATGTCTTCCACTGGGTACACCTATAAGAAGAATAATTTCGCGGCCTATGTCGATACAGTGAATGCCCCAGAAGCTTATCACACCATGATGAATTTTGTGAAGAACTGTAAACTTTCGTATGCTATGACTGCCACCACTCCTCTAATCCACGAAGTAATCGAAGAGATGTGCGCATCTGCTGAGTACAATGGCACAGACGGTACAATTGCTTTTTCTCTAAAGAGTAAAAACTATGTAGTTAACTCTGATGTGATAACTGCTTGTTTAAAATTGCCTAAGAATAACTGTCTGAAAGTACCCAGTGATGCTGAAATAGTTGTCATGCTTAATTCAATAAATTATGCCCTTAGTACTGCTAATTTAGGAAAAATTGCTAGGAAAGGGATGGTTAAAGAATGGAGTTATATTTGTGATGCCTTCATTAAAACTTTTTCAGGCAAAATTAGTAACTTTGATGCTGTTACCCATTCCATGCTAGTTATGCTGTGTATGCTTCTGACTGATAAATTCTATAACTTTGGCACACTAGTCATGTATGAGATAGCAGCAAAATTAGGTAAAAAGGAAACTAGGGGCAAGGATATCTATTTTGCTAGATTTTTGATGCTCTTAGCACTGCATGTCTCTGAGAATAAGCTATCCATTGCTAACCCGGATAGCAAGTTCACATGTTTTGTTCAGGAGAAGAGAGTCTTAAGTGACTTAATTCGAATGAACTCCAATGCAGAAGTACAATTGGTATATCTACCAATTGTTCAGGTAAATCTTTCTAACCTTGAAACTCCTATCTCTAACCCCCAAATTTCTTTGCCTTCCTCGGTCACAATGGAGTCTGTAGTAGTGACCAAACAGGCTCCTACCCAAGTGACTAAAACAAAAGTTTCCAAACAAAAATCTAAGAGACAAACCTCAGGTGTTTCTCAAAAAGCACCTGTTGCAAAAACTACCACAACTCTTGAGGGGAGTGTGAAGGAGGTAGTGAGTGGTGAGGGACAGGGTGCAAGCCCTAAGAATAAGGTGGGTGAGGAAAGTGCACCAAATAGCCAAGCCCAAGTTACATCCTCTCAACAGGGTGTGACTACTAGTTCTACAGCAACTCTGCACAAAAGGGTAAGGGACACTAGCACTCACTCAAAAACCTATGGAAGAAGAGTAAAATCTAAAACCATAGGGGAAGCACAGGGTGCACACACAGTACAGCAAACTGTACCTTCTCAAATTAAGTTTGATGTGACTTCAATAAATGTGGAGTCACATCCCCTTGATCTTAACCTTCAAATCGATACACATTACAATCCACCATCACCAACTCCATCTCTGGATGTGGATATGATATCTACATCAATTCCTGATTCTCCATCTTTAAGATTCTTGGAGAAGCCCCACTCTACAATTGGTGGTCATCATCTTTTAGATGATTTGTTGGGCCATCAACCTTCCATTCCTGAATTCACAACAACATCTGTGGCCTCATCTTTAAAATCAATCTCCACAGATTCAGTGTTGGTTTTCACTTCAACGGATATTATCATTCCTTCATCAACGGATATCCTTCATCCGTTGACAAGTGTTTCTCCATCAATGGATGCGCCTCTGTCTAGCCATCCGTTGACAGCTATAACTACTCCATTAACGGATATCCCTTATCCGTTGATAACTTACTCTACCACTGCTATATCTGACATTCCTGTGTCAAGTGTGGAGGAGTTCTCAGTAGTTGAAACACTTTTAGGATTGAGGGAAGGGAGTGAGAGGCTGCCTTGTGAGCAGGCAAAAGGAGAGGTAAATAATGAGAGGCTGGCCATTTCTTCAGGTCAGGCAAAAGGAGAGCAAGAGAGTTCCACCTTAGTAGGTGAAGGTGAGGGTGTGAGATGTGTGAGCCAGGGGGAGCCCCTGATGCAAGAAAAGAGAGATGAGAGGAGAGAAGGGACTACAGGAGAAATAAGGCAGGACAATTCAGCCATTGCAAGTGAGTTAATGGAGGTTAATGAAGCTTCTAAAGAGATGGAATTTCGACAAGAATATCAGTCAATCATTGACTCCATCTCTTTGGATCCTGAAACCTTTGCTCATCTTGTTTCTGCCTATCAAGTCATGGCACAACAGGGCAATGTGGAGGCAGAAGAGGTAATGCACCTAGTGCACACCTCACAATCTCTACAAAGAGCAAAGGATGCTTTGACAACTCTGTCTTCAAATGCTGACAGTGAAGAGTTTGGCAATGATGACAGTGACAGCACAGTAAATGATGAAGCAGTCAATGTGGCTGATACTCCAGACTGGCTATTTTCTACTGCCACTGTGGCTGGTGACTTCAATGTGGAGATTGTAAAGCAATATCAATCTGCTAGGGCTGAGCACCAAAATGCAGATCCATAGAGAAAGGCTGTCCTTCAGCAAATAATGGACTCCCTGAAACTTCATAAAATGTACATGGTCATTCAAAGAACACAACAGGAGGAGGTCCAAACTGCAATTAGAGAAATGAAAGTGGAACTAGATGCCAGGATTGAGGCACTAGCCCCTACTACCACTCAGAAGGTGCTGACTAGCAAACTATTGAAGGAAGATAGCCTGGCCAAATCTGTTCAGCATCTCTCCTCCAGAGTGGATGGTATGGAATCTCAAATGCAGACACTCATTGCCAATCAAGCCAAACAGACTGAGCTACTGGAAAGGCTGCTTGCAGCCTCATCTCCAACCCTTGATGCTAACAAAAAGGGGGAGAAAAGGTAGAAGAGGTTGCAGCTACTTCTAGTCAAATTCCAGCTTCCAGTAGCAAGATAGCACAAATTGAGGGGGAGCAACAGCCAATGATAGTGGTCAATCCAAAAGAATTTACTATAGAGGCTTCCCCTGTGAAGAAACAAAAGGCTTTGCCTGTGATTCCTGACTTATCAGAAATCTCAGATGGTGAAAGGCAAGCCATAATAGAGGCCTTAGAAAAGATCAACAAGGAGGCAAATGAAAGAATGATGAGAACAGAAAGGATGATCAATGAATCAATTGTATCAAATCTGTTCTCTACTAAGTCCTCAGCTCCAACAATATCAACTACAATTCTGAAGGTGCTCACTCCAGAGATTGTAGCTCCTACTTTCTATGATGCTGAACCATCCTATGTCAAAGAATTTGAACCATACATAAAAACCAGAGCCTACTCTCCACCAAAGGCAAATGGGAAGAACAAGTTACAATTGGACTTTCCATTTCCCAAGGATGATGAAGGGAAGCTAATGGGAAATCAAATTAAGGAGTTCAAGGAAAATGCCAATAGGAGTGTAAGAGAATGGATGGCTGTAATTATAAGGAATAGAAAAGTCTTAAATATATCCAATAGCCATCCTAGATTTGTTGAAGCAAAAAGAGAGGAGACCTCCAGACTTCTCAGGGAAGCTCATCCAAGTGAAGAAAATCAATATGAAAACTCAGATGAGAAGCAAGCCAGGCTAGCTCAGGAGTTAATGGATGAGGTAGAGGATGAAATGAGGGAACCTGAGGAAGTCCCCAAATCCAAAAGGAAAGTGAAATCAGTCCCCAAATCCAAATCTAAGAGAGTGAAATCAAAGGCAAGGAGGCCTGTCTCTCCAGAAATTGAAAGAAAGGATACAGTTGGCTCATCACAACCTATTTCTGTAAAAGTATTCAACCCAGCTGTGAATTTCCATGGTGATCCTATAGTACCTAAAGAGGAACCAATGAATCTTGACTCCATTGAGGTTCCTTCATTCTTGCTGAAGCCTCAACAGAAGCCTATACAGAAGAAAAGGATACCAAGGAAGCAACCTTCAAAGGAACCAATTCAAGTTGCTAGGGTACCTGCTATTGTCAGGCAGCCAATCTTGGAAAACAAGGATGATTTTATCTATCAGGCAGATATTGAAGAATACTCTGGCATGAATCTGTATGTGGATGAATTGTCAGAAGTAAGAGGAATTGACAAATATAAACATTTGCCTGAGAGATTGGTCTTTGTATACAAGGGAGGAAAGGAAAGGACATGGCCACTATAGAGGGTTCTTGGAGAAAATTATCTGACCTTAACCAAAGTGTTCTCTGCAATCAAGAGATACACAGGGTTCTCCAAGATAGCAAAAGGGGAGATACTGGACAGAATAGAACAGATAAGGAGGGAATGGAACTCACCATCAAGTCTACCAAGGAAGATGAAGATCCCATACAATGGACAGAAAATCCACCTTCAACCCTTCTGGATGATGGAGTTCAGGGATGAAGATGGTAACAGGAGATTCTTCAGGTTAGAAGACCAACTATCAAAGGCTAGTTCTCAATACCTGAGATGATTACAACAAAAGCTAAATCCAAAGGTTGATGAAGAAGATGCCTTCTATAGGCAACTCCAAATGCAGATTGAGTCCAACTCTGCCAAAGAAGGAAAATCAAGGGTGATGCCAACAAGAGAAAAGAAACAGTCTTAATCTGCTCAGTCTAAAGGAGCACTTCTCTGTAAATTTCTCAAACTTTCAGTTTTTAATTTTTGTAGCTTAATACAATTTTTTGCATTGTTCTATATATGTATCTTCAGGAATGTTTTGTTATCATCAAGGTCCTGAATTTATGCTTTATTGCCATCAAGTATAAATTGGGGGAGATTGTTAGGAATATGTTGTACTTGATGATAACTTCACAATCAATCAAATTGTATAAGGTTTTGTAGCTGTCAACGGATGAGGATTTATAACTCTATCCGTTGACAGGTAGCTCATCAACGGATGAGGTTTTGTAGCATACTGTAGTATCTCTATGTTATCAGTTGATAGTGTTTTTATCCACAGTCGTGTTGACCATCAACGGATAGGCAGAATAGGGTAGCCAATTGTAAATAAGCCATGCTACGTAATTCTGTCTAAGTGAAAGTGTATCAACATATGAAGACATAACTCTATCAATGGATACAATTCAAATCCACTCTATCAACGGATACAGCTCAAGTCTCAATATCAACGGATACAGCTCAATTCATCATCAACGGATGTCAGTGTACAATATCAATGGATAATCATTGACACTGTCTTCTATGCTAAGCTGGGGATTAGCAGTTGATAAGGACATGTTTGACTGACAGATCACATGGGTTGATAGTAGATACAAAAAGCAGTATGGCAGCCATACTTTGGAAACATAGAAGAAAGAAGCATTCCGTTTACACTATGAATACAAGAAAGGTGCAGGAGACATGTCTGTTCACAAGGACAACCTTTCGGCTACATGTGTATTTGGAGTGTAGTAACAAGTCAACTAGAATTAAATTAATATTATCTTATTCTAGTAGTACTTGTAAAACTTGGGATTTATAACCAAGTGTAGCAACTCTTTGTAGGCTAAGAAAACAGATACATTTGCTTAGGGTTTTTATTGAATATTCTTAGAAAGCAAAGATTTGTAAAACAGAAGCTGTCTACTTTAGTATCACAGAGTTTTCTTCAAATAAAAGCTTCAGGTGGTGCATTTAACCACCTGATTTTTTATGTGTTTGTGCATTAATCTTTCTACAGCAATTATCTAAGTATAGATTTCTGGAGTTCTTATCAGAAATTTATAAATATCAAGAATTGTATTCAACCCCCCTTCTACAATTATACAAGTGTGTAATCTGGGAATAACAAAGTGGGACAGTCTTTAGATATTCAGTTAGGACTGTAGGCACATCCGTATAGTTCTTTTTGCTTATGTAATTAATTACATTCGTCTTCATGTAAGAACATTCCACCTTTTGACCATTTTCCAAGCGTACCCTGTCTTCATCATTCAAAAAATCATTTAATATTAGATGTAAAAACCTTGGATATAGACATTTGACATTTTGAGTCTGAACATCTCTTGTTCCCAAGTGTTTCATCTTTAAAATGATTTGACCAAGCACTATTTTTCCAAAATTAATCCTCAAATTATTGGCGACCGCATACCCAATTTTTTGAATAAATTCAGGTATTCGATCTTGATTTGTTCTATCTGAGGAAAAAACATGGTTAAGAGTGTGAAAGAAGAAATTCCAATACTGGGTTAGAAACGTTCTAGAAAGATTACCAGTATTGAAATTGCCATCTTGGTACCTTATAAAACGAAAGAACATTTCAATCTGTTCAGGTGTAGGATCAGAAACGAGATTTTCCATAGGAAAATGGAGAATTCGATTAACATCTCGTTCAGTGACCCTAATTGACCTACCAAACAGTCGATATGTGATTGCACACCCGTCCTGTCCAGAAGTGTTAACCGCACTGCAATATAGTTCACACAATGCATCATGGTTAAGCTGCACTGGTGTAACTAAAGCATAACGAATTAATGAATGTTCATTCAGAAATTGTGTCCAAGCCCGAAATTTGCAACTTATTCAACATGATGCATTCCAGGTTCAATTAAGTTCCATGGCAGCCCAGTTTAGTCATGCAATTAATTCCTTGGTGAAGACAGCTTCGTCCAATTTACCAACTCCACATCCTACTATTCTGGAGGATAACCCAACTGAGGGGGAGAAGGTGGATGAGCAAGAAGCTACTAGGCGTAATAAAGGCAAGGAAAAGGTTGTTGACACGGAATTAACTTTATTTTGAGAAAGGAAAAGCTAATGGGAGTATTAGTGCTATGTGGAAAGAAAGCAAAGGCAAACTTGAAGATATGTTCAGTCTACAGGAACAATTGTCTTGCACTTGGTTAATTTTAGAAATCTGGAAAATGTATATATATGATCCATAATGCACTTTAATATTATTTATCTTTGAACTTTATTTTTTGTTGTATCAGTTGAGTTATCCTCTAGGAATTTGCTTGTCAAACCCTAACAATCAAATAGGGGGAGATTGTAAAGCATAATGTAATGTAATATGTAATAGAGGACATATATAACTCAACTAGGATTAAAGATAAATAGTATTAACTCGATACAGGGATCGTGAAATTTGAAAAACATGCACCGACAAGGATCAAGTCGCTGAAAGAAGTTCATTAACATGATCAAGCCTCAGTGACAGAATAAGATGTACAAATGATTCAGTTGAAGGGCCAAAAGATTCCATGTACTTATATTATTTGAAGATACTGCTGCAGGCTAATCAATTGGAATGTAACGAAGGTGTTAAGATCAAGATCAGTGCTAGTCACTTGTGAACCAGACCAGTGCACTAAGTGTCAGCACATACGAGAAGGATCAACACATTAATTCACAGAAAGAATTGCCAAAGCTTATTGACGATCAAGGACATGCTCCATTCTTCAAGAAATGACTAAGTCGTGTGTTTTTGACTTAGTTTTTCACAGTGTTCATTTGAGACTCCAATTTCACCACTTTTGCAGGGAGATAATCAATCTTCTTATCTGTATCTGCATCTTTTTTCAGCTTAGTTCTAAGCCGCTGCATAGAAGAGGAGGAAGGAAGACCTCCAAGTCCTTTTTCTGAGTTTCTAGAGCATCTTTAATTGCAGCCTTCAATTCATCCTTGTCCCCAGCCCTTTGATTAAGAAGATATTTGTGTAATTTGAGAGTAGCTAAAGTTCTCTTACACTTGGTTTAGAGCTGGTTCTGCATCCAGTAAAGTAGCTACAGCCTTCTTGTACTACTAGCTCGATATGAGCATCCCTGGAAATGTATGAGTTTGAGAGTATCCATTCTGTTAAATCTTCAGGTTGCTGTGAAGGCTCTACATCTTCACCTTCGCTCTCGAATTCAGAGTCATACTGAAATTCGTAAGCAGCATTTGGAGGCAGCTCGGTAATGGCATCCTTAGCCCTGTGCATAGATTCAATTGTGTGTACCAAGTTTAGCATCTGCTCAGCCTCCACATTGCCCTGTTTAGCATCTCAAATGACTAAGTCATGTGTTTTTTACTTATCTTATTCTATATGATAAGTTATTTTTAACTGATAGTGAGTTTATCAATCAAATGCTGTTGCATCCATTGATTTCTTGTAAACTAATTAGTAATCGAGATTTTAGGAATTTTTCATCCGTTGAGTCATCCAAATAGCCGATGAGTCCACACTTCATTTTGTGAAAAATATAAGTCTTCACATATTTACAATTATAACTCCATTTACATCTTATTAGTTGAAAGACTATGACAAATACTGCATCCGTTGGTATTAGAATATTATTAGCACTTGGGCCTTAACTAGCTTAACAATAACTTGTTACAAAAATAAATTCTAGCTATTATCTACTTGTATTTATCAAAGTATAAAGTTCTTAGAAGATTCTATGAATTGAAACTTTCATGTAAAAAGTTTTATAATATACTGATACTCCATGAGGATGCTATCAGTTGACTAGTTACAAATAAAATTGTAGTCTAAGTAGTTTGTTATCATCAAATACAAACTTGAACCCTAACAATTTTCATTTTAAATTGATCTCCAAGAAACTCAAATCTTATTTAGGGTTTAAATTTAGATTTCATGTTTGATTGTTTGTGGCTTCATCAATATATATACATAAATATATATTGTGTTTAGGGAAAAACTTGTTTGATGAGAAAACTAGAAAACCTTCAACAAAATCATTGATTTTACATTTGATTTGATGGCCTAAAAAATAATGATTAAATAAAAACAAATCACAACAATTCCTCATATACACGAAAAAGTTAGAGCAGGAATTTATAATGTGTAGATTATTTCACATATATTTTGATATCAATCTATATATTGTTTTCGGTCAATGAAATTTGAATGTTTCGAATTAGTAAATTTTTTACAAAATTAACAATGTACAACAGATCATTCAATATGTATAAATATATTTGTTCACATTTGGAAATAAAAACAAATCAAAACACATTTCATAATATGATTTTACTTTTATCACATTCCATATACGAATCTTGATATTTATTTTGATGCAAAACTTGATTAACAGGCTATGACAACTGAGAAAAATAAGGACTATGATCTCGTAAAATACTCCTAGATTATTACGTATGTATCATATTAAAAGTGTTATTATAATTTGCATAATTACGTATTTACATATTAGGACAAATAAGTAAGTATTTATCTCAATCTTGTTTGTTCATTTGGAACCATTTCTTTGGTTATATAATCATCAATCATTTTAATTTTCATTTTACGTCGAAATAGATTTTGGTAATCCATTTTTGGATACATTTTTGTTTGAGAAATTAGTCTATGTATGTATTGGCTCATATAAGCCATTTCAGTATCTTTAGTGTTGTATATATTATAATCGAGGATTTTATTTATTCAGTTATAATGTATTTATGAGTGTCACAAAAATTGAAAAGAGGACAAAGGCTACATAATGGAGTAAAAAAATGAGTTTAAGGATATCTTTCGTCAAAAATAGTAATGATAGATTCGGAGAACATTGCAGTTAGTTTGAGGTCAAAAGACTAAGGATGTACATCTCACTTGATTCATCCAACCACGATCTGATTTTCGTCTCATTTGTATTATGCTACATAAACTTCGTTCTCCAGTCAATAAATGTATTCATATTAACTTTAATGTAATATAATATATAGGAGTTAGATCTTAACTTAGATATTTTTATGTATTAAATGTATATTCATTTGTAAAGAGATAAGGTTGTTTAACTTTCTAGTATCAACGATTTTCAAAAAGAGATAAGGATGTTGTTATTTTCCTTTATTGAGAAAGTAGGCGACCTTAATACATGATCTCGCAACTTACACGTTGTTTATAAATGATATATTTAAGATTTCCTTGATAAGATAAGGATGTTCATCTTTTTATTTATTCAAAAATAATTTAAGCTAGTTTTAACATATGGTCTTACAATCTACAAAGAGATAAGGATGTTCTTTTTTTTTAATTGAGAAAGTACTTCCAACATGTAATCTCGCAACTTACACGTATTTTTTTAAATGACATATTAATCATTTTTGTGAAGAGATAAGGATATTCATCTTTCCCTTTATGAAAAAGTAATGAAGCTAGTTGCAACATGTGGTCTCAAAATCTACACGTAGCTTTGATATGACATTTTGATGATTTTTGCAAAGAGATTAGGATGAAACGTGGTCTTGCAACCTACACGTGGTTTTGAAATGACATAATTTCCTTATTCTTAACCTTAAAACTCATCTATTTAATGGGGCTTATACAATAGATATCTCCATCATTTCACTCTTTTATCTTCCGTATCTTCATTCCATCTTTCAATTTTAGCATTGATGCTCCTCTGATAATATGAAATATTTATTATGATATCGCTCTATTTTTAAGCCCTATCGACGATATTTTGCCAACTTACATTGTCATCATCATCATCATTATTTGATGAGAACTCGTTCGGACCGAAACATACTCTGTAAGAGAATTAGTATACACTCTGATGGCAAAAATGTAGCTGTACATGGTACTGATCTTGACACACTCAATCATTATGTACTGAAATATCACATGGGTCGAGCTTATTTAAGTCAATTTATCAGTATCTGTAATGATTTATTTATTAATTGTATGATGAAAATAAGGAAATTACTTCTTGGGATATTACGATTTGTACCTATGTTTCTCAGGGTTCTAGTAGAAATTACAAATGTAATTTTGGGATGGAGAATGATAGTATGATGGTTATAAAATTGCGATGTTGATTCAGTTAATCACCGGGTCGGTGGAAAGATTTCTTCGATTACACTGTGTAATCTAGATCTGTGGAAATGAGATGAACCAACGGATTTCACAGACATCTGGATACTTTAGCAAAGGGAAGGAGAAGAGGATTCATGACCCAAGCACTACTAGAATTGGTAGATATAACATCACACCTTTAACATCAGTTAGAAATGTCACTGATGTTAAAAATATTTTAGACATCGGTTGGTACATTACTGATGTTAAAACACTTTTCAGACATCGCTTATTAAAATAGCTGATGTCTATTCTCATTTTTAAAAAATTGAAAAAACACCCGTGTCACACTTTCCTCTTCTTAATTACACAAATATTTATCCCCTTAAACAAAAATTTCTATTTCCCCCGCTTTCCCCTTTTCTCACACACACACACACACACACACTCTCTCTCTCTCTCTCTCTCTCTCTCAGCTCTCTCGAAATCTTTAAATCTCTATCACCATCTCTGTATATCTCTCACCATCTATTTATCTCCTCTCTCTCGTCCATCTCTCACCTCTCCTTATCCTGTCTCTCTCAACCCATCGTAAACCCTAATTACACCATCTCTCACAAATTCAAAGCACAAATCTTAATGAACCCTGCTAGGAATTGGTTCGATTTGTGCTAAATAACCTTCAAAGGAGCTCGTTCGATTCGATTTGTGTGAAATAAATATCCCTCACCATATCCTTCTCACTTCTCACGGCTCTCTCTCTCTTCAACAATCTGAAACCCAGGTTCGGTTTGGTTCTTGAATTCATTTTTTGGGGCAGTTAAATCTTTGGTTTTTTTTTTGTGTTTTGGTGTTGTTGGTTATTTAAATAAGGATACCCAAGTTTTGTTTTTGGGTATTTGATGGATTTTAAGTAGCGGTTGAGTAATGATGTTAAGTGTTTGATGAAAGTCCTCAGAGAAATATTTGTATATTTGTGTGTATATATGTTAATGTCGGTAAACTATTTAATTATGTCAAAGATCTTGTTAATGTTGGTAAACTATTTAATTATACCTGACGAGTGCTGGCCTATGGTAGAAGCGATCTTGGTTTGATGCTAATGGGCTACCTTCTACATTCTTGTCGTGGAGACGTAGATGACAACTTGTATCCATGTGAACAAGTAACCCTTTTTAGAATGTCTAGAAGGATAACCTTTGCTATTCAAATATAGCTTCAACTATATTTACCTCAATTCTAGACTCAATTACCGTGCTATGCATATTGTTGAGAGTGATAATGTTCATGGTGATTTGCCTTAAGAGTGTCAAATGCTCTTATTGTTTGTGGTTGAGCGTCAGATACTTATGTTGACAACAACTTATGTTGTATAAATTGGATACCAACCTCTAAAGTAGTGACTTAGATCCCTTCTTGCATTATTCAATATGTCGGCATTTAAGATGTGCCCGTAACAATCCTGAGGCCGGGAATCTACCTGAATATGCTCCTCACCCGGCAATGGTACTAAAGATGGAAGATGGGAGCGGTCTTCTCTTTCCTGTTATCATTTGTATGTCCATAATTACTACATTCTACCTATAGTTCAGGATTTATTTATTTTAAATTAAATTCATATTCATGACCTTACTTGTATCTTTCTGTTACTTGTTTCTAATGCAGTGGATATGCAGAGTGCAATGCTAACAGTAGCACTGGACAATGTCCAACTTGTGTGTCTCTCTTTATCATTGCTTATATATCATGACTATCAGATTGTTGATTAATTTATAAAAATACTCAAGTCGGTGATTCTTGCAGTCTAGGCCTACTTTGTATGACGTTATGATGGAAATGAGTGACAGAAAGGGTTATGCAGTAAGTTTATGCTTGTTTTCTGGAACTTAACTTTTTCTAGGTACAAGCCTACTTTGTAAAAAGTCAAGTCTTATTAATTATATGTTTCTACCTATATACAGGTGAAAGCCTTCTTAATGTCTATGCACTTTAATTATCTTTGAACATGATTATGACCTATAAAGTCACACTGAACATCCCGCTAACACACACATTAATCACTGCATTTGGGATTCTTATTCAAATAACTTATTTGCTATTATACTTATTTTCAGGGATATCGACAAAAAACTTGTCACTCTTCCGGACATTAGAGAAGCAGGAGAGTATGTAGCAGAACTGAAGCTTCACCGTGAAGTGTAAGCTAGGATGAGGTTGACAGTATTTGTAAACTAAGGCACACATCTTCTGGAGGCTTCTTAATGCACAACGATTTACAGTGCATTTGGAGGACAACAGGTAATTTATGTCTTTGTATCTGCATTCATTTTAAAATAAGTAAAAGTTACACAAAAAATAGAAATTTCAATAATGATGGATCTGATGGTCAGAGAGTGTGGTTCTATATGTTGTGCAAGCCAAATTCGTGGATCACAGACACTATACATTTGCATAGGCGCTCATGTTCTTTCTTTTAGTGAAATATAGAGTTAAATCAATTTTAGTTGCATGTTTTTCTTTCACTTTGAAGCTGTTAAAATGCTGCCAAGTATCTTGTCAAACAGAGGGGGTGCACCATAGTTGATTTTTCTAACATTTGCATCGAAACCCAACTTTTAGTTCTGTAATTGACTTTTAGATGATTAGGTCTTTGTAATATCAGTGTAATTTGGTATGGAATATCAACTTTAGTTAAGGGAAAAATAATCCAAAGATTAGATGGATACCTATACTGGATTTGCATTTAAAAAACTAATTATCATGTCCCTGGTTGGTTTACTTCACCAAATGAATATCTTGCCAAAAGGTAGTTCACCATCTGTAGATGATGAACATGGCCTCTGTTTGGAAACTTTTCACCAGTCTCTAAAGTACAATTTTTGTAGATGTTACATATGCATGATACACTTTTATTTGTTAAGTGTATCCGTAATATGTCATGTTTTTTTTATTTTAATCAAATTTATTATATAATGGAGTGATGAATTTGAGAGTTGTTTATCATTGCCTATAGGTATCAAGCTCGGGCTACGGTAGAACAAGTGAAACAAAGCAAAGTGGTAAAGCAATTATCAGTAACAGAGAAGCCTTCAAGGTCGCAGAACAATCACTTTAATTAGGCCACAGACCACAAAACAATTACATGGAGTAGTATGTGAATAATGTTTTTATTTTGTAAAAGATATTTTGAATTGAAATGTAGCTAGTTTGTCGGTTTTACGAATAGTCATTGATGTATATATTGATTTTTTTTAATAATGTTAATCGAGTTTTTGTTATTTTGATACGAGTGATTGAGTTTTAGAGTTATAAGTTGCATCAATACAGCTTTTTTTGGTATTATTTTTGTTAGAGAATAGGTATTAAACATCGGTTTTGTAACAAGAACCGATGTTAACGGAAATATTAAACATCAACTATGTTACAAAAACCGATGTTAATATATAATTTTATTTTAAATATGAGTCAAAGACATCAGTTTCTTTAAGAAACTGATATTAAAAGAAGTATTAAACATCGTTTAGTTAATGTGTTGATATCTATGCTGGTATTAAACAACAGTTCTCCTATAAAAACCGATGTTAAACAATAGGAAAGACATCAGTTTCTTCTCGGGAACCGTTGTCTATAGACATCTTTGACATCGGTCAGAAACCGATGTTAAAGACCCCCCTTTATCTACACCGACAAAGACATCGGTTCTGAAACACTTTTAACATCGGCCAAAAACCGATGTTGTAGGGTGTTTTTCCAGTAGTGAAGTTACAACTATAATCAAGACACAATGCAAGATTTTGGGGCATTTTTCGAACGTTATTTCAACTGTAATACTAAAAGAACAATTGTAGTATAAGAATGAGTATGGTAAATCCTTAGCAGCAAAAAAATTCAGACTATGATATGTAAACTTACTGGATGATAAATTGTAATTTAATGTGTGAATGTTAAGTATTATTGTCATTTCATATTTCAGTGTACACACAAATGGTAGAGTTTTGGAATTTGTATGGGATTTTATTTATTTATTATAATTTATTTTAAATAAATGATTTTTTTTTCTATTTTTGAGGAAAAAAATTAAAATATGATATGTAAATAATAATAGACATAGGATAATTATTAGATATTTGAATATTTCTACCTTAATAAATGATTGATGATGAAAAATCTTCGTAGTAGTACTTATAAAAGGCTATCAATTTAGGCCGACAATAAAAGTCAATTTCAAATTTAAATCGATCGTTAAAGGTAACATATTAGACTTTTCTGTCGATCAATAAATCTTGAAAGGCAGAGTGTGTAAACTTGTAACACTATAACTAACGTAACTCAACTAAAGGAAAAGATACTTAACCAGAAGACAATCAAGAACAAGAAGCCACAAAGAAATCAACACTAAATGAAGACAAGGTAATTGATACAATTCAACATGTTAACTATGATCAAGCCAAGAAGAAATCATTGAGAGAAGTTCAAGTCAAAGTTGTTCATGCCTCAGTGATTTGAAAAGCCAAGAATCAAGATCATAACTATCAGTATCAATAAGACAAATTGATTTCAAGTGAACAAGAAGGAAAGCAAACATTGGAAAGCCACATTACTAATTGAATATGGTAATTTATTCAAGAAGCAAAAACACTATCAAGACTAGTCACTTATGAACCAGACCAGTGCATCAAGTGTCAGGACATTGATAGCAAGTTTATGTCAGTAATAAAGATCCATGTTCAAGAGCTTGGTGAAGAATAAAGAAGACATGAAGATATCACAAGTTCAAGATGTGCATTGAAGTTTCAAGTTGAAGACCAGAATATTTTCTAAGTACTAAATATTCTAGATGATCAAGTAGAATATTTCTAAGTAGAAGTTCTACTTAGAAATTCGAGATGGCTAAGTAGAAATTCTCAAGTAGAAGTTCTACTTAGAGTGCAGTTTCAACATGACACATGGCATCTTCTGATTGGCAGATTTCCAACCTTTCAAGATAAGACAAGATTTATGTGGACATCATTGGGCCACGTATATCTTAGTCTTTGAAGACTACAGGACATAGATTACATGTAGTATAAATAGAAGTACTTGTGTAATGTTTTAATAGAGCAATTCTTGAGAGAAACACATGAAAAAGAGAGACAGTGTATTCACAGAGCTTAGTATCATTCACTACTCTCTGAACTTCTGTTATACTTTGTAATGAATGTTGTAGCAACCACTTCAAGTTATATATAAGACATATATTCCTTGAATCTGTGTGTTCATTTATTTCATCGTATTTATTGCTTATCAAATTCGAAAAGTTGTATTCACCCCCCCTCTACAACACATTTGGACCTAACAATTGGTATCAGAGCTATATGTTTAACACACAAAACATAGATCCTTGTGTTTGGTAGAAGAATCGTGAGTTTTCATTTTCTAGATCTACTTTTCTAAAATTCTAGAAAAGTGAGCTTTAATTCGTTTGTAGTGAAAACTCATCCGGAAAAAAAATTATTTAAATACTCCAGGTGTTATTATTTAGCTTGGGTGTATTTTAATTAATTTTTGTGAATTAATCTGGGTACTTTGATATTTGGTGTTCTTGAGTGTTCATTATTTGTTCTTATTAAATAAGACAACCCAGCAACTTTTTGATTTCCTTCTCAAAAAGATAAAAAGTAAAAAAAAAAAGGTGTTTTTGGACTTTTGATGTGCATTATTCACGGAAGAAAGCATAGCAGAACATACTCAGTACCTAGCACGTGGGTTAGGTAATTTAGGTGAGTAAAGCCTCAAAAGTCAAAAAGGTGTTAAAGAGATAATATTGTTTATTCAATATTAAAGTGATCTGCAGCAAAGTTATTCCAAGGACAAAAGTTCTACATAGAGTTTCCACTTGAGATTTTCTACATAGAAATTCGACTTGGATAATTTCTACTTGGTGAAGTTCGACTTGAACAAAAATTTCTACTTAGAGGAATTTCGACTTAGGCAGAAGTTCTACATATATATTCTACATAGCCGAGTCTTGGGTACTTAGAAACTTTTGGTGACCAGAATTGAAATGGCCCCTAAAAATACATTCAAGATCCCAATGTTCAACCGAGATCACTATGAAGAATGGGTTTTCAGAATGAGACTCTACTTAGAGACAGTTAACCCTGAATATCTGGAAGTCCTTGACAAGGGTAAATTTGTTCCAATGGTGATTATTCCTGAGCATACGGAAGGAAAGGAGGTTATACCACCTCGGTCTGAGCCTAAAAAGGCATCGGAGTTTTCAGATGCTGACAAGGAGCAAATAGCTTATGATACTTCCGTACGACAAACCTTGATGGAATCCCTTGATCATGAAATGTTCAATATAGTCAAAGGTCTGAATACAGCAAAGAAGATTTGGGACAAGATAGAAGTTGTCATGGAAGGATCTGCAGAGGTTAGAAGCAACAAGACACGCATACTCAAGATGGAGTATGACACCTTCAAAATAAGAAAAGGAGAAGGCATAACATACGTCTATCTAAGATTCAGTCAGTTGGTATTGGATTTGAATCTGAGAGGTGTAACTCTCCCCATGGTTGAGACCAATACGAGATATCTGAGGAACCAGCCAAAGAGCATTGAACATAGGGTCTACGCTGTAAGAGAAACCAGAGATTTGCATACAACTTCTCTGGAAGAATATTATGGAATACTAAAGACCTATGAGCTGGAGACACTTCAAGATCAAGCATGGGACAATGATTCAAAAGGAAAAGAAACTGCATCAGGATTAGTTGCTGATGAGGAAGAGTCTAAGAAGGCAATAGTTGCAGAAAAGTCTAAATCATCACCTGCACCACATCAAGTTAATAATGATGACGAGTGCACATCTAACAGTGATGATGACTACTTCACCCAAGAGGAGCTGGACAACATGGACGATAGTGTCGTGGCATACATGGCAAGGAAGTTCAGCAACATGAGATTCAGAAAGAGCAACCGACCTCAGAGAAATTCTTCATCTTACTATCGGGTTGCTAGTGGTGGTGGTAGTTCGTCAGGCTACAAAGGTAAAGGCAAGAGTACCAGGTACAAATCTCCTTTGGTTTTCAAAATGAAGTTCAAATGCTATAACTGTGGTGAAGCTGGACATTTTGCTACGGACTGCAAAAAGCCTAAACAGACTTATCCAAAAGAGACATATGAAGCCCTCAAAAGCAAGTATGAATCGCTGGTGAAGGAAAGACATGGAAAAAGAGCTTTATTAGTAACAGAAGGAAGAGCTTGGGATGATTCAGATGAGGAAGATGTTACTCATGTATCAAACTTTGCCCTCATGGCTGAGACATCAGAGGAACCAGAGGTACCAGTTCTAACCCTTAAAGTAGAAATGTCCATTGATGAGTATAAGGAACAGAACGGGGCTCTTAGTGAAGAGATCTATATGTTGTGCAAAAGCCTAGACACTTCTCAAAAGGAACAGAAAACACTTGTCGCCAAAAGCAGAATGATTGAGGCAAAAGTGGAAGAGTTAGAGGCTGCTTGCAATGTAGATACTTCCCTAAGAGACTTTATTAAATCTTTGGAACACAAGCTCATCCTTAAGGAAGAAATAGAAGCATGTCTTAGGAACGACCTAGCTGATTTAGAAACTAAATGCGAAGCTTATAAACTAGCTGCTAGTAAAGTGTATGTAGATAACGGCACATTTAAGAAGATAACTGGAATAGGTATAGGACTTGACTATTCTAACTCATCTAAGAAAGAAGGAAAGATACCTATTGACACTAGTTCCAGTGACCTTAAAAAGGAAATTCCTAGCCCTCTTAAATCAGCTGTCAAACCTATCTTCAAACACCTTGTTCCTCGATTAGAAGAAGAGACTGAATTAATAGCTAGATATGAGATTGAGATGGAAGATCGCCAGAAAGCACAACCTATAACTCCTATCAAACAAGTTAAAATCAATTGCCCTAGAGATGAATCTAGAGCAGGATTAGGAGCTAAGGCTGTTAAACAACAAGGTAAGAAAGAAAAAGGCATAAAAGAGGTTAAGGCTGAACGAATAAAGAAAGCATGTTATCACTGTAAATCTACTGAACATCTTTCTTATGCATGTAAAGCTAACATAAATGTTCCTGCTGCACATGCCATGCCTGCCACACATACAATGAATAATCTGCATCAGAATCACGCACAGTGTGGTCAACCTAATTGTATGCCATGCACTTTTAACATCATGCAAACTTTTGTGAATTTAATGAATGCATCTAGCCAGTCATGCTCAAATACTGCTGCTAGTTCAAACATCAAAAAGAAGCATGTGAGGGCCAAGACTGTCAGTCCTCCTAAAGTTAGGAGTGACAAACCTTCTCCTAAGACTGACAAATCTGTCAAGTCTGAGAAAGGAAAGGAGAAAGTCGAAAGCCCTAGTAATGTTAAGAAAAGTGCATCTCCTGTTGTTAAATCTGTTGATTCTCGATCTTATAGAAAAGCCGGGCCCAATCAAAGTTGGGTTCCGAAGAACGTCTAATCAATCTGTCAATGCAGGGCATTAAGCAGAATAGAAGTAAAGTTATATGGGTGCTAGACAGTGGAGCATCGAGGCATATGACTGGAAACAAGTCCCTGCTTACAGAGTTGGTTATGAAGGCTGGCCCTTATGTTACCTTTGGAGATGACAGCATAGGTGTGACAAAGGGATATGGCAAAATGAAGATGGGTAATGTCATCATTGAAGATATTTCCTATGTTGAGGGACTGAAGCACAATCTGTTGAGTATCAGTCAATTCTGTGACAAAGGTTACGAAATTGTCTTCAACAAGAAAGGTGTATCAATTACTCACATCAAGGAAGGCTCATTAGCTTTGAGAGGAGTTCGAAAGGCAGATCTTTTTGTTGCGGACATGGATTCAGCAAATCAGAATGAGGTCACCTGTTTCTACAGCAAAGCTTCGGATGATGAAAGCTGGTTATGGCACAAAAAGCTATCTCACTTAAACTTCGGATGATGTAAACTTGTAACAATATAACTAACGTAACTCAACTAAAGGAAAAGATACTTAACCAGAAGACAATCAAGAACAAGAAGCCACAAAGAAATCAACACTAAATGAAGACAAGGTAATTGATACAATTCAACATGTTAACTATGATCAAGCCAAGAAGAAATCATTGAGAGAAGTTCAAGTCAAAGTTGTTCATGCCTCAGTGATTTGAAAAGCCAAGAATCAAGATCATAACTATCAGTATCAATAAGACAAATTGATTTCAAGTGAACAAGAAGGAAAGCTAACATTGGAAAGCCACATTACTAATTGAATATGGTAATTTATTCAAGAAGCAAAAACACTATCAAGACTAGTCACTTATGAACCAGACCAGTGCATCAAGTGTCAGGACATTGATAGCAAGTTTATGTCAGTAATAAAGATCCATGTTCAAGAGCTTGGTTAAGAATAAAGAAGACATGAAGATATCACAAGTTCAAGATGTGCATTGAAGTTTCAAGTTGAAGACCAGAATATTTTCTAAGTACTAAATATTCTAGATGATCAAGTAGAATATTTCTAAGTAGAAGTTCTACTTAGAAATTCGAGATGGCTAAGTAGAAGTTCTACTTAGAGTGCAGTTTCAACATGACACATGGCATCTTCTGATTGGCAGATTTCCAAGCTTTCAAGATAAGACAAGATTTATGTGGACATCATTGGGCCACGTATATCTTAGTCTTTGAAGACTACAGGACATAGATTACATGTAGTATAAATAGAAGTACTTGTGTAATGTTTTAATAGAGCAATTCTTGGGAGAAACACATGAAAAAGAGAGAGAGTGTATTCACAGAGCTTAGTATCATTCACTACTCTCTGAACTTCTGTTATACTTTGTAATGAATGTTGTAGCAACCACTTCAAGTTATATATAAGACATATATTCCTTGAATCTGTGTGTTCATTTATTGCATCGTATTTATTGCTTATCAAATTCGAAAAGTTGTATTCACCCCCCCTCTACAACACATTTGGACCTAACAATTGGTATCAGAGCTATATGTTTAACACAAAAAACATAGATCCTTGTGTTTGGTAGAAGAATCGTGAGTTTTCATTTTCTAGATCTACTTTTCTAAAATTCTAGAAAAGTAAGCTTTAATTCGTTTGTAGTGAAAACTCATCCGGAAAAAAAATTTATTTAAATACTCCAGGTGTTATTATTTAGCTTGGGTGTATTTTAATTAATTTTTGTGAATTAATCTGGGTACTTTGATATTTGGTGTTCTTGAGTGTTCATTATTTGTTCTTATTAAATAAGACAACCCAACAACTTTTTGATTTCCTTCTCAAAAAGATAAAAAGTAAAAAAAAAAGGTGCTTTTGGACTTTTGATGTGCATTATTCACGGAAGAAAGCATAGCAGAACATACTCAGTACCTAGCACATGAGTTAGGTAATTTAGGTGAGTAAAGCCTCAAAAGTCAAAAAGGTGTTAAAGAGATAATATTGTTTATTCAATATTAAAGTGATCTGCAGCAAAGTTATTCCAAGGACAAAAGTTCTACATAGAGTTTCTACTTGAGATTTTCTACATAGAAATTCGACTTGGATAATTTCTACTTGGTGAAGTTCGACTTGAACAAAAATTTCTACTTAGAGGAATTTCGACTTAGGCAGAAGTTCTACATATATATTCTACATAGCCGAGTCTTGGGTACTTAGAAACTTTTAGTGACCAGAATTGAAATGGCCCCTAAAAATACATTCAAGATCCCAATGTTCAACCGAGATCACTATGAAGAATGGGTTTTCAGAATGAGACTCTACTTAGAGACAGTTAACCCTGAATATCTGGAAGTCCTTGATAAGGGTAAATTTGTTCCAATGGTGATTATTCCTGAGCATACGGAAGGAAAGGAGGTTATACCACCTCGGTCTGAGTCTAAAAAGGCATCGGAGTTTTCAGATGCTGACAAGGAACAAATAGCTTATGATACTTCCGTACGACAAACCTTGATGGAATCCCTTGATCATGAAATGTTCAATATAGTCAAAGGTCTGAATACAGCAAAGAAGATTTGGTACAAGATAGAAGTTGTCATGGAAGGATCTGCAGAGGTTAGAAGCAACAAGACACTCATACTCAAGATGGAGTATGACACCTTCAGAATAAGAAAAGGAGAAGGCATAACATACGTCTATCTAAGATTCAGTCAGTTGGTATTGGATTTGAATCTGAGAGGTATAACTTTCCCCATGGTTGAGACCAATACGAGATATCTGAGGAACCAGCCAAAGAGCATTGAACATAGGGTCTACGCTGTAAGAAACCAGAGATTTGCATACAACTTCTCTGGAAGAATATTATGGAATACTAAAGACCTATGAGCTGGAGACACTTCAAGATCAAGCATGGGACAATGATTCAAAAGGAAAAGAAACTGCATCAGGATTAGTTGCTGATGAGGAAGAGTCTAAGAAGGCAATAGTTGCAGAAAAGTCTAAATCATCACCTGCACCACATCAAGTTAATAATGATGACGAGTGCACATCTAACAGTGATGATGACTACTTCACCCAAGAGGAGCTGGACAACATGGACGATAGTGTCATGGCATACATGGCAAGGAAGTTCAGCAACATGAGATTCAGAAAGAGCAACCGACCTCAGAGAAATTCTTCATCTTACTATCGAGTTGCTAGTGGTGGTGGTAGTTCATCAGGCTACAAAGGTAAAGGCAAGAGTACCAGCTACAAATCTCCTTTGGATTTCAAAATGAAGTTCAAATGCTATAACTGTGGTGAAGCTGGACATTTTGCTACGGACTGCAAAAAGCCTAAACAGACTTATCCAAAAGAGACATATGAAGCCCTCAAAAGCAAGTATGAATCGCTGGTGAAGGAAAGACATGGAAAAAGAGCTTTATTAGTAACAGAAGGAAGAGCTTGGGATGATTCAGATGAGGAAGATGTTACTCATGTATCAAACTTTGCCCTCATGGCTGAGACATCAGAGGAACCAGAGGTACCAGTTCTAACCCTTAAAGTAGAAATGTCCATTGATGAGTATAAGGAACAGAACGGGGCTCTTAGTGAAGAGATCTATATGTTGTGCAAAAGCCTAGACACTTCTCAAAAGGAACAGAAAACACTTGTCGCCAAAAGCAGAATGATTGAGGCAAAAGTGGAAGAGTTAGAGGCTGCTTGCAATGTAGATACTTCCCTAAGAGACTTTATTAAATCTTTGGAACACAAGCTCATCCTTAAGGAAGAAATAGAAGCATGTCTTAGGAACGACCTAGCTGATTTAGAAACTAAATGCGAAGCTTATAAACTAGCTGCTAGTAAAGTGTATGTAGATAACGGCACATTTAAGAAGATAACTGGAATAGGTATAGGACTTGACTATTCTAACTCATCTAAGAAAGAAGGAAAGATACCTATTGACACTAGTTCCAGTGACCTTAAAAAGGAAATTCCTAGCCCTCTTAAATCAGCTGTCAAACCTATCTTCAAACACCTTGTTCCTCGATTAGAAGAAGAGACTGAATTAATAGCTAGATATGAGATTGAGATGGAAGATCGCCAGAAAGCACAACCTATAACTCCTATCAAACAAGTTAAAATCAATTGCCCTAGAGATGAATCTAGAGCAGGATTAGGAGCTAAGGCTGTTAAACAACAAGGTAAGAAAGAAAAAGGCATAAAAGAGGTTAAGGCTGAACGAATAAAGAAAGCATGTTATCACTGTAAATCTACTGAACATCTTTCTTATGCATGTAAAGCTAACATAAATGTTCCTGCTGCACATGCCATGCCTGCCACACATACAATGAATAATCTGCATCAGAATCACGCACAGTGTGGTCAACCTAATTGTATGCCATGCACTTTTAACATCATGCAAACTTTTGTGAATTTAATGAATGCATCTAGCCAGTCATGCTCAAATACTGCTGCTAGTTCAAACATCAAAAAGAAGCATGTGAGAGCCAAGACTGTCAGTCCTCCTAAAGTTAGGAGTGACAAACCTTCTCCTAAGACTGACAAATCTGTCAAGTCTGAGAAAGGAAAGGAGAAAGTCGAAAGCCCTAGTAATGTTAAGAAAAATGCATCTCCTGTTGTTAAATCTGTTGATTCTCGATCTTATAGAAAAGCCGGGCCCAATCAAAGTTGGGTTCCGAAGAACGTCTAATCAATCTGTCAATGCAGGGCATTAAGCAGAATAGAAGTAAAGTTATATGGGTGCTAGACAGTGGAGCATCGAGGCATATGACTGGAAACAAGTCCCTGCTTACAGAGTTGGTTATGAAGGCTGGCCCTTATGTTACCTTTGGAGATGACAGCATAGGTGTGACAAAGGGATATGGCAAAATGAAGACGGGTAATGTCATCATTGAAGATATTTCCTATGTTGAGGGACTGAAGCACAATCTGTTGAGTATCAGTCAATTCTGTGACAAAGGTTACGAAATTGTCTTCAACAAGAAAGGTGTATCAATTACTCACATCAAGGAAGGCTCATTAGCTTTGAGAGGAGTTCGAAAGGCAGATCTTTTTGTTGCGGACATGGATTCAGCAAATCAGAATGAGGTCACCTGTTTCTACAGCAAAGCTTCGGATGATGAAAGCTGGTTATGGCACAAAAAGCTATCTCACTTAAACTTCGGATGATGTAAACTTGTAACACTATAACTAACGTAACTCAACTAAAGGAAAAGATACTTAACCAGAAGACAATCAAGAACAAGAAGCCACAAAGAAATCAACACTAAATGAAGACAAGGTAATTGATACAATTCAACATGTTAACTATGATCAAGCCAAGAAGAAATCATTGAGAGATGTTCAAGTCAAAGTTGTTCATGCCTCAGTGATTTGAAAAGCCAAGAATCAAGATCATAACTATCAGTATCAAAAAGACAAATTGATTTCAAGTGAACAAGAAGGAAAGCTAACATTGGAAAGCCACATTACTAATTGAATATGGTAATTTATTCAAGAAGCAAAAACACTATCAAGACTAGTCACTTATGAACCAGACCAGTGCATCAAGTGTCAGGACATTGATAGCAAGTTTATGTCAGTAATAAAGATCCATGTTCAAGAGCTTGGTGAAGAATAAAGAAGACATGAAGATATCACAAGTTCAAGATGTGCATTGAAGTTTCAAGTTGAAGACCAGAATATTTTCTAAGTACTAAATATTCTAGATGATCAAGTAGAATATTTCTAAGTAGAAGTTCTACTTAGAAATTCGAGATGGCTAAGTAGAAATTCTCAAGTAGAAGTTCTACTTAGAGTGCAGTTTCAACATGACACATGGCATCTTCTGATTGGCAGATTTCCAAGCTTTCAAGATAAGACAAGATTTATGTGGACATCATTGGGCCACGTATATCTTAGTCTTTGAAGACTACAGGACATAGATTACATGTAGTATAAATAGAAGTACTTGTGTAATGTTTTAATAGAGCAATTCTTGAGAGAAACACATGAAAAAGAGAGACAGTGTATTCACAGAGCTTAGTATCATTCACTACTCTCTGAACTTCTGTTATACTTTGTAATGAATGTTGTAGCAACCACTTCAAGTTATATATAAGACATATATTCCTTGAATCTGTGTGTTCATTTATTGCATCGTATTTATTGCTTATCAAATTCGAAAAGTTGTATTCACCCCCCCTCTACAACACATTTGGACCTAACAATTGGTATCAGAGCTATATGTTTAACACACAAAACATAGATCCTTGTGTTTGGTAGAAGAATCGTGAGTTTTCATTTTCTAGATCTACTTTTCTAAAATTCTAGAAAAGTGAGCTTTAATTCGTTTGTAGTGAAAACTCATCCGGAAAAAAAATTTATTTAAATACTCCAGGTGTTATTATTTAGCTCGGGTGTATTTTAATTAATTTTTGTGAATTAATCTGGGTACTTTGATATTTGGTGTTCTTGAGTGTTCATTATTTGTTCTTATTAAAGAAGACAACCCAACAACTTTTTGATTTCCTTCTCAAAAAGATAAAAAGTAAAAAAAAAGGTGCTTTTGGACTTTTGATGTGCATTATTCACGGAAGAAAGCATAGCAGAACATACTCAGTACCTAGCACGTGGGTTAGGTAATTTAGGTGAGTAAAGCCTCAAAAGTCAAAAAGGTATTAAAGAGATAATATTGTTTATTCAATATTAAAGTGATCTGCAGCAAAGTTATTCCAAGGACAAAAGTTCTACATAGAGTTTCTACTTGAGATTTTCTACATAGAAATTCGACTTGGATAATTTCTACTTGGTGAAGTTCGACTTGAACAAAAATTTCTACTTAGAGGAAGTTCGACTTAGGCAGAAGTTCTACATATATATTCTACATAGCCGAGTCTTGGGTACTTAGAAACTTTTGGTGACCAGAATTGAAATGACCCCTAATAATATATTCAAGATCCCAATGTTCAACCGAGATCACTATGAAGAATGGGTTTTCAGAATGAGACTCTACTTAGAGACAGTTAACTCTGAATATCTGGAAGTCCTTGACAAGGGTAAATTTGTTCCAATGGTGATTATTCCTGAGCATACGGAAGGAAAGGAGGTTATACCACCTCGGTCGGAGCCTAAAAAGGCATCGGAGTTTTCAGATGCTGACAAGGAGCAAATAGCTTATGATACTTCCGTACGACAAACCTTGATGGAATCCCTTGATCATGAAATGTTCAATATAGTCAAAGGTCGGAATACAGCAAAGAAGATTTTGGACAAGATAGAAGTTGTCATGGAAGGATCTGCAGAGGTTAGAAGCAACAAGACACTCATACTCAAGATGGAGTATGACACCTTCTGTAACACCCCCAGATCCGGGGTCCGGGATCCGGTGGTTACGGTTCCCAATTCTGTCCACAACAATTGAACTTTCCTTAACATAAAATAAATTACGTCTCTATGACCCAACACAACAATATAAAACACACCCATTATAGTCCCAGAGATGAAATCAGAGTAACAATCAAATTTTTATTAATCACATTATGAGTTCTTACAATCCAAAAAGAATTTCAATATAAATACATACTCTTTGCCATCCATTTACATAAGTCATACTAGACCATATTCTTGGTACTGAAAGAATAAATATATCCTACCAATAGCTTCTTCTTCAGCTCTGGTAGTCTCATCGTCCTTGCCCGCGTCGAGTGCGCCTTGTGCGAGTCATCTGGTCTAGCTGTTGTTGTGATATAATAATAAAGCAAGGGTGAGCAATAGCCCACCAACAATAATATATAACTGAACGATAATATAGAACAGTTCAAAAGTATCTTTCAAACCATATGCCATGCATTTACGGAAATGATGCCAGTATAATATGAACGATGAAGTTACAAGGTAACTTAAAGTATTTGTTTGTAGAAATATCTGCTACATCAAAGTAAGCGAGATATTCTTATTGTTATTAAGAAGAGGAACTTGCAAGAAAAGGTTGCAATTCCAGTTATGACCCTTTTCCAACTCTGCCAACAGTAATCATGTTGCAGGAAATAAATAAATTTGGATGATGAACCAATGATGGAGTATTCACCGCGCCCGCTGTTCCAATCTTGATGATCAGTCGAGATCGTACAGCTCAATTTAGATTTACTACCGGTAGAAGGAAGAACTGACGGCTTTACTTGTATACCGCCTTACTAGCTCTCCCCGGCCAACGGTTGGGCCAAAGGGGATGGACCGGCGCTACTCGGCCTCTTACACGACTCCTAGTTCAAATAGAATTCATGATTCTGAATGTAACGTTCGTCCCCCTTTCCCCAAGTATAATACTTGTTGATAAGACTCCACAAAGTAGTCGTATCTTGTTGGAAAGGAAAATTTACCAATAACTCCCAAGCTATTACTTGGTAACGGATATCAACTTGTTCCAATAATCTTACCCCTCGAAAGATGAGAAGGTAAGCAACGACTTAATAAGTCAACAGCACCCGAGTTGCGGGTGAAGGGAATACTTTATGACCGGGAAGTCGACAAGATAAATAACATTTCCCAAGTAAGGTTCCTTTATTATTAAGGAGATAGACTCAAAGAAGAATGATGTCTGAGAACCTTTCTTGATATAAGATTAATAATAATATGACTCCGAGATATTTTCTGTAATAATCGAAGAAGATAAATCTTATCGAGATTATTCTAAGTATGGAATAAATATTCAGAGAATATTTAATGAGTTAAAATATTTAAAGAATATTTGGGAATATGAAAGAATATCTTTAATCAGAGTATTTCTCAAAATAATCCCTGAAGAAATATCAGGAGAATATTTATTGAATAAATAAATATTTAAATGAATATTCAAAACAATATTCATTAATTAATAAGACCTGAAAAGAATATTTAAGGTAATATTCATAATTAATTAGGAATTTAAATGAATATTCAAAAGTAATATTCATTTAATGAATAATATCCTAAATGAATATCAAGTAATATTCATTTAGTAATCCAAGCCTTAAGGAATATTCGAGATAATATTCGATAATTAAATCAAGCTTCAGATGAATATTAAAATAATATCCATCAAGTATTTAATATCTTAAATGAATATTCAAAAGTAATATTTATTTAATAAAATAATATTCTAAAAGAATATCCAAATAATATTCATTTAATAGTCTCATCTTTAGAAGAATATTCGAAATAATAGTCGATAATCAATTCGACTCTGAATGAATATTGAGAAATATTATTTGTTCAAATAATTATTTGAAGTAAGGATCGTTAAAATAATTAGTCTCGAACGAATATTCAAATAATATTCGTCGCCCAAATAATAGAAAATATTTACTTAAATATTTTCCTCCGAGGTAATCTCGATATATCAAGGAATATTGACTCCCGGTCTATTTTTGATTAATAAGATGTATACGCCCTTCTATGAGGGTCTTACAATAACCGGCTTATAACTGATATATAACTATCTAGCTTATAAGCCAACAATAACATTCAGGGAACAAGTATATCAATTCAACTTGAAAGTAGGCATGCATGCAATGGCATATGTATATCAGCAATCATATATATATATTTATTCAATCACAACAACAGCCTAAAAGAAGGGAATTGAAACTTGCCTGGTAGTCGAGTACGGTAAGGGGTAGTGGTAGCGGGTCCCGGTTCAGGTTGGTGATCTATAAATAGCCAAGGCATTCGGGATTAATCACTTAACATATTAAAAGTTAAGTTATACTTAATTCGAAACACGTTCTCGAGTTATCTCGTTATACCCCTTTTAGTGGATTACTTTTATCACTGATCCGACCCGACATTCGTTCGTTAATACGACATGTCATTGTACTTATACTTGGGACATACTTAAGTCATATGAGTTCTAAAGTCGATCGTTACGAACCAATAATATACTCCGAGTTTTATCGCCTGTTTTCTAAGTGTTTTACCGAAGTTATAAAAGAGTCGTCTTTTAGGGGTTCGTTCGCGTTTAACCTCGACTCGAACATTTTTAATAAATCAAAAAAATGATCCTTTTGACATACGGTTTTCTTTCACACCTTCATTTTTACCTCTAGTATTTATTTTCCAAGATTTGCCATGACTTTACATATTTTACGAGGGTTCAAATTCAGTTACGAATTCTCGGTTACGGTTTCGAAATACTTTTAGTAAACCGGCCGTAACTCCTAAACCGTAAGTCCGTTTCACGTGATCTTTATATCAAAACGAAGCTTATAACATAAGATATCCTAAAATGGCAGAAAAGTTTCTGGTCAGTAGGGTCTTGATGTGAAAAATGGCATACAAAACATGATATTGTAAAATCGGGCATTATAACGGCTATGTTTACGCGTTTTCCAAAGTTTTTACACTTTATCTCGATCTAACAAAGATCAATCCAACCACACAAACGCATGATAATCATCATGACTAGTCTATCAACAACTCATCTCAACCATCTCATGGATCACAATCCAAACAACAACCATAATCAACTAATAACATAGATCTAAGCATAACATAGCATACTAACACTAAATCATCCATAAAACTCATAAAATCTCAAAATGGTACCAAGGGTTTTTGGAGCTTGTTACCTTCCTTGGAGAGTGAATAACACTTGGTAAGCCTTGTCTAGTCCTTAGATTACCTTAACAAAGCTTGGATCATCCAAACAAAACAAGAAATCAAAGTTAGTTTCTTAAAATCACTATTCACCCTAGGCTTGGATGATTTATTTGAAAATGGAAAACATGGAGTTTGAAGCCAAGATTTCTAGGGTATCACTTTTATGAATTATAGGACTTACCATAAAAATTTGGAGATCAAACAATGGTGGAAGCTTGGACTTTGGATTTGGAATTTAGGGAGGAAGTAGAATGGAATGTTTTGGAGGGGGAGAGAGTTGCTTGCTTGTTCTTGATCTTTTCCTTGTATTATTGTGTTGCCTTGGATAATATCTTGCTAAAGTAGCTTTATTAAAGTGCCTAGGTCATCCATGATGCAATCAAGAGACATGTGTTGCATTTTGAATGGTTTTCATGCTAAGTATTGGTTTGATATCTAAGTACTACTTCCATCTCCAAGTATGCTAGTTACTTTAAGCCACTTGGTTGCTAGATATTTATTCTAGTAGCTTACACAAGACTCTTGCTTCCTCTGCTTGTTTCTGTGTCCGGTTATTGCCCGTTTCGATTGATCGTTCGTAGGAATATTTCACGGATTTCTAATTACGGTTTACCGGGAATCCTTTTTAATATCAATACTTTCATTCTCCATCTTTCATTCTAACTTTCCAATTTATATTCCTTAAATCCATTCGTTAAATACTTAAGGCTATCAGTGTCCAGGGAACTCTCGGAGAAAATAAAAGTGCGGTTTTCAGAATCCGACAGCTTTTACATACACTTTTTTTCCCCCTGGATCACTAATACGAACTCGGAAATCCGTCCCGAATGCTTCTATATAGTGTCATCTCATATTATTATATACTCCCACCAAAATACTATTCATTCTGTATTCTTTACTTGTTCTCTTAGGGTGGTACAATTGTCCGTATTCTCTTTCGATCGTTCCTTATCCTTTTTACGGAACTACTGGATTAATCGTTACATGAGAATATTCTCCTGCTTGAAAGTGCCATATCTTATTCCCTTAGAAGATAGATTATTCTTACCTATGTTGTTACCCTTTAGCATTCTTCAAGACATAGAAATAATAAAGTCGAATTCCATTCATTCTTTCCAAATATCAATTATTACATTGTAGCCATAACCACTCCTCAGTGGTTTCCTACCTTCCTTCTTAAATCAAATATAATAACATCCCAAAATATCAAATCCTCAAAGTTAATATCTCAATTCTTGGATTATAATAATATTTAATCCACTGTCCGGTCAAATATTATACCGAAAAAGAATTTGGAATTTCTGAATTCCGATCGTCTCTGCATTCACTTATTTCCTCCGCGTATTATTAATATGACTTCGAAACATCCATATCACGTCCCGTACATAGGGTGGCGTGAAAAGTATTCCAACTTACAAAATCAATACTCATCCACCAAATTACTATGCACGTACAGGAAACACTATGCACGTACGGGAAACACTATGCACGTACGGGAAATACTATACACGTATGGAAAACACTATGCACGTACTCATTTCCCTTCAAGGATCCATTAGCTCCTCCTGGATGGTAGATTATTCTTATCTAGGTCCTCAACCATCGAATTACTCTATTATGACAATATACCAATGCATCAGGATCATTGTCCCAAGCAATATCCATTCATTACAATCATTGTTCTTTGAAACCACCATTCATTAGAGCTGGTGACCTTGTTGTCGGAATCATTGTTCTTCATTTTATCATTACTTAATAAAAAGTTTTAATTATATCCAAAATTTGGGGTTCTTACAGTCTCCCCTCCTTAAAAGGATTCCGTCCCGGAATCAGGTAGGAAGCAAAGAGTCGTTTGCCTGTCGTTCCCTTTTTAGCTTCCCGGTCAATTCTTAGTCGTTCTACCCTTCCTCAGCACATCTTCTAGTGCTACAATCCATACTTTATCCTTTTTCCATCAACGTTGCTACTTTTCGTACAACTCACTATCCGGGTTATACTCTTACTCAGTCTTATCCTTATTGATACCTGCAGTAACATTGGTATCACTATCACCCCATGATTTGGAGGTAACCTCGCTCGTACTGTGCATTTCCTGATTGCTTTAATCTTCGCAATCTCGATCAATATAGAGAAGTGGAAAGATTTATTGAGAGATCACTATGATCAATTGAACATTTGTTATATTGCATAGTTAGTACAGAAGGGGGCCAGCCTTTAGTACTTGACAAGCAATTAAACAAGTCATGGCATTCCACTTAGACTTCTATCACATAGACAGATAGTCACGTAGCAGTACCTCCCCTCCTAAAAGGGTTGTTCTTCTCAATTCATAAAGAAGATGAATAAGAGAGAAGAAGAGAAAAAGAGTTCTAAAGGATTATAGAAAGCTTTCATGGTTGTAGAATATCATACTCAGAATTTACCTCTGAACTATAGAGGTTTATCAAAGAAGAAATTAATCATAATTATATCCAATACTATTTGATCGCAATCTCACGTGTCAACATATCTTGCTGCTTTGTCCATTATTCTCTGGACCTGTACCCTGGTTCCACCTTAGCAACTTACTTTTGGAAAATATTTGAACCTTTCAGGTTAAATCTTAGTTTCTCGCTTGACACCATTGTTACTGACATTCCATGTCACGCTACTAGCTTTTTCATATCTATAATATTAACACTATCAGGTTGTCATCCCGAGAATTCATCGGAAAACCCATTTATTAATCCATTCCTAACATTCCTTGCTTCCTATTTCGTAGTTGCTTTCCCCGTCCTTTCTTTATCAATCACATCCTTCTTATTATCTGATTCTTATTTACTTCTGCCAACCTTGTTTCTCATCACTTGTTCTTTTCTATCCGTGGTTTTCCACAGATTGTCTTTCATAAGTCGGACCAGGTCGCACACCTACCTGCTCGCACTCTTATCATCTGTCGAACATCTGCATTTTACTGGCATAGCCTGGCCACATGAAAACCCGTTCTGACCGTGCTATAAGTTTTGGGGATAAGGCTGGCTCGAATACCGCCGTCCGAACACTTTAAACTCTCAGGTGGCCCAATAAGTCTCGGGCTCAACCGCCCTTCCCTCCAAGTCTCATTAATTCTTTCCATGGGAATATCTTTAACATCATGAATCATCAACCTCATATTCTCTATCTTGTTTGCGCAGAAGTACACTAACATAAACTTGTTTGTCATTCATCAACATGCCATTTAGTTAATCAATGGCAGCACTTTCTTTATCTTTACATTGTCATCTATTTTCTTAGAAGAATCACCATCGCTTGTTGTTTACGTAGTGCATTAATAGCTAACCCTACGGGTTTCAATCCTTTAGGGAGACAAAGTAATCACTATTCCTTATTCATAAGGAACACTTCTTGAACTTGATGTAGATATTACATGAAGTAGATAAAATTGCAGAAGAGTTTCAAGCATCGCAGCTAGGTCCGGTTGATGAAACCATCACGCATGCATCTCCCATAAAATACTGGAAACTTAATGGTTTACTTCATCAATATTGTATCATGGTCCTGGTTTGCCTCAAAACGGGACCTTCTAAGGTGTGTAGTTTGCTTAAGACAATATCGGGAATCGAATCTTTACTTAAACTATTATTACCTTCGATTCTTGCACAATCATCAAAAGGAATGTAACTTCCTCCACTCCAATATGACCTTCAAGGTCTTTCCAAATATCATTTTGTTTCTTCGGTATGAACATTTATAATTATTCCTTTATAATTAGACTGTCGGCCACTTCATTGGCCTTCCCTGATAATAATTTCTGGTAATCCTTGTTCTCTGGATATATTCCAATTTAAACATTTCTACCTCATTCCCATCATTGTTGGGTGAAAGCATTCTCCCTTAAGCTCTGCTGATGGAGAAAAGTATATTTATCAGTCTTTCTCCATAAGTCATTGCTTTCACATACCCGTGGGAACTTTGTCACGTTTATTCCCAATCCTACTTAGGATACTTCTCTTCTTAGTTCTTTCCTTATCTTAGGATAATCTCAACCTTTATAGGTTCAACCCATACTTCCTCAGGGTTTCATACATGCCTCATCTGGCATTATTGTTACTATGTCATACATTCCTTACCAAACATCCATTTTGAAGTTCGGAATATTACCTTTTTCCTTGTAAGGTTTCATAGGTCATCCTCATCCTTCCTCCTGTATTTTCTGGGTACAGGGTATATCAAAATGTCATTGATCAATACTCTAATAATTCTATCTATGTTCTTTCCAGAACTCTTTTTAATAATCCTTACCGGTCATTGTTGCCTTAGCAAGTCCAACTCATATCATCTGAAGTCATAATGTCATTATTAGGGTTAATGCCACCCCTTGTGCATTCCCCAGGGTTTGTCTTAACTTATGGATATCCTATCCTTAATTCAACTGCCAAGGAATTCTTGCATCTTATAATTGGCAATCAGATCATATATCCTTAATAAAGGTCTCTTTTCAATCATTCTCATTTGATAATCGATCGGTGGCTTAATGCCACCCTCTTCTTTCAGACAGTTGTCAGCCTATTTGGCCTTCCAAAAAGGCAACGTTTGCTTATCTCCTCTCTTACAGAACTTGGTAATGGCAGCAAGGATGTTTTGGAAGATATTGGTCGAGTTCAACGTGAATCTCTTAGTACTTATCGTTCTTCTCAAATGTACTTGCCTTAGACAAAATTTCTACAGCACACTGATCCATCTCTGACCATTTCTATACTCTCTTCATAAACCTTCGTTGTTTACTTCCCTTAGTCGTAATATGTTCATGGTATTCATGATACCCTAACATCATACATCTCAAGTCACTATACTTCCATTTTACTCTTAATCTTGGACAACCATATACACATGAGTCACTTTAGTACGGGTTACCCCATCCCAAAAAGGTCTAGTAAATTCCCCATCAAAACATGGGTTGCAAAGGGTTTAGTAGAAGACTCCTACGATCTCATTAATATTTCCTTTATATCAGAAGCCCTTGCAGTCGGTGCTTACTTAGAAGCAACCCTGCTTTGTCTTTTCATTGATGGTCTAGTCACTTTATAGTCCGTTGTGACTTGGCCTCAACTGGCCACACTAAAATAAAAATATATGATTTTAGGGGTTGGCTAATAGCATTACTTTTCTAGCAATTGCCGGCATAATGCCTTTTTCTTTGATACCTTTCTACCTTTCCAAAACTTTACTCCATATAAGTCTTAATCGACTACTCGGCACCGTCTCCAGTCACCTTTCCTCCACTTTTATCTTTTCCATTATTCTTATCAATCCCGCGTGCCACACAAGCTTACCATTCCTGGCATAACAGCCCTTTCATTTAAGTCAATCCTGGAATTTCTCAGTCCGGCTGGTTTCTTACTTACATTTCCTGTTTTCGTCCAATCTCACTTCATCATTTTATCACTACCGTCGATTGTAATGCTCAGGGTCCGTTTACTAACCCATTTTACAGCATCCTTACCCAAATCACAGGGTTTGCTCCAGTTTCTACTCTCTTCCATGACATTCTCTGATAATCAGAAAGACAAGGTTTGCCAAAATTCACCAAATTCCTTTCCAGACTCAGGGAAATTTTGATCAATCTACCCACCTACTGGTAACATCAAGGAGACCAGTTTCGAAACCTGAAGAATAGTTCTATGAACCTCCAAGCAGGTGGAATCATAAGCAGTCATAGTTAACGAAATAATCATCATCAGATTGGAAGTTTACCCACTGGAGAGGAATCAATTATATCCATCCCTTAGAAGGGAATCAATAGTTTCAAACTGAAACCTGTCATAACGTCCTGATATTCAATACTACCAAATGTCGGTCTACCTAACCCTTTATGCGAAGCGTCGTTGGAAGCACAAAGTCTCCTTTTTCCATTAAGCAATGCCAGCTCTTGGTCATTACCAATTTCACTTTTTAGCTCCAGGAAGATTTTCTCACATTTTTCTCTTTAACTGCTGATCGTATTACTTGATCTATTATAATTCCGTGTCGGAGTAAACTTAAGGTAACTACTATAATCCATTCAAAGAGAAGAAGGAATTTAATATTCCTCTGAATCACATGCATCTAACGTTTCTGGTTCATCATTTAACTGAGTTGAATTAACTCTATACTCAGTCTCTGGCAGTAGTCTCATTACGAGTTCATCTTGACTCACTGGTCTTATCTTCCGGTAGGTTCTGAGATCATTGTCTTGCTTACTACTTTCTTATATAACTTTACCCAATCATGCTGTCACTTCCCAATGTCTTTACTTTCTACTGATTCATTCATGAACATTTCCCTGAATAAAAACCACCTCATTAACCTCACTTTGGTTTCGTAAATTATAACCTATGACATCTGCCTTCTCGTGGCGAATTATTACTGACAATATTCATACTGATTCATTTATCAAATGATATGGTACTTACTGCCTCATTCTCAACTATTCCTAGGGACTCTGCTCCTTGTCCTATATCGCTGTCTTTGATAATTATACATCCCTCTAGCTCTTTCTTTGTTAAGATGAAAATCTCTAAGGATTCTCATCTATTTCCGTATAAGATCTCAAGTAATTCTTCCAATCCTTCTTTCTTGCTGGTACTACATCTGGTAGTTCGGCTATGAATTCAACATGCATCTTCAGATCTCTTAATAATATCTCGGTTCTTTATACTCACTTTTCTGAGCACCATATCTTAATCATCACAATCATTCTGGCTGCGACCCTCATTACCCATGGGTAAGCTCCTTATCCTAACAGGATTTTCCTTATCTGCTGGAACCTCTTCCGGGTCTCCAGTAGGGTACTCCATCGAATTACTCGCTGATCTTCAACATATAAAGCATCATCGCACTGCTGCTCGTATGCCTCAAGGTCTGTCGCCTTACTCGTCGATACGATATCGAGTTAAGTTACTATCATGATACTTACGAGTTCCCATAAGGGTTTTATATGTCATCACTACATTAAGTAGTCCGACTATGAACTTGGCAAGAGTTCTTATTATCTTATTGAATTTATTGTTTTAACGTCACCTCATCTCTGGGGTTTATAACGTACGCTCTGATACCACTTCTGTAACACCCCCAGATCCGGGGTCCGGGATCCGGTGGTTACGGTTCCCAATTCTGTCCACAACAATTGAACTTTCCTTAACATAAAATAAATTACGTCTCTATGACCCAACACAACAATATAAAACACACCCGTTATAGTCCCAGAGATGAAATCAGAGTAACAATCAAATTTTTATTAATCACATTATGAGTTCTTACAATCCAAAAGAATTTCAATATAAATACATACTCTTTGCCATCCATTTACATAAGTCATACTAGACCATATTCTTGGTACTGAAAGAATAAATATATCCTACCAATAGCTTCTTCTTCAGCTCTGGTAGTCTCATCGTCCTCGCCCGCGTCGAGTGCGCCTTGTGCGAGTCATCTGGTCTAGCTGTTGTTGTGATATAATAATAAAGCAAGGGTGAGCAATAGCCCACCAACAATAATATATAACTGAACGATAATATAGAACAGTTCAAAAGTATCTTTCAAACCATATGCCATGCATTTACGGAAATGATGCCAGTATAATATGAACGATGAAGTTACAAGGTAACTTAAAGTATTTGTTTGTAGAAATATCTGCTACATCAAAGTAAGCGAGATATTCTTATTGTTATTAAGAAGAGGAACTTGCAAGAAAAGGTTGCAATTCCAGTTATGACCCTTTTCCAACTCTGCCAACAGTAATCATGTTGCAGGAAATAAATAAATTTGGATGATGAACCAATGATGGAGTATTCACCGCGCCCGCTGTTCCAATCTTGATGATCAGTCGAGATCGTACAGCTCAATTTAGATTTACTACCGGTAGAAGGAAGAACTGACGGCTTTACTTGTATACCGCCTTACTAGCTCTCCCCGGCCAACGGTTGGGCCAAAGGGGATGGACCGGCGCTACTCGGCCTCTTACACGACTCCTAGTTCAAATAGAATTCATGATTCTGAATGTAACGTTCGTCCCCCTTTCCCCAAGTATAATACTTGTTGATAAGACTCCACAAAGTAGTCGTATCTTGTTGGAAAGGAAAATTTACCAATAACTCCCAAGCTATTACTTGGTAACGGATATCAACTTGTTCCAATAATCTTACCCCTCGAAAGATGAGAAGGTAAGCAACGACTTAATAAGTCAACAGCACCCGAGTTGCGGGTGAAGGGAATACTTTATGACCGGGAAGTCGACAAGATAAATAACATTTCCCAAGTAAGGTTCCTTTATTATTAAGGAGATAGACTCAAAGAAGAATGATGTCTGAGAACCTTTCTTGATATAAGATTAATAATAATATGACTCCGAGATATTTTCTGTAATAATCGAAGAAGATAAATCTTATCGAGATTATTCTAAGTATGGAATAAATATTCAGAGAATATTTAATGAGTTAAAATATTTAAAGAATATTTGGGAATATGAAAGAATATCTTTAATCAGAGTATTTCTCAAAATAATCCCTGAAGAAATATCAGGAGAATATTTATTGAATAAATAAATATTTAAATGAATATTCAAAACAATATTCATTAATTAATAAGACCTGAAAAGAATATTTAAGGTAATATTCATAATTAATTAGGAATTTAAATGAATATTCAAAAGTAATATTCATTTAATGAATAATATCCTAAATGAATATCAAGTAATATTCATTTAGTAATCCAAGCCTTAAGGAATATTCGAGATAATATTCGATAATTAAATCAAGCTTCAGATGAATATTAAAATAATATCCATCAAGTATTTAATATCTTAAATGAATATTCAAAAGTAATATTTATTTAATAAAATAATATTCTAAAAGAATATCCAAATAATATTCATTTAATAGTCTCATCTTTAGAAGAATATTCGAAATAATAGTCGATAATCAATTCGACTCTGAATGAATATTGAGAAATATTATTTGTTCAAATAATTATTTGAAGTAAGGATCGTTAAAATAATTAGTCTCGAACGAATATTCAAATAATATTCGTCGCCCAAATAATAGAAAATATTTACTTAAATATTTTCCTCCGAGGTAATCTCGATATATCAAGGAATATTGACTCCCGGTCTATTTTTGATTAATAAGATGTATACGCCCTTCTATGAGGGTCTTACAATAACCGGCTTATAACTGATATATAACTATCTAGCTTATAAGCCAACAATAACATTCAGGAAACAAGTATATCAATTCAACTTGAAAGTAGGCATGCATGCAATGGCATATGTATATCAGCAATCATATATATATATTTATTCAATCACAACAACAGCCTAAAAGAAGGGAATTGAAACTTGCCTGGTAGTCGAGTACGGTAAGGGGTAGTGGTAGCGGGTCCCGGTTCAGGTTGGTGATCTATAAATAGCAAAGGCATTCGGGATTAATCACTTAACATATTAAAAGTTAAGTTATACTTAATTCGAAACACGTTCTCGAGTTATCTCGTTATACCCCTTTTAGTGGATTACTTTTATCACTGATCCGACCCGACATTCGTTCGTTAATACGACATGTCATTGTACTTATACTTGGGACATACTTAAGTCATATGAGTTCTAAAGTCGATCGTTACGAACCAATAATATACTCCGAGTTTTATCGCCTGTTTTCTAAGTGTTTTACCGAAGTTATAAAAGAGTCGTCTTTTAGGGGTTCGTTCGCGTTTAACCTCGACTCGAACATTTTTAATAAATCAAAAAATGATCCTTTTGACATACGGTTTTCTTTCACACCTTCATTTTTACCTCTAGTATTTATTTTCCAAGATTTGCCATGACTTTACATATTTTACGAGGGTTCAAATTCAGTTACGAATTCTCGGTTACGGTTTCGAAATACTTTTAGTAAACCGGCCGTAACTCCTAAACCGTAAGTCCGTTTCACGTGATCTTTATATCAAAACGAAGCTTATAACATAAGATATCCTAAAATGGCAGAAAAGTTTCTGGTCAGTAGGGTCTTGATGTGAAAAATGGCATACAAAACATGATATTGTAAAATCGGGCATTATAACGGCTATGTTTACGCGTTTTCCAAAGTTTTTACACTTTATCTCGATCTAACAAAGATCAATCCAACCACACAAACGCATGATAATCATCATGACTAGTCTATCAACAACTCATCTCAACCATCTCATGGATCACAATCCAAACAACAACCATAATCAACTAATAACATAGATCTAAGCATAACATAGCATACTAACACTAAATCATCCATAAAACTCATAAAATCTCAAAATGGTACCAAGGGTTTTTGGAGCTTGTTACCTTCCTTGGAGAGTGAATAACACTTGGTAAGCCTTGTCTAGTCCTTAGATTACCTTAACAAAGCTTGGATCATCCAAACAAAACAAGAAATCAAAGTTAGTTTCTTAAAATCACTATTCACCCTAGGCTTGGATGATTTATTTGAAAATGGAAAACATGGAGTTTGAAGCCAAGATTTCTAGGGTATCACTTTTATGAATTATAGGACTTAACATAAAAATTTGGAGATCAAACAATGGTGGAAGCTTGGACTTTGGATTTGGAATTTAGGGAGGAAGTAGAATGGAATGTTTTGGAGGGGGAGAGAGTTGCTTGCTTGTTCTTGATCTTTTCCTTGTATTATTGTGTTGCCTTGGATAATATCTTGCAAAAGTAGCTTTATTAAAGTGCCTAGGTCATCCATGATGCAATCAAGAGACATGTGTTGCATTTTGAATGGTTTTCATGCTAAGTATTGGTTTGATATCTAAGTACTACTTCCATCTCCAAGTATGCTAGTTACTTTAAGCCACTTGGTTGCTAGATATTTATTCTAGTAGCTTACACAAGACTCTTGCTTCCTCTGCTTGTTTCTGTGTCCGGTTATTGCCCGTTTCGATTGATCGTTCGTAGGAATATTTCACGGATTTCTAATTAGGGTTTACCGGGAATCCTTTTTAATATCAATACTTTCATTCTCCATCTTTCATTCTAACTTTCCAATTTATATTCCTTAAATCCATTCGTTAAATACTTAAGGCTATCAGTGTCCAGGGAACTCTCGGAGAAAATAAAAGTGCGGTTTTCAGAATCCGACATCTTTTACATACACTTATTTTCCCCCTGGATCACTAATACGAACTCGGAAATCCGTCCCGAATGCTTCTATATAGTGTCGTCTCATATTATTATATACTCCCACCAAAACACTATTCATTCTGTATTCTTTACTTGTTCTCTTAGGGTGGTACAATTGTCCGTATTCTCTTTCGATCGTTCCTTATCCTTTTTACGGAACTACTGGATTAATCGTTACATGAGAATATTCTCCTGCTTGAAAGTGCCATATCTTATTCCCTTAGAAGATAGATTATTCTTACCTATGTTGTTACCCTTTAGCATTCTTCAAGACATAGAAATAATAAAGTCGAATTCCATTCATTCTTTCCAAATATCAATTATTACATTGTAGCCATAACCACTCCTCAGTGGTTTCCTACCTTCCTTCTTAAATCAAATATAATAACATCCCAAAATATCAAATCCTCAAAGTTAATATCTCAATTCTTGGATTATAATAATATTTAATCCACTGTCCGGTCAAATATTATACCGAAAAAGAATTTGGAATTTCTGAATTCCGATCGTCTCTGCATTCACTTATTTCCTCCGCGTATTATTAATATGACTTCGAAACATCCATATCACGTCCCGTACATAGGGTGGCGTGAAAAGTATTCCAACTTACAAAATCACTACTCATCCACCAAATTACTATGCACGTACAGGAAACACTATGCACGTACGGGAAACACTATGCACGTACGGGAAATACTATACACGTATGGAAAACACTATGCACGTACTCATTTCCCTTCAAGGATCCATTAGCTCCTTCCTGGATGGTAGATTATTCTTATCTAGGTCCTCAACCATCGAATTACTCTATTCTGACAATATACCAATGCATCAGGATCATTGTCCCAAGCAATATCCATTCATTACAATCATTGTTCTTTGAAACCACCATTCATTAGAGCTGGTGACCTTGTTGTCGGAATCATTGTTCTTCATTTTATCATTACTTAATAAAAAGTTTTAATTATATCCAAAATTTGGGGTTCTTACACCTTCAGAATAAGAAAAGGAGAAGGCATAACAGACGTCTATCTAAGATTCAGTCAGTTGGTATTGGAATTGAATCTGAGAGGTGTAACTCTCCCCATCAAAGAAACTGATATTCTACAAGCAATGAGGATGACCCGCCAGGGCACCTCCTCGGGAAGAAGTAAAGATGATCGCTCTAGAAATGATCACAACCCGGACAAGAAGTTTAAGCCCAACAAGCAGTACAACTATATCCCAAGTCATCAACTGACGGTCCCGGACAAAGACCGCTCCTCCAGGGCCAAGTCCGAAGCCAGGCCCCCGAGACCGGGGAGAGCCGAACCAAGGCCTGAACCAGAATGGACACCTTTGAACCGGCCACGCGCCGAAATACTAAAAGAAGTCCGGAGCAAACCCTTCTTTTATCCTCCCAAACCCTTGGTATCAGCCCCGGAGAATAGGCCCCGGGACAAACACTGCGATTACCATGCAACCCATGGCCACGAGACGGAAAGCTGTGTCTCCCTTAAGTTCTTTATCGAAGACCAAGTCAAGAAAGGAAATATGGGCCAATATCTAGCTCGGAGAACCACGGAAAGGGGAGAGGGACCCGGGGCCCAGAAGACCAAGAATGTGGTGCACGTGGTATTGGGAGGATCCAATTCCCCTCCGGCGAGCCCGGACTCCGGAGATGAGGTAATGATGATAAACTCGGCCCCAGAGCAAGTCATATCTTTCAGTAATGCCGATTTTGAGGGAGTAGATCCTAACCACAATGAAGCCCTAGTCGTGACCATAGACATCGCCGAAAATGAGGTAAAGAGAATTCTCGTTGACAACGGCTCCTCCGTCAACATACTATTCAAACATACCATGGACAGGATGCGACTCGGAAGCATCAGAATGAATGAGTGCTGGGAAGACCCACTATATGGCTTCGGCCACAACTTGGTCCCCATTCAAGGAACCCTTTACTTGCCTGTCCAATTCGGCACCGCCCCGAAACAGATAACTCATATGGTCAAGTTCTATGTGATCAATAGTCCTTCCTCCTACAATGTGATCCTGGGGCGTCCAGCCCTGACCAAGCTCCGAGCCATAACCTCAACCCCACATCTCAAGTTCAAATTTCCCACACCCTCCGGGGTCGGAGAGGTAAAGGGCGACACAGAAATAGCCAGCCGATGCTATGGCCAAGCCTTAGTCATGGCAGAGACCGACCCGGAGAATAAGAGGAAAGCTTCCTCCTACCACAAGAATCTAAGCAGAAAGAAACACAGAGTTTCAACTTACAAGAGCCCTGGGAAAGAGGTACAAAACATTGAAACCTCCGGAGCCTTGACCCAGGGATCAGGTATAGCTGAGGCCCGGGAATACCTGACCTCCAATTCCCAGGCCCGAGTGCAAAAATCATCCCTACTGCAAGACCAAGCCAAGGTAGAACCTGCGGTGGAAACCGAAACAATCGAACTCATACCGGGAAACTCAGAAAGAAAAGTCAAGATCGGAGCCGGTCTAGAAACTGCCTTCAGGCAAGAATTAATCCAACTACTCCGGGAGTATGCTGATGTTTTTGCTTGGAGCCCATCTGATATGCCCGGGCTCTGGGAATCCCTTGCCATGCATAGCCTGGATGTTGATCCCAGGAGAAAACCTGTAAAACAGAAAAGAAGGAACCTCGCCCCGGAGAGGCAAAAAGCTATAGACGAGGAAGTGGACAAACTACTCAAGGCAGATATCATCTGCGAGGTCAAGTACCCGGAGTGGCTAGCCAATGTAGTTCTAGTCAAAAAACCTAGTGGGAAATGGAGGATGTGTGTTGATTACACGGACCTAAATGAAGCCTGCCCCAAAGATCCATATCCACTACCAAGTATAGACCAGCTCATCGATGCCACCTCCGCACATGTGATGCTTAGCTTTATGGACGCCTTCTCCGGATACAACCAAATCAAGATGAACCCGGCAGATATAGCCAAAACCGCATTTATCACTCACAGAGTTGTCTATGCTTATAAGTTCATGCCCTTTGGACTCCGGAATGCCGGGGCTACATACCAAAGAGCCATGGTGGAGGTCTTCAAGGACCAAATTGGCCGGAATCTGGAATCCTATGTCGATGATATTATTGCCAAGTCTGAAACCGTCAAGGAACATGTCCCTGACCTGCGGGAATGTTTTGAAAACCTTAGAAAAAATGAGATGAAGTTGAATCCGGAGAAATGCACCTTTGGAGTAGCAGCAGGAAAATTTCTAGGCTTCATGATCAGCCAGAGAGGGATTGAGGCTAATCCGGAGAAGATAAAAGCCATCTTGGATATGCAATCACCCCGGACTCAGAAAGACATTCAGAAGCTAGCCGGATCATTGGCAGCCCTAAGAAGATTCATACCCAAGTTGGCAGAAAAGTGCTTACCCTTCTTCAATTTGCTAAGGGGGGCAAGTAACAAGAAAGAAATCACCTGGAGCCCTGAGTGCCATCAAGCTCTTGACACTATCAAGCAATATCTCTCATCACAACCCCTTTTAACAAAGCCGGAGCCCGGGGAACCCCTACATCTATACCTCTCCGCCGGGCCCCTGGCTGTGGCCGCGGCCCTAGTCCGGGAAGTCGAGGGAAACCAATGGCCGGTGTACTACATCAGCCAAGTCCTAAAAGACGCAGAAACCAGATATCCCAATCTGGAGAAGTTTGCCTTTGCCTTAGTCACGGCCTCAAGGAAACTCAGGCACTATTTCCAAGGCAGAGAGATCAAGGTGATAACAGACCAGCCGTTAAGGCGAATAATCCATAAGCCAGATGCGTCCGGAAGATTAATAAATTGGGCAATTGAGTTAAGCCAATTTCACTTGACGTTCGTGCCCCGGACAGCCATCAAGGCACAGGCTCTGGCAGATTTCATAGTAGAATGCTCCTTCCCGGAACCACAGCAAGCTACCACAGTAGCCGAACATATGGCAACCCCGGACCAAGCCCCGGGGTCATGGACTCTCCACGTGGATGGATCCTCAACAGCTGACAGGTCCGGGGCAGGAATAATCATGAAAAACCCGGAAGACTTCCAAATCAAACAAGCCATAACATTCAAATTCCCAGCAACCAACAACCAAGCCGAATATGAAGCTCTTCTAGCCGGGCTAAGGTTAGCACGAACTTTGAGAATCAACAGCCTGAACATCTATAGTGACTCCCAAATCATGGTACGGCAAACCAAAGGGGAATACCTAGCCAAAGATCAAAAGCTGGCCCAATACCAAGCCCTTGTCAAAAGTTACCTAGCCACCATTCCGAAGTATCAAATCAGCCAAATCAACAGGGAAGAAAACTCCGAAGCTGACGAGTTATCCAAGCTGGTTCAGAACTCAGTCGAACTAGACAGTTCGGTCTACTTTGAAGAACTGGGAACCCCGGCCATCGATCAAAAAGAGGTAACGGAGATAGAGGGAACTCCGAGCTGGATGACCCCTTTCATCCTCTACTTGGAGAAAGGAGAGTTGCCCGAAGATAAGAATGAAGCCAGAAGATTGAAAAACAAGGCTTCGAAATACTTCATAGAAGAAAACCAACTCTATCGCCGAACCTTCTCATCTCCAACACTGAAGTGTGTAGGCCCGGAGGAAGCCAACTACTGTTTACAAGAGGTACATGAAGGGATTTGTGGGGACCATATGTCCGCAAAGGCCCTTGCATAAAAAATCATAAGGCAAGGTTACTACTGGCCAACAATCCACTCAGATGCAGTAGAATTCGTCAAGAAGTGTAGAAACTGCCAACTGTTCAGCAATGTACCGAGGCAAAGCCCGGTCCTGCCATCTTCAGTCTTATCACCTATCCCCTTTGCTGTATGGGGCATCGACATAGTAGGGCCCTTCCCCCGGGCCAAGGGCGACCTGAGGTACCTCCTCGTAGCCATTGACTACATGACTAAGTGGGCCGAAGCAAAGGCAATGCGGACCATAAATCAACAAGACTGCATCAAGTTCATGGACAACATATTAATGCGGTTCGGCCTACCCAGGGTCCTGGTCTCAGATAATGGTCCCCAATTCATCGGCTCAGATTTTGAAAACTATTTAAAGGAAAGGGGAATCAAAAACAAGAAATCTTCAGTAGCCTATCCCCAGGGCAACGGGCAAGTGGAAGTGACAAACAGAATTTTGCTAAGGGGAATTGAGAAGAGGCTGAAGGAAAGCAAGAACAAATGGCCCGAAGAGCTGCCAAATGTGTTATGGGCATACAGAACTAGCCCACGGTCTGGGACAGAGGAAACTCCGTTCAAACTAGCGTATGGAACCGAAGCAATGTTGCCAATTGAAGTGGGTTCTCCTTCCCACAGGGTAATCAACTTTGATGAAATTGCAAATGAAGAAGGGCTACGAGTTAATCTAGAGCTAGTCGATGAGGTCCGGGATAAAGCAGTACAAAGAATGGAGAAGTATAAAGAGAAAACAAGAGAATACTTCGGAAAGAAGTCAAGGGTCAAAAACTTCCAAATTGGGGACCTAGTACCCGGGATACCGAGGCTTCAGACCCCACTAACACAGGAAAGCTTATGCCTAAGTGGGAAGGTCCCTACAGAGTTAAAGAGGTACTCCGCCCCGGAACCTACAAGCTCAGTCACATGGACAACTCCGAAGTCCCCAACACCTGGCACGGCCTCAGGCTAAGAAAGTACTACCAGTAAAGGGAAATAGTTTCAGCTCATATACGGGCGTTTTTTGGGAATTATACTTGGAAATCATGTAATCGTTCTGTTATCAATGAAAAAGAGCTCTATTTCCTACTTGGCATTTCAATCTTACAATTATTATCCAAATTCCTACTTGGAAAAGTTTCCATCCTTTCCAAGTAGGCCAAAGCCCGGGACCTTAGCAACGCTTCGGCCCGGGAAGCCATAGGCATCAAAATTCCTACTTGGAAAAGTTTCCATCCTTTCCAAGTAGGCCAAAGCCCGGGACCGTAGCAATGCTTCGGCCCGGGAAGCCATAGGCATCAAAATTCCTACTTGGAAAAGTTTCCATCCTTTCCAAGTAGGCCAAAGCCCGGGACCTTAGCAATGCTTCGGCCCGGGAAGCCATAGGCATCCAAATTCCTACTTGGAAAAGTTTTCATCCTTTCCAAGTAGGCCAAAGCCCGGGACCTTAGCAATGCTTCGGCCCGGGAAGCCATAGGCACCCAAATTCCTACTTGGAAAAGTTTTCATCCTTTCCAAGTAGGCCAAAGCCCGAGGACAAACCACCACTCCCCAATCCGGGATACCCGAATTAAGGAGTGGGGGGCAATACAAACTACAAACAACCAACAACAAAAGAACAAGGCAAAACTTGCGAAGCAAAAATAGATATAAAAAAGAAAGTAGTAGACAGGCCGGGCTGACCGACAGCCCGAAACACCTGATAGTTAAAAGTTACACAACAGCAGAATTCGAAACTACACAACAAGGTTCGAAGAGTACAACAAAGTAAAAGTTACACGGGCACAGCCCGGATTTTGGACACTGCCAAGGTTAACATTCAAGCTTCCGGAGGAGGGGAGGAGCGGGGAGCGGCATAGGGAGTTGGCTCACCCTCGTCCTTGGCCAGCTTAGCTTCGGCATCTATATAGGCGGCAACGAAGCTCTCCCAATCTGCAGACTCCGAAGTAGTCTTACACAACTTCTCCGTAACTAACCAGCATCGACGAATCTTCGCCGCCGCGGCAGTTGCAAGTTCAGTGGCATAGACGTCCGAATCCTGAAATTCGGAGATCACCTGTTCCTCGGGCTTCTTTCCCTTCAGCTCCTCCCGAAGCTTCTTGATTTCCTCCTTAGCATCCCTATACTTGGTCCGGACCAAGTCCCGCTCGTCAGCAATGGTCCGGGCCGCATCCTTGAATCTAGTTACCCGGGCCTCAATCGTCTCCTTAAGGTCCTCGAGAGTGGCCAATTCCCGGTCATGCTCCTCCCGGGCCTCGGCAGCAGAACGTAGCACGCCCCGGGCATCCTTGATGGTTTCCATTTCCCGGCGAGCAGCGGCGCAAGCCCCGGCCATACGAACCCCCAGCTGAAAAAATGAAGTTAACACTCAATAAACAATAGCTAAGACAAAAGGGAAAAATGTAAAACAACCAAAAGAAAGCCCGGCGAAAGGCTCACCTGGCCATAAACTCCCATCATGTCCTCGAAGAGGGAGGTAGAAGAATCTTTGCTCATCTCCTCCCACTCCTTCTTGCTAGGAAGATCGGCAAGGAAGCCAATGAAGTTCCTGTCCTCCGGAGTGAGGGAAGCCGGGATGTGGGGCCCAAAGTGTTCAACTGGCTCGGAGGCCGTGCCCGGAGGGCGCTCATGCTCGACCTCGCAGTCGGATTGCATGGTCCCGAATTTCTCCTGCTGGACCACCGAGCGAGGCCTTTTCCTCGGAACCAGGGATCCCCCATCTACCTCCGCCTCAAGAGCATCCACCCCCGGAGCCCCAGTCTCACTACCTCCCTCCTTCTGAGACTTAGCGCCACTGCCCTCTCCGGGGACTTTGGTGTTGTCCCGGACTTGGCCCAAACCCAGCAAAGCAGCGTGAAGAGCTTCATTAGCCTTGGTCATTTTTGTAAATCTTTCGAAATCCGGATTATAACCGGGAAGACCTGAAAAAAGAGAGTTACATTAGCCCGGGGGAAGCAGCAAATAATCACACGGAGACTAAAGCAAGTAAAATATAACCCGGACTTACATCCTATCCCGTAAAGGTACTGGTGACTCATGAGGTCCTCCCTAGTCACCTGCCTCCCAAGCCTCCGGCAGAAGCTGTATACCCGGTCCACTGCCGCGTCCTGGAGATCGTACACTTCGAAGTGCATAGCCAGGGGCTTCTCCTTGAAGGAAGGCATGAACCGCATATCCACACCCCGGAGGAATACGAACTCACCATTCCAGCCCTTCAAGGAAGGCAGCATGCCAAGAGGCTTGGACGCCGAAGAAGGGTACCCACATGCCTTACCCCGGAACCTAAACTCGTACAGGGGCACATTGTTGGAATGCACCAACTGGAAGAGATGGTGAAAAAGCTTGAAAGTAGGCAGTACCTGGGCAGCCTCGCAACACCCCAGGAAATAAGTAATCCTCTTCACCGCGTTCGGAGTCAACTGGGTGATGGGAATCCCGTACTCAAACAGGCATAGTGACTTTTCAAATTGGTGACACCTAGGCCCATACCCCGACCTCAGGTGTTCCAACCAAACTCCGACCCAACCACCCTCGGGTCTGTGGTATATCTTCTCCCCGGGCTCCGGCAATCTCCACTCCACATCAGCATCCAAGTGGAATGTAGCCCGGAATATTGGATCCCAATCAACCGGAGCCTCCAAATATTCCGCTCGAAACGGGCCTACATCCATTCCAGAACCCGGCCTATGCCCGAACTTAGAATCGAGAAAGGCCTTATCATACTTGGTCATGTACGCCACGTCCGGATTCTGTGAAAACTCCGCACTAAGATCCCTGAAGAAATAGGCCTGAGGGATCCCCGGATCCCTTCTCACAAAATAGTATTTGGAGTGACCCCAGCTACCGTCTGGTTCACTAAGGCTATACCCCGGACCCATATCCTTGGTCGCTATATTCGTCAACACGGAGATGCGGCTCTTCTTCTTACCCATTATGCCCCAATCTAGGTCTATTAAGTCTAAGTTACTACCCGAAGAGCTGACACTACTGGGAGAAGTGCTGGGATTGGACAAAGGAATTAAGACGCGGTTAGCAGTTACTTGTCGTTTAACCATACAAGAACACTACCCCGGGCCACCCAACAAAAGATAAAAGCCTAAGTCAGCATATCTACCCAAGACAGCAAAACAAGAAAAGGAAAGTAAAAGGAATTAAAAGACCGGAGCAAGAAAACTTACAGTTAGTCCGGAGAGAAGGTTGCGAGGATCACTTGGAATAAGATTGCGCCTTTAGCCCGGAGTACAAGTCTTCAGAGAGGCAGGGTAACGACAGCAAATCGAAAACTCGTAAAAAGCAAAATGGGGGGAGATTGCCACTATTTATAGGCAAACCCTGAATTCTAAACGCCATGAACACGTGTGATAAGTTCATATTTTTGCATATTTTTATTGCCTATTTACTTGCTTGAATTCGTATTTTAATAAATTATTTTGTTGTATTTCAGGAAATTCGTAAATAAATAAAGAAATGACAAAATAAATAAATAAAGTGCAAGGAAGGGAAAAAGGAGGAAGAAAAAGGACCAAAAATGAAAGAAGGAAAAGAATTAGGAGCTTGGAGCAAAAGGAATATTTCAAGACAAGTGGAAGGTGGAGATCATCCCAACACATTAGCAAAGTGTATGGCCAAGATCAACTCTTCAAAGCTTAAGGGGGAAGGAAACAAATAGATGGCTAGGATTTCACTACCACACAACCCAAATGTATGGTGGGGATTTACCCAACACCCCCCTTAACCCTAATTCCTATCCTATAAATACCCCCTCACCCCCTTGTATTTAGTAACTTAGATTTTAGGGTAGTTTTAATTTCTTGTATTTTTCTTAGTTTCAAATCTTGTAAAAACTCCTATTATAATTAATGCAATTTTTATTTTCTTTACTTCTTGTTTGCTCTTTCGTTATTGTTGCCTTATTTCGTTATTTTCGTAAATCCAAGTAGTGGACAAAGTAGCGAAAGCTAACCACTATGGGTTGAAAGTAACGAAATTTAAATTCGTGTTCTTAGTTTTAATTCGTAATTTTGCCCCTTTAAAAATCCATTTTATTGTGGGCCATTTAATTCTGAATCATCGTTTTAGTGTAAATTTAATTTCGTAGTTAAATTTCTTTATTGTCGTTTTTAATTTTTATAAAAAAATAGAAAAAAACCAAAAATATTTGCTTTAATTTTCGGAACGTTTTTTTCTCTGTCTCGTTTTTATTTGTTCTCTTCGAAGCTTAATTTTTACTTCCACCGTTTATTAGTTGTTCATCCCTGATTTACCAAACCCAGATCAATCTTATTTCCTTCCTTCTCCATTTTTCTTAACTCCAGCAAAAACCACCCTCCCTTTTGGTTAATTTCCCGTTGACTTCCCCTGTTACTTAACACAACACCACACTCTAGTCCCTTCTTATTTGGATAAATACACACAGACTCTCTACTTTGTTTTTACCCATTTCTTTGTTTTATTCGTGTATGTATATCCCTTACTGAGTTTTCTTTGTTTTAAACCCCTTCTTCTCCTGATTTTGAAGTTTTAAACCCGTTACCCCTGCTTATACGAATCAACTCCCCCTTCCCCTTTTCCATTTTCTGCACGAATTTCTGTATGGTATCAAGTTCCGAGATGTGTTTTCGAGATGAATTAGATGAATTTCTATAGGATATTTGCAGATTTGATTTCGCTGATTATAGTTCTAAGTCTCGTGTCTCCTGTTCACTGTTTTCGCGAGTGTCGGTTGTTTATGTTAGCGAGGATTCTGTCGCTGGTTTGTGTTTGTGTCGCTGTGTTTTTGTGTTTGAATCAAATTCCCCTCTTCCTTTCAACACGGCATTTGTTTCCATTTCGAGCGAGTTTGCTGTGGTTTCTATTGTTTTTGTGCATTTCGTTTTCTGGATTGAGAGTCGACCGAGTTATCACTGAGTCGCTGTTTTCGTCTGTCTAATTCAATCGTTGTACTAAGTTATCTGTCTTGTTCGTTTCTTAGTTAATTCGCGTTCCTGGTTTTTGTTCTTGAGAGTTTAAGTTTAGTCGAGATTTACAGTTATTGATTTCGCGAGTTCTGTTGCTGTGAGTTCGCGCTACTGAGTTTGTGTTTGTTGTGCAGTCGAGTTTGTCGTTCTGTGAACTCGTTTTGAGTTTTCCAAGTGCTGTTCGAGTTTTATATTTTTTTCGTGTTGCTGCGAGTTCCGAGTTGGCCCGAGTTGTTGTTTTATTTGCTGTTGGTTTTTCTGCATTTTTTTCCAAGTTCCGAGTGATAGTCTCTGAGTCTGAGCTGAGAATGTTAAGTTACAATTGTTTCACTGAATTCTTACATTCAATTCGTTTTTGCTAAGTTCATGTATTTCACTCTGCACTGAGTCGAGTAATGATTTATTGAGTTGTGAATTTATTGTGTGAATTGTGCTTTTGGCTAGTCATTCTCATGAATAAACCTTTTCGATTTTTTTTTTGAAAATTTTCTGTAAATATATTTTTTTTTAAAAGTGAAAAAAAAAGGATTTTAAAATAAAAGTTTTTATTAATTCGTATTTAGGATTCTTAGAATAAATTAGAATAATTTAATTTTAGTATAATTTAGAATTTTTAAAAATTGGAATTAATTAGTATAAAAAAAACCATTTTTTTTTCTCTAAAATCCAAAACCCACTTGTTCTAATTCGATTAAATTAGAAATTGAAGAATGCGAATAAAATTAGTCCCTGAGGAACGAATCATTAAATATTTCAACGAAACGAATTGTGCGCTTGCGATTCAAATCAAATGTCTTAATTATTTTCTAGCACAACAAGTTTTTGGCGCCGCTGCCGGGGACTAATTATTTTTCGCACCTTAATTTTTAATTTTTCGAGTTAGTTTTATTTCTTATCTTATTTTTTATTTCGTTCTTTTTAGGAAAACTTGAGATTTCGGAACTCTTCTCAACGAAGCGTGGAAAAATTGGAATTTATGGAAAGCAAGCTTCGGTAACCGTATCTCACTCTTTTCGCCCTTTTTACTTTTAGAAAAACACAAAAAAAATCAAAAAATTCAAAAAAATCACAAAAAAATGGAAAAATCAAAAATCCAAAAAAATTAGTTGTGAATACATAATTGTTGCATCATGCATTTAATCACTTAGGGCACATCATCTAGATTTTTATTTTCTTGTTTTTTATTTTTCGTACCCTATAAATTGTGGTGATCGCTGGAGGACCCCAAGGTACGTTAATTTCTTTCTTTCTTTAGATTAGAACACGTAAAGTAAGCATCCATAGTTGTTTATAATTTTTGTATATATCATTGTTTGTTGCATCATTTTGTAAATAAACATTAAGGGCATAACCTCTCAAAAGATAAGGGAAGGGATTTCATCACTCTTTCCTTAGCCCAAAAACAATTTAATCCCTCATTTTGCATACCTTGCCTTTAATAAAATTAATTAGACATTTCCCCCTAGGAATTTCGCGCTCAATTAGGAAGGTGCTTAAGAAACGAAGTAATCTTTAATTATTCTTACTTTTTGGTGTCTAGGAAAGCGAAAGCTGACCTGGCCAATTAAGGTTTGGTGTCTAGGCTGGTGTTTAGCCTCTTGGCAATGCTTGCACCTACCTGGCCAAGCCGGTTCGAATAATTATTGATTTACCTAGTTTTTGGTAGCCCTTACAGTTAGGAGCAAGGTCTAGTTATTTTATTAGGGAACCCTAGATTTAGAATTTTTCTTTTAATTTTACACCCCTTTCTTTTTGTGTGTTTATTTTATCGCACTTATTTGCTACGTGTTTCCTTACATGGTTGATGCGAACTATTTGGATTAGGGATAATTCTTCTAGACTAGTGAGATCGTTTGAGAGTTCTTCCTCTTCTGATTCCGAGTCGTTAGATAATTCCGAACCGATAGTAAACATGGCCATGTCTCTTAAGGACCGTTGCTACCCCACCCGCTCCGCTCAACCTTCGTGCATCACTCTTCCTCCCGTAAATGGTAATAATTTCGAGATCAAAGCTCACCATATTAGCATGTTACCTAAGTTTACCGGGAGTGATGTTGAGGATCCGTATATTTTCCTTCATGAATTCGAGGAGGTCTGTGCTCTACAAAAAATCCAACAATTGACCGAATACTCCATTAGGCTTAGACTTATCAACTTCGCCTTAAAAGAAAATGCCAAAAAATGGTTGTATAGTCTACCCGTTAATTCTATTTCAACGTGGGAGGGATTTGTGATAATTTTTCTTAAAAACTATTTTCCAAACCATAAGACTACAAGGATTACAAATGAAATAAATCAATTTCATCAAAAGGAAAATGAGTCTTTTTGGAAATATTTTGATCGTTTTAAAAATCTCTTATCACAATGCCCCCACCACGGAATAGAAAAATGGAGGCTTTGCAAGATTGTTTACGAGGCCTTAGATAGTCCAACAACCGCGTTGTTAGAGTCTATGTGCCAAGGAAAATTTATGGAGAAAAATGAAGACGAAGGGTGGGAGTTTTTCGAGGAATTAGTCGAGAAGACTATGTTGTGGGAGTCTACTAGGGAACCTCACAAGTCTAACGAGTCATCTAGTTCTTCTAGGGGTCTACATTCAATTGGAAACAATATTGCAACTGATGCCAAGCTAGCCACCCTTACTAGGAGACTCGAAGCTCTAGAAACTCATAGTAGTCCCCCACCCATGTCTATGTACCCAAAATTTTAATTCTTCGAACTTTGAGTCTCAACCTTGTCCCGATTTTGAGCAAGTGAACGCAATGTTCCAACCCAGACCTCGGAATGACCCGTTCACACCAACTTACAATCCCGGGTGGAAGAACCACCCTAATTTCTCTTGGAACCAAGGCCAAAATTTCCAATCTCCACCATCTTTTCAAAAGCCGAACTATCCAAACCAAGTTCCCTTCTCAAACACGACTCAAAATCACATTCCTTATCAAAATCAAGCACCCGCCCACCCACCCGGCTTTCATGAGTCGGATAAGAGAATTAACTCCTTGGAAAAGACTCTTGATGCGCTTCTAAAATCAACGACTAATTTGGCTCAATCTCAACAGACCTTCATGCAAACCATGACTCAAGATAGGCAAATTTTAAATGCTAGTACTCAAGCCATATCGAAGTTAGAGGTTCAAGTGAGCCAATTAGCTAACGCCATTTGTGAACGAGAGAAGAACAAACTTCCAAGTCAAACCGAGGTAAACCCTAAATTTCCAATCAATCAAAGACCTCCTCACAATGTGAACGCTGTCATTTCCTTAAGGTCCGGTAAGCAAGTTGAAAATCATGTCGGTGACAAGTCTCCCGAAGAAGACGAATCGAATTCTGAACCAAACGCTAATCTTGAACCCGAGAGTTCTAAGGAACAAGGATCAACGAGTGGGACAAAACCCGTCCCCAAAGAACCTAATGAACGAGTCTTTAAGCCAAAAGCTCCTTACCCTCAACGACTCATTTCTCCTAAACAAACGGCCCAAATGGACAATATCTTAGAAGTTTTTAAGCAAGTCAAAGTCAACATTCCTCTTTTAGACGCAATTCAACAAATTCCTTCGTATGCGAAATGTCTAAAAGATTTGTGCACACATAAGCGAACTACTCACGTCCCTAAGAAAGCCTTCTTGACATCCCAAGTAAGCTCAATTCTTTCGAACCAAATTCCCGTGAAATATAAGGACCCCGGTTGTCCTACAATTTCATGTGTCATAGGCAATACCTTTGTGGACAAGGCATTACTCGACTTAGGCGCTAGTGTGAACTTGCTTCCATTTTCGGTCTATCAAGCCCTAGGTTTAGGAGAGCTTCAAAGAACAAATGTTACACTTCAATTAGCAGATCGTTCTGTCAAGGTTCCTAAGGGGATTATTGAAGACGTGCTAATTAAAGTAGGTGACTTTTTCTTTCCCGTTGATTTTGTCATCCTAGAAACCGAACCGGTCAAGAACCCTAAGAATCAGATTCCTATCATTCTAGGAAGGCCATTTCTAGCCACCTCCAATGCTTTGATTAATTGTAGAAATGGATTAATGAAACTAACATTTGGGAACATGACCATTGATCTCAATATTTTTCACATAGGGAAACAACCCGATGATCTCTATGATCAACCTATGGATGTCAATTTAATTGATGATATAGTTGATCAAGAATTCATCAACCCTACTGATGCTCTTGATTTTTGTTTAAAACACTTTGGTCAAGATTGGGATGACTCTGAATATACAAATGAGGTCAATGCAATGTTAGATTCCACCATTCCTACAAATAACCAAGCATGTGAACCACCTCCTTTGCCACTTTTCGAAACTAGTGAACCCGTTGAGTCAAAGCCGCCCGATTTAGAACTCAAACCTCTTCCCGACACTCTTAAGTACGCCTTTTTAGGTCCTAACGAGTCTCTTCCCGTTATCATTGCCTCTAATTTGACCAAGTCACAAGAGGATGAGCTTGTAAATGTGCTTAGAGAACATAAGGAAGCCATAGGTTGGAGTATCTCGGATATTAAAGGAATTAGTCCGGCCATTGTCCAACATCGGATTCATTTAGTTGATGATGCCAAACCAGTTCGTGAGCCACAAAGTCGGTTGAACCCTACCATGATGGAAGTCGTTAGGAAGGAAATTCTTAAGTGTCTCAATAATGGAATCATTTATCCCATTTCTGATAGCTCTTGGGTTAGCCCGATTCAGGTAGTACCTAAAAAGTCGGGTATTACCGTGGTGACTAACGAGAACAATGAGCAAGTTCCTACTCGTGTCCAATCCGGTTGGAGGGTGTGCATAGACTATAGGAAACTCAACGATGCCACTAGAAAAGACCACTTTCCTTTGCCATTCATAGATCAAATGTTAGAAAGGTTAGCGGGTCATGCCTACTACTGTTTCCTAGATGGTTATTCCGGTTATTTTCAAATTCCTATAGCTCCCGAAGACCAAGAGAAAACCACTTTCACATGTCCCTTTGGAACCTTTGCTTATCGTCGCTTAGCTTTCGGTCTAACCACTGCCCCGGCCACCTTCCAAAGGTGCATGATGAGCATCTTTTCTGACATGGTAGGTGAATTCCTAGAGATTTTCATAGATGACTTCTCCATCTTTGGTTCGTCTTTTCATCAATGCCTAAACCATCTTGAGTTAGTCTTACAGAGATGTAAAGAAACCAACCTCGTTCTTAATTGGGAAAAATGTCATTTCATGGTTAAAGAAGGAATCGTTCTTGGTCATAGAATTTCTGAAAAGGGGATCGAAGTAGATAAATCCAAAGTTGACCTCATTGCCAATCTACCCCCACCAACATCGGTCAAAGGAATTCGTTCCTTTTTAGGACATGCGGGTTTTTATAGGCGTTTCATTAAAGATTTTAGCAAAAAGGCTAGACCCTTGACCACCCTTCTTGGTAAAGATGTTAAATTCGAGTTCAATAAAGATTGTTTACAATCTTTTGAACACCTTAAGAAAGAGTTGACCTCGGCCCCGATTATCAAGTCCCCCGATTGGAGTCAACCTTTCGAGTTAATGTGTGATGCATCTGATTACGCATTAGGAGCGGTATTAGGACAACGAATCAATAAGATACCTCATGTCATATACTACGCTAGTAAGACCTTAAATGATGCGCAACTCAATTATTCAACCACCGAGAAGGAGCTTCTAGCCGTAGTTTTTGCCCTCGAGAAGTTTAGGTCGTATCTTATTGGTTCGAAAATCATTGTTTACACCGATCATTCCGCCCTTCGATATCTCTTCTCTAAGAAAGACTCTAAGGCCCGATTGATTAGGTGGATCTTGTTGCTCCAAGAGTTTGACCTAGAAATTAGGGATAAGAAGGGGTCCGAAAATGTCGTTGTCGATCACCTTTCTCGATTAGTAGTGGAGTCCACCACTGACTTGCCTTTGAATGAATCTTTTCCCGATGAACATCTTTTTTCTATCTCTACTCCTCCTTGGTTCGCCGACATTGTCAATTATCTTGCAACCGGCGACATTCCCTCTCATTGGTCCACACAAGATAAATCAAAATTTCTCTCTCAAGTCAAACACTTCTTTTGGGACGACCCATATCTTTTTAAATATTGCCCCGACCAAATCATTCGGAGGTGCGTCCCAAACCATGAGTTTCGAAGTATCCTTTCCTTTTGTCATGATCAAGCTTGTGGAGGTCATTTTAGTGCTAAGAAAATGGCAGCTAAAATCCTCCAAAGCGGTTTTTATTGGCCTAGTTTGTTCAAGGATGCTGCAGAATTCTGTGCCGCTTGTAGTAGGTGTCAACGCTTAGGAAAGATCACTAGGAGAAACATGATGCCAATGAGTCCCATCTTAATCATTGAGATTTTTGATGTGTGGGGCATAGACTTTATGGGTCCCTTTCCTAGCTCTTTTGGCAACCTCTACATTCTCTTAGCGGTTGATTATGTGTCTAAGTGGGTAGAAGCCATACCGACTAAGTCCAATGATAACAAGGTCATTCTTAAATTCTTAAAAGAGAATATCTTTTCTCGATTTGGCACACCTAGGGCTATCATTAGTGACCAAGGTACGCACTTTAAGAATCGTCAATTTGAGTCCCTTTTGAAAAAGTACTCTATTACTCATAGGTTGGCTAGCCCTTATCATCCTCAAACTAGTGGTCAAGTTGAAGTCTCGAATAGGCAAATCAAACAAATCTTAGAAAAGACTGTCAACTCGAATAGGAAGGATTGGTCAATCAACTGATAGATGCCTTATGGGCCTATCGAACCACTTTTAAGACTGTTTTGGGCATGTCCCCTTACAGAATTGTGTTTGGTAAAGCCTGTTACTTGCCCGTTGAACTAGAGCATAGGGCCTTGTGGGCCATAAGAGATTTGAACTTTGACTTACCAACCGCCGGTAGTCATAGGAAATTGCAATTGTCAGAACTAGAGGAATTAAGAAATGAGGCCTATGAAAATGCTAAAATTTATAAAGAAAGAACAAAACTTTTTCATGATAAATCCATTTTTAGAAAATCTTTTTCTCCGGGTCAAAAAGTTCTTTTGTACAATTCTAGGCTTCATTTATTCCCCGGGAAATTGAGATCTAGGTGGGAAGGTCCTTACATTGTTAGGACCGTTTTTCCTCACGGTGCTGTTGAAATTGAAAATCCTAAAAATGGTGATGTATTTAAAGTTAATGGACAAAGACTCAAATCATTTTTAGAGCTGCCATTTGATCCCGAGGATGAGGTCACCCACCTCATCGACCCGTGATTCATGTAAGTTTCTTTCAGTAGGTAAATCCTCTCCTTTATCTCTTGTCAGGTATTATCTCCTCATTCTCATTTACTCATTTCTCTTGCATTTGCATACATTGAGGACAATGCATGATTTAGGTATGGGGGAGGGTTTTTAGTGTAAATATAAAAAATCAGAAAATCCAAAAAAATTAAAAAATCAAAAAAAAAATCTCAAAAAGAGTTCTTTTCGTATTCTAGTCTTGTTAATTGATTGCTAGTTGCTTGATGCACCCTTGCATGCTATGATAATCTTATGATCCATTAGCTTTTGTTTGAGAAGTGATTTGCTAAAGTTCTTGTTCACACACTTACACTAGCAAGGTGAAGCTAGTAGACTTAATTGAATTGTGCTTGAAATTAGAAGGACATGATTAGGTGTAAGATGATTTGGTCTTCATGATTTGAGTACAAGTAGGTGCATTGAGGATACCATTTCTTGAGATTGATTATGTTTTACCACACCAAGTGAGTTTTGAGCCTATATGCACATCTTTTGCATTTATATTCGTTTACTTGAGTGTCCACTTGTCATTTGCATTGCTAGCACTTGTTTGAGTTCCTTCTTGAAATACATGACATTAATTGATGATAAAATGATAAAGGCACTTAGGAATAACCTATATTTCCAAAATATCCACACCATGCTTATGTGATCAATTAGTTAACCCTTTGAGCTTAATCTTATTCTTTCGGTGACACACCACATTACTCGCCTAAGACCTTTTTCTTGATTAGCCTTACGTATTCTTGATCCCATTTTGTCAAAGGCTAGTAGGAACTTAAGGGAGCAATAAGGTGATAGGGTTTACTTTTGTTCATAACTTTTGTGGAAATATTTGTTGTTACCTTGATAGTCGATTTTCAAAATTAAATCTAAAGGAGGATTATTGTTACATTTATCATTTTCCTTTAGTAAAAAAAAAGAAAAAAAAAGAAAAAAAATATATAAAAAATATACATATGAGAGCATACTTATGTTTTCTGTAATCCTCCTTCATTCGACTATTCAAGGCTTTTTGTTGAAAATAAAAATAAATTGTGTGGGGAGGAAGTTTGGTGTTGTGCATAATATTCATGGTGACTACTAGCTTTTGACACTTCACCTTACTTTGGCCTTTCTTGACATACCTTGTCCCTAGCCCCATTACAACCCTAATAAAGACCTTTTGATTATCATTATTAATGTATGTTGTGATTTAAGTTGGGATGATACCAAGTGTCAAGCATGCATTTGATTTTGTTGGAATTGAGTGATACACTTACCCTTGTTCTTGAGTGAATATTCTTTTGTGAGTGAAATGTGAGGTATTGCTTGTTTTGCATATGAGATCTCAAGTTTTGACTCTAAGGTGTGCCCTTGTAGACTTAGCATGGTTACCAATGATTTTTGCACTTGACATGAACTTATAATCACTCTTGCATGGCTCTTTAAGTAGACTATGTGAATCCTTGCACTTTCCACACCAAGACTTTGCAACTTCATTTTGATTCTTAAGTTGATGTATCATGAGAGGACATGTATGTGTGGTGTGCATTGCCATGTGATCTTTTATACAAGCTAGATGGATTTTGTGGGTACATTCACTATAGGCCCTCACGAGACCTCACTCGTCCACTAGGGCTGCCTAGGGGTTTAAAGGGCTTGTTGCATATGCCAAATGCAACCGTCACACCTACGAAAAGGAGTATAGGACTTTGTATCTAGATTTTCACTTTCATTTTGTTTTTGTTTTACTCGAGGACGAGCAAAAGATAGGTATGGGGGCATTTGATAAGTGCATATTTTTACATATTTTTATTGCCTATTTATTTGCTTGAATTCGTATTTTAATAAATTATTTTGTTGCATTTCAGGAAATTCGTAAATAAATAAAGAAATGACAAAATAAGTAAATAAAGTGCAAGGAAGGGAAAAAAGAGGAAGAAAAAGGACCAAAAATGAAAGAAGGAAAAGAATTAGGAGCTTGGAGCAAAAGGAATATTTCAAGACAAGTGGAAGGTGGAGATCATCCCAACACATTAGCAAAGTGTATGGCCAAGATCAACTCTTCAAAGCTTAAGGGGGAAGGAAACAAATAGATGGCTAGGATTTCACCACCACACAACCCAAATGTATGGTGGGGATTTACCCAACACCCCCCTTAACCCTAATTCCTATCCTATAAATACCCCCTCACCCCCCTTGTATTTAGTAACTTAGATTTTAGGGTAGTTTTAATTTCTTGTATTTTTCTTAGTTTCAAATCTTGTAAACACTCCTATTATAATTAATGCAATTTTTATTTTCTTTACTTCTTGTCTTGCTCTTTCGTTATTGTTGCCTTATTTCGTTATTTTCGTAAATCCAAGTAGTGGACAAAGTAGCGAAAGCTAACCACTATGGGTTGAAAGTAACGAAATTTAAATTCGTGTTCTTAGTTTTAATTCGTAATTTTGCCCCTTTAAAAATCCATTTTATTGTGGGCCATTTAATTCTGAATCATCGTTTTAGTGTAAATTTAATTTCGTAGTTAAATTTCTTTATTGTCGTTTTTAATTTTTATAAAAAAAAACAAAAAAAAAACCAAAAATATTTTCTTTAATTTTCGGAACGTTTTTTTCTCTGTCTCGTTTTTATTTGTTCTCTTCGAAGCTTAATTTTTACTTCCACCGTTTATTAGTTGTTCATCCCTGATTTACCAAACCCAGATCAATCTTATTTCCTTCCTTCTCCATTTTTCTTAACTCCAGCAAAAACCACCCTCCCTTTTGGTTAATTTCCCGTTGACTTCCCCTGTTACTTAACACAACACCACATCTAGTCCCTTCTTATTCGGATAAATACACACAGACTCTCTACTTTGTTTTTACCCATTTCTTTGTTTTATTCGTGTATGTATATCCCTTACTGAGTTTTCTTTGTTTTAAACCCCTTCTTCTCCTGATTTTGAAGTTTTAAACCCGTTACCCCTGCTTATACGAATCAACTCCCCCTTCCCCTTTTCCATTTTCTGCACGAATTTCTGTATGGTATCAAGTTCCGAGATGTGTTTCCGAGATGAATTAGATGAATTTCTGTAGGATATTTGCAGATTTGATTTCGCTGATTATAGTTCTAAGTCTCGTGTCTCCTGTTCACTGTTTTCGCGAGTGTCGGTTGTTTGTGTTAGCGAGGATTGTGTCGCTGGTTTGTGTTTGTGTCGCTGTGTTTTTGTGTTTGAATCAAATTCCCCTCTTCCTTTCAACACGGCATTTGTTTCCATTTCGAGCGAGTTTGCTGTGGTTTCTATTGTTTTTGTGCATTTCGTTTTCTGGATTGAGAGTCGACCGAGTTATCACTGAGTCGCTGTTTTCGTCTGTCTAATTCAATCGTTGTACTGAGTTATCTGTCTTGTTCGTTTCTTATTTAATTCGCGTTCCTGGTTTTTGTTCTTGAGAGTTTAAGTTTAGTCGAGATTTACAGTTACTGATTTCGCGAGTTCTGTTGCTGTGAGTTCGCGCTACTGAGTTTGTGTTTGTTGTGCAATCGAGTTTGTCGTTCTGTGAACTCGTTTTGAGTTTTCCAAGTGCTGTTCGAGTTTTATATTTTTTTCGTGTTGCTGCGAGTTCCGAGTTGGCCCGAGTTGTTGTTTTATTTGCTGTTGGTTTTTCTGCATTTTTTTCCGAGTTCCGAGTGATAGTCTCTGAGTCTGAGCTGAGAATGTTAAGTTACAATTGTTTCACTGAATTCTTACTTTCAATTCGTTTTTGCTAAGTTCATGTATTTCACTCTGCACTGAGTCGAGTAATGATTTATTGAGTTGTGAATTTATTGTGTGAATTGTGCTTTTGGCTAGTCATTCTCATGAATAAACCTTTTCGATTTTTTTTTATTTGAAAATTTTCTGTAAATATTTTTTTTTTAAAAGTGAAAAAAAAGGGATTTTAGAATAAAAGTTTTTATTAATTCGTATTTAGGATTCTTAGAATAAATTAGAATAATTTAATTTTAGTATAATTTAGAATTTTTAAAAATTGGAATTAATTAGTATAAAAAAAACCATTTTTTTTTCTCTAAAATCCAAAACCCACTTGTTCTAATTCGATTAAATTAGAAATTGAGGAATGCGAATAAAATTAGTCCCTGAGGAACGAATCATTAAATATTTCAACGAAACGAATTGTGCGCTTGCGATTCAAATCAAATGTTTTAATTATTTTCTTGCACAACAACGTGGCGGCCCAAAAATCGGCCCACCATCTCCAAAATCCGGAGATAGTGGGTGACAGCTGTGATTTTTCAAAAAGAGAAAAGAAAAGAGATAAAAGAAAGGAGAGAAAAGAAAAAACGAAATCCAAAAATGCATACGTACAATATTATATATACTCATATACGTGCATTTTCGCACAAAATCCAAAGCCCCGGGATGCACACCTCAGTCCCAACCCCGGGCCTGAGGGCAGTCAAAGCCTTCAAATTCCAAAAACCACTAGCCCCGGGCGTACGTACTTCAGTTCACACCCCGGAACTGGGGGCAACCAAGGCAAAAGTTCCCCCCCCCAAAGAAGACACGGACTCACAGAACAACTACAAAAACCTCCAGCCCCGAGGACATATGTCTAGCACTATAGAGAATCCAGAAAGTTCACTCTCCAAGGCAAAAAACACTTCTTACTACTCCCCCATCTGGAAAATCCGCATTAGGGAGTGGGGGGCAAATGATAGGCCATAAACAGCCAAGGCCCAACAAGGAGCCCAAAACAATAAGCAAATCGTCTCATGAGAATAAGAACGGCCCAGCCCATAGTAGTGGACCCCGGGCCCGGGGCCACCACCACGTGGCATTGGTCCCCACCCCAGACTAGGGGACCCCAGATTGGTGACACTCAACATACGTGGCACCCCACCTCAGCTGATATTCCTACATATGGCGCTGACCAACACTAAAAGACAAGGGAAGGCACGTGCCAAATCATGTCTACAACAACATGGCCACGCTCCAGTCAATGGTCACCCCAGACTAGGCCACGTGTCCTACATCCCGGGAATTCAGCGGCTTGTCCCCCAGATCCAACGGTCAGGGGTGAAGGTAACCTACCCCTAAACCCTAGGCCTAGGGCTATAAATACCCCTGGTAAAGAGGGTTTAGGGGTTAGCCATTATTACACACCCACACACATTTATTACTCTTGTGATACTCTACTTGATTATTATCTTCCAAAGCCAACTCTTATTCTCACGCCGGAGGCACCTCGGGGCCAAACCCCCCCTCCGGTGTTGTTTTGCAGACACCCCACAGCAGCTACACCACTTCCGAGGCAGGAGTTGGCGAGGAAGTACCCGATCAAGATCCGGAGTTATCAATTATAATGATATTTTATTAACAATTCTTAATTTTAATGGCGTTGGACAAAGGAAACTTGAGCAATTTACTTAAAAAAATTAACCTATAATATAAAAGTTTAAACCAAACATATAATATAATTTTAGCATTGAGAAACTGATCTAATAAGAAAGATTTTTGCATACATGCACAACATTTTTATATTTTGTACCGTTGTTCTTTTACATCAAAAATAAAAAATTCATATATTTCACAGAAGTTTTTAAGCTGAATAACATGAGATACCTTATACACTAAGTTTTTTTTTTTTAATGAAAGGTGATAATTCAATACATAAAAGCCATACGGCATCTACAAGGATGATCGAAACGATCAAATATAGAATATGATGACATGCTCATCTTCATAATCAAAATGAGACAAATAAGCAAATGTCTGAAAAAAATGATATGTCTATAGATACTCGCTCTACGCTCCATATCTTCGCCAAAATCCGTTTGAGCTAACGACCACAAATGAAGTTCCGACCAAGCTCTTATCGTTGAATCCGAACCAGCTCTCACAAAAGAAGGAGAGAAATCCACACCTCTCACCAAGGAGAGAAAAACCACACCTCTCACCAAGGAAGGAGAGAAATCAAATTGAACTTACAAAAAATTGAAATTACACAACAAATCAAACTAAAACAAGTCTTAGATCTAGAAAACGGAACCTCAAAAACTAGAGAAACCAAACCCCTTTTGCGACCGAAGATCCACCAAGAATCTGGGAAGAAATCGAGGATCCACCACAAATCGGAAAAGAAAAATCCGAAAAATCCGAGGGGTCAGATCTAAGCACAAGGAGAACTAATTATTGAAGAAATACATACTTTCAAAAAAAATCCTTTTTCAACCAAAAAAAAGGTCATAAATCTGTTTACTTTTATGTTTGTATGCTTGCACAGCTGTAAAACCGCGTGGCTATGTGGTCCGACCCAAAATCCTTAATGGGCATTATGGTAACGCCGTTGTTACAAATAAAAAAAATAAATTATTCAATAAAATTAAAAAATTAGCAATTTTATAGTTTACGGTTTGTAGTCTTATGAAACAAACGTGGGGAAGATTGACTCAACCTCGATGATTATTATTGGTTAACCAGATAACTTAAACTAGTACAAGTACTTGCATACAACTATACAAGTATACAACTATATTAATCCTTGTATCTATACATTGTTTTGTGTTTTGTCTGTTTTTTTGTATGTTTTGTCAGATGATCAACATAACTGCACTTCTTTAAGGTGATTCATCCTTCACTTCTCCATACCCTTGTAATAATTCTTTTTTTGTGTGTATGTATGATAGATACACTTTGTAGTCTATGATTTGATGAATGTTTCTTGATAAAGTTGAGTGCTTTGTGTTCTTGATAAAGTGATGGGTCAACTTTTGTTTTGACTTCTTGATTTTGATTAATTTGTATTTGTATGTTTAATGAATTTAAAGGGCAAGTTATTTTTTTATAGGATTTTATTGTTTTTTTGGGTATGTATGTTGTGTTCTTGAAGCATGATTAAGCCTTGAAATTGCACAATTTCGAAAGCAAAGCTAGAAAAGGACTTGCAACTTTTTTATTGCAAAGATAGTGTTTTTTTTTTTTTGAAGTTGAAGCAAAGCAATAAAGTGTCACTAGATATGTTAGGTAATAACCCTAGTGGAATTTTCAAGCATAACTTACCAAAATTCCCAAGAATTATAAGTCATTTGTAGTTGGATGCTGAAAGAAAATACCCATGTCTGGTAAGTTATTGAATTGAAAGATCATGCCATGTTCATTTAGGTAGCTATTGAAATTACTTCGCGTTGTGCTTTTGAATTTTGGCTGGATGATGCTAATTATTGTCAAGCACAAGAGTTTAGTTAGGTAAGTTGAGGATTGTGGATATAATAAAATCCCAAGGTGTTACAATTTGAGTATGTTTCTGTTTTGGGTTGACGACTGAAATTTAGATTTATTATGTGATATACATGTATATCTGTTCCTATTTATGTTCATGATTTTTACTGTTTAGCTAACTGAAATTCTACAGAAAATAATCTGTTGATGGTTGCGGTATGATGCACTGATCTTAAAGAGCTTATTAGTCATGAGTTCCACTAGAAGTTGGTTTCAAATGTTTCGGCATAGAGAGAAGAACAAGGTCAAATCTGGAACCCCTACGAAAAGAGAAATTGAGGAGACGACAAACTCCCCTACAGAGGATGAGGCACCTTCCAGTGCTACACAACAGAAAGTTGCTGCTGCAAAGGAGTACATAGAGAACCATTACAAAGCTCAAATGCAGTGTTTGCAAGATAGAAAAGAGAGGTCAGCTCAGACAACTGCTTTCAGTTCAGAATATTAGTCATAACTGAGAATATTGTTATATATAAATAAGATAATTTCAAATGGTCTCACCAAAATCAGGCGCTGGGTCTTGGAGAGGAAACTGGCAGATGGTGATGTTCCTGCAGAAGAGCAAATGAATCTTTTAAACTTTTTAGAAAAAAAGGAGACAGAATATATGCGTATTCAAAGACATAAGATGGGTGTTGATGACTTTGATCTTCTAACTATAATAGGAAGGGGTGCGTTTGGGGAGGTAATGCTCAGAGTTTCTCTTGTGTGCATATCTGTTTGTTCATATGTTCTGTATCTCTCATTGAATAGATTTTTGTTACTTTAGTGCTATAATGTTTTCTGTAGTTTGCTCATGCAGCTTTGTTTTAAAGACTAAGGTGCCTGCATGTCAGTGGCTTTTCTTACTGTAACCTGTCGTGGATTATTAGAAGTGAACTGCTTTTCTGTTATGTGAAGCAGTACACCCTATAGTATAGGTAGTTGTAGATTAAAATGCCAGCTATGAGCCTAATAGCACAATCTTAGTTATATAACTTTCTTCGCCTCCCTGGTGTCAAAACAATCAAGAGTCGAGATCTAATTACTATATGATATTGTATACTATTGCTCTGGCTGTTCTGTTGCTATTGAACTTGGTTACTTATGTTCTGATCATGCAAACATATATTGCAACATTATATCGTGATATTATTACACATACCTTGAGACAAACTAAAGAGTAATAAAGACATATATTGTCACCCTATTTAAAGAACAGTTAGGTGCCATATTTGTCCATTTTCAGGCTGATATTATCTTTGCATTCCCATATCCAGTTTCGTGAATCAGTAATTGTGAAACAACGGTAGGTTTTATGTATTCAATTATGTTAATGTGCAGGTCAGAATATGTAGAGAAAAAAGTACCGGGCATGTATATGCCATGAAGAAGCTCAAAAAGTCTGAAATGCTACGTAGAGGACAGGTACTCTTTTTAATTGAATTCCTTTCACCTCCTATTTTCTAACATTCCGATTTATGTATTGTCTTCTAAAGGGGCTGTTGCAAAGTAATCTTATCAGTTCAGTGTGTTATAATGATTTCTAACTTTATGAGGCATTATAGCTATCTTTTAGAAATTAGAATCATACATGGCTAATCACAGTGCTCTTTTCATCATCTCTCCCTAATTGTCACCAATTACAATAATTATTTTATATGTGAAAATGATAAATTTAATAACAGAAGTATGCTGATGATTTAGGTGGAACATGTCAAAGCAGAAAGAAATCTCTTGGCCGAGGTTGATAGTGGCTGCATTGTTAAGTTATACTGCTCTTTCCAGGATGAAGAGTTTTTGTATCTTATAATGGAGTATCTTCCCGGTGGTGACATGATGACCTTACTGATGCGAAAGGATACCTTGACAGAGGACGAAGCTAGGTTTTATGTTGGGCAAACTGTCCTTGCCATTGAGTCAATTCACAAGCATAACTATATCCACAGGTCTTGCATTCATTTTTTTTATATTAGTTTAGTATACCTCGTAATTGTATCAACTAGGTTACCATGTAGCAGGTAAAACATGGATGGAGTTATTTATGTACACAACTAGTATTCAGGTTTTCTTTCACCAGCTTAAAACTTAAAAGATGATTTGTTGGGTATCTTTTTATTCTATTTGTCATTCAGCTGGGTCAAATACTAAAATAGTAAACTATGGTACAAGTTTTAACAGGTATCTTTATGCACGTCATATGGCTTATCTTTAGTTCTAATGAATTTGCTGGTTCATGAAGATTTTTCTCCATGTACAGTTAATCGTATGCTATTATTAACATCTGCAAGTCATTTCAGGCTTTGTATTATGACATCTGTTATATTTTTTAAGTCATTATCTGTATATCTGCTGGATGCTGTTTGAGCAGAGACCCTACTTGAGCTTGGCTCACACTTGAATTTAAATTGGAGTGTTTTGTTTATGAGAACATAATTTTAGCAAAGAAAACCAATTATCAGACCGTGGTGATGTAGATGCTTGTGGTACAATAGTCCTTATTTTTGAACTTGCATGCAGCGCCTTGTTTTAGGTTTTTAAGTTCTTAGCATCGATGGTACATATGGAAACGAGGTGGAGTGTAATTAGATTAACTAAAGAGCGGGCATAGCCATTCATTGCAGCCAAGATTAAGTATGGACCAGGAGAAACAGACCCAGTCTCAAACTGTAAAAGTTTTTGTGGAGGTTATGTAGTCCTTTACAGTGTGCTCCCGAAGGTTTTGCGGTAAAGAAGAGAAGAAGAAGGAAGAGAAATAAAAAGAAACTTTTAAATTTTCTCTTACTTGCTCGGTGCTCCCAAGTTTTTCTAGGAGAGAAAAGAACGTAGCTCAATAGAGCAGCAGGAACTTCCCCTTATGATCACTAGTTCCAAAATTCTATACTTAGATTATCTACCCCTCATGGTCACCAGTTCCAAAACTCTATACTTAAGTTATTGAAATCTCTACCTATATTTAGTAGATTAATATAAGTGTTGTCATCATTTTACTATCATCCTTCATTCTTAGATACATACATCAGAATTTGACTTAAAATTGTATATTTTGATCAGGGATATCAAGCCTGACAATCTCCTCCTTGATCGAAATGGTCATATGAAGCTTTCGGACTTTGGGTTGTGTAAACCTCTAGACCGTAGTAATTTTCCAGATCTTATCGAGAACGATAACGGAGAGGGAAGAAATTCTACAACTTTGCCAGGAGGCGGTCAGTATAATAATAATCAAAGCAGCACACCAAAGCGGTCACAGCAGGAACAATTGCTACACTGGAAAAATAACAGAAGAATGTTGGTATGTTTTCTTTGGCTACTCAGAAAGTAATCATAATTTTTCAAACTTGTTTCGGATTTTACTTGGTGAAGGTATGCCATAAATAAAATTACTTACTGCATGTGATTGGTTGCAAAATCGGTATTTCTGGTGGATTTTAAATTAAATAGGCTGATGTTATCAATTATGGCTGTTGCTTCTGACATTCTTATTTTTGGTATCCTGGTATCTTTTCAAGCTTCTGTCTTATTGTTAATAAGTTTTGCATTCTTGCTTAGTTCTTGTGCATGTTGCTTATAATATTAAAGTAATAATCTGTATTTTCTTGTTCACAACTACCTAATTCAACACCTTCATCCAAGCGATGTAGTTGTCATTCATATGACAAAGTAATACTATTTTTTTATTTCAAAGTAACTGGAAATAGACATTGCTGCGTCTTGCCAAGGAATTTTCTAATACAATGATAAGTACATCTTAAATAGGTGGTGAAACTTTCCTGCAAATTGATAATGATAAATGACACGTTTGGGCTGCTTTCTGTAACGTTGTGCAAGTGCGTGGAAGTTCAAACACGCAATTTTATCTTATAAAGTACAAGCTCTAAAATAACTTAAAACTTCAGTGCTTAATTGACTCCGCATTTGCTAACTTCATTATGAATTTTTTAATTTGAGATGAAAACTTATTGTAGTACTATATTATTTTCAAGTTCGTTGTATTATGACAATATTACATTGTATGCAGGCGTATTCAACAGTTGGTACTCCCGACTATATTGCCCCGGAAGTGCTATTGAAAAAAGGATATGGAATGGAATGTGACTGGTCAGTCAAAGACCTCTTAATTTGTCTCTTCATTTGGTTACTATCTATTACAAATTTATTATTAAAAAAATTTTAGGTGGTCTCTTGGGGCAATTATGTATGAGATGCTTGTGGGATACCCACCTTTTTATTCTGAAGAACCTATGTCTACTTGTAGAAAGGTTAGTGCTGATTCTGCTTCTTGGTTGAATTATGCAGAATCTGGTTTTATTGAAGTATGGCATGTTTGTCTAGAGGTTTATAAATTTTTTTATATATTTTTTCTGATCTTGATCCAACAATTCTTGCGATTTGGTATTACAGAAAAATAAATTAGAAACAAAGTAGGCATCACACCTTTAACTTGTGTATATATTATATTGGCTGTTTTGTATAAAAAGACAAAAGTGATTTAAAACTGATTTATAAGTAGAATTCCTAGTAGAAAAATAGATACTTATTTTGAATCTGTAATTAAATTTTAGTATTTTTTTATATCTTGCAAGTTATCACGAAGAAAATTTCACCTGCATATTAGAGGTGTAATCTTTTGACTTACATTGCTTTCCATTGTGCCATTCGTATATACTCATTTCTTATTAGTAGGTGACTAGGTGTGTACCCATACATACCTAATGATTACCACTGTGCCACCCTTACAGTATGCTTGCTTTACTGTTTTTCTTATAGAGCCTCTTTTTCCTACTATTCCTGTACTTATTAATAAACTAGTCCAGTTATCGAACTCCTGGCAGCAGTTGATCCAGCCTTTTCTCTTTATAAATCTAGTTTCCTTCATATCTGTTTTTGAATATTTATTCTTAGTTTAAGTATGCAGCTGGAATCTGATTTTTTTGTTCTTTCTTTACTGATTAGCCAGTTTCTACAATACAGATTGTGAACTGGAGAACTCACTTGAAATTCCCTGAAGAAGTCAGGCTGTCATTTGAAGCCAGGGATCTCATCACCAGACTTCTCTGTAATGTTAATCACAGGCTTGGTACTAGAGGGGCATATGAAATAAAGGTAAGGAAAGTGAGCTGCAATAACTGTTTTAAGTCCTTGGCATCCTAATCTTCAAGTTAGATTACACATATCAGGCACACCCATGGTTTAAAGGAACCAATTGGGATGAGTTATATCAGATGGAAGCTGCATTTCTGCCAGAGGTTAACAACGAACTAGATACCCAGAACTTCGAGAAGTTCGAAGAGGTAAGAAATAATTGTGTTGCAATTTACAAAGTTATTTATAGCATTAATAAAAGAAACATCTTTTTATTATAAAAAGGTTATCCTCCTTCTGTATCCCCCAGTGTATACACCGGTTTCTAAGATTTGCTCAAATGTGGGAAGTAAGATTATATGATTTTGCTTTTCAATTTCTGCATGACAAGAACCAAGCTTAAGGAAATGAATTATAATTTCAATTTCTGTTTGATTCAAATTTAACTGTCAAGATTTATACATATATAGGCAGAATATAGAGAGATATTGAACACAAGAGGTGCAGTGAACTGTGTGTACTTCTGCTACTTCTGCTGCATTTTATATTTTCTGTGTTGTTATTACAAGGGAGACTAAGCCTCTTTATATAGATAAACTTAGCTTCCTCCTTACACTAGATACTTGGTTGGTGAACTTGGTTGGTGGACTTGGTTGGTGAACTTGTCATTGCTTACCTCACTTCCTAGATCATGTCATTGCTTACCTCACTTCCTAGGTTATATTTAACACGCCCCTTCACTCGAAATCTCATCTTCGGATGAAAGACCTATCTTGGGATTGAAGAGTGGACACTAGTAGCCCTTGAGCTTAATCTGAGCGTCCAACTATACCCATTTTTAGGATCGACCGATCTTGAGTTTATCGAGTCTTTTGGGATACCGGTTATCGAATTTTCGACCACACAGTATATTTTAGGCCGTCAAAAATACAGAAGGTGCTGATGCAAGTGCTATAGTAGATAGCCACCTTATTAAGGGTTTTTCACCCCTTTACCACCGGCAAGGGCCTGACCTGAGTATGCAGGAGCAGCCCATGTTATTTTTGGATCTGTTTTGGGGGTCAGAAGTGTAAACAACTGAATTTGGACAGAATGTTACCATGGCAGAAAAACAGGACCCCGGGACTAGAAAGCTTGAGTTTCCCTTGAAAAACCCTAAGCTTAAATGAAAAGGCTCTACTTTAAAAACCCTCCTGAATCTGGAAAACCCTCCTGAATCTGGACAGAAGTTCCCTTAAGAACTTGAGTTTGAATGGCTAAATGATTGAAAATCAAATCTGGGCAGAAAATTACTCTCCTCTGCTGGAAGATATAAGTCTGGGCAGCTTGTGTTTTCCTTAAAAAACCACAAAGCTTCAACTGAAAATCTCCTCCTCTCTACTCCCGCTTTGAGTAAAAACAGAATCAACAAGTTTCCCTTGAAAAACTTGTTTTTATGCAGACTTACACTGCTGATTTCTCTCTACAAATCGACCTGCTCTGATACCATGTCAAGATTTATACATATATAGGCAGAATATAGAGAGATATTGAACACAAGAGGTGCAGTGAACTGTGTGTACTTCTGCTACTTCTGCTGCATTTTATATTTTCTGTGTTGTTATTACAAGGGAGACTAAGCCTCTTTATATAGATAAACTTAGCTTCCTCCTTACACTAGATACTTGGTTGGTGAACTTGGTTGGTAGACTTGGTTGGTGAACTTGTCATTGCTTACCTCACTTCCTAGGTTATGTCATTGCTTACCTCACTTCCTAGGTTATATTTAACATTAACCCACAGACCTATGAGTTTATGCCGATATAAGTTATCATCTCAAGTTTGGAATCACACTTTCGTCCTTCAGATAATGATGATGGTCTTGGTTTTTACTCTTATAATGCATGTATGGCTTTTCTAATTGCTAAATAGAATACAATTCTTTCTACAATTTATTTTAAATTGCCTTGCATATAATTTAACCTTAAAGAAGTGATAACTCTGGATTATGTTTAAAAAGAAACCACGTTATCCGTTGAAATATTAATAGAACAAATACCTATACTGTTTGAAAAATAGACGTGCATCTAGGTGTTAGGGGGAGGACTTAGTAGGATCTTATTAACACTCCTCACTCTAAAGCCCATTTTTGGGCCGAGAGTGGATCACTTGGCGTCCAACTTTTGGGCAATAATTAGCCTAATGTCAAATTTAATTGATTGAGAATACTAAGGGTAGCAGAGAGTCGAACTCTGGACCCTCCTCCCAACCTGTTCTTTGATACCATGTAAAGTTACGGTGTTAGGAGGATGACTTAATATGATCTTAGAGTATATCTTAACAGTATAAAGACACCTAAATTAGCATTCATCATTCATTAGAAGAACTGTCACTTGACCTTGATGTCATTTTTCGGTATCATGTATATGTAAAGAACATCAATAGTTAGAGAAAAAGTTTTGACTTGTAATGCTTTTGGAAAAGCAGCTCAAAAGGATTGAGATATCGTCACTAGACTATTTGATTCGTGGTAGACTCGGTTGAGTTGCTTTTATTGATTGTAGTAGAACTATCTTAACTTGTTCTCTTTTTGTAGGATATGCCCCTAGACATTGTATCTTGTATAATTTTTTTTTAATTTAGAGAAAAAATAAAGAACATCAATAGGTATTTCTGATACTTTTCATGTTCTTTTAGGCTTTATTTAAAAAAAAAAACGTTTTTGGGTTATGGAATTCGTGCGTTAGCTTTGTCATGCAAAGGAAATTATTAGTTATAATTTAATGTTGATTCTTTTCTTCTTTAGCATCATTTATCTTATTATCTCTTATCAGTTCTGTTCAAGAAGTCACCCACTGATCCGTCTCATGTTTTTACAGTTGGCATCTCCTCTGCAAACTTCATCGAAAGCAGGTCCATGGAGGAAGGTAAACTTTGTATTTGCATTAATTCTACACCTCTTTTCTAATTTCATTTGCTTCCCTTGGATTGAGAGTCTAAAGTTGTCTCCCATCATCAAAGGTGGCCCCTAACCTATATTCCTAGTTACTAAGTTAGGTCCTAAATGTTTCTTGGTGTCTGCTACTTATATATAGGGTTCCTATCAATTGTCATAAAAATACTATTTGAAGAGAAGGCATTAGTAAGCTATGGAATTAATATCACAATAAGAAGCCACATAGTGAAGGCTTCCGATATAGGTGTAAACATCTCACGAGCACGGAGCACTGCTCTTGGGACATTTTATTCTTGGTCGCTAATACTTTGCGTCTTTTACAAGTTCAAAAGACCGATTATTATTAAATAGAAGATCCTCTTAAGTCTTAACTTGTACAATTGGAAGAATTTTTTACGTGGTTTATATTGAGAATTTACCGTCTCATGTGTACAAAAAATACAATTAAGTTATGGGAACAAGGTGCAATTTGTTAACAAGTGAATGGAACTGAGTTCTTGAATTTGAAGTTTTCTAATTATTCAGTATGTTTAAGCAGTTTTTAAAAGTGTCTGATGATTCTAATGTAGTCCATGGAAAAATATTGGTCTAAATTGTCTAAAAGATTCTGTAATTAGATGAAAATCCCAACTTTATACAAATTATGTCTCATTGTTCAAATTTAAAGATTACTTATATTAAAAAAGAATCAAACTATCGTAAGCTAAAACAATTTAGGCAGCATCTAACTTAAAAGCATATTAATACATCAGTGATAAAGAAAATCCTGTTAATAGTTTGTATATGGTATAACCTGGCCAAAAGAATATAGATACTTAATATAATATTTACCTCAATTTTAGAGAACTATTAGATTAGACTTGTTTAATTATCTTTGAAATATCATATTTTATAGTTTATATGCAACTTAAATTAGTTATTTGTCACACACTAGTACTTATTTATCTTTAACTCAAATTAGTTATTATTAACACACTAGTACTTATTTATCTTTAACTCAAATTAGTTATTCTTAACACACCAATACTTATTTATTGGGTCATAAAATAAACAATTGTAATCATTCAGCATTCAAACTAACAAATCAAATAATTGGTTTATTTAGAAATTTTAACTATTAACAATTTTCATTCAGATATAAAAATTGACCCCTAAAACTACAATAATTTGAGTTTGAGAGACTACCCATGGTCCTGTATCCAAGGTCGCTCTTTGTATCTGCTGCTGCATCTTTATTTTGGTGAATTATGTGGAAAAAAGCAGCTCAATGATCAAATTGACAGTATTGTGGAAACTGTGCTATTTCAAAAGAATATTTGAAGATAAATCCTTGACAAAAAATGAGTTTGAACTTAATAAGAGGCCAATGTCATAGCAAAATAGTTTCTGAGAGCAATTAATTAGAACCGTTCTACCATGATAATTAGAGCAGGAATGTCCAATTTGCGTGCTAAGTGATATATTTAGTGTCCCCTACTTCTGAAAGCGTGAGAGTGTATGTTGCTGGCTTGCTGCCTATATGTATTCATCAATTTTTAGTTTTAGGCTCATTTATTGGTTTTTTTTTTGCCATTTTTGAATTCAATATATAAATATTTCATTCACACTTTTGCAGATGCTTCCCTCCCAAGATGTGAACTTTGTTGGCTATACGTATAAGAATTTTGAAATTGTAAAAGAGCATCACTTGCCCGGTATAGGTCAGTTTCAATTTATATATACAGTCACATTAAGTCCTTGCAGTAAATATGGGACTATCATATAAATGCTGTATTAGGTTAATCAATATTCAAATGCTCAAATTTTTCCTGAATCTCTATAACTGTTAATAGTTCAGATTTGCTTGGTGCAATTTAACATTAATGTCTTCCTTGTATGTCAGCTGAAGTGAGGAAGAAGACAAATAAGTCAAAAAGACCATCCATCAAAACATTATTTGGTATGTTCTCCTAAAACAAAATTTAGTTTCCCTTCCCATTCTAGTACTGTCTTGCAACTGTTTCCTCAGATCACGTATCTCCATATATTGTTTGCAGAAGAAACACATGAACCTTCGGACCAGAAGCTGCCTGATCACCCCAGTAGTTGCAATCGCTTATTTACCCAAATGGAGGTGTCTGAGAGCCCTGAGTCGTCACCAAGCTCCAGCTCATCCTCACAGTACCATAGCAAGCGCTTGACATAATAGCAAACCAATGGCAAACTTGATCTGACAGAACTAGGAAATGTTAGGTGAAGCGAAGAAGACAAACTATCAACAATGTGAAGCTCGTATGAAAAATATAATGTGGGTAGCCTGGCTTTTATCCCACAATGTAGGAAGTTGATTCGTGGTTTAACTGTGTGAATAGCATATCATTTACTAGGATTTAAGGAATTTAAATTTAGTTTGAAGGAGGCTTTTTTGGTGTAGGCTGCCGCTGTAAATTATATATAGATCTATATTGGTTGAGATCTAGTTTACTTTTTCTGACTGCTGATTGCTGATGATAAAATTTAATGGTGCACTGGTTCTTCCAGTTCTGCAAATTATGTAATAGTCAAGTATGTTTTCCTTTCATGTACTTATTGCATGTGGAAGTTTATCTGATCAAGTAAAAGAATACCACTATAACTAGAGTTAATTGGATAAAAGATATCAGTTTAAATACAATTAGAGAAAAGTCTGTACCATACATAATTTGTTGGGTTACATACATAACCAATACAGTTGTATAATTAGTAGTAGACTTAATTTGTTGATGCATTTATATGGTGAATATAGCATTAACGACGCAAGCAAGTTGATCATTGATCAGATGTTCTGCACATACAAGAGCTGACATCAAAAATTGGGGTGGTGAAAAAGTGACACAAAAGAATTTATGGTTCTTTACAATCAGATCATATAATCCGAAATCATCCAGCGAGGTGATAACTCTGGATCAGCCTTTGGTGGCAGTTCGTTGGATGTGAGCAGATATCTTGAAACAGGATAAGAAATCATGGTTGGTTTTCAAAATGAAGCAAAGAAATTGTTGATTAAAATATGGGAGGGAAGAAACAACTTCAGATGATCTCAATTGTTGGAATGGCTGGACTTGGAAAGACAACTTTTGCTAGAAATGTTTTTCATGAGCCATCAACTGTGTCCATGCTTGGACAATCCTTACACAGGTGCCTCGGAAGAGAGACCTTTTGTTTGTCATTTTAAAACCGGATTTGAGGGCTAAGCGGTCAGAGATATCTCATTGTCTTGAATGATATATATTATGGGATATTGAGGCCTGGAACGATTTAAGAATATCTTTTCCAGATGACAACACTGGACGTAGAATTGTATTTACAAGTCGAATTGCAGATTTATGGAATGTAAATTCAATTTGAAGGAGGTTGTTGGTGTATGATTCCATATGAAAATTATAGATAATTTATATCGATTTTTCTAGTCTACATTTTCTTACTGCGGATTTCTAACGATGAAAATTGAAGGTGTACTGGTTCTTCCAGTTCTGCAAATTGCATGGAACATTATAGAGTTGTATATTCTATGAAAATGAAGAAAGATGCAGAGAGAACAGATAGAAATGTAAAATCTGTTTGTTATACATTTTCTTGTTAATGAAGATACAATACTCATGTTGTATTTATACATCGAAGATATGACTACTCTATCCAGCTATTCTATAACTAACTTGTTGACTTATTTAACTAACTTTGACTCTTTTATTTGATAGGCTAACAATAGCTTCTTTTGTATTGGATAATATTTGTTTCCCATTGTCATATTGACCTTTGCTGACACACTTGAATCCTTCATATCTTCAGCCCCCCTATTGACAGATACGTTTATAGCCTCCCCACAAATTGGAGACAATCCCAAAGGAAGAAGTCCCAATTTGGAAGCACACGTCCAGTGAAGAACTTTACCCAGACCTTTGGTGAAAACATCTGCAGTATTTTGAAGAGTAGGAATCTGCTGTACTGTAATCAATCCCCATTTGATTTTCTCACGAATGAAATGGCAATCAAGTTCGATGTGCTTCGTTCGTGCATGATAAACGGGGTTAGCAGTAAGATCAACAGCAGCCTTGTTGTCACAAAACAATGGAACAGGAGTCTGAAATGGAACATGTAATTCTTTCAAGATATTAAGGAACCAGATAATTTCACACGATGCATCAGCAAGGGCACGGTATTCTGCCTCTGCAGAACTTCGAGAAGTAACTTGTTGCTTCTTAGAACGCCAAGAAACAGCCACATTGCCTAATAACAAACAATAAGCCCCTACAGATTTGCGATCAGTTGCATCACCTGCCCAATCACTGTCACTAAACATATGCAACTGAAGAGAATTGTTTGCTGGGAAAAATAATCCATGACCAGATGTCCATTTAAGATATCTGAGAACTCGAGTTAATGCCTGCATATGCTTAACTTGGGGAGCATGTAAATACTGGCTCAACATTTGAACAGAAAAGGTAATATCTGGCCTGCAAGAGTTCAAATATAACAACTTCCCAACCAATGCTCGATAAGCAGAAGGATTCTCTAGGAGTGAACCTGACATACTATTATCAAACAACTTTAAATGTGGATCAATTGGAACAGATAGTGGTTTACAGTCGACCAAATTAGCAGAAGCAAGTAGGTCATGAATAAATTTCTGCTGAGAAACAAATATTCCATCTGGATTTCTGGAAATCTCAAGACCAAGATAATACTTATATTACCTAAATTCTTGATTCCAAACTTAGCATCTAATAACCCCTTCAAATTATCAATAGCTGCCTGATTGTTTCCAGAAAGTAAAATGTCATCAACATAGACAATTATGACAACAAAAATACCATCAACATTATAAGTGAACATGGAATGATCTGTCTGAGATTGTTGATATCCTGCCTCCAAAAGACAATTGGTCAGTTTCTCAAACCAGCACCTAGAAGCTTGGCACAAACCATAAATGGATTTAATCAATTTGCAAACCAGTGTAGAAGAAACAGAATCTCTGATATAACCCAAAGGGAGATTCATATAAACCTCTTCATGAAGTTCACCATGTAGAAAAGCATTATTGACATCTAATTGGTCAATAATCCATCCTTTAGATGCAGCCACTGCAAAAAGAGTCCTGATAGTTACCATTTTTGCAACTGGTGCAAAAGTATCATGGTAGTCAATTCCTGCTGATTGTGTGAAACCTTTTGCCACTAATCTGGCTTTGTAACATTCGATAGTGCCATCAGGATTATATTTAACCTTATACACCCACTTGCATCCTACAGTTTTCTTCCCAGGTGGTAAGGATACTAAAGTCCAAGTTTTGTTCTGTTCCAATGCATTTAGCTCTCTCTGCATTGCCTCAACCCACTGTGGTTGAGTAGCAGCTTGAAAATAATGTTGAGGTTCAACAACAACTTGAGTAGAAACAACATTAGCTACAGTACCTTTAGAGGAAATTGGAACTGTAACATGATAATCAGTCCACCAATTTGGCCTGTTGGTGGATCTGTTAGAATGTCTAATAGGAAGTTGCTTGGCAACTAAAGAATTCTCATGTGGAGAAGAATGTTCAACTGGCTGTGTAATATTTTGTGAAAACTGTTGCTCAACTGGGGAATTATCACTAAGTGAAAAAGAATTATCAACTGTAGTAGCAATAGGTTGTGAAGAAGAGGAAACAATATTGCTAGGTTGAATAGTAGAAGAAATGAGTGGATTGACAAAAGGTGAAGAATTATTGGACTGTAGCCATTTGAGAAAATAAGATGTATTCTCATTATCAGAAATGAGTTGTGAAGCAGAACTAGTATGATAAGGAAAAATGTTTTTAGAAAACACTACATGTCTGCTTACAAAAACAGCATGTGTAGTAAGATTAAGTAGTTTAAACCCCTTCTGATTAACAGGATATCCCAGAAATAAAGACCTCACTGCTCGAGCATCAAATTTATCCAAATTGTGAAAAGAAGCATAACACAAACATCCAAAAGCCTTCAATTGAGTATAGTCAGGAATTTTGTGATGAAGCATCTCATAAGGAGTTTTGTACTTTAAAATAGGTGTAGGTAACCTATTTATAAGGTAGGCTGCAGTAAGAACACAATCCCCCCAATATTTAAGAGGCAAACCAGATTGGAACCGTAATGCCCTTGCCATTTCTAATAAATGCCTGTGTTTACGTTCTACTCTAGAGTTTTGCTGAGGGGTATATGGACAAGAGGATTGATGAACAATCCCTAAGGAAGCCAAAAGATCAGTAAAATAAGAACTGAAAAATTCACTGCCATTGTCAGTTCAAATAATTTTGACTGACAATTTAAATGATTAACAGTGTAAAGGAAAAATTGCTTCATAATCTGATAAGCACTTTGCTTAGTAGACATAAGAAAAACCCAAACAGCTCTAGTATGATCATCAACTACTGTTAAAAAATATTTAGCACCATTAACAGAAGTAGTATGATAAGGACCCCATATGTCTATATGGAGTAATTCAAAAGCAACAGTAGCATAAGAGTCATTATGCTTAGGAAAAGCAAGTTTACACTGTTTTGAAATAGGACAAACAGGACAATCATTGTTACAAACTGAATTTTTACAGGAAAGAACAGGAATGTGTTTCAATACTACATCAGATGGATGCCCTAATCTAAGATGCCAGAGCTTAGAAATAGGAACATCAGATAAACCATGAGCTAGTGAAACAGATGGAGAATTGAGAGCAATGGATGAAATGTGAACATCATTTGGTGAAGTGAGTAAGTACAACCCATCATGATGCTCACCAGTAGCTAGAACTCTCTGTTGAGTCTGGCCCTGAAAAGTACATTTGGTTGAAGTGAAATGAACAAGACAATTATTATCTTGCAAGACTTTTGAAACTGACAAAAGATTACAATGAAAGTCAGGTGCAAACAGGACATTGTATAAAGTAATGTGATCATTGAGTGGAACTGTTCCAGATTGAATTATAAAAACAATTTGTTTATTAGGTAAGGTAACTTGGAAAGGATTTGACAAAGTGACTAAAGAACTGAAAAGATTCTTATTACAACATATATGATTAGAAGCCCCTGAATCAATAATCCATGATGAAGACAATGACTGAGGCACACAAGTATTGAGGCAATAAGCCATACCTGCCATGGGAGGAATCTGAGAATGAATCTGATCCTCTGGAGAAGACAAGTTGCCTTTCTTGTTCATCATGAGAATCATCATTTGATTCATGTGAGAAATTTGGCTTTGCAATTGTTCCATAGAGATCCCAGAACTGTGATTAACAGAAGCTTGCTGCTGTCCAGAATTCACACCCATGCTTTGCAATTTAGCATTAGTTGCAGAATCTACATGATTAGCACTCCTAGTTTGTGGAATAGGTCGAAAACCAGGTGGTTGTGACTGAGTTTGTTTGAACTTTCCTTTCTTCTTGTCTGGATAGCCAATTAGCTTATAGCAAAATTCCTTGATATGACCTTCTTTGTTACAGTAAGTGCATTTCAAAGCAGGTTTAGCTCCCTGATAATTGTTCCCAAATGTTTTTGAACCAGAAACACCAGAAACATTTCGAGTAGATACTTCACTAACATTGCCAAGGAAAGGAACAGATAAATGATTTCCTTGTTTTTGTTTTTCATCTTGCTTGATTAATGAAAAAGCCTGAGAAATCGATGGTAGAGGTGTCATCATTAATATCTGACCCCTAGCAGTTGCATAGCTATCACTTAATCCCATTAGAAACTGAAGCGCTTCTTTCTTTGCTCCCTTTCCTCTTGAAGCTTATGTGATCCACAAGTGCATCCACATTTACAAGCATTAACAGATTCTATTGCAGCATATTCATCCCAAAGATTCTTCAATTTGTGATAATAAATCTCAACTGATTTATCACCTTGTTCAAGAGCATGAATCTCTTTTAACACTTGATAGACTCTGTGCCCATTCACACTTGAAAACTGATCATGTAACTCAGACCACATCTCATGAGCAGATGTTACAAAATCCATTCCATTACTAATTTCATCTGAGACAGTATTCATAATCCAACTAATAACCATATCGTTGACTCTATCCCATTGTGCTCTTAGAAGTGAGTTTTCATCAGGTCGTGCATAAGAACCATCTACTATACAGATCTTGTTCTTAGCCGATAAAGCAATAGTGATAGATCGTTTCCATGGACCAAAATTATCGGTTCCAGTCAATTTCTTAGAAATGAGAACTAATCCTGGATGATCTATGTTTTGCAGATACAGAGGATGTAAATTCGAGTCAATCGGTATCTCATCACCATTGTTATCAAGATGAGACTTAGTAGATTTACTAGTTTCTCCATTATTTTCATTAACCTGTTCTTCCGTGTTGTTAAACAACACATTAGCATAAGATCGAGGTGATTTTCCAAGTTGTCCAGCCATGAATGATCAGATTGAAGATAAACAGCGATATGATAGTAAAAATCGCAGAAAACAAGTAATCTACTCACAAAATTATCAATCAAAACACTTCTGAATCAATCGATACAATCCAAATCAACAAGAAACAGATCTGAATCGTAAAAACTCAATCGAAACCCTAGTAAATTGCGGAATTCAAAGAAATCGTAAAGAAAACCTGTAAATCTGTATGAAGGAACGCTGAAAGTATTGAGATCGTACTCGTGAGATTGACGTTCGAGCTTGAATCTACACTTTCAGATAGGCTCTGATACCATATAGAGTTGTATATTCTATGAAAATGAAGAAAGATGCAGAGAGAACAGATAGAAATGTAAAATCTGTTTGTTATACATTTTCTTGTTAATGAAGATACAATAGTCATGTTGTATTTATACATCGAAGATATGACTACTCTATCCAGCTATTCTATAACTAACTTGTTGACTTATGTAACTAACTTTGACTCTTTTATTTGATAGGCTAACAATAGCTTCTTTTGTATTGGATAATATTTGTTGCCCATTGTCATATTGACCTTTGCTGACACACTTGAATCCTTCATATCTTCAGCCCCCCTATTGACAGATACGTTTATAAACATTTTATGTTTTCCTTCCCTGTAATTGTTGCATATGAAAGTTTATTAGATCAACTAATATACGATCTCTACAAGTATATATCTATAGTTGATTGGAAAAGGTTATATTAATTTGAATACGAAGGTGATACATATTAGAAAATCAGGGAAAATTAAATTTTCGCTGAAATGAAGAAGCACATTTTATAAAGGCTGAAAAAAGAGAACCTGGTCATTCTTATACTACTTGACAGTGACAAGTATTCTGTGCAAATTTTACTACTTCAGCTGTTCATACAAACTCCACTCTGAAGATTTGTGAACAATGTTTTGTCAAGGCAGCCAGCCATGGAAGATATTTTGTTGTGGAAGCTCGTCTGTTGTTATTATCTTCAGAAGCTTCCACTTGAAATGTGGAATTGGATCCATAGATCTAAATATACCAAGGTAATCTGATATTTACCTGTAATAGTGACAAAAAAATACTCATAATTCGGAATTAGCATATAGTAAACCATTTTCTTCCAAGAAATTAAAAATGACTAATATCATCAAGATTTACCTGTAGTGTAGACTTTGACAGAGTGACTGACTTCGCGTGAGGAAGAGATTTAATTGTGTTGATCAACCACCCTGCAAGGTTATAAGGTGTATAAATTTTGAATAGGAGGAAATCGATCTCTAGTTCTTCAATGTAAGGGGGTAGATTATACAAGTTAGACCCTGAAAACCATAAATCAGTTCTCAGATACTTCAACACAGTTGAAGTAATCACCCAATCAGGCATATATCATCATATTTTAGACATGCTTTCTAATATGGTCAATCTCTCAAGTACTGGAGCTCCTACAAGGAAAAGCCTGTCTTTTCCGACTGTAACAATTATAATGTGAAGTTCTGTGAGATTTTCAAGACTTGAAAAGAGATCCACATCACCACTATTATATTAATTGAAATATTTTCAAGCCACACTGTCTTTAGAGCAGTACAACCACTCAAATACTATATGTAGAAGCTTTAGATTGGAATCAGTGCAAAGAGATCCTTGGTACCAATTTGAGAGATTTAGCCTTAGAGTGGTTAGAGATTTCGGGTTGAAAATTTTGGAAGGATAACTACGACAAGGAGAGGTACAATGAATGCTTAAATCAAAATGTTGAACATCGTGTAACTGAGCATGGGAATGAACTCTATTTAAGAGATGTTGAGGGATCATGGATTGAATGACCAACTGAAACTAGAGGAACGGGTTCGTGATGGAACTTATAGCGTTGTGTTAACACCATATCTACGAATGCCCTAAATTTATGTGAAGCTTTACTGTTTAAGTATACGTCTGGATGGTGTATCCATAACTTCTTGTTCCATCTTTTGAATAAAATGCATGTTTGAGCCGTACATTTTACATCAACAAAGGATAGAATGAAGATTAAAATGTCAACATGTAAATCACTCAGCTGATCTTTCCTCTTAATTGTCATCATCGTTCTCCCCATATGCCTATTCTAATGGCGTAGCCTGTCAAGATCCCGGAACACTTATATTATGTAACATATCAATAAATGGTCATACATATATACATCGGAAACACCAATTTGAATGATCAAACATGTCTATCAAAATATTTATGTAGAAATTTACAAGTAGAAAGCCTTTCAAGAAAATTGCAATCCTCGGTACCAATAGAATATCAATCCTACCAACTAACACAGATATTATCAACAAAGCAGATACGTGTAAATCTCTAGATTCAATCTAAAGTGAAGTACCTCTCATAATCTCATTAACAATAATAATAAAGTCGGAAACTGAAAGCTAAGCTAATAACTTTCAGTTTCCGAATTTGTTATTAGCTTCAAGAGCATATCCCTGGGTTGAATCAATACACGCACATCAGAACATTTAAAGATTAAACGAGGATGTGAAACAGCCATCAACCAACAGGGGAGCATACTGTTAGGACCCTGCAGAGAACGTATATAATATATGTGTATATGTATAATTGGATGGTATAGAGAATGTGAAATCTGGAATCCAGGAACCTTTTATTGAATAGCAAATATTATGTAACATAGGTAATATTCGAGAGATCACCTGCTCTCCTCACACATACTTACAATCTTATTTCTGGATATTCAACACTCATTACAAAGCTATATTTATAGCTCAACTAAGCATCAAACAGCATGATCAACACCAAAGAAACAGGCTGGTGCCAGCTCAAAAGCAATCTACAACTAACACACCAACTCCACTATCATTTTGTTCTACTACTTTTTCTTAAACAAACTCAAGACAACTCACACTTACAAACTTTAAGCAAACAAACTATAATCAAAGTCTTTAGCCCATTAGTTTAGATTAAAGTCCAACATTCTGAATATTCCCCTCAAGTGCTTCCCCTCAAGTGCATGATCCAGCCCTGTGTCCATAAATCTCTCCCACCAATTATTCCCAGAATAATTCTTCATTTCCAGATTTAGAAATTAATTATTGTTTCTTACGTCTAACGTAAGTAAAATTAGTCGGGGGCCTAACATTACCCGCCACCCAAACTCGAACTTTGTCCTCAAGGTTGAATTGAGGAAATTGTGCTGAGATGACTTCAAATTGTTCCCAGGAATTTTCAAAAGATGGCAATCCCTTCAATCGAATAAGAACTTCTGTACCTGCTTGTCCGGCATGAGCAGATGAACGAACACTACGTACTTCTAATGGTTCTACCAGTAATCCAAATCAGGAGAGAGGTTACCAGGAATAGTTGGAAAAGATGTGTGTTTGCCGACTGCTTTCTTCAGCTGGGAGATGTGAAAAACATCGTGAATCTTGGACGTTGAAGGTAACTTGAGTCGGTAAGCCACCTGACCAATTTGCTGAAATATCTCAAAAGGGCCATAAAATCTGGGCGCCAACTTTTCATTGGGTTTGCGAGCAAGGGACTGTTGCCGATAAGGTTGCAACTTGACATAAACAAGGTCCCCGAGTACAAAAGAGACATCACGGCATTTAGAATATGTAACTTGCTTCATTTTTTGCTGAGAGCGAAGCAAGTGAGCCTTCAATTATGCTAATATTGCATCACGTTGGTGCAATTGTTTGTCGACTTCCATATTCGCAGCATAGCCTAACTCATACGGAACCAATGGAGGAGGGTCACGACCATAAAGGGCTTTAAACGGTGACATACCAGCAGATGTGTGGAAAGAAGGGTTGTAGCTATACTCAGCCCATGGTAACCATGTCCACCAGCGAGAGGGTTTATCCATAGAAAAGCAACGCAAATATGTCTCTAAACCCTTATTTACAATTTCAGATTGACCATCCGTTTGTGGATGGTAAGCAGAACTACGACGCAGTTCCGATCCTTGCAAAGTAAACAACTCACGCCAGAAAAGGGTCATGAAAATTTTATCTCTATCTGAAATAATGCTATGGGGCACGCCATGTAAACGGACTATTTCACGAACGAATATAGTGGCTACTGAAGGTGCTGAAAAGGGGTGCTTTAGCGAAATGAAATGAGAATATTTTGTTAATTGATCCACCACCACTAATATAGAGTCATATCCTTGAGATTTAGGCAAACCCTCTATAAAATCCATAGTAATATCTTCCCATACCTGATTTGGAATCGGTAATGGCTGTAGAAGGCCAACCGGAGACATAGCCTCATGCTTGCTACGTTGGCAAATGTCACAGGCAGCCACAAAATTCTGGACAGAACGTTTAATTCCATTCCAATAAAATTCTGCAGACAAGCGTTGATAAGTGCGGCGAATCCCAGCATGTCCACCAACCAACCTACAATGATATTCCTGAAGTAATAAAGGGATATAAGGAGATTCAGATGGTAAAACCAGCTTACCATTGTATCGTAAACGACCTCCAACTAAAGAGTATGCAGGATATAGGTTTGGATCTTTTTGTACGCATTGCTTAATATTGGAAAGAAAGGGGTCATCAGCAACTTTCTCCTGAAGCTCAGAAAAATCCAGAATAATTGCAACTGAGAGAGCTGCCAATGAAACCTCTTCCGGCATTCTTTGAAAGGGCTTCTGCGGCATTGTTGGTTTTCCCAGGTTTGTACTGAATTTCAAAATCATAACTCATTAGCTTCAACAGCCATTTTTTATGTTCACCATCAACCACTCGTTGGTCGAGTAAAAATTTCAAGCTACGTTGATCAGTACGCACTATGAAACGTCGACCAATAAGGTAAGGGCGCCACTTCTTGATGGCGAAAACAATTGCCATCAACTCTCTTTCATAAACTGATTTGATACGCGCATTCGAGCTAAGTTTCTGGCTGTAAAAATCAATAGGACGATTTTCTTGCATATGAACAGCCCCTAAACCAAAACCTGATGCATCAGTTTCGATCACAAATTTCTTAGAGAAATCGGGTAATGCAAGCACCGGTAAGTTGATCATGGCCTCCTTAAGCTGTTGAAAAGCTGATGTGGCTTCTTCGTTCCAGCTAAATGAATCCTTTTTGAGTTGTTGCATCAAAGGCCAAGCAATTTTACTGTACTATTTCACAAAACGACGATAGTATCCTGTCAAACCGAGGAACCCACGCAACGCTCGAAGTGTTTTGGGTTTTGCCCAGTCCACCATGGCCTGAATTTTGGAAGGATCTGCAGAGACACCTGTTCCGTCAATGACATGCCCCAAATACTCAACTCTTGTTTGTGCATAAACACATTTCTTCGAATTGGCATAAAGTTTATGAGCACGCAAGGCTGAAAAAACACACTGTAAATGGTATAAGTGGGTCTCTACTGTTGGGCTATAAACAAGGATATCATCGAAGAAAACCAGAACAAATTTTCGGAGATATTCACGAAAAACCTCATTCATTAAGGACTAGAAAGTGGAGGGACCATTTGTAACACCAAATGGCATTACGAGGAACTTGTAATATCCTTCATGAGTACGGAAGGCAGTCTTGGGGATATCCTTAGCTCGAACACGTATTTGGTGATACCCAGACTTAGATCTATCTTGCTAAATACGGTAGCCCCATGTAGCTCATCTAATAATTCTTCAATGACTGGTATAGGAAATTTATCTGGTGCAGTAGCTTGATTTAGGGCCCGATAATCCACGCAAAAGCGCCAACTACCATCTTTCTTTCGAACCAGCAAAATCGGACTTGAAAAAGGACTTATACTTGGCTGAATGATACCATCAGCCAACATTTCTGCCACCAAGTGTTCTATCTCATTTTTTTGAATTTGGGGATATCGATAATGACGAACTGAGATGGGTGCCATGTCATCTTTAAGAATAATAGCATGATCCTTTTTTCTGCTTGGAGGTAGGCCTAAAGGCATCTCAAAAATATCGTTGAACTCTTTTATTAGACTAAAAACTACAGTAGAATTTGGGGTTGATGGAATAGAGACCTTGTCAATTGCATCTTTATGAGTAATTTGCCCCAGTTCTAAGAGAATTCCTTGTCCACCACGTTGCACCGTCCGTACCATAGCGCGCAGTGAAACTTGAGCTTTACATAAGGCAGGATCACCACGCAATTGCACTCGCGCACCACCAATCGAGAATTTCATAGTTGAAGTAGCCCAATTCATGTACGATTCACCCAAGGATGCCAGCCACTGGTACCCTAATATCACCTCTGAATTTCCTAGCTGAAGTGGGAAAAAATCTGCAAAAACATCAAATTCAGGAAGATGTAAACATACTTGCCGATATATTCCAGCAGACTTGATTTCATCTCCATTCCCCAACGAGACTCCAAAGTCTTTAGTATGCGATAAAGGTAACTCTAATTCAGTCAGCAATGATGAAGAAATAAAATTATGTGATGCTCCAGAATCAATGAGAATAATAACTTCTCGCTTACTAATCTGACCACGAACTTTCATGGTGTAAGGAGCAGAAAGTCCTACCATTGAAGAGAAGGAGAGCTCCATAGATGGAGGGTCAGTCTCAGTAGATAAATCCATTGTGTTATATTCTTCTTCATGCTATTGGGATTCGTTAACAACCAGTTCATCTTCATTTACCCATAGAACCTGTAACTCCCTGTTCTTGCAGCGATGTCTGGGTCCAAATTTTTCATCACAACGAAAGCAAAGACCTTTTGCTCTCTTGTCTTGCATTTCTGCTTCAGTTAAACGTCTAAACTTTGAAATAGTTGTTGTCTTAGCAGAAGGAGGGACGGATGTAGTGGAGGGAGGCCCAACGGAAGATGGTCGAACAACATTTCGAGAAAAATTAGTCCATGTTGGACTAGAAGGTTTCTGGACAGCCTGTCCTTTAGAAATAATTGATCCACCTTGGAAATGTCGTATGGCTGCATTTTTATCCTCAATTTGTTGGGCAGTGCGCATTATCTTGGACAGCCCCAGGGGCTCCATTAGTCTAAGTTCAGTCCTAATATCAGGTTGAAGCCCTTTTCTGAAAACGCTTTCCAACACCGACTCTGGTAATTCTTTTAAAGGGGAGTACCTCAAATTGACGATGATATTCACGTACGGTTGTGGTTTGTTGAAGAGAGAACAGTTGGTCATGAAGAGCACCCACTTGTGTAAGTTGGAACCGTTCTTACAATTGTAATTTGAAGTCCTCCCAGCTGCGAAAAGGACGACGACCTTCCTCATAATAGTACCATGATAAAGCATCACCTTCTAAACACACTAATGCCGATCGGAGCTTTTCTGCAGATGACATGTGATTAAGCTCAAAATATCGTTCTGCACGAAACAGCCAACCTTCGGGATTCTCTCCTTCAAACACCGGCAATTCTAGTCATCGTGTTAATGATTCCAGCATAGCTCCTGATTGATTTGGATGTTGCTGCAAATTCTCAATAGCAGGCGTAGACGGTGCAGTAATCTCAGGACTATAGCTATCTATTTTTGTAAACATGGCAGCCATACTTTCTTTAGGGAAAGGAATGTCAATTTGAAGTTTTTCCATATCCCACTTCTGAAATTCTGCTTGCATTGTTTCCAATATTTTCTCCAACTCGTTGACTCGATTTTCAACTTGTTTCGCACCTGCCATTGCCCCAAGATCAGAGAAGCTCTGATACCAATGTTAGGACCCTGTAGAGAATGTATATAATATATATGTATATGTATAATTGGATGGTATAGAGAATGTGAAATCTGGAATCTAAGAACCTTTTATTGAATAGCAAACATTATGTAACATAGGTAATATTCGAGAGATCACCTGCTCTCCTCACACATACTTCCAATCTTATTTCTGGATATTCAACACTCATTAAAAAGCTATATTTATAGCTCAACTAAGCATCAAACAGCATGATCAACACCAAAGAAACAGGCTGGTGCCAGCTCAAAAGCAAAGCATCTACAACTAAAACACCAACTCCACTATCAATTTGTTCTACTACTTTTTCTTAAACAAACTCAAGACAACTCACACTTACAAACTTTAAGCAAACAAACTATAATCAAAGTCTTTAGCCCATTAGTTTAGATTAAAGTCCAACATTCTGAATATTCCCCTCAAGTGCATGATCCAGCCCTGTGTCCATAAATCTCTCCCACCAATTATTCCCAGAATAATTCTTCATTTCCAGATTTAGAAGTTAATTATTGTTTCTTACGTGTAACGTAAGTAAAATTAGTCGGGGGCCTAACACATACCAACTTTAATACAACAATGAGGCGAGCGACAAGTAAGCTAAAGGGATGACATAATACAGATTCAGGGTTGTCATAAGAAACACTTACGATACACATCCAGTTGTTAAAAAACATAAAAACTAGGTACGAACCATATGATTAAACATCAATCTCTGATCTTAATAATGTTATTGGTTATGGTTCCAGTTTTATCCTAAAACAGAGCCAAACCGAGTCATGCTCCCCGAAACAAACAATGCATGTTACCACGCCCATGCAATAAACTTAAAACACAATACAAGTAAAAGAACAAGAATATAGTGTTCTTCATCTTGGTTTACTACTCATGCTTGTACAGAGACTTATCGTAGTTGGCTGACTTATTTCTAATATATATATACAAAGCTTAGCCAAAAAAAAAAAACAAGAATCCAGTGAGCACATTAGACAGATTGCACAAATAATCGAATCTTCATTTATTATAACTATATACATATCAGGTTCATGTACATGTTAAGGATGGATATGTCAATTATACAAGATTTGAGTCCAATCATTTACCTGAGCCTGAGGAGCAGTGACAGAGAGAAGATAGATGTTGTTTCACTTCTACAAGTACGTAATTATTTTTCTATGATTAGTGAAAAAAAAAACATCCTCGTATATCCTCGTTTACAAATAAAAAGATAAGCCAAATCAAACACTCTCATTTATCACAAATGTGTACAAGTAGAACTGATCAACTGAAAAATTTCAATCCTTCCCTGTCCCGTTTCATTTTTATTCACTAAGAATAAAGAAGCTGGTCATGTCAAACAAATTGGCAATTATATAGAAAGGTGTATTTGTTTTCATATAAATTAATGTTTAATTTATTTATTTAAAAACATTTAATACTTGCCCTTACTCTGTATCAAACTTACCCAAAAAATATATAAACAACAAGAGTGTCCAAACTCACTGTACTTTATGCAAGCTCACTGTCCTGAGTGTGTCCTGAGTGTCCAAGCACTCAGGAAAGATTCCGATGGCCCCGACAAAATGTGGAACGAGGAGGAGGGTGATAACCAGAAAAATACCGATAGGTACCATATATTACGATCACTGCAAGTCTACATCTAGAGTTGATTGGACATAGTAAGACTAAATTGAATACGAAGGTGATACAAATTACAAAATCATAGAAAATTAAATTACTGCAGAAAGAAAGGCTGAGAACCTGATCATTCTTCGACTAGTACTTGCAATGACAAGTATCCTGAACACGTTTCTAGGGCGGTCCTAAGAATCGAGGGGCCCTAGACGAACCTAAGTTTTGAGGTCTAAATTTTTTTTTACAAACAAAATATACACTTAAAATTTACTCATAAAATAGACGACGACATAATATGTAAAATAATCTAATTATTTTATTTAAATATAACATGCCTTGCATTTTTGGATGCAAAAATATCAATCAAATTCACATAGTCAAGTTTCTGAACCATATCTTTTTTTATAGATAACATCGCTGAACCACTTAACCTTTTTTGAGACATGATCGAAAGATCGGCTTCAATTTTGAAAAATTATGTTTCGCATAAGCAACTGTAACGAGTATAGTTAGAACACTACTATAAAAAATCTAAGCATTTGGATAGTTACCTTCCATCTCTTTTATTTAGTTCAACACATCTGTTGCCCTTCTAGTATCTTCAATCAAATTTCGACTCAACATTATAAGTCTTCATACAAAAATACCTACTACACCTCTAAAATTTGGGGCCCATTTTAGGGGCCCTAGGCGCAAGACTACTTCGCCTATAGCTAGGGCCACCCCTGCACGTTCTACCAACTTCTTAAAATTTAAGCACTCTATTCATACAAATTCCCCTCTCAAAGTATTTAAACATTTTTTTGTCAAGCATGCCAGCCCTGGAAGATGTTTGATAAATTCTGTTAAGGGAAGCTCGTTTCGTTGTTGTTACCTTCAAATACTTCCACTTGAAGTGTGGATGTGAAACTATAGATTTGAATATATGAGGAAAGCTGATATTACCTTTAATGGTGACAGAAATACTCAAACCCAGTATTATTAGCATTTACAGTTAAATATTCTTTTCCAAGAACTTGAAAAAACACTTTCGTATCAGTAAGACTTACGTGTAGTGTAGACTTTGATAGAATGACTGACTCGGCATGAGGAAGACTACTAATTGTGTTGATCACCGACGTGCAAGGTATGAAGTTGTATAATTTTTTAATGATACCTAGTTTTTCAATACAAGAGGGTAGATTATACATGGTAGACCCTGAAAGCCATAAATCAGTTCTCATTTACTTTAAAGAAATCACCCATTTAGACATAACATCTTTTTCAGGAATATTTTCTATCATGGTCAATCTCTGATAAATATGCTCTCAAGGTTATCTTTCTCATTCACAGTTGTAGGCACACGCCTTCTATTATAATATCATAATGATTTATATAGAAAATCCCTAATTCTCAACATGAAAATTAATATAATAACGGAACTCTCATAACAATAATATTAAAGGTAAGTCTCTATATTTTCCCATAATAATATATCAACATATATGTCAACAATCTCTTAAGTATTGGAGTGTCTACAAGGAAATGCCCGCCTTTTCCAACAATGTCACAACCGTTAATGTGAAGTTGTGTTAAATTTACATGACTTGAAAAGAGATGCACATAGGCAGTATCGATTTTAACTGAAATTTTTCCAAGCCACAATGCATGCAAAGCGGTGCAACCACTCATATATTTACACAGAATATTAAGATTAAGATCAAGATACGAGAGATTAAGCTTTATTCTGATTAAAGATTTTGGATTGAAACTTTAGGACAGATAGATACGACGATGAGAGGCACCACCAATGCTCAAAATCAAAATGATAAACATCGTGGAATTAAGCATGGGAATGACATCTATTTAAGAGAATTTGAGGGATCGGGGATTTAAATGTCCAACTAAAACTAAAGGAACGGATTTACATATGGAGCTTATGGCATCGCGTTAAGACCATATCTACGAATGCCATAAGTTTATATGAAGCTTTACCAAATGTTTTACTGTTTAAGTATACATCTAGATGTGATAAATTTATAAATGTTTTTTATGAATTTTTCGCTCAGAGAGTAAGCGTCATAGATCGCTTTCAATTAATAAAACCAGTCCCATTGAATTTGATCGAAACTAATTGCGTTGTGTTCGCATCAAAAGGATGAATGTAAAAAAGCATTAGTAGTATCAATATTATTTGATGTTGACATTTTGTGATGAAGAAAGTTTCAGATGAATTACATAAAGGACTTTTGACAAAAAGTTTGCGAGCAGTCAACAAATACACAAGAATCGAAGTGCAGAAGTAAAAAATGTGATCAAAACTGTTAACAGCTGGCAATGACCAGGTGGCAGCTGGCATGGCTTATTTGATGATCTGTCTGACTGATGTGGCAAAACTGTTAACTTACTACTTATATATCCAATAAGATGGACTATGGTGCATCCTTATTCCTTCTATCTTTTGGATAAAATACATGTTTTGAGCAGCACATTTTACTTTGATAGAGGATAGAATGTCGATTAATAAATATCATCCTGTAAATCACTCAATCGATCTTCCCCATTAGTTGTCAACATTGCTCATGTGACAACCCGGATAAATCCCGAGTCTTTTTTGAAAATCGAGTCAAGTCCCGATTCCGAATCCAAAATAAGTCAAAGTAAACGGGTTTTATATCAAACGGGCCACTAATCTCATTAAAAAGTATAAAGTAGCTCCCCAGTCTCCATGGGGACTCATTTAAACCACTAAACTAAGAAATATATCATTTGCCCCCCTTACATTCACAAAAGTATCAAGTGTATATCACTTAGGCCACCATAAATTGTATTATTTTTGTGAATGCAGGGGGCAAATGATATATTTCTTAGTTTAGTGGTTTAAATGAGTCCCCGTGGAGATTGGGGAGTTACTTGATACTTTTTAATGAGATCAGTGGCCCGTTTGATATAAAACCCCAAAGTAAACTGACCCAATTACAGCCAACTTGGGTAGTCCACAAGCCCATCACAGGCTCCCAAAAGATCATAATTTGTTGGTGCAATTAGTAGTAGTACTTTGCCTTATAAACTCCCAAATCTCCTCAATGTGTGACTGGGATGTTACAAACTCCCCCATTTAAACTCCTGACGTCCTCGTCAGGCCTGAACATATAGGTTCCGAATCGTTCCTCTCTAGCCATTGTGGGATAATACCATCTGGTTTCGTGTCCCCACCTCCGGACCTCTGTCCATTGTGGGATAATACCACCAACCTTCGTATCCCCACCTCCGGCAACTTGTCGAATCAAACTTTCGAAAGTCAGCTCTGATACCATATGTGACAACCCGGGTCAGATCCCGAGTCTTTTTCGAAAATCGGGTCAAGTCCCGATTCCGAATCCGAAATAATTCAAAGTAAATAGACCAAATTGCAGCCAACTTTAGTCCACAAGCCCACCATAGGCCCCCAAAAGATCATGATTTGTTGGTGCAATTAGTAGTAATGCTTTGCCTTATAAACTGAACAGAAGTCCCAAATCTCCTCGATGTAGGACTGGGGTGTTATTGCTCATTCCATATGCCTCTACTAGTGGCGCATCCTATCAAGAACACTAATATAATGCAATCTATGAATGAACAATCACAGGTGTATATATATACCGGAAACCGTTCTGTCGAATATAAACATGCATATCAGAATGATTTTGTTAAAAATTTACACCTATCTGATTTATATGTTCACCAAAAGCATAGAAATCAATATATTTTGTACTTTGGAGTCATATCCCATCGATTTTCGTCGATGAAAAATCTCAATCAATTAATTTTTTTCCTTTATTCTTGTTTTTTCAACAATTCTCCTCTCTAGGTAAGGATTTCTGCTTTTATATTTTTTATTTGTTTAATTAAATCTCTTCTTGGTGAGTTTTATTCCCAATTTATTTGGTTTCTGTTCAGAGCTTGGTGTGTTTTGGACCTTTTGGTGTAATTTAATGTCCGGAATATTAGATCAGCGAGATTTTCAAGATTTTGATATAGTGATAAAGATTTTTATCGATAACTCAAACTGATTGTGATGAAGCGGGTACATGTACATATATTAACTTCAATAAATCACTTGATTGTCTCTACATGAAGACTGGATTATTCAACAATATGATCTGTTTTATGTTTGTTAGCTTAATTATTTTTATAGATGGCGTATGATTTTTAGTTATTGAATTAATTTCCTTTAAAAAAGTAGATGTTTTTAGAACAAACGTAATATTTTCCCATAAATGTTTGATTGCTTCACTAAAACAATGTATACTAGCTAGTTTTTATTAAAATTTACAGTTATACATTTATTTTATAAATATTTGATTTTATATAAGTTGAACATTCACTTTAAGTTTTTATACAAAAAAAAAACATGACCATCATAATTAGAATTAAATTACATATATATATATATATATATATATATATATATTAAAATTCAATTAGTTTTGTTGTAATATAATAATTATTTATTCAGCCAACTAAAATACCAACATGGTAATCCATTATATCTATTATATTATATGTTAACAAGGCTTTTCCACCTATTTAGTAATTTACTAAAATACCCCTAAAATACTTATAATGTTAAAAAATAATGACTTCCAAGGATTCGAACCCATGACCTTCATGTACTAAAGTTTTATGTTTGCATGTATTACCACTACACTAGAACATTTGATGATACATCTTTTCAAATCAATGATTGCATACACAGACAATCCATTTGCTAAATTTTTTTTTTAATATGACCTCCATGTACCAAAGTTTTTATGTTCACATGTATTAGTACTACACTAGAACATTTAATGATACATTTCTTATAATCAATATAATTGTATACATAGACAATTCACTTGCTAATTTTTTTTTTAATATTTATTTTCAAATTTATTCATAATAAAATTAATTAAAATGATAAGAACATATAAACTATTTTTAATTGAATGAATAATTGATTGAATGTACGTGTATTTAATATAAAATTTTAAATATATAATTCACATGGTACACGAAATAACATAAATTTTAATTTTAATTTCTGATACATGTATATTAATATTTTTATGAAAACACCAATTATAATATTTATTTGTGTTTGTTACGTGGTACACGTATGAATGAGCATTTCACCATATCTACCCGAATTGGTTCCCTTCCCGTTTGGATTGTGGATTCGGGAAATTTTTCGGGTCAACATGAAATATTATAGAATAAAAATTCGTACGAAGGGAATGGGCTCGGGGATTAAGGTATCCCAGCACGATCCCCGTTTCCGTTCTCCACTGATTATCATATCTAGAAAAAAATATTTTTTAAAACATATATTTACCAGATTATTAAAGAGACTGAAAGTATGTGTATTTAATATAAAATTTTAAATATATAGGCCTCGAATTAACATGATACACGAAATAACATAAATTCAAATTTTGATTAATGGTACGTGTATAGTTTTATTTTGTAAAATTATAAATTATATTAGTTGTCTATGTATGTTATTCTCATAACAAATGAAACTAATTCACGTGAGACACGTATGGATGAGCATTTCATCCTGTGATCTCGATCTGATCCCTTTCCCGTTTTTCTTAGGTATTCGATAAATTTTTCGGGACACCATGAAATATTATATAAAAAAATCAGAGGAAGGGAACGGCCTCAGGGATTAAGGTATCCCAGTCCGATCCATGTTTTGGGTCCCTAAATGATTATCATATTTATTAAAAATAATTTTTTGAAATATATGTTTACTAGATTATTAAAAATAATATAATTCAAAATTTTTATAAACTTAGAATTTCTGATATAAAATTTAACAAAATAAAATTTAATTTTAATACTATATTTCATCTTTTTTTATTAAAAAAATTAATTCAAATCCCTATTTATAATATAATAATAATAATAATAATTTTATCATGATTTATCAAATTAATTTTATTATCCGATATATTCGAGAATATATACATTTTAAATAAAAAATTACGTATCTCCCATTTTTTACGGGGATCCTCGTCCCCCGTTCGTGGTAAGAATCGTGAATCAAATTAATCCTCATTCGGGTATCGATACGGGTTCAACGATTATATTCAAAATTTTAATTAAAAAAATTGAAATCCAGACTGACGTAATTGATTTGCCGTTCGGGAATCGTTTGCTTGAATTCATGACTACTCGAAATGAGAATTTAGAAATCCGGCGCTTTGATAAAGTATGGGACTTTACTTGACCCATTCTCCAGTCTCCCGCACTGCTCAAGTAAGTGTGCGACTCCGAAGGTGGTTACTATTGTGGTATTCTAACAGCGGCAAGCGTTATCCGGAATGATTGGGCGTAAAGCGTCTGTAGGAGTGGGAGAGTCAGAGTCGAAAGGAATGCACCTAAGATCAAATATTTTGAACCAGGAAGGGGTCCATGTAGCTGCTGCGCCCGCCCTGACTCAAATAGGGGGTGGGGTTGGTTTGAACATAAGCTCAAACATGATTTGAAGGGTCACTTTTCTATCCATTCGTTCTTCCGCACCGCAACCAGATACGTTCGTTCGGTCATTTAGCACGATGGGTATTCTATTCCAAGTAGGTGCAAAAATAATTATCCTCGTTCGGAAACCGGGGCGGGTTCAATGATTATGTTCGAATTCGGGGAGTGTGACAGGCATAACACTACCCGGCCCTGAATTGACCGGCCTGATGCACATCCCCAAGTATACATACAACATGAATTCGTTTATTGTTAAATTTGGACATCTAGATACGAAATACACTCAACTAAATACCAGCAAAAGAATAGGCACATCAATTTTTTTTTTTAAACATGGGAACCCGCAGCCGCTACCCTTCGGGTGCGCTCTGGGTAAACCCATGGGCTCACGCAATAGCCTGCAAACCACGTGATCCAAGGCAAACCGCACAAGTGCGACAGGCTCTGCCCCAGGATGGCATAATCACAAATCCGCCTCCCATGGGAGTCGAACCTATGACCAAGAGGTGAGATGACCTCTCTTTAACCAACTGAGACAACCCTTGCGGGCGGCACATCAATTTTTTATCAACTTAAAAAAACGATAATACAACTAAATTGGGTACATTAAAATGTTAATCCAATTTATTGATAAATATTAAAAGAGTTTAATTGATTCAAAAAAAATTATGTTAACAAAATAACATTCAAAAAACGTATTGTTATAGGGAGAATATTGTATAACAATATTTTGGAGGTTTGCTGGATTATCGGGGCAAAATACGGATATTTTGCTAACAAAAGAAGAACAAAGGATTAGGGTTTGTGTGTATGAATGTGGCTGAGCTTGATAGGTGTGTTTCAGGTAAACTGTTTCTCATCCGTATCAAGGTGCCTACGTACCCTATTTATAGGGATCAAGCCTGACGTAGTTCTTGGGCCACAAGTTACCTAGGCGGGCTAGGGTTTCAAGAGATAAGCCAAAGTCCAAGCCCATGTAGCTAGGGCTGACGTGGCAGTAAGTCATCAAATCTATCCATGATTCATGATCCAGCTGTAGAAGCCCATAATCTCGAATGAATAGATTTGGAATGAAAGATCCATCAGGACCCTTGCATGCGACCTTAGGAGGTCTGGCCATGCGAAGCGATCCCTGTGCCTAGCTACTCATGCGACCTTAAGTCTGGCCATGAGCCTTCCAGAGAAGAGGAGATAATGATCTCGCTGTAAGTCATAGACGTGGTGCAAAGCGAAGCGATCCTCCTGCGAGCATCGCCAGCGAGGCGCAGAATCGCAAGGTGCTCCTGTAATAGAAGTATTATTGCCAAGATATGCCGGGCCGATTCCAATAGTGGGCTTTAGTGACCCAATCTTCATCTTCCAGGCCCATCATAGATTATGAGCCATCAATTTAGCTAATTAAATCAATTTAGCCATTATGCCAGATTTGGGCATAACAACTACCCCCCGAGTCCATATTGCCATTGGAGATGCGATGTGGACTCAATGAATACGAGTTGTCACCGCGAAGCGAGCCCAAGAACAGATATAACCGTTGGAGTAGTCGCGACCCCAAGAATTTGAAAGGTTTTGACAGATGTTGTGTCTCGAGATGTGTATCCAACGGACGAGATTTCAACACGTGTCCCATGTCTTTCTCTCTCCTGATAGCTATATATACCCCTGTCACTATCATTTCCTTTTTCATTCTCACAAACACATTGTCGAAGTGTTGTCAGTTTGCTCCCAGATCAAACGCAAAGAATTTTCAGGCTCTTACACCGGCGATCCCGAGTTTCTTTCGATTTCTTCAACCTTCTTCAAGAAAAAGTAAGTCTTTTTTCTTTTCTTGCATTTAAATTACTGTTCTTCATTGTAATTGCACGATTAGATAGCATAAATTGCATGCGATGCGAACCCAAATAACTGCGATCCTAAAATGCCAATTTTATGATGCGACCCGTCCTCGCTATTGTAGGAGTGCGATCCGTAATTACTTAGATAGAAACATAGGCTAAGAATGTTAGCCTTCCCCTTAGGATTGCGACCCCTCATATTGAACGATGCAAGAACACATAGAGCCTTTCTGTTCGCTTGTTTCTTTCCTCCTTCATTTGTTTTCTGTAAGGGCACACACTTAATCATTTCACCATTTTCAGATGTCTCAAGACGATAGTTCAAGGACACCTTCTCCCATGCCTCATATACAAATCAGCGATGCTGCAGCAGCCAACATCGCAAAAGCTACGAGCACCAGCGAAAGTTCGTTCAAGTTATACTTCGACCCTTTATGGTCCAACGAAGAATATACCCGTGAAGTGCCTCTGATTTCGTGGAGAACGAAGCACCCTTCAAGCTCGCGGGATCAATCTCTGGATGTACTCCCAGCTGAGAACGAGCCTCACACCATGACTGACATCGAACATGACATCGAAAATTTGACAAGGAAAGGAGATGAACTCAACGCTAGGGCAGCATAAATTCTCTCCAAAGTGCCTCCACCACGAACCATGCCTCCATCACAAACCGTGTCGCCCATTCACATAAGTGATTCTCCAACAGATTCATTAGGCGATGCCTATTATGACATCGAAGGAGGTGCTGATAACGAAGCCGATTCTGATGATGATGACTACGAGGAGCCTTCCTCAAATGATGGTGGCCTCGACGAAGTGGCCAGAGTTGTAAATTTCAGAGACTATGATTATGTTCCTGAAGCCTCACCTGATCCTTATGTCCCTACCCCTCAACCAGAGCTGGAGGGAGTTATTTATGTTGACGGGCCTGACCCCAAGGACATCGAGCCCGGCTCAAAATTCAAGCCAGGTAAACCTCGCGTACTTGCATTTCGCGATATGCCCTCAACACTGATCGTAAAAACTATCACAGAGGGTGTTAAAAGGTTCCGCCCTGAAGGCAAGATCATTTTACCCAAGAAGAAAATGCGATGCTATCGCTTTAACCACGATGAGAATGGAGGCAGAGTGCCCAGAATGGTTCTGACGATCCCTCTAATGAAGATAGGTGTCTCTTCTCCTCTCCACCCATTCATTAGGGATGTTTGCGAGACATACTATTTAGCTCCCATCCAAATCAGCACCAATGGATACCGATCCATGATTGCCTTGTACATACTCTATCACAAACTTGGATACCCTCCTTTAGATGCGAAGACAATGGGCTACTGCCTTCAGCTGAAGCGATGCGGAGCCAAGGATTTCGGCTATGTATACTTCTCGGTATGGCCAGAATTCAACAAGAAAAGCCTCCTCCCTGGCGGGATAAGTAATGCGGTCTCGTGGAAGGAACCTTTCTTCTATGTACACGAGGTCCCTCGAGTGAAAACAAGCTTCAACTACCTCCCGGGTAAGCTACCAAGGCAATAGTCCTTTATCATACTTTTTACTTTTTATTCTCAAAACTGATAACTCCTTTGGCATCGCAGTCGCTCCAGTTCGCACCATCTTAAAAGGTGTTGACAAACAGCGAGCCGACGAGGTATTAACGAAATCCACGGCAGAGGAAAGTAACATCAGGACTCTCCTTTCCATTGAGAACCTAATAGAATGCGGGTTCCTCAAAGAGGGGATAGATGCTTCCCCCCAGGCGGGGCCTTCTCATGCGAGGCGAGCCTCGAAGAAAAGAAAGGCAAGAGAAGAGGCCTCGTCTTCTCATGTCGCAATAACAGATGAAGAGGGTACTCCTAGGGCCAAAACATGCATCGCATCGCATTCCCTTTTACCTCACATGCATAACTTGTTTTACTTTATGCCGAATTATATTTGAACTGCTTTGTAACTTGTTCTTTATTTTTCTACAGATTTGTCTGCTCGAGGTGGTAAGAGTCAGCCTCCCCCATTTTTGCAAACCAACAAGAAAGGGGCGTCTTCAAAGGCGACCTCTGCCTCAAAGGTTCCTCCTCCTCCTCTTAAGCCCCCTGTGGCTAAGCCTGCCAACGATCCTCCACTCCAACAGAATGCTGCTAGGGATCAAATTCCAAATTCTCCCAACCAGAGCCCTTTAAAGCGGCCAAGGAAAGATGGGCAACCTGACGGATCGTCCCAGCCATCCTCGCGAACCGTCAATGCTACCGCGGCCCAGCATCTTTTTGCCTCGCTGGGAAGCAAATATACTGAGGAGGCTGAGGCATCCGGCTGGTGGAAGGCGCCCCCTGAGGAAAATGCAAACGCTCTGACCAAATGCCTCGCCGAAGCATTCATCCGCCAGGCTGCTCATACAAAAAACTACTTCCTACTGGACAAAAAGAACAAGGTTCTTGAATTCCAGAAAACAGAAGACAAACGATCCCTCCAGGCCGAGTTCAAAAAGCAGCTGTCTACTGAAACCGCCTCGCTTCGCACCGACTTCAAGAATGCCAGAAAGGAAAGAAATGACTTTGAGAAAGCATTTCTAGATCTGCAGAAATCCAGCGCGGAGGCTGCTAAAAAGAGCGCCGATGAGAACGCGAAGCTGGCAAGCGACCTCAATGCTGTTAAGGCTGAATTGGCCACTGCTCAGGACACATTTCTGGCCCAGGGTCAGGTCTCCTTCATGAAGGGGTTCATTAGAACGATCCCTGACTTTGATTGGGATCACCTGGGGCCAGGTAATGCTGAGTATGCTGAATCACTCAAAAAGGAGATCGCTGAGGAGGACGCTGCGGAAGCGAGGCTGGAGGAAGAGGCGAGGCTGGCTGAAGAAGCGAGGTTGTTGAAAGAAACTTCTACTGCCAATCAAGATCCACCTGCTTCTTGAAATTTGTTATATATTTGATGAAGTCTTTTGAACTCGGGATGCGGGCACCCTTAGAATGCTTCGCGATTTGTAATATTATTTTATTTAACTCTGATCACCCCTTAACTTTGATCATCAACTGAACTGGGATCGCATGGCGACCCTTTGTTTATGAATTTGTGCATTTTAACTTTTCCATCCAATATTGCCTCCTTATTTTTGCACATAACATATTTGCACAAGTATTTTAGCTTCGCTTGCTTAGTACCTTGGCCTCGAAATTATATCTTTACTTTTCATCTTTGCATGTCGAATTGTCTTGAATAGTACTAGATTTGCATGACTTTGCTTAGGTTCCTTAGATTGTTGTAGCGGTAACTTCAAATGCGATCCTTGCATCGTTGAGATGGCTTGGACCTTAGTATGTTAATGTTAACAAACAAGCAAGTAAAATGCACAATAATAAGTAATTCATAGAGAAATTGAACTTTTATATTGATAAACGGGGCGAAGCCCAAACAGTTTGACAAGCGGGGCGAGGCCCGATAAATGACAAGTGGGGCGAGGCCCAATAAATGATAAGTGGGGCGAGGCCAAAAAAAGTGGTAAGTGGGGCGAGGCCCAACGCCATTACACCATAAAGGGGAGGTGTCTATACGACCACTACCCCCCAGTATTTTGTATGGATTTATTCATGCGAAATAGATAGAAACTACCAGGAGCGATGCCTTCACTGATAGTATTTGCGCAAGTGTTCCGCATTCCAAGCTCGCGGAATGACCTTATCCTTCATGTCTGTGAGGTAATAAGTTCCCTATGAGAGAGTAGCATAGATTTTGTAAGGCCCTTCCCAATTAGCACCAAAGACACCATGGCCTGGGACCTTAGTGTTAGGCATGACTCTCCTAAGCACGAGGTCACCTGTCTTTAAAGAACTTGCTTTGACCTTTCCATTATAGTACCTCGCTGTCCTCTGTTGGTGAGCCGCGAGGCGAAGCTGAGCCTCGCTTCTTGTTTCTTCTATCATGTCTAGGTACAATCTATGATTCACCTCGTTTGCGTCGGGATCGTAGTGTTCCCTTCTAAACCACCCGGAGCCCACTTCAACAGGGACCATAGCCTCGCAGCCATATGTTAGGGAAAAGGGGGTCTCTCCAGTTGTGGTCCTTGGGGTCGTGTTGTATGACCACAAGACCCTTGGTAATTCTTCAGGCCAATTGCCTTTGCTCTCCTCTAACTTGGCCTTCAAAGTATGTTTGATGATTTTGTTGATGGCCTCAGTTTGACCATTTGTCTGGGGGTGACTCACAGCTGAAAAACTCTTTTGATCCCCAAATTCTCACAAAATTCTTTCATGTCCTTGCTGTCAAATTGCTTTCCGTTATCTGATATGAGCTGATAAGGAATCCCATAGCGACACACAATTGCCCTGTACACGAAGTCCTTGAGTTTCTTTGCAGTAATAGTGGCAAGTGGCTCAGCCTCGGCCCATTTGGTGAAATAATCAACGGCCACAACTGCATACTTGACACCTCCCTTGGCCTTAGGTAGCTCCCCAATTAAGTCAATGCCCCACATAGCGAAGGGCCATGGGCTCGTTAGCGAGGTGAGGTGCGAGACAGGAGCGTTGCTATAATTAGCGATCCTTTGGCAGTTATCACACCTTCTAGCGAACTCAAAAGCATCTCTTTTCAAAGTAGGCCAGTAGTACCCTTGGCGAAGAATCTTTTGGGCTAGAGAACTACCCCCCGAGTGATTGCCACATATTCCTTCATGAACTTCTCTGAGAATGTAGTTGCATTCTTCTCCATCCACACATCTTAGGAGCGGGGTGTTGAACCCTCTTCTATATAGGACCTCGTCATAGATGACATAGCGAGCTACCTGATATTTGATTTTTCTTGCCTCTTTTTTGTCTTGAGGCAGGGCTCCACTTTTCACATACTCCCGTATAGGGGTCATCCAGGTCGACCCTGGGGTCGCTATCTCCATAACAAACTCCTCTGGCACACTGGGCTTTGTTTGAATTTCCAGTGGAATAATTCCAAGTAAGGTGGCCTCGCGACGCGATCCCAACTTTGCTAGTGCATCAGCCCCCTGATTCTTTTCTCTCCTGATGTGAACCACTTTGATATTGTTGAATTTTTTAACCAATCTTTGTGCACATCGCAGATACAACTCAATCTGCTCACCCCTAGCTTGCCATCCACACCATAGCTGATATGCTACCAACATAGAATCGCTGTATGCAGTCAGATTCTCCACCTTCATCTCCAATGCAAGTTTAAGACCAATGATGAGGGCCTCGTACTCTGCTGCATTATTAGAGGCTTCAAAAGTAAAATGCACTGCGCTTTTTATTTTGCGACCCTCTGGTGTTACCAACTCGATGCCAGCCCCGGCTCCTTCTTTATTTGATGCTCCATCAACATATAGTTCCTACCACGAGGCGGAATTTTCTTTCTTGACCTCGGTAGATGCGGTCTCTGGGATCGCTATGATAGCCAATTTATCTTCCTCAGACTGAGGAGGGAATTCCAGAATGAAGTCTGCAAGTGCCTGACCTTTAATGGGACCACGAGGCTTGAACTCAATATCAAATTGGCTGAGTTCCACTGTCCACTTCAACAATCTTCCTGAGGATTCTGGCTTATGCATTACCTGCCTCAGTGGATAGGCTGTGCGAACCTCAATGCTATGGGCCTGAAAGTAGGGCCTCAATTTTCGCGAGGCCAGTACCAGGGCATAGGCTAGTTTCTCCATGTTGGTGTAGCGAGTCTCAACATCTAACATCCTTTTGCTAACATAGTACACAGGATACTGAACTTTTCCCTCCTCGCGAACTAGAACTACACTGACCGCATGTTCCGACACCGCGAGGTAGACAATGAGCGTCTCCCCGTTCTTGGGCTTAGATAATACTGGTGGCGAGCCAAGTTGCTCCTTAATGTTCTGAAAAGCCTCCTCGCATTGAGGTGTCCACTCAAAGTTTTTTCCAACCTTCTTAATTGCCTTGAAGAACTCATGGCATTTATCTGATGGCATTCCTTCACACTTCTTGGGGATCGCATGTCCACTAAGGCCTTTATTTTTGCAGGGTTCGCTTCAATTCCCCTGTGATTGACAATGAACCCCAAGAACTTTCCAGACTCAACTCCAAAGACACACTTATGTGGATTGAGCTTCATTCTGTACTTCCTCAGTATATCAAACATTTCAGCCCCAGCCTCTTTGGATTTTACCAGCATGTCATCTACATAAACTTCCATTGTCTTCCCAATCTGCTTCTCAAACATCATATTAACGAGCCGTTGGTAGGTAGCCCCAGCATTAAGGATACCGAAGGGCATCCCTATGTAGCAATAGAGACCTCTATCCGTGATAAACGAGGTGTGCTCTTGATCAGGACCGTACATGGGTATCTGATTGTACCCAGAATAAGCATCCATGAAGGAGAGAAGTGCATGCCCTGCTGTTGCATCCACTAGCTGATCAATCCTTGGCAATGGGAAACTATCCTTTGGGCAATGTTTGTTGAGATCAGTGAAATCCACACATGTTCGCCATTTCCCGTTTGGCTTCTTCACGAGGACAGGGTTCGCGAGCCAGTCAGGGTAGAATGATTCCCTAACGAGCCCGACCTTAAGTAGTCTATCCACCTCTTCTTTGAGAGCCTCAGCTCGCTCTCCACTTATTGTTCGCCTTTTCTGCCTAACACCTTTTTTGCTTGGATCCAAGTTTAGCCTATGACACATCACATTAGGATCGATCCCAATCATGTCTTCATGCGACCAGGCGAACACGTCAAGGTTGGCCTTCAGAAAAGTGACCAATCTCTCTCTCAGATCAGGGTTGAGTTGTGACCCTATTTTCAACACCTTTGAAGGGTCCTGAACATCAACAAGAATAGGGATCGTGTCTTCAGCTGTCCCAGCTCGCTCCACATGTTCTGGGATGCGAGGATCCAGGTCTAGATCATATTCACGAGCCTGACTCGATTCTGCCTCGCAGGGGTTGACACCTGTGTGCCCATATTCCTTAACAACAGTTGTTGCCTGTGTGATACCATTTGGCAGTTCTGTCAGTGTAGATGTTTCTTTGCGAACCCATTTACCCTTTCGGGCTCGCACATCGGCCTGCTCTGGGCTCTCCTCGCTATCACTATCTGTAGCTTCTTCAACGATCCCTTCTTGGAGAACCATTACTGGCTGCGAGGTTCCCATCATCAAAGCACCTGGTACTGGTTCTACCTGAATCCCCAAATTATCAAAATAACCAGCTGGGAGTTCCTCAATTGATATAATGTTGCATTCATTTGAGGGTCGCAAGGCCGATTTGCGAGCCCTATCTTCCTCCTCGCTTTCCATCCTGTCTACCATAGATACGCCACCCTTTTCAGCGGACTTAAGGGCCTTGTTGTAACATTCTCGTGATTCGTGCTGCGCCCCCTTGACACATCCCACTCCATTTGGGGTAGGAAACTTCATGAAGAGATGATAGATAGAAGTGACCACCCTCATTTCCTTAAGTATGGGCCTCCCTACAATAGCATTGTATGCTGAAGGTTGATCCACCACCATGAAGTCTGCGATCTGGGTAGTGATGTAGGGCTCGTCTCCTAAAGTAACAGGAAGTCGTATGAGACCCTTGACACTCACTGAGGCTCCAGTAAAACCATACAAGTGTCCCACAGTTGGGATAAGATCTTTATCCACGTAGCCCATCTTTTGGTAGACCTCGTATGTCAGGAGATTCACAGCACTCCCATTATCAACCAGAACACTGTAGACATTCTGCGATCCAATACGAATTCGAACAACGAGGGCATCAGAGTGAGGGTGATGAACCCACTTCGCGTCCTCCTCAGTGAACATGATGTTTGTATCTTCCCCCTTAAAGAGCTTTGGGGGTCGCTCTTGCAAGTGATGTACATTAGTGAGGGGTCGCTCCCTGGCCTCGCGAGCATACCTCTCTCTGGCTTTATTGTTGTCTCCCCCGATGTGGGGTCCCCCAATTATCACATGAATACTTCCGCCTCGCACTTCCCTTTCCTTAATGACTGGGTTCTGTTCAGGTGGGGGGCTTGATTATACCCAAGGCCAGACTTGGGATTATGCTTCTTCACCTCGCGAACCGCCCACTCAGTTAACTTTCCTTCACGAATTAACTGATCCACTTGCTGCTTCAGCTCTCGGCAGGTTGATGTATCATGCCCTGTTTGTTCATGAAAGGCACAATACCTGCTAGTGTTTGCGGTCCCTTTCAGACCCATCGGTGTAGGCTTCCTGAATATCCCCTTGTTTTCATTGACTGCATAAATGTGATCAATTGGAGCGACCAGAGGGATATACTTGTCTTCATCCCTCGCGGGGCGAGATCTCGGTGGGGATCGCCTCAAAGGATCGCGGTCTCTCCTTTTTGGGCTGGGGCTTCGACTTCGATCCCGTCTTCGCCTTGGACTCCTGGAGTCCTTTCTTTTTACCCCCCGATTCCTATTCCAACTGCCACTCCTTTCATTATTCTTCTTCAAATCTGCGAGTGACTTCTCAACACGCTTGAAAGGCTCAGCGATCTTGTGCAATTCAGAGAGAGTACTAGGGGTCTGTTCTTGTAGCTTCTTCCAAAATTCCGTACCTTCCCTTACTCCAGCGATGAGGAAATTTTTCACAGCTTCGTCATTTGCACCTCGCACACGAGGCACCTCAGCATTGAACCTCTTGAAGTAATCATGAAGGGTTTCGCCTTCCTTCTGTTTTATGTTTGCTAAGGTGGATACAGGGGGTGCATAGAGCATCGAGGACTGGAACTGTTTGATAAAGATGTCCACGAGTTGCTCCCAAGAATCGATTACAATCAATGCCCCTAGCTTCGAAAACCACTGCTGAGCACTTCCCCTCAGCGAGGCCGCAAATAGTCTACACCTCGCTAGTAATGAGACCTGATAAACATCCATCTCATTATTAAATCGAATCACGAACTCCGCTGGATCAGTGTCGCCATTATAGGTCATATCATGCTGATGGCCTCGAAACACTGCAGGAAGCGGAGCGGTTCAAATTTCGTGAGTAAAGGGCGATGACGAGCCCATAGTGCTAAAGATCCCTTTCTCACTGTTCATCGCGTCCAGGGCCTTCTTCAACTCCTCCAGCTTATAGTCTCCTACCTTGACCTCCTTTTCAGCCTCCTTTTTACCTCCAGTACTTCCATGATGAGACTGGGTCTTTTTTAGGACACTGGACTCCTCCTGGTCATTCCTGCGATCCTTCTTTTTACGATCCTCTTCAAGATATTGAGATCGTTCCTGGTCTCGATGAGACGGGGGTCTGTCATCGCGACGATGGGACCGCTCACGCTCTCTACGGGGAGAGGGGGGTCTGTCATCACGACGATATGACCGCTCGCGATCTCGAGGAGACAATTGTCGATGTGTGCCCCTACTTCTGTTCTTAGATCCTTCATGACGAGGCGCATTAACCTTTTCCAATTTCAGACGAAGGTCATGCTCAGTCAGCTTCTTTCCGAGACGGTCAAAAACACTGACCGATCTCCCCTCAGATGAGGCGACCTTGTCATGCGATCCTTCCTTCTGTCCGAGCGAGTCCTCCCCCTCATTCCAGTCAGGGTTGGTTTGATCTGTTAGGACATCATCGAAGTCATTAACGAGTTTCTTAAGGGGGAGTTTGCTTCCTTCCCCTGGTGCTCTACCGCCTGTCCTTGCATTCCTCTTCGATCCTCTAGAACTATAGCGCTTCTCCACCTTTGCGACCCTTTCATGTACCGCGGTCACCTGCTCACCGTGGCCTTTTAGAAAAGACATGACCTCGTCGTTCAATGTCACCCTCTGTACTGGGGGGTGTGCTCCTCCCTGTTCCCAGTCTTAGAGTTGTCCTTGGACGCCTCGTCCTCTGAGGGGCCTCTCGTCAGGGGATCGTCCCTGTTCACCTTATGCGATCCCGGGGTCTCACCATCGTTCCTTTTTTTGTGTGATTTAGTCATCGTTCTCCCAATTCAATGACTCCCCCTCCTTCTAGCGCCAAATGTTATAGGGAGAATATTGTATAACAATATTTTGGAGGTTTGCTGGATTATCGGAGCAAAATACGGATATTTTGCTAACAAAAGAAGAACAAAGGATTAGGGTTTGTGTGTATGAATGTGGCTGAGCTTGATAGGTGTGTTTCAGGTAAACTGTTTCTCATCCGTATCAAGGTGCCTACGTACCCTATTTATAGGGATCAAGCCTGACGTAGTTCTTGGGCCACAAGTTACCTAGGCGGGCTAGGGTTTCAAGAGATAAGCCAAAGTCCAAGCCCATGTAGCTAGGCCTGACGTGGCAGTAAGTCATCAAATCTATCCATGATTCATGATCCAGCTGTAGAAGCCCATAATCTCGAATGAATAGATTTGGAATGAAAGATCCATCAGGACCCTTGCATGCGACCTTGGGAGGTCTGGCCATGCGAAGCGATCCCTGTGCCTAGCTACTCATGCGACCTTAAGTCTGGCCATGAGCCTTCCAGAGAAGAGGAGATAATGATCTCGCTGTAAGTCATAGACGTGGTGCAAAGCGAAGCGATCCTCCTGCGAGCATCGCCAGCGAGGCGCAGAATCGCAAGGTGCTCCTGTAATAGAAGTATTATTGCCAAGATATGCCGGGCCGATTCCAATAGTGGGCTTTAGTGACCCAATCTTCATCTTCCAGGCCCATCATAGATTATGAGCCATCAATTTAGCTAATTAAATCAATTTAGCCATTATACCAGATTTGGGCATAACACGTATACATGTTTAATATGTGAGAGATATGACAATTAACTATTTTATTATAATAACACCTATTCAGCTCGTAAAGACAACAATAGTAATTTTATATAAACATGGAAACGCAGGTCGATGAGACGTTGTCAAAGATGAATGGGAGATGATTGGAGAGAGAAAAGACGAACAAACTTAAGGTTGTTAAAGACGAAAGAGAGGTGGTGGGGCAAGATAAATGTGCATATATGATGTCATTAGAGGAAAAAGCGGATCTTAGAGGTATAATGAGGTGGCTGGATAGTGATCGAAAAAAGGCCGAAGTGAGAGTGCACATGATCAGTAATAAATTGGAGTAGATATGAGGTAAACATATGAGTAGAAGAGAAAATAGATGTTCAAAAATGTTGTGGCTAAGATTGAAAGTAGTTAAAAGAACTACTATCGTGGTAATTCTTTTAGGATTTTACTGAAAAACAAACTAAAGGACACTATTATCGTGGTAATACTTGATAGCTAACGATTAACTCTTCTTGTATACCAATTTTGTCGGTTATCCTTCTCACATTTAACAAGCATCACTATAAACATGATCCTCGAAATTTAAAGTGTGCTAATAATTTGAATTTAGAACGATTATTAACAATTGAATCTTAGTAAACCGTTGCACGTGAAAGGTAAAACACACTGACAAGAGGATATAATGAACTCCATCGCAAATTTGAAAAATATTATATGAATTAAAATCATGCTAGTTTACCAAAAAATACCAACATGCTAAAAAATTTAACAAAATAAATAATTACAAACTTCTTTTTTGAAGGAGAAAAACGCATACAATCTATTATATATATATAATATCACAACATGTACCATTTTAATCCATGTTAAATTACTATTTTAACCTTCTGCATTCATTAATACACATCAATTAAAATTCGTATTTAATATGTGCATTCATTAATATGGCATTCATTAATACACATCATTTAAAATTTGTATTTAATAAGTGCATTCATTAATATACATCAATTAAAATTCGTATTTAATTTGTTTATTTAATACTATTTACTTAATTATAACACTTTCGTTACATTGCAATTAACTAAGTATTCGAAGCAATTTGTACCTCGCACGAGTATAGAAGCCTTGGAAGTTGGAACTTGAAGAAATAAAACATTAACATTAGATTGCTAACTACAAATTTTTGATATGCAATCTACAGAATAAATTAATTTTTGTACCGAGTATTTTTGCTTTATAGAAATGTGTTTAATACAATATTTTTTTAATACTTTCTTGGCTCCGGTGCATTATTTGACATTCTGTAATATCAAATACAAGAAATACATGACTCTAAGCACTTTGGAAAAATAAAGGGTACATTTGATTTTTTTTTAACCAAAATTGGAGATCTTGAAATGGGGACAAAATAAACGTTGATTAAAAAAAATGCGTGAAACTGAAAAGAATTTTAATCGGCACAATATCAATTTCTAATATTAATATCAAAACGTAATGAGAAAAACTACAATACCAATTATAAAATAGAACATTGCCGTGCCTTACTGTAATTGAAGCTGGTTATTCTAAATTTCTAACATTGGGCCAACAATTCTATTCAAGTTAAAGATGTTGCAATCCAATGTCCAACTCCTTTACAACACAGCCTCCTGCTTCTTCAACACTTGCACACACTTTATTTCACGCAAACAATATACGCACAACAAGACTGTCCCACCTCGTTTTGCTTTACACAGTATGAACACCGCCGGCGTTGATTCCGCTGGCCGGGAATTCAAGAACGCCGACGAAATGTGGAAAGAAGAGGTGGGTGATAACCAGAAAAGGACTGATTGGTACCATACTGGAGTTGGCTATTGGGAAGTAAGTATACCCTTTTGGCTTCTTTACAATACCCATCTTTTAGTTTTTTGGAAAGATACAATCTTTATGGAGTTTGATATGTATAGTGAATATACCCTTTTGGTTTCTTTACAGTACCCATGTTTTTTTTTTTTTGGCGGAACAGTACCCATGTTTTTGTTTAATGTAAAGATGCAATCTTTATGGGGTTTGATATGTGTGTGTGTGTGTGTGTGTTTTTTTGGTAAGAGAAGGGTGTGGAGGCATCAGTTGATGGAGTATTGGGTGGATATGGACATGTGAACCAAGCTGATATTAAAGATAGTGAGGCTTTTCTTAATACCCTTTTGGCTGATTGCTTTCCTGATGCTGGAAGAAATCAACATCTTGTTGCTCTTGGTAATCTTTTCTATCCTTTATCTTAGTGCTATGATAGGTTAATTAAGTTTGTTTCATAGTTTGTACCTATATTTCTACCAAAAATTTGGGATTCTTTGTAGAGTAATATGTTGGATTTTCAAATTTAGAGTTAAAAATCCTGGCATTGATGGTGAAAGTAACTTTTGATTTCCGTGCATTAGGCTCTGCGTTTCCAGAGAAGAAAATGTATAAGTTATTACATATGGTCTGATAGTGCAACTATTCAGACTATGTTATCCGGTACCTAGTTCTTTTACCTATCGAATAGACTACTATATATATATATATATATATATACATGTTGTGAGATATTCTATAGACTGTTTCAGCAATTAAGTATGAGATAAATTGTGTAGAATAGTATTAAATCAGAACAAGTAGTCCACAGCTGTATCAAGAACCAGTATTGGAAACGGTCATAGAATCCTATAGGTGTCACCTTAGCTAAAACCCGGTAAGCCTGGCTTGGATGCATGTCTTTTGCAACCGTGTTATTACTTTGCTACTGCATTACTATCCTTCATGCATTATAGGCCGCCTTCTTCAATTTGAGTTGTATAATTACAACCACATATGTATAATTTTCAGTCATAGCTTTATTGAGCAAATAGGATGGCAAAGAAAACGTAACAGATTTATGAAAAAATTACTTTGGTTGGTTACTGTTGGTTGATTCTTCTGCAGATTGTGGGGCTGGTGTGGGAAGGGTGACAAAGAACCTTCTCATAAGATATTTTAATGAGGTTAACAATCTTCTTCTTTCTTTTTGTTGTTCTAGAAGTTCATTGTTATTAGTATCCATAGCATGCATTATCAACTATCTTTTGTTTCGTACATCTGAAAATGCACATGTTATGTAAAAGCCTCACAAGCCATTTGAAATATTTTGCAGTTTGCAGTATAATTTTACCAAATATGTGCCATATATTTTACTGTAAGGTATCAAGGCAATAGAATTGAATTTGGATCAGTCTAATGATGAGAAGTTTTCTGGGGCTAAAAGAATTTAGTTGTGTAACCTGGCATCAGCCTATTCTGCATTAGTCACCTGAACCACTTGATAGCTCATTTCCGTTTCCTACAGAGGAACTTGTGTGATTTGAATGTTGAACTATTTTTCTGTACAGAAAAATTTATATGTCGAGAGATCTTTTTCCTTTTTTTTGCATTTACAAATGAAATTACTCTTAACGATCCCTATATTTATGCAGTAATGCATAATGCTGTCCCAACTTCTATTCTTATCCCTGCTTATGAAACCTAAAATTTAGATCCATTTAGTGTACTACTGTTATAGTATCAATTCAATATTTTAAGTTTCATATATGAGTTATGTATTCTTCTTTCTGGTCAAATCTTTACATGATTCTTTATTGAAATAAGGTTGACCTTCTTGAGCCTGTATCACACTTTCTGGATGCGGCTCGTGAGAATTTGGCTCCCCAAAATCAAATGGTCTCTGAGGCGCACAAAGCTGCCAATTTTTACTGTGTCCCGCTTCAGGTAAGAAGTGTGTTTATTAATCGGAGCAGAAGTTTGGTTGCATTTGATTACCTGGCATTCCATGTTGTCATCAGTTATCGACTTATCGTAGACTGTAGTGCATGAGAAGAATTATATAGCCCTGCTATATGTGTTCCGCTTTCAATCAATTTCAGTTTGCTAGTTTTTTAGCACTATGTGATGCCTTAGTTCTATTTGATAAAATAGCACTATAACTTGGGAGGGCCTTGGTAAAACTATGTGAAGAACTGGAGTACTGGACATAACTTATGCTTCATGAGGCACATTACCTTAAATGGAATGCTAATTTGTGCACAAACTGGAGATGTTACCGAGCTTTATGCTGAAATTCAAGACTAGTTATTACTTCGCCGTAATCCCGTCCCTATAGATTGTTATGTGAGGGCCCATTGTTCTAATGAAAAGATAAGTGCAATGAAGCTTTAAAAGATGATAATTTAGGATCTTCTAACTACATATTGGGGGAGAAATGTAGCTGTTAGGTTAGGATTTGACGCCAAGTTTACAATTTGAAACATTATCAAATTTAAGTGTGTTGAAGAAAAAAGTGTTGTGTTTCAAGATTTATGGAGATTGAAGAGAATACCACGAGAGCCTCACTCGACACTGGTTTCTGTTACAGTTTCGTAGAAATCTTAAAGGCAGAGGTCTCAGCCAGACATAGTATAGAAAGGTTGATGGATTCCCTCTGTGATTAATTTGGTCCAGAAAGATTGATATGTATACCTTCTGATGCAGGACATGATCTTAATGGCTAAAATATGCTGAAGTAATGGAAAAGCTGAAATTAAGTACTTAAGTTTTTGTGGATCCCAAAATAATCAATTAAACATGTTATATTAATTGACCATTAATAATAATTGAATGTAATTTAAGAACTCAACATCACTACAAAGAACTACATAATTCATAATTACCTGGGTAATAATAGAAAGCAGTAAAACTTTTTTTAGACTTAGCTTTTAACTTCATAAAGATCAGATATTTTGCTTCGAGTTGCTGTAAATTACCTTTATTTTACACAAGCTCAAAACCATTTTTCTGAATATTTGTGTATGACAAGTCTAAACATGTTTCTGCATTGTCTTAGGAATTCACACCAGATGCTAAAAGGTACGATGTTATTTGGGTTCAGTGGTGTATTGGACATCTCGCTGATGATGACTTCGTCTCATTCTTCAATAGAGCAAAGGTAAATTGAGAGCCTTTCAAAGTTACAAAACAGAATTTTCATCCATATCTGTTGGGGAATACATGTATGATTAAAACCCCATATTATTATCACATTTTACTTGTTATCTAAGGAGTATTTCATGTCTTGATGTGATCTAGAATGTTATTTTATTTTGTATGTACTTATTCCTGGTATTGAGTTAGGTTTTATCTTCTATATACGGAGATTAATCCCCCATATTACGGACTATTTATATTATTTTCGAAAATTGCAATGATTTACTACTCTTTCCTGATATGATTAGCCAGGCTATGCAATGCTAATTTCTGAAGTTCTGGATTTGTCATTGCATTAACTGAAATATCTATTTTTAGGTTGGGCTTAAACCTGGCGGGATATTTGTCTTGAAAGAAAACATTGCAAGAAGTGGTACTGGTATGGTATTTTGACTCTTACCACTTATCTAGTGAATTGGTTGGTGACTCGTACATTAGGACAGTCCCGCCCCCAAATCAATTAAGTAACTCTTACCACTTATCTTGTAGTCAAGGGGATTCTGCATGCCCAAGAAAGCAATCTTGTGTTCATGCTTGTGTTTTACGTCTTAGTAGAAAAAGGGCATGCATTAAATTCTTCGCTCGGGGATTACTTGAGCAGTTTGTAAACATTTCTTGTGCATTATATGATCGTAAAAAAAATTAGATGCTTAGGCGTGTCATATGTAACTACTTGAGCGAGAATGTGAGGTCAGACATTTATTAGAATCATCTTTATTTTCAAGAAAGAGAGGGAAGTCATGACAATGAACAAGCTTATACTATTCTATATTACATAGTGAGCTAGCATATATTTTAATACTATTTTAACACTACCCCTCAAGCTGGACTATGGACGAGGATGAGGGATATGAACTACCTGGCTTAAATCTTATACTCTTAATTTTACTCCTGGTCAATGATTTTGTGAAAATATTAACTAACTTATGGTTGGTGTTTACACATTTGGTGACAATTGTCCTATGAAAATTTGTTCATTACGTAATGACATTCAACCTTGGTGTGCTTTTTATATTGAAGAAACAAATAAATGCAAATTTCTAGTAGTTACCTATGGTGAGGGTAACGGCGATCACTGCTATTGTAATATTCCACATTTTCTATGTATTATAAGAAAAGTTTTTGTAAGAATTTATTTATTTTTAGATTTAGTTTTAAAAATTCTAAAATCTAAAGCAAGAGGGATAGAAATGTCACTTCGAAAAACAAGTAACAAGGTTACACAATAAGCTATCTTACGTATAAACTAACATATATTCTAATATGATGCACACTGGCAGGGTTTGTGTTGGATAAAGAAGATAAAAGCATAACACGCTCAGATTTATACTTCAAGGAGCTCTTTAATCGCTGTGGATTGCATATTTACAAATTAAAGGTACACTTCTGAATGCTACTCCTGATTTTTGAGTGATGTATACACATAGGACATGTTTCATGACTAGATGGATGCATGTAAAATTACATATCTAAATGTACTTTTGAGAAGTGATATAAATTCATTTTGTTGATAGGATGAATTTCTAATGTACATGTTAAGAAGTCTAGAATCTAGTTGGCCTCCTTTCTCATTCCTCTCTTTTTTGTTTTTTGTACTGAGAAAATGTTGCAGTTAGTTTCATTCCTCGTGTTTTTTGTACTGAGCAAATGCCACAGTTAGTTATGGTACGTTCTGAGTGTAAGATCCTTATTTCAAATGCAGTTAGTTCTGCCAACCCGTGGTTAAAGTGGATTGTATCCAAGCTAGTTATAAGTCAGCTATAATGGCACTATGACCTTTGATTAAGAAATTGACCGACTGTTTTTATTTGAAACAGGATCAGAAGGGGTTTCCCAAGGGGTTATTCGCGGTGAAGATGTATGCTTTAGCAACTGAATTGCCGAAGAGAGTTAGCGTGTCCAGACCCAAAAGGAAAGCCGCTAACAGGCCTGCTATTATCAAGTGACAATTTGATTTTGATGCTCCAAAGTCACAAGCTGGTTCAGTCCCTTGTATGATTTACTTAACATGTAATTTAGAGGTGGTTTCTAGTCTAAAATTTTCAGTCTGTAACTGGCAAGTTTTTTTTTTTCCTTCTTTTTTGCTAAATTGTAACTGGCAAGTTGCCTGCATGAAGCAACTAGTTCTAGCCAGATTTGTGTCTTTTACCATCCTTGTTCTAGAAGTGTATAACGTTGTATGTCCGGTAAAAGGGTGGGAGAGCAAGATTTATTCATTTTCACATCTTATGTTTTGCCATGTAATTTCCAGAGACAAGTTTGCACCTAAATGCTCTTTATCAAGGCTAAACATTGTATGGCTTGCATTGTGATGGATGTATTTTAGTGAATTGAATGTTACCTATGGAGTGCTAATGTGTTTCAGTGAATGAAATATAATTTGTGGAATATATGCATTGACCTATGGAGTGTTAAATGTGCTTTAGGATTTTTTTTTCTTCTAAAATTTATTAACATAGTATATTTGATTTCCTCCTTCAAAAAATAGTTGCAAGGAAATATAAAGATGATAATTTGATTGACGATAAAGTTTAGGAAAATATAAAATAATTAAGATTTTTTTAAAAAAATTAGAATTTATCAATTCAAAATTTGAGAAAATTTAAAAAAATAGATCACTCGTTTAAATTATACAGAATAAAGAAGGGCTTTTTTCATAAGTACCCCAACATATAAATATTTTTGCAAAAATACTGTTATTTTAAAGTTCTATTGCAAAAATACCATCTTTTGAAAATTTTTTGCAAAATTACGGGATGCAACTACATTCAACCAAATGCAACTGTTTTGACAATTTAGTAAAAATACTATCTTATTTGTAATGGCTGTACAGCAGGTTGCATTTAGTTACATATGCAATTGAATGCAACTAAAAATTGTAATTTAAATTTTCATTTTTTTTACCAACTTCCAGATCTATATAAGGGCTGAGCATCATCAAAAAATGGAAATTTAACTTTTATTTTTTAGTTGCATTCAGTTGCATATGCACATATGCAACTTAATGCAACTAAAAATGTAATTTGAATTTTCATTTTTTTTACCAACTTCCAGATCTATATAAGGGCTGAGCATCATCAAAAAATGGAAATTTAATTTTTAGTTTTTAGTTGTATTCAGTTGCATATATAGTTGCGTTCAGTTGCACGTGGTTGCATTTAGTTGCAACTGTTATAAATCAAAAATTATAGTGCCCTTGCGGGGCCGGTGGAGAACAGATCGGAGGTGGGAGGTGTGAGGGAGGAGGGCGGAGATGGGGGAGGATTTTTTTTTTTCAAATTTTTTTCAGAGCTTTCACAATTTATTTATACATTTTACCACGTAAGTAGCCATTGATTTTCTCAATATTTCTTTATAGGGTTAAATATCTTGTTGGTCACTGAAGTCAGCCTAATGTATCAAGTTGGTCACTGAACTCAAAACGGTATCAATCAGGTCACTGAAGTCAGCCAGGATTATCAAGTTGATCATTTTTTTGACGGAAATTACTGTCCGCAAAATTTTGTCCGAAAAATCTCCACCAAATTTTGTGAAATTAAAGTGTGTTAATCTAGATGCTATGGGTCTCATAAAACTTGTTTAGATTTTCATTATGAGCTCTAGATTTATATGAATCGAAAAAGAAAATTCAAGAACTAGAATTGTTCTTCTTCAAAAACTGAAATAAAACTTATCAATATTGTATCTGTCAGGTCCAAATGTGTTGTAGAGGGGGGGTGAATACAACTTTTCGAATATGAGAAGCAATAAATACGATGCAATAAATGAACACACAGATTCAAGGAATATATGTCTTATATATAACTTGAAAGGGTTGCTACAACATTCATTACAACGTATAACAGAAGTTGAGAGAGAAGTGAATGATACTAAGCTCTGTGAATGCACTCTCTCTTTTTCTCTTGTGTTTTTCTTAAGAATTGCTCACTAACTAAAACATTACACAAGTACTTCTATTTATACTACATGTAATCTATGTCCTGTAGACTTCAAAGACTAAGATGTACGTGGCCCAATGATGTCCACATAAATCTTGCCTTATCTTGAAAGCTTGGAAATCTGCCAATCAGAAGATGCCATGTGTCATGTTGAAGCTGCACTCTAAGTAGAACTTCTACTTGAGAATTTCTACTTAGCCATCTCGAATTTCTAAGTAGAACTTCTACTTAGAAACTTCTACTTGGTCATCTAGAATATTTAGTACTTAGAAAATATTCTGGTCTTCAACTTGAAACTTCAATGCACATCTTGAACTTGTGATATCTTCATGTCTTCTTTGTTATTCACTAAGCTCTTGAATATGGATATTTATTGCTGACATAAACTTGCTATCAATGTCCTGACACTTGATGCAACGGTCTGGTTCATAAGTGACTAGTCTTGATAGGGTTTTTGCTTCTTGAATAAATTACCATATCAATTAGTAATGTGGCTTTCCAATATTTGCTTTCCTTCTTGTTCACTTGAAATCAATTGGTCTTATTGATACTGATAGTTATGATCTTGATTCTTGGCTTTCCAAATCACTGAGGCATGAACAACTTTGACTTGAACTTCTCTCAATGATTTCTTCTTGGATTGATCATAGTTAACATGTTGAATTGTATCAATTACCTTGTCTTCATTTAGTGTTGATTTCTTGTGACTTCTTGTTCTTGATTGTCTTCTGGTTAAGTATCTTTTCCTTTAGTTTGAGTTACATTAGTTGTAGTGTTACAAGTTTACACACTCTGCCTTTCAATCTCCCCCAATTTGATTGTCTAACAATGACATTCAAATTAATGAATGATAACTCAACTAAACGATGAGACGAGAAAAGATAATTAACATTACAGTCTTGAATAATTTACAATTGAAATTTACATGAAAACAATACAAAGAACTTAAACTAGAAACAGAATTCGAACTTCGAATTAAAGATCATTTGAGTGATTCCTATCACCTGGATTATTTCATACATTTTAGTCAAACTTGTATCACCTTATTGGATTCACTCTAAGGTGAATTTTCCTCAAGTGAGTTAAAGCAACCGAAAGACATGAAGTTTTTCCAACTTCAAGTTCACACCACTCTGACCTTTAACCCTAATTCCGTTTCCTCTTTCTAGCTTCAGCAGCTTGGTCTCTCTCTTCTTTCTGCCTTTTGCGCTTCTCCTTCTGCTGCTGTTGTTTCTTGTACACTGGATCTTTAAGCTGCTTCCACCTAGCATTCAACAGACTTACAGCTTCCATTTCTAGAGGATTCTTGGGCTCCGGGTAAGGATGTTTGAAAAGCCTTCTGAGTTTGTCCACCTCCTGAGTAGTTCTGATCTTTGGAATATCCTCAAAGTTCTTCATTATGAGCTGAGATTTCCAATGTGTTTTATCAGCTTTAAACTGACAATAGATCATCTTGGGGTAGCCCTTGACACGGTTAGTATTGTGGACACTAGCCGCAGATTTCCTTCTTTTTTGCTAAATTGTAACTGGCAAGTTGCCTGCATGAAGCAACTAGTTCTAGCCAGATTTGTGTCTTTTACCATCCTTGTTCTAGAAGTGTATAACGTTGTATGTCCGGTAAAAGGGTGGGAGAGCAAGATTTATTCATTTTCACATCTTATGTTTTGCCATGTAATTTCCAGAGACAAGTTTGCACCTAAATGCTCTTTATCAAGGCTAAACATTGTATGGCTTGCATTGTGATGGATGTATTTTAGTGAATTGAATGTTACCTATGGAGTGCTAATGTGTTTCAGTGAATGAAATATAATTTGTGGAATATATGCATTGACCTATGGAGTGTTAAATGTGCTTTAGGATTTTTTTTTCTTCTAAAATTTATTAACATAGTATATTTGATTTCCTCCTTCAAAAAATAGTTGCAAGGAAATATAAAGATGATAATTTGATTGACGATAAAGTTTAGGAAAATATAAAATAATTAAGATTTTTTTAAAAAAATTAGAATTTATCAATTCAAAATTTGAGAAAATTTAAAAAAATAGATCACTCGTTTAAATTATACAGAATAAAGAAGGGCTTTTTTCATAAGTACCCCAACATATAAATATTTTTGCAAAAATACTGTTATTTTAAAGTTCTATTGCAAAAATACCATCTTTTGAAAATTTTTTGCAAAATTACGGGATGCAACTACATTCAACCAAATGCAACTGTTTTGACAATTTAGTAAAAATACTATCTTATTTGTAATGGCTGTACAGCAGGTTGCATTTAGTTACATATGCAATTGAATGCAACTAAAAATTGTAATTTAAATTTTCATTTTTTTTACCAACTTCCAGATCTATATAAGGGCTGAGCATCATCAAAAAATGGAAATTTAACTTTTATTTTTTAGTTGCATTCAGTTGCATATGCACATATGCAACTTAATGCAACTAAAAATGTAATTTGAATTTTCATTTTTTTTACCAACTTCCAGATCTATATAAGGGCTGAGCATCATCAAAAAATGGAAATTTAATTTTTAGTTTTTAGTTGTATTCAGTTGCATATATAGTTGCGTTCAGTTGCACGTGGTTGCATTTAGTTGCAACTGTTATAAATCAAAAATTATAGTGCCCTTGCGGGGCCGGTGGAGAACAGATCGGAGGTGGGAGGTGTGAGGGAGGAGGGCGGAGATGGGGGAGGATTTTTTTTTTTCAAATTTTTTTCAGAGCTTTCACAATTTATTTATACATTTTACCACGTAAGTAGCCATTGATTTTCTCAATATTTCTTTATAGGGTTAAATATCTTGTTGGTCACTGAAGTCAGCCTAATGTATCAAGTTGGTCACTGAACTCAAAACGGTATCAATCAGGTCACTGAAGTCAGCCAGGATTATCAAGTTGATCATTTTTTTGACGGAAATTACTGTCCGCAAAATTTTGTCCGAAAAATCTCCACCAAATTTTGTGAAATTAAAGTGTGTTAATCTAGATGCTATGGGTCTCATAAAACTTGTTTAGATTTTCATTATGAGCTCTAGATTTATATGAATCGAAAAAGAAAATTCAAGAACTAGAATTGTTCTTCTTCAAAAACTGAAATAAAACTTATCAATATTGTATCTGTCAGGTCCAAATGTGTTGTAGAGGGGGGGTGAATACAACTTTTCGAATATGAGAAGCAATAAATACGATGCAATAAATGAACACACAGATTCAAGGAATATATGTCTTATATATAACTTGAAAGGGTTGCTACAACATTCATTACAACGTATAACAGAAGTTGAGAGAGAAGTGAATGATACTAAGCTCTGTGAATGCACTCTCTCTTTTTCTCTTGTGTTTTTCTTAAGAATTGCTCACTAACTAAAACATTACACAAGTACTTCTATTTATACTACATGTAATCTATGTCCTGTAGACTTCAAAGACTAAGATGTACGTGGCCCAATGATGTCCACATAAATCTTGCCTTATCTTGAAAGCTTGGAAATCTGCCAATCAGAAGATGCCATGTGTCATGTTGAAGCTGCACTCTAAGTAGAACTTCTACTTGAGAATTTCTACTTAGCCATCTCGAATTTCTAAGTAGAACTTCTACTTAGAAACTTCTACTTGGTCATCTAGAATATTTAGTACTTAGAAAATATTCTGGTCTTCAACTTGAAACTTCAATGCACATCTTGAACTTGTGATATCTTCATGTCTTCTTTGTTATTCACTAAGCTCTTGAATATGGATATTTATTGCTGACATAAACTTGCTATCAATGTCCTGACACTTGATGCAACGGTCTGGTTCATAAGTGACTAGTCTTGATAGGGTTTTTACTTCTTGAATAAATTACCATATCAATTAGTAATGTGGCTTTCCAATATTTGCTTTCCTTCTTGTTCACTTGAAATCAATTGGTCTTATTGATACTGATAGTTATGATCTTGATTCTTGGCTTTCCAAATCACTGAGGCATGAACAACTTTGACTTGAACTTCTCTCAATGATTTCTTCTTGGATTGATCATAGTTAACATGTTGAATTGTATCAATTACCTTGTCTTCATTTAGTGTTGATTTCTTGTGACTTCTTGTTCTTGATTGTCTTCTGGTTAAGTATCTTTTCCTTTAGTTTGAGTTACATTAGTTGTAGTGTTACAAGTTTACACACTCTGCCTTTCAATCTCCCCCAATTTGATTGTCTAACAATGACATTCAAATTAATGAATGATAACTCAACTAAACGATGAGACGAGAAAAGATAATTAACATTACAGTCTTGAATAATTTACAATTGAAATTTACATGAAAACAATACAAAGAACTTAAACTAGAAACAGAATTCGAACTTCGAATTAAAGATCATTTGAGTGATTCCTATCACCTGGATTATTTCATACATTTTAGTCAAACTTGTATCACCTTATTGGATTCACTCTAAGGTGAATTTTCCTCAAGTGAGTTAAAGCAACCGAAAGACATGAAGTTTTTCCAACTTCAAGTTCACACCACTCTGACCTTTAACCCTAATTCCGTTTCCTCTTTCTAGCTTCAGCAGCTTGGTCTCTCTCTTCTTTCTGCCTTTTGCGCTTCTCCTTCTGCTGCTGTTGTTTCTTGTACACTGGATCTTTAAGCTGCTTCCACCTAGCATTCAACAGACTTACAGCTTCCATTTCTAGAGGATTCTTGGGCTCCGGGTAAGGATGTTTGAAAAGCCTTCTGAGTTTGTCCACCTCCTGAGTAGTTCTGATCTTTGGAATATCCTCAAAGTTCTTCATTATGAGCTGAGATTTCCAATGTGTTTTATCAGCTTTAAACTGACAATAGATCATCTTGGGGTAGCCCTTGACACGGTTAGTATTGTGGACACTAGCCGCATCTCGCTCCATTCGCTTCTTTTCCACTACTACTTCAGACAGGTAACTCATGAGTCTCTGATTTTCTTCAACAAACTTATCTTCCACTTCGCCCCATTTGAATACATATAATACTCTCTCCAGAAATGCAGCATCTTGAGTCCGTAGCAGCCATTGTCTACTCATATGCAAGATTGTTTGATTCTGGTCTGCATCTATGAATACTAAGGCATCAGCTGTATCTTCAACATAAGCATGTATCCAGTATACACTATCACTTCCTGGAACACCAATAGCCTCCCTTATTTCTCCTTGTTCTAGTGCTCCAAAAGGAAGAGTCAGAGCTTCATCTACATTCTTCATGGCTTGAAGAATATTCCATTTCTTCTCTATCAGCTCCGGCTCAATCTTCACGTCATCAAGAGGGTTTGGAGCAATGACATCACACTTCCACACCTCATTGCTCTTCTTGAATATAACTCTTTCAATGATCTTCACGGATTTATCTTTAAGCTCAGAAGCGAATCCCTTACTCATCATTTGTCTACAGACAGCTTTGAGAGATTCTACTGAAAGCTCCATTAGATCATTTTCCTCCATGCTAACCCTCTTCATCTTTCCGTCAACTACCATCCGGACAAAATTTGGATATGCTGAGAATTCTGGACCCTTGTCCTCTGCTAGCTGCATTAACTGATCCCTGTACAGAATGTTTAGCTCCTCAGATTGAGAGTATTGAATTTTAGTCGCTAGCAAGAACAACTCTGACGCAGATCTTCTCATTATGAATTGGTCATCCACATATAGGAAAGATGTTGGGACTCCTTCTACCAAAGACAAGATAACCTGCCACTCCTTAAGATTTGCATTGTATCCAACCCTGACTTTAGAAATTAATCTCTTCAAAGCATTTATATAGTCCCCAGTCATTGGATTCTGCAAATTCAAGTTGTAGAACAGATCATCTGCATCCTTGTTATGAACTCCTTTCGCACAGGGTCCCATCATTATCTTCCTTGCTTCATCCCATTTCTGCCCTATCCTTCGTTTGTCCAGATCAACTTGAGGATTAGCTAGCCTTGCAAGCTCATGATCATACTGCTTCCCTTGTAGCTCCGCTTTCTTTTCTAGGAAGGCAGCACGTTCTTGCATCATCTTCATTTTATGGAACTGAGCTTGTTCCAAGGCTAACTGTTGAGCTTTAAGGGTTTCCTCATCAACAGGAAATTCTTCAGGCATTCCGGAAGACATCCCAGCACCTCCACCTTGTTCCTTCAAAGATCTTTTTATAGCGTGTGCCAACGGTACGTCTTCCATGTCAGAATCCGAGTCAAGTACCTCCTGTACTGTTTCCTTATGACTCATATCAATAAATGGTTCATCAACCATTACTGCCTTACCCTTTCTCATCCTCAGAGCCTCTTCATCAACAGACGGCTCAACTTCTGGTTCCTTGACAAGATCAGCGGGTTCTTCAATTTCTTCGATGTGAACTGCCTTCTGTCTCGTCTCCTTTCTACTCTCCCCCTTAGGTGAGTTATCCTGAGCTCCACCTTGGTCTTCAGATCCACCAGCTGCATAGGAACCTCCAAAACCAGAACCAGAGGCTCCCGCTCCACTAGCACCACCTGCACCACCTACACCAGCATCGGGGGGAGGTTGTTGCGACTCGAAGCACTCCGGGGGCACAAAACTCCTGACTGCGAACATCATTCTACTGATCTCCACAGCCATTGTATGCATTGTAGACTCCAATGCCCCCATCCTCTCATTGAGAGTGCTTCCCAAGACACCACCAGCATGGCCCAAGTCATTGACCTTATTTGTCAAATCATCAAAAGCTGTAGCTTGACTTGCCATTCTTGCTGCGTAGTCGTCTAGAGCCCTTTGGTTGTTTCCAATGTTCATCCCGAACTGCCCCATCGTCTGTCCGAACTGCTTTATCTGATTTTCCATAGAAGTCATACGCGTATCAAGATTTTCAATGTTAAGGGACGGTGTTTGGTTTAGGTGACCTCGCTCTAATACACGTTCTGTTGGTATTTGACGCTCGGTTTCGGGCCTTGAAAATGAAGGTCCCTCTCTCCCTAACCTCTCACACACACTCCCTGTCTCACACTCGTGTATGTCTTCAATGATTGATCCAAATAATGAGGCAGTACCTGCAGAAAATTGATAAGAAATGTTGTTGACAGTTATGGGATCAAATTCTGTTTGTTCCTGAGTTGGAATCTCAGGCTGAGCGGCTGCAAAGTGTCCTTGTACGACATCAGAACCGATCCTCTTTGCAGCATCAGTACTTACCGGTGAAGGTACGGCTGAAGTTGTTAAAACTCCATGTCCTCTTGAAGCAACAGTATCTTCAAGAGGTACATCATCCTCACCAAAATCAAAATCCCTATGTGCAGATTGTTCAAGGGGTGAACCACTCGCGTGAGGTGAAATGGTTGCGTGTGACATGCTAGGGTTTGACTGTGGTTGTGAAGTAGCAGCGTGGAAAAGTTTGGCTTTCTTTCGAATAAGTTGCTGCTCTTCGGGTTCATTTTCCTCATCATTTTCTACATATACACGTGCTGGCTTTCTGACTTCCGTTAACAAAGGTGAAAGAGAATAAGAATGTGTATTGGACTCAGAAATGTAGCTCTCACCCTGGGATAGATCCTGCGGGTTAGCAGTCTCTTGGGTCGCGGAATCAGATACATAGGAGGAGGAATGAATAGTATGCAGGGAGAGATTACCTGATTGATTACCTTGTGCATCATCGCTTTCCTCATCAGGAATCTCATCAAATGCCTCAGCATGAACAGATGGATTTTGAGCATGTGATGAAACTTGTGATGATGCCTCCAAATTGGTAACTCCTGCATCATATCTAAGCCACATTTGTATATTTTCAGGAATAGACATCGGTTTACCTTGATGTTTATCCTGATTAGCAATGGTTGAAAGTGACTTAGTGCCCATCCCTAGTGATGCAGATGTTGGGCTTCCGGCAAATCTCTGTCTAACAGCAAGAGCATCCTTCGGTATTAGGTCATTAATGAGCATTTGTAGGAACCGAGGAAACCAGCAGACAACATCAGCTGTAGTGAGGTCTCTGCTTGCAAGAGATCCCATTGAGGCCACTATCTCAGAGAGAACTATGCGTCCATAATTTATATCCAGTTCTCTTGCTAGGGCAACTGCAAAGGTTTGCATTGGAATTGGAATTTGATGAAAGTCTTTTTCACGTGCCCGAAAACATCTTGTGATGGCCTCGAAAAAGTAATTCCATTCCACATGGAAGAATTGCTTTTGGATATTTCCTGTGATTGGGCCTTTCAGAGGATAACATCCAATTTCTTCAAAGAATCTGAGGCGTTCTGTAGCTGTAGGTTCTGGATCATAAGCATCTTTAATTGGGAATCCCAGAACTCTGTTGACAATCTCTTCAGTTACCTCATATTCCTGACCCGCTAAGGTAAACCTGAAACCTAAGGGGGTTGATTTGCTCCCAAAAGTAACCGCACTAGTCCATAATTGCTGTAAAGCATCATGTACTAGTGTAGGTTTAGCAGTAAAAGCATGGCTAGCTTTGGAGTACAAATTGAGAAATCGTATCCAAAACTTAAACCGCGGGAGTTGATCACCAATTTCCGTAGAAATATTATAAAAATTGTTTTTAGCAAGTGAAAATTGGTGAGCCATTTTAATTAAATGTTTTTCTTTTAAAAAAATGTGATTTTTGTTTAATTTTGAAAAACAAATAATTTATGAATTACTCAGTTTTATTCCTTTTAATTTTTCGAGAATATCAAAAGATAGTCTGAAAATTTAAACTACGGAATATAAACAGCCAATGACTAGATCTGAATATTCAACAAAGATGAATATTCGTGTGTTTATCAGTGAAATCGTGTGTATATGTGGAGAATATGAATTCGTGTTTTGAACAGATACACAAAACTTGATGTTTGTGTGTATGTATATGCGCGTGTATATGCGGTTACAAAACACAGTATCACAATGATTAATGATAACACAGTGATTAACAGTCAAAAATTTGGCAGTAATTCGTGATTAGAATGAGTTTAATCACAAAAACACGGGTTAATTGTATGAAGTCTGTGAAATCGCACTGTTTTTATGAAACGGCTGCTGTGAAAATGAAATTAGGTAAAGTGAATTAGGCATCGAGTTAGAGATGTATATATAGATGAATGTGAAATGACAAAAATGTCCCTGTTAAAAAGAGTGAAAATTACCAAGTCCATACAGGGAACATCTAAGTCGAACTCTATCTCGAACATTTCTATCTCGAACATCTCTATCTCGAACATCAAGTCGAACTTCGAGATAAAGTTCGAGATAGAAGTTAACTCGAACAATTAAGCACAAATGAACACTTTAACCAATTTTACAGCAAAAACTATAGGGAAATCCTATCTTGAACATAATTGAATTGTAGTAAACTTGGAAAATTCCCCTCTAAGAAAAACAGGGAAATTCGAGATACATTTCGAGTTAGAAGTCTATCTCGAACATCAAGTCGAAATTCGAGTTGAGTTTCGAGATAGACTAAGAGCTCTATCTCGAACATCAAGTCGAAATTCGAGTTGAGTTTCGAGATAGACTAACTCGAAGTTAATCTCAAATTCTTTCCAAAATACCCCCTTGGACCAAAATATTCCCTTAACTCGAAGTTAATTCTCAGTTCTTTTCAAAATATTCCCTTAATGGAAACCTCATCTCAACCTTTGAGATAAGATTCGAGATAGACTTTATCTCGAATATTTTGAAGATAGAACTAGGCATACTGGTAACTCGAACTCGAACTCTAAGTCGAATTTCGAGATGAATTTCGAGATAGCCAACTCGAAATTCTTCCCAGACTTAGAATTTTTCAAAAACTTCACTCTGACAGCTTAAGTCGAAATTCAAGTCGAATTTCTAGATGAGTTTCGAGATAGAAACTAACTCGAAATTTTGAAGTTTTTTAATTCTAAGGCCTCTAATTACATGAAAATCATAGGTAAATTCATCTAAAAATCATGCAATATTTAGAATATTATGAATTTAACTCCCCCTATGATCATGCAATCTAACAAGCATAAATTCACAAATTTGTGCTATAAAAGACACTTAAAACACAACGAATTTATGCAAAAACACACTATATGCAACCTATAACAATCATTAATTAGGCATTTTAAAGTCTAAGCACATAATGATTGAGTAGCTTGCACATACAAACATAAACATGGATTTTACAGATAGAAGGCTTTACTAACTTGTGTTAAGCATTCCCAATTCACCAACCAATCTATTGAATGTTACTTCATCAAGAGGTTTGGTGAATATATCTGCAATTTGCTGCATTGTGGGCACAAAATGTAGCTCCACAGTCCCCTCCTCGACATGTTCTCTTATGAAATGATACCTGATGTCAATATGCTTGGTTCTTGAGTGATCTACAGGATTGTTGGTTATGGCAATGGCACTTGTGTTGTCACACATGATTGGAATTTTCTTGTGCTCCATGCCATAATCCTTCAATTGGTTCCTCATCCACAGTATTTGAGCTACACAGCTTCCAGCAGCAATGTACTCAGCTTCAGCAGTAGAAGTAGATACTGTATGTTGCTTTTTACTTTGCCAGGACACCAATCTTCTGCCAAGGAATTGGCAAGCACCAGATGTGCTTTTCCTATCAATCCTGCAACCTCCATAGTCTGAATCCGAATAACCAATAAGATTAAAACCTGTATCTCTTGGGTACCAAATCCCTAGATTTGGTGTGCCCTTGAGATACCTAAAAATTCTTTTGACGGTTACGAGATGTGATTCTCTAGGATCCGCTTGGAACCTTGCACATAAACAAGTTGCGAACATTATATCGGGTCTACTTGCAGTTAAATAGAGGAGTGAGCCAATCATACCTCGATAGCTTGTGATGTCAACTGATTTACCTGATTTGTCTTCATCAAGCTTCGTGGTTGTTGCCATAGGAGTCTTAGCTGCTGATGCATCTTCTAGATTATACTTCTTGAGTAAATCTCTGACGTACTTGGATTGACAGATAAAGATACCATCTTTTCTCTGACTGATCTGTAATCCAAGGAAGAAGGACAGCTCTCCCATCATGCTCATCTCATATTTTTCCTGCATTAGCTTGGCAAATTTCTCGCACAAGCGCTCATTTGATGACCCAAAAATAATATCGTCCACATATACTTGAACAAGTATTAAGTCATTTCTCACAACTTTATAGAACAATGTTTTATCAATTACTCCCCTAACAAAACCATTTTCAATTAAGAATAGGGATAGGGTTTCATACCATCGCCTTGGGGATTGCCTGAGGCCATAGACAGATTTGAAGAGTAGATACACAAAATCTGCATGTTCTGGATCAACGAAGCCAGGCGGCTGTTCCAGATACACTTCTTCTTCTAACTCTCCGTTCAGGAAGGCACTTTTCACGTCCATCTGGAAAACTTTGAAGTTCTTATGTGCTGCAAATGCCAAGAACATCCTGACTGCCTCAAGTCTTGCAACTGGTGCATAGGTTTCATCATAATCAATTCCTTCTCGCTGAGAATAACCTTTTGCAACCAAACGAGCCTTGTTTCGTGTTACAAGTCCGTTTTCATCAAGTTTATTTCTGAATACCCACCTAGCTCCAATTACGGATTTGTTCTTTGGTCGGGGTACCAGTTTCCAAACTTTCTGCCTTTCAAACTGATTGAGTTCCTCTTGCATTGCAATCACCCAATCAGCATCGCCAAGAGCTTCTTCTATTTCTTTGGGTTCAAGCTTGGATAAGAACCCAGAATATAAGGAAATATTAGCCATGTCAGCTCTTGCAGTTCTTCTAGTAGTCACACCAACATCTGGATCACCAATAATTAACTCAAACGGATGGTCTCTATTCCATACCCGTTCACCTGGAAATTGTCTTGATGATTCAGCTTGACTTTCTGAGTTGGGGTGCTGACTACTTTGATTATTTTCACTAACTCCCCCTGAGTTAGTGCCAGCTCCTACAGAACTAGAGTCAACTCGACTCGAGCCTTGAACAGTAGTCCTTGAGCTGCTATTTACTCCCCCTGAGTTGTTGCCGGTTCGTACTGAAGAAGTTTCTCCTGATCTTGTAGAATTAGCTTGTTCACTAGACTCAGGTTCTTCATGTACACTTGGAACATTTAATGGAACAACCAACTCAGGTTCATCTTCAAGATCTTCTAAGTCCAGACTCTGAAATTTTAGGGACTCAGGTTCACTAGAATCTCTTGAAATTGATGAGAGTTTGGTATCGTCGAATCTGACATTGTAACTTTCAGTCACTTTTCGATCATTCACCAAGAACACTCTATAAGCTGCCACCACGTCTGTAGAGTAACCAACAAAAATTCCTTCACGAGCTTTTGCTGCAAACTTGCCTAGATTTTCATCATCTATAAGCACATAGCATTTTGCTCCGAAGACATGAAAGTATTTGATTGTTGGTCTTCTGTTGTTCTTTAGCTCACATGGTGTCTTTTCTTTATCTTTTATGATCAAGGTTCTATTTTGAGTGTAACAAGCGGTACTCACTGCTTCGGCCCAGAAATACAAAGGAAGTTTTGAATCATACAACAAAGTTCTTGCTGCTTCAACCAAAGTTCTATTCTTCCTTTCAACTACTCCATTTTGCTGTGGAGTTCTCGGGGCTGAATACTGACGACGTATTCCTTTAGATACACAGAAGTCATTTAGCACTGCGTTTTTGAATTTAGTGCCATTGTCTGATCTAATCGTCTTCACAGTAAGTGTTGAAACATTCTCAATTTGAGTGATATGATCAATGATTAAGAAAGGTACTTCGTCTTTCGTCATTGCGAACAATACCCATGTATACTTGGAGAAGTCATCCACGATTACCAAAGCATATCTTTTCCTAGACAAAGATAGGACATTCACTGGGCCAAACAAATCCATATGAAGAAGTTGTAAAGGCTCAGTAATACTAGAAATTTCTTTGCTTTTATGCGATGCTCGCTTCGACTTTCCCATTTCACAAGCTTCACAGAGTCCTTTCGGAGCGAACTCCATTTGAGGTAGATCTCTCACCAGTTCTCGCCTCGCGAGAGCATTCATCGTTTTGAAGTTTAAGTGAGATAACTTCTTGTGCCATAACCAGCTTTCATCATCCGAGGCTTTGCTGTAGAAACAGGTGACCTCATTCTGATTTGCTGAATCCATATCTGCAACAAAAAGATCTGCCTTTCGAACTCCTCTCAAAGCTAGTGAGCCTTCCTTGATGTGAGTGATTGATACACCTTTCTTGTTGAAGACAATTTCGTAACCTTTGTCACAAAATTGACTTATACTCAACAGATTGTGCTTTAGTCCCTCAACATAGGAAATATCTTCAATGATGACATTGCCAGTTTTCAGTTTGCCATATCCCTTAGTCACACCTATGCTGTCATCTCCAAAGGTAACATAAGGGCCAGCCTTCATAACCAACTCTGTAAGCAGGGACTTGTTTCCAGTCATATGCCTCGATGCTCCACTGTCTAGCACCCATATGACTTTATTTCTATTCTGCTTAACGCCCTGCAATGACAGATTGGTTAGACATTCTTCGGAACCCAACTTTGATTGGGCCCGGCTTTTCGATAAGATCGAGAATCAACAGATTTAACAACAGGAGATGCACTTTTCTTCACATTACTAGAGCTTTCGACTATCTCCTTTCCTTTCTCAGACTTGACAGATTTGTCAGTCTTAGGAGAAGGTTTGTCACTCCTAACTTTAGGAGGACTGACAGTCTTGGCTCTCCCATACTTTTTCTTGATATTTGAACTAGCAACAGTATTTGAGCATGACTGGCTAGATGCATTCATTAAATGCACAAAAGTTTGCATGATATTAAAAGTGCATGACATACAATTAGGTTGACCACACTGTGCATGATTCTGATGCAGATTATTCATTGTATATGTGGTAGGCATGGCATGTGCAGCAGGAACATTCATGTTTGCTTTGCATGCATAAGAAAGATGTTCAGTAGATTTACAATGATAACATGCTTTCTTTATTCGTTCAGCCTTAACTTCTTTTATGCCTTTTTCTTTCTTTCCTTGTTGTTTAACAGCCTTAGCTCCTAATCCCAGTCTAGATTCATCTCTAGGGAAATTGATTTTAACTTGTTTAATAGGAGTTATAGGTTGTTCTTTCTGGCGATCTTCCATCTCAATCTCATATCTAGCTATCAATTCAGTCTCTTCTTCTTCTATTCTAGGAACAAGATGTTTGTAGATAGGTTTGACAGCCGATTTAAGAATTCTAGGTGTTTCCTTTTTAAGGTCATTGGAACTAGGGTCAATAGGTCTCTTTCCTTCTTTCTTAGGAAGGTCAGAATAATCAAGTCCTACACCTACTCCAGTTATCCTCTTAAATGTGTCATTATCTACCTACACTTTACTAGCAGCTAGTTTGTAAGCTTCGCATTTTGTTTCTAACTCAGCTAGATTGTTCCTAAGACATGCTTCTACTTCTTCCTTAAGGACGAGCTTGTGTTCCAGAGATTTAATAAAGTCTCTTAGGGAAGTATCTACAGTGCAAGCAGCCTCTAGCTCTTCCACTTTTGCCTCAAGCATTCTGCATTTGGCAACAAGTGTTTTCTGTTCCTTTTGAGAAGAGTCTAGGCTTTTGCACAACATATAGATCTCTTCACTAAGAGCCCCGTTCTGTTCCTTATAATCATCAATAGACATTTCTACTTTAAGAGTCAGAACTGGTACCTCTGGTTCCTCTGATGTCTCAGCCATGAGGGCAAAGTTTGCTACATGAGTAACATCTTCCTCGTCTGAATCATCCCAAGCTCTTCCTTCTGTCACCAATAAAGCTCGTTTTCCATGTCTTTCCTTCAACAGTGCTTCATAGTTGCTTTTGAGAGCTTCAAATGTCTCTTTTGGATAAGTCTGTTTAGGCTTTTTGCAGTCCGAGGCAAAGTGTCCAGCTTCACCACAATTATAGCATTTGAACTTCATTTTGAAATCCAAAGGAGATTTGTAGCTGGTATTCTTGCCTTTTCCTTTGTAGCCTGACGAACTACCACCACCCCTAGCAGCCCGATAATAAGATGAAGATTTTCTCTGTGGTCGGTTGCTCTTTCTAAATCTCATGTTGCTGAACTTCCTTGCCATGTATGCCACGACACTATCGTCCATGTTGTCCAGCTCTTCTTGGGTGTAGTAGTCATCATCACTGTCAGATGCGCACTCGTCATCATTATCAACTTGATGTGGTGCAAGTGATGATTTAGGCTTTGCTGCAACCATTGCCTTCTTAGACTCTTCCTCATCAGCAACTAATCCTGATGCACTTTCTTTTCCCTTTGAATCATTGTCCCATGCTTGATCTTGAGTGTTTCCAGCTCATAGGTCTTTAATATTCCATAATATTCTTCCAGAGAAGTTGTATGCAAATCTCTGGTTTCTCTTATTACGTAGACCCTATGTTCAATGCTTTTTGGCTGGTTCCTCAGATATCTCGTATTAGTCTCAACCATGGGGAGAGTTACACCTCTCAGATTCAAATCCAATACCAACTGACTGAATCGTAGGTAGACATCTGTTATGCCTTCTCCTTTCCTTATTCTAAAGGTGTCATACTCCATCTTGAGTATGAGTGTCTTGTTGCTTCTGACCTCTGCAGATCCTTCCATGACAACTTCTATCTTGTCCCAAATCTTCTTTGCTGTAGTCAGACCTTTGACTATATTAAACATTTCATGATCAAGAGATTCCATCAAGGTTTGTCGAACGGAAGTATCACAAGCTATTTGTTCCTTGTCAGCATCTGAAAACTCTGAGACCTTTTTAGGCTCAGACCGAGGTGGTATAACCACTCCTCCTTCCGTATGTGAAGGAATAACCACCATTGGGACAAATTTACCCTTATCAAGGACTTCCAGATATTCAGGGTTAACAGTCTCTAGATATAGTCTCATTCTGAAAACCCATTCTTCATAGTGATCTTTGTTGAACATTGGGATCTTGAATGCATTTTTAGGAGCCATCTCAATTCTGGTCACTAAAAGTTTCTAAGTACCCAAGACTAGGCTATGTAGAATTTATATGTAGAACTTTTGCCTAAGTCGAAATTTCTCTAAGTAGAAATTTTGCTCAAGTCGAAATCACCAAGTAGAAATTGTCCAAGTCGAAATTCTATGTAGAAATTCTCAAGTAGAAATTCTATGTAGAACTTTTGTCCTTAGAATAATTTTTCTGCAGATTACTTTAATATTGAATGAACAATATTATCTCTTTAACACCTTTTGACTTTGAATGCTTTACTCACCTAACCCACCTAACCCACGTGCTAGGTAATGAATATGTTTTGTTCACTTTCGGCCGTGAATAATGCAAATCACAAAGTCCAAAAACACCTTTTTATTCTTTTACTATTTTTTCTGTTTGAAAAGGAGATCAAAAAGTTGTTGGGTTGTCTTCTTTGATAAGAACGGATGATGAACACTCAAGAACACCAAATATGAAAGTACCCAGATTAATTCACAAAAATTAATTAAAATACATCCAAGCTAAATAATCACACCTGGAGCATTTAAATAATTTTTCAGATGAGTTTTCAATACAAACGATTTAAGGTACACTTTTCAAGAAAATGAAAAGTAGATCTAGAAAATGAAAACTCACGATTCTTCTACTCAACACAAGGATCTATGTTTTGTATGTTAAACATGTAGCTCTGATACTAATTGTTAGGTCCAAATGTGTTGTAGAGGGGGGGTGAATACAACTTTTCGAATATGAGAAGCAATAAATACGATGCAATAAATGAACACACAGATTCAAGGAATATATGTCTTATATATAACTTGAAAGGGTTGCTACAACATTCATTACAACGTATAACAGAAGTTGAGAGAGAAGTGAATGATACTAAGCTCTGTGAATGCACTCTCTCTTTTTCTCTTGTGTTTTTCTTAAGAATTGCTCACTAACTAAAACATTACACAAGTACTTCTATTTATACTACATGTAATCTATGTCCTGTAGACTTCAAAGACTAAGATGTACGTGGCCCAATGATGTCCACATAAATCTTCCCTTATCTTGAAAGCTTGGAAATCTGCCAATCAGAAGATGCCATGTGTCATGTTGAAGCTGCACTCTAAGTAGAACTTCTACTTGAGAATTTCTACTTAGCCATCTCGAATTTCTAAGTAGAACTTCTACTTAGAAACTTCTACTTGGTCATCTAGAATATTTAGTACTTAGAAAATATTCTGGTCTTCAACTTGAAACTTCAATGCACATCTTGAACTTGTGATATCTTCATGTCTTCTTTGTTCTTCACTAAGCTCTTGAATATGGATCTTTATTACTGACATAAACTTGCTATCAATGTCCTGACACTTGATGCAACGGTCCGGTTCATAAGTGACTAGTCTTGATAGGGTTTTTGCTTCTTGAATAAATTACCATATCAATTAGTAATGTGGCTTTCCAATATTTGCTTTCCTTCTTGTTCACTTGAAATCAATTGGTCTTATTGATACTGATAGTTATGATCTTGATTCTTGGCTTTCCAAATCACTGAGGCATGAACAACTTTGACTTGAACTTCTCTCAATGATTTCTTCTTGGATTGATCATAGTTAACATGTTGAATTGTATCAATTACCTTGTCTTCATTTAGTGTTGATTTCTTGTGACTTCTTGTTCTTGATTGTCTTCTGGTTAAGTATCTTTTCCTTTAGTTTAAGTTACATTAGTTGTAGTGTTACAAGTTTACACACTCTGCCTTTCAGTATCTATTTTGAAGAGAATAATCTGGGTAACACAAATATGGTCTCGGATTTTTTAAATGTTAAGTGAATCTGCAGTTATAAGCGTTTATGTCAATCTGCAGTCTGTTTCCGTCAAAAAAACAAAGACTTAGGCTGACTTGATACATTAGGCTGACTTCAGTGACCTGTTTGAGTCGAATTTCAGTTCAGTGACCATCTTGATACATTAGGCCGACTTCAGTGACCAACAAGATATTTAACCCTTTCCTTATAAGCATCTGAGTCATTTATTAATCTCGTATTCAACTGCATAATCATAACTTGTGAAAATATAACGTCCAATTAAAAATATAAGTTATGAAAATTCCAAAAAAAAATTGACATTAATGAGAGATAAATATGGTACTATTAAGAATAATTGACAATTTTATAATGTTCGACTAACAGTCGTTTGATAGAATGGTAGTAGTCTAGTAGATGGATGAAATCAAAAATACAATGGTGCCATTTGAAAGTTAAAAATGTTGGATGACAACAAATAAAAAAGTTAATTGTACAATGATACTATTAGGAATATCTCAAAATTATACTATTCAAGATCATGGTTACAAAAATCGGTAATCGGTATAAATCGGTTGAGGTATCGACTTAAGATTAATCGGGTAATCGGGGATTAATCGGAAGGATTAATCGGAGTATTAATCGGATATTATAATAATATTTAATATATTAGTCTAATTTACAATTAAACATATCTTTTTAAATAAATTCACAGAATTAATTGGATTTCAAAAATCGAATCAGTTGGTTACTTTATAGAGAATTAATCGAGGATTAATCGGCTAAATCGGGGATTTTTAGAACCATGTTCAAGATGGATAATACACAAAAGAAAACATTTTGAGTTCACGAGGCACGACTTTCAAGGATGTTCGGATACAATAACAATCCGCATAAAAAAAAACTAAAACCAAACCAAACCAAACATACCCAGTATATCCCGTTTAGAACGGGGTCTGCGGAGGGTAGATTGTACGCAGACTCTACCCCTACCCTGAAAGTAGGGAGGCTGTTTCCGTTCAGACCTGCATAGTGCATAAAAATGAGTGATGTTTGGGATAATACCTGAGCTCGTGGCATTATACACACGGGACTAACCTCAAGTCCAATGCTTTTACATGACCAAAGATGATAATAGACTTATGGACCCCGCCGAGACCCACTTGAGGCAATCTCTAATACGCGAATACGTCGTCTTCAAGCAGTCTTATCAAATGTCATTGTTGGCGTGATGTTTTGATGATGAATACAAATGGTGCATTGTAATACTTCATGTGTATTTATCTAATCTTGTTTTGTAGGAAGTATTGATCAATGATTAAGGGGGAGCTTTTAGCTCAATCACATATTGGTATATAATCATCAAAAAAGGGAGATTGTTACCCTAGTGTGTTTTGATGTTATATACAGCAAGCTGATTGTTTATCTTGTACTAGGTTCACTATATCTAGCTTACAATTATATGATTGAATCACTTGATATATCATTTGCATATATAAATATATATGTGTGTGTGTGTGTGTGTGTGTGTGTTTGCTATGTATAAGTATACTCTCAGGTAACTTCGTTGGTGACATGAAAATGCAAAGGTATAAAGCCATCTATCGGTTCAGCTCACCAGAACCAAAACAGCAAGCTGACATTAACTTGGAAGAACCAAACAGCAAGCTGACATGAACTTGCTATGTTATTTCGGTAATGTACTAACTTGGTTTTGCAGGGAAAATTAGCTTACTGATTGTATAATCAGTTTGTCAAAAACAGCAAGCCAAAGTTGAGATACAGTGACAGTTTGGCAAGCCAGTTGCACACAGTCAATTCATAAACAGCAAGCTGATAGCTTGTAGTTTGATACTTTGGAAGTATTGCTTAGAGAGTTAGTTCAGCACAGCAAACAGCAAGCCATTTGTCAGCAAGATTGGTAAGGATTAGTTGCTGGACATATTGGCCAGGGAACAAGGGTTTGGTGAATGTTTCTAGAGAAGTATACTTGGGAAGTATAGCTTAGAGAGCAGGGTTAGAAACAGGTGTTCAGCAAGCCATTTGTCAGCAACTGGGATAAAAGGGAGATATATTATTGTATCTTGTAATCGGTTTTTCGTTGATCAATAATATATTCTCTTACCGGGTTGGTAAGGGACCAGGACGTAGACCATAGGGGATTAGGGGTCGAACCTGGCTAAAAGTTTCTTGTGTTCTTTATTTTTCTACACCTTACTATTTCTGCATTTAGCTTACCATTTACATTCAGCATACCATTTGTGTCTGCATAAATTGAAATCAGTAAGCTATTTCTGGTAATTATTAAAATTGGACTTAGTTAGCCATATACACCTATTCACCCCCCTCTAGGTGTGCATTTTCAATTGGTATCAGAGTTTTGGTGTACTAACATTTCTGTAACAGGAAAGTACAGGTTTCATGGCACACATTTATGTAGAGGGAGAATCATCAAACATGCCACCACTTGTCGTTGGTACAAAAAATTATGATTTATAGAGACTAAAGATGAAGTTGATTCTGAGCAGAAATCCACTTAAATGGTTGGTTGTCAAAGATGTTCCATTTACCTTTCTGAATGAAAATGGCAAGCCAAAAGATGTTGATGATCTTACCGGGGAAAAATTGATAAAAGCAAGCTATAATGGAAATGCCAAGTACACACTAATTTGTGGTCTTTTAGATTCAGAGTTTGACAAGGTCTCTTCGTGCACAGCAAAGGAGATATGGGATACCTTAGAAATACATTATAAAGCTGCAACAAAATTAGGCGAAGTATGTGTCAATCCAAAACAACAAGCTGCCTTAAGTGACACAAATAAATCTATGGCACTCCTGAAAAGGAATGATGTTGAGGAATCAGCTTCTAATGATGACTCAAGTGATGAGATGGACAATCTAGCCTTTGTTGGTATTGATGATGAAGATATCGTACGAAGAAACATCAAAGAAGTCCTTATAGACAGTGATGTGTCGAATTCGGATGACGATAGTAGTGAAGTACACTCATTTAATCTTGATTTATCTTCTAGTATTCCTATGTTAAATGAGCTAACCATGCAGGAACATAGTAATATATCTATTGTGGAGTTCATGAACTTGAAGAATGAAAACAACGAGCTTGAAAAGGAGAATACTCATTTAAGGAAAATCATTTCTGATCTAATGACTGAGAAGGCTCCTACAAACAAATATGATGATCTTTTTGCTGATTTAAAAGAGAAAATCATTCAATTCGAAGGAGTCAACAAAGTAATTCTATGGAGGAATGAGGTGCTCATGAAAGAACTCAAAGATTTGAAGTCAGAGATTGAAGCTAAGGATGAATGTATAAAAACATTCAAGCTTGAAGAATCTAGTCAAGCCGAGTCTTCAAAATCTGCTGAGAAACGCTTTCAGCAAGCTGAACTCATCAAACAGCAAGTTGAACTGATCACTCTCCTAGAAAAAGAAGTCAAAGATCTCAAGCAAGGGATGGAAACCTTTATTCAAGGAGAAGACAGTTTAAAAATAATGATGAAGAAGACAAATGTACCTTTGGTCAAAGAAGGTGTTGGCTTAAACTTCAACAAGAAGCATGATACGCTCAAATATGAAGGAATGAATGGCATACCTTATAACTATGCTATGCCTTGGAAGACATGCAACAAGTGTGGTGGAAAAGGTCATCTGGAAAGAAATTGTGTAGTTTAATTAAATCATAAGGGGAAAACAGCATACCAGAATGTACCAGTCAAACGACAAACAGCATGCCATAATGGACCAGTCAGACAACAATCAGCATACCAGAATACTTCTGAAAAAAGACAAACAGCTTACCAACAGACTGGCAGAAAGCAAAATCAGTCACCAAAAGTGGTCCAAATGTGGATCAAGAAAACTAATTTAAATGTTTTATATACTATTGCTGCTAACCAATCTGGACCCAAACCTATATGGGTACCAAAACATTGAGTTGGTGTTTGTTTGTTTTGTAGATATGTCTTGCCACCAAAGTAAAGTTAAAACGATGGATTTTGGATAGCGGATGCACTAGACACATGTGTGGAGACAAGTCACAGTTCATAACTCTCCAAATGAAAAAGGGTGGAAGAGTTACAATTGGAAATAACAAGACTCTTCGAATCATTGGAATCAATTCTATTGGAAACAACGTGTTGTTTGGCTACAATGGACAATGACCCATATTTGGCATAGAATATTGGACATGCACACATGGACTTTCTTAACAAATTATCAAGCAAGAAACTGGTCAGAGGGCTGCCCAAGCTAAAGTATGTCAAAACAGAGGTGAAAGTGAAAGCATGCAACCTCAAGTTACTGGTAGTCAGCAAGCTGGAAGTTCAAATCAGCAAGCTGAAAGCACTGTTAAAACTGGAAGTCATCAAGCCAAAGAAGGATATAGACACTGACAAGCAGCAAGCTGGAAACACGGAAGAAGAATTGCTTGAAAGTGATGTTTCAAATTCGGAATCGGATGCTAGTGAGAGGGTTGTTTCAATGGATGAGTTTTGTGCACTTCAATCTAAAATTTCTCAACTAAAACACATCAACAAGCTCACACAAAATAGGCACAATATGCTGGTCAGTGAACTCAGCAAGCTAAGATCAGATATTAATGCTGGAGATATATGCCTTGAGGCGTTCAAACTTGATGAATCCTCATCAAATGATCAAGTTGCAAGTGAATCCTCGGATGATCAATCTAGGGAGGTAAAATCTTGCCACTATGATTTATCCACTGAAAATATATTCTTGGAATCATTAACCATGCAGAAAAATGTTCCAATGGAAGAGTATTTGTCACTGGAAAAAGAAAACATTAAGCTAAAAGCAGAATTGGAAGCCAAAAATGCAGTTCTTGAGGCATTTAAACTAGGGGAATCAAGTCCCACCGAAGCATTGCAAGATGAAAAGATCAAATCCCTGGAGAAAGAAATCAAGGATCTTAAAGAAGGAGAAGATGTGCATCAAACAAAGTTAAAAATAAAAGATGCATTCCATGAGACGTTCAATGGTAGAGAATCTACGTCAAGGGCATACTCTCAACATGGAGAAAATATCAAAGTCCTAGCAGAACAAACACAATCAGTGGCCTCCCACTGGACTTCTATCACATAGATAAGATGTCCCTGAATCCCTATCTTCATAGGTTGTTCATCTCAGCTGGAATAGAGAAAATCAAGCGTTCATGATAATGGAAGGGATTCAAGAGTTTCAAAAATTTTCAAGTAAAGTCGGATCAATTATCCTTTGAAAGATATAGATATTTCTAAAAGAATGGAATTGAATTCGAATAAGTCTGACATACCAAACTCATCATCGTTTGATGTATAAAAGACTTTTCAATAGATGCTTCAAGGGTTGATCCAGCAAACATTCAAGAAATTCTTAATTATTCATAATCTCACTCTTGTCGACTAAGCAGTAATATACTTAGCTGCCAAACCGGCCTGACCATAATGAGTTGAATAAATAAGAAGATCTCAATTCATTCTCGATTTTTGAACCGTCACTGTGCAATGAATGCCTCAGCAACGATACCAACCGGGAATTAACTTAGGACGATAATTCAAAGAAAGAATAAGAAATTTCTTAAGCAGTGAATTTGAATGAATCGACGATTAAGGATACACAACTACGCTCAACTTCAAATTCTTGCATATAATCGCTTCCCACTTCGCATTCTTAACCTTCTCATACCATCTCCGAAACATTCGCATCGAAACTAATATCGTTGAAAATTCTAGATTCTACGCAAAAATTTCGAGATAACGTCCCCCGAACTGATAGCTTCAGTTGCCCACTTAGCTTATGCCACTTCGGGTTCGCTGTTTCGCTCATAGCCCGATCCTTAAACGATTCGAACTTCTACTTACGCGATATGCCGAAAGACCGTTCAACGTCGCAACGCTTACCGAAGTATCCTTTCGCGATCCTTATCCTAAGTCGTTCTACCCGACATCTATCTTATACACACACCCTAACCTTTCGATTACTATATCCCAAATTTCCCACCTAATTGTTTCAGTGACTGTGACCTGTAGCTCTGATACCAACTTGTAACACCCTCACTTTACTATATTAATATACAGGCTTTTTATAAGTAAATAAATATTTTATAGGGAAATTTCAGAAAATTTTGACATGATGTATTCATAAATATAACTAACCACCTGTCCAAATCAACAAAACTAATCCAACTGTATCCAAATCTGCTCACCACATAATATTGACAAAATCATAAAAAAAAATATAAATTCTAACTAACCAAGACCGCTCACACGTCACAGTATGAAACAACTACTAATTAACTATTACAACCCGAATCCGAATAAAATAATATACAATTTCTGTGAATAAATAAGGTCACCGTCTAACTAGATATTCAACCTTGACTAGTTCCCAACCACTAACCAATGAGAATCTGTAACCCGAACGTCTCCTCTCACTGCCTATAGAGAAATACCAACTGATCACTAGATCCTCTAATCATCTCTAACAACTGGAGAAATAAACAGAAACAAGAGTGAGCCAACAATGCTCAGCAAGTGCAATAGTGATAGTAATTTTAAAATAAATGTTGACAACTCTGATAAACAAAAGGAGTTTCACCTCATTATTAGAAAGGATCAGTGAGATCAATTTTTAGATTGCCACAAGAGCCAACAATTCACCATTTATAATGTGCAACAGAAACTAGAACTGATAAAAGTTCTGATATCAAAATATTACTGAAACGGACTTCCAAAGAGTCAAGAACTAACATCTCAATCGCAGAATATAGATTAGAATTGGAATTTTTATTTATTTAAAAAAAAACATCAAAGTTAGGCTGCTGATCAGTCAGCACTAACCCCGGACAAACGCACACAGCAATGTCCTAGGACAAACGCGCACATCAATGTCCTTAATTTGATCCATGGCACATATTGGCCTTAACTTCCGACCATAATAGGGTCCCACCTCGAAGGGTTTTACGCCCCAAGGGCCACATTTAAAAACATTTCCAATTCTAATCATCCACACTAGGTGTCGGGACAATCGACAACCTTTGATCTCCAAACAACTGGAAACTCACGTCCAGAATAATAACTCAAGATTAAGAGTTAATAAGAAACAACAACCTCATTTAGTATCGACAAGTTCGATACACTACAGGGAGCAAACGAACAATCAAGATTTTTAAAAGATATCGACAAGTTCGATACCAACTAGGGTGGGGAATATAAAGAATGACAATTCGAATAGGTATCGATTAGATAGATATGAGTATTGAGGAACATTGTCATTAACTTGATTAAAGAGTAAATCGACTTGGGCAAAGATAAGAGATATAAATTGCAACCAGATTATCAACATATGAAATTCTACGCTAGAGCGAGGACATAGGCAAGCCCTACGCTTTTAAGAAAAGTTTCAACACATTGCAAGGCTTAACTGACATAAACGATTAAAGTAGTTTAAACGATTATTTGTTAAATAATTTCAGGATAGTTAGTCGCAAATCAGTTTGAAGGAAACATTTCCATAAAGGGGTCCACTGGAGAAATTATGTGAAAAATCAAGAATTTTATTAACAGGTATTCGTGGAAATTTTAAACTTGGATTCTCTCTATTTAGAACGTCTTTTAAACATTTTTGAAGAAAATAAAAGAAATAGTATTCAGTTGAGGAATCCAATGTCATAGCTTGAGTAAAGTATTTAAGCGGGAAAGATTATATTTAAGGTTCTTTTAAAAACTTGGTATTCGAATTAGAGGTAGGGAAAATAAACATTTCCATGCTAACTAGGAAGTAAATCATTTTCTAAACACATTTGACCAAACTACATTACACGACAAGAGGAATGAATTGCATCACTTGAAAGATAAGTGAAGAGCAAACACTTGCCTCAACTTACGGAGTTCTCGATCCTAATCATGGATCTCTAACTCAACTTCTCGCTAATCTCCACACTTTTCGTGCTGGTCTTCTTACTCGGCTCTACTTCTATCTTTCTTTCATACTTTACTAACTCCGCGCCAGCACACCCGTTGACTTGATAATTATTCTTCTGTTTGACTTTCCGCTTACCCGCACTGCTCTTAGCCAAGTCTCCTACTCGAACCTTTGCAATGTCAAATACAGTTTCAGTACTAATTCAAGCAAAACCTTATCGTTGGCTCTATTCTACCCATGCGCGTCCTATAACGCTTACATATACAATACATATAGACATATGCATTCATATTCACATAATAGTCTTACTATACTCAACTAAGTCACATAAACACATCACATAACCATTTCAAAACAATACAACCACTTAATATTTAAAACCACGATATATTCTCGAAATAATCCATCGCCACATATAATTAAATCCTTAGAAATCATAACATACTTTCAAGCATTGAAATCAAATAATTTAAATATACTTTTAAATAAACTTGCAGGGGATTTTTATAAAATTTCGGCATGAAGTATTCGTTTATCGGACTATGGGCACAGCCCCTCAATATCAATCAAAAACAATTCAACCCTGCTTTTACAAAAAATAAAGTTGCCTCAACTTGCAGCAACATAAAAGTAAACAATTAATGAAAAGTACCCGCCCGTACATGCGGCAACTAGCACATAAGAAATTTATATTACACTACTACTTACGCTACACCAATGATCGTATTTCTCACACATTTTAATGATACACGTGACAATCAATCATTGATGTTCGTAAGCCCTAGGGAACAACCCCTAGCACTAACTATTACTTACGCTATATCAATGATCACACCACTCAAGTATATTAATTATACTCGTGATAACTAATCATGGATATTCGTAAGCCCGAGGAACTAGTTGAAGAGAATTACACAAGTCTTTAAATATTGACATTTAAGACTTGTGATCTCATTGCAACTCCTCGCAGATAATCACATAATCAAATAAATCTAACAATTAATCTTTGATATAAATCACATTTTAAAACCGTATAAATAGCTCATCATCACATATAATTTACCACCAAGTACTCGACAAGCATAATATCCGGCAAATACTATAACTCGACCTATAACATGTAGCACATAGACCTTTACAATTTAGCCAACCCTTCTATTTACACTTGATATGACAACAACGATTTGCACTTAGCATTTATCAATTATAATGACTCAACCACATCATTTAATCCATATAAATCAACAACAAGTAATTTACAATTATACATTCATAATTAGTAAAGCCATCTAATGCTACGACTCGCTTTATACCATTGACTATCACTAAACCTAACAGATTATCGAATCCACAATTAAACCATCCATTATTAAACTTGAATATTATTCAAGTTCCCAAAATTATAAATTACTACTAGCACTTAACCAATAACAATTAATCATTACTATGCCCTTCAAATTAAATATAGAATTCGGATAATATTCATAATTACCACATTGACACATCAACAACCATTAACACATTAAACTCACAATTTGAATTTAATTAAATTACAACACTTAACAAATTAACATTTACTAATTCAAACATTTAATCGAGCTCATAATTAAATTTATCAATTATTAAACTCGCATTTATTTCGGATTCCAAAACTTATTCCAACAATTATAATTTACTATAAACCTCCGAATTAAATCACGGAAATAAAAAAAATTTCATAATTTACAATATTAATCTAATTACGAAATTAACAACTAAATCTCACAATCTAAATCTAATTAACTTACCACAATTAAATAATTAAATCACAATTTACAACTAGAATGAAAATTAAATAATTACATCGGAAATAAAATAAAATAAACGAAAAGAGAATACCTCTGATTCCGATTTCTCCCCAAAATCTCTCTCTCTCTCTCTCTCTCTCTCTCTCTCTCTCTCTCTCTCTCTCTCTCTCTCTCTCTCTCTCTCTCTCTCTCTCTCTCTTCCTCCTCCTTGCTGCACAGCAGCCTCCACCTTGCCAATACGCATACAGGCGTCAGAACCCACACCACAACATCATCTCTCTCTTTGTCTCCTTGCCGCCATCACCACCGAACACACACACCAAACACACACACGCTGCTGCGCTCATACAGACACGCACACACTAACGCACATATACACACACGCGTATGTATATATAGATATATATGTGTGTTATCAAAACCCCCAATATCTCCTTTCCAAATCCCTAATTTCTCCCCTCTTTTCCCCCAATCTCTTCTTCTTCTTCTTCTTCTTCTTCTTCTTTTTTTCTCTCTTTCCCGACCTCTCTCGATAGTTCTGCTGCTGGTCTGTTTTTTTTCTTAATGGGCTAGGCCCAATAACATTGTATTACTACTACAACTCATTCGGCCCAATTTTAACACTACTAAACGACTCTTATAAATAGAAATTAAATAGAAAATTGTGAAATTAAAATTTTCACTTTTAAAAATAAAGAATATAAAATTATGATCACACACATATTTTTAAAATATTTTTCGGATCAAAAATGAATTAAATATGAATTTTTCAAGTTTTGATCCTTTAAATACCATAAAACTCTTAAAATCATTTTAAAATACTAAAACACCCAAATTAATTCACCCAACCATTTTAAAAACTAAATAATTTTATAAAGATAATACTACAAAAGATTTCATGATTTTTAATTCCTCCGATAATTTTATAAAATTTACAGAGGATCAAAAATGCATGATTTAAATATATTTAAATCCTCAAAAATAAAAATAAAAATACACCAATCTTCACAGCTTACCCAAATCATCAAATAATCACATAAACAGCATCTCACACACATTTCACCTTTACAACAATATTCACATAATATAATTTATAATAAATAAATATTATAAAAAAATTGAAATTTTCTAGGTCGTTATATCCTTCCCCCCTTAATAGGATTCTGTCCTCAGAATCAATCTTAAGGACACGAGTAACAATTCCCGTTAAACATCTTACTTCCACTTCCCAGGTTGCACTTTCAACTCTAGGATTCCATCACAACCTCTCATACTTTTATAAGCTCTTTCCATGAGCCTTCACTTCCCGTAATAACCTTAAGCTTTGGTTTTCGAACCTCTAACGTTCATCACACGTGAACGAATAACTTTCCGCGAAAATCAATATGTCTTTTCCGCATAATGAACTATACTCTGCGTCAAAACTATATTACCGCGCCAACCCCTCGCAATAATACGACCGTACAATTTGCCTCTATTTATAACGACCTACACTTGGTATAGTTTCCCACGCTTTACTTATAACCACACGATTTCAAATAGAATTTCGAGAAAAGAATCTCAAGAAATCCTCTGATCGCTTCCAATCCACTTTTCAAGTACTTTGTTGATCGAGAAGGGAATAATTAAAAAGTTTCTTTCTTTCTTTAGTCCTAAAATTTTACCGAGTACCCAATCGGAAACTTAACATCATTTCGTCCATTCTTAGTCGCATTCTCGAAATCGAATACTATAACCAAACACTTACGTCCTTAGATGCACATCAAGCATAATTTAATTAACGACTCTATTCTCAATCTTATAAAATAGTCTGGGTTGCTCAATCTTTTGAAACATAGCCTCGAATATTTGTAGCCTTGATCATTTACAGCTCTTGATAACTAACATACTCGTCACCTTGACTGTGACTTCACTCAAAACAAGAACAAGATTGAAATATCCAATTTATTATTAATTTCCCGAGGTCACAACTTCACTCGATACTATTCACGAAACAATTCTTCATAATTTCCAACAAGCTCCTTCCACTTAACATGCATCATCACTCATTTACCCCTCCTAAAACGAACCTTCCTCAGATAAAATTTTGAGAAAAAGGATATCAAGAAATCCTCAATCATTCTTACTCCTCTTTCACGTGCAATATTACTTGAGAAGGGAATAATCGGAAAACTTCTATCCATCCTTCATCTCATCGTTTTACTGAGTAACCGTTTCGAATTGTTGACCATTTTCCTTAAATCATATATATCTTATTCGTAATACACTATCTCACGTCCTCTGAAATCAACTTTCGAATCACCACTCTGCATACTTGACGAGTCTTCGAATTTGACCCTACACATTACATTTCAACATTTAACACTACTCACATTAATCACAAAATCATGACTTTCAAAATTCACATTAAGATCCTCGTGCCAAATTTTCTTCCTTTTCATGGAAACTCTAAAATCGCTCTCGATTGATTTGCTTAATCATTCAGACCTCTATGTCTACCTTCCAATCTCAAAACATCACCTTTATCATCCTCACAATTCAAGATCTCATTTTCTTGTCCTCGCAATTCGCTTGTGCTTCGTTGATGGGGAATAAATCCAATCCTAAGTTATATTTAACTCCTTATTATAGTCATCACCATCCACTTCCTGTCAACTTCCTTCATGATCGTATTAAAATTTTCAAATTCTTACTAATCACAAAGACAGTCCTGTCACTTTCTTCAAAACTTCCACCAAGATTAATATGATACTATTTTCGACGAAATTCCCATCTTCCAAAGCTCATCACTTATATCTTTAACTTAAGACGCTGCTACTTGTCACCACACTGCCTTTCTAATTATAGTCACAACTTCCCACATTTATCTTAATAAAATCTCTAGGGATTCTACTCCCGAAATCTTATTTTCTGATCATGAGATCTCGTTAATTTCTGCTAATTCTCATTCTATAGGCAACTATGGTGCCCTTTCTCTTCTAACTCCACATCGTCGGGATTCCGCATTCTTTTCTTCATTGAATTTTATACATCTGCTATTTACTCACTCCTGGAAACTTTCTGGTTTCTCTGCCTTCCTCCTTATTGACATTTTATTCCATCTTGGTCAACTTTCCACCATCCTTGATAATCATGACTTTCTTAAAATTGGCCCGCATAAGTTATTTTCTTCATACAGTCACCTTAATCCTTACCCCTCACTCTGTCTTAATTCTTCTTGATAATTCTTACAAACCTTTTTGTTCTGTTTCACTCTGATTTATCCAAGTTAGCCTTCTTGATTATAAAGTCTTATGTTTAACGACGGATTCGAAACATTCCAAATTTTATGACATTCCATTTACTACCTCTGCCATACAAAAGATGTTTACAATTAATCTTCCTTCAGCATTGTACAACTTATTTCCAATATCTCCATTTCCATTCTCTTTTCGCCTTTTAACAATATTTGCAATCATACATTCTTATTTATTGTCATTCTTATTAGCCTCAGGCCTTGTCCATACTTTATCGGTTCAATAAATATTCCAATTTGACACTACATCTGTCTTAATCACCGAATTCTTAAACTTGCATAACCCATTCTTCGTCCATGCAGTTATAGTTCTATCATTTAAGACTTCGTCACGTCTATCTTCGCATATCTTCATCATTAAGAATTTTGAAATCATTGAATTTTCAACAAAGAAGGTCAACAAAATGAATGGGGCATCAATTAAGAATATAGACTGAGTTTGTTTAACAAAGCTTTTATAAAGGAATTTAACCGATAGATCAATATGATCTTTTGAACTATTATCAGGTTGTATTTGTCACTTGGTTAACCACCACAGTACATAAAGATGGCCAGTCTTTAGTACCTTCATAAACCAAACCAAACCAAACATACCCAGTATATCCCGCTCAGAGCAGGGTCTGGGGAGGGTAGGTTGTACGCAGACCATACCCCCACTTTTAGAGCGGGGAGGCTATTTCCGTGAAGACCCTCGGCTGAGTGCACAACAAACATAGAGTGTGGTAAATAAAACGGAAATGATACGGAAATGGACAAAGACATACCTGAGGCCCATGGCGTTCTCCACATGGGACCTACCTATCTGCGAGGATTTATGATACTCCTAGCTTGATGCGCACCAACCACACGGAAAGTCCCGCACAGAGATAACACCGAGCCAAGCTCCCTGCAACTGCAAAACCAGAAAACAGAAGACACTCCAAATGAAAAGTGAGAACGCTAAAGCCGAACTACTAAAAAATCGCTAACCGAGACAAGGCAACTCTGAGGCTCTCGACAACAGAGCCACATCCTAAAAGGGAATCTACCACTCTGATACGCCGCCTCCAAGAACACCTATCCGCGAGCATGGTCTCATTTAAGTCTAAGGCCTTCAAATCCATCCGGAGCTGCTCTTCCCACGACCTCCTCGGCCTGCCTCTCCTCCTCGCCCCATCAACCGCCAGACTCTCGACCCTCCTAACTGGGGCTTCAGCCAGCCTCCTTCGAACGTGGCCGAACCATCTCAACCTTCCTTCCCTAACTTTCGCAGAAAAAGGCGCCACTTCAAGCTCGCTCCTAAACACCGAGTTCGGGATTCTGTCCAACATCGTGCGCCCACAAGACCACCGCAACATCCTCATTTCAGCCCCTTCCAACTTGCTTACGAGAGCCTTCTTCTCCGCCCAACACTCAGAACCATACAACATCGCAGGACGGATAGCCGCTCTATAGAATTTCCCTTTCAACTTTAAAGGGACTTTCTTATCGCACAAAACCCCTGACGCTGCCCTCCACCTTAGCCACCCAGCCTTGATACGATGCGTGACATCGGCTTCAATCTCCCCTTCTTTCTGGATGATCGAACCCAAATACTTGAATTTATCCGTCTGCGGGACGATCTGGTCTTCAATCCTAACCTCCACCCCTTTTTCGTTGGCCTCACCACTGAAGTTGCACCAGAGATACTCGGTTTTAGAACGGCTCATACGTAACCCTTGGGACTCCAAAGTAGATCTCCAAAGCTCCAATTTGTCGTTCACCTCCCTCCTCGATTCCGCCACTAGCACGATATCATCCGCGAAGAGCATGCACCAAGGGACAGCATCTTGAATCCCCCGCGACATGACATCAAGGATAAGGGCGAAAAGAAAGGGACTCAGGGCCGACCCCTGATGAAGCCCCATCTCAACCGGGAAGAAACGGGAGTCCCCCACTGGGGTCCGAACGCACGAACTAGCTTGGGAGTACATGTCTTGAATCACCCTAACGAACGCCGACGACACTCCCCTCTCCTCAAGGCTCTTCCAAATAGCTTCACGGGGGATGCTATCATAGGCCTTCTCAAGATCAATGAACACCATATGGAGGTCTTTGCGACGTTCCCTGAACTTCTCCATTAGGCGTCTAACGAGATGAATGGCCTCGATCGTTGATCTCCCAGGCATAAATCCAAATTGATTCTCTGAGATTTCAACTTCTCTTCTAAGCCGACTATCAACCACTCTCTCCCAAAGTTTCATAGTATGACTGAGTAATTTAATACCCCGGTAGTTACTACAACTTTGAACATCGCCTTTATTCTTGAAAAAAGGGACCACAACACTACGCCTCCATTCAGCTGGCATCTTAGCTCCCAAGAGAAGAACATTGAACAGATCTGTTAGCCATTGGACGCCAACCTCACCAAGACAAAGCCAAACCTCGATTGGGATAAGATCCGGACCAACCGCCTTCCCTCTAGCCATCTTTTGTAAGGCACCCTTGACTTCATCCTTGCTGATGCGCTCACAGGGATCGACGGAAATCACAGGCGAAAGAGAGACCTCTTGATCCACACCGGCACCACTCCTCCTAGCCTCGTTGAAAAGATTATGGAAATACGAACTCCACCTGTCCTTAATAGCATCTTCATCCAACAACACTTGGCCTGAATCATCTTTAACAAACTTAACAGAACCCAGGTCGCGCCTCCCTCTCTCCCTAGCTTTAGCTAGCTTAAAGATGGTATTCGCTCCTTCCTTGGTTTCTAGGCGCTTGTACAGCCCTTCATAAGCCTCCTCTTTAGCTTTCGCCACTGCCTTTTTTGCCTCTCGTCTCGCCACATTGTATGCTTCCAGCTTCCGGATCCTCTCAGGCCCTGCGCAGATCGATAAAAGCTCTTTAAAGAGCGCAAGTTTAGCCTTAACCTTCTTTTGAACCTCCTCATTCCACCACCACGACTCCTTATGACCACTGAACCTACCTGAGGAAACCCCCACCACCTTCTCGCCCACACTCCGAATGGCCTTTGCCATGTTGGCCCACCTGAAGTTAGCATCTCCTCCACTCGCAAAACAACCTTCGTTGAGCATAGCCTCCCTGAATTCCGCCGCCTTCTCGCCCTTCAAGTCTTTCCAAAGGATTCTAGGTCTAAACTCTCTCTTTCTGCACACAACTCGACCCCCCATGGAAAGACCCATAGCCAACAGCCGGTGCTGGGAAGCGCACGCCTCACTCCTGAACACCTTGCAGTCCACGCAAGCTCTAACGTCCCGGCTGCGCACAAGTAAGTAATCGATTTGAGTGTTGCGTCCCCCACTACTAAAGGTGATGAGGTGCTCAGCCCTCTTCTGAAAAACAGAATTCACAATTACCAACTCCTGGGCCGTGGCAAACTCCAACAGGGCGGACCCACCGACATTCCTGTGCCCGAAGCCAAAACCCCCATGCGCCATGGGAAAACCATCTGACCTCTCGCCGATGTGACCGTTGAAATCGCCACCCAACACTAAAAATTGGTCTGCAGGAAAACTACCTACCAGCCCGTCTAAACAAACCCAAAAAGCCTCCTTCTCAGAGTCACCCAAACCGCCTTGCGGGGCGTACAAACACAATCAGTGGCGTCCCACTGGACTTCTATCACATAGATAAGATGTCCCTGAATCCCTATCTTCATAGGTTGTTCATCTCAGCTGGAATAGAGAAAATCAAGCGTTCATGATAATGGAAGGGATTCAAGAGTTTCAAAAATTTTCAAGTAAAGTCGGATCAATTATCCTTTGAAAGATATAGATATTTCTAAAAGAATGGAATTGAATTCGAATAAGTCTGACATACCAAACTCATCATCGTTTGATGTATAAAAGACTTTTCAATAGATGCTTCAAGGGTTGATCAAGCAAACATTCAAGAAATTCTTAATTATTCATAATCTCACTCTTGTCGACTAAGTAGTAATATACTTAGCTGCCAAACCGGCCTGACCATAATGAGTTGAATAAATAAGAAGATCTCAATTCCTTCTCGATTTTTGAACCGTCACTGTGCAATGAATGCCTCAGCAACGATACCAACTGGGAATTAACTTAGGACGATAATTCAAAGAAAGAATAAGAAATTTCTTAAGCAGTGAATTTGAATGAATCGACGATTAAGGATACGCAACTACACTCAACTTCCAATTCTTGCATATAATCGCTTCCCACTTCGCATTCTTAACCTTCTCATACCATCTCCGAAATGTTCGCATCGAAACTAATATCGTTGAAAATTCTAGATTCTACGCAAAAATTTCGAGATAACGTCCCCCGAACTGATAGCTTCAGTTGCCCACTTAGCTTATGCCACTTCGGGTTCGCTGTTTCGCTCATAGCCCGATCCTTAAACGATTCGAACTTCTACTTACGCGATATGCCGAAAGACCGTTCAACGTCGTAACGCTTGCCGAAGTATCCTTTCGCGATCCTTATCCTAAGTCGTTCTACCCGACATCTATCTTATACATACACCCTAACCTTTCAATTACTATATCCCAAATTTCCCACCTAATTGTTTCAGTGACTGTGACCTGTAGCTCTGATACCAACTTGTAACACCCTCACTTTACTATTTAATATACAGGATTTTTATAAGTAAATAAATATTTTACAGGGAAATTTCATAAAATTTTGACATGTTGTATTCATAAATATAACTAACCACCTGTCCAAATCAACAAAACTAATCCAACTGTATCCAAATCTGCTCACCACATAATATTGACAAAATCATAAAAAAATATAAATTCTAACTAACCAAGACAGCTCATAGGTCACAGTATGAAACAACTACTAATTAACTATTACAACCCGAATCCGAATAAAATAATATACAATTTCTGTGAATAAATAAGGTCACCGTCTAACTAGATATTCAACCTTGACTAGTTCCCAACCACTAACCAATGAGAATCTGTAACCTGAACGTCTCCTCTCACTGCCTATAGAGCAATACCAACTGATCACTAGATCCTCTGATCATCTCTAACAACTGGAGAAATAAACAGAAACAAGAGTGAGCCAACAATGCTCAGCAAGTGCAATAGTGATAGAAATTTTAAAATAAATGTTGACAACTCTGATAAACAAAAGGAGTTTCACCTCATTATTAGAAAGGATCAGTGAGATCAATTTTTAGATTGCCACAAGAGACAACAATTCACCATTTATAATGTGCAACAGAAAATAGAACTGATAAAAGTTCTGATATCAAAATATTACTGAAATGGACTTCCAAATAGTCAAGAACTAACATCTCAATCGCAGAATATAATTAGAATTGGAATTTTTATTTATTTAAAAAAAAACATCAAAGTTAGGATGCTGATCAGTCAGCACTAACCCCGGACAAACGCACACAGCAATGTCCTAGGACAAACGCGCACAGCAATGTCCTTAATTGGATCCATGGCACATATTGGCCTTAACTTCCGACCATAATAAGGTCCCACCCCGAAGGGTTTTACGCCCCAAGGGCCACATTTAAAAACATTTCCAATTCTAATCATCCACACTAGGTGTCGGGACAATCGACAACCTTTGATCTCCAAACAACTGGAAACTCACGTCCAGAATAATAACTCAAGATTAAGAGTTAATAAGAAACAACAACCTCATTTAGTATCGACAAGTTCGATACACTACAGGGAGCAAACGAACAATCAAGATTTTTAAAAGATATCGACAAGTTCGATACCAACTAGGGTGGGGAATATAAAGAATGACAATTCGAATAGGTATCGATAAGATAGATATGAGTATTGAGGAACATTGTCATTAACTTGATTAAAGAGTAAATCGACTTGGGCAAAGATAAGAGATATAAATTGCAACCAGATTATCAACATATGAAATTCTACGCTAGAGCGAGGACATAGGCAAGCCCTACGCTTTTAAGAAAAGTTTCAACACATTGCAAGGCTTAACTGACATAAACGATTAAAGTAGTTTAAACGATTATTTGTTAAATAATTCAAGCAAAACCTTATCGTTGGCTCTATTCTACCAATGCGCGTCCTATAACGCTTACATATACAATACATATAGACATATGCATTCATATTCACATAATAGTCTTACTATACTCAACTAAGTCACATAAACACATCACATAACCATTTCAAAACAATACAACCACTTAATATTTAAAACCACGATATATTCTCAAAATAATCGATCGCCACATATAATTAAATCCTTAGAAATCATAACATACTTTCAAGCATTGAAATAAAATAATTTAAATAGACTTTTAAATAAACTTGCAGGGGATTTTTAGAAAATTTTGGCATGAAGTATTCGTTTATCGGACTATGGGCACAGCCCCTCAATATCAATCAAAAACAATTCAACCCTGCTTTTACAAAAAATAAAGCTGCCTCAACTTGCAGCAACATAAAAGTAAACAATTAATGAAAAGTACCCGCCCGTACATGCGGCAACTAGCACATAAGAAATTTATATTACACTACTACTTACGCTACACCAATGATCGAATTTCTCACACATTTTAATGATAAACGTGACAATCAATCATTGATGTTCGTAAGCCCTAGGGAACAACCCCTAGCACTAACTATTACTTACGCTATATCAATGATCACACCACTCAAGTATATTAATTATACTCGTGATAACTAATCATGGATATTCGTAAGCCCGAGGAACTAGTTGAAGAGAATTACACAAGTCTTTAAATATTGACATTTAAGACTTGTGATCTCATTGCAACTCCTCGCAGATAATCACATAATCAAATAAATCTAACAATTAATCTTTGATATAAATCACATTTTAAAACCGTATAAATAGCTCATCACCACATATAATTTACCACCAAGTACTCGACAAGCATAATATCCGACAAATACTATAACTCGACCATAACATGTAGCACATAGACCTTTACAATTTAGCCAACCCTTCTATTTACACTTGATATGACAACAACGATTTACACTTAGCATTTATCAATTATAATGACTCAACCACATCATTTAATCCATATAAACCAACAACAAGTAATTTACAATTATACATTCATAATTAGTAAAGCCTACGACTCGCTTTATACCATTGACTGTCACTAAACCTAACAGATTATCGAATCCACAATTAAACCATCCATTATTAAACTTGAATATTATTCAAGTTCCCAAAATTATAAATTACTACTAGCACTTAACCAATAACAATTAATCATTACTATGCCCTTCAAATTAAATATAGAATTCGGATAATATTCATAATTACCACATTGACCCATCAACAACCATTAACACATTAAACTCACAATTTGAATTTAATTAAATTACAACACTTAACTAATTAACATTTACTAATTCAAACATTTAATCGAGCTCATAATTAAGTTTATCAATTATTAAACTCGCATATATTTCGGATTCCAAAACTTATTCCAACAATTATAATTTACTATAAACCTCCGAATTAAATCACGGAAATAAAACAATATTCATAATTTACAATATTAATCTAATTACGAAATTAACAACTAAATCTCACAATCTAAATCTAATTAACTTACAACAATTAAATAATTAAATCACAATTTACAACTAGAATGAAAATTAAATAATTACATCGGAAATAAAATAAAATAAACGAAAAGAGAATACCTCCGATTCCGATTTCTCCCCAAAATCTCTCTCTCTCTCTCTCTCTCTCTCTCTCTCTCTCTCTCTCTCTCTCTCTCTCTCTCTCTCTCTCTCTCTCTCTCTCGCCTCCTTGCTGCACAGCAGCCTCCACCTTGCCAATACGAATACAGGCGCCAGAACCCACACCACAACATCATCTCTCTCTTTGTCTCCTTGCCGCCATCACCACCGAACACACACACCGAACACACACAAGCTGCTGCGCTTATACACACACGCACACACTAACGTACATATACACACACGTGTGTGTATATATAGATATATATATGTGTGTTATCAAAACCCCCAATTTCTTCTTTCCAAATCCCTAATTTCTCCCCTCTTTTCCCCCAATCTCTTCTTCTTCTTTTTTCTCTCTCTCCCGACCTCTCTCGATAGTTCTGCTGCTGGTCTGTTTTTTTTTCTTAATGGGCTAGGCCCAATAACATTGTATTACTACTACAACTCATTCGGCCCAATTTTAACACTACTAAACGACTCTTATAAATAGAAATTAAATAGAAAATTGTGAAATTAAAATTTTCACTTTTAAAAATAAAGAATATAAAATTACGATCACACACATATATTTTTCGGATCAAAAATGAATTAAATATGAATTTTTCAAGTTTTGATCCTTTAAATACCATAAAACTCTTAAAATCATTTTAAAATACTAAAACACCCAAATTAATTCACCCAACCATTTTAAAAACTAAATAATATTATAAAGATAATATTACAAAAGATTTCATGATTTTTAATTCCTCCGATAATTTTATAAAATTTAGAGAGGATCAAAAATGCATGATTTAAATATATTTAAATCATCAAAAATAAAAATAAAAATACATCAATCTTCACAGCTTACCCAAATCATCAAATAATCACATAAACAGCATCTCACACACATTTCACCTTTACAACAATATTCACATAATATAATTTATAATAAATAAATATTATAAAAAAAATCGAAATTTTCTAGGTCGTTATAACAAAGAACAAAGATTTCAGCACCAAAAGTGGTACAAAAATGGGTAAAGAAATCTGATTTAAATTATATCTATGTGCTAACAACTAACCATGCAGGAATCAAGTAAGTATGGATGCCAAAACGTTGAGTTTTTGTGCAACAAAAGGTCCCTAGAAACAACAAGCTAAGTGCAAAAATTTGGTACTTTAGCTTACTTTTTTTTATTATTTGCATGCTAAATTAATTTGCTATTCCTCTATAGATGCCAAAATGAATTTTAAGTGTAATTCACTTGCATGCAAGTTATTATTTACGTGTGCATGCATACATATTGTTAATTCTTTCGCATGCAATTTATTGAGTAAATGTGTACTCGTGCATTATGTGGTACATCATAATCCATGCTTATATTGAATATGCTACGTGATTACCCTTTTTAATGATTTAGGGGGAGAGATTTTAGGAGGTTAACTCTTAAGGAGGTTATGTGTTTGGGATTTTATTTCATATAAATCCTTATGTGCTTAATTGAATATCATATATGATGTTAAATCAAGGATGCATGTGTTGAGGGGGTGTATGTACTCCTAAAAATATATGTTGGTAATCATCAAAAAGGGGGAGCATTGTTTTAGGGGGAGCAACATAGTCTCTCCGATGTATTCAAGTATGTCATCATCAAAAAGGGGGAGATTGTTTGCGTGATGTTTTGAAGATGAATACAAATGGTGCATTGTAATACTTCATGTGTATTTATCTAATCTTGTTTTGCAGGAAGTATTGATCAATGATTAAGGGGGAGCTTTTAGCTCAATCACATATTGGTATATAATCATCAAAAAGGGGGAGATTGTTACCCTAGTGTGTTTTGATGTTATATACAGCAAGCTGATTGCTTATCTTGTACTAGGTTCACTATATCCAGCTTACAATTATATGATTGAATCACTTGATATATCATTTGCATATATATGTGTTTGCTATGTATAAGTATACTCTCAGGTAACTTCGTTGGTGATATGGAAATGCAAAGGTATAAAGACATCTATCTGTTCAGCTCACCAGAACCAAAACAGCAAGCTGACATGAACTTGGCAAAACCAAACAGCAAGCTGACATGAACTTGCTATGTTATTTCGGTAATGTACTAACTTGGTTTTGCAGGGAAAATTAGCTTACTGATTGTATAATCAGTTTGTCACAAACAGCTAGCCAAAATTGAGATACAGTGACAGTTTGGCAAGCTAGTTGCACACAGTCAATTCATAAACAGCAAGCTGATAGCTTGTAGTTTGATATAAACATCATGTTATTTCTGTATTGTACTAACTTGGTTTTGCAGGGGAAAATAGTCTTCTGATTGTTTAATCAGAATATACAAACAACAAGCCATTTAGTGCTTCAATAGTGACAGTTTGGCAAGCCATTTGCACACAATCAATGCGCAAACAGCAAGCCATTTCCAACTGTTCAGAACTCCTGTAGATAAAGATCAATGAGACATAATTATACTCTCAGGATTCTTGGTTGATGATATGGAAGGGCAAAGGTCTAAAGTCATCTATATATTTAGCCTATCAGACTCAAACAGCAAGCCAAATGCATGGATAATCAGCACGCCAATTTCACAAACAGCAAGCTGATTGCGTCTGATAGAATTAAAGAACCTTTCGGTTCTTCAAGGAGTATCAAGTGGAAATGTTGTTAGAGACATGTAAGGGCCCTCTGAATTATATCTGAACATGCTAGTAATCATATCTCTCATATATTGGAAGACAATATATTCTCTTGAATAAAATAAGGAAAGTAAGATCTACTTTATCTTATTTTAATAACCCCACTCAAAACAAACCACATGGTGGTGTTTTCCTCATCATATCAAATATTCCTCTCCATGTTATACACGCTCCATCTCTTCACTATCATCTGACATTCAAGCATCATCTTCATTATTTCATCCTCAACAAATACACTACCAACGGCTTCAAGAAATTCTATACCGTTGGAGCCTTTCTATCTTAAGTTCAAAATATTCTTGTTTACCTATTTAAAGGCTGTTCTTGCTCAGTTCTAAACGGAATAATCAGAGTACAAAAACACAAGAACCAATATACAACTTTGAGCTTACATTGCTAAATCTTTCTAAACCTCTCAAACCCTTATATACATTCACATAAATATTCAGAGGGTTCATTAGGTTGAGTTGTATCTATTGTATTGTTCAATTTGTATTGAATAGTTACTGTACAAGTTTGGCTTAAGGTTTTGGGTGGGTCGAACTAGACTAGAGAAGGATACTTTGGAAGTATTGCTTAGAGAGTTAGTTCAACATAGCAAATAGCAAGCCATTTGTCAGCAGGATTGGTAAGGATTAGTTGCTAGACATATTGTCTAGGGAACAAGGGTTTGGTGAACGTTACTAGAGAAGTATACTTGGGAAGTATAGCTTAGAGAACAGGTTTAGAAACAGGTGTTCAGCAAGCCATTTATCAGCAGCTGGGATAAAAGGGAGATATATTATTGTATCTTGTAATCAGTTTTTCGTTGATCAATAATATATTCTCTTACCGGGTTGGTAAGGGACCAAGACGTAGACCATAGAAGATTAGGGGTCGAACCTGGCTAAAAATTTCTTGTGTTCTTTATTTTTCTGCACTTTACTGTTTCTGCATTTAGCTTACCATTTGCATTCAGCTTACCGTTTACATTCAGCGTACCATTTGTGTCTGCATAAATTGAAATCAGTAAGATGTTTCTGGTAATTATTAAAATTGGACTTAGTTATCCATATAAACCTATTCACCCCCCCTCTAGGTGTGCATTTTCAGTCATATCACCACTGAGATTCAAAGCTGCCACATCCAAACTCAATTGATCTTGCAACGTCCTACGTGGTCTACCTCTCTTTCTCTTCCCCCTAACTAAAATACTTTCAACCCTGTGAACCGAAGCTGAAGCACATCTGCGCCGAACATGCCCATACCAACATAAGCGCCCTTCCCTCAATTTCTTGGAGATAGACTCAACACCTAAAACTCTTCTAAAAGCATCATTTGGTATACAATCAAACATTGTGCAACCACAAATCCACCGCAACATACGCATTTCCGTCACCTCCATCCTACGCTCCTGAGCCTGCCTCAATGGCCAACATTCCGAACCATATAATAATGACGGCCTAACTGCAACTCTATAGAATTTACCTTTCAACTGCAAAGGAACACTCTTATCACACAACACTCCGATAGCAGCCCTCCATCTTACCCAACCTGTTTTAATACGATGCATGACATCAGCACGAATATCCCCATTGCTCTGTATGATAGACCCTAAATACTTGAAACTATCAATTTGTGGCACCACATAATCAGCAATACAAACTGCAATATCATCCGAATGATTATTCTCACTGAAATTGGCCCAAAGGTACTCGGTCTTAGAACGACTCAAACGTAATCCCTTAGTCTCCAATGCTGCTTGCCATTGTTCTAAATGTGTATTAACCTCACCCTTTGTCTCTGATATTAACACAATGTCATCAGCAAAAAGCATACACCAAGGCACGAGAGTTTGAATGTCATGGGTAATCACATCCAAAACAACAATAAAAAGCAGGGGACTCAACACCGACCCCTGATGAAGTCCTACCTCAACTGGAAAAAACTGAGTATCTCCTATCGGTAACACATGTTTTGGACTCTGCATACATATCTTTACTGAGTCTTAGATACACACCTGAAACTCCTCTAGCTTCCAAACAATGCCAAATTACCTCCCGTGGTACACTATCATAAGCCTTTTCAAGATCAATAAACACCATATGAACGCCGCTCCCGATATTTTTCCATGAGGCAACGAACAGGATAAATAGCATCAGTCGTTGACCTTCCAGGCATGAACCCAAATTGATTCGCTGAAATATCAATGAACCGTCTAAACCTGCATTCAATAACTCGTTCCCAGAGTTTCATCGTATGACTAAGTAACTTAATACCACGGTAATTACTACAGCTTTGGGCATCACCTTTAGTTTTATAAATAGGTACAACAACACTCAACCTCCACTCACTCGGCATCTTTGCTGTCCGGAATATAACATTGAAGAAAGCTGTCAACCATCTAAACCCAATTCTGCTAGACACTACCACACCTCAATTGGAATCTCATCCAAACCAACTGATTTACCTTTACCCATCATACCCAAGGCTGTGCGCACTTCTACAACATTAATAGGCTGAAGAAGACCCACATCCGTCTCAGTAAATTGAATATTACCTTGAGCAAAAGCAAAATCTCTACCCCTAGCTGCATTAAATAACTCAGAAAAGTACCGAGCCCACCTCGCTTTAATATCCTCATCCTGTAGTAACACACGATCCTCCTTATTCTTAACATAACGGACCGAACTAATATCTTGTCGCCTCCTATTTCGTGCCTTCGCAAGTTTAAAAATTTCATTCACCCCCTCCTTAGTGTTGAGATGCCTATACATATCCTTATACGCCTTAGCTTTGGCCTCTGCAACTGCTCTCATAGCCATTTTGTTTGCAAGTTGAAACAATGCTTTTTTTATGATCCTTTCGGGCCCCTCTGGACATAACAAAAACTCCATATAAACCCTTCTTGAACTGCACCTTCGCTTGGACCTCCGCATTCCACCACCAAGATTCTTTATAATCATGTACCTTGCCTGATGTCACCCCCAACACCCTTCTTGCCATACTTCTAATTGAATTTTTCATGGTTGCCCACGTTTGCTCAGCATCTTCCATAATATGAAAACAACCCTCTAGCCCTGCTTTAAATTCTGCTACTTTTTCTCCTCGTAAATTACGCCAAAGGATTTATACTTTTATATAGTTAGTTTTGTGCTGTGAAAAATTAAATTAATATATTAATTTTTGGAAGTAAACATAAAAAATATAATGTGAATATTTATCAAAACTAAAAAAACTCAATTACTTGTTTTATCAAATTTAATTGAACTGAAAAATATTAAGTTTTGAAGTAGCATTTAACGATATCAAATATCCTATATATATAAAGATAATTCTAATTATCACATACAAATATATAAAAATGATAATAAGCGATGTTACAAATCACGAAAAAAAACATAACTGATAAGAATTTTGGTATTTAAAAATCTTTCTTCTAATAAAAGGTTGTGATGCGAACAAGAGAATTGAAATTATGAAACCTCAACTCAAGCATTAACTAAAAAATTTTAAAATTCATTTTTAAAGGAAATTATCAGTGTAATCATATTAAAAAAATATAAAAAATTCAATAAGTGTTTACAAATACTTGCATGAATTATAATGGTGCCATAAATAATTAGGATGTAAAAGATTTACTACTACTTCAAAGTAAAATTTAACTCATGCAGAAAATTTTAGCAATACTTTTTTACGTAAACATTGCACAAGAACTCCATTAACTCGTAATGTTGCAGATTTTAGAAATCAGAACTATTCAGTCGAGGTACCGATTTACAATTTATTGGGTGATTCGGTTAAAAAATCGGCAATTTATCGACGATTTTTGCAAAATCGTCCGAATCGGTTCCAAAATTTTAACCAATTTATCGGCGATTTTTCAGAAATCGGCCGATTTCTATAACAATGCTTGTAGTTATTGAATGGATACAAAATACATGTCTTACCTTACAAATAAAATAGAATAAAAAATTTACAAATAATTTATCAATATGTCACCACTAGCTGAATATCATTTGTCCGTAATCCCAAATTATCAAATAGTTCTCATATTTAATAAAATAATTTTATATCATTTTAAATGTATTTAACAATATATAACACATAATAACTATTATCTACTATTTTTATCGGTCAATTGAATTTGCATAGTTAAGTTATGTGGTAACTTGATCGATCCCTTATAAGGGTACGATAAATTAGAAAGGGGGTTTAATTACTTATCTTCTTTTTAAATTTGATCTTGGCATTTTTAAATTTTATTTCTTCTTTAAAATTAATTAATTATAAATAATAATATAAAGTGCGAAATTAAAAACAAAAAAAATTAAGTGTATGACACAACTCCACAACATTTACTAACGAATATGTATGGATTAAAGTAGGGAGCCTGAGATATATCTCAGGTAAATTCTCTGAGATAACTGTTTTTTATATATAAAAATAGGGTAGGTATTTTAGTAATTTCAGAGATTTTTAATTAGCCCTGCGGACCCAACAAGATTTAAAGATTATTATATATGTATCTTAGAAAAAATTTCTTCAATATATCTCAGGATCCTTTTTCTTTTAAACTGAAGTTAGTTGAAAAAAAAACTATCTCCTACTTAAAAACGGGTACACATCATACATGTCTAACTACAGAATTCAACGACACTAAAACGCTTATCTATTATATTATTAATAGCACAACAAGGGGATTTGTGAGACAATTTATTCAACATGAAATTACTAATTTAACCTTTCTAATGATATAAATGATAAAAAAATAGTTTCCAATGAGGATTGAACCCTTGACCTCTCACTTGTAAGTGAGAATCCTTACCACCATGCTAGACATGAGTTTTGAAAAATTATAAAACTCATTATTATTATATCATAGGACAACCCTCATATATTATATTAGTGATAAAAAAATTGTTCCTAGTGAGAATTGAACCATTAACCTCTAACTTAAAAAAAAAATCCTTACCACTATACTTGACATAGATTTTGGATATATTGTAAAACTCATTATTAATATATCGCGGGGCAATTTAATTATCATGAAATTACTAAATTACCCCTCCTATATTATATTAATGATAAAAAAATTATTTCTAATAGAAATTTAACCCTTGACCTCTAACTTAGAAGTTAGATTCCTTATCACCATGCTAGATATTAGTTTTGATTATATTATAAAACTTTGAGAATATTTCGAACAATACATTGTTATGTAGCAATTTTTTTTATTTAATAATTGAAACAAATTACTTAGATTTAGAAGATAAATACTATAATTTGTGTACAAATTTATATCTTATGAATATCTTTTTAATTCGGGTCAAATCACAAATCGGTTGTGAATGATCAGGCAATCACTACTAATACAAATTCTATATGCTCATAACTCATTCATTTGAACGTTCGTTTAAAGAGATTAGCACGTTGAAATTTATTTATTTTAGTTGTACATACATCAATCATCATGAATAAATAATTTCTTAGATATGTTTTGCATACTAAGCATTTACATGTTGCAAGCACCATTTAATTACAAAACAATATAAATACATATTAACATGATTTACTAACAAAGCTCATGCGGTAAATTACATGCACATTAACCATCTATATATTAACATATTTAATTATAGTGGAACAGAAAATACATCGATCTATTATTTCTTATGACAATATGGTTTGGGAAGTTCTTCTACTTGCTCTCTCCATTTTCTAAATTCAGGTTCAGCCCATTCTGGTAATATAGCTCAAAAAAACTGAAGCACTAATTTGGATCACACGGTTGATCTCCAAGAAATTTGGAGCCAATCTCTTGTATAAATTCTTCAGTCGTATCGATCTTTTGCTAATATGCAAGTTCATAACAGTCATTATTTATGTAAATACTTTTATACTCCTAATCCAGGCAAGTAGTAATCCTTGAAATGAGATTGACACATTGCAAATGATACATATTTTTAGCTGTGTAGTTGATATACACCGTGAACACATAATTCCTCTTGGACTTATTTGTATTCTGAGTATCAACACATTGAAAATATCATTTGATTTTTTAAAATAAAGCAACACAATTACATATTAATATAACTTCGCTAGCAAGCCCGTGCAAGCTAGTTACTTATAACCCGTAAAAAACCATTGCTAACTTCTTAAAAATTTAAAACATAAAACATATACTAGAAAAAAATGTCAGCACGAATTTTCATGCTAGTTATTTATATGTTTCTAAAATATAAAGCCAAAAAATAAACATAATAGTATAATGGTTTTTCGTGGAAGCACCCACAATATATATCAACGATTTGCATTATTAGGCTCCCGTTACCTAGCAAACATTTTCTAGTTTACTGTTTCATAACTTATGGTATCCCAATCGTTAGATCAACGATCCAACGGTTGGGGTTTTAAAAAAAATCAACATCGTATTGTAGAAATTTTCCACGATATGGGATAATTACAAAAATATCCCATGTTTTCACATAAAAAATTTACTGTTCACTGTACTGCTGAAACTTTCTGCAGTACGGGCAAATTATCAAAATGCTCCCGTGCTTTCTACTGAAGCAGGAGACATTTTGGTAATTTATCCGTACCGCGAAAAATTTCTACAATAATTTTTTTTTTAAAATCAGAATCATTGCATCAACCAACCAATGATTGAGAAACCATGCGTTAAGTAACTCTATTTTAAATAACGCACCCCCATTATACTAGTCAGTAAAAACCACAAGTGAAGGCTTTGAAATCAATTTCAATTCATACATACCAACAAATGGTAGCTTGGTAACCAAAAGCTTATCACAGAGTTAAACTATACATACAAAACACTTGTTTCTTTATGTATACATACAAAATGAGCTTAAGCCTCTCTCCCCCCATTTCAACTCCTACCCAGAAAACACACACACTCAACTCACTATCCACTTGCTCAAGCTTCATTTTCCATGCTTTTCCTTCAAAACCCATCTCCATTTTCACCAATTTATCTCTAAAAACATGTGCAATTTCTTCTTCTCCAAATGGGTCTGTTGTTAATTCAGGTACTTGCTTAAACCCCACCAAGAAAGTAGGGTTTATTAGTGATTTTGTGAAATGGGTTTGGTTTTTTATTGTGTTTAGTTGTTAAAGTTATCATCTTTATTTGTTTGTGTATTGTAATGAATCTTGTTTCTTATTTGGTAGTTAAAGTTGTAATCTTTATTTGATTATATGCGTTAATGGGATAAAAATTTCATCTTTTTGGGTTTGTTATTTAGTTGATTAATGGGGTTTATGGTAGTTGTATCCAGTTGAACTAGAAAGGGATGAAAAATGATTGCAAAGATATTTGAAGGGACTTGGTCTGGTGAAATGATAAAAAAATAGTAATCTCTATCGAATTTTAGTCCGGTTGGTGTTATTTAATGATTTTTTCAAATGCCAGTGGAAGCGGTGAAACCAGAAGTAAAAGTACAGAGTGACAACAAGCTAATAATACTGAATGAGAAATTGATGAAGCTTGGAATTGACGGTAGTCACTGTATTCCAGGGCAATACTACGGCATGTCTTGTCCTAAGGTATGAATTATTTATGCTGGTTGTCAGGCATCTCTTTGGCATTTTGTATTTACGATGATATTAACTTAGATTTTGGCATGAACTATTGAATTCTCTGAGAAACATAAATACTTGTGATGTAAAGCTTTTTCGAGAATGCACGTACTTTAGCAAAAATAGGAATTAAAATTCTAAAAGCGATCGTCCAGCTGCTTCACTAACTTATTTAAAGCTTTTGACTGGGTTGTCAAGAATTTTATCTTGTTATTAGATGAACCAGTGTAGATATGACTGATAAATGAGCAGGCAACTAAAAAAATAAACTTCTAGATTATACTCCCTACACTCCTGGAGGTGTATGCAGGTTTTTGTAAGTGCTTGTTAAGTTGAAAATGCTCAGCTATTTACAGGAAATGAGAGCTCACTAGTAGCCATTGATAGGCCATAACCAATCCCGACTGGACTCGGCCCAAGTACCATGAGTCCGACCCACATGTAGTCCGGATTGAGCCCAAGCCAATCTAATGGGCAGCCCAACCCCAGGGAGTGTAAGAGCACGGGAGACACGAGTCATGACTAGGGTCCTACATGACAGCGACAGATAAGGGAATCCTAGTATTGGCACAATCATGTCCCCATCAGACCACGTGCTGACACGCCCAGAACACACGCCGCCACAGATATTACCTGAACAGGTGGGAATTATCAGCAAAGGACAAGTGTCCCACCTACCTAGGATCCGACGCTCATGATTGCAGGTACCAACCCCTAAACCCTAATCCTTGGCCTATAAATAGACAAGGAGAAAAAGGTGAGGGGGTTACATTCTCTTTTACACACACACCCATATAGACACACCCTTCATAATTAGATACTCTGGTCCTTATCTTTACTCTCTAAAGCCGTCACTTATTCTCACGCCGGAGGCGCCGCGGGGCTCAAACCCCCCTCCGGTGTTGTTTTGCAGACGCCCAACCACCAGCTTCACCTCTTACCGGGCGTGGGAACGGCGGAGGAGGCACTAGATCGGGTCTTGGAGTTATCATTGGGCGGCTCTGTCCTTTGGTCTCGGTGCCACTGGACTCGACTCCATCAACAAGCTCTTGAAAAAGAGTCCTAGTCAAAACCAGTAAGATCTAAAACAAACTTAAAACCTTTACCAAAGATGTCACCTTTGCACATTTCTTTGCTGTGTGTATGCGTGTTCAGCATTATTTAGCCTCGCTAGCTCAGATCTTGGTAAAGTTGTGATCTTTAGCTTCTAGATATAGCTGACATACAGATCTGTGCTCTTAGTCACCCGCTTGTCTGTTTATACCTGTTTACTTGTGTTTATATTTGAATATTTAGCGCATACACACACTGCTTTACTCGAAACTTAGCCCCGTTCTGTTATAATCAATATTTTGTGAAATACTTGGTTGGGGAATTTGAAATCATGCCGAGAGGGAGCAAATCTACTCAAAGAAACAATAACCGAGACCAAGATCCTAATCCTGTCCCGGACCTGCCCTTGGTTCCGGCAGAAACAGCTCCAGCTTTGGGAAGGGTAGGGATTGGTCCTGGAGATGCCCGAATTGACATCGAACTCAACCAATACAAATATACAGATGTACCTCTGGCCGCGGCACACATGTAAGATCTTACTCGGGACGAATTGGCGGATGCAATCCGAGCATATCGAGCAAGCCGGATAGCACCGCCTCCCGAACCAGAACAAGCTGAAAATTCACAAGGCTCCGAACACTCTCACCGATCCAGAAGATCAGTCTTCGACCGAATCGGCAACCAAGGAAAACAAACCGCCAACAAAGCCCAAAGTAAAAATCATGAAGCAGAAAAACTCAAAAAACTGGCTGAACTCAAAGAAAAGATCAGGCAAGAGGAGGAAACAAAGCTCGAACTCAAAATTCAGAAAAGGATCCAGGAGGAAGAGGACCGAGTATTGAGGCGGTCCGGATCTAAGAGAGCTATGAGAGAAATCAGTCCTGAACTTATCTCAGATGAAGAAGAACCTGAAGACAATCTCATGCAAATGATTCACGAGTTACAGAAAAAAGTAGGCCAAGACTCTGGACTTGAAATCGAGGGCACTTTGACGCCCTTCAGCCGTTCCTTGGAAGCTATTCCTAGGCAGAAGAACTTGAAACACTACAATTTTGATTCATTCGACGGACTGGGAGACCCGGAAGAACACATCAATTACTTCGAGCAGATTGCCCTGATCTACTACTATAATGACATCACCAAATGCAGATTCTTTGCATCAACCCTGAAGGGAGGGGCACAGAGATGGTTCAGCCGCATCCCCTCTCGAAGCATTCACTCCTGGAAGTAGTTTCGAGAGTCTTTCCTGAAAAGATTCAGAGCAAACCGGACACACGAGTTACACATGTGTCATTTGGAAACCATTCGACAGTATGATAATGAATCCCTTTCGGATTTCATGAAACGCTTTCAGGAGGCAATCAACAAAATTTCGCGTTTGGATGAGCGCGAAGCTCTCAGTATCTTTCGGAAAAACCTAGACCCCGACCAAAATGAAAGATATGTTTATGAGCTAATCAACAAAGAGCCCGAGAGTTTGGCTGCAGCGTACTCCATGGCCGCTCGATTCATCAAAGAAAGCGATGTTCTCCAGGCCATGAGGATGACTCGTCAAGGGAATGTTTTTTCCCGGATTACTCAAGATGACCGCTCTCGAGGAGGGTACCAGTCCGAAAAAAGGTTCAAACCGAACAGACAGACTAACTACATTCAAACTTCCCAACTCCCCGCCTCGGAAAGAGCTTCTGAGCCGGTAACGGTGACAACCAAATTGGACTCAAAACCTCAGAAACCGCCCAAACCTGATCCAAAGCCTGAACCTCAGTGGACTCCACTCAGCCGAACTCGCTCTGATATACTGAAAGAGGTTCGGGATAAGCCATACTTCTACCCACCCAAACCGATGATTACTGCCCCGGAAAATCGACCTACTCACAAACAATGTGACTACCACAGCACTCACGGTCATACCACAGAAAACTGCCTCTCCCTCAAATACTTCATTGAAGATCAAATCAAAAAAGGAAACATGGGGCAATATATAGCTCGGAAAACCATGGAAAAAGGGGAGGCATCCGGAACAGGAAAGAAGCATGTTGTCAACGTGGTGATGGGAGGTTCCAATTCTCCTCCCCCTAGTCCGAACTCAGGTGATGAAGTAATGATGATTCAATCTTTCCCCGAGCAAGTAATAACTTTCAGCAACGCCGATTTTGAAGGAATTAACCCAAACCATAATGAGGCTTTGGTGGTCAGCCTAGATATCGCTGAAAATGAGGTCAAGAGAATTCTGGTCGATAACGGATCCTCAGTCAACATCATCTTCAAACATACATTCGACAGAATGCAACTGGGCAGTGTAAGAATGAACGAATGCAGAGAGGACCCACTCTTCAGGTTCGGGAACAATTTAGTCCCGATCCAAGGAACTTTATATCTACCTGTTCAGTTCGGAACCTACCCAAAGCAAGTCACTCACATGGTAAAATTTTACGTGATCAACACCCCATCCTCGTACAACATGATACTTGGCCGACCAGCATTAACCAAGTTTCGGGCGATAACCTCTACCCCGCATTTGAAGTTTAAGTTCCCTACTCCATCCGGAATTGGGGAAGTCAAAGGTGATTCGGAGACTGCCGGTCGATGCTACGGCCAAGCTTTGATCATGGCCGAAACAGATTCGGAAAATAAAAGAAAAGCAACCTTGTACCAAAAGAACTTGAGCCGCAAGAAGCACAGAGCCCACTTCAAGAAGGAACCCGGACATGAAGTCCAGAATATTGAAAGTATCGAAGCTCAAACCAAGGAAGAATTGATTGCGAAAGCCCGAAACTATTTAGAGTCCAATACCCAAGCCCGGGTTCAGCAGTTCATTTCAAAGAAAGACCTCGGAAAGGTAGAACCCGCAGTTGAAACTGAGATGATCGAGCTAGAGGAAGGTATCCCGGACAAAAGAATAAAGATAGGATCCGAACTAGATCCGAAATTCAGGCAGAAACTTATACAGCTGCTCAGAGATTATGCGGACGTTTTTGCTTGGAGCCCGGAGGACATGCCTGGACTCAAAGAATCTGTAGCCATGCACAGCCTTGATGTTAATCCTGACAAAAGACCAGTGAAACAAAAAAGGAGGAACTTCGCTCCGGATTGAAAAAAGGCGATCGATGAGGAGGTTGAAAAGCTTCTCAAAGCAGGAATAATTTGTGAGATAAAATATCCAGAATGGTTGGCCAATGTCGTCTTGGTCAAAAAACCTAATGGGAAGTGGAGAATGTGTGTGGACTACACAGACCTCAACGCGGCATGTCCTAAATCCCTATCCTCTCCCAAGCATTGATCAACTCATTGATGCCACCGCTGGTCACGAGATGTTCAGTTTCATGGACGCATTCTCTGGCTACAACAAGATTAAAATGAATCCGGCAGACATTGCAAAAACCGCTTTCATAACCCATAGAGCTGTCTATGCGTACAAATACATGCCTTTCGGATTGATGAACGCTGGATCAACCTACCAGAGAGCAATGGTTGAAGTGTTTAAAGATCAGTTGGGTCGGAACCTGGAGTCTTACGTAGACGATATGATAGCTAAATCAAAAACAGTGCAGGAGCACATCCTGGATTTACAAGAATGTTTTGACAATCTGAGGAAACACGGGATGAAGCTGAATCCGGAAAAGTGCACCTTTGGGGTGGGAGCAGGGAAATTTCTAGGATTCATGGTAAGTCAGAGAGGAATTGAAGCAAATCCGGAAAAGATCAAAGCGATAATAGAAATGGAACCACCCCGGACTCAGAAGGAGATACAAAAACTGGCTGGCTCGCTAGCTGCTCTGAGGAGATTCATTCCTAAGTTAGCCGAGCGATGTTTACCATTCTTCGAGCTGCTAAGGGGGGCGAAAAATAAAAAAGAGATAAACTGGAGCCCGGATTGCCAAAGGTCTTTCGACTCTATAAAGGAATACCTATCGTCCCCGCCAATCCTATCCAAAGCTGAACCCGGAGAAGCACTGTCCCTTTATCTGGCCGCAAGTCCTTCGGCTGTGGGGGCGGCACTGATCCGGGAGCATGACGGCCAGCAAAAACCGGTCTACTATGTCAACCAGGTGCTAAAAGATGCAGAAACCAGATATCCCAACTTGGAAAAATTTGCTTTTGCCCTGGTAACTGCCTCCAGGAAGCTAAGGCATTATTTTCAAGGGAGAGAAATTAAAGTTATTACTGACCAGCCCTTGAGAAGAATAATTCACAAGCCAGATGTATCTGGTAGACTCGTTAATTGGGCTGTGGAGCTCAGCCAGTTCCAACTCACATTCATACCCCGAACAGCAATAAAGGCTTAGGTGTTGGCCGATTTTGTCGTGGAATGCTCTTTTCCCGAACCCCGATCCGATCCCATGATCGTAGATACGGGGATAGAAGGTGAATCTAATCCGGAAGTTTGGTCTTTATATGTTGACGGATCTGCAACAAGTGAAAGGGCCGGAGCGGGCTTAGTTCTAAAAAGTCCCCGCGGTTTCCAGATACAACAAGCGATAACTTTCAAGTTTTTGGCTACTAACAACCAAGCAGAATATGAGGCACTTTTGGCCGGACTCCGATTGGCCAGATCCTTGAAAGTCCAGAACCTGAAGGTTTACAGTGATTCTCAAATTGTAGTCCAGCAAACGAAAGGAGAATACATTGCTAAGGATCCAAGGCTGGCTCAATACCAAGCTTTGGTGAAAAGTTACTTAAACTACAATTCCAAATTTCGAGATGATGCAGATTAATAGAGAAGAAAATACGGAGGCTGATTCATTGTCCAAACTAGTCCGGAATGATTCTGAACTAGACAGCTCGGTCTACTTTGAAGAAATAGAGAAGCCTACCATTGAAAATGGTGAATTGATGGAGATAGATAATCAGCCCAACTGGATGACCCCTATAATTTTATATCTGGAAAAAGGAGAGTTGCCGGAAGATAAAAACAAAGCCCAGAGACTCAAGGCCAAAGCCGCAAAGTTCTTCGTTGAAGGACAACTTTATCGTAGAACATTCTCTAGTCCGGTCTTGAAATGTGTGGGACCTGCCGAAGCGGAATACTGTTTGCAAGAAGTTCATGAAGGGATTTGCGGGGATCACCTATCTGCAAAGGCTTTAGCTTACAAGATAATAAGGCAGGGCTATTATTGGCCAACGATTCACAATGATGCGGTGGAGTTTGTCAGAAAATGCAAAAATTGTCAGACATTCAGCAATGTCCAAAGGCAAAGCCCGGTTCTACCCTCTTCGGTCCTCTCTCCCATACCATTCGCAGTCTGGGGAATCGACATCATGGGTCCTTTTCCCCGGGCTAAAGGGGATTTGAGGTACTTGTTGGTGGCAATTGATTATATGACAAAGTGGGCAGAAGCCAAAGCTATGAGAACAATAAATCAGCAAGATTGTATCCGGTTCATGGATAACATACTGATGAGATTCGGGATTCCCCAAGTGTTAGTCTCGGATAATGGACCTCAATTCGTTGGTTCAGACTTTGAAAATTACTTGAAGGAGAGGGGCATCAAACACAAGAGATCCTCGGTGGCATACCCCCAGGGTAATGGACAGGTAGAGGTAACAAACCGAATCCTGCTGAGGGGAATAGAAAAAAGGCTTCAGGAAAGCAAAAACAAATGGCCCGAAGAGCTACCAAACGTGCTATGGGCTTACCGGACTAGCCCGCGAACAAGCACGGGAGAGACACCTTTCAAACTAGCTTATGGGTCTGAAGCAATGCTACCCGTCGAAGTGGGATCACCTTCTCACAGGGTCATTAACTTCGAAGAAATTGCAAATGAAGAAGGGCTTCGAATAAACTTGGATTTGGTAGACGAAGTTCGGGATGAAGCTGTGGCAAGAATGGAAAAGTACAAAGAGAAGACAAGAGAATACTTTGGAAAGAAGGCTAGGGTCAAAAACTTTCAAGTTGGAGACCTAGTCCTTCGAGACACCGAAGCCTCCGAGCCGACAAACACCGGAAAGCTAATGCCTAAATGGGAAGGACCCTATAGGGTCAAGGAAATTCTTCATCCCGGAACTTATAAGCTCAGCAACATGGATGATTCGGAGGTTCCTAACACCTGGCACGGCCTCCGACTCCGGAAGTTCTATCAGTAAACAAAAGGCCTAGGCCCGAAGAACCAATCAAGGAGCTGCTTCTGAGCCCAAAAAGTCTTCAACAGATAGATTAGTCTCTGTAATGAAGCAAGAATAAGTAGTTTGTAATTTGAATATCAGGACTAATGAAATTGGGCCTAGCCTCGCAATTTTCATCTGTTATTGTCAAATTAGTATATCACCAACACACACAAGTCCCCGACCGGGAGCCATAGGCAAAGTCGGAACCGGGGCAAAAGCAATATGCAACAACCACTCTGGTCCGGACCACTTTCTACGAAAAGAGTCCGGACTGGGGGCAAACATGATAAAAATCTTCTAAGTAACCCAAAGTTTTCAAACTTTGGACTTAGCTAAAAACGATCACTCTGGTCCGGACCACTTTCTACGAAAAGAGTCCGGACTGGGGGCAAACATGATAAAAATCTTCTAAGTAACCCAAAAGTTTTCAAACTTTGGACTTAGCTAAAAACGATCACTCTGGTCCGGACCACTTTCTACGAAAAGAGTCCGGACTGGGGGCAAACATGATAAATCTTCTAAGTAACCCAAAGTTTTCAAACTTTGGACTTAGCTAAAAACGATCACTCTGGTCCGGACCACTTTCTACGAAAAGAGTCCGGACTGGGGGCAAACATGATAAAAATCTTCTAAGTAACCCAAAAGTTTTCAAACTTTGGACTTAGCTAAAAACGATCACTCTGGTCCGGACCACTTTCTGCGAAAAGAGTCCGGACTGGGGGCAAACATGATAAAAATCTTCTAAGTAACCCAAAAGTTTTCAAACTTTGGACTTAGCTAAAAACGATCACTCTGGTCCGGACCACTTTCTACGAAAAGAGTCCGGACTGGGGGCAAACATGATAAAAATCTTCTAAGTAACCCAAAAGTTTTCAAACTTTGGACTTAGCTAAATACGATCACTCTGGTTCGGACCACTTTCTACGAAAAGAGTCCGGACTGGGGGCAAACATGATAAATCTTCTAAGTAACCCAAAGTTTTCAAACTTTGGACTTAGCTAAAAACGATCACTCTAGTCCGGACCACTTTCTACGAAAAGAGTCCGGACTGGGGGCAAACATGATAAATCTTCTAAGTAACCCAAAGTTTTCAAACTTTGGACTTAGCTAAAAACGATCACTCTGGTCCGGACCACTTTTAGGAAAAGAGTCCGGACTAGGGGCAAACATGATAAATCTTCTAAGTAACCCAAAGTTTTCAAACTTTGGACTTAGCTAAAAACGATCACTCTGGTCCGGACCACTTTCTACGAAAAGAGTCCGAACTGGGGGCAAATGCAAAAGAAAAATTTTAAACCAAACCAAAGTCTAAGAATTTTGGAGGAAAGAAAAACAATCGAAATACAAGCAACAGGAAAGAGAAACGACACAAGAACAACAGCAAAAACTACGACAACGGAATCATAATAAAATATTTATGGCTGTTTTCCAAGCCATTTTTATTTATAATAAGGTGGGGGGTACAATATTATTACAACTAAACGGTCGTCCCTCCAGAAGCAGAACCAGGACCGCCGGAACCCTCCCCACCCTTGCCAGCCTTCCCCTTGGTCTCATCGGCGACCATCTTCCGAAGTGCGAGCGCCTCCTCGATCCTTTTCATTACTATGCCAATTTCCGCCATGGTGGTTGGTCCGTCGAAGACCATACCATCCACGATAACTTTGTTGTTATCGTAGTCATAAACCAAGTTTTTGGGATCCATTACGAAGAAAGGGAGAATAAAGGAGAACTTCAAGTGTTTCTGAGGAGAATGTGATAAAAGAAAACATACAAGGGCCAGTATTTATAAAGATGGGAATGAGAGGAGCCCAAGCGATTCAAATTCTCCGTCATACTTGGAAATTGGAACGGAGTTAATATCAGTTGACAACGTGAGAATCAAGACGTTTGACCGTTGAAAATACAAGTAACGAAGCATCACAATAAATCCTGTCAAGAATCAGGTAAGGAAAGTACAAATTTTTCACCACAGTCCGAATCCAACCAGTTGGAAGAAATCCGGACTAAGGGCCAAACTACATTCAAACTTCTCTAAGTAACTCAAGGACTTTCGCCTTGAACTGGAGAGAAGTATTTAAAATTTTCATCACAGTCCGGATCCACTCACTTCAAAGGACTCCGGACTGCGAAAGAGCCACATGCAAATTTCCCTAAGTAATTCAAGAGTTTCGGCCTTGAACTTGAGGGATACATTACAAAGTTTCCTAAGTAACCCAAAGCTTCAATCTTTGGACTTAGCCGATGGCAACCACTCTAGTCCGGGTCATTGCTTTGGCATAATAATCCGGACTGAGGGTAACTACAATAACAAACAAATACACAAAGGGAAATATGCAAACAGGAACAATTAGAAAGGAACATTCACAAGTTCGGAGCGCACATAAGGCGCAAAATTCAGAGTTACAACACATAAGTTCAGAATAGCAAATGATAAAATTACAGAGCAGGAGTTCAAAAGATTGGAAGTTCAAGCAGTGCGACCATCCGGATTCTCGATGGCAGGAGAAGGACTTGCGAGAGTTGGATCCGTAGGAGGAATGGCAGGAATGATCGGATTAGGACCAGCATAAGGTTCTGGTTCTGAACTGTCCCGATCATGAGCTTCTTCGGCGGAGACGTAGAGATCGGTAAACTTCTCCCAAGAAGACTCGGGATCAGTTTTTATTAGTCTTTCTGAAACAAGCCAACACCGGTACAATTTCTCTGCGAAAGACTCAACAACAGCGTCAGTATAGCTTTCAGAATTCTTGTACTCAGTAATAACCTCCTCCGCCGGCTTGCGAACACTCAGTTCGGCCTCCAACTCGGTTACCCGCCTCCTCAACTCCCCGGATTCAACCTCAGCAGTGCCAACCCGATCTGTAGCAGACTTTATCCCATCCTCCAAATCAGAAACCTTTTTCTCCAACTCGCTGATCCTCAAATCTTTCCTGGAGTTCTCAGCCAAAGACCGCTCTAGATCACTGATCTTTGAGTCCTTTTCGGTGCTCTCCCTCTTTGCAGCATCTAGCTTCTCAGCCAACTCCTGGATCTTTTCCTCCTCAACATGGGCATTGGCCGCAGCTCCGGCAATGATCCCGGACTGTGTAACATATCAAAGATTAGTAAAAGTTTACAGCAGGGAATGGAAGTAGTCCAAAGAGCAAAACAAGTTACCTGAGCCCAAGTAACAAAGGTCCTCTTCATAATATCGGTCTTGGAAAGCCGCTCCATGGCTTTCCAGTCTTTTTCTTCAGCAATAGAACCAGCTATTTCAGCTATCTGCCTTATACTGAAGTTCCCAACTCGGAAGCCCTTTTTCTTGCTAGTCCCAGCCTCCTCTGGCGGGGTGGCATCCGTGCCTGCAGAGGGAACAACCCCAACATTCACACCTTGAAGCGGTCCAGGTTCAAAGTCATCATCCGCTTGGAATAACCTTGGTCTTTTGGCAGGAGGTGAATGAGTTTGGGCTTGGCCGTGTGGAGACTGACCACCTACTGTACCCTGGACCAGAGACTCGCCACCCACTTCCTTGGGGATATTAGAACCGCCCCCAGTACCGGTTTCAGAATCAGCGGGAACTCAGTTGTTAGGGACCTTGGTTTGGTGAATACCGGTTATCTTTTTCAGCTTGGAGGCAAGAGCTTTTGTAGCGTCGCTTTTAGACATTCTTTCGACTAGTCTTGGGTCGTAGAAAGGCAAACCTGAAGGAAGCAAATGAAAATAGTCAATACACAAAATAAAAATAGTACGAAATAATGAAAGGGAACAACTTACATTCAAGTTGGTACATTTTCTCGTGGTCCATGAAAGTATCCCGGGTCATTTGATACCCGATACACTCACAGAACCGGTGCATTTTATCGAAGGCAGCTCCATCGAATTCAAACGTCTCTTTCGCGGGAATATTTTTTACACGCTCAGCAAAGAGGGGCATAAACTCAAGGTCTACACCCTTTAGATAGATCCATTCCCGGTTCCAACCCTTCAGAGAAGATTGGTGGATGACCGGTTTGGCGGACCCGGACGAATAGCCACACTCATCACCCCGGAACCTGAACTCATAGAAGGGATTTTTGCTCGAATGGATAAGGGTGAAAATATTGTGGAACAACTTGAAGCTAGGAAAGAACCCACTCCGATTACAGGCAGCCAGGAACCATGATATCCATTTCACGACGTTGGGGGTTAATTGCATCAGTGGTATCTCGTATTCATACTTACAGAGGTGTTTGATAAAGATATGGCACTCCGGATTCCAACCAGATCGGAGATGCTCTAGCCAGAATCCTACATACCCATCTCCCGGTCTGTGGTAAATCCTCTCACCATGCCGGGGCCACCTCCATTCAATTTTAGGCCCAAGGTGGAACACGGACCGGATTGCATCGTCCATGTCGGACTTAGAGTATTCAGCATAGATCGGAGATAGGGGATAAGGGGCCTCACTCACCACAGTCCCAGAAAAGGTTGCATCTAAACGGGCTTTGTCATAGGGACCGAGCACCCCACACGGTTGCCTATGTTTATATTGGAAGCTAAGGTCTTTGTAAAAGAGAGCCTCTTCGACCTCGTATTTCCGAACAAAGAAGTACTTACTGTCTACCCAAAATCCATCGGGAGTCATACAGGCCTGCCCGGGACCCCGATCCTTAATGCAGAGCTGGGACAATACCGGTTTGCCACTCTTCTTCTTCCTGGCCATCAAGCACCACTCTAAATCTAATAGTGGAGAGGGTTGATTTACAGAACTAGTGCTACCGGTGCTACTTTCAGAGCTAATAACCAAAATATCCGAAGGAGGCTTCGATTTCCTTGCCCGGCTTTTGAAACGAACCATAAAACCTGAGGAAATTACCAAAGGTAAGTCTTTTTCCTTTAACCCTATTCCAAATTTATCTACACATTTTCGTTCTACAATATCTTATTACACCTAATCCGGGCAAGGATTTACTCTAACAAGTCAATTTAGTCCGGGTTAGCGTGATTCTCTCTATAGCCCTAAACACATTAGACGCCTAGTCCGGATCGGTCGAACCATCCCGCATCAAACAGAGAACCTAGTCCGGACTAAGCACATACATGAAACCTAAAAACATGATACAAAGGGCAAAAGCATCCTACCAAGATCTAAACACATACATACACACCCACATACAGGTACGAAAACCAAGAACGCAGAAAGTAACAAATAAAAAACCCCTTAACCCAGATCCAACAGGCACCCAAAAAACCTCAATTATGAAAGGGTGGGCAAGCAAAATCGAACAATCAAACAAAGGATACTGTAAACTCACGCTCAATAATAAGAAGCCAAGGAGTACATGGAGAACACAAAATCAAGGAGATGAACAGCCGCAAGTGAAAAAGGGGTGGGTCACAGATGCATGCAAAAGAAAGGAAAACAACAAAGACAAAGGAAAAGAGGAGAACACTTACAAATAAAAGCTTTCCAAGAGAACCAAACGGAGATCAAAGCGAGCAGAAAACGATGCCCAGGAGTGATGGATTCCGGTGAAGGGAGCACAAAATCTGATAAAGAGGAGAAAAGGGGGCTTCGCCTTTTTGGTTTGTAAGAATGGAAGTACAATTGCAACTCAAAAGGAGTTATATATAACTTCTGAAAGGAAACGGCAGAGTGGGCCACGCGGCACGTTTTAATAGGCTGGGGAATAATTAAAAAGGTGAAAAGACAACCGCCTTAATGACACACAGCTGTCGCACGTCTTTTTAGGAAAAATGGAGTGAGGTGATTTTGAAATGGATAGATAAAAAACCCCCAAATTCGCCTGAATTTCTGTGGTACACTCCAATCCGAACTGCCTTTTTCTTCAAACTACTTCAATCCGAATTGTCTCCACTTAAAAACAATTCGGATTAGGAGGCAACATTCAACCAAAAAATCTTTTCTACAAACTACTTCAATCCGAATTGTCTCCACTTAGAAACAATTCGGATTAGGAGGCAACATTTAACCAACAAATCTTTTCTACAAACTACTTCAATCTGAATTGTCTCCACTTAAAAACAATTCGGATTAGGAGGCAACATTCAACCAAAAAATCTTTTCTACAAACTACTTCAATCCGAATTGTCTCCACTTAGAAACAATTCGGATTAGGAGGCAACATTCAACCAAAAAATCTTTTCTACAAACTACTTCAATCCGAATTGTCTCCACTTAAAAACAATTCGGATTAGGAGGTAGCATCCAACCAAAAATTCTCTTTCACAAACGATCGACTAAGAAACCATTTCCACTGCTACTCCTGAACTCTCACTCCCCTATACGGAAAATCCGCATAAGGGAATGGGGGGCAAATGATAGGCCATAACCAATCCCGACTGGACTCGGCCCAAGGTACCATGAGTCCGGCCCACATGTAGTCCGGATTGAGCCCAAGCCAATCTAATGGGCAACCCAACCCCAGGGAGTGTAAGAGCACGGGAGACACGAGTCATGACTAGGGTCCTACATGACAGCGACAGATAAGGGAATCCTAGTATTGGCACAATCATGTCCCCATCAGACCACGTGCTGACACGCCCAGGACACACGCCGCCACAGATATTACCTGAACAGGTGGGAATTATCAGCAAAGGACAAGTGTCCCACCTACCTAGGATCCGACGCTCATGATTGCAGGTACCAACCCCTAAACCCTAATCCTTGGCCTATAAATAGACAAGGAGAAAAAGGTGAGGGGGTTACATTCTCTTTTACACACACACCCATATAGACACACCCTTCATAATTAGATACTCTAGTCCTTATCTTTACTCTCCAAAGCCGTCACTTATTCTCACGCCGGAGGCGCCGCGGGGCTCAAACCCCCCTCCGGTGTTGTTTTGCAGACGCCCAACCACCAGCTTCACCTCTTACCGGGCGTGGGAACGGCGGAGGAGGCACTAGATCGGGTCTTGGAGTTATCAGCCATTATATTTTGAAACTACATGAATTCTTATATGTACCAAACCTTCACGAATATAGCACCAAGCTATGTTTTTTTGGACTAGCTTTCCCCCTCCTATATCTCGGCTTTGATGTGGAATAGCTTGTGTGCATTTGGTGCACAGTTGTGACCAATGAGTCAACAACAGTAGAAAACTTCTGTATTAGTGTGCCTTAAATTTATATTATTTAGTCATTTATATTAGAGAAAAATGTTCCTACAGTTAACTTTAGGAGAATTTCCTAAAGTTAACCTTTAAAATCATGAGATTTAAAATATTTGTTACCTTTTATTTATATGGGGCCCCGCAGGGGCATTAATGATTTTAGGTGACGTGTCTTGATTTCATTGGTTAACTTTAGAAAATTCTCCTACAGATAACTATAGGATCATTAAGCCCTTTATATTATTAGTAGCCTAATAGGGATGAAATATTTCACAAAAAAAAAATAAAAAATGTATAATGTATAATCAATCTCTTTCGTTAACATTATAAAAGAAAATAACATTGTAAAAATGATGCTTTACAATTTAAAACTGAATGAAAATAAATTTATAATGATATTTCGGAATCATCTTCACATCGGGTGCGGCTGGATCATCAAAAAACAATTCAAAATATTATTATTGGCAACAGTAATGAAGAACTTATCTATCATGTTCATGGCCTTTAGAAACTCTCTTCCCATTAATGAGAAAAGTAAGGGAAAAGTAGTAGGGGAACGACTATATAGATTATACAGATGGGTCGAGATTAAGAAATCATACCACTGCTTCCTGTATCATCTAGTAACTCGACTTCAATTGTGAGCTACCCTCTTGAACTGTATAATTTGGTAATTCAATTGTTGCCTCCCTCTTTCACTAATCCAGTATCTTCTCTTGTAGTGCAAAGGTGGGGATGCAGGAGAGCAGACACTATCATTGTTCATCACCAAGGATGGGTATATTATGTCTCTCTTTTTTTCTTTTCCTTTGTTTATTTATTAAAAGATATTTTTGCTGTATGTTGCAAGACTTCTGATAGATATGTTTATATTGCTGCAGTGATGCAGCTTTGTGGACATGCTTTCGAGCTGAATGTGGGTGGAAAGGCAGTACACAAGTAACATTTTTTTTGTTCTTTTAAGGTGGGTTCATATTTATGCAACATGTTGTTCAGGGTAAATTTGCTTTGAGATTTACATTGGATTGCAGACTTTGCCAAACAAGTCAGGTAATGGAAAGATGTATAAAATCACCAAGCCTAAGGAAATTAGGCAAATAACAGAGCAGAGATTGGATTTACAACCTCTTTGCAGTGAGGTAGTTACTTTTGCAGTATTCCTTATACCTGTACTTGTATCAAAGTCCATTGTAGTTTGGTATCTTGGTATACATCATAGGTCATTATTTATTTCCATAACCTCATCTCACAAGCAATAGCAAAGCTAGCAAGAGGACTAGGAATCAAACTTTTCGAGTGCAAAACTTTAACTTGTATTGTATATTGGTGTATTTTATGGAATGGAAAAAGATAAACATTTTTGTCTTTACTTAATTCAGAATATGCCATTCTTTTTCATTTACTTATGACATAACAATGTGCATGGAGATTGAAGAATGACACAGTTTTTTGATGTTGATGCAGATACGTGCATATTTTTCCGAGAGAATGATATCGGAGGAGACATTAAAGAGAAACTTTGTCATGCAAAAAACATATGGTGATCAGGTGCATGATAAGAGAATTTCTAGGAATATGTATCTTCATATATATTTTGTTCTTTTTCATGGGATTCTGGCAGCTGCTTTAATTGCCTTACACTAATTCATTGCTTGTTTTCTAAGACAAGTTGGTGCTTAAAATTTAAATCGCGTAGTTTAAAATATGTTATGTATATATTTTGATGGCCAGAGGATCGTACCTTTTCTTTTTTTGTTTTAACATATACCATGTTCGTTGTATAGAAACCTTTTAACCATTAGGAAACAATCTTTTTTTAATCCTTGAGGTAAACTTTGTATGTTTCTTTTAGGATTTAGCAACAGGCCTGATCTGAGCATCACATAATAGAGGTTAGTGGACTATAGCTGAATAACTCTAATATCTGATTTTCTCTATATATTGTGTTTGCATATACATGTAAACAGCTAATTGATGTCACACTGATGCTGGATGCAGTGTGTAGCTGTCCGGTAGAGGTATGTGTCTAGGAGTTAGGTCTGGTTAGACCCTGACACTAGTCTAGTACATGAATACTAATCATAGAAAAGCCCATACGTATGATCCAAAAAAGTGCATACTCGAGATGTCTGGCATGATTATTGCAATTTGTTTAAGATTATCCATACATTATATGTTCCAAAGAAGATATAAGAATTGACCTTGCAATTAATTTTATGACTTATTTCAATAATGTGAATGAGAAAGGGTTAAGTCACTTAGTTACGTAAATATTACAGTTTGGATGCATAGACGAGAGTACAATCTGGCTTGTAGTCATTAAGACCAACTTTTTTTGAAATTGTGTTGACAGATTGCTATTGCTTTTACATATCGAAGAAATGGGAAGCTCATCAGCTGTAAATATAGAGACGTCAACAAAAAGTTCTGGCAGGTGCTTTATAAATTATACCATCTCTCTTTCGTAATTTGTTATAGATATAACAAAAGCTTTATGTGTGTGCCTGGTGGGTCGTTTTTCTCTCCACCCAGTGCTCTTTACTATGCGCAACCTAAGGTTGTAGTTGCAAGTTGCCATGTCAGTTTTGTATAGTTTTAGGGTAATTAATGTAAATGGTCTTTATCATTGCTTTTATAAAGGTTTTTACCTTACAGCCAAAGGATCACCAATAAAGTTCAAGGGCATTTGGTTTTCTTCTTTTGCTTGTTAAGTTACATAAGTTGAATTGTTAAAAGAAGTAAAGCTACTTTTATCACGAATCTTGCAATTATGAAGAGAGCAGTATTTCCTAAAACTAAATTAATTATCCAATTGAGAACGTTGCAGCTTACGTTCAATGGGAATAGTGAGACATAATATTTCATTCTCTTTTCCTTTTACAGTTTTATTTTAGATAAAGAAGATTTGAACTCCATGAGATAAACATTACTTTTATATTGAGTAAAGGCCTCTAGACATGCCTTCTCGCTCTTGGGAAAGCAATTCAGTTATAACATATGTTAGGCCGAATACACAAATAATAATCAACTTTGTATGAGAGATTAACAAGTAAAAGCGTTTATGCACTTAAAAAACTTCTTGTATTTCAAACCCTCTTCGTGATGTAAAATATCACAAAGAGCTGCTAGGTTACAATAATGATAATTCGTTATCGATACCCTTCTAGGGTTAACCTATCTGTATTTATATAACATACAGCTACGATACAATCTCTAATTGATATTCCTAATAATCAGCTATACAATGATATCAATTACAGATTGTCACACGTCTCCTATGTCAACTCGATCTCTTTGATAGCTATCCAATCTTCAAAGATATCGCTTCCATAATTAATCTTTAATCACTGTTGAACAGTAGACGCGCTTCCTCCAGACAGAGTTTAACAAACTCTGTCGAGCTTCCAACTGTCAGAGTTTACACAAACTCTGACTGCTTCCAGCTAAACTCTGATAACTCCCTGTAACACTTAAACACTGATCAAAACACATCAATTATATTTAACAATCTCCCCCAACTTGTTCATTATCAAAAATGTACAAGTTAATGACAATAATTGATGATGTCAAAACAAATGATAAATACAGTGTTTATACAGATTCAGAGTTTAAGCTTAAAAACTATAGAGAATAAGAAAATTCTTACAGAACTTTAATCTCTAATCATTTCAAGATCTGGCATAGTTCTGAGATAATCAATCAGCAATCTTCTTTCTGCATTTTCAAATTCAATCTTCATTGCTTCTTTGATTTCTCTGAGTTGAGGATCACTTTCATCTGTTTGGTAAATAGCAGCCCTAAGATCATAAATCTTGTTTCTTCTCATTTCATTACCCAGTCTGATAAATCTGTCTTTTTCTGCCTGAGTATTGAAGTCAAGTACTGTGATTCCCAAATCAGTTTTTAACTTTGCAGTACCTTTCTTCATTTCAATGAGATTGCCTTGGTAATCCCTGTACTTAGGAATGTATCTGCTGTTGTATTTCTGTCCTCTAATAGCCAGATTCTGAGTCATCTTCTGTCTTAGTACATTAGCAACAGATTGAGTCCTTCGACTATTCACCTTGAGAAGATATAGAACATACTCTAGTTCTTCCCAATATTTCAAGCCGATATCATCCTCACCAACTTTGAATACTGTCCCATCAGCCATGAAGTAAAGAAGAAAATCTTTGTCTAAACTCTTCTGATAAACCAACTGCACTGATTCCAGTCTATCCAGACTCTCTTGAGGTACACCACGACCTGGAACAGCCAGTGAAGAAGGATCTCTAGGACCAGTATATTGCCTTCTGTCTCTATGTGAGCCTAATCCAGCCTTATTATTTCCAATCTTACCAGATAAAGCTTTTCCATCAGAAATATTCATTGAGACTCCAGATAACACATCTGGATCATGAAGTGTTCCTTTACCAAAAACTGATTTCAACTGAGAAGATAGAGGTCTAAACACAACTTGTGTAGCAACAGAGGTTGTATCTTTCTTCTTTGAATCTTCTCCTTCCATAGCAATGCCTTTCAGCTTGAGTTTAGCTTCAGCTTCTGTTGATTTCTTAGATAAATGTGATCTTTGATCAGCATCAAAATTTTCCTTGATCACAATGCCTTTAAGAACAGGCCTAGGAGCTTTTTCTTTTTGTACCTTATCAGACTTTAAAGCTTTAAGATGTTCTTCTTGTAAACTCTTTTCCTCAGCTTCAATGTCTTCAATCGTTACTCCTTCCTCATTCTCTTCAATGAACAACTTAGCAGCCAACTCTTCATCAGTTTGTGGATTTGAAGATAACAGTAAACTCTTGGTCCTTGAAGTTCCTTGAGTATCAGTATTTCTCCCAACAGACTGTGATTTGAATGACTTACTAGTTCTCAGAGTTTGAACCTCCTCAGCCTTTTTCTTTCCTTTGTCTTTGTTACTTGCCCCTCCATCTCCAGCACTATCCCTCTGACAACTCTCTCCCCCTTTTTGACATCATCAGGCATAAGGATAGAAGTAATTAACTCCAGAGAGGTAGCAATAGAATCAATTTTAGCAGATAAATCAGACTGATTCTCTTCAACTTTACTCAGTCTGGCAAGGATATTGTCTTGAGCTTTAGAGAATTTTGTAGTCACTAGTTTTGAATGTGTTTCCATTTTCATCTCTCTAGCTACAACCTCATTTCGCAAAGAAGTGATTGCCAAATTAGTATCATCAAATCGTCTGTCCAGAGTTTTAACTTGAACTATAGTTGCTTTCAAGCAAGAAAGAATCTCTGGATTAGAGATAGTATCAGCACTTTGCTTAACAAACTTAGCTGCTCTTCTTGATGGAAAAATACAATCTTCTTTGTACCATTCAGCAGCATTTTTGGCAAATTGTGCTCTCTCAACTTCATGAGAAGTACAAGGTTGAGAAAAAGGTGTATGTTTATCATCAGTTTGTACTGGTGCACTCAGAGAAGTATCAGAGTTTGCACTACTGTCACCTTCAGCTTCAACACTTGTAGCTTTAACTGGTTCATCTTCAGCCATAGATTTAGCAATATCTTCTGTAGGCTTTTCAGGATTTTCTTCATGTTGCTCAGGCTCAGCAACAGGCATTGACTGAGAAGTTACTTTGGTTGCCTGATCAATGTCTTCACCTTCTTCAACATTGTGGTGAGCATCAGATATTATCTCAGTATGAGATGCCACAGCTTCAGAAGGAACAGATGTAAGTTGATCAACTACACCAATATTAGAGATAGGATCAGATAATGGCATAAATGAATCAGGAACAGCATTTATTGGAGAAACACCATCTCTTGCATCCTCTTCTGCAGGCATTTTATCCTCTGCAGGCATTACATCCTCTGCAGGTATTACATCCTCTGCAGGTATTGCATCTTTCTCAACCTCAACAGGAGGTGTTTGCTGTGAAACAACCTCTGGAGCTTCAATATCTTCATCCACAGAATCAGAGAATATCACTTTTCTTCGTTTTGCTAGAGGTACATTATCTGAATCCTCTTCACAAGGTGGTGACTTAGGCATGTTTGCTCGAGCTTTCAGTCTTTTCCCTTTTCTAGTGTAAACAGCCTCAGGAGATTTTCGTTTTGATTTCCTCTTTGTCTCTTCCGCCTGTCTTAGACTGGCATGTCGTTCAGCAAGTGCTTTCTTAACGCCTTGAGATTTAGACTTTGATTTTAATGAAGAATCAGAGTTTGAGTTTGAAGTGGGTGAAGATTGCTTTGCAGGCGATTCAGTGTTTGGTTCTGGTTGAGGTTCAGGGTGTGGTTCAGGTTGGTGTGGTTCTTGTTCAGGTTCACCTTGTTGTGGTGCATCGTGTTGTGGTTCCTGTTGGTCTTGTTGTGGTTCTTGTGGTTGATTTAGAAAATTTCGTAGAGCAAGAGGCATGATAAACTCAGGAAGATTTTCTTTGCCAACATCCTTGTTAGTCATATCAGAGAATATGCGCTTATTGACTCTAAAAGGATCAACTTTATCAGTTTCATCAATTACAAGACCAGGTACACATGCATTGAACAACATTTGACAGAAACGAGCATAGTAGACAGTGGTAGACTCTGACAATTTATCACCTAAGCTCATCAAAACATATCGACCAAAATCAAAATTAATACCATAGAGCAAAGAATACCCGATATGGAGACTATCCATTGGAATGGCATCCCAGTTTGTGACTTTCTTCTGGAATGTTCTTGTTATGCAATCAAAGAAGAAATTCCATTCCTTTCTGAGATTTGGTCGCTTTATACTGCCAAGCTTGTCAAGAGATTCCATGTAACCTATCTCCTGTAGCATGTCTCTCAGATAACTTTCATTAACCAGAGTATAAGAAGTATGTGTGTCAAAACCCATCGTATCTCGTACAGTCTGTGGAGTAATCACATGGTCTTGGTCTTCATAGGTGAAGATAATGGTAGGAGTTCCACTTTCTCCTCCATTCACATAAACTGAGTTCTGCCAGAATGAAGCAATTTGAGACGCAGAAAGAGTAGCAGGTCCAGTCAGAGCTTGTCCAATCTCTGAATCCCTCAAAAAATTCTGCATGAGATGAAACGATTCTGGAACGCGTTCATGATAGAGTGGAGCTTCATAGTTATTAGGAACAAACCGTAAGCCAAGAGCAGTGAATGCTTTAGATGCCATTGAATTAAGAATTTCCAAGAATTTCCAAAAGATATGAATGTAGAAAAGGTGTTTGCGTGAGTGCCCAAGAGAAAAATAAGAAAACTGTGAGAGTAAGAATAAAGCAAACTCGTTTGGACACAAAAGTGATTAAATTAATAAAAACTCAATCTCTTATGTAACAAACACTCAATCAGTTCCTTGATTAATGTGTAGTGGGACACGATAATAGGTAAGTGGGACACATTAAGGGCGAGTGGGTCATGTGCGCCTATTTTTAAAAAGAGTATATTAAAATTAAAACATTAAAATATTTGATTTTAACAAAAATCAAATAATACTCTTTTAAAAATATCTGGACCCAAGTAAAATCAGAATTTGAAACGTTTACCTGTTGCCTTTAATAACCAGAATACGAAGCGATTAAGGACTTCGTTCTTACCCATCTCTATTTAAGGCCTAGAGACTTGATCAGATTATTTCATTAAACCTTTAACCTTTCAGTCTCCCCTGTAAAATCACAAACCTTTCAAACCAAATACTCTTGAAAAACAATGGCTAACCTTACCATCAAAGAGAAAAACCTTCATCTTGTCGAAAATAGAGACATCTTCAGCTATACTCGTGAAGAGTTTGAAGCGTTTGAGTGGGAAAGGCAGCTTGAGACGCTGTGGCTGCAAATGGATGCTGGTCTGGAAGAGCTCGAGAGAGAGAAACCTGCAAGGGTGATCGACATCGATGCTGCCCTCCAAGCAACATTGGCATGGCTCTCCTCGAAGGCATCCTCATCCACCACCACCAACCATTGTTAATGAATATGTCAGCAAAAATAACCTTATCCCTTCAACTTCCACCCAAATAAAGTGGCAAAGATGGGATCTGGGAATTTTTGCTAACAATGGAGTGGTGTGGACGGACCTTTTACTTTCCTGTTGAATAGATTAGCAGATAGAGAGAACAAAAATATGTAATATTTGCTTGTAATCTCTTTCTTATTATCAATGAAAATTTTGTTTTTCTAATCATATTCATTGTGTTCTGCAACTGTTATTTGTGTTATATGAACTGTTCTTCAAGAAAATGCATCAAGAAGAGAATATGAAAACTAATTAAAGTAATCATATAAAGAACACATTCATGAACTATCCACTGATTAACAGTTGTCAAAAACCCTACTTACTCCAAGACTTTCAAATTGTCCAAGTGAAAATTTACCTTAGAGTGCAAATCACGAATCAACAGCGTTTGTCAATTCTCCAACTTTATCATCGAAACCCTTTCATAAATTGCACAGTTGTGAATATTTGTGTGTGTGAAGCAGAGTTTACTAAGTCAATTTTTAGAGCATCTAATTTTTCATAAAATCCATAAAGTAAATCAATAAACACTGGATGCACAAACTGTCATAGTAAACACTGACTGTATGATGAAAGCTAAACTCTGAAGTAATCGAACTTTATACAGTAATTTTTATTTTATACCCTCTTTATATACACATTTTTTTTTTTTTCATTCCCTTTTTTTTTTTCATTTTTTTTTAATTTTTCATTCCAGTAATCAGAGGTTGGAACCAGTCACCAAAAATTCAAAAATTTTAGCCCTTATCATTTTGATAAGTTCCTGGGTCATCCTAGTATTTAACTAGTCACCAAAAATCAGAGAATTTTAGCACATATTATATACCAATAGGTTCCTGGGTCATCCTAGTATCCAACATAATCTCAAAGGAGTATAACCTATATACACTTTCTTTGGGGTATTGCAGTAAACATTTTATTTTATCAGAGTATAACTAACAGAGTTTAGAGTTCATCAACATCAGTAGTTCTTCATGAAAGGTAATGCACACAGTATTTATAGACTCAGAGTTTAGGACAAAATAAACTAAGAGATGCTATAAATATGAGCCAATATCATGCTGTGTTAACTTTCTGCACAATCTAAGATTAGATCTCAATAACTCAGAAAGATTCATGATTAATTGCTGAGAATCATGCTTCATACATATTTCTTCATTGGTGTTTTCATTCAGACAAAAATCAACTCAAAGTTCACAGAGTTTATCAAACTTATTAACAGTGTATGACATACAGACATGCTGACAGAGTTTAACAGAGTATGCATAACAGAGTTTAATCAACAGAGTTCACTTAGTATTTAACCAATCAGGAAATATGATTAATACATCACATAAGTAAAGTTTGAATCTAACCAACATTTCTAGTCAGAACCAGAGATCATTCCTAGTTCATTAACCAGCCTTGTAAATGTAACTTCACTCAATGGTTTAGTGAAGATATCTGCAAGCTGTTGTTCTGTAGAGACAAAATGTAGTTCAATATTTCCTTCTTCCACATGTTCTCTGATGAAGTGGTACCTTATGCTGATGTGCTTGGTCATTGAATGCTGTACTGGATTACCTGTCATAGCAATAGCACTTTGGTTATCACAGTAAATAGGTATATTACTGTACCTCAATCCATAATCCAGGAATTGATTCTTCATCCATAAGATCTGTGCACAACAGCTACCAGCTGCAATATACTCTGCTTCAGCTGTAGATGTGGAGATTGATTTCTGTTTCTTGCTGTACCAGGAAACAAGTCTGTCACCAAGAAATTGACAGCTTCCACTAGTGCTCTTTCTGTCTACCTTACAGCCTGCAAAGTCTGCATCAGAATATCCAAGTAGCTTAAAATCTGATTCTCTGGGGTACCATAGACCTAATGATATGGTGCCCTTGAGATACTTGAAGATTCTTTTCACAGCTGTCAGATGTGGCTCTCTAGGATCTGCCTGAAACCTTGCACAAAGACAGGTTGCATACATGATGTCAGGCCTACTAGCTGTCAAGTATAGAAGAGATCCTATCATGCCCCTGAAGTTTGTCATATCCACTGAAACTCCTGTGTCTTTGTCCAGTTTAGTTGCTGTTGCCATGGGAGTTGATGCAGATGAACAGTCAAGCATACCAAATTTCTTGAGAAGATTTCTGGTGTATTTTTCTTGATTAATGAAAATTCCATCTTCTGTTTGTTTCACCTGTAGGCCTAGAAAGTAACTAAGCTCTCCCATCATGCTCATTTGATATCTGGACTGCATGAGCTTGGCAAACTTCTTACAGAGTTTATCATTAGTAGACCCAAAGATGATGTCATCAACATAAATTTGAACTAAAAGGAGGTCACTTCCTTGGTTGAAATAAAACAGAGTTTTGTCAATTGTACCTCTGTTGAATCCACTTTCTAGAAGAAACTGAGCAAGTGTCTCATACCATGCTCTTGGTGCCTGCTTAAGTCCATATAGTGCCTTATCTAGCCTGTAGACATAATCTGGATATTTGGGGTCCACAAATCCTGGTGGTTGTTCAACAAACACTTCTTCTTCAAGCTTTCCATTCAGAAAAGCACTTTTCACATCCATCTGGAACACTTTGAATTTCTTGTGAGAGGCATATGCTAGAAAAATTCTGATTGCCTCCAATCTTGCTACTGGAGCAAATGTTTCATCATAATCTATTCCTTCCTGCTGTGAATAACCTTTTGCTACCAGTCTAGCCTTGTTCCTCGTGATAACACCTTCACTGTCAGTCTTGTTTCTGAAAACCCATTTAGTACCAACAATAGATCTGTTCTTTGGCCTTGGTACAAGGGTCCAAACTTCATTTCTTTCAAATTCATTTAACTCTTCCTGCATTGCTGTTATCCAGTCTGCATCTTGAAGAGCTTCTTCCACTTTCTTTGGTTCATTTTTAGACAAGAATGCATGAAATAGACATTCACTTGCAGTAGCACTTCTTGTCTTTACTTTTGCATCTGGATCACCAATTATCAAATCAGGTGTATGTGATTTAGTCCATTTCCTAGCAGAAGGCAAATGACTTCTATCAGCATGTGATCCTCCCCCTTGATCCATGCTCTCCTGATTCTGTTGTGATCTATTTTCGTTTTCTGAGACTCCCCCTGAACTTGACTGTCCAGAGTCAGAATTTGAATTTTCAGAGTTTGAAGCATCAGAGTTTGATCCAGATTTTTCAGTTGACTCAGTATCAGTGTTTGAGTCTTCATCTTGATCATGCTCCCCCTCAACTGGTTCTCCTCTTTGTTGTGACTGAGAAGTTTCTCCAGAATTTACCAGTAGAGGTTCAGAGTTTGTTTCAACAGAGTCTGTCAGAATTGTTTCATCAGAGTTTCCTTCATCAGAGTTTAAAACTTCATTTTCAAAGTTCAGTTGATCATATTCGTCTTTGTCTTCAAGTCCAGTTATCTTCTTATCATCAAAAGAAACATGTATAGATTCCATGATCACTTTAGTTCTCAGATTGTAAACTCTGAATGCCTTTGTTGACAGTGGATAGCCAACAAAAATTCCTTCATCTGCCTTTAACTCAAACTTGGTCAACTGTTCTGGATGAGTCTTCAAAACGAAACATTTGCACCCGAAAATATGAAAGTATTTCAGGTTAGGCTTCTTTTTCTTCACCATCTCATATGGTGTCTTTCCATGCTTATTGATCAGTGTTGCATTTTGAGTAAAACAAGCAGTTTGAACAGCTTCTGCCCAGAAATAAGTTGGCAATTTTGCTTCATCAAGCATAGTTCTGGCAGCTTCAATTAATGTTCTATTTTTCCTCTCAACTACACCATTTTGTTGTGGTGTACCAGGTGCTGAAAATTCTTGTTTCACTCCATTGTCCTTGCAGAATTCTTCCATTGTTGCATTTCTGAACTCAGTTCCATTATCACTTCTAATGATTCTAACTTTGTTGCTTGATCCTTTGTCCAGAAGCTTCACATGCTCCATCAGAGTCAATGCAGTTTCATCCTTCTTTGCTAGAAAATACACCCAGGTGAATCTAGTGTATTCATCAACAATGACTAAAGCATATTTCTTCCTTGCAATAGACATAACATTTACTGGACCAAATAGATCAACATGCAGAAGATGATGGGGATCAGTGATAGAAGATTCTGTTTTGCTCTTGAAAGATGACTTCCTTTGTTTAGCTTTCTGACATGAGTCACATAGGCCATCAACATTTAACAGGGTCTTTGGGAGTCCTCTTACAAGATCCTTTCTGATCAGTTCATTGATGTTGTTCAAGTTCAAATGTGAGAGTTTCTTGTGCCACTTCCAACTCTCTTCACTAGACATTCTTGTAGACAGGCAAACAGCTTTTCCAACAGAGTCTATCAAAAGCTTGATTTCATAAATGTTGTTTTGCCTGTGACCAACTAGAACAACCTTTCCTGTAGATTTGCTGATAACTTCACAATATTCAGGTTGGAAATCTACATGATATCCCTTGTCACAGATTTGACTCACAGATAGCAAGTCATGCTTGAGTCCTGGGACATGAGCTACATTGTTGATGATGACATTTCCAAGATTGATATTGCCATATCCCAATGTTCTTCCTATATTGCCATCACCATAGGAAACTTTTGGGCCAGCCTTCTCCTCATATTCTGATAGCAGGGCTTTATTTCCAGTCATGTGTCCTGAACATCCACTGTCCACGACTAGGGTTGCCTCCCTGTTACCCTGCAATCACAAACAATTACTGAGGATTAGTTTTAAGGATCCAGACTTGCTTGGATCCTTTGGCATTCTTAACTTTGTTAGCTTTTGCAGCGGAATTAACATTATCAGAGTTTGAGCTAACAGTATCAGTGTTTGCACTTGCAGTATCAACTTTAACCCATTTTAGATTGGGTTTCAGTTCATAGTAATTATGATAGATAGCATGATATTTTCTGCAAGTATAGATGGAATGCCAAGTGCTTCCACAGTGTGTGCATAGAGTCTGTGGCTTAGTTCTAGCAAAATCCTTCTTTACCTCAGACTTTGTAGGTAAAGAATTTATATTTTTATTTTTCTTGCAGAAATTTGCAAGATGCTTAGTACTACCACAGTTATGACATGTCTTTCTTGGAGCATAACTAGCAAGCATTGGTTTATTTCCTGAAGTGATGCCTACTTTTCCATTTCTGTTCTTGTTTGACACTTTCTTTTTCTCAACAGATTTTAACTCCTTCAGTTTATGTTTGAGTTGTTTATCTGTCATTGAACCAATATTAACCTGATTAACACTAGTTTTTACTGGTTTTCTTTTGACAGCTTCTTTTTCATTCTCAGACAAAAATTTACTGGTTCCATGAACAAATTTAGTTCTGACTTTAACTTGATTTTGAAATCTAAGTTCATCTTCCTCATTATAACCTAGACCAACAGTGTCTGTTTGAAAAATCTGTTGAGTGTCCTTTCCAGAATTAGTCCAAGTCCTAATTTTCTTATTTGCTTCCTCCAACTCAGATTCTAGTTGTTTATATTTCTGAAGCAAAATCTGTTCTTTGCAAACAGCATCATCTCTCTCTTTCTGAACTTGTTGCATGTTTTCAAGTTTCTCTTCAACAAGTTTATTTCTCTCTTTAAGTTCAGAATTTTCAGCTTTTATCCTCTCATTTTCTAAAGTCTGATCCCTATAACTTATATGCAATGACTTAAGAAAAATTCTTAATTGAGCAATGTCATCAATATTATAAGCATAGGTAGTTGGAGGTACCTGATTTTCAGAGGATTCTGATTCAGTAGTAGCCATGAGAGCATAGTTCACTTCTTCATCAGAATCTGAAGTATCTGCCCAATCTCTGCCTTTAGTGTAGAGTACCTTTCCAGTTTTACCCTTCTTGCACTCAGGAGCATAGTGACCCATCTCCTTACACTTGTAGCATTGAATTTCAGACTTATCCTTCTTCCCTTTAGAATCTCTCTTATCAGACTTCCTGTAGCTTTTCCTGTCTTCATTTGAATCCCTAGAAAACCTTTTTCCTTTCTTGAAATTCTTGAAGCCCATTTTCTTGAAAGTTTTCACCATCAGCACAGCCATTTTTCTCATTTCTTCTTCATCATCCTCAGAGTCAGATGATTCAGAAGAGTTTGAATCATAATCAGAGTTTGGTGAATCACTTTCTGAGTGTATGACCAAAGCTTTTCCCTTCATTTTCCTTCTTGTTGCCTCTTTCTTCTGAGGCTTCTCTTCAACATTAAGAGCAAAAGACTTTCCTTTTCTACTTGATCTCCTGTTTCTCTGCTCCATTTCCAATTCATAAGTTTTGAGCAGTCCATAAATTTCATCAATCTCTGTTTCAGCAAGATCATAGTTGTCTCTAATAGTGGTTGTTTTCACATCCCACTTTTCAGGTAGAGAAAGAAGAAACTTGAGATTCGAGTCTTCTAGATCATATTCTTTGTTGACCAATGACAGATCATTAATCAGTTTACAGAATCTATCAAATGTTTCTGTCATGGTCTCTTCAGGTTTAGCCTCAAAATGCTCATACTCTTGTGTGAGTATGTTTCTCCTATTCTTCTTAATAGCTGCAGTTCCTTGACACCTGACTTCAAGTGCATCCCATATCTCTTTTGCAGTGGTGCAGTTAATGACTTTGTTAGACATGACATTGTCTAAGGCACTATGAAGTAAATGCCTAACTTTTGCATCCTTAGCAATTGATGATAGATCTTCAGGAGTCATGTCCTTCTTTTCCTTTGGAACCATTTTTGCTGCTTCACCAGCAACTGCAACAGATAGCTTTGTAGGATTGTGAGGGCCTTCATAAATCCTGTCAAGATATTCTGGATCTGTAGCCTCCAGAAACATAGTCATCTTGACCTTCCACATAGCATACTCTAATGGCCTCAGAATAGGAACCCTGATTGGTTCATAACGACTCACAGTAGTAGGAGCCTTTTCAGAAACAGTAGGTGTTGGTGGAGGAATTTCTGACATGATTATTGTTGTGTTTGGATCTTAACCTGTAATAAAGTAACAGATTGGCTCTGATACCACTTGTTAGGCCGAATACACAAATAATAATCAACTTTGTATGAGAGATTAACAAGTAAAAGCGTTTATGCACTTAAAAAACTTCTTGTATTTCAAACCCTCTTCGTGATGTAAAATATCACAAAGAGCTGCTAGGTTACAATAATGATAATTCGTTATCGATACCCTTCTAGGGTTAACCTATCTGTATTTATATAACATACAGCTACGATACAATCTCTAATTGATATTCCTAATAATCAGCTATACAATGATATCAATTACAGATTGTCACACGTCTCCTATGTCAACTCGATCTCTTTGATAGCTATCCAATCTTCAAAGATATCGCTTCCATAATTAATCTTTAATCACTGTTGAACAGTAGACGCGCTTCCTCCAGACAGAGTTTAACAAACTCTGTCGAGCTTCCAACTGTCAGAGTTTACACAAACTCTGACTGCTTCCAGCTAAACTCTGATAACTCCCTGTAACACTTAAACACTGATCAAAACACATCAATTATATTTAACAACATATAACTTATAACACAGTATACATTATAGAAAAATAGATTTTTAGTTGTCAATTTGAAGATGTGGGCATACTGGGTACTTTCTATCTATTTAGGTAATGTTTCTTCTTAGAAGTAAATTGATGCTAATGGTTTGAAATACAATAACTGTTTTTTTTTGTTTGAATGCAGGAGAGTAATACCGAAAAGATATTCTATGGAGTGGATGATATAAAAGGAGCAAGTGAAATCATCATTGTAATATATTCTTTTAGGAACTTTTTAATGTATCAGTCTCAGAAACATTAGCTTTTAACATTCTACATTGTGGATTAAACCTTTGTCTCTATTATAAGGTTGAAGGTGAAATGGACAAGCTTGCATTGGAAGAAGCCGGCTTCCGAAATTGTGTGAGTGTCCCTGATGGCGCCCCTCCATCAGTTTCCAAAAACAGTTTGCCGTCTAAAGAGGAGGTCTCTGTCAGCCTAGAACTCTGTAAATACTGTTATGCAATTGATTAAGTTTTCAGTATGTGCTCCAGAATTCTGCATCAATTAAATTATGAGATGAAACGACTCCCCTGTCCAGTTTCTGCTATTCGTGTTGTAATTTGAAGTAACATGTCATATTTTAACATATTTTGTGTCTTGTTTTGTATATTGCACACTTATCTATTTTAAACTTGTAATCATAAAGTGCTGCATCGAAAACCTTTGTTTGACCTTGTAATCATAAATTCCTAATGCTTTTGCTATGCATTTTGTAAAGCTAGGACTTGAAGTATCAATATTTATGGAATTGCAGAGAGTATCTTGAAAAGGTAAGTTAGGAAGGGGTCTACGTTTTACTTTGCTTCACTTTGCTTCAGTCGCTACTAAAAATCACCAATTGTCTGATACTTTACTAGGCATCTCGGATAATACTTGCTACTGATGGAGATCAGCCTGGTCTAGCGTTAGCAGAAGAGCTTGCACGTCGTCTTGGAAGGGAAAGGTATGCATTTTGTGCTCTGGCCATGCTTCTTAATCTTTGTTAACATTTTGCTATAAATCTTCGTGCATTTTTCTCCTATCGAGCATATTGTCTTTGATATACCTCTAACATATGTATGTTAAACAGATGCTGGAAAGTTAAATGGCCAAAGAAAGATGAAAATGGTCATTTCAAAGATGCAAATGAGGTTTGATATCAATATGGACTCGTTTCGTTTCTATCTTTCTTGTGTACCACTTGGTCTTTAATGAAATAAGAATATTCAATTTAGTGAACTGACGTCTGAACTGATAAGTAGCATAATGGGCTACAGTTGTGTACAAATAAAGTAAGACATTTAAGAAGTCCTGTAAAATTTCAACAAGGAAATATAAAATAAATATCATGGCCAAAGCCTAAGATGACTGATGTGGCGTAGGGATTCACCTCCTGGAATTACTTCACTGATTGTTAGATTCCTATTTCACATTTATTTAAAATAAAGTTTCTTGCAGAAAAGATAGGGATTTGTTTTCTAGTTGTGTACAATTTAGGTTAAGTAACTTTATTATTTTTTGAGATTGGTTTCGCAAACTTGTCTGTGTCTCATAGGTGCTCATGTTTATGGGACCTGAGGTACTAAGGGGAGCCATTGAGAATGCTGAGGTATATCCTATTAAAGGATTATTTAGTTTTGCAGATTTCTTTGATGAGATCAATGCATACTATTATCAAACCCTCAGTTATCAGCTTGGTGTTTCAACTGGATGGAGGGGTCTTGACCAATATTACAATGTAAGTACGATTTTGTTCCTCAAGCTGCATATAATTATGATATGATCTAGTAGTTGATTAACTAATAACATAGAAGGGATTAGAAAGTTATCAATATCTTTTAGATCCCACATCCATGTAATAGGGTCTTTATTAAAAAGTCGATCATTTGACTTTATTACTGGCAGAAAATATTCAGATTATATAACTAGAAGCCAAAAGTTGAAATGTCCGTCATTACTTTGGATTATTATTTTTTCAATGGAGAGGCCAATCTTTTTGGTTTTGTGACATTGTACTTAAGTATCTGTGACTCTGCATGTATTTATATCAGGTCGTTCCTGGAGAGTTAACTATAGTTACTGGAGTTCCCAATTCGGGTAAGAGTGAGTGGATTGATGCTCTTCTATGCAATCTCTGTGAGAATGTTGGTTGGAAATTTGCACTGTGCTCTATGGAGAATAAGGTACCCTAGGTGACCTATGCTATATTGGATATGCAACAAATTTGATTTGTGCTAATCTGATACCATGCATGCTTTTTCTTATATTTAGGTTCGGGAGCATGCAAGGAAACTCCTAGAAAAACATGTGAAGAAGCCTTTCTTTGATGCAAGGTAGGTACTCTACCATAACCTCAAAACAAAAGAACTGTAATTTTGCAAGTATCACTGTACTCAGGCATAAAAACAGTTGCGGTTATTCTAGGCCATATGATTTTATAGTTACGCCTGGTGTGATTAGAAGCAAGGTTGTCTATTACCGGAATTCAGTTGGTCTGACGCATCTGCATTCACAATTATACATCTATCTTCTCTTTTATTACTGGGTGGTTATCTGAGCTGAAGGTGCTTCTGTTATATATCGACTTGTTTACCCATTTTTCTTTATAGTATTTTGACAACTCCCTATTAGGTGGTGGGCATGCTTCGCATCTGCAAGCTTTACTTTTGCTTCTGTTTTCCTCCCCTCTGTTGGAATTGGCTAATAGTTCATTTTAGTTCTATATTCCTTGCCACGTCTTTCCCGTTGTCTTTTTTTTTTTTTTTTTTATGTAGAAGAAGACTGGGTACTTTGTTCAGTCCTAGCCCCTAGGTCCTGTCAGTCCTGTCTCAGACAAGTTCAGTTGCAGAAGCTGTGAAAATGAACATCTTCCTGTTTATGCTGTTTTTGTAGAAGCAGCACACACTCTTACATAGTCATATTTATCTTTCATGTTCAGTGGCTTGGCACTGACGATGTTCTTCTAAATATTACAAATCATATAAAAATATCAAATTTGGCTGTTTGACTTGTATCTATACTCTGTCAGTAACAGGCTTAAAAAAGAAAAAAAAAGGAAAAAACTCTTTCAGTAACACACATTTGGAGATCGAAAGGTAATTCTGTACATACACATGCTAAAATGACTTACTGCAGGTATGGGGAATCTGCTGAAAGAATGAGTGCCGAGGAGTTTGAGCAAGGAAAGCAGTGGTTAAGTGATACTTTTTCTCTCATCCGGTTAGTTCAAAGTTTGAAGGGCAGCTCTTTAACCTAAGTAGCGACTCTCATCCATTTTTTTATATTGCTATCTTAGCTTCATAGATATTATTCTTTAACTATTATTATCTGTTTATTGCTTTGTTTTTCCTGATGTCGTTTAATTTATCAATAAGTGCTCATTCTGGCAATCACCCAGTTTGGGAAATAAGCTGCCATTGCATTAAGGTTCTTATGTTACTGTTTACTGCCCTAAATGACCTACATTTAGCTCAATTAGCTTCCAAATCAGTATAGATTCCTTTTTTTTTTCTTTGGGTCCAGTTTTTTTGAATATCAGTGTACACTGCCATTACGTATTGAATAGAAGTTTGTATCCCCGTTGCAGCTTACGTTTATGATAAAAATTGGTCATGAAACAGGTGTGATAATGAATGTCTTCCAAACATAGACTGGGTTCTTGACCTTGCAAAAGCAGCAGTTCTACGTCATGGGGTGAATGGACTTGTCATTGATCCATACAACGAGCTTGATCACCAAAGGCCTGCAAACACGTCAGTCACTTTTGCCAATCTCCATTTCCGTGTTTTTTAATTATTTCCTTTTGGTAGCCTTTGTGTGTCTGACTAGTTCATATTGTCGCTGCTTTTTTTGGGGCATGTTTGGGAACTTTCTATGTATGATCCTTGGGACGTTCTTTTTAAATCCACGCTGTTGTGTTATTTAATTAAAACCATTCTTTTCATACGCTGAAGACTGCTTAAAAAGGCTCTATAATTTTATTAGATGTACTTTGCCAGTCTTAAGTGTTTTGCCTATCAGGATTTGTATAATTACATGAAGGAATTCATTTTGTTTTTTGGGGGAGGGCATGTATCTGCAAACGTTGTAGGTGCAAGTCTTTATAGTCCTATTAAAGTTGGTCTGTTTGAAAGTTTTACCTTGATGTTTTTGTTCTTCCTACTGTAAAACCACAAGTGTGTTTATGTTGGTTGCTTGTCTTTTTCCAGTCGGTCTTTTGTAATCTTTTTTTTTTTTTTTGTAACAGGACCGAGACAGAATACGTGAGTCAGATGCTTACCAAGGTCAAGCGATTTGCTCAACATCATTCCTGTCATGTTTGGTTTGTAGCACATCCAAGACAGGTTGATAACTGCAAACCTCTATTTTGCCCATGTTTTTGTTAATACTCTAAACTTGTGACATATTTGGCAGTTGCATAATTGGGTTGGGGCACCCCCAAATTTGTATGACATCAGTGGAAGTGCACACTTTATAAACAAATGTGATAATGGGATTGTCATTCATCGCAACAGGGATCCAGCAGCTGGCCCTCTTGATACAGTTCAGGTTGTGGTCTCTCTGCGATTTGGTACTTGTGTTTGGTGTATCCAACATCCAGAATCACTCATTTGACTGATTATTTCAGGTATGTGTGCGAAAGGTACGGAATAAAGTTGCTGGGACAATCGGTGAAGCTTTCTTGTCATATAATAGGTATGTATACTTTTCTTTGCAGTGTTTCTTGGAGAAATGATATTTTTCTATTGCCATTAGATGACTGTTTGTGTTGAAATTTGCTAAGTTGCCAAGATTGGCTACTATGTCTATGTTTGCTTGGTTTAAGTTGGAAAGCCTGGATTGATTCTAGGGGAGTGTTTGCCAGTTATGCTCTCTAACTTGAGTTGGGAATGTGGTTCAGATTTTTTTGCAGTTCTCCATGTACCTCTATATGTTTGTTTTGCATGCAGTATAATTTTTACTCCATTCCAAAATCAAATTACATCATCATTTAAGATTACTATTGTGGATCAAACAGAAAATCATACATACTCTTTTATTAAGAGTAGCACTGGTTGTCATGAAGTCTATATATAGTTTCTATCTTGCATGCTGGTCCCACCTTGGGAGAGGATCATGTGGAAATACAGTAAACACATGTGGTATTGTGGACAGTGGATACGCCATCTTTCAGGTACAAATAGGCAAGCTATTATTACCATGTTAAGCAAAATGACAAATGTTCTCATGGCATGTTCATAACGGGTCAAGATTAAATTGCCTGTTATATGGAGGTCAAATGATTCTAATTCATAAAGATGGTATATCCTCTATGTATGCTTATTTGATACGAATATAGGGTTTTTGCTGCTATACACGAAACCATGTGATTTTGTCATAAATCTTAAGTATTTATTTATAGTTTCTTTGCACCATTTATTACTCCCTCCCGCACACTACCATGAAAAGGAATTGCCTCATCTGAACTCAGTATATTTTTCAGGGTAACTGGTGAATATGTTGATACTGATAATATATGACCTGGCACACAGAAGGAACTAAGAAACATATGCGGTACTAGAAAAGCGGTTCATGTTTCTCTAACTCTGGCACTGCAAGGTTGACACATTGCTTCTTTTTTAAGAGGAGGCCTGTTTACTATGTACTGATCGTGGCAGTTGCTGGGAACAAAACCAAGGAAAGATAAGAATCATTAATCAGCGGTATATAGTCAGCAAATATTCAGTAAAGACTTAGCTCAGTAGGAGTGCGGGGAGCATCACAACATTTGATCTTTCTTTAGTTCCATTAGTATTTATTATTATTAACAGAATCAACCTATCCAATTTTTGACGGGGTTTTACTAATAATACTACCCCTTGTTTTCTATGAGCCTATAGTAGTAATATAGATACAAAAGTCAAGTCCTTGAGAGTATTGCACAGGCAGCAAGCTGCAATCTACGAGGCTTGAACAATGTTTTCCCATAGAGGCCCTACTGCTGGTCTTTTTCGTGATTGCAGAATTTTGGCGCAAATGCATCCGGCTTCACATTTATATAGAGGCATAATTTGTGTGCAGGCAAGGCACTATTCCTAATGGCCGTAATCAGTCAAAAGTGCCCTGCCACCAAGTTGTTAATGTCTCTTGTAGAAAAGCATCCACAGGAAACCAAAGTAAGTGTACAAGTTGCACACACATTAGTTTAATAAAAAGGTTGATATTAAATGTATAATTTTGTTTTGAGTGACTGAAATGTTGTGTTTGGCCTGATCTTCCTTTTGTTCCAGCTGCATAATGCTATAGTTTCTGCCTGTCTTTTGCTTATGAGTGCAAAACAAGGCTGTGTTTAATAATGATATGGGGAATAAATATGAAAAATTTACTAGGGGTGGTGGCCTTGACAAACATGCAAAACTTTCACATGGTTAGGCCTCTCTTTTTCACAAAAACACACACATGACAACCGGCTTAAAGCCCCTACTTCATTGTTTCTGCAAGTAAAGCAACGGTTGGTAGGCTCCTACCAACTTCGTTTAGTTTGACCACTTCTATTATTCATTTTCTCGATTTCCATTACTTTACCTTGAAGATTCTATCCAGCATAACATGTAGACTACGAAGCTTTTTTTTGGAAAGTTTTGTTTTAAGACTCCCTTCCTCCAGCAAGGATGTCTATGCATATTTTTCGTTAGTTCACGACTTCGAACTCCTGGGAACGGTCTTTCTTAATGCATCTTACTTAAGTGTACTTTGTTCGATATATCCGTTAAATTTTCAAAATAGTTACTCCCTCTATCCCTTTTTAGTTAGTACATTTGCAAAAAACACACATATTAAGAAAACTTTAATTATGTAATTTGTTTTCATATTTGTCCTTAATATTTACATTAAATGATGATTTATGGGTATGTATATTAAATGTAAAGTCAAATATTGATATTAGAAATAAAGGGGTATATATGGGAAAATTGGTAAAAAAATATATTGGAACAAGGAATGTGACAACTGTTTAGGGACAATTTTTTTTGATAAATGTACCAACTAAAAAGGGACGGAGGGAGTAACATGTAATAGTAAAAAATTCTGTATTGATACATTTCATGTTGTTTTTCTTTGTTTTTTTGTCCGAGAACAAGAAAAGAATATTTGTTTTTTTTTTTTCGTCTAAGAACAAGAAAAGAACATTATTAAAAAAAAAAGAAAAAGAAAAGAAGATATGCCCATTACAAAAGAAGTTCCAACTTCCTCTTAAAAACGCAAGAAAAAAAAAATGCCAACGGTTGACAGATTAACCTTTGCAGCTAAGACCCAAATCATTTGCCTACTTACAAACCTGTATGCAAAATTTCTATATCTTGCCAAACAAAGTCTAAAACATTGGTGACGTTTTAGACTTTGTTTGGCAAGATGCAACTCATATCTGTCTAATGTTCATAATATTCCTTCTTATGCAACAGCAATGCAAATCCCATCAATTATGAGAAACTTGACAAATCAAATCCACTAATTTAACCCATTTGTCAATAAAAACGAGGTCATGATTAAGATACTTCGTCTACATGCATAAAATATAGGGTATCCCATCCACATAATCACACATAAACGCAGGCTATATCATTATAGCCTGCTACATATTTTACGTAGCTAATAAATGTGATAAAATAAAAATTTTAAGTAGGATAAAGATAAGCGTGCATATGTATTTGCCAACTAATCAAAACGGCCACAACAGTCTAATCGACATCAAACAAGACAGTCCACGTCATCTTCCACAAAATACACGCCAGGTGGCACTAATTTATACTAGGATTAATCACTAAGCTGGTCCTGCTTAATTAAGAAGAATACTAGGCATGATTTGTGGAGATTTGTCAATAAGATTTACAGCTCTGACACCAATAATACAGTAGGTGTGCATTGCATTATTACAAAAAGTTGGTGATGAATTAAGAGGAGACCATATGATTAGGGGGGACACAGAATATTTGTAAACTTTTATGCCTTCATTATCTTTACAATACTTTTTTTTTTTTGAGAGCATCTTTACAATACTTATTACTCTAGGAGATACGGCTATTTATTTTTTTGTTTACATCGTGCACTCATGTACTTCGTTACAAGTGCTTAAATTAAATCAGAATAAAGGAATACATGCATTGCCAAAATCTGTACTAGGTCACACAAATTAGTACCATAATTCTTTTTGTAAACACGAATCTTTCTATAAATTAACGACAAGAACGATATAAATTATATATTTACATATTTGTGATCTATTGTACCCAAAATTTTAATATTTATCACTATAACATGATAGCATCTCATCGAATTTTCTAAAACTCGAATATGTTGTACATAATAAATCATATTGAACTTATTAAAAAAATAAAATCATATTGAACTTGTATGCACAAATATCATCTAGACACATACACATTCGATTTATGCAAAGATGCATTTCCGCAATTTTATGAGACAAAATTTTGCGTTAATTTAAGTTGAATTTTGATTTCCTTTTGTTATTTTAATCAATGTTGATTTGAAAACTGTAGTCTACATATGAATGATTTAATAACTGACCTAAAATTAAATCGCAGTTCTCGAAAATATTGAAAAGAAAAATATAAAACAAAAGGATATATATAAGTTTTATTCAAATAAAAAAAGAAAAAGGATTCTGAGATTAATCTCAGGAAACTTTTCCTGAGATTCCCTTTAAAATTTATTGGATCTGCAGGGCTAATTAATTAAATTTTAAACAAATCTTGAATTTACAAAAATGCTCATCCATATTTACATATAAAATTATACTATTTTAGGAAACTTATTTGATAAAAAAACATATAAATTACATGGACAGATGAAGGCAAATTCTGATAGGGATCGGTAATCTTCATTGCTAGAACAAAGAAATTAAGACAGCTACTAAATCGTGACAGCAAGATGAGATTAGGAGTCCCTTTCCCTCATTAAATCAAATATTTAATGATGATCCTATAATAAAATGAGAAATACTTCCATGTTACAATTTCACCCTAAATATATGCCCTCAATCAATTAAAGAGTAATTAACCAACGTAATATTCTGATTTTCTAAATTCAGCCTTCTGACGTAATAATAATGTAACTAAACTTAATATTCTACTTCTCTCATAAATAACCAAAACTAAAGAATTTAAAATCGTAAGCGAAAAATCGTTATATTTTTATTTAATAATTAAGCACATCACACATCAATCTTATTTTTGACGAATTTTAAATTATCAACATTTCATAAAAAGAGCAAAAAAAAAAAATCGAGATTAAACTAATTTGGCAATTCATACCCTCTTCCGATAAATATTTGAAAAGTAGTCAGAAAACAAATTCGATTCTTGATAATAATAAAAAACGGAAAATGCTAGGTTTCCGAATTGAATCTCAAATATTTTTTTTCCAAATTATATGTATTGCCTATAACTTTAACGGATCCGCCAAAGTCATATCAATCTCACCAATTAAAACTGCCAACTCATTCATGTCACATCATTAAAAATTATTTTTCGGGAACCAATTTGGAATAGCTAGCACTACTCGTAAAAAACATATCAATTATTACCTTAACCCCAATTGTTTCAGAATTTTGTTCAATTACAAATGAAGGATTATCTTTTTTTAAAAACCAATACTGTATCAATTTCGTTTTGACAAAGTGAATTTAATATTTAAATATTTTTTAAAAAAGAGAAGGTGGGGCCCACCAGAGCCAACTGGAGTCCAGTTAAGGCACAGCTACCGAGGGAGAGGAGAGGGAGAGAGAATCCTAACGGCTCCTCATGTGCGGTGGCATCCAGATAGATGACCGTTGTTGTTTACTTGTCTATGTACTGTCTTTCCCCTATTACGTTACATACAAACCCAAACCCAATTTAACTACTTATATAAATAACATCCCATATTCTTTATTACCTTACATTCATTCATTCTTCCTCTAAAACTAAAACCCTCTAAACCCTAATCTCTTTCTTCAAGCTTCTCCCTCGTCAAATCTTGCTTAAGGTCAGCTGGGTTTTCTTTATTTTTCCACTTCATTCATACATCTTGTTCAATATCTTGTTTTTGTATTTGTTCTTGTTGTGTTTTATTTTATTGTAAAAATAAATAAATCTTGAATTTGCCTAGTATAATATCTTTTCTTTCCGTGCTAAATTAGTTATTAGTATAGTGTTTTAGTTACTGATTTATATCTTGTTCATATAGTTGTGTTATTTATAGATTTTTGTTTGATCTTATGCTGGAAAAGTAGAAGCTTTGATATGCCTAGTATTGATCTTGAGTTAATTTATGTATGTGTGTGTTGACAAATTTTGTTCTTAATAGATATTTGTTGGGTTTAATTATTATGGTGAAAAAGTATAATCTTTAATTTGCCTGGTATATTGTTTCTTTTCCAATCTTGCATCTTGTGTTAATATTATAGAGTATATTTTTATTTTTTTTGATTTGTTCTTGTAGATATATGTTGTGTTTAATTATTATAGTGAAAAAATTGGAATCTTTGATTTGCCTGGTATTGTAGAGACATATATATTTTTGAATTTTGTTTGTGCATCTTCTTACAGATTTTTATTGTGTTTGATTTTTGTAGTTTATTTGAATATATACATCATGACTGTTGAGGTAATTAAAGCTGAAGCTACAGTTTCTCATCAAGAAGAGAAGGTGAAAGTTGTGGAGGAGGTGGTAGTTGATGTTGATGAATCGAAAAAAGATGTCGAGGTAAAGCCTGAGGCTGTTGAGAAAACCCCTTCATTCAAAGAAGAGAGTAACTTTGTCTCTGATTTGAAAGATCATGAGAAGAAGGCTTTGACTGATTTGAAGGCCAAGCTTGAGGAAGCGATTCTGGGAAACAGATTGTTTAAGAAGGAGGAGCCTAAGGTTGTGGAGGAGAAGGTGGAAGTTGTGGAGGAGAAGGTGGAAGAAGTTGTGGAGGAGAAGGTGGAAGAAGTTGTGGAGGAGAAGGTAGAAGAAGTTGTGGAGGAGAAAAAAGAGGAGGAAAAAATTGAGTGTGTGAAGGAAGAAGTGGAGGAGAAAGTTGAGGAGAAAGAGGGTGAGAAAGTTGAGGAGAAACCCCAAGAGGAAGGTGAGGCGTTGAAGAAGCCTGTTGAGAAGAAGGGTCTGAATGGGTTGAAATCAAAGATCAAAGAGGCCTTAAAGGGTCACAGCTTGTTGAAGAAAAAGTCTAAGAAAGAGGTAGAAGAGAAGGAGAAGCCAGTGGTCGAGGAGAAAGAGGGTGAAGAATCAAAGCCCGAGGGCGAGGCTGTGGTTGAGGAGAAAGTAGAAGAAGTGGTGGAGTTGGTTAAAACTGAAGAAGTTGAGGAGAAAAAGCCTGAAGTTGTTGCTGAGGAAGTTGCTGAGGTGGTTAAATCCGAACAATGTGAGGAGAAAAAGCCTGAAGTTGTTGCTGAGGAAGTAGCTGAGGTGGTTAAAACTGAAGAATGTGAGGTGAAAGAGCCTGAAGTTGTTGTCGAGGAAGTACCTGAGGTGGTCAAAGCTGAAGAATGCGAGGAAGAGAAGAAGGTTGAGGAGGAGGCTGTTATTGTTGATAGGGATATTTCACTATGGGGAGTTCCACTTTTGCCTAGTAAGGCTGACGAAGGAACTGATGTAGTTCTGTTGAAGTTCTTGAGGGCTAGGGACTTTAAGGTAAATGAGGCCTTTGAGATGCTTAAAAAGACTCTCGAGTGGAGGAAAGAATGGAAGATTGATTCGATCTTGGATGAAGATTTGGGTAGTGATTTGTCAGTGGCTGCATACATGAACGGTGTTGATCGTGAAGGTCACCCCATTTGTTACAACATTTTGGGGGTGTTTAACGATGTAACGCTCTACGATAAGGCCTTTGGGAGTGAAGAAAAGTGCAAATCTTTCTTGAGGTGGAGGTTTCAGTTGATGGAGAGGGGTATTCAGAAACTTGAGCTTAAGCCCTCTGGTGTAACTTCTCTGCTACAAATAACTGATTTCAGAAATTCCCCTCTACCAGCCAAGAAGGAGGCCCGTCTTGCTGTTAAACAAGCTATTAGCCTTCTTCAGGATAACTATCCGGAGTTTGTGGCAAGAAATGTAAGATTCTTTCATATCTATTTGTTCCTAAAATATGGTTCTTTGATCTGACTATTGTGGAGTTCCTAACAAATTTTTTTAATATTTTCGGTGCAGATATGCATCAATGTGCCTTTCTGGTACTATGCCTACCATGCTGTCTTTTCTACCAAGCTAACCCAAAGAACCAAGAGCAAAGAAGTTTTTGCACGCCCTGCCAAAGTCACTGAGACCTTGATCAAGTATGTGATCTGCTACACTCTTAAAATCATAGAACATTTCTCTTGTTATGTGTTTAAATACTGGAGCCTCATTTAGAGAATTCTAGTTCCTTTGCACTATTACAGTTCCAGAACATTGTCTTTGTTACATGTTTTGAAGTTGGAGTCTCATTTAGAATTCTAGTCCCATATAGCATGACTCAAGATGACATTGCTTATTCGAAATAGATTTAACATATATCATGTTAACTTGAAATCTTTTTTAGAGTTGACATCAGTCCTATTCAAATTGAAAATTAGTTCAAATCTTGGTCAGGTACATTCCTATTGAGGAAATTCCCATCCAGTACGGTGGACTCAAGAGAGAAAGTGACTACGAGTTTTCTGCTGGAGATGGTGTTGCTTCAGAGCTTATCATTAAGTCATCATTAACCGCAACCATTGAAATACCTGCACCAGAGGTACTAACAAAGATTTCCCCTTTTTACGAACCTTTTAAATTGTAGCCTGTTCGAATTTGCTTAGTAATTTCATTTGATGATGATCACAGGCTGGAACTACATTCATTTGGGACATCACAGTTCTGGGCTGGGAGGTGAACTACAAGGAGGAATTCATCCCAACAGATGAAGGCTCATACACCATCATTGTTCAAAAGCAGAAGAAACTAGGTGCAGTTGAAGGACCTGTTCGCAACACTTACAGGACCAATGAACCAGGGAAGATTGTGCTTACTATTGAGAACTGCTCCAGCAAGAAGAAGAAGGTGTTTTACAGACACAAGGTCAAGAAGTGTGCTTTTTAGTAAACATATCGTAACTGAATTATGTATACTTGTTCATTTGAGAGAAGAAAGTGCATGTAATCTGGAGAACTTTTTTATTTGTCTACCATACATTTGATGTTTGATTGCTTTAGGAAATTCATTATTTTTTTGGCAGAGGTTGTGTAGATTGATTATTTGGTTGGGGGTGATATGTGTGCATTCTTGTAAGCCTTTCAGGATCAAGTTCATTTATGAAAACTTTGTTACTATATATTATAATTGATTGATTTCTTGCTTGCCTTCTAAGTTTATATGATTCATTGTTCTCATTCTTATTTATGATTTGTTCGTGCTCTCTCATAGATTATATTTTACATTTTCTAACCAGTAATATTGCTGCATGAAAAATCGATAAAACCAATCCGACAAGAAGGAAACATATAATTAGGAGCACAAGGACGGATAAACTTATAGTCTTCTGCCAGTCCAAAAAATTGAAGCTTTGTTTAAATGGTTCAAATGTACGAGAGATATGTTCAAAGAGTTTTTCTTGGTCATATACGGTACAACCACAGTTGTTGGAAGGTTATGAAAAGATGGTGACAAATTCAAAGATATAATAAAGGAGTAGTGCTAGGTACCTCGAATTCGATCCCAAAAAAAATCCTGAAATTCTAGATTTTGAAGGATTTTTATGAATTTTAAAAATTCAAGCGTATTTAATTTGAATTTTAAATAATAAATCAAAATATGAAGGTATTCATTTAAGATTTTAGAAAGTCCTTAAAATCTTGAGATAATCAATCAGGATTTTAAAAATTACTTTAAAATCTGATAGTATTCAATTAAAATTATTGCTATCATAACATTTGGTTCCATCATAACATTCTTTGTGCAAGTACTATTGACAGCTAGTTCATAACACATCATTGCTATCATAACTCTGCTATAAATTTTGGCGGATAGGTGAAACCCTATATTGTAACAAGTAATTGTTAGGAATAAGGACCCTTCATAAAATTTCTTATAGAGACAATCTGAAATTATTAAAGGATTGTGGCGATGATGAGCTTAACAAGGTGTCCGAGCACAATGGCTCTAAACTATGTAGCGCTCTTCTTCATTCTATTCGTTTCTCACCCGGCTGCATGGGCAGAAACCAAAACCTCAATTTTGAACAACTTTCTCCAGTGTCTCTACAAAAATTCCTTACCTTCTCATCCTATATCTCAAGCCATTTACACTCCTGAAAACGCATCATATATAGATTCTTTAGATACCTATGCCCGAAACCTTAGGTTCACTAAACCAAACACTCCGAAACCTCTGGTTATTGTTGCTGCCATGCATGAATCACATGTTCGAGCAACCATCAAGTGTTGTAACAAAATCAAGTTGTTAATGAGGACACGAAGTGGAGGGCACGACTACGAGGGCCTCTCGTATACTGCCAACATTCCCTTTGTCATCCTAGACTTGTTTAAATATCGATCTATTAACATTGATTTAGCAGATGACACAGCTTGGGTGGAATCTGGAGCACTTCTTGGTGAGTTGTACTATCGAATTGCGGAGAAGAGCAATACACTTGCTTTTCCAGCAGGTGTCTGTCATACAGTAGGCGTGGGTGGGCACTTCAGTGGTGGTGGATATGGCAACTTGATTCGAAAATATGGCCTATCAGTTGATAACATTGTTGATGCTAAAATAATGGGTTTTGATGGGAAAATTATGGACCGGAAAGCCATGGGGGAGGACCTTTTTTGGTCCATTAGAGGAGGCAGTGGTGCTAGCTTTGGAGTAATTTTGTCTTGGAAGATTAAATTAGTGGTGGTTCCAGAAACTGTCACTGTTTTCCTGGTCGACAAGATAACGGAACAAGGCCTTGTAGATCTTGTTTATAAATATCAAAATGTGGTCACAAAGCTTCCAAATGATCTCTTTATAAGGATGGAGCTCTCAGCAATCGGTGTATATAAGAAGACAATTAAGGCAGCATTTATAGGTTTCTTCCTGGGAAAAACCGAAGGACTGCTTGAAGTAATGAAGAAGCATTTTCCGGAACTTGGATTGAATCAACATCATTGTACCGAAATGAAATGGATTGAATCCGTACTATACTGGAATGCGATTCCCACGGGAACATCAATTGATGTCTTACTTGAACGAGTCTGGTTTAACAAAACGTACACAAAATCTAAATCAGATTTTATTAAAAACATTATTCCAAAGCAAGGCTTGGAATGCATTCTCGAGAAGTTGATAAAATCAGGGGACATAGTTATGCAGTGGAATCCATACGGTGGACGTATGGATGAGATTTCAGAGTATGCAGTTCCATTGCCTCAAAGATCTGGTTATTTATTCAAGATCCAACATATTTTATACTGGAACCAAAGTAGAGAGAGTCATGCAGAGCATTATATGAACGAGTCGCGACAATTTTACGATTTCATGGCTCCATACGTGACCAGCTCTCCCAGGGAAGCATTTCTGAACTACAGAGATCTTGACATTGGTCAGAATCCAATCTGCAATGCAAGCTATGCACAAGCAAAAGCTTATGGTGTAAAATATTTCAAGAGAAATTTTGACAGATTAGTGAAGATAAAAACTAGAGTTGATCCTACGAATTTCTTTAGAAATGAACAAAGTATTCCTACTCAACCTATTCAGTAGGAGTAGCCCTTGTATCATAGCCTCGCTGCTTTTTTATTGCTCCATAAAAGTACGTACGACGAAATTCTGATATTTGGTACTCCTATTTTGTTACACTTGTAATGCATATTATTATCATAATTATGCATATTATTTACTATCCCAAAAGTTAGCGATTTGATTAAAAACAAAATTAGCAATTAATTGGAATTAATCGTATCTCTCCTTAATAATCGCTAGTCAAGTTATCCACGCTTCGCGCGGTTTATAAATTTTTATTTTAAAGTATTGTAATAGATAAATTAATATTTATTATTCTTAAAAATTGATTGGTCTCTTGTAAATTTTCTAAAAAAAATAATTTAAAAATAATTTATATGAATTATTAGTTGGAATCTCATTATATATCTAAAATTTTGATAATCTTAAAAAAATCACAAACATATGAAAAGAAAAATTACAATATGAACGTAATATTTACGATCAAAAGTTACAAATATTGAATATAACTTAATAATGTTTTACGTTTTTTAAAGCCTACACCCCTCTCATAATATACATGTTCAATAATAGTGTATGAATTTATTTAATTTGAATATTAATTTATTTTGACACAATATAATGAAACAACGGGTGTATAAATTTTTTATCAATTTAATCTTCCGATAAAATGGTTGGGTTTGTTCAATTTAATTAGTTTGGTCATAACTTATGTGTAATTTATTCATGTGCATTATTTGTTTACAAATTTCAGATATTAAGTAAATATCTATGTACTTTCATAATTTATTACGACTCCACAATTATTGATAATAAAGATTGCTTGAAAAGTTAAGGTTAATAACATTTTTTAAAGCCGACATCCCTCTCATAATATACAAATTCAATAATGGTATAAGAATTTGTTTAATTAGAATAAAATTTTATTTTGACACAATATGATGAAACAATGAGTGTATAAGTTTTTTTTATCGATTTTATCTTCCGATAAATGGCTGGGTTTGTTAAATTTAATCGATTTGATCATCTCATGTATAATTTATTCATGTGCAAAAGTAAAAATATGTCTATATTTTTTTTATACAATTCCAGATATTAAATAAATATCTTGTACTTCCATAATTTATTATGACTTTCACAATCACTGATAATAAAACTTGTTTGAGAAGTTAAAGGTCGTCTACCCTATAATCATCCGAAATGAAATTATAGTGACCTTGAATATAGAATAAAAATAACGCAATATAAATAATTGTTAGTCGTCATTTTACCTAAAAAAAAAACTTAACAATATATAATTAATATCTAATATTGAAATGATAACTATAATATTCAAATAAAGTTTGCTAATTTTTAAACAAATTAAATAGAGTAAATTTAATATATGTTTAATAGGTGTAATTAATGACTAATTAAATTGTTATTAAAAGCTATTTAATACAAGAAAAGAATTTAATAAAAAAAATCAAAAAAAAGAAAATTCAAGAAAAAGACCTTGAACTGTTCTGGTGCATTTTCGATCTCCGGGCATTATAATATATATAGATTTAACATTTATTCTGCAAAATTGGTAAGGAGCCCTATTATAATATTGAGTTCACATAGACCCCTAATATTATATTAACTGACGTTAAATTTTTGTATACATTTATTTATTAAATACGTATACATGCATAAACCTGATTTGAAAAGGAAACCAAAAATAAATAGGGATTTGAAAAGAAATAATGCAACTGCGAATAAATCAAAAAATATTCTAATGAGTAATGAGACTTTTTTACTTTTCGGATTGAATAAATATTGCAACTCTGTTTTTCCTGCTAAAATTTTTTTGACTATATAAATTTGTTTTATCATCAAAATATCCCGATGAGATAATTTTACATTCTGCACCCATATGCTTTGTTGCTAAGTTTAAGTTATTTAGTTATAATTCTTTGAAAAGGCCTGGCCTATTATGATTGATAATAGAGGATTTATCGAATGTTTTTCAGAGTGATAATATGGCTTTAAAAAGAAAATGAAAATGATAATGGTGTCAAATCTAATTCAAAAATAGAGTGATTTTTTAATCATTATAAAATTGTTGTCCAAAAGGATTAGAGATATAGGCACAATGACGAACAATTAAGTTGTCTCTAATCTATCACCCACAAATCTCAACAGTACTCACTATGCCTCACAACATGGACCGAATCGCATGTTGGGACTGAGTTATGAATTGATAAAAATTAATGCCATCATTTTTTAAACTTGATGTTGATGTTGCAAGGATTAAGAGGCGTATTTGCACTTGATAAATCACTTTTTGGCAACAAATTTATTCGTTAAGATCCAATCCATATGTCAAGTTGTTTACCAAATCCACCATCTTAATAACATTTGTTAATCTATGCCTTCGTTAGCAGCACAAAACAAAATCAATTGGAAGTGAAGTCTTATGTTCTATGTGTATTCTTTGAGTGTTAACTCAAATTGAATTTGGATCATCTAGTTTTCCTAATGCATGTCTGGTATATATTAATATTTAGTAAAATGCTTTTCAATTCTTAATGTTAGAGCATCTTCTGTAATATCTAAGAGCATCTCCAATGGCAACATGTATAATGGTTGGCTAAAAAATTTTAAACTAGGAAATAATAAAATTTTTACATAAGGCTGGCAAGTAAAACTCCAATGAACATAGCTATAATGAAATTGTGTATATTTTTTATAAGGGTTTATGTTGGTTCAACAAATATAGCCAACCAAGTAGGATTGTCTATAATTTTTGCTAAGGGTAATTATGCATTGGAGTGTATTTTTTTTACATATTCTCTATTTCATGCCACCTAATATGCCAACTAGGATAATATTGCTAAGGATTTTTCCCCATTGGAGATGCTCTAAGTGACATCTCTTATAGATAATATCTAAAAAATGTTGCACTCCAATGCATTAAAATCTTTAAAAATAATTATAGACATTCATCTTCCATTGGCTATATTTGTCGAACCAAATCCTTAGCAAGCCCATTGGAATTCCCATCGGCCATCATCCCTCTTGTGTAAAATTTTTATTGTTCCTTTTAAGAAAAAATTTAACCAACCATTATACCTATTATCATTGGAGATGCTCTTAACTTATTAACAATAACTTGACGGTATACTAACAGCAGGGTTTATTAGAATCAGCTTTTGCGATTTTTGGATTAAATTAATTTTTTTAATATTTATATGTTATTAATTTACATATCAAATTGTTGTTAAAAAATTGATATATATATATATATATATATATATATAAGATTTTTCAAGTTCAATTTAATATTTGTGCTCTATCTTGAATTTTTAAAATTTGATTTGGATGCTTTTACAACCAACATGAAATTAACAAAATAATCTTTAATTTAGTGATGGTTTTACAATTTTTATAAAATAAATAGATGAAAAACATATAAATAAATAGAACCGTTAGTTCATAAAATAGAACCATTAGTTCATAAAATAAATAGATGAAAAACGTTGAATCTAGCATAAAAAATATTTTATATTTTAACATGTAAAATAAAAAGTTTATTTATATTGAAATACATAAAAGTGCATGTCAATTTAAATCATATATAATTTGGGTTTCTACATTGAATAGGATTATTAATGTAGCTCTTCTACAATGAATAGGTAGGATTAATGTAAAAATAATTTTTGGAACACCTAATATATAAATAATTTTTAGTAGAACACTTGGTAGAATACTATTATTATAAGTTATATTAAATATTATTCTAAAATATTAGTGAAATTTTTAATGGAATCTTAGTTAAATTTTAGTAGAACACTTGGTAGAATACTATTATTATAAAACCAAACCAAACCAAACAAACCCAGTATATTCCGCTCGGACTAGGGTCTGGGGAGGGTGAGATGTACGCAGACCATACCTCTACTTTTTACGATAGAGAGGCTGTTTCCGTGAAGACCCCCGGCTTAGTGCTCAACAAAAATAGTGTGTGTTCTATACAAAGATGATTACGAATGTGAAAGTATTCAGCCGAACTTGGGCCCATGGCTTGGACCTCATGGGACTTACCTAAGGGGGCATTGGAAACTCATCTCCTGATATAGGTCGGCTCCGAGCAACACTCCCTGCCAAAAACTCCTCTCCTGCAAAACACTAAACCACAAGCATCAAACAGTCAAATATTAAAAGGTAAAAGAGACAACCCAACTCTAAGACAAAGCTAAACGGGACAACCCAACTCTCAGACTCTCAATAACAGAACCACTCCCTAGAAGAGGATCCACAACTCTGATACGACGCCTCCAAGTGGACCTGTCAGCTGTCATGGTCTCGCTAAGGTTTAAGTCCTTCAAATCTAACCTTATTTGCTCCTCCCAAGTTCTCCTCGGTCTACCTCTCCTTCTCACCCCTACGACCGAAATACTCTCTACCCTCCTCACCGGGGCCGTAGCCTGCCTCCTGCGGATGTGACCGAACCATCACAATCTCCCTTCCCTAACTTTCTCAGCAATATGCGCAACTTCTAACTCATTCCGTAAAACAGCATTCGGTATTCTATCCAGCATAGTGCGCCCACACGACCAACGCAACATTCTCATTTCAGCCGCTTCCAACTTTCTCTCCAGCGCCTTCTTCCCCGCCCAACATTCGGAACCATACAACATCGCAGGTCTGATTGCTGCTCTATAGAATTTACCCTTCAATTTTAAAGGGATTTTCCTGTCGCACAGCACTCCTGACGCTGCTCTCCATCTAAGCCACCCAGCCTTGATACGATGAGTTACGTCACCCTCCACCTCGCCTTCCTTCTGAATAATAGAACCCAAATACTTGAACTTGTCCGTGCGAGGAACAATCTGATCTCCAATCATAACCTCAACCCCTTCCTCGATGGGCTCACCACTGAAGTTACACCAGAGATACTCGGACTTAGACCGGCTCACACGCAGGCCTTGGGATTCCAAATTAGATCTCCATAATTCCAACTTTGCATTCACCTCCCCCCTCGACTCCGCCACTAACACAATGTCATCAGCAAAAAACATGCACCACGGGACGTCATCTTGGATCCCCCGCAAAATGACATCTAGTATTATGGCGAAAATGAGAGGGCTTAGGGCCGACCCCTGGTGCAACCCTATCCCAACCGGGAAATAGAGGGTATCACCAACTGGTGTCCTAACGCAAGTCGAAGCTTGAGAGTACATGTCTTGGATCGCCCTAACATACAATGAAGACACCCTCCTCTCTTCTAGGCTCCTCCAAATAACATCTCGTGGGATGCTATCGTACGCTTTCTCAAGGTCAATGAACACCATATGCAGGTCCTTACGCCTTTCTCTAAAGTTCTCCATAAGGCGACGAACGAGATGAATAGCCTCGGTCATCGATCTCCCAGGCATGAAACCAAATTGGTTCTCTGAGATCTCTACCATTTATCTCACTCTACCTTCAACCACTCTCTCCCAAAGTTTCATAGTATGACTGAGTAGTTTAATACCCGATAGCTACTACAACTCTGAGCATCACCTTTGTTCTTGAAAAAAGGCACCACAATACTGCGCCTCCACTCCGCCGGCATGTTAGCATCTCTGAGGAGAATGTTGAACAAATCTGCTAGCCATTGAACATCTACCTCCCCCAGACAAATCCACACCTCAATAGGTATTTGGTCCGGGCCAATCGCCTTAGCTCTACCCATCTTTTGAAGGGCGCCTTTGACTTCTTCTATGCTGATACACTCACAATCCCCTAAAGTTTGAGTAGAAGATTGACTAACACCTTGCACCCCTTCTGAAATGCTCCCCATAGAACCATTGAAAAGCTCAGAAAAATACCCATTCCACCTCTCCTTAATAGCCTCGTCGTCCACCAAAACACGACCTAAATCATCTTTAACAAACCGAACGTGACCCAGATCGCGCCGCCCTCTCTCCCTAGCTTTCGCCAGTTTAAAGATAGCATTAGCTCCTTCCTTGGTGTCTAAGCGCTTGTACATCTCCTCGTACGCCTCACCTTTAGCCTTAGCTACTGCCTTCTTTGCTTCTCTTCTCGCCACCTTGTAAGCCGCAGTCTTCAAGATCCTCTTCTCACCAGCGCTAGCCGACAAAAGTTCTTTAAAGAGCAATTGGTTAGCCTTAACTTTCCTTTGAACCTCCTCGTTCCACCACCACGCCTCCTTAAGACCACTGAACCTTCCCGAAGAAATCCCCACCACCTTCACGGCCACATTTCTAATAGCATTGGCCATACTGATCCACATCTGGTTTGCATCACTCCCCAGGCTAAAACCACATTCGCGGAGCAGAGCCTCCTTGAATTCAGCCGCCTTCTCACCCTTCAGATCCTTCCAAAGGATCCTAGGTCTAGCTTCCCTTGCCCTGTTCACAACACGACCACCCATGGAAAGATCCATAGCTAGCAGACGGTTTTACGACGCGCAAGCCTCGCTCGGGAACACCTTGCAATCAACGCACGACCTTACATCACGACTGCGCATAAGAAAGTAGTCGATTTGGGTTTTGTGCCCCCCACTACTGAAAGTAATGAGGTGTTCAGCCCTCTTCTGGAAAACAGAGTTTACGATTACCAACTCATGAGCAGTAGCAAACTCCAACAATGCGGAACCTCCGTCATTCCTAACCCCAAAGCCGAAACCCCCATGAGCGCGATGGTAACCATCCACCCGTACACCAATGTGTCCATTGAAATCTCCACCCATCACTACAAATTGGTCGACAGGAATACTTTTGACCAGCTCATCTAAACAAACCCAGAAAGCTGCTTTCTCAGGCTCGCTCAAACCGACCTGTGGAGCATAAGCGCAAACCACGTTCACCATCTTCTCCCCAACTACCACTCTAACAGACATAATCCTGTCGTTACACCTCTTCACTTCCATGACGTTATCCTTGAGCTCCTTCGATAACAGAATACCCACCCCATTTCTCGAGTTCGCAAGACCTGAATACCACAATTTATACCCGTTCGCTTCTCTGGACTGAGCCCCCTTCCACCTAGTCTCCTGAATACACAGCACATCCACCGTTCTCTTACGTAGCACATCCACTAGCTCCAAAAACTTTTCCGTCAAGGTACCCACATTCAAACTGCCAACTCGAAGACCACAAGGCATCGACCTACACAAAACACTAATGCAATACCCACATATACAACTACACTACCAATCAAATCTACTTATTTCTAAAGTCTCAAAAGTACTAAATGAAGGTAAAAATTTAGATCACAATTTATATGTAGGCAACTGACAGCAGTAATTTATAAAAAAAATGAAATGATACCAGACTTCGAATCGTAACACGCCGGCATTGCAACTTCAGATGAGCTTGATAATCCGGTAAGCTTTACCTGCAAAAATGGTAAAACACACAAATATCTACTAATTTATTGTTAGTTAAAAGAAACTGAAATGCATGTGGTGTTATAAAGTATTCTTCCGGCGATACGCCGGTCAGAAATAACCAGTACAGTTGGTGACTGTAATCTGTTGCTTTAGGTATAACGGATACTCCTAGTTATGTGAACCTCCGAAAAACACTAAAATTCAAACTTCACCAAAAAATATGGAAAAAATATATATGATAAACTAGGAGATTTGAACGGTGAAACTATTTTTGTTTTGATTTATAGACCTCAATCAAGCCCTAGAAAAATTGGTAAAGCTTGAAACACCCGAAAAATAAATTGATACCAAATCGTGTAAGGTTAGTGTCAATGGATTCATGGTGAAACGATCTACACAGATGGTGTTGGATTTTAAAAATCGTAGAGGAAAAAACAAGACAAAAGTGAAAAAAGAAATGAGCGGGTTTCGTGTGTTAGAGAGATACAGAGAGAAAAATTAAATATTTATCTGAAATATTATTGAAATTTTTAATGAAATCTTAGTTAAATATACACAATTGTCTCCCCGCTCTAAAAGTGGGGGTATGGTCTGCGTACATTCTACCCTCCCCAGACCCTGCTCTGAGCGGGATATACTGGGTATGTTTGGTTTGGTTTGGTTTGGTTTAGTTAAATATACACAACGCCTAACAGAATACTTAAAAAAACTAATTTTTATAAAGAATATACATAGTAGAACTAACAAAAGTAATAAAATTTTAAAAAATAATGGGTAAAAAACCTAATATAAAAATGAGTTTTTGGTAAAACTCCTAGTAGAACAAAAATATTATTATAAATTATATTAAATATTATTCTAAAGGTATTAATGAAGTGTTTGAATGAAATCTTATTTACATAAAATATTAATGAAATATTTAGTGTAGACATAGTTAAATGTACAGAACATCTAAATGAACAGTGAAATTTTGATATGTTTAGATTCGTTAAAGCGTTGTTTTGGAGATTTTCAGTTATGCAACTGATAAAAATCTATATATATTATAATGCCTGGAGATCAGAAATGTACCAGAAGCGTTTAAGATATTTTTCTTGAATTTTCCTTTTTTGATTTTTTTATTAAAAAATTTTCTTGCATTAAGTAGCAACTTAATGACAATTTAATTAGTTATTGATTACACCTATTAAACATTTATTTAATTTGTTTAAAAATTAGCAAACTTTATTTGAACATTATAGTTATTATTTCAATATTAAATATTAATTATGTACAGTTAAGTTTATTTTTAGGTAAAATGACGACTAACAATTATTAATATTGCATTCTTTTGTATTCCCTATTCAAGATTACTGTAGCAAACTTTATTTGAACATTATAGTTATTATTTCAATATTAAATATTAATTATGTACAGTTAAGTTTATTTTTAGGTAAAATGACGACTAACAATTATTAATATTGCATTCTTTTGTATTCCCTATTCAGGATTACTGTAATTTCTTTTCGGATAATTATAGGGTAGACGGCCTTAACATCTTAAGCAATTTTTATTATCAATGACTGTGAAAGTCGTAATAAATTATAGAAGTACAAGATATTTACTTAATTTCTGGAATTGTATACAAACAATATAGACAAATTTAATTTTGCACATGAATAAATTATACATAAGCTATGATCAAATCGATTAAATTTAACAAACCCAGCCACTTATCGGAAGAAAAATCGATAAAAAAAGCTATACACCCATTATTTCATTACATTGTGTCGAAATAAAATTTTATTCTAATTAAACAAATTTTTACACTATTATTGAATATCTATATTATGAGAGGGGTGCTCGCTTTAAAAAATGTTATTCACCTAAACTTCTCAAACATTCTTTATTATCAATGATTGTGGAGTCGTAATAAACCAGGAGATCGGAGAGGCTTTCACTCAGAAGTTTCAAAATATTTTTATTAATTTTCACATTTTTGATTTATTTTATTAAAATAATTTTCTTGCATTTAATAGCATTTTAATTAGTCATTAATTGTACCTATTAAACTTATATTAAATACACTTTATCTTATACTTAATATAAAATTTTAGCAATCTTTATTACAACATTATCATTATTATATTAATATAAAATATCTATATATATTATAATGCCAGTAGATCGGAAATGCACCAGAACAGTTTAAGGTATTTTTCTTGAATTTTCGTTTTTTTATTTTTCTTATTAAAATTATTTTCTTGCATTAAATACCTATTAATGATAATTTAATTAGTTATTAATTACACCTATTAAACAACTATTTAATTTGTTTAAAAATTAGCAAACTTTATTTGAACATTTTAGTTATTATTTCAATATTAAATATTAATTATGTACAGTTAAGTTTATTTTTAGGTAAAATGACGACTAACAATTATTAATATTGCATTCTTTTGTATTCCCTATTCAAGATTACTGTAATTTCTTTTCGGATGATTATAGGGTAGACGGCCTTAACATCTTAAGCAATTTTTATTATCAATGATTGTGAAAGTCGTAATAAATTGTGGAAGTACAAGATATTTACTTAATTTCTGGAATTGTAAACAAACAATATAGACAAATTTTTAATTTTGCACATGAATAAATTATACATAAGCTATGATCAAATCGATTAAATTTAACAAACCCAGCCACTTATCGGATGAAAAATCGATAAAAAAAACTATACACCCATTGTTTCATTACATTGTGTCGAAATAAAATTTTATTCTAATTAAACAAATTTTTACACTATTATTGAATATCTATATTATGAGAGGGGTGCTCGCTTTAAAAAATGTTATTCACCTAAACTTCTCAAGCATTCTTTATTATCAATGATTGTGGAGTCGTAATAAACCAGGAGATCGGAGAGGCTTTCACTCAGAAGTTTCAAAATATTTTTCTTGATTTTCACATTTTTGATTTTTTTTTTTAAAATAATTTTTCTTGCATTTAATAGCATTTTAATTAGTCATTAATTGTACCTATTAAACTTATATTAAATACACTTTATCTTATACTTGATATAAAATTTTAGCAATCTTTATTACAACATTATAATTATTATATTAATATAAAATATTAATTATCTATCTGAAAGTACAATTATTTCAGGATAAAACGATAAAATAAACTTATTTATATCGTCCATTTCTAATCCTTTAACAAAATTGATGCAATTTTTTTCCGCAATAATAAATAGACGCTTTTAGCTTTTCGATTAATTCGTAATTAGTGACCGTGAGAATCATGATAAGATACAGAAGCATATAAATTATCAATTAACACCCACAATTTAAATACAAGCAATATTGTATAATTTACTTTTAGACATGAACAATTTACACATGGGGTGTGATCAACCGAATTAAATTGAACCAACCCAACCTTTTTCTTTACTGATTAAATCAATTAAAAAGTTATATATTCGTTGTTTCATTATATTGTGTTGGATTAAATTAATGTTCTAACTATACAAATTCTTCTACCATTACTAATCAATTAATCATGCATGTATGTTATGAGACGAGAATTAATTATGCATGTATATTATGAGACGGGCGTAAGTCAATCACATCTCTTATCACATTTACATTTTGCTTCTTTTTTTCATCATACAAACAAATTTATCAACAAATTAAGCAATCGCGTCTCTCATAATGCCACTGACAGCAAAAATGATACAAAAATTTTACTTTTAGTTATCCATTGTTGAACTTTACAAATGTTTAGAAATATTGGATTTCAAAAGCATTTTTTTATGTAACAAAATAGGTGTCGTCAATATCTTCGAAAATATTACTCCTTCCGTCCCACCCAATTCTTAACATTTTTTTTGTCATTTTCTGGCACACATTTTAAGGTGAATTTTAAAGATAGTTACATAACTTATTTTTAAAATTTTCTTTTTTTTTTGTATAAAAATAGGATTGTTCTATTTTATACTAAAAATTAAAAATTTCAAAAATAAGTTATAGAACTATCCTTAAAATCCACCTTAAAATGCGTGTCAAACACCCTATTTTAAAATGTTAACAAACGGGCGGGACGGAGGGAGTATTATTAATACTTAAGAGTTTAACTAAAACATGTTTTCTTTCTGCTAATTTTTTTCTCTATAATTCTTTAACATTCAAATTTAGTTACATTTTACACAAATTTCAATTCATCATATCAAATTTTAAATAATAAAACTCAACAAACAATGATGTTATATACACGATTTAAAAAAATGTTTTCGTGCCGCGCGTAGCGCTGCTTTGTTACCTAGTAAAAAATAAGTTACAAGATTCTCTAATGTGTTCTAAAATTCCATTAAGGTGTTCTTTAATGTGTTTTAAAAATGAAGTATAAATTTGTGCAATCTGATTAAGATATAATCATGTGTTTATAGATATGTCTACTTTCCGAAAATAAAAAACAAATCATATAATAGGATAGACTTGTTTGGTATGTAAATACAGTTTAGTTTCCAAAATTAAAAGATTTTGATTAGTAATGTAGCTTAAGTCAAGTATGATGAATCTTTTAATAAATCTTTTAAAAATCACATAATACAAAATTGATATTGTATATGCTCATGAACTTCAAATTAATCACAAATTTGTCATTATTCTTTAATTAAACCAATTATATTAAATTCTAAGTAATCAACGGTAAAGATGATGTTCTCCAAGTTTTCTATCTAAAATGGCTTTCTCTCTCTCTCTCTCTCTCTCTCTCTCTCTCTCTCTCTCTCTCTCTCTCTCTCTCTATATATATATATATATATATATATATATATATATAATTATAATCAAATCACATCATTTTAGAATTTCGATTCCAAAATAAGAGCAACTCGAAACGTGTTTAACGGGAAGACGAATCACAAGAAAAAATTGTGTTAGCCATTAGAATTTGATATTGATGTCATAATTTTGTTTTTAATTTTTAGTGTTCGATTTTTATGGATAACAATTTTTATATAGTCTTGATAAAATGTGTTAAAGTTGGGATTTCGGTTTTAACGAAAGAGCGACTTAATCGAAAGAATCGGGTTTAACAAGGAATCGGTTCATTAGAGAAGATCATGTAACTATTAAAATTTAATATTGATAATATAATATAACGTAAATATGTATTGATTTTTTTTAAAAAAATTGTAACACATTTGCGAAACGCGACTTTATCGACTAGTTTAGAATAAAATATAATATTCTTTTGTTTTATTATAATTTTCAAAATAAAATAATCTTGTTAATATGCTAGTACAATGTGAATTTACATTCTAGGTAACAATTCAGATAAAATACAAACTTCCTCCCTATATATTTCTAAATGTGCATATTCTGTTACTTATTTTTAATATGTAAAATGTAATCAATTGGGAAAATGTGCTTTAAAATGTGTGCCGAACAATCCTTGGAAAATGTAAACAATTGAAACAACGGAGGGAATATATAAATAAGGTTCGAAGTCTAGAGGCCAATGGGCCATGAATACATATGTTATGAATCAGTTAGCAGTGCAACCACACTGTGTCCAAATTTACAAGTCCAAAAAGCAAGAGGCGTACGGGATCAGTTAACAATTTATCTGAGAAAATGTTAGAATTACATAAAGTTTCAATAAGTGCCTCAATTTCATTGGTTATAACTCAATGATCCTCTGCGTTCACATTAATATCAACAAATAAAAATACACCTTAGTGAATCCAACTCATTCTGTGAATTTTTCAATACAAATTTTCTGTGCACCTAACACTACTCATTTATCAGACTCTTATGAGGCCCATGGGGCTAGGGCAGTTCGGAACAGGGAAAGAGACTGAAAAATTAAACCCAAAAAAAAAAACAATAAAAAAATGAAATGAATAATTTGATGTGATCTTTAATTTGATGTAATTTTTTTAATTTATGTGTATTATGCATTCAAATATTAGAAAAAGGATTACATTATCTGTATGAGGTGTTAAACTCCTACATATAAATTTGGTATCCATCGAGAACCAAAATTTTTGGAGTTCCATTGTGCTTCGCACAACTAGTAAAATACAAGGCATTGATATTGAAAATATAGGAAATTTGACCCGGGTTTCTTCTCCCTGTGTTTTTTTCTCCCGTGTGTGAGTTTTCTACGTGTGTGTATATAAAACGGGTGTGTGTCTGTGTTGTATTATCAATTTTTGTGTGTGTGTATGTATTACTTGCGTCCGTGTGTGTATAAGGTGTGTTGTGCTCGGTTTTGATTTCGATTTGTACCCGTTTTGTTAAACCCTAACCCCTAAATTAAATTCGACCTGATCCATTTTTGTTCGATCTACCCACAGTTTGTGTTCATGATTTTAGAATGTTTGTAGCTGTTAGTCAAGGTTGAAGTTGTGAGTTTTGCTTTTTTGTGTTTGTGTGTTAGTGAGTGTGTGTCTGTATGTCTCGTGCTGAATGTCTTTGAATCTGTATTTTGAGTTCAGTGTAGGTTTGGTTATTGTCAATTAGTGTCGAATTTCAGAGTTCTTTCGTTGAGTCTGTTCGAGTTGTTTTTGTGTCGAAGTGTTTTGTATCAAGTAGAGGTTGTTGGGTCTAATCGAGTTCTGTCACCGAGTTAATTGAGCCATAGCTGAATGAGTATCGAGTCTGTGCTGACTGAGTTTGAGTTTTGACCGAGTTGGTTAGATTTGCCGAGTTTTAAGTTAGGGCATGTTTGGCTACAACTTTTTTTAAGTCCTTATGGACTTATTTTCGGGTAAAAATTTAATATTTTGATAATTTTTTTATATAAATATTTAATGTATGTTTGAGATTTTATAAATTGCAAAAAAAAAGTTAACTTTTTCAGGAAAAAGTTAGGAAACTCTAACTTTCCCTTAAAATAAGTTTGACTTATTCTGACAAATAAGTTTTCCCAAACACCCCCTGCATTTTGCTGGATTATTGCTCTATAACTGTAATGTCAAGTAAATGTGTGTCATGAGTTGTGGTTTATTGATGGATTTTGCTGGTTTTATATGTAAATTAGTTCTGTTCATATTCGAGTATTGTCAAAATTATGGATTCGTTGTGCTGTAAATTATGTCTGTTGAGAGATGTTATTTGATATAAATTGATTGTTTATTTCTATATTTTAAGTGTTTTTATCCTTTTAACAAGTGGCTTGTTTAATTTTTTAGTTATATCATCCTATGCATCATTTAGCTTATGTTAATTAATGATATTGTGCTTCCTAATATGCTTAGTTGTCAAGATTTGGGTGCAAATATTAAGCCAACTGTAGGTAGCAATTATTTATCGTTTATATTATTTCTCATGTTTTTTTGGTGTAAATGATATAAATTGTTAATTGTTAGTCTCAATAATTTTAGTTGCTTATGTAAGTTTTAAAGTCAATAAGTTTGGACGGTTCTATCTATTTAATGCATATAAATGAGAGTAAATTATGCGCTTAATTTTAGTGAAACGTTTATGTTTGATTAGTTGAATTTTAATTATGTTTTATTTAAATTTAATTGGTTCCCATTAATTTCTATATGCGATTGTTATTGATTTGTTTTGAATGTTTTAGATGAGATTGTTATTTTTAAATCTATATGCTACAAATATGTTTTAACATGTTATTAAATGCTAATTGAATCTTGTTTTTTGTTGAGTTTTGGAGTAATCAATGGGTTAACTGATTGTGCTTTTAACTTTGATTTGATTCTTTTTTTGAAAAGTCCTAAATTGTACTATTGTACCATTTTATATGGTTTTTTATCTTTGAGGGTGTGCCACATATCATGGTTTTTTGGATCAATTTTGGGTTATTTTTGGTGTCGTCTATTTGACGATTCAGATCATTATTGATGATTATTGTTTTGTCATATTTGTATTTGAAAATTATTAATTTTTAATTATAAATATAAAGTCTTAAAATATAATTTTATTTTATTTTGATATTGAATTATGTCTAGCCAAAAAGACCTCCTTTGATTAGGAGTGAACAACCTTTTTCAAAATTTATATAAGTTTTAGTATGTTTAATACTATATTTTTTGGGTATTACAAATATATGAGTTTTATATAATTTTTTATATTTTGATATTATTTTATTATATTTTATATCTAATCAAAGGGATCCCCTTTGGTTAGAAGGTTATCACTTCATTTTATTCAAATTACAAAATGCTAAAATATTTGTACTTTTGTTTTTTTTGTTTCATCGATTAATTAACTCTTGCTATGATTTGTCTTCAAATGTTTAATGAAACAAAGATTGAAGTGGGCTGGCGTGTTATACGAGCATGATAGACTTAGATGAAGGCGGGAACTGGAGAGTTTCTAGTATTTTGCTTATTAGGATTTATGCAAATTGTTGTTCTCAATTTTTAGTAGGGCACTCTTTTTCCCCCTTGAGATTTTCTGTCAGAGGATTTTACTCTTGTGAAATTTTAACGAGACCTTGTTTGGTGGATATAAAGGTTTTTTATTATCTAAATTTTCGAAGAATCTCTTTCCTATATATCCTATATATCCTGCTATACATGGATTGACTAAGCATACATTTCGATTAAATAATTAGCTTTTATTATCTCTTGAGATGTATTATCTGATTTTATATCAATGAAATGATTTATCATTTTAGCAAAAAAAAAATAAAATAAAAAAATTGATTCCAAATTAATTGAACAAAATATATGGCTAACAACTATATTACCGTTATTGACGATGTAATTGATTTTTATGTCGATATTTATATAATAAGCATGATAAAATTTACATTCAAAAAAATTGATCGTAAATAAATTGATTACACATTACAATTTATGTAAGAGTAGCGTCATCTCAAATATTTACTCAAAAAAAAAAGTTTAAATCACATAGTAATATAGCATATGATTGGTTTTAATTTATGAATGTATATGAATATATTTGAATTTCATATTATTACTGAAAAAATTACCGATTACATATGTGCAAAATTAACATTTGAGAAAAAAATTGCAATTATTTTTAAAATTTGTAGCATTTCGTACCTTTATTTAGTGATTATTACTGATTACTCTCCTACAAATTTAAATAATCTATGATTAGTTCTATTTCAGAAAAAAAATGAAATGTACAAGCTTACGTACCAAAAGTGTAAGACCCGCACTTTATTATTTTTTAAAATTTAAAACTCGTCAGTTCGTAGCGTCAGAATGATATTCTAATGGAGTATTCCCTCCGTTTCTAAATACTTTTCCTATTTGGAATGAACACGTTTATCAACGCATATTTTTTATCGTTAATATCTTTAATTTCGTAATAGTATTAAATATAAAAATTTTAATGTATTAAAATATTAACAAATATAAATCTAACAAGATCACTCATGATTATATTTGATCTTTTAGATTATATGTAAATTAATAATTTATCTTATCTAATGAATAGAATGGACGTTTCAAATGGAAACAATATTACCGGAGAGAGGGAGTACATTTTATCCCAAACGTGTATCGGGGTCAACTGATAAACAAAAGAGAAAAAATCATGAAAGTTCACAAATTATGTCATGATCGTTGCAGTTGATTAGGATGCTGAATTTTCTACCACGAATCTTCTCCGCATGAGTTTTGTCCAATAGCAAATCTTGATTTTCTAACACACCATTATTCTTGCAAGTCACAAGTCATTGTCCCCTTTTAGTGTTTTAAAACCCAACCAACATCGCATCTTCTTCATCAATCCCAGAACAACACAACACAAAAATGAAAAATTCCCATTTTTTTCAGTGTCCAAATTACAGTATTACTACAAATATTCTCATTTGTGTTCTGTTTTCATGCCATATTTTTGCATATGCAGCCACTGGTTCAGAATATGCAACTTTCTTGCAGTGCTTGTCTAAAAATTTAAGCCCAAGTGAAGATGGATCATCCTTTGTTTACACTCCTCAAAATGCTTCATTTGCCTCAGTTTTGAAGGCTTATATTAAGGATCTTAGGTTTGATACATTGGAAACTCCTAAACCTATTTTTATTGTCACTGCTTTGAAAGAAGCCCATGTACAAAGCACAGTTGTTTGTGCAAAAAACATGGGAATTCAACTTAAAATTCGAAGTGGTGGTCATGATTATGATGGCATTTCTTATGTGTCTAAGCAAACATTCATCATTCTTGATATGTTTAATCTTCGAGAAATCGATGTTAATGTTGCAACTGAGACTGCTGTTGTTCAAGCAGGAGCAACTCTTGGTGAACTTTATTATAGGATTTGGGAGAAGAGTAAAGTTCATGGGTTTCCTGCTGGAGTTTGTCCTACTGTTGGAGTTGGTGGACATTTAAGTGGAGGAGGGTATGGAAATATGTTGCGTAAATTCGGATTGTCGGTTGATAATGTGATCGATGCAACAATTGTGAATGCGAAGGGTGAGATTTTGGATAGGAATTCTATGGGGGAGGATCTTTTTTGGGCCATTAGAGGTGGTGGGGGTGGGAGTTTTGGTGTCATATTGTCGTACACTATAAAATTAGTGAAGGTGCCGGAAATTGTGACAGTTTTTCGGGTTATGAGGTCTTTGGATGAAAATGCAGTTGATCTTGTTCATAAGTACCAGTTGGTGGTAGACAAGTTGGACCATGATTTATTCATTCGGGTACTTTTGCAACCGGTGAGTGGGAAAACAAAAGGCTCGAAGACGATCAGAGCAACGTTTATTGCTATGTTTCTTGGCGATTCCAATAGGCTTGTGAACATTTTGAAGACAGAGTTCCCAGAACTAGGAATACAGAAGAGTGATTGCTTTGAAATGAGTTGGATTCAGTCCGTGCTTTGGTGGGCAAATTTTGATCCCAAGAGTACATCCGAGAAGCAATTGTTATCTCGGGAATCAAATGTGAATTTCGGGAAGAGGAAATCAGATTACGTGCAAACTCCAATTCCAAAGGTAGGGCTAGAATTACTTGCGAAGAAGATGATTGCACTAGGAAAAGCTGGACTTGTGTTCAATTCTTATGGTGGGAAAATGAGTGAGATTCCAACCACAGCTGTGGCATTTCCTCACCGGGCTGGGAACATTTACAAGATTCAATACTCGATCACGTGGCACGAATCAGGCCTTGCAGCGGAAACTAACTACCTAAATCAACTTAGAAGTCTTCATGAATTTATGACACCCTATGTGTCAAAGTCCCCTAGAGGTGCATATCTCAACTACAGAGATGTTGAGATTGGTACAACCGACAATGGTAAGAATAGTTACAATGAAGGCAAAGTTTACGGCGAATCTTATTTCGGACCGAATTTCGACAGGCTAGTGAAAGTGAAAACTGCAGTTGATCCTGAGAATTTCTTCAGAAACGAACAGAGCATACCTGTTATGCCTTCTTCTCAGGGTAGGCTTGTTAAATTATTATGGTACTGATTTGTAATTCATGGTTTGCTTTGCTAAAGAAATTCTTTAGCTTTGTCATTAGCTAAAGCTTTATTCGGTGGGATAATAATATTCTAAAGAACATATGCAGGCTGCAGCCTTAAAGCATTGGATGTGTGTGTTAACTGTTAAACATACGAGTATATTTTTATAATTCAATTTATAAAATGATGGACCATAACCAACTTGAGTTTCAAATTATTTGGACCACGAGGCTTACGAGTCTAAGCAATTTTTTTAAAACCAGAATTAAATTTAAACATTTGACTGGATTAAATTAAAGTAAATACAATAGAATATCTGTTAAATTAAAGTAGAAATGATAATAGAAAAGAAATCACGAGTACTGAGTACATGGGTGATGGGTCCAAATTTCATTCCTACCACAAACAGCCTGCTACCCTAAAACAATTAGTTGGGCCAACAAGGAAACCAGTGCTGAAGGCTTGCACTTTCTTCATGCTAACAAGGACAACTATTAAAGCTGCAAAAATGCGTATGCCTAGCCAACTTGAGAGTGAGTTTTAGCTAAAATTGTACTATTTTGTGAAGAAGCATTTATAATTCTTATCCGTCATTTTGTTTTAATCTAATGAGATATATGTACTTTATATATAAATATGAGATGGGTTATTTTGTAAAATCAAGATTTGTTTAAAATTTTACTAATTAATCTGGCGGGTACAATAAATATTAAAGAATTTTATTCATACCTCAGATATATCTTAGGTTCCTTTTTCTCAAATCTAATAATCATAACTAGATAATATAAGTGATAGGAATATTAATATTAATATAAGAAACATTTATGAAAACAAACACAAGATTAAATAATATGTTATCCCATTCTTGGGCTTGCATCGCGTGAGCAGGGACGGACCTTGGGGTCCGGGGGTCCCTGCCCCTTGGGGAAATTAAAAAAATTGAAAAATTTATGTATATCCTATCATTTACTTGTTCCTGGCCCCTCTTAAATGGTTTATTTGTCTTCTTTTATATCTATTTTTGCATGATTTAGTGAAAATTTTTCATTTTTTGCATGATTTAGTGGGAAAAAAAATCCGTGCTTCGCGCAGTTCAAATTTTTAAAAAAATTTTGGACCCTCTCGCATTATGCTGTAGGTTCGTCACTGCACGTGAGGAATCTTAATATTTTATCTCATCATTATTAATTGAAGGTTCATGGTCATGGCCAGGCGCTCAGAGAGTCCTCAGAGAGTCGTATGGATGGATGGATTGCTATGCATGTGTGTGTAAGTCATCCTAGATCGCACAGTTGTCTTTCAGATTGCATTGCACGGTCAATCCTTCAGGACTGCATGCGAGGTTCTGTTATGGCTCTCATTTCACCTTTCTATGAAATTTTTTCGCTCTAAACTCCATGACATTCTCTTATAATCGCTAGAGTTGGGATTATGATGAGTTATGAGCTTATATATGATGGTTTCCACTGTCTTTGGAATTGTATATTGATGAATCGGACAAAATCTCAATCCGTTTAGGTAACTTGTCTTCGAATAATTACGTGTGATTTGAACTTCTACAAAAGGATACGTATACCTTTTGTTTTCAGTTGAGAAATAATTAATTTACAGTAAGAGGCAATTATCATATTTTCTCGAATATTCTACGAATTTAACAAAAAAGATCAATTACATTTTCCATCAATAATCGTTATATTACGTGTTTTTCACGGTTCTTGAAAAAATCAATCATATTTTATTCTATAATTCCGACAACGGCCGTAAATATTATTAAACCAATTTCTCCACATAACAATTACCATACTATTACTTAAATGTGTTCAGTCTTATCTTATTTATTTACTTTAAATTTCATTCACAGTCTCAATTCATTCTTCCAATGAAGCGGACCCTGAACGAACGCATGGCCAAACAACCTAGTCACTTAACAAACCACGTATGAAACAGTCACTTGCAAATATTAAACACTCACATACAGATGCACGTACTAACTTTTGAGAATTTTAAACTATTTCTTAAACTTCCATTATACAGACGAAAATAATAGCCAACCAAAAGATAACACTCCGAGTGCGATCTTACTTCAAAGAAGACATATGATTAAAGTGCATGAGAATCTAATCGCTAAAGTTGATTTTGCATTTCTTCTTTAATTTCCACTAGTTACCCACTTAGCAAGACCATGCATGCTACCAATATCTCTGGGTTGAAGTTTAGATAAGTGACAAAGCTTATCTACGTTTACTATCTGTGTGTGGAAAGCCTAGCTAGCTAGTATACATTTTTGCCAGGTGCATCTATAGTGGAGCCTGAAAAAATTTACGCCCAGAACTATTTTTGTAAAGTGCTTCGATAGTGGAGCACGAAAAAATTATGTCCAAACTATGTTTGTTGATGAAATCACAAGGGTGCTTGCACGACATGATTATGTGTCTATCTAATTTGTATGTGCTGGCGGAAAGAGAATTCGAAACTAAAATTAATTTTACTCGAACCCGAAAGAATGTTTGAAAGGGCTTTTTTTAAAAGTTTCGCCGAGACTAGGGTTAAAAAATATTAAGGATTTTTAATCAAAACTGAAATTTAGGCTGTTAGCTAGTCTACTCTAAAATCCATAGTTGATCTAGTGATCCTGAAATTTACGGAATCTCATGCGAAATCAAATTTTGGAAACCTAACATATCTATTGCATATTTGAAAATGAGAATAATCGGTCTGAAGATGTCCTCAGGTAACACCATGATATTAAATAAATTTGTACTTATAAATTAAGTGGCCCCGCAAGAACATTTTTGTAAATATAAGATTCATTCCTTATATTTACAAAAATACCCCTAATTTACTACTATACTTCTTTTAATCTCAGGGATGTTACCTGAGATCATCCTTAGGCCCAGCATATTCTTTGAAAATTTTATATGTAAAAGTTTGAAATTTTCGGGAACATTAGACCACCCTTTTCATTCACAGAGCAAGGCCAATTTTGTCCACTTATAATCGAGGCCATTAGGCCATCATGCTAAAATCCTCTTTCCGTCTCTGTCCTTGTTCCAGTAAATTTTGCGCACCATGCATTCGGAAGCTCGAAAGTGAGTTGTAATGAACCCTTATGCGCACCAGTCCGGAGAAAAAAAAAAGGAATAGGCCTATCTCAATTAATGGGGTTTTTCGCTTGATTGTACTTGTTTGCAATATCCAAGTTATCAAACTATTTTGAAAATTTCCTTTTCGTCGGAAATTGCACGATAATAATTAACTTCAAGCTATCAAGATTAAAATGTAAAAAGTGAACATCGATTAAACTCGCCTTCTTTAAAAGATTGATATAAAACTCATGGTCGTGGACTAAGAATCAGCGTTATCTAATGATATGGGACTGGTTTTGTAATTTTCATGAAAGCTTAATTGAAAAATTAAGAGCTCACCCCTTCATGTAAGGTATCTTCCTCACTTCTTTTATAACATATTAATCTTCTCAAAAGTAAGGTAAATCTGTGCTTATGTATAAATATGAAAAAAATGGGAAAAACTAGAGCTGTGTCCTAGAACTTTACAGAGAAAAGAAAAGAATATAAAGTTCTCTTCAAAAGTGGGAAGAAGAGAAAATATGAAAAAAATATGAAAAAAATGGGAAAAACTAACGCTGTGTTATCTTCTTCTCAAATCTTTCTAAAAGTGGGATGAAGATTTTGGAAACAAATATAAAGAGAACTTCTTCCTTAATCTTTAGTTTTCTTTTCTCTTCTTTCCAAAAAAATCATTGTGAAACAAAATGTGAAAATTATTTATTAATTTTCTTTTCTTTTCTTTTCTTTCCAAAATATTTTTCAGGACATAGAGTAAGAGCAATTTAATTACAGGAAAAGGAAGAGGACGATGACAACAGTAGAGAGAGAAAGCAAAACAACAATATTCCATTCCATGATCAACTCGTGGGATAATTTCCCTCTTCTACCAACTCATCTCCCGCCTCACTATTACAATAAAATAATACTACCAAGTCAAAGGTAAATTCGAAACCTAATATTTCCTTCTATTAGGAAATCTATACTATTATATAAATTCCAAAACATTGAAAGTTTTGGTACCTGTTTTTTGGTATTGAATGAATTTACTTATTTACCCTTCATTATAAAGAAAAATAAATACACCTAAAATAAATAATAACATAATATAATTAATGGTAATTAGTCGAGATAATACCTTTTATAAACACCTAAAAACATCAATCGTATCATATCTTTCCATCATTAATATTTCCTTTCGAATTAAAACACGTTATAATTAATGGTAATTAGTCGATTAACATAATAAAATTAAAGGTAATTATTCGATTGCCATTTTCACATTATTATAATAAAATTAATGGTAATTAGTCGATTGCCTTTTTCACATTTACTTTTAGTTGAACATATTACCTTTTATAAACACCTAAAAACATCAATCGTATCATACCTTTCGATCATTAATATTTTCTTTCGAATTAAAACACATTGCCCTTTTAATTTAAAACAAATCTAAATTAATGGTAATTAATCGATTACCTTTTTCACATTACAAATCTTACAATCATTAATTTATACCCGAAAATATCACACCATAATTTTCAAGAAAATATAACACTTAAAATAAATAATAACATAATATATTTAATGGTAATTAGTCGATTGCCTTTTTCACATTTACTTTTAGTTGAAGATATTACCCTTTATAAACACATAAAAAGATCAATCGTATCATATCTTTCAATCATTAATATTCCCTTTATAATTAAAACACGTTACCTTTTTAATTTACAACAAATCTTACAATAGTTAATATATACCCGAAAATATCACAGAATATTTCTCAATTATTAATAAAATATATTAAAAATCGTATACGTTGTTTATAATAAAGAAACATTAGTATAATCTATAAACATGAGTATATTAAATTATATTAAATTAAAATTAAAAAATTATTAAAAATAATGATTATATAAAAAAATAATTATAATATTAAATAAAATTTATAATATAATATAAGAAACTCGTGCATTGCACGGGTTATAAGCTAGTATTACTTTTAAATTCAGAAGTTAAATAATATGTGGGAGGGGATCAAATAATAACAACCTCGCTATTTCAAAATCTAATATTTTCTTATTTTTTTATTGTTATAAGGGATTGTAGGGAAGATATTATAATCCTTTCAAAAAATGACTTGTGAAATGGGATTAAGTAATACCTCTTATTAGAGAGGATTATAATTTTATCAATTATTCCAACTAAACAAATATGCGATTATTATTTTAAAGAATTATAATCTTTAATTTAATTTCAAATAATTTTTTATAAAATAAATATGAAATTAAAATTTTAATAATTTATAATCCTATTATCCACTTAATACTGTAAAATAAACATAAACTAGGTGAATATTATACGGTGTAATATCTTAGTGAGATATGATTAAGAGAATCGTTTTACATCATGGACAGAGTGGCAGATAATGTATCACTGCAATATAAATAAAATAGACCTTTTTCGATTGTTCATTTTTGATTTGGCTCAGTTTATTTCGACTGAATATGATCGAAATTAAAAACGATCGAAATAAACGGTCAAATTTACCAATATTTTCGAATGAATTTCTTTATTGATCGAATTTAGCGCACGCCAACACATGGAGGGAAAGTTCTCGCCAATTGAAAAAATAAGTTCGACCATATTGGTCGAACTTAGCAATTGGGGGTTAGCGAGAAAATCGCCGCTCCTTTTTCCAAATTTAATGCAATCGGGAAAATTGCCGCCAAATAAAAACGTTCAACTAAAATTGGTCGAATTTAACTAGTTCAACTAACTTTAGTCGAATTTAATAATTTCGACCATAGTTGATTGATTTTGTTTTCCCAGAAAATTAAAAAAATGTTATTAATTATTTAATGTGAGGACGCATCATACAAAAATACATTAAATACAAGGATAACCTTCGCTATGTGTATAAATTTAGTTGGTACAAAGAAAAAAAATGCATGATAAAAAATTGTTGAATTTTCATTTGTTTGGTAGTCCTAAAAAATTAAATAAATATTTGTTTAATTTGAAAATTTTGAAAAAAATATGAGAGTAGTAGAAAGACATATTACGTTGAAATTATTATTTTTTTTAGAAAATAATAGTGAGCAGAAAAAACAAATATCTTAAATCAGTACAAGAATGAGAAAATTTGGTAAATATGAAGTTTAGGGTTTGGGGTACAAAAAAGGGTTGTGGTTTTTATTTTATTAAAAATTTATTTTAACTAATCCAACCTTACGGATGGTAATAGCTTGATAATTAAAGAGTATAGAGAAAGTTATAATTAATTTCAATATTTATTGCTTAAAAATTATAACAAATCTTTATATTATTTATAAACAATTCGACTAGAAACCCTAATTGGTCGAAATTAGGTAAATTCAACCTTCTTTGGTCGAATTGTTAAATGTAACTATTTTCGGTCGAATTTAGAGGTGCTAAATTCGACAAAATGTGGTTAAATGTAGCAATACTCAATTCAACCGAATGTGGTCAAAATTAGCCGTTTTCAGTTGGTCAAAAATAGGTAAATTCGACATTTTTTGGTCGAATAGTTAGACGTAACTGTTTTTGGTCAAATTTAGCACCACTAAATTCGACCAAATGTGGTCGAATGTAGTAATACTAAATTTGACCGAATATGGTCGAAATTAGCCGTTTCCATTTTGCAACCCTACTACACTACCCTTTCCACTGACCGCTTTTCTCATTTTCCCATTCTTCCCCCATTTCACCATCCCCATTTTTTCTTTACGTGAGCATCTCAAATCATCAAGTAAGTATAATTTTTAGTTTTTGATAATTTAAATTTGATTATTTTTCTTTTGATTAATGTAATTGTGATAATGTTATATGTATTTATGTATGAATGAATTAAAATAGTTTAAATTAATTGGTATAAATTGTGTGATAAAATTATAGATAATGTAAGTTGTTAAACGGTTTGTAAATTTCATCTGCCTTGTAAGAATATGTGCACATTTTGTAGATGGCATCTGATCGTAGTTGGATTGGTCGTAATCGGTTGATATGGGCTAAAAGTAAGCCCTAAAGACACATTTAATGTGACATTAATTAGACCCAGTATGGTCCAAGCGTGGGGCCCACCAGATGGCCAAAAAACCTTAATTAAATATTAATTTCGTAATTAATATTGAGGGATAATTAACAGCTGGGAAGTACAAGTCAAATAAGGATATTATCTCTCCAAAGAGTAGCCTCCAAGGCACATAGTCATACAAGGAAACAGACTCCTACAAGGAAGGAGTCTAGAACCTTCCTTAAAGCTGACTTGCCCATTAAGTCACCTAACCCTACTATAATTCTGAGGCTTCTCAGCCTATATAAAGAGTCAGTCCCCTCACCCTAGAACTACGTTTTTGTCTTGATTCTCATTGAGATACGTAGTCATTGTGCGAGGACCGCTTAGTCTCAAACGTGGAAGTAGCCATTAAAGCTCGAAGCTCACAAACCCTAGCCGTAATCTACAACCTAGTTCTTATTCCACAACATTTGGCACTGTCTGTGGGACACAACATCAACCATGGTTCAAACACGAAGAACAACATCAACCTCGACTGAGGCCATACCCCTTAGCTCTGCTCCACCTGCCACTTCTGATCTGCTTATCACTACTGAAGAAGGACAATTACAACCATCAACAGGGGCGATCATTCAACCTCTAGTCTCTCAACCCCCAGGGACGACTCTCCATATTGAGGGAACTCTACCAGTGGTCGTCCACCAAAGCCAAGAAGCAAACCCTCTCCAGATGGTGGTTTCTCCTCTTTGTAACATTAATCGTACGCTACCCCCGGGGGTACAGATCCACACTACGGATCTCCCCTTGAATACCAAGCCGATGTATGGGCTGCCTAATTATCTCCCTCGACAAAGGGAATCTGGACCAAGCGGTCATGCCTTACAGATCCGAGATCGAGAGTATGATGACTACTCTGGTCCCTATATTGATGATTCACCATCATCTGAGGACGATGATCGAGATGAAGCCCCGAGGAGGCGACATGCTAGTAAAGAACCTCTAAGGAGGACACGAAATATCCATGATGGACCCCCCTTGACAACTGCTGAGAGGATCAAGGCTTATGAGGCTGAGATCTTAAAGTTGAAGGACGATATGGCGAGAGAACAAGCTAGATTGAATCAAACTCTGCCTCCTCCAACCACAGAGAGGATTCCCATTATCGACTTAGAGAGGTCTTCAAGGAGACAGAAAAGGGCTGATGCCCCAACTGGAAGAACAACAAGGGTAGAAACCCCCAAGGATAACCCCAAAGATCTGATGCCACTAGGAGATCCTGATGATCCCACACCCCCGTTCACTGAGGAGGTGATGAATGCTCGTATTTCAAAGAAGTTCAAGATGCCGACAATCAAGGCTTATGATGGAACGGGTGATCCCGCAAATCACGTCAGGACGTTCTCAAATACACTTTTAAAGTGTAGGGCATTCCCTCAAACTCTGTCAGGAATGGCTCAAAGATGGTATAGCCGCTTGCCCGCGAATTCAATTGGCTCCTTTAAGGAGTTGAGTGCTGCTTTTGTTAGCCAGTTCATAAGCGGAAGAGTTCACGAGAAAAGCTCCGCATCTCTCATGTATGTGGTACAAGAAAAGAACGAAAATTTGAGGGATTACCTCAAGAGATTTACTAAGGAGACATTGAATATCAATGATTTGGAGAACAAGGTGGCCATGGTAGCCCTCGAACACGGAACCACTGATCTCTTCTTTAAAAGGTCATTGGCAAAACACCCCCTGAGAATATGGCTGAGCTCCAATGAAGGGCTGATAAGTATATTAAAGCTGAGGATAACATGAAGAAAGAAGCCGCAGAAGGTAATGGAAAAGGTAGCAATGGTTCAAAGAAGCAAAAGCAAGAGCAAGAGTACGATGCTAGGGACAAGTATCCCCGAAATAGCAAGGACTCTGACTCACCGCCACCAAAGAAGAATTTTGGACCAAGGTTTTCTGACTATGCAAGGTTGAATGCTCCTATGAGTCAGATCTTGTTGGAAATTGAGAAAGATAAGGAATTCCGATGGCCGAAGCCACTGGTGACCCCGAAAAGAGAAACAAGGATCTGTATTGTAGATTCCACAGGGATGTGGGACATGATATAGATGACTGTAGACAGTTAAAGGACGAGATTGAATTTTTAATCCGGAAAGGAAAGTTAAACAAGTTCACCAAGGGTGAAGATCGTGGAACCCAGAAAAGGGATTATGATAGGAGAGACAATGATAGGAGGGATAATGATCGTGATCGTAATCCACAGCCCCGAGGGCCAGTTATCAATATGATTTGGGGAGGCCCAACAGCGGCCGGCACAACCCGAAACTCTCAAAAGGCCTATGCCAGAGAAGTGATGCACATTGTAGGAGAAGCCCCGAAACGTGCTAAGACCGAGATAGTAATTGGTTTTGATGATTCGAACCTTGAAGGGGTGAAGTTCCCCCATGACGACCCGTTGGTCATAACTCCTGTAATTGGAAACTCAGAAGTGAAGCGGGTCCTGATAGACAATGGAGCTTCTGTTGATATCTTGTTTCATGATGCTTTTGTAAAAATGGGGTACACTGACTCTCAATTAACCCCGACTAACATGCCTATCTACGGGTTTAACGGAGTTGAGTCCAAGGTTGAAGGGACTATTCAGCTGCCCGTGACAATAGGGCAAGAACCTAAAGAGCCACCCAGATGTTGAATTTCCTGGTGATTAAAGCTGCTTCGACATACAATGCAATCCTGGGAAGGACTGGACTTCATGCGTTCAAGGCTGTCGCCTCTACCTATCACATGAAGATCAAGTTTCCAACTAGGAATGGTGTTGGAAAACAGAAAGGAGATCAGAAAATGGCTAGAAGTTGCTATGTGGCTGCTTTGAGAGCTGATGGAGTCGGGGGGCAGGTCCTTCCGATAGAAGACATGGATGTCCGCAATGACGATGAGCATCGAGGGAAGCCAGCAGAGGACTTGATCCCCATACCTCTAGAGCTGGGCGACCCTGAAAAAGTTACTTACATTGGAGCTTCTCTGAAAGAACCCATGAAGGGCAGGTTGACAGCATTCTTGCAAGAGAATAGTGATGTGTTTGCTTGGACAGCAGCTGACATGCCAGGGATTGATCCTCAACTCATAACTTACAAGTTGAATGTCGATCCACAGCGGAAGACAATAAAGCAAAAGAAGAGAAATTTCGCTCCTGAAAGGCAAGAAACCATTAAGCAAGAAGTTGACAAGCTTTTAGAAGCTGGGTTCATTGAAGAAATTCAATTCCCTGAGTGGTTGGCTAACCCTGTGATGGTCAAGAAGGCAAATGGAAAGTGGAAGATGTGTATAGACTTCACTGATTTGAATGATGCATGCCCGAAGGATTGTTTTCCCATGCCAAGGATAGACACGTTGATAGATGCCACAACTGGACATGAGATGTTGAGCTTCATGGATGGGTTCAGTGGCTACAATCAGATTAAGATGCACAAGGATGACATCCCAAAGGTATCTTTCATAATTGACTTTGGTGTTTCTGTTATCTTGTTATGGCTTTTGGCCTAAAGAATGCAGGCGCTACTTATCAACAACTGGTGAATAAGATATTCGCCCATCTGATTGGAAAAACCATGCAGATCTATGTTGATGACAGCCTCGAGGAAGCTACGACCGTACTTCCAGGCACACAAGATTGAAGTCCTGACAGAACATCAATTGAGGAACATATTACATAGCCCGAAGGCCAGTGGAAGATTGATTAAGTGGGCAGTCGAACTTGGAGAATTTGACATCGCGTATAAGCCTCGAACAGCCATCAAGGCTCAGGCATTGGCTGACTTCGTGGTTGAATGTACCATTGGCAACCAAGAAGTCGGGGGGCAGGAGATAGTGACCACCCCTGGAAGAGAGGATAAAGATGAAGAGCTTGTACCTGATCAGAGGGAATATTGGGTGCTCTATTTTGATGGAGCATCAAAAACAAAATCTAGTGGTGCAGGTTTAGTCTTGCAAAGCCCCGATGGGTTTACAGTTGAGTATGCTTTGAAGTTGGACTTTCCAACAACCAACAACGAAGCTGAGTATGAAGCCTTGATAGCCGGGTTGGGCTTGGCCAGAATCATGAGGGTCAAGAATCTCAAAGTTTGTGGGGATTCAAGACTAGTGGTATCGCAAGTGAATGGTGAATTTGAAGCCAAGGATGAAACTATGGCGAAGTATTTGAGAGTTGTGAAAGCTGTTATGACTCAGTTTGAGGAGTGCTATGTGGAACACATTCCGAGAGAAGAGAACATTAAGGCCGATGCCCTGTCTAAGTTCGCTTCTTCTGAGATAGAGAATTATGCAGGGAGTGTTTACTTCCAGGTCTTGAAGGCCCCGACCGTTAACTCGAAATTAGTGGCACCAATTGATATAGGGGGCTGTTGGATAGACCCTATCAAAACTCACCTTGAAACCGGATGGCTCCCAGACAAAGCCTTGGAGGCACAAAAACTTTCAGTAAGAGCATTGAGATACGCCTTGATTGAGGGCGTTCTGTACAAAAGGTCGTTCGTCATCCCATACTTGAAGTGTTTGAGGCCTCAAGAGGCAAGAGAAGCATTGGAGGAAGTTCATGAAGGGATCTGTGGGCAACACTTGGGGGGCAGGGCCCTAGCTCACAAGATCACTCGTTTAGGGTTCTATTGGCCGGAGATGTTGGCTGATGCACAAGACTATGTCAAGAGATGTGAGAGATGTCAAAAACATGCTCCAACTGTAAGGCAGCCGCCTGAGATGTTAACTTCAATTAACTCTCCTATTCCGTTTGCGATGTGGGGGATGGATATACTTAGTCCTTTTCCCATGGCTTCAGCACAAAGGAAGTTCTTGATAGTGGTCATTGATTACTTCACTAAGTGGATTGAGGCTAAACCTCTAGCCAAGATAACCACCAAACAAATTGCCCAGTTCTTTTGGGAGAACATAATTTGCAGGTATGGAATCCCACGAATCCTTGTGACAGACAATGGGACACAATTCAATAGTGAAGAGTTCAAGAAGTATTGTGAGGAGAATGCAATTGAGCTTCGTTTTACCTCAGTGGCACATCCACAAGCTAATGGGCAAGCTGAGGTAGCTAATCGAATTATCCTTGATGGACTGAAAAAGAGGGTCGAACGCTCTAGGAACACTTGGGTAGATGAATTGCTGCCCATACTTTGGGCATACCGTACCACTTGTAAAGTGACGACTGGAGCAACCCCATTCCTGCTGGCTTACGGAGCTGAGGCAGTTGTGCCTTTAGAGATCATGCAAGCGTCACCTCGAGTTAAGGCATATGAACCAGAAACTAATGAAGAAGGGATGAGACTTGCCATTGACTTAATTGACGAGGTTAGAGATGAAGCCAATGCTAGAAATGCTGAACATCAGAAGAGAGCCTCTTTTCACTACAATCAGAGAGTTAAGGAAAGATTCTTTCGACAAGACGACATGGTTCTAAGGAAGATTGAAGCCTCAGGAGTTGGCCAGAAAGGAAAGCTAGCACCAAACTGGGAAGGACCGTATCTAGTCAGAAAGGTGTTAGGTCGAGGATCCTACAAGTTGGAAACCGTGGATGGGGTTGAGGTGCCCCGAACTTGGCATGCTGTGAACCTCAAAGTTTATTATGTTTAAGTTCTTTTGACAAAGGCTTGGACTTTTATCTATTTATTAGGAATAAGGTTCGAATGAAACCATTATAGAGCATGTCGCTCCCAGTAGGAGATAAAGTATCTATGTAAGGGTTGAACCCATTTTATTGATATCCTTTGACAGCATAATAGAATCTATTCTGTTTTCCCTATGAGTTATTCCTCCTTGTTAATATAAACACGAAAGACAAATGTTGAACTAGCTTGTGAGTTTAGTACCAGCCAGGGGGCCAAGTACTCGAAAAATTCTAAAGTTTAACGAACTACGAGCAAAGGTAAAAAAAATGAACACAACAGAAACTAACTGCATAAATAGTTAAGTTAAAAGTTACACAAATAAAGGCCCGAAGGCTATTAAGTTAAATGGCAAAAATCAAGAGTTTTAATGAGCAAAAAGATAAATAAATAAGGCTTAAGAGGCCTTAGGGGCCTCCTTAGCATGAGATTCATCCTCGAAGCTAGTGGCTGTAGTGGATCCATCCGCAGCAGAATTAGCAGGACTAGACCGAACTAGAGGAAGTTTAGGATCCAAGGCTGAAGTCGTAGCATGCTCCTTGACCAAAGCATCACCCTCCCCGAATAACTCTTCGCTGGAACCAGGCTCATTAACTAATAATGGGGCAGGAAGATGGGGGCTCACGAAGTCTGAAGGCTGGAATAAGCCAGGATGGCTCCACAGAACTGCCTCAATGGCCTTATTCCAACCCTCAGAAAACTGGCCAGGAAATAGCAGCTCATCGTGCTGATCCATGAGGGTCTTATACTCATCAGAATCCAGATAATCATCAATGATCTTCTCTCTGTCATCCTTCAAAGCTACCAACTCAGCCCGAGCACTGGCCAGCTCCTCATCCTTACCTTTGAGCTTCTCCTCTAGTTGGTTGATAGCAAGGCTTTTCTTTTGAGATTCAGATTCATACCCCTTGGCTTTCTCCTTCCAAGATTTAGCTTGGTAGAGAGAACTCTGGAAGTGAATGTTGGCCTGTGCAAAGAAACATTAATTATGTTAAAGTAAAGCAAAGAAGTACGAAACTTAAAGAATGCGAGGTTTGAGACCTACCACAGCTAGGGCTTGAGAACCAAGTGCCTCTGATTCCCCAATGCCTCCATTGACAACCAAGTCTCTGTAGTCTGGAGGGGTGATAGAATTCAATGACCAGTCCATAGCATGCTTGGTCGATCCTACGATAGAGTCCCGCTTCCTGAAGCCCCAGGAAGGCCTAAAAACAGCAGATTGGACGTTTACTTGAGAGCTCCCCTCCAAGTCAGCTATATCACCAAATCTAAGGTCCACTTTTTGGACCTTATGAGCACGTAAGAACGCGGGCTCAGTTCCTTTCTCTCGAGGATCGGCATTCCGCTTTGCCCGGGCCATCCTGGAAGTTTCGTTATCTGGATCAGGGGAAGCTTCCACCAGCATCTTTGCAACTGAAATGACATAAATGGAAACACAATTGAATAAGCCAGGTATGAAAATAGAAAAAGACAAAGGCAGGAAAGAAAGTTACCCCGTTCAGAAACTTGTGAGAGGCCTACTGCCCTCAGAGATTCTTCATTTATGAGGCTTTGGCAGGTTATAGACATACCATCGCCTTTGGTTAAAGTGTCAAAAGCAGCCCGATCCTCGGTACTAAGGGTGATCCCTTTAGCATTCCCATCTGAAACCTTCGAAAAGGTTTTTCTAAAGAGGGTACCCCAGTCACCACCCTCCCACTCAAGGTAAGCAAACTCTTTCTTCCAACCAGGGTTGTTGTCTGGTACTGATTTACCATTAAAGATTGGGGGGACTTTGGGACGAAGTTTGATATATACCCAGCCAGAATATAAAGCAGGGCTGTTGTAAATTTGGAAAATTTTGTGAAAACCATAAAACAGATAAAGGAAGGTTTTGCCTTAGGCACAAAACCATAAAACACAGGATTGTTCTCAATGCGTTTGGGGGTAGTTGACAAGGGCTGCACTGAATGTCAGCTAAAAGGCGGGGGATGAACTCATTAAAAGGGAAACGGAGGCCCGCTATTAAACACTCCCTATAGATACACAAGGCATTAGGCCTCCAATGACAAGGCCTGTCACCTGGCCCAGCTGGGACGAGTTTATAAGGTTTTCTAATTTTATATAACTTGTTATATCTAATAATTTTGTCAGTATCGTGATATGTATTACAACAATCATACGCATCTAACTCGGCTAAGGAGGGATAGTCGTCTGCTCTTTCATTTAACATATTTAAAAGAGATGTGTAAGGAGAGCGAATTTGGATGGTACCTTTGGAAGAGGCTGAGTTCATTTTCATAAGGCGAGCTTGAGCTTTGTCCGCCATTGATGACAGCTTGAGATTCTCGACTTAAAACGGAGAAGATGACCGGAGAAGAAGGCCGGAATTAGTCGAGAAAAACTCCAAACGGAATTTAAGAGAGACTTCTTAGCTAAAAGTTGAGAGCTCAAAGGTGAAAATGTGAAGTGAGAAGTGAGAGTGTGAAAAATGAATTCTCAACTCTCACTCTTATATAGGAATGAACAACTGGTTGGAATACTTTCAAACGGTTAGAAAACCTACGGTGACCGGTCAGAATTCCAAAATTGACCTACTAAAGGCCCACGAAATCGGCCCAAATTAAAGCCCAATTCTGGAACGTTCTTAGAAAAAATATCTTGAAGAATTATCAAAAATATCTTGAAGAAATATCGTAGATATTTTGAAGGAATATCATAGATATTTTAAAGAAAGATTTGAACTGTGAATAGCCTGGACCGGCCCATTATAGCCATGAGGTCAAGCCCATCCACAAAGAAAAAAGGTATTTCTATAAAAATACACACTCCAGAAAAACATGTAAAGCCTCGAAGGCCCAAAAGTGGAAAGGCCCATTAAGAAAAAACCCAAAAAATTCTAAGGACCTTATTTCGACCAGAATCCTGGTCGAAATGACTAGGAATCCTGATCGAAAATGTGTTCGACAAGAAGAAATTTTGACGCTTAATTCGACCAGAATCCTGGTCGAAATGACTAGGAATCCTGGTCGAAAATGTGTTCGACAAGAAGAAATTTGGACGCTTAATTCGACCAGAATCCTGGTCGAAATGACTAGGAATCCTGGTCGAAAAGGCTGTCGACCAAGATAAGTTTGGACGCTTAATTCGACCAGAATCCTGGTCGAAATGACTAGGAATCCTGGTCGAAAAGGCTATCGACCAAGATAAATTTGGATGCTTAATTCGACCAGAATCCTGGTCGAAAAGGTCTTCGAGCAGAGAACAATTGAACGCATACTTCGACCAGAATCCTGGTCGAAACGACCAGGAATCTTGGTCGAAAATCCCTTCGATCAGAATTTTCTGAAGCCCTTATTTCGACCAGAATTTTGGTCGAATTCCTGGTCGAAAAATTTCAGTTCTGTTCGAAATTTGTTTTGAAAAATTGATTTTTGGACATCAAATCTTCGTGGACATGGAATTTTGATAAGAAAAATACCTGTGGGTACTATACAACTCTAAAATATATATACGATACGGGAATCTCATAGATATTTTGAAGGAATATCATAGATATTTTAAAGAAAGATTTGAACTGTGAATAGCCTGGACCGGCCCATTATAGCCATGAGGTCAAGCCCATCCACAAAGAAAAAAGGTATTTCTATAAAAATACACACTCCAGAAAAACATGTAAAGCCTCGAAGGCCCAAAAGTGGAAAGGCCCATTAAGAAAAATCCCAAAAAATTCTAAGGACCTTATTTCGACCAGAATCCTGGTCGAAATGACTAGGAATCCTGATCGAAAATGTGTTCGACAAGAAGAAATTTTGACGCTTAATTCGACCAGAATCCTGGTCGAAATGACTAGGAATCCTGGTCGAAAATGTGTTCGACAAGAAGAAATTTGGACGCTTAATTCGACCAGAATCCTGGTCGAAATGACTAGGAATCCTGGTCGAAAAGGCTGTCGACCAAGATAAGTTTGGACGCTTAATTCGACCAGAATCCTGGTCGAAATGACTAGGAATCCTGGTCGAAAAGGCTGTCGACCAAGATAAATTTGGATGCTTAATTCGACCAGAATCCTGGTCGAAAAAGTCTTCGAGCAGAGAACAATTGAACGCATACTTCGACCAGAATCCTGGTCGAAACGACCAGGAATCTTGGTCGAAAATCCCTTCGATCAGAATTTTCTGAAGCCCTTATTTCGACCAGAATTTTGGTCGAATTCCTGGTCGAAAAATTTCAGTTCTGTTCGAAATTTGTTTTGAAAAATTGATTTTTGGACATCAAATCTTCGTGGACATGGAATTTTGATAAGAAAAATACCTGTGGGTACTATACAACTCTAAAATATATATACGATACGGGAAGTACTATGGACGATTCCTTAATATGAATGGGCAAAAATTCAGTAACAGAAGTTACTTGAAAATAATTGTTTAGCCTCGAATAAGGCAAATCGTCGTAAATGTGTAGGTCGCTCCACACTTTACAAATAGACGATAGCTGTGAAACACTAGTGTATAATATGAACCCTGACCCAAGTCTCAAATAAGGCCGTTATAACTTCAAGAAAAACCTGATCAGTTTTCCTAGAAGTTGGGGGGCAAATGATATGGGCTAAAAGTAAGCCCTAAAGACACATTTAATGTGACATTAATTAGACCCAGTATGGTCCAAGCGTGGGGCCCACCAAATGGCCAAAAAACCCTAACTAAATATTAATTTCGTAATTAATATTGAGGGATAATTAACAGCTGGGAAGTACAAGTCAAATAAGGATATTATCTCTCCAAAGAGTAGCCTCCAAGGCACATAGTCATACAAGGAAACAGACTCCTACAAGGAAGGAGTCTAGAACCTTCCTCAAGGCTGACTTGCCCATTAAGTCACCTAACCCTACTATAATTCTGAGGCTTCTCAACCTATATAAAGAGTTAGTCCCCTCGCCCTAGAACTACATTTTTTGGCTTGATTCTCATTGAGATACGTAAGCATTCTTCGAGGACCGCTTAGTCTCGAACGTGGAAGCAGCCATTAAAGCTCGAAGCTCACAAACCCTAGCCGCAATCTACAACCTAGTTCTTATTCCACAACATCGGTATAATAAGGAAAAATACTTAACGGAAGAATACAAAATTGGTGTAGATAATTTCATTAAATTTGCTATAGAACATATGCAAGAAGAAGACAAGGGCTTCATAAGATGTCCGTGTGTAAAGAATGTGGAAATTCGACCTATAAAAATCCTAGTAGCGTGAAAGTTGATTGTATCGACATGTTGTCATGCAATGGTATACTAGATGGGATTGTCATGGGGAGCTCACAATACATTTGTATTTAAACATTAAAATATAATGAAAAACTTATCTAATCCTGTAATCAAACAGTTGGACTGCATATGAGATATATGAGAAAACATAATATAAACCATGTCTTATACATAACAGGTGTGAGAGATAGATAACATATAAGATTCTATATCAAATAGAGATGGGCTGTAATTTTAATCAAACACTTGGACTATAATTTTTTTGAATTATTAACATATATAAAAAATCAAAGAAAATATTACCCATACTCTTCAGAAGATGAAGAAAAATCATAATACCAAAAATCGCCTCACGGTGTACCTGAAAAATCATCAGTGAGTAAAACATGTCGAGTAAATCAAGATTGATATGAAATTATAAGGAACTTAACTTAACAAACAGAATATAATGTTCAAATGAAAAACATTTGGAATGAGAATTGCGAGAGATATAGATGGAGGGAGGGATAGGATAATTGGGTTAAATTAGTGGAATAGAAAGAAGCATCAACTAAATTAAATTAATTGTAAATTTTAAATTTCATTTTTTTTTGAAAAAATGTTGTTGTACAAAGAAAAAGTTGTCGATTTCGCTGTGTATGCATTCGGCGGAATAGGTACAATATCAAATCATTGGATGGGAGGAGCACGTGGGAACTCAGCATGAGACCGAGACACCGGGAAGAGAGAGATAATGATCTACTATATATATATAAAACAATATAAACACCAAACATCGCAATATCAAAACCTATCACCAACCATATAAGCCAGCATCTCAAAATAAAAAATAATCATTAACATAGAAGCAACAGAAAAATAAATAAACATGCTTTTGAGATACTAATTGAGATACAATCACTCTGTGAAAAACATGTATAAACTACTCTAGGACAAACCTAAGCAAAAATAGTTTAATGGCCAACATTAATCAATAACATTTAGACTACAAGAATTTAATCTTAATATTTAGATTCAAAAATCACATATTTTCTAGCTGAAAATAGTATCATTAGCGAGTATAATTGATAAATCAAGATAGATGAAACAAATCTAAAGAAAGAGTGTAAAAAAGACATAGGTTAGAACTTTAAACTCATAACAGGATGAAAATAAATTAAACAGAAATGGGAAAGAATAAGAGATAACATCTAACATCAAATCCCAAAGTAATATTAAACATAAAATTTGTACCAAATTTAAGCACGAAGAGAACAACGAAAAAATTCTCTTAGATCATACCTATTTCAACAAATACTATCCAACCCAGAAGAAGATGGATGAATAAATAGAATGTTTCAGCAATAGAGGAAGATTAAATTTTAAGAAATTTGAAATTTGAGAGGTGTGAGAGAGAGAAACAAAGCATAATATAATCTACATAGATATAGAAAAGTACAATGAGGTAAAGAAGAAAGCAGTAAAGAAAGTGTTCTGCATAGCATTTCATGTGCTGCAAACAGTGATTCATGTACTCATATACGTTACCAGACCAATATAAAATTGGATAATATGCACTAATACGTATAATATACAACTAATCTGTATAAAATAGGTATAATACTTTAAAAAGTGTATAAATACTCATAAATACGTATATTTTGAGTGGCAATAAAGTAATATACATGAAAAGGAATGGGAACATTGGTAAAAGGGCTTCAAAAAACTCTTCAGGAATTATAATTTACTTGATCAAACCATCAAACCTGTCCCGTGCAAACTCCAATATGCAATTAAATACTCAAATCATCGCAACCTGCAAATCAAAATTTAATATGTCAAAAATATTTGTAACACAATTATAGAATATGATAGAATTTAGTAATTAAATGTATTTGAATTTGAGATTTCAAATTGATTTGCACGGGACATGTTAACAGTAAGCTGCCACCTATTATTAGATCATGTTCTTCCTAGAAAAATGGTATAGATTGATCAGTGTCAACATGATAACACAAACACCAGGCATAATGATATGAGTATTGTAGAATTCATATGCAGCAAGTTCGTGTTCCCTTTTTTTTTTTTTTTTTTTTCAGATTATAGATTTTTTGTTAACAATTTGCCTTTTTGATAATTTTGCAAAAAACTAATCATAATCGAAGTGTGTACACCATATCAAGTTCCAAAACACATGATAAACATACCATTAAAATGAGTACTTTATCAATTTCTTTTCTCTTGGACAAATCATCAAACACTTCATCAGCAAAAACTCGAACTGCAGATAACATAATCAACAAAATAAATATCTAACAACTTATGTACAACAAACAACTAATAACATGTTACTTATGAAATAAAGAAAAACTGAAAAAACAACATAATCAATCAAATGAATATCTAAATTACAGTACAATATACAAACAACAATAAAATATAGATATAGATTTCTTACCTTACTTTATTGGAAGATCAATCAAAGAAACATCTCTCTCGCACAACCTACACCAACCTACACATCATGAATTAAATATCGTTAAAAATGAAAATTCAAAAACACAAATAGAAGTTGGGTAAACCATTTGAGAGTAAAATAGGAGATACAAAATTGAAAAAAAAAAGTAGAGAGATAAAGAGATGAAAGAGGAGATTTATTTTAGGGAGATAAAGCAGCAATTTTTTTCGAAAGAGCGACAAGAATTGAAAGCGGGATAAATGATTTGGGAATTCAAAATTGAAAAGAAGAATGGAGGAGAGGTGTGTTGGAGAAGTTTTACATCGGGATTGAGGCTTAGTTTTGTAGAAATTAGAATGTAATAATGCTGTAAGAAGAATTTGAAACTGAATCTATACATTTGGGAAAAATCAAAAGCTTCTGGAGGAAGCTTGGGCCAGCAGATGCATAGAAAAAGCAGCAGTAGTATGTATAATTGGTGAAATACGTATAGAAGTAGTATAAGTCAATGGGTCAAGTGGCATTTCAAAGTAAATACAAAAAAATGAAAGGATAAATTGGTCATTTTATAGTAAAAAACGTAACAGGCTTTATAATATAAATAGATATATGTATATATATTGTAACTATTTTAAATTTTTTGAAATTGTACTTTTGGTGCATAGCACGAATAAAATTCTAGTTTTAGTTAAAATTTTATATTATCTAATTTCACCATATTATTATTAAACTTTTATATTATATTATAAACTACTCCAAAAATTTCAAGTTTCAATTTCCATCAACAACATATTAAATTAAAAAAGTTATGCATCTATTTTCAATATACAAGCAAAAAACCATCATTTAGAATACTATCAACTATGTATTATTGTATTTTATTATCTTCTATAATTTATTTTCTTATTAATTAAAAAAATAAATATTAAAATTATGAATAATAAGATATAAAAAATTACATATTACGACCTATTATACTTAATATCGCGGATTAATTAAACATTTTGTATATTTAATCTATATTCTTTCTTTATTAAAAGCAGAACCCCTTCTTAATGGTATGCCATGCATACCGCGGTATGCCACTAAATATTAAACTAATTTAATTTAATTTAATAATATTATATATTAATTTAATTTAATAGTGAAGTTATATATATAGTAGGAGTCTATTAACTAAAAATTGAAATAAAAGTCCAGAATATAGCAATATGTACAACTTAGGACTCCATTAATTAATATATAAAAAGTATCAATAATTGATTAATAATAAATGCAATTAATAATATAACCACTCTTATATTACCAGAGTGAGGTTATATAAATTCAATTAGTTAAAATAATAATATTAAATATTAATTTAATTTAATAGTGAAGTTTTATACTACGAGTCTATTAACTAACAATCGAACTAAAAGTCGAGAAAATAGTATTATATACAACTTCAGGCTCCATTAATTAATATTTAATAAGTATCTATAATAGATTAATAATAAATGTAATTAATAATATATATATATATATATACTCTTATATTACCGGACCTCTATACTTTTATAATGGTTAACATATATTATAATGAATTATAAATATTGGATCATGTTCTTTGCAAATTCCTTAGACGGAGAAACTAAGAACTCTTATATAAATTTCATAATAATTTATATATTGGGCATGATTCAAGTTAACAATTCAGATCAGGGGCAAAGTTATCCAAAAACACAAGATATATAATTTAGAGACAATTCATATTTGATTGACAATTATATTGATTTAGAAGTAATCCAATGACTAATAATGGTTCTTCAGTTCTCTTTTAGTGTTTACTTTATTTCTTGATCCGGATCCTATAAATATTATTGATAATTAAATTATGATCAACTAAAACATGAGTTTTTTTTTAAAAATATTAATATCAGACTAAGTAAATGTCATTGTTATGTCCAAATCTTGGCATAAGCCCTTAAGCAAGCCTAATGGACTGAAATAGTGGTCCACAACTCATAATGGGCCTAGAGATGAAGATTGGGTCACTAAAAACCACCACCAGGAGTCAGTCCAATATACTATCAAGCACAATATGGAAGTTTGCGACCCCAAGCTGTGGGTCGAGTTTGCTAGCAATCCCTAGTATGGGATAGCATCTATCACATCTCTCTGCAAGGTCCAGCGAGGCCTAGAATACTCTTATGAAGGCTAGAGGTCCAGCAAGGCCTATAGGTCCAGCGAGGCCTAGAATACTCTTATGAAGGCTCATAGCTAAGCCCAGCGAGGTCGCATGAGTAGATATGAAGGCTCATAGCTAATGTTAACTCGAATAACTTGTAGAAGGGGGGGGGGTTTAAATACAAGTTATATAATTGTGTCTGATTTTTGCTTGATTAGATGAACAAGAACAAACGAATGAATCAAACTTTGTTTGTATTAAAATAAATCAAATACAAACTCTACCAAAGGTGTACAATACCTTTAGCAGCTGCTGACAATACAAATCTCTCTCTCTGTTTGTTTCGAACTCTCGAATACAAACCTTATACAGAGCTTCACACGATATGCACTCTATAATTCTCAATTCGCTCTTTTTACAATAATATAGAGAGAGTATTTATAATGCTACCTATTAGCTAATAATAGAATTATAATCTATCTATGACAATGTTCTGCCGTCCAGTTGATAGTTTCCATCAATAGAGAATTCGTTTCCTTCACGATATCTTCTTGCTTGTTTTTCAAAACAACGATCCTGTTTTATAGCACTTGCTAGTTTTTGTAGCATCCATAATGACATCATCAGTAACACGACTGATATCAGGATTTCCCATTGCATCAGGATCTGATCATCCCATCAGTATTTGATCAGGATCTGACTTGCTGTATCAGGATCTGCTCTTAGTTCCTGAAATGTAGTCTCTGACGCACTGTTCTTGACTAACCTCCACAAATTACTGTCTAACACATATATCCTATACAAAGTGCTAAATCCTTTATAAGATCAGGATATACAAGAAGTATTAGCAAAATTCTATTCTCAACATCACAACTTATGAATTATTCCTAACAATCTCCCCCTATTTATGCTTTAGAATCTGAAGCATAAATCTAAGTTGTAGATGTCAAAACATATAATAATACAACCATAATAGAATTTTTGAATTTAAGATCATGAAGTTAAGTACCTCCTTCTTCAGATGTAGACATGTATCTAGTACTTAGAAGAAAGAATTCAACTATTTGATGCTTCTTTTCCTTTACCACTTCCATGATGAAATCTGCCAACTCTGTCACCCTTAATTCTGCTCCCAGTCTGTTTGTCTCCCCCAGTCTGTTGTTGTTGTTTCGGAATTATCTTTATCTCCCCCTTTTTGACATCAGCAACATTAATTCCAAGAGATTCAGTAACAGAACAAATGAGATTCATCAGAACTGCTTGATTGTCTATAATAGTGACTTGGTTTTCTTCAAGAATTTGAAGTCTCGATTGAATATCACTTTGAGATTTCTAAATGTTTCGTAAAATTTCAGAATTGACTTCAATGTTGGAAGTGCTTGTTGTATCTTCAGATTCAGATGCAGAAAGAACTTTATCTTCAAGTCTTGTAGAAGAAGTTGCCTGTTTAGAATGATATTCAAGTAATAAAACTTGAGTAGAAGTACAAACATCTTCATCTCTCTGATCTGGAGCTGAAGTATGATCATCCTGTCCTTCACCAGTATTCTGTGTACTAACATCTACAAATCCTGACTCCTCCTTAGATTGATCAGGTACTGTTGATGTCTCAATTCTAGCTGAAATTTGAAGTACATACAAAGGAATACTAGGATCATTAGGAATATCTTCTGGTACTGTTGAGTAGAAGTGTGTCTTAGCCTTTCGCCTTTTCTGTTAATGATTCCTGCAAGCCTTTCTTTCTGTTTCTGAGCTTTAACTTCTGGCTTTGCATTGTGATGTGCTAAGCCATGCTTCTCATACATCTTGATAAAAGAATAAGTACCAGCATCCATACCAAGATTTTCAGACCTAGATTCAGGAAAAACCTGATCCCAGAAATCAAACGATGGTGGTTTCCTAATTTTCTCTCCCTCACTATGGAGTTGATCATCCATACCCTCATTCTTACTTTGACTATCTAAAGTCAACACTCTTTCTACCTCTCCTTTTGCCTGGTCAGGAGCCAGCCTCTCTGTGTGTGGATCTATATCCATCTTTTCAAGTGTATCACTCAAATTTGGATAAGTGCTCTCATGACCTACAGAAAAGTAGGGGTTAGAAGAAGTTTTTATACCTGAACTCACATGGAGAGAGGTTTCCTCATATGGCATGGGGCTTGAGGTTTTCTCCAAGGAGTGAGCTGCTATAGTCTCTGAACCCTTACAAACATCTACTTTCTTTCCAGAAACTACAGGCTCCAGTATACCACTTTCAGGTTTTACACTAGACTCTGATGTCTTCAGTAATACTTCATAGCTAGTATGTCACCGTCTTTAAGTGTTGGTTGCTGAGACACACCCTCAAGGTGGATAGACTCTGAAAGAACAATATTGGTTTGATCTTCAGGAAAATCAATCAAAGTCATTCGTCCCATATCATAGGGTCTCTCACTTGCAATTTCAGTCATCACAGAAGAACTTCCAGCATCAGCCATCACAGTTCCTGAGTCATCCAACCTCTGACTAGATGGTTCTTGTGTTGCAGTGACTGTGATATGATCTATTCCACTATTCACCACTGGTGCAATAGTATCTTCTGTTGACTGCATCGCTCTATCAACTACCTCCTCTTGTTCACCTTGAGCTGAAGCATCTTCAACAATGACATCCTTGTCAAATAGATATGCATGAAGTGATTGAAGTGCAACATGCTTAGGAAGTCCAAATTTCTTGTGCAATTCCTTTCTGACTGATACATAGAAGTACATCTTCATTAAATCAAGTCTTTGATGTAACAGTTCATATTCTCCAGGAAATGAAAGTTTGGGAACTCTTTCAATCAGAAAATCTAGAACAGGCCTGGAAAGCTTCACTTTTAGAGAAATAAGTTCCATAGCCAGTCTGTATGTCAATGTTATTTCCCATGAAGAATCAAGATCCAGATCTCTCTTGTCAGAATATAGCCTTATTTGTAGAGACCTGCATAATGTTAGTTGGACTTGACACTGTGTGTGTAGGTGACAAATGAATCTTTCTCCTTGTTCTCCTAGTATAGTGAGCAACAGATTTGTCTTGAGAAGACTCAAGAGGTGTAGACACAGAAGTGATCTTGGGATGAGATCTTTTTTCAATAGACACAGTCTTTTGAGAGACAGTATCCAATAACTGTTTTCCCTTTTTAAGAACTACAACCTTTTGGGAGACTGCAGTCTGGCTGTGACTAGGTGTTCCATCTCTTTTTCCTAGCTTAGAAAGTTGAATTACAGCCTTCAATTCTGCTCTCTCAACAAGAGATATATTATCATCATCTTCACTAGAACTACTACTTGAAATGACAAATCTTCTCTTCCTTACAACTGATGTCTTTTGAGAAACACCAGAGGTTGGCTTCTTTGAAACAATAGGCTGTGGATCAAGGTTTGGTTCTAGAATTGTTTCAGAGACTACAATGTTTTTGGCTACTTGGGTAGACACAGGGGGGTTCTCCTCCAACCGAGATTCCTGAGTCATTTCACCACCAAAGAAAGAAGAATTATAGATAGTAGGAAGATGAGTTCTTAGAAGTACTTGAACATGATTTGGATAGTGTATTGCAGGTATTTCATCTAGATTCTTTTCACTGTCCTTCTTTGTAATGTTAGAGAAAATTCTCTTTTGTTGTACATAAGAAGAAACACAATATTCTCTACCAAATCTAGCTTCAACATCAGGAATGAAATGGTTAATAAACAGTTGCATGAATCTGTGATAATAAACCATATTCCTGTCATGATCTCTTGACCCAAGTTTAATACACATCTGATTTAAGATAATGTGACCAAAATTAATTACTCTGTTATAAAGCAAGCCATATGCAATATGTGATGTAACATCAGTAATTTGATGAAAAGAACTACATTTACCAGTAAAACATTTAGCAATTTGATCAAAGAAGAAAGATCATTCTTTCCTAAGAAAGGATCTATTTAACTGGCTCATGTTATCTAGAGGTCCATCATACCTAATTTAGATAACATAGTTCTCACATCATCATCAGATGGTACATTCTCAAAATTCGTACTAACAGGTAAGCGAAGTACTGAATTAACAACAGATTCAGTAAGATCAAATGAGTCTTGTCCTAAGTGTAGAACAATCTTACCTGATTGACTCTGAGTAGAGTCAATTACCTCAGCATTCTCCCCTGCTTGTGAAACAGCTACTTGATTAATTTGTGGAGATGCTGTCAAGGCATAGTTTAATGGTCCTTTTGCCATAAAGTCCATTATCGGGTGAAAATCAGTTGACACCCCTTCCTTGTTGGTGATAGCTGCAACATGATTGTTCATCATAAAATCAAAGTCACCAAACTTGAAAGCTATTGATTTGGGTAGTCTTCTTTGAGTTACCATTTTGATCTGAAAAGAACTTAAAAAATCTTTGAAATTGATTAGTGATTTTGAGAACTCGAGAGTGTTTTTGCTTTAGAGAATGAAATTAGAGAAAGCAATTACACGATTAGAGTTCAAAATAATTATATTTCAAAAATCCTTCAGACCCATTATCTCACGTTGACACGTAGGTTGACAGGTGTCAGTCCCTGAAAAATACAGTTACCCACGACTTTTGGAAAATAAAATCCAAAAGTATTTTCAAGTAAATAAATCAAGGTAAAATCAAGATAAAAATCAATACTGATCAGCTTCCTTTTCCTGATGTGATCTTCTCATCGGGATAATCACACGATTCAATGTGATTTCTGAATAAAAAAAAACTAATCCTGATGTGAACACACTTGTATTCCTGATCAATATCATCCCGATTCTAGAGACTAAATGAAGTTTCCACATGGCATTTTCTTTTACCTGTAAAAGAAATAAATAAAATCTGAACAAAATCAATTGGTTAAATTCGTTCAATATTTCTTGAAAATACAAGAAATATAGTCACATATAATTATGACTGTCTGCATTGATATTTCCCAAATGACTGTTCAGCTTTCCATGTCTTTCTATAAAAGAAACCGACGTCTTATGCCATTCTCCAAAACCTTTTCATTCTTTTCTCTTTCCATCATGACTTCCAACCCAAATCTTCATATGAACCCTAGCTTTTGGTTCATTACCACTGAGAAGTTCTTTACTCTTGATGATCAGGAGCAAGTAAACTTTCTCTTAGAAAAGATGACTTTTCTCATTGAGTCAGATATGGTTGGTCTTAACCCAGATAATTTCCACGAATCTCCTCTAAAACATCTATCAGTTGGATACAATCCTCCTCTAATCTCTTCACACCTTGAGGATGAAGAATTTGGTGAAGAGTCTGAGGTTGATCTTGATGGAAATGCTATTCATCTTCTTCAATAAGCATGTAGATGAGTCAGCTGCTTTCATTCAAGTCGCCCAGACAAGAAATCCAATCTTGAGATGCTCTTTGTCCTGAAGTTTATCGTTGAGAATTGAAGCAGTAACAGCTTTAGACAAGAATAGAATTAGTAGTAGTTAGACAAAAAAAAATTGTATTTCATTTTCATGTATGTAATGCTTTTGATTAATGAAAAAACAAGTTTTCTTATTATCTACTTGTCTATCGTTGTTTATTGACTGACATGAATAATGATATAAATTATCAGTATGCATGTAATAAAACTTGCTAACATAGACTTAACAAAACTCAGAATTGAACCACTAAATAACATGAACTTCAGAATTTGAAACAGTAAGACACATAAATTTCACAATCCTGAAACTGACGATACAATCCTGATGTCAATACTGATGACGTCAGCATACTGATAGCAATCCTGATCCTGATGTTTTATTAATAAGTTTATCATACTGAAATTTATCAAGATAAAATGTTACAGCTTAAGCATTTAACAATCAAGTGGTTTAGTTAGAATATCTGCAAGCTGTTTGTCAGTAGGAACAAAATGAAGTTCCACAGTACCATTTTCAATATGTTCTCTAATAAAATGAAACCTGACATCAATGTGCTTAGTCCTTGAGTGTTGAACTGGATTTTCTGCAATTTTGATAGCACTAGTATTATCACAAATCATAGGAATATTACTAAGTGTCATACCATAATCCCTCAACTGATTTATTATCCAAAGGAGTTGAGCACAACAACTGCCTACTGCAATGTATTCAGCTTCTACAGTTGAGGTTGAAACTGATTGCTGCTTCTTGCTTGCCCAAGAAATCAATCTGTTTCCCAAGAATTGACATGTACCTGTAGTGCTTTTCCTATCTATTTTACACCCTGCATAATCAGAGTCTGAATAGCCAATTAGGGAGAAATCAGATTCTCTTGGATACCACAACCCAAGATTTGGAGTTCCCTTGAGATATCTAAAAATTCTCTTCACAGCAATTAAATGAGATTCCTTAGGATCACTTTGGAATCTAGCACATAAACAGGTAGAGAACATTATATTAGGTCTACTTGCATTTAGATATAACAGTGAACCTATCATGCCTCTATAGCTAGTGTTATCAACACTCTTTCCCTTAGGATCAGAGTCTAGCTTAGTGGGTGTTGCCATGGGTGTCTTTGCAATTGCACAATTTTGAAAGTCAAACCTTTTTAAAAGATCTTTGATATACTTTGACTGATTAATGAAAATACCAGTCTCGGTCTGTTTGACCTGCAAGCCTAAAAAGTAATTTAGGTCACCCATCATGCTCATCTGATACTTAGACTGCATAAGCTTGCTAAACTTAGCACATAGCTTTTCATTAGTAGAACCAAATATAATATCATCAACATAAACTTGAACTAAAATCAAATCACCTTTTATCTTTCTAAAGAATAAAGTTTTGTCAATTGTACCTCTTGTGAAGCCATTTTCAAGAAGAAATTTAGACAAAGTCTCATACCATGCTCTTGGTGCCTGCTTTAGTCCATAGAGTGCCTTGTCAAGTTTGTAGACATGATTTGGAAACTTTGGATCAACAAAACCAGGTGGTTGTTCCACATGCACTTCCTCATCAAGTTTGCCATTTAGAAAAGCACTCTTTACATCCATCTGGTATACCTTGAATTTTGAATGAGCTGTAAATGCAAGAAACATTCTGATTGCCTCCAATCTTGCTACAGGTGCAAAGGTTTCATCATAGTCAATTCCTTCTTCCTGAGAATAACCCTTGGCCACCAGTCTTGCTTTGTTTCTTACAATCATACCAGATTCGTCTAGCTTGTTTCTGAAAACCCATTTAGCACCAACAATAGATCTATCTTTAGGTCTTGGTACCAATTTCCAAACTTTGTTCCTCTCAAACTCATTCAATTCTTCCTGCATTGCTATTACCCAATCAGGATCCTGTAAGGCTTCTTCAACCTTCTTAGGTTCATTCTTTGAGAGAAAACAACTGTGCAAGCATTCATTTTGAATTGATCTTCTAGTTCGAACACCACTATTTGGATCACCAATAATCAAATCTTCAGTATAATCCTTTGTCCATTTTCTAACAGGTGGTAGATTTCTCCTGCTAGACTCTCCCCCTAAGTTAGTGGTATCTCTTGTAGAAGAGTGTTCATTTCCTTCAAAAGCTCCCCCTTGATCAGTAGAATCAGTGGATTCAATACTGCTGCTAGTTTCTGATCTTCCTTCATTAGACTCTGAAGGATCAGTTCCTGATGAAGTAGACTCTGAACTACTAGTCTGATCCTGACCAGTACAGTGTTCTCCTTGATTGAATTGCTCCCCCTCAACAGTAGCATTCCTTTGAGAAGCAATAGAGATTTCCTCTGGAGAACCTTCATCATCGCTGGAGAGAATCTCAGAATACTTAAGATTTTCAAATTCCATATTGTCATGGCTTTCATCAGTTTGAAAAATTCCAAACTTCTTATCATCAAATGCAACATGAATTGATTCCATAACAATGTGAGTTCTGAGATTGTATACTTTGAAGGCCTTTGATGCCGAATATCCTAGAAAGATTGCTTCATCCGATTTGGCTTCAAATTTCCCAAGTTTTTCTGGATGAATTTTCAGGACATAGCATTTGCATCCAAAGATGTGAAATTATTTCACACTTGGTTTCTTTCCTTTGATCATCTCATAGGGAGTCTTACCATGAGCATTTACCAAGGTACAATTTTGAGTGAAATATGCAGTGTTGATAGCTTTTGCCCAGAAATAGGTTGGAAGCTTTGCATCTGCAAGCATGGTTCTTGCTGCCTCTATGAGAGTTCTGTTCTTTCTTTCTACTACACCATTCTGTTGAGGTGTTCCAAGTGCAGAAAACTGTTGAGTAATTCCATTGTCTGCACAATAAATGTCCATTGTATAATTCTTAAATTCTGTACAATTGTCACTTCTGAGCACTTTGACCTTGTACTCAGAGCTATTTTGAATATTCTTGACAAGTTCAATGATTTGCCGAGGAGCTTGATCCTTGTTGTGTAGAAAGAATACCCATGTGAACCTTGTGTAATCATCCACTATAACTAGAGCATATCTTTTCTTGTTGATAGACATAATGTTTACTGGACCAAATAAATCAAGATGCAGCATGTGAAATGGTTCAATAATTGAATTTTCTGTCTTGCTCTTGAAAGTGGTTCTTTTTTGTTTTCCAAGCTGACAAGCATCACAAAGTCCATATTGCACATAATTTGCCTGAGGTAGGCCTCTCACCAGATGGTGCTTAACAAGTTGATTAAGCTTCTTGAAGTTGAGATGTGAGAGCTTCTTGTGCTAGTTCCAGCTTTCATCATTTGATGCCTTGTTGTAAGACATCTGACAGTTCCTTTAGATGTGTCACTCAAGCTGGCTTTATATATGTTACCATGTCTCTGACCAGTCAAAACAATGTCTCCATTCTTCATATTCAAGATTTTGCATCCTTTACTGTCAAAGATTGATTGGTAACCCTTATCACCCAGTTGACTTATGCTTAAAAGTGTGTGTTTCAAGCCTTCAACCAGTGCTACGTTTTCTATGATGACATTCCCCAAAATAATTGAGCCAAATCCCAGAGTTTCTCCTTTGTTGCCATCTCCAAAGGATATTACTGGGCTAGCTTTCTTCTCAAACTTTGTAAGCAGGGACTTCTTTCCAGTCATATGTCTAGAGCATCCACTGTCCAAGATAATTGAATGCTTCTTTCCAGTGCCCTGCAAACAAAAAGTAGCTAGTTAGAATTTCTTAGGACCCAACTTTGATTGGATCCTTTCTTACTAACTTTTGAACCAACAGGCTTTGAAGATTTTGCTTTTGATTTACCTATTGCAGAGTCAACCTTAGACTTAGATTTCACAAACTGTTTGTGACTAGGAGTTTCAGATTTCAGAGAATAATAGTCATAATACAGTTCATGATATTCCTTACATATATAAATGGAATGAAGTAAACTACCACAATGATAACATGGTTCTTGTGGTTGGTAGGTTTTTGATTGCAGTCTAGGGCCAAATGATTATGATTTCCACATTTATAGCATTTCTTCCTAGGTGCATCAGGTACATTCTTGTAATTATTCTCTTTGTTAATACCTTCTTTTGCATTCCTATTTCTTCTGATCTTGCTAGACTCTGAAATACTTTCTAGTCTCTATTTCAACTGAGACTTAGACAGAAAACCTATGTTGACATTCTTAGGTTTTTCTAACACTCTCTCATCTGAATTGCTATTGTTAATTCTTTTGTGCACAACTGGGGTACCTTTAGAATCAACAAATTTAACATGTTTAGGTTCAGAAACTATCTTCTTACTTTCAGACTTGGATGTGCTAGCTTCAATTTTACTATCATCATTGACAATTGCTACAGTATCTTCTTGCCTAGCCTTATCAAAACCTAAACCATTAACTTTACCAAGAATTTGATTTTCAATGATTTCTTGAGTTTTTTAACCAGAATTGTTAATGGTTTTAATCACATCTCTCTCTTCCTCTAGTTCTTTTCTGACATAGTCATAAGCCTCAAGGATACCACCATAATCATGCTTAGCTTTATCAGAACTTAACCTATATTCTTCCATTTGAATTAACTCAGATTCAAGAATATTATTTCTACTAACTAATTCATCATTCTTAGCCTTAAGTTCATCTTTTTCACTAGCAAGAATTTTGAAATTAGTCATAAGATTCTTAAACTCAACATGAATAGATCTAATATCATCAGAATCTAAGCTATCAAATGAATCAAAAGAGTGAAGTGATACCTTAACAGAAGATGAAGAAGTTTTCTTTGGAGATCCAGGCTTGTCTGAAGCACTTGCCATCAATGCAATGTTGTCATAATCCAATTCATCTTCAGAATCACTGGAGTCTGCCCAATCCTTCTGTGTGACCATGAGTGCATTACCCTTCCCTGAATTCCTAGGCTTCTTCCACTCACTAGCAAAGTGTACAAGCTCACTGCAGTTAAAGCACTTGATCTTGGCTTTATCAAGCTTGATAATTGTACTTTTGCCTTTGTCACTCTTCTTCTCCTCTTTCTTCTGAAAAGAGCCTTTGCTAAATCTTCTCATGTTGAATCTTCCTTTCTTGAAAGCTTTAGCAAACATAGTAAAGAGTTCTTGCATCTCTGATTCAGAATCATTATCTTCAGAGTCTATATCTGTAGTCTCTAACTCAGAACTTTCTTTGCTCTTCTTCTTCCTCAAGTCTCTTTCAGTAGATTCAGACTTTTCTTCTGGAAGCTTCTTTGATTCAGATTGAGCAGTGAGTGCAACAGTTTTCATCTTTCCTTCACTCCTGCTCTTTTTCTGCTGCCTGTCAAGTTCATAAGCTCTCAATTTTCCATAAACTGCTTCTAATGATATTTCATCCAGATCATTAGCTTCCTCAATTGTAGATATCTTTTCATTTTAGAAATCAGGAAGAGCTTTCATGAACTTCGTATTCATATCCTCCAAGTCATAATATTTACCATGCATGGCCATCTCATTGATGAGTTTAGTAAATCTATCAAAGGTGTCAGTAATTGACTCACCAGACTTGGATTCAAAGTACTCATACTGTTGTATGAGAAGTGTCCTCATATTCTTCCTGACAGGTTTTGTTCCTTCACAGTGAACCTTTAGATTGTCCCATATCTCCTTAGCAGTCTTACAAAAGAGAACATAGTTAGTGAGAACAGAATCAAGACTGTTGAATAGTATGTTTCTCACTTTAGCATCCTTAAGAACGTTCTCCTTTTCCTTATCTGTACATTTAGATTTAGGCTTCTCTGCTGTATGTTCTGGAACAACTTTTCCTTCGACAGTTGCTTGAGGAACAAGCCTTGTTGGAACAAAAGGCCAATCTCTGATTCTGTCAAGATAATCAGGATCCGTTGCTTCTAGGTGATGCAACATCTTCACTTCCCATAGAGTATATTCGTTTCTATTGAGCATAGGGATCTTAGTATTACCATCCTTGTAACCAGACATGATTACAGATCTTTATGATTATTCAAAATCAACCTGCTCTGACATGATTATAGATCTTTATGATTATTCGAAATCAACCTGCTCTGATACCAATTGTTAACTCGAATAACTTATAGAAGGGGGGTTGAATACAAGTTATATAATCGTGTCTGATTTTTGCTTGATTAGATGAACAAGAACAAACGAATGAATCAAACTTTGTTTGTATTAAAATAAATCAAATACAAACTCTACCAAAGGTGTACAATACCTTTAGCAGCTGTTGACAATACAAATCTCTTTTTCTGTTTGTTTCGAACTTTCGAATACAAACCTTATACAGAGCTTCACACGATATGCACTCTATAATTCTCAATTCGCTCTTTTTACAATTATATAGAGAGAGTATTTATAATGCTACCTATCAACTAATAACAGAATTATAATCTATCTATGACAATGTTCTGCCGTCCAGTTGATAGTTTCCATCAATAGAGAATTCATTTCCTTCACGATATCTTCTTGCTTGTTTTTCAAAACAACGATCCTGTTTTATAGCACTTGCTAGTTTCTGTGGCATCCATAATGACATCATCAGTAACACGACTGATATCAGGATTTCCCATTGCATCAGGATCTGATCATCCCATCAGTATTTTATCAGGATCTGACTTGTTGTATCAGGATCTACTCTTAGTTCCTGAAATGTAGTCTCTGACGCACTGTTCCTGACTAACCTCCACAGATTACTGTCTAACACATATATCCTATACAAAGTGCTAAATCCTTTATAAGATCAGGATATACAAGAAGTATTAGCAAAATTTTATTCTCAATATCACAACTTATGAATTATTCCTAACAGCTAAGCCCAGCGAGGTCGCATGAGTAGATGTAGTTAAGCCCAGTGTGGTCGAATGAGTATGATTATCTCCATAGCGTGGGATCACCTCGCATGACTAAGCCCAGTGAGGTCGCATGCGAGGCGACGTAGTTGTTCCATTAGCCTCGCCAGTGAGGCCATGTGATTCTAACATCATGTTAGCCATAGGTAACTTTTATTCGGCCATGGGTCATGAGCAGAATTAATGGTGTAACGCCCCGACTTCCCAATACTGAAAATATACTGTTTATAGTAAAATAGAATTTGATACAGGGGAATTTTAGAAAATTTCGGCATGAAGTATTTGTAAATCGGACTATCCACCTGTAATTCAACCCAACCAAATTCCAATTTAACAAATACAGTTAAAACTTAATACACCAGCGATTCCTCACCGAGGATCGATTCCAGGTTATGGTATGAAACAAGAATCTAACGAATACAAATTATTTCCAACTTCTATCAACGCTCTGAATACAATTTACTATACCATCCAATCTGTAGCTCAATCCCAATCTGTGCTTACCCGCTCTAGCTCCGAAATCGATCCTGTATAGAATGCCTCATCGCTCTCATTTGTAGGGATAAATGTAGTAGATCATCCTTAAACCTAACTGCAAAGGGTTAGGTAAAACAAACAAGAGTGAGCAAAAGAACGCTCAGCAAGTTAATAATATAGTGAAACAACGATATTACGATAATTCATTGATGAACAATATTAATGAATACTTTATCTCAAAAGATCAATCAATTTCCATCATAGAGTAAAAATTTTCCAGTACTACAAACCATCACTGCCTCAGATAAAACTTTGAGTAAAAGAATATCAAGAAATCCCCCAATCATTCTTACTCCACTTTCAACGTACAATGTTACTCGTGAAGGGAATAACTGGGAAACTTCTATCCATCCTTAATCTCATTGTTTTACTAAGTTCCCAATATTGATCAAGATAGAAAACAACTAACTCTAATATCCACAATTTCGAAAGTAATGACCATTTACCTTGAAATATATATAACTCTTCAAAACATTCCTTTCTTTAAAACCCTTTCAACTTTGACACATACTTTTCATCAAGCCTTTTTAAAAATATTTAAGTTGATTTTTTTTATTATTCTCCTGATTATGGACAATACGGGTGATCAGCCACGTAAAGTCCCCATTCCTTTGAAATTGGGTTCCCAATTAGGCAACACATTAGCCTTTAATGCTGGACTAGGACCACCCTAGCCTCTTACGCTATATAAAAGTGCTGGACTAGGACCACCATAGCCTCTTACGCTTTTCCAATTTATAAACAAATTTATTATTAATAATTTAAAAAATTTCACTTTTCAGTCCTTAAACTCACTGATAACAGATCAGCCCAGGATAAGGAATTTTTATAGAGCCTTTAAATAATCAAGTCATTTCGATTAGCAATGATAAAAGACTAAGAAGTCAGGGAAGCATCTGATATAAGGAAATCATAAACAACAAAGCAATAAGATTTAACTAAGCATGGTATAGTTCAGCAAGACGGAATTATGAATCAATAAATAGTCATTAGCCAATTCAGAAATAAGGCAAATATTCAGGTTCTAGAATTGAACAACAACTTATAAGGAATTCATGAAATAAAGGAATCTGGAGTTCACCAAAATAATTGAGTAAATACATTGGTTATAAACCATTTTTTTTAACTATTACCAGAATTGGTAGAATCTCGTTAGATATTTTGGAACTAACAAATAATTTAAAAATAAATATTCAAGAAATTCTCAATTACTCGTAACCTCACTCTTGTCAGCTAAGCACTCATAGGCTTTAGCTGCCAACCCGGACCGACAATAATGAGTTGAGTAAGTAAGAAGATCTCAATTCATTCTCGATTTTAATCGTCACTGAGCAACACATGCTTCAACGACAATATAAACCTCGAATTATAATAATTTAAAGAAAACATTCCTTGAAAGAATATTTATTGAGGGAAGATTATGATTTATATCCTGGAATCATACTAAAAGATTTTTATAAAATTTTAAAATCTTGGATTTCCTCTGTTTAAAAATATTACTTAATTACTTTTGAAGAATATAAAATAGTACACAACTGAGAAATCCCGTAAAATACCATGTATTAGAATATTAGTAAAAATGAGGAATATTTATATAAAATAATAATATATATTTTTAAAAGAATCAACACCTGAACGATTGGTGCATAGAATCAACAATTGAAAAATATTTTTGAAAATAAACACTTGAATACTAGTTGAAGGAAATTATCACCTGAAATAAAAGTAAGGGGTATAGGCCCTAGCGAAATCATTTGGAAGAAGGCCTCAAAATTAATAAGGACAGATTCATATCATTCAAAATAAATATGAAGGGTATAAATGCTTTCAAAGAAAAAATTCGAAAGAACATATAAATAAAACAGAAGGGTTCACATCACTTGAACGATAAGTGAGGGATAGTAATCTTGCCTGAATACATGAAGTTTTCAATTCCAACATATTGATTCGTTACACACTTTACATTCGTCTTTACTTCTTTATACGCCGGCCTCTGCTCGGCTAAACATTCATCTTTGCTCCATAGTTTGTCAGTCTCTAATTATGTACACTCGTCAACTCCGATAAATGTCTTCTTTCTCAAAATTCCATTTACTTTCGTACTGGCTCTAAACCAGCCCTTATTGGTACCTATTCAAGGTAAAGTACTACTTTAGTAGGCATATAACCTTAACCGTCTAACTTTATTCTACCCATTCGTGTCCTATTATGCTTTACAACAATAACACGTATAGCACAAATATAGACAACTTACTTAAAATAGTTTAGTGAAATCAAATAACCCACATAAGCATTTAGCATGTATTGTCAATTTATACTTATAACTTATAACATATAACATTCGTATACAAGTAATTCTAACAAAAATTGGACAGCACCTCCTCTATAATATGAAATAATCCGTCGGAAAACAACCGACCCAAACAAGCAATCAAGCAATCCTTTGCTTCAACATTAATTCAAACCAACTTACAATTGAAATCACTATTCGAATACTAGCTAGTGACATAACTCTAATTATTCGAGTAAAAGATATAAAATCTTTACTGCACATAATCCGATTAAACCACATATATACAATTTCACGTATTCTTCGAAATCGAGCCGAATATTCATAACAAAAATGCGAAAAATCCATCAAACTTTATATATATTCACCTGTAAATTAGTACCTTAACAATTACTAACTAACAATCATCAAAACAAGCTAATTAACACTTAAAAATCTTCAAAATTCCAATTTACACTATCTTTACTACTTAAACAATCAACAAAATCAAATTACAAATCTAATATCAACACATACAATCACGTTTCCCCCTCTAAACTGCATCCCAACCACGTTTCCAGCCTTATATATATATATATATATATATATATATATATATATATATATATATATATATGTATACATATATATGAACATGGGTTTTTAAAACAAAATTTGAATCATAACACATAAATAACCATGAATTATATTAAGAAATCAAGATAAGGAATTTACAAAGGTTTTGCTGTTAAAACTTAAAGAGAATGAGAGAGGACTGAAGCTACAAGAAGAATCCAGAAGATGAAATGAAGAAGCAGAGAGAAAAAGAGCCATGGTGCTGTTTGTAGGCCAAGGGCAAAATAGACATTTTGCACTTCTGAAAATTACTAAAACTCAATTAAATCACTTATAAAATCGTAATTAAATGAAAAATGAATGAAAAATTAAATTTTAAAATTATGAAATCAAGAGTATGAATTTACAAACACCCCCATATATTTAAAATAATTTTAGGATAAAAAATGAATTAAATATGAATTTTTGAAATTTTGATCCTTTAAATACTATAAAACTCTTAAAACCATTCTAAAATGCTTAAACACTCAAAATAATTCACCCAATAATTTTAAAAACTAAATAAATTTACAAATATGATATTGCAAAAGATTTCGGGATTTTTAAATACTCCGATGATTTTATAAAAAATTTCAAAGATCAATAATGCATAATTTAAATAGATTTTTAATCACAAAAATTCAAATAAAAATACACAGACCTACACAACACACATACATCACCATATAAACTTGTAAAAATGATGTCACATATATTTAACCTAAAAAAAATTTACACCATATATTCCACATTTAATATTAAATAATAATATTTGTAATTACGAATTTTCTAAGGCGTTATATCCTTCCCCCCTTAAAAGGATTCTGTCCTCAGAATCCACCCTAAGAAAACACATGACGGTATTCTCAAACATTTCTCTTTCAATTCCCAAGTAATTTCTTTCATTCTAGAATTCCTTTAATTCAACTCATATATCGATAGGCTCATCTTGTAAGCCTTCAAATTCCAAAATAAACGTAAACCTTTGGTTTACCTATCTCGTTAATTATAGATACTTACCACTCGTACGTGACGATCCTTTTCCTACCGAAAATCGGACACGACGTATTCGTATAATGGACTATTCCTTGTACACATCGCCTCAAGTACTATCCCAATCATCCATAATAATTTGCGTATATATATAATACAAAAGAAAAACCTGCCTCGACTTGTAGTAAGCATGTAAATAAATAATTAAGTCTTTAAAACAAAATCCACGCAACTAAAATAATTATACAACTTCCACACTCCTATTCATAACCATACGGCCTCAGATAAAACTCTGAGAAAAAGAATATCAAGAAATCCCCTAATCATTCTTACTCCCCTTTCAACGTACAATGTTACTCGAGGAGGGAATAATTAGGAAACATCTATCTATCCTTAATCCCTTTGTTTTACTGAGGCACCATTTATGTAACATCCCAGATTTTCGGGACATTAATTCTAATTACGAAACTTAAATAAACTGAATTCTTTATTCAAATAAATCAAAATTCCACGAAAGTCAAACGCAGCGGTCAAATTCAATAATTCAAAATCATAAATTCGGAGACGCAGCTCCATAAACCCAATATTCAATAACAATCTTTATTCTAATAATTTAAAGAGTCTAATCCAATTAAGGCATCTAACAGCTAGCACGAAAGTCCACAAAATTCACATCCTTATTCTCATTAAGCTTCCAAGACTGAAACCTGAAATATTAGAAACGAATGAGCTACACAGCTCAGCAAATACAATCGACTAACAGATATTCTTAAAAATCAATGGGCGTTTTAATAAAACAATTTTCAGAATCAAATATAAGTTTGCAAAACATTTAAGAAAACAATTCCAACCCAAAGTTTTATATTTTCAAAATACAGAATTTAAACTAGAAACAGAAGCAGAAAACAGAAATAACACGAAACGAAAATCGAAAATACCACAGTCTTGCTCTACGGCCACACTTTGCCAGTGACCGGCATCTTATTCTTATTCTTATTCTTTCGCCACACTTTGCCAGTGACCGGCATTTAAAGTTCAATAATTACGCGCCCTTAATAGGTATCTAAAGTTGCACACTTGTGCGCCTACTAAGGGTATCTAAGGCTAGTTCCGAAACTATAGCGTAAATTACGAACGGGTTCGAAACGTAGAGACTGAGGATTCTAAAATCAAATACTTATATCTTATAAAGTTTAAAACAACATTTTTATATCTTATATGAAAATCAAAAATCACAATATCTTTTCGAAAAATAAAAGTAAGTCAAAAGGTACTTACCTCAATGTCGACACTTAAAAATCCAAAATTAACACGAACTGATCCTCTAATTAATTGAATCAAACCAAACAAATAATTATACACAAATTTCCACACAGTTACCATACAAATTAATTAATTCAAATATTTACCATTTATCACAATCATGTAAGATACCAGACAATTCATTGTATAAGTAATCTAATATAAATAACGAACAAGGTCAACTTGGGAAAACCGTAACCGAGGCCACAGCTTGTACAATATAACCAGTGTCAGTGGGCAGTGGCCACATACTTTTACTAACCATGCAACTAAAACCATGACATAATAATCATTTATTAAGTCATATAAATCTACTTGTCTATAACCAAATAAATGATATAAAAGACAACAAGTGAGCCAAAAGTCCATCACATAAACATAACCAAACCAGGCAAATTAATAGTCCAGGTTCATTAAAAGCATGTGCGTAATTACAAAATATCACTGTTCTTTTATAAGTTTTAAGCCTAAGTCACTATCCCAACTTAATTCACTATTCCTAACTTCAAAAAACACGTGCATGTAAACAAATAGACTTATTAATTAATCTAACATGTACAAAACTAACACATATTGACAAAATAATATGGATTAAAATCTTTTTTTTTTTGAAACCACACATCACAGTTAGCATGTACTAACATAATATGATACAATTAAAATTTATGACAATATAAATTAATCTTTAATGAAAACTCTAACAAATATAAATAAATTATTAAACACAATAATGGAGTACATATAAAATTAGATTCACTAATGCATATAAATTAACGATAATGGAATCGTATAGACAATTCATGCATATTGTTGAACTAGGGGATTGATAAATCACAGTGTCTGTATCTTCTTGTAATTACAATTTTAATGCATGATAACAAACATGACAACTTTAAAGAACATGATTCTCACGTAATCAACTAAATAAAAGTCAAAAGCATGCCCATGAATTATAGAAGTGGAATAAAAGAGAGAAGACAAAACATACCTCCTCCGCAAATTTTCGTACGGCTTGATTATTATCAAGAGGGGGTGTTTATATAAGCACACATATAACCCTAAAATTAATTAAGGTAATCCTAAAATTTTCGTACAATTTCCCCAATTAATACGTAAATTAAAATATTCTAATTCACACAAATATCTTAAATTAAATGATACCGATTTTCTAAAATCTTTTCACACTTATTTCCTCTAATAGCAAATATCTTTCTTATTGCAAAATATCTTGCATAAAAAGTATTCTATAAATTGCTAATTAACATAATTATAAAAATGACTTAAAAAAATCTAGTATCTAATAATAAAATAAAATAAAAATTAACGGGGTTTTACATTCTTCCCTCCTTAAAAGAATTTGGTCCCCAAATTCACAATAATAAAGTAAAATAAATCACGAAGAAAATGAATCATACCTTAATAGTTGGTGCGACTTCCAGTGAGCTGAAACACACGTCTAATGCCAATCTTCTTATCAGCTTCCTTGGTGGTGGATTATGCGGGCACTCAGATATCTTGTGTCCTACTTCTCCGCAGTGAAAACAGGCACCCCCCTATTCCATCGGCAGTCCTTGTCCGGATGATTCTTACCGCACCTCGAACACTTCTCTTGATCACCCTGTCCTCCGATATTATCGTACACGTGTGGCTTCTTGAAAGGTTCTCTTTGAGACGAAAATCCACCAGTTGGAGCAAACCTCTTCTTGTTCCAATTACCTGTTGCCTTCTCAGATTCTGCCAAGCCTCTCTCGATCACCAATGCCTTGTTGAGCACAGCTTTATATGTCTGAAGTTCAAACGATGCCACAGAATTCCTGATGTCACTTCGAAGTCCCTCTTCCAATCTTCTTGTTCGGCTAGTCTCATCAGCAACTAATGTCGGTGCATATTTTGCAAGCTTTGCGAATTCTGCTTCGTATTCCACAACGGACTTTCCTCCTTGCTCGAGCCGAATAAAGTCTCTTTCCTTTTGCAGACGAATGGTTCTCGGAAAGTACTTGTCTTCTAGAGCCTTCTTGAACTTTGCCCATGTATACGGTTCAGGATCTCCCTCGGTGGTTGCAGTCTCATTCTTTCTTTGTTCCATGAGCCACCAATCGTAAGCACTTCCTTGCAGTTGATACACAGCTAAAGTAACCTTCTTTTCTTCATTGCTCCCTAGCAGTCCGAAAGCTTTCTCCATCTCTTGTATCCACATCTCGACTATGGCCGGATCCGTTGCCCCATCGAAAGTTGGTGGGTTCAAATGCTTGAACTGAGAGACGATATTCTGTTGCCTGGGTTACTGATTCACGAGTATAGCTAGAGTCTCAGCTAGCTGGTCGAATACATTTCCACCATCACCATTGTTGTTGCCATTCTGATTGTCTTTGCCCTGATTACCATTGTTGTTGCCATTCTGATTGTTGTTGCCCTGATTGCCGTTATTGTTGCCATTGTTGCCTTCTCCGTCCATCTTTTCTAAAAACAACAAACTTTCAAACTTATAATCAATGATCAAAAAGCACAAAAGTCAAACAGGTCAAATCATCACAAAAACAAGTGTCCTAGATTCAAAATAATTTACAAGCTTAAAGGTCAAAACCTATACGAGAGTCTATAGGATCGCATCCTAGGGAATGTACTAGTCCCATACCTAATACACTCCGAAGGAAAACCTAGGCTCTAATGCCAACTGTAACATCCCGGATTTTCGGGACATTAATTCTAATTACGAAACTTAAATAAACTGAATTCTTTATTCAAATAAATCAAAATTCCACGAAAGTCAAACGCAACGGTCAAATTCAATAATTCAAAATCATAAATTCGGAGACGCAGCTCCATAAACCCAATATTCAATAACAATCTTTATTCTAATAATTTAAAGATTCTAATCCAATTAAGGCATCTAACAGCTAGCACGAAAGTCTACAAAATTCACATCCTTATTCTCATTAAGCTTCCAAGACTGAAACCTGAAATATTAACGAGTGAGCTACACAGCTCAGCAAGTACAATCGACTAACAGATATTCTTAAAAATCAATGGGCGTTTTAATAAAACAATTTTCAGAATCAAATATAAGTTTGCAAAACATTTACGAAAACAATTCCAACCCAAAGTTTTATATTTTCAAAATACAGAATTTAAACTAGAAACAGAAGCAGAAAACAAAAATAACACGAAACGAAAATCGAAAATACCACAGTCTTTCTCTACGGCCACACTTTGCCAGTGACCGGCATCTTATTCTTATTCTTATTCTTTCGCCACACTTTTCCAGTGACCGGCATCTAAAGTTCAATAATTACGCGCCCTTAATAGGTATCTAAAGTTGCACACTTGTGCGCCTACTAAGGGTATCTAAGGCTAGTTCCGAAACTATAGCGTAAATTACGAACGGGTTCGAAACGTAGAGACTGAGGATTCTAAAATCAAATACTTATATCTTATAAAGTTTAAAACAACATTTTTATATCTTATACGAAAATCAAAAATCACAATATCTTTTCGAAAAATAAAAGTAAGTCAAAAGGTACTTACCTCAATGTCGACACTTAAAAATCCAAATTAACACGAACTGATCCTCTAATTAATTGAATCAAACCAAACAAATAATTATACACAAATTTCCACACAGTTACCATACAAATTAATTAATTCAAATATTTACCATTTATCACAATCATGTAAGATGCCAGATAATTCATTGTATAAGTAATCTAATATAAATAACGAACAAGGTCAACTTGGGAAAACCGTAACCGAGGCCACAGCTTGTACAATATAACCAGTGTCAGTGGGCAGTGGCCACATACTTTTACTAACCATGCAACTAAAACCATGACATAATAATCATTTATTAAGTCATATAAATCTACTTGTCTATAACCAAATAAATGATATAAAAGACAACAAGTGAGCCAAAAGTCCATCACATAAACATGACCAAACCAGGCAAATTAATAGTCCAGGTTCATTAAAAGCATGTGCATAATTACAAAATATCACTGTTCTTTTATAAGTTTTAAGCCTAAGTCACTATCCCAACTTAATTCACTATTCCTAACTTCCAAAAACATGTGCATGTAAACAAATAGACTTATTAATTAATCTAACATGTACAAAACTAACACATACTGACAAAATAATATGGATTAAAATCTTTTTTTTTTTAAACCACACATCACAGTTAGCATGTACTAACATAATATGATACAATTAAAATTTATGACAATATAAATTAATCTTTAATGAAAACTCTAACAAATATAAATAAATTATAAAACACAATAATGGAGTACATATAAAATTAGATTCACTAATGCATATAAATTAACGATAATGGAATCGTATAGACAATTCATGCATATTGTTGAACTAGGGGATTGATAAATCACAGTGTCTGTATCTTCTTGTAATTACAATTTTAATGCATGATAACAAACATGACAACTTTAAAGAACATGATTCTCACGTAATCAACTAAATAAAAGTCAAAAGCATGCCCATGAATTATAGCATTGGAATAGAAGATAGAAGACAAAACATACCTCCTCCGCAAATTTTCGTAGGGCTTGATTATTATCAAGAGGGGGTGTTTATATAAGCACACATATAACCCTAAAATTAATTAAAGTAATCCTAAAATTTTCGTACAATTTCCCCAATTAATACGTAAATTAAAATATTCTAATTCACACAAATATCTTAAATTAAATGATACCGATTTTCTAAAATCTTTTCACACTTATTTCCTCTAATAGCAAATATCTTTCTTATTGCAAAATATCTTGCACAAAAAGTATTCTATAAATTGCTAATTAACATAATTATAAAAATGACTTAAAATCTAATATCTAATAATAAAATAAAATAAAAATTAACGGGGTTTTACAATTTATTTTAAAACACACACACACACACACACACACACACACACACACACACATATATATATATATATATATATATATATCTTATTTGGAACACAACTATCCCGAGGTTACAACCTTCCAATACCATTCACAAATTAAACTTTCAATCCATTTAAACTCAAACAATTCTAGTATCTGATAAAATCAACATTTAACTTGACATACGTAAACCCGAGTATACTTCATCAATAATTAACTTACAACCTTCAAAATTCATTTAAACTCCACTGTCTCAAATTCCCGAAACTCGATTCCCGAAACATTACTCTACAAATCCTCAAATTTAAACTTTAAACATCATAATTCTAACATTTATCAATAACTCATTTCCTTGAACTATTTCTTTCTTCTACATTCATCAACTTCACATTCTGCTTCCATCAACTCTGCTTGGTACTTCCTACTTTCCTTTAACGATTCATTCACAATAATCTAGACCTTTTGAATCATCTATCTAAACTTCTCAATTTCTTTTAACCTTTCCTTGAGCATTGTATGCCTATTTCATCTTTGCTGATTCATCCGGTCGCACTGACACTTGAGCGGTTTTCGATCTCTTCTTTGACTCCGAAAAGCTCTCTTCACCTTTATCTATTCATTCCTTGACTTTTAATCTTGTCCACTGCTGTAGCTATCTTGGTAATACCTTTGACAACCTTCAATAATTTCTAGTCGGTCCGTCAAAGTTTTCGATCTCCACTAGCGACTTAGTCCTTTCCCGATTCATTACTGCTTCGTCGTCACGGCATTCATTTCGATCCTCTCGTCATATCTTGAAAATTATAGTTCTTCCAATTACAAAGCTCGTACTTAGTAATCATATGCATGTCCTTTTTATATCCTGGTTACATTCCTGGTTGTAATTAATTAATCAACTTTATATCTCTGTCTAGTTACAATCCTGGTAATTCCTCAAGTCACATATCCGAGAAATCCTGACCACTAAAATCTGCTTCACTTTAATTATCTCCTTATCGATATATCCCACATATATGAAATAACCTTAAAATCTTGTCATAATAACCTCTTAGCCCACATGATCGTTAAAACTCCTTTATACGCTTCCTGCCTCGAAACCCAACTTACATATCTATTGAAAATCATAATTTCATCTACTTATCCTCACACGTTATCTGTACTTAGTAGTTAACTACACAATCCAATCCTAACTCACACTCAGCTCCTTTAATTGCCATCACATTCATATTCTTCATCATATCGTCATTTATAATCATCTTGAACTTCTAGCTTCTAATTCTGTCACTTCTCACCACACTATTCCTTCTTCTTACACTTACAGTTCTCCACATTTATCCCAGTACAATTGCAGTATATCTTATAGATAGTTATCTTTCCTCCTTATTCTGGTTTTCAAAATCTCCTAAATCTTACATTCCTTTCCAGCAAAATCTCACATCCTCGGCTAACACAATTCCTGTAAGTTTCCTGATTCTCTGTCTTCCTTTATTACCATCTCATTCCATCTGGGTCAATTCACTCTTACTCTTAATATTCATGATCCTCTGAACTATATTCGCACAAGTTATTAACTCCACATAATCACTTTACTTCCTTATCCAAAGCTTTAATTCTTGCTAAAATTCCTTAAAAATGGACCGTCCCACTCTACCTTGTCTTGCTCAAATTATCCCGTTCTGTCTCTAAACTTTTATATTTGACAAGTTGTCTCAACATCCAAATTCTTGTAATATTTTATCTACTGTATCCACCGTGAAAATATATAACAAACAAGTGTTCTTCTACAATTTTTTTCCTTCACGATAACTATCACATACTAACTATATCCATTCTCACTCTACTTTCAACTTTAACAAAATTAATAATCTCGCATCCTTGTTATTAGCTCCTTATTTATACTCAATTTTTCCGTATTATCGAATCTTGTACATGTGTTGTCAATCCACTGTGTAATCTAACTTGATATTCCATCTATGCTTTATCCGCAATTCTCAAACCTACTCCAATCTTCATTCCAAGTAAATGTAGCTTACACCACTCAAAATTTCATCATCTCCATCTTTACTGCTCTCAATCATTGAAATCTTTAAGAAATCACAAGGGTTCATAACAAAAGAAATCAATGAGATAGACAGGTGATAACATGTATGAATATAATATGAGTTTTGTTTGATGAGAATTTTTTTATAAGAGAATTTAACTGAGAGATCAATATAATCATTGAACTAATTTCAGGTTGCATTTGTCACTTATGTCATCCGTCATAGCACAAGAAGGGGGCCAACCTTCTGTACTTTCATGACAAACACAATCAGTGGTGTCCCACCAGACTTCTATCACATAGATAAAATGTCCCTGAATCCCCTACATACATAGGGTTGTTCATCCCAGTTTGAATAAGGAAGGTTAAATATTCGGAGAGAAACAAAAAGAATTCAAAAGTTTGTATATATATAATGTTGAATAAGGAATATCAAATATTCGGGAAAATAGAAAGAATTCAAGGGTCTCAATAATTTATAAGCATAATGTTGAATCAAGTGATCCCTTGGAAAATTGAGGTATCTCTGAAAATAAAAATGTGTTTAAATGAATCTGAAAAATTCGTCATCAATTGAAATATAGTTGATTATCAAAGGTGATGGGGTATTATCAAGATAAGAAGAAACCAAAAGAAAGGTTAAATCTCCTTAATCAATAGATTAAATGAAATCAACAGCTAGTAATGAATAACCATGCCCTTACTCCATCACATGCCAGGAATCACATTTCGCATCTTGTTTTACCATCCTTTCACACATTCTATATCGTTCACGGGGTAACTAAAATCGCAAAGAAATTCTAGAACATACACGAAGCTCTACACGTACCATCCTCCAAGCTGGTAACTACGGTCGTCTATTTAACGTAGGCGTCGCCGAATCAACTACCTCGTCCAAGTCGTACCTTCGAATGAATCAAATTCTGGCTCGCACGATATGTTGAAATACTAACTAACGTCGCAACCATCGTCCTAATAACCTAAAGCGAACCTTTTCCTAAATCATTCTGCCTAACTTCTAACCTAATTACTTACACCTAATCATCCTAACTTGTTTCAGTGACCATAACCTATCGCTCTGATACCAACCTATAACGCCCCGACTTCCCAATACTGAAAATATACTGTTTATAATAAAATAGACTTTGATACAGGGGAATTTTAGAAAATTTCGGCATGAAGTATTTGTAAATCGGACTATTTACCTATAATTCAACCCAACCAAATTCCAATTTAACAACTACAGTTAAAAATTAATACACCAACGATTCCTCACCGAGGATCGATTCCAGGTTATGGTATGAAACAAGAATCTAACTAATACAAATTATTTCCAACTTCTATCACCGCTCTGAATACAATTTACTATACCATCCAATCTGTAGCTCGATCCCAATCTGTGCTTACCCGCTCTAGCTCCGAAATCTATCCTGTATAGAATGCCTCATCGCTCTCATTTACAGGGATAAATGTAGTAGATCATCCTTAAACCTAACTGCAAAGGGTTAGGTAAAACAAACAAGAGTGAGCAAAAGAACGCTCAGCAAGTTAATAATATAGTGAAACAATGATATTACGATAATTCATTGATGAACAATATCAATGAATACTTTATCTCAAAAGGTCAATCAATTTCCATCATAGAGTAAAAATTTTCCAGTACTACAAACCATCACTGCCTCAGATAAAACTTTGAGAAAAAGAATATCAAGAAATCCCCCCAATCATTCTTACTCCACTTTCAACGTACAATGTTACTCGTGAAGGGAATAACTGGGAAACTTCTATCCATCCTTAATCTCATTGTTTTACTGAGTTCCCAATATTGATCAAGATAGAAAACAACTAACTCTAATATCCACAATTTCGAAACTAATGACCATTTACCTTGAAATATATATAACTCTTCAAAAACATTCCTTTCTTTAAAACCCTTTCAACTTTGACACATACTTTTCATCAAACCTTTTTAAAAATATTTAAGTTGATTTTTTTTATTATTCTCCTGATTATGGACAATACGGGTGATCAGCCACGTAAAGTCCCCATTCCTTTGAAATTGGGTTCCCAATTAGGCAACACATCGGCCTTTAATGCTGGACTAGGACCACCCTAGCCTCTTACGCTATATAAAAGTACTGGACTAGGACCACCCTAGCCTCTTACGCTTTTCCAATTTATAAACAAATTTATTATCAATAATTTAAAACATTTCACTTTTCAGTCCTTAAACTCACTGATAACAGATCAGCCCAGGATAAGGAATTTTTATAGAGCATTTAAATAATCAAGTCATTTCGATTAGCAATGATAAAAGACTAAGAGTCAGGGAAGCATCTGATATAAGGAAATCATAAACAACAAAGCAATAAGATTTAACTAAGCATGGTATAGTTCAGCAAGACAGAATTATGAATCAATAAAGAGTCATTAGCCAATTCAGAAATAAGGCAAATATTCAGGTTCTAGAATTGAACAACAACTTATAAGGAATTCATGAAATAAAGGAATCTGGAGTTCACCAAAATAATTGAGTAAATACATTGGTTATAAACCATTTTTTTAACTATTACCAGAATTGGTAGAATCTCGTTAGATATTTTGGAACTAACAAATAATTTAAAAATAAATATTCAGGAAATTCTCAATTACTCATAACCTCACTCTTGTCAGCTAAGCACTCATAGGCTTTAGCTGCCAACCCGGCCCGACAATAATGAGTTGAGTAAGTAAGAAGATCTCAATTCATTCTCGGTTTTAATCGTCACTGAGCAACACATGCTTCAACGACAATATAAACCTCGAATTATATTTAAAGAAAACATTCCTTGAAAGAATATTTATTGAGGGAAGATTATAATTTATATCCAGGAATCATACTAAAAGATTTTTATAAATTTTTAAAATCTTGGATTTCCTTTGTTTAAAAATATTACTTAATCACTTTTGAAGAATATAAAATAGTACACAACTGAGAAATCCCGTAAAATACCATGTATTAGAATATTAGTAAAAATGAGGAATATTTATATAAAATAATAATATTTTTTAAAAAAGAATCAACACCTGAACGATAGGTGCAGAGAATCAACAATTGAAAAATATTTTTGAAAATAAACACTTGAATACTAGTTGAGGGAAATTATCACCTGAAATAAAAGTAAGGGGTATAGACCCTAGCGAAATGATTTGGAAGAAGGCCTCAAAATTAATAAGGACAGAATCATATCATTCATAATAAATATGAAGGGTATAAATGCTTGCAAAGAAAAGATTCGAAAGAACATATAAATAAAACAGAAGGGTTCACATCACTTGAACGATAAGTGAGGGATAGTAAACTTGCCTGAATACATGAAGTTTTCAATTCCAACATATTGATTCGTTACACACTTTACATTCGTCTTTACTTCTTTATACGTTGGCCTCTGCTCGGCTAAACATTCATCTTTGCTCCATAGTTTGCCAGTCTCTAATTATGTACACTCGTCAACTCCGATAAATGTCTTCTTTCTCAAAATTCCATTTACTTTCGTACTGGCTCTAAACCAGCCCTTACTGGTACCTATTCAAGGTAAAGTACTACTTTAGTACGCATATAACCTTAACCGTCTAACTTTATTCCATCCATTCGTGTCCTATTATGCTTTACAACTATAACACGTATAGCACAAATATAGACAACTTACTTAAAATAGTTTAGTGAAATCAAATAACCCACATAAGCATTTAGCATGTATTGTCAATTTATAATTATAACTTATAATACACATATAACATTCGTATACAAGTAATTCTAACAAAAATTGGACAGCACCTCCTCTATAATATGAAATAATCCGTCGGAAAACAACCGACCCAAACAAGCAATCAAGCAATCCTTTGCTTCAACATTAATTCAAACCAACTTACAATTGAAATCACTATCCGAATACTAGCTAGTGACATAACTCTAATTATTCGAGTAAACGATATAAAATCTTTACTGCACATAATCCGCTTAAACCACATATATACAATTTCACCTATTCTTCGAAATCGAGCCGAATATTCATAACAAAAATGCGAAAAATCCATCAAACTTTATATATATTCACCTGCAAATTAGTACCTTAACAATTACTAACTAACAATCATCAAAACAAGCTAATTAACACTTAAAAATCTTCAAAATTCCAATTTACACTATCTTTACTACTTGAACAATCAACAAAATCAAATTACAAATCTAATATCAACACATACAATCACGTTTCCCCCTCTAAACTGCATCCCAACCACGTTTCCAGCCTTCTTAGGCACGGGGCTGGCCTCAGAATGCAAAAACCGAGCTCTCCAAGCTCTTGTATGCAACAACCGTATATATATATATATATATATATATATATATATATATATATATATATATATATATATATATATATATATATATATATACATACATATATATATGAACATGGGTTTTAAAAACAAAATTTGAATCATAACAGATAAATAACCATGAATTATATTAAGAAATCAAGATAAGGAATTTACAAAGGTTTTGGAAGAGGTTTTGCTGTTAAAACTTGAAGAGAATGAGAGAGGACTGAAGCTACAAGAAGAATCCAGAAGATGAAATGAAGAAGCAGAGAGAAAAAGAGCCACAGTGCTGTTTGTAGGCCAAGGGCAAAATAGACATTTTACCCTTCTGAAAATCATTAAAACTCAATTAAATCACTTATAAAATCGTAATTAAATGAAAAATGAATGAAAAATTAAATTTTAAAATTCTGAAATCAAGAGTATGAATTTACAAACACCCACATATATTTAAAATAATTTTAGGTTCAAAAATGAATTAAATATGAAATTTTGATCCTTTAAATACCATAAAACTCTTAAAACCATTCTAAAATGCTTAAACACTCAAAATAATTCACCCAATAATTTTAAAAACTAAATAAATTTACAAATATGATATTACAAAAGATTTCGGGATTTTTAAATACTCCGATGATTTTATAAAAAATTTCAAAGATCAATAATGCATAATTTAAATAGATTTTTAATCACAAAAATTCAAATAAAAATACACAGACCTACACAACACACATACATCACCATATAAACATGTAAAAATGATGTCACATACATTTAACCTAAAAAAAATTTACACCATATATTCCACATTTAATATTAAATAATAATATTTGTAATTACGAATTTTCTAAGGCGTTATAAATGGACTATTAGCATCAGCCCAAAAGTGAGTGGACTTGGGCTAGTACACTATTAACATCAGGCCAAAAGTGAGTGAACTTGGGCCAAGACGAGCCCATAGAAATCCTAGCCCATCTAGGTAACTTCTTCTCCAAGAACTACGTATGGCTTGATCCCTATAAATAGGGTACGTAGGTACCTTGTTATGGATGATTGACAGTTGGCAGCAAGAGACAATAAACAGTTTTTCTCTCATATTCAACGAATTAACAAACAAGATCAGCCACAAAAATCATCAATCTCCCTTCGTGTTCTTAACAAAATATCCGTATTTTGCTCCGTGATTCAAGCAAACCTCAAAAATATTGTTATACAATATTCTCCCTATAACATTTGGCGCTAGAAGGAGGGGCAAGTCATCATATTGGGAGAAAGATGACTAAATCGAACAAGAAGATGAACGGAGGGCACAACAACGGGGAGACTGTTTGCATTATTACACGCAAGCATACGTGGTCACAAGTAATATAGATATAAGTCAAGTTCGTTCCCACAGAGATCTGGTTAGGTTTTAATTCAGTTAATGTACCTATGCAACAAAGTATGGTTTTTATTCAATGCTAAGACAATTAACAAGTTTGGGTTTTGATTAACTAAGATTAACTAACAAACAATTTAACAAACTAAGAATTACTTAACTAATGAGAATTGAATTCGAATTACTTATGAGAATAAAAACATGGGATCCTAACTTCATTAAATACTTCGCTTAGAGTTGATGCCTTTATTCAATGTATGTGATATTTATGATATCTGATCAGACAACACGAAACAAGTATAGGCTACTTCTCAGTATACGAATACCAAACTACTCATACATCCACAAAAGAGATAGAAGATGAATAGACACTAATTATGCTTAGACCCTATATCTCTATAAGATTTGAAAACATAACGGTTGAAGAACAAGTTGTCCATTAAGATAAGGCAGCATAAGATAGTTCAAATTACGCTACAAATCATGATGTCAAAACATACATTAACCTATCCTATGCTAGCATGGCAAGTTCTAAATCTCAAGATCCACTCTCGTTTCACAAGAGATTAACAATCTAGATGTTAGCTACGCATCTAACAATTAAGCATAACCATACGAGAATATCAATATACATCACTCACAGATCTTTAAAACATCAAAATACTAAAGCTCCATAAATAAATCCGTTAGAATCCCATGACAACGATTAGTTCATAATCGAACTGTTCCTCATCATGAGATCTGACGAAACCATAGTATTAAACAAGGTCTGAATAAAATAATAGTGCTAGAGTAAAGAGTTAAGAAAACAAATCCTTAAACATCCAAGAGTATCGCCTAATTAGAAGAAAACAAAAGTAGATCTAGATCTCCGAATGCTGTCACGTCTTTCCGGGAATCCGTCTCCAAGTCTGAATCTCTATCTTCGGCTCTCTCTGTGTTATTCTAAGTAGTTGTTAGGGTGTTCACCATTTTATGATGGTAGGATGTGTTTATATAGGCCATAAGAGTCTTTTCCAGCAAGAAACTACCAATACGTTTCCTAAACTGATTCTGTTTTGAAGGAAAATTCGTAACTTACTCTTCTTCATTATTTTTGGGCTGTTCCAATTATGTTTTGACATCTTGACCACTTTAGAATGAAAGAGAATCTTGTTAGCTTCATGTGGACTGTAAGATCGTCCAAAAGGGACTTGTAGAACTCAAGATATGGCCAAAACAGTGAATCAGAAATTTTCCCAGCGGCTGGTAGTGCTGACTGCACCCGTGGCTTCTGCCGGAAGCTGATTTTCTTCATTTTAACTCCTTTTTCCTTCGTTTCTTTTGCAAATTGTCATTCTTCACTTCTTGAACTCAAATCCACCATAAAATATGCAATTTATATCTTCCAACCTCAAGTTAGTAACCCTACACAAACTCACTAAAATAGATCAAAAACATGACATACTTGAGGTCAAGTCACCAATTTAAGTCGAAATGAAGCGTTCCAAGTGGATATGAAATCCACTTATCATACCCCCAAACTTAAACCGATGCTTGTCCTCAAGCATAAACAGACTCGATACTACCGAATGCAATGCAATGCATGACTGCAACTATTATGAAAATGCAACGATCCCCTCAGACTAACCAAAACCAATCAGCAAGCAAAAATCTCAAAGAAATGCAATACGTCCAAACAGAGCTCGACTAAGTCCCCGTATACTAACAATACATGAACAGAAACGTGGGTGTGTGCGATGCTTATCAGATATACTCCTAACACTAGATCAAAACCATACTCATTCTTCTCCCAGACAATCAGAGGTTTATAAATAAAACAGACGGTAAACACTTCATAACCGAGAAACACCTCCATCATCATTCGAGTTAGACAGGAATTCATGCTTTATTACTAACAACTACGACACATAATACTATACACAATACGCATGCTTATTTAACCGTGCAATGGATGAGACCCAAAAAGGCTTATACAATAATACCCATGTAGCGAGCGTTAGGTTAGTGGATCCTAGACTATAAAAGCCTTAGGTCACTAGGCACAAAGTGCCCTAGAACTTAATTGCTCGAGTATTAAAGAGCTCACCCTGGTTAATTATGCAATTACACAATTCACACAACTCTTTTTTTCCTTCTTCTTTTCCTTCTTTTTTTCTATTTTTTTTTCTTTTTTTTTTATATGCAATCTGGAATGAGTATTCTCATCCAACCCTAGACTACTAATAAAGACATGAGCCGGCTACTAGCCATTTGACGCCTAGCCATTATTAAGAACTAGAATGAAATTCCTATTTTCCTCCCAAACTTATACTTTGGTGTCCCTACGCCATCAAGGGAATAACGAAAATTCTAAATATAAACAAGCGATTAAATCTCAAAACAACCAAACAAGAATAACCTCAACCTAGCCCAAAAGCAAATGATGAGACTGTGAAAAGAATTTGTTTCCGAAGCATGCAAGTCAATTTCATAAGAACTATAAATCAACCCTCTATTCATCATTACCACACTCAAATAGACATCGACCTACCAATCAAAATTAGCTCATCCTAAGGGATCATGAAAATATGCATGCTATGCAAATGCAACTAACATGGATTCATATGGTATACGAAAACAAAATAACAAAATGTCCTATATGAAACAAACATACATGCAATAATACGAATAAATATGAATGAACTACCATTAACATGCAAAATATATGATTCATACATGAACAAAGACTCAACTAACACTACTAATCCCCCAAATCACCCCCAAACTTAAAATATTCAATGTCCCCAGTGAAGGTAATACAAGGGATAGCAGAGAACTTACCTAACTGTCGGCAGGGCCACCCTCCTCGGGTGGTGAATCTGGTGGTGGCTAGACAGCTTGAGCTCCAAAAACTGGCCAAGTGACCTCTACACCCTCCGCACGAAAATAGTAATCCAGAATTATGAAGAACTGGGGAAAATGCTCTTTTATTGAAAGCAGAAAATCCATGGGTTGCCTCCCAGGAAGCGCCTTTATTTAAAGTCTTTAGCTAGACATGGAAATGGCAATGGCTTTTTTCTCTTGAAAATTTCTACACCTTATCTCTATATGGCCATTTAATTATCTTTTCCGGGGCTACATCCTTGATGACAAGTTTCAGCCTTCTTTGCTCCTCAAAAGTGTCAGTAACATTGTTCTCTTCACTACCTGACAAGTCAGCAACAATAATAATAGGCAAAGTAGATGATTGACCCAAATATTCATACTTCAGGTGATCTGGTGGTTTAAGCTCGAGTTTGGAAGCCTCTTCAACATGATGATTTTCATTATTAACTACCAAAGACTGACCAAGAGTGGTAATAGACGGATTAGGAACGGAAGTGGGTGGTTCACCAACAGAAGTCTTAACAATAGACTTAGGATCAAAAGGACTATCCTCAAGTTGAATTTCATGCTTAGAACAAATAGCATTCAATTCCTCTAACATCTCATCAGAAGTAAAATTCCTATACAACTCATGAAGATCTTTATTACCCTCATACTTTAACAAAACATCTTTTTCAAGAAAAGACTCAATTGCACTATCTGCAAGATTTGACCATGAAACAACCTCATCAATAAGCACCTGAGAATCCTAAAGATCAGCCACGCCTAATTCCTCATCTTCAGTATCGGACTTTCCTTGTAAAGCAATGTCTAATGGATCCGACTTCAACATCTGATCAAACACTTTATTCTGGCCAGTATCAACCCCTTCCACTCAAAAGAACTCTTCATTCTCCGTAGGAAATTTCATGGCCTTGAACACATTAAAAGAGACAGTCTGATCTTGCACTTTCATTGTGAGTTCTCCTTTCTGAACATCTATCAAAGTACGGCCAGTAGCGAGAAAAGGCCTTCCCAAGATGATGGGAATCTTCTTATCTTCTTCAAAATCAAGAATCAAAAAATCAGCAGGAAAGATGAGCTTATCCACTTTAACCAAAACATCCTCCACTATACCTCTCGGATATGTGATCGATCGATCAGCCAGCTGTAAGGAGATGTTTGTAGGTTTAGGATCGGGCAGACCAAGTTGCATGAAAACAGACAGCGGCATGAGATTGATATTAGCTCCCAAGTCACACAAACACTTGTCGAAAGATAAGTTGCCAATAGTGCACGGGATGGTGAAACTTCTCGGATCCTTAAGCTTCGGTGGCAATTTCTACTGTAGCACTGCGCTGCACTCTTCCGTCAAAGCAACGGTTTCCAATTCTTCCAGTTTTAACTTACGTGATAGAATACCCTTCATGAACTTTACATAGCTCGACATCTTTTCTAGAGCTTCCGCAAAAGGAATATTAATGGACAATTTCTTGAAGACGTCCAAAAATTTCTGAAATTGCTTTTCTTGACTTTTCTGCAAGCGTCGAGGATATGGAGGAGGTGGATAGATCTGATTGCTCTTTGTAGACTGCTTCGGTGAAGCTTTTTCAATAGGTTCCTTGCTATTTTCCACTGCACCATCTAGCTGATCAGCTACCAAGTCAGATTTTTTAATTTCAGGCACTGCAGATTTTTCAACTTGCTGATTCTGAACTTCTTCATCTTCTTTAGCGGCTGATTTAGGATCTATTGTAACCTTTCTCGATCTCAAGGTTACTGCTTTAACCTATTCTTTGCCTTCCCTCTTGCCTGGATTAGCCTTTGTATCACTTGGAAGAGTTCCTTGTGGCCTATTCAACAAAGCATTAGCAATTTGCCCTATCTGGTTCTCCAAAGTCTTGATAGAAACTGCTTGACTCTTGCACATCATCCTCAACTCTTCCAATTCAGATTTTTCAGAAGAAGACTGCCCCGCACTTGCATGAGGCTGTTGCTGAAACCCCGGAGGTTGATATGGTTGCCTTGGAGCATACTGCTGCTTATAGCCTTGATTAAATGGCCTCGCTCCATATTGTTGTCCTTGAAACTGCTGATAAGGCTGCTATGGTTGTTGAGCACCTTGATTGTTGCTCCAGCTAAAATTAGGATGATTCCTGTTGTTAGGATGATAGGTGGCTGGAGCTGGTTGTTGTGGCCCTTGAAAATTACTCACAAACTGTGCTGATTCAGAAGAGATAGCACACTAATTCGTCTCATGTTCACCCGCACAAAACTCACAAACACTAGCCACCTGTTGAACTCCATAGTTAGTAAGAGAATCCACCTTCATAGTCAAAGCCTTTAACTGAGCTGCTATAGCTATAACTGCATCCACTTCCAGAATTCCTGCAACTTTGCCTTGAGATAGCCTCTGAGTTGGATTCTGATATTCATTCTCAGCCATAGTCTCAATTAGCTCATAAGCTTCCGCGTAGCTCTTAGCCCAAAGAGCTCCACCTAATGCTGCATCTAGCAAAGGTCTAGATTGTGCTCCTAACCCATTATAGAAACCATTGATCACCATCCAGTCAGGCATTCCATGATGAGGACACTTCCTAATCATCTACTTATAGCGCTCCCAAGCTTCACACAAAGATTCTCCAGATTGCTGAGTAAATTGAGTAAGAGCGTTCCTGATTGCTGCTGTTTTAGCTATGAGGAAGAATTTAGTGAGAAATTTCTGAGCAAAATCCTCCCATGTAGTAATGGAACCGGCTGGTAGAGAGTGTAACCAGCCCTTAGCTTTATCCCTCAAAGAGAATGAGAAAAGTCTCAAATTGACAGCATCTTCCGATACACCGTTGAACTTGAAAGTGTCGCAGATCTCAATGAAGTCCCTGATGTGCATGTTAGGATCTTCCGTTGAAGCACCCCCAAACTGAACTAAATTCTGCACCATCTGAATTGTGCCAGGCTTGATTTTGAAGGTATTAGTTTCAATGGTTGGTCTGACAATGCTAGATTGAATGTCATTGATCTTAGGCTGAGAATAGTCCTTCAAAGCCTTAGCTACTGCTGGTTCTCCCATATCTTTAACTGCTGCAAGTTCGTCTTCCACCAGTTTATTCTTACGAGCCTGCAAACGTGTTCGCATACACGTTCAAGTACCTGAAACACCAAGAGACAAAAAACTATGTAAGAAACAATCCGAGTCAGTGAACTCTAACGACCACTGATGATAAGCACATAAACCAAAAATAAAACACCGATGATCCCCGGCAGCGGCGCCAAAAACTTGTTTTCAATATTACACGCAAGCGTACGTGGTCACAAGTAATATAGATATAAGTCAAGTTCGTTCCCACAGAGATCTGGTTAGGTTTTAATTCAGTTAAAGTACCTATGCAACAAAGTATGGTTTTTAATCACTGCTAAGACAATTAACAAGTTTGGGTTTTGATTAACTAAGATTAACTAACAAGTAATTTAACAAACTAAGAATTACTTAACTAATGAGAATTGAATTCAAATTACTTATGAGAATAAAAACATGGGATCCTAACTTCATTAAATACTTCGCTTAGAGTTGATGCCTTTATTCAATGTATGTGATGGTTATGATATCTGATCAGACAACATGAAACAAGTATAAGCTAATTCACAGTATATGAATACCAAACTACTCATACATCCATAAAAGAGATAGAAGATGAATAGACACTAATTATTCTTAGACCCTATATCTCTATAAGATTTGAAAACATAACGGTTGAAGAAGAAGTTGTCCATTAAGATCACATAGGGCAGCATAAGATAGTTCAAATTACGCTACAAATCATGATGTCAAAACATACATCAACTTATCCTATGCTAGCATGGCAAGTTCTAAATCTCAAGATCCACTCTCGCTTCACAAGAGATTAACAATCTAGATGTTAGCTACGCATCTAAAAATTAAACATAACCATACAAGGATATCAATATACATAACTCACAGATCTTTAAAGCATCAAAATACTAAAGCTCCATAAATAAATCCGTTAGAATCTCATAACAACGATTAGTTCATAATCGAACTGTTCGTCATCATGGGATCTGATAAAACCATGGTATTAAACAAGGTCGGAATAAAATAATAGTGCTAGAGTAAAGAGTTAAGAAAACAAATCCGTAAACATCCAAGAATATCGCCTAATTAGAAGAAAACAAAAGTATATCTAGATCTCCGAATGTTGTCACGTCTTTCCGGGAATCTGTCTCCAAGTCTGAATCTCTATCTTCGGCTCTCTCTGTGTTATTCTAAGTAGTTGTTAGGGTGTTCGCCGTTTTATGATGGTAGGATGTGTTTATATTGGCCATATAAGTCTTTTCCAGCAAGAAACTACCAATACGTTTCCTAAACTGATTCTATTTTGAAGGAAAATTCGTTATTGACTCTTCTTCAGTATTTTTCAGCTGTTCCAGTTGTGTTTTGACATCTGGACTACTTTATAATGAAAGAGAATCTTGTTAGCTTCGCGTGGACTATAAGATCATCCAAAACGGACTTGTAAAACTCAAGATATGGCCAAAACAGTGAATCAGAAATTTTCCAAGCAACTGGTAGCGCTGAACTGCGCTGTAGTAGCGCTGACTGCGCTGTAGTAGCGCTGACTGTGCCCATCTACACTATTCTGGCACTGGCAGCGCCCGGAGTAGCGCTGACTGCGCCCGTGGCTTCTGCCGGAAGCTGATTTTGGCTGATTTTCTTCGTTTTAACTCCTTTTTCCTTCGTTTCTTTTGCAAATTGTCATTCTTCACTTCTTGAACTCAAATCCACCATAAATTATGCAATTTATATCTTCCAACCTCAAGTTAGTAACCCTACACAAACTCACTAAAACAGATAAAAAACATGACATACTTGAGGTCAAGTCACCAATTTAATCCGAAATGAAGCGTTCCAAATGGATATGAAATCCACTTATCAGAGATCCCGGGGTCGCATAAGATACCCAAAGGCGATACCCCCAGGAGCGAGGATGGGCCCGAGAAGGTGTCAACAGTGCAAGAAAGGATGACTAGAGTGGAGAAGCGGTATAGCTCAAGTGGCACGAAGAGGAATACCAGGAAGAGGCCCAAGACCTATCATGAGGAGAGTAGCAAGGGACCCACGAAGAAACTCTTGGATGAATTTGATGATGTTGTTATGGATCAAACAAACCCTAACTTCTATGAAGACCTCGAGTGGGAGGAGGATGTAGAGGCTACTAAGACAAAGGAGGGGTTGCAGAATGAGGCCGCCTCATCTAAGGGAAGGTCAGTTATTGTTTTTGATCGCCTTGGAAAGAAGTTAGCTGAACATGATCTCCACCTCAAGCTCGGAATACTTACCGCTGACAAGAAGTATAAGCGATCCCAAGCTTGGAGCCAAGGTTCGGAACGACCCCCCCTCTCTTCATCGAGAGCGTGAGCGGTCCCAGAAGTACAAACCTGACCCCTTGAATCCCAAGGAGTATCAAGAGGAGTCTAGAGCTCCCAAGAAGACCCAATCCCACCATGACAACACGGGAAAGGGGAAGAAAAAAGTTGAAGATAAGAAGACCAAGGTTGGAGACTACAAGCTAGAGGAGCTAAAGAAGGCCTTGGATAAGAGGGATGCAGATAAATGGATCCTTAACCTCATGGGTCCGGCCTCGCCTTTCACTTAAGAGATCAGGACCACTCTGCTTCCCACTATATTCTGGAGTATTAACCCAGACATGACTTATCACGGGGACACAGACCCTACAGAGTTTGTTATTCGATTCAACAATGATATGGATGTGTACCGAGTCTTGCTATTGGCTAGGTGCGGGTTATTTGCAACCTCGTTGAGGGGTAGTGCCCAACAGTGGTTCTCTAAGCTAGGGGCTCATATCACTATAGACTCTTGGGAGCAGTTCGTGGACATTTTCATTAAGCATTTTCAGTCCTTCAAGCTCTATGCACCTCCTGTATCCACTATGGTGAACATAAAGCAGAAGGAGGGTAAGACCCTACAGGACTACTTCAAGAGGTTTAACGCTGAGGACCATAGGGTGCGAGGAGCAAATGACGAGGCCATTAAAAATTTTCTTATTGCTGGGCCGAGAGAGGGCACCAAGTTTTAGAAGAAGTTGCAGGCATAAACACCTAGCACTCTCTTTGAGTTCTACAAGAAGGCCGAGCCTTACCAATGGGTTGAAAAGTTGATGGAGGACCTCAAGAAGAATAATGAGGCTAGCAACAGTGGAAGTAAGAGCAAGGGACTGAAGAGGAAGGACTCTTGGAGCCCTAATAGAAGACGGGATCGCAGTGAGAGCCCAAAGAGGAGGGGTCGTGGTCCGCCAAGGAGGTCACCACCGCGAGCTCAAAATGGAAGGAATGAGGGTCGGTCCACACCTTTAGTGGCCTCCATTGATCACATCTATGCAGTTAATGCTGACAAGGGGATGTTTAAGAAGCCCTCACCTATGAATAGTCGGGCAACAAGGGATACTCGAAAATATTTTGTCTTTCATGAACAGAGGGCATGATACTGCAGATTGTAGGCAGCTCAAGGAGCAAATTGAAGAGCTAATTCGCAATGGACAGCTAACTGAGTGGGTAGTTCGTGAGGTAAAGAAGCATGGCACTCAGCAAGATCTCGGTTATAATATTTATGTTGTTAATACCGACGGGCATGGATGACAAGCCTATAACACGAGTTTGGAATGTAGAGCACTTGAGGGAGGCCTATCAGTAAAGGCATTGGTCCTGGACATTTAAAAAATTGCTGGACAAGGCCGGCACCTAGCATTGCGAGGTCGCAAGCTCGATATCTTGCGATGTGATGCCTCTTGGCCCCATTGGCAATGATGGGTCAGTCCGTAAATTTACACAATGTGGAGCTATCTCTATGCATGCATTAAAGTCAATCTATAAGCAAATGAGAGCATGTGAAGACTCAATGAGACCCATATATGATGTGGCTATCGAGATCAAAGAGATGCCTCTTATTGAGATGCTTCTTGGTGAAATACCTCTATGTCAAGGAGAGGGGGGATGCCCCTGATCCTTGGGGAGAGGGGGGACGCCCCCGATCCTTGGCGACAATGAGGAGATCCTTGACTACCTCAATACACCGGGAAGAGCAAGCAACTAACAATGATAATGAGGAATCGGGAGGGGGGTAGTGGCATTACATAAACACCTCTTCCAGCAAGATATTTGAAAAATTGCAAGGCGAGCCTCTAGCAACGCGAGGCCGCAAACCCGACATCTTGCGATGTGAGGCCTCTCAGCCCCATAGGCGATAATCGATGAGTCCATAAGTCTATACAATGTGGAACTATCTCAATTCATATGCTAAGGTCAATCTTTCAGTGATCAGGATCATTTGGAGACCCAAACAACTTAACAGATATGGAGAGGAGTTATGGAGGAATCTATACATGCTAAAATCATGCAACATAAGTCCCTTATGCGAGCAGATGCGAGGCCTAAAGTACATTGCAAAATTATAAACATCAAATAAAGGAACATTTGGGCTCGCCACCTCTACTTTCTAAGCCTAAAGAGGGGGAGACCCTTATTTTGTATCTAGCTGAGAGCATGCAGTAAGTGCAGTGTTAGTTCGCAAGGAGGATAGGGTTCAATACCTTGTTTATTATGTTAGTAAAAGGATGCTAGACGCTGAGACTCACTACACCAACATGGAGAAGCTCGCTTATGCCTTGGTGTTGGCCTCGCGGAGGTTGAGGCCATAGTTTTATGCTCATAAAATTGAGGTTCACACAGCCTATCCCTTAAGGAAAGTGATGCATAAGCCTGAGACCTCGGAAAGACTTCTAGCGCGGACAGTGAAACTAGGCCAATTTAACATCGAGTACAAGTCTCGAGGTGCTTTGAAAGGGCAAGCTTTAGCAGATTTTATCTTGGAATTCCCTCTACAATCTGAAGGAGATGCTTGGACTCTCGTTGCGACCCCTATGCCAGCCGAGCCCGAGGCCAGCCAAGAGAATTCAGCCTCGTGGTGGGAGCTCTATGTTGATGGAGCATCTAATAAGGAATGAGCTGGAGCCGGAGTCGAGTTCGTTACACCTGAGGGTCGCAGGTTAAGAAGCACAGTCCACTTCGTATTCGAAGCCTCAAACAATGCAGCCAAGTATGAGGCCCTAATCAATGGCCTTAAGCTCGAAATTACAATGAAGGTGGAGAATCTCAATGCTTATAGCGATTCCATGCTGGTCACAGGTCATATTGGATGTGGGTGGCAGGCTAGGGGGCCTCAAATCGAGCTCTAGCTATCTGCGATGTATGCAGAGACTTATGAAGTCATTCAAGCAGGTGAAAGTGAAATTTATCAGAAGGACAAAAAATCAAGGAGCGGATGTCCTAGAAAAGTTGGGATCGCGTCGAGAGGCCACTTTACTTGGGGTTATTCCATTGGGAATCCAGACTAAGCCTAGTGCTCGGAATTACAATGAAGGTGGAGAATCTCAATGCTTATAGCGATTCCATGCTGGTCACAGGTCATATTGGATGTGGGTGGCAGGCTAGGGGGCCTCAAATCGAGCTGTAGCTATCTGCGATGTGTGCAGAGACTTATGAAGTCATTCAAGCAGGTGAAAGTGAAATTTATCAGATAGACGAAAAATCAAGGAGCGGATGTCCTAGAAAAGTTAGGATCGCGTCGAGAGGCCACTTTACTTGGGGTTATTCCATTGGAAATCCAGACTAAGCCTAGTGTTCCTAAGGAATTTGTCATGGTGGTAGGGAGCCAGGGGCCAACACGGATGACCCCTATATGGGAGCATGTGAAAAGAAGGAAGCAAGGAAGATTAAGTACCAGGCGGCTCGCTATGTAATTTACGATGAAAGTCTATATCGAAGAGGGTTCAACACACCACTCTTGAGGTGTGTAAATGGTACATCATAAGGGAGGTCCACGAAGGCGTATGTGGCAATCACTCGGGGGGTAGTTCTCTATCCCAAAAGATTCTTCACCAAGGGTATTTCTGCCTACATTCAAAAGAGATGCTAGGAGGCAGCATATTAAAAAAAAAAGGTGTCGCGCGAGGAGGCTAAGTACATGGCTACCAAAATCAAGTCTGTCTATACATGCAGGGGCCACGACTTTACAAGAAAAACAAGGCGAAAAGAGACGCAAGAAGGCTGCATACGCAAAAAAAAATGTAGCAAGGGGGCCACTGCGAGGAGACATGGGCTCGTGTTAAATTTAAAAATTGTCAAGCGAGGAGGCTTCCCAAAAAATTAAATAATTATTTTGATTTTATTTTTGGACGAGTTCAAAATAATTTTGAAGAAATTTTGAAGATCAGAAAAAATAGTTCTCCGCTACTGCTGCCTGCACCGAAGAACTGGGGGTAGTTGCTATGCTCGAAAATTGATATGGACTCACAACATATGAGGAGGAGTTCTCTCAACATATGAGGCTGCAAGGAGGCCTCTCAACATGGAGGCTGCAAGGAGGCCTCGCAACATATGAGGCTGCAAGGAGGCCTCGCAACATATGAGACTACAATGAGTCCTGTCAACTTATGAGGAGGCCTCTCATCATAATAACAAGGAACAGTGGAGAGTCATCTCATCATACTTTAAGAAGACCTGAAGATATAGGTGAGAGCCCGAGCTCATATATTAGCTGGACAGAAGATATAATTATACCAATTTATGACTACAAGGCCTTATGGGGTCGCCTCTCAAAATCCCTGCAAGACCACATTGCGCTTGGAAGGACCCTTCGAGGTCACCATCACTCATTTATACATGACTTCACGTTAATTGAAAAAGACATAATATATGTCGTCATCTTAGCGGCTGGGAGCAGATCTCGAGACACGATAGCTGTCCGAAACCATTCAAATTCATAGGGGTCGCGATGCGATCCCAAGGCACTTGAGATAGTTATGTTTTCATCTACAGCAATCTATTGCGAGCACAGGCCTCGCATCGAATTTTTGACAAAGTAGTTTTTGACTCCACATCGAATTTTCAAAGGCAATATGGACTCGGGGGGTAGTTGTTATGTCCAAATCTTGGCATAAGTCCTAAGCAAGCCTAATGGACTGAAATAGTGGTCCACAACTCATAATGGGCCTAGAGGTGAAGATTGGGTCACTAAAAACCACCACCAGGAGTCAGTCCAATATACTATCAAGCACAATATGGAAGTTTGCGACCCCAAGCTGTGGGTCGAGTTCGCTAGCAGTCCCTAGTATGGGATAGCATCTATCACATCTCTCTGCAAGGTCCATCGAGGCCTAAAGGTTCAGCGAGGCCTAGAATACTCTTATGAAGGCTAGAGGTCCAGCGAGGCCTAGAGGTCCAACGAGACCTAGAATACTCTTATGAAGGCTCATAGCTAAGCCCAGCGAGGTCGCATGAGTAGATATGAAGGCTCATAGCTAAGCCCAGCGAGGTCGCATGAGTAGATATAGTTAAGCCCAGTGTGGTCGCATGAGTATGATTATCTCCATAGCGTGGGATCGCCTCGCATGACTAAGCCCAGTGAGGTCGCATGCGAGGCCACATAGTTGTTCCATTAGCCTCGCCAGTGAGGCCATGTGATTCTAGCATCATGTTAGCCATAGGTAACCTTTATTGGACCATGGGTCATGAGCAGAATTAATGGACTATTAGCATCAGCCCAAAAGTGAGTGGACTTGGGCTAGTACACTATTAACATCAGGCCAAAAGTGAGTGAACTTGGGCCAAGACGAGCCCATGAAAACCCTAGCCGGTCTAGGTAACTTCTTCTCCAAGAACTACGTATGCCTTGATCCCTATAAATAGGGTACGTAGGCACCTTGTTATGGATGATTGACAGTTGGCCGCAAGAGAGAATAAACAGTTTTTCTCTGATATTCAACGAATCAACAAACAAGATCAACCACAAAAATCATCAATCTCCCTCCGTGTTCTTCGTGTTCTTAGCAAAATATCCGTATTTTGCTCCGTGATTCCAGCAAACCTCCAAAATATTGTTATACAATATTCTCCCTATAACAGTCATTAAATTATTTAATTGAAAGAATATAATAAATGATTTTATTAAAAAAAATTAGAAAATAAAAAATTTAAGATAATGATCATGAACTGTGCTTCGCACCGGTTATCGGCTAGTACACGTGATATAAGCTGTTTCACTATAAGCTGTTTTTCTCTTGGCTAATTTTTCATGATAAACTTAATTAGCTTAGACGCGCAGCCGCAGGTCAAAATTGAAATGATCGAGTTGTGTATTTTTGTGTATGGTTGTAACTTGCAAGCAAAACTGAAGCATGCATTACATTTTAATGATTCACAAAAGGACATGACAAATATTCTGTTCACTTTCTAGTTGCTGATCTCTTGAAAACTAATACGGTAAGATTTATAACTATTGCTTAGCAGCAATACTTGCTTGCCTTGCAGATTTTGGTGGTAGGTTTTCCATTGCAGCGAGGAATATCATTGTACACTCTTCACACTCTAGACTCCCCTTCATATCTTCTAAATACTAAGCTAGTCGAAAATTCGAGTTTCGATAAAAAAAATGCTAATGATGTTAATATTCGATTTTATAAAGTACTACTATAAGAAAAAAGGCTATGTATTTAACGAGATCCGTAGAATCGAGCTGCCGTAACCTCAATTCCAACTTTGTAAATTAATCGTAGAAGCTATAGGATTCGAATGGCGCGCATCTTGAAAAGATAAAACAAAAAATATGTCATTATAACAAAGTAGACTTCTCTGAAAAAAAATAAAAGTAGACTTTATCTCAATATAAAATAATAGCACTTTCGAGTCATCATGTAATTATGCTTTGCATCATCATGGAAAATTGCATAATTACAAAATACAATTAAAACCATACTTTAAAGATTGCGGGAATCATGTTTTTGTAGTTGGACTTGAGACATGACTAATTACAAAAATGTAAATTTGTGGCAGCAAAAATTGATCTTTCAAATTTAGTGAAGTGCACTACACATCTTGACCATTGGAATTGCAAGTGACCTCGTAGCCGCCCATACCAACCATGTCATGAAAATTAAGGCCTGATCGAACTCACAAATTATCTGACTCATCTATGCTCATGTTACTATGTATTTCTTATCATTATCATAACGAATTTCAAAACTATTTTCAAATGATACACACGTGATGGGTAACGTAATTTTATTCATGAGATTCACATATATGCATAAGATTCTATTTCATTTATCAAAAAATTGTTAATAATATTGTGACAATTTAACATTTGAAACCCGTTTTAAAAATGATATATACGTGACGTGTAACGTAATTTTATTCATGAGATTCATATATATATATGCATAAAATTCTATTTCATTTATCAAAAAATTGTTAATAATATTGTAACAATTTAACATTTGAAACCGGTTTTAAAAATAATTCAAGAAACCCTAACATTCCAAACTCTAGCATTCCTCAATTTCTATAAAAATGAACTTTCTTTGCATGTACACGATAGAGCAAAAGAAACCGAATCTGTGGCTTGTACTTTCTAGCTTGATTTCATCATACATTAACTGTTGCAAATTGAGGAATATCTGGATCGGATTAGCCACCGTAGTTTCATCACACTAATAAAGCTGTTAAAATAAATTCATATTGTTCGATCCTCGTAACTCTGTAAGCATTTAAAGAAGACACCAGTTAGATTATTGGGATGAATCGAGTACACATTAGTGTCAACAATAAAATAAAAGCTAGCGTTTGCATTACCTCACAATTTGTCATGCTCAAGACATCACAATGTCTATAAATAGCCACTATACTTTCATTAACCTGGGAGCATAAGATAGAGAGACAAGTAAGCCATGGCATCTCTTCTCTCTGTCACACTTGCAAATATTTTGATTCTAACATTAATTTTACATGTTACTTCAAATCAAATTCAAGATAGTTTTTATCAATGTCTTGCTCTCAATTCTAAAGCATCCCCCATTCCATTTCCCTCGTCTTTTTTCACCCCAAACATCTCTTCATTCAACACCATTCTCCAATCTTCTGCACAAAATCTCCGGTGTTTGGCCCCGAGTGTGCCCAAACCTCAGCTCATTTTCACACCATTGCATGACTCACATATTCAAGCTGCTGTTGTTTGTGCCAAACAACTTGGAATTCAGCTCAGAATTCGAAGTGGTGGCCATGATTACGAATGCCTCTCTTATATATCTGAAATGGAGCCACCATTCGTTATCGTTGATTTATCAAAAATGAGATCTGTCTGTGTTAATATTGAAGATAACACGGCATGGGTCCAAGCTGGTGCAACCATTGGTGAAGTTTATTATAGGATTGCTGAGAAGAGCAAAGTCCATGCCTTTCCGGCTGGACTTTGCACGAGTTTAGGCGTTGGTGGGCACATTACAGGCGGTGCCTATGGTCCTATGATGAGAAAATATGGTCTTGGGGCTGACAACGTTCTCGATGCTAAAATCATTGATGCAAATGGTAAGATTCTTGACCGGAAAGCAATGGGCGAGGATTACTTTTGGGCTATTAGAGGAGGCGGGGGAGGTAGTTTTGGGATCATTTTGTCATGGAAGATAAAGTTGGTACCAATTCCAGAAAATGTAACTGTATTTACAGTTCCTAAAACCCTGGAACAAAATGGCACAAAGATACTTCACAGATGGCAACAAGTTGCAGCAGATAAACTTGATGAGGATCTCTTCATCAGAGTGATCATACAAGCCGTGAATTCATCTAAGAAAGGCGAGAGGACTGTTCAACATCTTTATCAAGCCCTGTTTCTTGGATCAACAGATAGGCTACTTAAAGTCATGGGAGAAACTTTTCCCGAGTTGGGTTTGCAGGCTAAAGACTGCACAGAAATGAGCTGGATCAAAGCGGTTCTATACATAGCAGGATATCCAGGTACTACACCTATTGAAGTCCTGTTGGAAGGGAAATCATCATTCAAGAATTACTTCAAAGCCAAGTCTGATTTTGTAAAAGAACCGATTCCCGAAAGTGGGCTTGAAGGGATCTGGACAAGACTTTATGAAGAAGATCAACCCTTGATGATTTGGAATCCATATGGTGGAAAAATGAGTGAAATTTCTGAAACTGAAATACCCTTCCCTCACAGGAAAGGTGTTCTATACAAAATTCAGTATGTGACGACATGGAGTGATGCAGCAAAAGATTCAGTTCCAAAGCACGAAGATTGGATGCGGAAGCTTTACAACTACATGTCTTCTTATGCTTCCAAGTTTCCAAGAACTGCATATGTCAACTACAGAGATCTTGATCTGGGAATGAACAAGAATGGAAACGCGAGCTTCATAGAGGCGAGCGCTTGGGGTAATAGGTATTTTAAGGACAATTTTAATCGCTTGGTTCGAATAAAGACCAAGGTTGATCCAGAAAATTTCTTCAGTCATGAACAAAGCATCCCATTACTTCCAGAACCAAACTATGAACAGCTTTTGTAGAAAAACACTGTTTGAAAGTATACCGTCAGAAAAACAAGCTGGAATGTTCCATATGTTAAGTTATCCGTGTTTGTATTTCTAAACGAGTGATCAACTAGTTTCCATATATATTAAAGCTCTTGTATGTGGGAGTGTTATAGTTTGTTTTTATAAATAACTAGTGATATTAATTGGTGCCTTGTGCTTTTAATAAGTAGTAAACAGCATGTCACTTGTTAAATGTATGTCTATTTTCACTTGAAGGTTTAGCTAGACACTATTGGTCTGCTGTTGATTTCTCAATTGCCCTACATAAGCAATATTTAGACTGATTCATTACTTTATAATCAACTGCAGAACATAGGTATACTAGTATTTGGACATATTGCTAAACAGATAAAAGGGATGAGCACTAGAGAAGGACTGAACAATAGGCAAAATTTACAATGGTACTGCATTTAGTAATGGATGTTCTTATCATCTTTGGAAGAAATAGAAATGATTGCTTGGAGAAGTTGAATGATTTTTCTGTTTTGGCTATCAGATCGTTTGATTATGAGACAATATGTGCAGTACAAAATCTCCGACCATCAGTACTCATGCTCAAAGTTGCACACACCAAGAAGTTAAGAAATTCCAGTATACTTCAAACCCAAGCAGCATTCTTTTAGTTACAACATTCCCAGTCATTTATGTGAAAAACACAACATCTCCACACTGACACATCATTCAATACATGGTAAATTATGTCACGATATTTCAGTCATTCACAATAATAAGCACACATAAACCTGCTGAGAGAGATCCAACGATGCACTAATCTCAGAGTCAAGCTTCAGGTTCTGCTTCCTCTTCATCCTCGTAGTACTCCTCAGCAGTTGCATCCTGGTATTGCTGGTATTCAGCCACAAGGTCATTCATGTTACTCTCAGCCTCTGTAAATTCCATCTCGTCCATTCCTTCACCAGTGTACCAGTGCAGGAAAGCCTTTCGCCTGAACATAGCTGTGAATTGTTCACTAACCCGTCGGAACATCTCCTGGATAGAGGTTGAGTTCCCAATAAAAGTTGATGACATTTTTAAACCCTTTGGCGGGATGTCACAGACACTAGATTTGACATTGTTTGGTATCCACTCAACAAAGTATGATGAGTTTTTGTTCTGGACATTAATCAACTGTTCATCAACCTCTTTTGTGCTCATCTTACCACGAAACATGGCTGACACTGTTAAGTAGCGACCATGCCGCGGGTCAGCAGCACACATCATGTTCTTGGCATCCCACATCTGCTGGGTCAGTTCCGGGACAGTGAGAGCACGATATTGCTGGGAACCTCTTGATGTCAAGGGAGCAAAACCAACCATGAAGAAGTGGAGTCGAGGAAATGGAATGAGATTAACAGCTAATTTCCGTAGGTCAGAGTTCAGCTGACCAGGAAACCTAAGGCAACATGTGACACCACTCATGGTAGCAGAGATCAGGTGGTTAAGATCACCAACTGAGACAAGGCAGGAAACGTAATTTTATTCAAAGAATCAGAACATAAGCCAGACTAATCTTATACTGTTGTGTAGTAATTCCAATTTTGGGTTAAAATGATCAAGTCAGATGTCAACAAATTGAGCCAAATGGTATACTACTGAGATGGCCTCTTCAACAAAGAGAGTTCACGTTATTTGATAGCGGTGTACAATAACATGTAAAGATTTTTTGTTATTTATATGTTGTCAATTTTAATATCATAAATTTAATGTAATACCACTAACTCTTTCTAAGGTGGCATAATTTTAGGGTAATTTCAGAACAAATGCAAATCTGAACATGTAAATATTGACAAAGGAGAGCTCTGGTGAAACAGGGGATTAAATTCTGACATTGATATATTTACGAGGCAGACAATGAGCTGAAATTTTTTTTTTCCAATATTTGAGGGAATTATAGGCTACTTTTCATCGTGATGGGCTGCCCCAACAAGTACATATCAAAAGTAAAATTATCAAGAGATTTATAAAGACCAAACTCACATGTGGGGGTCGTAAGCTTGAGGGTTCTGAAACAAATGTCATAAAGTGCCTCATTATCCAAGACCATGCACTGATCAGCATTCTCAACAAGCTGATGAACAGAAAGTGTTGCATTGTAAGGCTCTACAACAGTGTCAGATACTTTTGGAGAAGGGAAGACTGAAAATGTCAACATCATGCGATCCGGATACTCCTCCCTGATTTTGGAAATGAGAAGGGTGCCCATACCAGATCCAGTGCCACCACCCAGAGAATGGCATACTTGGAATCCTGTCACAAAAAGATAGAGCCACATTTTTACTTAAAATTTTCAGCTAATCCACTTCATGTGCAAGTGCAGCATTAGTGAGAGAGAATGAAATGTTTTTTAGGCAAGATATATAAAGATATAAGCCTATCGAAGAAATTTGACTAAACAATTTTTCACAATAGAATGCAACAGTTGATAATACTTTCCTAACCAGCGCAAGCTAGAGGAGGTTGGTGAACTGAATTTCGACACTTTAGGTTCTGTAAGCGGCTTCTAGGCAGCTTATCTAGTTCTAGGAGGATGCTCTAGGTAGTGTTGTTATTATTATCGTTAATTCTTATTATTAAAGATGTACAAACATGCCGAATTTTACCAAAATTCAGAATTACAAGCAAATCAAGATTATCAATGAGTCCTAGTACGCCTCATTGATGTACAAACATGCCGAATTTTACCAAAATTCAGAATTAGAAGCAAATCAAGATTATCGATGACTCCTAGTACGCCTCCAATAAAAAATATCAAGATAATGCTGAACAATAGTATATATCCAAAAAAGAGTTTAATGTAATATAAATGCAACAGCTACAGGACAAGAATGATGAATGCAAATAATTGGCTGCGTGGAGCATGGCAACAGATAATGACAATACATAGAAAAAGGAAAAGAAGAAATTAGGAGGCAAGTGGAGAACAACATCCAGAAGGAGGAAAAGAAAACATGAAACCAGTGGAGAGCAGCAGTGAGCACTAACCACTAACCACATACTTCAAAGACAAATAGATGAATAAAATGCAAGTTGAAGGGAAGGGAAAAAGGCATTTTTTCACTATGGAAAAACTAAAGGTGAGAGACATGATTGACACTAAGGAAATAAAAACCTTAATAAACAAAACTATTATTTATTTCAATCCTTATTGTTTTGATCTGACAAGCAGATAGAACAGAGCATATTCTATAAACATTAGAATTCAAATAAAAACATAGTTGAAGATGGACAAAGTTTCTCTATTAGGTGGTTTGTACATCATCAAGAACACAGAAATTAATACACCTAAAAACACAAAAAGAAGGGCAAAGAATCACTTTCGCACACCATTTGTCATGGCTTATACAGTGATCATGAAAAAAAACAGAGAGAACAAAATGCAACATAATTAAGTACAAAAAAATCTTCAGACAGTCTCTGATCTATTAGGAACTTCTCAACATGATCACTATCTAAAAGAACCCCCAAAACCATGTTTCAAATCAATTCATCTGCGTTTGCAAGAATACAACTTATTAACATCACTCCCACTTTCTATGTGTTTCTTGAGATAAAAAAGATACATATTTCATAATCCTATACATAACCATATCCAACAAAACCATAATCCTCTGGATAATAAACATACATGTACATACAAATAGTCAACTAATCAAGAAACCACCACAAATTTGAAGACACAAAGCGAAATTAAGCAGAACACACTAAAATTTAATTTTAGAATCACACATATCAATTAAACTAACATAGCCCGTAATCAAACATTAATTCATCCAAAAACACAAATAGAAAATCAAGGAAAAAATGGAAAAAAAGATACCTTGCAAACATATAACAATTAATTTATATAATCACACATATCAACTAAACCAAACATAACCGGTATATCCTGCTCGTATAATCACATAAAAAAATATCAAGAAAGAAAAGGTAAATATTTTATACCTTGAAGACAATCACAACTTTCAGCCTCTTTTCTAACAACATCAAGAACAGAATCAACCAACTCAGCCCCCTCAGTATAATGACCTTTAGCCCAATTATTACCCGCACCCGACTGTCCGAAAACAAAATTATCAGGCCTAAAAATCTGTCCATAAGGCCCTGTTCTGACAGCATCCATAGTCCCTGGTTCTAAGTCCACAAGAACAGCTCTAGGAACATATCTCCCACCACTAGCTTCATTATAATAAACATTTATTCGTTCAAGCTGAAGATCATCAGCTGTTCCATCGTAAAATCCTGTTTGGTTGATTGCATGTTCATCACATATGACTTCCCAGAACTTGGCGCCTATTTGGTTCCCACATTGGCCTGCCTGTATGTGGAGAATTTCTCTCATTTTTGGAGGTGGGGTTGGGGGGGGGGGGGTAGGAGAGGTAGGGGGTGGTGGGTTTTTGTGGAGGATTGGAATGGAGGAGAGGGAATGGAGGGAGGGAGACGATCAATTCAAGGTTGACAAGAGAAGAGTGATCATCATATTTAATACTTTTCTTTGTTTGCATATATTTTATTTTGTGTGGGTCATGCCGTCATGGTTGAATGATTTTTGTAAAATTATATTTTATGATTATAATTTTTTTTGGAAAACTAAGACTTATATACGTTATTTCTCAAAAATAATTTTCAAGTTAGCGAGGATCAAATCTAAAAATTGGGACGATAAAAATAAATTTTATCACTTAGGTTACCTTATTGCGTTCACTATAACTTTTATTTAATTCTTAACATAATATGAAAAATATAAATTCTTTTTAATTTTAGGACAATAATTCAATTATAGTAGTTCTATATAATTTTATTAACAATTAAATTTTGTAACGATTGCCATTATGATAAATTAAACCGGTTACTTATTAAATATTACTATAGTGTTGGGTTGAACGACAAAATGCAGGGACCTTTACGTTTTGGCATATTATTACTATAGTATTGCACATTGTATACTTTCTAGTTGTCACCACTTTTTCTAGAGTTTTCGCATGCTTTTCGTCGAATTTCACGTTATTATTATGGCCAATAACCTGAAGCACCGGATGGGTTGAATCGAAATTAATATATTAATATTAATAAATTATTAAAAAGAAATATAATATATATATATATATATAAATTTTACACATTTAATTTAGTATTTGTATAATATCTTAAATTTTTAAAATTTGATTTAGACGATTTTATAGCCCTTGTGATATTAACAAAATTATCTTTAATTTAATGATAATTTAACAATAATTTTCCAAGTAAAACTACGCAGAAACAAAATCGAGAAGAAATTGACGATATTTTACGTTTAAAATTCTATTCTATCTATAAAATCTACTTATATTTCGTTTTGATTATCAAAATTCCCTTCTTATTATTTGAAAATAGTTCGGCTAACAAACAAATAAAGTTTTAATAATAAATGTAAGAGGGATTTTGTTCAAAACTTTGTTAATCGATTGTCTGGTGTTCATTACGACAAAATAAGTAAGAATAGTTAGATCTTAAAATAAATACATGAAAATCGTTGGATCTAACATAAAAAAATATTTTATATTTAAATATGTAAATTAAAAAGTGTATTTATATTGAAATACGAACAAATGTATGTAAATGAATTAAATCATGTAAAAGTAGGTGTTATACATTCAGTAGAATTATTAATACTGGCTTAAAACCCGTGCGATTCACGAATTTTTTTGATATTATATAATTTTTTTCTAGTAATTTGAATTAATTTTTTTAAAAACATGAATTTGGGAGCCTTAATTTTTTAAATGAAACAATTTGATAATAATTATATAAATATTATTTGTGATATTTATAGAAAATGAAGGATTTTAGTTAGAAAATTATTGAAAATTACAAAAGGTAATATGTTTAAACTCAAAAAAGAAATTGATTAGTAAAGGAGAAATTTTAGTTAGATAAAATATAAAAGATATTGTATTTTACCGGAAAAAAGTAATTATTTAGTTATTAAAAAAGAGAAAAGGTAATATGTTTAACCTGAAAATGGAAATTGATTAGTTAGTAGGATAGATTTTATCTGTAATTAATAAAGGGTAAATAAGTAAAATCTAACAGGTACCAACCAAACTTTTAATTTTTTGGTTATTATATAATAGTATAGATATGTTTTCCACATTGAATAATATTAATATAAAAATTTGTAATTATAGTTTTTCTTGAGATTATGAGTGTTTTCCAATTAGATAATAATTATTAAATCATCATTAAATTAAAGATAATTTTATGTGTTTGGCGTGTGCTGTAAAATCATCTAAATCTGATTTATAGATTTTAAAATAGTGTCCAAATACTAAATATGAATTTTTTTAATACTAATAAAAAAAATTCAATCATAAAACAACCTTTTTTAATTATAGCCATTTTAGATTATAATTTTCTTAATAAAATTCAGTTGTAATACAACCTTTTTTAAATATGTCCTTTTTAGATTATAATTTTTTTAATATAATGTAATCTTAATCGTTTATTTTTAAAAATTTTAAATTCAACATTTGAAATTATTTTGGCGGTACAATACCAAAATTATGGATGAGATCCCTTTCAAGCTTATTATATATACAGATATAAAATATGTGATTAAATTAAATAAACTAGAATAAATAAATAAATTTTGTATGATTATGTAGTTGGATGGAATCAAATCCGAATTAACTAATAATCAAATTTGGTACTAACATTTGAACGCCAATAAAATATAATTTTTTGATGTTAATAAAGAGTATAGATTATTTTCCAATCTTATCAAGATAATAATATTATATGTAAAATTAAAAAGAAAAAAAAAGGTTAAATGATGCTTCTATTTATTTAGCCAAAAAAACGGTGTTTCCACGAAACGGAGAACTTAGGTCTAAGATAATAAAAGGCCAAACTATTGCAGAAGAAAAATAGAAGATCAGGCTGTATCATGTATGCAATCCGTGCTATCTCCACTCAGCGACCCCGTAGATTTTTCAAGAAAAACTGCATGCATGGTCTCTCTGATCACCGTGGAAGAAAGCCAACCCTAACGTAAGTCCTTATTTATCTTTTCATAGGAATTTTCAAGATTCAAGAAACCACCAAAAGCTTATGATTACTAATTCTATAAGAATATAGAACTAGGTAGATCATGTCATTGCCATTGAAAAAAGGAACCTCTGTTGTTGATCTTTACCATATTAACCGTGATCTTTTAAAAAAACCCACATCCAAGAAGCCATCAAAGAGCCACAATTCGTCTGGGGCATCTAAGTATTCGACGAAATTGGAGGATCCTGAAACATGTTCCAAGAAATTTGCGAAATGGGAAAGAAGAAATCTTTTTGTGGCTGTTTTGAAGATTTTGTTTGTTGTTGTTGTGGCTTTCATGACTAAGAGAATGGTACTTGGTGCAACTGTATCTGCATTTTGTTTGTTTTCTCTTGAGTATGTTCTTAAGTTTCTGTATCGGTTATTGAGACGTTTATTAATTTCTCACACGAAGAAAACAAAAGTTAGTTTTACTCGAAAAGAATGGGATAATTCTGAAGGAGGTTCTGTTTCGGGTTGTTCTACCTTGACTGTTTCTAGTGAAGAAGTGCATGATCTACCAGCTGACTCTGATTCCGATGTCTGCTTTTCTGATTTTACAAATTTGGATAGTGGTAAGAAATCAGAAATTCATGATAGAGGTTCCGGAAAAGGAAGTTTAGACGGTGATCAAGATTGTAATTGTGAAGGTGTGAGTGTTAAGAGCAAGGGTTCTCGAAGGGAAAAGGTGAGATCCAAAATGAAGAAACTTGTTCCGAAGAAAATAAGGAAGTCAATCAAGAAAAGATCTGGCTTTAAACGTGAAGGAACTGATTTATTGGAGGACGATAATTGCGAAGCAAAGGAATATGATACTGAACCTGACGCTTCAGATGATTCTGAAGACAGCTTTGTCAAAGCAAATGTTGAAAGACCTGCAGAATTAAGAAGGTTAATCTCAAAATATTGGTTTTTTTGTTTCATTGCCCTTGCTGGGCTGTCTCAAGGTCGGAGTCTGGCTGTTGTGTATACGTTGTTTTGGTGTTTGATTGTCAAATTAGTGGAATACATTATAAATCGTAGTAAGCTTCATTAAGAAATTGTTTAGCAAAAATATATATGGTTAGATTATTTGTGCTTGATGTTTATGAAGTCATTTCTTTTCTCTAAACCTATTCATGCCATGGTTTCCCAAAGCTTTGTTTTCTTGTGCCATGAAGTGTTTAATTAACAATACTGTTTGTTTCGCTCTAGATGTTTCACTAGCTCATTCAATTATGTGTGCAAATCTTCACTCCCATGAATATGATCCTCCTTTCTTACATTCATTTCAACATTAATAATCTTAACTCGATCAGAAATATTGTTTGATGTTTTATGATTGAAGCATTTATGTGTGGAATACAAGTGAATTGCTATTAGTTTCTCTTAAATCTTACTACAGATACTTCCCTTTAGATTTGCAATTTCTTTATAATCTTCATGCTCTAAGCTGTAATAATACAACCCCCCTGCATTTGCTCATATCTCCTATACCTGGGATCCTGATGATTTATTATAACTAACCCAGTAGCGACTCACACATTACTTCTTCCACAATCGTAAAGTCCTCTTTTGTTGGCACATTTTATTATGTTTTTTTTTTCCGTCAAGATCCCTGCAACTATATAGAGAATTATTACCCACTATTGGTTCAACAGTCTCCAGTTGACAAGCTATATATAAGTAATTAACTTATTATACAATCCCTTGACAAGCTACATATAAGTAATTAACTTATTATACAATCCCTTCTTGATGTCCTTCTCTTCTAATACCTGGACCATGTTCTTTCCTTTGTTGGAATGTCATAGCTGGTGGACCTGCATTATGCTGAAGGTTTTAAGTTTGTGCTCTTTCTTGCTATCTTCTGTTCTGTCCGAGACTCATTTTGCCTTGTGGCTTGTTTTTTGGTGCAAATCTTTTTATTCCCTCTCCTGATGTTGGCGCATGTAACTCATTCGTGTTTTGCATGTATTTTGTCTTACTTTTGGGCTATGGCTGAGTGTGGAAGTCGTGCTGGAATGTAGTGTGGCACATACACCATGGATCTACCTAATTGTTTTCTTCACCCTTTCCACGCACTCACGACCATTGTGGTCCTGTTATGAGCCACCGAACTTAATGCTGACTTTGGAGGATATGAGCACCCTGACTTTGTAGGGGCTGAGCACCCTTAAAACAACTCAAGAAATTAGATTTTTTTTTTTTTTTTTTTTTTTTTGAGAAGCTGCAAAAACGAATGAAATGCAAAATACAATGCATATGAACATCTATTATTTGTACAAAAAAAGAGAGGATAAAGTAAAAAGAAGTTGATGTGCATGTGCTGTGTGACCCAACACTGCTAGTAATGTGTTCAGTGACCTATTGAAAATCTTGAAAGTACTAGTAACATTGAAAATCTTGAAAGTACTAGTAACATAGAAAGGATCTCCCTAACCCTTCAACTCCCCAACCGCACTGACTAATTCGGTATCTCTACAAACTTCTATCAGAGCTCATGTGCTCGGGGACGTTTACGATGGCCGTATGAGAACAACAGAAAAAGTCATAATCATGGTAAATGCATACATTGTATATTCTGCAAATTCATTGGCCTTCTGGCGAGAACTGGGAAGGCACCACAATTCAAAGACATACTAATATAAGGGCAACTCTGATGCTGAACAACAGCACAAAATGGCCACTTAGACTGAAAAGAATCAATACACTTCAATTTGCAACTCATTCTAATTAACTTTTGAGTAACGTTTATGTACAGAATGCGGGACAAAGTCCTCAACAATTTTTTTCAGGTATGTTTGGGCAAATTCCAGCCAATGTAAACAGGCACAACACTAACCATCAGATAACAGTGATTTAGTTGGGAAAAACAGTTGAGGTGCAAACTGGATGTATGCAGTTTTAATGCTTAAATTATGAAAAAAGGGGTGTCGGAAGGATTTAACGCAGTCTTAATTCATTTTACTATAAGAACTTGCAATGAAATGAGTATTTTGAAAATTGCAGTGATGAAGTGTATATATTTGTCAAGACTGATTGTACTAGTGTTGTCTTTGGTTGGGGTTAATGGAATGGAATGAATGAAATTGAAGGAAGGTAGTGGAGATTAGAGGGATGATTTGGAGAAAAATGGGGTTAACGCAAATTTGTTATGATTTGAATTGTGAAGAAAATGGATGGGGTAAGGAATGGAGCATTCCATCTCAAATTGGGATGCTTCAATTGTAATTTAGGTTATTATGAATGGAAAGGATGAATGAATGAAATGTTCAATATTTATTCAGTTTATACTTCAAATCTCATTTCATGCCATTCACCCCAACCAAACACAAAATTGAAGTTTGTGACTTCAGATATAAACTTAATGTATACAATTTGAATGATAAAAAATGATTCCTACTAAAGAGATTTAACTACTTCTAAAGTAAGAGTTGGCAATCGACTATATGGGATTGTAGAACATTTTACTCTACAATTTTATGTGTATAATGACATGTATCTGTAGTTTCTGGTCAAGTTGTAATAAAGAGATATCTTTTTGTTTGCGACAACAATAAAGCTCGCCATTGTGACCAAATGACTAACATATTCTATGAAAGTAGAAGTTGTTATTAGTCAAGGTCAGATCAACTATGAACAATAAAATCCATAAGAAGAATTATAGGAAAAAATAAACAGAAAACAGGACAGGACGTATGCATACAAATATTTGCATGAAAAGGAATGCAGAAGCAAACAAGCAATCTGTTTTATAAGATATATCCTGGACTGAATCAAACTGTCATCCGTTAATATTCAACCTGTAGTTCGGTTGTATATATCTTTTCTACTTGCCTTGAATGGACTCAGACTCCAAACAAATAAGAACAAGTGAATTTGCCAGAACTGGTCAGCGATTCGAATTTTCTATGCATTCAACCTGATTTGTCAATACGAAATAACAAAGAAGCTAGCTAGTTTTTCGAAGTCATTATCAACTGTAAAACTACCTTTCTACTAGGAAGATTAGCTAATCAAAAGATCTATCATATTTACTTGATGTTGCATCTCAAAAAAAGACATTCAGTTAGCAACATAAAAGCAAGCCTGATGCTTATCCTAAAATGGCTTGTCATGGCAATATTTTGACAGCAAAATGTGAATTTTGGTCCTAAAATATAACTTCTACTTCAACGCTTAATTCTAACATAGAACCAACTTGCTTTAAATAGACTTAATTTTGAACTGGTGAGGTGTCGGGATAAATTTAGCTAGCATTGGCGCTATAGCTAAGATATAGAAATTAATTTACAGAATAATGCATGCGTCAATGCATTAAGGCATTCCAGTGTAGCTGTGCATTAGTTTGATTGTATTGTAAATTTGGCTGTATTTGTTAGCTATAGCACCAAGTTTAGCTGTTTATTGCACTTGCTCTCATGAGCAAGTTCCTGATATGACGATTCTTTTCTCTGTTGGATCATAGAAAGAAATTCAAGACATAACTTATACAGTTCAGTAAATATATGCAGATTATTATTTAAACAAATTTTATTATCAATAAACGAATATAAAGAACAACTAGACTTACACTAGCAAACTACAAATCTGTCAATGAATAATTAGAATTGGGATTTGAAAGCATTTATGGTCCTAACATCCGCCTGGAATGCCTTCTCTAGTATATCATCACGAATGGGTGGATTTGATCCGAAAACAGCATTGGCAACTGTGATCACCCCAGGATCTGCAGCACTTAGAAAAGCAAGTACAGTGGTATTTCCATTTGCAACATTTTGTTGGAAGTGAACAAGCCCCATAGGAAAGACAAACACATCACCCTCTCCAAGTACCTTCGTTATAAGCCTGTTTTCAGGGTTTCCAGTGACGAATCCAACACGAAGGCGTCCCTTTAAGACTGTTAATATCTCAGTGGCACGAGGGTGTAAGTGAGGAGGGACTACACCATTCTGTGCATAGTTGACGCGTACATTTGACAGACCGAGTGTGTTTAGTCCAGGCAATTCAGCTACAGTGATTCTATTAACACAAGTGCCAAGAGAATTTGATGTGCTACAATCCAGATGCAGCCCGCCTACTGAGAAGTGCTCTGCTTTAACAAGTTTAGGGTCCAAGCAAGCATATCCATTGACTCTTGGTGCTGCAATATTTCAAACCACAAATCAGAACATGTATTGTACACAAAAATAAATCCTCTTACCAAAAACTATAGATATGGACGGAACCTGAGCTGCTGAAGTCTGCGACGCAAAAATCTTGCAAGGGATTTGACACATTAGCGGTTGCAACGGTGCACGTAATAGCTATAAAAAGAAGAAACAGAGTGAAGCTTTTCATATTAAACATGTCAAAGTTGTTTTACGAAGGATGCAGTAAGATACGTATGCACCTAGCAAGTTAATATTTCCTAAACTCTACGAGTTTCTGAACTACTTATAGCTAGCTAAAAGGTAAAAGCTGGTGATGAATACAAGTTTAAGAACAAGTCTTCTTGGTTTTGTACTGACAAAGTCAGCATATATTATATGCAAGTAATTGGAACTCAAATCTCTGAATTTCACTTAATTGAATATTCTACCGATCATTTGGCTCGAAACTCACGTGTCATTAAAACTGCATGCAATAGATATAGAATATTTCATGCTTTTGTATGCAAATTGCTAACTAACCTGGTTGATTCAATCTAATTAAGACTAGTTCAACAGAAATCGTCAGAGGATTGTCATTAAAAGACTTCTGGAGGGATATTACTGAGTCCGGATCCTCTGTCTCCTTTTCCATGCCCCCTTCTGTGTCCCATGTATTAAAAAATGCCCCTGGTGGGATCCATTTTAAGAAAAAATATTTTTATTTCCATTTTTCTTAAAATGGGCCTGCCAGGGGCACTTTTTTTGTACAGGAGACACAGAAGGAGGATATGAAGAAGGGAACAGAGAATCCTCACCCGATATTACTGCTAAATGAGTGATTTAATTAATGTATAACGTCGTCTTTTAGCTACACAAGTAAAACAAGGTGTCCGGATCAATTTTAATACTCTCTCCATCCCAAATTGTATGAACCAGTTTGACTTTCATGGAGATTAAGAAAATGTAGTAAATTTAATAATAGATTTAGATAGTGGAGAAAAAATAGTGGGTGTAATAATGTATATTTAATAAAAAAGTGGAAAAGTAGTGAGTGTAATAGTGAAAAATAGTATTCAAAATAGTAAGTATAGTAGGTTCATTCTTTTTGTTACGTCCAAAAAAAAATTAGGATCACATAAAATGGGACGGGGAATAACAAATAGATCGAATTAGCAATTCTTAGAGAAAAAAATGAGCATAAGAAGCCAAGATTCAATCCAAAGAGTACTTGTGATAATGTAGAAATACCGACCTTTGCACACAGATGTCCTAATATTTTATATAATCAGATCTAAAGATTTTGTTTTTCAAAAAAATTAATGTGGCAAAATATGCACTAGCTGCCGTTTGCGATTAGGCCTATAAAAATTGTACTTAATATACAAGATTGTTGATTTTCAGTTTAAACTTGAGGATTATTAGGATCATCTTTTTATGAACAAATTACTGATCCACTTCTATTGATGTTCTGGAACCAGGACTACAAAAATGAGGTTCAGAAAGGCAAACTTCGCAGAAAACCTGTTTTATTTAGAATATTTGTGCAGTGATTTATATGTCATTAGACAGATCCAGAAGTCTAGTTTCTAGCAATTCATAAATATACGTTTTCTAACAAGAAGTTATAGCAGTTTAGTGAGAGGAGGTCAATCTGCCAAAATGCTACTCCCGGTCTCTCAGTCTCTTATTACTTTTCTTGTTTAGGTTGCATACGATTTATCAACACACATTTTTAATTATTAATATCTTTAATTTCATATCTATACTATTATATAAAAACTCAAACATTAAAAGTTTGGTTGATCGGTCGGTATGGTACATATTGATTTTACTTATTTATCCTTACTCAATTACAAATCTACTAACTAATCAATTTCCTTCTTGAGGTTAAACCTATTATCTTTTCTATTTTTCAAGAACTAAATAATTTCTTTTTTCAGGTAAAATACAATATCCTTTTATATTTTATCTAACTAAAATTTCTCCTTTATTAATCAATTTTCTTTTTCAGGTTAAACATATTACCATTTTTATTTTTCAATAACTAAATAATTTCCCCCTTACTCAATTACAATTTCCTTCTTGAGGTTAAACATATTATCTTTTCTATTTTCAAGAACGAAATAATTTCCTTTTTCAGGTAAAATACAATATCCTTTTATATTTTATCTAACTAAAATTTCTCCTTTATTAATCAATTTCCTTTTTCAGGTTAAACATATTACCTTTTTTATTTTTCAATAACTAAATAATTTCCCCCTTACTCAATTACAGATCTATTAACTAATCAATTTCCCTTCTTGAGGTCAAACATATTATCTTTTCTATTTTTCAAGAATTAAATAATTTCCTTTTTCAGGTAAAATACAATATCCATTTATATTTTATCTAACTAAAATTTCTCTTTTATTAATCAATTTCCTTTTTCAGGTTAAACATATTACCTTTTTTATTTTTCAATAACTAAATAATTTCCCCCTTACTCAATTGCAGATCTACTAACTAATCAATTTCATTCTTGAGGTTAAACATATTATCTTTTATATTTTTCAAGAACTAAATAATTTCCTTTTTCAGGTAAAATACAATATCCTTTTATATTTTATCTAACTAAAATTTTTCCTTTATTAATCCTTTTTCAGGTTAAACATATTACATTTTTTATTTTTCAATAGAAAAATAATTTCCCTTTTCAGGTAAAATAGAATATCTTTAACATTTTATTTAACTAAAATTTCTCTTTTTTTAAAATAGTACAAGCAGTTTTGTTTAATAAAATAAAATAAGTATATTATAATTACTATTAACTAATCAATTACATTTTTCACCCAAAATACGTTACCTTTTCTTTTTTCTCTAACTAACATTTCTCTTTTTTCAATTATATCATGGATGATTACCTTTTTCAGCCAAAGCACATTACTTTTTTCTTTTCTCTTACTAAAACCTGTTTTTTTCAATTATATCACAGATGTTTCTATTAAATAAAAATAAAATAATAATATTATAATACTAATAATTAATCGATTATCTTTTCAGCTAAAACGTTTCATCTATTCTATTTTTCTAATTAAAGTCCCTTTTTTATATAGAAATATCACGGGCAAAATTAATTTCTCATTTTCAAAAAACTATGAACAATTTTATTTAGTAAAATGACATAATTAAATTATAATTATATAAGCTTGTTATGCCCAAATCTGGCATAATAATTATCATGATTTAATTAGCTAAATTAACGGTTCATAATTTGTTATGGGCCTAAAAGATGACAATTGGGCCACTAAAGTTCACCATTGGAATCAGCCCGGTACAACTACAGGGCCACCTCGCTCATTATCCGATCTAAGGGACCGCTTCGCTGGTAATCCCTCCTTGGGATCGCTTCGCGATGCCAACACATCTGTTGGATCGCTATCTCTAATTCTTTATTGGAAGGCTCATGGCCAGACCCAAGGTCGCATGAGTAGTTGGACATATGGGATCGCTTCGCATGGCCAGATCCCACGAGGTCGCATGCTAGGTCCTGATTAATTCTCTATTGGCCAATTCTATCCGTTCGAGACTATGGGCTTCCACAACTGGGCCATGGATCACGGATAGGGTTGATGATTCACTGCCATGTCAGCCCTAAACGAGTGGGCTTGGACTTTGGTTTATCTCCTAAAACCCTAGCCCGCCTAGGTAACTTGTTGCCTAAGAACTACGTCAGGCTTGATCCCTATAAATAGGGTACGTAGGCACCTTGATACGGATGAGAAACAGTTTACCTGAAAACACCTATCAAGCTCAGCCACATTTAAACACACAAACCCTAATCCCTTGTTCTTCTTTTATTAGCAAAATATCCGTATTTTGCTCCGATAATCCAGCAAACCTCCAAAATATTGTTATACAATATTCTCCCTATAACATTTGGCGCTAGAAGGAGGGCATCGGTCATTGAATTGGGAGAAAAGATGACTAAATCACACAAAAAGAAGAATGATGGAGAGACCCCGAGATCGCATAAGGTTAACAAGGACGATCCCCTGACGAGGGACCCCTCAGAGGACGAGGTGTCCAAGGATAACTCTAAGACTGGGTACAAGGAGGAGCACACCCCCCAGTACAGAGGGTGGCGTTGACCAGCGAGGTTATGTCTTTTCTAAAAGGCCTCGACGAACAAGTGACCGTTGTACATGAGAGGGTCGCAAAAGTGGAGAGGCGCTATAGTTCTAGAGGATCGAAAAGGAACGCAAGGACAGGTGGGCGAACAAATCAAGGGGAAAGAAGCAAAATCCATGCCAAGAAACTCATTGATGACTTCGAGGATGTCCTAACAGATCAAACGAACCCTGACTGGAATGAGGAAGAGGATTCGCTCGAAAAGAAAGGAGGATCGCATGATAAGGTCGCCTCATCTGAGGGGAGATCGGTCAGTGTTTTTGACCTACTCGGAAAGAAGCTAACTGAACATGACCTTCGTCTAAAATTAGAAAGGGTTAATGCACCCCGGAATGAAGAATCTAAGAATAGAAGCAAGGGCATTCATCGACCATTGTCTCCTCATCGAGATCGCGAGCGGTCATATCGTCGTGATGACAGACCCCCCTCTCCTCGCAGAGAGCGTGAGCGGTCCCATCGTCGCGATGACAGACCCCCATCTCGTCGAGACCAAGAACGATCCCAATACCACGAAGAGGATCGTAAAAAGATGGATCGCAGGAATGACCAAGAGGAGTCTAGCGTCCCAAAAAAGACTCAATCACACCATGGAAGTACTGGAGGGAAAAAGGAGGGTGACCAGGAGGCTAAAGTAGGAGATTATAAGCTGGAGGAGTTGAAAAAGGCCTTGGACGCAATGAACAATGAGAAAGGGATCTTCAACACTATGGGCTCTTCTTCGCCCTTTACCCACGAAATTCGAACCGCGCCACTTCCTGCGGTGTTTCGAGGGCATCATTCGTATATGACCTATAATGGAGATACTGATCCAGCTGAGTTCGTAATTCGGTTTAACAATGAGATGGATGTCTACCAGGTCTCGCAGCTGGCGAGGTATAGATTGTTCGCAGCCTCGCTAAGAGGAAGCGTTCAGCAGTGGTTTTCGAAGCTAGGGCCGTTGATTGTCATCGATTCTTGGGAGCAGTTCGTGGACATCTTCATCAAACAGTTCCAGTCCTCAATGCTCTACGCACCCCCTGTGTCTACCTTGGCAAACATAAAACAGAAGGATGGAGAAACCCTTCATGATTATTTCAAGAGGTTCAATGCTGAGGTGCCTCGCTTACGAGGTGCAAATGATGAAGCTGTAAAAAATTTCCTCATCGCTGGAGTAAAGGAAGGTACTGAATTTTGGAAGAAGTTACATGAACAAACCCCTAGTACTCTTTCTGAATTGCATAGGGTCGCTGAGCCTTTCAAGCGTGTCGAGAAGTCACTTGCAGATCTGAAGAAGAATAATGAAAGAAGTAGCAGTTGGAGTAGGAACATGGGAGTAAAAAGAAAGGACTCCAGAAGTCCAAGGCGAAGACGGGATCAAAGTCGAAGCCCCAGCCCAAAAAGGAGAGACCACGACCCATTGAGGCGATCCCCTCCTCGAGCTCGTCCTGCGAGGAGTGAAGACAAGTTTATTCCTCTGGTCGCCCCAATTGATCACATCTATGCAGTCAATGCAAACAAGGGGGTATTCAGGAAGCCTCCACCGATGGGTCTGAAGGGGACTGCAGACACTAGCAGATATTGTTCCTTTCATGAACAAACAGGGCATGATACAACAACTTGCCGGGAGTTCAAACAGCAAGTGGATCAGTTAATTCGTGATTGAAAGTTAACGGAGTGGGCAGTTCGCGAAGTGAAGAAGCATAATCCCAAGTCTGGCCTTGGTTATAATCAAGCCCCCCCACCTGAACAGAATCCAGTCATTAAGGAAAGGGAAACACGAGGTGGAAGTATTCATGTGATAATTGGAGGACCCCACATCGGGGGAGATAGCAATAGGGCTAGAGAAAGATATGCTCGCGAAGCTAAAGAGCGACCTCTCACCAATATTCATCACCTGCAGGAACGACCCCCAAAGCTCTTCAAGGGGGAAGATACAAATATCATGTTCACTGAAGAAGATGCGAAGTGGGTCCACCACCCTCACTCAGACGCCCTCGTTGTCCGAATTCGCATTGGATCGCAGAATGTTCACAGGGTCCTTGTGGACAATGGAAGCGCAGTAAATGTTCTAACATACGAGGTCTATCAGAAAATGGGATTCGTGGATAGAGACCTTATCCCTACCGTAGGGCATCTTTATGGTTTTATTGGAGCTTCAGTCAATGTCAAGGGCCTCATAAGGCTCCCTGTCACTTTAGGGGACGAGCCCTATATTAATACCCAAATCGCAGACTTTATGGTGGTTGATCAACCTTCAGCCTATAATGCTATTGTAGGGAGGCCAATACTCAAAGAAATGAGGGTGGTTACTTCTATCTACCATCTCTCTATGAAGTTCCCTACCCCAAATGGAGTCGGATGCATTAGGGGAGCACAACACGAATCTCGTGAGTGCTACAACAAGGCCCTCTAGTCAGCAGAAAAAGGGAGTAATTCTATGACAGATAAGATGGAGTGCGAGGAGGAAAGTAGGCCTCGCAAGACAACCTTTGTACCCCCAACAGATTGTAACATGATCTCGATTGAGGAGCTCCTAGCTGATTATTTTGATAATTTGGGAATTCAAGTAGAACCAGTACCAGGGGCTTTGATGATGGGAACCTCGCAGCCAGTAATGGTTCTCCAGGAAGGGATCGTGGAAGAGGCTACGGATAGTGACAGCGAGGAGAGCCCGGAGCAGGCTGTTGTGCGAGCCCGAAGGGGAAAATGGGTTCGCAAGGAAACATCTACACTGACAGAACTGCCAAATGGAATTACACAGACAACAACTGTTGTTAAGGAGTATGGGCACACGGGTGCCAACCCCCTGCGAGGCAGAATCAAGTCAGGCTCGTGAGTATAATCTAGATCTTGATCCTCGCATCCCAGAACATGTGGAGCGAGCCGGGGCAGCTGAAGACACAATTCATGTCCTCGTTGATGAGCAGGACCCTTCAAAAGTGTTGAAAATAGGGTCGCAACTCAATCCTGATTTGAGAGAAAGGTTGGTTACTTTTCTGAAGGCAAACCTTGACGTGTTCGCCTGGTCACATGAAGATATGGTTGGGATCGATCCTAATGTAATGTGTCATAAGCTAAAATTGGATCCAAGCAAGAAGGGAGTCGGACAGAAAAGGCGACCCATAAGTGGAGAACGAGCTGAGGCTCTAAAAACAGAAGTGGATAGACTCCTGGAGGTAGGGCTCATTAGGGAATCATTCTACCCTGACTGGCTCGCGAACCCAGTCCTCGTGAAGAAGCCAAATGGAAAGTGGAGGACATGTGTTTTAGCTAATCAATTACCTTTTTCACATAAATCATGTCATCTTTTTAATTTTCACTTTACCTTTCTATTTTCTCTAACTAAAATCTCTCTTTTTCCAATTATATCAAGGGCGGTTCTATTTAATAAAATAAACTAATAATATTTTTCAGCTAAAACGTATCATCTTTTTTATATTTTCTAACTAAAATCCTTCTTTTAATAGAAATATCACGGACAATATTAATTTTTCCTTTTCTAAAAATATTACGTGAAATTATATTTAGTAAAATAAGATAATTATATTATAATTATTATAAACTAATCAATTACCTTTTTCACCTAGAACATGTTTTCTTTTTGATTTTCTCTAACTAAATCCTAAATTTTTCTAATCATATCACTGGCATTTTATTTAATAAAATAAAATAATAATTTTATAATTACCATTAATTAACCGATTATCTTTTTCAACTAAAATCTATCATCTTTTCTATATTTTCTAACTAAAATTACTTCATTTCTAGAAATATCACGGATAACATTTATATAATTATTATCAAATCATCACATATAAAAATGTAAGCCTCCAAAATTCATATTTTAAAAAATTAATTTAAATAATTGAAAATTTCATATAATATTAAAATAAAAAAAATCTGTGCATCGCACGGGTTTTAAGCTAGTTAATATTAAATATAAAAACTTCATTATCACTCAATGACTATATTTTGTCTTATAAATTATACGTAAATTAGTAATCATCCGCTTATAATAAATAGTATAAAAAGTCAAAACAGGAAAAACAAATGAGATAGAGGGAATATAATTCAGTGAACCTGCATCTTTCTTTTCTGACATAAAGGAACATATTTTTTATTCAATATTCTGTACAATTACCCTCCTAAAACCCTATGATTACCTAGAATACAAATCTGATTTCCTTTGAATCAAAAATGTTATTCCCCCCGTCCCAAAAAACTTTTCCTACTTTGACTGAACATGTTTGTCAACACATATTACATATCAGTTAATATCTTTAATTTCGTATTAGTATTAAATATAAAAACTTCACTGTATTAAAACACTCAAAAATACGAATCAAACAAAATCACTCATGACTATATTTTATCTTATAAATTATACGTAAATTAGTAGTAAATCGCTTATATTGAACAATACCAAAAGTCAAAGTGGGAAGAGTATTATGGCACGGAGAGAGTATTATCTTTCACACTCTTATCCCTTAATCTGGGTTCCTTGGGAATTGGGATGGTCAGATAGCTTGGTAGATTCCTCAAAGTGGCCATATAAAACCCCATAATTCTTGTTGGGTTTTCAGCCCAATACAATGGTATGGGTCTTGGGTGATCCAAGACAAGTATGGGTTTTGGTGATCCAAAACATATATGGGTTTGGGCAGATAATTAGATACCAAGTATGTTAGATATAATTGATGTGAATAATAATCAGTGTTTAAGTGTTACAGTAAAATATCCGAGTTTAGCTGGAAGCAGTCAGAGTTTAGTTAAACGCTGACAGATGGAAGCTCGACAGAGTTTGTTAAACTCTATCTGGAGGAAGCGTCTACTGGTCAACAGTGTTTGAAGAATTATTGAAGATAATTATGGAAGCAATATCTTTGAAGATTGGATAGCTGTCAAAGAGATTGAGCTGACTAAGGAGACGTGTAGCAATCGTAATTGATATAAATTGTATAGCTAATTTATAGGAGTATCAATTATCGATTGTATAGCAGCTGTATATCTTATAAATACAGTTAGGTTAACCCTAGAAGGGTATCGATCGTGTAACACAATATTATTCATTGTAACCTAAGCAGCTCTCTGTGATATTTTACATCACTAAGAGAGGAGTTATTAATTCCAAACAGTTTTTAATTGTTTAAACGTGTGTTTTATTGTTAATCTCTCATACAATCTTGATTATAATTGTGTATTCGGCCTAACAATTAATCCTTTTTCAGGTAAAATACAATATCCTTTTATATTTTATCTAACTAAAATTTCTCATTTATTAATCCTTTTTTAGGTTAAACATATTACCTTTTTTTATTTTTCAATAACTAAATATTTCCCTTTTCAGGTAAAATAGAATATCTTTAACATTTTATTTAACTAGAATTTCTCTTTTTTTAAAATAGTACAAGCAGTTTTGTTTAATAAAATAAAATAAGTATATTATAATTACTATTAACTAATCAATTACCTTTTTTACCCAAAATACCTTACCTTTTCTTTTTTCTCTAACTAACATTTCTCTTTTTCCAATTATATCATGGATGGTTACCTTTTTCAGTCAAAGCACATTACTTTTTTTCTTTTCTCTTACTAAAACATGTTTTTTTTCAATTATATCACAGATGTTTCTATTAAATAAAAATAAAATAATAATATTATAATACTAATAATTAATCGATTATCTTTTCAGCTAAAACGTATCATCTATTCTATTTTTCTAATTAAAGTCCCTTTTTTATATAGAAATATCACGGGCAAAATTAATTTCTCATTTTCAAAAAACTATGAACAATTTTATTTAGTAAAATGACATAATTAAATTATAATTATATAAGCTAATCAATTACCTTTTTCACATAAATCATGTCATCTTTTTAATTTTCACTTTACCTTTCTATTTTCTCTAACTAAAATCTCTCTTTTTCAAATTATATCAAGGGCGGTTCTATTTAATAAAATAAAATAATAATATTTTTCAGCTAAAACGTATCATCTTTTCTATATTTTCTAACTAAAATCCTTCTTTTAATAGAAATATAACGGACAATATTAATTTCTCCTTTTCTAAAAATATTACATGAAATTATATTTAGTAAAATAAGATAATTAAATTATAATTATTATAAACTAATCAATTACCTTTTTCACCTAGAACATGTTTTCTTTTTGATTTTCTCTAACTAAATCCTATCTTTTTCTAATCATATCACGGGCATTTTATTTAATAAAATAAAATAATAATTTTATAATTACCATTAATTAACCGATTACCTTTTTCAACTAAAATCTATCGTCTTTTCTATATTTTCTAACTAAAATTACTTCATTTCTAGAAATATCACGGATAACATTTATATAATTATTAACAAATCGTCACATATAAAAATGTAAGCCTCCAAAATTCATATTTTAAAAAATTAATTTAAATAAATGAAAATTTCATATAATATTAAAATAAAAAAAATCTGTGCATCGCACGGATTTTAAGCTAGTTAATATTAAATATAAAAACTTAATTATCACTCAATGACTATATTTTGTCTTATAAATTATACGTAAATTAGTAATCATCCGCTTATAATAAATATTATAAAAAGTCAAAACAGGAAAAACAAATGAGATAGAGGGAATATAATTCAGTGAACCTGCATCTTTCTTTTCTGACATAAAGGAAAATATTTTTTATTCAATATTCTGTACAATTACCCTCCCAAAACCCTATGATTACCTAGAATACAAATCTGATTTCCTTTGAATCAAAAATGTTACTCCCTCCGTCCCAAAAAAACTTTTCCTACTTTGACTGAACACGTTTACCAACACATATTACATATCAGTTAATATCTTTAATTTCGTATTAGTATTAAATATAAAAACTTCACTGTATTAAAATACTCACAAATACGAATCAAACAAAATCACTCATGACTATATTTTATCTTATAAATTATGCGTAAATTAGTAGTCAATCGCTTATATTGAACAATACCAAAAGTCAAAGTGGGAAGAGTATTATGGCACGGAGAGAGTATTATCTTTCACACTCTTATCCCTTAATCTGGGTTCCTTGGGAATTGGGATGGTCAGATAGCTTGGTAGATTCCTCAAAGTGGCCATATAAAACCCCATAATTCTTGTTGGGTTTTCAGCCTAATACAATGGTATGGGTCTTGGGTGATCCAAGACAAGTATGAGTTTTGGTGATCCAAAACATATATGGGTTTGGGTAGATAATTAGATACCAAGTATGTTAGATATAATTGATGTGAATAATAATCAGTGTTTAAGTGTTACAGTGAAATATCAGAGTTTAGCTGGAAGCAGTCAGAGTTTTGTTAAACGCTGACAGATGGAAGCTCGACAGAGTTTGTTAAACTCTATCTGGAGGAAGAGTCTACTGGTCAACAGTGTTTGAAGAATTATTGAAGATAATTATGGAAGCAATATCTTTGAAGATTGGATAGCTGTCTAAGAGATTGAGATGACTAAGGAGACGTGTAGCAATCGTAATTGATATAAATTGTATAGCTAATTTATAGGAGTATCAATTATCGATTGTATAGCAGCTGTATATCTTATAAATACAGTTAGGTTAAACCTAGAAGGGTATCGATCGTGTAACGCAATATTATTCATTTTAACCTAAGCAGCTCTCTGTGATATTTTATATCACTGAGAGTTGAGTTATTAATTCCAAACAGTTTTTAATCGTTTAAATGTGTGTTTTATTGTTAATCTCTCATACAATCTTGATTATAATTGTGTATTCGGCCTAACAATTTGTATCAGAGCCAATCTGTTACTCTATACAGTTTAAGATCCATACACAGCTATAATCAATGGCAGAAATACCTCCTCCATCAGTTCTAGTGCAAGTACTGAGAAGGCTCAACCTACTACTGTGAGTCGTTATGAGACAATTAGGGTTCCTATTATCAGGCCGACAGAGTATTCAATCTGGAAGGTGAAGATGACCATGTTTCTGGAGGCTACAGATCCAGAATATCTTGACAGAATTTATGAAGGTCCTCATAAGCCTACAAAGTTATCTGTTGTTGCTGCTGGTCAAGAAGCTAAAACAGTTCCAAAGGAGAAGAAAGATCTGACTCCTGAAGATCTTTCATCTATTGCTAAGGATGCAAAAGTTAGGCATCTACTTCATAGTGCCTTTAGACAATGTTATGTCTAATAAAGTGATTAACTGAACTACTGCCAAAGAAATCTGGGATGCCCTTGAGGTTAGATGTCAAGGAACTGCTGCTATCAAGAAGAATAGAAGGAACATACTCACACAGGAGTATGAGCACTTTGAGGCTAAATCTGAAGAAACCATGACAAGAAACATTTGACATATTCTGTAAACTGCTCAATGATTTTTCACTGGTCAATAAAGAGTATGATCTAGAAGATTCAAATCTCAAATTTCTTCTTGCTCTACCTGAAAAGTGGGATGTAAAGACAACCACTATAAGAGATAATTATGATCTTGCTGAAACTGAGATTGATGAAATTTATGGGTTGCTCAAAACTCATGAACTGGAACTGGAACTGGAACAGAGAAACAGGAGATCAAGCAAGAAGACAAAGTCTGTTGCTCTTAAGGTTGAAGAAAAACCCTTGAAGAAGGAAGCATCAAGGAAGAAAGCTAAGGGAAAGGCTTTAGTCATACATTCTGAAAGTGAGTCATCAAACTCTGATGTTGATTCAAACACTGATGAATCATCTGATTCTGAGGATGATGAAGAAGAAATGATGCAAATGGCTGCTTTGATGGTGAAGACCTTCAAGAAGATGGGTTTCAAGAAGGTAAAAAGGTTTTCTAAGAAAGATTCAAATTCTGACAGAAAGAGTTTCAGAAAGTCTGAGAGAAAGGATACCAAATCTGGAAAGAAAGACAAGTCTGAGATTCGATGCTACAAGTGTAAGGAGATGGGTCACTATGCTCCTGAGTGCAAGAAGGGTAAAACTGAAAAAGCACACTTCACAAAAGGCAGAGACTGAGCAGACACTTCAGACTCAGAGGAGGATGTTAACTATGCTCTCATGGCTTCTATTGAGAATGTTTCTGAAGACGCTGAAAACAAGGTACCCCTAACTACCTATGCTTATAATACTGATAATATATCTGTATTGAGAATTTATCTTAAGTCTTTGCATATCAGTTATAGGGATCAGACTTTAGAGAATGAGAGAATCAAATCTGAGAATTCTGAACTTAGAGAGAGAAATAAAATTGTTGAAGAGAAACTTGAAAACATGCAACAAGTTCAGAAAGAAAGAGATGATGCTGTTTATCTAGAATAGGATTTGCTAGGAAGATATAAGCAACTAGAATCTGAATTGGAGTAGGCAAATCACATAATTAAAACTTGGACTCATTCTGGAAAAGACACTCAAGAGGTTTTTCAGTCAGACACAGTTGGTTTAGGTTACTGTGTGGAAGATGAACTTAGTTTCAAAATAAGGTCAAAGTTAGAACACATCTTCCATCTACAAAATTTGTTCATGGAATAAATGAACCTAAGTCTGAAGCTGAAAAGGAGCTGTTAAGAAAGAACCAGTAAAAACTAGTGTTAAACAAGTTAATATTGGATCAATGACAGATAAACAACTCAAGCATAAGCTTAAAGAGTTAAAATCTTTTAAGAAACAGAAAGTGTCTAGGAAGAATAGAAATGGTAAAGTAGGCATTACTCAAGGTAATTATCCAATGCTTGCTACTTTCGCTCCAAGAAAGACATGTCGTAACTGTGGTAGCACTAACCATCTTGCTAGTTTCTGCAGGAAGAATAAAAACATTAATTCTTTACCTTCCAAGTCTGAAGTAAAGAAAGATTATGTTAGAACTAGACCACAGACTTTATGCAAACATTGTGGAAGTACTTGGCATTCTATTTATACTTGCAGGGATTATCATGCTATTTATCATAATTACTATGAACTTAAGACCAATTTGAAATGGGTTAAAGTTAATTCTGCAAGTGTAAACTCTGAAAATGTTAGCTTAAACTCTGATAATAAGAATTCCGCTGCTAAAGCTAACAAAGTTAAGAAAGCCAAAGGATCCAAGCAAGTTTGGATCCTTAAATCTGACCTTCAGTGAATGTTTGTGATTACAGGGCATCAGGGAGAGCACCCTAGTCGTGGACAGTGGATGTTCAGGACACATGACTGGAAATAAAGCCCTGCTATTAGAGTATGTGAAAAAGGCTGGCCCAAAAGTTTCCTATGGAGATGGCAACATAGGACGTACTCTGGGATATAGCAATATCAATCTTGGAAGTGTCATCATCACAAATGTAGCTCTGGTTCCATGACTCAAGCATGATCTGCTATCTGTGAGTCAATTCTGTGACAGAGGATATCATGTAAATTTTCAGCCTGAATACTGTGAAATTATCAGTAAATCTACAGGAAAAGTTTTTCTAGTTGGACACAGGAGCAATAATATCTATGAAGCAAGTTTGTTGACAAACTCTGATGGAAAAGCTGTGTGCCTGTCCACAAGAATGTCTAGTGAAAAGAGTTGGAAGTGGCATAAGAAACTCTCTCATCTGAATCTGAACAACATTAATGAGTTGATAAGAAAGGATCTTGTAAGAGGACTTCCAAAGTCTTTATTAAATGTTGATGGCCTGTGTGATTCCTGTCAAAATGCCAAACAAAGGAAGTTATCTTTGAAGAGCAAGTCTGAATCTTCAATTGTTGATCATTATCATCTTCTACATGTTGATCTCTTTGGACCAGTGAATGTCTTGTCAATTGGAAAAAAGAAATATGCTCTAGTCATTGTTGATGAACACACCAGATACACTTGGGTGTATTTTCTAGCAAAGAAGGATGGAACTGCATTAACTCTGATGGAGCATGTAAAGCTGCTGGACAACGGATCAAAACACAAAGTCAAAATAATCAGGAGTGATAATGGAAATGAATTTAGGAATGCAACAATGGAAGAATTCTGCAAGAATAGAGGAGTAAAGCAAGAGTTTTCTGCACCTGGTACACCACAGCAAAATGGTGTAGTTGAGAGGAAGAACAGAACCTTGATAGAAGCTGCCAGAACTATGCTTGATGAAGCAAAATTACCAACCTATTTCTTGGCAGAAGCAGTTCAAACAGCCTGTTTTACTCAAAATGCTACCTTGATCAACAAGCATGGAAAAACACCATATGAGATGGTGAGGGTAAAGAAGCAAAACCTGAAATATTTTCATATTTTTGGGTGCAAATGCTTTGTGTTGAAAACTCATCCTGAACAGTTGACCAAATTTAAGTTAAAAGTTGATGAAGGAATTTTTGTTGGCTATCCGCTGTCAACTAAGGCATTCAGAGTTTATAATCTGAGAACCAAGGTGATCATGGAGTCAATTCATGTGTCATTTAATGACAAGAAAATAACTGGACTTGAAGATGTAGATGAACATGATCAACTGCACTTTGAAAATGAAGATTTAATCTCTGATGAAGTAAACTCTGATGAAACTGATCTGACAAACTCTGTTGAAGCATACTCTGAACCTCTACTGGTAAACACTGAAGAAACTTCTCAGCCAGAACAAAGGGGAGAACTAGTTGAGGGGGAGCATAATCAAAATGATGACTCAAATTCTGATAGTGAGTCAACTGAAAAATCTGGATCAATCTCTGATGACTCAAACTCTGAAAGTGCAAAATTTGACAGTTCAAACTCTGAGCAGTCAAATTCAGGGGGAGCCTCAGAAATTGAAGAAAGGCAACAAGAAAATCAGGAGAACATGGATCAAGGGGGACGATCAAATACTAATAGAAGCCATTTACCTTCTGCTAGGAAATGGACAAAATCTCATACACCTGATTTAATTATTGGAGATCCAGATGCAAAAGTAAGGACAAGGAGTGCTACAACAAATGAATGTCTGTTTCATGCATTCCTGTCGAAATCAGAACCAAAAAAGGTAGAAGAAGCTCTTCAAGATGCTGACTGGATAACAGCAATGTAGGAGGAGTTAAATGAATTCGAAAGAAATGGAGTATGGACCCTTGTACCTAGACCAAAAAATAGATCTGTTGTTGGTACTAGATGGGTTTTCAGAAATAAAACTGACAGTGAGGGAGTTGTTACAAGGAACAAGGCTAGACTTGTGGCAAAAGGCTATTCACAGCAGGAAGGAATAGACTATGATGAAACTTTTGCTCCAGTTGCAAGATTGGAGGCAATAAGAATTTTTCTAGCATATGCCTCTCACAAGAAATTCAAGGTATTTCAGATGGATGTGAAAAGTGCTTTTCTAAATGGGAAGCTTGAAGAAGAAGTTTTTGTTGAACAACCACCAGGTTTTGTGGACCCAAAATATCCAGACTATGTCTACAGGCTGGATAAGGCACTCTATGGACTTAAGCAGGCACCAAGAGAAGTGGGTTCAATAGAGGTGCAATTGATAAAACACTGTTCTACTTTAACTATGGTGATGACTTGATTTTAGTTCAGATATATGTTGATGACATAATTTTTGGGTCTACTAATGATAAACTCTGTAAGAAGTTTTCCAAGCTCATGCAATCCAGGTATCAAATGAGCATGATGGGAGAGCTTAGTTATTTTCTAGACCTACAGGTGAAGCAAACAAATGATGGGATTTTCATAAATCAAGCAAAATATACTAGAAATCTTCTCAAGAAATTTGGTATGCTTGACTGCTCATCTGCATCAACTCCCATAGCAACAGCAACAAAGTTGGACAAAGACACAGGAGCTCCAGTAGATATGACAAGCAACAGAGGCATGATAGGGTCTCTTCTTTATCTAACAGCTAGCAGACCTGATATCATGTATGCAACTTGTCTTTGTGCTAGGTTTCAGGCAGACCCCAGAGAACCACATCTAACAGCTGTGAAGAGAATTTTTAAATATCTCAAGGGGACCATAACCTTAGGTCTGTGGTATCCTAGAGAATCAGATGTCAAGCTACTTGGTTACTCTGATGCAGACTTTGCAGGCTGTAAGATAGACAGAAAAAGCACCAGTGGAAGTTGTCAATTTCTGGGTGATAGACTTGTTTCTTGGTACAGCAAGAAACAGAAATCAATTTCTACATCTACAGCTGAAGCAAAGTATATTGCTGCTGGTAGCTATTGTGCACAGATTCTGTGGATGAAGAATCAATTGCTGAATTATGGATTGAGGTACAGTAAAATACCTATTTACTGTGATAATCAAAGTGCTATTGCTATGACAGGTAATCCAGTACAGCATTCAATGACCAAGCACATCAGCATTAGGTACCACTTTATCAGAGAACATGTAGAGGAAGGGAATATTGAGCTTCATTTTGTGTCTACAGAATAACAGCTTGCAGATATCTTCACCAAGCCATTGAGTGAAGCTATATTTACAAGGCTGGTAAATGAACTAGGAATGGTCTCTAGTTTTGACTAGAGATATTGGTTAGACTCAAAATTTTACTTATGTAATGTGTTGCTCATATTTCTGTGATATGTTAAGTGCTATGTGAACTCTATTGTTAAACTCTGTTATGCAAACTCTGTTCGTTAACTGTTAAACTCTGTTAGCATGCTCTATAGGTCATACAATGTTGACATGTTGGATAAACTCTGAGAAACTCTGATATTATTATTGTCTAACTGTAAACACCAATGAAGAAATATGTATGAAGCATGATTCTCAGTAAATAATCATGAATCCTTCTAAGTTATTTGTGATTTAATCTTAGACTGTGCAGAAAATTAACACAGCATGATATTGTTTCATATTTATAGCATCTCTTAGTTTATTTATCCTAAACTCTCAGTCTGTAAATACTGTGTGCATTGCCTCTCATGAATAGCTTCTGATGTTGATGAGCTCTAAACTCTGTTAGTTATACACTGTTAATTTAAATGCTATTATTAGACTACCCCCAAAGAAAATATATATAGGGTGCTAAAACTCCTTTGAGATTATGTTGGTGTCTAGGACGATCCAGGAACTTGCTGGTATATAGTAAGGGCTAAAATTCTCTAATTTTTGGTGATTAGTCAAAGACTAGGAAGACCCAGGAACTTATCAAAATGATAAGGGCTAAAATTATAGGATTTTTGGTGACTAGTTCCAACCTCTGATTACTGGAGAAACGAAAGGAAAAAAATGGTTATAAGGGGGTAAAAATTAATTAAATGTTACTGTATATAAATTGTTTACTACAGAGTTTAGCATTCATCATACATTCAGTGGTTACTATGAGAGTTTGTGCATCAAGTGTTTACCGATTTACTTTATGGATTTTATGAAAAATTAGATGCTCTAAAAATTGAATTGGTAAACTCTGCTATACACACACATATATTCACACCTATGCAGTTTTTGAAAGGATTATGGTAATGAAGTTGGAGAATTGACAAACGCTGACGAATTTTGTCTAATATTCTGAGGTATATTTTCTTTCAGATAATGTACATACTTGGGGTAAAAAGAGTTTTGCCAACTGTTAATGAGTGTTGGAGTGTTAAAGTGTGTTGGTAATGGAAGAGAGAAAGTAACGGTAATTATTGCTATAATTACTGAGCGTACATAGTTGTTTCATTGTATGTATGCCACGTGTCCCACTCACCCACTAATGTGTCTCACTTACACATTGAACAAGGAATTTGTTGAGTGTATTAATGTTTAAAATGATTGGGTTTTACTTTTTCATTACAACTCTAATCATTTTTACATACACGGTTATTTTCTCTGCACACAACCCACTCACAGTCACTTGTTATTTCACTTGCACATTTTCACAAACACATTTCCTACATATCTTTTTCACTGATATTTTCTTCTCACATTGATTCTAATGGCCACCAAAGCTTTTACTGCTCAAGGGTTATTGTTTGTTCCTAATAATTATGCAGCCCCACTGAACAATGCAAACGTTCCAGAGGCGTTTCATTTGATTCAAAACTTTTTGCGGGATTCAGAGATTGGTACAGCTCTAGTCGAACCACTAACGCTTTCTGCCACGCAGATTGCTTCTTTCTGGGAGAACTCTATTTATGATGATGGAGGAGAGGATGGGAATCCTTCAATCATTTTCACATATGAGGAGACAGAGTATGTGATTACTCCAACTACAGTCAGAGAAACCTTGGGTTTTGATACACACACTTCTTACAGTGTTGTTTCTGACAATACCCTGAAAGAGATGTTGCAGCAACTTGGGTTTCAGGTCCTTTAGAGAAACTTGGTAATGTGAAAAGGCCAAACTAAGGAAGGAGTGGAGTTTCTTCTTCGATTGTATAACAAGGGCCTTTGGAAAGAAAGTCACAAACTGGGATGCTATCCCTACTGACAGTCTACAAATTGGGTATTCTCTTCTCTATGGAAGTAATTATGATTTTGATAGACTTGTTTTAATGAACATAAGTGATAGATTGTCAGATTCTACTACTATTTACTTTGCTAGATTCTGTCAATTACTATTCTCTGCTTGTGTGCCTGGTATTGAAATTGCTGAGAATGATGTTATTCAGCCTTTTAAAGTCAATAAGAGGATATTCTCTGATTTGACTAACAAGGATATCAACAAGGAGCAATTACCTGACTTGGTTTTGCCTCTTGCTCTTCAAAATTTCCTACATCAACCTCAAGAACCACAACAACCTGAACCACAACAGCATGAACCTGTAAACACTGAACCCATACAACCACCTACAAACACTCAACCTCAAAATCCAAACACTCATACTCAAACTCAACCACAACCTCAACCTCAATCTGAACCATAAATGGATGAGGCAAACAGAGATGATTTTGCTGCTATGGATGATTTTGTTGAAACATTCATACCATTCTCTGATCACATTGATATGCCCCTCTCACCTATTATTGCAAATTCTGGAGAAACTGGTGCAGCTGATCAGCCTACTGTAATACTTGATGAAACAGTAGCAACTCATACTGAGTTATTCTCTGATGCTCACCAAACTATTGAACAAGGTGAAGAAGTTGAACAAGGTGACATTGCAAAGTCTGTTGAAACTAGAGAGCAACCTGCAGAGAATGTTGCTGATGAAACTGCAGAGAATGTTGTAAAGACTGTTGCTGAAACTGTTGAAGTTGCAGTGCATATTGATGAAATTGATCCAGTTGCAGATGCTGATGCTGAAGATGAAGGAAGTGCAGAGTCAAACTCTTCTCAGAGTATACTAGTACAAACTGATGCTAAGCACACACCTTTTTCTCAACCTTCACATGCACATGACATTGAAGCATAACATTTTGCCAAGTATTCGAAAGATTGGTATAAGTCTGATTGCATTTTTAATACTGGAAGAGCAGCTAAATTTGTTCATCAATCTGCCCAAAAGATTTCAAATCCTGATATTCTCTCGAATCTGCAAGCAACTATTATTCAAGTCAAGACACTGAATGAAAGGTTTGATGAGTCTCAAAAAGCAATTACTGATCTGAGAGCTGATGTTGTTGCTCGAGACATGAACATGCAGAGAGATACCAAACTAAATTTTTAGACTTTTTCCAAAGCTCAAGAAACTCTGTTTCAAAGGCTAGGTCAAGTTGAACAGAATCAGACTGTCTTGTCTAGTAAGATTGATTCTATTGCTAACTCTTTGGAGCTGATTACATCCATATTGATTCCTGATGATGTCAAAAAGGGGGAGAGAGTTGCTAAGTCTAAATGCAGGCAATCTCAAACTCTGACTAAGAAGGATGATACTGAAGATGGAGGAGCAAATGACAAAGGCAAGAGATTAAGAGCTGATCAAAATCTAAGTCTGAGATCTGGCAAGTTTTCTAAATCAAAGTCTGGTGGAATAAACACTGATACTCAGGGTACTTCAAAAACCAGGAGTTTGTTATTCACTGAAAATCCACAGACTGATGAAGAATTGGCTACTAGATTGTTTCTGGAAGAAAATGAAAAAGGAGTTACCATTGAAGACATTCAAGCTGAAGAAAAGAATCTACAAGAAGAACATCAAAAAGCTTTGAAGTCTGGAAAATTCGAGAAGCAAGAAAAAGCTCCTAGGCCTGTTCTTAAAGGCATTGTTATTAAGGAAAATGTTGGTACTGATCAAAGGTCACGAGTGTATAAGAAACCAACAGAAGCAGAAGCTAAATTGAAGCTGAAAGGCATTGTTGAAGAAGGAAAGGTTTCAAAGAAAGTGAATACAACCTCTGTTGCTACACAAGTTGTACAGAAACCTTTGTCTACCCAGATGCAAATGGTTTTTGGAAAACCAACACTTCATGATCCAACTCTGATGACCGGAGGTACTACAGATATTCTACATGGCAGAGCCTTAATGGGTAAGCTAGGAAGAGATAAAGCTGGCTTGGGCTCACATGGAGAAGTTAGAATGAATACTGGTCCTCGAGATCCTTCATCACTGGTTGTTCCAGGTCTTGATGTTACACAGGAGAGTTTAGACAGACTGGAATCAGTACAGTTGATTCATCAAAGAAGTTTGAACAATGATTTTCTACTGTATTTCATGGAAGATGGTACTGTGTACAAAATTGGTGAGTATGATCTTGATTTGAAGCTATGGGAGGAATTAGAATATGTTCTATATATCTTCAAAATGAAAAATCAAAGGACTCAACAAGCTGCAAATGTGCTAAGAAAGAAGATGCTGCATAATTTGGCAGTTAGAGGTATGAAATACAACAGTCAATATGTCCCAAAATACAGAGATTATCATGGGAATATTGTTGAGATGAAGAAGAATAGTGCTAAACTGAAGACAGATCTGGGTATAACAGTTCTTGATTTTAACTCAGAGACAGAGAAAGCACAATTCATCAGACTGGGTAATGAAATGAGAAGAAACAAAATCTATGCTCTAAGATCTGCTATCTACCAAACTGGTGAAGATGATCCTAAGCTGAAAGAGATCAAGGAAGTTATGCAGACAGAACTTGAAAATACAGAAAGAAGATTACTTATAGACTATCTCAGATCAACACCAGATGTTGAGGAAATTAAGGAATAAAGCTCTGTAAGAATTTTCTTGTTTTTTGTAGATTTTGTTAAGTAGAAGTTTAAACTCTGTTTGTATATTAAACACTGTATTTGTTTATTTGTCTTGACATCATCAATTATTGTAAACTTGTGCATTTTTGCTAAAGAACAAGTTGGGGGAGATTGTTAGGTATAATTGATGTGAATAATAATCAGGGTTTAAGTGTTACAGTGAAATATCAGAGTTTAGCTGGAAGCAGTCAGAGTTTAGTTAAACGTTGACAGATGGAAGCTCGACAGAGTTTGTTAAACTCTGTCTGGAGGAAACGTCTACTAGTCAATAGTGTTTGAAGAATTATTGAAGATAATTATGGAAGCAATATCTTTGAAGATTGGATAGCTGTCAAAGAGATTGAGCTGACTAAGGAGACGTGTAGCAATCGTAATTGATAACAATTGTATAGCTAATTTATAGGAGTATCAATTATCGATTGTATAGCAGCTGTATATCTAATAAATACAGTTAGGTTAACCCTAGAAGGGTATCGATCGTGTAACGCAATATTATTCATTGTAACCTAAGCAGCTCTCTGTGATATTTTACATCACTAAGAGAGGAGTTATTAATTCCAAACAGTTTTTAATTGTTTAAACGTGTGTTTTATTGTTAATCTCTCATACAATCTTGATTATAATTGTGTATTCGGCCTAACAAAGTATGATTAGAATTTTGTAGGTAATTAGAAACCAAATATGATTATGCTTGTATGGTAACTTGGTGGCTAAGTTTGTGATGGCTATATATACATAGTCATACTGTATTTGTTTGATGTGTGAAAGCTTAAGAGATGTAGTCTTATGTATTGTTCGGGAGATGCTTGAGCATTGTTGGCTCAAGTATCGGGGTTGGGACACCGTTAAGGTGTTATTGTTTTGATGTATTATTGATTATTGATTGGATTACTAATACAAGTTTGGGACGTGGGTGTTTCCCCGTCAAGTATTTGTGTGTTTTTTGTTTCGCGCTTTGGTAAATCTTGTCAACTAATCGATTGGTTATATGTGTGCTTTGCATTGGAGTTTGTGAATCTCGAATTGTGTAAGTCCCCTAACCTAACAAGTGGTATCAGATCCAAGGTTCGGGTTCATGATGGATGAGGTTAAGGGAAAGTTCGTGGTTCAATTGATCTGATAGAGTACAATGAAGGATTTGCTGACAAGGAGATTGCTGCTAAAGCGGGAAGAGACAAAGTTACGTGCCGTTTGACGGTTGGCTTGCACCGTGGATCAATCCTGTGTTCGGACTCGAGATGGAAGAAGATGGAAGAGGTCATCGAAATTGTTTCAATGGCTTAATCAACCAGGTGAACTATTTTGATGATACTATTGATTTTCTTCAGGAGACCGAAGGATTGTGAAAGCAAGGATCGGGTGACTCAACATGTGGAAGAGCACTCGTGGTGGTTGATGCACGTGATTTTGTAGATGGAAACATCGTTATGGTGAAGAACGATGGGTTTGGAGGGTCACTATTTTAGCGACACTCAATGATCGGAAGAGTAAGATGAGTAGATTCTTGTTCAAGGGGAGGCATTGACGGATGGACGTCGTTGGCTTGATGGTGACCGTTAATTCGGTTATGAAATTGTATTGGGTTGAAGGGGAGGATTATTTGGTTTTCAGCCCAATACAATGGTATGGGTCTTGGGTGATCCAAGACAAGTATGGGTTTTGGTGATCCAAAACATATATGGGTTTGGGTAGATAAGTAGATACCAAGTATGATTAGAATTTGGTAGGTAATTAGAAACCAAATATGATTATGCTTGTATGGTAACTTGGTGGCTAAGTTTGTGATGGCTATATATACATAGTCATATTGTATTTGTTTGATGTGTGAAAGCTTAAGAGATGTAGTCTTAAGTATTGTTTGGGAGATGCTTGAGCATTGTTGGCTCAAGTATCGGGGTTGGGACACCGTTAAGGTGTTATTGTTTTGATGTATTATTGATTATTGATTGGATTAATAATACAAGTTTGGGACGTGGGTGCTTCCCCGTCAAGTATTTGTGTGTTTTTTTGTTTCGCGCTTTGGTGAATCTTGTCAACTAATCGATTGGTTATATGTGTGCTTTGCATTGGAGTTTGCGAATCTCGAATTGTGTAAGTCCCCTAACCTAACAATTCCTTGGGTCCTTCTCCTGACAATCGATTGTCAGGGACAGTTATGTAACAATTGATTTCCTAGCCATTGGATCCTTCATTCAACGGCTGGGATTTAAAAAAAAAATAATTTTGTCCGTTATAATTTTTCGCGGATAGGCTGATTGGTTGTCCGATATAATTTTCCGCGGATAGGCTCTGTCCTATCCACAAAAAATTATAACGGACAGGCAAATTTTTTTTTAATCACAACCGTTGGATCCACATAATTGGTCCCTGACAATCGATTGTCAGGGACCATGACCCTCATTCCTTTTTTCATTGTTTTCGGTGTTAATAATGAAATTTTTATTATAATGATAAAATTAATGATTGTTTAAATTTGAAAAAAATAGGAATATTTATCATTCCAAAAGTACAACATAAATCAAATTAATATGTATACGTTAAAAAAATATATATTTTTAACTTAAATGAAAAAACCTAATTTTCTAAAAAAACAAAAAAATTAAAAATTAAAAAAAAAAAAATATAAAAATTATTTATAAAACAACGCATGCATTGCGCGGGTATAAAGCTAGTTACAGCAAAGAAATTATATAATAATTATATGTTAACATCCCCTCAAACTCAAGATGAAAAATTGGGAGTTTGTCAAACAAGAAAGATACATATCTGAACGAATTCAAAGTGGCAACCGCAAACGAGAGAATCCAAACAAATCCAATATATTTACGAATCCAAACGAACCCAATATTTTTAAACCAAAATCAAAGCGAACAAAAATTCAATCAGGAATATATGAATAACCATGTTATCCAAAAACCAACCGAAACTACTTCAAAATCCAAAGAAATTTGCAACTAACGAACACACAGAAAGAATCAAAATCATCCAAGAAAATAGAATATGACCAATTTGAAGAAGAAGAAAAGAAAAATAAAAAATTCAAAACACATGTTTTAAACCAATATATGATAATCATCACGTTTAACTCTTTATCAACGTATCCCATATCGAATTAATCTTGCTCTAAATATCATAATAAAATATGGAGAGAAGAAAGAAAACTAGAATTTGATAATAAATGAAGCTTGTTATGGATTACAATAGAATGATAACTATAGCAAATAACTAAACCATTATAAAGAAATTATCATATCAAAATAAACTATTACAATAATGAAATTATAAAATAATAATAATATTATAAATGTTAACAAATAAGCCTTGCAGGAGCTGCAGATTAATTTAAAGGTCTCCGGGTGCCGAGTGGGGTCTATTGGAACACTTATTAGAACTTCAATTCTCTCTTCATAGTAGGGGTGTCCATAAACCGATTAAACCGACCCAACCTGTCTCTACTTTTAGCCGACCCAATCCGATATTATTTAAACCGAACATTGAATGAGTTAAATATTAAAAAAACCGAATTAAATGGGTTGGGTTAAGGTTTTGATAATTTTAACCCAATCCAACCCGACATATATTATGCACTAATGAGCCATACTACTAATTTATTACTTGACTTAAATTTAAGATTCTTTGGATATATTATTACATGTTCCACACTAACATTATGAATTAAAGATATTTAATACAATGATGTTGTACTTATGTGTAATGTAATTTAGTTTTGTAGATTGTAGTGTATTGTAATTTGCACATGTGGTGATCAATTGTATAATTGCATACTAGATTAAGTTGTACATGACTTTAATTCTTGGACATCGAGTTGTTTTATCACTAACCAACAAATACAAATATATGTTGCACTAACTTCTACTTTATATTTAACCTGATCAACCCAATAAGCCGAACCAACCCAACCCAACTTTAGTAAAATTTACGATGGGTTTGAATTTTATAAACACTACAAGAATTTTCAGTTTTAATAACAGAAAATTCCGTTGGCAAAGTAAGCAAATCCGTTGGGAAAACAGTTTGCCAACGGAAGAGAAGGGTTGGTACAAACGTCGTTGGGAAGGACCTTGCCAACGGAATTGTTTCCGTTACTAATTTTACCAACGGAATAGCAACGAACTAATAACAGTTCTCAAAGTAAAGAAAAAAAAGCACCCCACCAACGGAAATGAATCCGTTGTTAAATTTAGTAACACTTTGCCAACAGAATTCTATTGTTAAAATAATAACAAGCTCCCAACGGAACATGCTGTTGGCAAGTTGTAAATTAGCAACGGACACAATTTTGTTACTGGAAATCTAATTTACATTTATTTAGCAGAAAAAAATCTAATTTACATTTATGAATGAATTTTGATAAACTGATATACCAATTTTTATATACACATACTAATGAAAAATACAGAGATATGGCTGATTAAATCAAGATCTAACTTGACCATTAGCATCACTGTTGTTGTTCAAAATACAATGTTCAAAATACAAGGGAGAAACTAGAGGATTAGCTTACAAGATGACCAGCAATAATCTCATGACGAAAAGTAAAAATGTAATACACATTCCTCCCGGTAGAAATATATCAAATATAGTAGATACATATCATTATCCATTATCCATTATAGTAGGCGAGGACTAAAACTCGAGAAAAACCTATAGAGTTGGCAGCTTCTTAATACATAACATGCCACTTCTGTTCCATAAGATCTCTCAAATATCGGAACACATGCTACAAGCAAGTAATCTTAATGTCCCAATCAGCTCCGCACCGCTCAATAAGCTGCAACAGAATGAACAAAAATTAGAAGTAACAATTAGCTCACGCATGAAGACATGTATAAAACTTGAAAGGTACAATTTCTGTTATTTCCCTTACAAAACATGTATCATTCATATACGGCTATGATAACGAACTATGATTAAAAACTCGACAAACAATAACTAAACCCAATTAAATAGAATTTTTTTATACCAACTTATCTTAGCTGCCTATCAAATTTTGCTGACCAACATGGATACTATTAAGATACACAGAAACATCAAATCAACTAGGGTGAAAATTTACCCAACCTCTTCATCTTCTGGTTTATTAATTTCCTTACAGTCCATTGTAACGACCCATCTTCCATGTAAAATAGCCATGAGAACCTTTAAAGTCCTTGTATAAGCACCATTAGCATCAGTTGAGGCAATCACATGGGTGACATTTGGATTCCAAGAGCTTGAGATAGTGGCACCACAAGTGCTTGCAAATTTTGCTAGATAACACTGCATGTGAAACATTCATATATCATGATATTAAGTTCTACGATAAGCAATAACCATCCCAACTCCCCTGTTCTGCATAAAAGTACTATGTGTTATCTTAACATCAACGACTGACTTTAGAATTGATTGTGTGCGCATGTGTGTACATATACATGTTTCAAATCCTAAGAAATAGAAGTTGTACTCCATGATAACCAATTTACCAATATTTATAAGAACCTTGTAAACATTCTTATTACAAAAGTTTGACGTTAGACCTGATTCTGTCCGACAAAGGGCTACATAATATTAACAAATTAAAGATGCCGAGAGAAAATACTTATTAAGGTTACACGAAAGCAGGCACCCAGACTTTATTAATTTATTTGATCAGTATTGTTAAATAGTAATTAGACTTGATATTTTCTCATTTTTGGAAACTGCAAAATGCTTTTTAGATGAAATGTTTGAAACTAGTCTTTTGCAAGATACTCGGTTCAAACATAATCATGTCCGATGCTCATATTCAAGGGCTAATTTATCAGACAAAACAGAACCAACCTTCTCCTCACTAGACAACGCAGATCCACAAAGTACCCAATCTTTTGGTCCGTAAGCAACGATGCCTAGAAATTAACCTGCTTCGATGCGCTGGATACAAAAGAAACAGAAAACAGACATTAAGCCATATATTACCGACACATGACTTAGAACTTTAACCATTTGAACATTGAGATGTACTTGATGCTAGTATCCTATTTAGAACAAGAAGAATGTGTATGTATCTTGAGTAAGATACTAGAACTTAGAAAATGCACAACGACAGATTCTTCGTTGCCCATGGTGTAATGTAATCAATCAACGTTGTATACAACTAGAGTTATCGAAGATCCCTGCACAGGACTACTTAAAGCAACTAATTGTTCCTTATTCTTAATAACAAAACCACCAGCAGTTGTGACCAAATTTATATCGGTTTCTAAATCTAAGAACATAACCTGGGTTTGAATTGGGGATTGAAGTGTGAAACAAAATACAATACCTCGTAAGCGTAGTTTCCAAGTGCAGTCACTGGAAGAGGTTTTAGATCTAGAAGTTTGGGGTGTGAGGTAGGACCCTGAGATGCAACACCTTGTTTGAATACAGGACAGTAACTTGCGAGCCCATGCAAAAGTACAATGTAATTTTACTACCAGTACAGATAATAAAAAGATTAAATTGACCTCTAGAAGTGCTAGGTTGTGGAAAGATATAGTGTACAAAGCTTCTGCTTGCAACCAGGAATCAGAAACATCACGAATGTAATATTGAGGAGGATGTGATTCAAAAATTGGGACAGTAAATGTCAGCATCTGTGCTTCACTTTTAGCCATCCACTTTGTCAGTGGGAATCACCTAAAACAGAAGTAAGATCACCAACTAAAATCATTACAAACAAACATTCATAATCGAAGCCCCAATCATTAAGACATGTACATTTAACAAACAAATAATCAAATACCTAAGGAGTTAGTAAAGAAGAGGACCCAATTAAGAAGAAGAAGAAGACCCATAGAAACCCTAATTTAGAGAACCCCAATTGCTTGTAGTTCCAATAGAAGATCTAATTGCTGAGTAGAGATTGTGAAGTACCCGTAAAGACCCTAAATTAGAGAACCCTAATTGCTGATTAGAGATTGTATTGCCCCCTTGAGAGAGAGAGAGGTGAAGGAGAGTTCAGTGATGAGTGTTCATTGAATAATTGAACCGCCTGATGTGAAAATATTTAGGCAAATATTGACCCGCCTAAATTAAATAATTGAGTGAAAATTGACCCGCCTAAATATTTAGATAATTGACCCGCCTAATTAATGAGTATATATTTAGTTTGTTTATTCTTTTCATTGATTAATAATAAAAAATCATTTAATAAATTTGGTACGCCCTGTTTTACCAGAATTTAAATTATTACAACATTTCTGTTAATATATATCTAATATAATGATATTCCCAAATTTTCAAAAAATAAAAAACTAATTTGGTTGGAGATCTTTGTAGATCACTACTGTATTGACTAGTACTCGTAACTAGTGCTTTGTCACTGATTGTTGTTTCTATTTTTTTAAAAATATTTCTCGACGATCGAACCATACGGAGGTCAAGATATATCTAATATAATGATATTCCCAAATTTTCAAAAAATAAAAAATTAAATTGGTTGGAGATCTTTGTAGATCACTACTATATTGGCTAGTACTCGTAACTAGTGCTTTGTCACTGATTGTTGTTTCTATTTTTTTAAAAATATTTCTCAACGATCCAACCGTACGGAGGTCAAGATATATCTAATATAATAATATTCCCAAATTTTCAAAAAATAAAAAATTAAATTGGTTGGAGATCTTATTAGAAAACCACTGTATTGACTAGTACTCGTAACTAGTGCTTTGCCACTGATTGTTGTTTCTATTTTTTTAAAAATATTTCTCGACGATCGAGCCATACGGAGGTCAAGATATATCTAATATAATGATATTCTCAAATTTCAAAAAATAAAAAATTAAATTGGTTGGAGATCTTTGTAGATCACTACTGTATTGGCTAGTACTCGTAACTAGTGCTTTGTCACTGATTGTTGTTTCTATTTTTTTAAAAATATTTCTCAACGATCCAACCGTACGGAGGTCAACATATATCTAATATAATGATATTCCCAAATTTTCAAAAAATAAAAAATTAAATTGGTTGGAGATCTTATTAGAAAACCACTGTATTGACTAGTTACCCTAGTGCTTTGTCACTGATTATTATTTATATTTTTTTAAAAAATATTTCTCGATGATCCAACTATACGGAGGTCATAAGATATCTAATATAATGATATTCCCAAATTTTCAAAAAATAAAAACTAATTTGGTTGGAGATCTTTGTAGATCACTATGATAAGTGGATTTTATATCCACTTGGAATATTCCGTATCGGCTTAAATTGGTGTATTTGGCCTCAAGTTTGTCGTAGTTTTTATGTGTTTTATTTACTTGTGCAGGTTTGGAGAAATATCGTTAAGGGTGAATTTTCCGTTGAATTTGGAGTTGATTACGCTAAGGAATGAAGAATGGTGACTTAATATCAATTACCAAGAGTGTTCAAGACTTTGGCATGAAGACGGAAAGTGAATGCAAAAGGAATGGAAGAAAACGGACGAGAAACGAAGAAGAAAAAAACTGCAGAAAAATAGCCTGAACAGCCAAGGCAGCGCAGGCTGCGCTTGGTACAGGAGAAGCAGCGCAGGCTGCGCTGGAGCTGCGCAGGCAGCGCTCCTGCGGGAGAAAAATTGCTGAAAATTGCTGTTTTGCTGAAAAATCTCTGTTTTGCCCTTATTCGAATTTTAATTGTATTTTAGGCATCCAAACCTATTTCTAATTGTATTCTAGGTTGTTTTTCTTGTTGGGCAAGATATGTAGGCTTATATAAACACCTCTAAGCCTTGTAATTCGGGGAGATTATTATTGTAAGTTAGTTTTGCAAGAGAGAAAAGGAGAGAAGGATTCAAGCTCGGTGACATAGGGTAGCTTAGTAGTTTGCATGCCTTAGAGGTTTATGTGTGGTGAATTCTTGATATCCTTGTATGGTTGTGCTTATGGTATTTAGGTGCGTCGCGAACATCTAATATGTTAATCTCCTGCTAAACGAGAGTGGATCTTGAGATTTAGAACTTGCCATGCTAGCATAGGATAGGTTGATGTTAAGCATCATGATTTGTGGCATGAATAGAGATATTATGCTACCCTATGTGATCTAAGTGGATAACTTGTGCTTAAACCTTTATGTTTTCAAATTCTATAGAGATATAGGGTCTAAACATAATAGGTGCCTATTCATCTTCTATCTCTTTTGTGGATGTATGTGTAGATTGGTACTAGTATACCGAGAGGTAACTTTTACTCTTTTCGTGTTATTCGATCAGATATCAAAACCATCACATGTTTTAATTAAAGGCTGCAACTCTAAGTGAAGTATATGATGAAACTAGGATTCCATGTTTATTCTCATATTAGTAATTCGATTTTAATTCTTGTCACTTAGTTAATTCTTAATTTTATAATTTGCATCTTAGTTTAATTTAGATAATCAAAACCATATTTGTTAATTTTCTTAGCAGTGAATTAAAACCATACATTATTGCATAGGCATATTTTCTGAATAAAACTCAACCAGATCTCTGCGAAACGAACTTTAATTATATTACTTGTGACTACGTGCACTTGCGTGAATTTAGCATAACAAGTTTTTGGCGCCGCTGCCGGGGATCATCGGTGTTTTTATTTTAGTTTATGTGCTTGTCAATAGTGGTCGTTAGCGTTCATTGATTCGGATTTCTTACTTAGTTGTTTGTTTCGTGGTGTTTTCAGGTACTTGAACGTGTATGCGAACACGTTTGCAGGCTCGTATTGAAAAACTGGCAGAAGACGGTCTTGTAGTAGATAATCAGAAAGAGGAACTTGAAACTACTGTAGAGATGGCAGATTTACCAGCAGCAGTTAAGGCTTTGAAGGACTATTCGCAGCCGAAGATTACTGACATACAATCTAGTATTGTCAGGCCAGCTATTGCAGCAAATAACTTTGAGATCAAGCCGAGCACAATTCAGATGGTGCAGAATTCGGTTCAGTTTGGGGGTGCTTCGACAGAGGATCCTAATATGCACATCCGGGACTTTATCGAGATCTGCGACACTTTCAAATTTAATGGTGTGTCGGATGATGCTATCAAGTTGAGGCTTTTCCCATTCTCCTTAAGGGATAAGGCTAAGGGCTGGTTACATTCTCTACCAGCTGGTTCCATTACTACATGGGATGATCTTGCTCAGAAGTTTCTTACTAAATTCTTCCCTATGGCGAAAACTGCAGCAATAAGGAACCAGTTAACTCAATTTCAACAGCAATCTGGCGAATCTTTGTGTGAGGCTTGGGAACATTATAAGGAGATGCTACGAAGGTGTCCTCATCATGGTATGCCTGATTGGATGGTTATTAATGGTTTCTACAATGGGTTGGGAGCACAGTCTAGGCCTTTGCTAGATGCCGCATCAGGTGGAGCTCTGTGGGCGAAGAGCTATGAGGAAGCTTATGATCTTATTGAGATGATGGCTGCTAACGAATATCAGAATCCAACACAAAGGCTATCTCAAGGCAAGGTAGCAGGAATTTTGGAAGTAGATACAGTTTCAATGATTACGGCTCAACTGAAGGCTCTTGCTATGAAGGTGGATTCTCTTGCTAATTATGGAGTTCAGCAGGTTGCTAGTGTTTGTAAGCTATGTGCGGGCGCACATGAAACGAATCAGTGTGCTATCTCTTCTGAATCAGCACAGTTCGTAAGTAATTTTCAGAGACCTGCTGCACCAGTACCAGCCACCTATCATCCAAACAACAGGAATCATCCTAACTTCAGCTGGAGCAATAACCAAGGTGCTCAACAACCTCAGCCCTATCAGCTGTTTCAGGGTCAGCAAGCAAGGCCATTCAATCAAGGTTACCAGCAGCAGTATGCTCCAAAGCAATCATATCAGCCTCCTGGATTTCAGCAGCAGCAGCCCCAGGCTCTTATGGGGCAAACATCTAATGAAAAATCAGATGATGTGTGGATAGCGGTAAAGAACCTACAAGCTGGCCAGAAAGTCTTGGAAACCCAGTTAGGACAGATTGCAAGTGCCTTACTTAGTAGACAACCCGGAACTCTTCGTAGTGATACAGAGAGTAATCCAGGCAGGAGAGAAGTTATTCATGAACAGGTGAAAGCAGTCACTTTGCGATCGGGAAAGGTTACATCTGAGCCTAAATCAGCCGCTAAGGAGGATGAAGAAGTGCAGAATCAGCAAGCCGAAAAATCTAGGGTGCCTGAATTTGAGAAATCTGACTTGGTAGCTGATGAGCTAGCGGGTGAAGTAGAGAAGAGCAAGGAACCTGTTAAAGCTTCTCCGGAGCAGTCTACAAAGGATACTCAGATATATCCTCCTCCTCCCTTTCCTCGACGCGTGCAGCAAAGTAAAGAAAAGCAACTTCAAAAATTTTTGGACGTCTTCAAGAAATTGTCCATTAATATTCCTTTTGCTGACGCATTAGCGCAGATGCCGAGCTATGTTAAGTTTATGAAGGATATCCTTTCGAAAAAGAGAAGGTTGGAAGAATTTGAAACAGTGGCATTGACAGAGGAGTGCAGTGCGGTGTTGCAACAGAAATTACCTCCAAAACTAAAGGATCCTGGTAGCTTTACTATTCCATGCACTATTGGTAATTTGTCTTTTGCGAAGTGCTTGTGTGACTTGGGAGCTAGCATCAATCTCATGCCCTTGTCTGTTTTCAAGCAACTTGGCTTACCGGATCCAAAACCTACCAATATCTCTTTGCAGTTGGCTGATCGGACTATCACGTATCCAAGGGGTATAGTGGAGGATGTCTTAGTGAAAGTTGATAAGCTCATCTTCCCAGCTGATTTTGTTATCTTGGATTTTGAGGAGGATAAGAAGATTCCCATAATCTTGGGAAGGCCTTTTCTAGCTACGGGTCGTACTTTAATCGATGTGCAGAAAGGAGAGCTTACAATGAGGGTGCAAGATCAGAATGTCACCTTTAATATGTTCAAGGCCATGAAATTTCCGACAGGGGATGAGGAGTGTTTCAGTGTGGAGATGGTTGATACGGGACAGGCAGAAGAGTTTGATCAGTTGTTGAGCGAAAAGTCGGACGTGCACAAGCTCGAGCATCACATCAGTAGTTCCATTGATAATTCTTCCATTCACGATCTCTCGAAGGTGAAGCTTGGGAAGCTGCCACCACACTTGAAGTATGTCCTTGTGGATGATGAACTTGTGATTTTTGAAGTATGCCAAGATAACGTGTTAAGAAGGTGGATGACCGATGATGAAGTAGAAGAAAGTGTTGTTCAGCCGTCCGAATCGAATAAGCACCTTAGAGGTGTGAAGAAGAAAAAGAAAAAATCGATTGGTGGAAAAGTCAAGGTGAAGTTTGAGTTAGAAAAGATGTGGGAAGGAAGCAAGAAGGTTATCAAACAATGGGTGGATGGTCCTTCTGTTACGGATAAGTCAAATGCAATCTTCGAGCCACCATGATTTGATTCACATTTGTCCGGCTAAATGACATTAACGACAGCGCTTCGTGGGAGGCAACCCATGCGTTTCAACGAGTAGGTATGTTTTCTGCTTTCCCTCGTATTTACTTCCATTCAATGCGGACATTGAATCTTTCAAGTTTGGGGGTGGTTTGGGGGATTAGTAGTTGTTTGTTGTATTATGTGTTCATATAGGATATCATGTTTGCATTATAGTGATAGTTCATGCATGTTTGTTATGTTCGTATTATCTACGTGTGTTTCATATAGGACATTCTGTTATTTGTTTGTTTACTATGTGAGTTCATATTAGTTGCATTTTCATGGCATGCATTTTTCATGATCCCTTAAAATGAGCTGATTCTGATTGATTGGTAGATGTTGATTTGGGTGTGATGATGATGAGTAGAGGGCTGATTTATAGTTCCTAGGAAATTGACTTGCATGTACGGGAAAAAAAAATTAATTACACAGTCTCATTGGGGTGCTTTTTGGCTAGGTTGGAGTCATGCCTGTTGGATGTTTTGAGATTTAATCACTTGTTTATTCTTAGAATTTTCGTTATTCCCTTTATAGCGTAGGAACACTAAAATCTAAGTTTGGGGGAAAACAGGAATTTCATGCTAGTTGTAATAATTGTCAATAATGGCTAGGTGTCAAATGGCTAGTAGCCGGCTCATATTTTTATGAGTAGTCTAGGGTTGGAATTGAGAATTCTCATTCCAGATTGCATATCTAAAAAAAAAAAAAAGTTCAATTGTTAAATGCAAAATTAACCAGAGTGAGCTCTTTAATACTCGAGTAATTAAGTCTGAGGGGATTTAGTCCTAGTGACCTAAGGCTTTTATAGTCTGGGATCCACTGACCCAACACTCGCTACATGGGTATTATTGTATAAGCCTTTTGGGGTCTCATTCATTGCACGGTTAAATAAGCATGCGTATTGTTTATATATGTGTCATAACAATAAAGCATGAGTTTTTGTCTACCTTGGATAAGGGTGGAGGTGTTCCTAGGTTATGGAGTGTCTACAGTCTATTCTAGTTATAAACCTGTGATTGTCTTGACGGAAGGCATGTATGATTTTTGGCCTAGTTCTGGGGGTATTTCTGATGAGCATTGCACACACGCACGTTTCTGTCATGTACTGTTAGTATACGGGGACTTAGTCGAGCTCTGCTTGGATTTGTTGCATTTGTTGAGATATTTGCATGTTAGTTGGTTTTGGAGAGTTTGAAGGGGATCTTGCATTTTTCATATTAGTTGCATTCATGCATTGCATTGCATTAGGTTAAATGGATTTTGTAGGTACATTCGCTATAGGCCCTCACGAGACCTTACTCGTCCACTAGGGCTGCCTAGGGGTTTAAAGGGCTTGTTGCATATGCCAAATGCAACCGTGATCACCTACGATAGTGGTACTAATTAGTTAGTGTAATTGTTTATGCTTGAGGACAAGCATCGGTTTAAGTTTGGGGGTGTGATAAGTGGATTTTATATCCACTTGGAATATTCCGTATCGGCTTAAATTGGTGTATTTGGCCTCAAGTTTGTCGTAGTTTTTATGTGTTTTATTTACTTGTGCAGGTTTGGAGAAATATCGTTAAGGGTGAATTTTCCGTTGAATTTGGAGTTGATTACGCTAAGGAATGAAGAATGGTGACTTAATATCAACTACCAAGAGTGTTCAAGACATTGGCATGAAGACGGAAAGTGAATGCAAAAGGAATGGAAGAAAACGGACGAGAAACGAAGAAGAAAAAAACTGCAGAAAAACAGCCTGAACAGCCAAGGCAGCGCAGGCTGCGCTTGGTACAGGAGAAGCAGCGCAGGCTGCGCTGGAGCTGCGCAGGCAGCGCTCCTGCGGGAGAAAAATTGCTGAAAATTGCTGTTTTGCTGAAAAATCTCTGTTTTGCCCTTATTCGAATTTTAATTGTATTTTAGGCATCCAAACCTATTTCTAATTGTATTCTAGGTTGTTTTTCTTGTTGGGCAAGATATGTAGGCTTATATAAACACCTCTAAGCCTTGTAATTCGGGGAGATTATTATTGTAAGTTAGTTTTGCAAGAGAGAAAAGGAGAGAAGGATTCAAGCTCGGTGACATAGGGTAGCTTAGTAGTTTGCATGCCTTAGAGGTTTATGTGTGGTGAATTCTTGATATCCTTGTATGGTTGTGCTTATGGTATTTAGGTGCGTCGCGAACATCTAATATGTTAATCTCCTGCTAAACGAGAGTGGATCTTGAGATTTAGAACTTGCCATGCTAGCATAGGATAGGTTGATGTTAAGCATCATGATTTGTGGCATGAATAGAGATATTATGCTACCCTATGTGATCTAAGTGGATAACTTGTGCTTAAACCTTTATGTTTTCAAATTCTATAGTGTTATAGGGTCTAAACATAATAGGTGCCTATTCATCTTCTATCTCTTTTGTGGATGTATGTGTAGATTGGTACTAGTATACCGAGAGGTAACTTTTACTCTTTTCGTGTTATTCGATCAGATATCAAAACCATCACATGTTTTAATTAAAGGCTGCAACTCTAAGTGAAGTAGATAATGAAACTAGGATCCCATGTTTATTCTCATATTAGTAATTCGATTTTAATTCTTGTCACTTAGTTAATTCTTAATTTTATAATTTGCATCTTAGTTTAATTTAGATAATCAAAACCATATTTGTTAATTTTCTTAGCAGTGAATTAAAACCATACATTATTGCATAGGCATATTTTCTGAGTAAAACTTAACCAGATCTCTGTGGAACGAACTTTAATTGTATTACTTGTGACTACGTGCGCTTGCGTGAATTTAGCATAACACACTACTGTATTGACTAGTACTCGTAACTAGTGCTTTGTCACTGATTGTTGTTTCTATTTTTTTAAAAATATTTCTCGACGATCGAACCATACGGAGGTCAAGATATATCTAATATAATGATATTCCCAAATTTTCAAAAAATAAAAAATTAAATTGGTTGGAGATCTTTGTAGATCACTACTGTATTGGCTAGTACTCGTAACTAGTGCTTTGTCACTGATTGTTGTTTCTATTTTTTTAAAAATACTTCTCAACGATCCAACCGTACGGAGGTCAAGATATATCTAATATAATGATATTCCCAAATTTTCAAAAAATAAAAAATTAAATTGGTTGGAGATCATATTAGAAAACCACTATATTGACTAGTTACCCTAGTGCTTTGTCACTGATTTTTATTTATATTTTTTAAAAAATATTTCTCGATGATCCAATTGTACGGAGGTCAAGAGATATCTAATATAATGATATTCCCAAATTTTCAAAAAATAAAAAACTAATTTGGTTGGAGATCTTTGTAGATCACTACTGTATTGACTAGTACTCGTAACTAGTGCTTTGTCACTGATTGTTGTTTCTATTTTTTTAAAAATATTTCTCGACGATCCAACTATATGGATGTCAAGATATATCTAATATAATGATATTCCCAAATTTTCAAAAAAAAATTAAAAATTTAATTTGGTTGAAATCTAATCATTTTTGTAAATGCTTAACTAATTACCAACAGATTCTAACGGCTTGCCAACGGATTACAAACGGAATAAATCAATCTGTTGGCAATCTGTTACCAATTAATTTTAACTTAGTACCAAGGGATTAACAACAGATATAACTTTAACCGATCAGCAATTGCAATGGATTCGTAACGGAATGAAAAACTAACCAATCTACTTTTGTAATGGATTAGTAACGGAATGATAGTAACGGATTGCCAACAAATTACTAACGAACTACCAACCGAATTAACAACAAATAATTTCGTTAGTATTCCGTTAGTAAGGCATCGAGAAATTGTTGTTATTCCGTTACTAATATGAAGATAGTTATATTTACCAACGGAAAATTCCGTTGGTAAATGTGTGTTAGTGATGGAAAATTCTGTTGGTAAATGTGTGTTAGTGATCCGTTGGGAATTCATTGGTATAGCACTGATCTGCTCATTCGTTACCAATCCGTTGGTAAATACCAACGGAAACATTTCCGTTGGCAAATTCCGTTGGCAAAAATGTGTTTTCTTGTAGTGAAACCCGAACTAATTGGGTTGGGTTAATAAATTACTTGTAACCCGCCCAACCCGACCGGCGGGCACCCCTACTTCATAGTAATGTTCTTCAGTAATATAAGTATGTATCAATGAAATGTAACGATGAGGTTCTAGTGACAGAAGCCTGAGGTTCCATGTACTTGTGGCTCATTTGGACTAAAAGAAAATGTATCAAAGAAATGTAAATCTATAGGTTTACCCAAATCTCGTCCCTACACTTCAGATCGCAACCGCTCTTTTTCATGTTCAGAATTTCTCATATATCATTTGCAGAAGTACCTGCCTTGGGTACTTGTGCATTAGATATATACCAAAAAAATAGAAATTAATTCACAAAATGATGTATCGATGCATCTATGCGCTATGCATTCAAGAATACATGTGCATTAGTTTAATTGTATTGTAAATTTGGTTCACCATGTTAGCTATAGCACCAAGTCTAGCTTTTTAATGGACATGTTCGAGTGAGCACGATTCTTTTCTCTGTTGGATCGAGAAAGAAATTCAAGACATAACTGATAAAGTTCAGTAAATATATGCAGAATATGTTACTTAAAGAAACTAATTTTATGATCACTAAAGGAATAGAAAAATTAACTAAACTTGTACCAGCAAACTACATATCTGTCAATGATAAATTAGAATTGGGATTTGAAAGCAGTAATGGTCTTAACATCTGCCTGAAATGTCTCTTCTAGTATATCATCAGGTATGGGTGGATTTGATCCGAAAACAGCATTGGCAACTGTGATCACCCCAGGGTTTTCAGCACTTAAGAAAGCAAGTACAGTAGTATTTCCATTCGCAACATTGTGCTGGAAGTGAACATGCCCCATAGGAAAGACAAACACATCACCCTCTCCAAGAACCTTCGTTATAAGCCTGTTTTCAGGGTTCCCAGTGACGAATCCAACACGAAGGCGTCCCTTTAAGACTGTTAATATCTCAGTGGCACGAGGGTGTATGTGAGGAGGGACTACACCATTCTGTGCATAGTTGACGCGTACATTTGACAGACCAAGTGTGTTTAGTCCAGGCAATTCAGCTACGGTGATTCTATTAATACAACTGCCAAGGGGATTTGATGTACTGCAATCCAGATGCAGCCCACCTACTGAGAAGTGCTCTGCTGTAACAAGTTTAGGGTCCAAGCAGGCATATCCATTGACTCTTGGTGCTGCAATAATTCAAACCACAAATTAGAACACATATTATATATTAATAACATATCCTCTTAGCAAAAGCTAGAACCTGAGCTACTGAAGTCTGCGACGCAAAAATCTTGCAAGGGATTGTGCACAATAGCGGTTGCAGTGGTGCACGTAATAGCTAGAAAAAGAAGAAACATAGTAAGGTTTTTCATTTTCTATCACGTCCAAGATGTTTTCCGCAGGATGCAGTAAGATATATTAGCACCTGGCCAGTTGATGTAGCCTAAACCCCAGTTTCTGAACTACTTATAGCTGAGCTCATAGTAAAAGCTAAGATAAATTCAAGGAACAAGTCTTCTTGTTTTTCGACTGAAAGGTCAGTATATAATATTAATATGTGCACTAATTGGAAATTAAATCTCTCAAATTTCCTCCTTTGAATATTCTACCAGTGGTTATTCGATCGGCTCGAAACTCACGTGTCATTAAAAGTACATGCAATAGATGTATAATAGTTTGTGCTTTTGTATGCAAATTTCTAACTAACCTGCAGGTTGATTCAATGTAATTAAGACTATTCAATAGAAATCCTCAGAGAAATGTTGTTAAAAGACTCCTGGAGAGATCCAATTACTGCTAAGAGCATCTCCAAGAGGCTCTCTATTGTAGCTCTTAACTCAAAAAATGAGGAGAGAGAATAAAAATTAAGCTCCAAGAGACTCTTAGAGGCTCTTTAAAAAATTAAGAGCTTCTTCTCTCTCCTCTATTTTAGGAGCAACTAGTAGCTCTTAACTTAATATTTTATTAGTAAAATAGTGATTCTTCTCTCTCATCTATTGATTGTTTGTCCAAGTGGAATTGAAATATGAATAAAATATAAAATAAAGAGCCATAATAGAGAGCATTGTTGGAGTTGACACACAAATCAATGTAATAACTTGCTAAGAGTTTAATTGTTTATAATATATTTAGGAGTGAGCTAGGAGACTCTTGGAGATGCTCTAAATGACCGATTTATTTAATGTATAACGTTGTCTTTTATCTACAGATGTAACAGCAAGGCGTCTGGATCAGTTTCAATGATAAACAAATTGACTTTGCAATTTAGAATAAGAGAAAAAGAAATGTGCATATAGAGCCAAAAGACCAGCCAAAAGGTACTTGTCATAACATAGAAATGCCGACCTTTATTTAGTCAGATCTACTGATTTTGTATTTCGAAAAATTTAATGTGGCAAAATATGATCTAGCAGTCTAGCTACCGTTTGCAGTTGGGACAAGACTTCCAAATCATCGTCAATATTCTTAAAAGGCCATGATGATATCAAGTTCGGGTGTTGATAAATGAAGGGATTTTCAGTTTAAACTTTAGCATTATTGGAATAATCTTTTTCTGAACAAATTACTGATCCACTGCTAACGATATTCTGGAACCAGGACTACAAAATGAGGTTCATAAATGACACGGAAAAGGAAACGTTAAAAGCTTCAGAAAGGCGAACTTAGCAGAACAGTACCTGTTTTATTTGGAACATCTTTGTTTTGTGCAGTGATTTATCTGTCATTGGACAGATCCCAAAGTCTAGTTTCTAGCAAAAATGACGGTTTATGAATATACTCCTACATTTTCAACAAGAAGTTATAGCAGTTTAGTGAGAGGAGGTCAATCTGCCAAAATGCTATATAATTTAGTAAACCTGCACATTTCTTTTCTTATATTAGGGTGTTAGAATTTAAACTCTCTCAAGTCAACAAAAGAAGCATACAATATGAAAAGAAGAAAAAAAACATAAAACATACAGCAGGTTCATAAGTTATGGACCGTGCCTATTCAAAATATAAAATCAAGTTTGAATCCTTAAATAAAGGTAGGCCATCAACAAGATACTACATAAAATAGCTGGATGTAATAAATAGTCTCTGAAGTAAGGCATGATGTAACTTAGCATATTTTGAGGTCTATAATAGGCTGGTCCTTTGTAGCAAAACTACACACCAAGAGAACTTGTAAGTTCAAGAGAAAAGAGCTAAAGCTCCTGTAAGAAAAGAAAAGGCCGAAGCCATGTTGTTGTGTAAGAAAGTTGTAGCATATTATTATTAATATATATACAGGTGTGTGTTTATGTTATACAAAGTTTTTATATATTTGGTGCAAGGCCCATCTATGTTTCCAACAAGTGGCATCAGAGCTAAGATTTCGTTCGGAAAAGAAATTGGCAAATTTCTGGGAAAAAAAAATTCCGGTCACTATTTCTGGCGGAAAATACTATTCATCACCGGAGAAGAAGGCACTGCTCACGCCGTATAGGACGAAGTACTGTTCATATGGTACTATTCATACATACGGTTGTTTACACTAAAACACGCAAGCGTACGTGGTCACAAGTAATATAGATAGAATTCAAGTTCGTTCCCACAGAGATCTGGTTATGGTTCTATTTAGTAAATATGCCTATGCAACAATGTATGGTTTTAATCCACTGCTAAGACAAATAACAATTTGAGGTTTTTAATTATCTAAATTAAACTAAGCTGCAAATTATTAAACTAAGAATTACTTAACTAATGAGAATTAAAATCTAATTACTTATGCAAAATAAACCATGGAATCCTAACTTCATTAAATACTTTGCTTAGATCTAACGCCTTTAATCATTATGTGCAATGGTTATGATATCTGATCGGACAACACGAAACAAGTATACGCTACTTCTCAGTATACGACTACCAAACTAAACATACATCCACAAAAGAGATAGAAGATGAATAGACACCAATTATGCTTAGACCCTATATGTCTATAGAATTTGAAAACATAACGGTTGAAGAGCAAGTTATCCATAAAGATCACACAGGGCAATATAAGTATTTTCATCTCATACTACGAATCATGTTGATAAACAATCATGAACCTATGCTAGCATGGCAAGTTCTAAATCTCAAGATCCACTTTCACTTCACAAAAGATTAACAAAATAGAATTTAGCTACGCATCTAACAATTAAGCATAACCATACGAGGATATCAGATATACATCACACACAGATCTTTAAAACAATAAAGATACTAAAGCTCCATAAATAAATCCGTTAGAATCCCATGACAACGATTAGTTCAAAATTGAACCTTTCGTCATCATGGGATCAAGTGAAACCATGATAACAAACAAAATATGGAAGAAAGAAGCAATAATATTATTAAAACTAAGAGTTGAGAAAACAAATCTAGAATCCAGAATAACACAAAGGATGAAGTAGATCTAGATCCGTTGCTTGTCATGAGCGTTGAATCCTTCTCTCCTTTTTTCCCTTGTAGATCTAAGCTATATTATGTACAAGATATCTAATTGTCTAATTCTCTAATTTACAAGGGGTAGGATGTGTTTATATAGGCACTCCAAGTCTTGCCCTGCAAGAAATTGCCTTCTATTACAATTAGAATTCGATTTATGTACCAAAAACTGCCCAAAATACAATTAGAACTTGAAAAGGGCAAAACAGTAAATTCTCTGCTCCCATCAGTCTGCTTGTCACGCAACCTGCGCCCCATCACACGCAACTTGCGCGCGCGAATCCTGTCCTAAGTTGTATAAAATCTTCCAGGCTTCGCGTGGACAGTAAGATCGCTGAAAACGGACTTCTAGAACTCCAGATATGGCTAAAACAGTGTAGACTGCGCAACCTTCCCGGAAAATCCGAATTTTAATCTATTAATCCTCCAAACACGATAGAAGCATCGCCCATAATCGACATTCTTGTAAATCTGTACAACAAAGCAAAACACATCAAAACTGCAATAAACTTGAGGCCAAGTGAATCAATTTAAGCCGATATGGAATGCTCCAAGTGGATATAAATCCAATTATCACACCCCCAAACTTAAACCGATGCTTGTCCTCAAGCATAAACAATTACAACTAACTAACTAGTACCACTTCCGTAGGCGATCACGGTTGCATTTGACATATGCAACAAGCCCTTTAAACCCCTAGGCAGCCCTAGTGGACGAGTAAGGTCTCGTGAGGGCCTATAGCGAGTGTACCCACAAAATCCAATGCAATGCATGAATGCAACTAATATGAAAATGCAACTAATCTAGTACTAATATCCTACCATACCTTCAATCCTCTCATGCCATATCAACTTAAGAATCAAAGTAAATACGCAATGTCTTGGTGTCGAAAGTGCAAGTATTCACATAGTCTACTCAATGAACATGCATAAGTTCTCACAAGTCCATGTCAAGTGTAAGAATAAGTAAGTAAACATGCTAATCCTACAAGAGTACATCTTTGAGACAAAACTCGGGATCTCATACGCAAAAACAAGCAAACACTCACAATCCACTCACAAAAGAATATTCACTCAAGAATAAGGGTAAGTGTATCACTCAATTCCAACAAAATCATAAACATGCTTGACATTTGGTATCAATCTAACTCTGAACACAACATACATCAATGACGATAATCAAAAGGTCTTTATTTGGGTTGTAACGGGGCTAGGGACAAGGTATGTCAGATAAGCCAAAACAGGTGAAGTGTCAAAAGCTAGTAGGAACTTATAATAAATCATACACAACCACCTATTTTCCCCCCACATACTTTTACTATTTTTCTTCCAACAAAAACACTCGACTAGTCGACTAAAGTAGGATCACAATAACACAAATATGCTCTCATAATATAACTTTCTTTTTTCTCTTTTTTTTTTCTTTTTCTTTTCTTTTTCTGTTTTTTTTTTCTCGATAGCTAAAGCAACAATAATATAGACAATAACAATGATCCCACGATTTTATTACACATGCCGACTATCAAGCAACAACCAAACCCAAATTTCAATATTTCCCCCAAAATTATGACCAACAATAAACCCCTCCTTGCACACCTTATTACTCCCTTAAGTACCCTACTAGCCTTTGACAATGTGGGTTCAAATTAATGTAAGGTCAATACAAGAAAAAGTCTAGGCAAGTAATGTGGTATGTCACCGAAAAAATAGGATTAAGCTCAACGGGTTAACTAATTGATCATGTAAATATGGTGTGGTAGTATGGGAAAATATACGGTTATTCCTAAATGCCTTTATCACTTTAATCGTCAAATAATGTCATGCGTTTCAAGAAAGACCTCAAACAACTGCTAGCGATGCAAACAATCCGTGGACACTCAAGCAAACGAATAAAATTGCAACAAAAGCAATATGGCTCAAAAGCTCACTTGGCGGGAAAAATATACTCAATCCCAAGCAAAAATCTCTCTAACGCACCTACTTGTATTCAAAGAATGCAAACTAAATCAACTTGCACATATTCATGTCCTTCTAATTACTCAAAACATTCAATAAGTCTACTAGCTTCAACTTACTAGTGTATGTGTGTGTACAAGAACAAAGCATATCACTTCTCAATCAAAAGCGTCAACAACACAAAATTCCTATCAAGCATGGGTGCAAATGCAAACTATTATGAACTCACATGATATACGAATATAAAAACAGAATGTCCTATATGAAACAAACGTAGATAACACGAACATAAATGCATAATTTACTACTACTAATATGCAAAGCATGAAATCCTACATGAACAAATAATACAAAAACTACTAATCCCTCAAACCATCACCCCCAAACTTAAAATATTCAATGTCCGCATTGAATGGAAGTAAATACGAGGGAAAGTAGAAAGCATACCTAACCAGCTGAGTCATCACCCTCCTCGGATGAATCTGGTGGAGGATAATGCGTACGAGCTCCATAGACTAGCCACTTCCCAAATAACAAGAATACTACAAAACCCCCAATTACAAGAACACAAATTCGTAATAAGATTAGAGAAAAAAATTTACCCAATACGAATCGGAGAGGTGAACTTGAAATTAATTCCTCTTTAAAATTGAATTTTTAAAGATTTAAAGAATTAGAAAAGGAATTGGATTTGTATGTATAGGTGGGTATATATAATGGAGTGATAGGATGAATAAAAATTTAAGTGTGTAAGAGAGATTTGGATAGGTTAGGATTTGATGTAGGATAGATATAGGAATTAAGAATTGAAGAAATTTGAGTTAGGATAGAATTTGGGGTTGATTTTGTAGGAAAAAACACTGATTTTCGGGAAAAAAAACTGGGAAGGGGGGTGTAACGCAGGCTGCGCCTGCGTTACTGCATCACGCGCAGGTTGCGCCTCTATAACGCAGGCTGAGCCTGCGTTACTGACTCTCGCGCAGTCTGCGCACCTGTAACGCATCCTGCGCCTGCGTTACTGTTCTTTTTTTTTTTCAACACTCAATTTTTTTTATTTTTATTTTTTGAATACAACACTCAAATTTTTTTTTCTTCCTACACTAATGCGTGGGTTGCCTCCTACGAAGCGCTTCGTTAACATCAATAGCTTGACGTTACTTCTAAGCCTCTATTAAGGATGATAATAGTTTGTCTGGTCCTCTCTTCGCGAGACTTCATCATCATCACGGCGGCACACTTTCTGCCCCTTCTCCTCGCTTGGCCTATTCGTATAACATATATGTCCAATTCCAATGCCTTCATCTGTTGACCCAAAATCTGTCAATTTGTAGAACAAAACACACTCGCGGGCTTCGCTTGAATATAATGGAGGAGGGTAAATGTAAGTTGCTGAAGCCTTTGGTTCCTCAAAAAGAACTTCCTCCATTGGCTCTATTGCGCTACCTCCATCTTTAAACTCTGAGTCAAGTAGAAGACCTGCATCTTTCCCATGTTCTTCAGCCTCTTGGTACGCACATACCAATTTTTGAAATTTGTGCAGCTCAACATTGTCTGTCCCAAATAGTGCCCTTTCCAAATCATCCACCATCCTAACATGATCAAATTCCTTACATGGCTTGTGAACACTCACCTCACCTGGGAATTTGTCTTCCTCAAGAAAAGACTCAATTGTACTATCCTCAAGATTTAACCATGAAACAACCTCATCGATCAGCACCTTAGAATCCCAGAGATCAGCCAAGCCGAGCGACTCACACTCTTCCTCCTCATCACTATCCACCACAGGTTCTGACAAAACAGAATTTTCTTCTTTTTCTATAGGATCCTGATCATGAATTCCTTCTTCATCCTCAATTGCTGAATTCTGATCGTTCGTGACTTTTCCAGATCTAAGCGTTATGACATTAACCTGCTCCATGCCATCTTGTTTTCCTGGATCCACCTTTGTGTCACTATGAAGAACTCCCTGCGGTCTGTTGAGAAAGGCACTTGCAATTTGCCCAATCTGATTCTCCAATGTCTTGAGAGATACCGCCTGACTTTCAATCATCAACCTCAATTCATCCAATTCAGATTTTTCATTCGAAGATTGACCATCATCCCCATGAAACTGTTGCTGCTGAAAATCTTGATTGTTGCTCCAGCCGAAATTAGGATGATAGGTGGCTGGAGCTGGTTGCGAAGGTTGCTGGAAGTTGCTCACAAACTGTGCCGATTCAGAAGATATGGCACATTGACTCGTCTCATGCGCGCCCTCACATAGCTCACAAACACTAGCAACTTGAGGCACCCCATGCTTTGACATAAAATCCAATTTCTTATTATGTGCCTCTAGCTGAGCTACTAGAGTTGTGACTGTATGAACTTCTAGAATTCCTGCTAATTTGCCTTGTGAAAATCTCTGAGTTGGATTCTGGTATTCATTCGCAGCCATCATCTCAATTAGCTCATAAGCTTCCGCATAGCTCTTAGCCCATAAAGCTCCACCTGATGCTACATCTAGCATGGGTCTTGACTGTGCACCCAAACCATTATAAAAGCAGTTAATCACCATCCACTCAGGCATCCCATGATGTGGACACTTCCTTAGCATCTCCTTATATCGCTCCCAAGCCTCGCACAAAGATTCTTCAGACTGCTGTGAAAATTGAGTAATAGCGTTCCTGATTGCTACGGTCTTTGCCATGGGGAAAAATTTAGTGAGAAATTTTTTAGCAAGATCCTCCCAAGTGGTAATAGAACCGGCTGGTAGAGAGTGCAACCAGCCCTTAGCTTTATCCCTCAAAGAGAATGGGAAAAGTCTTAATTTGATAGCATCTTCCGATACCCTGTTGATCTTGAAAGTGTCGCATATCTCAATGAAATTCCGGATGTGCATGTTAGGATCTTCAATCGGAGCACCCCCAAACTGAACTAAGTTCTACACCATCTGAATTATGCTAGGCTTGATTTCGAAAGTATTAGCTGTAATAGCTGGCCTGACAATGCTAAATTGGATGTCCTTGATCTTTGGTTGAGAATAATACATCAATGGTTTCGCTGCTGCTGCTGGTTCTTCCATTGCTACCTGCAACACATAAAACTAAACAACTATGTAAGAAACAATCCGAGTCAGTGAACTCTAACGACCACTATTGACAAGCACATAAATTAAAAATAAAACACCGATGATCCCCGGCAGTGGCGCCGAAAACTTGTTTACACTAAAACACGCAAGTGTAGTTGGTCACAAGTAATATAGATAGAAGTCAAGTTTGTTCCCACAGAGATCTGGTTATGGTTCTATTTAGTAAATATGCCTATGCAACAATGTATGGTTTTAATCCACTGCTAAGACAAATAACAATTTGAGGTTTTTAATTATCTAAATTAAACTAAGCTGCAAATTATTAAACTAAGAATTACTTAACTAATGAGAATTAAAATCTAATTACTTATGCAAAATAAACCACGGAATCCTAACTTCATTAAATACTTTGCTTAGATCTGACGCATTTAATCACTATGTGCAATGGTTATGATATCTGATCGGACAACACGAAACAAGTATACGCTACTTCTCAGTATACGAATACCAAACTAAACATACATCCACAAAAGAGATAGAAGATGAATAGACACCAATTATGCTTAGACCCTATATGTCTATAGAATTTGAAAACATAACGGTTAAAGAGCAAGTTATCCATAAAGATCACACAGGGCAATATAAGTATTTTCATCTCATACTACGAATCATGTTGATAAACAATCATGAACCTATGCTCGCATGGCAAGTTCTAAATCTCAAGATCCACTTTCACTTCACAAGAGATTAACAAATTAGATGTTAGCTACGCATCTAACAATTAAGCATAACCATACGAGGATATCAGATATACATCACAAACAGATCTTTAAGACAATCAAGATACTAAAGCTCCATAAATAAATCCGTTAGAATCCCATGACAACGATTAGTTCAAAATTGAACCTTTCGTCATCATGGGATCAAGTGAAACCATGATAACAAACAAAATATGGAAGAAAGAAGCAATAATATTATTAAAACTAAGAGTTGAGAAAACAAATCTAGAATCCAGAATAACACAAAGGATGAAGTAGATCTAGATCCGTTGCTTGTCACGAGCGTTGAATCCTTCTCTCCTTTTCTCCCTTGCAGATCTAAGCTATATTATGTACAAGATATCTAATTGTCTAATTCTCTAATTTACAAGGGGTTGGATGTGTTTATATAGGCACTCCAAGTCTTGCCCAGCAAGAATTTGCCTTCTATTACAATTAGAATTCGATTTAGGTACCAAAAACTGCCTAAAATACAATTAGAACTTGAAAAGGTCAAAACAGTAAATTCTCTACTCCCATCAGTCTGCTTGTCACGCAACCTGCGTCCATCACACGCAACTTACGCGTGCAAATCCTGTCCTAAGTTGTAGAAAATCTTCCAGGCTTCGCGTGGACAGTAAGATCGCTGAAAACGGACTTCTAGAACTCCAGATATGGCCAAAACAGTATAGACTGCGTAACCTACCCTGAAAATCCGAATTTTAATCAATTAATCCTCCAAACACGATAGAAGCATCGCCCATAATCGACATTCTTGTAAATCTGTACAACTAAGCAAAACACATCAAAACTACAATACACTTGAGGCCAAGTGAATCAATTTAAGCCGATATGGAATGCTCCAAGTGGATATAAATCCACTTATCAACGGTACTATTCACGGATACTGTCCGACACTATCCATACGATACTATTCATACATACGGTACTGTTCACTTATACTTTAAAAAGATATTTTTTGAAAAAAATGGCAAATATGATGCAGCCACAAATTCCGAAATTGACGGGTAGGAGTATCCAAATGAAGGTTATACTTGGTTCCTACGACAACTGGGATATTGTCGAAAGTGGATATAGTGAACTAGTAGATGCAGCCGCTGAAGCAGCCCTTCCAAATGCCGAGAAGACGGCATTAAAGGAGTTCCGGAAAAAAGACAAGAAGGCGTTATACACAATTTTTCAAGGTGTCGTCGAATCCACCTTCGAAAAAATTTCAAACGCAAAGACAGCAAAAGAGGCGTGGGAGATTTTACAAAAATCATTCCAAGGTGTCGAAAAAGTGAAAAAGGTACGGCTCCAAGTTCTTCGTGGTGAATTTGAAAATATCAAAATGAAGACTTTAGAGAATATCGGTGAATATGTTACGCGTTTGAAAACGGTGACAAACGAAATGAAAAGAAATAGCGAAAGTCTCGATGATGTTCGGGTCATGGAAAAATTGCTCCATTCGCTAACAAGAAATTTTGATTATGTTGCTACTGCTATCGAGGAGTAAAAAGATTTGTCCACGATTCCTATTGATGAGCTAGTTGGTTCACTTTAAGCGCATGAGCAGCGGATGAACCAATATGATGATGCAAGCCATTTGGAAAAGGCGTTGCAAAGTAAAGTATCCATCGGTGACAGTTCTGGCAGTAGCAGTTCTTCACATGGCAAAGGTGGCTATAGAGGTAGCTACCGAGGTGGACAAGGACGTGGAAGACAATCTTTCAACAGAGGCCAGAATTCTCAAGGTTATCAATCATCTGGTCGTGGTCAAAATTTCAGAGGTCGAGGAAGAGGCGGATTCCAACAACGAGGTGATAAGTCTCAATTACAATGTTATAATTGTAACAAATATGGTCACTTCAGTTATGAGTGTAGATCTCCAAAAGTGGAAGAAAGAAGTAATTTTACCGCAGCAAAAGAAGACAAAGATGTGGGTTCCGCTATTTTCCTCACTTACAAAGGAGATGACGAAGGCAAGAAGAATACATGGTATCTTGATTCGGGAGCCAGCAATCACATGTGTGGCCATAAGGAATTATTTACGGATATAGACAATACCATCAGTGGAGAAGTTACTTTTGGTGACTCATCGAAGATTCCAGTCAAAGGAAAAGGCACTGTTACGATTGTGTCAAAGAAAGGTGATAAGAAGTATATAAATGATGTTTATTATATACCTGCTTTGAAAAGTAATATCATCAGTCTTGGCCAACTTGTGGAGAAGGGATACAATATTCAGATGCATGATAATTCTCTTATCATCAGAAATCAAGTTCGAGAATTAATTGCGAATGTGGAGATGTCAAAGAATCGTCTATTCACTCTGGATATGCAAAGGTACAGAAGTGCTTGAAGTCGGTCATTAAAAATGACTCGTGGTTATGGCATTTAAGATTTAGTCATCTTGGATTTTCTGGTCTGAAGTTATTATCAAAGACAAAAATGGTGGACGATTTGCCAGCAATCAACAAACCAAATCAGTTGTGTGAAGCTTGTGTTAAGGGAAAGCAACATCGACAAAGTTTTCCCGTTGGAAAATCATGGAGAGCCAGAAGGCCTTTGGAGATAGTTCACAAAGATATAGCCGGTCCATTTAATATTCTATCATTTGGAGGTAACAGATATTACCTAACATTTATTGATGATTTTAGCAGGAAAAGTTGGGTGTATATCATTAAAGAAAAGGCGGAGGCTTTTGATAAATTCAAGGAGTTCAAAGCTATGGCAGAAAAGCAAAGTGGCCATTATTTGAAGATACTTCGATCAGACAGAGGAGGCGAGTATACTTAAATTTATTCAGAAATTTCTGCCGAGCACATGGAATTAATCACCAGTTGACAACCGCATATACTCCATAACAAAATGGTGTTGCAGAGAGGAAGAATCGCACCATTCTAGACATGGCAAGGAGTATAGTGAAAGCAAAGCACATGCCAAGAACTTTCTGGGCTGAAGCCGTTCTATGTGCAGTTTATTTGTTGAATCGTTGTCCAACAAAAATTGTCAGTAACAAAACTCCAAATGAAGCGTGGAGTGGAAGCAAACCATCAGTTGGACATCTCAGAATTTTTGGGTGCATTGCATATACACATGTTCCCGATCAGAAAAGGAAGAAGCTGGATGATAAAGGAGAAAAACGTATCTTTACCGGATATGATAAAAGGAGCAACGCTTACAGACTCTATAATCCCCTCACGAAGAAATTAATCATTTCTCGAGATGTTGAGTTCGATGAATCTGATTACTGGAGATGGAGCGAGGAAGAAAGAAAAGTTGCTGGTTTATTTTTCAATGATGATGATGATGGTGATGACTCCAACATAGAAGATGGTGGAGGTGATGATCCAACTCCTCCCCAAAGTCCAAATCAGCAAACTCTTGCCTCGACACCATTGAGTTCAGGAAGCAACAATAGCAACAATAGTTCAGGGGGAGCACCGAGAAAAATGCGGAGTCTGGATAGTATTTATGAGGCAACAAGTCCAGTACAAACATCTTTTGATTATTCTTTATTTTGTTTGATGGCTGAATGTGATCCAGTTACATTTGAGGAAGCTTTTGAAGAAAGCAAATGGAACAAAGCCATGGATGAAGAAATTGGCGCAATAAAGAAGAATGATACTTGGGAGCTTACAAGTCTTCCAGAAGGACACAAAGCAATTGGTGTCAAATGGGTCTATAAGACCAAGACAAATCAAGAAGGAAAAGTGGAAAAGCACAAGGCGAGGTTGGTGGCTAAAGGCTACAAGCAGAGATACGGGATTGACTATGATGAGGTATTTGTTCCAGTTGCAAGAGTTGATACCATAAGACTTCTTACAGCAATTACAGCTCAGAACTAGTGGAAGATCTACCAGATGGATGTGAAGTCAGCATTCCTGAATGGTTATCTTGAAGAAGAAGTCTACATCGAGCAACCACCTGGATATGTTCAGAAAGTCCAGGAAAATAAAGTCTACAGACTGAAGAAAGCCTTGTATGGTCTGAAGCAAGCTCCGTGAGCATGGAATACAAGGGTTGATGAATACTTTCAGAAGAACGGTTTTGTGAAGAGTCCATACGAGCATGCACTCTACACAAAAACAAATTCAGGGGGAGATATTATGATCGTGTGCTTGTACGTGGATGACATGATCTTTACCAGAAACAACCCTAGTATGTTCGATGATTTTAAGAAGGTTATGACTAATGAATTTGAGATGAAAGATATTGGTCAAATGTCTTACTTTATTGGAGTTGAGGTGAAGCAAAGCAAAGATGGGATTTTTATGTCTCAGAAAAAATATGCCAAGCAGATTTTAAGCAAGTTCAGAATGGATGAATGCAAGCCAGTGAGCACGCCCGCAGAAACGAGCATAAAGCTCAGAAATGATTCAACGAGAGAGTCGGTAAATCCGACATTGTTCAAAAGTTTGGTTGGAAGTCTGAGGTACCTAACTTTCACTCGTCCAGATATCATGTTTGTAGTTGGACTAGTTAGTAGGTACATGGAGAAGCTGAAGCAAGATCACTTCATGGCAGCTAAAAGAATTTTGAGGTACATAAAAGGTACCTTTAATCATGGTCTGTTCTACACGCATTCTCAAAATTCAAAATTAGTTGGCTACTCACACAGTGATTATGGTGGTGACTTGGATGACGGGAAAAGCACTTCAGGATATGCTTTTCACATCGGTTCAGCAATATTTTCGTGGTCATCAAAGAAGCAATAGACAGTTGCTCTCTCAACATGTGAGGTAGAATACATCGCGGCAGCAGCATGCGCGTGTCAAGCTATGTGGCTAGGCTACATATTGGGTGAGTTAAATCGTGCCAAGGAGGATCCAGTTACTATATACGTTGATAACAAATCTGCTATCTCACTTGCAAAGAATCCGGTGTCACACAGTCGAAGCAAGCACATCAACATCAAATATCATTTCATTCGAGAGCAGGTGAATGACAAAATTGTGAAGTTGATGCATTGCAGAACTGAAGAAAATTTAGCGGATATATTTACGAATCCATTGAAGCCGGACGTGTTTCATAAAATGAAAGAAAAATTCGGAATGCAGAGTCGAGTTTGAGGGGGAGTGTTAGAATTTAAACTCTCTCAAGTCAACAAAAGAAGCATACAATATGAAAAGAAGAAAAAAAACATACAGCAGGTTCATAAGTCATGGACGGTGCCTATTCAAAATATAAAGTCAAGTTTGAATCCTCAAATAAAGGTAGGCCATCAACAAGATACTAGATAAAATAGCTGGATGTAATAAATAGCCTGTGAAGTAAGGCATGATGTAACTTAGCATATTTTGAGGCCTATAAATAGGCTGGTCCTTTGTAGCAAAACTACACACCATGAGAACTTTTAAGTTCAAGAGAAAAGAGCTGAAGCTCCTGTAAGAAAAGAAAAGGCTGAAGCCTTGTTGTTGTGAAAGTTGTAGCTTATTATTATTAATATATATACAAGTGTGTGTTTGTGTTATACAAAGTTTTTATATATTTGGTGCAAGGCCCATCTACGTTTCCAACATAGGGAATATAATTGTAATTTCATAGTCTGGATAAGTACCCTTCTAAAACCCTATGTTTAGCTGAAATACAAATCTGACTTGCTCTGATTTCTAAAGGTGTATTGTCTTCCATACTCTTATACCTTAATTTTGATTCCATTGGATGGTGAGATAGCTTGGTGGATTCTAAAAGTGGCAATATTAAAATTTCATTATTTTTTATGGTTAAATATCAAAGTGGTCATGAAGTAAAATTCCATATATCACTTTACTCACGAATTTAACGGGGTATCATTTGTATCACTAAAGTCATAGTAAATATCAAACTGATAACTCTAAATATGTGTTCAAAATAGGGTTAAATATCAAATTGGTCACTGAAGTGGAGTCCATATATCAATTCATTCACTGATCTTAACCGTGTATCATTTGAATCCCTAAAGTTTTAAATATCAAATAAATTCCTCTATATATGTACTCGGGAAGTAAAAGTAACTTTTCATCGAGTTATACACATTTTTTTTAAATGCTACTGTAACCAAATGAAATGTTATGAATTCTAATATTTTTGATAATAAATTTAGATTTTAATAAATTTATTTACTATTTACTTTTAATTAAATCAAAGAAAATAACTCTAAATTAAAAGTAAATAGTATAATTTTTTTTTTAAATATAAACATATTATCAGAAATACTAGAATTATTAACCTTTCGTTTGGTTATGGTAGGATTCAAGAAAATTGTGTAGAATTCAATGAAAAATTATATTTACTTCTCGAGTACATTTTAAAGGTATCCGTTTTATATTTATTATGACTTTAATGATTAAAATGATACCCCGTTGAGATCGGTGAACAAACTGATATATGACTTGCACTTCAATGACTAATTTGATATTTAACCCGTTCAAATATAAAAGTAATCTTTTGTTGATTCTGCACATTTTTCTTGAATGTTATTGCAATCAAATGAAAAGTTGTTAATTCTATTATTTTATATAATATATTTGATTTTTAAAAATTCATTTACTATTCATTTTTAATTTTATAGCTATTTCCCTTGTTTTAATTAAAAATTAATAGTAATAATTTTTTAAAGTCTAAATATATTATTTGAAAAATTAGAATTTAACAAGTTTTCATTTGATTGCGGTAACATCCAATAAAAATGTGCAAAATCAATAAAATATTATTTTATTTTTTGAACACATATTTACAATTATCTGTTTGATATTTATCATAAATTTATTGATTTAAATGATACTAGCCGATAACCAGTATAAATCACGGTTCGTGATCAATTATCTTAAATTTTTATTTTCTAATTTTTTTAAAATAAAGCCATTCATTATATTCTTTTGATTAAATAATTTAATGACATTTACTTACTTTGATATTAATATTTAAAAAAATCTCATGCTTTAGTTGACCATAATTTAATTATCAATAATATTTATTTGGTCTGGATCAAAAGAGAAATAATTACTAAAAGAGAACTGAAGAACCATTATTAGTCATTGGATTACTTCTAAAGCAATTGTTCAGATTCAATCCATTATTTAATTATTTTGGTAATGGTATTGTTGGAAATAAAAATACACTACTAATTTAATTAATTGAAATAAGGAAATTTAATCAATGACTCATTTACTTAAATTTTTATTTTTATTAATATTTTTTATCTCACATAACTTTTGGCTAATTTTTTCAATTTTTTCAATCTTCTTTCTTCAAACATTTTAATTTAATTTATTGAACTTATTTTACAAAAAAATAATCCTCGAAATAATATGGGTTCTACTACAAAACCTAATTTATTTTGTAGTAAAAATACAATATTTTACTACTGAATTTCAAAATTATGCACACAAACTTAAAAGTTTTACAACTGAACTTACCTTCTTTAAAAAAATTCTACAACTGAACTTACTTTGTTAACAACATTCTGCTACTGAACACTATTATCTTATATGGGCTTGATGTGCCTGAGGTTGTCCTCAGGGATCTCCTCTGAGGTTAAAAGATATTCAGTATAAATTTAAGGGTAATATATGTAAATTATTGTAAAAAAATTTAAATTTACAAAATTCCCCTGCGGGGCCACTTGTTTTATAGGAACAAAATTTTTTAACCTAAGGGTTTTTCCATGAGGACAACCTCTGGCCCAGTTTTCTCTATCTCATATTATATTTATACCATAATTTTAATGCTCAACAACTAAACTTAAAAGTTATGCATCCAAATTTTGAACTCAAACACATGAATTCTAAAGTTGTGCCACTGAACTTACTTGTATTTGAATATTCTTGTAACATCCAAATATTTTATTATTTTATTTATATTAGTTAATTATTAGTAATAATATTAAATTTGTGAGGATATTGTTTTAGGACTATTAGTAAAAAAAATAGAGAGAGAAAAAAGAAAAGAAGAGTAAGAGTTTTAAGAAAAATAAGGAAAAAAGAAAAGGCATACGTTACGTTTTGATTTGGGAGGAAGAAGAAGAAAGAAGAGGAAAAGGAGAAGAAAGAGAAAGAGGAAATTACTAAAGTTTAAGAATAATTAGGGCTTTTGGAGTTTAAAGGTAAAGGATTAGTTTTTCGGTATATATATACGTGTATATGATATCATAATGGATATATGTTATATACTTAGGGTTCTTGGCTTGAGGGGCTGAATTTGTTGAGAATTGGTGATAATCATCGAGTATGAGGTACATATTTCAATTATACTTTTCTCATCTTCACATTGTTGTTCCAAATTCATATGTATAGCATTCCTGATTTCTTATTAAATTCATATCTGATTCATTATTCATCATAAATATTATGATTTTGGACTCGTTGGAAAGATATTTCAATTATTTACAACTTTTGTTCTATGTATTTTGCGAAATTCTGCTTTTGTGTTGGTCAAAATCTACCTTTTTCTAATCTGGTGGGTTAAATTGTGTTATTATGTTGTAACTTCGTAAATTCATAATAAATCGTATATTTGTTCAAAAATTATGAGCGATACCATTCTGGAAAGCTCTTTTCGACATCTAAGTTTGTATTTACCTTCCCTAACAAATTCTATGATTTTGATGTCTTAAACATCAAAATACTTAACTGATCAGGGGATATTTCTGCTCAGGCAGCCCGCATTTGTTTTCTTTTTGAATTCATTACTTCTCCGTTTTTAACGAGCCTTACCATTATGGAAAGGTCTCGGAATCCTCTACAAGTTCTGTGTTTTATAATTTTTCATTTGAGTTCATATTTATAGATTAAATTGCCTTTCTTTGGGACTGGTCAGTTCTGATTTTTAGCTTCTATAGTCTTTTTTTTTTTTATGATATCAGATCAACGTGTTTTTGATTATTTATGATATAAGTATGATTTTGAGTCATCTTTTTGGAGTAAGTTATATGTAAGTTATAAGTGATTTTAATATTATTTGGGAGCTTGAAATACATCTGTCGCGAGTGGGTAATCTCGTGTTTGGCACTTCCTATCACTAGGGGAGTGCACGGTTCAGTTCGGTTTTTGGATAAAACCAAAACCGAAACTCTTCGGTTTTAGAAAATGAAAACCGCAACCGCAACCGAACCATCGCTTTCGGTTTCAAAAACCTCGGTTCGGTTGTAATCGGATCGGTTTCGGTTTTAAAACAGAAAATGAAAAATATTACAACTTGGATAAATAAAGCTAGCTTATTTAAAAAAGTCGATGATATCATTCGAGTTTAAAAAAATCAATATTACAACTTGGTAGTACTAATTCATAGAGTAGTAGACAGTACTCAGTAGTATTAGTTTAAAAAGGCTTTTAAAGTGTAAGGTCTGAAGACCCTAAACAGAAGTCATAAAAACAGGTACTGTGATTTAAAGATAATGTCATTCTTCATCTTCATATTCCTTACAAGCATCTGCAAAGTCACTCTACCATTGGTCAACGATGATCTGCACAAGTGCAAATACATTAGTTAATATCTCTAAACACTACATATTCAAAATAAGGAGAAGGCCAAACACTCTGCTTAATACTGTACCACTCCTTGGAAAAGCTAGCAATTGTTCAAACAATTGTCTCAAGTCTTAACTTTTAACAGGCAATGAATCATACAATGCAAGAGATATCCTTCTTATTACAATTTACAAATGTAGTGCTATAGTGTGATTTGTGCACAGGATAAGTGACCATTTCATACTTTATCACAGGTGTCTAATAGAATTCATTTAGTTGTCTATGTCAGCCATATTGCTATTGCCAGAAAAGACAATATTTTCTAAGTACTTTCCTAATGCAGCAATATAAAACCAAATATATGAAAAAATTATTGAAATTACAAGGAATACAAATTTTCCCAATCCGGCAAAGATAAACATAAAGAAGCAGGTCTTATTGGCTAGAGAGTAAAGATCTGTTGACTAACTTATAATGTGAAATAATAGAATGTTTTTCACAGGCAGAGCCATCATAGGACGAGGTTGGGTAGGCTGCAACCCCATTGGACTTCTCATATTGTACATATATAGTCTTTACAGGACAGGCAAGCCACCAGGTTCAAAGCTGGAGGGCTCTGCCCAAGTGGATATTACGTTTAGGGAAGAAAAGAAATACATTGATCAGCGAAGAACTTAAAAAACGAGCCCTCACTTTAAGTTTTAAAACTTCTATAAAAAAATGTAGTCTCTTTCTCCATGATTGTATACAAATCAATACATAACACATTACCCTGCTTTGTCATTTCATATCCAAATCTAATCCTTTGTACAAGTAAACTTCTAACACATTTTTATAATATCCTGGTCGACAATTCTAGGCCCTGTACATATTCTTCTGCACAGAAAAAATAGAAAATTGAACACTACTCTTCTTCACATCAACACTTCAACTTCAGGTATTATGTGCAAACAAATACAGATAGTACTCATATCTTACAGAAATAACAAAGAACCATGCATAGTAAGAATACTTTTGTTTTGCAACTATAACAACAGATCGTGTATAGAGTGCTATATATAACTTATAAACTAAGTTATTCAAATCAAATAATCAAACTTAACTATGAATATCTAAAAAACTCAATACATAATTGATAATATCACATAAGATAAAGAAGAACAGTTACATTGGATTAGAATATCATACCACTTGAGGTGATGTTTCTTGTTGATTAGGAGTTTGTTCGGACATGATTTAGTATTCAATTTTGTGCAGTGGCTGTGGCGCGATGCGTCTTCCACTTCAGTCTTCTTGCCTCTTGGTGATTTAGTTTTTAGGTATTAGTGTATTACTGTATTAGCATTGTGAAGTAGAAACTAGAAACCCGTTACTTACCGAGTTCTGAAGTGTGGGTTGGGCAGTGGGATATGAATTGGGCTTAAATTGAAGATTTTGGACAGGTCTATCACCCATGTAACTAAATTTTAAGCATTCTGTAATTATTAAAACAGATATGCATAATTTTTATAATAAAATTTTATATATTATATAATATATATAAATATATATCATAATAATCGGTTCAGTTTCGGTTTTTTCGGTTCGGTTTCACTCCAAAACCGAAACTGGACCATTAGTATCGGTTCAGTTTTTCGATTCTAATCGGTTCGGTTTTTATCGGTTTCGGTTTCATTTCGGTTTTTCTGCTCATCCCTACCTATATATGCGGTGTATAAATAGCATAGGCGTGTTGCAGGAGTAGGGGGACACATATAGTCATGACTAGTCAGTATGTGTGTGTTTGGCCATTCTGGGTAGTATGTGCATATTGCTTTGTGATCCTTGTCTAAATATGGGTGGTATTTGCTTTGTGTTATGCCCCTGTCTGTGTAAGATTGTCTCCCGTGTTAGTAAGTAAATTACTTTGGATATTATATGTAAGTGTAAGAATATATGTAAGAGTATGATTACATATTATCAATTTTGCTTTAGTGTATGTTAATGTGATAATTACGTGACTGTGAAATGCTTTTTTGTTACAGTAAGTTTATTTTGATTTGTGAGCATTTATTTTTATATTGTGAGTTGGGTATCTACTTTTTATTATCTCATTCGCCTAATATCATTATTCTTTATTCCGATAATCAATTTTGATCGTAATCTCTCTTAATCTCATCTTCTTAAAGTTTGTTCAGTTATGCATTGTTTTATATCCGTATATGAGCCTTTCGCTCACTGCCAGTTCTTTGTTTCTCTTATTCCTCCCGGCAGGTGATTTATTTATACGGGCTACTTATTGGGAAGAGTACGAGTTGTGATATTTGAAGAATTTAGGTGTATTTTAAATTTATGAATTGTAAGATATTGGATTTTGAGTAGTTGTATCGTTTTATTCGATTTTTAGTGAATTTTAGAATTAAGTGTATTTTTTGGGATGTTAAAGTTGGTATCAGAGCTATAGTTTATAGATTTTGTAGACTTGCCTTTAGGCTCAATTTGTGAGGTTTGGGTAGTTGTAAGATAGGGTTTGAGCATTTGACTTGCCTTTAGGGTTGACTTATGAGTATGGGTAGTTAGTATGGCGGATGGTTAGTTAAGAATAGTATTCATTTTATGTTCCTTTGATATCTATTTGTGATTGTTGAAATCGTCTATCTCTTGCATGTCATATCTGTATAATAATATAGAACTGGATAATAGCGATGAGCCACGAGGATTCACCGACAACCTATAGTGATTTTGAGTACATTCGTTTCATGATGAAGAACTGTTTGATAACGCCTTTTTTCTATAGGGGTGAGTCATCTTATTTTCGAAATAATGGTAGAAATTGAGATTTTGAAGGGCTTTCACATGTTAGCGATGGGAGGAATCCGTTGACACGTAATGGTGAGGAATTCGACAAGGAAGGGACAGATGCAAGAATTTTGTTATAGTTAGTTAGGGAGATTATGTTTCATAAATTCTAGAGCTTGTTATATATGTGAGATAATTTAGTACGTCATCAGAGATTGCATAGTGAGACGTAAGAAGCTGCAACATAATTCGATGTACGATAATGCTATCAGACACAACATCAGCAAGGAACCAATTATGAACTACATGTGGTCAATCAAAGTTAGTGGTACATAGGAAAAATTTCGAGGATGAAATTTCTATTAGGAGGAAAGAATGTAACATTCCGATATTATATTATTTTATTTATATTATTTAATTATTAGTAATAATATTAAATTTGTGAGGATATTGTTTTAGGACTATTAGTAAAAAAAATTAGAGAGAGAATAAAGAAAAGAAGAGTAAGATTTTTAAGAAAGAAAAGGCATACGTTATTTTTTGATTTGGGAGGAAGAAGAAGAAAGAAGAGGAGAAGAGAGAAGAGGAAGAGGAGAAGAAAGAGAAATAGGAGATTACTAAAGTTTAAGAGAAATTAGGGCTTTTAGAGTTTAAAGGTAAAGGATTAATTTTTTGGTATATATATATATATATACGTCTATATGAGATCATAATGGATATATGGTATATACTAAGGGTTCTTGGCTTGAGGGGCTGAACTTGTTGAGAATTGGTGATAATCATCGAGTATGAGGTACGAATTTCAATTATACTTTTCTCATCTTCACATTGTTGTTCGGAATTCATATGTATAGCATTCCTGATTTCTTGTTAAATTTATATTTGATTAATTATTCATCGAAATGTTATGATTTTGGACTCGTTGGAAAGATATTTTGATTATTTACAACTTTTGTTCTCTGTATTTTGCGAAATTCTGCATTTGTGTAGGTCAAAATCTACCTTTTTGTAATCTGGTGGGTTAAATTATGTTATAATGTTGTAACTTCGTAAATTCATAATAAATCGTATATTTGTTAAAAAAAATTTGAGTGATACCATTCTGGAAAGCTCTTTTCAACATCTGCGTTTGTATTTACCTTCAGCTAACAAATTCTGTGATTTTGATGTCTTAAACATCAAAATACTTAACTGATTAGGGGCTATTCTGCTCTGGCAGCCCGCATTTTTTTTCTTTCAGAATTCGTTACTTCTTCATTTTTAACGAGCCTTACCATTATGGAAAGGTCTCAGAATCCTCTACAAGTTCTGTGTTTTATACTTTTTCATTTGAGTTCATATTTATAGAGTAAATTGCCTTTCTTTGGGACTGGAGAGTTCTGATTTTTAGCTTATATAATCTATTTTGTTTGATATTTTGTTTTGTGATATTAGATCAAAGTATTTTTGACTATGATATAAGTATGATTTTGAGACATCTTTTTGGAATAAGTTATGTGTAAGTTATATGTAAGTTATTAATGATTTTAATATGATTTGGGAGTTCGAAATACATCCGTCCCGAGCGGGTAATCTCGTGTTTGGCACTTCCTATGCGGTGTATAAATAGCATAGGCATGACTAGTCAATATATGTGTGTTTGGCCATTCTGGGTAGCATGTGCATATTGCCTTGCGATTCCTGTCTGAATTTGGGTGGTATTTGCTTTGTGCTATGCCCCTGTCTGTGTAAGATCGTCCCCTATGTTAGTAAGTAAATTACTTTGGATATTATATGTAAGTGTAAGAATATATGTAAGAGTATGATTAATTATTATCGATTTTGCTTTTGTTTATGTTAATGTGACAATTATGTGACAGTGAAATGATTATTTGTTACAGTAAGTTTACTTTGATTTGTGAGCATTTATTTTTATATTTTGAGTTGGGTATCTACTTTTTATTATCTCATTCGCCTGATCTCATTATTCTTTATTCCGATAATCAATTTTGTTCGTAATCTCTCTTGATCTCATCTTCTTAAAGTTTGTTCAGTTATGCAATATTTTATATCCGTATATGAGCCTTTTGCTCACTGCCGATTTTTTGTTTTTCTTATTCCTCCCGGCAGGTGATTTATTTATATGGGCTACTTATTGGGAAGAGTGCAAGTTGCAATATTTGTAGAATTTAGGTGTATTTTAAATTTACGAATTGTAAGATAATGGAATTTGAGTAATTGTATCGTTTTATTCAATTTTTAGTGGATTTTAGAATTAAGTGTATTTGTTGGGATGTTAAAATTCTGCTGTTGAACATTTAATCTCATATTGTATTTATAACTTGAGTACTCTCATAAAAGTTGATGAAAATATTGGACCATAATTGTCAATCAAATATGAACTGTCTCCAAATTATATATCTTATGTTTTTGGACAACTTTACCTCTGATCTATATATAATAATATGTATTATTATGAAATTTATATAAGAGTTCTTAGTTTCTCCGTTTAAGGAATTTGCACGGAACATGATCCAATATTTAAAATTCATTATAATATATGTTAACCATAATAAAAGTATAGAGGTCCGATAATATAAGAGTTGCTATATTATTAATTGCATTTATTATTAATCTATTATAGGTACATTTTAAATTTTAATTAATGGAGTCTCAAGTTGTATATAATACTATGTTCTCAACTTTTATTTCGATTGTTACTTAATAGGCTCGTAGTATAAAACTTCATTATTAAATTAAATTAATATTTAATATTATTATTTTAATTAATTGAATTTATATAATATCACTCTGGTAATATAAAAGTAGCTATATTATTAATTTCATTTATTATTAATCGATTATAGATACTTTTTAAATATTAATTAATGGAGTTCTAAGTTGTATATAATACTATATTCTCAACTTCTATTTCGATTTTTAGTTAATAGACTCCAAGTATATAAATTCACTATTAAATTAAATTAATTTATAATATTAAATACTAGTATATAATATTATATAGACAAAATGACAGTTTGTAACCCCTATGTATATGGGTTTTGTCAAATTGGTCCAGATTTACGTTTTTTAGCACTTTGCAACCCCTATCTTCAAATCTCGCTTCATATTACAACCCCTATCTTCAAAAATGACAGTATGTACCCCTTATGTATATAGGTTTTTGACTCATTTTTGCTTGTAAAATAGGTAAATTAGACGGGAGGGGTTGTAATATGAAGCGAGATTTGAAGATAGGGGTTGCAAAGTGCTAAAAAACGTAAATCTGGACCAATTTGACAAAACCCATATACATATACATAGGGGTTTACAAACTGTCATTTTGTCTATTATATACTAATATATAATACTAGTATATATTATTGTTAAATTAATTCATTAAATTAGTATAATATTTAATGATATATCGCAATATGCATGGCATACCATACTGGCATACCATTAAGAGGAGGTATTTATTTTTAATAAAGAGTATAGATTTCGATGAAATCAATAAGTAAAATGATACATAAACTTTACTTGAGTGATCACTTTGATATTTGATCCCTTTCTTTATCGATTGTTTCCTGTCTCATCAAATTAATTTGAAGGTCTCTAGATGTCGAGTCGGGGCTATTGGAACACTTATTAGAATTTCAACTCCCTCTTTGTAATTTTGTACTTCGGTAGTAAGTATGTATCAATCAAATGTAACGATGAGATTCTAACCTAATATAACGATGAGATCCTAGCCTAATGGTAAAGGTTAAGGTCATGTTTACCATAAATCATAGATTTAGTTTTCTTCTTTTATTTGTAACTAGCATGAAAGCCCGTGCAAAGCACGGGCAGCATGTTAATTTTTATATTCACGTATTTCATATATTTTTATTAACTTATTATTGTGATTACTGATGGTAAATGAGTATTTTAGATGTTATCGTATAAAAAAATATTTATTACGCGTATATCTCATTTATTATTTTTTCACAGAGATTGTGGATGTCATTGTATTCTTTTACACGAACTACATTTTAATTATTATTATTATTATTATTATTATTATTATTATTATTATTATTATTATTATTATTATTATTATTATTATTATTAAGCATATATTGAAAGAATGACAGGACCTTTTTTGAAATTTTGTCACTGAAATAACCTTTTCTGAGAAGTTGAGCAAAAATGATCGGTGGGTTACGTATATGGGGTTAGGGTATTTGGGATATGCATTTTGAAAATGCGTATCTAGTACAAATGCTTTTTTTTTAAAACTCTCCATAATGTGGGCCCAGCATGGAGACAAAAAAAAAAGGAATATGCATTTTGATAATGCGTATCCAGTATTACTCCATTTCTAATTGTGTATTCTACCGTTTATTTTCAAACAAATACCTTGGGGTTCAACGGTTCCGGTTGGGGTTTATAAATATTTAATTTTTTAATTAAAATTTTTAATTTTATCTATATTCCATTAGGGTTCAATATTTAATATTTGGGGTTCAACGTTCCCATATTGGGTTTTACAAATATTCAGAATGAAGAATAAATCGTATACGTACTTAGGGTTGCGTATCCCAGGATACAAATTTAGCAAATGCGCATTTTTTCAGAACATGTTACTTTCGTTACTTTGGCTATTAAAATAGATCATTTTTGTCCTTTATCCGCATATATTTATAGGAAGTCATCACTATCGTGGTTACATGGTGATAGATTGCTAAATATGTATTATAATTTGTAAATATTACATTATCAAAATTAATAATGCACTTCTTATCAACTAACTTTATGCACCGTTGATCTAGATGCCATTGGTCATATTTTACATTTCCAATTACGATTACAACCTCACGACATAAACTTTTAGTTTATTAAAAAATTATTGACGAATCATTTAAACTTTTCCTAATTAAAAGTAGATGTAATCCAAACTTTTGCTTGTAAATAAAATTCGTAATGTAACTTTTTCTGTGTTTAATTGAGCTCAAGCTTTAAAACTATATATGGTTTAATTTTAAACTTTTTAATTAAGCCACTTCCATGATAATCTAGTATAATCGTTTTGTAATGTAAAGAGTATTTTTTTTCACATGTTAACTGGGTTGAATTCATAAAATACATGAACGATTTTAAAATTGATTACACAGTAAACTAATATTTAACAATTTAATGATTAAATTGGACATTTATTTTATCTAATAGTAATCATGTAATTAATTTAATATAATTGTACTTAATATAATATAACACATTAATGTCAAATCTATAGAATATAATTCTGATTCAGTGTTTGTGAATTTAATTTCAATTTAATTTAGAGGTCGTAAATATATTTTCTATATAGGGGTGTTTTATTAAATTACTAAATTGCATGAAAAGGCATGTTAAGTTATAATAGATATAAACCAACTATGGATTATATGATTTTGTCCAACAACGGAGCATATGTCTAAATTATATTATATATAAGTTATTCCTAATTATAATATCACACACACACATATATTCATATTTTTAAAAGTATATAATTATTTTAATCATTTTATTTTAAATATTTTTAATGTAAATTTTAAATGAAATATAGAATAAGAGTTCTTTGGCATGTAGACATGTATTAGATGAGTTTCAAATTTGCATTAATTGAGCTTCTAGCCTAATGGTTGTAATGTGACCATAATGTATTTTAGCACCAAAAGGTCATGGGTTCAATCCATGACAACAAAAAAATTTTAGTATATTTTTATGATAATATAGGGGTGTTTTAGTAAATTACTAAATTGAATGAAAAGGCATGTTAAGCTATAATAGATATAAAGGAAGGATATAGGAGGGGTAATTTAGTAATTTCATGATAATTAAATTGTCTCATAATATATTAATAATGAGTTAAATAATATATTCAAAATTGATTTAGCATAGTTATAAGAAATCTCCATTCTAAGTTAGACGTCAATAATTCAATTTTTATTAGGAACAATTTTTTTATCATTAATATAATATATTGGGGTTGTCTCGCGATATATTAATAATTTGTTTTATAATATTTTTAAGATTGTTGTCTATCCTAGTGGTAAGGAATCTCTTTTCTAAGTTAGAGTTAAGGGTTCAATTCTTCTTAGGAACAATAATATAATATATGAGGGTTGTCTCAGGATATATTAATGATGAGTTTTAAAATATATTCAAGTCTCATGTCTAGCATAGTGGTAAGGGCTCTCACTTCTACCTTAGAGGTCAGGGTTCAATTCTCATTAAGATCATCTTTATAGAAATTTTCATTTATTTTATTTTTGTTTACATTTTAAAAGAATAATATTTATGTGTTTGTTTTTAAAATAAATATTTATGTGTTTTATTTAGAGATGTGTTTTAGTTAGGAGATTAATATTTACTATTGATATGGGCTGAAAGTAAGCCCTAAAAACACATTTAATGTTGCATTAAATGAACCTAAGTTGGTCCAAGGTCAAAGCCCAATTACGAGGCCCAAAACCTTAATAATGATAATAAATTCGTAGCTGTAAAATCAGCCAAATAAAAGACCCCGTATTTGAGTTAACAAGGAAACCAAATCATATCAGGAGTCGTCTTCAAGGCATATAATCCCAATACTTATCCATCTGTACTTTGGAAGGATCTAGAATTGGGCCAAGGCTGTGACTTGCCCACAAAGTCTCCTAATTCAACTCTAACTCTAGGGCTTTCATCACCTATAAAAGGACCTGCTCCTTCACATATAGAACTACGTTTTTTGGCTTGATTCTTGATAACTGCAAGATACGTAGGCATCTTGTGAGGACCCGAGTTAAGTCACGAAACACTTGATCAGCCATTGAAGCTCGAAGCTCTCCCTAACCCTAGCATTCAATACGCAATAAATACACCCTACTTTTCGTTCCACAACATTTGGCGCCGTATGTGGGACATGGATATCAACCATGGTTACCACCCGGAGAACACCAACACTTTCTGAAACCATCACTAACACCACCGCACCTCCGATCGGGGAACAAGTGCCCCCAAGGGCGAATTCCCAACCGCTGGTCACTCAGCCACAAGGAATTGAAGCGCAACCTCATGAGTCGTTACCCTTAGTGACGAATCCCACCACCCAAGGGACGAATCCCCTCCAGATGGTGGTTGCCCCTCTCGGAGGGCAGTCCGCTCCACCCACCGCCCAGATCTCTACTACCGTGATCCCCGCAAGCACGAACCCGATATATGGGTTGCCCAATTATCCCCCGTATCAGGCCGGACCAAGTGGTCACGCCCTCCAGATACACGAGCCGTACAATCCACCTTACATCAGAGGTTTAGGACCCAATCAAGGCCAGCAATACTATGACTACTCAGGCCCGTATTCGGATGACTCATCCTCGGAAGAAGATAGGGATGAAGCCCCGAGGAGACGTCGTCCAAGTAAGGAACCTATTGGATGCCGAAGAACCCATGATCGACCTCCCTTAACGGCTGCTGAAAAAATCAAGGCTCATGAGGCCAAGATCCAAAAACTAAAGGAGGACATAGAAAGGGAACAGCGAAGACATAATCAGAATCGACCCCCACCAGTGTAAGAACCCTAATTTTTGGTAATATTTTCTTTTATTTAATATCATGTGACATTGTCAATTTGGAACCTTTCTAGTCATCCCTGTTGATTAATAGAATTGATTGTCTGAGAAACTATGTTGTTACATTCACTATGTAAGATAAAGGGAAGATTGTGAAGGCAAGAGTCTTATTGTTAGTAAGATTTATAAAACTTGGGATTTGAGAATGATTAGAGTATTAAAAGATTTATTAAGGATTATGACGAGGAATTATGGACATTCAAGGAATTTACACAATTAAGTACTTAAGGAATTATAGGGGAAATCTCTACGCAACAAAATATTATTACGAGAGATTAATTAAGATACGATACGAATTAAAGATTAAATGACAAGCATTGGTGGAAGAATAATGATACAAGGAGTAGTATTGCATGCAAGTCCCATGCAACCAAGTGGTTAGAAATAAGCAAACTAGTGGAAGAGGAATAGTAACTAGTTACATTGCTTTTCAAAAAGGGGAGACAAGTAGTACATGTGACCATACCTATACTAGTACCTTGCCTATACATACACACTATGTATCACCCAACACCACTTTATCAATTATTCACCAAACAACACAAAAACCAAAAGCTCTCCCCCCTTGGAAGAAGAAAGCTCTCGGCCTAGCATAAAAAGGAAGAAGAAAAATTCTTCCTCCCCCATTTCCCATCACTCATAAATCAAGATATAATTACTAGGCCCTCTACATCATCTAAGGAAGGTATGTTAAGAGTTTCAAGCCATTTCATCCATCCAAATTCAAGTTATAAATTGTTAAAGATTTGGTGAATAGTAACCATGTTTGATTTTCTTTTAGATCTTGGATTGTAAGGGTTGTAGGAGACCATTCAAGGTGTTATTGAGTTGTGTAAAGCTTATCCAAGGCTTCTAGGTGCTCAAGAAGGTATAAAAATCACAAACCCTTTTGGTTATGTAGTGTTTATAATGTTTGGTAGTAGATCCATGTATATATGAGTTAATCTTGGTTGTATAAGTAATGGATGACATGGATCTTGAGTTTTGATGTTGAGATTGTGACTTTTATGATTATGGATTGTATATATATCTCCATGAGTGTTATGAACCATGAACTAAGTGAATTAAGTGTTGGTTGTGTTGTGGAATTGTGAAAAATGGTTGATCTAAGTAGTATATGCTTGCTGAGTTTTTCCAGGAGCATTGACCTGTCTTGTAACACGGTTTTGAACCCCCAAATGTTGTCCCCTGATGTCCTACCATATATTTTTGGAAATATAATTGAATGTAGTTTCTGGAAATGTAAGGTTCATGGCTAGGTGATGTATAGATTTTTAGTTATGGCCGGAGAAGTGAATTGTGTTTCTGGATTCCGGACTGCACTAAGTGACCCCCTTGTGAACCTTGTTTAAACCCCTAAAAATATATGTGGAATCATGGAAAATTTTGAGAAGTTAGGGAATGCAATGGTGAAGACCACCCAAAAAGAATTGGATTAAAATATGAATTTTTTGATTTTATAAAAATGCTAGAGTAAATTTCGCGCAAGGGAAAAAGTCGATTAGTGGAGCATAATTCTAGGTTAATGGCTATTATTCGAAGGTGGTAACTAAATTAAGTCGATTAAGTGACAAGCGTAATCGAGCGACGACATGAACCTATAGTGGGGCTAGAGTGTCATAAGACGAAGTCGTTAAGTTAATTTCGTACCCCCTAAAACCCCGTAATTAAAGTGACATTGTTAAGGTACTAACGAGCGGTTATTGCTTATGTATAGATCGTTCCACTCCGCACGCTCGACCACCCCAACCAAACCAAGGCAAGTTTACTTTTCAAAACTTATACATATACAAGGACTTTCACTGTTGTGTCTGTAGTTTTCAACCATATCAAATGCTATGTTTATCGAAGTTGATGCAATTGAGAATGTATAAGTACATATATGTTTGTAACCCTTGAACTTAGATTGAAATGTTTTCTTCGGACAACGACTCTAGCAATAGAGGTCGTAGCGGTCCGTATATACTATTGACCGGGGAGCGGTATATTATTATATCGTAACTAGATTGCGAAAACCCGAAGGGTCATTCGGGGAGTATCGTATACTCAAGTATTATTTTCGTATCTTCGTAAATACTCGAAACCCTATCTTGGATTAAAAGTTTATTTTATCGAATAATTATTTTATTAATTATTAATATTAAATCTTAAAATATCATTTATTAATTATTGTTCATTATTTTAAAGACAAAGTCAATCCAAGATACATTTAATACTTTCAAACTCGAACTCTTTCGAACTCAAAACATTTTCGAAAACCCCCGGTCAGGTTCCGCTTCTTGTATGATTTCAAGAATCATCGGTCGACTGATGTCGGACCTCAATTACTCTGTTTTCAATCAAAAATCAAGTTTTCAAAAGAAAAAGAAAAAGGGACTCTGGCAGGTGTGGGAACCGTTGACGAACGATTCCCGGGATGTGTAAGCGGCCGTGAGCCAGGCGGTCCATCAATTATTATTCCGGCCCAGGTGTTGCCGAAGGATGATTACGGATGTAGTTTTCATCGAGGGTGATTACGGATGTAGTTTTCACCCGGGATAGTTACGGATGTAGTTTCTATCCTTCTACCGGTAGAGAAGACCCGCGGATTATTGGACTTGGATGTGGCGACTGATCATCGTCAATCCCTATCAGGTTTTTATGTTTTCTTCCAGTCCCATCCTCCACTTTGGAAAAATACTCAAACACTGCTTCTTGGGCCTACGTGCCAAGTTGCTGATAGTGTGGTTTTTGATGAGAAAATATTGACATCGTGCAGTATCTAGAACTGCAAGATTTTCTATAAAGATTGGCATGTGTTAGTGCACTCTTGTAATTGTTTCAAAGAATGAAATGTTGGCGGTCCATCAATTATTATTCCGGCCCAGGTGTTGCCGAAGGATGATTACGGATGTAGTTTTCATCGAGGGTGATTACGGATGTAGTTTTCACCCGGGATAGTTACGGATGTAGTTTTTATCCTTCTACCGATAGAGAAGACCCGCGGATTATTGGACTTGGATGTGGCGACTGATCATCGTCAATCCCTATCAGGTTTTTATGTTTTCTTCCAGTCCCAACCTCCACTTTGGAAAAATACTCAAACACTGCTTCTTGGGCCTAAGTGCCAAGTTGCTGATAGTGTGGTTTTTGATGAGAAAATGTTGACATCGTGCAGTATCTAGAACTGCAAGATTTTCTATAAAGATTGGCACGTGTTAGTGCACTCTTGCAATTGTTTCAAAGAATGAAATGTTTTTGTATGAGAAACCTTCTAAGCTAATGGAAGGAAAGAGGTTTGCAATGATGTATTCCTTGTACAGTATGTTAATCGTAGAGTGTTTTGCCGAAAATGATGTACTCATATGTATATATTTTCAAACTTGAGATATATTGAAATGGGAACCTTATAAAGGGTTCATATGTTATTCTTAAAGCTCCTTAGTGAGTATAGATGTTTTATTCAAACTCGGACATATACATTGTCCAATTATTTTTTGAAATCTGAGATATATACCCATATAGTTGGGAATGTTTTCGAAATAAACCACATTATTATTTTGCAAAATGGTGAACTTGCTGAGAATTATGTAGCTCATTCTTGCTTTATAAAAACTTTTCAGAAAAGGAAAAATCTGGCCGATTAACTCCGCACCAGCAGAAGAGGAGTAGAAGATTTACCACGGAGATGATTTAGTTCCTGACAAATACTACAGAGTAGTCTGATAGGTTTTCAACTGTAATAGTAAGACTTGTCTCAAGTATAGTTGTATAAGTGGAATTGCGTAAGACTCTGATTTGTACAAATGAATTGTAATATTTAGTGGCACTTTTGATTATCGTTTCTGAGGCTCTAACTTGTTTGTGCTTAAGATTGAGGTCTGGAAGGATGTATTGTGGAGTTGTGCAGTTAATACAGGTATGATATGGTTGGATGGTGATGTGACGACCTGAATCTTTGACCTCAGATTTGGGGGCGTTACAGAAATGGTATCAGAGCGATAAGTTACAGTACTCAGAAACGAGAGTGTTGAGAGTTAAGTCTAAGTAGGAGAATGACATAAGAGTTCGTAGTAAACTTATGATTGGACTACCGGAAGAGGTACCGGTGAGTAGAATGGACTGGAGTGTTACTGGAGGTATTATACTAGGGTCGATAGAATCCTTAGAGACCTTCAGAATGATGAATAGAGGTTTGAGAGTCGTACATGACTTATCATAGATAATGATATAGGAAGCAGAGCGAAATCTCGAGAGCAGCTGAGGTAGAGGCGATATTGCCAATATGATCGGATGACTAGGCTGGCATAAATTTTGTGGCCCATATTCCTCCACAGTTCAGGAGGCGGAATTTTAAGAATCAAGAAGTTTGGACTTCCCTACATAATTAAGGGTACTTAGTACTTGGATTAATGAAAGTCTTTTACTTTGGTTATAAGATCCGATTTTCGATAAGTAACGGGTTTACCTGAAGGTTGGTCACTATGTCGTTGTGGATTCCATTACCCTTGATGGCGAATTTTACATGTGTTATACGAGAATGTTATCATAAGACGAGCGTGCTAGATAATTCCACGCATGATTCAGACGCTAGAACATGGTAGTTCAACTTAGAGAACAAACAAGTAGGATTAACAAAGGGACTCGAGAGAAGTTGAATATGGTTGCAACGAGCGATACAGTGATCTCAGAGTCTACCAAAAGAAAAGACCAGCGGGTCTAGAGTGGGATCCTTTGATAGAGATGTTAGCAGGGACTACGTATATACGTATTGTAGACCTCAATATTTTTGGTATATGTTCACATACACACACCCACCACTGAACCTATGGACTGCACTGAGATCCCTGAGAGATCTCTTTGATCTGTTCCCAGGGGGAACTGGCCACTTGTGATTCATGTCGGGAGGCATGAAGTAGGACCCTATAGACTTAGCAGGTGTCCCCGGAATGATGTGAAGCTTGGTCTTCAAGATAAAGCACGGAAATGACAGATATATTGGTGAAACCCTAACTCGATAAATGACTTTAAGATGATGATTGAGAGACGCACTAGTTGGTGTCTTGTATTACGAAGACGAAGAGATGGAGTTACCCTCATAGTGGTGATAATGAGATGCACGAATGATTATTAACTTATTTTGATAACTACCGGCTGGTGCACTACTTCATTTTAAACTGTTCATTAACCATGTTACCTCGATTAGCTTATATCAGGTAACCCTCCTAGCTTTCTACTTCAAACTTGTGGAATAACAACCAGGGATATACTTTCTCGAAACCGGGACTCATCCAAAGTATTTTAACTGATCCCCGAGCATTGTATTTGAAGTTTATAATTATTTCTGCTCAGGACTATTTACACTTTCTTTCAATTATCCAAGGAAGGTTCAACAAATATTTCCTTAATTAATCGACGAATACTACTTAACGGATATCGATATTTGATTGCTTCTTTCATGCTTGCACTCTTCAGTTGAGCTCATAAATATTCAACAAATTACTGAGGACATGGATGATCTAATGTCCAGATGTCCCTCATGAATTCATTTCTTCTATTCAAGATGAGATTGTACATCGTACATTGAAATCATAGTAAGGATATCATTTTGATATTGGTATTCCGAATTTAATTCTATTGTCGGATCTGATGAAGCATGTGTACGGAGGCACCCTTGGGTGGACCGTTTCACTAATAAGTAATATTTGATGAGAGGTTATCGATTGTTCCGATACCTAGAACATTCTCTTCAGATTTTATAGTTTTTTTTTCAAACTTAATAGCTTCTTATTTTCATTCGTTGTCCGAGAAGCCTAAAGTTTCTTCAGTGGCTACGATGTTGAAATTCCGTTCTATCCAATTGAAACTGGCTAGTCGTTATGTCAATTTGAATGACTAGTTGATCGTTCCAACTACTCAAAATTTTAATGTTGTGAAGAACACCTAGCTAATTGCCCTAGCTGGTGGTGATGTCTCAAACAGGTGAACTAGCAAATTTTGTCTAGCTAGTTGCTAGTGTTTCTTGAAAAGGACTAGTTATTGTTCCACTGGTCCAACTCCCAATTTAATTCATTCCGCAATGCATTTTGCATGTGGTAAAGTATGATGATGAAAGTTTTGACGAATAACTTGATTGAGACCTAGTGAGGTCGCCCACTCGACTTGAACTCTTACCCATCTTCGTATCAGACTTTATATCACTTGAATATTTTATTCTTTCATTCATACAATGAGAATTCATTTGAAATCATTGATTACTTGAATGACAAACTACTTTATTCTTTAATTGTCATGGAGTAGAATTGCTTTCAATTGGCTGACCTTCCTTAATGCGACTTTAGATTTCCTCTTATTATTCAGGAGGAAAAGTATCCACCCGATGTAAGAATTGTATAAAGACCGTATTTATGACTTCTGTATCCAACAATCATTGCCTTGTGCAACATTCTCTATAGTATCATATTACAGAATCATCAGGACGGGAAGGAATAAACCTTGTTGTATTCTTTCTGTCCATCCTTACATCGAGACTCCTAGTATTTGGAACCATCAACATTCTTGGAACATCCAATGTGGAATTCTTATTGAAATTATCTATCGGACCTTGTTATTTTGAAGCCATTCCTTTCAAAGTGATTACTCTAAGGTGAACGGGAGGTACAATTATGAACCGTTACACCAATATGAGATCAAAAACCAAATGTTATAATTGTGCAGCCAGAGCGTTATGCCGAGTAATTATTAAAGTAGAAATAACATGTCGGGGCATACCACAAGACCTTTAATATTAGTGTGGGGAAAGTTATAAGAAATGATGAGGTGGTTGGGAGTACGATTCTACCAACCGCTGTCAGGATGTTATATTAATGAATTCCGGAGTCACCAAGCCTTTTCCTGATCCAGGAAATGCAAATCGATTGCGATGTAAAACATATCCCTGGAGGAAACTTACATGGAAGTGAGATGGACGAGAAAGGAAGAAATATCGTGGCAAGAATGTGAAGCTTTACTGTTATTCCCAGATTACACACTTGTATAATTGTAGAAGGGGGGGTTGAATACAATTCTTGATATTTATAAATTTCTGATAAGAACTTCAGAAACTTATGAAGAGATAAGTGCAATGTAAGATTTAAACACAAACACATATAAAATCAGGTGGTTAATATGCACCACCTGAAGCTTTTACTTGAAGAAAACTCTGTGATACAAAACGTACACAGCTGCCGTTTTACAACTCTTTGCTTCTAAGGATATTCAAGAAACCCTAAGCAAATATGTCTGTTTTCTTAACCTACAAAGAGTTGCTACACTTGGTTATATATCCCAAGTTTTACAAGTACTACTGGAATAAGATAATACTAATCTAATTCTAGTTGACTTGCTACTACACTCCAAATACACATGTAGCCGAAAGGTTGTCCTTGTGTTCAGACATGTCTCCTGCACCTTTCTTGTATTCATAGTGTAAATGGAATGCTTCTTTCTTCTGTGTTTCCAAAGTATGGCTGCCATACTGCTTTTTGTATCTACTATAAACTCATGTGATCTGTCAGTCAAACATGTCCTTATCAACTGCTAATCTCCAGCTAATCATAGAAAACAGTGTCAATGATTATCCGTTGATGATGTATACTGACATCCGTTGATGATGTATAGAGCAGTATCCGTTGATATTGGGACTTGAGCTGTATCCGTTGATAGAGTGGATTTGAGTTGTATCCGTTGATAGAGTTTAGTCTTCATCCGTTGATACACTTTCACTTAGACAGAATTACATAGCATAGCTTATTTACAATTGGCTACCCTATTCTGCCTATCCGTTGATAGTCAACATGACTGTGGATAAAAACACTATCAACTGATAACATAGAGATACTGCAGTGTGCTACAAAACCTCATCCGTTGATGAGCTACCTGTCAACGGATAGAGTTATAAATCCTCATCCGTTGACAGCTACAAAACCTTAAACAATTTGATTGATTGTGAAGTTATCATCAAGTACAACATATTCCTAACAATCTCCCCCAATTTATACTTGATGGCAATAAAGCATAAATTCAGGACCTTGATGATAACAAAACATTCCTAAAGATATATAAAGAACAATACATAAGTTGTATTAAGCTACAATAATTAAAAACTGAAAGTTTGAGAAATTTACAGAGAAGTGCTCCTCTAGACTGAGCAGATTAGGACTGTTTCTTTCCTCTTGTTGGCATCACCCTTGATTTTCCTTCCTTGGCAGAGTTGGACTCAATCTGTATTTGGAGTTGCCTATAGAAGGCATCTTCTTCATCTACCTTTGGATTTAGCTTCTGTTGTAGCCATCTCAGGTATTGAGAACTAGCCTTTGGTAGTTGGTCTTCTAACCTGAAGAATCTCCTGTTACCATCTTCATCCCTGAACTCCATCATCCAGAAAGGTTGGAGGTGGATTTTCTGTCCATTGTATGGGATCTTCATTTTCCTTGGTAGACTTGATGGTGAGTTCCAATCCCTCCTTATTTGTTCTATTTTGTCCAGTATCTCCCCTTTTGCTATCTTGGAGAACCCTGTGTATCTCTTGATTGCAGAGAACACTTTGGTTAAGGTATGATAATTTTCTCCAAGAACCCTTTGTAGTGGCCATGTCCTTTCCGTTCCTCCCTTGTATACAAAGACCAATCTTTCAGGCAAATGTCTATATTTGTCAATTCCTCTTACTTCTGACAATTCATCCAGATAAAGATTCATGTCAGAGTATTCTTCAATATCTGCCTGATAGATAAAATCATCCTTGTTTTCCAAGATTGGCTGCCTGACAATTGCAGGTACCCTAGCAACTTGAATTGGTTCCTTTGAAGGTTGCTTCCTTGGTTTCCTTTTCTTCTGTGTAGGCTTCTGTTGAGGCTTCAGCAAGAATGAAGGAACCTCAATGGAGTCAAGATTCATTGGTTCCTCTTTAGGTACTATAGGCTCACCATGGAAATTTACATCTGGGTTGAATACTTTTACATCAATAGGTCGTGATGAACCAACTGTCTCATTGTTTTCAGTTTCTGGAGAGACAGGCCTCCTTGCATGTGATTTTAATCTCTTGGATTTGGGGACTGATTTCCCTTTCTTTTTGAATTTGGGGACTTCCTCAGGTTCCCTCAATTCATCCTCTACCTCATCCAATAACTCTTGAGCCAGCCTTGCTTGCTTCTCATCTGAGTTTTCATATTGATATTCAGTGCTTGTTTGAGATTCTCTTAGCAGCCTTGAAGTCTCTTCTCTCTTGGCTTCAACAAATCTAGGATGGCTATTGGATATGTTTAGAACTTTTCCATTCCTTATGATTACAGCCATCCATTCTCTTACACAACTGTTAGTCTTCTCCTTGAATTCCTTGATTGCCTTACCCATCAACTTCTCTTCATCATCCTTGGGAAATGGAAAGTCCAGTTGTAACTTGTTCTTCCCATTTGCTTTTGGTGGTGAGAAGGGTCTTGATTTGATGTAGGGTTCAAATTCCTTAACATGAGAAGGCTCAGCATCATAGAATGTAGGAGCCACAATTGCTGGAGTGAGCACCTTCAGAATTGTTGTAGATATTGTTGGAGCTGAGGTTTGGCTAGAGAACAGAGTTGATGCAATAGATTGATTGATCAATCTTTCTGTCCTCATTATCCTTTCATAGTTTTCTTCTTTCATCTTTTGGAGAGCTTCAATTTTGGCTAGCTTTTCTTCTTCTGTCAAGTTTGAAAGATCAAACTCTTCAGATAGAGGTTTGGATTTGCTGGGGGAAGCTGTGACAATGAATTCTTGTGGATTGACCACTATGGTAGGCTGCTGCTCCCCTTCACTTGCTGCTTCCCTTCTTTCAGAAATTAAGATTTGACTTGTAGTTGCCACAGCCTCTTCCACTTTCTCCCCCTTTTTGTTAGCATCAAGGGTTTGACTAGAAGTTGGGGCTGCAACTAACTTTTCTAGCAGTTGGGTTTGCAGTTTCTGATGTTGAAGAAATTGCTCCATCTGGGATTCCATCTTTTCCACTCTTGAATTGAGAAGTTGCACAGATTTAGCCAGGTTGTCTTCTTTGAGAAACCTTTGTTGCAACACCCTCTGAGTGGCTGTAGGAGCTAGTTGCTCTAGCTTGGAATCCACAGAGATCTTCACATCCTTGATTTCTTGTTTGACCTCCTCTAAATTGGATCTCTGAATCACCATTTGCATCTTTTGTAACTTTAGGGAGTCAATTGCCTGTTGAAGAACAACCTTTCTCTGTGGATCTGCTTCTGGGTGCTCAGCCAGGGCAGATTTATATTGCCTTATGATTTCCATATCAAGTTGATGATATGTGTAGTTTTGAGCAAATGCAAAATCATGAATACTGCTACCACCTTCATCTTCAGAGCTCTGGCTGTCTTCATCTTCAGAATTGTCAAATTCATCACTCTCAGCAGTGGTTGGCAGAGCTGCTATAGATTCCTTAGCTCTAAGTAGAGATTGTGAGGTGTGCACTAGGTGCATTGCCTCCTCTGCTTCCACATTGCCCTGTTGTGCCAGAATTTGATAGGCAGGAACAAGGTGAGTAAAGGTTTCAGCATCCAAAGAAATGGAGTCAATCATGGACTGATATTCTCTTTGAAATTCCATTTCCTTGGATGCATCCTCAACCCCCATTGACTCACTAGCAATGGCTGCTTCTTCCATCCTTATCTCTCCTGTAGTCCTTCCTATCCCCTCATCTCTCTTTTCTTGCATCAAGGGCTCCCCTTGGCTCACACCTCTCACACCCTCACCTTCACCGACTAAGGTGGAACTCTCAAACTCTCCTTTTGCCTGACCGGAAGAAATGGCCAGCCTCTCATTATTTATCTCTCCTTTTGCCTGCTCACAAGGCAGCCTCTCACTCCCTTCCCTCAAACCTAAAAGTGTTTCAACTACTGAGAACTCCTCTACACTTGACACTGGAATGTCAGATATAGCAGTGGTAGAGTGAGTTATCAACGGATAAGGAATATCCGTTGATGGAGTAGTTATAGCTGTCAACGGATGGCTAGATAGAGGCGCATCCGTTGATGGAGAAACACTTGTCAACGGATGAAGGATATCCGTTGAGGAAGGAATAATTATATCCGTTGAAGAGAAAACCAACACTGAATCTGTGGAGATTGATTTTAAGTTCGAGGCCACAGTCTGTGTTGAGAATTCTGGAAGGGAAGATTGATGGTCCAACAAATCATCTAAAAGATGATGACCACCAATTACAGAGTGGGGCTTCTCCAAGAATCTTAAAGATGGAGAATCAGGAATTGATGTAGATATCATATCCACATCCAGAGAAGGAGTTGGTGATGGTGGATTGTAATGTGTGTCGATTTGAAGATTAAGATCAAGGGGCTGTGACTCCACATTTATTGAAGCCACATCAAACTGAGTTTGAGAAGGTACAGTTTCCTGTACAATGTGTGCACCCTGTGATTCCCCTGTGGTTTTAGATTTCACTCTTCTTCCATAGATTTTTGAGATTGGGCTATATGTGTCCCTAACCCTCTTGTGCAGTGTTCCTTGTGGGGAACTTGATTCAGTAGTCACACTCTTTTGGGAGAGTGTAACTAGAATTTGGCCTGTAGTTACATTAGCAGTCTTTTGAGAGACTGAAATGGTGGTTGCACTCATCTCTCCTTCCTTATCCTTAGGGCTTCTTTGATGTTCACCCTGTCCCTCACCACTCACTACCACCTTCACACTCCCCTCAAGAGGTTTGGTAGATTTTACAACAGGTGTCTTTTGAGAGACACTTGAGGTTTACCTTTTAGAATGTGGTTTTGGAACTTTGGATTTGGTCACTTTGGTAGGAGCCTGTTTGGTCACAACTACAGACTCCATTGTGACACTAGAAGGCAAAGAAATTTGGGGGTTGGAGATAGGGGTTTCAGAGTTAGAGATAGTTACCTGAACAATTGGTAGATATACCAACTGTACTCCTGCATTGAGGTTCATTCGAATCAGGTCACTTAAGACTCTCTTCTCCTGAACAAAACATTGGAACTTGCTATCCGGGTTAGCAATGGATAGCTTATTCTCAGACACATGCAGTGCTAAGAGCATTAAAAATCTAGCAAAGTAGATATTCTTGCTCCTAGTTTCCTTTTTACCCAACTTTGCAGCTATCTCATACATAACTAATGTGCCAAAATTATAGAATTTATCATTTAAAAGCATACACATCATTGTTAGCATGGACTGGGTAACAGCATCAAAATTACTAATTTTTCCTGAAAAAGTTTTAATGAAGGCATCACAGAAGTAGCTCCATTCTTTAACCATTCCTTTTCTAGCAATTTTCCCTAAGTTTTCAGTACTAAGGGCATAATTAATAGAATTAAGCATGGCAACAATTTCAGCATCAGTAGGTACTTTCAGACAGTTATTCTCAGGCAATTTTAAACAAGCAGTTATTACATCAGAATTAACCACATAGTTTTTACCCTTTAAAGAAAAAGCAATTGTACCGTCTGTGCCATTGTACTCAGCAGATGTCCACATTTCTTCAATTACCTCGTGGATTAAGGGAGTGGTAGCCGTCATAGCATATGACAGTTTGCATTTCTTCACGAAACTCATCAAAGTGTGGTAAGCTTCTGGAGCATTCACTGTGTCAACAAAGGCCGCGAAATTGTTCTTCTCATAGGTAAACCCAGTGGAGGACATCATCTTAACAATAGGCGCCATTGAAGTGATTGAACTTTGGTTACAGAGAGTTTTAGGGAAGAAGATGCAGTTAACTTTTGATATGCTTGAAAATGAATAAAAGTGAGATGTGAGAGTACAAGTCCGCCTTTTATATTTTTCAAGAATTAAAAATGAAATAATTAAAAGTAATTACTCCATTGGTCAAAAGTAACTGTCAGATAATAAATAAAAAGAGAATAAGTACAGCCATGATTAGATATACACGGTTACCAACGGTTAAAAAAATGTATATCAACGGATATAGAATGAACGGTTGAGATACAGTTTATCCGTTGATGACGTGGATAGCCTGTTACCCGTTGACATGCAAAAATCTAGTAATGTGTTTATACTATCAACGGATAAAAGGATATCCGTTGATAAGCTAATTTTGCCTTAGGCAAAATTTCTGCAGAAAATTTTTCTGAAAGTTTTAACTTTCAAGTAAATCAAAACACATTTCCAGCTTCAATTCATTGAAATCAAATATCACTAGAAATTATGACAAGTTAAGCATACCTAGCTCACCTACCAATCTTGTGAATGTGGATTCATCAAGAGGCTTGGTGAAGATATCTGCAAGCTGCATTTCACTTGGCACAAATTGCATTTCTACTGTACCATTCATCACATGTTCTCTAATGAAGTGGTATTTGATGTCAATGTGCTTGGTTCTCGAATGTTGCACTGGATTCCCTGTGATGGCAATAGCACTTGTGTTGTCACAGAAAATTGGAATCTTCTCAACTTTTAGACCATAGTCAATGAGTTGGTTTCTCATCCATAGAATCTGTGCACAACAACTTCCAGCCGCAATGTACTCAGCTTCAGCTGTAGAAGTGGAGACTGAGTTTTGTTTCTTACTGAACCATGACACAAGCCTGTTTCCTAGAAATTGACAGGAACCTGTAGTACTTTTCCTATCAACTCTGCAACCTGCATAATCTGTATCTGAATAGCCAGTTAGATCAAAACCAGATTCTCTTGGGTACCAAATGCCAAGGTTTGGTGTTCCCTTGAGATACCTGAAAATTCTTTTAATAGCTATTAAGTGAGACTCTCTAGGATCAGCTTGAAATCTAGCACAAAGACAAGTAGAAAACATTATATCAGGTCTACTAGCTGTTAGGTATAAAAGTGAACCTACCATGCCTCTATAACTTGAGATGTCCACAGACTTTTCCTTAGTATTCAACTCAAGCTTAGTTGCAGTGGCCATAGGTGTTTTAGCAGATGTACAATCCATTAAGTCAAATTTCTTTAAGAGATCATAAATATATTTTGTTTGACTTATGAAAATGCCCTCATTAACTTGCTTTACTTGTAGGCCAAGAAAGTAAGTTAATTCACCCATCATACTCATTTCATACCTACTTTGCATAAGTTTGGCAAACTTTTTGCAAAGCTTCTCATCTGTAGACCCAAAAATAATATCATCTACATAGATTTGAACAAGTATTGAAGAGCCATTAATATCCCTATGAAATAAGGTTTTATCTACTGTACCTCTAGTGAAGTGGTTCTCCAAAAGAAATTGAGATAAAGTGTCATACCAGGCTCTTGGTGCTTGCTTCAAACCATAAAGTGCTTTCATGAGAAGATATACATATTCTGGAAATTCTGGATCCTCAAAACCAGGAGGTTGATGGACATAGACCTCTTCTTCCAATTCCCCATTTAGAAAGGCACTTTTGACATCCATCTGATAGACTTTGAAATTGGCATGTGCTGCATAGGCTAGAAAGATTCTTATTGCCTCAAGTCTTGCTACTGGAGCAAAAGTTTCATCAAAATCTATTCCTTCTTCTTGAGAATAGCCCTTTGCTACTAATCTAGCTTTATTCCTCACAATTATGCCATTTTCATCTGTCTTATTCTTGAGAACCCATTTAGTACCTATGACACTTCTATCATCAGGTTTGGGCACAAGTTTCCATACTTTATTTCTTTCAAATTGGTTTAGCTCTTCTTGCATTGCTAACACCCAATCTGGATCTAGAAGGTCATCTTCCACTTTCTTTGGTTCCTCTTGAGACAGGAAGCTACTGTATAGACATTCTGCTTGAGTGGCCCTTCTAGTTTGGACTCTTGAATTTGATTCACCAATGATTAACTCAAATGGATGATTTCTAGTCCATTTTCTTGCAGGTGGAAGATTTGATCTTGATGAGGTTGCTTCATTTCCATGATCATGTTGATTTAGCATTGAATTTTGACCTAGAGAAACTCCCCCTGAGTTTGTTGTCCTTGCTGAGTTATGAAGTTGACTGTCAATGGATGCATCATTTTGCCTATCGACGGATGCTTGAGAATTTCTGTCAACGGATGCATCTCTAATAGTGTCAACGGATGTTGCAGAATGACTGTCAACGGATGTTCCAGAATGACTATCAACGGATGCTTCATTTTCAGTGTAAGCATCACTTCTAGTTGGTATAACAGCTCTAGGTGGATCTCTGTGGTCATGATCTTCATTCTCCTCATCATCATTATAGTACATTCTTCCTTCACCTTCATTCTCAAATTCCAACTTTTCATGGTAACCTTCATCATTTAGGCCTAGAATCTTTTGATCATCAAACACAACATGTACAGATTCCATAACAATGTTGGTTCTTAGATTGTAGACCTTGTAGGCTTTCCCTGCTGCATATCCAACGAAAATAGCTTCATCTGCCTTTGCTTCAAATTTGCCTAAATTATCTCCATGATTCCTTAGCACAAAACACTTACATCCAAAGACATGTAGAAAAGCTAAAGTTGGTTTCTTGTTGGTTAATAACTGATAAGGAGTCATTCCTCTAGCTTGATTGACCAAGGAAATATTCTGAGTAAAGCATGCAGTGTTGACAGCTTCAGCCCAGAAATATGTTGGTAATCTTGATTCACTTAACATTGTTCTAGCTGCTTCAATGAGAGTTCTGTTTTTCTTTCAACAACCCCATTTTGTTGAGGTGTTCTGGCAGCAGAAAACTCATGGACAATTCCATTCTCTTCACAGAAAATCTTCATTGTGGAATTCTTGAATTCAGTACCATTGTCACTCCTGATCCTTTGTACTCTGTCTTCAGAACCATTGTTTAGCATTCTGAGGTGATTGATAATGATTTCACTTGCACAATCCTTGGAGTGCAGGAAGAAAGTCCATGTGAACTTAGAAAAATCATCTACAATCACCAGACAGTATTTCTTCTTTGAAATAGACATGACATTTACTGGACCAAATAAATCCATATGCAGCAATTGAAGAGGCTTAACAATGGATGACTCTGTCTTGCTTTTGAAAGATGATTTCTTTTGTTTCCCTAATTGGCAGGCATCACATAGTCCATCTTTGACAAACTCCAAATGAGGGATTCCTCTAGCAAGATCCTTTCTTACCAAATCATTCATAACTTTAAAATTCAAATGTGACAGCTTCTTATGTCATAGCCAACTCTCATCCTTACTTGCTTTGCTGAAGAGACAAGTAATGGATTCTGAGCATGCTGAATTGAAGTCAGCTATGTAAACATTTCCTTTTCTAAAGCCTGTCAATACCACATTGTTGTCTTCCTTGGCAGAAACAACACAGGCTTCTTTTGTGAACTTTACTTCATAGTCTTTGTCACAAATCTGACTGATACTCAGCAAATTGTGCTTTAAACCTTCAACTAAAGCCACTTCTTCAATGATGACATTGTCTTTTGAAATCAGGCCATATCCCTTAGTATATCCTTTGCTGTCATCTCCAAAGGTAATTCTAGGGCCAGCTCCTTCCTTGAACTCTGTGAGCAGGGTTGAATCTCCTGTCATGTGCCTAGAACATCCACTGTCTAGGTACCATAGATTCCTTCTGTTTCCCTGCACACATTTCAAAAACAAATCAAGTTGATTTTGGTACCCAAGCTTCCTTGGGTCCTTTCTTGTTAGCCTTTGACTTTGCACTCTTAGCATTCTTCATCTTAGGTGTAGATGCTTGAGTAATGGGGTTTGACAAATGCTCATTTGCATGAATATTGGATGCATGCATGTGTGGAAAATTGGCATACATATTATTCATGTTAGGTAGGTTCCATGACATTTGTGGCACATTCATAGATTGAAAGTATGGATTAGACACATATGGCATGTTCACATATGGATTTGAAAAACTAGCATTTTGATACAAACCAGGCATTGCAGGCATACATGGCATTGGTTGAGGTACATGAACAGGAGCCTTGTTGACAATCTTGCAATTAGAAGATAAATGATTGACACTATTACAATTACTACAAGTTTTCCTAGGAGCAAACTTGTCAGGAGAGTAATTGTTTTTCTTGTTGATGCCTATCTTACCATTTCTGTTCTTTTTCTTTTTGCCCTCAATTTCTACCTTTTCATTGTCTGATTTACCAACAGCCTTTTTGTTGTGTAAATCACCTGTCTTATCCTTCCCACTGGATTTGGTTTTGCTGCACTCACCACTAACAAAATTCTTGTTTACTGGACCATACTTGATATCCAGTTTCCTAAGTTCCTTCTTACCAACAGACTTTTTGTTAGTCGACGGATACCTCTCATCCGTTGACGGTTCATCTGTCAACGGATGATCACTATCCGTTGATTCACAAATAGTCTCTAGATCCTCAAGGCCAGGTTCTAGCTCCTTTTTCCTTTGAGTCCAGGTATCCTTCACAAATGATTCTATTCCCTGAACTTCTATTATGTTTTGAGAAATATTCCTACAACTTTGAAATTTAGCAATTATCCCTTGTTCTTTTTCAAGCTGGTCTTTTAAAATCAGTTCTCTTTTTAACACAGCTTCAAGTTCACTTTTAGCATTATTGCAATCAACTCTCATTTTCTCAAATTCTAGAAATTGAGATTCTAGAGCAGCATTTCTATCACTTAAAAACAGATTAGACTCTTTAATTCTATTGTTCTCTTTAGTAAGTGATTTAAGAGTAACACTTAAGTGATATAGTTCAGTAGACATTTCATCTATAACACTATTGCATTCCTCTTTAGTGAGCTCAGAGAGATTAGTAGAAAATACCTGATTGCTAGCTGAACTTGCTTCCTGCTCTCCAGAATCAGCCATTAAAGCAAGGTTGACTAACTCAGCATCATCATCAGAATGATTGTCATCAACAGCCCAGTCATACTCTTGGGTCAAGAATGCCTTTCCTTTCTGCCTGAGAAGATCAAAATATTTCTTCTTATAGTCAACAACCTCAGTTGGCTTTCCCTTGTTCTCAGATCTAGGTTTCCTGCATTCACTTATCATATGACCAGCAATCCCACAATTGTAGCATTTAATTTTGGATTTATCCACATAGTTGTTTGTGGAAAAATCCTTGTTAAATGGCTTGGCCATCCCAGAGTTTCTCTTGAATTTCAGCTTAGAGAATCTCCTAGATAGAAAAGCTAAGTGCTCATCTATCTCATCCAATTCATCCTGCTGAAGGGCATTCAATTCCTCAGACACCTTTTCCTTGCTCCTGCTTGATTCTGCTCTACCTTTACAAACCTCCCTGTTTGGTGTAGAACTAGCAGTTTCTGTCCTTTCCTCCTTTTGCTCCAAATTGGCAACGAGTGCAACTGACCCACTTTTCTTTTGAGACTTCTCAATCTCTTCATCCTGCTCCATTTCCAGCTCATAGGTCTTTAAAGTTCCATAGAGCCTTTCAAGAGTAAATGTCTTGTACTCTTGAGTGTTTCTTAGAGAAACAGTCATTGGCTTCCATTCCTTGGGCAGTGATCTCAGAAATTTGAGATTAGAGTCTTTAACTTGATAGACTCTTCCATACAGTTTCAAACCATTTAGTAGCTTTTGAAATTTACTAAATGTATCATTCAATGTTTCTCCACTCTTAAAGTGAAAATGTTCATACTGTTGGATTAGTAGTTGCATCTTGTTTTCCCTTACCTGTTCTGTTCCTTCACACAGGGTTTGAACAATGTCCCATACTTCCTTGGCGGTAGTGCAGTTAATAACATTGTCAACCATGTCTGTTTCTAGACCATTGAATAGAATATTCATGGCCTTTTTGTCTTTGTGGACTTCTGCAATATCTTCAAGACTCCACTCAGAAACAGGTTTGGGAATGAAAGTGTCAGGCACATCATCAGCCAGGCCAACTCTTGTTGCTGTCTTCATTGGAACGTGAGGACCCTTGTCAATGCAATCCACAAAACCCTCATCAATAGACGAGAGATGTAGACGCATTTTTACTTTCCAGTGAAAGTAATTTTCTCTATCAAGAACTGGAATCTTCACTCCATAATCCTTCTTAGACATGTTGGAAGTGTGTTGATCTTTAAACTTAAAATATGTTAGAAGCTTGCTCTGATACCAATTGTTATTCCCAGATTACACACTTGTATAATTGTAGAAGGGGGGGTTGAATACAATTCTTGATATTTATAAATTTCTGATAAGAACTTCAGAAACTTATGAAGAGATAAGTGCAATGTAAGATTTAAACACAAACACATATAAAATCAGGTGGTTAATATGCACCACCTGAAGCTTTTATTTGAAGAAAACTCTGTGATACAAAACGTACACAGCTGCCGTTTTACAACTCTTTGCTTCTAAGGATATTCAAGAAACCCTAAGCAAATATGTATGTTTTCTTAACCTACAAAGAGTTGCTACACTTGGTTATATATCCCAAGTTTTACAAGTACTACTGGAATAAGATAATACTAATCTAATTCTAGTTGACTTGCTACTACACTCCAAATACACATGTAGCCGAAAGGTTGTCCTTGTGTTCAGACATGTCTCCTGCACCTTTCTTGTATTCATAGTGTAAATGGAATGCTTCTTTCTTCTGTGTTTCCAAAGTATGGCTGCCATACTGCTTTTTGTATCTACTATAAACTCATGTGATCTGTCAGTCAAACATGTCCTTATCAACTGCTAATCTCCAGCTAATCATAGAAAACAGTGTCAATGATTATCCGTTGATGATGTATACTGACATCCGTTGATGATGTATAGAGCAGTATCCGTTGATATTGGGACTTGAGCTGTATCCGTTGATAGAGTGGATTTGAGTTGTATCCGTTGATAGAGTTTAGTCTTCATCCGTTGATACACTTTCACTTAGACAGAATTACATAGCATAGCTTATTTACAATTGGCTACCCTATTCTGCCTATCCGTTGATAGTCAACATGACTGTGGATAAAAACACTATCAACTGATAACATAGAGATACTGCAGTGTGCTACAAAACCTCATCCGTTGATGAGCTACCTGTCAACGGATAGAGTTATAAATCCTCATCCGTTGACAGCTACAAAACCTTAAACAATTTGATTGATTGTGAAGTTATCATCAAGTACAACATATTCCTAACATTTACTTAGCTTAAAGGGATTGATGCACATAGAGAGACATATAGTTTAACAGGCCCCTAATAGCAAATGGATGCATGGATATATGCCAATAATCCTTCGAGATTACCACCTAATCAAGTTTATTGGGAATCGCAGCCGCATGCAGGCCTCAGGCTGATTGGCACCAGTTGTGAAGGAGGACGAGCGTATGACATCTTATATATACCATCGAGAACTGATACCCTTACCGGAAATGGAGGAATTGTTGACTAGTTAAAATGGGTAGTTGTTTTTCAATGATGAGGTTGAAGAGAAGGTTTCACCAACTCAAGATCGACCTCTGTACTGTGCCAAAGTTGGCATTTCACACTAATATAAACGTTATAAAATTGTGGTAGTATCGTTTGAATGGACTAATGAGTCAGAAGCCTTTATGGATTAATGAACAAAGTTTTTGGATGAAATGAGATATTAGCAACAACCTCGTTGTTAGCCATACTTGATGATAAAAAGAGGACCTTGAGAGTCACGACGATGCGTCTTTCAAGAGTTTAAGAGGTGTGCTGATGCAGTAGAAAGGGGATGATAGCCTATACTTCTAAACAACATAAAGTTTACGGGATAGGATATACTAACCGTGAGTCTGGGATTAGTCATGATGGCGTTCACGCATAAAACTTAGACGTTAACCTTATGAGAAAAGTGTGAAAATTTCTCCACAAGTGCCATAAGTATATCTTCATATTAGAACTAAACATAAGAAAGAGAAGGTGACGCAAGGGAGTGGAGAGTATAATGGAGAAATTTGTTATTACCTAGGGAAGGCCAGTGTGGTGGCCGATACCTATAGAAGGGATTATTCGAAATTGGAATTCAGTCAGTATTGACCAAGAAAATAGAGTATATACCATAAAGAATAATGTCAGAGGAAAATGACTAAATTATGGGGAAGGAAAATATGTATAGAGAATTAAGGGAATGTTTGGTAAACTGAAATGCAGAATGGTATTGGCAAACTATTAAGTACAAACGCGACATGCCAAAAGCAGAATGATAGAGATCTAGTGGATTAATTCGGCCTGTAGAAAATCTTAAACGTGGATAGAAATGTAATGAATTTCATAAGTAGCTCGCCAAAGACCGAGCCAAGAGATGGCCCTAGTTGATTTATAATTGTTGGACCAAGTGATTTAACTACGAGAGACTTTCCATTTAGAAGATTATCGATTTATATACAGAAGAGATGGTGGTGCAATATAAAACTTCTGCAGCGATTACGTCAGATAAAGACTTAAGGTTAAACTTCGAATATTGAAGGTGCTTTCAAGTATATTTAACAAAGAGATTGAGCGTATGTACTAATTTGATCTGTGGCTGACGGACAGGGAAGAAGAATTGTCCAGACGATCGAATTTATATTTAGTGTCGTGCCTTAGGTTTCACGGGGCAGTCGAGAATAAAAACTTATCCATGAAATGAATGTTGTTATCACGATCATCACCATGCGAACGTAAGGACGTCTCCTGTAGAGCGTACTGCGAAAGAAGAAGTTTCGCTTTTCTTGCGTTACGAAGAAGTTAATGAACGAGGGACATAGTCGCTGAACTGGTTCGACGTATACCGAAGACTATACAGTATCCATAGCAAGTGGTAACGGCTGACGGGAGGCAACACATGCCTGCTAATCAAGCGAAGGAATAGGAGGAATACCGTGCGTATTGACGTTGTCTCAGATTATAAAACACGACCACAAAGTATTCACGGGCCAACGATACAAGGACTCAACATGGAAACTATGAACAAGGTAGAAGAGGAACGTATAAGTAGTGGGATAGAAATTTTCAATCATAGAACAACCGATAAGGAATACAGGTTGAGGAGAGTATGCGTTGAGGAACAACATTAAGGCGTTGGTGAGGCCAAGGGAGAGAACAATAGGGTCGAAGTGTCAACCTGAGAATTGGAAAGGGTAAAGTTGGAATTGTATCCACAACTATTATCCTTAGGTTCTTAAGATAGAATCCTTTTAAGGAGAGGATACTGCATTAACCCAAAATTTCGGGAATATTCGAAACCTGGACAAATAGTAATTTTGTGGGTGGATGAGAAATTTTTGCAATCACGATATGTATGACTTATTAAATGAAGATTTCGAATTGATATTACGTCTTTACGGTACAGACGAGTGTATGTAAAAGTCATTAGTTTTTTCGAAACCCATTATTTCGAATGGTCAAATTTTATGAGATATCTAAGGAGATCGTGGTAAGGCATGGGGTTCCTGTGAGCATTGTATCTGATAGAGACCCAAGGTTCAACTCCGGGTTCTGGAGGAGTTTTCAGGATTGTGTGGGGACCAAGTTAAACATGAGTACTGCATACCACCCCCCCCAATCAGACGGACAGAGCGAGAGAACCATCCAGACCATGGAGGACATGTTGAGAGTATGTGCCATCGATTTTAAGGGAAGTTGGGATGACCACTTGTCGTTGATCGAATTTTCCTACAACAACAGTTACCATGCGAGTATAGGAATGCCCCCATATGAAGCTTTATACGGACGAAGATGTCGGTCTCCCTTGTGTTGGGAAGAAGTTGGAGAGCGGAAGATTTTAGGGCCTGAACTGGTCCAACAGACAAGAGAAACTATCGAACTCATAAGAGGACGGCTGGTAGCGGCCCAAGACAGACAGAAGAAGTATGCGAACCAGACCCGCAAGGACAAAGAATATGAGGTAGGAGAGTTTGTGATGTTAAAGGTATCACCGTGGAAGGGATTGATGTGATTTGGTAAGAAGGGGAAGCTAAGCCCAAGATTTATTGGACCTTTTGAGATCTTGAGACGAGTTGGAAAGTAAGCCTATGAATTGGCTTTACCCCCGAGCTTGCAGCAAGTACATAATGTGTTCCATGTGTCCATGCTACGACCCTATCATACCGACTTCCGACATGTGATAGAACATGATCAAGTGGATCTGCAACCAGACTTAACATATGTAGAGCAACCCGTAGAAATCATTGATAGAAAAGAACAGGTGCTGAGGAACAAGGTTGTCAAATTAGTGAGAGTTTTGTGGAGGAATCAGAATGTCGAGGAATCAACATGGGAACTAGAGAGCGCGATGCGTGAAAAGCGCCCCCAACTGTTTTCAACCTGATTCCGGGACGGAATCCTTTTAAGGAGAGGAGGCTGTAAGAACCCTAATTTTTGGTAATATTTTCTTTTATTTAATATCATGTGACATTGTCAATTTGGAACCTTTCTAGTCATCCCTGTTGATTAATAGAATTGATTGTCTGAGAAACTATGTTGTTACATTCACTATGTAAGATAAAGGGAAGATTGTGAAGGCAAGAGTCTTATTGTTAGTAAGATTTATAAAACTTGGGATTTGGGAATGATTAGAGTATTAAAAGATTTATTAAGGATTATGACGAGGAATTATGGACATTCGTGGAATTTACACAATTAAGTACTTAAGGAATTATAGGGGAAATCTCTACGCAACAAAATATTATTACGAGAGATTAATTAAGATACGATACGAATTAAAGATTAAATGACAAGCATTAGTGGAAGAATAATGATACAAGGAGTAGTATTGCATGCAAGTCCCATGCAACCAAGTGGTTAGAAATAAGCAAACTAGTGGAAGAGGAATAGTAACTAGTTACATTGCTTTTCAAAAAGGGGAGACAAGTAGTACATGTGACCATACCTATACTAGTACCTTGCCTATACATACACACTATGTATCACCCAACACCACTTTATAAATTATTCACCAAACAACACAAAAACCAAAAACCAAAAGCTCTGCCCCCTTGGAAGAAGAAAGCTCTCGGCCTAGCATAAAAAGGAAGGAGAAAAATTCTTCCTCCCCCATTTCCCATCACTCATAAATCAAGATATAATTACTAGGCCCTCTACATCATCTAAGGAAGGTATGTTAAGAGTTTCAAGCCATTTCATCCATCCAAATTCAAGTTATAAATTGTTAAAGATTTGGTGAATAGTAACCATGTTTGATTTTCTTTTAGATCTTGGATTGTAAGGGTTGTAGGAGACCATTCAAGGTGTTATTGAGTTGTGTAAAGCTTATCCAAGGCTCCTAGGTTCTCAAGAAGGTATAAAAATCAAAAACCCTTTTGGTTATGTAGTGTTTATAATGTTTGGTAGTAGATCCATGTATATATGAGTTAATCTTGGTTGTATAAGTAATGGATGACATGGATCTTGAGTTTTGATGTTGAGATTGTGACTTTCACTACACCACAAATGGTCTTTACCAACACTCGAAAGTGATGTTGCCACGAGAAATGTTGCCTTAGATGTCTAAAAATCAATTAAAACGATGTATGCCAACATCGTAATTAGATGTTGCCATTCATGTTGCCTTAGATACATTTTTTTCCTCAATGCCAACACTTATATGGGTGTTGCCTTGGACACCCAAAAAAGTGTTAAGTAAAAAAGCCCGCTTGCTAAAAAATTGAAAGCCCGCCTTGCTGAAAAATTGAAAGCCCGCTCAAAGTAAAATACATTGTCTGAAAATTAAAAACCAAAAAAGTCTCTGTGTGTCTCTCTCGCTCAAAACTATCTCTCTCTCAAAACACACACACACACACACTCTCTCTCTCTCTCTCTCTCTCTCCCTCTCAAACACACTCTCTCCCTCGAAACTTTCCCGTTAAAGCTCTGTTCTTTTACTCCGATTCGGGTTCGAAGCTCATCTCCGATTTGAAATTCGTGGTATTTTTGTTTCTCCATCTAATTAGTTCATCTAATTACCCTAGTTTAATTAATTTGTTCGTAGTTTATAGCTTACAAACCCTAATTTTTAGAGGTCTTTTATTTGTTAATTTTGGGGGTTTACAAACCCTAGTTTTTGGGGGTTTTTTCTAATTGGAACTTTTTTGGGGGGTTTGTTGATTCAAAGTTCAACTCTGTTTCTCCGTCGATATTAAAATACTTCTTGTAGCATATTGATGCAATTTATATTTTTGTGGACATGGTATACAAAAAAGGCTGTGAAAACTTGAGATATCATGTTTGCCTAATTTTATGTTAGTTACCCCTATTTGTACACACATATATTTTTTTTTCTGAACAACTATACTCAATACTAATGAATTTTAATCAGTTAAATTGTTTCCTAGGTTTGCACCATGATGTGTTAAATCTTAATTGCCTCACTAATCAAGGGTTTATTTGGTGGGGAAGGTGCTAAAGTTGCCTATGTTGACATATGTACTTGATAACATTTCTGATCCTAATTCCACTTCTTGTAGGTCTTGTTGATTATGACATGCTTGAGAAAACAGCTAACCTCTTTAGGCCAAAGCTCATTATTGCTGGTGCCAGTGCTTATCCTCGAGATTTTGACTATCCTCGTATGAGAAAGGTACAATATATTGGCTGTTTGTCCGGAAAATGTTAGATGGTTTCTTTAATTTTGCAAGCATAAACAATATTATGTATAATATTCTTGATATTTGATACTTTTATCAACAATGTCTCCCCAATTTTAAGTTCTATTATTCTTTGTCTAGTTGAGGTATGCCACTTACTTCTACTCATGCTTTTTCTCTCATTAGCATGGAAGATATTGATTCTGCCTGTCAAGATGCCGTAAATGGTTTACCATCCAGGAGGCCTGTTATTGAGATTACGATTCCTTCTGTCTTAGACAAGACAATTTCTCCCCCTGGTACCTTTTTTCATAGTGTAATTTACATATTATACCATTTACACCATTTAAATTTATTTCTCTAGGTTGAAAAAATATCTCTTTCTTTTCTCTTCATGTAAGACTTGAAGCCCTGCTCATAGTTTCGTGTATGAGCTGCAAACTATTTCTTGGGGCCCTTTTTGACAATGATTTATAATATGACACTTTGCTGTTGATAAGGGGTTGGGTGAGCCTCACTCACGTGTCATTCAGATACTAAAAATATATCAATGTAATTTTTCTAAATCATGTGTATCACAAACCAGACAAACTATCTCCAGTATGTTACAAAGGGTTTGGTGTTACATTGTTGATAAAAGTATCTATTTGTTCTTATATTTGTTCTGATCAATCCTTATGACAAATCTAGGTACATTCTTTAGGGAACAAAATTTTTTAAATCGAACATATGAATATGTTAGCTGAACATTTTACTTAAGTATTAATACATTACTAGTTGAAAAATGCATTATATGACTGAGGAATCAGCGTATTTCTGATTGTTGTCTTCCTTTTCTCTGAGCAGTTGAATAGAAATAAAAATGCATTATATTACTAGTTAATATAGTTTTTTTAAAAAATTCTATAGTAATAATTAACAGGCCTATTAGTAAGAATTGGGCTTCTCTATATTTGGTGGCTTGAAAATTATTTCGTCTGTCGGCTTTCAGATTGTTGAGTCGGCTTGAAAACAATTGGAACACTTCCGTTGTTCTGTTCTGCAATTGGGTATGATGCTAGCAATTGGGTATGTTCTCACTACACCATATATGGTCTATCCCACCATATATGGCTTTCTGGTCTATAATACTTACACCAGTAATTTTTTTTCCCAGTTTTTGGTTTTGGATGAAGCAGACAGAGTTTTGGAACCAAGCTATGAAGATGAACTTAGAGTGATCTTTCAGTGTTTGCCAAAAAGTAGACAAACTTTATTAGAAAATTGATGATTGGGATTAATTAGTTTAGCTACAACCTACAAAGATGTTATATATTTAACAAAATTCTTCACTCACAGTTTTCAAGCTGCAAATAATTATAAAATATTTCTTACTATTTGATGATTGCTTGTTAGAGCAGAACTTTTAAGTTTAATCCTGGAAGAGCTTGATCTGGAAGTAGCAGCATTACATTCGTTTAAATCTCAGTCTCTGCAGCTTTCGGCACTACATTGATTTAAATCTGGACAGGTTCCTGTTTTGCTTACAGCTGATGTCGCCAGCCGTGGGTTAGATATTCCTACTATGGATCTGGTAATCAATTATGATATTCCAAGGTAACATACTTTTGCTTGGAGTTTGTTATCTACACCAGTGCATGCAAGTTAAAGTATTGTCTGATAATAATGAGTTCTGCAGATATCCAAAGGATTATTTTCATCATGTTGGACGTACTGCTAGAGCAGGGAGAGGAGGTTTGGCGGTGAGCTTCGTTACACAGGTAAGATTTTATAGTGAATTTGATTTTCCATGAAACTTATGAGTCTATTTAGAGTTTAACTGGAAATCTGGATTTGGGAACATGGCTAATGGGTTAGTTGCTCAATTTTAAAAACTTGATCCTATTCACCTCTGGTTCTTCTTCCGGGTAACTTAATAGAATATGAAGCCACTTGCATATTGGAAGTATAGTGTAGGCTATGGTTTTAATCTATTAAGTTACGTTATATTACTGTCTAATGTGTCGCCTATATTTTTTAATATTTAGCTATGTTCTTGATAAAATGAGAAAGATTAACGAAACAAATGCCTTAGCAAGGACATCAGTGGCCTCAAAGTAAGTACTGCGTGACCCTGTCAAGTTCTCCTGAATATCTAGTCAGAGAACCGGGAAAAAGTCTTTTAGGAAGTACCGAATTATCTTGGACAAAGCTGGTGATGGACATGTACCCACCTGGTGCTTCTTGTAGGTAGGAAATTTCTTGTAAAAATACTTTTAGCACAGTGTTTGTGGAAATAAAGTTAATTCATATAATGCCCTTTCAAAGCTGATTTTTAGACTCGTTCATAGATTTGTCAAGTCAGTTTTTTTTTATCATCATTTGTTTGGAATAGAATTTGTACTAGTTTAATGACACTTATGCAGATATGGTAATGACATATTAAAACTTTGTGGAAAATCGAAATTGGTACTGTAGTAGTGAAAATATTGAGCACAGTAATTTTTGTCAATAAACTTACTGAACAGATTGAACTCCATTTACTATTTTACCTTCTCCGATGAAGTTGTAGTATAAGGGAAATTGCATGTGCTACGTCATAAAATATGTATATGTACTACCCTGCAACTCAAGTGTTAGGTTAGGGGACTTACACAATCCGAGATTCACAATCACCAAAACAGAACACACGCCTAACCAATCGATTAGTTGACAAGATCTACCAAAGCGCAAAACAAGAACACACAAATACTTGACGTGGAAACACCCACGTCCCAAACTTGTATTATTAATCTTAACAATATCAATAATACATCAAAACAATAACACCTTAACGGTGTCCCAACCCGATACTTGAGCCAACAATGCTCAAGTACCTCCCAAACAATACTTAAGACTACATCTCTTATTCTTTCACCTCCCCAAACAAATACAATATGACTATGTATATATAGCCATCACAAACTTAGCCACCAAGATATCCTAATCATACTTGGTTTCCAATTACAATCCTTATCATACTTGGTATCTAAATATACCATCTATAATAATTATCTAAACATATAATTATTACCCAATCCATATATGTTTTGGATCACCAAAACCCATACTATTATTGGGTTGAAACCCAACAATCCTCCCCTTCAACCCAATATCCATATTGGATTGAACAGTACCCATCAAGCCATTGACATCCATTCGCCAATGCCTCCCCTCGAACAAGAATCTCCTCATCTTGCTCCTCCAATCTTGAGTGTCGCTAAAACCCGTATAGTGACCCTCCAAACCATCCAAACCATCGTTCTTCACCATAACGATGTATCCATCTACAAAATCACGTGCATCAACCACCACGAGTGCTCTTTCACATGTTGAGTCACCCGATCCTTGCTTTCACAATCCTTCGGTCTCCTGAAGAAAATCACTAGTATCATCCAAATAGTTCACCTGGTTGATCAAGCCATTGAAATAGTTGCGATGACCTCTTCCATCTTCTTCCATCTCGAGTCCGCACAGGATTGATCCACGGTGCAAGGCCAACCGAATAATCCATACCGCACGCAACTTTGTCTCTTCCCGCTTTAGCAGCAATCTCCTTGTCAGCAAATCCTTCATTGTACTCTGCCAGATCAATTGAACCTCGAACTTTCCCTCAACCTCATCCATCACGAACCCGAACCTTGGCTCTGATACCACTTGTTAGGTTAGGGGACTTACACAATCCGAGATTCACAATCACCAAAACAGAACACACGCCTAACCAATCGATTAGTTGACAAGATCTACCAAAGCGCAAAACAAGAACACACAAATACTTGACGTGGAAACACCCACGTCCCAAACTTGTATTATTAATCTTAACAATATCAATAATACATCAAAACAATAACACCTTAACGGTGTCCCAACCCGATACTTGAGCCAACAATGCTCAAGCACCTCCCAAACAATACTTAAGACTACATCTCTTATTCTTTCACCTCCCCAAACAAATACAATATGACTATGTATATATAGCCATCACAAACTTAGCCACCAAGATATCCTAATCATACTTGGTTTCCAATTACAATCCTTATCATACTTGGTATCTAAATATACCATCTATAATAATTATCTAAACATATAATTATTACCCAATCCATATATGTTTTGGATCACCAAAACCCATACTATTATTGGGTTGAAACCCAACATCAAGTTGCTGGGCTCTAGTTGCAAACAGGTTGCCTGAAATCATTTTTTCAGGTGAGACCCCATGCACACATCTTCCTTAATTAACTCTAGCCAATTAGTTTCAGTTTCTAGGTGCTATTGCCTCTTACTCTCTTTTACATTAACCAAAAACAAAGATACTGAAAATTGCATTTGCTTCACTTGGGAATCTTCAAAACACCGGGAAGTTCACAAATGTGGTTAACTGGAGTCAGAATAAAACATGCAAGTCATGACCAGTCCAAAACGCTCCTTTAGTGATCAGATTGTAAAGTTCAAGTTCCAGTTGACTTTAGAGAGTTGTTGCATCTCTTATCCTGGCAAAGGGGGTTTTCAGTTGCATGAATGTACTTTTGAACCTTATTGTTACAAGTCTTTTATACAACAAAGATTTGTTATTTGAGCAGTTTTAGTTTGGGCTCTTGGTGTCTTTCATCTGATGGTATAAAGTTTTCCATGTTAACTATCCAATTTCCATTTTTCATGTCATACACATCCACTAATATGATTGCTAGAAGTGTCTGTCCGGGCACAATGCGATTTCCATTTTACATTTTCTAACACTATTTTGTAGTGCATAGCTTACATGTTCTCATGTACATGTCCTGCCACTGACTGCTTCTTTTACTTTTGTAGAGCTTGGACTTGCTCCTACTTTAATGTTTTGCAGGTATTATTCTTGAATATTTATAACTTGTAATTGCATGTACGCCTGTGTAAATTTATGCGACAGCTATGAGTCTGAAAGAAAAGGCCTTAAAGAGATATAGTACTAGCAGCACATTCGAACCAAAATCATACTTGCTGGTTTCGAATCATATGTTAAGATTCATAGTTGTGCTGTGTGAAATCTTTATTTAGTTACTTAGTTTCGAATTAGATCTGTTCCACTTTTGCAGCTGCTGGTACCATTGGAGCAATGGCAACTGCTGTGTGGAATCATATACTCATCTAACTGGACTGGAGGATCAAGTGAAATCATATGAGGATGAAGTGAAGACATATGCGGACCAAGTATCTTCATACAAGGATCATGTTCAAAATTTAGAAAATGTAGTAAATGTATTGAATGACACACTGTTATCCTTTAAAAGGCTAGGCTTGAGGACACTGAAATAGTGTAGATTTAATTGTATAATGATTTGACTTTTGTAATTAGTATTTTTTTGTAACGAAATTAGTGATATATTTTACTTTATAATGTGATTTATTAAATTATATTTTATTTTACCTTGACTTGCGTTAATTTTTTATTGTATTTTTTGAAAATTTTAAGAATATCACAAATAAAACAAAATCCAAAAAAAATAATTAAAATATAAATTTTCAGAAAATTTATATCAACTGGTGTTGCCGTAGAGGGACAAAGACGTTGGAATAGGCTATATGGCAACATCGCAAGGGTGTTGGTGTTGAGTTGACAGTGTTGTCATAAATTTTATGCTAACACCCAAAACATTGTTGGTATATTGCACGAAATGTTGGCATAAGTGCCTAAGGCAACATCATGTTGATGTTGCCATAGTTTTGACAAAATATGTTGGCTTAACCTCTAAGCCCACATGCAAATTCCCAACACCTGCAAAATTGACAAAAGTGTTGCCTTAAATCCTATGGTTACATTTTTCAGCATTTTTAACACTTTTTTTTTGTGTTGCCATAGACCATTTGTGGTGTAGTGTTTTATGATTATGGATAGTATATATATCTCCATGAGTGTTATGAACCATGAACTAAGTGAATTAAGTGTTGGTTGTGTTGTGGAATTGTGAAAAATGGTTGATCTAAGTAGTATATGCTTGCTGAGTTTTTCCAGGAGGATTGACCTGTCTTGTAACACGGTTTTGAACCCCCAAATGTTGTCCCCTGATGTCCTACCATATATTGTTGGAAAGATAATTGAATGTAGTTTCTGGAAATGTAAGGTTCATGGCTAGGTGATGTATAGATTTTTAGTTATGGCCGGAGAAGTGAATTGTGTTTCTGGATTCCGGACTGCACTAAGTGACCCCCTTGTGAACCTTGTTTAAACCCCTAAAAATATATGTGGAATCATGGAAAAATTTGAGAAGTTAGGGAATGCAGTGGTGAAGACCACCCAAAAAGAATTTGATTAAAATATGAATTTTTAGATTTTATAAAAATGCTAGAGTAAATTTCGCGCAAGGGAAAAAGTCGATTAGTGGAGCATAATTCTAGGTTAATGGCTATTATTCGAAGGTGGTAACTAAATTAAGTCGAGTGACGAGCGTAATCGAGCGACGACATGAACCTATAGTGGGGCTATAGTGTCATAAGACGATGTCGTTAAGTTAATTTCGTACCCCCTAAAACCCCGTAATTAAAGAGACATTGTTAAGGTACTAACGAGCGGTTATTGCTTATGTATAGATCGTTCCACTCCGCACGCTCGATCACCCCAACCAAACCAAGGCAAGTTTACTTTTCAAAACTTATACATATACAAGGACTTTCACTGTTGTGTCTGTAGTTTTCAACCATATCAAATGCTATGTTTATCGAAGTATTGATGCAATTGAGAATGTATAAGTACATATATGTTTGTACCCCTTGAACTTAGATTGAAATGTTTTCTTCGGACAACGACTCTAGCAATAGAGGTCGTAGCGGTCCGTATATACTATTGATCGGGGAGCGGTATATTATTATATCGTAACTAGATTGCGAAAACCCGAAGGGTCATTCGGGGAGTATCGTATACTCAAGTATTATTTTCGTATCTTCGTAAATACTCGAAACCCTATCTTGGATTAAAAGTTTATTTTATCGAATAATTATTTTATTAATTATTAATATTAAATCTTAAAATATCATTTATTAATTATTGTTCATTATTTTAAATACAAAGTCAATCCAAGATACATTTAATACTTTCAAACTCGAACTCTTTCGAACTCAAAACATTTTCGAAAACCCCCGGTCAGGTTCCGCTTCTTGTATGATTTCAAGAATCATCGGTCGACTGATGTCGGACCTCAATTACTCTGTTTTCAATCAAAAATCAAGTTTTCAAAAGAAAAAGAAAAAAGGACTCTGGCAGGTGTGGGAACCGTTGACGAACGATTCCCGGGATGTGTAAGCGGCCGTGAGCCAGGCGGTCCATCAATTATTATTCCGGCCCAGGTGTTGCCGAAGGATGATTACGGATGTAGTTTTCATCGAGGGTGATTACGGATATAGTTTTCACCCGGGATAGTTACGGATGTAGTTTCTATCCTTCTACCGGTAGAGAAGACCCGCGGATTATTGGACTTGGATGTGGCGACTGATCATCGTCAATCCCTGTCAGGTTTTTATGTTTTCTTCCAGTCCCATCCTTCACTTTGGAAAAATATTCAAACACTGCTTCTTGGGCCTAAGTGCCAAGTTGCTGATAGTGTGGTTTTTGATGAGAAAATATTGACATCGTGCAGTATCTAGAACTGCAAGATTTTCTATAAAGATTGGCACGTGTTAGTGCACTCTTGCAATTGTTTCAAAGAATGAAATGTTTTTGTATGAGAAACCTTCTAAGCTAATGGAAGGAAAGAGGTTTGCAATGATGTATTCCTTGTACAGTATGTTAATCGTAGAGTGTTTTGCCGAAAATGATATACTCATATGTATATATTTTCAAACTTGAGATATATTGAAATGGGAACCTTATAAAGGGTTCATATGTTATTCTTAAAGCTCCTTAGTGAGTATAGATGTTTTATTCAAACTCGAACATATACATTGTCCAATTATGTTTTGAAATCTGAGATATATACCCATATAGTTGGGAATGTTTTCGAAATAAACCACATTATTATTTTGCAAAGTGGTGAACTTGCTGAGCATTATGTAGCTCATTCTTGCTTTATAAAAACTTTTCAGAAAGGGAATAATCTGGCCGATTAACTCCGCACCAGCAGAAGAGGAGTAGAAGATTTACCACGGAGATGATTTAGTTCCTGACAAATACTACAGAGTAGTCTGATAGGTTTTCAACTGTAATAGTAAGACTTGTCTCAAGTATAGTTGTATAAGTGGAATTGCGTAAGACTCTGATTTGTACAAATGAATTGTAATATTTAGTGGCACTTTTGATTATCGTTTCTGAGGCTCTAACTTGTTTGTGCTTAAGATTGAGGTCTGGAATGATGTATTGTGGAGTTGTGCAGTTAATACAGGTATGATATGGTTGGATGGTGATGTGACGACCTGAATCTTTGACCTCAGATTTGGGGGCGTTACAACCAGTGACGGGAGGAGACATTCCTTTTGTTGATTTGGAAAGAACCCCAAGGAGAGAGAGAAGGACCGAAGTCCCTAGAGGTGGAAACATGAGGGTCGAAACCCCCAGAGGCAACCCTGAAGACTTGATGCAACTTGGAGATCCTGATGATCCAACCCCTCCATTCACTGAGGAAGTGATGAATGCGCATATATCACGGAAGTTCAAGATGCCTACCATAAAGGCTTACGATGGAACGGGAGATCCCGCTAATCATGTAAGGACGTTCTCTAACGCACTGTTGTTACAACCCGCCAGTGATGCCTTGAAGTGTAGGGCATTTCCCCAAACATTAGCGGGCATGGCACAACGTTGGTACAGCCGCCTACCACCAAACTCCATTGCCTCTTTCAAAGAGCTAAGCAATGCTTTTGTCAGCCAGTTCATAGGAGGAAGAATTCATGAGAAAAATTCCGCATCTCTCATGACTGTGATACAAGGAAAGAACGAAAATCTCAGAGACTATCTCAATCGATTCACAAAGGAAACGCTCAACATTACAAACCTGGAAAACAAGGTAGCCATGGTGGCGTTGCAGAATGGAACTTCGAATGTTTATTTCAAATGTCATTAGCTAAGCATCCCCCTGAAAATATGGTTGAGCTCCAACAAAGGGCGAGCAAGTACATCAAGGCGGAAGAGAGTCTGAAGAAAGAGTCAGGAACAGGGAACACCGGAAACGGTGACAACTCTAAAAAGCGGAAGTCGGAACAGGAATATGATGCTAGAGATAAGTACCCGCGCACGGGCAGGGATTCTGATTCATCCCCTAAGAAGGGGAGTCCCGGGCAAAGGTTTACGGATTACGCAAGGCTGAACACTCCAAGAAGTCAAATCCTGATGGAGATAGAAAAAGACAAGGATGTGAGATGGCCGAAGCCACTAAGGACTGATCCTGAGAAAAGAAACAAGAATCAGTACTGTCGGTTCCATAAGGATGTGGGACACGATACCGACAATTGTAGACAATTGAAAGATGAGATTGAGTTTTTGATCCGCAAGGGAAAATTGAATAAATTCTGCAAAGATGGGGATCGGGGAAATCCAAGGCGAGATTATGATAGGAAGGATGAGGATCGTAACCGCAATCAGCAGCCCCGGGGGCCAGTGATCAACATGATCTTCGGTGGCCCAACAGCGGCTGGGACAAGTAGAAATTCCAGAAAGGCGTATGCACGAGAAGTGATGCACATTGTAGGGGAAGCGTCAAAACGTGCAAAGACGGAAGTCTCGATTGGATTCGATGATTCGGACCTTGAAGGGGTGAAGTTTCCCCATGATGACCCCCTGGTTATCTCACCTGTGATAGGCAACTCCCAAGTGAAGAGAGTCTTGATTGACAATGGAGCATCGGTGGACATTCTGTTTCATGATGCCTTCTTAAAAATGGGATACACTGAGTCTCAGCTGACACCGTCAAACATGCCCATATATGGGTTCAACGGAGTGGAATCGAAAGTCGAGGGAACAATTCAGCTACCCATGACTATAGGGCAGGAGCCACGGGAGGCAACTCAGATGTTAAATTTCTTGGTTATCAAAGCTACATCCACATACAATGCTATCCTAGGTAGGACGGGACTACATGCTTTCAAGGCGGTTGCCTCTACCTATCATTTAAAGGTTAAGTTCCCAACCAGAAATGGAGTAGGAGAAGAGAAAGGGGATCAAAAGATGGCAAGGAGTTGTTACGTGGCCGCACTAAGGCCCGATGGAACCGGGGGGCAGGTCCTCCCAATCGAGGATATGGATGTTCGGGAGAATGAAGAGCGGAGAGGAAAACCAGCAGAGGACTTACTTCCTGTACCTTTGGAGTTGGGAGATTCTGAGAAGGTTACTTACATCGGGGCATCTTTGAAAGACCCCTTGAAGAGCAAATTAATCTCCTTTTTACAAGACAATAGTGACGTCTTCGCGTGGACAGCGGCTGACATGCCAGGGATAGATCCCCAATTGATAACACACAGCCTGAATGTTGATCCAAACCGGTAGACAGTGAAACAAAAGAAGAGGAATTTCGCACCTGAGAGGCAAGAAGCCATAAAACAAGAGGTTGATAAACTCCTAGAAGCGGCTTTCATTGAGGAAATTCAGTTCCCAGAATGGTTGGCCAATCCTGTAATGGTCAAGAAGGCCAATGGAAAGTGGAGGATGTGCATAGACTTTACTGATCTGAATGATGCATGCCCAAAGGACTGCTTCCCTTTGCCAAGGATCGATATGTTGATAGATGCCACAGCTGGGCACGACATGCTGAGTTTCATGGATGGCTTCAGTGGCTACAACCAAATTAAGATGCATAAGGACGACATCCCTAAAGTATCATTCATCACCGACTTTGGTGTGTATTGTTACCTGGTCATGACCTTTGGACTTAAGAATGCAGGAGCTACCTATCAGAGGTTGGTAAACAAGATTTTTTCCCATCTCATTGGAAAGACTATGGAAGTTTATGTGGATGATATGTTGGTGAAAAGCCTACACAAGGAAGATCATATTGAGCACCTACGTGAGGCATTTGAAGTGCTGAGGCACCATAAGATGATGTTGAACCCAACCAAGTGTGCTTTCGGTGTTGGGTCAGGAAAGTTCTTGGGTCTCATGGTCTCAAAACGGGGAATCGAGGCTAACCCCGACAAAATCAAGGCTATCTTGGACATGGAACCACCACGTTCTATAAGGGACGTACAGAAATTAACCGGGAGGATTGCTGCATTGGGGAGATTCGTCTCCAAATCCGGGGACAAGTGTTTGACATTCTTTAAAACCCTGAAGAAGGTAAGAAACTTTGAATGGACAGAGGAAAGCCAAGTGGCCTTTGAGCAAGTGAAAAAGTATATGGCTGAGGCCCCATTGCTAGCTAAGCCAAGTATGGGAGAAATCCTCTATCTCTACTTGGCAATTTCAGATCAAGCAGTGAGTGCTGTGCTTGTGAAGGAAGAAGACAAGGTTCAGAAACCCATATACTATGTGAGTAAGGTTTTACACGGAGCAGAGTTGAATTACTCCACCATTGAGAAGTTTGCCTTAGCGTTGGTGACCGCTTCTAGGAAGTTACGGCCTTATTTTCAGGCGCATAAGATAGAGGTCCTTACAGAACAACCATTAAGGAATATTTTGCACAGCCCTAAAGCTAGTGGTAGGCTCATCAAGTGGGCAATTGAGTTGGGAGAATTTGATGTTAAGTACAAGCCAAGGACGGCCATCAAAGCCCAGGCATTGGCTGACTTCGTGGTTGAATGTACCATCGACAACCAAGAAGTCAGGGGGCAAGAGATAGTACCTCAAGAAGGCAATGAACCCGTGCTCGAGGAGAAGGAATACTGGATGCTCTATTTTGATGGGGCATCAAAAACAAAAACAAGTGGTGCAGGTCTTGTTTTGCAAAGTCCCGACGGATTCGCGATTGAATACGCCCTGAAGTTGGACTTCCCAACAACCAACAATGAGGCAGAGTATGAAGCTTTGATAGCCGGGCTTGGTCTGGCAGGGGCATTAAGGGTTAAGAATCTTAAAGTTTGTGGGGATTCAAGGCTAGTTGTGGCCCAAGTCAATGGAGAGTTTGAGGCAAGGGATGAAACCATGGCCAAGTACTTAAGGCTTGTGAAGGCAGTAATGACTCAATTTGATGAGTGTTACATAGAACACATTCCGAGGGAGGAGAACATCAAGGCCGATGCCTTATCAAAGTTCGCCTCCTCCAAGATAGAGAATTACTCTGGAAGTGTCTACTTCCAAGTTCTGAGATCCCCAACCATCAATTCAAAGTTGGTCGCGCCCATTGGTGTCGGGGAATGTTGGATAGATCCCATAAAAGCACACCTCAAAACCGGTTGGCTCCCGACTAATGCCATGGAGGCACAAAAATTGTCTGTGAGGGCTTTAAGGTATGCACTAATTGAAGGGATACTCTACAAGAAGTCTTTTGTGATTCCATATCTAAAGTGCTTAAGACCCGAGGAGGCCAAATCAGCTATTGAGGAGGTCCATGAGGGGATTTGTGGACAACACTTGGGGGGCAGGGCCCTAGCTCACAAGATAGTCAGGCTTGGATTCTATTGGCCTGAGATGATGGCTGATGCCAAAGAGTACGTGAAAAGGTGTGATCGGTGCCAAAAGCATGCACCAGTGGTTAGACAACCACCAGAGATGTTGACATCCGTGAGCTCCGCCATCCCGTTTGCTATGTGGGGGATGGACATTCTTGGGCCCTTTCATATGGCCACTACTCAAAGGAAGTTTCTAGTTGTAGCTATCGACTACTTCACAAAGTGGATTGAGGCCAAACCTTTGGCTAAAATCACAACCAAGCAAATCATGCAGTTCTTCTGGGAGAATGTCATGTGTAGGTACGGGATACCACGGATCCTAGTTACGGACAATGGGTTACAATTCAACAACAAAGAATTTAGAGATTACTGTGATGAAAATGGAATTGAGCTTCGATGCACCTCAGTCGCCCATCCTCAAGCCAATGGGCAAGCTGAGGTTGCTAATCGAATCATCCTTGATGGACTTAAGAAAAGGGTGGAACGTTCTAGGAACACTTGGGTGGATGAGCTGTTGCCCATACTCTGGGCATATCGCACCACCTGCAAAGTGACGACTGGCGAAACCCCATTCATGTTAGCTTACGGAGCTGAGGCTGTAGTACCCGTAGAAATCATGCATACATCTCCACGGGTGGAAGCCTTCCAACCTGACACCAATGAAGAAGGAATGAAGCTGGCCCTCGACCTGATAGATGAGGTAAGGGATGAAGCTCATGCTAGGAATGTTGAACATCATAAAAAAGCCTCCTTCTACTATAACCTAAGGGTGAAAGAAAGGTTCTTCCGTCAGGGGGACCTAGTACTTAGAAAGATTGAAGCATCCGGAGTTGGACAGAAGGGGAAGCTGGCTCCAAATTGGGAAGGCCCATATCAGGTCAAAGGCACATTCGGACGAGGATCGTACAAGTTGGAGACTTTGGAAGGGAATGAGGTGCCCCGCACCTGGCATGCATCGAACCTCAAAGTCTACCATGTTTGATTATCCTAAGTAGGATATAGCTTATATCTAGTAGGAAAAGTAGAAATAAGGTCGACGAAACCATATCAGAGTTTACAAACTCCAACTAGGAAGTAGAGTATCTATGTAAGGGATGATCCCTATTTATTGACATTTTTTGTCAAACTTATTAATGAAGTTTGTTTCTTGCTTTCAATTGAGTTATTCTTTTTGTTTTGTTATTATAAACACGTAAAGCAAATGTTGTACCAAAGCACGAGTGTGTGTGAGCCATAAGGCCAAGTACTAAGAAAACTCTAGAAATCATAAAAAAAACAAACTATAAATTAAAGCCTCTAAGGCTTAGTTCAATATAGAGATAAGCCACGGAAGGCATGAGCTAAAAGATAAGATAAAGCCTCGAAGGGTTAGTGCGATACATAAATAAGCCGCAAAGGGCATAAGCTAAAGTTAAGATAACGTCCTTGAAGGGGAAGGTTCGATACAAACATAGATAGATATAAGCCACGGGGGGCATGGTTAAGATAAGCTAAAGCCGGCTTATTCCTCGGCCTCCTGATCATCTGGCTGAGCCCTATGTCCTTGCACCTCGTCAGTCTCTTCAACAATGGCTACAGAACTCTCGTGATGAACTCCGGAAGTTGAAGCACTTACAACTGAATAGGGACTTTTGAAGTCCACAGTAGGGTCAAATAGTCCCGGATGCTGGGCAATGACCGAGTTAAGAGCCTGGTTCCAACCCTTGGTAAAAACTCCAGGATAGACTCGATCATCATGATCATCAATGAAAGACAAAAAGTCCTTGGAACTCATGTAATCATCAATAGCTGTGGCTCGAGCCATGACAAGCTTTTGATTTTCAGCTCTAAGGTCAGAAAGCCATTTCTCCGCGGCAAGCGTACGCGCCTCCAATGCTTTTACCTCCATAGTAAGGCGATCACTCTTCTTTTCAGCTGCCAGCTTAGAGTCCCGAAGCTCCCTGGATTGAAGAATGGCTGACTGAAAGTAAGCATTAACCTGAAAAGAAAACAAGTTAGAATATCAGCAAAGCGCAATATCAGAAATAAAATGATGAGTTTGAAGTAAAAACCAACCAAATATGCCGCATGGGCACCCTGCATCTCGGTCTCATCAATCATGTTCTCTCGTTGGACGATGTTCACCTTATCAGCGGACGAGATTCCGTGCCTCGACCACTCAGTGGCCAAAAGGGTAGAACCCGCTATCGAGTCACGATCACAAATGCCCCATTCGGGCTTGAATGCAGCAAAGGGCGAATCCTCCGAGCCCCGCCTCCTTTTCTCGGCATTAAGGCTATGAGTCATGAATTCCGGCACCCGGGGACTCGGAGGATTAGCCTCTTTGTTCTTCCTCTGAATTGATCTCCGGGTGACCTCATCTGGACCCCCAATTCCAAGCTCCGCATCGATGATCTCCGAAGCTGAAATCACAAGATAACACAAGCATATGTCTAAGGATAAATATATTTCATATGAAAATGAAAGCGTGAAATGAAGATTACCCTCTTCACTAACTGAACTAAGTCCAACGGCCCTGAGATTAAATTCTTTTATTATAGCTCTGAAATGAGTCTCTCCTTTATCTTTACAGAGCTCCACCCTTTGCAATAGTTCGGTCGGGAAAAGCTTTTTATCGAATCCACCCGGATCATTTACTTTGCAAAACTGAGGCCTGAAATATCTGCCCCAATCTCCACCTCTCCAACGAACAATTACGAACCTTCTCTTCCAGTTAAGAATAGTCTCGGGACAAGAGTAGAAGTCGAAGATGTGGGAAGAACCGGGACGGTGTTGGATGTTGACCCAACCCGGCCGAGTTTTCGCACTATTTCGAAATAGAAATATACTCCTAAACAAAGGGATGCTAAGGGGGTACTCCTTTTGGAGGCATAATACCATAAAGCAATGAATTGCCTTCCATGAGTTGGGGGTTAATTGACAGGGGTTAATCCTAACTTCGGCTAACAAACGAATATAAAGTCATGTAAAGGAAATCTAAGACCCGATTCAATAGCATCTACGTAAACAAATAAGTCTTCGGGACTCCAATTACATGTTCTATCGCCTGGCTCAGGAAGGATAACTTCGAAAGGAGGTTTTATGGCGTATTTATTAGCTAATTTACTAGCCTCAAATTCAGTAACAAAAGAAGGATAGAGATATGAGTCTAACTCCGAGTTATTTGGGAAGGCATCTCCTAGTTCCTCTAGCAATTCAGGGATAAAATAAACCCTACGTTCTAAAACAAGTGAAGGAGGGGATTTACCTCTTCCAAGAGATCTAGCAGCAAGTCTCGAAGCAATGTCATTGGATGAACTTCCAGCCATTTTGAATCTCTAAGATCAAATGTTGAGAAAATGGATGAACTAGATGAAGAACACTTCAAAAAAGCCTCCTTTGATCTTCAAATCTTTGAAAATCCAAGTGTTTAAAGAACAAACACTTGAATCCTTGAATCAAGCTCCAAAATATGCCCTCCAAAGCAATAAACACTCAAGAACTTGAATGATTCTCCTAGAAATACTAAGAGTTTGAGAGAGAATTTGAAATTTAGAAATGAGAAGTGTGAATATGAAGTTCACTTCTACTCTTTATATAGCAAGCCTAGCAGGTCACCTTAACCTTCTGTAGAAGGTTACAGGTCATAAAAAGGGGGGGAAATTTGAAATTCAAAATTTGAAAAAAGGCTCCATTAACCTTGGTGGTCAAAAGGGGGGGAAAATTACAAAATTTAAAATTTTGAAAATTAGCTGCACAATCTTGAAAGATATAAATAAGAGATATTTTTTTATTCGAATTTTTTTTCGAAAAAGAAGGAAAAATTGAAAAATCCAAGTAAGGCAAGAGCCCCATTCAGAAAATCTCACTCGAAAAATAAAGGTTCGAAACAATAATTTTCGATTACTACTTATCGAATAAAGACAAAAAATGGGCTGGTCCCACCTATCAATTTTCATTCGGAAATTGGGTTTAATTTTTTTTCCATTCATAAAATCGAATGACATATTTCGATTGAAATGCTGAAAGGGACTGGGCCCCACTAGAAGTTCATTCGAAATTTTCATTCGAAAATTTTAAAAAAAAAAAAAGAAAAAGCAATTCTCGAATGAGAATTTTCGAATGAAGATCAAAAAGGGCTGGGCCCCATTATGTAAGTTTTCATTCGAAAACTAAAAAAAAAAAGTTCGAATGAATATTTTCGACCAGGAAGAAAAAAAAAAGGGCAGAGCCCCACCTGAAATTTTCAATCGAAAATTCAAAAAGAAGAAAAGAAAAAAGAAAAGTAAAAAGAAAAAAATATATAGTAATATTCGAATGTGAATATTACCAGGAGGTAGCTTCATTTGTTTTCGATTGAGAAACTGGTGGCCTGGAATTGGATGGCAAAAAAAAAATGCAAGTAGGCACCCAAGTTTTGTCCATTTATAAAATGATCCTTGACGTTAAAAAGGAAAGGAAAAAAAAATTACGAGTGAGATTTTTCGAATAAGTAGTAAAAAGAGCTGGGCCCTCAAGAAGTTTCAGTCGAAAATTGTTTCCGAGACGAACTTTTCGACTGAACCTGTGAAAACAACCCCAACTTCGACTGGGATCACGTGGCTACAGTGGATCCTGCAGGAAAATTCTTTTCCGAAGAAAATTCCGAAAAAATAGAAAATAATTCTTAGATTATTTTCTTAACCTTGGAAAAACATTTATGTTGGTTAGCACTTCTTAAACATTTATGGATTAATTCCAAAATATTTTTGAAAATACCTGTGGGTACAAGAAAATTCCTAAAATATTAGGAGTAATTTAGAAAAATGCCTCTGGGTACAAGAAAATTCCTAAAATATTAAGAATAATTTAGAAAAATACCTATGGGTACAAGAAAATTCCTAAAATATTAGGAATAATTTAGAAAAAATACATGTGAGTACACGGAAATTCTTCAAATAGTAGGAAAAGTACAGGAAAATATGAAGAAAATTATAAAAATATTTTCATGATAAATTGAGCAATAATTTATGCTAATAAAGCATAAAAGCTCTGTAAAAAGTGCTGAAATTGCTAAAAGCAAGCACGAGTTAGCCTCGAATAAGGCGGATCGTCGTAAATGTGTAGGTCGCTCCACACTTTACATTCAAGACGGTACCCATGAAACACTAGTGTAAACCAAAATCCCCATATAAGGGTAGGAAAAATAAGGAGTCTCAGATAAGGGATAAAAACGACCCCGAGTCTCGAAAAAGACGATTATAACTTCCACGAAAACCTGATCAGTTTTCCTAGAAGTTGGGGGGCAAATGATATGGGCTGAAAGTAAGCCCTAAAAACACATTTAATGTTGCATTAAATGAACCTAAGTTGGTCCAAGGTCAAAGCCCAATTACGAGGCCCAAAACCTTAATAATGATAATAAATTCGTAGCTGTAAAATCAGTCAAATAAAAGACCCCATATTTGAGTTAACAAGGAAACCAAATCATATCAGGAGTGGTCTTCAAGGCATATAATCCCAATACTTATCCATCTATACTTTGGAAGGATCTAGAATTGGGCCAAGGCTGTGACTTGCCCACCAAGTCTCCTAATTCAACTCTAACTCTAGGGTTTTCATCACCTATATAAGGACCTGCTCCTTCACATCTAGAACTACGTTTTTTGGCTTGATTCTTGATAACTGCAAGATACGTAGGCATCTTGTGAGGACCCGAGTTAAGTCACGAAACACTTGATCAGCCATTGAAGCTCGAAGCTCTCCCTAACCCTAGCATTCAATACGCAATAAATACACCCTACTTTTCGTTCCACAACAACTATCTATGTTTAAATTTTTAAATAAATAATATTTATATGTTTTATTTAAAGATGTATTTTTGTTAGGAGATTAATGTCCATGTAAAAGTTAGGTGTAATGGTTTTTATAGCATATTTTGATTTTAAATGAATTAAAAATAGTATTAATTTTAATTAAACAAAATGAAGAATAACTAAAACCTACTATGTAAGTGTTCCACTTTTTTTTATATACGTACTAACTTATAACTCACGAGAACAAATTTTTAATTTTTATTTATACTAGCATGATATCCCGTGCAAAGCACGGGCCATATAATAATTCATAAAATTTTCTCATATTAGTCTATTTTACGTATTTCGATCTATTTAAGATGTTATTGTTTCAAAATATTATTAGATTCTGAACCGCGAAAGTTATATTTTTAGTTATGTTTGGTCAGTGTAAAAAGAATGACCGACTGAAAGCCATAAGTAAGAGTTAATTAAATGTCAAGTATTACCACAATAATCTTGTTGTATTGAAATACATGAGAAAACAGCTGGCTTATTTATTTTGGGTGAATGAAGAATTAAATATTATATTATTTCTAATTTAATATTGTAAGAAATAATGTAATGTGACGAAAAAATAAAAGTAATAGAGTCATATAGTTCTGCTAATAAAATCTCAGCGCATATTTCCAATTTTGGATTTCAGCGCACATTTCCAATTTTGAATCCTTTTCTCCGACCAATTTCGGAGAACAAGGAGAATAACAAATTTATTCTAATAGTTGTGCACGTTCAAAATAAATATGTGATGTGTGCTTTTCTAAGATCATGGTATTTGACCATCTCAGATGTATCCTTTCAATAGCAAATTGACCATAACAAAATCTTTTCTTCAAATACATTGTACTATATATCTATTCTCAGAAGTGAACTTTCAAAACCCCAAGGTAATATCTCAAATTTCAAGACAATCCATATTTAGACATGTACAAATTCAACAAAATACACGAGTAACCAAAATAACACATAACGGGTTTTTAAAATGAGATGTGCTAATGTATGCACCGAATGAATTATGTTGTAAAAGTTCATATGTACAATAAAATTCAATCTATGAAAATAAGATAGACATAACTACGATAATGAAGTATCCCGAATATCATTTTAATTTGAAGTAATAGCAAAATCATAGCCGAAAAATAAAAAAATACACATACCACATCCGTGATCATAAGACATTGTATATATCAGCAATTTTCGAGTTTATTAGTCTCACACCGGGTTGAAACTCGCATTGGAGTTTAAAATTCAAGTGAAATTGGTATATTACTATCTTATATATGGTTGTAAAACTCATTTTGTATGAAGTTAATAACATTAGCATATTACGAAAATGCTGTAAAAATAAAGTGCGAGGGACAATAGATATCAAAACCATATTGACATTTTTTTACCAAATCCAAATCCCATATGTAAATTATTTCTTATTTTTAATATTTTAATCTATTTTGTTAATCAATCTATAAATTACCCTATGATAATAGGATTAACCGATATAGTGCAAATATACTTAAAATAAAATATTATACTGATATCGAGTATAAATATGTTTTACACCTTATTTATCATTTTTTGTATTCTGGCCATTAGACTAATATAGACATAATTGTTAAAAGAGAGAAATATTATAATAAATTTTTATATATCTATTTTCACTTCCGCCCATTTACCTACTTGAGATTAGAGCCGGCAATTTCGTACACGACACGAAAACGACACGAAAATTACGGGTTTGGGTTGACCTTTGCGGTACACGAACACGAAAGTACACGAACACGAAATTACACGGATGAATTTAGTGTCGATTTTGGGTTTACCCTTGGGTACACGACACGAAACGAAAATACATGAAATAAATAAATATTTTAATAAATATTTTAAATTATATAAATATATATTATAAATAAATATTACATATTTAACCTTTTTACAAAATAAATAGAAAGTACACGAAAAATACACGAAAAATACACGAAAGTACACGGTTTTTGGTTCGTTTTCGTGTAAACGAAAAGTACACAAAATATTTCATGTACTTTTCGTTTCGTTTTGTGTTTACACGAAATGTTTCGTTTCGTGTTCGTTTTAGAATTTGAGTACACGAATTTATTTCGTTTCGTTTCCGTTTTGGGCTCTTGGTACATGAAACACGAAAGTACAAGACACGAAGTACACGACACGAAACGAATTGCCAGCTCTACTTGAGATAACTTCTACTAATTTTCCGTCACCTACCGCCTCACTTCGATTTTTTTTACCATTTTTCGGCCACCTCAGTACCTTTCATACATAAAATAAAATATTATAATGATACCGAGTAAAAATATGTTATACACTTCGTTCATTAATGTAACAATTTAATAATAAACATAATCTGGCCATTTGACTAATATATAGATATAATTGTTAAAAACGAGAAATATTATAATAAAATTTTATATATCTATTTTCACTTCCGCCCGTTTACCTACTTGACATAGACGTCTACTTATTTTTCGTCACCTACCTCCTCACTTTGATTTTTTTTGACCAATTTTCAACCACTCAGTACCTTTCTTAATTCTGACTTCGACGACATCATATTTGTCAATTTATATTTTCCCTCCTCGACTACCATTTTTTATTATTATATGTGAAAATATTTTAATGATTTTATTCCTAATAAATCATAAAAATAAACGTGAGCATAAATTTATGAGTATATGAATGACATAAATTATTAAAATTAGTAAAAATTACTATCTTATATATGGTTGCAAAACTCATTTTGTATGAAGTTAATAATATTAGCATATTACGAAAATGCTGCAAAAATAAAGTGTGAGGGACAATAGATATCAAAACCATATTGACATTTTTTTACCAAATCCAAATCCCATATGTAAATTATTTCTTATTTTTAATATTTTAATCTATTTTGTTAATCAATCTATAAATTACCCGATGATAATAGGATTAATCGATATAGTGCAAATATACTTAAAATAAAATATTATACTGATATCGAGTATAAATATGTTTTACACCTTATTTATCATTTTTTGTATTCTGGCCATTCGACTAATATAGACATAATTGTTAAAAGAGAGAAATATTATAATAAATTTTTATATATCTATTTTCACTTCTGCCCGTTTACCTACTTGAGATAACTTCTACTAATTTTCCGTCACCTACCGCCTCACTTCGATTTTTTTTTTACCATTTTTCGGCCACCTCAGTACCTTTCATACATAAAATAAAATATTATAATGATACCGAGTAAAAATATGTTATACACTTCATTTATCAATGTAACAATTTAATAATAAACATAATCTGGTCATTTGACTAATATATAGATATAATTGTTAAAAAAGAGAAATATTATAATAAAATTTTATTAGATCTATTTTCACTTCCGCCCGTTAACCTACTTGACGTAGACGTCTACTTATTTTCCATCACCTACCTCCTCACTTTGCTTTTTTTGTTTTGACCAATTTTCAGCCACTAAGTACCTTTCTTAATTATGACTTCAACGACATCATATTTGTCAATTTATATTTTCCCTCCCCGACTACCATTTTTTACTATTATATGTGCAAATATTTTAATGATTTTATCCCTAATAAATCATAAAAATAAACGTGAGCGTAAATTTATGAGTATATGAATGGCATATTTTTAATTATCAAAATTCAAATTATTCAAATTAATAAAAATTATGTGGGCAATTTTATCTTGAATAAATTATAAAATAAATATTGCTAATAGGTGAGTTATTTGAGCATGTAGTGAATGAGTTTAAAAAGTTGCTCAAAAAAGTGATTTGGTTTAGTGGTTGAACATGTGAACACAAAGTTGCAAGTGTTGGAAGGTCATGGGTTCAATTCCTTCCAACTTCAAAATTTTTAACATTCATTTAAATCTTAGGACAAATTAGTAATTTACTAAATAGGCACAAAACCCATGTTGGCCTATAATAGTTACTAGCCTATAACTCGTGCAAAGCACGGGCTATCATATAGTATTATTATTTATTAATATATTAATTATTTGATTTAATATAAAATTTTATTTATTTTATAAATTTTATTATTAATTTTAATTTTACATATGTTTCATACTTAATTTTATGACATGAATAAATATCAATAATTTAACGTTATTTTTAAATTTATTGTTAAATATTTTTTAAGAATTCAATATATATTTTTAAAAATTATTTATTGTAACCTAAAATCGTAGAATAAAAATTCGTAGGAAGAAGTGTGTACGGGCAATGATTCTAATTAGGATATAATTGAAACCATTTATAATTCTATAAAACTTATGGTTTTTCATTTTTAATAAATTATATACTTCCTCCGTCCCGTTTATATTGGTCACAATTCCTTTTTTGCATGTTCCAAAAGTATTTGTCATGTTTCCTTCGTTAAGGGTTAAATATGATAAGGTTTTCTAAATATATAAAGAATTGAGAGCAAGTTTAACAATTTTTACATGATTGCTCAATACGTGTTTTTTGATTGATGATCAATATAAATGGGACAGAGGGAGTATAATTTAACTGAATTTGAAATTTTTAACACGTTTTTTAATTTTTAAAAATTTACATTTTTAAAAATTTACTTTTGTGCCTTATTGGTAAATTTTGTTGTTTATAATAAATAAAGTAATATTTTTAATATAATATTTTTAATTTATTATTTTTAAGAGGGCGTTAACAATTTTTTTAGAAGGTTTTAACCAACCAAATATACCTTATTTTGCTTATAATAGAACGTTTATAATTTTATAAAACATATGATTTTTTATTGTTAATAAATTATATACTCCCTCTGTCCCGTTTATATTGGCCACAATTCCATTTTTGCATGTCCCAAAAGTATTTGTCATGTTTTTTAATGAAATAGATTAAAGGTTAAATATGTTAAGTTTTTCCAAATATTGTTTATAATAAAGAAATCAATATTTTTAAAATAATTTTTTAAACTTATTATTTTTAGAAAGATGTTAACAATTATTTTGGAAGGTGTTACAAACCAACCAACTATGCGATGCAAAGGTTTTTTAAAAATTAAATAATATTTTATTTATATTTTAATAATCATATATCTCGTATATATTACTTAATAAAATATTGGCATAATATATATATATTATTAAATAACAATCGTTTAATTATATGATATATTGTTCGAATTATGACTATATTTTGTCCTAATAATATAAATATAAATGGAAGTATCGTATATACTTACATTCAAATTTTTGTTTATAAATAGAATTTTATATTAATTTGTAATCCTGTGAATTTTTTATTGTTTATTATATAGTTTTAGTTTGTTTTCACTTTGTTGATTTATAATATGTTGTAAATTTGTTAATAAATATGTGATATTAAAATTATTTAAATTGATTTGAAAAATATTTGATTTCCAAGTAATTTAAAGTGTCTAAAAAAGTTGGGTGTTAGTGAAGAATTTTAATTCAAATATAACTAAAATAGTATGTCATTGAATATTAATTGGAGTGGTAATTAAAATAGTTTGTTAGTAAGTAAAATAAAATTTTATATGTATTTTAATTTATTTTTTCATTTTTGGAAGGTGTTAACAAACTTTGGGAAGGTGTTAACCAACCGACCAACCAACCAATTATACCCTATATCGCTTATAACCAACCGACCAACCAACCAATTATACCCTATTATAATAGTATAGTACTCCCTCCGTTTCATAATAAGTTTCCTCTTTCTTCTGGACACGTTTGCCAATGCACACTTTTAATCGTTAATATCTTCAATTTCGTATTAATATTAAATATAAAAACTTCACTGTATTAAAGTACTCATAAATATGAATCCAACAAGATCACTCATGACTATATTTTATTTTACAAATTATGCGTAAATTAATAGTCAACTACTTATAATGAACAGTGTCCATAAACAAAAGAGGAAAGTTAAAAAGAAACAGAGGGAGTATAGATAAAGGATTTGTATCGTTCGTTTTTATGATTTATTTGAACTTGAAAAAAAAATTGTATCGAAGAAATGTAAATCGTCACAATCATATAACAATGTATGCATTATCTTAATTAAATTTAGATTTTTCCAAATCTCATCCGTGCACTTCAGACTGCAACTACTCATTTTCATGTTCTGGATTTCTCAATTGCACAAGTACCTGTCGCATTTGCATGAACCATTCGTTTAGCGTCACGAATGATGTGCCTGTTTCTCTAGACTCCGGTAAAAATTTCATATTTTGATAATTTCTTTTTATATAAGTATTTAATGTATGTTTGAGATTCAATAAGTTGCAAAAAAAAAAATAATAACTTTTTCAGGAAAAAAATTATGAATTTATAACTTTGTCTTAAAATAAGTTGACATATTCTGAAAATAAGTTCCCTCAAACATCCCGATGTTAAATTTTACCTGATCTTGAATTGTTTAAACAAAGCAGCATAATGGATGTATGCATATTTTTCCAATTCGGGCCACTGAGCATGAAAAATGCTAGATACAAAGGACTTAGATTTTTTGAAATTAAAATCTGTTTAATTCATAATTCTATAATATTGATATGGATCTTCTGTAAAATAATCTGTGAACTTATTTATACAATATTGTTGACATAATTTTATTTTAAGGATTGAACTATTTATACAAACGGGTAAGTATCAATTGGTAGAGCACTCAAACAATTTGGCAAAACAGAAATAATTATATTTTTATGTTTGATTGAAACAATATTCAAGTTTCGACTACTTGTTTCTTCATATTTTATCATTATCTATATATATATATATATCTATATATATATATATATATATATATATATATATATATATATATATATATATATTGAGGGACAATAATTTACTATATAAAATATAAATAAAATAAAAAAGACAAACATCATACATGCAACATGATATTTTGGGTCGCATGTAGGAGAATTACTACGAGTGATTTCGGTAGAGTTTAAAAACAAGCACGCATCGACCTAATCAGAAAAACTTTACTAATTTGAAACGAATGGGAATAATTTGCTTCTGATTTTTAATTACAGTTTTGTTTCCTAATTAGTGAGTACCATGGCTTGAAGGGAAATCCTGATGTTTCAAGTGTTCGATTGTTAGATCAAAAGTCGCTTTAAGCATGCTTAATACTAGTAGTGTTTAAGCCACAAATATACGGGGGTTGTAGAGTGGGTGTCAACTCAAGTCCCACATGTATAAGATAAAGAAGAATTATCTTGAATATAAGCAGCCAAACAACTGCCTTTTTGGGAGGAGCCCAAAAATAAATCCATGCCGGCTTGGTCACGGTCCAGAGCAAACAATATTATACTAATGTGGAGTTAATGGGTGTTGCGCGGCCAACAAGTGGTATCAGAGCCGATGATTAAGAAGTTGATCCTGGGGTTGCGGGCTGCAAGTTATGTGTTATCTTGTACGGCTTGTATCGAAAGTCTTCCAGACACGGAGGTGGTCGGGCGACGTGTCCCGCAAGATGAGGAGCCACAGATGAATAGCGGCGGTATAAGGATCACAAGATTGGTGGTTCTTGGATTGAGGGGAGATTGTAGAGTGAGTGTCAACCCAAGTCCCACATAAGATAAAGAAGAATTATCTTGAATATAAGCAGTCAAACAACTCCATTAGTATGAGGCCTTTTGGGGAGGAACCCAAAAATAAATTCATTATCCAATGTTATCAAACATAATCATAATTATATGATCAATTAACATCAGTAACCATGTTCTTTGGCAATGCTTAGACGGACCGACAACTCTGAGGTCATGTTTGTTTCAAGGGATTATAATCCTCAAATTATTACCTTATAAATCCCAAACGTAAGGGATTATAATCCCATGAATTCACATTTTGATCATTGTTTTAGTTCACTCCCATGGGATTATAATACCTTGTGAAAGAAGGTATTATAATCCCATAGAAATGAATAAAAAAGATGATAGCAATATACTTCCATGGGATTATAATCCTTTAAATTTAAGAAAGATAGTGTGATTTTCCAAGGATTATAATCCCCTAAAACAAACATGGCCTGAAGATATATTGTCGTGCGAATTCATGAAATCTAACTACTCATAGGAAGTGCATACTATAATTAGTAAACCTTGGCTGTTTGATCTTCTCAATTAATGGTGCATGCCATTGATGTAAGGTATATTTTTGCGTTGGAATAATAGAATATAAAATCCCGTTGGAATCTTTTTCAGACAACTTAAAATTTAAAACGGATCCGTTACTTAGACTAAAGCAATATAAAAATTTCGAATATTTGGGCATTAATTAGCTATAGTTTCCGATGTATTTAGTACAATTTGCAGCCTAGTACTGTAAGGGTTTGCCAATCGTACGTGCATGTAGTACTGCAACATTTCGACTGAGGAAAAACTTATGGGCAGAAAAAAAGACGTTGCTTAAAAGCAGCTTGTATTTGTTTTAAAGAATGACATGCGCTGTCTTTGTTGGATCATGAACTCACAACTACTACAGTAACTGTTCAACTTGAGCCATACACTTATAACATAATTCGATATCCTTTTTAAGCAATGTAATCCAAATACACCTTTCTTACCTTACTAATTACAGTACTGTACGTAGATAGAAACATAATTAGGTAAGCTTATGTTTTCTTAATTTTTGCTAATCTGTAACTATTTCAGATACATGAACACAAAACTTAAATTTCGTATACGTGGCTACAACAACTCGATCTTGCGTGGCTCATCACAATTTGACAAAATATTGTTGAGACGCTAAATCTAAACCATGTGTTTTTTATGATGATTTTGGAGAAAATAATACAAAAATTTAAACATCCTAGTCACCTCTATCGAAAATAATGCAAAATTATTATATTATTCAAGTTAATTAAAATAGTAATAGTGTAGATTCGTGTCAGTTTCTTTCCTTATCCAGTAAGTACAGATCTGTTGATTGCAGTGTGCATGCATGTATCTGTATTCGTTTAAGGATTTAATTGCATAAAATAGTAATATCCATGGCTATATACTTACACGGGTGTTCGATTAGATAAAGTGTTGTGCCTTTCAAGTATTATCGGATAGATACGGGTGGTTTGTTTACATATCGTCTAAATATTTGGAAAAGCCTTGTGGTTTCGTACCATCTAAATAGTCTTTTGTGAAATATTCGAAACTGAATTTTAAAATATTTGAATTCGATTCGATGAAAATGAAATTAAAACTTTGTTATTCGGAATGTCGTCAATAGTAAAATTTGTAAGAACTTTTGTTGGTGCAGTCAGCTAATTACGATTAGGAAGAACTGGTAGTTCAAATATTTGGGTCCACGACGTTGAACGATGCTCGCCTACGTTAAGAGACCATAAGTCAAATATCAAGCATATGGATTTGAACCTGCCACCATTTCAGCCATTAAAATAAAACATACCGGTCTCGCTAGATATGCATAACCGGGTCATGTTCACATTTGCAGCAAAATACTTGCTTATGTACAACATGTTCGTACGTATCTAAATTTGGTACACGTATTCTGTTTGGTTCCCTCTGGATTAACAATTAGATTCTGTGACCCTTAAATTACAACACGTAATTCATTTTTAAAACTTGGTTAAATACAAAAATAGATATATTAATTGATGAGCTGTTTCCTTGTTGCATGCAACCTAATTACTGTTACCCCTAGGAGCCTAGTGTTTAGCTTTGGATGGTGATAAGCTACTAATTACAGCCTATTTTTATGTTATGTTTTTGGTTAAAGTAGCTAGATCAGTCAATTTGTATCTGGACATAGATAAGATATGTGCCTTGTACTTGTGGTCGCCTAAAGTTCAGTTATTTAATTTGCGGTATTTAGATTAATCATTTGTGACTTTGTGGCAATGTTCCATAGTACAATGTGTGTACTGGACAAGACAAGTAAATAAGCATCGGTATGGAGTATATTAAAGAACCAGACAACTTCATCTTGCAAATAGAGCTCAAATTTTTTACCCTCGTTTTCTACATTTATCCAAATTTTTGACCATTTCGTTAAAAATAATTAATGTCCTTGTTGAATGATTTATAAATTCAGTTTTCACAGTTTTGGCACCTCCCATATATATGCATGCTTTATCTAACCATGAGTAACTCCACTTGCATAGTGCTCTCGAATTAGAATTTGGTAAGAAGAGAGGAAAATGGAAAAGAAAATTTTTAAATTTTCTTTCAAAGGTGTGCTCCCGAATTTTTTTGGTAAGAGAAGAGAAAAGAAAATTTTTAAAAACTTCTCTTCAAAAATGAAATGATTGGGAGAGAAGTTTTCACATACATTTCCAAAAATTTCACCCCTCTTATTTTTTTCAAAATTTTCTCCCAATTTTCTACAAAAAGCTAGGAAGCATGTTAAAGAACTTTTTTTCTTCTCTTCTTTCCTATTTTCTTATCTTCCGTTCTTTTCTTTAACAAAAAATATTTGGGAGCACAATGGTTTTGAAACTTGTCTCGGGTCACATGTCGTCGAGTAACAATCCTTACGGTCATGGATCCATAAAATAACGTTCAAAAAAATTAATTTTTTAATAATTAATTTTTGTTGATTTAGATTATAATTGTGAGAGGACCATCCATCCAGATTGCATTTTTCCAACTGAATGTGCGTGTAAATTTAAGCTGTAAGACATACACGAACCGTTCTGTGTAATATTTTTCCAACTGAATGTGCGTGTAAATTTATAATGAAGAAAATTGCTTCAAAACAATTTTCTTCATTATAAATAATTACAATTACTTGATAAATTAGACAAAATTGTGTTTCCAAGTATGCGGGTATCCAATAAAAATTAGACACGTAAACGTAGCGATGACGAGATAAGTGATGGAATGGTTGAGTAAGAGTGCAATCACAGAGTGGGATTGTGTAAAAAAATGGGAAGAAATGTTTATGATATTTAGATGTAGCTTTGTATTTGGGTCATTCATATAACACTCACTATCTCTGCAACACAGTTTGTTTGTAAATCGAGTATGTAACACCAAAAAAACACCTTCTAGGTCGCAAGTACCTTTCATAATCCCAAGCTGGACCCTACAGATATCAACCATTTGTAGAAATACATACACACACTCAGGACGGATCCAAAAAAAATTATTTAGGGAATATCGAATAAATTTTGGGAAGATATTCTCATATTTTCAAATTTTTGTGGAACATTTTTATATATTTACAAAATTTTATAATGAAAAACTGTTAAACTGAAAATACGTTCACTAGATTACACCAAGTGTCTATAAAGAGTAATGCTAAGTGCACATAATTGGCTACATAATTTTTACACATAATGAGTTGGATTCCACTAAAGTGGATTTTTATTGGTTGACATTATTATGAATGCAGGAGCTCATTGAGTTATAACCAATCAAATTAAAACACTTATCATTTTGTAAAATTTTTTATGAAACTTTATTTAACTCTAACATTTTCCGTCTATAAATACACAGATTATGTAATAAGGTTTAGCTAGAAAGGTGTGACCAGCCTTTTACATAAAGTTTATAAGTTGGTAAGTATAAGGGTGAGTTTTGTGGGGCTTCAAACTGCTTACATTTACTTGCATTCAAATCAATAAGTTATAGAGTAAGGCGGATTATATAGTCTGTAGAATTGTTGTTTTGTACTTGCTCATATTTGGGAGTAATGGGGAGACAACCTTGTTGTGATAAGCTGGGGGTGAAGAAAGGGCCGTGGACAGCTGAAGAAGATAAGAAACTTATCAATTTCATTCTTACTAATGGCCAATGTTGCTGGCGTGCTGTTCCTAAGCTTGCTGGTTTAAAACGTTGTGGCAAGAGCTGTAGGCTTCGCTGGACTAATTATCTTCGTCCCGACTTGAAGAGGGGACTTCTTACTGATGCTGAGGAACAACTGGTGATTGATCTTCATGCTCGTCTCGGAAACAGGTGATTCCTCTACTGCTCTTCTGCTTTACCTAAAGTATTATCATCATGGTTATGATCACCTGTTTCGTCGGTAACCATTAATTTCAGATATTCAAACACTCATGCACTTGCTCATGCATTCTTCATACACTTTAACTTCGACCTCTTGTTACTGAGAATCTGCGAGTTTCATTTTGATATCGATGAAGATTAATTGTTGTTTCTGACCTAGTATAATTACAGTAGATCATGATTATAACAATTTACGAAGCACTCCATCACAATTAGTTTGGTGAGCTTCATGATCAAACTAATCTATTTTAAAGATCAGTCACAATTTCCTCCTCTTTTCAATTTTTTTACTTTTTTTTTGACAAGGAGTAATAACTAAGTATCGCAGGCATACTTAAATTTCACTAGCTTCGAAAATAATTCCTTACTCTATGTAATTACACATATAAATTAATTACAGAAATTCAAATAGTCACACATTCAATTCAATTGTGTATTTTTCACACTTTTAACTTTGATCTCTTATTACCATGAATTTGCGGGAATTTGTGTCGTAAAAGTACCATTTAATTATGATTATTACAATAGATAGAAACGATTGAAAGGCGTTATTTCACAGTTCCTTCTTTTAATGATTTGCGAGAGTTTTATTGTGATATTGATGAAGATTGTTATTTTTATTACACTACAAGAAAAACGGCCTTTTCCTACCGTTTATTTCCTACCGACGCATTTTCTACCGACCATTTCCTACCGTTTTTCAAGTCAAACGACTATTTCCTACCGGACCCATAGTCGGTAGGAAATGCCTCCACATTTCCTACCGAAGTTAGTAGGAAATGAGTCGAGTGGGACCCACAAGGTCACGTCAATGTCTGGCCGCAATGAAACGACGTCGTTTCACTGATACCATTTCCTACCGTCTCACAACGGTTGGAAATGACGTAGTAAAATTACCACTTAACTATGAATTAATATTACAATCTGCGTACAAACCTAGTACTCGATCACAATTAGTTTGGTGAGACTGATAATCAAACTAATTTATTTTAAAGATCAGTCACTTTTTTCTTTGAGTTTCCGTTTTACTCATATCTCTAATCATTTGTTTATTAAGAACGTGGTTGATCATATATATTATAGGCATTTTTGTGACGGTCTAGCTTACAGCTAAAACTATCGTCAGGCTTCCAAAGGTCACTGCCTTAAAGAAATCGCATTCTTTATGTTTACACGCATGTTGAGCATATATAAAAACCGTTAACATTCAAACCGTAGCATATATTAATCAAAAAACTACAAATTTATATAATTTAGCAGTCGAAACCTTCCTGTCACCACTATCGTTATGGAATTAACAATTTGTGATGAATAAATAAGGTCACAGTATGGAAACTGTCTTGGTTTTTCTCAACTGAAAATTTACTATCGATGTGATCAATATTAAAGTGTTCATACTTTATTTCAAATTGCTACCGACTCAATTAATTATTAATGCTGAATTAACAATTTTGTGCTATAGCTGTCTCGAGATTGAAAGATTCCACAAGAGTAGACTCAATTATTGGCTTTATTTTTCTTGAAGTGCAGACTGATTTATGTTCCATAACACATGTTTTCGATTATTTAAATTTTTGTAATCGGTCATAATTCGTAGCTATAATTAAAATTTTATTGTCCTTTTTTAGGTGGTCCAAAATTGCAGGTAGATTGCCTGGAAGGACTGATAATGAGATTAAGAATCACTGGAACACGCACATTAAGAAGAAGCTCATTAAGATGGGGATTGATCCCGTAACTCATGAACCTCTGCGTAAGGAAGAAGAAACTAATAGCCAGATGGAGATTTTATCTCAGCCGTTTGAATCACCAGCTGCAACTGAAAATCATGTGGCTCCGATACAACATACTAATGACATGGCTAGTTCCGAAAACTCGTGCACACCAACTGATCAAAATTCATCTGGTGAGGAGTCTAATTCACTGAGTGCTATTTGCGATCAAATAGACGACTCGTTGATTAGTTACTTGTTTGAGGATGATACTCCTGCACTTGTTGATGCACCTTGGGGATTAGAATTACCAGCTGCTGGGATAGATAATTTTAACAAGGTAGACACGGTGCTGCCCTCATGGGATGAAAGTTGTCCATGGCTATTGGACTGCCAGGATTTCGGAATACACGATTTCGGGTTTGATTGTTTCAATGTCGACGTTGAAATGAACATTTTAACCGAATTAGACGTGCAAAACAATCAAACTAGCTAGACGACCAAGTACGTCGAAAAGAAAGCCTTTAGGTATATCAAAGAACATGCATGTTACAAAGTATCATGTCTGGTAAAGAATAGGTACTAGTAAATGTTAAATTAGTTTCCTTATCATACGATGTTGTAATACGAAGCTCTTGGATGGTAAAAAGTGAAGCCTAGCTTTCTTACCATCCTGAATAGGATAAGATGTCAAACCCCGAGTCATGGAAGGATACATTTTAATTTCCTCGGTTGGTTGTGGAGGAAAAGGATGCCCTATAGGCGTCAAGTGTTTGGAACTATCAACTGTTTGTATATAAATTCTGAAAATCAATAAAAGAAATGTATTGTATTGTAAATTGATATTTTTCGGGTTTTACTGGAGCCTGATCAAGCCCACACAGATATGCCGAGACTTATCTAAAAATTTAAGATTTGTCAAAGTTCTTAAACAGAACTCGAATATTCAATTCAAATTTTGAAATATTTTAATGGATTGATAATAATCGATGAACTTTCAGTGATTGTTGTTGATTTTAATTCTATACAAAATTTAGTTATCTGATTTAATGTAAAATCTCATACAAATTTGGCCGGATTTCAAAATAATTTTCAAAATATATAAAAAATACTACGAAATCCATCATAATTCATCACTTTTTAAAACCCAAAAAAAATCTTGACTTTTTTAATACCATCAGATATTATAAGATTTGTTTTAAATCTTAATTGAAAACCACCGTGTTAGGAATTATGTTGTTTTTGATGATAACTTAACACTTAACGTATTTTGTAAAAGTTAATTGTTCAACGTATGTAATTGCATGTTCAACGTATGTAATTGTTCAACGTGACATGTTTTATATTGAGAGTTCTTTTGAAATATGTGTAACACCCTTATTTTCTTTATAAAAAATATTATTTAATTATCTTGACCTTAATTGAGAATATTATCTTGATATAATATATTTTGTTGGAGTTGACCACATAAGTTTAGATTTTTATTTTTTAGAATTTGAAAAGTGTGTAACTGATGGAAGTTAATATGTTATTAATGATTTAAATGATAGGATTGATTATATGAAAATCAATAGCTATTTATGTTAGTCACAGAGACATGCCTGTACTTATATAATAACAAGCCTAATTATGTGTAATGCTATGCATTACCTACATGACCTCTTAACTGAGGGAACCTCTAGTTGTAGAGTTTCTATTTGTTTAGTACTTGTAATAGGCATCAAATTGTAACTGTGAGACTGTACTTAAAAGTCAAAGAATAATGCTTGGAAGAAGATCCAAGGATCATGCCTCAAGCTTAGAGATAGAGACTTTCAAATAATCACAGTTGAGATTTGAAGAAATGAAGAATTTGCCTAAGTACCAATTCGAGAAGTATGTTTGTTATATTCGAGAAGTCTAGCCTTCGAGAGGTCAGGGATTAGATATCTCAAAAGACATTATTCGATATCTCTGAATGCACTGTTCGATATCTCAGAGATTCGATATGTCAACTACTCTATTCGAGAACTCAGAAAGTCAACAAGTCAAAACATCATTCGACTTCTCTAGGAGTCAACAAGTCAAGGTTCATTCAATATCTCAAAGACTGAGAAAGTTATTCGATATCTCAGGGATACGATAAGTTAAATGCTCTATTCGAAAACTCAAGGATTCCTGAAGAAAAGAGCTATTCGAGAAGTGATTCGATATGTCAACTTTGCAATATTCGAGAACTCAGAGTTATCTAATCCTAGTTCTCGAACCAATCACTTAGCCACTTCTCGAATACATTCTTGGAGACAAACTACTGGAGAAATTGTACAAGTCAGAAACCTGCAACAAGCCAAAAGCACTTTATGGACCACAAACTGTAAAGTACTTTGGAAACCTTACAAAGAAGCTTAAAGATATGTACAAGAGACAAAGAGCTAAAGAAGTGGATCTGAACAGAACCTCAAGAAATCAAATCTGTAACCGTTTGGATGCTTACTCAAAAAGGATAGACACACTAGAAAGTAAATTTGTTTAGCTATCTTATTTGTAGTAAGTAGGCTGTATTCATGTCTTATAAGAATACAGCCTCACTTCTCTAGCAGTTAAGTTTTTCACATACATATTCAAGATATACATCTCTCTGAGAAAAACGAAGCTGAGAATACTACGGGTTAATTGGCTAATACATAACTGAACTCGTGCCTAACTTGCAGTTGGGTAACTGAACTCAAAAAACTTGCAAATAGATAAGTACACTAATAATTTATTGCGATTGAACCACTAAACACGAGAAAACTTGCAGCGCCGTTAACTCACGTTGACTTTTAACAGAGGTCCGTTAATTTTGTACACATAAGCCACCAAATGGACGTTTCTCTCTCCTCACAATTGACAAATCAGCTGCCACATAAATTATTTTTATTTTCCTAAATATAAATTATTTAGAATTCTTTTCTTATTTTTTTTCTTATCTTTTTCTCACATCTCTCCCCTCCCCTCCCCTGTCTCTTCTGTCTCTCTTTTCTCTCGCCTCACCGCCTCTCTCCCCTTTTTCCCATCGCTGTTGTCGTCGGACCCATCTCTCTTATCTCCGTGACCCATCTCTCTCTCTCTCCCTCTCCATCATCTCTTTCTCTCCCTCTTCTCTCCTCACTCTCTCTCTATGAAATTAATTCCTTGTCTCTGTGTGTGAAACGAAGAGAAGTGAAAAAAGGGAGGAACTTTCAAGTAAGCCTTTGATTTTGAGCTTATCTGTTTATTCTGATGGTATACTGATATTAAAGATTGATTTTGGTGAGGGGGAAAGATGGGAGGAATGTATTGTCTTTGAATCCGCCTCCAAACCAAATTCGCATCACTATTCAATATGAATGGATGGGAGGTGGAGGGGATATGGGTGGAATGGTGAACTTGAATGGATGGGAAATTGCTGGGCGAACAGAAGCAGGAGGAAGAGGGGGTGAAACGAAGCAGCGAAGGGGATGATGCTCGATGGCAGTGCGGAAAGGGGTTATTGGTGAACTGGGGAAGGAAGAACAGCGGGTGATTGGTGTTCGAACTTGAAAGAGGCAGGATGAATGTGATTGGGGCGCAGTTGTTGTGTGCTGGTGGTTCGAAGGGGAGATATGGTGGGAGAATTGAGAGAGGTCGAAAGGAGGATGTAGAGAGGGGTTGAATGTGGGTGGCGTTGTTGACAGACTTGTTGTGTGCAAGTGATGTTCTTCCGACTGAGAACAAAAGTCAGAAAAGCAGCAGTTCTGGGGATGTTTGTCCTGCAGAGAAACCTGATGGCCTTAACGAGGATACAAGTAATTTAGTAGTGACTAATGAGGCATCTAAGAAAGATGTAGATATGGACACTAGTAGAAGTGCGAAGGAGGCTGGAGCTGTAGAGCAACCTTCCGTTGAACTTCAGACAAAACAGGATGAATCAATGGAAGTCGAGAGTGGTGGGTGATGCAATCGAAGGGGATGGGTGAAAGAGGCAGTGGAGGAGTTTAAGTGATGCGATGTGGTTGTTGTCGGAGTGAACAGCAGAGTTGTGGAGAAAAGAGGACTGGGAGAACGGTGGAAGGGGAATGGTGTTGGTTGCACAGTGCGGTGGCTGGTGAATTGGTGGAAGGGGAATGGCTGGTGAATGGTGTTGGTTGCACAGAGGAGATGGGCGACTGTTTGTTGCTTGAATTCGTTGGTGAAGGAGGTGGGTTGATGGTCGAAAGTGAAGAATAAGAAGGGTATGTGATATGGGCTAAAAATAAGCCCTAAAGACACATTTAATATGGCATTAATTAGACCCAGCATGGTCCAAACGTGGGGCCATTAATGAGGTCAGAATCCCTATTTTGATATTAATTTCGTAATTAATATTGAGGGAAATAAGCAGCTCAGCAATAAGAGTTGGATAAGGATATTATCTCCATCAGACTTAGCCACCAAGGCATCCAATTCGATATGGAAACTGATTCCTACAAGGAATAGATCTGGAACCTTCCTCAAGGAAGACTTGTCTACCAAGTCTTTGACTCCTACCATAATTCTAAGGCTCCTACAGCCTATATAAAGGGCCTGACCCCTCATTTTCAGAACTACGTTTTTGGCTTGATCTTTGATATTCATCGAAGTACGTAGGCATCTTGTGAAGGCAGAGTCAGCCACGAGCACAAGAGCAGCCATTAAAGCTCGAAGCTCCCACAAACCTTAGTAGTTAATACGCAATAAATATACCCTACTTTTTATTCCACAACATTTGGCGCCGTCTGTGGGAAGACAACATCAACCATGGTTCAAACACGAAGAACAACACCAGTTGTAACTGAGGCCGTGCCACTCAGCTCTGCTCCACCCCTGACCGAACAGGCTCCCCCAGTATCAGGGGCGATCATCCAACAGACTCCCCCAGCATCAGGGACGATCATTCAACAGGCTCCCCCAGCATCAGCTGTCATCATCCACTCTCAAGTTTCTCGGCAACAAGGGGTGATCCCCCATGCTGAGAGTACGTTGCCTCTGACCAATCAGGCAGGACAAGCGACCAACTCTCTCCAGATTGTTGATCCGAACAACCCGCCACCAGGGGTACAGATCCATACTACGGATCTCCCCTTGAACACTAATCCCAGGCACGGTCTGCCCAACTACCCCCCGATGACTCAAGGTTCAGGACCAAGTGGTCATGCCTTACAAATCCGGGACCGAGATTATGATGACTACTCCGGCCCTTATACTGATGATTCATCGTCTGAGGATGATGATCGTGATGAAGCCCCGAGGAGGCAACGTTCTAGAAGAGAGCCTCAAGGAAGGACTCAAGGGATCCATGATGGACCTCCACCAATGGCTGAGGAGAGGATTAAGGCTCACGAGGCTGAGATCCAAAGGCTGAAGGATGACATAGCAATGGAGCAAGCAAGACAGAATCAAACTCGACCTCCTCCAACCTCAGGAACGATTCCCATCATTGATTTGGAGAGGTCTTCAAGGAGACAAAGAAGGGCTGATGCCTCATTCGGAAGAACAACCACAAGGATGGAAATTCCCAAGGGAAACCCCAAAGATCTGATGCCTCTAGGAGATCCTGATGATCCAACACCCCCGTTTACTGAGGAGGTGATGAATGCTCATATTTCTAGGAAGTTTAAGATGTCGACAATTAAGGCTTATGATGGAACGGGTGATCCCGCAAATCACGTCAGGACGTTCTCGAACGCACTGCTGCTGCAGCCTGCAAGTGATGCCCTAAAGTGCAGAGCGTTCCCCCAAACCCTGTCGGGCATGGCTCAGAGATGGTATAGCCGATTGCCTGCGAACTCTATTGGCTCTTTTAAGGAGTTGAGTGCCGCCTTCGTTAGCCAATTCATTAGCGGAAGGGTGCATGAGAAGAGCTCCGCATCTCTTATGTATGTGGTGCAAGGAAAGAATGAAAATCTGAGGGACTACCTCAAGCGATTCACTAAGGAGACCCTGAATATCACTGATTTGGAAAATAAGGTGGCAATGGTAGCCCTGGAGCATGGAACCACTGACCTCTTCTTCAAGAGATCATTGGCGAAGCATCCCCCTGAGAACATGGCTGAGCTCCAACGAAGGGCTGATAAGTATATTAAAGCTGAGGATAGCTTGAATAAAGAAACCACCGTAGGTGGAGGAGGAGGTAACAATGACTCCAAGAAGCGAAAGCAAGACCAGGACTATGATGATCAAGAGTATGATGCTAGGGACAAGTATCCCCGAACTAGCGAGGACTCCGACTCTACCCCTAAGAAGAACCAAGGGTCAAGGTTCACTGAGTATGCAAGGTTGAATACTCCTAGGAGTCGAATCTTGTTGGACATTGAGAATGATAAGGATTTCAGATGGCCGAAGCCACTCAGGGGTGATCCCGCAAACAGAAACCAGAATCAGTATTGCAGATTCCATAGAGACGTGGGGCATGACACTGACGATTGTAAACAACTCAAAGATGAGATTGAGTTTTTGATCCGTAGAGGGAAGCTGAGGCACTTCACTAAGGGTGAAGACCGTGCTAATCAGATAAGAGACTATAATAGAAGGGATGACGATCAAGATCGCAACCCACAGCCCCGAGGGCCAGTAATCAACATGATCTCAGGAGGCCCAACTGCGGCCGGGACAACTAGGAACTCTAGAAAGGCTTATGCCCGAGAGGTGTTGCACATCGTGGGAGAGGCCCCGAAGCGTGCAAAAACTGAGGTAGCGATTAGCTTTGATGACTCAGACTTGGAAGGGGTGAAGTTCCCCCATGATGACCCGTTGGTCATAACTCCTGTGATTGGAAACTCGGAGGTGAAGCGAGTCTTGATAGACAATGGAGCTTCCGTTGACATTCTGTTTCATGATGCGTTTGTGAAGATGGGATACACTGATTCTCAGTTGACCCCCAATTACATGCCTATATACGGATTTAATGGAGTAAAATCCAAAGTTGAAGGGACTATTCAGCTGCCTGTAACTATTGGGCAAGAGCCCAAGGAGGCCACTCAGATGTTGAACTTCCTGGTAATCAAGGCGGCTTCAACATACAACGCTATCCTTGGAAGGACTGGACTTCATGCATTCAAGGCTGTTGCCTCAACCTATCATGTGAAGATCAAGTTCCCTACCAGGAATGGTGTTGGAGAACATAAAGGTGATCAGAAGATGGCACGAAGCTGTTATGTAGCCTCGTTAAGGCCTGATGGAGTCGGGGGGCAGGTCCTTCCGATTGAAGACATAGATGTCCACAGTGGTAAGGAACACAAAGAAAGGTCAGCAGGGGACATCACACAGAAGCCTCGGACAGCAATTGAGGCTAAGGCGTTAACTGACTTTGTGGTTGAGTGTACCATTGGCAACCAAGAAGTCGGGGGGCAGGAGGTAGTACCCCAAGCAGGAAGTGAACTTCAGAATAAGAATGAAGAGACCAGAAGGAGTGGTGGGTGCTCTATTTTGATGGAGCATAAAAAACAAAATCAAGTGGTGCAGGCCTAGTCTTGCAAAACTCCGATTGGGCTTAAGTTATTCTAGTAGGACTTAGCTTCATATTTATATAGTAGAAGTAGAAATAAGGTTCATTAAAACCATTGCAGAGCATGTTGCTCCGAGTAGGACAATAGTACTCTATGTAAGGGTTGAACCCATTTCAAGTTATTAATGCAAGATTGTTTTCCATTCATTGATTGTGATTTTATTTATGTGCCAAGCACCTGATGTGTGAGTCAAAGAAGACCAAGTACCGAAAATAAAAGAATACACGAATGAAAACAAACGAATGCATACCTCGTATGGTAGAGTTAGGTTACAGCAGATAAGAGTTTAAGTCCTTGAAGGATCCTGGATAAAGACAAACGTTGAAGTCCTGATGGAACACCCGCTGAAGAAACATATTGCATAGCATGAAAGCCAATGGAAGGCTCATCAAGTGGGCAATCTAACTAAAAGAATTCGATGTTAAGCCTAGTACGGCCATCAAAGCTCAGGCTCTAGCTGACTTCGTGGTTGAATATACCATTGACAACCAAGAAGTCGGGGGGCAGGAGGTAATAGACCAGGAAGGTCAGCAAGGTGAGAAACCCCTGGAAGAGAAGAAGGAATATTGGATGCTCTATAATGATGGGGCATCAAAAACAAAAAGCTCTATTTTCATGGGGCATCTAAAACAAAAACCAGTGGTGCAGGTTAAGTTCTGCAAAGCCCCGATGGGTTCACACTCGAGTATGCCTTGAAGATTGGACTTCCAAACAACCTGCAACGAGGCAGAGTATGAAGCTCTGATGGCCAGCCTTGGATTGACGAGAGCCCTGATGGTGAAGAACCTGAAAGTTTGTGGAGACTCAAATCTGGTAGTCTCACAAGTCAATGGAGAGTTTGAGGCTAGAGAAAAGAATATGGCCAAACACTTGAGGATTGTGAAAGCCGTGATAGCCCCGCTCGATAAATGCCATGTTGAGTATATCCCAAGAGAGAAAAGAACATTAAGGCCGAAGCCCAGTCTAAGTATGGCTCTTCTGAGATAAAGAATTATGCAGAGAGCTTTTGCTTCCAGGTCCTGAAGACCCCACCATCGAATCAAAATTGGTAGCACCAGTTGATGTAAGCTGAAGGATAGACCCTCTTCGAGCTCATCTCGAGACTAGTTGGCTCCCTGATAATGCCTTGAAGGCACAGAAACAGTTAGTGAGAGTGTTGAGATGAGAGGTCCTTTGTCATTCCTTACTTAAAATCTTGAATCTCAAATCCCGACACAAAATTTTAGCCTTGATGGCCAAAAAGGCTGTCTGCCTCCAATCAAATTTGTCATATGAAGTTTAAGGACTTGAATCAAGAGCCTTCAATCGAATATAAACCAAAGCAAGGTCCTGTGAGCATAAGAAGAAGGTTGGAAACCTAGAATCAAGAAAAGAAGGTTAACAACCAGCCAAGACACACCGGACTTGAAGTCAAACGCTGAGGAGCAAGTGAACTCCCTGAACGATCGACTGAAAAGTAAGACCTCCTCCGTATGAAGCAAGGAGGGCAAGAACTAAGGGACTTCATCATTACTACATCTTAGAATGAGAATCAAGGGAATCAAGGGTTGATAATAACCTTAAAACCAAGGTCTCAGCAAATAAGTTAAGGCCCGGAAGGTCACAAGTCAAGGTTCACGAAACCATTTAAGGCATAACAAACACCTCCTATTGACCTAGAACCTCGTGTTGGTGATCCAGAACACCAACATCAACCTTAGAATCCAGGCCTTGTGTTATAAATCAAGGGCTAAGGAACTAAGTTGAAGCCTTAGAAGGCCATCAAAGCTATCAGATCCAACCTTGGATCAAGAGATTCGTGAACAACTCAAGAATGAGTAACTGAATCAACATTCCAACAAGGTGGATGAAAGGTTCAAAGTAATTCTATGTAAGATTAGGCAAGCATGAAACCTTTATAAGGATTTTGAAGCTTTCTCGTGGAAGGTTTGGAAACCCATTTACTATGTCACCAAGGTGCTTCATGAAGCTGACCTGAATCACTCCGCTATAGAGAAGTTTGCTTTAGGCACGGTCATGGCCTCAAGAAAATTAAGACCTTACTTTTTAGTCACGTAAAATCGAGGTCTTGACAGACCAAGCCATTAAAAGGCCATTAATTCGACCAGAATCCTGGTCGAAATGACCAAGAATCCTGGTCGAAAAACTCTTCGACGAGGCCACGAATTTGGCCCTTAATTCGACCAGAATCCTGGTCGAAATAACTAGGAATTCTGATCGAAAATTCGTTCGACATTAAAAGGCCATTAATTCGACCAGAATCCTGGTCGAAATGACCAAGAATCCTGGTCGAAAAACTCTTCGACGAGGCCACGAATTTGGCCCTTAATTCGACCAGAATCCTGGTCGAAATGACTAGGAATTCTGATCGAAAATTCGTTCGACCAGGAGAAATTTTGGACCCTTAATTCGACCAGAATCCTGGTCGAAATGACTAGGAATTCTGATCGAAAATTCGTTCGACCAGGAGAAAAATTGAGACCTTATTTCGACCAGAATCCTGGTCGAAACGACCAGGAATCCTGGTCGAAAATCCGTTCGACCAGGAGAAAAATGAGACCTTATTTCGACCAGAATCCTGGTCGAAATCCTGGTCGAAAAATGTGAAGTTTCCTGATCAAAATTTGTGATCAAAATTCAGAAATTTGAGTCGAAATAAGCTCGACCCCAGCCAGGGGCTCTGCCCCTTGGACCCCGCCAAGGGCTGCCGCCCCTTGGACCCCGCCCGGGGGCTGCTGCCCCCGGACCCCCGCTAGTGCCGTTTAGCACCGTTTAGAATCGCTTAACATTGTTTAAGTGTCGTTCAAGGCTCGTTAGTGCCCATAAGCACCGATTAAGTGCCGATAGCACCGTCAGTGCCGATAAGCACCGATTAAGTGCCGATTAGCACAGTTAGTGCCGATAAGCACCGTTCAGTGTCGTTTAATGCCGGTTGGCGCCACTTAAACGTTGTTTAAGTGTCGTTTAAGGCTAGTTAGTACCGTTTAGTGCCGTTTTATGCCGTTCAACATCGTTTAAACATTGTTTAAATGTCGTTAAGGCTGATTAGTGCCGATTAGCATCGAATTAACATTGTCGTAAACGCGTCGATCGCTCCACGCTTTACATAAAGACAATACTCATGAAACACTAGTGTATAAAGATGAACCCTGACCCGAGTCTTGGAAAGGACCGTTAAAACTTCAAGGAAAACCTGATCAGTTTTCCTAGAAGTTGGGGGGCAAATGATATGGGCTAAAAATAAGCCCTAAAGACACATTTAATATGGCATTAATTAGACCCAGCATGGTCCAAACGTGGGGCCCATTAATGAGGTCAGAATCCCTATTTTGATATTAATTTCGTAATTAATATTGAGGGAAATAAGCAGCTCAGCAATAAGAGTTGGATAAGGATATTATCTCCATCAGACTTAGCCACCAAGGCATCCAATTCGATATGGAAACTGATTCCTACAAGGAATAGATCTGGAACCTTCCTCAAGGAAGACTTGTCTACCAAGTCTTTGACTCCTACCATAATTCTAAGGCTCCTACAGCCTATATAAAGGGCCTGACCCCTCATTCTCAGAACTACGTTTTTGGCTTGATCTTTGATATTCATCGAAGTACGTAGGCATCTTGTGAAGGCAGAGTCAGCCACGAGCACAAGAGCAGCCATTAAAGCTCGAAGCTCCCACAAACCTTAGTAGTTAATACGCAATAAATATACCCTACTTTTTATTCCACAACAGTATGATTAATGTGAATGGAGAAGAAGGAGTTTGGAGGAGAGTTGTAAAAGGAGATGGTCTCTACAGATAAACAACTAGCTGACATATTCACTAAGCCATTAGATGAAGCCACCTTTACAAGGTTGGTTAGTGAGATTGGAATGCTGAATTCTTCAGTTTCTGGCTAAGAGAAAATATCAACTAGATTGTTGTAGCAGTAAACACTTACTTTATCTAAATGCTCAATATTTTTGAAGTAAGTGTTGGCTGGAATATGATTTGTAAATATTTCAGATTTGTTGCATATGTTGAAAATCATATTCGAATTAGCTTGAAATTTCTATGAAATTTTAAGATTAACACTATTTAATTTGTTAGAATATTCTTCATTGAATAATTCTGGTGAATTTTGAAAAGATAGTGAAAATTGAATTTTATGAGTGGAAAGTATAGCTCGATAAGTCAGACTTCTCTAATGACTTTCATGTCTATGGTCGACTTCTCTAACAAGTCTATTTGGCACACTCTTGAGTTCTCGAATAGTGCATTTTGGAGAAATCGAACAGAGACTTGCTTGACTTCTCGAATAGGACATTTGAGTTCTCTAATGACTGAGTTCTCGAAGAGAACATTTGAGGTGTCGAATCATTTGAAAAGGGTGAATTTTCGCTGAATCTTAACCGTTTTTGGATTTTTATTCAGAATTTTAAATCACTCATAAAAACATATTTTACCTAATTTAGAATTTATTCTAAGTTAGATAACTGTCAGCTGTGAGTTGCCAACTGCTTGAGATATCGATTAAGCCTTTCTTGACTTATCGAATAGTTGATTTCTACTTCTCGAATGCCTGACTTGTCGATACAAAACATATATCTAATCGACAATTCAAGTACTTCATACTTATACATTTCTACATCTATTCGATTCATTTCATTCAATTTCTCAAGCATCTAAAGTTCCAAAACCCCTGAAAGCCCCAAATCTCAAAAGCTAAATTTCTTCTTCAACCTTCATTCTCTTCTCTCTCTCTCTCTGTGTGTATCAATGGCAAACACTCAACTCACCATACCCAAACAAACAAACTTCATCTCTGTGTGAACTTCAAGTGCTTTGTTCGATGGATGTCACAGTCATACATCAAGTATGCACTCTCTGCCAACCCAACTTTGTATCTAGACCTACTGGAACAGTTTTGGAGGACTGCTACTGTGGAAGTTGTGGCCCTAGAGAATGCAATAACGTCATACATAGTCTACTGCAAAATTCAGGACAAGGAAATCACTATCACCACTGAAGACATGAATCAAGCATTGGGCTTACAACAGGAGGTGTATGACAGTCCAGCCACAAATGGTGAATTGGAGGACTTCTTTGATTTCATTCACTACTCAGATGAAATCAAACTTGGACATTTGAATAGGAAGGAATGGAGTTATGTCTTTGCCACCATTCTTAAAGTCTTCATAGCAAGAAAGTCAAGCTTTGACCAAATCAGTGCCCCTGCACAACAAATAGGCTATGCCTTAGCTTATGGGAAAAAGATAAATGTTGGCCAACTTATTATGTAAGAGCTGTATAGGAGACTTGGTAAGAACTCAGCCAAGAGAGGTACTAAAATTTTCTTTCCTCGTTTTATTCAATCTGTACTTAATTTTGTAGATAATAAATTAATTGAATTGCCTGGAATAGATAAGAGTAGAATAGGCTATCCTAGATCCATGACCAAACTCCTTTTTGGTAATTTGGAGACAAGGAATGATGTGGATGTAAGACTTAAAATAACTCCCCACATGGAGAGTTTATTTAGGACTTACCCCCACAACATGCCAATATTTGATTCAAAATCTCAGTTAGCTAAGCCCAAGCAAGTAGATCAAAATGCTAACCCAGGGCTTACTAACCAACCCTCTCAGTCAAACACACTACCAAATACAGAGCCACCTGCATCATCCTCTCAACATGGTGATGTTAGTAAATAGGAGAAGAAGAGAAAACAGATTGAATCTAAACCTTTGACTATCCTGACAAAAGCAGCATTGGCTGTAGAATTAGGTTTAGAAAGTGAGGAACCTGAGTCACCCTTACTAAGGCCAAAGAAGAAGAAGAAATCTAAAACCACCTCTTCAGTCACACAAATGGCTGAGGTTGTAAAATCAGGGGCAAACAGCTCACTAGATGTACTCTCTCAACAGGGTGCATCTATAGAATCAAGCATCCTCCCCAATGCACCTTCTTGTAAAGAGTCAGCACCAAGAAGTGATAAGGCTGGCACAATACTGAGTGGAGAGCACATCACACTTGAAACTCCCTCTATTTCTCAGGGGGAGTTGCCAAAATCAAATCTATAAGACACTTCTCTTCCAGAATCTATCACTGAAATTTCTTTGGAGCCTGCAACTCAAGCAATTGAGGAGCAAGGCATTGATCACCAAGAATTATCTTCTCTTGGTGAGCCAATGGACTCAAGTGACTTAGTGCATGACACTTTGTTCACCACCCAGGAACCACATTTAGATGGTGAGGGAATGCAAGTTGGGGCATATCCTGATGACACCATCACAAACACAAAGGATTCACTAGTTTTCACTAGAGACTCTGTGCTTGTGTCAACTACTGTTGTAACTCATCCCACTCCTATGGAGACAACAATAGTAGAGTCAATCCATCCGGTTACAGAAGTTGCATCTGTAACTGAGGAGTCTAGCTTTCCTAGCTCTAGCTCTGACTTTTTTGTCACAATGGTTGAAGCCTGTGCAACATGACAGTGCTTCAGGATCAGGGTCTACTCCACCACAGTTGACGGTTGAAGCACTTCAAAGCTTAGCTGTGGATCAGATTCCTGAGTTTGTTAAAATAGCCCAAAACCTGGTCACATCCAACATATCAAATCCAGACTATGAAGCCATTCTGCTGTGTCACAGAGATGATGTGGAGATGCAAAATGAGAAAATAGCAGATGAAGCTGAGAGAGATGGCAATGTAGATGCCTGGCTGCAAGGAAAATATGACATTACTCTCAATGAAGCTCTTCAATACCTAAGAGAGGAATACATCACTTCACTGGGCTCTAATGCCAAATCTCTGACTCCTAGTGAAGTGTATGAGGCTATGAATGACTCTTACAAGGGATTCCTCAAGGCTGCTCACTATCTTGGGAAGGGAGTTAAAACAGAAATCAATAAAGTATGTGATGCAACAGCTAAGGAAGTAAGTGAAATAAAAAGGGAATTTGCTGCCAAGTTTCCCACTCTAGATCCTGTCCTCAAAACTATACAAGACTGCAAATCTACCTGCACCAAGATGGACAATGGCTAGGCTTTGCTTCATAGAACTGTCAGTAATCTAGCAACTCAATTTCAAAATCTATCTGGTTAGACAACTGATGCCAATGCCATGCTGAGGACTCTTTTTGCAAATCAATATGGAGATAAGCTGGTGACTGAAGTCCCTGTTCATGAAATGACCAAATTTGAGGTATTGAGGCTCAAAGAACAATCACTGTCTAGTTTTAAATCTACTGAGTTATTCAACAAGGTGGATGCTCTAGAGAAAGAAGTAACCTCCCTCAAACAGTCAAATGTTCATCTTACAGACACAGTTGCAACCCTCTCTGGGCAGTTGGACACTCAAGCAACCACCACAGCTGATGTTCTTCTTCACCAACAACTGATGCTGTCTGCTATGATGAAGCACATGGGGCTCTCTCTTCCTGATGAATCTGCCAATCCCACCTCTTCCAACCCAAAGGCCACTACTACAGCCTCTGTGCCTGACAACAAGCCTAAGGGGGAGAAGAGGACCTTAAGGAACTCAAAACCTAAGGGGGAGAAACCTAAAGAGGAGAGACTTAAGGAGAAAGGCATAACCATTTTTGAGGGTGGTCATCCAAGAACAAGATCTATAACTCATGTGCAAGGCAAAGGGAAAGCTAAAATTGATGAACCTCCATCTTCTCTGCCAGTAGTTACTCTACCACCTGTGCACATCACTACTGCAAGTGGCCAAAAGCAAACTGTCGTTACTACAGTGGTGGCAGGTTCCATGCCAAGTGAGCTAGTCCAAACCTCTAGACATGAAGATGATCAGCCAGTTGAAGTTAGTATAGTTACAGAGGCCAAGCTGATAGAAGTAGCAAACTCAGAGATTTATCATGATGATGTTTCTTGAAGTTTTTGCAAGTCTCAAAGGCAAAGGTTAGAGGAGACACACTGCTGTACATAAGAAGTCTTAAAGAACAAATCAAATATCTGACAGTGATACCAAGGAAGCTAAATCAAATCTTTCTCAAGGAGATTATGATGGTGTCAAATAGCAAAATATGGCATCTATCTTATGACACCTTGAAGGTTCTAAAATTCACAGAGATTGATGCTATCTTGGAGCTGATTAAAAAGAAGGGAGAAAACAACAAGAGCATATACTCTGAACTTAGGAATGGTCAACAAGCTAGATTGCCTGAAGTGTGCATTAATCCAAGAACCATTCTCTATCAGTCTAGTACAAAGATAGAAGATGTCAATCAGCTTGTCATTCCCAAGGATCTCACTATCAAAAATCACAGACTTATAATTGACATCATTGAACAACTGCAAAAGTAGAATGGGGTAAGGACTGCTGAAGATTTGGAAGCATTGAATATTCTCAGATCTTTTATAGCAACTGGCTCTGTCCTAGAGATGGCTAAAGCAAGGAGGAATAAGGATGATAAAGATGAAAACAAGAGTGATGGGAGGAGAAGACATCACAGGAGTGATAAGGGTGATGAAGACAAGAAGAAGAAGAAGGATAACAAAGACAAGAAAGGTGATGATGACCAAGGCAAAGTCTATGAGAGGAAAAGTGGAAAACATCAAGCCTTAGGCATTGCTAACTTTAATCTTACCATAACACAAGACTCTAAGTCTAGGGTGAATACAGTTAGTAGTGACCTACAAAAATCTACACCCATGGCCTCTGCAATTACTTTGCCACCTCAAGAAGAGAAGAATATACAAATCAAGAAACCATCTGTATGTTTCCAAAAGCAAACTGCTAATGGTATACTACAGTGGTCTACAAGCAAAGGTCATAAGTTTCTGCCAAGCATTGGAGTGAAAAAGGTTAAATTCAAGCATGCTGCAAGAAGAGTGAAGTTACCCAAGTCAAGGGCCCTAACTATCTATCTAGGACTGAAACTCCAACCACTAGATGAAGACTTTGATGAAGACCAACTGCAATTCCTAAGAGCTCAAAGAATCTACTATGTTGCCATTGTGAATGACTGTCTTGAGATCAAATATACTAGGGGGAAGATATTCAAACAAGGGCAGTGTCAAAATTGGGGCAAGTTGTATGACATAGAAAGAATTATTGCACTGTTGGATGCTAATGACAAAGTGGAAAGGGTATGGAAGCTGGAGTTAGTTGATTTTGTAAAGATGAAGAGAGATCATGCAGAGAAAATCAGAAAAGGGTGCTTTGAGAAATGGCTAGAAAGGGAGAAGGAAATTGATAGACTGGAAGTTAAAGCAGAAAAGCTAAGGGCTAAGGGATTGTGTAGAGTTCAACTCAATCCCTATATGGTGAAGTATAGGAGGAGAAATGGAGATCATTTCAATATAAGAATGAACCTACTCAATCACTATCCTGCCAAAATTCTGAAACCAGTACTTAAAGATTTCAAGAACTCTATTCCGCTTGAAGAATTGGATGCTATGGCAGAAATCATAAGAGTTATGGATGAGAATGCAAGGAAGGAAAAAGAAAGAAAACAGAAAGCATATGATGATCTACAAGCCAGAGCTATGGAGAAGGAATCAAATGAAAATGGCTAGTATTTCACCATATTGTGTAAGATTACTCACCTTGTAGTTCTATTCATGTTCTTAATCAAATTTCATACATGTACTGTCAAAGTTCTATCTTTATGTATGTTAGGCTTGTTATCAGACATGAAATTGTGATTAAGGGTCTTACTCAAAATTTGGGGGAGATTGTTAGTTATAGAGACATGCCTGTACTCATATAATAACAAGCCTAAGTATGTGTAATGCTATGCATTACCTACATGACCTCTTAACTGAGGGAACCTCTAGTTGTAGAGTTTCAATTTGTTTAGTACTTGTAATAGGCATCAAATTGTAACTGTGAGACTGTACTTAAAAGTCAAAGAATAATGCTTGGAAGAAGATCCAAGGATCATGCCTCAAGCTTAGAGATAAAGACTTTCAAATAATCACAGTTGGGATTTGAAGAAATGAAGAATTTGCCTAAGTACCAATTCGAGAAGTATGTTTGTTATATTCGAGAAGTCTAGCCTTCGAGAAGTCAGGGATTCGATATCTCAAAAGACATTATTCGATATCTCTGAATGCACTGTTCGATATCTCATTCGATATCTCAGAGATTCGATATGTCTACTACTCTATTCGAGAACTCAGAAAGTCAACAAGTCAAAGCATGATTCGAGTTCTTTAGGAGTCAACAAGTCAAGGTTCATTCGATATCTCAAAGACTCAGAAAGCTATTCGATATCTCAGGGATGCGATAAGTTAAATGCTCTATTCGACAACTCATGGATTCCTGAAGAAAAGAGCTATTCGAGAAGTGATTCGATATGTCAACTTTGCAATATTTGAGAACTCAGAGTTATCTAATCCTAGTTCTCGAACCAATCACTTAGCCACTTCTCGAATACATTCTTGGAGACAAACAACTGGAGAAATTGTACAAGTCAGAAACCTACAACAAGCCAAAAGCACTTTATGGACCACAAACTGTAAAGTACTTTGGAAACCTTACAAAGAAGCTTAAAGATATGTACAAGAGACAAAGAGCTAAAGAAGTGGATCTGAACATAACCTCAAGAAGTCAAATTTGTAGCCGTTTGGATGCTTACTCAAAAAGGATAGACACGCCAGAAAGTAAATTTGTTTAGCTATCTTATTTGTAGTAAGTAGGCTGTATTCATGTCTTATAAAAATACAGCCTCACTTCTCTAGCAGTTAAGTTTTTCACATACATATTCAAGATATACATCTCTCTGAGAAAAACGAAGCTGAGAATACTACCATTTGTATTCACAGGTTGTAGCAAATCTTTATCTAATAAAATATTAGATTAAAGTGACATTGTGTCTTGTGTTGTTCATTTTCCGCACCTATATTTCTGCACACACATAACACATATCTTGCTACATACATCAACCAGATTCAAGAACAAGAAAAGTTCAAGAATCCATTCACCCCCCCTCTGTATTCTTTTATGTGTTCAATACTCAACAGTTTAGGTGGTTTAAGTTAGGAATTAGGTTGTCAAATTTTCTATATTAACATGAGGATACAGAGAGTTAAAAAAAAGAGTAAGAATAGGATAAAGAAGGACTTGGGAGGAAGTTTTGAGTAAAGGACCTAATCAACATTTGTGTAGGTAATAATATTTGTGTACATGATATGTTGATATATGTGTTCGAATTCCCTGTTTATATAATTGATTTGTTACATGCTTATAGATTGTATCATGTTAGTTATGTTAATGATATCAAATATGAATATCATTTGTTCATATTCTTAATTAATTTACTGAAATTCGTAAATCTGCAACTGAGGTTTATTGTAAAATGCGTAACTTATTCGTATGTGATTGGAATTTGTTAATTCTTGACATTCTAGAAAGCTTGTTTCGATATCTACAACTTTGGTAAAGCATATTTTTCAAAATCGGAGTCAAACTATGTGCAAAATCGTATTCTTTGTGACCCTTCAGATTTATGACGTGAACAGTTTTTCGAACGTTCTAAAATTCATTATAAATTGATCTTATGTCGGAAAATTTCTCATGATATCAATCTGGAAAGCTTGTGATGTAATATTTTGTTCTCATTTATACCCATTAGATAGTATAATTGTTTTAATTGTCTAAACTGACTTACAAATATTCAGGATTGTTTTTACTTGTCAACAGAGTTGTTTCATATTCAGAAATTCATATTTTCTTCGTTATATGTCATTCAATTGTTTTTTTATCAAATATCAAACCTTTAAGAATGCTCTTTAATTTTCTAGTTATAGTCAAATTGAGATAAAATTGTTTTCCTGGTCTAAATTTGCCTTTTATGTAATCTGGTCCTGTATATTTTCTGTTATGTTACTTGAACTTCAAAAATTCATAGCAAATTCGTTATCTGTGCGTTTCTTGTGAATCCTATCATTCTGAAATCCTTGTTGAATATACTTTTATTCTCTAGTTGACCATTGTTTCAAAAGCCCAACCCATCTGCTGTTAAATTTGAATTAGTATAAGTTGTGCATTTCGATTCTCTTTCAGCAATTAGATTTGTGTTTTTATTAGTATTTGATTCTTCATTTTTCATTCTTATATCTTGGATATTGGTTGGTTATTAGATTGTTCATTTGTTCATTTGCTATAAGTTATTAAATAATAAGTCAATCAAGTAAGTATTGTAGTAATATACTTTGTGTACGTAAAATATTTCTGCGTGGTTAAATTTTAAATTTTGATTACGGACCTTGTTTCTTCTATATAAGTGCATTAGTATAGTTAAGGTGTTTGCCTATTTGTTTTAATTTAGTTATTATTTAAGTTCTAGTTGTATTGTTATTTTCAGGTTAGGATTACGATATTAAGGTAAGTGACTTTTTGTTGCTCATTGAATTAAGTTGTTTATTTTATTGAATCTGAAATATTTGTTTTATTTTGATTATCGAAATTGTGATATCAAAAATAGAAAAGTTTATTTTATAATTCCTCAGTTCATTTGCGTATCGAATCGTAGAATCCGGTCACTGGATAGTGTGACATATAGAACTAGTTTACGCACGTTTTGGAACACATAGATACCTTGTTGAGCTTGACTTGACGAGGAACGTAAACTAGCCCCCATCGAATTATAAAAGCCGTGTCGCCGCATATTGTGACCGTATATAGAACTGTGGGATAAAAATTCATATGCATTGTTTTGAAACACTTATCGATTTAAATTCTGAAAGTTGTTTTCAAAAATATTATTGTGAGCCATTAGACGATAGTTACTTGCTGGGCATTGTAGCTCATTATTGTGTAACATTTCCGGTTTTGGCTATCAAAAGGATAAGGAATTTGAGCATGCTACTTGGATTTTATTTGTTTCGCATATTAGTATTGAAGAAGTGTGGGAGCTGCGTCTCCAATTTTAGGACTTTAGATTTTGTGTTGATTTTCGATGTCTTGATTCGATGGATTTTCAGATTTTAGATTTAAAAGAGGATTGTTATATTTAAATGTTTATTTTAATATTTCAAAAAAGGTCATGATGTTACAACATGTTCAAATTATCAATTGAGAATATAATTGGTAGGTTTGATAAGTCATGTTAACTATCAATGGATATACAGAATAGGTTAGAGAATAGGTTAACTAATTTAAATACTTTGTGCTTTGTAATTCTGTATAAGTGAAATGGTATTTTAACGGATGATCAAACAACACCAACAGATGAAGGTGTAAAGCTCTCAACGGATATCAGGATTTTTAACTCTCAACGAATGTCAAGGAGACTGTCTCAACGGATAATATATCTATCAAAGCTCAGCAGTTGAAAGTGACTTGACAATTTTGACAGATCACCTGGGTTGATAGAATCTCAAAGTACATGGAAACCAAAGATTTGAAGACCTCGAAGAAGAACATTCTATTTCCTTACAAGCAAATTAGATGATTATTTTAAAACAAATTCTGTCAAAGACAAACCATCCAGTTGATTTAATGGGACAAGGAATGAAAAAACATGCTTATTGGACCTAGAAAAATGTAATATTTTGTTTCTAATAGGCAATGTAAACTTGACTATATAACCAAATGTAGCAGTAGTTTGCAAAATAAGAAACACAAGTAACTTTTGTTAGAATTGTTAGGATTTCATGTAAAAGAAAAGTACTGAAACTACAGCTGTGTATTTGTGAAAATATCATAGAGAATTTTTTCAATATAAACTCTCAGGTGGAACACATAAATCCACCTGAAATTTTATATATTGTTGAGTCATTTATTTTCTATAATACAATTTGTTGTTTTTCTTTTTCTGTTCTTACAAAACTGTTCAAGCAAAAAGTAAAAAAGTAAGCAAGATTGTATTCAACCTCCTTCTACAATCTTGTGGTTGTATTATTAGGAAACAACACACAGGATTTTAATGAATTATTTAAAATCCAAATTGAATCTACCTCGATTTTCAAAATCCAAAAAAAATTTTCAAAATCTTGATTGAATACACCGGGTTAGGTTCAAATTAAAACCTCATATTAAAATAGAACTTATGACTAATCTATACTGTAGACTTTGTGTAATCAACAATTGAGATTTATTCGTTCTGCTACAGCACACTATATTTTACTTTTGCTACAGCACACATATATAATTAGAGAGTATGGTGTACTTCTGCGGTACACTTGTTTATTTTCTAAAATACAAACTTTTTTAACAATAAATTATTTTTCACATAACTCGGCATGTACTTTATTATTATAATATATTTTTTAAAAATAACTATATTAAAAAATAATTTATAATAATTAAAATACTATACAAATGTATAATATTTTCCAGCATAATATATTAAGTATTTTTAAGAGTTCTAATTTTAAGTGGTTCTATGTTGAACCTGAAAACATCCCTTAAATTTTATCCAAATTAACTCAAACTTTTTGAGTCTCTAATCAATTCTCATGAATTATATATCGATTGTACTTGATCACTCATTATATGTCGCTACTAGTTTTAGGTATTGTGAATTGTGATTGATTGTAACAAAGGCTTTTCCAAATGTTTGGATGAATTTCATGTAGTGTACTATTATTACTGTGAACTTATTTATAAATTCATATAATCTAAACTTACAAACTTATATATTAATATTAAAATTATGACTTGTTATACAGAATAGTAACAAATGAAGGCAAAATGGTTCGATAAATTCCATATGAGTCCCAAAAATTGTAAGAGAATACTTTTGCGTTTGAGAACCCCAGGGACCTTCAAAAATTCATCTTATAACTTCTTCAGAGTTGAATCTTCAATTGGGACTTCCAGTCAAGGCATAGTTTTAAATTTTTCCCAAAACGATTCTTCCATGTCATCCACGTTTCTTCGGTCAAAAAGGTAAATAAGCACAACCTCAAACTTTCTTTTGTTCTTCGCTAACTGATGATATGCCATCTGGTATATATATATATATATATATAGGGTAATATGTTCCTATAGTTAACTTTAGGAAATTCTCCTAAAGTTAACCATTAAGATTGTGACACATATGCACAATCAATAATGCCCCTGCGGGGCCCTTCTAAACAAATAAAAAAATTCATCAAAACTACGTAGTTTTGATAGCTTAACTTTAGGAAATTCCCTACAGTTAACTGTAGGACCATTTTTCTCATATATATATATATATATATATATATATATATATATATATATATATATATATATATATATATATATATATATATAAAGAACAATAAAGAACACGTACCATAGAATTTTACAAAAAATCGTATTTAGATTCTAATTTTAACATCAAAAATGGTTTTTTATGAATTGAAATAGAATCTAACAAAAAATTAGGATCAAATATAACATGATTACATATAATTTTATTGATACAAAAATATATATAAGATTGCATATTGGATTCTATGTAACATTTAATTTTTAGATTTAGATGAGATTCTATGTTAGATTCGATATGTTAAGATTAATTGCTTTTAAAATTGGTGATTCTTATCATTACAAATCAATTTTTATGAAAAATAAATTATGATGATGTTTTTTATTGTTTTTTATATAAGGTATTCTTCCTAGATTGGAATTAATATATACATATATAGACCATTGTTCGAGGGAGAACCTTCTTATGTAGAGTGCCAAAGAAAACCATTGATTCCACCATAGAATTTCATCATTAAATTACAAATTTTTAAAAATTTAAAATTTGATTCTAATGTATAATACTAACGATATATAACCTTTACAAAGGATTTAACACATAAAATTTGAACAAAAAACTAGATTTGAATTTGATTTCACAGTAGAATCATTTTGGATAAATTTGATTTTACAGTAGAATTGCTTTGGATTATTTCATTAATTTTTAATGATTTTCCACAAGAAAAGTTGCATAATTTCATTTTTAATTTCTTAATTAAGATTTATAATTATATTTTAAATACAAACTTACAAATTTTTTTTGTTCAACACATATATAAATTTGGCTCACATCAATTGTAAAATAATAATTAAGATTTTAATGAATACATATAATTGGAAACGAAAATATATTTCTAACATTTTATAAGCTATTAAAAACATATTCACAACATTTTTTACGAAAAATTAAATTATTTTTATAACGAGTATTCAACGGGTATATAACTTGAGTTCAACATCATCTGTTGAACAATAGTTATACTTGTGTTGAATCCAAATCTATAAAATAATTTTACATTTGTATCAATAAGAAAACTGTATTAAATTAATAATATTTCATATTTCTATACCCTAATATGGTATTGGTGAATCCCGGAAGGATACTTGAAAATTATGTAATGAGTAGTGCTAGGTATCCCAAAACAGTTCCCGAATTTTATCCTGAATGATGTGGCACGCCAAATATCGAATTATAATTTGTGGACGCATATGTATGCACGCGGGATCCCATATTAATATTAGGAAAGTTACTAATTATATAAGTGACACGTCAGCTTTTGGGAAAATTTTCGGGGACTCTAGCATTTTCCTTATGTAATATTTATTCAACAAATTTTTAACTACGGTTCAACACAGCTCATATTAAATAAATAAAATTTCATATTTCTATACTCTACTTTGGTACTGGTGAACCCGGAAGGATTTTGAAGAATTAAATTTTATGTATTTGATAAGTACATATTTTTGCATATTTTTATTACCTATTTATTGCTTGAACTCGTATTTTAATTATTTATTTTGTTGCATTTCAGGAAATTCGTGAATAAATAAAGAAATGGCAAAATAAAGAAATAAAGAGCAAGGAAGGGAAAAAGAGGAAGAAAAAGGACTTAAATGAAAAGAGGAAAAAGAATTAGGAGCTTGGTGGAAAAGGAATCTTGGAGGACATGTGGAAGGTGGAGATAATCCCAACACATTACGTAAGTGTATGTCCAAGATCAACTCTTCAAAACTTAAGGGGGAAGGAAACAAATAGATGGATAGGATTTCACCACCACATATCACAAATGTATGGTGGGGATTTACCCAACACCCCCCTTGACCATAATTCCTATCCTATAAATACCCCTTCACCCCCCCCTTGTATTGAAAAAAAACTTAGATTTTAGGGTAGTTTTAATTTCTTGTATTTTCTTTAGTTTCAAATCTTGTAAGCACTCTTTTTAATTTTAATGCAATTTCATTTCCTTTAATTTCTTGTCTTGCTCTCTCGTTTATTTTACATAAGCTTTCGTTATTTTCGTAAATCCATGTAGTAGATAAAGTAGCGAAATGCTAACCACTATGGGTTGAAAGTAACGAAATTTTAATTTCTTACTCTTAGTTTTAATTCGTAATTTAAGCCCCTTTAAAAATCTCAATTTTATTATAGGCCATTTCAAATCAAATCCTCGTTTTAGTGTACTTTTTAATTTTCGTAGTTCTTTTCTTTTATCGTAGTTAATTTTCAACAAAAAAATAAAAAAAATTAGGTTTATAAATTTTCAATACATTTTTATTCGGTTTTTAATTGTTTAATTCGTAGTACTAATGTTATTTCCCCTCTTTTTCCTCAGCTAACCCATCTATTTTTCTTCCTTCCTTCTTCGAATTTACATACACGAACACAAATTCATTGTTTCTACCCCTCGACTCAGCAGTAACCTCACACCCATCTCCCCTGTTTCTTCTTTCCCCACAAAAACGCAAACTCTCCTCTCTTTTCCATTACGCAACAACACCCCCTTCCCCCATTTCTTTTACTTTATTTTAGTTTTTTTTAATCGTTGTTTGTTTATGTTCGGAGTGAGTTCAGTTCAATTTACCTTTGTCGAGTTGCAGGAATCTGAGTTTACTGTTGCCGTCGGGTTTTTCCGGAGTGTCGTTTGTTTTGTTTGTTTTATTATGTTCTGCTTGAATTCCGGTTTTTTAGTGGATAGTTCTGGTTCTTGAATCTGTTTGAGATGCTTTGCGTTTTTTAATTGTTTTATGGCTGTCGAATTCTAGCTGCTTGGTTTGCTTCAGTCATGTTTTCAAATCGTTGATTTCGATTCTGGTTGCCGAGTCTTCTGTATTCTGCCTGTTGTTCGTATTTGTAGGCTGAGTCTTTTTGTTCGCTGAATTCATTTTCTGAGTTAAAATGCTACTGATTTCTCATCTTGGTTAAGTAGTTTTCGTTTTTGATGTTGCTTGTTCGGTTTTGTTTTGCTGTGGAATTATCGTTTTTGTTTACAAATGCTGCTGAGTTTTTGTTGATAATTTTCACTGAGTCGACTCGCCCTCTCATGTTGAGTCTATACACTGAGTTTCGAATTTGAATTTCTACTCGTGAGTCTGGACCAAGTTTATACTGTTTTGTTGAGTTCTCTTTGTTGATGTTAACTGAGTCCAGTTCTGCGTGTTTTAAGTCCAAATCATTGTATTGTAAATTGATGTGCTGTATCGTTCCGTTTTGATCGTTTTTGTGTCACTATTTTAGTTCGTGTTTTGTGAATTAATGGCTTAAAATTGTTGGTTGGTTTTGTTTGGCTAGTTAAATTTACAAATAGATCATGTCAATTTTTCTTTAAAATTTTCTATAAATAAAATTTGTTAAAATTTAAATTTCTTTTTTTTTATAATTGTTAGAATAATTTTCTCATTTTATTTTTAATTAATTAATTTAGAATTAGAATAAAATTTAGTTTTCTTTTAAATTAGATTAAAAATTTCTTTTCGGAATTAATTAGTATAAAATCCAATCAAATTCTCAAAAATTCCAAACTTGCTCTAATCCGATTAAATTAGAAATTAAGGCTTGCGAAATTATTAGTCTCTGTGGAACGAATCACAAATTTTACAACGAAGCAAATTGTTCGCTTGCAATTTAAAACGTTTTATTTTTTTGAACAACAAGTTTTTGGCGTCGCTGCCGGGGAGTAATTATTTTTCGCACCTTGGTTTTTAATTTTTTGGATTAGCTCTTTTCTCACCCTTTTTCTTGTTTGCATTTTTTCGAGGAATTTGGAGGAAAATTCGAGAAACTTGGATTAAAACGGAAGAATTTTCTCGGAATTTTGGAAGTTTTGCTTGGGTAACTCGTATCTCTCTCCTCTTTCGTTTTTTTTCCTTATTTAGAAAATCACAAAAAAATAAAAAATCACAAAAATCACAAAAAAAATTAAAAATTTAAAATCCAAAAAAATTAGTTGTAAATACATAATTGCTGCATCATGCATTTAATCACTTAGGGCACATCATCTAGATTTTTATTTTCTTGTTTTTAATTTTTCGTACCCTATAAATTGTGGTGATCGCTGGAGGACCCCAAGGTACGTTAAATTCTTTCTTTTCTTTAGTTAGAGCACGTAGTTAAGCATCCATAAATGTTTATAGTTTTTTATACCTCTTTGTTTGTTGCATCATTTTGTAAATAAATCTTAAGGGCATAACCTCTCAAAAGATAAGGGAGGGGATTTCATCACTCTTTCCTTAGCCCAAAAACAATTTAATCCCTCATTTTGCATACCTAGCCTTTAATAAAATTAATTAGACGTCTGCCCCTAGGAATCTCGCGCTCAATTAGGAAGGTGCTTAAAAAACGAAGTGATCTTTAATTATTCCGACTTTTTGGTGTCTAGGAAAGCGAAAGCTGGCCTGGCCAATTAAGGTTTTGGTGTCTAGGCTGGTGTTTAGCCTCTTGGCAATGCTTGCACCTACATGGCCAAGCCGGTTCGAATAATTATTGATTTACCTAGTTTTTGGTAGCCCTTACAGTTAGGAGCAAGGTCTAGTTATTTTATTAAGGAACCCTAGGGTTAGAATATTTTTTTTCTTTTAATTTTTCACCCCTTTCTTTTTGTGTGTTTATTTTATCGCACTTATTTGCTACGTGTTCCCTTCGTGGTTTATGCGATCTACTTGGCGTAGGGATAATTCTGCTAGACTAGTAAGATCATTCGAGATTTCTTCCTCATCTGATTCCGAGTCTTTAGATAATTCCGAACCAGTAGTAACCATGGCCATGTCTCTTAAGGACCGTTGCTATCCTACCCGTTCTGCCCAACCCTCGTGTATCACTCTTCCTTCGGTTAATGGTAATAACTTCGAGATTAAAGCTCATTTCATTAGTATGTTACCTAAGTTTACCGGGAGTGATGGTGAGGATCCCTATCTTTTTATTCATGAATTTGAGGAGGTTTGCGCATTGCAAAAACTCCAACAACTTTTCGAGGACTCCATACGTCTTAGACTAATAAACTTTGCCCTTAAAGATAATGCAAAAAAGTGGTTGTACAGTTTACCCATCAATTCGATTTCCACTTGGGAGGGTTTCGTAGTCATCTTTCTTAAAAAATTCTTTCCAAGCCACAAGACTACGAAACTCACGAATGAGATTAATCAATTTCGTCAAAAACACAACGAACCATTTTGGACGTGTTTTGACCGTTTTAAAAATCTTCTATCTCAATGTCCCTACCATGGATTCGAAAAATGGAGGCTCTGTAAGCTTGTGTACGAGGCCCTAGATAGTTCAACAACCGCGTTGTTGGAATCTATGTGCCAAGAGAAATTCATGGATAAAAATGAGGACAAGGGGTGGGCCTTTTTCGAGGAATTATCCGAGAAGACTATGTTGTGGGAGTCTACTAGGGAACCTCACAAGTCCAACGAGTCATCTAGTTCTTCTAGGGGTCTACATTCAATTGGAAACAATATTGCAACCGATGCCAAGCTAGCCACCCTTACTAGGAGACTCGACGCTTTAGAAACTCATAGTGGACCCTCACACATGTCTGTTTACCCGAATCAAGGGATGCAAAATTTATAAGATTTCCAACAAGTCAATGCGGTGTTTCCACCAAACCAAAGGAATGATCCTTTTGCTCCTACATACAATCCTGGTTGGAAGAATCACCCGAATTTCTCGTGGAACCAAGGCCAAAACTACCAATCTCCGCCACCTTCTTTTCAAAAGCCAAACTCTTACCCAACTCCAAACCAAGGTGTTTTTCGAAACCCAATTCAAAATCACATTCCTTATCCGACTCAAGCACCCGCCCACTCTCCCGGCTTTCATGAGTCGGATAAAAGAATTAATTCTTTGGAAAAGACTCTCGATGCGCTTTTGAAATCAACGACTAATTTGGCTCAATCTCAACAAACTTTCATGCAAACCATGACTCAAGATAGGCAACTTTTGAATGCTAGTACTCAAGCCATATCTAAGTTAGAGGTTCAAGTGAGTCAATTAGCCAACGCCATGTGTGAACGAGAGAAGAACAAATTCCCGAGTCAACCCGAGGTCAACCCTAAATTTTCTCTCAACCAAAGACCTCCCGAAAATGTTAATGCTATCATTTCTTTAAGGTCGGGAAAACAAGTTGATAATCAGGTAGGAGTCGAGTCTCCCGAAGACGAAGAAGAGTCAAATGTTGAACCAAACCCTAAACTTGATCATTCAAACCATACTCCAAAATCCACTCTCGAGTCATCAGAATCTTCTCACAAATCATCATCATCTAGCGATCCTTCATCGACTCAAACACCACCTTCACCTAACGAGTCTTTGTTTTTCATTCCACTTTCGAAATCCATTCCCGAAGAACCTGGTGAACGAGTCTTTAAGCCTAAAGCTCCTTATCCTCAAATACTCCTTTCCAACAAACAATCGCCTCAAGTAGAAAAGATTTTGGAAGTTTTCAAGCAAGTCGAGATCAACATTCCTCTTTTAGATGTCATTCAACAAATTCCATCTTATGCCAAGTGTCTAAAAGATTTATGTTCTCACAAACGTTCCACCCACGTCCCTAAGAAAGCCTTTTTGACTTCTCATGTTAGTTCAATTATTTCGAACCAAGTTCTCGTGAAATATAAGGACCCCGGTTGTCCTACAATTTCATGTGTCATAGGCAATACTTTTGTGGACAAGGCGTTACTTGACTTGGGCGCTAGTGTGAACTTGCTTCCATTTTCGGTCTATCAAGCCCTAGGTTTAGGCGAACTTCAAAAGACGAACATGACAATTCAATTAGACGATCGTTCTGTCAAAATGCCTAAGGGAATAACTGAAGATGTGCTAATTAAGGTTGGTGAATTCATCTTTCCGGTTGATTTTGTTGTCCTCGAGACTCAACCCGTCACAAATCCTAAGAACCAAATCCCGATCATTCTAGGACGACCTTTTCTTGCTACATCCAATGCCTTGATTAATTGTAGGGATGGTTCGATGAAACTCACTTTTGGTAATATGACAATTAACCTTAACATCTTTAATGTCGGAAAAGAACCCAATGAGCTTTATGAACAAACAATAGGGGTTAATCTTGTTGATGACATTGTTAATTGGTCCAACCTTGAGGATAGTGAGATTGAGTCTCTTCTCAAAGAGGATTTTAAAGTCAACTCTACGTCTAATCAAGAATATATTGAGTCGTTAAGGGATATGACCTCGGAAGAGATGTTGAGAGAGTTGGATAACATTTGTTCTAAGTGGGAGTCACCACCCGAGGATGTTCTTGTTGAGGCCGTTGTTAAAACTCCCGTGGGTGAACCACCTACATTCGATGAGTTGTTAAGAGACTTGAATCACACTTGTTCTAAATGGGAAGCTAAATCTGATAATGACCATGTCAAAAACCTAGTACCATTTTTAAGAGTCCCGTGGGAACACCTCCTTCATTTGACTCAACGTTGTATCTTCCCGAGTTTGATCAACAACCCTTAGGAAAAGATGGATCCTTATCTTATGTCAATCCTAGTGATTCCACCTATGACCAAACTTTCATTGTCTCTAATTTGCTTAGTCAAAATAAAGAAGCCTTAAGCTGGTTTAGGGAGAACATTAGTGACACTTGTTCTATAGGGTTGAATGATTCTATGTTGCTTGAGAAACTCTTTGCAAATGAAAATTTTCAAAATTTTCTTGATATTTTCTCAAAGTTGCACCCCAATTTTCCCACCGGCATCGGTTAATTCGATTTTATTCCTTTGCCTCCCCTCGTGAAATTCAGGTATGGGGGAGGAATTGTGTGCATGTGTGAGTTGTTTTCTTTCGTAATTTTTTAGAAGTTTTCAGTCTCTGTCATCCCTTATCAGGCATTTCCTCGTTCTCCTTTACTCATTTCTCTTGCATTTGCATACATTGAGGACAATGCATGATTTAGGTATGGGGGAGAGTTTTTAGTGTAAATATGAAAATCAAAAAAAAATTAAAAAATGATAAAATCACAAAAAGCGTTGTAGAATTGTAAATAGTAGAGTTCTAATCTTATTCTAGTCTTGTTAATTGATTGCTAGTTGTTTGAAGCACCCTTACATGCTATGATAATCTTGTGATCCTTTAGCTTTTGATTGAGAAGTGATTTGCTAAGTTCTTGTCCACACACTTACACTAGCAAGGTGAAACTAGTAGACTTATTTGATTTGTGCAAGAAATTAGAAGGTCATGATTAGGTGTAAGATGATTTGGTTTTCATGCTTTGAGTACAAGTAGGTGCATTGAGGATACCTTTACTTGAGATTGATTATGTTCTACCACACCAAGTGAGTTTTGAGCCTATATGCACATCTTTTGCATTTATATTCTTTTGCTTGAGTGTCCACTTGTCAATTGCATTGCTAGCACTTGTTTGAGTTCTTTCTTGAAACACATGACATTGATTGATGATGAGATGATAAAGGCATTTAGGAATAACCCATATTTCCCAAAATATCCACACCATTCTTATGTGATCAATTAGTTACCCCTTTGAGCTTAATCAAATTCTTTCGGTGACACACCACATTACTCGCCTAAGACCTTTTTCTTGTACAAGCCTTACGTATACTTGATCCCAATTTGTCAAAGGCTAGTAGGAACTTGAGGGAGTAATAAGGTGTGTGAAATGGGTTTACTTTTGTTCATAACTTTTGAGGAAATATATGTTTTGTTGGTTACCTTGTTAGTCGATTTTCAAGTTAAATCTAAAGGAGGATTATGGTTGCTTATGTTTATCTTAGCTCTCAAGAAAAAAATAATAATAATAATAATAATAAAAAAGAAAAATATATATATGAGAGCATACTTATGTTTTTGTAATCCTCCTTCATTCGACTAGTCAAGTTTTTTTTAAAGTAGAAAAATAATTGTGTGGGGAGGAAGTTTGGTATTGTGCATGTTTTTCATGGTGACTACTAGCTTTTGACACTTCACCTTGTTTTAGCCTTACTTGACATACCCTGTCCCTAGCCCCATTACAACCCAAATAAAGACTTTTTGATTGTCATCATTGATGTAAGTTGTGTCTAAGTTAGAATGGTACCAAATGTCAAGCATGCTTTTGATTTTGTTGGAAATGAGTGATACACTTACCCTTGTTCTTGAGTGAATGTTCTTTTGTGAGTGAAATGTTAGGTATTGCTTGTTTCTTTTGCATATGAGATCTCAAGTTTTGACTCTAAAGTGTGCTCTTGTAGACTTAGCATGGTTTCCAATAATTTTTACACTTGACATGAACTTGTAATCACTCCTGCATACTTCTTTAAGTAGACTATGTGAATCCTTGCACTTTCCACCCCAAGACTTTGCAAATTCATTTTGATTCTTAAGTTGATGTATCATGGGAGGACATGTATGTGTGGTGTTGCACTGCCATGTAATCTTTTATACAAACTAGATGGATTTTATGGGTATATTCACTATAGGCCCTCACGAGACCTCACTCGTCCACTAGGGCTGCCTAGGGGTTTAAAGGGCTTGTTGCATATGTCAAATGCAACCGTCACACCTACGAAAAGGAGTATAGGATTTTTTTTATCTAGATTTTCTTTTTGTTTTACTCGAGGACGAGCAAAAGATAGGTATGGGGGCATTTGATAAGTGCATATTTTTGCATATTTTTATTACCTATTTATTGCTTGAACTCTTATTTTAATTATTTATTTTGTTGCATTTCAGGAAATTCGTGAATAAATAAAGAAATGGCAAAATAAAGAAATAAAGAGCAAGGAAAGGAAAAAGAGGAAGAAAAAGGACTTAAATGAAAAGAGGAAAAAGAATTAGGAGCTTGGTGGAAAAAGAATCTTGGAGGACATGTGGAAGGTGGAGATCATCCCAACACATTACATAAGTGTATTACCAAGATCAACTCTTCAAAATTTAAGAGGGAAGGAAACAAATAGATGGCTAGGATTTCACCACCACACATCACAAATGTATGGTGGGGATTTACCCAACACCCCCCTTAACCCTAATTCCTATCCTATAAATACCCCTTCACCCCCCCCCCTTGTATTGAAAAAAAAACTTAGATTTTAGGGTAGTTTTAATTTCTTGTATTTTCTTTAGTTTCAAATCTTGTAAGCACTCTTTTTAATTTTAATGCAATTTCATTTCCTTTAATTTCTTGTCTTGCTCTCTTGTTTATTTTACATAAGCTTTCATTATTTTCGTAAATCCATGTAGTGGACAAAGTAGCGAAATGCTAACCACTATGGGTTGAAAGTAACGAAATTTTAATTTCTTGCTCTTAGTTTTAATTCGTAATTTAAGCCCCTTTAAAAATCTCAATTTTATTGTGGGCCATTTCAAATCAAATCCTCGTTTTAGTGTACTTTTTAATTTTCGTAGTTCTTTTCTTTTATCGTAGTTAATTTTCAAAAAAAAAAAATTAGGTTTATAAATTTTCAATACATTTTTATTCGGTTTTTAATTGTTTAATTCGTAGTACTAATGTCATTTCCCCTGTTTTTTCTCAGCTAACCCATCTATTTTTCTTCCTTCCTTCTTCGAATTTACATACACGGACACAAATCCATTGTTTCTACCCCTCGACTCAGCAATAACCTCACACCCATCTCCCCTGTTTCTTATTTCCCCACAAAAACGCAAACTCTCCTTTCTTTTCCATTACGCAACAACACCCCCTTCCTCCATTTCTTTTACTTTATTTTAGTTTTTTTTAATCGCTGTTTGTTTATGTTCGGAGTGAGTTCAGTTCAATTTACCTTTGTCGAGTTGCATGAATCTGAGTTTACTGTTGCCGTCGGGTTTTTCCGGAGTGTCGTTTGTTTTGTTTGTTTTATTATGTTCTGCTTGAATTCTGGTTGTTTAGTGGATAGTTCCGGTTCTTGAATCTGTTTGAGATGCTTTGCGTTTTTGTTAATTGTTTTATGGCTGTCGAATTCTAGCTGCTTGGTTTGCTTCAGTCATGTTTTCAAATCGTTGATTTCGATTCTGGTTGCCGAGTCTTCTGTATTCTGCCTGCTGTTCGTATTTGTAGGCTGAGTCTTTTTGTTCGCTGAATTCGTTTTCTGAGTTAAAATGCTACTAATTTCTCATCTTGGTTAAGTAGATTTGGTTTTTGATGTTGCTTGTTCGGTTTTGTTTTGATGTGGAATTATCGTTTTTGTTTACAAATGCTGCTGAGTTTTTGTTGATAATTTTCGCTGAGTCGACTCGCCCTCTCCTGTTGAGTCTATACACTGAGTTTCGAATTTGAATTTCTACTCGTGAGTCTGGACCGAGTTTATACTGTTTTGTTGAGTTCGCTTTGTTGATGTTAACTGAGTCCAGTTCTGCGTGTTTTGAGTCCAAATCATTGTAAATTGATGTGCTGTATCATTCCGTTTTGATCGTTTTTGTGTCACTATTTTAGTTCGTGTTTTGTGAATTAATGGCTTAAAATTGTTGGTTGGTTTTGTTTGGCTAGTTAAATTTACAAATAAATCATGTTAATTTTTCTTTAAAATTTTCTTTAAATAAAATTTGTTAAAATTTAAATTTCTTTTTTTTATAATTGTTAGAATAATTTTGCTCATTTTATTTTTAATTAATTAATTTAGAATTAGAATAAAATTTAGTTTTCTTTTAAATTAGATTAAAAATTTCTTTTCGGAATTAATTAGTATAAAATCCAATCAAATTCTCAAAAATTCCAAACTTGCTCTAATCCGATTAAATTAGAAATTAAGGCTTGCGAAATTATTAGTCTCTGTGGAACGAATCACAAATTTTACAACGAAGCAAATTGTTCGCTTGCAATGTAAAACGTTTTATTTTTTTGAACAACAGTATTCAATAAAATTTTAATTATTATTTAATAAATTATGTTGGATCGAAGCTATAAATCTATTGAATAAAAAAAGTTTGTAAATTTATATTTAAGAAAAGTTTATAATTTATCCTAATCTTATTTATATAAAGAATATTGAAGCATCTTATCATTAAAAAAAACAACGTAATCAACCATCCAAAACTTGCGGAAAAGATCAAAATCTTCACATTTGTAGTAGCCTTCCTGACGAAAAAGAGTAGAAAAACAAACAAAACATAAAAAAGCATAAAGACATCAGAAGTACTAACGTGTATTTTAAACAAATAAACAGTGTTTAAGATTGCATGTCAAATACAATTTTTCTTACGATTTTTAAAACAAACAAAACAGTTGGTTTTGATTGCATTTAAAGATGATTTGTAGTTACATTTTGTAATTGGTTGCAAAATTATATTTTTGTAAAAAAAATGTTTTATCTATAAAAAATTGATACAAAAGTTATGTATTTGTAAAAATATTAAAAAATGTATTTTTGTGAAAACTTCTATATTTTAATGACATAATTATAAATATATGATCAATTAGTAATTACAAAAATGTTCCTCTTATAATTGAAATTAAATTCTTTAAATTTTACGTATTTAGTTAAAAATAAAATTTACACAGAATATGACATCTATACTATTATATTAAAACCAAAACATTAAAAATTTGTCGGTTTAGTTTTCGGTATGGTTATCCTATTAATAAATAAAAAATAATATAATTAATAATAAGTAGTCTATTGTCTTTTCTAATTTAAATATGTTGCTTTTTAATTAAAAGATATTATCTTTTATGAATACCTAATAATATTTTCTTTTTAATTAAAATAAGTTAACTTTTAATTTAAAACATAATCTAGTAATCAATAATATATAAGCAAAAATATCAAACTAATAAAATATATTAAAAACATGTTTACATTTATGATAAGGAAATATAAGTATAATTTTTGGTATTTTGGTTCGACGATTCAACCATATAACAAATAATGACCATTGAATTTTTATTAAATAAATAAGAACCACTAAATCTAATAATAAGGTATATTGTATATTCAACTTACTCTACTCAAAATCCAAGGTTGGAATTTTATCAACAATATATTAATTTAAAATTTAATATAAGTTTTAAACTATGCATGTCATTATTTAAATCCTTTATTATAATACCTGAATCTACCCAGGTATGTAGTTAGATGCAGTTAACCAATAACTATGAATTATTTTAGGGTCAAAGGGTCATTCCAAAATTTTAGACCAATCATATTATATTAAGAGTTTTCCTTATTTATCATTCTCATCCTATTATATAAACTATGGTTAGTTTAATTCTAATTTAAAAATAGTAATTACTTGATTTTACATATCCATATATATATATATATATATATATATATATATATATATATATATATATATATATATATATATATAAGAGTTTTCCTTATTTATTATTCTCATCCTATTATATAAACTATGGTTAGTTTAATTCTAATTTAAAAATAGTAATTACTTGATTTTACATATCCATATATATATATATATATATATATATATATATATATATCCATATATTACATAATTTAAATGTCAAAAAACATTTATAATAAATTAACATCAAATATGATTATACAAATATATAATATTAAGCGATTTTCACAATACTAAATTTTCATAGTACTTTTGATTTATAATTAATCATAATACCGAGCCACATCCACAACCATATCATGTTGCATGGATCAACAAAACTCTACCCGAAGACTTTTTGGTGGAGTTTTAAATTGTCGGTCTGAAGGACGTTACATTATTATATTTACATAAATATATATATAACAGAGCACTTACCACTAAAATTAAATTAATCATATCATTGTTATCCTAATTTACTTATCGTGATTACTCAACAATTTTTTTAAAATACAAAATGTATTTTATTTAATACATGCACAAATTACATATTTTTAAAATGATAAAATATTTACTAATTTATCAAACTTTATAATTTAAATTCAACCAAAATTATACTATTATATATTACGAGATAATTTTCATGAATATCACATACAATTGTTAATATTAGCATATGAAAATATTATACTATAATCAAATATTATAGCATATGAATATTATTGTAATCGTGAGTAAAATATAAATTTGATTTGTCCAAGTATGTATCGAACAACCGACCACAACTACGATTCTATATTATCCAAATCAATCAACCAATATAACAAAAAATCCTATAGATCTAAGATTCCGGATGCCAAAATAAAAAACCTACAAAGAGAAAGAACAAAATCCAATATATGGGCAGACAAAATTCATTAACAGGGTAGTAAACTCTCAATAAAGAGATATATTTATTAAAAAATATAATAAAATCAAAGAAAAGAAATGGGAGTTATCATTCAAGGTACCCTTCTTCATGAATAAAATTATATTTTGTTCATAATAAAATGTAACCTTCTTAATTTAGTATTCTTGAATTAAAGTAACAGTATTTAGTTCTCATATCCAAATCTAAGAGCATTACATATTGAATTTGCTTGGTTGGTTGATAATATTTATTTTTAATATCGACAAAACCTTAAATATAAATAAAAAAACTTAATAAATTGGTAGATACATTCTAAACAAACAGAGATATTTATTAACAATAAACAAAATTAATAAAAGAATAAAAAAAAGGAGGTCTTAATTTTATGTACACTACTCTTAATTTTGTTTTGTGGCGTCTCAATGTTGTTTTCAGTTATATAGTAACATACTCATATATTTTTTCTTTTCGTGAATTATTTTCGTATCGTGTATAAAAAAATCATGCAATTTAATAGCATTTTGTGTTCGAATTTCGGGTAGGCAAAAAAATTTCATGTTATTTTCATGCAAGACCCAAAGACACATAGCATCAACGTACACAATACAAATTATTTGTCAAGTCTACGTAAGTGCTTTCTACGAATATATGTCGAAAAATATACTCACAAGTAAAGAAAAATGAATTTCATGTTTTTTAACCCGATAACTAAATTACAAGGAAACATATATAATAATATGATTGTGTGTTTAGATATTACGCATTTGATTTTAGTTTCATGTAGTCTTCTATTTTAACATGTTAGTCAAATAAAAAAAAGATAGGTGATACTTATTTTTAAATGTCTTATTTTACACGTAGGGATAATAACGGGTTGGGATCGGTCCGAATTTTTAAAATCCAAACTCATATCCAAATATTTCCGAGTTGTAAAAATGAATCCAAATCAAAAACTCAATATCTAAAACCATATCCGTTGGGTTTCGAATTAAATCTGGTTTTTATGATTATCCAAAATTAGTAATAATGTAATCAAATTTAAAATAATTGCAACACACAAACTATATTAATTATATTTATACAATAATTAAAAACAAAAATGATTAAATTAAGTATGTAGTCAAATGTAACATATTGCGAATTGACATACTATGTAAAATTTAAATTATGTTTTAAAAAATGATTTTTCTTATACTACACAAATGAAATTTTATGTAAAGTAAATGAAATCACATCTTAAATGTTTCAGTAAAACTTGAGATTAGGAAATAGAAATTCTAATTACTAAATTAGTATCTACTATTTCTAACGAAATATTTGAATAAAAATAAATTATTTATATGTCTTACATCTAAATATTACTCCCTCCGTTCCCCCTCATTTGTTTACATTGGAGGGGGACACGGAGACCAAGACAATGCATAAGAAATGAGTAAAGTTAGATAAAAAGTGGGTAAAGTGGTGGGACCTACCAATATTTAATAATAGATTTGAAGTAGTGGAGGAAAGTATTGGGTGTAATAGTGTTTTTTAATATTAAATATGAGATAGTGGGGGAAAGTTTTGGGTGTAATAGTGGGGAAAATTTACTATTTACAGTAACGTAAAGAAAATGAGAGGGACATCCCAAAATAGTAACTGTAAAGAAATGAGAGGGACGGAGGGAGTAGATAAATAAAATTCAAATTATGATATTATATTTATGTATCGAGTTTCGATATTGGATCGGGTTTCGGATTGGATATCGATTTTGTACAACTGAAATCCAAATCGAAATTATTTTGGGTTTAAAATTTAAATCCAAACTTAAATCCAAAAATCCGGGTTCGATATATCCAAAATTTTGGGTTTTGGATCGTGTACAATTAGATCGAATTAATTTGTCATCTCTATTTATGGGTAAAAGAAAACTGATATTTAATATACCATATTCAAATAGAAAAAAAAAATAAAAAATTCAACATTCAAACTTCCAAACTGAATATACAAATTTTAAGTTATCATTAAAAACAAGTTGGGGACAATCACCATAAACTCTAACAGTCATATCTTACAGAACAGGACATATTGGATATGTTTGGTTCATGGATAATGTAAAAATGATATTGAACGAACACATAGGCAACTAGATTACAAGAAACTTTCCTTTATCATGACTACGTTCGTTTAATGGATATTGCATAGTAGGATTCTTTCTCATTTCATTGAAACATGTAACCTTTTTTTTGAAAGACAATTTAATGATTTATAACGGTCATGAGAAATGAGTGTTTATGAATTTTTAATATGTATTGAAAAAATTGATCGCAACCCATACAAAGATTTTATATGAATTAATATGACAAAAATTCTAGAAACCACAGTATTGTACATTTAAATACACCAAATTGCAAAAGAACAAAAAGTTAAATATGGATGAAAAACTTATGAACTTGATAGAAAGATTCTAAAAAAAATGGAAGAAATCAAATGAAAAACAAAATTAAGAAAAAACAATATAAAGGAGCTTAGAGTGTTCAAGCGGGGATGTGAATGTTATGATAATTATTTGATAATATTAATATTAATGCAATTGGTATAAGTTGGCGAATAAGTAATTTTATACTTAAACTAATTACATTCTAATATCTTTTTTTTCTAAATAATGATTAAAATAATATATTTATATTAATTATTTAATAATTTTTACCGTTCGGTGCATAGCACGGGTAGAACGCTAGTTTATATTAAATTTAATTTAATTATTGAAAATAACGATTATATAAAAATAAAATTTGTAAAATAAAAATAAATTTATAATATATTAAAAGAAATCTGTGCATCGCAAAGAATTATAAGCTAGTGTTATTATTAAGTGTAAAAATAATTATGTGAATAAAACTATTGGTTTTTTCATAAGTACCTAAAACCAAAAACTTTTGCGAAATTATCTATCTTTTTAAAATTATTTTGTAAAATATCATTTTTTACAAAATATTTGCAAAATTACGTTTTGTAATTTTTCAACCTTATTTGTAACCGATATTAACCAAAATCAACCATAAATGCAGCTTTAAGAATTTATTAATTGAATCATCTTTGATTGCATAATGGGTTGCTTAACAAGTTGCATCGGTTAAATTAAATACAACCTCGAATGCAACGAAAATCAATCTCAAATGCAACCAAAATCAGCTTCACATTATTTTTCATAAAAATGTAAAAATATAAATTGCATTTAGCTATTTTGGTTACAGAAGATATTTTTGCAAGTATTTTGAAAAAATCGTAATTTTTTTTAAAAAAGATGATAATTTTAGTAAATTTTCTAAAAACTAATAGGATGGTTTATACTTATTATTTCGTATAGTAGTGAATAATAATTAAAATTTTAAATGTAAATAGACAAAAGAAAAAAAATAAGTGAAAAGATGGAAAATAATCGGCAAGTAAAGGTGTTAAATTAACCATTTGTACAAGCATCTAGAAACATGTTCTAGGGTTGCAACAACACACCCAGAAGACAATTACAAAGCTTGCGGTTGCTAGTGTTCAACGGATCTACCACTACGACGCCGTTTCGACTCTTATTACAATCTGTAAGCAATCCTCGTATTTAATCACTATTGTAATTTCGATGCACAATTTTATGTTATTTTTTATGATCGTATCTTAATTAATATCTCAAGGTAACTAATATATATGCGTGTATAGTTTGATTGTTGAATTTAATTGTTTCTGAACTTTATAATGTTGAATTGGATTGTTTGTGGAGTTGAATTGGTGCGTGATTTTGAATATTTGTTGTTAATTTACGAAAGTGTGATTTTGTAAGACGTATAATGAGGTTGTTATGTTTTCGGGGAAATGTTGATTCGGAATTTTGTCAAGTTGTTTCGGTACGTGGCTCGGAATGTTTGTTGTTAATTCACGAAAGGGGGATTTTGTTAGATCTGTTGTTAGGTTATTAAGCTTTTTCTATCTGTCATTTGTAGAATTTATCATGCGATTCTTAACCATTGATTGTATGGATTACGAAAAGGGGATAATTATTTTGTTTGCTCTTTTTTTCTTTTTGCGGGTAAATTTTGCAAGTAATGTATCATGGAGTTGGCCTTTTGACTTGTAAGATATTTTCTTTCACGTTTTATGTTTTCATTGTATTGTTCATTCCTTTTCGCTCCTGCATTTCGTTAAATCGAACCCAACACTTAGATGTTGAGGAAGGGATTAGGGGATGGGGTAGAAAGATTTTGACGCTTTGTGGTTAAGAGTTGATGTTGGTCATTAGAGCATCTCCAATAGAGGTTGCCAAAATAGTTGTCGATCTCTGCCACATCATCACATGTATTATATTTTAGTCTCTTCTCTCATCTGTTTCATTACTGGCAACATTTGTTAAAAATCTACTCCAATAGTTGGCAACTTTTAAACCTGCTAATATGGTTCCATACATAAATTTTAGAAAAATGATGATATGAGAGATATAAAAGTGGGTAAAGTTAAATATACTTTTGAGTATTTGTATGTGTTTTTAACTATATGAGGAAGTTGCCAACTTTTGGCAACTTTGGTTGGCAATCGTTTTTAACTTAGGTGGGCAACTTTAATATATGCCTAATCTTGGAGGAATCGTTTTCTTAAAGTTTGTTTTGTCAAATTCCACTTGTTCGTTTTTAAGTTAGTGTTGTCGATCGCAGTTAACCCTTTCTGCTGTAACTGAAATTTGTACTAACATAAGGTCTATATCGAGTTGGTCTAGTTTCTACCAGAATTGTGATTCCAATATGAGTGGTTGATATAGATCCATTTGTTTCTGCTTTCACAGGTAAAGAAATTCAGGCTTATTAATTATTACTGGATTATATTCTTCAAATTTACTGATCTTGGCTTAAATTAGAATCTGTTTGTCTTGAACCTGGGTTTAAACCTATTGCAAGACAAGGCACCCATTTGACCCAAGCGCTTTTGTTGTCGAGTACCCGTGGTGGAGACTTGATGCATAGACATGGGTATAGATTTATCTTACTAAATCTGATACTTGGACATATATTTTTATTGGACCCTTTAGCTGAGTATGGCTAACATGGTATATAACAATTAATACAAAGGTGTTTGGATTTGCGAGACGAACAAAGGAGTAATGCTCTCTTTTTTCGCATTAGACCTTATTTTAGAAGATAAAAGGTAGGTACACCTTAATTTTTGATTTGCCCGTCAGGCCTATGCCCAAGGAAAGAGGGTTTACCTATTTGAATGCGATTAACCTTGAGCCAAGACAAGACCTTGGAAGTACTCCGTGCCTTTGATGTACTTTGAAATCCTTTGTCTCCCTGGATCATTCGCATCTAACACATTAGACTCCTTATCAACCTGCATAATACCCTTTACTCCTTTAGAGAAAATTGAAATTGTTCCTGTTGCCAAATTAAATAACTGACACTTGTTCAATCTTTTAGGTACGTTGCCCTTGAATTTCTTTAGCATGGGTGACTTTACAATTCAGATTAGCAGCAACTTAGTTAAACAGCTTGCAGATGATGGTGTGAAGTTGAAGAAGAAAACGCGGAAACCAAAACCAAAGGCAGCGCGAGAACAGCCCCCTGCTAAAGAACAACAGAAGCATAATGTAGATGATTCTGATGCATTAAAAAGTCCTAACTCTGTGGGGTGGCCAGTCCAACCACCACTGTTCATGCCGATTGCTGCTCCTCAACTACCTGTTCAAAAGGAGATAGATGCAATAAGGTCTGTGCTCCAAGATAGCGAGAAGGTCCTGGAAAGATTGCAGAAGCATGAAGAGGACATGGTGAGACAAGTAACACAGAAAGCCAAGGATCTACATGAGAAAGAGTTCAAGATTCCTCACCAGAAACCTATGCCCTGCCTGGTTGAGAAAGATGCTTGCTTGGGGTGCTACAAGGAAAATGTCAAGGATCCTCTAAAATGTGCCAGTTTGGTAAGGCAATTTGCAGATTGTGCTCGAATGGCTAGGCAGCAAGTGAGCTCCACAGAAAAGTAGACCATGTAGAAGGAATTTTCCTACATCTATATACTCAAGGTCAACGTAATTTCCAGCGTAATTCCTCTCTTGGATTTTCGTGGCGTGAATAACAAAAATACTGTCATAGTTGAGTTACAATCTAGTTGGATTTGGCTAGTTTGAAATCTTTTTGCACTTGCACACATCTGAACAGTATTCTTATTCCATGGATGTATTGTCATACAGGAATGAGATTGATCTATTAACAGAGTTATTATCATTTGGGATATGCGTAGTGGCTCACCCTTCACTGTCAATTTCTGGTTATTACGGATTTGTCATGTATTGTTTTGCAAATTGAAAGTCATTAGTGGCCGTAATTAGGCGGGTTTCCAATCCATTCTTATGATTATGATCTCTCTGTTATATGAGGCTTTTACATCCATTTCGACCACTGTTAAAATTCATTCTTTCTTGGTCAGCCTGAGTTGCGAATAAATTCCTCTTTTGATATTCAAATTTTGGTAGCCGCTAGTAGTAGTGTCAGCTCATTAGTCATTACAATCAATTATTAAATGGATGTGACATTCTACAATTTCAATATCGATAATAATCTAATAAAGTCGTAGTTTTACAAAGTTGTTTGGAATGTTGTTTCTAGGTCTTTGTCAATGTTAGAGCATCTCCAACCATCACTACCTATTCGGTAAAAAGTTTAGGTGGCACTATCATATACATATTAGTTAAAAAATATACCTCTCCAACCACAAGACTTGTTAGCAATAATTTTAGATATCCTTTATTTCATCTTCTATATCTGTTGAGTCTGTAGCCATTATCTAAAATATCCACGTCACTTTTTTACCTTATTTAAATTATATCCATGGTGAAGTAATGATAAAGGTGAACCAAAATAATAATAAAATACTATTTTTGAATTATAGCTAACCATTATTGCTAACACCATTGGAGCACAATGTGTTACAGCTTCAGCAAATTTTAACTAACACTTATTTTAGCTAACCATTATACCTAGTACAGTTGAAGATGCTCTTAAAGCTTCTGTTCTGGACATTTAACCAATTATAACTGTATTATTGGAGTTGTTTCGGCCACAACTTTTCTACTATGCAGAAGGCGGACGGAGCATAAGATAATTGTGTTTTGTTGGATAATTTTATTTTTTTTAATTTTATATTTTGTTACTACAATATTGCGGATAAAGATTAGTGTGATGCAGTCTTAAACTAGTACTAGCTTAAAACCCGTGTTATGTACAGATTTTTTTAATATTATATAAAAAAATTCATTAATTTAAAAAAGAATGATAATAATTATATAAATGTTATCCGTGATATTTCTAGAAAAAGAGAGATTTTAGTTTGAAAATATAGAAAAGATGATAGGTTTTAGTTGAAAAGGGTAATCGATTAATTATTAGTAATTATAAAATTATTACTTCATTTTATTAAATAGAATGCCCGTGATATGATTAGAAAAAAGAGAGGATTTAGTTAGAGAAAATTTAAAAGGTAATATGTTCTATACATGAAAAAGGTAATTGATTAGTGTTGTGGAATAAAAACGAGGGTTACGAATATTGCGGCTAGGGTTTGTATGTGTTAAATACAAGGGATGGAGAGCTTCGAGCTTTAATGGCTGGTCAAGTGTTTCGTGACTTAATTCGGATCCTCACAAGATGCCTACGTATCTTGCAATTTATCAAGAATCAAGCCAAAAAACGTAGTTCTAGGTTGAAGGATCAGGTCCTTTATATAGGCATCGGATGCCTTGGAGTTAGAGTAGAATTAGGTGCCTTGATGGGCAAGCCACAGCTTAGGCCCAATTCTAGAGTCTTCTAACAGATAAGAAGATAAGAATTGGAATTATATGCCTTGAAGATCACTCCTAATATGATTAGGTTTCCTAGTTGACTCAAATATGGGGTCTTTTATTTGCTGAATAATCAATTACGAAATTAATATTTAATTAGGGTTTTGGGCCCCATTTAATGGGCTTCTACCCTTGGACCATTCTAGGTTCATTTAATGCAACATTAAATGTATTTTTAGGGTTTATTTTCAGCCCATATCATTTGCCCCCCAACTTCAAGGAAAACTGATCAGGTTTTCCTTGGAGTTATTGCGGCCTTGTTCGAGACTTAGGTCAGGATTTATCTTTGATATCGTTTCGATGTAAAGCGTGGAGCGACCGACGCGTATACAACGACATTAGATTATGCCAACGATATTGAACGGTGCTAGACGGCACTATACGGCGATAAACAACCTTAAATGACGTTTAAACAATGTTAAACGACATTAAACGGCGTTAAACTGCGCTAAACGGCACTAAACGGCGCTAAACGGCGCTAAACGGCACTAAACAGCCTTAAACAACGTTTAAACGATGTTAAACGACGCTAAACGGCGTTAAACGGCGCTAAACGGCACTAAATTGAAAACATTGAATTGCGCTTCGAGCATAAAATTTTTTTATGGAATTTCCAATTTTTCTCAACTTCAGGAATAATAAGCATTATTCTCAATTTCCTTACTTTTGATCAATAATAAGTGAAAAGAATAACCATTTTTTTTTTGTGTTGCCACCAGGCTTTAGCTGTATATTCAACCTACTCGTGGTTCAAACACGAGCAGGAGACATTCAGCACATTTCTAGTTGCCACCAGGCTTTAGCTGTATATTCAACCTACTCGTGGTTCAAACACGAGCAGGAGACATTCAGCACAATTCTAGTTGAATTTTAAGACTCCATTTATAGATGCATGCATGGCTGTGCAAACAGGCTACTCGTTGTACAACCACGAGCAGGGGACAATTTACAATCCATGAGCAGGAATATCACTTGCTACTCATAGTAGCGTATATAATTTCTTTTAAATCCCCAGTTGGTCGCAGCCTTCTCTGTCTCAGTAGTTTGCAGAGATAGGAATACAACTTGCTCGTGGTTTAACAACGAGCAAGATACATACTTTTTGCCACGAGCAAGTATATTATATTTACACCTAGGGTTCTTCAAAAACCTGGGCCTGGGCTTGGCCTTTAATAATTATTATACAGAGTAAAATCTTTCCTCAATCTGAAAATACAAGCCACTCGTTGTACAACCACGAGCAGGAGACATGCAAAAACCAACGAGCACCATTGATGCCTTCCAGTATTGGATTTTCTCATTATTTGCATTGTACTCGTGGGTTAACCACGAGCAACCCGGCTCTACTTGTAACTTCCACTATGTCTTTTTATAGTACTTTTACGTATCTTTCTGGAAGATAACTAAATAATTAATTTCTTATTTTTTACGAGGAATTCTTCCTCAGAACAAATGGGTTTCAGACCTTTTCTTGGAATTTTCTTTGGGCCAGGCCTTTATACTATATAGGTTTAGCTCTTTTTAAGCCCACAAACTTTTTTTTTTCTGACTTTCAATATATTTGCTTAGAATCTCAAATTTCTAACGGTAATATGTCCGTTAGAAGCTTCCAGAATAAGTTTCTGACTTGGACTGGCCCATAAACCTGAAATTTTTATGGGCTTTTCACTTTTTACCGCGTACAGGCAGTTACCAGGTGATATCAACCGGCTATTTTTCAGCTATATAATAGTGAGATGAGGCACTTGTTTTCTCACTTTTCTTCTCTCAAAAATTTTCTCTCTAAAATTTCTTTCATTCAAGTGAAGTTTCAAAAGGTTCTTTCTTAGGGTTTCAAGAGCATTGTTCTAGGGTTCCACCCAAGGCGATCACCGTCCACCGTGCTTTACCAGTTTCCGGTTGAAGATTTAAAGAATCTTCATCTTTTCCGTTTGCTACTAATCAATTTCTGGGTCTCAAAGCTTCATCTTACCATTATCAATGGCGGATTCCGGCAATTCCCAACAATCCGAGCAATCTCAACTCACCCCAACGGTGGCTTCAACTAAGCCTCCAAGAGCTGCAAGAGGTAAAACCAAAATCTCTCTTGTTCATAGCAATGTCGTTACACTAAGGGACTTGTTAGAGGAATTTTCTACTGCTTTCCCCAATATTGCTCATCTTGATGCATACGATATCCCTAGCAAATATGATCAATCAAAAGTAGATTTAATATCCACTCTTTTTGGTATTGTAAGCCCTTATAGGGCCGTAGCTGCTAGTCCATTTGATAGAGCCTGCAACCCTAAAGAGGGTGCCATTTGTATTTTTAAGGAGACATTTTATGCTGGGTTTAGGTTGCCTCCTCCACCCTTTATCTTTCGCCTCTAGGCTGAGGTAAGAGTTTGTCCAACTCAATTATATCCTAATGCTTGGAGATTCATATATTGCTATATGGTTCAATGTCGTAAACACAATCTTGAGCCTAGTGTCTCTGTATTTAGATGTCTTTTTAAATTCACGAATTCCCCAAACAACACGGGTTGGGTTCAAATCTCTCATAGGAGCCTTTCTCGCACTTGTTTCATCCCTGGTACTTCCCCAGATTCTCTTCCTAATTGGAAAAAAGAATTCTTTTTCCTTTTCATGGATGGGGCAAATTGGGGAGACTTTTTTAGGCTTAACTTTTCTAAAGCCGTAGATGGGTCTATGCGAGACATTAAATTGGGTGTAGACGAGCGAGCTGCTATTGAGATCCTTACAACTGATGGCACAAATCATTGTGCTCAATTAATCTCCGAGGGGTCCCTTCAAGCAGCAAAGCTAAGTGATTTGGGAGAACAGGGTAGACATGCTTTCCTTTAACTTAATTTTATGCCTCTTCATTTTTGTTTGTGGTCTTATGTATTTTCATATTTATAACAGCCTTGATTGCGCTTAATGCTGTTTTCCAAAAGAGGGAGAGGATGGCAGAACAAAGGTCAGGAGTGAACACACAACGATCCAAGAAGGTCAAAACTGGCCTTACTACTGAGGCTGAGGGATCTGAGGTAGTTCCTGCCTTTCTCACTCACTCTGAGAGGATTGATGTTTCTGAGGATCCCTCCTCTTTCGAAGTTGGTTGGGGACTTCGGAAGAAGGACACAGTTGTTGGTGATACTCATCGTGCGGCTGAATGGTCTCGAAGTATAGTTACCTCTCGTGACCGGGTTAACGTGGTGGAGTCTTCTGATGACCTCCAGGTTGAGAACCTTGGGGCTCATGGCATTGCGACGGTATTATTCTACCTTTCCCTTCTCGTTGCCTTAATTTCTTTATTCTAATTATTTCTTACCACTTTGTTTTGTGTTATTTTTTAGATTAACGCTTACTTCCAGGCTGGGCTTCATAACCTAAAGAAAGTTCGTCAGGAGCTAACTATTGCAGAGAGGGACCGTGACAGAAACCAAGCTGATGCAGATACTAACTTTGCAAGGTTTCGAGCTGTTGAAATGGAACTTGCTGCGGAGAAGGAAAAGTCTAGAAGATTGGAACTAGAGCTTGCCAAGGGTAAGGAGCAAATTTTGAAGGAGTATCGTTCCTCTAGGGAGTTTGAAGAGCTCCTTAACGCTGAGTACGATGCTAACTTTCCAGCGACTTTTAACATGTGTTGGGAGAAAATCATCGAAGAGCTGGGACAAAAGATTTCTGGGGTCACTTTAGCAAAGTTCCCCGCACCTGCCATTCCAGGCGCCTCCAGTTCTACCCAGGAGACTGTTTGTGAGACAGCTGCTCAGTTCTCTACTCAGCCAGCCAGTGATTCCCAGCCCTTGCCATCCCAGGAAGGAGTTTCATCTCCTATGGTTGAAGACTTGGAAACTTTCCCTGTGGCGGATGACCCTGCTTTCACCCATTCCACTGATGTGGGTGACTCTCTTAAGGATCTCGACATCTAGATAGCCTTGCACGGCTTACTTTTGTACTTATTTATTTGAGACTTTTACCCTTCGGGGATTTTATCTTATCATCAGCTTAACTCTAACTTATGCCTTGCATGGCTTATTTGTGTATTGAACTAACCCTTCGGGGGTTTTATTTATGGTTTGTTTATCATGCTTTTTAGAGTTTTCTTAGTACTTGGCCTTATGGCTCACACACACCCATGCTTTGGTACAACATTTGCTTTACGTGTCTATAATAACAAAACAAAAAGAATAACTCAATTGAAAACAAGAAACAAACTTCATTAATAGGTTTGACGAAAAATGTCAATAAATAGGGGTCAACCCTTACATAGATACTCTACTTCCTATTCGGAGTTTTCAAACTCTGATATGGTTTCATCGACCTTATTTCTAGTTACCTATGAGCTATGTCCTACTTAGGATAATTAAATATAGTAGACCTTGAGATTCGATGCATGCCAAGTGCGAGGCACCTCGTTTCCTTCCAAAGTCTCCAACTTGTATGATCCTCGTCCCAGCGTACTTTTGACCCGATATGGGCCTTCCCAATTTGGTGTCAACTTCCCCCTTTGTCCCACTCCGGATGCTTCAATCTTTCTGAGTACTAAATCTCCCTGACGGAAAAACCTTTCCTTTACCCTTAGATTGTAATAGAAGGAAGCTTTCTTCTGATGTTCAGTATTCCTAGCATGGGCTTCATCCCTTACTTCAAAGATCAAATCGAGGGCTAGTCTCATCCCCTCCTCGTTTGTGTCTGGTTCGAAGGCTTCCACTCGTGGAGATGCATGCATAATTTCCACGGGTACCACAGCTTCGGCCCCGTAAGCTAACATGAATGGAGTAGCTCCAGTAGTCACCTTGCATGTGGTTCGGTATGCCCAGAGTATGGGTAGTAACTCATCCACCCAAGTATTTCTGGAGCGTTCCACTCTTTTCTTCAGTCCATCAAGGATGATTCGGTTGGCAACCTCAGCTTGACCATTAGCTTGAGGGTGGGCAACTGAGGTGAATCGAAGCTCAATCCCATTCTCTTCACAATAGTCCTTGAATTCTTTGTTGTTAAATTGTAATCCATTGTCCGTAACGAGGACTCGTGGTATTCCGTATCTGCACATGACATTCTCCCAGAAGAATTGCATGATTTGTTTGGTTGTGATTTTAGCCAAAGGTTTGGCCTCAATCCACTTTGTGAAGTAGTCAATAGCTACAACTAGAAACTTCCTTTGAGCAGTAGACACAGGAAAGGGCCCGAGAATGTCCATCCCCCACATAGCAAACGGGATGGGGGAGCTAACGGATGTCAACATCTCTGGTGGTTGTCTAACCACTGGTGCATGTTTCTGGCACCGATCACACTTTTTCACGTACTCTTTGGCATCAGCCATCATCTCAGGCCAATAGAATCCAAGCCTGACTAACTTGTGAGCTAGGGACCTGCCCCCCAAATGTTGTCCGCAAATTCCCTCATGGACCTCCTCAATAGCTGATTTGGCCTTTTCGGGCCTCAAACACTTTAGATACGGAATCACAAAAGATTTCTTGTAGAGTATCCCTTCAATCAGAGCATACCTCAATGCCCTCACAGATAATTTTCGTGCTTCCGTGGCATTAGTCGGGAGCCAACCAGTCTCGAGGTGTGCTTTTATGGGATCTATCCAACATTCCCTCACCCCAATAGGTGCGACTAACTTTGAATCGATGGTAGGTGTTTTCAGAACTTGGAAGTAGACACTTCCAGAGTAATTTTCTATCTCAGAGGAGGCGAACTGGGACAAGGCATCAGCCTTGGTGTTTTCCTAGCCTTGAATCTCCACAAACTTTAAGGTTTTTGACTCTTAGGGCTCCTGCCAAGCCAAGTCCAGCTATCAGAGCTTCATATTCTGCTTCATTATTGGTTGTTGGAAAGTCTAACTTCAAGGCGTATTCAATCATGAATCCATCGGGACTTTGTAAGACAAGACCTGCGCCACTCGTTTTTGTTTTTGATGCCCCATCAAAATAGAGCATCCAGAATTCCTTCTCCTCTATCATGGGTTCCTTTTCTTTCTTATTGCCTTCCTGAGGTATCTCCTACCCCCCGACTTCTTGGTTGTCAATGGTGCATTCAACCACGAAGTCAGCAAGTGCCTGAGCTTTGATGGCCATCCTTGGCTTATATTGAATATCGAATTCTCCCAACTCAATTGCCCACTTGATGAGCCTACCACTGGCTTTAGGGTTGTGTAAAATATTCCTCAATGGTTGTCCCGTAAGGACCTCAATCTTATGTGCTAGAAAATAGGGCCGTAGTTTCCTAGAGGCGGTTACCAATGCTAAGGCAAACTTCTCAATAGTGGAGTAGTTCAACTCTGCTCCGTGTAAAACTTTGCTCACATAGTATATGGGTTTCTGAATCTTGTTTTCCTCCTTTACCAGCACCGCACTCACAGCTTGACATGAAATTGCCAAGTAAAGATAGAGGATTTCTCCCGTACTTGGCTTGGCCAACAGCGGGGCCTCAGACATATACTTCTTCAACTGCTCAAAGGCCTCTTGGCTTTCTTCAGTTCACTCAAAGTTTTTTACCTTCTTCAAGGTTTTAAAGAACGGCAAACACTTGTCCCCGGATTTGGAGATGAACCTCCCTAACGCAGCAATCCTCCCGGTTAACTTCTGTACATCCCTTATAGAACGTGGTGGTTCCATGTCCAAAATAGCCTTGATTTTGTTGGGGTTGGCCTCAATTCCCCGTTTTGAGACCATAAGACCAAAAAATTTCCCAGACCCAACACCAAAAGCACACTTGGCCGGATTCAACATCATCTTATGGTGCCGCAGCACTTCGAAAGCCTCGCCTAGGTGTTCGATGTGATCTGCCCTGTATAGGCTTTTCACCAGCATATCATCCACATAGACTTCCATAGTCTTTCCAATGAGATGAGCGAAAATCTTGTTTACCAACCTCTGGTATGTAGCTCCTGCATTTTTCAGCCCAAAAGCCATGACTAGGTAACAATACACACCGAAGTCAGTGATGAACGATACCTTAGGAATATCATCCTTATGCATCTTAATCTGATTATATCCACTAAAGCCATCCATGAAGCTTAACATCTCGTGCCCAGCCGTGGCATCTATCAACGTATCGATCCTTGGCAAGGGAAAACAGTCCTTTGGGCATGCGTCGTTTAAATTAGTGAAGTCTATACACATCCTCCACTTTCCATTAGCCTTCTTGACCATCACAGGGTTGGCCAACCATTCCGGGAACTGGATTTCCTCAATGAACCCTGCCTCTAGGAGTTTGTCAACTTCCTGTTTTATGGCTTCTTGCCTCTCAGGTGCGAAATTTCTTTTCTTTTGTTTTACCGTCTTCCGGTTTGGATCCACATTCAAGCTGTGCGTTATCAATTGGGGATCTATCCCTGGCATGTCAGCCGCTGTCCACGCAAAGACGTCACTATTGTCTTGCAGAAAGGAGATCAATTTGCTCTTCAAGGGGTCTTTCAAAGATGCCCCGATGTAAGTAACCTTCTCAGAATCTCCCAACTCCAAAGGTATGGGAAGCAAGTCCTCTGCTGGTTTTCCTCTCCGCTCTTCATTCTCCCGAACATCCATATCCTCGATTGGGAGGACCTGCCCCCCGGTTCCATCCGGCCTTAGTGCGGCCACATAACAACTCCTTGCCATCCTTTGATCACCTTTCTCTTCTCCTACTCCGTTTCTGGTTGGGAACTTAACCTTTAAATGATAGGTAGAGGCAACCGCCTTGAAAGCATGTAGTCCTGTCCTACCTAGGATAGCATTGTATGTGGATGTAGCTTTGATAACCAAAAAATTTAACATCTGAGTTGCCTCCCGTGGCTCCTGCCCTATAGTCATGGGTAGCTGAATTATTCCCTCAACTTTTGACTCCACCCCGTTGAACCCATATATGGGCATGTTTGACGGTGTCAACTGAGACTCAGTGTACCCCATTTTTAAAAAGGCATCGTGAAACAAAATGTCCACCGATGCTCCATTGTCAATCAAGACTCTCTTCACTTGGGAGTTGCCTATCACAGGTGAGATAACCAGGGGGTCATCATGGGGAAACTTCACCCCTTCGAGGTCCGAATCATCGAATCCAATTGAGACCTCCGTCTTTGCACGTTTTGGCGCTTCCCCTACAATGTGCATCACTTCTCGTGCATACGCTTTTCTGGAATTTCTACTTGTCCCAGCCGCTGTCGGGCCACCGAAGATCATGTTGATCACCGGTCCCCGGGGCTGCTGATTGCGGTTACGATCCTCATCTTTTCTATCATGATCTCGCCTTGGATTTTCCCGATCCCCATCTTTACAGAATTTATTCAATTTCCCCTTGCGGATCAAAAACTCGATTTCATCTTTCAGTTGTCTACAATCGTCGGTATCATGTCCCACATCTTTATGGAACCGGCAATACCGATTCTTATTTCTTTTCTCAGGATCAGTCCTTAGTGGCTTTGGCCATCTCACATCCATATCTTTTTCTATCTCCATCAGGATTTGACTTCTTGGAGTGTTCAGTCTGGCGTAATCCGTAAACCTTTGCCCGGGAGTCCCCTTTTTAGGGGCTGAATCAGAATCCCTGCCCGTACGCGGGTACTTATCTTTAGCATCATATTCCTGTTCCGACTTCCGTTTCTTAGAGTTGTCACCGTTTCCGGTGTTCCCCATCCCTGGATCTTTCTTCAGACTATCCCCCGCCTTGATGTACTTGCTCGCCCTTTGCTGGAGCTCCACCATATTTTCAGGGGGATGTTTAGCCAATGACATTTTGAAATAAACATTCGAAGTTCCATTCTGCAATGCCACCATGGCTACCTTGTTTTCCAGGTTTGTAATGTTGAGTGTTTCCTTTGTGAATCGCTTGAGATAATCTCTGAGGTTTTCATTCTTTCCTTGTATCACAGTCATGAGAGATGCGGAATCTTTCTCATGAATTCTTCCTCCTATGAACTGGCTGACAAAAGCATTACTTAGTTCTTTGAAGGAGGCAATGGAGTTTGGTGGTAGGCGGCTGTACCAACGTTGTGCCATGCCAGCTAATGTTTGGGGAAACGCCCTACACTTCAAGGCATCACTGGCGGGTTGCAACAGCAATGCATTAGAGAACGTCCTTACATGATTAGCGGGATCTCCCGTTCCATCGTAAACCTTTATGGTAGGCATCTTGAACTTCCGTGATATATGCGCATTCATTACCTCTTCAGTGAATGGAGGGGTTGGATCATCAGGATCTCCCAGTTGCATCAAGTCTTCAGGATTGCCTCTGGGAGTTTCGACCATCGTGGTTCTACCTCTAGGGACTTCGATCCTTCTCTCTCTCCTTGGGGTGCTTTCCAAATAAACAAAAGGAATGTCTTCTCTCGTCACTGGTGGGGGTCGATTTTGATTCTGTCTTCGCTGTTCCCTTTCTATGTCCTCCTTTAATTTTTGGATCTTGGCTTCGTGAGCCTTGATTTTTTCAGCAGCCGTTAAGGGAGGTCGGTCATGGGTTCTTCGACGTCCAACGGGTTCCTTACTTGGACGACGTCTTCTTGGGGCTTCGTCCCTATCTTCTTCCGAGGATGAATCATCAGAGTACGGGCCTGAGTAGTCATAGTATTGCTGGCCTTGATTGGGTCCTAAACCCCTGATGTAAGGTGGATTGTACGGCTCGTGTATCTGGAGGGCGTGACCACTCGGTCCGGCTTGATACGGGGGATAATTAGGCAACCCATATAGCGGGTTCGTGCTTGCGGGGATTATTGTAGTAGAGATCTGAGCGGTGGGTGGAGCGGACTGCCCTCCGAGAGGGGCGACCACCATCTGAAGGGGATTCGTCCCTTGGGTGGTGGGACTCGTGCTCAGGGGTAACGAGTCATGAGGTTGTGCTTCAGTTCCTTATGGCCGAGTGACCAGCGGTTGAGAATTCGTCCCTGGAGGCACTTGTTCCCCAGTCGGGGGTGTGGTGGTGTTAGTGATGGTTTCAGAAAGTGTTGGTGTTCTCCGGGTGGTAACCATGGTTGATGTCCGAAATTCCCACAGACGACGCCAAATGTTGTGGAATAAAAACGAGGGTTACGAATATTGCGGCTAGGGTTTGTATGTGTTAAATACAAGGGATGGAGAGCTTCGAGCTTCAATGGCTGGTCAAGTGTTTCGTGACTTAATTCGGATCCTCACAAGATGCCTACGTATCTTGCAATTTACCAAGAATCAAGCCAAAAAACGTAGTTCTAGGTTGAAGGATCAGGTCCTTTATATAGGCATCGGATGCCTTGGAGTTAGAGTAGAATTAGGTGCCTTGATGGGCAAGCCACAGCTTAGGCCCAATTCTAGAGCCTTCTAACAGATAAGAAGATAAGAATTGGAATTATATGCCTTGAAGATCACTCCTAATATGATTAGGTTTCCTAGTTGACTCAAATATGGGGTCTTTTATTTGCTGAATAATCAATTACGAAATTAATATTTAATTAGGGTTTTGGGCCCCATTTAATGGGCTTCTACCCTTGGACCATTCTAGGTTCATTTAATGCAACATTAAATGTATTTTTAGGGTTTATTTTCAGCCCATATCAATTAGTTTATGGTAATTATAATTTAATTACGTTATTTTACTAAATACAATTGCTCGTAATGTTCTTAGAAAAGAAGAAATTAATATTATCCGTGATATTACTATTAAAAGAGGAATTTTAGTTAGAAAATATAAAAATGATAATACGTTTTAGCTGAAAAAGTTAATTGGTTAATTAATAATATTATAATGTTATTAGTTTATTTTATTAAATAGAACCGCCCATGATATAATTGGAAAAAAGTTCGATTTTAGTTAGAGAAAATAGAAAGCTAACGTGAAGATGACATGATTTATGTGATAAAGGTAATTGATTAGTTTATAGTAACTATAATTTAATTATGTTATTTTGCTAAATAAAATTGCTGATAGTTATAAAAAATGAGAAATTAATGTTGCCCGTTATATTTCTAGAAAAAAGGGAATTTAATTAGAAAAAATAAAAAATAGAAAAGATGATATATTTTAGTTGAAAACGTAATTGGTTAATTATTAGTATTAAAATATTATTATTAAATAGAAACGCCCGTGATATAATTGGAAAAAAGGAGGTTTTAGTAAGAGAAAAGAAAAAAGGTAACGTGTTTTGATTGAAAAAGGTAATCGTCCATGATATAATTGGAAAGAGAAAGATTTTAGTTAGAGAAAAGAGAAAAGGTAACGTGTTTTGACTGAAAAAGGTAATTGATTAGTTAATAGTAATTATAATATAATTATGTTATTTTATCAAACAAAAGTGCTCGTAGTGTTTTTAAAAAGGAGAAATTTTAGTTAGATAAAATGTAAAAGATATTCTAATTTACCTGAAAAAGGAAATTATTTAATTATTGAAAAATAGAAAAGGTAATATGTTTAACCTGAAAAAGGAAATTGATTCATAAAGGATAAATTCTAGTTATATAAAATATAAAAGATATTGTATTTTACCTGAAAAAGGAAATTATTTAGTTCTTGAAAAATAGAAAAGATAATATGTTTAACTTGAAAAAGGAAATTGATTAGTTAGTAGATATGTAATTGAGTAAGGGTAAATAAGTAAAATCAACATGTACCGTACCGACCGACCAAACTTTTAATGTTTCGGCTTTTATATAATAGTATAGATTAACTTATAACCCGTGCGATGCACGGTTTTCATAAAATTAAATAATTTTTTATTTATATTTTAATAATTATTTATCTTATATATATATATTACTTAATATAATATTGGCATAATATATATTATTAAATAATAATGGTTTAATTATATGATATATTATTCGAATTATGACTAAATTTTGTCATAATAATATAAATATAAATGGAAGTATCGTATATACTTACATTCAAACTTTTGTTTATATTATAATATTCAAATTATGATTGCATAATAACGCATAATGTAATACTCCGTATTTGTTTAAAGTAGAATTTAATATTAATTTGTAATTGTGTAAAATTTTTATTGTTTATTATATAGTTTTAGTTTGTTTCCGCTTCGTTGATTTATAATTTGTTGTAAATTTGTTAATAAATATGTGATATTAAAATTATTAAAAATAATTTTGAAAATATTTGGTTTTCAGGTAATTAAAAAAGTCTAAAAAAGTTGTGTGTAGCTGAATAATTTTAACTCAAATATAACCAAAAGAGTATGTAACTAAATATTAATTGGAGTGTAATTAAAAGAGTTTGTTATTAAGTTAAATATGTTGTTTATCTTTTGTAAAATTACATTTTATATGTATTTTAATTTATTTTTTCATTTTTGGAAGGTGTTAGCAAAATTTTTAGAAGGTGTTAACGACCGACTGACCAACTAATTATACCCTGTTTCGCTTATAATAATATAGTATAGATATCGCTTAATATATCTATAAAAAAGAATACCTGGTGGGACAATAAAAAAAATTTAAAATTTACATTTTTAATACAGACCATAGCTACTAGCTAGCACGGCCGGACAGCAGCATACAGTTCAGTATATATATTGTTGGATCTGTGATCTGTTTAACTATGGGGCCTGGTCTACAGCAAATGTATGCTGCAGCATACAGTACTAGTTTCTGCGGTACGGTGTAGAGTAGGGTTTTTGGTGTGAAAACAGGGGAGCTCATCTCTCTACGTACCGCAGAAACTTTCTGCGGGACGGGTGTGCGGTACGATATGCTGCAACATACGTATGCAATTGACCGTCAGCCTTTAACTATTTGCCAAAACAAATTTAAAATTGACTAAGCGACAAACCCGGTAATGCTTGGGAGGTGTCAAACACTTGGTACTTCCTCCGTATTTGTCCCTTTTTAGAACATATCCAGGAGACTCTTAAATAAGTTCTTAAGTTCAAAAATAAAATGTATAAGAAAAAATTGGGATCAAAAGACTCTTAGTTGCTCTTAAATTTTTTTAAGAGCATCTCCAACAATCTCCTAGTTGCCTCTTAAATATAATATAAATTATATGGCTTTTAATAAGTTAGTACATAGGTTTCCGTGTCAACTTCAATAATACTGTTTATCTTGATTCCTAACTTATATTTTATTAATTTTTTAAACCTAATTATGACATGCATTCAAATCCAACCAAGTGAATATTTTATTAGTAAAAAATATTTAAGAGCTATGTAGCTGTTAAAATTGAGGATAGAGAAGAGGCTCTTAAGCTTTTTAAGAATCACTAATAGTTTTTTGGAGCCCAATTTTTTCTCATACTCTTTATTTTTGTACTTAAAAGCTCATTTAAGAGTCTTTTGGAGATGCTCTAAGAGTTTCTTCTCTCTTCTTAATTTTAAGAGCTACTACTTCGTTCTTAACTATTTTCTACTAATAAAATATTCACTTGCACATGGTTGGATTTAAATGTATGTTATAGTTAGGTTTAAAATATTAATAAAATATAAGTTAGGATTTAAGATAAAGAGTATTGTTGGAGTTGATACGAAAATCTATAAGAATTCTCAGATGGACTAGTACTAGCAGTGCATTAAAGATGCAGTCATCGTACTAACTTGCTAAGAGTCGTATAATTTATATTATATTTAAGAGACAACTAGAAGATTGTTGGAGATGTTCTTAGTTATTACATTTGAAAAAAAAAAATTGCACTCTTATTTTAATAAATTTTTGTATTAATTTTTTCATATTTGTCCTTCTATTACTAATTTCACTGTGCGATTTTACAACTAATCTCATCGTGTAATTTGAGCAATACATGAAAATAATTTATAACATTAGATTTTTTTCAATATGTATATTTTTTTTAAATGTGATAACTAAAATGGCACAAAATTTAATATAGTAATTAGGAACGATACATAAAAATAATTTATAACATTAAATTTTATTAATCTATACTATACTATACTATAATAAGCAAACTAGGGGATAATTGGTAGTTTGGTTGTTTAATTCAACCAATTGTTAAAAGAATTGTGACCGTTAGATATTTAGTAAATAGATGATAACCGTTATATCTAATAATAAGGAATATTCTATATTTAAATTCCTCTTAGGTTCGAATCCCGTCAACAACAAATTTACGTTAAAATTTTTTTATTATTAATTTTAAACAATACATGTCATTTATTAAATAACTATTATTATTACTAATAATTTATTAATTAATATTATAAAGTTAAATTATATCTATAATAAATTATTATAGATCTATAATAAATTATTATACTCTATTTTGTTTAATCATTTTTAAAAATATTTAAAAATAATTCGTGCTTTGCATAGATTATAAGTTAGTATATATAATTTTTTAAATGTGATAAATAAAAAGGAACGAAATTAGTGATAAGCATTGACTTGTAAGTTGTAACATCATATTCCCTATAATGGCTAATATCACTTATTAGTGTTTGCCATTATAAGATAGGCAAACGGTCTGGTGCAAACGTATGCACCAGACAGCTTATGGAACATACGGTTCCAGAGCCGTTGGATCGTTGATCCAACGACTCTGATTTAAAAAAAAAAATCACCGTACCGCAATAAGTTTCCGCGGTACGAGGAATTACCAAAATGCCCCCCTGTTTTCACATCAAAAATCTACTGTTCACCGTACCGTAGAAAGTTTCTGCGGTACGTGAACAGTAGGGATATTTTTGTAATTTCTCCGTACCGCGGAAACTTGTTGCGGTACGGTGATTTTTTTTTTTTTAAATCAGAGCCGTTGGATCGTTACTCTGGAACCGTATGTTCCATAAGGTGTCTGGTGCATACGTTTGCACCAGACCGGACCCCTATAAGATAAAAGTAAAACTATTGCCAAACACTTGATAGTACTAAGCATTAACTGTTACAACAAGAATCCTTAAAATGTCTAATATCACTTATATTAACTAGCAAAAAAGATTAGGTCTTGCTAGTGTCGTCTTGGATAAAAAAAAATGGTATTTTACAAGTTTCAAATCCTTGTGCGCGATAGCAGTGTTAAAAGATTTAATTTAAAAGATTATGGAACTCGCAAGATCTACTTTAAAAGAAAAATGCTAGAGGTATCAAATTGGGTAACAAAAATTGTTACCAAATAATTTTAATTGGTTATAATTATAATAGACCCGTCCAAATCTTTCAATTAAAACATCTCAAAATGACAACTAATTAGTGTCATGTCTTTTGGTAACAAATTTTGGTACCCAATTTGGTACATTTTAACACCTGTGACTTCTAGATGAGGGAGAGTATTATATTCACATTTATGTCAATTATTCTGAACCAGATTTCTATGATAGATCTCTTTGGAGAAGGCAGCCGAACACTACATTTTATTTGCAAAAGATACCATTTGGTTCATGTGTTGCTAAAAATTTTGTTCTTCTTTTGTCTGCACTCTACAGTATCTTCAGCTTTTCCATCTTTTATATACTCTTCTATCAGAAACACATTTTCCTCATCTCCATTCTTATTTCCCACTTGTCAACAACAAATTCTATAACCAAATGTTTAAGGATTTACAGGCCACTCTATATGACACTTGGTCATGGTGGTGGCTTTTGATCGACACAAACGACTTAGCCCATGCACTTGCAGTAACAGCCGTGATCCTGCTTGTGTTTTCAGTGCTTACTTTGATTGTTTCAAAGTCGAAAAAAATTAGCCCTCCATTGCCACCAGGTCCCAGAAGCTTTCCTTTAGTTGGGAACCTCTTGTCTCTTGACCCTGACCTCCACTCATATTTTGCAAGCCTTGGTAAGAGTTATGGTCCGATTGTGACACTATGGTTAGGCCATAAGGTTGGTATTGTGATCAATTCGCCAGTGATAGCATGTGAGGTGCTCAAGGACCAAGATACTACCTTTGCTAATCGTGATGTTCCAGCAGCAGGGATTGAGGCCACTTATGGTGGCAAGGATATAGTGTGGACTCCGTACGGGCCTAAGTGGCGAATGTTGAGGAGGGTGTGTGTGAGCGAGATGCTCAGCAAGACTACATTAGATTCTGTTTATGATCTTAGGAGAAACGAGATTCGACAGACTATTGGGCATTTTTACAGCCGGAATGGGTTGCCAGTTGATGTAGGGGAGCAGATGTTTTTGACTATTATGAACGTGATTACTAATATGATGTGGGGTGGTACAGTCAAGGGGAAAGATAGAGCTGGGCTTGGAACAGAGTTTCGCCTAGTCGTGAATGAGATGACTCAGCTGTTGGGGACACCTAATGTATCCGATTTCTACCCAAGTCTAGGCCGATTTGACCTTCAAGGGGTCCGGAAAAAGATGAAGGTGTTGGCAAAGAAATTTGATGATATCTTTGAGAAAATGATCAGAAACAGGCAGGGGATGGATGGACAAGAAGGTAGTAAGGATTTTCTACAGTTCTTATTGAAGTTAAAAGACAATCAAGATGCAAAGGAGCCTCTTAGCATGACCCATCTCAAATCCTTGCTCATGGTATGCGCTTATCTGCTACATCTTTTTTATAGCACATGAGTTTATTTTAACACTAGTAATTGCTTTCACCATAGGCTGTTCTGAAATTCCTTCTTACTGATATGTCTTTTTAATCATATCCTCAAATAGCATTGTGATGAATTTAGATTAACTGTTATTTGCGGAACCACCTAACATGTACATGTACTCCTTAAACCTTAAACTACGAAAGTCTTAAGCAATTTCAGTAGATCACCTCTATCCAGTCTTCTACCACTTGCCTGCCCTGTAGGGTTAAAAAGTTTAGTTTGTCAAGGTTAGGATTAAACATGTTACCATTTCACTATACGAGTTATATGTTCTCCAAGGTTAAATAACAGGGACTAGATCACCCTTTAGTTTAGTTATTTCTAACAAGGTCTTGAAACAGGATATGGTGGTTGGTGGGACCGATACAACCTCTAACTCGGTGGAGTTTGCCTTGGCTGAGATGATGAATAAACCACAAATTCTACAAAAAGTGCAAGAAGAGTTGGACAACGTAGTGGGGAAAGATAACATTGTAGAAGAGTCTCATCTTCCAAAGCTACCTTACTTGTATGCTGTTATGAAAGAGATTCTGAGATTACATCCTGTTTTACCACTCATGGTGCCTCATTGTCCAAGTGAGACATGTGTAGTCGGTGGTTACACAATCCCCAAAGGGTCTCGTGTTTTCGTAAATGTATGGTCAATACACCGGGATCCTAGCATTTGGGAAAATCCCTTGGAATTTATCCCTGAGAGATTTTTGGATGGTAAATGGGATTATAGTGGCAAGGATTTTAATTACTTCCCATTTGGGTCAGGACGAAGAATCTGTGCAGGGATTGCTATGGCTGAAAGAATGTTCTTGTTTTCACTTGCATCGCTACTTCATTCGTTCGACTGGAAGCTCCCAGAAGGACAGAAATTAGATTTGTCAGAGAAGTTTGGTATTGTGTTGAAGAAGACAGTACCTCTTGTTCTTATTCCGACCCCAAGATTATCTAAACCTGAGCTCTACCAGTAACTGAGGTATGATATCTTCTGAGCATCGAATCATATCTTGTACGCATTTGCAGCTATATTAAAGTCAAAATTAAGAATGATGATGTAACATTCCTGTAATATTCTGATAAATGCCGAAGAAAATATAAGATTATCATTTAGATTCAAGGTCTTTTTTTTTTTCTAAGAATAATACATTGCCAAGAATGTATTTGATGATGATTGAAGAAAGGACAATACCTTGCCAAAACCAACAATGTTTCCATACCTTGTTCACTTAACAATCTATCCTATTTAGATTGTTATATAAACATGTATTGTGCCTTTGTAATGTGTATCCAAGATGATCCAACATTAATACAAATTGAATACTCTTTGCTTCTTTTTTCTCTTCATTATGAAACACCTCTAATTATCATTGCAAACATGGTATCAGAGCCTTCTACTCATCATCTACCCTAGTATGTTTTCTCTAAATCAAAACCATGTCTGATAACGAAGAGCCTTCTACTCAGACCTACGAGACAACCATGTCCGACAACAATGAGCTTTCTATCCAGATTGCCAATATCCTAAAAAATACCCTAAATACCCAGACCACAAACCACAACCTTTCAGACAACTTAACCATTGGCCTCAAGTTAAGTAGCCAAAATTATGCCCTCTGGGCAAGAATGATTCGTGTAGCCATTGGGGGAAAATCAAAAGTATTGTTAAAGCATCTTTCTGAAAAACCACCAAGAACCAATGATGACAAGTATGAACATTGGGAACAAGAAGATTTGGTGGTGTTTTCATGGCTTATCCAAAATATTGAACCATCATTGGCTAGCAACCTAACCGAATTCCCAATAGCAAAAACACTGTGGGATGCTTTGGTGCTTACTTATAGCAGCGGGAAGGACAAGTTACAGACGTTTGATCTTCACGTTAAAGCTAATGAATTTAAACAGAAGGGCATACCACTTGAAGATTTCTGGATAACTATGCAGGGTATCTGGGGTGAAATCGAACGTCGTGATCCAAATCCTATGACTTGCGCAGCCGACATCACTGCTTACAACAATATTAGGGCAGAACAAAAACTTTTTCAGTTTTTAAATGCCCTAGATCAACAGTTTGATCCCATTAAAAGAGAGATACTCAGATGGGATCCATTACCGACGGCGGAAGGTGCGTATGCAGCAGTTCGAAAAGAGACAGCACACCGGAGTATTCTTGAGTCTAATTCCATGTCATCACAGGGCATTGCCACCAGTCTTTTTGCTGGAGAAACTGAAGAATACGGTGCTGTTAACGTCACACGTGGACAACACAGGTCAGATCCAAGTCCTAAATCAAATGGACCTCCAAATCGAGTTGATAAATCTAAACTAAAATACACTCATTGTGGTATGAACAAACATACGAAAGATCAGTGTTTTAAACTCGTGGGTTATCCGGAATGGTGGAGTGATGGACACAAGAAAGGAAAAAAAGAAGGAGAAGTTTTGGCCGCCAGCAGCAACGAAAGGAATTTCACCGGAGGATTTGGTGGAGTTGCAATAGCTGAAAAACAAATGGAGGCTAACACTTCAGGTAGAAGGGTTTGGGATTTATTCTCAAAACCTTCAAAACTGACCTTTACTTGTTCAGATCCTCATATTATGAATTGTAAAACTCGTAAAAGAAAAGCTAGGCAGTTAAAGGTAAAACTTGGAAAAGTTAATATGGCAATTGAAAAGGAGAAACAATCCGGGGTATGGATCTTTGATTGCGGTGCCACAGACACTATGACCTACGACCCAGCAGACATTTGTTCCAAATTAAATCCACAAAAAACACACGTTCAAACAGCGAACGGGGATATTATGCCTGTAAAAGGAGGGGGTACAATAGAATTGTCACCAACATTGAAATTATCAAATTGTCTATATATACCTTCCTTGTCACACAAACTATTATCTATTAGTCATGTGACAAAAGAACTGAACTGCACGCTCCTAATGCATCCTACCTTTTGTATATTACAGGACATTCGGACGGGAATGATCATTGGACGTGGCACTGAACGACATGGATTGTATTACGTAGATGAGGTGACTCAGCAAGGTACCGTAATGTTGGCTCATGGAACAGCAGATAGAGAAGCATGGCTTTGGCATAGAAGACTTGGACACCCATCTACCGGTTATTTGCATCGGTTATTTCCTAAACTATTTTCTTCAAATAAATCGCTTAGTTGTGAGACTTGTATTATGGCTAAGAGTCATAGACATTCCTACAAACCAAGTAACACTAAAGTTGATCAACCATTTGATTTAGTTCATTCTGATGTATGGGGTCCTGCAGAGGTGACTGGGGGGCAAAATTTTCGATATTTCCTCTTATTTACTGATGACTGTACTCGCATGTCATGGACTTACTTTCTGAAACACAAATCTGAAGTGTTTGAAAAATTTGTTTTCTTTCATACTATGATCAAAACTCAATTTAAAAGAAGTATTAAAATCCTTCGATCTGATAATGGGGGAGAATTCTTAAACACTTCTATGAAACAATTTTTTCAAACAAAAGGAATGATTCACCAAACCTCTTGTCGACATACTCCTGAACAAAATGGCGTTGCCGAACGGAAAAATCGTATTCTTTTAGAAATTACTCGAGCTCTTCTAATCGAGTCAAAAGCTCCTAATTTTTTTTGGCCTGAAGCCCTTGCCACAGCTACATATCTTATTAATCGACTCCCAACCAAGATCTTAAAATTCAAAACCGCACTTCAAACACTATCTAAGTTTAGTGAAATACCTCCCATCCTTACCCTAGAACCTCGTGTTTTTGGATGTTCAGTCTTTGTACACATACCTAAATCTGAAAGGTCCAAACTTGAGCCTTGTGCTGAGAAATGTGTATTTGTGGGATACGGTGTTAACCAAAAAGGATACAGGTGTTACAACCCAAAGACACGTCACATATACACTACTGAAGACTGTGACTTTCTTGAGACTGAATACTTTTATAACACCCAACACACTGGTCAGGGGGAGAAAGAGAGTGTTGACACATTGGGTTGGTTGAAATGGATGCCGTCGTCACAAGAAATTATTCACGGTACCCAAGCTGAGTCATCGTCCTCACAATCTATGGCACCTACGGTCAGTGTCACTGAACACGATCTTCCCAGCCAGATGTCCGAACAAGAGGTTAGTAATTCTCCTAACAATGCTCAAGGAAATACTGATGATTTTGTTCGGAATTTATCTAATCATGTTGAAGTTGAAGAAATCCAAACAGCTGGCATATCACAGGATGAAATACTTCTTAATGAAACAAGAGAAACGACCGGGAGGTATGTTCTTCCACAGAGAATAAACAGAGGAGTTCCTCCGAAGAGATACTCTCCTGAGAAAGAAACTCAAAATTCCAGGTATCCTGCAGCAAACATTGCCAAAGGGAACTTATCAAAAGAGGCAAAAAAATTTATGTCTGTTATATACTCTGAAAAAATTCCAAATTCCGTCGAAGAGGCGCTAGAGTCAAAACATTGGAGAGATGCTATGGAAACAGAGATGAATGCACTGAGAAAAAATGAGACTTGGGAAAAGTGTGCTCTCCCATCCGGGAAAAAAACAGTCGGGTGTCGCTGGGTGTTTACTATTAAACATAAACCGGATGGAACGATTGAACGATACAAGGCCCGATTAGTAGCCAAAGGGTACACTCAGATGTACGGAATTGATTATTCTGAAACCTTCTCACCTGTAGCCAAAATGGATACAATCAGGGTCCTTCTCTCTATAGCAGCAAATGAGGATTGGCCTCTCCATCAACTTGACGTTAAAAATGCTTTTTTACATGGAGAACTAAAGGAAGAAGTCTATATGGAAGCCCCTCCAGGTCTTACAGAAGGTTTTAAAATTGGTGAGGTATGTCGTTTACTGAAATCTATTTATGGGTTAAAACAATCTCCACGAGCTTGGTTTGGGCGGTTCACTCAAGCCATGAAAAAATCTGGCTTCAAACAAAGTAACTTCGATCATACTTTGTTTCTCAAACGAAGGGGCAAGTTAATAACATGTTTAATTATTTATGTTGATGACATGATTATCACAGGTAATGATGAAGAAGAAATGAAGAGGTTGAAAGCAAACTTGTTTACTGAGTTTGAAATGAAAGACTTAGGGAGACTTAAATACTTCCTTGGTATTGAAGTTCTTAGGTCTAAACAAGGAATATTTGTTTGTCAGGAAAAATACATTCTTGATTTTTTGGCAGAAATAGGGATGGTTGATTGTAAACCCGTAGATACACCGATGGTGGCAAATCTCAAACTCCATATAGAAGAAAGAGCAGAGCTGGTAGACAGGGAAAGGTATCAACAAATGGTGGACAAACTTATATATCTCGCACATACCCGTCCTGACATAGCATATGCTGTAGGGGTGGTAAGTCAATTTATGCATCAACCTCAAATTTCACACATGGAAGCAGTATGGAGAATCATCAGATATCTTAAAGGAACAACTGGTCATGGAGTTCTATTTAAATCAAATGGGCATCTAGATATCCTAGCATACACTGATGCAGACTGGGCGGGAGACAAAGGTACTAGAAGGTCAACCTCAGGGTATTTCACCTTAGTTGGAGGGAATCTTGTCACGTGGAAAAGCAAGAAACAAAAGGTGGTTGCTCTTTCTAGTGCTGAAGCTGAGTTCAGAGGGATAGCACGAGGCATTACAGAAGTGCTTTGGATACGAAAACTTTTAACTGAGATTGGTTTTTCACAAGAAAATAAGGTAAGCAGAATTATGTGTGACAATAAAGCAGCTATACAAATCTCTGAAAACCCGGTACAACACGATCGAACCAAACATGTAGAAGTAGATAGACACTTCATTAAAGAAAAATTGGAAGAAAAAATCATAGAGCTACCCTTTGTTCGATCAGAAGACCAGCTAGCCGACATTCTAACAAAAGCCACTACTCACGGAATTTTTGAAAACTGTTTGGTCAAGTTGAATTTTGGCAATCCCACTATTCAACTTGAGGGGGAGTGTTAGAAAAGAATATGTTGCACATGAAGATAAGAATAATACATTGCCAAGAATGTATTTGATAATGATTGAAGAAAGGACAATACCTTGCCAAAACCAACAATGTTTCCATACCTTGTTCACTTAACAATCTATCCTATTTAGATTGTTATATAAACATGTATTGTGCATTTGTAATGTGTATCCAAGATGATCCAACATTAATACAAATTGAATACTCTTTGCTTATTTTTTCTCTTCATTATGAAACACCTCTAATTATCATTGCAAACAATTAGACAACCTTGGGCTACGCCTATATCATTTTATTCCAGCAAACGTAACTTAAGCAGTAATGAAGTATGTTTTGCTTTTTTACATGTCTGTAATTTTGTATTCTTTAAATAACTACATGTATACATAGATATGATCATATTCCACCTTCTCCAATGGTGGCAAGTTTTGTTCTGCACTTGGCACTAGTGTTATAGTGCAGAACATTTGCTTCTCACGGTTCTCTGACTGCCAACTGAACGTGACCCATATATATTTATTACCAGACATATTTTCGACATGGTAGAAATGGATTGAACGACCTCATTTAATTTTTGCAATGAGAAAGCCACCTTAGGACCCAACACTGGTATTAGAGCTAAGGTCACAAGACTCAACGACCTCATCTTATAACGGACCCAAGGGGAGGAGCACACTTCATCCCACATTAGTCAAGGAAGGTTCGGGTGAGGGGTGCAAATCACATTCAGCCTGTAGAGAATCATTAGATTGCAGTTCTCTTAGGTGCAACCAAACCTTCTTCGCTTTAATCTTAGCGATGCTTAAAATCACTTAAGTTAAACAGAAGTAGTTCGGCAATTTGAAACATTAAATTAAAGAAATTTACTTCAGTGGACAAGACGCGGTGTTAATTTGTTGCCTACTTGCACAACATTTCAACGCTAGCTGCTGCCTAACTTCTTGTGATTATACAATTCGCTTTCAACAACGTCAACAACACCACAAAAACTGCTAGAAGGAAGACGGCAGAAGGCTCTTCACTCTCCCCAGACGTAAGTGGAATTTCATGGAACACTTGTTTGGTCACTTCGTTGCAGGTTGTCAATTGCTAAACTTGATTGTTACAAAATTCCAGTCATGACGGATGAGTTGTGTATACTTGCTTTAAGGACCCTTATTTAATCATCTAAATTCCTATTCGGTCAAAATTAGTGTTCTTCAAACTGTACTCCAATATATATTTAACAATTTTTCTTCTAACATGCTCTCTATTATTCGCATGCTCAAATAAAAAAAAACAAAACACAAAATCAGAATAAAACCTACTAACACATTCCAATCATGTATAACATAATCTTTTAGGCAAACTGACTCGTACTATATATCGCTAACGACTTGTACCACTTCGTTACAGCTACTTTCAAAGTCTATTTATACTCTCATCATTCTAAGTTTGATTCTTGTTCTCCACCTCTCTATTCTTCTTCTTTGAACCAAATAATCCTCCTTTATCAAATGTTTCAAGAAAAACTAATCAATGCTTGGTCATGGTTGGGGCATTTTGGCAACACCAACATCCTTGCATGCTTACTAATAACTACCCTTCTTGTCATTTCATGGTCTGCAATATTCTTTAAGTCGAAAAAGACTAGCCCTTCATTACCACCAGGCCCCAGAAGCTTGCCATTAGTTGGAAACCTCTTGTCTCTTGACCCTAACAACCTCCACACATATTTTGCAAATCTAGCTCAGACCTATGGTCCAATCATGAAACTTCAGCTAGGCCAGAAGGTATGCATCGTGGTCACCTCACCTTCCTTGGCTCGCGAGGTGCTTAAAGAGCAAGAAATCAATTTTATTAACCGTGATGTCACAGCCGCAGGCTTTGAGCTTTCGTTTGGTGGCACGGACATACTGTGGACACCATACGGGCCTGAGTGGCGAATGTTGAGGAGGGTTTGTGTGCAGGAGATGCTAAGTAAGACTACACTAGACTCTGTTTACAGTTTAAGAAGAAGGGAAATCCGACAGACTGTCCAGTATATATACAGCCAAGCCGGTTCACCCATTGATGTAGGCGAGCAGATGTTTTTGACGATTATCAATGTAATTACTAACATGATGTGGGGTAGTACGGTTATGGGAGAAGAAAGGGCTGTGCTTGGAACAAAATTTAAGCAAGTGGTTAATGAAATTGTTGAGCTGCTGGGGATGCCTAATGTATCGGATTATTATCCTGGTCTGGCTAGATTTGATTTTCAAGGGATTCAGAAAAAGATGATAGGCCTTTTAAAGAGGCTTAACGACATCTTTGAGACCGTTATGAATGAAAGGCAGAAAATGGGAGGACAAGAAGGTATTAAGGATTTTATTGACTGTTTGTTGAAGTTAAAAAGTGATCCAGATGTGGAAGTTCCTTTTACCATGACCCATCTTAAGGCCTTGCTCATGGTATCTGCTAATCTTTTTGTTTTTCTCTTATAACCAATTATCTTCATTGTCACTTACAAAAATCAGCTAAAGTTGACATATTTACAAGCAAGAAAAAAACTGTGAAGTATCACTAGTGACACCATATTTATGTACCCTATTGTATAAATCTGATAAGATCTTGGAACAGGATATGGTGGTTGGGGGAAGTGAATCAACCTCAAACACAATAGAGTTTGCATTGGCTGAGATAATGAACAAACCACAAGTAATGCAAAAAGTTCAAGAAGAATTGAAGATTGTAGTTGGACACAACGACATAGTAGAAGAATCTCATATTCACAAATTACCTTACTTATATGCGGTTATGAAAGAGACTCTTAGGTTACACGCTGTTATACCGCTCATGGTGCCTCATTGTGCTACTGAGACAAGTATAGTTGGCGGCTATACAGTTCCAAAAGGATCCCGTGTTTTTATAAATGCATGGTCTATACACCGGGATCCTAGCATTTGGGAAAGCCCTCTGGAATTCATTCCTGAGAGATTTTTGGAGGATAAATTGGATTATAGTGGCAAAAATTTTAATTATTTCCCGTTTGGGACTGGACGAAGGATTTGTGCTGGGATTACTATGGCTGAAAGGATGTTCTTGCTTTCGCTTGCATCTCTAGTACATTCGTTCAACTGGAACCTCCCGGAAGGAGAGAAACTAAATTTATCTGAGAAGTTTGGGATTGTGCTGAAGAAAAAACTACCTCTTGTTGCTATTCCAACACCAAGATTATCCAAACCCGAGCTCTATCAGTGAACAAGATATTTTGTGTATCATGTTCTGACTTTGCCCAAATCTTGAATAAAAAAAAAAAAACACGTTCCAGCTTGAAATAAAATAACGGGTTCCCGTAAAACAACATGACAAAGCAAATATCAAACCAATTTTCTATTCGCCCCAAGTTTCTCAAGTGTGCTAACCAGTAGGTTTATTCTTCAATTATCAGAATAGAAAATGTATGTTTATGTGGATTGGAGAAGTCAGAAGTATTAAGAATAGAGCAGATCATTAATCCTCTTTTCAGTAAATAACTTGCATATAGAAGTGATTAACAGTACGAATGGATCATCTAGTTCAACTAATAATGCTGAATCTGAAATGCCCTTTCGTTTCATGAATTCCTAACCTTAGTATATTTGAATTCAATTACAAAGACTAAGCATGCTGTTACCAATAACTTCGATCAGAACTTGCTAAGTAGTTTATATACGCATCGAGTTCCACAATTTTTGATTTTCCCGGAAGAATCACTTCTACTAATTATTCCCATTACTATTTTCTGTTCAGAATAAGTTAGAAACCTGGGGTATATTCCCGTCTCCCTGACATTGTAAACAAAATAACTAACAGATGAATGTCATAAGATAGTGAAGGTTCGATTTTCGTACGAGCATTAGTATACAAATTTTTGCAATTAAAGTTTACCCTAAAGAAAGTTATAATTTCTTTAAAAGAATAAATTTTGGAACAGACAAGAATTGCTTTAAGTTTTTAACTTGCTGTATAAAAGTCTTGTGGTTGAAAAAAAATGATGTCCCCCAAATCTTGGAAAGATATGTGTGAGGTCTCTGTGGTCATTCTATGGACAACCCCTTGTTAAAAGTTGATCCCTGTGGATGAGGGGAAGTGATATATACATTTAATTCAATTTTTGTGAGCCAAGTTTCTAGGATATTACCATTTGAACAAGGCAGCCGAACACAACATTTTCCATCTTGTCTGCACTCTACAATATTTACGTGATATTTGTCCGAATAATTTTGCATCAGTCCCTCCAGCTTTCTTATCTTTATAAATCTTCTGTTAGAAACACATCTTCCTGTGTCCTCATTCTTATTGTGCAGTTGTCAACTAGAGTATAATCTCTATAACCAAATGTTTCAGGTAACACAAACCACTCTGTCTAAAACTTGGTCATGGTGGTTGCTTATGATCGACACAAACGATTTTGCCTATGCACTTACAGTTACAACCATTGTCCTGCTTGTCATTTCATTGATTACTTTGATATTTGCCAAGTCCAATAAATTCAGTCCTCCATTGCCACCTGGCCCTAAAAGCTTGCCTTTAGTTGGTAACCTTTTGTCCCTGGACCCTGACCTCCACACATATTTTGCAAGCCTTGGTAAGACTTATGGTCCGATTGTGATGCTCTGGCTAGGCCATAAGGTTGGTATCGTGATCAACTCACCTGTGTTAGCCCGTGAAGTGCTCAAAGACCAAGACACCAACTTTGCTAATCGTGATGTTCCAGCTGCAGGCTATGAGGCCACTTATGGTGGCAAGGATATCGTGTGGACACCCTACGGGCCTAAGTGGCGAATGTTGAGGAGGGTGTGTGTGAGTGAGATGCTTAGCAAGAGTACATTAGACTCTTTCTGTGATCTTAAAAGAAGGGAGATCAGACAGACTGTAGGGTATTTCTACAGCCGGGTTGGGTCACCAGTTGATATTGGTGAACAGATGTTTTTGACTTTGATGAATTTAATCACTAGTATGATGTGGGGTGGGACAGTCAAGGGGGATGACAGGGCTGCAACTGGAACAGAGTTTAGGTTAGTGGTAAATGAGATTACTCGGCTATTGGGGACGCCTAATATATCTGATTTCTACCCAGGTCTAGCTCGGTTTGACCTTCAAGGGGTCCGTAAAAAGATGAAAGTGTTGGCAAAGAAATTTGATGCTATTTTTGAGGCTAGGATCAAACAGAGGCAGGAAATGGATGGACAAGAAGGTAGTAAGGATTTTCTACAATTTTTGTTGAAGTTAAAAGATAATTCAGATGCAAAAATGCCATTTACAATGACCGATCTCAAAGCCATTCTCATGGTATGTGCTTATCTGCTATTTCTTTTCATATATCAAGATTTCTTTTTAACACTCTGGATATGCCTTTACATCTATCTCTAATATCTTTTTAATCACATCCTTCAAAAAGCATTGTGACCATCGGGATTAATTTTTACTTGGGCAAACATGCCCACCTGTAAGTATAAGAATTAAATGTCCTTAACCTTAACTGCTAAATTTTTGTGCGCAATTCCTAACGATCATTGCTATTGAGCCGCCTTCCACCAAGTACTTAACTGAGAGCATGGACTTAAATTATTCAATTATTAAATTTTATGATTTATACCGAGTATCTATTGTCCTATTCGAGCTATACGTGCTCATACATTGTCATCATTGAGTCTAATTGTATCTAACAAGGTTTTGAAACAGGATATGGTAACTGGTGGGACTGATACAACTTCTAACTCAGTGGAGTTCGCCTTGGCTGAAATGATGAACAAACCACGAACAATTAAAAAAGTGCAAGAAGAGCTGGATACTGTAGTGGGGAAAAATAACATAGTAGAAGAATCTCACCTTCCCAAGCTACCTTATTTATATGCTGTAATGAAAGAGATTTTAAGATTACATCCTATTTTACCACTCTTGGTGCCTCACTGTCCAAGTGAGACATGTGTTGTTGGTGGTTACACAGTTCCCAAAGGATCTCGTGTTTTCATAAATGTATGGTCAATACACCGTGATCCTAGCATTTGGGACAAGCCACTGGAATTTATCCCGGAGAGATTTTTGGATGGTCAACAAGATCAAAGTGGCAAGGATTTTGATTATCTCCCATTCGGGTCAGGCCGAAGAATTTGTGCGGGGATTGCTATGGCTGAAAACATGTTCTTGTTTTTACTTGCATCGCTGCTGCATTCATTTGACTGGAAGCTCCCCCAAGGACAGATATTAGATTTATCGGAGAAGTTTGGGATTGTGTTGAAGAAGACGGTACCTCTTGTTCTTATTCCAACCCCAAGATTATCTAATCCTGAGCTGTATCAGTAACTAAGGTATGATATATTCTGAGCATCGAATTATTCCTTATAAGCGGCTGTTTATAAGAATCAAAACTAGGAATAATAATGGAAGTGTCCTGTAATATTCTAAAATGTGCAAAAGGAAATATAAGACTAGTTCTTGGCTTCAAGGTCTTTATTTACTTATTTGTACTCATCTTTCCTGGATCTTGGACAACCCTTTGGCTTCCTGTTCTCATTTCATTGAAGCAAAAGCAACTTTAAGTGATAACTTACTATGTTCAATTCAGCGATGTCTGAATTTTGTGTGATTATATATGGACATATATCTGTGAATACAATTTGTTGTACTTAAGGTAGACAAATTACTACAAGTATTGCACAAAGTTCAGTATATGATGTTTTGACATCCAAAACAAATTATTGTGGCATTTAGGGAAAATAACAGATCTTCCTATAGATTAAGACGACAGATGAAATCTGCTGGTACAGATTATGCAACACTCCAACATTTATATTTAAGCACCATGCAAGTATTCTAAACTTGGATCGTGGTGAATGTACCCTCTCATCTTCTACAATGAAAAGTTGACAATTCCAGACATAAAAAAGGGAAAATATACCAAGACTTTCTAATATATTTTCAAAATACAAAATACAACAGTTTCAGGATACAGAAGGAACGTTTCTTAAATATCAAAAGCAACACTTTCTGTATACAGTTGTGACATGAATCATTAAAGAAATACCAGCCAAATCCCAAAGAATTTTGTTCATTGCGCAGCAGATGTTCAGCGCAAATGTCTTGGCATATTAATAAAAATCAAGAAACAAGTAAAATTTTCTCCACTGATCTAAAAACTGGGCTCATATTTATGCGAATATGTGTATAGTATTGTTCTCAAAGATATGAGCTACCTGCCCCACAAACTGGAAGATCCTTTTCGAAGCTGGGCTTGGTTCTAAGAATCGGATTGCTTTCGAAGAAATTAACTGGCTTTAAATCAAAGCTTGACAAGACAGTTGGCATCACCGGAAAATCTTCCTGGCATGGTACGTGATGGAATCCAAGTGTGTACCATAAAACGACATCTTTGTTCTCAATTGAACGGTTCCTATTCATGATTAAAATAAATTAACATGCAATTTTGACTGATATTCTCACTTGATATACTATCTGATAATAGCACTACGAAAGAAATAGTACAAGTAAAAAAGCTGCACATACCTAGCAGACCACACAGCAAGACCATCATCTCCCTTACTTTGATAGACTAAGAGCCCGCCAGCCCATTGCTCAGACTGATTGTATCTTGTGACCCAAATCTGTTGCATATATTTGTTAATTTTATAGTATGCCTAATCCAAAACAACTGATGTGATTAGCAGTATAACAATATTCAAATTCTTCTCTAGCACTGTGCGATACCCATCAACGGGGACACGAGTGTGTGAGTATCTAAATTTCTACAATTGACTATTCCAATAAAATTTAAAATGAAACTTTTACCTGATTATTCGTAAAAGCAGCCCTCAATTGTGGAGGATCGTCAAGATCAAGCAAGCTGGCAGCAGTACCACCAGGAACAATCTTGTAGCCTGTGGGATTTCCCAATCTAGACCGCCTCAAAGGATTAAATACATGAAATTCAGATGGATCATAGAGCTTAAGCTTAATCTGTGCTTCGTCCTCTGTTTTCGCGATTTTCCTGTTAGGCTTTAAAATACTTTTCCTGGGAGATTTTCCTTCCAAAGTTTCCTCTTTAACAAGATGAACCTTAGCAAATGAATTATTAGTGCCATCAATGTCCATGTCGAGGTGAAAGGTAATAAAGTGATCATGCACAACGCCAATCGCATTTTCAGACACCAACGGACCATCCAGTTGATCATTTTCATAAACTTGATCGACATTGTCATGTTTAGTTCCCTTCACCATTAGCATTCCCGAAAGTCCTACCTGTTTAAGCATCAGTACAAGTCCTCTTTAACTACCAGGAACAAAAATAAACCATATACATTTATAAAGCCATAATCAAGAAGAGCGGCATTACCTTAATGCGAATCAAACCATCTGTTTGAAATTCCCAGTCGAAAATGTAGTCGTAATTTCCAATTGATGCTATCATGCGAACAACTAGAGTCACTTTAGGCCTATGATGGACCATAAATATGCACGGCCCAATAAAGAAGTATCAGGCCCAACAATATTTGCAAGCCCAGCCCAATTATGCTACAAATAATATCTAAAACAGATGTATAAAGATCAGGAGGTGACTCAGAGGAGAGGGGGGGATATTTTGACATATGATATATACAGAGAGGGGGTCGACAAGGGAAGAATCAAAGGGAGAGACACACAGACACAGACACACAGACACAAACACACGGACTAAACACAGAATCAAAGGGAGACACACCGACGATCCCTACGGCTACTTTAGGCACTCCAAGTGATCCTTCCTTTGGGACCAACAAAGTAAAACAATACGACCAATGAAATCTTCCGATGGTGGCAGTGTTTGTCCCTACGGGATGTAGCGGAGAAAACATTAACCATCATTTGGCGCCGCTGCCGGGGAACGAGTACTTCCTGGCTACACCGACATCGTACCCATCCGTAAGAAAAGATTTCCTGCTATATATTCACTTTTATTATGGATGATTCTTTATTGTGATATTGAAGAAAGATTTCACTTGAGTTTCAAGTTGTTCTTAAAAATACTGCATCGCGTGCAAGGTGTTTGCTAGATTTTGTGAGAAATCATTATGTTTTCCTAATCTAACCTGAATTGTTAAGAGAATCGGACTTTTATATTGAATAACCAAATCTAAAAATTTTGGGGTAAGGGTGTTTTATTTGGTTAGTTTGTGTGTTGAGTTAAACTTGAAGGGCGATGTACGGTTATTATCATAATAGTAGTGATATTGTTGATCCATGTGAAGAGATTCAGAGGCAAGAATCATTTAGAAAACGAAAGAAGTCAAATACTTGTTGTAGAAATGTGTTGATTTGTGGATATGTTGAATCGGGCGAATTTGATATTGCCCGGGAACCGTTTGGTAGCAACAGATTTTTCGTAGCAAAATGGACTTCAAAAGTGAAGCTTCTTGCAGACTTGTTTAAGCTTGGATTAATTTTTACAAGGGTGCTGGTTGCTTCAGCTATATGCTCTTTGTTAGCTTTGTTTGCCGCTGTTTTGTGTTACTGCTATGGACCTTATTGGAGTGTTAGAAGAGTTCTTGGACCTCCTGCTTTCTTCGTCAGTGTTTAAAGTCCCTCTCTTTTCATGATATTACTCCGGCAATCGAGGAAGTTTTGATGTTACTAAAGGTTGCCAACCAACTTCCTACTACATATGCATCCCGTGAATTATAGGATTTACTGGTTGGTGGGGTGAATTGGCTTAAGAGTTCAGCGGAAATTTTCTTGCCCTGCAATCGTAGGAAATTCAAGTTCAGTTATATTGAAGAAGTTCTTCGAAAATCAAAGATTATGAATGTATCTTTTCTGGTGATAATAAGTCAACTTGAGAATGCTATCCAAAAGCACAACTTGTGGTTTGAGCAGGTCTTACTATGGCGGAATTCTTAACGGAATGAAGAATTAATTGAAAGAGGTGTATGATACCATGCTTCTGTTTATAGGAGAACGGCTCTATGAATTCTATTGAGGTTGTCCTTGTTTTAAAGGTGTTGCTTTAAAGATACGAAGAGGCAGTATGCGAGTATGATAGTAATGCTATGGTTTACAGAGGGTTTTTCCTGTTAGGCGGAATTGGTAGTGTTACCCTAATGGTTCTGGTCACATAGGGGTTGGTTATGAAGCTCTCATATGACTTTTCTATTGCTTTATGTGATTCTCTCCACAACATTTGATCTTTCTCTGATAGTTCCGAGTTCAACCAGATCAATTAGAAAAAAGATGGCAATTTCGATGACCATGTGCCTTGTTTCTGGATCTTTGAGAAGGGAAAATAAACAATCGAGTCCAAAGTATTGCCAATCCTCTGAAGATCTTGAGAGGTGATGTGTAATTTCCCAACCACAACAACACAATCATCAGGTTCTTGCCATGCTGCTGCTGTTGTTGGCAATCAGCGGGATCAAACCTCTCTTGTGGTCTTCTCCCAGGCAATTAGTTTCTTCAACTGGTCTACTTCTACAGAAGATTGTTGCCTCTGGGAAGGGATCAGTTGCGATGATAATGGTCGGGTTACTGCTTTATTACTTCCCTCTAAACAGCTCAAAGGAATCTTCCATCCCTCCATTGCAAACCTCACTTATCTTGTTCACCTTAATCTCTCCAATAATTGGATTTCCGGGCCTCTACCCCCTACTTTTTTCACGTCTTTGAATCTGATTCAGATCATTGACTTGAGCTCCAACCGTCTATTCGGAGAATTACCACCACCTGGGGGCCTGCCTGTTACTGTCAAAACACTGGATATATCTAACAACCACTTCAACGGGACTCTCCGATCTTCATTTCTATCTAAAGCCCTTGAATTGGAAAGTTTCAATGACAGCTTCCTCGTGTCATTTACAGCGCTTTGACACTGCAAGAAGTTTTTCTAGCTGGCAATAAGCTGAGTGGATCAATTGAAGATGGCATTACTAAACTTAGTAACCTCACAATCTTATCTCTCTATTCTAACCAGTTGACAGGAATTATCCCTCGGAGTATTGGAAATCTCTCATCATTGGAACAGTTACACCTTCACATCAACACCCTGAATGGGACTCTGCCTCCATCTCTGATGAATTGCACAATTTAAGAGATGTATAGACCAGCGCTGGATCTGGCCATCCCATCCCTCATCCTTCCTATTCTGCAGCTATACTCCTCCATGTTAGCAAGTCAAAGCTCTATCACTGATGCCTCTGGATATTAAACTGGCCATGCACTTAAATATACCAAGGGATGAAAATTCTGGATCATTGGGATGAGCCATTGCGATATTCCACAGAACACTTAGCACAAGAACATTATCCTTGGTTTCAAGAAAAACAAGTCTAAGATCAAGATTGACCGAGTGCAGAAAGCCTTGCAAGGGATATGGCTTCGGAAGGTTGACAAAAAGACGAAGGAGAAGTTTATGTCAAGCGAGAAAGCTGAACAAATAAATATTATGCTAAGCTTGATAAAACAACAAGGCAATTATAGTTTTGCACTGGGAAATATCGAAGAAGTAGCTATGAAGTATACAGAGGCTTTAAAGATATGTCCGCTAAAATTTAGAAAAGAAAGAACCATTCTTTATAGTAACAGAGCTCAGTCATTTATTACTCGGTGACAGTGATTCTGCCATTAGTGACACAACCCGAGCTCTATGCTTATCGAACCCTCCAAACTCCCATCCGAAAAGCCTATGGAGAAGGTCACAAGCTTATGATATGAAAGGCATGGCCTGGGAGAGCTTAATGGACTGCCTCATGTTTGTAAATATCTGTTGCACTAAACCAACAAAGGATGTGAAGATTCCATATTATGCAATGCGTATAATCAACAAGCAGATGGAAGCCACTTGCCCTTTCGCAGCTTCACAGGCAACTAGTTGGAGCCCAGGCTCATCTTATTGTTGCTGGTGGTGAGGATATGACCAGTGATGCAAGTCTCGAAGTAAGATCTGGAGACATTTAAAAGCTTATCAGTCTGGAAAATGGCATATCCCATCACTCTTTGAAGCAGCTGATGGCCTAGCTGATTGGAATAGTATCTACCATCAATTTTGAAATTTGCAGCAGCAATTTTAAATGATTATGAATGCTACCAGCCAAGAATCTGATGTTGAGGAAGCATCTCATTCACCTCTAATGTGCTGACCTTGTTCTGCTCGTATCGACATTTTCGTCTTTCGCCAGGTATCACTCTCATTGACCTCACTTATTACACATTCATGAGTACATATATAACCTGTTTCTCAAGGTTTAGAAACAAATAAATAAAATCAGCTAGATAACTGCAATGCCGGACTTAACAATTCCCTTACGAGAGATTTTCTTATGTAAAAAGGAACGAATTAATTCAACTAAAAAAAAAACAAATATATGTAGCTTCCCTACCCTCTACTAATAAGCTAGCATAATTAGCCCAAGACGGCTAAAGGCATAGTGGAGCAACCTTTCCATTCAAAGCCTTACATATGCGTCCCAACGGGCGCTTCGGCATGAACATGTGTATCACACCCGTTCGTTCAAAAGCCACCAACATATGTAGTCATCTTGCATCTACGGCACGAACGGGTCACTCAATTGGTCCATTCAAAAAGCCAACATATGTAGTCCTCTTGCGGCTACGGCATGAATGGGTCACTCAATCGGTTCATTCAAAAGCCAATACATGTAGTCCTATTACGGCTACGGCATTGAATGAATCACTCAATAAGTTTGCACAACCTCACATTGCATCTTTCCATTCACAAGCCAATTTATATAGCTCTATCTAGGCTATGGCATGGACTGATTTCCAGTAAAACACCCTTTCATTCAAAAGCCAGCATATGTAGTTCTCTATGACTACGGCATGAATCGCTTACGGTACACTGTTCGGGCAGGAAGAAGCTTATTGCTCAAATATTTTGATTCTTTATATTTAAGATTACCTGACAATATCCCTTAATTCACGAATACTTTGACAATAATATCAAATGTGGTATCACTAGGGCTACGATGGTCATGGGTCTCGAATTCATGCACTTGAGTATTCATATTTTAGGGGCAACATATAGCCTCCCTACAGCTACGGCCACAACAGTCGAAACATATCCAGATATAGTCTTTAATAACATGCCAATTAACTTGATTCACCATTATTGGTTTCGGCTCAATTTTTTGCTGGTTCAGTAAATTGTCTAGGTTCGTCAACGATTCTGGATACAAGCCAGAACTAATTCTGTTATTGATGCTCCCTCCAGCTCTGTTGCTACTATCAACACTTATTGTACGGTAAGCATCCTGAATGCTACATAAATGTTTTAAATTATGTAAGTTATCAATTCTTACAACTCATAAGTTGCATTACTATAATAAATTTACTTCTCGTTGCAACCTAGAAATTGCATGCAATTTTAGGGGCAACTACGGCCATTATTCAGATTATAGCCCCGACCCCCTGCGGCTACGGCTTGAATTGACTTGCATAACTATGGTTTTAATTACCTTTTACTTTTTATATCAATTGTATACGGGAAATCATTTTGGCTTATTGGTGTAACCTAAAGATTACACTCGAAATTTGGGGATATAAGGGCTTGAATTAAATTTTTTGGATCCTTTTCCCTCTGGTCCTTTTCATAAGGGCTTGAATTAAATTTTTGGGATCCTTTTCCCTCTGGTTCGTCTTTATATCGGTTGCAAGGGCTTGAATTAAAGTACATGTACATTGAGCCTTTTTATAAACAGGTTTAAATGCACGGAACCTTCGTTGGCATAAATGTGCTTAATATTTCATTTATTTTAAAGATCATGTATCGTTTTAGTTCTCTAAAGAGATTTTATTCTACCAAATCATCAATTGGGGAAAACATCAATTCATCATAAGACCAATATATGTAGTTATATGTTGCCCTTTACGCCCACGGCTACGGTTTGAATTGATCTCCGGTTATTGGTTTCGGCTCCATCTGTCATATATAATTAACTAATGCACTTATCGGTGATATATATATGTGTAACTAATTCTGTTCCTCCCTTTATAGATTTAGAATCCCTTCGATCCAGTTTTTATGGCCTACACGTCAACTCTCACTTTGACGATTATTTAAGTCGATCACCTATGACTACGGTTCTAAGCGATTTCCCAACAAATCAATTATATATCAAATAGTCTGATATTATGTATTATTACTCTCTGCCTTTTTATGTAATGCTTCTCTTATACTCATCGCTACAAAAAAGAATGAACGGAAGATATCACAGGCCAATATGCATAAATCCCTACGGCCCCTTGAGCCTACGGTTACAATGTGATTGGATTCACAAAGCATCCACCCATATTAAAACCAATATATGTAGCTTCTTACGGCTACGGTTTGGGTCAATGTTGAAACCAACTCGTAACAAAGCTAGTATGTGAAAGTCAGTGTATACAGTCTTTCCTTAACAACTACAGCCTAAAATGGATCATCAAAAAGTGATAATCAATGTAAGTGGCCTTTCCATAAAATTTATTTATGCCATAAATATTCCATATTCACATCACATGCATAATACAATTACCATTATGATATCCCGTAACATCCAGCAGATTAAGTGCTCATCTTATTATCTATTCGCGAATCATTATCATGTCTGCTGTGACTTTAATCAATTATTTCTTGTCAAATTGCGATTATATGCGACTGCCTTTGGTATATAATTATCCAATTTTAACCATGAACCCTTCACTGCAGCTACATTACTTGGCACTTTGTGTAATTACATTGACAAATAATTTTGAGGCTTCCTAAAGGAAGTACAGTCCCTACGAAGGGAGGATAATAACAATTTTAACTTCAGTTAAAAGCGTTGAATGATGCTCAGGCAACTTAATGTCATATAGTTTTAATGAAAATTTAGAATAGTCTGATCCGAAAACACCAATGCATCGATGGACCAACATATGTAGTTTGCTACGGCTGAGTTTGCCTACGGCTACGGTTTGAATTGAACCAATATATGTAGTTCGTTATAGCCACTTATGCCTACGGCTACGGTTTAATCTGATGGCCCGATTATCAACTTCTGCTTGAATTATAATGTGACCCACTGACTATCTCAAGTGTGATCGTGATTGATCTTCTTGGATCAGTTAAATACTGCTATAACTTCGATTAATTTTTATTACTCATATATCAACTCTGTACATGGCCACCCCCAACTTAAATTTGGTCATCAATCACACACACGATATTTTTATTGTGAGTTTGATAATCACCTACCTTCCCTACGGCCTTACGAGACGATCCCGTATGGTCAAACACGAGATGAGAGGCTACGACTCATATAAACCGACGACCAAATCTTTCATATCATAAAAATATAAAGATCCAAAACTAGTAATTGTTAATAATGTTATATACAGCTACAACCTAACATTCCCTTAGCTACGATCTAAGATCTACGATCCCTACAAAAAATTCTAAAACTTTTACGGTCGATTATCTTCCACTTCTTTATCACTTTCTTTTTGAACCTCTGCCAACTACTCTAACGGCCCATCGGCCTCCAATTCATCAGTCAAATTACCAACCACATACTAGCTTATGTGTAATAGACTTTTATTTTAATGCAACCTAAAGCTTGCACTCTATTTTAGGGGCAAATGATGGACCATAAATATGCACGGCCCAATAAAGAAGTATCAGGCCCAACAATATTTGCAAGCCCAGCCCAATTATGCTACAAATAATATCTAAAACAGATGTATAAAGATCAGGAGGTGACTCAGAGGAGAGGGGGGGATATTTTGACATATGATATATACAGAGAGGGGGTCGACAAGGGAAGAATCAAAGGGAGAGACACACAGACACAGACACACAGACACAAACACACGGACTAAACACAGAATCAAAGGGAGACACACCGACGATCCCTACGGCTACTTTAGGCACTCCAAGTGATCCTTCCTTTGGGACCAACAAAGTAAAACAATACGACCAATGAAATCTTCCGATGGTGGCAGTGTTTGTCCCTACGGGATGTAGCGGAGAAAACATTAACCATCAGCCTAGATTCTCTATTCTGTAATTTGATGACAAGTTAAACTATAAGTTGTAGACTTGTAGTTGTACATATTTTTAACACAGTAGTGTCTAGTCTGGTAGCCACACTATGTCCCTTCTAAATTTTAAAATGTGACAAAAAAATTAAAATTTTCTTTTTCTGACATACCTGGAAACCGTTGACAGGAAGTTCAGAATGTCTCCATCCAATGTCACCAGCATAGCGCTCAAAAATACAGATTATATTGGGCTGAATAAATGGGCTTCCATCGGCAGCAACAAAAAGTCCGTCCATGTAATGTGCATTTCTTGGACAGTCATTTAGTGGTACAAGTGGCATTGCTGTTGCTCCCAGCCCAAACTCACCTGCATCCATATATGTTCTAAAGTACCAGCCCTCATCTGTGTCCATGTAGGGAACATACAATTCCGAAGCAAAGCCTTTGTACATTACACTCCTCCACTCACCCGTCTCCGAATCTTGAACCCTGGCTTGGGAAATTATCAATCCGGCCCGTTGATCCGCCTTGAGATGAAAAACCCAATTGGCCCATGTCAGAATATGTCCATCTTCAACGGCAAAACTAGGGCCATTGGGTTGCTCCATAGAAATTGGATTGATAGGCTTCATATGCATAGGCCTATCTTGGGGCTTATACCGATAATCCGTATTCTCTGATTTGGGTATCGGTATGCCCCGATTTATGTCGCTTATTTTCAGAACTTCTTTCTTGTCCATGTCCACTATCACAACAATTCCCTCAATAGGCCTCATGTAAAAATTAGTCGTGCCTTCGCTCGAAAAACATTCAACTTTTACTATCCTTTTTCCTTCCTCGCCAGGCCCAAACCATCCTGGAGAAAGCGTGATACAAGACAAGTCCGACACCTTAACGCCTCGGGCTGCAATGGACTTTTTAAAACTATCATTAGCATATGTAGTTATCAGTGCTTCCCTGAGGTCATCATCGGTCACGATAGGATAGCCCGAATACGGGTCCGTAGCGTGGCTTACAACAAGGCCTAAGCCCAAGTCCACAATGAGAACATGAGTATGGCCATTCAATGTTGTAATAACAGATGCTTTTCTAGGAGGAAGTGCGTCACCTTTTTTCCAGGCCAAGATTTGAGATTTTTCAGGCTCGTCAAGAGATAAAGAATTGATTACTGGAAAAGAAGCTAAGAAAGGCTCATATTTGGTAAGAATAGCTTTGACCTGGTTAATTTCTTGGACAGTGAGTGGGTCAAGAGGGTGCAGTGGGGTGGCATCAATGAGCTCATTCAGGTTGTGGTTCAGGCTCGAGTTCGAGTTCGAGTTCGAGTTCTGTTCCAAAGCGTGCAAGCCCGAGCCTATGTGCTTGCGGCTCGAAATGGTGCACCGTAGTGTGTTGGATCCTGTGCAGTCAAAGCACCCTGGATTACTCAAACTGTACCATGTTAGTGTAGATGCAAAAAATATGAAGAAGACAAAACAAAAACGATTTAAGGAACAAGTCTCCATGACTTTCCAAAGTTCTCTCTCCTCACAGGCTCACAGTGAGCTCTTTCCTCTATACATGCGGCTCCTCAATGACACCTTTAAAAAGGCAATCCGAGAACCTTAAATTCAAAATACAATCAAGAATTTTTTTAATATTTTTATGAAATAATTACATATATGCACAGATTGTAAGTAATCATTATAAAATTTACTAAATCATTGCTTGCATATTTAACAAAATTTAAGTGTACTTTTTAGAACTTTTAGCTAGGATTTTATATTAACCAGATTTTTTCAAATTTAGGATCCAATATTCAATAAGAATTTTAAAAGAACTATTAAAATTGAGAAAACTGGACCTGAAGATAACCTCAAGTATCTCTGCTAAGGTTATAACAAAATATAACTATAAGGTAAGGGACCCGCAGGAACATTTTTGTAAATATTAAACTTTTTTTAGTAATTTACAAAAATGCCCTTAAATTTGTATTGAAATTTGTTCTAACCTCAGATAGAATCCGAGGTCATCCTCATGCACATGTTGATAATAAAGATAATAAAAAGTGTTCTGAAGTCTATTACAGGATGGATGAATATGGATCATAAATAATATATTAAAATCTGGTGTATTAAAAAATTTACTGATTATGAAAAATCAATATATATATATATAAAGGAGGATAGCGGGAGTTTATGTGGCGCTTTAAGATCGTTTCAATCTATTTTTCTACTTTTCTAGAATTTTAAACACTAATAAATATAAAAATATTTATTAATATATTAGAAGTAGAATAGGTGTTCGAATTTATAAAGGAGAAGAGTTCGAATTTATAGGGAAGACATATGATTCGAAGTTCTATTGGAAGTATAATAAGCATTTATAAGGCATACGATTAAAAGTTCTATTGGAAGTAGAATAGGAGTTCGAATTTATAGAGAATAAGAGTTCGAATTTATAGAAAAAATATATAAATAAAAGTTCTACTAGAAGTAGAATAGGTGTTTGAATATATAGATTAGACATATACTTAAATATTTTATAGAAAGTACGATCTTCTTAAATTATATATTTTTTATATAAGTTAATTTATACTTATATTAGGAAAATTTATTCATAAATCCAATATTATTGTCATAAAAAAAGTCAACGTATTTAAAAAGAAAAGAATTAATGTGTTAACATAACAAAAGAACAATCTCATGCAAAAATCATAAATAAATACAGAAGTATCTATAATATAAAGTGAAAATAAGATGTGTTTTCATTTTCTAAAACTCAAAAACTTTTAGAAAGTCTAGAGAAAGTATAAATTGGAATTCACTCTATTTTTTAGGTTTTGATTTTAAGGAAAAAAAATTGATGTGTAAGATAAGTATCATCAATAATATGTAATGAAGTTGGAATTTCGATCCAAAACGAGAGCGGCTCGAAACGTGTTTAACGGGAAGACGACTCACTATAAAAGATTGTACTAGCTATTAAAATATCATATTGATGTTATAAATTTTATTTTATTTTTAGGATTTGATTTTTATGGATAAACATTATCATACAAGTAATATATGTAAAAATTAGGTTTTAACGAGAGAGCGGATCAATAGTAATAAAGTGTTTAACAAAAAAGCGGTTCATTAGATAAGATCGTATAAAAAGTGTTTAAATATATAAGTAATACATAAAATAAAATGTTTTATTGGAAGTAGAATACGAGGATGGTGAAGACGTCTTATACGATTTTTTAAAACTATACATTATTTTTCCTAGAAATCCTTTATTTTAATTTTTTTATACAAGTTTATCTATAATATACAGAAAATATAAGATGTATTTTCATCTTTTAAAACTCCATAAATATTAGAAAGTTTAAAGAATAAAAATTGGAATTTACTCTCTTTATATAATGAAGTTAGAATTTCGGTTTCAAATAAGAGCGGCTCGAAACGTATTCTACGGGAAGACAGCTCGCTAGAAAAGATTGTATTAGCTATTAGAAATTGATACTAAAGTCATAATTTTTTTTTTATTTTTACGGTTCGATTTTATGGATAAAAAATATTATATAAGTCTTTATAATATATGTTAAAATGTTGGGATTTCGATTTTAAAGAGAGAGCGGCTCAATCGAAATAATCGTATTTAACAAGAAATTGATTCATTAGAGAAGATTATTTATTAAAATTTGATATTAATATTATAATATAACGTAAATGTATTAAAATTTTTAAAAAATAAAAATTGTAACGCCGCCGCGAAGCGCGGCTTTATCAACTAGTTTTATAAATTGATGGATTACATTTGATTGTATGATATTTTATTCATATTTTAACGGATTAATAAATATTTTATGAATTTTGGAAGATTATACTTTAAAATCTATTAAAAGATTGATTCAATTATAATTAAAATCTATTAAAAGATAGATTCGAATTGGATTATAGATCGTATTTGTAAAAGAAAAAAATATCCTGAGATAGATCTCAGGAAATTTTTCCTAAGTTACATACAAAATAACTTTAAATTTTACTGGGTTCGCAGGGCTAATTAAAAAATTCTGAATTTACCAAAACAACACCCACCCCATTTTTACATATAAAAGATAGGTATCTGATGGTGATATATATCTCTTGCCCCCTAATCTCTTAGAGCAAGTCCAAGAATGTCCTAATAGCTGCCTTATAAATATTATAAATTATAGTGTCCTAGTAACTTAGGACATTACTTCAAAACATGCACTCCAACAACAATCCTTATCCACATTCCTTATTATTAAAATAATAATATATTTTAGTAGGAAAGGGGGAAGTGGGAAAAGAAAGTGGAGGGAAAATTATTTTTTATTATTAAAAGTGAAGTGAGGCTTGTCTAGGACAGCCTTATTTTTAGGGCAAGTGATACATGTCCTAGCATTTTAAGGCATTTTTAGGACATTGTTGGATCATCATTTTTTATTAAATACCTTATATTTTAACTTAAGACATCATTTTAGGACACTCTTGGACATGCTCTTAGTAAAATATGGTGGTATCCGGAAAATGTATTGATTTCAAAAGATTTTACAAATTGATGGATTACATTGAATTGTATATATGGTGTTTTGTTCAAATTTTAATGAATTAATTTAAATTTTATCAATTTTAACGGATCTATGCATAGTCTCACAATTTTTTTCGGTAGAGTCTTTATCGTAAATTTTTGCATTATTTCAAAAAATATAGTAAAAAGTATGAGCAAGTTCGTAAATTTTATCATTTAATCAAATTCAATCAATTTCATAAGTAATGAAAATTTTTTATTATTTCAAAATAAAAACACTAGCAAGTTCATAAAAATTTATCATTTCATCAAATTCAATCGGTTTCGTAACTAACAAATCATTCTGTTGTCATGTTGCTGAATTTTGTGTGATAATATGTGAATAAAAAATGTTGTGTTTCAGGTTGATGAAATCCTACAAGCGTTGCACAAAGTATTTCCACCGAATGTGTTCATTGTGTAGATATTCTGAGTAAAATGTTTTGGTGTAACTTTTTGTTAGAAGTGACAGCCATTTCCAAATAGTAAAACTTTAGGGTTCCTTCGGCTTCAACTTCAAGTATATTAAAATAGGATGAAATTTTGAATAACTTAAACCCCTCCTTCAGATCACTCCAACTGAATATCGTAAAATTTAGAAGAGTTTGCTGATTCCGAGGGTTCCGAGGCTACTTAAAACAAACGCCCCTGTAAACAAATTTAAAGCCACAAATATATGCTACCAAGTTTTTTATTATCAAGAAGGTATGTGACAAGTTGGCATATTATAAAAAGCCAGATACAAGTAAAATTGCCTCTGCTGATCATCTAAAGGTTGTACTCATATTTATGCTAATACCTGTACAGTGAGTTCTCACTGATATGAGCTACCTGGTCCACAGACCGGAAGATCCTTTTCAAAGTTGGGCATGGCCCTGAGAATAGGATTGCTTTCGAAGAAGTTAACTGGCTTTAAATCAAAGCTTGATGACACAGTTGGCATTACCGGAAAATCTTCTTGGCATGGTATGTGATGGAATCCAAGTGTGTACCACAAAACGACATCTTTGTTCTCAATTGAACGATTCCTGTTACAAATTTTAAAAAAAATTACTGCATTATTTAGACCACATTCTCACTTAATATACTATATGAAAACAGCACTACAACATGAGCAGTAGAAGTAAAAGAGACGCATTCATATACCTAGCAGACCACACAGCAAGACCATCATCTCCCTTACTTTGATAGACTAAGAGTCCCCCAGCCCACTGCTCAGACTGATTGTATTGTGTGACCCATATCTGTGGCATAAATATTTGTTAAATTTTGCAGTATGTCAAATAGTGGGGGTATGGTCTGCGTACATCCTACCCTCCCCAGACCCTGCTCTGAGCGGGATATACTGGGTATGTTTGGTTTGGTTTGGTTTGGTTCTCTAGCACTGTAATACTAATACCCCCTCTTTTCTTTAGTAACAAGGTGTTGAACTTTTGAGTCTCACTAGCGCGAGAATTTAAATTTCTAAAAGGCTAGAACTGACTAGCTATTCAAAGGAAAAAAACAGTTACCTGATTATTAGTAAAAGCTGCCCTCAGTTGTGGGGGATCATCAAGATCAAGCAAGCTAGCAGCAGTGCCACCAGGAACAATTTTGTACCCTGTGGGATTTCCCAATCTAGACCGCTTCGAAGGATTTATTACATGAAATTCAGATGGATCATAGAGCTTAAGCTTAATCTGTGCTTCATCCTCTGTTTTCGCGATTTTCCTATTTGTCTTCAAAATACTTTTCCTAGGAGATTTTCCAGCCAAAGTTTCCTCTTTAACTAGATTAACCTTGGCAAATGAATTATTAGTGCCATCGATATCCATGTCGAGGTGAAATGTAATGAAGTGATCATGCACTACACCAATCGCATTTTCAGACACCAACGGACCATTCAATTCATTGTTTTCGTACACTTGATCCACATTGTCATGTTTAGTTCCCTTCACCATTAGCATTCCTGATAGTCCTACCTGTTTAAGCATTAATACAAGTCCTCTTTTTAACTACCAAGAGGACAAAATTTACAAGGACAAAATCAAGAGGAGCTGCATTACCTTAACGCGAATCAAACCGTCTGTTTGAAATTCCCAGTCAAAAATGTAGTCGTAGTTTCCTACAGATGCTATCATGCGAGCAACTAGAGTCACTTTAGGCCTAGATTCTCTGTTCTGTAATTTAATGAAAATAAATTCTAGATTGCATATGCGAAATGTAATAATAAATGTACACATATTTTGCACAGTAGTGTCTCGTACGTTAGTCGCACAATGCTTAGGAAAATTTAAAAGTTTTATTGTTAGATAAAATGTTTTAGCACATAAAATTTTGATTTTCTAACATACCTGGAAACCATTTACAGGAAGTTCAGAATGTCTCCATCCAATGTCACCCGCATAACGCTCAAAAATACAAATCATGTTGGGCTGAATAAGTGGGCTTCCATCGGCAGCAACAAAAAGCCCATCCATATAATATGCATTTCTTGGACAGTCATTTAGTGGTACAAGTGGCATTGCTGTTGCTCCCAGCCCAAACTCACCTGCATCCATATATGTTTTAAAGTACCAACCCTCATCTGTGTCCATGTATGGCACAAACAATTCTGAAGTAAAGCCTTTGTACATTACGCTCCTCAATTCACCAGTCTCCGAGTCTCGAACCTTGGCTTGCGAAATTATCAATCCAGCTCGTTGATCGGCCTTCAGATGGAAAACCCAATTAGCCCATGTAATAGTATGTCCATCTTGGACTGTAAAACTAGGGCCATTGGGCTGCTCTATAGAGATCGGATTGATAGGTTTCATATTCATGGGCTTATCTTGGGACACATACCGATAATCTGTACCCTCTCCTTTTGGAATCGGTATGCCGCGATTAATATCAGTTATTTTCAAAACTTCTTTCTTGTCCAAGTCCACTATCACAATGATACCTTCAATGGGCCTCATGTAAAAGTTGGGCGTGCCTGCACTGGAATAACATTCGACCTTAGTAATCCTTCTTCCTTCCTCACCAGGCCCAAACCAACCCGGGGAAGGCGTGATACAAGACAAGTCCGACATCTTTACGCCTCGGGCCGCAATGGACTTTTTAAAATCTTCATTACCGTAAGTAGTTACTAGTGCTTGCCCAAGATCATCAATGGTCACAACAGGATAGCCAGAATACGGGTCCATAGTGTGGCTTGTTACAAGGCCCAAGCCCAAGTCCACAATGACAACATGAGTATGGCCATCCAACACTGTAATAACAGATGCTTTTCTAACAGGAAGTGGGTCGCCCTTTCTCCAGGCTAACACTTGAGCTTTTTCAGGCTCATCAAGACACAAAGAATGGATTGCTGGAAAAGAATCTAAAAAAGGCTCATATTTTGCCAATATGGCTTTTACCTGGTTGATTTCTTGGACTGTGAGTGGGTCAAGTGGATGCACTGGGGTGGCATCAATGAGCTTATTCAAGTTCTTGTTCTGGTTCGAGTTCGAGTTCGAGTCCGAAGCCTGCGAGCTAGAGCCTACGTGCTTGCAGCTCGAAAAGGTGCACCCAAGTGTCTTGGATCCAGTGTAGTCAAAGTAGCCTGGTTTACTCAAAGTATACCATGTAACAATAGATATGAAAAACATGAAGAGGATGAAAGAGAAACGATTTAAGGAACAGATCTCCATAACTTTTCAAAGTCTTCTCTGCCCACCTAGCTCTTAATTCTCCACATACATGTATAATATTTTATGATTCTTGTATCTTTATAGAAAGGTATGTTTATGGGTCTCTTTCGCAAGAGGAGACCCTGACAAAATGGTACTACAATATATTAGTGTAATAGTGAGGCTGAGGGAGGCGTTATAGATTAGTCTATTTAGTTCTGCCGATCCAAAAACTGTTTTTTTATCCCATCATCTTAGAGCTGTTTAACGAACCGAACTGTTCGTTAAGCTCGGTTTGTTCGTCCGTGTTCGAGTTCGATAAGTTCGTCCGATAAGCTTACCGAACTCGAGTTCGGACAAGAAAAAGTGTTCGGCAAGATTACCGAACAAGTTCGGTTCGTTAGGATTTTCATTCGTGTTCGTTAAAAGTTCGTCCGAGTTCGGTTCGTTCGAGTTCGTTCGTGTTCGTTCGATAAAAAACAATAATTAATTAGAATCAACAATTTGTGAAAAAGCACTAGTTACTAATACTAGTGAGAATATTAGTGATTTACAAAGATCTCTAACCCAAATTAATTTTTTATTTTTTGAAAATTTGGGAATATCAATTAATTAGATATATCTTGACATTCGTACGGTTGGATCGTCGAGAAATATTTTTAAAAAAATAAAATCAACAATTTGTGACAAAGCACTAGTTACTAGTACCAGTGAGAATATTAGTGATCTACAAAGATCTCCAGCCAAATTAATTTTTTATTTTTTGAAAATTTGGGAATATCAATTAATTAGATATATATCTTGACATTCGTACGGTTGGATCGTCGAGAAATATTTTTAAAAAAATAGAATCAACAATTTGTGACAAAACACTAGTTATTAGTACCAGTGAGAATATTAGTGATCTACAAAGATCTCCAGCCAAATTAATTTTTTATTTTTTGAAAATTTGGGAATATCAATTAATTAGATATATCCTGACATCCGTACGGTTGGATCGTCGAGAAAATATTTTTAAAAAAATAGAATCAACAATTTGTGACAAAGCACTAGTTACTAATACTAGTGAGAATATTAGTAATCTACAAAGATCTCCAATCAAATTAATTTTTTATTTTTTGAAAATTTGGGAATATCAATTAATTAGATATATCTTGACATCCGTACGGTTGGATCATCGAGAAATATTTTTAAAAAAATAGAATCAACAATTTGTGACAAAGAACTAGTTACTAGTACTAGTGAGAATATTAGTGATCTACAAAGATCGTCAAACAAATTAATTTTTTATTTTTTAAAAATTTGGGAATATCAATTAATTAGATATATCTTGACATCCGTACGGTTGGATCGTCGAGAAATATTTTTAAAATTTTTAAAAATTAATATTTTTATTATTTTAATTATTAATGAATTTCTGGGGAAAAAAAATTAACGAACTGTTCGCGAACTGATCGTGTTCGGTTCGGTTCGACATGTTCGCGAACTGTTCGTGTTCGGTTCGTGTTTGTTCGGTATATTACCGAACTCGAGTTTGGACAGACAAAAGCGTTTGATAACGTTACCGAACATTGTTCGGTTCGGTAGAAATTTGCTCGTGTTCGGTAAGAGTTCGTCCGAGTTCGCTCGAGTTCGGTTCGTTTACAGCTCTACATCATCTGGTCCATTTGTTTATAAACAGATTAAATACTGTGAATTTAAAAAATGTATAAAGTAATGTAAGAAGAGTAAGAAAGTGGATAAATTAACAGATCCAAGAAAAATAGTGTATACATTTATTTTTATATTTTAATATTCAAAAAATTTAAAAATAATTAGAAGGAATATAAAAAAGAAAAATATAAAAAAAATGGTTCGGACTAAAAAACTTTTAGCAGTTCTTAGTTGAAACACTTGGCTAGTATTTCATTTCAATTTATTTGTACATTTTGTCCAAGTAACGGCTAATTTGGCTATACGACATGTAGTTGTTTGGTGAACCATGAGGGTTGTTTTGCTATTTTTTGTTAAGAAGTAATCCTCTACTTCATCATTAGTTTGACTTTATGGCCGACTTTAATTTTAGATATTTTTTTTTCTTTTTTTTGTTCATAAATAACTTACTCGTTTATAAATTGTACCGAAATACAATAAAACGTACATTAAGGAATTTTTTTCATTCAAGAAAGTTCACCGTCTAACCCAAAAGGCACGCATGTTGCCTCCGGACACTTACACAATAAAACCTACAAGTATGAAAGGAAGAACCCCACAAAAAAAAGGCCACGTTAAAATCAGCAAAACACTGTGGGAAAAAAGCTCAAGGGGAAAAATAATATCCTCCAAAAACAAAAACTACATCATTTTAGAAATTGCTACTCCATTGCCTTATGTTGTCACCGCATACTTGCTTTATTTTTCCCTTACTCTTAGTTGCTCCATTACTTTCTCATGTAACCAAAAGCCACTCATATTGCCCCGTCCACTTAGCCAAATTGGCCAAAAAACTTAAATATATGAAAAGAGAAGACCTTATATATCACACCTGAAAAAGATAAAACAAATTAAAACTCAATAGCGTTAGTAGTAGTAGTAATAATAATAATAATAATGTTAATAATAATAATAATAGTAAAAAAATATTAGAATTAATTTTTCATCAAATTAATATTTAAAACTTTAATCACAGATTATGTGTATATTTGAATACTAAAATCCTTAATATCCAACATAATACAGATTAGTTAAATAAATATAAATCAAAAGTAAAAGATAATAAAAGCCAATAATTTTCAGCTTAAACTAAATAAAATAATAAAATTAAAAATAATAACTAACTTTAATTAAATAATAAATATGAGCCTATATAACTTACACTCAATAATATTCCTAAAACAACAAAGTATTATTACATAATTTAATAATAACCAAAACTTAGTTAATAAATTTGTAAATTATAAAATTACCAATATTAGCACCTATTAAATATTAATAACATAACTAAATAATTAAGTCTAAAACTAAATTATGGAATAGACAAGCCATTAAAATGGTACATAATTACCTCATAAAGGTCCAAAATCTATGCCATCAATCATGACCATCCAAAAATGGTACAAAAACTTAAAGTACTTTTAAAATCAAAAGTCATCAATCAGTAACCATAACAGCTTCAAAACAATTAAAAGTTAAAACACATTCAAATAGTATCAATCATCAATTAATGATATAACTGAAAAATAATTATCAAATCAATTATAATAAATGTGAATAATAACTCAACCAACTAATCAGTCAAACAATCCCAGAAAAGGTAACCGAGGAAAATTAGAGGAAAATTGATCAAACAACAGCCACAAAAGAACTCAATCAGAAAAAAAATTAAAAACACTGCCGAATTATGGGAATACTCCATTAATAAAATTAAAACACTAACTTAGAATAAAAAAACCAACTCAGTCTCGACTACACAGCAACATTCCCACGCAGCAAAATCAGACGCAATCAGCAAATCAAAACTCCAGACAAAACTCAGCACAGAACAAGACAGCGATTCAAAAATCAACAAGACAATTACAACAAAACTGGACTCAATGAAAGCGAACAAACTCAGCTAAAACTCAAAAATTAAAACCTCCAATCTCAACCTCGAACTCAGCACAGCAACTGCAACTAAAATCGAGTCACTACGCAGTCGAAATCAGCGAACAGAAAAACTCAGAACTTGGAGCCTCGTAGTGACTCGATTTTAGTTGCAATTGCTGTGCTGAGTTAAGTTATCAGATTGAATTTGGGTGGTTTTATCGTGTTAATAGTATTTTTGTAGTTCGTTCTCAGGGAAGGACTGAATGTAATATCAAGTTCAAGTATCTTATCTCTCACAATTTAGAAGTGTAGAAGAATGTTTGGTTTGTTTATAAACTAAATTAAACTAATTATCAATGAGAATAAAATATATGAGGAAAACAATCCAAGAACTGGGGTTCTTCACTTGGTTTCAGTGCACATTCAATATATATGTGACATCTACGTTCTTACTCTGCTGAAAACAATTCTTCTAAGGTTATAATGTTCTCTTCCAAGATACAATATAGTGTCTACAACTACACCTTTATTGTCACTTCCGTGATACAATCAAAGTACAATCATAAACTATTACGCACCAAGAATTGTAAGTCTCACAACTCTCCTATTAATCTTCCAATCAAATATTCGAGTTATGTCTGTTAAATCCTGTACTAAAATTGCAACTCCTATTCCAAGTTATTACAATCCCTAAAATCCAATCAAAGGTTCATGACTCCCCTAATTGTGCTAAGCCCTCAATAACAGATCAGCAAAGCAAGAAAATCACAGATAATTAAAGAGGCATGAATACCAAGGAATACTACCCAATTATCAGATTAGAGAATTAGTTACACATGATTAAATTAACAAAACAAGAATTAATAGAAGAAATCATAATTAGAAAAATATAGAAAACAAACCTTTTAACTTCAATCTTCAAAGAAAATAATGGTTCTCCAGAAAAAATCCTAAAAGCTGCGTACAAATTGTATCTCTCTAACCATGAACACCTTTTTCCCATCCCTAGATGTGTTTATATAGATACTCCTAATCTTGCCCAACAAGCAATTACCTTCTATTACAATTAGAATTTAAAGAAGGTACCAAAACTGCCCAGAATACAATTAGAATTAGAAAAAGGGCAAAACAGTAAATTCCTAGCCTTCTTTTACAAGATCACGTGCGCGATTTCATTCAGCATATTCCTTGCACGTGCTTTCTATCCCAGGTTGTAGAAAATCTCTCAAGCTTCGCGTGGGCAGTAAGATCGCTGAAAACGGACTTCTAGAACTCCAGATATGGCCAAAACAATATAAGCTGCGCAGCCTTCCCGGAAAATCCGAATTTTAATCAATTAAATCTCCAAAAACAATAGAAGCATCAACTTTAATCAACATTCTCGTAAATCTGCGCAACTAAGCAAAACACATCAAAACTACAACATCTTGAGTCCAAAACAATCAATTTAAGCCGAACTGAGGCATTCCAAGTGGATATAAAATCCACTTATCAAACCCCCAAACTTAAACTGATGCTTGTCCTCAAGCATAAACAATTACAACTAACTAACTAGTACCACTTCCGTAGGTGACCACGGTTGCATTTGGCATATGCAACAAGCCCTTTAAACCCCTAGGCAGCCCCAGTGGACGAGTAAGGTCTCGTGAGGGCCTATAGCGAATGTACCCACAAAATCCATTTAACCTAATGCAATGCAATGCATGAATGCAACTAGAATGAAAATGCAACGATCCCCTTCAAACTAACCAAAACCGACTAACAAGCAAATATCTCAAAGAATGCAACTAAATCCAAATAGAGCTCGACCAAGTTCCCGTATACTAACATTACATGAACAGAAACGTGCGTGTGTGCAATGCTCATCAGAAATACTCCTAAAACTAGGTCAAAAATCATACATGTTCTTCGCCAAGACAATCACAGGTTTATAAATAGAATAGATTGTAGAAACTTCATAACCTAAGAACACCTTCATCCTTATCCAAGGTAGACAGAAATTCATGCTTTATTACTAACTACTACGACACATATATACAAGCATGCTTATTTAACCGTGCAATGGATGAGATCCCGAAAGGCTTATACAATAATACCCATGTAGCGAGCGTTAGGTTAGTGGATCCCAGACTATAAAAGCCTTAGGTCACTAGGCACAAAGTCCCCGCGAACTTAATAGCTCGAGTATTAAAGAGCTCACCCTAGTTAATTTTGCATATAACAATTGAAACTTTTGATTCTTTTTTTTCTTTTTTTTTTGTTTTTTTTTATATGCAATCTGGAATGAAAATTCTCAATTCCAACCCTAGACTACTCATATAAATATGAGCTGGCTACTAGCCATTTGTTTCTAGCAATTATTGACAATTATTTACAATTTAGCATGAAATCCCTGTTTTCCCCCAAACTTATACTTAAGTGTTACTACGCTATCAAGGGAATAACGAAAATTCTAAATATAAACAAGTGATTAAATCTCAAAACATCCAAACAAGCATGACCCTAACCTAGCCCAAAAGCACCCAATGAGACTGTGTAATTAGTTTTGTTTCCGAAACACATAAGTCAATTTCATAGAAACTATAAATCAACCCACTATTCATCATTACCACACTCAATTAGACACCTACCTACCAATCAGAATTAGCTCGTTCTAAGGGAATCATGAAATATGCATGCTATGCAAATGCAACTAATATGAACTCACATGGTATACGAAAATTAAAAAAAACAAAATGTCCTATATGAAACAAACATAATTAATACGAACATACATACATGAATTACTACTAATATGCAAAGCATGATATCCTATATGAACACATATATACAACAACTACTAATCCCTCAAACCACCCCCAAACTTAAAATATTCAATGTCCGCATTGAATAGAAGGAAATACGAGGGAAAACAGAAAAAATACCTACAAGGCGCTTCACATATCCTCCCCCATCACAACTCAACATACTTGTTCGGCAAAAAATCGCCTTTCTGTAGCAATACCCAACTCACAAGAAGCTCCACTAATAATCTCCAAGCAATATCACACTAAAAATATCCCAAATTCCTAGAATAATAAAAAATCCCAAATTTACAAGATCACAAATTCGTAATAAAATAAGATTAGAGAAGAGATAAACCAATTACGAATCAAAGAGGTGAACTTGCAATTAATTCCTCTTTAGAATTGAATTTTTAGAGATTTAAAGAATTAGAAAAGGAATTGGATTTGTATGTATAGGTGGGTATATATATAAGATGATGGATAAGATGAATAAAGATTTAAGTGTGTAGGATAGATTTGGAGAGGTTAGGATTTGATGTAGGATAGATATAGGAATTAAAAATTGAAGAAATTTGAGTTAGATAGAATTTTGGGGTTGATTTTGTAGGCAAAATCATTGATTTTCGGAAGAAAAACTGGGCAGAGAAGGTGTCACGCAGGCGCAAGCTGCGTTTCTCCTGCACAGACTGCGCTGAGATCAGTAATGCAGGCGCAGCCTGCGTTACAGGGGCGCAGCCTGCATTTCTAACATTTTTTTTTCTTCCTACACTAATGCGTGGGTTGCCTCCCACGAAGCGCATTTGTTATATGTCGTTAGCCCGACATTACTTCCTCAACTCATGGCGGTTTCAAAAGAATAACTGACCCGCCCTCAACAGAAAGACCATTCATACGAACGTTGACATCTTGGTTGCTTGCTTTCCACAATTCTTTTCCAACAGACTTAAACCTGATTTTACTACCAAATGACCAAATCTTCTTTTTTTTTCTTCTTCACACCTCTAAGGTGCTTCTCCGACTCAACCGGTTGAACAAAAATTTCTTCTTCCTTATCATCTAACACCCGTTCTGCTCCCACGAAGTGTTCATTTTCGAGCTGCACAATTTCATCAACTATGTCAACGGTAAAACAAGTTGCTCCAAAAGGAGGTATCTTCATTGCTTTATTCAGATCAAATTCCACTTTGTCCTCGCCAACATTCAATGTCAATTTTCCAGCTTTAACATCGATTGTAGTGCCAGCAGTAGCCAAGAATGACCGTCCCAAGATAATGGGTATCTCGACATCTTCATCCATCTCTAACACCACAAAATCACAAGGTATGACAAATTTATCCACTTTAACAACCACATCTTCAATAACCCCCAATGGATACTTAACAGAACGATCCGCCAACTGAAGTGAAATCCGTGTCTTTTTAAGTTCTCCAAGACCAAGCCTTTTGCAGATTGAATATGGCATCAAACTCACACTTGCCCCTAAGTCACACAAGGCTTTCATGTTTTCCATCTTCCCAATAGTGCAAAGGCAAAGAGAAACTTCCCGGATCTTTCAATTTCTGAGGAATAGCCTTCTGGATGACTGCACTGCATTCTGCATTAAGAGTAATAGTTTCTGCATCTTCAAGTTTCCTCTTCTTTGTCAACATCTCTTTAAGAAATTTAGCATAAAGTGGCATTTGATTCAAAGCTTCAGCCAACGGAATATTAACATGCAACTTTCGGAACATAGTCAAGAACTTCTCGTACTGCTTCTCTAACTGCCTGTTGTGAAGTCTCTGTGGAAATGGAATAGGAGGAACATAAGGTGGTGGTGGAACATACAGCTTTTCTGATTCTTCTTCCTTCTTCTCATCTTCTTTTTCTGACGTGTCTACAACAATCTCTACTGGCTTATCCTCTTTCTCAGCATCACTCTCTTTAGGCTTAAGAACCTCAACCTCGGGCAACTCTTTTCCACTCCTCAAAGTAATTGCTTTACATTGCTCTTTACCAGTCTGGTCGGGTTGACTAGGAAGAGACCCTTGCTCACGAACACCCATCTTTGAGGCAATCTGTCCAATCTGTGTTTCTAGCATCTTTTGAGATGATGCCATTTGATCTATTCTTGATTCCATATTAGCCAATGCCCCAGAAGTCCCTTGCATAATCTTATTTAGTGCAACCTCCCACTCAGCTGGTTCTTTCTTTGGTGGAGGTTGATACTGCTGCTGTGCTTGATATGGCGGTCGTGACTGAAAACCAGGAGGTTGATTCTGCCTTGGAAATGCATAGGAACGGTTGGCTGCATGATTATTGTTGTAAGAAAGATTGTTGTTTGGCCTTTGATTCGGATTGTAGTAAGAATTATTCTGCACAGGCCAAGGTTGTCTTCCTTGAATAAAAGATGCTTCTTCTGGAAATTGTTGCACATAAGAGTTCTGACTAGCACCATAATCATGATACCCTTCCATTGGTGAAGAAATAGCATTCACATTTACCTTTTGTCCTCGCACCTCCTGAGTTAGAGTATCCAACTTTTGAGCCAGCATGTTGATCATCTCAGATTCTTGTGCTGCTTTTGCTGAGCTCGTCCCACTAGGTGCCCATGAATAATTATTAGATGCTAATTCCTCCAGGAGTGCTTTAGCCTGTGTAGTTGGTGCCTTCTTGAAATTTCCACCAGCAACCACATCCAAACTCAAACGAATATCTGCATTCATGGCCCCATAAAAAGTACTAATGATCTGCCAATCTTCTAAGCCATGATGTGGACACTTCCTCAATAGTGCCTTGAATATCTCCCATGCCTGATATAGACCTTCACCCGGTTGTGATTTAAAACTCATAATCATAGTCCTCAACTGTTGCGTCTTGTCAGAAGGATAGTATTTGGACAAGAATGCAGTAGAAAGACTCTCCCATGTAGCAACCGAAGTGTTTGGAAGTTGCTGAAACCATTCCAAAGCTCTTCCCTTAATAGAGTAGGGAAACATATGGAGACGAATTTGATCACTCGTAACACCAGTGATTCTGAATGAGCCACACATCTGCACAAAACGCTCTAGATGTCTGTGTGGGTCTTCTAATTCAATGTCTCCTTCAAAAGCTTGATTGCTGATCATCTGAATTAAGCTCGGATTAATATGGAACTGAGCTGCACCAATCTCTGGAGTTTTGTACATGCAATTGGCTGGATTCGGTGTCTCATGGTCCCAAATAGAAGACTGATCAACATTAACAGCTTGATTCTCCGCATCTCCCATCTTAGCTTTCTCTTTTCTGATCTTTCTCAAAGTACGTTCGATTTCAGGGTCAAATTCCAATTTTCTAGCGCACGAAGAACGTCGCATACACCTGACAATCACCAACAAAACAACTTGTGGAACCAATTAAAATCTAAACAAAAAGAAACAATTAACCTAAACTCAACTATACTGCCTTCCCCGGCAGCGGCGCCAATTTGTTAATAGTATTTTTGTAGTTCGTTCTCAGGGAAGGACTGAATGTAATATCAAGTTCAAGTATCTTATCTCTCACAATTTAGAAGTGTAGAAGAATGTTTGGTTTGTTTATAAACTAAATTAAACTAATTATCAATTGATAATAAAATATATGAGGAAAACAATCCAAGAACTGGGGTTCTTCACTTGGTTTCAATGCACATTCAATATATATGTGACATCTACGTTCTTACTCTGCTGAAAACAATTCTTCTAAGGTTATAATGTTCTCTTCCAAGATACAATATAGTGTCTACAACTACACCTTTATTGTCACTTCCGTGATACAATCAAAGTACAATCATAAACTATTACGCACCAAGAATTATAAGTGTCACAACTCTCCTATTAATCTTCCAATCAAATATTCGAGTTATGTCTGTTAAATCCTGTACTAAAATTGCAACTCCTCTTCCAAGTTATTACAATCCCTAAAATCCAATCAAAGGTTCATGACTCCCCTAATTGTGTTAAGCCCTCAATAACAGATCAGCAAAGCAAGAAAATCACAGATAATTAAACAGGCATGAATACCAAGGAATACTACCCAATTCTCAGATTAGAGAATTAGTTACACATGATTAAATTAACAAAACAAGAATTAATAGAAGAAATCATAATTAGAAGAATATAGAAAAGAAACCTTTTAACTTCAATCTTCAAAGAAAATAATGGTTCTCCAGAAAAAATCCTAAAAGCTGCGTACAAATAGTATCTCTCTAACCATGAACACCGTTTTTCCCATCCCTAGATGTGTTTATATAGATACTCCTAATCTTGCCCAACAAGCAATTACCTTCTATTACAATTAGAATTTAAAGAAGGTACCAAAACTGCCCAGAATACAATTAGAATTAGAAAAAGGGCAAAACAGTAAATTCCTAGCCTTCTTTTACAAGATCACGTGCGCGATTTCATTCAGCATATTCCTTGTACGTTCTTTCTATCCCAGGTTGTAGAAAATCTCTCAAGCTTCGCGTGGACAGTAAGATCGCTGAAAACGGACTTCTAGAACTCCAGATATGGCCAAAACAGTATAAGCTGCGCAGCCTTCCCGGAAAATCCGAATTTTAATCAATGAAATCTCCAAAAACAATAGAAGCATCAACTTTAATCAACATTCTCGTAAATCTGCACAACTAAGCAAAACACATCAAAACTACAACATCTTGAGTCCAAAACAATCAATTTAAGCCGAACTGAGGCATTCCAAGTGGATATAAAATCCACTTATCAGATCGTTTAATTAAAACCAATTTTTTTAAATGCTTATTCTAAAAATGAAAATATTAGTTTCATAATTTTGTTTAAAAAGATTGTTTTTTCCTAAGTTTAATCATGTAATTTAAATATATAATATCTTGATAGTCAATCTCATTTCTATAATTCTACTACATTTATAATAAAGCAATTAATAGGTTATTTAAACCATTTTATTCAAGTTAAGTTATCAAACTATCCTTTATAATTAATAATTTTCTCATTTGACATGCATGTATTCATTTTATTTTATTAATATATATATATATATATATATATATATATATATATATATAGGCAAGTGCTCAAATGAGACCTTCTCTTATAATGAGAACTGAGACTTAATGTCAGCCACTTAAATTTCATATGTATATTAAATCCCAGCCACATAATTATAGATCTGAATTATTCCCTGCCTCCTGCCTCTCTCTCCTCCTCCATTTCTATCTTCCCCTTTCCTTCACCCCAAACAATCACACTTCATTTCCCTCCACGTTGCTACCATGTCATTTTCGGCTAATAAATTAACATCGCCACCTACCACCGTTGGTATCCCCCCAATCTGTCATCGCTAATCTACCACCATTTCTCGGTCGTTGTTACTCACATGGTTACTCCTCCGGTGGTTGCGAAACACTCCGGTGGTGGCTAAACACGAATGTTTTTAATCAATTTAGTCGGGAAAACAAACATATCAGGTAGATTTGCTTTAGATTTAAAATTTTCAAATCCGATTTCTTTCATCTAGATCTGATTTCTCTCATCTAGTGGTGGTTATGGTGGTTGCGACGTCTGTAATGGGCAAGATGAATGATGTGTGGTGGAGATGGTGGTGGTAGGTATGGTGAAGGCAGTGCTTTACGTGATTTGTTTAAAAGAATTTGGTGATTTGTATCGAAATTTGGTGATTTGGGTTGAAATTTTAGTAATTTGGACAGAATTTTTGTGATTCTGTATGTTGTGATAATAGTAGCAATCTGATGGTGATTTCTGTAGGTGGCAGATTGGTGATAAGGGTAGTTTAGTGACAGTGATTGTGATGGTGGTGAGTTTAGGATGGTGGCGTGATTTGTGACAGTGATATTGGTTTTGGTGAGGCAAAGATGATGGTGTTATTTGGTGATTTATATAAGAATTTTTGGTGATTTGCATTGAATTTTTTGGTGATTTGCTTTCAATTTACGTTCAGATTTGTGATGATTTGAATTTTTGGTAATTTATGTTTAAAAGTTTGGTGTTGTGCTTTTAAATTGTTAGTGATTTGAGTTGAAATTCGGTAATTTGTGTTAAAATTTGGTAAATTGTGCTTGATATTGGTGATTTTTCTAGAATATATTGTAGTGAATCATTCGATAATTTTTTGGTCATACGGGATGTTTTGGAAGTTAGGATGTAGCAGTGGTTGATCTAGTGATCGTATTTGTTTTGACTGAAATATCTTTCTTCGATTTTAAAAAAGAAAAGCTGGTTGTTCAACAGGCGCATGTTTTGTTTATTGGGCCTAGTTTGTGGCCCAATTTGCAGTTCTCATTATAAGAGGGATCTCATTTGAGTAGCCCCCTATATATATATATATATGTGTGTGTGTGTGTGTGTGTGGTGTTGCTCAAGAGAGCACCTTTTTTCAAAGAAAACCAATATATTTTTATAAACCATTGATTTTCATCCAATCTGATGGTCGATATCATTCTATCAAATTTACTTAAATTAAACTAAAAGGACATGATGGTGACTTAACTATTTATTCACAAACATAAATACACAACAAATTTTTGATTCATATATTTCCTAATAGCTTACCAATTGTAACAAACTCGTTCATATATTTTTCATTAAATGCAAAAAGTTTCCTTTTGTGACTTGTATAAATGCAATAAGAAGGGGGGTTGAATGAAATACTGATAAATTTAAATCTTTACTTCAACAACAATAATAAAGATTCTAATCTATCAGTATAGGAAATGCAAATACAAGTGATAGCTCAAAATATTCTCACAGAATAAATGTTTTATTTATTTTGCAAAGAGTGTTGCTACAACCTTGAGAAAAGATGTTTTCTCAAGATTCGGTTTCTTGAGAGTCTATTGAGTGTTACAGAAAGAATGAGAGATGATTCTTTATGTAGACTTATTTGCTCTAACATCTCTGTCACATAGGTTGTAGAGCTGCTGTCATTTTCAAGTGGCAGCTCCTTACAATTTGCACACCCATGTGACTTTTCTAAATTGCTATACAAACAGAGTTATCATTATATGTAAATCAACCTAGATACTTTCTTTTTCAAGCTAACACAATTCTAGTTGATGTAGATTTGTTATACTCTTGAATCGTCGAGCCTTGTCTTGTGATCTCTCAAGCTTCTGTCGTAGTCTTACAGGTTTGCTACAATCTTTGACGAGCTGCAGCAAATCTGTTTCTTGAACATCTAAACTGTCATGGGTTTGACCGAGATAAATCCCCAATTCAAATAATTCAGTGAGCCAGTAGCTTTAGACGCCAAGTCTATTGTCAAGAGAATGTTCTTTGGTTGACAGTATGAATCCCCGCCAATGTTGCTGTCGAAATTCCAGACTTGCTGTCAAGCTGTAAGAATGTTGATATCTCATGCTTCCGCCAATGTTACTGTCAGATGGATATTTTGTCATGACTTGCAATATGTTGTCTTCTTGTAACCTTACTATCAGTGCAATTGACAGTAACCTTATTCTTGTTGTCGAACTGATGTAATCTTGAGGCTTGAACATTTGATTGAACTTCTTCCAAGAAACATACTTATTAAATTACAGCAATTACTTTGGTCACAAGAACATACTCTGGCTGTGACGGTATGTTATACTTAGCAAAAACTAAGTATGGTAAAATCTAGTTAAGTTGTCTCTAAGCTATCTCCCATAAATCCCAACAATCTCCCCCAATTTGTTCTTATGGACAATAACAACAAATTTTCAATTAAAGCATGCTGACAACTTAACTAACATAGATCAGAATAGTTAAAACTTTATTTCTGATGAATGTGAAATGAGTTCTAGAACATTTCCAAGCATTGAGCATTACAAAGGACAATGATCTAATTTCAAAAACAAGTTGTTTCTCTGGATTAAGTGGGTATAAAAGTTTACTTAACTTGTTATTGAGCTTTCCTTTTCATTCTGACTTCTTCCTCTCTTTCGAGAGCTTCTTGCAATGCCTTATTGAGACTTTCTACTAAGACTTTTTCTTCAGGAGATCTAGCATCATCTTCAATTTCATCAATGTACCTCTAAATGTTTGGGGAGACTTTCTTTGATGCATCCTGAAATTCTAACCAAAGGACTTTATCTTTGACATAGGTTCTGAATTTTAGAATGCCTTCTCCAACTTTGAATCTTCTACCACGAAATGCATTCAGAGTTACTCACCTTTTTCTGTCTAGTTTTGGATCTTCATCTCTTCTTTGATCAAAGATCTCCTCTAGTTCCCAAGCACATAGCATTTCTAGCTTGTGAAGTGATCTAACAACTTTCCAATACAGACTCTTCAAGATACTGGTCCTCAGTTAATGAAATCTATCGACATAGATTTCTTCTATCCCATCTATGATTCTGAGAGGATTGTCCAGACACAGGGCTGATAGTTTGGTTCTTCACTGTTTATTTTGTTCACTTTCTTGCAGTTTTCTTTCAGTTGAGTTTCCAAGTCTTCAGCAGTCTATTTAATTAGTGGTCTTAGGTGGTTCACTAGCAGTTTTGAATTCTTCTCTAGCAGCTCTGAATGCTTCTGCTGCTTCATAAGCGTACATTTTTGCAGGTGTATAGGGCTTCATCATTTCTGTCCAATCATACTCAACAATATGCTTTTCTTCATCTGAGCTAATATCAAGATCAGCATCATTATATGCTCTCCAGTCATCATACTTCTCATAGAATTCTGCATACATGTCAATATAGTATTTCTGGATTTGTTCCATGGCTTTCTGAGGGACATTGTCATAATTTTCCATAAGCTCCACCATTCTTTACAACACAAAGAATTCAACTCTGCGCTTCACTACTTCTGATGTCATTTGGAGGCTGTATCTGTCTACTACTTTTGACCCTTTTTCCATTGTGAAGTCCTTTTCTACTTCCATGAGTCTGGCTTTCTCTTTCCAAAGGATGTATTTGGTTGCATTCTCTTTGGAATCATCCAGTTTTAGTTCCACAGATGTGATGTCTCTTGTAGTATATTCCTTTGCACATTCAAAGCTATTCATTTTCCTTTGGCCAATTGGTCTCCTTCCTAGACCTGTAACCTTTTTCGTTCCTGAATAGATTATTTTGCCTCTCCTTGGAGTTGCAGCCCAGGCCCTTGCCTTACTTTTCTTTCTGCTAGATTTGGGTGCCTTAGCATCCTTATCCTTGACAGCATCTTCATTCAAGCTCTTGACAGTGTCTTCTTTAACTGTGTCCACCATGACAGTATCTTTTTTGACAGTGTCATTTTTGACAGGATCTTCTTTGACAGCACCTTCATTATTCTAGACAGCTTCTTTGTTGACAACATCCTTTTCAGCATTAATGTAGTCAACTGCAAACCTTAAAATATTTGTTTCCAAGTCTTCAAGAATATTTAACTCTCCTTCATCAGTAACAGCATTTTTATTTCAGTACTAGGAGCTTCTTTTTCTTCCTCTATTTCTACATTCCCAGAGGCTTCGTTCCTAGAACTTCTATTTTCCCCAGATCCACCACTTCCTTCAATATCATCCTTATCATCATCCAACGTATCATCATAGGTGTAGCTTCCTCCTTTTTCATCTCTTTTGGCATTGGCTTCAGCAATCAATTCCTTTATTTGAGAGCTAAGACTCTCATCTCTTTTTGCCAATAATTTGTGAATTTCTTTGACTGCCTTGACCTTTTCAATGTTGATACTGGATTTGAGAATTCTTTTCAGTACTATCATGATTGATTCAGTGCTCAATCTTGATTTTTTATCTAAGGGTAGAAAGCCAATTCTCCTTGCTCCTGATTTTGTAATCATTTTGTAGCAAACACCATGTGGATTATCAATCACTTCTGGAAGTTTGTCTTCAATAATCCTCTTGATCTGTGCAACAAACTTTCATCAAAAGTTGTTGAGTTGACCTTCACTTTTGTTGCTAGGACTTGTAGTACTCTTGCTTGCAAACTTTATAGTAGTTGCATTGTGATGAATATGGTGAATCCAGTCTTCAGATATGCTTCAACTGCCCATCTTTTCCCTAGAAGAACTTTCATAGAGATTGACAAGGCTGTCGCGTGCCTATCAAATAATAAAAATCTAACAAATCCTTCTAACTATGCAGTAGGGTAAGTCAGAGTCGTTCCCACAGAGACAAAAGTGCCAATCACCAGTCTTTTTCTGATTTAATTTAGCTAAGCAAGTAACACAATAAATTTTGAGGATTTAATTAAACTAATTTATACTAAGAAGAATTGTGTTTATACTAATCAGATCTAAAAACATCCAGAATTAAGTATCCCCACTAGCATGGTCAATGCAATCGTGAATTTTCCTCCCCAATTAATCGTATAATACTCAACAGGAAAGATGCGCCCTATAAATACCAATAATCCCTCTCGGGTATTAATGGCTTCTCTAAAATACAATCAAGCCTATTCTCATGGTATCATGCAATTCAGAGACATTAATAACAGCACCCTAACTTCCTAACAATCCGTTCTACCTATTCTCATGGAGAAGTTCATGTTCTTATTGGATAAATCACAACCATCTAAATCCAACTCTCGTTGATAAATAGATAATGGTTCAAACAATACACATAATCACGTCTGATCTGCAATTGCTAATTAAAACAACTCAATAAGCAAGAGCAATTAAACAATCAAATTGGGGAATTCACACATCGACCATAACTAGGGTTCAACTCAACCCTAGATTAATAAACTACTCACACATGATTGAATTAACAAAACAAGAATGAATATAAGAACACATAATTATAAGAATAGAGAAAAAGTGTTTACAAAAGTATACGTACCAATGCTTTTGATCTCTAAGATTGGATGATAAAACAATACCCCTAGATGTGTTTATATAGGCACCAGGAGCCTAAAAATTAGCTAACCAAAACTAAGTAGGAAACAGCTAATAAAATATTACAATTGTAATAGAAGTAGGAATAAAAAAGGAAATATCCTCCTTGAATTAGATAAGCCTCGTAGACTTCTGGTAATTTCCCTCTTTGTGTTGGATAAGAATTTGTTGTCCAAGATTTGCCGTAATTAGAATTGAAATAGGATTCCAGGAAGTGAAATTCGTCATCTGTCTTTCAGGCCTGTTTCTGGGCTTCTCCAGTTGGAATATTGATATTGGACCACCTTTGACTTGTAGAAAATTCTGTTATCTTCGCGTGGGCTGTAAGATCACCCAATTCTGATGTCTGAAACTCAAGTTATGGCCCAAACAGTGATGTACACGCAAGCTGCCCAATAGTTACGAATTTTCTAGTAATTTAAGTCCAAATAAACTCAATTCCTTCCAAGTTTGGGAATTATTTATTTCCTGCAATAAACTCCAATAAAACTTATTAAATCGACACGATTATTCGCAAAAGCTCATTAAATGTGGGAATAAAATCCTCTAAAATATATGTAAATTATATTCTATCAAATATCCCCACACTTAGCACTTTGCGCGTCCTCGTGCAAGCTAAAATAATAACTACACTAACTAATTAGTACCACTTCCGTAGGTGATCACGGTTGCATTTAACATATGCAACAAGTCCTTTAAACCCCTAGGTAGCCCTAGTGGACGAGTAGGGTCTCGTGAGGGCTTATAGTGAATATACCCACAAAATCCATCCAACTCATGCAAAAGATCACACATCAACACAACACCACACACACCCGTCCTCTCATGCCATATCAACTTAAGAATCAAAATGAAAATGCAATGTCTTGGTGTCTAAAGTGCAAGTATCCACATAGTTTACTCAAGAAAGATGCATAAAATTATAGAAATCCATGTCAAATGTAAGAATAGGTTGGTAAACATGCTAAGCACACAAGAGCACATCTTTGAGACAAAATCTGGGATCTCCTATGCCAAAAGCAAAAACTCACCTTCACTCACAAAGAATATTCACTCAAAACAAGGGTAAGTGTTTCACTCAACTCCAACAATATCATAAACATGCTTTGTCCTTGTTATCAATCTAACTCTTAACACAACATACATTATCGATGACAATCAAAAGGTCTTTGTTCAGGTTGTAATGGGGCTAGGGACAAGGTATGTCAAGAAAGCTAAAGAAGGTTAAGTCAAAAGCTAGTACCCAACAATGAAATTCAAACAACTCCCATACTTATGAAAACCAATGAATACTTCCCCACACTTGAACTTTTATCATAGTCCAAAAACTTTGTCTAGTCGAATCTAAGTAGGATCACAAAGGATAAGTATGCTCTCAAATTTATTTTTTCTGTTTTTTCTTTTTCTTCTTTTTTTTTCTTTTTTTTTTCTTTTTTTTTTCAAGACAAGTAATTCTCCAATAACCACGGGTAGCGAAAAGTCACCAAAATACAATTGCTTAATACCAGCGCATGCACATGGATCGTCCCTTTCATATGTCATTGCACTTACCACCCAATGATCTCAAAGGAGTACTTGCTTCTTCCCTTTTTTTTTAGAGAGCTGAATAATAACCAGATGAACAATGATCCTTAAGATATGATTTCCAACTTCGACTAACAAGCTAACAATCAAACCCCAAATATTCCCCAAAAGTATGATCATCAATAAAACCCCCTTTTTATTACACACCTTATTACTCCCTTAAGCACAATACTAGCCTTTGACAATTGGGTTCAAATTTAATATAGGCCAATACAAGAAAAGGATATATGGCAAGTAACGTGGTGTGTCACCGAAAGAATAGGATTAAGCTCAAAGGGTTAACTAATTGATCATGTATAAATGGTTTGGAATTATAGGAAATATGAGGTTATACCTAATTGCCTTTATCATCTTATCATCAATTAATGTCATGCATCTCAAGAAAGACTTCAAGCAAGTGCTAGCAATGTAAACAACAAGTGGACACTCAAGCAAACAAATAGTTATGCAAAAGATGTGCATATAAGCTCAAAACTCACTTGGTGTGACAAAACATAATCAATCCCAAAGTAATAGTCTCTCTAACGCACCTACTTGTATTCAAAGCATATAGACCAAATTATCTTGCACATATTCATGTCATTCTAATCATTTAGCACATTCAATAAGTCTACTAGTTTCTACTTGCTAGTGTACGTGTGTGCACAAGAACATCACATATCATCTCTCAATCAAAAGTATCCATAAACACAAGATTTCTAAGCATGCATGAGTGCATTTACGTAAGTAACCTTCACATGGCTAGAATTATTTTTGGTATTTTTCAAATTTTTTTCAATTTTTTTTTTTTTTGAATTTTTTTTATAACAAAACACATATATATATTAAGCACATCCCCACACTTAAATGTGGCAATGTCCTCAATGGCACAATACTAAGAATATCAACTAATAATAAGAAGGAAAGAAATACTCCCCTATGCCAAAGCATGAAGTGCACCAGTCCTCCACAGTATACAGAATCCATGGGTTGCCTCCCAAGTAGCGCATTTGTTTAACGTCGTTAGCCCGACACCTGTTGACAATTATCCTGGCGAAAAAGCATATAGATGTACATATCTCCTAATTTGAATTAATCTAGTGATGTGAGCACCAATTAGATAACCAAGAAGATACATAAATTGGCACGTGAGACTCATGTGATGCTCACAAAATTTCGGGATGTGAAAATATTTAGCAAAATCCGCATCAAAACATTTATGACTACTTTTCACAAATCCCTCCCAAATCGGGTCTACAACAGGCATATACACATTCTCAATCTTAGCATTCTTCAAATCAAGCGTATCCAAATTCGGTTCTATCTCATCTACCACAATGGGAATCACAATATCCTTATTCAAATTTATATCTTCCACAACCATACTATCACCCTCGTCAAATAGCATGCAAATAGAGTCATCTAAGATATCAACATCATTATTATCAAAAGAGTTTTCACACGAGTTAATTTCTTGAGAAGCATATGGATCAATAAGAGTGAGACTTTCAAAATCATCATCAAAATCATCATAATCATCAAAAATTAGCTCACTATTACTAACCTCGTTTGGTGACTCTTTGAACTCCTTACCACTCCACAAAGTTGTATCATCAAATTGACTCATTGGTATTTCCTCCAATTGAGAGCGCCTCTCAACGAATTCAGTTACCTCTTGAGCTAGTTGAGCAATTGAGATTTCAATCAACTTACCTTGAGTTTTCAACTCATTAAGACTTGTCTCAACCTCTTCATTCTTGCTCAGCTGTGTAACAACAACTCCTTCCAACAGACTTTCCAAGTTGGATTTTTGTGGTGGCTGAAAGTAGTTGATTTGAGGTGGTTGAGCTTGGCATGGACTAACTTGCTTCTCTTCAAACTGAGCATTAAACTGTTGACGTTGAGCATCACAAGTGGCTAATGACTCATTCATCTTGGCACATGGAGAGAAATAAGTTTCCAAGGCAGTTTCCAAGCTTGATTTTTCTGGTTGAGCTAGATTGCTTTGGTAGGAAAAATCAGAATAATTTTCCAAACTAGAAGTGTATGTTTCGGAATAAGGATTGTATTGTGGTGGCTGGTCAGAGTTGTAATGGGCATTGTAATGAAAATTATTATCCCAATATTGTGCTTGGCTTGGGTAATAAGGGGTATTATATTGGCAAAAATTTAGAGTGTGTCCCTGTATACCGCAAACATCACAAGTAGCAACCAAATAAGAATTTCTTGACTCAATTTCATCGATCTTTTGAGAAAATGCCCGCATAGTCTCAATCAATGCCTCCATGTTTTCTTCCTGCTCCTCTCTTCACTCGCTTAATTTCTTGTCATAGGAATCTGAAAATCAATTTTACAAGAAACAAGAAAAACCACAAGCAAAGATCAAACAGAACAAGAATAATAGCCGAAGCAACACAACTAAAAAACTTAGCTAAACTAACTCAAAAATTAACCAATCTAACACTGCTTTGTCCCCGGCAGCGGCGCCAAAAATTTGACAAGGCTGTCGCGTGCCTATCAAATAATAAAAATCTAACAAATCCTTCTAACTATGCAGTAGGGTAAGTCAGAGTCGTTCCCACAGAGACAAAAGTGCCAATCACCAGTCTTTTTCTGATTTAATTTAGCTAAGCAAGTAACACAATAAATTTTGAGGATTTAATTAAACTAATTTATACTAAGAAGAATTGTGTTTATACTAATCAGATCTAAAAACATCCAGAATTAAGTATCCCCACTAGCATGGTCAATGCAATCGTGAATTTTCCTCCCCAATTAATCGTATAATACTCAACAGGAAAGATGCGCCCTATAAATACCAATAATCCCTCTCGGGTATTAATGGCTTCTCTAAAATACAATCAAGCCTATTCTCATGGTATCATGCAATTCAGAGACATTAATAACAGCACCCTAACTTCCTAACAATCCGTTCTACCTATTCTCATGGAGAAGTTCATGTTCTTATTGGATAAATCACAACCATCTAAATCCAACTCTCGTTGATAAATAGATAATGGTTCAAACAATACACATAATCACGTCTGATCTGCAATTGCTAATTAAAACAACTCAATAAGCAAGAGCAATTAAACAATCAAATTGGGGAATTCACACATCGACCATAACTAGGGTTCAACTCAACCCTAGATTAATAAACTACTCACACATGATTGAATTAACAAAACAAGAATGAATATAAGAACACATAATTATAAGAATAGAGAAAAAGTGTTTACAAAAGTATACGTACCAATGCTTTTGATCTCTAAGATTGGATGATAAAACAATACCCCTAGATGTGTTTATATAGGCACCAGGAGCCTAAAAATTAGCTAACCAAAACTAAGTAGGAAACAGCTAATAAAATATTACAATTGTAATAGAAGTAGGAATAAAAAAGGAAATATCCTCCTTGAATTAGATAAGCCTCGTAGACTTCTGGTAATTTCCCTCTTTGTGTTGGATAAGAATTTGTTGTCCAAGATTTGCCGTAATTAGAATTGAAATAGGATTCCAGGAAGTGAAATTCGTCATCTGTCTTTCAGGCCTGTTTCTGGGCTTCTCCAGTTGGAATATTGATATTGGACCACCTTTGACTTGTAGAAAATTCTGTTATCTTCGCGTGGGCTGTAAGATCACCCAATTCTGATGTCTGAAACTCAAGTTATGGCCCAAACAGTGATGTACACGCAAGCTGCCCAATAGTTACGAATTTTCTAGTAATTTAAGTCCAAATAAACTCAATTCCTTCCAAGTTTGGGAATTATTTATTTCCTGCAATAAACTCCAATAAAACTTATTAAATCGACACGATTATTCGCAAAAGCTCATTAAATGTGGGAATAAAATCCTCTAAAATATATGTAAATTATATTCTATCAGAGATACTTATTATTTTGTCCTTCAGTATTGGTGCCAGCTTGATAAACACTTCCCCTGCTTTTGTAATAGAATTATCCACCAACATACTGAATTCTTCATCCTTGTTGTTCAAAGTACTCTCCATGTAGCTAACCATCATTGATCCTCCTTCATCTGGGGTATACTTACTTCCATCAGACCAAGTAATTCCAGTTATCAGATTTACATACTTAGGCATTTTATCTTTGCCTTTACCCAGTCTGTTTTGCTCTTCATGTTCTCTCCATAGTTTTTTAAGTGGAGTTTCTATGATTTCAGGAGTTGGCTCATTATTTTTCAGAGGAGGCAGTATTGGTCTTTCAGACTTTTGATTTCCTTATAATTGCTCCATTACTTCTTTGGTTACCAATACTGGCTCACCATCCATTTTATGTTCAATTAAGTCACCATCTCCACTAGCCTTTCGTTCTTCACCAAAATTTCTTCTTCTTCAATTTGCTCCCCCTCAGATTCACTTTCCTCTTGCTCCCCCTTTCTTCTAGACTCCCCCTTGCTTGAAGCTCTACCTTGTTTCTCCTTGTCTGTTGGCTCTGTGATATTCTGATCTATCACTTTCTTCCCTTAGTTAAGTTGACTGCACTAAGAAGGGTAGAAAATGACAGCATGGTTGCTTGAATCTCAGCAAAGCTAGCAGTTACTATAGTGGACAGATTGTCAATTTTAGCTTCCATAGATGCACATCTACCCTCAAGGGATTTTAACCTTGAATCAGCTTGTTTAGAAGGACCACCAGATCTTAACATTTTTGGAGGTAAAGGAACAAATTGGGGCAAGGAGGCTGTGGGGTTTCTCACACTCTCATTGTTTTTCTGAGTGATCTCATCACTCCTCACAATTGAACTCTTAAGGCCCAGAGCCTTATGTTGTGGGGCTCCCTCAAGTTCACTCTGGACATGCTCAAGTCCCACACCTTTTGCTAGCTCATTTGGCTGCCTCTCATTTTTATGCTCACCTCTCTTCTCTTTTATCTCTCTTATCTTTTTCTCTCCCTCACTCATCCTAGATGCATGGGTATGAGCAGTACTTACATGCATTTGAGTTAAAAAAAGTAGAGTGTTTAGATCTTACCTTTAGAGTAGAGATAGGTAGATGATCATTATCAGAAGCATCTTCAACAATTACTGCATCCTAATCATGTTGTGTAGAGGTGACAGAATCTTTAACCAAAATGTTACTGTCAACAGTTGGAGTGACAGCAACTTTGGTGGTGTCTTTGACAGCAGCTGAGGCTGTGACAGCAACTTCCCTGGGGTTAGTTTCTTGTTGGAGTTCGACCAAGATGTTGGCTGTTTCATTTTCTAGCAGAGTGCCACCTTGATCTAGCTCAGTGTTTGAAGGAGTGGTATTCATTTCACTTTGAGAAATGGGTTCTTGTGGACCACTAGATGGGGCTCATCCATGATAGGAGATGAATGATCAAAGCCTGAAGGGTTGGGACTGTCCCCCTCTCTAGGTTGTTGAGAAGAAACAATTGATAGATTAGAGAATAAAGAAGGTGAAGGCACAAAAGAGAATGTTGGTTGTTCCACAGAGGTAACTTGTGGAACATCAATAGTAGAAGTTTGATCTCCCTAAATCCATGTGTATCTGTAAGTGGGGGTTCCTCATGAGTGAGTTCACGAGTTTATGCAGACTCTTTACAGGGTGCCTTGGGAGACAGGCTAATTTCAATAGATGCCTCTTGTTGAGAAGGGACATAGAGGGATGTGTTTATTTCCCTTTTATCCTCCACAGCCTTTTGTGAGACTGTGGGGTGGCTGATAGTGGCTTTGCCCCTCTTAGATCTCTTCTTCTTAGACTCAAGAGGAACCACTGTGGGTTCACTTTGACTAACATCCTTATTTGTTGCATCATATGTAGTTTCTGAAAGGCATATGACACAGTCTATTTGTAGTTCGAGGACTCAACTCAACTTAAGATTAGATTGTAATAAGTAAATAACTTTAACTCTCACAGTAATCTCAGAAGATACTATCTGTCAGAAGAAAAACCCTAAAGTCAATCTATAGTTTTGATGTTTTACACTGGAAGAAGCTCAGATTGCTGATCAAGCCTCAGTATAGCATCAAAGAAGTGGATTTATTTCTAAGACAGAGATTTCTAGAGTGACAAGTTCAGACAGAATACAGTGGAGTACATGAAGGAGAAAGAGATGAGAAGAAAAATGAATCACATTTTTAATGTGAAAATTAAAGGACAATCATTGAAGTTAGTCGTTCATGAACTAGACCGTGCATGGAACGTCAACAAAATATTCAGTGGTATTCCTTTATTACTTTCAGTGATTCAGAAAAGAATTAAGACAATCCAAGGATATATAATTATTCTTCTTTAATTAATTTAAATCAAGTAGTCAATTTAATTAATAAATTAATTCATCAAGATTTAATTCATTAATTAAATTAATTATTAAATTAATTAAATCTAAATAATTATTATTTAAGTAAGTTTAAATTAAAATGATTATTTATTAATCAGTTTAATTTAAAACTGAAAAAATGAACTAGCAAGACAATCAGAGATTGTCTTGCCAATTGTCTTGATAATAATTATTCTGAATAGCTTTAAAAAAAGAAGAATAAAAATCTGATTTGATTGTCTTGACGATTGTCTTGACAGTTCAAATCAGATTGTCTTGATAATGATCAAAAAGAAAAATCTTCAGACAGAATGATAATTATTGATAAAGCAAGACAAAGATCTCGGATTTTGATTGTCTTACCGATTGTCTTGGAAGAACCTGATTGTCTTGCCGATTGTATTGCCTATTGTCTTGGCAGTGCAAAATTGATTGTCTTGGAAGAACAGATTGTATTGCCTATTGTCTTGACAGTTATAATTGAAGATAAAGAGGCAGTAGACATTATATATGAAGACACAGATGACACAAATCAATCAGACAAGAATATTACATTCAACAAAGGCAATTTACTCTCTCTCATCAAGAACACAACCTGCAGGAGCAGAAAAATTCATAGAAAATCAAGTTCATCTTATTTTTAATATCTGATCCGATAGAACTTATTTACTTGATACTCTTGTACTATTAGCGAGTTTTTACTCCTAATCTATATCTTGATTTTTATTAACAAATCTAGAAAAATTCATGTCGAATTTTCTAATTTGTTTTTATTAACTAGATATAAATTCTGTACTGTATTTGTAACAAACCCCTCAAGTTAATATAATTTTATATTCAACTTGAATTTTGTTTCATTTAATTCCGCTCAAATTTGTCAAAATATAAATTAAATTATCCGGATAAATTTCGATTAAACAGTACTGTCCCCCTTCTACAAACATATTGGACCTAACAATTGGCATCAGAGCCTATTGATTGATACACAAATCAAGATCCTAATTTTATTCCGTCAAAAATCTATCTCGAATTTTTAACTCACTTAAAAATTCATCATGTCATCAAAAAGCATTGTTAAGATTCCCATGTTTAACAAGGACAATTATGCAATGTGGAAAAATAAAATGGAGTTGTTTCTTGATGTCGCAAATTCTAAATATTATGGTGTTCTACAGAACGGACCTATAATTCCACTCGAATATGTTTCTGAATCTATTGTTGGAGGAATTGTTGTAACACTTGCATCATCTTTTCTAAAGCATGCTGATTCTTTTACTCCTGCTGAAAAAAGAGGACGCAGGACTAGATAAGAATTTGAGACTTATTCTAATAGATTCCCTGGATGCTGTGATGTACAGTCATGTGATGAATTGTAAAACTGCAAAACACATGTGGGAAACTATTGAGACTATCAATGAAGGAACTGATGAAGTCAGGGAAAGCAGACTTCAGATTTTAACCTCTGAGTATGAACACTTTAGAGCTGGCCCTAATGAAGGCATTCAGGAAGTGTTTGAAAGGTATAACAAAATTATCAACAACTTGCAAGTTCATGGCAAGCAATATACACAGAAGGAGATTAATATGAAGTTTTTGTTGACGATGCCCACTCATCTTGAACATAGGATAACAGCCATTAGAGATTCAAGAGATTTGAATAAGATTGCTCTTGAAAGATTGTTTGGTGTTCTGAAAACCTATGAACTGGAACAAGTACAGCAGAGGGAGGTCTCTGGTAAAGGAAGAGTGCCAAGTTCATCTACAGCTCTTGTAGTTGAGGCACCTAAGGAAGTGGAAGCTAAGGTTATTCTACCTTACAGCTCAGACAAGGAAAAGACTGAAGTAAAACTTGGTCAAACACCACCTACTCAGGATGGTGGAGACTTCAACTCATTGGAAGAGCTAGATCAACTGGAAGATGAATCACTGGCATTGATGGTAAGGCAATTTGGCAACTTTAGATTCAGAAGAAATCCAAAATACAGGTTTAAGTCAAATAACAGATTCCAAAGAGGAGGCTTTTCTTCCTCTAGTAACAGGGGAGGATACAAAACTGGATCTGTTGACAGAAGCAAGATTCGTTGCTTCAACTGTAATGAATTAGGGCACTTTGCCACTGAATGTCAGAAACCCAAGCAAACTCAAAGAAGAGATTTTGCTGCTGAGAAGAAGAAACCTGGAAAAGCCTATGTTGCGGCTGGTAAGAGTTGGGATGACACGAACAGCGAAGATGAAGAATATGGAAATCTTGCGTTGGTGGCAAATGATGAAGCATCTGATCATCATAACAAACCGGTAATTATTACTGACACCGAATTGATTCGTAGTCTATACAATTCCTTAGGTAATGCACAAACTGGATATAATAGACTAGATCTGCTAAGCACTAAACTTGAAAATGAAGTGTCAGAATTGAAAAAAGTGCATATTAATCAAGATCAACAAAGAGATGAAATAACAATGCTTTATAAAAAGGAGAAAGCTATACTAGAAGTTGTAGGCAAACAAATGGCTAGAATTACTGAACTTGAAACATAGGCCAGGGCTTGTTATAATTCTGTTAAAGTTTCCAAAGAGTTTTTTAACAATCAAGTTGTAGAATGAACAACAGGTATAGGGTATGGTTACAATGAAGCTGTTGGATCATTGGGCATAAATTCCCCTAACCCTGTTAGTGCTAAAGAAAGGGGAATACCACATGTGCTCAAAAATGTTAAAGAACCTCTATTTAAAAAATCTGATGCTGGACCACCAGATATTCTTTCTATGGTTATCCAAGAAGAAATGAGAAATGAGGATAGTGCAAATGGCACAGTCTTTGTTAAGGATAAATCTGTTAAGAATGCTAATCCAAAGAATGTTTCATCCAAGAAAGATGTCAAAGTCTTTGTTACGGCTATGTTTCATCCAAGAAAGATGTATCTAAAGTGCCAGTCAAGGTTGTTGAAACAGCTAGTTCTTCTAAGACTGGATTAGGTGGTAATAAGTTGAAGCAGAAAAATAACATGTCTAACATGAATACCATGCCTATCATTGATTCTAATCATAAAGCATGTGGTGTTATCAATTGTATGTCTTGTGCTTTTAACAGTATGCGTGCTTATTTTAATGGTAGTTATGCATGTGATAAACAGACTGCTCCTCGACGGCATATGAACAGGAACAATAATGTTCGATCAAAGACTGCTTTTCCTCCTCAAGTTAGGAGAGAGACATTTGTACCTAATACTAAACAAAGGGTTACCAAGAATGTTTACCAGGTCAAATGTCTAGTCAATGACACAAGTGTTATTGCTGCTAGAGAAACATGGATACCCAAGATAAAACAAAAGATTTTCAAATCTGTTTATAAGGTTAAATGTTTGTTGACTAAAGATGTTAAAATTAAAAATGTTGTTTTGCCTGATCCTTTACAGTTACTTCACATGGATCTATTTGGTCCAGTGAATGTGATGTCTATGTCAAAGAAAAGATATGCTCTTGTGATTGTTGATGATTTTTCAAAGTACACATGGGTTTTGTTCCTGAATTCTAAAGATGAGACTCCACAACTGGTGATTGATCACATCAAGTTAATTAAGTTGGATTCCAAGTATCCAGTGAGGGCTATAAGGTCAGACAATGGAACTGAATTCAAGAATGCAGTTCTGAATGACTTTTGTACTGAAAGAGGTATAACCAGACAATACTCAGCTCCAAGAACTCCTCATCAAAATGGGGTAGTTGAAAGAAAGAATAGAACCTTGATTGAAGCTGCACGTACTATGTTAAGTGGATCAAGGCTTCCATTGTATTTTTGGGCTGAAGCTGTCAACACTGCTTGCTATACTCAGAATCGAACTCTTATCAACAAAGACTTGATGAAAACACCCTATGGAGCCATGAATGAAAAGAAACCAACACTCAAATATTTCCATGTATTTGGAGCAAAATGCTTTGTACTTAAAGAAGGAGACGATCAAGGTGGAAAATTTGAAGCCAAAGCACATAAAGCAATTTTTGTTGGTTATGAAAGAAGAGCTTATAAGGTGTATTTGATTGAACATCAGAAGATGATGGAAAGTGTCAATGTAACATTTGATGACACTAAACTCCCTAGTATCCAAACTGAAGATTCATCTGAAAAGCTATCTTTTGAAGATATGACAGATCTAGATTCAGATGATGATAGTCCACCTGATGTTTTTGCTGATGCTAATGACAACAATGTCAATGATGTGTTCAATCAGAATAATGGTGGTGAAAATGATGATAATATTGAAAACACCACTCATACTTCTGAACACTCATCTAATCATCCTGGCAACAACTCAGGGGGAGTTAGTGAAGGATCAACAAGTCATACTCAACAACACAGTTCAAATCAAGGGGAATCATCAAGAATTAATCTACCCAGACAAACTGTTTGGAATAGAACTCATCCTTTTGAGTTAATTATTGGTGATCCAGATGTTGGAGTAAAGACTAGAAGAGATTATCAGAATCAATGCAATTATTCAGGGTTTCTATCTGAAATGGAACCTAAGAAAACTGAAGAAGCTCTTTCTGATCCTGATTGTGTGATTGCTATGAAAGATGAACTCAATCAATTCAAACAACAAGAAGTATGGAAGCTGGTACCCAGACCTTCAAATAGAACAGTGGTTGGCAGTAGATGGGTATTCAGAAACAAACTTGATGAAGATGGCACAGTCACAAGAAATAAAGCAAGACTGGTAGCAAAGGGTTATTCACAAGCTAAAGGCATTGACTATGATGAAACCTATGCTCCAGTGGCAAGACTCGAGGCCATTAGAATATTCTTGGCATTCGCAGCATTCTCAAACTTTAATGTTTATCAAATGGATGTAAAGAGTGCTTTTCTAAATGGTAAGCTGGATGAAGAGGTCTATGTAGAACAACCCCCTGGCTTTGAAGATCCAGATCTTTTGGACTGTGTCTACTCCCTTTTCAAGGCTATCTATGGCCTCAAGCAAGCACCAAGAAAATGGTATGACACCGTTTCTGAATTTTTACTTGAAAATGGCTTTGTTAGAGGTGTCATAGACAAAACTCTCTTCACTAAGAAACACAAAAATGATACAATACTAGTCCAAGTTTATGTGGACGATATAATATTTGGGTCTACTAATGATCTTTTGTGCAAGAAATTTGCTAAGTTAATGAAGGGTAAATTTGAAATGAGCATGATGGAAGAACTGAAATTCTTTCTTGGATTGCAAATAAGTCAAAGGACAGATGGAATATTTATCTGTCAATCCAAGTATATCAAAGATCTCCTCAAGAAATATCAAATGGAGGACTCATCTTCAGCTAAGACACCATCATCTACAGCTGTCAAGTTTGGAGCTTGTGAAAATTCTGCCAAGGTAGATGTCACAAGTTACAGAGGTATGATAGGCTCATTACTTTACCTTACTGCAAGTAGACCAGATATTATGTATGCTACATGCTTGTGTGCAAGGTTCCAAGCGGATCCTAGAGATGTTCATCTCATTGCTGTAAAACGAATCTTAAGATATCTTAAGGGTACACCTAATCTAGGTATCTGGTACCCTAAAGAATCTGGTTTTAATCTTGTTGGATACACAGATTCAGATTATGCAGGAAGTGTTGTGGATAGAAAAAGCACCTCTGGGAGTTGTCAATTCCTAGGTGGCAGGCTAGTTTCCTGGTACAGCAAGAAACAACAAACAGTTTCCAACTCAACTGCTGAAGCTGAATACATAGCTGCTGGAAGCTGTTGTGCTCAAATCTTGTGGATTAGGAATTAGCTGAAAGACTATGGTTTTGTATTAACAAAAATTCCAATTTTGTGTGATAATACAAGTGCCATAGCAATCTCCAACAATCCTGTGCAGCATTCGAGGACCAAGCACATAGACATCAGGTATCATTTTATAAGAGAGCATGTCATGAATGGTACTGTGGAATTGTTATTTGTACCCACAGAAGAACAAACAGCAGATATTTTTACTAAGTCTCTTGACGAATCCACATTCACCAAAATTGTTGGTGAATTGGGTATGTTGAACAGTCCTAGTAATTAAGCTTGTTAATATCTGAGGTTTATTCTTTAATAATTTGCAAGTGATTTTGTTATTATTTTTAAATTTTAATCACTTGCATAATTATTTTATCAACTTTTTATTGCTTGTTATTGCTAAAAATCTTTGTCAACATGTTTATAATAACTTCTTTATTACTTCTTGTGTTTTGAAATATTTGTGATATTTTAATGAATCATATTCTCTCTTTAAATAATTTTCTATTATAAAGTTATTTATTAGAAAATATTTAGATTCATTAATTTGTTATAAATGTTCTTTTAAATATATTTAATACTTTATTAAATGTTTTGTAGTGTTTGTCCTTTTGTTATTTATATTTGTTGTCGTAAAAAGATTAATCCATGTGTTTGCTAAATATTTATTTATAGTAATTTTAGTAATAATTGAGAGTGTATGTTAATTGGATTAATTCTGTACATAAATTCGTATGTTATTAGTATTTGTATTATGTAAAGACAATAGTCAAGACAATCCTTTGATTGTCTTGGTAATTGTATGTTTGATTTTTGTTTTTCAAATTTTACCAAATTTTATAAATATGTTTGCTAGTATAGAAACGAATCGATTGTCTTGTAAGTGTCTTTATAGTATCAAAACAATCGCCAAGACAATCCACATATTATCTTGGCAAGTTATTTAGTAAATAATAAAATGTTTTTCATTTTATTTGTTTTGTTTTGTTTTGTTTTGCTCAAGAGATGATTGTCTTGCTAGTTTTTAAACTACCAAGACAATCGGCAAGACAATCACTTGATTGTCTTGGAGTATCATTTCAGCATTTAAAAATAAAAAAAATTATGTTTTTTTTAATTTATCAGTATAGTAAACGAAATATCAACGAATTTCCTATCTATTGAACCAAATATCAACGAATTTCATTAAGTTTTTGAAAAATCAATTTTTCAAAAGTTTCAATCGGGTTTTCACTATTTTGATTGTTTTAGATTTTTTCTTTGAAATCTAAAAATAGATTGAGACTCCCAGTGTTTAGAAGATCATCATACTAATTTTTGGGATTTTTCTGACAACTTTGAATTAATTCGAATTTTTAATTAATTAATAATTCTGAAAATTTTCGAATTGTTTTAACCTTCCCAAAATTGAAGTGTGTTTTTGTGTTAAAAAAAATGGCTGATAATTTTGAGATAATGAAGCATAATTTGGTTGGGTATTTTAATCCGAACGATTGTCCCTATGATCGATTTAAGCCTTGGATACGGTTTCTAAATGATGATTCAATTATCCGAACTGCTATTTCGATGGAAGCCCCAATTAAAATAGGACCACTGAGATTGATTTGCACAGAAGCTGTGGTGTCTGAAGACTTGACCTCATTTTCTTTTGACTTTGATGGAACACACCACGTTGTGACTGAATCAACCCTTACTACTGTATTGGGCCTCCCGGTGGATAATTTTGATCCGTTTCCAACCAGTGAACAACTCTATCAATTTTTCAGTGATATTAATTATCGTGGAGTAATTGATATGAACAACTTGAGCAAGAAGAACCTGGTTCAACAATGGGATGCATTTTTCGACACTATCTCCAAGGTATTTGCTAATACAGCCAGAGGTAACTTTCATTTACTTACCTCTATGTTACAAACTATTGGTTATGCTGTTGCTAACAACCGTAGAATCAATATTGGTAATTTACTTTGGAATACTATTATTGGTAGAATTGTTAAGGCCAGAAGGGATTTTGATGCGGGTAATAAAGTTTTATGTTATTATCCTAGATTCTTAACTTTGATATTTAATCATATTGTTCCTGTTGGTCAACAAGCAATCTTTAGGAATGACAACCCTATGGTGTCAGGCAGGCAAACCAAGAAAATATTCACTAGCCTAGACACACACAAAAAATTACCAAATGTTCCAGTGTATGTTACACCATATTTGTCTACCTTCATAAATCTACCTATCATTCCTCGACTTGTAAATGCACTTGAACCTGAACCTGAAAATGTACCTGTCCATGAACTTCAACCTCAAATGGAACAATCCATTCCTTCAGGTACAGCTACTGCATCAACGGAGCATGTATTGCCTTCTATCTCTCAAACTGTTTCTGGAGCCCAAGTGGCTGATAGGTCAGACCAAGAGGTTGTAGAACCACAACCTCTATCCCAGGTCTTAGAGCCAAACACTGTGTCTACTCAAATCTCTAAACCTAAATCCAGAACCAAACAGTTAGCTAAAAGGCTGTTAGAAGAAGTGATAATTTGAGTGATCCCACAGCTCTGCCTCCACCAAAGAAGAAAAGAAACCTACTACTTGAGGCATCTGTTAGCCCATCCATTTCCTCCCAAAAGGACTTGGACATTGAAATGGCCGATGAACTGTTACTAATTTCATCCTCTCAACAGGATGAAATTATTGAAATTCGCCAAAGGGCCGTGGCACCTTGTACAGAGTCAAGCACACCTATATTACTCACAATGGGGGAAAACATTACCTTAGAATCTGATGTTGTTAAGGACACTGAGCAAGGAGTGCACGATAGGATTGTTACTGAGACAGTGCCTACCATTGTTACGGTAGAAGAGCCTTCACAGGCTTCAGAGGGAAATCTTGACTTCTTGCCATTTATAATAGAGTCATCATCTCCCCTCCCAGGAGGAACATTCCTGGCTCCCTCAAGGGATTCTTCACTCGCAGATTTATCTGGAGAAAGTGAAGGGCAACTTGGTCATCCTATCACTGAAGAAATTCAGTTATCAAATCCAAATGAATTAATAGAGATGAGTGAGGATTGGGAATTGCGATCTCCCATTGCATCACCACTGACCTCTCCAGAAGAGGCTAGGGTGATTTCTATTGCAGGTACAACTCAAGGAAAGGAGCTAGTGTTGAGTGATGTGAGGACCACCTTAAATATGAGTGAAACACATGCACGAAAGGAGAGTGACATATCCTTGAGTGAACATCAGGTGAGCGCACACACTGACACAAACACTTTGTCTCTTATGGCTCAAATAAAAGATCTGCAAAAGAAATTGATGGAAACTGAGGCTGAAAAACAATTTTTCAAAGCACAAGTGGATGAACGGTCTTCTTCTTCCACCTCTGTCAACAATCAGCTCATGATTATTCGTGACGATGTTCAGAACATAAAGACCACACTCACTCCAGCAATCAATACATTGATACAATCCAACTCTCAAGCATCTACAGAAAGGTCAGATATTCTAAATGCTATTGATAGACTCTCTAATAGGGTGGGTGAACTTCAAGTGGAAATGCATGTAACTGCTCAATCATATTCAACAACCTTTGCGAAGCTTGAAGAAAAATATGATTATATGTTTGAAGGACTTGATCATCTATACAACATTGTTAAACCTACTCATCATATCACACCAGAACAAAGAGCATATTTTGAAGACTATGATGGTGATAATGAAGGGGATGATGATGAAAATAGAGAGCTTGACAGTAAAAGAAAGTCTGTAGAGGATTCCTCAACTAAGGGGGAGAAGTCTGGAGGAGCAGGAGGAAGTAAGTCTGGAGGTCAGTCAACTCAGGGGAGGCATAAAGAGAAGTCTACAAAGGGAAAAGAAAAAGCTCATGATCAGGATGTATCAGATTTTGATTTCGATCTGAAGAATAGTAATTTTGAGGTACAACAATTAAATGACATTGAAGAAGATCTTTCAAACAGGCAAGATGATCCTGAATTTGAGAAGGAACTTCAAGAAGAGAAAGCTGATCGTCAGATGAGACAAGCTAAGCTTGAGAAGACAAGACAGGTAGTGGATAAAAGATTGAAGCTGAAGCAAGCTGAAGATGCAGAGAAACAAAAGCTACATGAAATCAGTGTACAAGAAAGGAAAAGTGTTAGGTCCAATATGTTTGTAGAATGGGGGTTGAATACAAACAGTACTGTATAATCGAAATTTGTCCGGATAAATTTAATTTATATTTTGACAAATTTGAGCAGAATTAAATGAAACAAAATTCAAGTTGAATATAAAATTATATTAACTTGAGGGGTTTGTTACAAATACAGTACAGAAATTATATCTAGTTAATAAAAACAAATTAGAAAATTCGACATGAATTTTTCTAGATTTGTTAATAAAAATCGAGATATAGATTAGGAGTAAAAACTCGTTAATAGTACAAGAGTATCAAGTAAACAAGTTCTATCGGATCAGATATTAAAAATAAGATGAACTTGAATTTATACAAATTTATTTCTCTTGTTGTGTTGTTCTTCAATGAGAGAGAATGGAGCTGGGTTTGTTTCTGTGAATATGATACGTTCTGTGTATGTTGTTTTTGATCTGGCCACCTGTCTTGATTTTATGTAGTCTTCTGCATCTTTTCTTTTTCATTTGTACTGCCAAGACAATCGGCAAGACAATCTGTTCTTCCAAGACAATCAGTTTTGTACTGTCAAGACAATCGGCAAGACAATCCAAAACCTCCAAGATAATCAATTTGTACTGCCAAGACAATCGGCAATACAATAGGCAAGACAATCAAGGCTTACCAAGACAATCGGTAAGACAATCAAAATTGTCTTTAACAAATAAAAAACTCGGCTGTTATAATTGTAAACAAGATATTTGAACTTAGCTGAAAACAAAACCCAGTCACAAGAGGAGAAGTGAAGGACACGCACGTTTCCTTTTTGTTTTCTGTCTGGCGCGTGGCTTCCACGCATGCAACAGGCGCGTCAAGCATTTTCCGACAGCAACATGCAGGTATGACAGGTCTGTTTTGTTTTGAGTCTTTTGACTCCTTTTTCCTTATGCATGTTCACTAACTTTTGTTTGCTGTCTTGTTTTCTTTTGTTTCCTTTTGTCGACAACAAAGTTCAGCCACTTTTTTTTTTGTTTCTTTTTATCTCCTTTTCTTTTATATTGTATCTAATTTAATTAACTTAATTAATCAATTAATCATTTAAACGAATAATGATTAATTAATTAATAAGTTAATTAATTAAATCAATTAAACTAATATATTAATTCAAAATTAATTAACATGATAATTAATTTAATAAATAAATTAATTCAGAATGAATTAATTTATAAAATTAAATCAATTACATAATTATATTAATTAAAAGAGAATTAATATAAATCTTTTGACAGCTCAAATCTTTTTCTTGAACCACTGAAAGTAATAAAGAATTACCACATAATTTTCGTTGACGCTCGATGCACGGTCTGGTTCATGAGCGACTAACTCCAACGGCTTTTCTTTATTTTTGACTTTATGATTTGGTTCCTTTCTTTTCTTAACATACCAGTCTTGATAGCTTGAACCACTGAAGTTAATGATGAACAACCACTGTTTAATGTTGACACTCGATGTACTGTCTGGTTCATGAGTGACTAACCGCAATGACTGTTCTTCACATATTGACTTTAAAATCTGGTTCCTTTTCTTTTCTCCTCTCTCTATTAATTCTTCTGTACTGTCTCTGTCACTGTCGAAATCTCTGTCACTTTAAATGAATCCACTTCTTTAACGAATACTTCACTGAGGCTTGATCAAATGTCTGAACTTCTTTCAATGTAGTAATTCCTCAAGTCTATAGATTGACCTTGATCTTTTTCTTCTGACAGATAATACAATCGGAGATTCCTTGTGACAGTCTATATACTATTTACTAATACAATCTTGTTTAAATTGAGTTGTATCCTCGAAATACAAATAGGCTACATCATATGCCTTTCAATCTCCCCCTATTTGTTTGTTAGACAATAACAAGCAAATACCTAGAGGATAACTCAACTACCTCACTTAAACAAGAAAAAGATAAAACTTTTAAGAATTAAGTAAATAATACAAAAAAAATTTCTCTGGTTTAGATTTAACAATTCCAGAATCTTCAGTTGATGAAATGATAGATGATTGTTCCTCTAGCACTGAACTGATCTTCAATAGATAACTCATCTTCATTTCTGATTCTTCATATCTCTGCCTGATAATCCTTCACATCTTACATTGGTGATTATTAGCAGTTCTTGATTTACAATCACTTCCCATTTCTGACACAGCTTTTCTCACTAAAGAAAAACAGTTGTTCCTACTATATAGACAATGGTGAATCAATACCATTTCTATAACTTCTGGTGAATTTACTACTCTTCCACTTAGCCTTTATACATAGTACATTGAAAGACTAATAGAATAGTATTGTAATTCTCCTTATATCTCCACTTTCATTTCAACTGAAAGTTCTTTTGCTTCTTCATCTAAGGCTCCCCCTTAGAAAATAGACTTGCCTCTCATCCTAAGCACAGTCTTTACTGCTCCCCCTTTCTAACTGACTCTTCTTTTACTTGTACCCCAATACTTCTCCCCCTTAGTTGAGTATATCCTACTAAGGTAAGCTTTAAGCTTGAATATATCTTTTTCCAATATATCTCTCCCCCTTAGTTGAGGAATCCTCCATTCAACTAATTGACAAAGTAGTTGATACTAAATTGTTACCAATTTATACCAATCGTTAGAGTACATTGAAATCAATTGATAAAGCTTTGTTAGAAAGGAAGTTTCATTTTCTTCCTCACTGTGAGTGTGTGATAGTGTTTAGTGTACCTCACAAGTGTTTCACACTTCTCTCCACTCATTTGTGTTGAGTGTCTCACTTCTCTCTGAGTTTACACTCTTGCTCACTAGTGTTTCACTCATATCACTCATAGCTCCAACATCCGTTAGTGTACCTACAAAGAAAAATCACCCTACCCCCTTCAAGAGAGGTCAGTGGTGGTGCAATGGGAGTTCGCAAACCTAAATCCTCGTTGGACTCGTCAGACGAATCTGAGTCATAATCTACAAGTTGCTAATTTCCCTTTTTAGGGTTTTCAGATTTGAATTCTGAGAAAGTAAACAATGATCTATAAATTTAGCATTGAGATCAAGGTTCTCTTCTAATGTCTGTGAAGACATCACCTTGTTAAACTCATCAGGTAAATCTGAATCATAGTCTACAAGTTGCCGATCCGCACCTATGTCGGATCCGTTACCCGCAGGATCCAGAGATGTTCCCTCTGGGGAGTTAGATAATGATCTTGTTGAATTTTGCATTTGAGATCAATACCTTCTCTCGAGGTCTGTAAAGACTCTTAGTTCATTAAAGAACCTTTAACTTATAATCCTAACCGTAAAATGGTTGGATTACAGGTTTCCGTCAATTCATCCATGGTGTGTGCAATCTCACTTTGTGCATATGAAATATTTTGGTTAGTGTATAAGGTAGTGACTCTCCAACTGAATATCCCACACATCCTTGTTTGCTGCATCAAGTGCAGTTACTCCCTGGTGACCTCTAGTCTGATAGGTTACTTCCATTTAGGGGGTAAGATAGAATGTGTTTGAGTTTGATTGTAGTCTGGGACAAAAGTTGTTGGGTTTACAACCTTATGACTAAACATGTGAGAATACAAAATTTCATGTAGATGAACCTGCATCACAGAATATGAGCAATATAGAGATAGAATGCATTTTTAACATTGAAAAGAGAAATGATATACAGTTGTGATTTCAAAAGATTTACAATGTAAGCAATCACAGCTGTAGAAAGAGATTTTGAATTTAGGGAAGATATAGATCTTGAGCCGGTTTTACTAAACAAGAACATAGGCAAAAATCCAATTAATAAATATTAATCGAATCAATGTATGTTAATGTTTAAACCAATACAAACAAAACTATTTTATCATGTTTTAGGTCCTGCATGATAGATAACAACTATTAGAAATTGTTAGTACATGATAGGTCTTGTCTTTCAATTGTTAGATCATGAAAATCAAACGTTTGTTCCTAAACAAATGAATAGACATATACCAGTTTGATACCAATAATGGTCAATTGTTAAGTCCTTAACACGAAGATCTGTTAACAACAATCATAAAACAAATATTTATACTTCAACTGCAGGTTTTGTGTGTGTTAAGAAGAACAACAAAAGAACCAAGTACATTGACCTACTTGTAAGTTTTGAAAGTATAGTGACTAAACTGTAAAAACTGTACAAACTATTTATATACACATGAAAAATAATATCTAAAAATAAGAAATAATATATATAATAATTATACAAAATAAAAGCTATAAGAAAAGAAAAATTCGAATCAAATAAAATAAAAAATAAATAAAACTATACATAAGTAATAATTTACATAGCTTAAACTATAAACGGACATACGACTAAAATAAAAAAAACAAACACTACAAAACATGTTAAATAAGATTAACATTTAAAAAATTACAATACATGTACAAAAACATTAAGTATATACAAGAGTATTTATAATAGGTTAGCAAATCCATATATTTTCTGGCAAAACAACTTTCTACTAGAAAATTATTTAGAGAGAAAATATGATTTAATAAACTATCATAAATATGACAGCTATTTTAAAATAATAAAATTTTCAACAAAAATAGCTTCCTCAAAAATTCTAACTAGAGAATTAGAGAAAAATATTTTTAGAGAAAATTATTATTCTAAAATAAAGAAACATGGATTAAAACATTAGAATGATTATGACAATTCTTTTTAGAAAGATGACAAGATAGAATTCGAAAAGTATGTCATACCAGTTACTTAGCGCTCAAACCTTGGCACCAACTCCACGTTTCTTGTTGTTCCAGATTCACAATTGCTTTCTCAGATTCCATAGATTCTATACCTTGATTCTGAGAGGCCCTTTTAGTTCTTACTCCAACATCTGGATCACCAATGATCAGCTCTATTCTAAACGGACTGTTTGAAAAGGTTGGATCTTGATGAATCGCCTTGTTCTTCATTGTGATGTTGTGTTTGACTAGTGAATCCTTTGTTTACTTCCCTCGAGTTGTTGCCAGAATGACTTGATGATTATTTTCCAGTGACATTGGTATCACCAATAACAAAATTGTTTCACCACTATCACTTGGATAATTATCATCATTAACATTTTAATCTTATGACTTCAAGGCAACTCCTCGATAACAACAATTGTTAACTCCTAACAACTGTTTGTTGGTAGACAATCTTGGTTCTAAAAATAAAACTTGATTACCAAGACTGTCTTGTCTGCAATCTTAGAAATAATTTTCTAAGTCCAATACACCTTGATCCATAGTATATAACATTTATTATCAAATTGATTATAATCTTGCAAATAAGCATAAAAATTATTCAAAGTATTTGAACAATGGTCATTTTAGATATTACAATATCCACAGTTCTACTTAGATTATTTTCATACCTTGTATAATAATATGAGTGAATTGTAAAAGATATAAAAATCATTACTTAGAGGAGTTCTAAGTAATTTCACACATACCAATACATCTCACAATTAATTAGTAAATAGAATTCTAACTAAATATCATTAACTGATATAAGTCAAAATTTCAATACAACCAATTGTTAGAACCATGATATTAATTATAGTGAATTTCTGAAAATGGAGCATTGATAAAATTCACTAGAATTAACATCTCACAACTAATTGAAGACCAATACAGATTAGGTCCAAATTAGTTATGTTGTTTATTTATTTTAATAAATATAAGGTACAGAGCAAATACTAAATTAAATTGCTTCAAGTCCGTAACCCATATAAATCAAAATAAATAATTAAATAATTAAATACTAAATCTATATGAGTTAGATTTTAGCATTTAAGTATTTAAATTATCCTTAAAAGATCACCACTAAAATACATTGCAATTATACACATGGAAATCATTCAACGGAAAATTTTCAGTGTGAAGTATGGATGTAAATAAGTTCACATGTCCTTTCAATATAGACAATTGAATACTTGTGAGCTTACTTAAGAATTTCTTAACAGATGGGATTTACAATCATATAGCATTAATAAAATCCCTAAGTTTACAAACCAATCTTGAAAAATTAATTTCATCAAGTGATTCAGCAAACGTGTCTGTAAGTTATTCTTAACTAAAGACATGTTCTCTCAAAAGAATTGATACCTTATGTAAGTTGCTTAGTCCTTGAGTGTTCCACAGAGTTGTTGGAGAGGAAATTGATTCCTTGTGTTCTCCTGCTTTCGTACAACTCATTTGATCTGTCTCTATGCAGCAAAACATGTCAAAACTGATGTCACTAGGGTACCATCTCCGTAGATTTGGGTCCAACTTAAGACATCTGAAAATCAAGTGTGATAACTACAAGAATAGATTCTCAAGAATCCACTTGGGACCATGCACATTTGCATAATTTAGAATAAAATATGTGTGTAAGTGATCTATTAGCAATTGAATAAGATAATGAGCTGATGATTCCTCTATAGCCTGATTAGGTCCTAATTAGTAGATCCTGAACTTGTTGGGTAAAATATCTCTAGAATACCATTTCCTCATATTCGGGTCCATCTTAAGATTTTTGATAACCAACTTGTTAGATCCAAACTAACAGGTCAAAAGCCAGCTATAGTGAGGTGTTGGCATGTAGTCTTGACAGGTCTAGAATCTTCTGAATATAAACAAAAGATCCTTGACTTATTTTTATTGTCATCATTCTTTTGGCTTACTGAAGTAAATCAAAAGAATTGCAACTTTACCAACATCAAAACAGCAAATATCTTGATACCAATTTATAGCTAGTAGACCAACATATAATATAATCAAGATATCATTGCACATATATATCATTTATGTTTGTGCCTAAAGATGTAGAGAGTTCTATAAATATGACACCAATTGTTAAAAGATACCAACTGTTAAAGATTGATACCAAATATTAAATTACAGTTAGGGTGTCATACCATGTCTTCCATGCTTGCTTGAGTGATGATACTAGTTTATACTAACCTGTAGAGATCTTCAATTATCTCACCAACCAGGAGTGCACTTGTTCACATTCCTCTAGCATCCAGATTCACCATCAGTGGTGTCTTGTCTTCAGATTGTTTGAACAACAACTTGTTTCTTGAGAGAAGTCATCAGTCATCATCACTAAGGTATATTTTTCATTGATGTAGAACTTCTGTGTGATGCTTCTTTGACTTCTCTTTATGACATGCCTCATAATTTTATTTTACTTTAATTCCAGATGAGGTAGTCTCCCTTACTGATTCGATTTCCAGGAAAGAATCTCTTGATATGACATTCCGGTGAGAGAGCTCCTTATGTCATAGTTGAACTCCTGTCTGATGAAGCTTTAGATTTGACCTTGTTGACTTCACCTTTGACCAAAAAATTCCCTGTCAGCTACAGATAAGTTCTCTTTCCTTAATCCTCGAACAGTAGGCTCTTCATCTTGTAAAAGATGCTTTATTACTGACAACATTCCTTGGCTATTGAATAGCCTTGACCTTAGGTCATACCCTTGCTGTTGTCTCCAAGGGATGAACCACTTGGCCAGATACCGTCACCACTGTTGATAGTAGGGCTCTATCTTTGGTCATATGCCTTGAACATCCACTGTCCAGAATCCACATAACACAATGTACCTGTTACACACCCTGCAATGCCAAAACGCTTAAACCTTTTTTGGGACCCAAATTTGATTGGGTCCGGAATACTTGAAGTATTGGCCTTTGTTAGGCAAAACAACATTCTTAATATTAACACTATTAGTCAGGAAACATGTTACCCTATAAACAGATTTAACAATCTTTGATTTCAGTTTAGGTATCCATGTTTGTTTAGTAACAATATCATTGACTGGACATTTGACTTTGTAAACAGCCTTCATAAAACTTTGTTTAGGCTTTGGTACAAATGTCTCTCTCCTAACATAAGGAGGACTAGCAGTCTTTGATCTAACATTATTCCCGTTCATATGTTGTCGAGGAGCAGTCTTATTATCACATGCATGATTACCATTAAAGTAAGCAGACATCACATTAAAAGGACAAGACATACAGTTGAAAACACCACATGATTTATGATTAGAATCAATGATAGGCATGGTACTCATGTTAGACATGTTATTGTTCTGTTTCAACTTATTACCACCTAATCCAGTCTTAGAAGAACTAGTTGTTTCAACAACCTTGACTTGCACTTTAGGTACATCTTTCTTGGATGAAACAATCTTTGGATTAGTGTCCTCAACAGATTTAGCCTTAACAAAGACTGTGACATCTTTCTTGGATGAAACATTCTTTGGATTAGCGTCCTTAACAGATTTAGCCTTAACAAAGACTGTGCCATTTGCACTGTCCTCATTTCTCATTTCTTCGTGGATAACCATAGGAAGAATATCTGGTGGTCCAGCATCAGATTGTTTAAATAGAGGTTCTTTAACATTCTTGAGCACATGTGGTATTCCCCTTTCATTAGCACTAACAGGGTTAGGGGAATTTATGCCCAATGATCCAACAGCTTCATTGTGGCCATACCCTATACCTGTTGTTCGTTCTACAACTTGATTGTTAAAAAACTCTTTAGAAACTTTAACAGAATTATAACAAGCCCTGACCTGTGTTTCAAGTTCAGTAATTCTAGCCATTTGTTTGCCTACAACTTCTAGAATAGCTTTCTCCTTTTTATGAAGCATTGTTATTTCATCTGTTTGTTGATATTGATTAATATGCACCTTTTTCAATTCTGACACTTCATTGCCAAGTTTAGTGCTTAGCAGATCTAGTCTTCTATATTCAGTTTCTGCATTACCTAAGGAATTGTATAGACTACGAATCAATTCAGTGTCAGTAAGAATTACCGATTTGTTATGATGATCAGATGCTCCATCATTTGCCACCAGCGCAAGATTTCCAACTTCTTCATCTTCACTGTCTGTCTCATCCCAGCTTTTATCTTGGGCAAGATATGCTGTGTCTGCTTTCTTCTTACCAGATGCATACTCTCTCCTTGCATCTTGTTCACGTCGATGACACTCAGTTGCAAAATGTCCCATTTCATTACAGTTGAAGCACCTGATCTTGCTTCTGTCTACCATTCCAGCCTCGTAGCCAACCCTTATGCTACTTGAGGACGAACCTCCTTGATGGAATTTGTTCTCAGTAGACCTGAGTCTGAAATTAGGATTTCTTCTAAATCTGAAACGATTAAACTGTCTTACAACCAGTGCCATTGATTGATCCTCCAACTGCTCCAGCTCCTCTGATGAATAAAATTCTCTACAACCCTGACTTGTAGCTGTCTTCCCATACTCTGTTACAATCACTTCCTCTTCAGAGCTGTAAGGTTGAACAATCTTAGCTTCCAGTCTATTTCTCCCTGACTTTCTTAGTTCCCTCGTTTATTGTTATAATGGTGTCCCAGATATGCTTGGCATCTTTACAGTTAACAACATGGTTGCACATGATCACATCTAGGGATTCCACCAAAATTAATTGTACATTAAGTTCAAGTGCAATATCCACTTTGTCATCATTTGTATAAACACTAATCTTTGGATATGTCCTTGCGGGAACTACAACAACTCCTTCCACGATTATTTCCTCTTCAGTAATCATAGGAACTATTGGCCCGGTTTTCAATATTCCTAAATATTTAGGATTGGCCACTTGTAGAAAAAGGATCATTTTCTTTTTCCATAGTTCATAATTCTCCTTGTCAAATATGGGTATCTTAACAGCTCCAATTTTTGAAGACATGATGAATTTTTAAGAGAGTTAAAAATTCGAGATTAATTTTTGACTGAATAAAAATAGGATCTTGATTTGTGTATCAATCAATAGGCTCCGATACCAATTGTTAGGTCCAATATGTTTGTAGAAGAGGGGGTTGAATACAAACAGTACTGTATAATCGAAATTTGTCCGGATAAATTTAATTTATATTTTGACAAATTTGAGCAGAATTAAATGAAACAAAATTCAAGTTGAATATAAAATTATATTAACTTGAGGGGTTTGTTACAAATACAGTACAGAAATTATATCTAGTTAATAAAAACAAATTAGAAAATTCGACATGAATTTTTCTAGATTTGTTAATAAAAATCGAGATATAGATTAGGAGTAAAAACTCGTTAATAGTACAAGAGTATCAAGTAAACAAGTTCTATCAGATCAGATATTAAAAATAAGATGAACTTGAATTTATACAAAGTTATTTCTCTTGCTGTGTTGTTCTTCAATGAGAGAGAATGGAGCTGGGTTTGTTTCTGTGAATATGATATGTTCTGTGTGTGTTGTTTTTGATCTGGCCACCTGTCTTGATTTTATGTAGTCTTCTGCATCTTTTCTTTTTCATTTGTAATGCCAAGACAATCTGTTCTTCCAAGACAATCAGTTTTGTACTGTCAAGACAATCGGCAAGACAATCCAAAACCTCCAAGATAATCAATTTGTACTGCCAAGACAATAGGCAATACAATAGGCAAGACAATCAAGGCTTACCAAGACAATCGGTAAGACAATCAAAATTGTCTTTAACAAATAAAAAACTCGGCTGTTATAATTGTAAACAAGATATTTGAACTCAGCTGAAAACAAAACCCAGTCACAAGAGGAGAAGTGAAGGACACGCGCGTTTCCTTTTTGTTTTCTATCTGGCGTGTGGCTTCCACGCATGCAACAGGCGCGTCAAGCATTTTCTGACAACAACATGCAGGTATGACAGGTCTGTTTTGTTTTGAGTCTTTTGACTCCTTTTTCCTTATGCATGTTCACTAACTTTTGTTTGCTGTCTTGTTTTCTTTTGTTTCCTTTTGTCGACAACAAAGTTCAGCCACTTTTTTTTTGTTTCTTTTTATCTCCTTTTCTTTTATATTGTATCTAATTTAATTAACTTAATTAATCAATTAATCATTTAAACGAATAATGATTAATTAATTAATAAGTTAATTAATTAAATCAATTAGACTAATATATTAATTCAAAATTAATTAACATGATAATTAATTTAATAAATAAATTAATTCAGAATGAATTAATCATAATTATATTAATTAAAAGAGAATTAATATAAATCTTTTGACACCTCAAATCTTTTTCTTGAATCACTGAAAGTAATAAAGAATTACCACCGAATTTTCGTTGATGCTCGATGCACGGTCTGGTTCATGAGCGACTAACTCCAACGGCTTTTCTTTATTTTTGACTTTATGATTTGGTTCCTTTATTTTCTTAACATACCAGTCTTGATAGCTTGAACCACTGAAGTTAATGATGAAGAACCACTGTTTAATGTTGACACTCGATGTACTGTCTGGTTCATGAGTGACTAACCGCAATGACTGTTCTTCACATATTGACTTTAAAATCTGGTTCCTTTTCTTTTCTCCTCTCTCTATTAATTCTTCTGTACTGTCTCTGTCACTGTCGAAATCTCTGTCACTTTAAATGAATCCACTTCTTTAACGAATACTTCACTGAGGCTTGATCAAATGTCTGAACTTCTTTCAATGTTGTAATTCCTCAAGTCTATAGAATGACCTTGATCTTTTTCTTCTGACAGATAATACAATCAGAGATTCCTTATGACAGTTTATATACTATTTACTAATACAATCTTGTTTAAGTTGAGTTGTATCCTCGAAATACAAATAGGCTACATCATATGCCTTTCAAAAAGAGATATTCAGTTGAAGATTGGTCCAAAGTGGGAGAAATCAAGAGAAATTTTTGATTCTATTCAAAACACTGCTAATGATGATGAACATTTTCTCCAACTCCTACAACATTTTCAAGAGACCAATCCAAATTACTTGCAATATATGGATGCATTGATGCTGGAAATCTCGAGGATAGTAGCTGGGTTTGACAGATGTGCAGATCAGCTGATAATTCAGATTGACTCTCGTACAATGGGTTCTCTCTATGTGTCACTTCAAATCTTTCAACAGAGAAGCTTGATTGAACTGTGGATTATGTCTCTAAAGGTAAAAAGGTTTTCTGAACTGAATATTTTACTTCATGAAAGACTTTTGGAGTTTGCTCAAAGGAATAGTCCACAAGTTATTCAAACTCCACATCATGTTAAGTTTCTCAAGGGTAATACACTACATTCTTGCTTCCTTGATTCTAAGTCGATGAAATTATACACTGCATCTCATCTGGTCTGGTTAGAACATATGCTGAGGACTACAGGATTCGAAGATAAAGAAAGTATCTTTGTTGCTGACATTATTCGATCATATGCTTTAACTGGCTTTGAAAAGAAATATTACATGCTTCAGAATCGGCTATGGGGCAACCTTGGACTTTTGCCTAAGAAACCTAAAGGCCTTGTGTCAGATTATGAACGTGTACTTGACAAAGATTTGATCAAAACCTTGGATGATCAAGAACAATTTGACACAGAGAATATCAGAAGATTTATAGAACAAGAAGATGAAGTTAAAGCTGGAGAGATAAGGGAGGAAGATACTTCTAAGTTAGGATCATCTCTACATGTGATATCTTTAGGGCTTAGATAGGACAAGATAGAAAATTATATTATATGATCAGTCTAGAGGATCAACTATCTTGTATTTATCTTTTATGTTTGAATTGGACAATGTTAAATATAAACCAGAACCTTTCTTTTATTTACTTTGTATTTAAAGTTTTATCTTTTACTAAGTTAAGTTGAGTTAGTTGAGTAATCCTCTATGTTATTTTCTAACAAACAAATAGGGGGAGATTGAAAGGCATATGACACAGTCTATTTGTAGTTCGAGGACTCAACTCAACTTAAGCTTAGATTGTAATAAGTAAATAACTTTAACTGTCACAGGAATCTCAGAAGATACTATCTGTCAGAAGAAAAACCCTAAAGTCAATCTATAGTTTTGATGTTTTACACTGGAAGAAGCTCAGATTGCTGATCAAGCCCCAGTATAGCATCAAAGAAGTGGATTTATTTCTAAGACAGAGATTTCTAGAGTGACAGGTTCAGAATAATACAGTGGAGTACAAGAAGGAAAAAGAGATGAGAAGAAAAATGAATCACATTTTTAATGTGAAAATTAAAGGACAGTCATTGAAGTTAGTCGTTCATGAACCAGACCGTGCATGGAACATCAACAAATATTCAGTGGTATTCCTTTATTACTTTCAGTGATTCAGAAAAGAATTAAGACAATCCAAGGATATATAATTATTCTTCTTTAATTAATTTAAATCAAGTAGTCAATTTAATTAATAAATTAATTCATCAAGAATTAATTCATTAATTAAATTAATTATTAAATTAATTAAATCTGAATAATTATTATTTAAGTAAGTTTAAATTAAAATGATTATTTATTAATCAGTTTAATTTAAAACTGAAAAAATGAACTAGCAAGACAATCAGAGATTGTCTTGCCGATTGTCTTGAAGACGAAATCAGTAAAGCAAGACAATCTCTGATTGTCTTGCCGATTGTCTAGATAATAATTATTCTGAACAGCTTTAAAAAAAGAAGAATAAAAATCTAATTTGATTGTCTTGACGATTGTCTTGACAGTTCAAATCAGATTGTCTTGATAATGATCAAAAAGAAAAAACTTCAGACAGAATGATAATTATTGATAAAGCAAGACAAAGATCTCAGATTTTGATTGTCTTACCGATTGTCTTGGAAGAACCTGATTGTCTTGCCGATTGTATTGCCTATTTTCTTGGCAGTACAAAATTGATTGTCTTGGAAGAACAGATTGTATTGCCTATTGTCTTGACAGTTATAATTGAAGATAAAGAGGCAGTAGACATTATATATGAAGACACAGACGACACAAATCAGTCAAACAAGAATATTACATTCAACAAAGGCAATTTACTCTCTCTCATCAAGAACACAACCTGCAGAAGCAGAAAAATTCATAGAAAATCAAGTTCATCTTATTTTTAATATCTGATCCGATAGAACTTGTTTACTTGATACTCTTGTACTATTAGCGAGTTTTTACTCCTAATCTATATCTTGATTTTTATTAACAAATCTAGAAAAATTCATGTCGAATTTTCTAATTTGTTTTTATTAACTAGATATAAATTTTGTACTGTATTTGTAACAAACCCCTCAAGTTAATATAATTTTATATTCAACTTGAATTTTGTTTCATTTAATTCCGCTCAAATTTGTCAAAATATAAATTAAATTATCCGGACAAATTTCGATTAAACAGTACTGTTTGTATTCAACCCCCCCTTCTACAAACATATTGGACCTAACAGTTTCTCTCTCAACACTCTTAGTACCTCCATCATCATTTTACAAGGGTCTTTTCTTGGATTCTTGTAAAGCTAATTTCATGGCTTTTGGTAATCTAGACTGTCTGATTTGTATGAATTGTGTAGAATGTGGGTTAGCTGAATTTGGGTCTAATTCAGCCTCATTCTGGAGAGAGAAAGTAACATACCCTGTAGGCAATGGAAAATCAAGGTTGGGCACTTGATCAACCATGTGTTGTGTGAAACAGAGTGGAATGTGTGCATTTAAATTCTATGAATTGAGAGTAGTGTGTGTTCCTTTTCAAAACATTGCACTCCATTATGAGGGAGGCATTATCATCAATTCCACATAAAGAATTTATGCACAACATAATAAATATAGACATGTACCTTCTTGTTTAGGGCAGGTTTGATTTGTGCCATGAGCATCTTTCCTAGATCCACCTTGTAACCATGGATAAGAGAATGAGTGAGTTTCTTGATGTAGGTAGGGATTCCATTCCAGCTAGAATTCTTTGTTGAAAAGACTTTCACCATTGCATCAAAAACCATGCTCCATTCTTTCATCAAGTATTTCCTGTCATTTCACCAGTTGGGTACCAGCTTGAAGTTCCTTCTTCAATATAGGGCCAGAATACCCAATTTTCAAGAAGAACTTCTTTAGGGTTTCATCATTTGCAAGCTCCTGGTATGATTCATTAGCTTGCAGTCCAGTTCCCAGGGCTTCATTGATGCCCTTGATAGTGAGAATGTAGGTAATGTTGTTGATTTTGAAGTGAATGGCTTCATTACCTTCATTTCCTTGAACAATGGCAGTTTTCCAAAATTGTTCAAGTCTGTCTAGGTCCAAAGATAGGGTTGAGGTAATAGCATGACCTAGATAGGACTTGTTCATGAAGGATACAAGTCCTTTGAAGCCTTCACCAGCATCTCCAGCAGTGAGAATGGCAGCAAAGTTTGTTTGAGAAGTAGATTGTTTGGGTGCCATTTTTGTGCTTTGGGTTTAGAACACGAGAGAGAGAGAGAGAGAGAGAGAGAGAGAGAGAGAGAGAGAGAGAGAGAGAGAGAGAGAGAGAGATTTAAGCTTTTGAGAGAAGAGTTCTGTAGAAAGTTATGTGTTTGTGTGATTGACAGTTGCTTATATGAGAATGGCAAATGTTTTACTGAAAAAAGGGAAAGTAACTTTGTGTCTTAACCCACTAAACAGTCACGTGGTGTCGTGGGTAGTTACTTTCTAGTGGCTGTAAATCGTGGAGGTAAAATCCCAATTATAAAGGTCCACTAACTTTGACAGTAACCTGTGCGCTAGAACAAATTCGTCAGTAACTTTGAGGGGGTGGCAGCATGTTTCACTTGACAGTAACATTGGCGCGAGAACGTGCTGTCACCATTAAGCAATTTTGAGATAGTATCTTTTAAATTCTCATGACAGAAACTTTTTCCTTGCTGTCAAGACATGTCGTGACAGCAACTTTCCTTGCTGACAGCAACTTGTGCGGAAATAATTTTTGTTATGAGTTTTAAATTGATTTTGCTCATTGCTTAAATTAAAAGTACCAATTAGCATTTAATCAATTTAGGCACATATTCGTTAAAGTCACACATACACACATTGCATTAACCATCAGGTAAATAGGTAAGAGAATCTAACAGAGAAAGTATGACGGTAAAGAAGATGAAACGATTCTTTCATTAATAAAATAAAAAAAATTACAAATTTATTCATCATCGGAAACAAGTTCATACAGTTCCAAATGAAATGTTTCATCTGTTATCCCATCTGCCTTTAGGCGTGCTTCGACTAAGTCGAGCAACTCCTTCCAGGCTTCAAGGTCCTTCTCCACCCTCTCTCTAGCAGATTTCTCCTCTTTGGCCTTCTCTTCCTCGAGTATTTCATCCATGACAGCGAAGAGTTTCTTTATCTCCTCCTCATGTCCAGGCTCGCACCAGATAATGGGCTTCTGTTCATCTCCATTCTTGTTCTCCATTATTATTCCTTATTCTCTTTCTTAAAGCGTGAGTGTGTTATGTGAAAAATGGTCTTTAGCCTCGAGTTCATTTTATAGCACACTAGAAGACGTATCAGTTTCCCATATGCTTTTTAATAAAGTATTTAACTTTACAAGAAAAAGACTGACAATTAACCCGATCATTTCAAATGACAAGACTAATTATTCTTAGCATCCGTGTATTTTAAGTTAATGTCACGTGGCTGCTAATTACATAAATTATGACAAACATGTAATTTTAATTTTAGCATAGTCATAGCAGACATGCTGTCAAAGCAAGTAACACATAAGACAGTAACTTCTCATGATAGCAACATTGAAGGCTACTATCACGAGCTGCATTTAACACATTGAAAATGTAAAAACTAGTAAGTTAACATACCAAATTTAGCATTCCCAATTCACTTACCAACCTGTTGAAGGTTGCTTCATCCAATGGCTTTGTGAAAATGTCTGCAAGTTGCTTATCTGTGGGGACATAAACTAGCTTCATAGTTCCCTTTTCAACATGCTCTCTAATGAAATGATGTCTGATATCAATGTGCTTTGTCCTTGAGTGTTGAACTGGATTGTCTGAGATGGCTATGGCACTAGTGTTATCACAATAGATAAGGATGTTGGATAACTCTAGACCATAATCCAATAGCTGATTTTTCATCCAAAGAATTTGTGCACAATATACTCAGCTTCTGCAGTTGATGTAGACACAGAATGCTGCTTCTTGCTAAACCATGACACTAATCTACCATACCTGTTATGCTTTTTCTATCAATCTTGCATCCAGCATAGTCTGAATCTAAATATCCAATCAGATCAAATCCAGTATCCTTAGGATACAAAAGGCCTAAGTTTGGAGTCCCTTTCAGATACCTAAAAATTCTTTTGATGGCAATTAGATGTGACTCTTTTGGATCAGCCTGAAACCTTGCACAGAGACATGTAGCAAACATGATGTCTGGTCTGCTAGCAATTAGATATAGCAAAGATCTAACCATGCCTTCATAAGTGCTAGAGTCCACTTTCTTTCCTTTAGGATCCAAATCCAGTTTGGTTGCAGTAGAGATAGGTGTCTTGGCAGGTGATGCATCTTCTAAATTGAACTTTTTGAGAAGTTCCTTGACATATTTAGCTTGACTTATGAAGATTCCATCATCCTTTTGATGAATTTTTAGACCTAGGAAGAATGATAGTTCTCCCATCATACTCATCTCATATATGTTTCTCATGAGAGATGAAAACTTCTCACACAACTTTTCATTTATAGAACCAAAGATTATGTCATCAACATATATTTGTACCAAAATGATGTCCTTGCCATGATGCTTGTAGAATAGTGTCTTATCTACTACACCTATTGTAAATTGATTCTCTATTAGAAAGGTAGAGAAAATTTCATACCAAGCTCTGGGGCTTGCTTCAATCCATAGAGTGCTTTGAACAGTTTGTAGACAAAGCCATACAACTCAGCATCCTCAAATCCAGGTGGCTATTCAACATACACTTCTTCCTCTAGCTCTCCATTGAGAAAGGCACTTTTGACATCCATTTGGAACACCTTGAAGTTATAGTGTGCAGCATAGGCTAGAAATATTCTAATGGCTTCAAGTCTGGCAACAGGTGCAAATGTTTCATCATGATCTATCCCTTCCTGTTGACAGTAACCTTTAGCTACTAGCCTTGCCTTATTTCTTGTCACATTTCCACTTTCATCCAATTTGTTTCTGAAAACCCACTTTGTGTCAACAACTGACTTCCCTTTTGGTCTAGGGACAAGCTTTCATACATTGTTTCTCTCAAATTAGTTAAGCTCTTCTTGCATAGCTATCACCCAATCAGAATCCAACAATGCTTCATCAATTGTCTTTGGCTCAGTTTGAGATAGGAAACAGGAAACACATGCTGTCAGCAGAAACATTTCTCATTGTCCTTACACCAGTAGTGGGATCACCAATAATTAAATTACTGGTATGATCTTTGTTCCACTTGGTGGTCCTTGGCAAGCTTCTATCTTGATCTGCTTGATCAGTTCCTCCTTGAGAGGTTGATTCTCCACCAGTGATATTTTCTCCTTCATGCTCTTCAATATCTCCAAAATCATTTTCATTCTGATGATTAGATGTTACTGTCTGATATTGAGCTAGAGTTTGGTTAGCATCATTGGTGTTGACAGCATCTCTTTCAAATTCGATTGTCTGAGTACAAGTAGGTTCTTCAACAACAATTTCTTCTTCTTCCAAGTAACCTTGATTTTCAAATCTAAGAGGCTGCATTTGACCATCTTCTTATAGTCCTCGAAACTTGGTTTCATCAAATGTGACATTCACAATTTCTTCAATGACTTTGTGATCTATGACATAGACTCTATAGGCAGTCCTTTCTAATCCATATCCCATGAAAATGCCTTCATGTGCTTTAGCATCAAATTTCCCTTTCCTTTCATGAGTGTCTATCATCATGAAGCACTTACTTACAAATACATGACAGTAGGTTTCTTTCCTGTCAGTAGATAGTAGGGAGTATTCCCATGAGTCTTGTTGATTAAGGTTCTGTTCTGTGTATAGCAAGCTGTGTTGATAGATTCTGCCCAGAAGTATATTGGTAGTTTTGCATCATTCAACATAGTTCTAGCAGCTTCAATGAGAGTCCTGTTCAATGGCAACCCTTATATGATCAATGATTTCTTTAGCTGCTTCATACTTAGATTCCAAGAATTTTACCCAAATGTATCTTGAGTAGTCATCCACCATTACCAGGGCATATCTCTTGTTGGCTAGAGATTGAACATTTACTGGATCAAAAAGATCCATATGAATTAACTTGAGTGGCTCAGTGTTGGTGTTCAATTGCTTTGACTTGTGCATAGATCTTTTCAATTTTCCCATTTGACTGTCCTCACACACTCCTTCTTGACAGAATTCTTGTTGAGGTAGTCCTCTCACCAATTCCTTCTTCATCAGTATATTCATGGTCTTGAAATTGAGATGGGAGAGTTTCTTGCGCCAAAGCATGCTGTCACCAACTGTTGCCTTACTGTAGAAACAGTAAACCTTATCTTTCTTAGCAGAGTTTAGGTCTACAACAAACAAGCTTCCTTTTCGGACTCATTTCAGAGAAAGGCTTCTATTCTTCTTGTGATAGATGTTGCAAACCATCATATCAAAATCAACCTTGAATCCTCTGTCACTGAATTGGCTGATACTGAGTAGGTTGTGCTTCAATCCATCTATAAGAGCAATATCTTCAATGACAACATTTCCAATTTCCAGGCAGCCATATCCCACAGTGTAACCTTTGCTGTTGTCTCCAAAGGTTATGATTGGGCCAGCTTTCTCAACATAATGTGCTAGCAGAGCTTTATCACCTGTCATGTGTCTGGAACATCCACTGTCGATGATCCACATGACCTGTTAATTTTTCTTGCCCTGCGAAACAGATGATATTTAATTTGCATCTGGTACCCAATCCTTGTTGGGTCCTGCAATTACATTATCACTTTTTATATCATCGTTAATCACATTTGAATCAACACTTGAATCATCCTGTTTGACTCCTTTTGCTACCCACTCAGTTTTAGAGTAAGACTTGGTCTTTTTCTTAGTGGACACTGCCTTTTTACCAACATTGGCAGGCTCAGAAGTCTCAATAGTTTGCATATAGGAGCATTTTTCAGTAGACAATATAGGCAGATTAAAACATGTACTCATGGCAGTGATTTTGCATGGCATACAGTCAATGTTACAGCAAACATTCATTGTTCTTTGCATAATGGGTGTTCTATGTAACTTACCATTAACCTTGGTCACATTAACCTTGTTCTCAATAGGTTTCTTACAAACATGTGTTAAGTGTTGGGAGGAGCCACAATTATTGCAAAGTTTCCTAGGAGCATTCTTGACATGAGCATAACCATTTTTCTTATCAATTCCTAACTTACCATTCCTATTCTTAGACTTGTAGGCATCTGTGTTGACCGTATGTCCTGAAGCTGCTGTCGAGTTACCCTTGACAGTACCTTTCGTACCTACTTTCTTGACAGTATCTTTGAAAGTTTCTGTCTTATCCTTTTTGATACCTTCTTTAGAACATTCTGTCTGATTGCTTGGTAAAGTTTCTATCATGGGAATCTTGACAGTATCTTTCCCTTCAGTAGATGTGCTGTCAATACACTCATCTTCATCAAGAAGTTCTTGTTTGATGAGCAAGCAATTCTCATCAAAATCAGCTTGAATAGTTTTGAAAATAGGTTTACAAACTCTCTTGAGAATATGAGATTTGACAGCATCACCATCTGAACAATCATCAATCACAGCTGCCTTTCCAGGCCTCCTACCGTAGTCAAAACCTATTCCAACTTTTTGGTTCTTAGTGTGATTCTCATGATATTCCTGAACTAACTTAGAAGAATTTCTAAAGGCCTTAAGCTTAAATTCATTTTCAGCAATTTGATTTCTTAAGAATTCTTCTATCTCCTTAGCACAGACAACATCATTTTTCAGTCTTTCATTTTCTTGAGCTAGTGAATCTAATGGACTGGTCTTAAGCAAAAGAATTTCATTCTTATATTTGAGTGTTTCATTCTGTTTAGCTAACTTAGCAATTTCTTCATTAACAGCAGATAAACTAACATGAATATTAAACATCTCAGCACTTAATTCTTCAATAGTTTGCTTATACTTAGTTTTAGACATACCAAGTAAAATGAGAGATGGTACCTGATTTAAGGAGCTTGATGCTTCATCATCAGATCTAGCCATGAGAACTAGATTCACAAACTCTTCTTCTTCCTCATTATCAGAGTCATCCCAGCATTTTCCTTCAGCCACATAGGCTCTTCCTTGATTTCTTTTAAACTGGCTTCCAGATCCTTTCTCCATTCTTTGATTCTGTTTTGGCCTTTTGCACTCTATGGCAAAATGACCTAACTCATTGCAGTTGTAACATCTGAATTTTGACCTATCCACCATCCCTGTCTTGTATCCTCCTCTTGTGGCACCACCAACAGCCTTTGAAGAGTTTTCCGTGTTGAACTTAGATGTCTGACCCTGTGGCTTATATGACTTATCTCTTCTGAACTTTATATTCTTGAACCTTTTAGCCATATATTCCATGGTTGGATTATCCATGCTTTCAATCTCTTCTAATGAGTAGAAATCTTCATCTTCAACATCTTTGAGTTGTAGAACCACTTTCTCCTCATCATCCAACACCTCCTCAATCTTCAGAGATGGCACTTGTGTTAGTTGTGAACTTTGTGAAAACTCACTTGGCAGAGAGACATGTGGCTCATGAGCTACAAGGGCACCAGACATGTTTGCCATCTTTCCTTTGGCTCCAGTTTGAATAGCTCTCTTTTGAAAGAGTTCAAGTTCATATGACTTAAGTACACCATAAAGGGTCTCAAGAGAAACATCATTCAAGTTTCTCCCTTCTCTTATGGCAGTGATTTTGTGCTCAAGGTACTCAGGAAGAGTGAGCAGAAACTTGATATTAATCTCCTTTTTATCGTAGAACTTTCCATGAAATTGTAGCTCAGCTATTAGCTTACTGAATCTTTCAAACATGTGAGTGAGCTCTTCACCAGGCTTAGCCATAAAGGCTTCATATTGTGACACAAGAATTTGTCTTTGATTTTCTCTGACCTCTTCACTTCCTTCACACAACAACTCTATCTTGTTCCACATTTCTTTAGCAGATGAGCAACCCATAACATTTCCACACATGGATTTGTCCAAGGTGAGAGAGTCAAGCAAGATGAGTTGTAAGTAGTCATCCAAGGCTACTTTTTTTTTTAGAATTTATGTATTCTGAGGGTCTCTTTGCAACCCAGTGAGCTGGAATTACTTCACCATTGACAGTAGCAGCACCTACTTCTTTCTGAGGGATGAAGGGGCCATTTTCAAGGATTCCCAAGTACAGTGGATGTGCAGCTTTGATAAATAACAAGATCTTTCTTTTCCAAAAGTTGTAGTTCTCTTTATCAAATACTGGAATCTTGATACCACTTGATTTCTGTATACTCGTCATGATCTCAAATTCGTATATCAATCTGTTAGCTCTGATTCTAATTGTTGGTCCCGGAGTATTGCAGAAGGGGGTTGAATGCAATACTGATAACTTCAAATCTTAATTTCAACAACAATAATAAAGATTGTAAACTATCAGTACAAGAATTGTAAACACAAATGATAACTCAAGATATTCTCACAAAATAAATGTTTTATTTATTTTGCAAAGTGTTGCTACAACCTTGAGAGAAAGTATTTTCTCAAGCTTCGGTTTCTTGAGTGGTTATAATGAATACAAAAAAGAATGAGAGATGATTCTCTAAGTAGACTAATTTGCTCTAACATCTCTGTCACATGGGTTGTGGAGCTGCTGTCATTTTTAAGTGGCAGCTCCTTACAATTTGCACACCCATGTGACTTTCCTAAATTGCTATACAAACAGAGTTATCATTATATGTAAAGCAGCCTAGATTCTTTCTAATTCAAACTAATACAATTCTAGTAGATGTAGATTTGTCAAACTCTTGAATTGGTGAGCTTTGTCTTGTGATCTCTCAAGCTTCTGTCGTAGTCTTGCGGGTCTGCTACAATCTTTGATAAGCTGCAGCAAATCTATTTCTTGAACATCTAAACTATCACGTGTTTGACTGAGATAAATCCCCAATTCAAATAATTCGGTGAGACAGTAACTTTAACCGCCAAGTCTGCTGTCAAGAGAATGTTCCTTGGTTGACAGTATGAATCCCCGCCAATGTTGCTTTCATGAATCCCAGACTTGCTGTCAAACTGTGAGAATTTTGTTGTCTCATGCTCCCGCCAATGTTGCTGTCAGATGGATATTCTGTTGTCGTGACTTGAAAAATGCTGTCTTCTTGTAACCTTACTGTCAATGTTGTGACAGTAACACTTTTTCTTGATGTCGAACTGATGTGATCTTGAGGCTTGAACATTTAAATGAAATTCTTCCAAAATACATACTTATTAAATTACAGCAATTACTTTGGTCACAAGAACATACTCTGGCTGTGATCGTATGTTCTACTTAGCAAAAACTAAGTATGATAAAATCTAGTTAAGTTGTCTCTAAGCTATCACCCATAAATCCCAATAGTTATGTACGGTGTTCGTTTTTTTATTTGTTTAATAGTATATTAATATTGTGTTCTTTAAGGTGTTCCATTAATTTGAAGTGTTCTGTAACGTTCGCTACATGGGTATTATTGTATAAGCCTTTCGGGGTCTTATCCATTGCACGGTTAAATAAGAATGCGTTGTTGTGTATATTATTATGTGTCGTAGTACTAAATCATGAATTCTTGTCTAACTTGAATGATGATGGAGGTGTTCGTAGGTTATGAAGTGTCTACAGTCTATTCTATTTATAAACCTGTGATTGCCTTGGCGAAGGATATGTATGATTTTTGACCTAGTTTGGGAGTATTTCTGATGAGTATTGCACACACGCACGTTTCTGTCATGTACTATAAGTATACGAGGACTTAGTCGAGCTCTGCTTGGATTTATTCGCATTCTTTGAGATATTTGCTTGTTAGTTGGTTTTGGTGAGTTTGAAGGGGATCTTTGTATTTTTCATATTAGTTGCATTCATGCATTGCATTGCATTAGGTTAGATGGATTTTGTGGGTACATTCGCTATAGGCCCTTACGAGACCTTACTCGTCCACTAGGGCTGCCTAGGGGTTTAAAGGGCTTGTTGCATATGCCAAATGCAACCGTAATCACCTACGGAAGTGGTACTAGTTAGTTAGATAGTTGTAATTGTTTATGCTTGAGGACAAGCATCGGTTTAATTTTGGGGGTGTGATAAGTGGATTTTATATCTACTTGGAACATTCCATATCGGCTTAAATTGGTGTATTTGGACTCAAGTTTGTGGTATTTTTGATTTGTTTTGTTTAGATGTGCAGGTTCGCAAGGATATAGACTAGGGTTGTTGTTTCCGTCAAGTTTGGAGTTGATTTATGATATGGAATGAAGAACGGTGTCTTAATATCAACTACTAAGAGGGTTACAATTCAAGGAATTGAAGACGGGAAGTTCGCGCAAGAAGAACGGAAGAAAACGGCTCAGAAACGAAGAAAACGGAGAAAAATCAGCGTTCGGCAGGATGTTCACGCGCTAGGAGCGCGTATCATGCGCTAGGAGAGCACTCAACAGTAAATTCATGCGCTGGGAGCGCGTATTGTGCGCTGGGAGCGCGTAGTCCGACCAGAAAAATCCTGAAAATGTCCGTTTTGCCCCTAGTCGAATTCTATTTGTATTTTTGGTATCCAAACCTATTTGTAGTTGTATTATAGGTTGTTTTTCTTTCTTGGCAAGATATCTAGGCCTATAAAAACACATTCTAGCCTTGTAAATTGTATCGATTTATTTTTGTATCATAGCTTAGATCTGCAAGGGAGAAAAGGAGAGAAGGATTCAACGCTCGTGACAAGCAACGGATCTAGATCTATTTCATCTTTTGTGTTATTCTGGATTCTAGATTTGTTTTCTCAACTCTTTGTTTTATTAATATAATTACTTCTTTTATTCATATCTTGTTTATTATCATGTTTTCATCAAATCACATGACGATGAACGATTCAATTATGAGTTAATCGTTGTCATGGGATTCTAACGGATTTATTTATGGAACTTAGTATCTTGATGCTTTAAAGATCTGTGCGTGGTGTGTAATTGATATCCTCGTATGGTTAATCTTAATGCTTTTAGATGCGTAGCTAACATCTAAATTGAATTGTTAATCTCTTGTGAAGTGAAAGCGGATCTTGAGATTTAGAACTTGCCATGCTAGCATAGGTTCATAATTGTTTATCAATATGATTCGTGGTGTGAGATGAAAATACTTATACTACCCTATGTGATCTTAATGGATAACCTGTTCTTCAACCGTTATGTTTTCAAATTCTATAGACGTATAGGGTCTAAGCATAATTGGTGTCTATTCATCTTCTATCTCTTTTGTGGATGTATGTTTAGTTTGGTATGCGTATGCTGACAGGTAGCGTATACTTGTTTCGTGTTATCCGATCAGATTTCAAAACCATTGCATATAGTGATTAAAGGCGTCAGATCTAAAGGAAGTATTTAATGAAGTTAGGATCCCATGTTTACTCTTGTAGAAGTAATTCGATTCCAATTCTCGTTAGTTAGTTAATTCTTAGTTGATAATTTGCATCTTAGTTAGTTTAGTTAATTAAAACCCCAATTTGTTATTTGTCTTAGCAGTGAGTAATAACCATACATTGTTGCATAGGTACAATAACTGAACTAAAACCAAAATTTGATCTCTGAGGGAACGAACTGGACTTATTCATATATTACTTGTGACCGCGTACGCTTGCGTGATTTTGTGTTAACAAGTTTTTGGCGCCGCTGCCGGGGATCATCGGTGTTTAATTTAGTTTATGTGCTTGTCATCAGTGGTCGTTAGCGTTCACTGACTCAGATTTTCTTATTTAGTTTGTTGTTTCTTGGTGTTTCAGGTACTTGAACGTGTATGCGAACACGTTTGCAAACTCGTAAATTGGCCGAAGAAGAACTTGCAGCAGCAAAAGAGATGGCAGATTTACCAGCAGCAGCTAAGGCTTTGAAGGATTATTCTCAGCCTAAGATCAATGACATTCAGTCTAGCATTGTCAGGCCAGCTATTGCAGCTAATACTTTCGAATACTAGCTTGTAACCCATGCGATGTACGGAAGATTTTAAATATTTTTATCTTAAAATTTATTATTTTTATCTTATTATTCATAATTTTAATATTTGTTTCTTAATTATTAAGAAAATAAATTATAGAAGATAATAAAATATAATAATACGTATTGGATAATATTTTAGAAGATAGTTTTTTGGTTGCATATTGAAAATAGATAAATAACTTTTTAAATTTAATATGTTGTTGACGAGAACTGAACCTTGAAATAAATATACTTCCTCTGTCCCCTATTTTGACTTTTCAAAATCAAACTAATCGAGTTTTGACAAATAATCAATAAATATTGAAAAAATATAAATTACAAAAAAATTATCATAAGAAAATTTATGTCAAGCATTATTAAAATTGATTTTTAAATTTGAAAAAATATCGAACAATAAATTATAATTTACAATTAAATTTCGATGAATTTGACTTTGAAAAGTCAGAATGGGATACGATAAGTGGGACGGAGGGAGTAATATAAATGTTTAATAATAATATGGTAAAAATAGATAATATAAATTTTTAACTAAAATATGTTGTTGAGGAGAATCGAACATTGAACTTCTAGGAGTAGTTTATAATATGATATAAATGTTTAATAATAATATGTTTTTAACGGGATTCGAACCTTATAGGAGTATTTTATATATTTTAAAAAGAATATTCTTTTAGCATTATATCCAACGATTCTCATTAATCTGTCTCAAAATTCAACGGTTGCTATTGAGTGTACCAAAAAAAGTGTAAAATTACCAACCAAATATACCATATTCCGCTTATAATAGTATAGTATAGATTATATTCACGCATTTGTTGACAAAAATGAATTAGTTTTTTTGTATTTTTCATTTATATTTTATTATCTAATAATTTTTTTTTAAACAAAATTAGATTGTTATATGTTTTTCTAAATAATAAATGTAAAATAAACTATAAATGGGTTGTGATTCATTTTGTGAATAGTATAATTTTTCCTAATAAAATAATATAAAAGTTACACCTATTTTGTTAAATAATATATAATAATTTTGTAATGTAATTGTGTGAAAGCTTTATTTAGGGGTGAGCAAAACCGGATATCCGGTTCGGTTTTAAAATTCGGATCGGATATCCGGTTTTTCGGATTATGAAAAATCTATTCCGGTTCCGGTTTAACCGAATATCCGGAATTCGGATATCCGTTTAAACCGGATCGGAAATCGGATAATCCGGATCCGAATTAATTAAGTAAAATTTAGTTAAGTTTGTATAACTAAATGAATTTTATTACATTTCCAATAAGTTATCGTTAACTTTATAAATGACAAATTAATTAATAAAATTTTAGATATCACCATCTCATATTTTAACATTTGTATACTAATTTTATTTTTACCTATCATAAACTACCATTCATTTCTTTAATGAGTTCTAATAAATATTTCTTAAGAGATATTAATACTCTCGTCGTTCCGTTTATATTGGCTACAAATCCTTTTTTGCATATCCCAAAAGTAGTGGCCACATTTCCTAAATAAAGCCAATTAAGTATTAATAATGTTATGTTTTTCAAAGTATGCAAACAACTGAGAGTAAATTTGTCACTTGATTGCTCAATACGAGTTTTTTGATTAAATGTCAATATAAACGGGATAGAGGGAGTAACACGCTAGCTCTCAAATTCTTAATTTTAAGTGAAAATTATTATTAAAAGAAATTATTCTTCCATTTGCTTTGTGTTTATTTTTTTTAACATCTTAATTTCTTAATCAATCACTTTAGATAAAATGATTACATAAGAGAAAATATTTATCAAGGTTGATTTAGGAAAACTTACATGAGGTTCCGAAATTTTCACATACAAATATATGGAATTGTATTTATAAATTCACACTTAAGTACATCCCTATTTAAGTTTTTACACCTAAAATGCTTATAAACTTAGGTGATACACAATAAATTCATTAATTTATTAGTGATAATTCATTACTTAATTTAATATGTTCAATATTGAATTATTTGTCTAAAATAAGTTTATTATTTATTAAATAAAAAAATTAATTTTTAATAAATATTAAAAACCGGATCGGATCCGAATATCCGGATTTATAAAAAGTTGTGATCCGGATCCGTATCCGAATTCATAAAAAAAATCCGGATCGGATATTCGGTCTGGTTTTTTCGGATCGAATATCCTAATTTCCGAATTTTCATAATCGGATACCGGATCGGAAAATCGAATAATTTGGTTTTTGAATTTTTTTCTCACCCCTAGCTTTATCAAATCGTTATACGGATTGAAATAAGCTTACACAAAGTTAAATTATGCTTTTTGGATATCTATTACAAATATTGATCATTCTTTGTTCTACAAGAAAACTGGTTCATTGATCATATTTCTTGTAGTTTATGTCAATGGCATATTTGTTACTGCGAATGATACTGATGGAATTGCTTCTCTGAAACAATATTTGAATTTAGTCTTTAAGATTAAAGATTTAGGGGATCTTCATTACTAATAGATTAGATTCATAATAGTAATATAATTCAACTCTTGATTTGAAATCCTAACTTCATAGAACGTTTATTCTCTCTACAAATAGACGATCATTATTTGCAAGAAAGGGAAACCTCTTTCTTATAAAGAGGAAAAATCAGTCTGTGAGTGATGGACTCTAAATATGAACAACTCAATTAAGAATAGCAAGTCCAGTACTTTCATAATTCAAGCCACATGATGAATAAGTTAATTCAGGTCCATTATAAAAAGGAATAGTCCCAATATAAGGGAGCGTTTAGTAGAACTTATTTTCAGAATAAGTCAACTTATTTTAAGATAAAGTTAAAGATTTCTAACTTTTTTCTGAAAAAAGTTAACTTTTTCTTGCAACTTATAAAATCTCAAACATACATTAAATACTTGTATAAATTTGTTTTATCAAAATATGAAAGTTTTACCCAAAAATAAGTCGATAAGGACTTAAAATAAGTTTTGCCAAACAGGCTATAAGTACAAGTTCAACCCAGATTTCGGAAATCGAAATTATTTGGTTGAGCTACCGATTTACGATTTATCTGGTGATTAGGTTGAAAAATCGGCGATTTATCGGCGATTTTTGCAAAATCGACCGAATCGATTCCAAAATTTTGAAAATATTTAAAAAAGTTAACTTATAAGTTCTAATTTACCAAACACTCTACTGACTTATAATTTCTGATTTACCAAACACTCTATGAACTTATAAGTTCTGATTTACTTATCACTTATATGATACTTATCACTTTAAGTTATAAGTTACTTATTTTAAGATAAGTCAAACATGTCCTATAAAACAAATATAAAAAATGAATGTACGAAAAGGGGAGGATAAACATTCAAAAGGGAGGGGGGGGTTAAATACGAAAAAAAAAGGAGAAAAAACAACAGGAAAAAGACTCAAAACAATCCTCGGATGATAGCGAGAAGCTCGACGGCAAATTCCATGACTTCTCGGGGCCATCAGTGAGTTATGTGAATTATATTTGTCAGAGGAGCGGTATGATCTTGAAGAATGTTAAAGAGTTTAAGAATAAGTTCAACAAATTTCTGGTTTGTTTCCAATAAATATAATAAAATAATGATTTTTTTTAATTTAAGCGCTTTATTTATGTATGAACTTCAACAATTATTCCTATATTCATTCTTTACTATTAATAAAATAATAAATTTAAGTGTAAAAGAAAAAATAAGAGTACAAAATTGGAGGGAAGTTAATTTTTAATTTATAAAAATGAAGTTAAGAATAATTAGACATTTCTCAAAAATTGAAAATGACTAGTAATTTTTAGTATTTTAGGTAAATATTAGAACAGCGTATTGAAATGATATTTTGAACTAAATTCAATAAACTTCAATTTAGGAAATGACTTACTCTAACAAGCATTCTTAGATTGCAATATCAATTTTCAGGAATGATACTAGTGGTATTTGCAATCGAGAGTTTCCCACCCATAATTTTTTTTATCATATCTATTACCAAAAGAGTAGTGCTAGGAACCTCAAATGGATCCAAAAAGAGTCCTCAAATGACGTGGTATTGGTGATTTGGCAGTATATGATATTTTAATTGGTGTGATTGATGTGAATCCAGGGAGGCCCATCATAATATTACCAATCAGAAGATGGCATGTGTCATTTGGAAATTTTTTTGGGATTCAATTTGAGGACTCTAGCATTTTTCTTACCAAAATTTTGTTGCAAGAAAATAGTATGTTTAGATATTCAAAATAATGAATAAGAGAAAGTAACTTGCAAGAAAGCAATTTTTAAATTTTATCAAATATTTTTTTAGTTACTTTTAAAAAAAATTAAGATACAATATCAATATCAAAGGTACCCTTAATATAACTTTTTATTGACCAAGAACTTACGAAAATCCCAAGTATAAGGTTTAATATACTTTATTATATCAATTTTATTTTGTTTTAAAATAAGTATAGTACTCTTGGTTTCAGTAAAATTATATTATCACTTATTAAATTTTATATAGTTGAATTGATGATTTTTTAACATAAAAATAAATCAATCAAATTGGGCAGGGATTTCTCCTGAGGTTATAACACAAAAACCTTATAAATTAAGTGGCCCCGCAGGGGCATTTTTGTAAATATTTATTTTTTCTCAGTAAATTTACCTAAATACTCTTAAAATTGTATTGAAAAGCTTTTAACTTTATGGTTACCCCCGAGGTCATCCTCATGTACATGAACCCCTTGTAATAATATATACCAAAATCCTTTATATATATTATATGTTAACATGACCTTTAACCTATTTAGTAATTTACTTAAATACCCCTATAATCATGTTAATGTTAAAAAATTAGAACGGGTTTGAACCAATGACCTCTATGTTTCAAAGTTTTTAGGCTCACATGTATTACCACTGCACTAGAACATTTAATGATACATTTCTTAAAATCAATAATTGCATACACATAGTTAATGTTAAAAAATTAGAACTTGCATGGGTTTGAACCCATGACCTCCATGTACCAAAGTTTTTATGTTAACATGTATTACCACTACACTAGAACATTTAATGATACATTTCTTAAAATCAATAATTGCATACACAAAAACTCCACTTGATATAAATTTTTTAATATTTATTTTCAAATTTATTCTGAATAAAATTAATTAAAACTTTAAGAACATGTAAATTGTTTTTAATTGAATGAATAACTGACTGAACGAACGTGTATTTAATATAAAACTATATATATATAATTCACATGCTAAACGAAATAAAATAAATTCAAATTTTGATTTCTGGTACATGCATATTAATATTTTTGTAAAATCATAAATTATAAAAATTTATTTATGTTTGTAATTACACGGTACATGTATGAATGAGCATTTCACCCTATCTACCCGATCCCGATCTGATTCCTTACCCGTTTGGGTTGGGGACTCGGGAAATTTTTCGGGTCAACATGAAATATTATTGAATACAAATTCAGGGAAAGGGAACAGGCTCGGGGATTAAGGTATCCCGGCACAATCCCCGATTCCGTTCCCCAATTGATTATCATATTTAAAAAAAACAACTTTTTTTAAATATATATTTATTAGATTATTAAAAAGACTGAAAGTGCGTGCATGTAATATAAAATTTTAAATATATAGGCCGCGAATTCACATGGTACACGGAATAACATAAATTCATATTTTGATTTCTGGTACGTGTATATTAATTTTTTTTTTTTAAAGTTAAAAATTATATTATTAATCTATGTTTGTTATGCTCATAACAAAATGAAACAATTCACATGAGACATATATGGATGAGCATTTCATCCTACCTGCACGACTTTGATCTGATCCCTTTCCCGTTTGTGTTAGGTATTCGGTAAATTTTTAGGCCAACATGAAATATTAAAGAAAAAAATCTGAGGAAGGAAAAAGCCTCGAGATTAAGGTATCCCGACCTTATCCCCGATTTTGTTAACCGAATGATTTATCATTTTTAATCAAAATAATTTTTTAAAATATATGTTTACGAGATTATTAAAAATAACTGTTTTTAAACTTAGAATTTCAAATATAAAATTTAACAAAAATAAAATTTTATTCTGATAATATTTTTCCTCTTTTTTTGTAAAAAAGTTTATTCAAATCGCTATTCATAATATAATAATAATTTTATCTTGATTTATCAAATTAATTTTATTATCCGATATATTAGAGAATATAAAAATTAAAAAAAAATTAAGAATCACAATTTTTTTGCGGGGATCCTTTACCCTATTCGGGGTAAGAATAATAAAGCAAAAACAATCCCCATTCAAGAATCGATACGGGTTCAACGGTTATGTTCAAAATTTTAATGAAAAAAATTAAAATCCACGATTTCTCGCGGGAATCCCTATTTCCCGTTCGGGGCAAAGATCTAAAAACGTAATGATCCTCGTTCGGTAACCAGGATGAGTTCAACGATTATGTTCGAATTCGGGGAGCGTGACGAGTATAACATTGCCCGACCCCGAATTGACCAACATGATGCCCATCCCCAAGTATACATACAACATGAATTCGTTTATTGCTAAATTTGGACATCTAGATACGAAATACAGTCAACTAAATAGCAGGAAAAGAATAGGTACATCAATTTTTTATCAAATTAAAAACAAACGATAATACAACTAAATAATTGACAATAATATGTTAATCCTATCTATTGATAAATATTATATGAGTTTAATTGAAATTCAAAAAATATGTCAACAAAATAATATTTGAAAAATGTATGCACTTTAATGTGTGAGATATATGACAATTAACAATTTTATTATAATAATACATATTCAGCTCGTAAACACAATAATAATAATTTTATATAAATATGGAAATGCAGGTCGATGAGAGGTTGTCAAAGATTAAAGAAAGATGATCGGAGAGAGGAAGGATAAGCAAACTTAAGGTTTTTAAAGACGAAAGAGAGGCAGTGGGGCAACATAAATGTGCAGATATGATGTGGTTGGAGGAATGAGCGGATCTTAGAAGTATAGTGAGGTGGCCGAATAATGATTGAAAGAGGTCGAAGTGAGATGGTACATAATCAGTAATAAATTGGAGTAGATATGAGGTAGACATATGAATAGAAGACAAAATAGATATTCAAAAAATATTGTGGCTAAGATCGAAAGTAGTTATAAAACTATTATCATGGTGATTCTTTTAGGATTTTACTGAAAAATAAACTAAAGGACACTATATCATGGTAATACTTAATAGCTAAAGATTAACTCTTCTTATATGCCACTTTTATCGGTTATCCTTCTCACATTCAACAAGCACCACTATAATTATGATCCTCGAAATTTAGAGCGTGCTAATAATTTGAATTTAAAACGATTATTAATAACTGAATCTCGGTAAATCGTTGCACGTGAAAGGTAAAACACACTGACAATAGTATATAACAGACTTCATCGCAAATTTAAAAATATTATATGAATTAAAATGTGGCCCGTGCCTTGCACGGGCTATCATGCTAGTTTAATACTAAAACAACAAACATGATATATGCATAGTATTGATTTATATGTATTCATTCTTCGTTAAAATTGATACCAAATTATCATCATGTTTCATTTTAATTCTAAATTATATTTATGTATGACAGAGGTTCCATTTCAATTTTAATTAATAGTGTGCACTTATAAATTGAGAATATATATTTTTTTTTTGGAAAAACAAAGGAGTTAATTCACTAATAAAAAACCATACGACATTTACACCAATGATCGAGTTAAACAAATATAAAATTGTAATCGCCTATTCTCATGAAGAGACAATTAAACTTTGAAGATAATGTATATACAAATACAAGTAATTACTGGTACCCTCTTCATCATGTCCCGATGGAGCTATCGTTTGAGCTATCGACCAGAACTAAATTTCATCACTAAATCAAGACCCCCGTTCATCATCAAGAAGCGAATAACAAACCTCTCACAAAGGAGATAAACATGAAAATCTTGCCTATCTATACCCTCGGCCATGAAACACACCACAACTTAATCAAAATAAAAACCAAACTCTCACAAAGAGAGACTAACACAACCCAAAAAAATTGGGAACTTATCGAAACCCAAATAAATTGGGAGGTTTATTGAATGAAAAACAAGTTATGAAAACGGAAAAAATGAAAAGAAATTGGGGCTTTCCATCGGTAAAAACCGATGGAAACCCCTTCAAAACTTTTTAATGGAAGCTAGGAATAGGATTAGAAGGGAGAGAGAGAAGTTTTAACAGTTGTAACTTTTTTGAAACCTAAATTGAGAATATGTTGCCAACAAAAATTTCATCACTTTATATTCGTATTTTATTACTTACAAAAATAAAGTGACGTTAGTAAAAATTATATAACACGAAGTAATTTGAGAAAAATCAAATGCTCATCATGTAGTACAAAACAAATTGATATCTAAAGTTTTGAATTCTAATCAAAATCATTAACCGTCTATAAATTCAAGTTACTAATAAGAACTCTAATTTTAAACTAATTAACTTGAATCACGCTTCATTATCCCTGATTAAAAATAACTAACTAATCGGTTCTCAAAAAAAAAAATAACTAACTAATCACCCGCTATTTATTATAACAAACCGGCACAAACAAAACAAAAAACCCGAACCGAGTCAATATAAATACGATTTACAATCTTTCTTTTATGTTACACACCTTTATTATCCCCACACATATACATACAAATTTTGTGTCTATAATTCCGGCCAAACTCTTACCTTTAAATCTGAGTAATCACGAGCAAAATTAGGGTTCAGATCGAGTTCTCGCCGGAGAACATGACGCAATTGAAGCCAATACTCTCACATCTCGACTCAATTCCGTCAACTCCGGGGAAGTTTAAGCCGGAAAAGTCGTTTTCGTACTTTTACCGACTGAGATTACACTCGAAGTTCACTCTTTGGTCGTTTATTTTCATCGTCGCGATTGTTTTCTTCGTTCTGATCTCTCCGCCGTCGCCGTCGCCGGAGACTACTCGCCGGAGTCTTCAAACGGCCGGGAAAAACTCCGGGCCGGGTTGGGAGAACTGGGTCCGGTTATCGGCCCGGTCGAAAACGGGTCAGGTTGTGCTGGTTACCGGAGCGGCGGGGTTCGTCGGAGCTCATGTGTCGGCGGCGTTGAAGCGGCGAGGTGACGGTGTGGTTGGGTTGGATAATTTTAATAAATATTACGAAATTGCCCTTAAGGAATCGAGGAAATTACTTTTGGAGAAAGATGGGGTTTTTGTGGTGAAAGGGGATATAAATGATGGTGTTTTGTTGCGAAAGCTTTTCGAAACGGTGTCGTTTACTCATGTGATGCATTTAGCTGCTCAGGCCGGTGTACGGTATGCCATGAAAAACCCTAGTTCTTATATTCAAAGTAATATTGCTGGTTTTGTGAATTTATTAGAAGTTTGTAAATCATCGAACCCTCAACCTGCTGTAATTTGGGCGTCTTCGAGTTCAGTTTACGGGTTGAACTCGAAGGTGCCTTTTTCGGAAAAAGATAGGACTGATCAACCTGCTAGTTTGTATGCTGCTACTAAGAAAGCTGGTGAAGAAATTGCTCATAGTTATAATCATATTTACGGGTTGTCGTTAACGGGGTTACGGTTTTTTACTGTTTACGGGCCTTGGGGTAGGCCTGATATGGCGTATTTCTTTTTTACGAAGAATATACTCAAGGGGAAGTCGATTACGATTTTTGAGGGTGTTGATCATGGGACGGTTGCGAGGGATTTTACGTATATTGATGATGTGGTGAAGGGGTGTGTGGCTGCATTGGATACGGCGAAGAAGAGTACGGGGAGTGGTGGGAAGAAGAATGGGGCGGCACAGTTTAGGATTTTTAATTTGGGGAATACATCGCCTGTGCCTGTTAGTAAGCTTGTGAGTATATTGGAGAAGCATTTGAAGGTGAAGGCGAAGAAGAAGGTGGTGACTATGCCTAGGAATGGAGATGTGCCTTTTACGCATGCGAATATTAGTTTGGCTAGTAAGGAGCTGGGGTACAAGCCTACAACTGATTTGGAGGCTGGGTTGAAGAAGTTTGTTAAGTGGTATCTTAATTACTATGACTCTAAGAAGAAGCATAGTAGCTGGTGAATCAGCTTAAAGTTTGATTGTGTGGTGGATGATCATTGTGTTTCTCTGTTTGTGGATGACTTATGGTTATACATGCTTGCCTACCAATTCAGTCCGGAGCTGTATCATTAGAACACTGTTCATTCGGCAGTGTTTTTCGATCTCTCATCGTCTTAGCTTATGTGTTGTACAGTATTTGGTAGGGTATGAACTTGTACTGAACAGGGGACTTTGTTTGCTCATTCTGGCATGAGCCTAATAAGAAATCCGTATGACTGTCGTGAGATCTTAAAGCTGTTTAGGATGTAGTTTACTTGTTGATATTAGCATTGAATATTTTCCCTTTCAGTCACTTGTCTTTTTTATTGGTTTTGTTGGACTGGGTAGTGCTAAATGATAATGATTTTGTGTTCCTCAAATCTTCATATTGCAATTGGATTTTCAGTTATATTTTTGTGCTGATTTGCATTATCAAGAAAGTGGGTGCTAGATGCAATATCCTCGCATCGATATTTTTTCATTGTTATCGATGTACATATATATTTAGTGTTGTAATCTAGTTTGTGGTTGTGCACACTGCTTTTCTGGATATGTTGTACTATTGAAATCTAATATTTTTGAATTGATCGTTTGCTTTGGCAACAACTTCTCGAGTGTTGCTTCATTTTAGGTTCTTCAAGCACACCACACAATCATACTTGATACATATGCTTTTGGTACTTTGTAAACTGGAAGAAGGTTTACAATGACTCTTTTTTATTGGTTGGCCATTTTGCTACATCTGTTCCATTTGGCCATGGTAAAATTTGCTTGAATTTGTTTACTTGTGCTGTAATGGTCTCCATAGAGAAAAGCTTAGTTGGCCAGGTTTGAGATATGTGTCTTCATTGATAATTGTATGTCGACGCACACGGATAGGTGTCTCTTTGTCTAGTAGTAATTGGAGCTTTATGGGGGACTACTTTTGACAGAGATCAAGTTTCCATGGGAGTTTTGATGTACACTTTCCCTTTTCCTTTTTTCTTTTGGGACCGAGTCTTTGATGCTACACTCTGGTGATGTATTTATTGCCTATTCATGGGTTTTATTTTTACGAGAGAAATAAGGTTCTTGAGTTATAAAAACAATGTTTTGCTGATTATACATTTATATTATTTTGTGAGTTGTTTCTCAAGGGGAAATCAGAGCTATCTTTTCTCTTTGTAGTTGCTTACAAAGAATGGTAATACAAATGTTGTTTCTTGTTTGCATTGTCTTGACAAGGGAGGGCAGAGGCTTTGTATGGACCAGAAAGTTTTGTAAATTTGTTAACCTCTTCCCATAAGTTTCTTCGTTTCGGCATAGAACATATTACTGCACTTAGGTGGGGAGGAAGGGAAAGAATCGAATTCTAGTCCTTGCACTAGGGGCACATTCGTGTTCTTGCTCGCACCGAATGTTTTTGTCAAAAGAACACAAATGTTTATTAATTAGGTGAGTAAGCTTTACTTAGATAAGCACCTTAATTTCCTATTTTTGGATTAGTGATGTCAGTGGTACACAGTACATATATGTTTGAATCTGGATAAGCAATTAACAGATAAGTATGTGGGTAAGTTGATAAGTGTCTTCTGTTCTCTATTTCTGGACGAGTTGTTACTTGTTAGTGATGCACGGATGTTGTGAATTGGTTTCCTCATTTTTCTGATGTCATTTGGATTTAGTTCAAGCTAGTTCAATGATAATTTCGTTTTGGATATGGAAAAGAGATAAATGTCCTAATTATATAGGAACTAGATATATAACATTTACCATAAGAAATACTAAATAAAAGGAATGCAATTATATTCTAGACATTTAAATATAAATATACTGTTTTTTGATATTTCATAATGGGTTTCATGTACATGAGGATGTACATGAGGATGACCTCATGTTCTACCAGAGGTTAGAACAAATTTTAGGGCATTTTTGTAAATTATTGAAAAAAATTGGCCCTGCAAGGCCCCTTTTACTTTATAGATATATTTTGTTATAATATCACGAGAGATACTTGAGGCCTCATGCCCATTTTTCTCTTTCATAATTTATCTATTTATAAATTTTAGAGTAAAATGCATTTTGTGTACCTGAACTTTGGCGAATACACCACTTGCAATACTACCTTTCTAAAAGTACCACGTGCAATACTAAGTAATGAATTTACTTAAACTTCGTGTATCGCCGTCTATCTCTTGCAAACGGCGTTAGATCGTCAAGGGTATAACAGTCTTTTCCATAGCAAGTATTTTCAGTACAGTAGCTGTACTTCATAGTGTCAGTAACGAGACCTTTTTTTTTAACAAGAATGAGACCCCAATTCTTACAACCCATGGTTCGTAGTGAAAATAAAATCACACCACTAATAACCAGTTTGAATTCAAGCTTTCATATACAAGCACAACAAAACAGAACAGGAGAGAGGGGAATGGTTCGACTTCTTTTGCAAATAATAACACCACGGCTTCAAATTACCCACACCCAGCTCGGCAACAACACACACGCACACAATGACTTACACTCACGCCCGCTGTAACCTAGTTGAACAGAAATCAGAAACCCCCATACCCAAATTTGCTCCACACCGTTTATACTCATCCACAAGCTCAACTTGACACACACAAAACACACCCATTGCAACACATACTATCACACCTCTGCACATATACTCCTCAATTAACACCCTACGATTTTACAACTACGCACTCTGAGTAACTCACTCACACACAACCATTCATATATACACGCACCTCATAATCGCATATACATACATATAATTGCTGTAGAGGAGGGGAAAAGGCGTGAGAGAAGAGGAATTTCCGAGAGAGATGAGAGAAGAGATTTTAAGCGAAGGAGAGGGAGAACTCATGGTTGATGCTTCTTTGCCGAATTACAGTATCCTAATTGGTAGTTTTAAGAGTTTTAATTGATTGAATTAAAGAGTAAAGTGAAGAATGTAAAAGAGGGGTATTGATAAGGCACGGCTCAAAAGCCCGCGCAAATTTGCCTATGAAAAGGACTGATATGCCCCTGACAATCTAACGCCGTTTGCATTAGATAGATGGCGGTACACGAAGTTTAAGTGAATCCATTACTTGGTATTGCACGTGGTACTTTTAGAATGGTAGTATTGCAAGTGGTGTCTTCGCCAAACTTCAGGTACACAAAGTGCTTTTTACTCTAAATTTTATTACATTGTTTAAATTTTTGACAATCAATTCAATATAATTTATTGCCAAATGTCCTAGATTTTAAAAAAGTATGCGGAAATAGTAAATAGTTCAATTATAATATAAAATACACATTTATAGCCTACACGTGGCTAGGTGGAAGGAATAATATTTATTTTTTAAACCTACAATGAAGATATACCAAAAAATTTTAAGAATTTTTTTTTATTGATCCATGATTTGTTTTTCCTTCTGTTTTATTCTGTCCACCCGAGGAATATCATATTAACCAAACAGCTATGTTTGATAACCCTGTCAATTTTCTGCACCTTTAATTTGACCCTCAAATGTACATTGTAATTTAATGTGAACAAGTGAAAAAATAATGCATATTTGTGTATATATGTAGACGAATATATGCAGTCCTAGGGCATTTACTTTGTAATTCAGTGAAAGAAAAGTGAATTTGTACGATAAATGTGGTATAAATCAAGTGAAAAATGTAATGTGTGCTGTGCAGGCGCCAGGCAATGAAGCATTGAATTGTTGCAAGTCATCGGGTGAGGCACAAGTGTAAAATTTTGATCATCTGACTTGCAACAAGCTCTTGCTTGCTTGTTATTGCTCGGCAATATTCATTTAAGTTGCAATATGCTCCAAATTTGTGATGATGTTGAATCCATGTACTCGGTTCTTATGAATTTATCTAGTTTTTTGTTTTAAAGTGTTTTTGTACAGGCCAGCTAAGTATTTCTAACTGAAGTCCCAATAGGTTTTCAATGTTTGCTTGAAGCTGTGGCGAACTAATGACTTTGGTCCTAAAGCCGTTCATCCATGAATCTGTCTACCTGGCACTGCAGGAAAGCATTTATAGAGGCACTTCTGCATTTTCCGTTACATGTCTATTTTCTCAATACAATGTGACAGCTGCGCAAGAGATGCATAGGTGTTGGAGCACGTCCCGACTTGGTTCAGGGAGCCTCAGAGGATACTGGCGGTGATGGTAATTTCAGTAAACAAATGGACAGAAAGGAGGAGTTTAATAATCCTCCCAAGTGAGTTTTCCACATTCAACTAATCATGATACTTATGATTTGCGGGTTGAAAATGCTGATAACCGAACGCCTGTTAGATGGAAATCAGTTATTGCCGGTTATTGCAATTACAACTTATGACTGTACTTTGAGAAAGGGCAAAGCTCTAAAGATTATAAGAGCATCTCCAACCACGTTTTCTAAATTTATTGGCTAAAGTAATATAAAATAATGATTCTCTAAATCGTAGAGAACCAAAAAGGTATTTTGTTCCAACCATATTCTTTATATGAATTATCTATAATTTAATATCACTATTTTATCATTTCTATTCAATGGTATAATAAAGGTGATTGGCTATCTTTATACATGCTGACGTTTTCATTACAAAGAAGGATGTTGAAGTTGGCGGGAGAGTCTATGTGGACAATTTTGCAGAATGATATTCACTAGCAAATATGGATAATAAGTATACAGATTTGTAAAACTTTAGCTAATGGCTCAATTGCGTTGGAGCTGAATTTTTGTGTTTGGTTATGTATATTTTGCTTGCGAGGTCAGATATAGCTAATGGGTTGAGAAGGTTGGAGGTGCTCTAATGACTAGAGACTTACATGTGAGTATTCGGTTCTTGAAATGTTTTTTTTTTTTTTTTTGATCACCAGAACAGCAGGAAAAACAAATTACAAACAAGCTAAATCAGAACATAAAGCTTTTTCCGCGACACTGGGGAGAGAATCAACAAACAACTGGTTTTGTTTCGATCTAATAGCCCAAGCCGCCAACTCGTGAGCTACTCGGTTTCCTTCCCTTCGAACGAAGCTCCACTCACAACTAATGGCTTGATTCGCTACTCTTCTAATGGCACCCAACACATTTGCAATTGAAGGCATGTTCTTGTTCTCCGCTAAGGCTTTTGATAGACCTAAGGAATCTGTTTCTACCACACATCTTGTGATACCCCCTTGGATAGCAGATTCGATGGCAAATAGAATTCCCCTAGCTTCTGCCTCCAGAACGGAAGCCACTCTAAGCCCAGATCTCGTCCCTGCTAGTACTACTTTGCCTTCTGGATTCCTACAAACAAAACCCAAACCAGCAACTTTGTTCCCACAAAACCACGACGCATCAGAGTTGATTTTGATAAGACCAGGCGGAGGGGGGGTCCATTTCGACGTTGAATTTGCAGAGTTGATGCAATCCCTTGGAGTGGATGTATTAGCTCTTCTGAAATCAAGGAGCACAGTTCTTGACATTCTAACAATTTCATCAGGCTGCTGGGTTTCGTTATCATGGAATTTTTTGTTGCGACAATTCCATAAACCCCAGCATAACATAATAAACTCTGCGAAGACCTCCACGCCTGCACTAGACATCGATGTGAAAATGTTCTTGATCTCGTCCTCATCTTTGAACATTATGTTCCATCCTCGAGACACTCCTGTCCATACTTGTTTCGCATGAGAACAAGCAAAGAGAACGTGGTGTAGGTCTTCAAGGTGCCAGCCACAGTGGGTGCAACCATTGTTATTTAGCATCAAGCCTCGCCTTGCAAAGTTCACCCCTGTTGGAAAGCAATTACACATTGTACGCCAAGCAAAAACTTTAACCTTTGGAGGGATGTCAGCATGCCATATCTTCTTCCAAACATGAGGGTCGACACCTACCACCCCAGGAGGAGGTTGGCATAGCTCACTTGCTATCAGATGATACGCCGCTTTGACAGAGAATTCCCCGTTAGGCGATCCTTCCCAGAATAGGGAATCCTCTTCTTCTTTGCAGCAAAACGTACTTAAAATATTCTCTGCAGTTGGCCTATCAAAAGTGTTGTAGACGAGTTCCTCATCCCAGCCGTCTTGGTTCGTTACCATCAGCTCTCTCACCGAAATTAACTCACATTGGGGGGTTTGCTTAGTTTTTCCTCTTGACCCACCACCCACAAATCCTCCCATATTCTTGTTTTTGACCCGTCGCCTATACTCCATCGAGAACCTTTAGCGACTATATCTTGGCTAGCCATGAGACTGCGCCAAACGTAGCTGGGTTTGTAACCAATCTTGGCATCCAGAAAGGAGGTTCTTGGATGGTATCGAGCCTTGAGGACACGGGCTGCTAGTGAGTTAGGTCGAGTCATCAGGCGCCACCCTTGTTTGGCTAGGATGGACCTGTTGAAGCCACCTAAGTGCCTAAAGCCCACCCCACCCCGTGCTTTAGAGACACAAAGATCTTCCCATCGACACCATCTGATTGGGTTTGTTTTCTTTCCATCACCCCACCAGAATAAATTTAGAGCTTTATGCATTTCGTCTATCAAAGTTTCTGGCAGCAGGAAGGTGTTCATGACATACATAGGGATAGATTGAGCACACGCTTTTATGAGGACCTCTTTACCACCTTTAGACATTGATTTTTCCTTCCACCCTTTCAGCTTTTTCTTCACTCTTTCTGATGTCTCTTGAAAAATCCGTTTCTTTGATCTCCCAACAGCCGAGGGGAGTCCCAGATATTTGCCGTCCTTCAAGCCTTCTCTAACCTCAAGGATTTCCATAATGCCATTCTTACTTTCTTGAGCCGTGTTCGAACTGAAGCAAATTTCTGATTTGTCTAGGTTAACCATCTGTCCTGAAGCTCTGCAATACTCATCAATAATATATTTCATGTGAACAGCTTCCTCATGAACTGCTCTGGCGAAAAAGATACTATCATCCGCAAAGAATAGATGGCTGATCTCAGGGCTGGTCCTTGCCACTTTAATCCCATGCAGTTGGTGTGTTGACACAGATCTCCTAATCGATGCTGAAAGCGCTTCCGCACAGAGAACAAACAGGTATGGCGACATTGGGTCTCCTTGACGGAGCCCTCTTGATGGGACAATAAGTCCTTCGGGATACCCATTTACATTGATCGAAAACGAGACAGTCGTCAAGCAAGCAACTACCAAGGTGGTGAAATGATTTGGGAACCCAAATCGGTTAAGGGCCGCTGCAACAAAAGGCCATTCAATCCTATCATAAGCCTTACTCATATCAAGTTTGAGAGCAAAGGACCCTCGATTGCCCTTTTGTTTGTTTTTAAGCCAATGGAAAACTTCGAACGCAACAATAGCATTGTCTGTGATCATTCGGTCCTGAACAAATGCGGACTGAGTTTCGTGAATGAGGGAAGGCAGAACAGTTTTTATACGATTGGCTAATACTTTGGCAATGATTTTGTACATCACGTTGCACAGGCTTATTGGCCTCAAATCTTTTACTAACTCAGGATGAGCTAGCTTTGGAATAAGGGTGATGTTAGTGTGGTTTAACTTGTTTGGCATGATGCCAATTTTGAAAAACTCTTGAACATTCTGAATGACTAATGGACCCACAATATTCCAGTGATTTTGATAGAAAAGAGCAGGCATACCATCGGGGCCAGGAGCTTTTGAAGGAGCCATCTGCATCAGGGCTCTGTAAATTTCTTCAGGAGACACGAACTCATCCAATGCTTGTGCCTCTCTATCCGTTATTTGAACCTCAATACTGCTTACCATGTTTTCAATGTCGCCTTTGAGAGGGCCAGAACTGTTAAATAGATCGATATAGAACGATGTGAGGAGCCTCCGAATGCCAGCCGCATTATTCACCCAGTTCCCATCAGCATCTTTCAAACGAGAGATTTGATTTCTTCTCCTTCTGTTGCTAGCTCGAATGTGAAAGAAATTAGTATTCTTATCGCCCTCTTTTAGCCATGTTACTCGACTTCTTTGTCTCCACATAATCTCTTCTCGATGCAGTAATTCTTGAATTTCCTTCCTGAGATTTTTTTGCTCTCTTGACCCACCCCCACCTTCGTTATGTTGCAACGTCTGAAGCTTCTTTGTCTTTTTTCGAATCTGCTTCTGAACATGCCCAAACTGGTGATAATTCCATGATGCTAGCTTGGACGAAACTTCCATAATCATGCCAGTCGGGTCATGTCCTAGACCTTTCATGACACCATCAATCCACGCCTCCTTTACTACTGAGTTAAAATCAGGATCATGGAGCCACATGCTTTCAAAACGGAAAGGCTTCTTTCGACGTTCTCCCTCCTGACCTACCACGCATTGAAGAACAATAGTTGAGTGATCAGATGCCACTCTAGGTAGATTATTTGCGAAAGCTAAAGGGAAAAGATCCCGCCAGGTATCATTCATCAAAAATCTATCAAGCCTCTCTAAAGGCTGCCATCTCGCTTTGGTTTCCAGCTCTCACACCTATTTTCTCAAAATCAAACATAACTTCATTAAAGTCACCAAAGCACACCCATGGAAGAGGCGAAAGCGACTTAAGGTTTTTGATAAGACTCCAAGTGCGATGCTTGTTATTTGAGTCTGGCCACCCATACACTCCTGAACCTCTCCATTTGTCAACTCCATTCTCCTGGACCACAAAATCTATACAGTTCTGCGAGTAGCCACTAACCGCAACCTCAATGTCTTGATGCCAACACAAAATCAGACCCCCAGAACGTCTAACAGGATTCACTACTAAAAAATTAAAGAAAGGTAACCTCTTCTTAATACCAGAAATTTCCACACTGTCCAAACGAGTCTCCATCAAGAACATGATGGAGGGGCAATTCTCCCGTACAAGCGAGAGCAGTTTTCGAACAGTCCAAGGGTTGCCCAGTCCTTGGACGTTCCAACTTAGGAGAATCATTGTTGATGGCGAGACTGCCATGCAGTCTCCGCCAAAGGATTGTTAGTGGCTGACCTCGAACGCTTGTTTCCCTCCAATACTTCTCCATTGATATCAATTTCCATAGCAGCTTGTCGTTTCCCCAGTTTGCTCTTCATTTCTTGCATGATTTCCCCACCGTTGTGTTTGTTTGTTTCATCCCTCACCATTCTCCTCCATGAGCCTTTACCTTCGTTCGGAGCTTCCATGTTAACCCTATACATGGCCTCCTTCATGGCTTGCTTAGTCCCCTCATTCTTTTTCTCTGGAGATATGTCTCTTATCACCCTATTATTATTCCATTCACCACTGTGCCTTGTGATTTCCTTTTGTATCTCCAAATCCAGTTTGTCCTTTCCCGGGTTTTGGCCAATCATTATTGGGCTGTTTTTATTGAGGCCCAATGCTGTCAAAGTTTGCACTTGGGGCATTGTCTTAGAGATTGTATTCAGAGGCCCATTTATCTGCCCCTTGTGGCCTACTAGCACAGCTACTTGACTTTCGGTTGGCATGGGCATTTTCCTTTCAAGAGTGACCCCCATATCATCATTGTTAGTCCCATTAGGCATCATGATGTGTGCTGTGTTGTCTTCCATATTCATAAAGCAATCCATATTATCACTTACGATCGGATATGTCTCCTTAAGGTATTCCACTGACCCCACCATTCCCGCCTCAGACATTTGAGAGCTTTTCCTGTTCACCTCTGGAAACAACCTGTTTACGCCTCTGTTTATTGTCTTAGTGCTAGCATCTGCCACCATTGCCGTATTCATTGGGGAGTCCGTTTCGTTGTTCGCCTTTCTACCATTTGTTTCATTTTCCATGATGAATAACTGTCTGTTAACCGATTTGTCGCTGCTTGGTTGCCTCCAATTTTCTCTTTTGTTACCTCCGTGTTCATGCTGCATGAAGAACCCCTGCCTAGAGAAACCATACTTCAGTGGAGAAGCTCGCAAACTGCTCATGAATGGCCACCCTTCTTGTTTTTTGTTGTCAACTGACTCAGGTTTTTCAAGACATTCCCTTACTGTATGTCCTAGTAGTCCACACCAATAGCAGAAATTTGGTAGCCTCTCGAAGCGAAAGTCTATCTTGATGCTCTCCTTATTAGCACCTCGAACATGAACAAATCGACATATAGGTCTTGTGACGTCAATCATAACCCTTGCTCGTATATGTCTGCTTCCGCCCTTCAATCTATCCACGTCAATTTCTAATACTTCACCCAACCTGTTAGCTATTGCACGAACTGCTGCTTCATTTCGACGATTCAAAGGAAGGTTCACCAACCTTGTCCAGAATGGAACTTTATTTAGCACTATATTTGATGGTTGTTCATCCCCAGTCATAGATTTTAGAACAACCACATCCCTATCAAAGGACCAAGGACCATCCTCCATTATGCGTTTCATATCCGCAATATGCTCGAAATGGATTAGATATAGATTGTTTTCTAGGTCCTGGAAGTCGACTCTTCTTCTCGGCTTCCATGCTCCCACCATAGCTTTTTTGAAGCCTTGAACACTATAGGATTTATCTGTGAGAACTTTCCCGATGAGACAACATTTCTTGTCAAAACCAGCCCCAACTGTGGTACTTTCATCTCCTAGCTCCAAGACTTCTTCCTCTATTTCATTGACAGAAATTTTTCCCAGCTGCTCTGCGATTTCCGTTGCCATTTGAGACTCGAAGCAACCAACACAGATCGAGATTAACTCAAGACCTAAGAAAAAGAGAATTTTTAAGTTATCAAGAGACAGAATTATGAAGAGTAGATCCTAAAACCCAATTACTGGGATGATGCACCACAAACGGGGAAAAGGCACCATGGAGGGAAAAAGGGAGAAAAAATCTCCATCTCAGAAAAACACTTATTTTTTTTCAAATTTAAACAATCATTAATTTTATCATTATAATAAAATTTCATTATTAACACCGAAAACAATGGATAAAGGAATGAGGGTCTTAAAAATTTCATTTTTAAGTTCTTGAAATGTTTTCAATCTGCTAGTAATTGCTGTATATTAATAGGGAATGTAACTCGCAAATCAGACAATTCATTCAGATGTAAATTTCTTCCTGGTGCTTGCAAAAAACCCACTCAAAAGACTGAATCACCGTGAATATTACTTAATTTTGAGATTTTTCTAAGGTTCTGATACACGAAAATAGCAGATGTAGTTTCATAATGAGATAATGTCTTGATGTCCTTGTGTGTGCGTGCTTGTGTCTGTGCATAAATCTACAGTGTGTTTTAGGAATCTGCTTAAAATTACATTAGATCACTAAACTAATAGATCGCTCTTCAATAATGTTTTAGAGTGCACATTCATCTAACAAAGTTGTAACAAAGGTTAAAGTGATAAAGGTAGATTTGCTACCACTTTTCTCCTTTTAGGTGCTTACCTTTGACCTTTGCCATATAGTAAAAAATGTGTGACCCCTAAAAGAAAGTGTGTCTGGGTGTGTGGGGGTTCAAGTCTTCAAGAGATATATAAAAAAGTTCATTCTAAATTACTTGTAAAGAGAAGTTGAGCCACACAATTTCAAATTTAAAAGGCAATTACACTTCATTCCTAGAGGGAATCAAAAAGAGTTTCTGCTTCCAATTTGGCTGAAATCAATTATGAATCTGAGTTGTTTATCACCATGTAACATTTTAACATTAATAGCATAGTACAAAAACATTATTTTTAAAAGGATTAACTTATTTAATAAATTACAAGATGGTGATGCATGCAAGCATGGAACTATAGGTATTAAAATATGACCGAGTGTCATTTTTATTGTGCAACACAATTTCCCTATTTTCTTCATGAAGGCCAACACTAAAACATGCTTGGTGTTTTCTGCATGCACTTTCACTATATGTATTATTGGTTTTACTTTTGTCATTTTATTACTAATGCTTCTCCTGTTAAATTACTTTACAATCATTAAGGGGCATTGATTTAATATTGGTTTGCATACAGCTCGAAGAACTTGTGAGCTGTTAGTGGCGCTTATGCAGGTGTATATTATTAAAAATCTGAATTTCAGAAAGTGACAGTTTTTGCATTCTTGAATCATGTAACTGCTGCCCTTTTATTTGTCAAGTTCTGAATTGACATGAACCTAGAAAGAATTGACTTGAAGTCTGAACATTGATTCTTGGATCTTGAAAATTAGAAATTTTGAATCCGAAAGATTTTTGTGTTAAAACTTAATCTAACTGTTGATCCAGCGATAATCCCTCTTCTTTCGGTAATAAAATATCGAGAATTCGAACATAAACTACCTCAAGCAAGCTCATCTCAGCTTTTTGATTCTATCTGCACTCTGCAAAAATGTGATAATGAAGTTTGTAACTCTCCAGTAGATAAGTAACTTCGACAAGCATAATAGCTACCTATAAAAAAGTAATTTTAGAATTTAGCTTAGCCAACAAGACCCTAAAAAGCAAGTTACAACAGTAAAAAATGATAAGCAGATAGTCATGAAAATTATTTTTCCAGATTATGGCACATCACACATGGTGATGGTATTTATTCTCGTAGATGGGAAGAAATATTTAAGCTACAATTACCCATAATAAATTAGTAATATAAGCTTATGTTTAAATAAATAAGTAATCTTCTGTATCTATTAAAAAAATAAAATAAAATAATTTACTTTATATGTACCCTGGAACATTCTTTTTAGAAAATTAAGGCCAAGACAGTAATCAAAGTCATTCCCAGTCCTGGAGAGGGTAGACTTCAGAGTAAACAAAAATTTCCATTTCACATTTCACAATTTCTTCAAATTTCCCCTCACTCTTCTATGTTCAATCTCCATGAAAAACCTTCGCAGTGCTTATAAAAAACCAACTTAGTTTTGTCTCACTGCTTTTATCATCATTCTATAATCTATAATATGAATATCAAAACCGTTTCATGCAACAATTTTCTATGCATCAGTTTCATTCTTTTTCTCACACTTTCTTCTCTTACAAAACACATAAATGGTAATGGCGAAGTTAGAGCACTAATGGAGTTAAAATCATCGCTTGACCCCGATAACGAGTACTTGCAATCTTGGACAAGTGAAGGCGATCCATGTAGCAGTGACTCATTTGAAGGTGTGGCTTGTAATTTGCACCTTAAAGTTGCTAACATTTCACTGCAGGGGAAAGGTCTCACAGGAAGCATTTCACCGGCTGTGGCCGGACTGAAGTGCTTGTCTGGTCTCTACTTGCATTACAACTCCTTGTCTGGAGTAATACCTGTTGAAATTTCTAATCTCACTGAGTTGACTGATCTTTATCTCAATGTCAACAATCTCTCTGGAGTTATACCTCCTCAGATTGGCAACATGGCTAGCCTCCAAGGTTAGTAGTACTTCTATTTATGTGATTTCTTTTGGTTCTGGGGAATGTATTTTTTTATTCTCAGAAACAAGTTGTAAAAATGCACTTATGTCTAGCAATATGAGTTGTTTATGGGAATGACATTTATATCATTCTAAAATAACTTCTAATAGTTCATGATTCCATTATTTTGGAACTTTATGTTTTTCTAATATTTGCATGAATGCTTTCATCCCAATACTGAAACTTTTTTTTCGAAAAATGAAAAAAGAAAAAAAGATTCACAGTAATATGTAAACAAAGAAAGGTTTATATCTTAATTGAAGTCTCATTTCCAGCCTAAATACTCCTCGAAGTGAGGGCAAGGTCTGTGTTCATCTTACTCTCACTTCCGATTGGGATATACCGGGTATATTTGGTTTCTTTTATGGTTTTTGACTGCATAACTATTAAAATGGACACAATCATATGGAACAAGGACTAAAATTTCTTATCTGCTTAAATTTAAATTTCTGAATATAGAATCTGACAGAAGGATTAAATTTCTTGTTTCATCAGTTTTGGAGCTATGCTGTAATCATTTGAGTGGAAGCATACCAAAGGAAGTAGGGTATTTGCAGAAGCTAAATGTTCTTACATTGCAATACAATAGATTGACTGGACAAATTCCTTCCAGCATAGGAAACATGGCAATGCTAAAAAGGCTGGATTTAAGCTTCAATCATCTGTCCGGTAAAATCCCAGGTCAATTAGCCAATGCTCCCCTGTTAGAAGTTTTAGAAGTTCAAAACAATAAACTTTCTGGACTCGTCCCTCTCGGTAAGTTAAATAAGTATTAGTCATTGCACCATAATTTTATATTGGCCCAGTTTAATTTTATATTTTCCTTTCTGTCATCAAGGATTGAAGAAATTTAAGGGAGGATTTCATTTTGGGAATAATTCTGGTTTGTGTGGTGTTGGTTATCCTTCATTGAGAGCTTGCAATACTTGGGATGATCAGAATATCAACCAGATTGAACCTTTTTCACCTGCAGAAAATGGTACTGATACTAGCCATGTCCCCTTAAATGCCAAGGTTCATGCAGATTGCAACCAGACCAGTTGTCCACGTTCCTCAAAGCTTCGTCGAATTGCAATATTTGGTGGAATAATTACAATCATCATTACTGTAGTGGCTGTTGGTCTATTGTTTTTTAGACATCGTAGGAAAAAACAGAAAATTATAATTACTTCTCACAGCATTTCTGATGATAGGGTTAGTGCTACTGATGCTAAGGATTTCTATTCAAGAAGTGCATCTCCACTTGTAACACTGGAGTATAGTAATAAGTGGGATCCAATGGTTTGTTATCAGATTGGTAGCGATGACTCTGATAACTTTCTGCAGAGGTTCAAGTTCAATTTAGAGGAGATTGAGTCAGCTACGCAGTATTTTTCCGAGGTGAATTTGTTGGGGAAGAGCAAATTCTCTTCTGTTTATAAAGGCATTCTGAAAGATGGATCATTTGTAGCTATCAAGAGCATTAATATAATTAGCTGCAAGTCAGAGGAAGATGAATTCATGAATGGCTTGCGTTTGCTGACATCACTGAGACATGAAAATCTTGCTAGGCTGAGAGGTTTTTGTTGCTCCATGGGCAGGGGAGAATGTTTTCTAATATATGATTTTGCATCTAATGGGAGCCTGTCACAATATCTCGACATTGTGGATGGAAGCAGCAACAACATTCTTGATTGGAAAACACGGATTTCGATCATCAATGGCATCGCCAAAGGTTAGTACCATAACATCTTCTTTTTACTTACAAAAAGAAAACTACTTTGTACCTTTGTTCTGAGTAATAAATTTCTTGAGATGTATATATCATAATGAATGAATGAAAACTTGACAAGTATAATGTAATGCATTCGATCAGGTATTGGATATCTACACAGAAGCGAGACAAATAGACCTGCTATTGTTCACCAAAACCTATCTGTTGAGAAAATACTCATTGAACAGGAATTCAAGCCAATAATTATGGACTCGGGTCTTGTAAAGCTTCTTGCTGATGACATTGTCTTCTCTGCTCTCAAGGTCAGTGCTGCATTGGGATACATGGCCCCTGAGTACATTACCACTGGTCGTTTTACGGAGAAGAGCGATGTTTATGCATTTGGAGTGATCATGCTTCAGGTCCTCTCTGGCAAAACAATTCTCAGTGCTTCAGTGCGCCAGGAAGTAGAAGCAGGCAGATACGAAGAATTCATCGATTTAAATCTAAACGGCAATCTTTCCAAATTGGAGGCAGCTAAATTGTCGAAAATAGCAGCAGCTTGCATACATGAAAATCCAGAATGCAGACCAACAATGAAGGCAGTGACTAGAGATCTAAACAACCAAAGATTCTAACTTCATGAAGTGTTGTCTGCAAAAGCTGCAGTAGGTCTCTATTGAGACTAAATTGTTTATTCAAGAGTGTACAGGCAAACAGAGAGGAAAATTTTGTGGCAAATGAACCCCTTCCATATCATCTTGTTATATGATAGTATATTTTTTAAGAAACAATGAGTATATTAATATTTGAATAAAAAAGCATCCCTGTAAAAAATTAACACTAGTAACTTATCTGAATACCATGATGTACATTTATTTGTGTCATGGTCCTGTTATATATGTAGGGTTGAGTATTTCCCTCACTGCCCTCATTTTTTGTGTTATATCCCCATCGGGAGTCCACTAGATTACGTACTAAGCTGGACTCTGATACCATCATATGGTGCTACTGGATCTCTGTTCTACAGAGTAACATCTGCAAGCACAATCAAGGCAACATCAATCTGCTCAAACGTAAGTAGTGCAGTGAGCAAGGAGGGCACAGACAATGCTTTCAGCAAAATCAACACAGTCCTCTCACGAAACAAAGATGACTAGAAGGCTTAGTATTTCCATTTTCCATGGCCAAGAAACAGTTATTAGAACTCTCTAAGAGACTGCTCTCAACCTTTCAGCCAATGAGGACAATGTTTGAGATGGTGAAAACAAGTGTTTGTATTGCATTCCTTTTTGTACATTCCAAAGGGTTTTTTGGTGAATTCTGCTACTGATACTGGATCACCGTGAATTAATCATGGCGGTCATTTTCTTACATTTACGTTCATTGTGTATAATTATTTAAAAGAAAATGCAAAACAGAGTCAACTTACAACTTCACAACTTCATAATAATCATAACTCATTATCATTCAATCATAAGTACATCCAAATTAACTAGTAAATTTCGAATTCAGAAATCATTACCCAAGGTAATTTATATGAAAACTTCAATACCAAAACCAAACAAAATAGTTTTTGATCAAACTCTTAATTGTATTTGTTCCGATCCCTGACATTGCCAATTCGATTCTTCTTCGATATCCTACAAACCTCTTTTTTCAACATCACTACAAACATTGATAGTAAAACAAAGACACAGAGCAAAATATTTGTTAGAATATAATATAAAGATCCAGTTGGTCCTTAAATAGCTTTCTAGTGAGGGGGAGTGTTAGAATATAACATAAGGATCCATTTGGGTTTTCCTATAACACCTTAAGGTTTTAAATGGATTGGTTACTTAACAATATCAACATTTGATGTTTTTCTAATCTCCTTCTTTTCTCGGTTTGTCTAGCTAACTCACCTCTACAATCTCCAGATTTCCTCCATAGTAGTTTACATCTCTGGCCCTTCCGTCACACTCTAGATCATCCAATGAAAAAAGTTGCCAGTACTCCTAAAAGAACATGGCATGATTCCAATGGCGTACCATATTTTTAAGCAGATAATCAGACAAAGCTTATAACCCTCGCTTAGGAGGCAGACAATTAGATGATAACATTTTTTAATCTGTTCATCGAAACAAAAAATCGATGAAAATAAACTTACCAAAAGGACTGCCTCGTACATGCCTTTGAGCTGAAAATTATATGAAATGAAGCCTTAGCAATAAGCACATAGTGTGAGTCATAGAATTAGTAACACATGTATGAAACATTTACAAGTCATCTAGTCTGCCGTCACAACTCTTATATAGTATGAAACAGAGCCTAACTGGTAGGTGCCTAGTACACAATGCATTATATTAGACAGACATAGAAGCCATATTTGGTGTCCTAACTGTTGGTTAAAGTTAATTAACAGATGACATTGCTGCCAAATTGTTCTATAAATACTTCCTTGCTCTATCTGCAACATATATCCTCAATATTTGCATACAAATATATAGTAAGAAAAAATGGCAAGGATTGCGCACTTGGCAGTAGCATTGCTGGTGGTGGCTTATATGATGGTGGAGCCGGGGAAAGCGCTGACATGTAGTGAACAAGAGATTCAGAAGACAGGAACAGAGTGCAATCCTTTTACCAGAGGTGATCAGGCAGAACCATCTAGCGAGTGCTGCAATGCTTATAGAGCATTACGTGCACGGGTCAAGACTGGAGAGGAAAGGAGGACATATTGTTTTTGCGTCCATGAAGCAACTTCTCAAAATAGATTTGTTGGTGGTTCTCCATCTCATCCTGCTGCTCGTATCCCGAGAATCGATTCTCTCCCGGAAAAATGTGGAGTTCCGTTTCTTTTCTCTGCTGATCCTAAATTCGACTGCAATACGTAAGCTCATCTCCATTTTCTTGCAAGTTTCACTAGCTTTACATCTCTAAACATAGCTACATTAATCAACTTGATGTGTATCCACAACTTTCTAATACCTTGTTGACCAATTTATGCAGCTTAAACTGATGCTGATTCCTTGCATGGGAAAGCAGTTGGAGGACCAACATGGATGATATAGCTATAAATCATTAATGTGTTCGTTATAAATAAAAAGATGATTACATGTATCCGGATGGATTTTATCTTTGGAGTTCAAATTAAAATAAATGTAACTCTACATATATGTCAACTTTAATATACAATACACTTTTTCGAGATCTTTGTCATTGTGCACAAGGTGAAGCAAAGACGGACACAAACAAATGTAACCAGAAAATCTTTTCAGCAGACATGCAGAGCACACAAGTCAAAGGAAACAAAATTTAAACAACAAAATTTATCCAACTAAAAAAAAAAACTACATTACAGAAATATCATAAATATGACAATATTTCTAAGTTTTTTTTTTTGAATGAAATAAAGCTTTCATTAATGGCAATCTTTTAAGATTACATTTTGCAATTCAGGGTAAACATCCTCACCCCTGATAATACGATCAGCAATATAACAAGAAGCTCTAGCAAGGAAATGAGCAACATTGTTAGCAGACCGTCTAACAAAAATTATCGAAACATTAGGTAAGTCTTGAAGCAGACTTTTACAATCACTTATTAAACACCCAAAGTAAGACAACATTTTAGCAAAAAAAAAAAAGTAAGACAACATAGCAAACGGACTTCGAATTGATTGGATCACCGTTAGACTATCAGTCTCAATCACCACCTCCATGAGCCACGCTTTCCTCTTATACAAATGTGTGGTAAAATTCAGAAAACATACTTAGGATAAATCCACACGTATGATAAGTAGGCAGCTGTGCATTATCGTATGGAACTTTCGGACAAGAACTAGAAATTTTTTAAGCTATAAATCCGATCTGAAATTATATTATAGTCTTTGTTAATGAGCGACTTGGCAAAACACATTGAATTGGCTTGGGTGAATAATCCTATGAAAGATACTACTCCCTCCGTCCCATTTTATAAGATCCTTATTCCTTTTTGGGACGTCCTAAAAAGAATAAACCTACTAAACTTACTATTTTTTAACATTACTTTTCACTATTACACCCACTACTTCTCTATTTTATACTCTTTCTTTATAAATAAACACTATTACACCCACTAATATCCTACTTTACCCATTTTTTATACACCCACTTACACCCACTTTCACAACCAACCAACCACATGTTACCACCTAACAAATCAAATAGAATTTTCTTAATCTCCGTGAAAGTCAAACTAGCTCTTACAATTTGGGACGGAGGGAGTAATTAACAATGATTTCATAACTCATAAGTATTGAACACAAAGATCAAATATATAGAGTAACTTTGTACTCTAAGTCTCTAAGCATGCGGTATCAAATTCCACAACACATTGCAGCATAGTGTACAGGACATCATTAATGGTGCATACGTACGTGTGTGATTGTATTATGCTAAGTTGTCGCATTACACAGCAGCTTGTATCAAAGTCCAAATCTCTTCTGCCCAGTCAATATACTTTCCCTTCCAACTCCTTTTATCAGATAGAGACCAAACAAAAGTGTTCATATCTGATTTCTCAGAGGCCCAAATGACCACTTGATTATAAGGGGGTGTCGGGAGGAATTTATTTTTCAGAATAAGTCAACTTATTTTAAGTTGAAAATTTAGTGCCCGTTTGGCAAAACATTTTTTTAGGACTTATGAATTTATTTTCGGATAAAATTTTTATATTTTGATAATTTTTTTTATACAAGTATTTAATATATATTTGAGATTCAATAAGTTGTAAAAATAAGTTGGAAAATAAGTTGGAAATTTAGGAATCTCTAACTTTGTCTTAAAATAAGTTGCCTTATTCTGAAAAAAAGTTCCCCCAAACACTCCCCTAAGATTCCTGACTTTCCAACTTATTTTTTAACTTATTTTTGTAATTTATAGAATCTCAAACATACATTAAATATTTATATAAAAAAATTATCAAAATATAAAATTTTTACCCAAAAATAAGTCCATAAGAACTTATTTAAAGTCATGCCAAACAGGCTCTATGTATTATTTTTTGAATATTTTGTAAGGAGTGGAGATTTGATATTTCATTTTATTTTATTTTGATAAAAATCAGAACTATCCTTACAGTTACTATGTTGGGACGTCCCATCTATTTCTTTACATTACCAAAAATAGTAATTTTTAACAATAAAATACATTATTACATCCACTACTTCACTCTACTTTTTCAACACTTTACACTATTACACCCACTACTCCACTACTTCACTCTGTTTTTTCAACACTATACACTATTACATCCACTACTTTACTTATTTTAACAATAAAATCACTATTACAATCACTACTATACTATTACATCCATTATTTAAATTATATTTCTTGGTCTTCGTGTCTCAACCGTCTGTAAAGAACCAGTTGGGATAGAGGGAGTATCATGGAGTAGTAGCTTATAGAAAGTGTCATTCAGTCCGTAGCAAATGCAGTAGCCACTAGATTAAAGGTGTCGTTCAATCCATAGCAAGGCCAACAAGATGTTGGTGCAGTGGTTGAGCCACTGGCCTCCTTTGAAGGAGGTCAGGGGTTCGACTCCTGCGTGTGTGTGAGTTTCTTAGTTTGTATTAGGTTTCCTTTCTGTATTTGTATTTCTATATTTGTAATGGCCGGGGGTCCTTCGGAAACAGCCTCCCTATTGTATAGGGGCATGGTCCATGTTTAATATATAGTACTGGTAAGTTGGTTTTGTTCCGATCGTAATTATGGCCTAATATAATACTACTGCACTATTGATTACTCCCTCCGTCCCTTTTTAGTTGGCACATTTGTAAAAAAAATTTGTCCCTAAATAGTTGTCATATTCCTTATTCCAATACATTTTTTAATCAATTTTTCCATAAATACCCCTTTATTTGTAATACCAATGTTTGACTTTATATTTAATATACACATTCATAACTCATTATTTAATGTTAAGATTAAGGGTAAACATGGAAACAAATTACATAATTAAAGCATTCTTAATATGTGTGTTTTTTGCAAATGTGTCAACTAAAAAAGGACGGAGGGAGTAGTAGTTGAGTACTCTGCAATCTCAACACATCTACTGGTATAAAAAAGTTAGCCATGAATGCAGATCAACTACCCACCGCATCATCTATCACCTTTATTTTTTGAACTAATATTTCGACACGTAACGAAATGTTGCCGCGAGGATAATTTCGAATTTTATACTGCTAAACTTTACCAGAACAGGCAAATGTTCAAGTCTAATATTTTTAAGTAACTTCAATTCATCTCTATACGTATCAAATTTCCATCCATGTTCGATGAAAAAAATTTATGCACAATTATTTTTTTTTTTTGATAAAATGCACAATAATTTAATATTCGAGCTCGACAGATTTCAAAAATCCGGAATTTACACTGTGCTAGTTTCGTGAACGGAACTCAAAATAAGGCCAAACTCGAGCATTTATTATTTTTAATTTTAATATATTATAAATATATTATTACTTAAATATTTAATATTTATATATTACTTATATATTTAATCGTGTCGAATTCGAGTCGAACTTGAACCAAACTTGAATCGGACCAATCACATTCAAATTTTTATCAATATTCAATGAAATTAAATCGAACTTTCAAACCAAATTCTAACATATTGAACTTTTTTATAAATCAAGCCTTAAATTAAAAATGGAAAATTTTGATCAAATTCGAATCCAAACTATTTAATCAAACTTAAACTCTGAGCCTAATAATATTCAACCTGATTGGACTCAATTACCCTCTACTTCCAGCTCCTTACCCAAACTGCCGTAGAATCGACTTGAATGTGCAAGTGCAATAAATATTTTACTACCACCCTGCCAAACCAGGTCCAGTAGGCCCACCGATCCAAGTTTCAGTGACTGCATTTACTCCGCCACTTGTTGCTGGCTTTGTCATGTCTGTGTGCATGTCCTTTTTTTTTCTTCATACTCATTCTGTCCCATAATAATGTTATTTTTAATTTTTAATTAATTAAATATATTAAATTTCATTGAAATTTATATAAATTATATAAATAAAAAATTCAAAAATATTTATCATTAAAAATTACATCTATTCTATTTTAAAATATAATTTTCAATTTTAAAAATAATTTTCAGTAATTTTTAATGTTTAACCAAAAATTGATCAATTTGACCATTAAAAAATCAAAATAGACATGTAAATTGGGACGTAAGAAGTATATATTTGAAAGAGGAATAAATGTACATAAATTATAATTAGGTCAACCACAAAAAACTATTCATTCATAATTCGGATTGAGAGCAAATGGCGTATTAAAAAACAAGAGCATATTTCAAACAAGTATAACTAAAAGACTATTAAATGATCCAACAAATGATATCAACTAAGAAGCAAAGACACGAGTGTGAACATTCAACATTCGTATGCGTGGTACGAGAACACATGAATTCGATAAAGTAAAAAAAATGGGAATACGAGTACGGAAGTACACGTCATGCATAATTATAAATTTTTATGTATAGTTCACATTACAAATATATAAAACAATTGGCATGACCAACAATTGTATGCCAAGCAAATAAATTGCATAATTTATTCATCCAAAACATGAAAATATAAGTATAATATCTTCATTTATGCAAAATTGAACCATGATAATCAATACGTTTGTATTTGCTTGTGACCTTATGGGTATTGATACTTAATTTTGTGAAAGTACTTAGTTCACACAAATTTTGACTAGAATTGATAAAAAAAAATAATTGAAAGTAGGATTTTGAAAGAATTCCCGTGTCTAATACGAGGACACACGTTTCCAAGAATTCGACACGGGAATACGGCGGGTGATCCAAGTGTCCCTTCTTCCTAGTATATCAAGTTTCTTACAAACAATTTTAGAGAATGAAATAGATGACTTCAATCTCAACTTGATGTTAACTCTAATACCCAAAAAAAGTTTCATACGATAAAACAATCTTTTGTTGTGAAACTAGCATTTCGCTCTCTCTATATATGATTAGTAAAAACCTAAATAGTAAGAAGCGCAACCTGCCTTTTAATCACATATGAAATTTACAAAAGCACGTCAACAAAATCTAACCAAAAAATAATCGAACAAAAAATTACGTCAAGCTTTTGTCGAACAACAACATCAAGAATAAACTCGCATAAGGGCAATAGATGAACAAGTGCTGAGCACTTTTGACATTCTTAACACAAAGCAAACAACGAGGATCCATATGCATCCCAAAATACTCAGTATAGTAACAGTATTAACTCGATTTATATAGATCAATCAAGATAGAAAAGCATACAAATAAATCCCAATTTGAAACCAAACACCATCCATCCAAGCAACAATAATTTTAGGGCAACTCCAATCGTAGACTAAAAATTTAAATTTGGGACAATTTTGCCCCAAATTATTCCAACCGTGGACCAAAAAGTGATCCAAATTTGGATCGGTATAATTTGGATCAGTGAATAATACCGTTCAAAATTTGGATCACTACTATTCACTGATCCAATGTTTTATATCATTATAATATTGTTATATTTTCTGTTTTGTTAATTTTGTTAATGTTATTAAATGTAAATTAATTAATGTTGGAATATATTAAAATTCGCGATAAATTATAAAATAAAATTTTAAAATACATAAAAATTCAAAATATATTAACTTTTAAAATACATTAAATTTAAAAATATCTGAAAATTAAAAATATAAAATTAAACAATACAACATAGAAAATCTCACGATAATACAATTTGAAATTAAGCAAAATAAAAACTTAATTCTCGATTTAGTTATCGGACAAATCAATTCTTCTTCCTCGGAGATAATTAAAGTACATCCCGAAATTGTCATTTTGCGATCTTTGACCTTCATAATGTTTGACTTTTTGAGATGGATCTTTATTCATGTAATATTTTATTTATTTCGAACGTGCTTTGTAAAGTTTATTTTTATTCGAATGTATTTTAGTTATAATCTAGTTGTTGATGTTATTATTATGATTTATAATAAAATTTATTAATGTTTTTTTAAAATAGTCAAAAACAAATATATAAAAATAATAATAATTGAATTTGAATTTATATTTGAATCACGTTATTAAAATAAAATTTGAATATTGGTAATCCAAATTTGAATCACATAATTGGAGTTGTGTTGGTAGCTCGAATACACTCCCAAATATTCCACTTTAGAAGGAGGGATGTCATTCTAAAAAATTCTATCTTCATATTTTTTTCTAGAACGTAAAATTGCTCAAATTTTAATGGCAATACTATTACAACTATTATATATTTATTGAAATTTTAAAATCTTTGTCTTTATGTAGAGGCCGAGAGGAAACATATATATGAATTTATTGGATAATAATTTTCAAGGATTAATGCAGTAATTGTTGGGCTTGCTCAGCAGCAGACCTTAACTTTACATTAGTATCTTCACATTAGTATGATATTGTCAGCTTTGAACCGACCGGCCGAGCCCTCACGAATTTATTTTTGGGTAACGCCCAAAAATCCTTATACTAATGGAGTTAACTGCCTGCTTATTAACTAACAATCTATCCCTCACACAACTGATATGGGACAACTCCTAACAATCCCCCCTTCACACTTCGGGCTTTTGGCTCTCGTTGACCCAAACTGAAAATCCACCTGACTATGTGGCTCCCCCTAGGTCCATACTGGAAGTCCCACCTGCTCCTCTTTAAGCCCATTATGTGATAACTCATTCCCCTCTTCCTAGATAAGTCATGAGATCATTGAGATCGTTATGAACTGTTATAACCATAGTTCTGATATCACTTGTTGAGTTTGCGAAGCAGCCTTAACTTCACATTAGTATGATATTGTCCATTTTGGACGGATATTTTTTGGATAACTCCCAAAAGATCTTATACTAATGGAATTAATTTGGCTACTTATTAACTAGTAATTTGTTCCTCCCAGAAATGACGTGGAACAACTCCTAAGAATTATTTATAAAGTGATTGTACATTTTTTTTGAAAATGTGTAATACAATTGTTGCCGGGATGTTTTCCTTTAGATGTTTGCGTCAAGCACAAGGAATAAGATAATGATCCCATTTAAAGAATTCAGTAGCTTGATTACGCAATGAAATGTGGACTGAAGACTCCTACACGATTACAATATTTAAGCATCACAGTTGTTGAATTAGTATTGTAGACTTGTGGTAAGCGTAAACAAGAAAAACAAGCAAGGACTTCATTTTCATCGCCATCTGCTAAACTGAACATACTTGACCGAACCCATTTTCCTGTTGAAATAATCAACATCCAACTGGTTTTTGTTTTGTTTGGAAAATAATAAATGTTAAAATTTATGATATTCATGTATATCTATTAATTTTTTTGTCTTTCAAAGTATGGATCAGAAAATAATAGCCAAAGGGCTATATTCGAATAGCACAAATTAGAAATTAAGGTGATTAATAAGTACTTTACTAATCTTTTTGGTCTTTCAAAGTATGGATCAGAAAATAATAACCAAAGGGCTATATTCGGATAGCACAAATTAGAAATTAACGTGATGAGTCTATTTGGGATTTCTTATTTTCCAAAAATAAATTATTTATTTTTGAAAAAAGTACATAATTATGTATTTTTCCTGAAAATAAGTGACTTATTTTTACAAATGAAGAATGTTAAACATTTTTTACATATTAAATTCTAAAAATATTACGTAAATATGAAAAAATAATTCAAAATAAATACTTATTTACAACTTATAAGATTTGACAAACACATACCAAATAATAAGGACTAATCTTTTATCATTATAGATTAAAAAAATAAACAAAATTTGAGTCTTAATAAACAAAACTATTATAGCATAAATTTGAAATTAGCTCGAGGAGATAACCCAAACAATAAAAATTTATATCTTATTGTTGATTCAAAGGAGGTCTTTGATAATAAATATTTAATTCGAATTGGAATTTAATCATCTGAATTGGCAATGTCTACTTGTGATACAAATACAATACAATCCGTATAGTGTTTATCAAAACCATCTTGTTCAGGATGGACCATCTCCACTGTTTTAACAAATGTAAATTTGTTTGGTAATGTAAATCAGACACTCCTGCACAACTCTCTGGTTGATGCTACTACAAGTCCCCCCTCCCTCCCCTCATTATTACACACTGACATCTATCCAACCGTTTCTTCATAGCTAGATAGATCATAGATACATCTACACTGCCTACACTGCAACTCAAAAAAATATCTTCTCTTTCTCCCTCGAAACAATTCAAACATACTATGAAATTATGATATCTATTCATACATGAAACTGACATATTAGACCCTGTTACATTTGATCTCAAGAAAAAAAAAAAATCTATGGCTCCTTCCTCTTCCTCCATCCCCTCCCTCTCTCCTCCTTTGGCTCCCCACTCCTTCACTCCTGTAAGTATTTTTATTATCTTGCTCTCTCGATATATATAGGGTCAGATTCAAACGAGAACTATATTATCGTAAAAAATCACAAAAAGTATTGTTTCTTACATGTTGTGAACTTTCTTACTGTATTTTTCACAATTTTTTTTTAACGTGCATAACAATTGTTCTCACTTCTCAAAATTTTTATGATTTTTTTTCATGACAGATATTGGAATGTGATAGAGAAGGAAAGGAAGATGAAGAATATGCACAAGACCACACAGGTTCGATTAAATCCACACCTAGTCAACTATATTCTAGTACATGCAACAAAGACTTGGAAACTAATTATGTACGTCAGCCAACTCCCCTGCATCAAAGAAATGGCAAAACATCTCACCGTAAAAAATCAAACAGCAGTGGTGACTTAGCTTCAGCCTCCGTCGATGACTGTGGAGTCTCATGCAACAAGTGTCGGCCAAGCAACCGCGAGAAAATGTCGGTAGCTCCGTTAGATAATAAGGGAAATAATCGACATTCTTTTTCGAGTCCGAATGATATTTTTAAGTCATTTTTCGGTTCCAAAAAAAGTCCGAGAATTTTATCCGACGTGTCGTCCACGTCGGAGGAACGGTGGAAAATTGTGGCCACGGAGCTTTCGAATAAGCTCGTACAAGCTACTCGAAAGCGAGAGGAAGCGGTACAAGAAGCGTCCAAGTTGAAACGGTCCATGGCGGAGATTGAGAAAAAAATAAATAAGCTTGAAATGTATTGTCATACTTTGAAATCGGGCCTTGATCAGTGTAATAATGTGTCGGTATCGGTGATGAATAAATCGGTGGCTTTGAAACATGAAAGTATGGTGATTGGTGACAAGGATAAAGTTGTGGAGAATTTTTTGGTTTCGGTTTCGGATGCTAGGTCAACGGTTCGATTTTTGGCTCGATCGTTAACTCTTCAGCTACGTCGAATGGGGAATAAAGTTTATGATCAAATTGTGTTACTTCTACAACCTTATGATATCAAGGTTTCATTGTCTAGAAATCCGAAAGAGTTGATGACTTGCATCGAAGCATTGTTAAACAAGTCTCTTTTTAAAGATTTCGAGTCGATCGGGTTCGAAAAGAGTTCCGCGAATCTAATACTGAATCCAATTGATCGTTGTGAGGCGAATTTCGCAGCATATGAAAAGTTACGGAGTCTGGAATGGGATGATGTGTTGAACAAGGGGACCAAGCATTTTAGTGAGGAGTTTAGTAAGTTTTGTGATAGGAAAATGAGTGAAATTGTGGCAATGTTAGGGTGGAACCGTGCCTGGCCTGAGCCACTTTTACAAGCCTTTTTTGGTGCGTCTAAGGCTGTGTGGTTGGTGCACCTTTTGGCTAACTCTGTGCACCCGAGCTTGCCAATTTTTCGAGTTGATAAAGAAGCTAAATTCGATTCGATTTACATGGAGGATATGGTTGGAGACAAAGCTCGGAGATTGGTTCCGGCCTCGGTTCGGATCATGGTTGTGCCTGGATTCTATGTCTATGGCAATGTGGTCAAGTGCAAGGTGGTTTGCAGGTATCACAATAACAGCAATGACATTGATAGTGTAGAAGAAAATAGATTTAGTTCAATTGCATCTCCTAAAACAATCATGTAATGTAAAGGTTTTGCTTCCATAGTTCTGTATGTCTGTCCTTGAGTGTCCTTTGTCCGAATATTAAAATGTTGAAATTACAGCTTTTTAAAGGGTATTTGACTTTCCAGTTAAAGGAATTGGTTGGTCACAAATTGATAAATTGTTTTTCTTTGATGAACTGATGATATTTTGAGCTTGGTTGAGCGAGGTTTGAAGTTTTTCTCAACTGAGATGGATATTTGCATCTAAAAATTTTGAAATCGAGATTACATGCGCATCAAAATATATCGACTTTCAAATTACGGGACGGTTCTGATTTTCAAATAAAATTTTCGATCATCTCGAATTTTCTTAAATCATTCAATGCCGAATAAACAAAGTATAATGTGTTTTGTTGTCCATGTAAATGAAGACATGAACGTGTACACAAACGGAAAGTTGCGAGTGTGTACTCTTGAATCTGGATACTACCTTCTGCGAGCCTACGATCACCATTGTTTTCATATATTTTTTTAAAGAAATATTGGTGAAAAATTAAATATAAATTCCTATTTAAGTTTTAAGCTTCACAATATATAACTACTAGCCATTTTAAAGTTTCCTACATTTTGGATTTGTGTGAGGTCCACAATAACATTTGGATCTTTAGAGTTTCTTGTGGGCTTAGCTGGGTTGTAAGCTCAATATGTTTTTTCCTTTTATTGATTCACGGCCCACGGCCCAGTCTTTAGATAAAGCATAGTTTACCCATCAAGTATTGATCGCTTGGGTTGTTTACATTAATAAAGCAAAACAAATGAAATGCTTACACATATTAAACCCATCATGAATCGAATCTATGAATCACAATGAAGCAATTGCAAGCTCTAGAAACGTGTGGATCTACTTAATTTTATATAATGATGAAAATGCAGAATAATACTAATTTTTTTATAAAGTTGTATAATTTGTTCAGAAGAGCAAGGATTGATGGGCATGATTTGGTTGCAGATAAAAGTTCAGTTGCAACTGCAGTGAAACTACCGCAGTTTTTTTGTAAGTGATTCAAAATTCTTAGAACCGGAAAAAATTATTATAAATTCAATAATTCAATTAGAGAAGTTTACCCCACAATGGGGGGCTCAGTTTACTACATTACTATGTAGACTGCAACAGTAATTGGCAATAGTATACTTTCTTTTTGTTTGTGATGAGTATAATTATTCATTTGTGGTGGGCCAAAATAGTACTACTATGACAATAATAATACCTACAAAGTGTAACAATAATTAAAATAAAGTCCACTAATTTGACTAGTGAGTCGGCCTCACTCACTTGGCCCTTGATACATTATTGTGGACATGAAACTCTTCGACTGTATTATTTCTCTCTTATTCTTTTTTCTCACTTTTTCTCCTCATCTTCTTTGCCTGAGGTTGAGGAGCAGAATGATTAAAATGCATTCCATAAAACACGCATACAAAATACATACACCTATACATTATTTGTTTTGTTTCTCATCAAAACAAAGCTTACTTATGTCCTCACACCCACTTGATTCTAATCGTTTAACTGCCTAAAAACATGAAAGGATAAAAACTAGAGCTTTTAAGTTGCTGCCACTCATTACACAACCACACAGTTATACATATCAAGAGAGTCTAAACCAACCCATCATCCTCCTTTAATTTGTGTCAAGCTTTACGCTCTTAAATATTGCTTGTTCTCGGTTATATATCAAGAGAGTTCTGAACCAACCCATCTTCCTCCTTTAATTTGTGTCAAGCTTTATGCTCTAGAATATAGCAGCAATTTCTCACTTTCTATAAACCGAGCGACCGATTACTATACATATATATCATGTATTTTATTAAGGACTCAAAATTCATCCATCAGTATAATTTCAAAATAAACTAAAATGCCTTTTTAACATAAAAAAAACTGTTAATTAGCAAAAAAGAGAGGAGAAACTGTCCATCTATACCAAGTGCATCACCCTTGCCAATGTATGACATTATGAGCATTAGTAGCAACTTGTACATATTAATAGACCCACCACCTGTAATGAAAATAATCAACAAAATAAAAACATAATAATCATGATTATACAGATAAATCAACAATGTAAAGTAAAAGGATTTGGTGAAGAATACAGAAAAGTTAGAGACTTTTTGTCTGAATTTCAATCATCAAGACAAGAACTCAACTTTGGTACAAGAATATAATTAATCAAGTTACATGTGAATTAACAGTACAATAAAGCAAAAGGCAAAGAAAATACACTTATTTTTCCTAGAGCAACGTATCTACTCCATTCTCTTAATTTAATCTCACGCAAGGATACATATACACAAAACCATACTCAACCGACCTACACCTTTGACTTAATTTTTCATTTTTCTTTGCAGAGAGAATAAAATAAAAGAGAATAAACTTACTAAAAAGAGAGAACCTGCAGAACCAATTATTTTTGCATCTTAAAACTTCCCCATTGCATGTGATTTTCCAAAAGTAGCATCTTTTTTGGTTTTACTGGGACAATTGTTCTGTAAATAGCTGGAGTAGATCAGCACAACATGTCAACAAATTAGGTGTACAGCAGCAGTGTGAAACTTAAGCGAAGCGTATGAAAAAATTGAAATTTTGAAAAAGAATAACAACAATTTATCATACACAGATTTGTCAAAACATAGAGACGAATCGACTTTGTTCAAATATTTTGATAGTGTTAGTGCTGAGGGTAGTAAACCTAGCTTAAGCGGTAAGAAACTCCGTCTAGGTGCCTGTAAGGAGACAAGGGTGACCACATACGATCTAGATGACACCTTAACAACAATTATATGTGTTGATAAACATGTTTTTCTATAGGAAAAGGTAAATTAATCAAAAATTACCTAGCTCCTCGACACTCATTTCACAGATCCAAGAAACAACTAAAGGAAAAAAAAAAATTGAGAAATTCTCTAGGTGATTTTGGTAGGAAATGTCTAATCTAATTTTACAACCTACTGTAATAATTATACAAGCTTTTCCTTTACAAAAATAAAAACTACAAGTAGTAGAGTGATGTATATAGATTGCATGTTAGTTGTTAGACTCCTACTATATGGAAAAACTGGTGAGCAGTCGGTTTACTAAGCTGACAAACAGTGTAACCAACTCTTGCCGACAAATAATCCCATCTTTCCGTCTTCCCACCAAATCTGCAATAATTTGACCTGATCCTAATCTAATTAATCATTTAAACACATTTTCTTTTTGTTTTTTTAATCTAAAATAATATACATTTCTGATTTTAACTTACAAAGTAGCTGCAAATGTCCTTGGTTTTCTATTTTGGAAACTAACGCATAAGAAATGACTGTTAAAATTCAAAATCTACCTTGAAATTGTCCGTTTTAAACTTGTCTTATATTCTAAAAAGTGAAAAATACTAACTCCTGTTGCTACTTTTATTCTAAAAAAGTGAAAATACTTACTCCTGTTGCTACTTTGACACAGCTATACTCCAAGTGCCCTTCCTACTCTTCTACTCATTGCCTCACCATAAAGTAGTGCATCAAACCAATCTATTAATTGATTTTCATTTTCACTACCTGCTTTTTTTTGAGGTGGGTAAGTAGTAGAATCAGCAAAATCTGTGTGTGTGCGTGTATGAAAAATGTATATGATAATAAGATATGATGAGCCTTACTTTTCTTAAATCTACCCATGACCTACAAACAAAAGTTGCAATAACGTATACAGTCATAACTTTCGTTTACTGGAATAGAAAAACTTTTCCTGTATCAATCATGAACCATCCCTTCTCAGTAACTTGAAATATTTCTACATGCATATTTTTGCCTTAATCTCATGCTTTAGGTTTTTTCCCTACTGGCTTCAGTCCATTTCAACTAACCGTATACATATATGTGTGGGTATATATAGTAATATAGATAGATTCCTTCAAATAATTTTTACAAGCAGCAGGAATCCAATGCAATCAATTAAATTGATTGTTATGGTATGTGTAGTTATAGCATTTGAAAGAAGTACCAAGGCACTACATGATAGAAATATTCTAATAACGAAGTATAAACAAAAGCAGACCGACACCCACGGGGTGTCTCAGATGGTCGAGCTGTGGCGCTTATGGCTTGCGCCTTGAAGGTCACGAGTTCGATTCCCTGGAACGCTCCGGGAGTAAGTGGGCTACCATGCTCGGGGGTTAAGTGTGCTAGTAGCCCTCCGGATTAGTCGAGGTGCGCGCAAGCTGGCCCGGACACCGAATTATAAAAAAAAAAAAGCAGACTGACAGTTGCACTAAGTAGCAGGATAAGACACTTGAAAGAGATGTAATACATTTTTGTTTAGGTATTCGTATTATTTAAACAAAAATGTTCTTACACTAGAACTCCATGTCACTTCACTGAACTAAGAAATTCCAATCTCGAAACACTACATACTACACACTACAAGTGTAGGCTAGCTTAATCTCTCATATTGCGAACTCATGCATTTCAGCTTAAATTCTCTTTTTGCAATTTATACAATCAGATTTGCAAACTAGTAAAAGATTTTTTAAGCAGGGTTATTCAAAAGACCCCTAACCCTATATTCACACACACTTTGTCTCCATTTAGACTGAAACCCTCGACTTCCCGCTGAAGGGGAGAGGGTTAATTTAATTCCTCTCCTTTTGTAGTTAAAGATACTTGCATACATGAATACTAAATAGAGTCTCCACTATGAAATTAGCTTTTAACATTTACTTGTATGAACAATATAGTAAATGAAATAAAATCAAGAAGAAACTGTAGGAGACTTGGACCATTACCAGTTATTTGTAGGCTGTAGCTTTCCTTATTTTCAGAGCTGTCTGGCATAATCAAAATAATTCATTTCTTAACAAATCACTATCAGGCATCATCTGCATTGCTAAATCCCGACGCCCTCTCTTCTGCTCTGGGTCCTCTCACAACTTCTGTTTGCACTTGTGAGCATCATCGAATGACTCTGCACTAATTTCACAGGCTTTGGAATGTTTTAAAGAAGTTATTAAACAACCAAGACGTGGTGCCCTTCTCTCCAAAATAGGGGCAAAAAACTATATTAAACACTGTTCCGGGAGAAGGAAAAATTAAGAGTGAGCAATCCTGTCAGACAAGTATATCAATCTGTATCACAACTATTTGCATTCAATTGAAAAACCTGTTTTTAGAATTTATTAGAACTAAGCGATCAGCACAAAAATATTAAATACAATAGTTTTGTAATAACTCAAATCATGGCTACTATAGCACCTACTGAAGGCTTAAGAATAATCAAATATGCCCTTTATTTTTCAGGGAAATAAAATTAGGCAATTAATAACCTAGGGGTGTAAATTAGCACCGACAATAAGACGAGAAAGAGGTTTATATGGTGGAATCATAACATCACTTGGAACCCTACCGAAATCCAAATTTATAACTACCAAAAAAGGAAACTTAACAAGAAGATGCCGATATCTGCCTATAATCTGTCAGAGTTGTAAACAGGGCATGAAATCGGGAGCAGGAAAGTAGGCTAAGTGTGCAAATACTGACAGTCTTTTACATTTTTAAAAAAAGAAGCTATACTGCTGAAGGCATATATAAATATAAAGTCAAATCTTAAACTTCATATTTCAATTACTACAAGTGACAAATCACATTGCATGTTGACAGATAAATCCACACTGATATATGTAGCTACTAGCTAGTAAGCTAGTACTAGTTATATAAACTTAAACTGATCAAATTGTTGTGTACACACCTTCCTCTTAATGAAATATTACACTCCAAATGCACAAGGAAAAACGTTGCAACATTTTTTTGTGCTAAAACTTCAGTTCTGCTACATTTTCATGTCAAACAGGAAAATTATAACCAAATCCATAATTCCAATGAAATCAGTAATACTTCAAATCCTAACAAGGTGCAGCAGCTGTATACTAATTTGTTTCCCTTCTAATGTTCCCTCTCTATCAATCTTGATTCTTTTAAAGTTAAATTAAACAAGTACTAACTAGAGGGAACATCTATAAAGAACATATAAGAAAAATTCCTACAACTCTTAATTCTGGAACAGGAAAAATTAGGGTTGAACAGATGAATATTACAGAGAAGATGCATCAACAAAAACTTCATTTAGCGCATTATCCTCACCACCATTTTCCACGACTAAGAATTGTGCATCCTTATCATCAACATGAGAAAAGTCTTGCCTCTGAAGCTTTGAATGGGCAGCAACAAATATCAGTTTCTGAGCCCTGTCCATACCTGCCCTGGAATGAGCATTGGCACTAATCCATCTTAAGAAAGAAGCATTGCACTTGAACCCAAATGAAGTAGCATGAAGAAAGATAAGCCTTACTGCAACTTTCCCGAGTGCCTTAAACTCGGTAAGGTAAGTTTCCCATACAAGCCTGCTACTCTGGGGGTTGGCAATTTTCATCTTTCCTGTAGTGGGATCTCTCTGTTTTAACTGTACAGCTTGGGCATACACTGGATCAAGCCCTTCTGTTCTCCATTTCATAAGTTCCATCAGTACAATGTGAGCTTCTTCTCTGGAAACAAGTCTTGTTATGAGTTTGTCAACATCTTTCTCTTGTTCAGGTGTCAAGCATTTGAATGGTGGTAAGTACTTCCCACTGATGTCCCTAATCAAATACAAGGGATCGAGTACAAATGCAGCAGCCCAAGCTGGGTGATAATTCTTTCGAAACCGCCTTTCAATCACTCTTTCTATAGGTGCTTGAATAATGTGAAATTTTGAACACCAGTCCCTAACTTTAACTCTAAGATCTTCCCAGAGTGGAAGGCATTGCCCGACATGTGGCTTCTCCACTTCTATTTCCTCCGCCATTCCTTTAACCAGTTTCACTAATGAATGTATGGCTTCCAATTCAGTCCAAAAATGGGGATTCCTCATCATTTCCTCAATTTCTTGAGCAAGTGGCTCTTCCATAGAAACTAACTTATACGAATCATCAAGCAACACTAACTGAAGGGCCCTAGCGGAGCTCAGTATGTCTTCCATCATAGTGCAGACAGGTCCAAAACTCAATCTTTCACCATGAAAGGGCACTCTTAATAACCCGGCATGCCCATATTCCTGCAACTGAAACTTGTGAAAACTGCTTCGAACATGAGACTTACCGTTGACAAAATTAGCTAATTTTGAACAATTCTCAATTACGTTTTTGAACAATGGAAGTTCATTCATAAAATCCTTAATCAAACTATTAAACCCTTGCAACTGACAAGTAAGATTCACCATCCAGTGGTGTTGATTCTCCAAATTCTTCAATGCCTTTGACTTAAACCTGTCAGAAACTATACCTACACATTGCCTCATATTATTCCCACATATATCTAATATCACCTCCCACAAAACCTCCTCAGCATACTTAGAGGGAACATACCCACTAGTAAAAACAGCCCTACGAAACACACTCGTCCCATTTGGAAGATTCAAACCTAACCTAACCAAATTCTCCTCACCAACATGCCCATAATTCTTTGCTTTCCATCCATCAGAACCAATCTGGAAGAACATGGCATCACGAATCTTAACTTCCGACTCCGCCTTGGCTTCAGCATACTTAACATCCAATCTTTCCCCAGCCAATTCTTTTCTCGATACAGATGGCAATCCAACATGATTAAGAAATGCCTTAAACTTAGGATGCTCCAAAGACGAAAATGACACTGACCCACAACAATCATACACCCAATCAGCAAGATTATCAAGTGCCGAATCAACTTGCAATTTACTTAAACTCACACAAGGTGAAGCTTTCGGACTCTTTAGCTTCTTTACACTATCCTCAAACATAGCTAATGCACCTAAATCTTCCTTCCCACCTGACAAAACCAAATGCTGCTGCTGCTGTTGTGGTTTCTGATCGTAATGCTGATCTTGCTGAACAGCCATCCCACTTCCACCACCACCAACCACAACCGGAGAATAACCAACCTCACCCGAATATCTGGAAGCATCACAAATAGCCAATGGCTGCACAGCCTGAACTTGATAATCATTACAACCATTCCCACCACCACTACCACTACCACGCCCACCAGAAGTACAAGAATTGCGTTTTCGCCCACTATGCTTCTTCGGAGAAGCTACACTAAGTGGTGCAGGAGACTGCACAGGGGCAGTAGCCCCCGGAGAATTAAAATTGGGACAAGTCCCTCTTTTAAGATGTTCAGTAGCAGTTCTTGATGGGTTTGAAGCAGAAAAAACAGAATCACATAACCCACACCGCAATTTCACAGCTTTCGGAAAACCCGAATCCGAAACCAAAATAGGCTCTAAATGAGACCAATACCAAGCCCCTTTCCCCTTAATTGCCTTAGTTCTAACCATTACTAATCCTTCATAACGTTTTTGTACTCCTTTAGCCTCCGTCTCCTCATTAGATGGTTGTTGAGTACCTGCAGCAGTGTTGTTTTTAGCTGCCATTTCATAAATGTACGATGATTTGGTGAAATAATTTGTGGGTATGGTGCAAAATTCAAGAATTGATGTGGGTTTGTGAGAAAGGTTCAATCTTGGTGGTAAAGATTCAATCTTTAAGCTTCTTGGTTGGTTAATAGTTGTAAAGGGTTGGTGGGTATGTGTTTACTTGGGGGAAGTTGCAGGCGGTGGCCGGAATTACAAGAAACGGCGGTGGGTCATGGTGAAAAATAGGGGTTTAAAGAAAGATGAGTTTAGTTTAGTTGAGAGTGTTTGAATGAGAAAGTTGTGAGTGATTGAAGATTGGTGAAGGAAGAGAGGAGTTTAAGTGCTTAGATTGGGGACAAAAATGTGATGCAAGTGGGCAGTTCAGTGAGGTTGTATTCACAAAACTAAAACCTTAATTCACGCGCTTGTTGCGTGTGTGTTTTCAATGTGTGCGTATTGGAATAGAGAGTTGTTAGAAGAAATTGATCGTCACTGATGATCTTTAGAATCTTTAAAGAAAGGGAAAGATGTTGGAAGTGTTAAGAATTTGAACCAATGAATTTGACAAAGATGGTGATAGCACTGATGGGCTTTGATATATGATTGAGAGTTATATATGAGGAACAAAAGAAACATGTCCTTGCTAAAACATGTATGTTTTTGGGGAATGAAAACGAGTTTGTAAATTGCGGTTAGGCTTGTATGTATTAAAGGTGAGTTTCGAGTTTTAATGGATGTTTTTACGTTTTGAGAATAAATGGTTTTTGTAAAATGTCTACATATTTTCATATTATTAGTGTTATGCCCAAATCTGGCATAGACCTAAAGTTATAATGGGCCTAAATATGATAATTGGGTTGCCGAAGCCCACTGACAGGGACTAGTCCAACATATTCTTCAGAATTGTATTCGTTGATTATTGGAAGAGAACGATCCTCAGCAAGGGATCGCTTCGCACATGGCTCCCGGCGAGGGGTCGCACCATCACTACTCTGCATTAAGGTTTAGCATGGCCTAAGACTCTCTTAATGAAAACTCATAGCTAAGCCCAGCAAGGTCGCATGAGTATCTCTATATTTAGGACCGCACCGCATGACTGAGCCTAGCAGGGTCGCATGCAAGGTCCTCACAAGCTCTCCATTAGCTTCGCTAGGAGCATCGCATAGTTCTAGCATCATGTAGCCATGAGTAACCTTTAGTGGGCCATGGATCATGAGCAGGATTGATTACTCGTTTCCATGTCAGCCCTAAAGTGAGTGGGCTTGGGCCATGACTTATCTCCTAAAACCCTAGCCCGTCTAGGTAACTTATTCTCTAAGAACTACGTATGGCTTGGTCCCTATAAATAGGGTACGTAGGCACCTTGATATGGGATGAGAAACAGTTCACTCTAAAAACACCATACAAAATCAGCCACACCCAATCACCAAAACCCTAATCCTTGTTCTTCATATTCATAGCATAATATCTGTATTTTGCTCCGTTAAGCCAGCAAACCTCCAAAACATTGTTATACCAAATTCTCCCTATAACATTTGGCGCTAGAAGGAGGGCTAGTCATTGATTTGGGAGAACGATGATTAAATCAGGCAAGAAGAACAAGCATGGAAACGACCACAACGAGTAGATCCCTATGAGCGATCCGCCCAAGGACGATCCCCCTAAAAGCGATCCGCCTAAAAGCATAGTTACACCCCCCAAACATGGGACGAACCACAACGAGATTATGGCGTATCTTAGGGGCCTTGGAGATCAGATGAAAGAGGTTCAGGAGAGGGTCGCTAAGGTGGAGAAAAGGCGTAGCTCGAGGGGTTCGAGGAGGAATGCTAGGAAGGTACATCAAGGGGAGGGTAGTAAAGGCCCCACAAAGCAATTGATTGGCGAGTTCGATGATGTCGCCACTGACCAAACCAACCCGGATTGGCGAGAGGAGATGGAATGGGATGAGATCTCCAAAAAGAAACCGGTGTTGCAACACAAAGCTGCATCGTCTGAGGGGAGGTCGGTGTCGATCTTTGATCGTGTTGGAAAGAAACTGACTGAGCATGACCTCTGCCTCAAGCTTGAGAAAGTTACGATGGAGAAGAAGGACAAGCGATCCCATGAAAAGGCATAAGCTCTCAGCGACCCCCATCACACCGAGATCGCGAGCGGTCATATCGTTGCGATGAAAGACCACCCTCTCCTCGCAGAGAGCATGAGCGGTCCCACCGTCGCGATGACAGGCCCCCATCTCATCGAGATCGAGAGCGGTCCCAACATCACGAGCCAACACCTCAGGATCGCTATAAGAAGGATCGCATGAATGATCAGGAGGAGTCTAGTGCCCCAAAAAAGACTCAATCCCATCATGGTAGTACTGGAGAAGGTCGCAAGAAGGCGGATGACAAAGGAGTGAAAGTAGGCGACTACAAATTGGAAGAGTTGAAGAAGGCCTTGGATGCGATGAATACTGAGAAGGGAGTTTTTAGCAATATGGGCTCCTCTTCACCCTTCACTCACGAAATCAGAATCGCCCCGCTTCCAGCTGTGTTTCGAGGCCACCACTCAGACATGACCTATAATGGTGAAACAAATCCTGGAGAGTTTGTCATTCGGTTTAATAACGAGATGGATGTGTATCAAGTCTCCCAATGGCTAGGTGCAAACTTTTCGCGGCCTCATTAAGGGGGAGCGCATAACAATGGTTCTCAAAGCTTGGGGCCCTTGTTACCATAGAATCATGGGAATAATTTGTGGAAATTTTCATCAAGCAGTTCCAGTCCTCTATGCTCCACGCACTGCCTGTTTCCACCCTAGCTAATATAAAGAAGAGGGAAGAGGAGAATTTGCAAGATTATTTTAAGAGATTTAACACTGAAATCCCAAGGGTGCGAGGAGCAAATGATGAGGCCGTTAAGAATTTCCTTATTGCTGGACTGAGAGAAGGTACCGAGTTCTGGAAGAAGTTGCAAGCTCAGACACCCAGCACTCTCGCAGAGTTTTACAAATTTGCTGAACCTTTCAAATGGGTTGAGAAATCAATGGAGGGTCTCAAGAAAAATAGCGAAGCTGGAAGCAAAGGTAAAGGGGTAAAGAGAAAGGATTCTCAAAGCCCAAGAAGAAGGACGGACCGCAGCCCGAGCCCTAAGAGGCGGGATCGCGATGTCTCAAGGCGATCCCCACCGCGGTCTCGCCCAACGAGGAATGAAGACAAATTCACTCCGCTAGTTGCCCCTGTAGACCACATCTATGCTGTTAATGCTAATAGAGGTCTGTTCACAAAACCCTCAGCCATGGGAGCAAGGGGAACTAGGGATACTAAGAAGTATTATGCCTTTCACGAGTAAACGGGGCACGAAACGGCTGACTGTTAGTAGCTCAAGGAGTAAATTGACCAATTAATTCGAGAAGGAAAGTTGACAGAATGGGTGGTTCGTGAGGTGAAGAAACACGGGGCCAAACAAGGCCTCGGATATAATGATGTACCACGAGTGGGGAAAAGGAGGAGCCACACAAACAAAGGGAAGAGCGAGGTGGAAGTATTCATGTGATAATTGGAGGACCCCATGTTGGGGGAGAAAGTAACAAAGCTAGAGAGAAATATGCACGCGAGGCCCGGGAACGACCTCTCACCAATGTGCACCATCTACAGGAACGACCGCCAAAGCTTTTCAAGGGGGAAGATACAAATATAATGTTCATTGAGGAGGATGCGAAGTGGGTCCATCATCCCCACTCTGATGCACTAGTAGTTTGGGTTCGCATTGGCTCTCAGAATGTCAATAGAGTCCTTGTTGATAATGGAAGTGCTGTGAATATCCTCATGTATGAAGTCTACAAGAAGATGGGGTATGTTGACAAGGATCTTATGCCCCGGTAGGCCATCTCTATGGGTTTACTGGAGCTTCAGTCAGTGTCAAAGGCCTCACACGGCTCCCCATCACCTTAGGGGACGAGCCCTGTATCACCACACAGGTCGCCAACTTTATGGTAGTGGACTAGCCATCAGCCTATAATGCCATCGTGGGAGAAGGCCCATTCTTAAGGAAATGAGAGTGGTAACTTCTATTTATCACCTCTCAATGAAGTTCCCCACACCGTATGGGGTTGGCTGTGTTAAGGGAATTCAGCATGAATCTCGCGAATGCTACAATAAGGCCCTCAAGGCAGCGGAAAGAGGAGGTAGCTCTATGTCAGAAAAGATGGAATGCAACATGATCTCAATTGAGGAGCTCCCAGATGATTATTTTGATAACTTGGGTATTCAGGTGGAACCGATCCTAGGAGTGCTCATGATGGAAGCCACACAACCTGTGTTAGTACTTCAAGAAGGATAGTTGAAGAGGTAAGTGATGATAAGGAGAGCCCAGAACAAGCTGTTATGCGAGCCCGTAAGGGGAAATGTGTTCGCAAGGAAAATTCAACCTTGGTGGATTTGCCTAATGGAATAACTCGTGAGACTACAATAATTAATGAATATGGCCATATGGGAGCGACCCCGACTTCAGAAAATATGTCCGCATCGCCACAAGATGGAGTCATAAATAAAGATGAAAGATAGTCTAGTATGGCTCGCGAGTATGAGCTCGATTTAGATCCTCGCATCCCAGAACATGTTGAGCGAGCTGGAGTTGCAGAAGATACAGTCTCTATTCTTGTTGATGCCAAGGATCTTTCTAGGGTGTTGAAGGTCGGGTCGCATCTTAATCCTGAACTTCGTGAGAGGCTTGTTAGTTTTCTGAACGCCAATATTGATGTATTCGCCTGGTCTCATGAGGACATGATTGGGATCAATCCTAATGTCATGTGTCATAAGCTCAACTTGGACCCAAGTAAAAAAGGAGTAAGGCAAAAGAGGCTACCCATTAGTGGAGAACGAGCCGAGCCCTTAAAGAAGAGGTGGATAGGCTCCTCGAGGTCGGGCTCGTTAGGGAGTCATTCTACCCTGACTGGCTCGCGAACCCTGTCCTCGTGAAGAAGCCAAATGGAAAGTGAAGGACATGTGTGGATTTCACCGACCTCAACAAACATTGTCCTAAGGATAGCTTCCCACTTCCAAGGATCGATCAGCTAGTGGATTCTACGGCTTGGCATGCACTCCTTAGCTTTATAGATGCTTATTCGGGGTATAATCAGATACCCATGTATGGACCTGATTAAGAACACACCTCGTTCATCACTGATAGAGGCCTCTATTGTTACATAGGGATGCCCTTTGGTCTTCTCAATGCTGGGGCTACCTACCAAAGGTTTGTTAACATGATGTTCGAAAAGCAAATTGGAAAGACAATGGAAGTATATGTGGATGACATGCTTGTAAAGTCTAAGGAAGCTGGGAATCACATTACCCACCTCGCAGAGATGTTTGATATATTGAGGAAGTACAGAATGAAGCTGAACCCCCAAAAGTGTGTATTTGGGGTCGAATCTGGAAAATTTCTTGGGTTTATTGTCAACCACAGAGGTATCGAGGCTAACCCAGCAAAAATTAAGGCCCTAATGGAGATAAGATCGCCCAGAAATGTGAAGGAGGTGCGAAGCCTAACAGGAAGAATAGCCGCTCTTAATAGATTTATGTCAAAATCATTAGACAAGTGCCAGGAGTTCTTCAAGGCAATCAAGAAAGTGGGAAAGAACTTTGAGTGGACCTCACAATGCGAGGAGGCCTTTTAAAAGATCAAGGAGAACTTGGGATCGCCAGCGTTGCTCTCTAAACCTCAGGATGGGGAAACACTCATTGTTTACCTCGCTGTGTCAGAGCATATGATCAGTGCCGTCTTGGTTCGCGAAGAAGAAAAAATTTAGTATCCTGACTATTATGTTAGTCGAAGAATGTTAGATGCAGAGACTCGCTACACCAATATGGAGAAGCTCGCATATGCCCTGTTGTTAGCCTCACAAAAATTAAGGCCATATTTTTAGGCTCACAAGATTGAGGTTCGCACATCTTATCCTTTGAGGCAAGTAATGCATAAGCCAGAGACATCGGGAAGACTCTTAAAATAGACTCTGGAATTAAGTCAGTTTGACATCGAATACAAGCCACGAGGGGCACTGAAAGGTCAGGCTCTAGCAGATTTCATACTTGAATTTCCACCTCAAATTGAACAAGATTCTTGGGCTCTCATGGCGATCCCTAAGAGTACCAACAATGAGGCCAAAGCTGAAAACTCAGCCTCGTGGTGGGAGATTTATGTGGATGGTGCTTCTAATAAGGAAGGAGCTGGAGCTGGGATTGAGCTTGTTACTCCCGAAGGTCGCAAGATAAGCAATGGAGTTCATTTCATGTTTGAGGCATCCAATATTGCAACTGAGTATGAGGCTATGATCATTGGCCTGAAGCTCGCGATTGAAATGAAAGTAGAGAATCTCAATGCATACAGTGATTCTATGCTGGTTACATGTCACATTGGATGTGGATGGCAGGCCAGGGGGCCTCAGATTGAACTTTACCTGCGATGTGTACAAAGGTTGATGAAATCATTCAAGCAAGTAAAAGTGGAGTTTATCAGGAGAGCAAAAAATCAGGGAGCAGACGCCCTCGCAAAACTGGGCTCGCGTCGCGAGGCCACATTACTTGGAGTTATACCACTGGAAATTCAGGCCAAGCCTAGTGTTCCTGAAGAGTTCGTTATGGAAGTTGCGAGCTCGGAACCAACATGGATGACTCCCATATGGGAATATGTGAAGAATGGGGTACTGCCTCAAGACAAAAAGGAAGCTAGGAAAATCAAGTATCAAGCGGCTCACTATGTGATATATGATGAAGTTCTATACAGAAGGGGGTTCAACACACCACTTCTGAGATGTGTAAATGGCAAGGAGTGTAACTATATTTAAAAGGAGGTCCATGAAGGGATATGTGGAAATCACTTGGGGGGTAGTTTGCTGGCTCAAAAGATTCTTCGACAAGGATATTTTTGGCCTACATTAAAAACAGATGCATTCGAGTTTTCAAGGAAGTGCGATGCCTGTCAGAGGATCGTTAATTTCAGCAATGCTCCAGTTTCTCATCTCACCTCGCTCACGAGCCCATGGCCCTTCGCTATGTGGGGAATTGATTTAATCGGAGAGCTCCCAAAGGCTAAAGGGGGAGTTAAATATGCAGTTGTGGCAGTAGATTATTTCACTAAGTGGGCCGAGGCTGAGCCGCTTGCAACTATCACTGCCAAGAAACTAAAGGACTTCGTGTATAGGGCGATTGTGTGTCGCTATGGGATCCCTTATCAGCTCATATCGGATAATGGGAAGCAATTTGACAGCAAGGAGATGAAAGAATTTTGTGAAAACTTCTGGATCAGGAAAAGTTTTTCAGCTGTGAGCCATCCTCAAATAAATGGCCAAACTGAACCCATCAACAAAATAATCAAGCACACTTTGAAGGCTAAGCTAGAGGAAAGCAAAGGCAATTGGCCTGAAGAATTACCAAGGGTCTTGTGGTCATACAACACGACCCTAAGGACCACTACGGGAGAGACCCCGTTTTCTTTTACCTATGGATGCGAGGCCATAGTCCCGGTGGAAGTAGGCTCAAGGTCGTTCAGAAGGGAACACTATGATCCTGAGTCAAACGAAGTAAATCATAGGCTCTATCTGGACATGATTGAAGAAACTAGAAGCGAGGCCCAGATTCAGCTTGCAGCTTATCAGAGAAGGACTACAAGGTATTACAATGGGAAGGTCAAGGTTCGACCCCTGCATGTGGGTGACCTAGTGCTTAGAAGAGTGATGACCAATACCAAGGTATAAAGTCATGGAGTCTTTGGAGCTAATTGGGAAGGCCCTTATAAGATCTATGCCGTTCTCTGGGAAGGAACCTACTACCTCGCAGACATGGATGATAAGGTCATACCTCGAGCTTGGAATGCAGAGCATCTGAGAAAATACTATCAGTAGAGGCTTCGTCCTTCGTAGTTTCTATCTTTTTACTACTTTAGCATGAATAAATTCATACAAAGTATTGGGGGGTAGTGATCATATAGACACCTCCCCTTTATGATGTAATGACTGTTGGGCTTCGCCCTTTGTTATTATATATGAGTTCATTTTCCAGATTCTACATTTTTGTTTTTATTATGGTTTTAGCATTTTAAAACATTTTCAGGATTAAGCTCCCTCGGGTCGAAGATAATGCGAAGCCATTAGCAGTTCGCACCACGATCTGAGGGAGGATCCTTTAAAAAGTATTTTAACAAAACATGCTACAGAGTTTGATAGAATATATTTTAATATATATTTTAGATGATTTTATTCTCATATTTATTGTGTTTTGCATCAATTTGGATATTTATTTAATAGATTTGATTGTTTTATTGTAGGAAATAAGGAATTCATAACTTGGAAGGATTTGGAGCAAAAAGAGCTATTTTGGAGATAAAATAGAAGAAAATTCGTATTATTGGGCTACACGGGCTGCCTGCACTGTTTGGGCCATATCTTGAGTTCCAGAAGTCCGATTTCAGCGATCTTACAGCCCACGTGAAGCTTGCTGAATTTCCTACAAGTCAGAGATGGTCCAATAATCAGAGTCCATGTGGAACAGCTCAGAAACAGAGGAGAAAAATCAGTTACGAATTTTACATTAAAATCCTATTCAATTATGGATATCTTTTTGTAAATTTATTAAATTATTAAAAATACTTTTATTAGGGATAGAGATCAGATTTTATTATTAGTTTTTATTATGAGTTTTGGGAGAGGATGAGGAGAACGGGGAGAGACATACGTTTTTTTTTTACAAAAGCTAGGGTTTTTACTTTCTCTTCATCTCTTCCATTGTAAGCACCAGGCTAAGTTTGGATTGATTGTTCTTCGTTAATACAAAGTTTGAGGTATTCTTTATCCTATCTTGTTTATTTATATGTTTTATATGGCATTTCTCATTATTTTTGTTGTTCTTAATCATAGTATGAGTGAGTAGTTTCATTCTAGGGTATAAAGGGGAGCCATGTTTGCACCATGATTAGGCTTTAATTTGATTAGTGGTTTAATGGGTAAAGAGTAATTCTAATTGATATGTTTTAATTCTTAATTCATGTAATTGGCCAATATCATGGATTAACTATATGCAAATAGGAGTAATAGATCGAGAGATTTTACTACTAGAGGCACACATATGATTAGCAGAATTGAAAGTGAGTGTGAGAGCATCATTGGATTTTTGAAAGTGTTAATGCTTGAGAGAGATTAACCAATACTTTAATTACTTGACCTATTGAATTACTATACTTCTGTGATTTGTTTGGTGTAAGCATGGTGAACCTGAATTGCCCTAGACCTTTAGTTAATTGATTTGAAACATATTTAATTTGCATTGTCAGTTAGTAAAAATCCTCACCACTCGTTTTTTCTCTAGGAACAATTTATAATAATTAGATTGAAATTCTTGAAACTTGTCTCCTTGTGGATTCGACCCGTACTTGCTAGTATCTGCTAACAACAGACACCGTGCACTTGCGGTATAATATTTTAACACATCAGAGTTCAATCAACACAAAGCACGATCTCAGGCTAGGGATCTCAACAGCGACCTCACATTAGAAAAACGAAGAAGGCATCGCTTGTTGTGACCCTGGGGGGATCGCATCTCCACGCAATTCATCACAACATAAAGCTACTAAAAACAATGTAAAACAACTACACGAGACATATTAACGAAGAATTAAAGAAAGGAAAAGGCGACATCAAAATAGAAAAATGAAAGCAGTTATTTCTACGAAGCATTCACTTCTACAAGGCAAAACTACGCAATAAAATAGGAACAAGACATCGAGTGAAAAGTTAAATCATGGATAAACCAAAGTCAACACGGGTCGCCATGCGATCCCAGAATTATTGACAGATATCAGATGAAAGTTAAACAAAAATAATATTACATCTTGCGAGGCATTCTAAGGGTGCCCGCATCCCTAATTCAAGAATCCAGGTTGTAGTGATTTGAATGAAGTTACAAAAGTCTTAAGGAGCAGTTTCATTTTGGTTAGCTTTTGCAGCTTCACTTGTTAGCCTTGCCTCTTCCGCTAGCCTCGCCTCTTCCGTCAGTCGCTCTTCTTCAGCGTCCTCGTCTGCGATCTCCTTTCTTAGGGTTTCTGCAAAGTCGGCATTGCCCGGTCCGAGCTGATCCCAGTCAAAATTAGGGATCGTTCGAATAAACCCCTTCATGAAAGTAACCTGAACCTTAGCCAGGAATGTCACTTCAGCAGTAGCCAGGGCAGCCTTTGTAGCATCCAGATCGCGAGTCAGTTTAATGATCTCCTCCTCCTTCTTCTTTGTAGCCTCTTCACTTAATTTTGCAGTTCCTTCTAAAACTTCTCAAATTCATTTCTTTCCCTACGAGTAGTCTTGAGGTCTGTGCGGATTTGAGCAGTGTCATGAGAGAGTTTCTTCTTGTAAGTCTCCTCCAAGGACCGTTTGTCTTCGGCCTTTTGGAACTCAAGAACCTTAATCCTCTTGTCCTGCTGGAAGAAATTCTTAGTGTGGGCCGCTTGGCGGATGAAGGCTTCAACGAGGCATTTTGTCAGAGCATTGGCATTCTCTTCTGGAGTCGCCTTCCACCAACCAGAGGCTTCAGCCTCATCAGAGTATTTAGACCCCAACGTGGTGAAGAGATGTTGAGAAGCCGTGGCAGTAACGACCCCTGAAGATGGTCGGGAGGGCCCATCCTTTTGCCGATCTGTCCTGGATCGCTTTAACAGGCTCTGTTCAGGAGAGTTTCGAATTTGATCCCCAACGATGTTTGATTGAGCTGGAGGATCACTAATGACTTTTGTAGGAGGAGCTGATGGTTTGATGGGATGAGGAGCTTTCAATGCAGCTTTGGAGGCAGTACCATTCTTAGCTCCCTGCTGGAGAAAGGGAGGAACTTGGCCGCTGCGATTCGACATACCTGAGAGGAAAAGAAGAACAAGTCAAAAATAGTCCAACAGTTCATTTATAATTAAAATGCGAAGACAATTTAGATATGATGCATATAAAAGTAAAAAAATGTGATGCAATAGTTTTGGATCGGTTTATTATTGAAGAATACCCTCATCGTTTGTTATTTCAACACGAGAAGACGAGGCCTCTTCTCTCATTTTTCTTTTTTGCGAGGCCCTCCTCATAGTGGAAGGCCCCGCTTCAGGAGATAAATCTATCCCATCTTTTAAAAATCCGCATTCGATTAAGTTCTCGAGAGAAATAAGGGTTCTAATGTTTCTCTTCTCGCGAGTCGATTTGGTCAGTACATTATCGGCCCGTTGTTTTTCTTCGCCATTCAGAATGGTGCGAACTTGACCAACTGCGATGCCGAAGGAGTTGTTAGTTGGAAAGAAAATAGGGAATATAAAAAAAATGAGGACTACAGTCTCGATGGGAAGCTCACCTGGGAGATAGTTGAAGCTTGTTTTAATTTTGGGGACCTCGTGAATGTAGAGGAAGGGCTCTTTCCACGAGCCGGCGTTGCTTATTCCCCCATAAAGAAGGTTTTTCTTGTTGAATTCTGGCCATATAGAAAAGTAAACGTAGCCAAAATCTTTGGCTCCACATCGCTTGAGCTGAAGAAAGTAGCCCATTGTCCTCGCGTCCATGGGAGGATATCCAAGTTTATGATAGAGAATGTAAAGAGTGATCATAGATTTATACCCGTTTGTACTTATCTGAATAGGAGCTAGATGGTAGTTTTCACAAACGTCTCTGATGAAAGGATGGAGGGGCGAGGAGACACCTATCTTCAACAAAGGCACTGTCAGAACCATCCTTGGCACCCTGCCACCGTTCTCTTTATAATTAAAGCGATAGCATCGCATTTCGGGCTTGGGGAGGATGATTTTGCCCTCTTGTCTAAACCTATTGACCCCCTTTATAATGGTCTTCACAGTCAGAGTGGTGGATAAGTCTCGGCATGCCAGAATGCGAGGCTTTCCTGGCTTTACCTTTGAACCAGGATCAATGTCTTCTGGGCGAGGCCCACATACGTATATAACTCCCTCTAATTCTGGTTGAGGGGTCGGCACATAAGGATTGGACGAAGCCTTTGGGATGTAGTCATAATCTTTGAAGTTCACAACTCTTGACACCTCATCAAGACCACCATCATCTGAGGAAGGCTCCTCATAATCAGAATCATCTGAGTCCACTTCATTATCCCCAGCTCCTTCGAGATCGTAATAGGCTTCGCCTAGCGAACCCATTGGAGAATCACTTATATGGATGGGTGAAGTTATCAGAGGTGGAGGAATTTTGGCAAGAAGCTGTGCCGCTTGTGAACTGAATTCTTCTCCCTTCTTTTGGAACGCCTCTATTTCTCTTTCAACATATGTCATCTCAGCTTGAGGCTCGCTTTGGGCCGGGAGAACCTCTAAGGATTGGTCTCACGAGCTCGAAGGATGTTTTGTTCTCCATGAAATTAGAGGCACCTCCCTAGTGTACTCTTCATTAGACCACAGAGGGTCAAAGTATAACTTAAACGAGCTATCGCTTGTACTTGTAGCTTTTGCGATATTAGTAGCCGCCTCCTCGCTAATCTGAACATTGGGAAGAGGGGAAGGTGTCCTTGAGCTGTCGTTGATCGACATCTGAAAAAGAATGTGAAAAATTAAGTGTGTGCCCTTACAGAAAGCAAAAGGGAATAAAGGAAGAAAAGAATAAATGAACAGAAAGGCTCTACGTGTTCTCACTTCGCTTATGAGGAGTATTATGGGATCGCTATTCTAAAGAAAAAGAAAGAAGCTATGTTTTTAAGCGAATGATCGTTGTTCTACCTAAGCGAGGATGGGATCGCAAAGTGAAATTGACAGTGTATGATCGTAGTCATAGGGGATCGCATCGCATCTAATTAAAGTCATGTAATCATGCATTTGAAATGAAGAACAGTAAATTAATTATCAAAAGAGAATGAAAACTTACTTTTTCTTAAGAAGGTTGAAGAAATTGGAAAACGTTGAGGTCGCTAGTGATGGAGCTTGAAAAATTCTTGCGTTTGATCCAGGAGCAAACTGACAGCAAGTCTCTAGTGAGGTCGCTAGTGAGGTTGCATTGCTGACAGGCTTGGACTCCAATGAACATTTTTCATCCATTGAGTCATTGTCAGATGCAACCTCCCCATCAACTTCTAACTTTGATTCTGCTATTTTACAGAAAGAGTCAATTCCTTGCTTATTGCAAGTTTCTTCAGTTTTAGCCTTTGATCCTCTCCACTTAGCAATTAAATCTTGTTCCTTTTTCAACTGTTCTCTTAAAAATTCTTCTCTATCCAAAGCCTCAAGTAATTTATCTTTTGCATCCTGGTAATCTCTTCTCATTGTTTCAAAATCAATTAATTGAGTCTCTAACAAAGTATTCCTATCACCTAACCTAGCATTCAGATCTTTAATCTTGTTGTTTTCTCTGTTAAGTGATTTCAATGTAACATGCATGTTGTACAATTCATTAGACATTTCATCAACAACATTAGCACATTCATCTTTGGAAAGCTCAGTTAGATTTGTAGAGTATACATGGTTGCTTGGTGAACTAGCCTCTTCATCATTTCCATTTGCCATAAGTGCAAGGTTGAAAAACTCTTACTCTGCATCTGAGTCTCCTCCAGCTGCCCAATCATCATCTCTAGATACGAATGCTCTCTCCTTTTGCTTGAGAAGGTCAAAGTATTTCTTTTTGTAATCGACAGTCTCAAACTGTTTCTTTTCATTCTCAGCTTTGGATTTTCCGCATTCATTGGCAAAGTGGCCAGCAATTCCACAGCTATAACATTTGATCTTTGACCTTTCAACCATGCCCTTGTTAGGTTGATAGCTTTTCTTGAATTTCCCGGCTCCTGCTGGATTCTTTTTGAATCTTAAATTTGAAAACCTCTTTGACAGAAATGCCAAGTATTCATCAAGGTCTTCATATTCATCATCACTCAATGCATCAACCTCTTCGATTGTCTTGCCTTTTCCTTTGCTAGTTCCAGCTCCACCTTCACAAGTTCTTTGACTTGGTGTGGCTTCTACATCCTTCATATTCTCTCCATCTTGGTTGGTTGGAATATTGGCCACCAAAGCTACATTTCCACCTTTCTTCTGGCTCTTCTCAACTTCTTCATCTTGTTACAACTCGAGCTCATAGGTCTTTAGAATTCCATACAGTCTCTCAAGTGTATAGTCTTTGTAGTCTTGAGAATTCCTCAAAGAGACTGTCACTGGCTTCCATTCTTTAGGTAAAGACCTCAGAAATTTTAGGTTGGAGTCTTTGGTTTCATACACTCGTCCATACAACTTTAACCCATTTAACAGTTTTTGAAACCTTCTAAATATATCAGTTAAGTTTTCACCTGTATTAAAGTGAAAATGTTCATACTTTGTATGAGAAGTTGTTTCTTATTCTCTCTGACTTGCTCAGTTCCTTCACAGAGTGTTCAAATAGTGTCCCACAATTGGTTGGCAGTGGTGCAGTTGATGACATTATCGAACATGTCTTGATCAATACCATTGAACAGTATATTCATGGTCTTTTTATCCTTCTAGACTTCCTCTTTGTCTCCATCTGTGAATTCTGCTGGCAGTTTGGAAATAGGCCTTCCAGCAACTCCTGTTCCAACTGCTTCTCCACTTGCAGTGTTGGCCTTCATAGGAATATGAGAACCTTTCTCTATGCAGTTTACGTAATCTTCATCAATGGATGAGAGATGTAGATGCATCTTTACTTTCCAGTGAAAGTAATTATCTTTGTAGAGGATTGGTATTTTCACGCCTGTATCCTTCAATCCCATGGTGGTGATCTTTAGACTTCTTGTATGCTAGAAGCTTGCTCTGATACCAATTGTTATTTCCCAGTTAAGTACCACGAGATTGTGGAAGGGGGGGGGTTGAATACAATCTCAACTAAATTCTTTCGAACTGGTGAGGTCTAAAACATATTGTTATAAGAACACTAAGAAAACAAGATAAACAAATTATCTAAGACACATACAACACGAGATATAAAAAATCTCAGGTGGGTTAGCTTGGTTGCTTAATCCACCTGATGGTTGTATTTGAAGATAATTCTCTATGTAAGAATACACAGCTGCGGGTTACAATGTTTTAGTGTTTACAAGAAAACCTAAAGCTATCAGCCTTGTGATCAGTGTTTTCTTCTCTACTAAAACTATGCTGCTCATACAGCTTATATAAACTATATGAAGACAAGTAAAACTACGTGAAATGTGATGATACATTTCTGGTATAACTTGTCACACACATATGCTCCAAGTGGTAGCCATTTCTGGAATTATCTTGAAAGTCTTCTCTCCTTGATTTGGACAATCCCAGCATGTTTCAAGTCAGTGTATGTTTCTTTCTTCAAAAGTTACTAAGTTCTTGAAATGACTTAGTTTCCAAGCCCACGTGATGCTTTATGCAAAAGATCTTTTTGCTTTGGACCTTTGTCTCTAAAAGTAGCTTTAATCAAAAAGATAATCTTTTTGAAAGTCAATAAGCTTTTCTGCTTATTGAGCTATGCTTAAACCTCCCAGATATAACGGCTGATCTTTATGCATTTATCAAGATATCCTTCGAATTCTTCAGTAGTAGTGTAATCATGTTGGAGGTTGCTTCCACTCTTATTGTTGCCCTTGAAGTCGAATAAATAGTGACTGATTTCACCTTTCACTTGGAAGAGTTTGAGCCTTCAAATATCTACAATTTGACTCCCTACTCGTAACATCCTCTGTGTAATTGATCACTGCCTATAAGTCACGGGTTGCAAAGTAAGTCTGGGTTTAAATCTTCATTCGATATGTTCCTTTAGAGAACTCTGGTATTATTAAGAAGCCAAGTTGAATTATCGAACAGATGAAAGTTGAGTTCTCGAATGATGACTTCTCGAGTAGTTCCTTTATGAGTTCTCGAATGACTTCTCGAATAGCCTTTTGAATAGACTTCTCGAATAATGATTGTTACAGACTTCTCGAATAGAACAATCTGACTTCTCGAACTAGGACTTCTCGAATAAACCCTTTTTGTAGAGTTCTCGAAAGACTTCACGAACTCATCCTTTCTTGACTTCTCGAACGTACCTGCATGGTTATGGCAAACTCTCTTTTGATTACAAATATCTGACTGTAGCATGTTGTGGCTTATTACAGAAATAATTCCTAACTGTTTGCAGAGTCTCATTCACAAGATGTAGCCTTTGTTGATCTGCATTTCAGCTAGCTTCCTGATTTATTTGTCAGCTTCGTTTCCTTGATTCATTTTCTACATTGTGGTATTTGTTATCATCATCTAAAAACATATATGACTTAACAGTCCGTTTCCTTGTACGATTAGGTGCCTTGGAGGCCACTTCTTGTAGAAGTTATATCCTTATTTGACTCTTATTTCCAAGATGTCAATTACCCTTAAATATTAATTACGGAATTAATATTTAATTATGGTTTTGGACATCATTTATAGGCCTAGGCCTTGTGTTTAGACCAGGCTAGGTCTAATTAATGCATCATTAATTATGTCTCTAGGGCTTATTTTTAGCCCATATCATTTACCCCCAACTTCTAGGAAAACTGATCGGGTTTTCGTAGAAGTTATAACTGTCTTTTTCGAGACTCGGGGTCATTTTTATCCCTTACCTGGGACTCCTTATTTTTCCTACCCTTATATGGGGATTTTGGTTTACACTAGTGTTTCACGGATATCGTCTTGATTGTAAAGTGTGGAGCGACATACACATTTACGACGATGTTCATTCATTTTCCGAGCGAATTAGCCTTAAACGGCGTCAAACGGCACTAAACGGTGCTAAACGGCACTAAACAACACTAAACAACGTTTAAGCGGTGTTAAATGACGTTAAACGGCGCTAAACGGTGCTAACGGCACTAAACGACGCTTAAACGGTGTTATGCGATGCTAAATAGTGCTAAATGGTGTTAACGGCACTAAACGGTATTTAAACGGTGTTAAATGACGCTAAATGGTGCTAACGGAACTAAACAAAACGGTGTTAAACGGCGCTAAACGGTGCTAGCTGCACTAACGATGCTTAAACAGTGTTAAGCAACAATAAACAGTGCTAATGGCACTAACCGACATTTAAACGGTGTTAAACGGCGTTAAACGGCGCTAAACGGTGCTAACGGCACTAAATGACATTTAAACGGCGTTAAACGGCGCTCGACTTAGACTGCCATTTTTCTAAAATGGCAACATTTTCTTGTGGAGGCTCTTAGCTTAGTTAAATATTTAAACGTCGAACGTCGGCTTTTGAAAGTCGAATGTCAACATTTGAACGTCGACAACCAGAGATTCTTAACTTTACCTTATGGTATAACTAATTTTTTTTATTAGAATCCCTCACTCAATTTTAGGGTATGTTTGTCGTGCCTTGAATGGTTTCGTGAACCTTGAATTTAAATGACTTGTTTCTCAGTCCTCGTGACCTTCTTGGCCTTAACTTGTTTGCTGAATCCGTGGTTTTAAGGTTATCATCAACCCTTGATTCTCATTCTAAGATGTAGAACTTGTGGTGAAGTTCTTTAGTTCTTTCCCCTTGTTTCATATAGAGGAGGTCTTGCTTCTCGGTTGATCGTTCAAGAAGTTCACTTGCTACTCCGCACTTGACTTCAAGTCTGGTGTGCTTTGGTTGGTTTTCAACCCTCTATCTTGATTCTAGGATTCCAACCTTCTTCTTATGCTGATAGAATCTTGCTTAGGTTTTAATTTGACTGACGGCTCTTAATTCAAGGCCTTGAATTCAAACGACAAGCTCGATCGGAGGTAGACAAACTTGTTGGCCATCAAGGCTTAAATTTTTTGTTGAGATTTGAAGTTCAAGGCTTGAATCCTTAGTCTTGGAATATATTCTCTAGACTTTTATTTGTTTCAAAAGTATTAGCCTTTTAGCTAATCTTCTAGATTTTGTTTTTGACATTCCGTCAGAATAGAGCACCCAATATTCCTTCTGATCTGACATAGTTTTATCACTTCCTTCCTGGGTACTATCTCTTGCCCCCCGACTTTTTGGTTGCCTATGGTACATTCAACCATGAAATCAACAACCTTATCGGGGCCTCCTAGTTCTAGAGGAATATGAACCAGATCCTTTACTTCCTTTCATAGGTGTTCCTCATCATTATGGACATCCATGTCTTCAATCGGAAGGACCTGCCCCCCGAATCCATCAGGTCTTAAAGCGGTTATATAACAGCTTCTAGCCATTTTCTGGTCACCCTTTTGTTCTCCGTGTGTTAACCATGATTGATTTTGTCTTCCCACAGACGGCGCCAAATGTTGTGGAATAAAAACGAGGGTTTGTAAATTACGGCTAGGGTTTGTATGTATTAAATACAAGGGTTGGTGAACTTCGAGCTTTAATGGTTGTTCTTGCGTTTCGAGACTAAACGATCTTTGCAAGATGCCTACGTATCTCCGTATTGCTAGAGAATCAAGCCAACGTAGTTCTGAGAATGAGGGATCAGGCCCTTTATATAAGCGTTGGAAGCCTTAGATTTAGAGACTTGGTGGACAAGTCACCTCCTTGGAGAAGATTCTAGATCATATCTTGTAGGAGTCTGTTTCCTTATACGATTAGGTGTCTTGGAGGCTACTTCTAGTAGAAGTTATATCCTTATTTGGCTCTTATTTCCAAGCTGTTAATTACCCTTAAATATTAATTACAGAATTAATATTTAATTAGGGTTTTGGGCCTCATTTATAGGCCTTGTGTTTGGACCAAACTGTGTGTAATTAATGCAACATTAATTATGTCTTTAGGGCTTATGTTTAGCCCATATCATCTGTAATAGTTTTAAAGAAAAAAAAATGTTAGGAAAGTTTCAAAAAATATCTAAAATGATACGTATTATTTTATTATTAGCTGGTTAATTAATTAATGTTTTTATTATTAGCTGATAATTAATTAATGCGATGGATCTCGCGTGCATTCATATGAATTTCCCAATTATAACTTTCCATTTTATCAAGTCACACATGCCACATCATTTTGGGAATATTTTTGATTTTTTTATTTTTTAGCATTATTCTAAAGAAAAACTAGGAGCTGCTCAATTTATTTTTAAAAAATGTACTAAATTAAAATCAATGACCAAGAGGATAGAAGCTTAATAGTATCTTCAAGTATTAAATTTGTAATTAAATATTTTATGTGGTATCTAGTAATAATTTTTTGGATAATAAATAAAAATTTTAACACTCCAACTAAATATTTTTTTAGCAAAAAAATATAAACAATCATATTTGATAAGCTATATTTATTATGTTATTTAGGTTATTTACCAATTTTACTATCTTTTTTAATTTTATTTGCAAATTTACCATACTTGTAGAATCATTGCAATTATACTATTTTTACAATTTTATTTGCAATTATACTACCAATACATTATACACTCATGTCAAGTCCCTTTTATTATTTCCTGTTTGGCTCCTCTTGACACTCTAAATCCAAAATCTCCTGGGCGTGTTCTCTCAGCATCACTTCCAGCACTTATGACACTTTCGCTCCGAGTTAGACTCAGAGTCCAAAGACTTCACTAATCTAATGACGGCTATATCCTCTATACACATATCCATAAATCTCTTATTTATATATACATATATGTATACATATATGTGTATATATAGTAATTTTGTGTATCAACTGTATCGATGATGAATCAATTTTGTAGAGGACGAATCAATTCCGGGAGTATTCGTATTCATTATCAATTACAGATTGATATGGGCTAAAAATGAGAATTAAAGACACATTTAATGTGGCATTAATTAAACCTAGTATGGTTCAAATTCAAGGCCCATTGATGAGGCCCAAAACCCTAATTCAATATTAAATTCGTAATTAATATTGTGGGTGATTAACAGCTCAGCAATAAGAGTCAGATAAGGATACAATATGAGTAGCCTCCAAGGCACCTGCTTCAACATGGAAATAGACTCCTACAAGGCAGGAGTTTAGAACCTTCCTCAAGGCGGTGACTTGTCCATCAAGTCACCTAACCCTACTACGATTATAAGGCTCCTAACGCCTATATAAGGTCCTAACCCCTCATTCTCAGAACTACATTTTTGGCTTGATTCTCAACCTCGAGATACGTAGGCATTCTGTGAGGACCGATCAGTCTCGAACACGAAAACAGCCATTGAAGCTCGAAGTTCACCAACCCTTTGCATTAAATTCCCACAAACCCTAGCCGCATTTCGTTAACCTAGTTTTTATTCCATAACATTTGACATCGTCTGTGGGAAGACAACATCAACCATGGTTCAAACATGAAGAACCCTAGTCACAACCGAGGCGACTGTTGTCACCTCCGCCCCGCTCATCATCACGGAACCAGGGTCCGTACCCCCATTAACGGAGACGACCACTCAAGTTTCTCAGCCTACAGGGATGACTCCCTATACCGAGAGAACTCTTCCTGTGGTTGTCCGTTAGAAACCAGGAGGCCAACCCTCTTCAGGTGGTGGTCTCCCCTCTTGTTGATCGATCGCTACCTCCAGGGGTACAGATCCACACATCTCCCTGCAAACACCAACCCGATGTACGGGCTACCTAACTATCCTCCGAATACTTGAGGTGTTACGCCAAGTGGCCATGCCCTGCAGATACGTTAGCCATATCAACCTTCTTACATTAGAGGCTTGGGGCCCGACCAAGGATATTATGACTACACCGGTCCTTATACTGATGATTCATCATCTGAGGATAACGATCGTGATAAGGCCCCGAGGAGGTGACGTGCTAGCAAGGAACCTCAAAGGAGGACTCAAAGAATCCATGATGGACCCCCTCTGACAGTTGCTGAGAGAATCAAGGCCCATGAGGCTGAGATCCAAAGGCTGAAGGACGACATAGCAAGAGAGCAAGCAAGATAGAATCAGAATAGACCTCCTCCAACTTCAGGAGAGATTCCCTTTATTGATTTGGAAAGGCCTCCAAGGAGGCAAAAGAGGGTTGATGCCCCAATAGGAGGAGTTACAAGGGCAGAGGCCCCTAAAGGTAATCCCAAAGATTTGATGCCACTTGGAGACCCTAATGATCCTACACCCCCGTTTACTGAGGAGGTGATGAGTGCTCATGTCTCTAGGAAGTTTAAGATGCCAAAGATTAAGGCATATGATGGAACGGGCTATCCCGTAAATCATGTGAGAACGTTCTCAAACGCACTGCTATTGTAGCCAGCAAGTGACACTCTCAAGTGTAGGGCGCTCCCTCAAACCCCAGCGGGTATGGCTCAAAGATGGTATAGTCGTCTGCCAGCGAACTCGATCAGCACGTTCAAGGAGTTGAGCATGACCTTCATCAATCAATTTGTTAGTGGACGAGTCCATGAGAAGAGCTCTGCATCCCTTATGTAAGTGGTGCAAGGAAAGAATGAGAAACTGAGGAATTACCTCAAGCACTTCACCAAAGAGACGTTGAATGTCCCAGATCTGGATAACGAAGTAGCTATGATAGCCTTGGAGAATGCGACAACCAATAGCTTCTTTCAGATGTCATTGGCAAAGCATCCCCCTGAGAGCATGACTGAGCTCCAAAGAAGGGCGAGTAAGTACATAAAGGCTGAAGAAAGCATAAGGAAGACAAAGGTCCCAACCGTGAATGGAGGAAGCGGGAACTCAAGGAAGCGAAAGCAAGAGCCGGATTACAATGCTAGGGACAAGTATCCCCGAACTAGCAAGGATTCAGATTCTACCCCTAAAAAGAATTTTGGACCAAGGTTTTATGAGTATGCAAATTTGAATGCTCCTAGGAGTCAACTCTTGTTGGATATCGAGAAGGATAAAGATTTCTGATGGCCGAAGCCACTACGGGGTGATCCCGCAAAGAGAAACAAGGATCAGTACTGTAGGTTCCACAAGGATGTAGAACACGACATTGATGATTGTAGGCAACTCAAGGATGAGATTGAATTCCTGATTCGAAGGGGGAAACTAAGCAAGTTCACGAAAGGTGAAGATCATGGAAACCAGAGAAAAAATTATGATAGGAGGGATAGCGACCGTGATCACAACCCACATCCCCGAGGGCCAGTTATCAACATGATTTGGGGAGGCCCGACAGCTGCTGGCACAACAAAGAACTCTCGGAAGGCTTACGCCAGAGAAGTGATGCACATCGTGGGAGAGGCCCCGAAGCGTACGAGGACCGAAGTAGCAATTGGTTTCGATTATTCAGATTTGGAAGGGGTGAAGTTCCCTCATGACGGCCCGTTAGTTATAACTCCTGTGATTGGAAACTCAAAGGTGAAGCGAGTCTTGATAGACAATGGAGCTTCTGTCGATATTCTGTTTCATGATGCGTTTGTAAAGATTGGGTACAATGATTCTCAGTTTACCCCCACTAACATGCCCATATACGGGTTCAATGGAGTGGATTCCAACGTTGAAGGGACTATTCAGTTTCCTGTAACTATTAGATAGGAGCCCAAGGAGGCCACTCAAATGTTGAATTTTCTGGTGATTAAGGCGGCCTCAACATATAATACAATCCTCGGAAGGACTGGACTTCATGCGTTCAAGGATATTTCCTCCACTTACCATATGAAGATCAAGTTCCCAACCAGGAATGGTGTTGGAGAACATAAAAGTGATCATAAAATGGCGAGAAGTTACTATGTAGCGCTTTAAGAGCTGACGGAGTCGGGGGGCAGGTCCTCCCGATTGAAGACATGGATGTCCCTGGTGATCATGAACATCGAGGAAAGCCAACAGAGGATTTGACTCTTATACCTCTAGAGTTGGGAGACTCCGAAAAAGTTACTTATATAGGAGCTTCGTTGAAAGAACCCCTGAAGGGCAGATTGACAGCGTTCTTACAAGAGAACAGTGATGTGTTTGCTTAGACAGCAGCTGACATGCCAGGGATTGATCCCCAACTCATAACTCACAAGTTGAATGTCGATCCTAAGCGGAAGACAATAAAGTAGAAGAAAAGGAATTTCGCTCCTGAAAGGCAAGAGACCATAAAGCAAGAAGTAGACAAGCTCTTAGAAGCTGGGTTCATTGAAGAGATTCAGTTCCCCGAATGGTTGGCTAACCCTGTGATGGTCAAAAAGGCAAATGGAAAGAGGAGAATGTGTACCGATTTGAATGATGCATACTGAGGATTGTTTCCCTCTACCAAGGATTGGCACATTGATAGATGCCACGGCTGGGCATGAGATGTTGAGCTTCATGGATGGTTTCAGTGGCTACAACCAGATTAAGATGCACAAGGATGACATCCCAAAGGTATTTTTCATAACTGACTTTGGTGTTTTCTGTTATCTTGTCATGGCTTTTGGACTAAAGAATGCAGGAGCCACCTATCAATGATTAGTGAATAAGATATTCACCTATCTAATTGGGAAAACCATGGAGGTCTATGTTGATGACATGTTAGTCAAGAGCCTGTTCAAGGCTTATCATATTGAGCACCTCAGAGAGGTATTTGAAGTGCTGAGGCACCACAAGATGATGTTGAATCCAGCCAAGTGTGCCTTTGGTGTTGGATCAGGAAAATTTTTGGGACTGATGGTTTCGAAGCGAGGCATAGAAGCCAATCCCGATAAGATCAAGGTGATTTTAGATATGGAGCCACCACGCTCTATAAGAGATGTGTAGAAGTTGACGGGCCGAGTTGCAACCTTAGGGAGATTCATCTCTAAATCTGGTGATAATTGCTTACCTTTCTTTCAAGCATTGAAGAAGGTGAAGAACTTTGAGTGGACACCTGAGAGCCAAGAGGCCTTTGAGCAATTAAAGAAATACATGGCTAAAGCCCCGTTGTTGGCCAAACCAAGTCCCGGAGAGACACTTTATCTGTATCTAGCAGTATCTGAACAAGCACTGAGTGCCGTCCTTATTCGAGAGGAAAACAAGGTTTAGAAACCTATCTACTACGTGAGCAAAGTGTTGCATGGAGTTTAGTTGAATTACTCTCCCATAGAAAAATTTGCCCTGGTGTTGATAACAGCCTCGAGGAAGCTATGACCGTACTTCCAGGCACATAATATTGAAGTTCTAACGGACCAGCAGCTGAGAAACATATTGCATAGCCCGAAGGCCAGTGGAATGCTGATTAAGTGGGCAATTGAATTCGGGGAATTTGACATCACATACAAGCCTCGGACAGCCATCAAGGCTCAGGCATTGGCTAACTTCGTGGTTGAGTGTACCATTGGCAACCAAGAATTCGGGGGGCGGGAGATAGTGCTCAACCAAGGAAGTGAGGATAAAGATGAAGAACTTGTACCTGATCAGAAGGAATATTGGGTGATATATTTTGATGGAGCATCAAAAACAAAATCTAGTGTTGTAGGTTTGGTTTTGCAAAGCCCTGACGGGTTCACGGTTGAATATGCTTTGAAGTTGGACTTTCCAACAACCAACAACGAAGCTGAGTATGAAGCCTTGATATCCGGATTGGGCTTGGCCAGAATAATGAGGGTCAAGAACCTCAAAGTTTGTGGGGATTCAAGACTGGTAGTCTTGCAAGTGAATGGTGAATTTGAAGCCAAAGATGAAACTATGGTAAAGTACTTGAGAGTTGTGAAAGCCGTTATGACTCAGTTTGACGAGTGCTATGTGGAACACATTCCGAGGGAGGAGAACGTCACGGCCGATGCCCTATCAAAGTTCGCCTCTTCTGAGATAGAGAATTATGCAGGGAGTGTTTACTTCCAGGTCTTAAAGGCCCCAACCATCAATTCGAAATTGGTGGCACCGATCGACATAGGAAGCTGTTGGATAGATCCCATCAAAGCTCACTTGGAAACTGGATGGCTCCCTGACAATGCCTTGGAGGCACGAAAACTGTCAGTGAGGGCATTGAGATATGACTTGATTGAAAGTATCCTTTATAAGAGATCTTTTGTCATCCCGTACTTAAAGTGCTTAAGGCCCCAATAGGTAGAAGAAGCGCTGAAGGAAGTTCATGAAGGGATCTATGGGTAGCACTTGGGGGGCAGAGCCCTAGCTCACAAGATCACTCGCTTAGGATTCTATTGGCCTGAGATGTTGGTCGATGCATAAAATTACGTTAAGAAGTGTGACAGATGCCAGAAACCTGCTCCGATTGTGAGGCAGCCACCAGAGATGTTAACATCGATTAACTCTCCCATCCCGTTCGCCATGTGGGGAATGGACATACTGGGTCCTTTCCCTGTAGCTTCAGCACAAAGGAAGTTCTTGATTGTGACCATCGACTACTTCACCAAGTGGATTGAGGCTAAGCCCTTAGCCAAGATAACCACCAAGCAAGTTGCTCAGTTCTTTTGGGAAAGCATATTCTACAGATATGGTATCCCACGAATCCTTGTGATGGATAATGGGCGACAATTCAATAATGAAGAGTTCAAGAAATATTACGATGAGAATGCCATTGAGCTTCGCTTTACTTCGCTAGCTCATCCTCAAGCTAATGGACAAGCAAAGGTAACAAATTGAACTATCCTTGATGGACTGAAGAAGAGGGTCGAACACTCGAGAAACACTTGGGTGGACGAGTTGTTGCCTATACTCTGGGCATATCGTACCACTTGCAAGGTGACAACCGGAGCAACCCCGTTCTTACTGGCTTACGGAGCCGAGGCAGTTGTGCCCCTGGAGATTGTACATGCATCACCTCGAGTGGAGGCATATGAATCGGAGACTAATGAAGAAGGCATGAGGCTAGCCCTCGATCTGATTGATGAGGTCCGGGATGAAGCAAATGCCAAGAATGCAGAGCATCAGAAGAGAGCGTCTTTCCACTATAACCAAAGGGTTAAGGAGAGGTTCTTTCGTCAAGGCGACTTGGTTTTGAAGAAGATAGAGGCCTCTGGAGTTGGCCAGAAAGGAAAGCTAGCCCCAAAATTGGGAAGGGCCGTATCGAGTCAAGAAGATAATAGGACGAGGATCCTACAAGCTGGAAACCTTGGATGGAAACAAGGTGCCCCGTACTTGGCATGCTTTGAACCTGAAGGTTTATTATGTTTAAGCTATCCTAGTAAGGACTTAGATGTTTATCTATTTATTAGGAGAAGTAGAAATAAGGTTCGATGAAACCATTCAAGGGCTTGTTGCCCCGAGTAGGACAGTAGTAATCTATGTAATGGTTGAACCCGTTTCAAATTATCAATGCAAGCTTGTTTTCCATTATATGATTCTATGATTTTAATTATGTACCAAGCACATGATGAGTGTAAGTCTAGAACGACCAAGTACTAAAAATAAAAGAACATACGAATAAAAGAAAATGAGTACATAAATAAAGCACCCCGAAGGGCTAAGGTTTAAGGTTACAAACATAATCGAATAAAAGTTAAGTCCCGAAGGACCCTAAATGAAAGCTGAGAAAATAAAACCACAGACGACTAACAAGGCCATGCAAGGCCACTCACTCCTGAGGAGCATCTCCATCTTCTTCTTCGGAGGACTCTTCCTCTTCGTCAGAATCCTCCTCATCAGAGTCGTTATCCGCTTCAGCTGCCACCATTGTCGGCTGTGCCGCCATCTTCTCAACATCTTCTTCCTTTTCCCTGGAAGTAGATGTAGTCTCAGAAGACTCACTGAGCTCATTCCGAAGTCTCTTGCCCGAAAGCGGCTGTCGGATCACCGTTTTTTCCTTCCTTGCAGACATGGGTTTCTTCCCACGAGAAATCGAGGAGGATGAATCAGGCCTGACTTCACGAGCTTTGACCTCCGAGCCAGAAGCATAATCAACATAGCCTCCACCGCTAACAGCCCAGCCAGGGTATGGGAAGTTCACCGGGTTAACAACAGTTGGATACTTGTTGGATAACAACATTAATAGCTTTGTCCCAGCCGATAAACATGTTGTAAGGACGCATCTCATCGTCATGATCATCTATGAACTTCAAGAAAGTCTCCGACTTATGGTAAGCATTGATCACCTTATCAGCTTCTGATGATTTCTTTCTGGCCAAGGAGGAGAGTTGCCTTTGGTAATAATGGGCATCCGCCTCAGCATGGATAGCTCTGGACTCCAGGTCTTGATTTTTCTCCTCGAACCTCTTCTTCTCCTTCAATAAGGCCACGTTCTAGTCCCTAAAGGCCCGGCCTTGACAGGCAGCAGATTGGAAGTACGCGTTTGCCTGAAATAAAAAATCGATAAGGCATTTATAATGTCAAAGTATACAAAAACACTGAATCCACAAGAAGGAGTATCATACCTGATATAAAGCTTGAGCTCCAAGGAGCTCAGACTCATTAATCTTGTCCCCCGAAGTTACCATCAGAAGGTCAGGGGGAGTAATGGAAAGCTTGGACCAGTCCAAGGCCAGATCAGGACTTCCCAAGACGGAGTCTTGCTCACAAATACCCCAAGAAGGGATAAATGGGTAATAGCATCTCCGTCAGCGTTCCAGGATCTTTTTCCCGATTGAGAGCATACCTCCAGAAAGTGAGGGAGTCTTGGGCCAGTGGGATTCATCAATGCTTCGGCCTTCTTCATCATCCTTTTAGTTACGGTTGGCCGGTTTTCAGGACGGCTATCCAGCTCCTCAGCGGCTGAAATGCAAAAAAAGAAAAATATCGGAATAAGAACAAACAGAGTTCATGATGGACAATGAAGAAAAAATTACCCTCAATAGAGAGAAAGCTGAGCCCAGCTTCTATTAGCTTTTTCTCAGTCAGACAAGTTTTATAATGGGTGCGACCATCATCCTCAAGAAGTCTGTCTCGGTTTATCAATTCTTGTTGATCAAGGTCACACACGAAGTGTGAACTGTCTTCCACGTATCTAAACCTCTTCACGAATAAGTGACCCCAATCACCACCTTTCCACTGGAGAACTACAAACTCCCTCTCCCAGAAATGATGAGAGTAAGGGAAGGAAAAAGAGTTCACCATGTCTGGATGTTTAGTTCGGTGCTAGAAGATAATCCACCCTTTCTTGGATTCAGAAGAATTTTTAGTCACAAAAATGCTTCTGAACATTGTGGTACTCAATGGGATGTTCAACTCACGACATCTTATAATGAAGATGATGATGAACCTCCATGCGTTGGGGTACAATTGACATGGATGGACTTGAAGCTCCGCCAGCAATCTAATCATAAAAGGGTCAATATGGAACTTCAACCCGGCTTCTAGAGCACCTTTGAAGACACAGAGTTTCTCGGGATTCCAATTGCATGTTCTATCTGCTAAGCCTGGAAGGCGAACCTTAATCAAGCTTGGAAAGCTGTATGTGTTTCTAATCTTGTCGACATCGAACTCCTTCAACTTGCAAGGAATGTGAAAGGAGTCCAAACATGAACGGTAGGGGAATGCCTCACTCATGGTGCTTAACAAATCAAGTAAAGATTCAAATCAACGTTCAATATAAGAAGGGGGCTTTAATTTGTTCATACCTTTAGCGGTCCTCGCCTTACTCCTCTTGGCCATCGCCTCCGCCATAAAACTGGGGGGCCAGGTGCACGATTGTTGTCTGACATGTTGGACTTGAATTCGAACTTCAACTTGAGCTTGGAAGCTTGAGAGCTAGAGAGCTTAAGAACTTGGGAGAAATTTGAGAAGTGAAGAAGTGAAGTGAAATGAAGACTACTACTCTTCTTTTATACTCCCTCTGTTTTTTTATATTAGTCGCTTGACTTTTTTGCACGTACTTTTAAGTGTTTTGACTGCATAGTTAAAATTAATTTTTTCAATTAATTTTTTTTGTGAATTAAAATTTTGATTACATATTTTTATTCAAAAAAAGAAAATTTCAAAAATAATAATTTTAGCTATGTGGTCAATGCACTTAAAAATGTGTGCAGAAAAGTCAAAAGACTAATATAAAAAAACAGAGGGAGTAAAAAGCATGACCTGCTACAACAGGTTGAAATACAGGCCGGTTCGCGTTTACAGGTCATATATCGATTATATGCAAAAAGAGGACAAAAACTATCTATCACAGATGGAAAGAATCGTCATAACTCATGTTATTCTGGAAAAGAAACGGAGAATATAAACAAACATCTGGCAAAACTACAGTTAGCCGAGGATTGAAAGCTAATTACACTTAAGAAAATTTAATCAAAGCTTATCAAGAAATTAGTCCTAAGGATGGGATTAGTAATGCTAATCAAAGTATTAGTAAAACCTTAAACAAAAGTCATAAATGATTAGGTTATTGGCATTCAAGCACTGAAATTCGACATTCGAGTATTGACGTTCAAGAACCGATGTTTCAAGGCTAACGTTCAAGTTTGAAGACCGAGAGCTGGAAGACCGAGCTCCACGGAGGGATTCAGCCAACCGAGGACCGGCCGATCGAGCTCCAAAGGAAGGCTTCGGCAGACCTAGAGCCGGCCGACCGAGGAGCCCCGAGAAGCTTCAGCCGACTGATGAGCAGCCAACCGAGGCACGCTCAAGGAGCCCAGCCGACCGGCATGCAACCGACCGAGCGCCCAAAGGAGCCACGGCCGACCGAGGCACGACCGACCGAGGCGCCTGAGGCACGACAGTCAATTGAGGTGCAGCCGACCGAGGCGCGCGAGGCACGATGACCGACCGACCCGCAGCCGACCGAGTTGTACGGAGCCCTACGGCCGACCGAGGAGCAGCCGACCGAGAAGCCTCAGAGCCCGTCAGCCGACCGAGGCTGTTGATCAAGCCTTGGGTTTGATTTTTGGGTTTTCACGTTGATGCTTAAGGTCGATGCTGAATCCGTTCTAAACGTGATAATCAAGCCGGAGCAGAAACTGAAGCTAGCGTCGTTTAGCATCGTTTAGCACCGTTAACACCGTATAGCGTCGTTTTAGCGCCGTTTAGTGCCGATTAACGTTGTTCACTACCTTTTAACAACGCTTGACAATTGTTTAAGTGTCGTTTAAGGTTGGTTAGTATCGTTTATCATTGTTTAAACATCGTCGTAAATGCGTCGATCGCTCCACGCTTTACATCAAGACGGTATTCGTGAAACACTAGTGCACATAGATAAACCTCGAGTCTCAAAAAAGGCAGTTATAACTTCAAGGAAAACTTGATCAGTTTTCCTAGAAGTTAGGGGGCAAATGATATGGGCTAAAAATGAGCCTTAAAGACATATTTAATGTGGCATTAATTAAACCTAGTATGGTCCAAATTCGAGGCCCATTGATGAGGCCCAAAACCCTAATTCAATATTAAATTCGTAATTAATATTGAGGGTGATTAACATCTCAACAATAAGAGTCAGATAAGGATACAATATGAGTAGCCTCCAAGGCACCTACTTCAACATGGAAACATACTCCTACAAGGCAGGAGTCTAGAACCTTCCTCAAGGCGGTGACTTGTCCATCAAGTCACTTAACCCTACTACGATTTTAAGGCTCCTGACGCCTATATAAGGGCCTGACCCCTCATTCTCAGAACTACGTTTTTGGTTTGATTCTCAACCTCGAGATACATAGGCATTCTGTGAGGACCGATCAGTCTCGAACACGAAAACAGCCATTGAAGCTCGAAACTCACCAACCCTTTGCATTAAATTCACACAAACCCTAGCCGCAATTCATTAACCTAGTTTTTGTCCCACAACTAGGGCTGAGCAAAACCGATCCGAAACCGAAAAACCGGACCGAAATATGTTAATTCGGTTCGGTTCGGTCCAAAAATTTTTGAAAATCCGGTTATTTCGGTTCTTCGGTCTGGACCGAAATATAGTTCGGTTCGGTCCGGTTCTTTTCAAAATATTTCGGTTCTTGACCGAATAAACCGAAATTTTTAAAACATATTTTTACATTTTATATATATATATATATATAACATATATTTACCTAATTACTAATTACATTTTATAGACAAAGAGTCCAGACTCCAGACCCGATATACAGCTCACGACCTCACGTCGTAATACAGAAACAGAGATACAGAATACAGAGATTAGTACTCGCGACTCAGCTGGTGTCCATCATCTTCCCAGGAGAGTTAGGATCTACAGGAAAGCACTGTTTCTGTAAAGCTGCTGATCTGTTAGCGGTGGTTGAGTAAAAGCCTAGTTTTATTCAAATTTTAGACTTGAGAGAAATGTGGGGTTTTGAATATTCCTTAATTATGGCAAGTTTTGAGAATTGCTTATTTAGCATTGTTTTCTCAAAAATATAGTACTCATTGCAAACAATTATGGGAAAAAACAATATTGCTATGTCTTGAATGTTATCTTGTTAAGGATGTTAAATATGTGGTAGTTTACAATTTGTGCTTGTCCACAGTGCTACTGTCCACACTCCACAGTGCTTGTCGTTCTGTAGTCTATGAGATGGACCAATGCCCCCAAAGAAATCGACACCACTGACTGATCTGTCCTTTTGGCACAATCTAACAGCAAACTGAGCAGTGGAGGCAGAATAAATGATACTTCCTAAGAGAAACAAGAACACAATCTGATTCAGTGCAAAACTAGGACAAAAAAGGACCATTCCTCACCAATTAAAATGGAAACAAGAACAGATAATAAATAATTAACTTTAGCCACATTAAGATGACCAGGAGTGTTACAAGAAAAATCATAAGCAGGATTAAAACAGACATGAATATAAGCGCCTTCATTCTGGGTTAACAGACATCACTGCAGGTTTTTTAAAAAAAAAAATAATGCAGGGCTTAAAATTTCGGTTATATTGGATAGAACCGAACCGACCGAAATATTTCGGTTCGGTTCCGGTTCGGTCCAAAGCTGTAAATCGGTCCGGTTCGGTCCAAAAAATATTGCCTATTCGGTTTTCGGTTAATTCGGTTCGGTCCGGTTCTTGGACCGAACCGACCGAATGCTCAGCCCTACCCACAACACAGATATATACGTATATGTATATGTGTGTAAACTATATGTAAAGAAGGGAATAGAGAGATGCTGGGATGGTGAAGTTGAAAAAGTCATTAAAGGAGATTTTAGTTTCTTATTAGAATGTTGCATATATGATTTGGTTCACAAAATAGGTTGTATTTAGTTGATTTCAAGTTGCTTGAGAAGTTGTAACGATGTCTCCAAATTATTTGACTAAATGTAACAGAGAAAGAAAGTTGATTTTGGTCGGCTCGTGATTTATTTATTTTTTTGTTCTAATTGCAGTTGCAAACAGGATTGCAAGGTCCCGCAGGAGCACTCATAACTCTCTATTTTTAACATTTGCAACTGAACGCAATCACATGCAACTGAACGTAACTACATATGCAACTGAATGCAACTGAAAACTGGAAGTTAAATTTTCATTTTTTGCCAACTTCTAGTTATATATAAGGGCTGCGCATCAGCAAAAAAATGAAAATTCAACTTTAAGTTTTCAGTTGCATATGCAACCTATGCAACTGAATGCAACTGAATGTAACTAAAAACTAAAAGTTAAATTTCCATTTTTTGCTGCTGCGCAAATAGAACTGGAAGTTGGTAAAAAAAAATTCAAATTACAATTTTTAGTTGCATTCAGTTGCATATGCAACTGAATGCAACTAAAAACTAAAAGTTAAATTTTCATTTTTTGTTGCTGCGCAGCCCTTATATAGAACTGAAAGTTGGTAAAAAAAATGAAAATGAAAATTATAATTTTTAGTTGCATTCAGATGTGTATGCAACCTATGCAACTGAATGCAACTAAAAACTAAAAGTTAAATTTCCATTTTCTGCTGCTGCGCAGCCCTTATATAGAACTGGAAGTTGGTAAAAAAAATGAAAATTCAAATTACAATTTTTAGTTGCAACTGAATGCAACCTGCTGCGCAGCCATTACAAATAAAATGGTATTTTTGCAAATAAGATAGTATTTTTGTAAATTATTTTTTTTTAAACAAAAATTTTTTGAAAAAACATTTATAGATAAGGGTATTTATGAAAAAAGCCCAATTTATTAAACCACTAAATCTATATAATTTTATATAACAAAATATATATTTTTACTCTTAATAAAATAATTATATAATCATTATAACCAACCAACATACCTAAATTATTGGAGATACTTAAGGAAATAAAAAGAATCCAAGAAAAAAATTTACTTCTTCCCAATCTATGTTGATGGTTGAGATTAAAATATTTTTAGTCTAAAATATAAGGTAGGCATACAAATGTAATTTTTTTAAAAAATAGAAATGTAATATTAAATTTTTATGTATATATATTATCAAGGTCAAACATTAAAGTTTGGTAATAATTACTAGATGTTTCATAAAATTAGGAATTTCTTTTTTTACCATGCATAAAATTAAGAATTTGATTACTCTTCAATACGTAAATTGTATAATAACAGTATTCATTTAATATATTGTTATTGATCGATCTATTATTTGTTCATATGAAAGTGCTAATCCATTTAAATAGCACTAGACTTGTTAATTCGTTCGTATCGTATATTTTCGTGTTTTGTATATTTGAACATTAAACTCAAATACGATTCAATTAGGATCAGTGTACTTTTATGTTCGTGTCGTATATTTTTCGTGTCGTATACTTTTCATGTAATTTTAAATAAAAATAAATAAATAAAATATTTAAATACTAATATTTTTTGATTAAATTATTACAAACATGTACTAAATGTATAAATTTACATCATATTTACAAACAATATTGTAAAATTATGTATAATACTATAAATAAATATTAATTTATATATTATATATATCTTATATAACTATGAATATTTATATGTATATTTATTTATTTCGTGTATTTCGTGTCGTGTCGTGTACCCAAAGGGTAAACACAAAATCGATACTAAATCTTGGTCGTGTACTTTCATGTTCGTGTATTTATATGTAGATCGTATTTTTATAAATAAGTTGGTATGTTTACAAAATATCGTTTGTGAAAAAAGAATTTTAACAAATATTTTGAAAAGATGATAAAGTCGTAAAAAAATTTAAAAAAATTGATATTTTTAATAAACATTCTTTAATTTATCATGATATTATCTGAAATATGTATGATTAAAAAACTTAAACTTAGCTTACTCAGTTAGACTGTTTCCGAAGGATCCCGGCCATTACAAATATAGAAATACAAATACAGAAAGGAAACCTAATACAAACTAGGAAACTCACGCACACGCAGGAGTCGAACCCCTGACCTCCTTCAAAGGAGGCTAGTGGCTCAACCACTGCACCAACATGTTGTTGGCTGAAATATGTATGATTGTGCCATCTAATTGAACGTGTTCCACCCGTATTTTTAATTACCACTCCTTTTTGAACTCTTGGTATACCTATTCCTTGGTTACCATATAATTCATGGTCCAAATGGGGCATATTAATCACCAATGATGCATTATTAGTGGTTGAATTACTGCAAGTACTATAAGTTAGGTTTATTTACAATTATTGTACAATGTATATTTATGTGCTTACTCTCGATACTCTCCATGGTTTTTTTTTTTTTGCCATAAAAAGAAACTTGCATTAAAATTTCAAATCGTTCAGGATTACATGAGATAAATCTGGGTGGGCATGCCCCGTGCCAAATATGACTGGCTATGAAAATCTGGGTGGGTATCCCCGTGCCAAATATGATCAGCTATAGAACTAGATTGTCTGGCTATGAAGTGAGCGACCTTGTTCGCGAATCGTTTTACAAAATTTAACGTTACTTGACGTTCTTTTAATTGAAGTAACAAGCACTTACACTCATCAATCACTCTACCCAAGTAAGATAAGTTAATTGACGAGCATCGAACTGCCTGTATCAAAGCCATACAATCAGACTCCATAACCACATCCTGCATAACTTTAAAATAAATTTATATTGTGCTTGCTTATGCTAGTACTATAAGTTAGGTTTATTTACAATTACTGAACAAATGTGTATTTATGTGCATGTTCGCGATTGTTACTTAATCCTCTAATAACTTTAAAATAAAATAAAATTGTGCTTGCTTATGCTTGTTAGTTGTTACTACTCCATTTAAAATTTCAATAGTGATGTACATTTCTATAATAAATATTACTCCTACAGAACAAAATAGACGGTGCAGGTGAAACCTAGATATAAAGATTCTGAGTCAGTGATGAAAAGCACGACGCAAGTGGGGGGAGGCTACTGAGGCTGGGTGGTTTTATTTTACTATTGCTTTGAGATACGAAGGTATTGGTTTGGTTATTGTCCTGGTATTGGTTTGGTTATTGTCCTTGGACTGTCGTTATGTGGATGGAGAGAAATGCCAAAATTATACTACACAACAATACCCCTTGCTTTATTGCAATCGCCATAATTTCCTTTTTATTGTCAATAATATTTGTGAAACTGAAAAGATGCATTATTGGATCTGGATGTTCAGCAGCCCTCACCTACCATCCACAAGCGTAAAGGCAATTCAGCTACTAGAATGCCTTGTAAAATTTTTGTAGTGCATACTAATGTTGGTAGCAGATTTCATGAGGAAGATGACCTCCTTCCCCTGGTTCCGCCACTTATTACAAGTACTACAGTGTAACTCGACTCTAGTCGGAAAAAAAACAGCCAAACGTACTCGCTTTCTTCATTCAAACATGTTTTATTCTTATTTTTCTCCCAGCTGGAGGTGGCGCTTCCAAATTCAAAAATAAAAATGAAATAGAATTCAACGTTTTAACTCCCCGAACACAAACTGTGACATTCAAGCCTCCAGGGGATGTTCAAACTCATGATGTACATGAGACTACATTTCCAAAGCGGCACATTACAATTTTTTAAAAAGGTTAAAAAAAAAAAGAAGAAAATTTACTTCATTCCCACCAAAACTATTCACGGTACTGGATTTTTGCTATGAAACTACATTGATGATATCAGCTTAAATCTACATATAAGTGAGGCTGTCATTCTTGAGTAGCATACCACTGACATCAATATCTTCAGGAAGGATTCAAAAGTCCGATGAACTAGTCAAACTTGTAATCTTGAGGCGATGTGAGGCCTGGAACCTGATTTTGTTCACCATTGCTTTTTGTTCCCTCTTTCAACTAGAATAAAGCAAAGAGAGGATGGTTAGAATAAATGCCGAAACAAGTTTTTTCCACATAATGACATTCAGCATCCACATAAATAATTACAGCCAGCTATATAAAGTTTAGAGCCTTTGTTACACAAATTTGGCTGAGAGAATCGGACAAGGTTATGAATCTAACTGTCCATTCTCAATCTTGAAAATTTTTGGATTCAAAGCAACAGATTTTCAATGGATACTAATTTTAAAAAAAAAAGTCCTCCAGAGATTTTGCACCTAAAAAATAAGTTGCCTGGATGCCTTGGTTTGGACTGCAAAATTGTGAAAGTTTCTACCAGCAACGTTAAGGATCAGGGACGATGGAAAATTAAAGAATCTGGGTAACAGAGTTTACAACAAAAACTTTAGAGATTTGGAACTGTTTCTATATACTACCACATGGCTTTGGTGGGAAGATAATTGCATTCTGGATCTTAATGATAACTTGTCAGAAATGTCAGTAAGCTTCTCTCACGATATACATCGTAAGATGATTTTACATAATGTATAGGAAAACCAATTATGGGTAATTTTTACTTAGAAAAAATAAATGAAAATTAACGGGTAATGTTTACTTAGCAAAAAATAAATGAAATATAATGGGTACTGTGGAGTGTGGACCAATATTGTTTGCTGTTCTTTTCAATTTACTTCACCGTAGATTTAATTAGATTTAAATGTTCAGTGTAGTCCTTTCTCTATTTAGAGATAAAATAAATGGCTAACTGTCCATTAAAGTGAGTCCCCTTCACTTCCAAAATGTCTATTCGCCCGTACACAAGGATACCATGTATTTAACAATAAACTACAAATAAGTTTGTACTCCCTTAACGAAAAAATGTATGGATGTACATCCCTATCATGCTCCAAAGTAAAGATTGGAAGAAGTGATAACTAAACTGGTGCTTAAGATGGTGAAATAAGTTGTTTGGGGTTTTACCTGGCGAAGGAGCCTCTTTTGACACCGATAACCCTATATGATTAGGAAGTAAGCATTATTAATTACCATTTAGTGTTTCCATCTCAAACATATATAAATGGCATGACGATAAAACTAAAAAAATGCACCAACCTTGTCAGTTCCATAGATGTAGTCACAGTAGGTGAACACTGAAGCAAAGTTGCTTTGGCTTTGACCACCGACATAGTGATGATAATCATGGTAGTCCGCCCCACCATAAAACGGAATGTATTTTGTTAGAGTCCAAGGGATCTCATACCTGTTGACGACAAACCAGTAACTCCATAACTAAAGCTTTCTATTGGTCCTTCTGTTTTTAAAACACAAGGAGGCTATACACTTGGCAATTAGAATCTACAACAAGATTTAAGAGCACCACACTGAACATCGGCTCCAAATATATCCCTTACAGTTTTATATCTCCCAGCATTATATGTTATGTAAGAACAACCGAAGGTTTACAGAAAATATAAAGAGCAATAGCGTAAAATTACTCTATGATTTTTAAGATTGGAAGATTCTTGATTACAACTAGAAATTCTAGATTACAAAGGAATTTCTATATATTCTATATATTTACTGTCCTACACAGGGCAGTTCCAAACCATCTAGGGCCAACAGGCGAAAGTGAAAAAATGGGCCGTAAGTCTTTTCTAATTGCCAATATTGTTAATTACAATATATTACAACAGATTAAGAATCAAGTTAATATTGAAGGGTTAATTCTCAGTATCTTTTTGGCACTGTTTAATTCTTTATTGATTTTTTTTTTCTTTTCTTACTTCCCAATAAAAATTTCTTGGCAACATCAAAATGAGAGCCTATTCTTCCTATATGCCAAATAGGCGATTGTTTTAGAACCCCAATAGAAAACTCATTTTTGGTAATTATTCAAGGAACATATCAATTTCTTTCTTTGAAATTCTTATAATATGATCGGGGGCCGAACTGGTCGCCCTTCCCCAGGGCTGGTCCTGGTCCTACACCTCCACCCAACTTACTTTCTTTTAACCCCTCACTGGACAATCATCTTGAAACACGGGCCAGCATCTTAGAGCATATACAATGCATGCCCATTTGAAGCATCGGGCCACGCGAAATGGAATGGGCAGCTAAAAAAAGGGTGTTGCTGCATTGGATGGGTTCTAAAAGAAGCGGTCATGGCCACCACGGTGGGCAGTGCCCATTTCATTTTTGTTGATATTTTTATTCCGTTTTGTTCTTTACTGTCCATTTTCTTTCATCTTTTGAACTTACATTACACAATAAATTATTATATCCTTAATTTAATATATTATTCCAACTGGTCTCGGCATTGGAAGAAATTGTCCAATACCTCTTTTTCCTTACGCGTCAATCAAGTGGGACCAAAAACAAATGGGAAATGGGCTTTCACATTGTAGATGCTCTTAATGTTCCAACTAAGTGAAATATTAGCCCTATTCCCTTCCAGCCAACTTCTTTAACAAAAGGAAGTAAGTTTCACTCAAAAAGATAGGTTCTGGATGAGCTGCAAGTGTAAAATCACACATTTCTGTATTTCCTTTTTCAATCGAAGGGTCTCCACTCTCCTAAAAAAAATGTGTGAAAAACTCTGGGCAAGGAAATGGTTTGCACTGAAGAATAACTTGAATTACGACTATTTTGAAAAAAAAAGTAAAAAACAAAACAGAATGTCCATTTACTTCAAAATTTCCAAAAAAGAAAAGAGAAAAGGTCAGGATGAAAAAACCGAGGGTTATAGAAACGACTTATCCAGGCCAAAATCGAAGTCGTTTTTCAGAAACAATGACTAAATTAGGCACTAACACACAGTGCTTTGAGAATTTCAGTTCATTTTCTTTAATACGATACTTTCAGGTTTGTCAAGACAACAAAGAGAAGATATTTATATTATTTAATTTAGCAAAAAAAACAATTAAAAAGTTATCTTTTAGCAAAAGTAACATTTACAGATTCCACCAATTTAATTCACTTTATAAACAGTCAATATAAATGCAGTTATCATTGTTATCCTTGGTATCATTTAGTCAAAACTATCATAGCAAATAAATGACAATCATATAAAGCAAATTTTAATATAGTAGGGTATAACAAAGGCATGCGTACCCGCTATGAGTCTCAATAGCCTCAACCTGCCTCAATGCAATCCACAGCCAAAAGGTAATCATATGCCCTGGGGCCATAGCAGGCCCAAGGAATGACGGAATCCCCAAAATCAAAACCTCTGCCCAATGCGCATATGGCGCAGCATATGATATTGGAGCAGTATATTCATGGTGAACCTTGTGAATTTTCTCATACAAACCCCATTCAGTATGCAGAAACCTATGAATCCAGTAATTCGTATAATCCTCTACGATGAAATAAACAGTTAACTGAGCTACAACCTCGTAAATCGACGGCAAAGGCAAACTCGTCCTTATCCCGATCATCTACAAAAAACCAAAATTAACCCACATTCAGGTAAATAGGCCCGAAAATCAACATTTCAATATTTGATATATAAACACAGTCTCTAAGTAAAGTCAATTCACATTCATATAATTAGGACAAAACATACAAACCAAAAATCTCTAAAAAAAAAAATCCAGAAAACAAAACAATATGTAATCATCTAAGACTGAACTAAAAGCAATCCACATTCATACGTTCACAAATTTAGGGTAAAACATAAAAATGACAAAACTCAAAAACGAAACCCCAAAAAAATATACATTCTTTTATTTATAGCATTCTTGATTCATGCTTAAATTAAAACATTCATAAAATAATGGTAAAACAACAATATTTCTAAAGTCGAAAAAAGCCAAAGCATAAAAAAAATCTTTTGAACACAGTCTCTGTTCTTTAATCAAAACAATCATACAATTAGGCCAGAACATCAAAATTCCAAAACATCAAAGATCTCGAAAAAAACCAGAAAAATAAAAAAAAATCAGTAATCATCTACAGTTACACTAAAATCAATCCACATTCATAAATTTAGAGTAAATCATGACAATATCAAACAAAAAGAACCCAAAAATGGATATAGCAATCTATTTTGTACTCACGTTCTTGATTCTTAAATTAAACATTCATATAATTAGCACAACACATTAAAATCGTAAAACCCCAAAACATAAAAAACAATCTTTCAATCAAATTCACCATTCTTGAATCAAAACATTCACACAATCAGCCTAAAACCCAAACCATAAAAAATCGAAAAACCCCGAAAACAAAAACCCAACACTTGCACCCACATTCCCAATCCTTACCTGAATTGAAGGGTAAGAAACCAGCTGAAGAGGCCCAACAACAAGAATAAACATCCTCATAACCTCCCTATAACACCCGAAAATTTCGGAGAAGCTCAACTTAATCTTGGGCTGAATTTTATACTGCTGCAAATTCTTGTACACGATCTCAAGAATCACATAGTAAAGAGGCACAATGGTGAAAACAAGAAATAGAAAAATGAGGTTGTGACAGTAAAGAAAGTAATCAGATTTGGTGGCTGAGTAGTTTAGCCACAGGGTTTCTGGGTATGTGAGAGTTCTGTTGAGGGTGGTCTCGGCGGCGGCGACGGTGGTGTAGGGCAGCATTTTGCGGTGGTGATCGGAGATGGGGATCAGGGAGTGTGTGTTTGTGTGGGGAGTGTTTTTGGGGAAGTGGTGGCTAAAATATGCGGGAAGAGGACAGAGTGTGTTACGTTTTTTAAACGGATGTGTGAGAATAAAGCGACTATTTTTTATATGCATAATTTTAAGAGTCACCAATTTTTGTGTTATGTTTTTAAACGGATGTGTGAGAATAAAATGAATATTTTTGTTTGATATACATATTTTAAAAGTTAATTATGTTGTGAATATATTATAATTAATAATATATAATAGATTTTTACAGAGAGATAAGAGATTAAGTAGAGAATTTGTATTATTTCAAGTGTGTCCAAGATCTTGTGTGGCTAAATGAATTTTGATATCCAATATTCATGATAAATAATTCTTTCCGGTAATATCAAGAGCCTCAAATTCAAGTTTGGTTAAAATTTGACATTCTTAAGAAAAGATAATCACAAAATTAAAACAATAAATCATAACAATAATAAATTCCAAACATGGATATAATGCGAAAATACGTAGATAGACAAATAGATAAACAAACGAGAAACTCATTATTACCAATATTCTAAAGAAAACTTAAAGGATGTCTCGGTCTATATATATGAAAACAAATTATTGAGAATTGCATATATATTGATTATTATATACATTAACGTGATGGTATAGGGTGTCATGGAGATCTTTAAATATCATTTTTTATGTCAATATTTTGCAACCAATATACCATAAGCCACTTCATTCATAAGACTCCAATTTTTTATTATGTATCACATGTGAGCTTAACATACATACTTAAATTTATACATTTAGTGCACAAAACATATGTAGAAGGCAAAAACAAGTCCATTAATAAAGATGCGTACCTTAGAGTTGGATTTAGAAGATAAGCAAACTAGTGACCTTTTTGTGCGAACCTTCAAAACTCCCAGCAAACTAACTTCAAAAACTTTTTAAGCAAATCGTGTTGATAACGTGTTGTGAATATATTATAACTAATAATATATAATAGATATTTAGAGAGAGAGATAAGAGATTAAGTAGAGAATTTGTATTACTTCAAGTGTGTCTATATTCTGAAGTTTGATGCCTATTTATAGGTACATCACATGGAAGTTACAAGGATTATGAAAATCCAAAAGTCATAAGAATATCTAAAGCCAAAAGTCTTGAGTTATAATACTTCAAAGATCATGATCTAGAACATTCTAGAAGACATCCCACTCACAACACTCCCCCTTGGATGTCCATTTTTCTTCTTAAAAAAATCACAAAGTTAAAAACAAATAATAACAATTAATTGTAAAATCAAAGAAAAAAATATATATACTTTAAACATGAATATCATGACAAACAAAATACGTAACACGGATTTTGTTTACAATATATAAATTAATTATACACAAGTTGACTAAAGGGACCACGGTGAGGAGAAACTAATCAAATGCTAGATTATAATTATACATGATTCACAAATTCAGGTCAACCAATCAATATAATTTTGAGATTGTAAATGTTAATAAGTATAACCATTCATAAACCAAGAAAAAGAAAGTAAACATGTATATTTAAGTCTATGTGAACTGATGATGGAGTCGTTCGTTAACTACTAGTTAGATCACATACTATTTGTATTAAAAGATATGTGACATAACTTCATCAATCATGGTCATGGAGTAAAAAAGAGAGAAGAAGATCAATTATTATAATTCCAAAGTTCACTGTACAATAAAATATTAGGTTAAGCATGCAGTGCTCCTTTTAAAGATTAGTTGTCCGTTACACTAACTTATTATTAAATTATTCATACAAACACGCTAATGTGATGAATATGCAATATATCATTTTTAGAATGTATTATAGACCTATTCATATTTAAATAATATGCACATACCTGGACAGAAATGTAATTCCTTTTTTTTACTTTTAATGTAGACGGAGGAGCAATTTTGTGAACGACCTTGTGAGCAACCTCGTGCTGATAACGTGTTAGATAAATAATATAGTCACTAAGAAATATAAGAGAAGAGAGAAGAGAAAAGTGAGGTTTGTATTATTTTTCAAGTGTCTACAAACTCAAGTTGAATGTCTATATATAGGTATATTACATGTAGGTTACAAGAAACTAAAAAGCCAAAAGCCTTAAGTTATAAGGATTTGAAAAGCCAAAGGTCTAGACTTGAGAAGCCAAAGGTTTTACACTAGAATAATCTAGAGACATCTACATATCTTAACACTCCCCCTTGGATGTCTATTTTTTTCAATAATCGTGCCTCGTTAAAACCTTTCTAGGAAAAAACCCATTGGGAAACAAATCCTAATAAAGGAAAAAGAGTACATCGATTATGAAAAATTTTATCTCAAGTCTTTGAGTCGACGTAACCCAATTTTATGTACCAATTTTTCAAAAACTGATGGAGGCAGCGACTTCGTGAATAAATCTGCAAGGTTGTCACTTGAACGGATTTGTTGAATTTCAATTTCTCCATTTTTTTGAAGTTCATGTGTGAAGAAAAACTTGGGCGAGATATGTTTGGTATTCTCGCCTTTAATATAGCCCTTCTTTAACTGCTCAATGCATGCTGTGTTGTCTTCAAACATTATTGTCGGGATCGTCCTGTCAAAATGCATGCCACATGACTCCCGAATATGCTGACATATTGACCTCAACCAGACACATTCTCGACTGGCTTCATGAATCGCAAGAATTTATGCATGATTAGAAGAGGTAGCAGCCAAAGATCGTTTCACAGAGCGCCATAAGATGTCTGTGTCTCCATAAGTAAACAAATAACCTGTTTGTGACCGAGCTTTGTCTGGGTCAGATAAATATCCTGCATCTGCATAACCAGTTAGTACAACTTTGGAATTATTAGAATAAAATAGTCCCATATCGATTGTTCCTCGGAGATATCGAAGAATATGTTTCACTCCATACTAATGTCTTCGTGTTGGAGCAGAACTATGTTTTGCTAACAAATTCACTGAAAATGCTTCGGGCCGTGTATTATTAGCCAGATACATAAGTGCACCGATAGCATTAAGATATGGTACTTCGGGACCAAGTATTTCTTCATTATCTTCCCTTGGTTGGAACACATCCTTCTTCTTATCAAGTGACCAAACAACCATTAGAGAACTAAATGGATGTGATTTGTCCATGTAAAATAGTTTAAGTACTTTTTTATTATATGTTGATTGGTTCACAAAAATTTCATCTCATAAGTGTTCGATTTGTAGTCCGAGACAATGTTTTGTTTTTCCAAGATCTTTCATTTCAAATTCTACCTTAAGATAATCAACTGTTTTCTGGAGCTCTTTGGGAGTTCAATTATATTTAGATCATCAACATACACAGCAACTATAGCAAATGAAGACTCGGTCTTCTTTATAAAAACACATGGACAAATAGGATCATTTTTGTATTTTTCCCTTAATAAATACTCACTTAATCTTTTGTACCACATTCGTCCCGACTGTTTTAATCCATATATGGACCTCTGCAACTTAATTGAATAAAGATCACGAGAATGAGATCTAGATACTTCAGGCATTCAGAATCCTTCATGGATCCTCATATAAATATCTTTTCAAGGGAACCATACAAATACGCCGTCACAACATCCATCAAACGCATTTCTAATTTTTCGATTACAGCCAGGATAATAAGATAACGAAAAGTTGTAGCATCCATTACAGGGGAATATGTTTCCTCATAATCAATGCCTGGTCTTTGCGAAAATCCTTGAGAAAAAGATGGAATCGAAATGATATTATCGTCGACGAAATTTTGCATATAATGTAGCGCTTGATATAATGATTGAAAATGAGGATCTTGAACCAAAATCCGTCGATGAATGTCGACGTAGAGATGATTGGCCAAAATGGAAAGAAGCAATTGAAAAAGAATTGAGCTCAGTTAATAAACATAAGGTTTTTGGACCTATAGTCCGAACCTTTAAAGGGACGAAACCCGTTGGTTATAAATGGGTATCTGTACGAAAGAGAAATGATAATGGGTTATGCAGATGCAGGATATTTATCTGATCCAGATAGAGCTCGATCACAAGAAAGTTATTTGTTCACTTATGGAGATACAGCCATATCATGGCGCTCATTGAAACAATCTTTAGCCGCTACTTCTTCTAATAACGCATAAATTCTTGCAATTCATGAAGCTTGCCGAGAATGTGTCTGGTTAAGGTCAATAAGTCAGCACATTCGGGAGTCATGTGGCATGTATCACGATAGGACAATCCCAACAGTAATGTTTGAAGATAATACTGCATTCAATAATTAAAGGAAGGTTATATCAAGGGCGACAAAACTAAGCACATATCACCAAAATTTTTCTTCACACATGATCTTCAAGAAAATGGAGATACTGAAGTTCAACAGATTCGTTCAAGTGACAATATTGCAGATCTACTCACAAAGTCATTGCCGCCAACAACTTATGAAAAATTGGTACAGAAGATCGGGATGCGTCGACTTAGAGACCTCAAATAAATTTTCAAGATCGATGTACTCTTTTTCCTTTACTAGGATTTTTTTCCCAAAGGGTTTTTTCCTAGAAAGGTTTAAACGAGGCGCGATTATTGAAAATTGAACATCCAAGGGGGAGTGTTGTAATATGGATGTCCCTAGAGCTTTCTAGAGCAAAACTCTTGGCTTTCAAGTTCATATAACTCATGACTTTTAGCCTTTCAAATTCTTGTAACTTATTTTAAGTGAGCCTATAAAAGGGTATCATGTTCCAACTTGTAAACACACACTTGAATGAAATACAAGTTCATAGTTTGTTCTCTCTCAAATATGTTATACATATAATATACCCGTTGGTACTGCTTAAAAAGATTTTTGAAGTTAGTTTGCTAGGAGGTTTGAAGGTTCGCACAAAAAGGTCACTAGTTTGCTTATCTTCTAAATCCAATTCTAAGGTACGCATCTTTATTAATGGATTTGTTTTTGCCTTCTACATATGTTCTGTGCATTAAATGTATAAAATTTTAAGCATGTATTAAGCTCGCATGTCATACAAAATAAAAGATTGGAGTCTTATGAATGAAGTGGCTTATGAGATATTGGTTGAAAAATATTGACATAAAAATGATATTTAAAGATCTCCATGACACCATGTACCATCACGTTAATGTATATAATAATCAGTATATATGTAATTCTCAATAATTTGTTTGCATATATATAGACCGAGACATCCTTTAATTTTTCTTTAGAATATAAGTAACAATGAGTTTCTTGTTTGTTTATCTATTTGTCTATCTACGTATTTTCGCATTATATCTATGTTTGGAATTTATTATTGTTATGATTCATTGTTTTAACTTTGTGATTATCTTTTCTTAAGAATGTCAAACTTTACCAAACTTGAACTTGAGGCTCTTGATATTACCGGAAAGAACTCTTTTGTCATGGATATTGGATATCGAAATTCATTTAGCCGCACAAGGTCTTGGAGACACAATCAAAGAGGGAAATAAAGAATCTAAATCAAACCGCGCAAAAGCAATGATTTTTCTTCGCCGCCACCTCCACGAAGGACTCAAAACTGAATAAACTTTGGAAAAATTTGAAAGATAGATATGATCATTAAAAGACTGTGATTTTTCCAAAAGCTTGATATGATTGGATGCATTTGAGGCTTCATGATTTTAAAACCGTCAGTGAATATAATTCCGCACTTTTCAAAATAACTTCTCAACTAAAATTATATAGAGAAAATATTACTAACGCGGACATGTTAGAAAAAACTTATTCAACTTTTCATGCCTCAGATGTACTCCTCCAGCAACAATATCGTGAAAAAGATTTTACAAAGTATTCAGATTTAATATCATGTCTTCTTGTTGCTTAGCAAAATAATAAGCTTTTGATGAAGAATCACGAGTCTCGCCCTACTGGATCTAGCCCTTTCCCTGAAGTGAATGCGGCATCTTATAATTTTGGGCGTGGACGTGGTCGTGGACATGGTACCGGAAAGAACTCTTTTGTCATGGACATTGGATATCGAAATTCATTTAGCCGCACAAGGTCTTGGAGACACAATCAGAGATGGAAATAAAGAATCTGAATCAAACCACGCAAAAGCAATGATTTTTCTTCGCTGCCGCGTCCACGAAGGACTCAAAACTGAATATCTTACTGTGAAAGATCCACTGGAACTTTGGAAAAATTTGAAAGATAGATATAATCATCAAAAGACTGTGATTATTCCAAAAACTCGCTATGATTGGATGCATTTGAGGCTTCAAGATTTTAAAACCGTCAGTGAATATAATTCCGCACTTTTCAAAATAAATTCTCAACTAAAATTATGTGGAGAAAATATTACTGACGCGGACAAGTTAGAAAAAACTTATTCAACTTTTCATGCCTCATATGTACTCCTCCAGCAATAATATCGTGAAAAAGGTTTTACAAATTATTCAGATTTAATATCATGTCTTCTTGTTGCTGAGCAAAATAATAAGCTTTTGATGAAGAATCATGAGTCTCGCCCTACTGGATCTAGCCCTTTCCCTCAAGTGAATGCGGCATCTTATAATTTTGGGCGTGTACGTGGTCGAGGAAATTTTGTGAAAAACAATCATTTTCTTAAACATAGAAAACCAAATTCCAACCCGAAGTTGGAGAAAGTGGAGAAAGATAAAAGAGGACAAAAGAATGTTGAGAATGTTTGCTTTCGATGTGGAATGAAGGGTCATTGGTCGCGTACCTGTCGTGCGCCCAAACACTCGATTTACCTATACCAAGCATCCCAGAAGGAGAAAGAAAAATTTGTTGAAGCAAATTTTGCTTTTCAATGTGATGGACCCGAGTACAACCCCTCTGATATGACACATCTGGAAGTGTCTAATTTTTATGAAATCCCTGAAGGAAGCGACAATGAATGATGCAATGAATTATATAAACACTTTGTTGGTTGAAAGATTGTTTATCTTAATTAATTATTATGTGTATGACTTTGTCTGCTTATTTATTATGAAATTTCTAATTATGTGTGCTTTTATTTGATGTGATATGGATATTTCTCATTCTCGCGCTGGTCATAAAATAGATGAAGATATATGTCTCGTTGATAGCGCAACTACGCACACTATCCTTAAAATAAAAAATATTTTACTTATTTACACAATTATGAGTGAAATGTTAATACTATATCCGGAAGTATTTTAATTTGATTGAAGCCTCTGGAAGAGCTAACTTGTTATTACCTGGAGGAACAAATTTTTTTATAACTGATGCATTGTTCTCTCCAAAATATCATATTGAAACAATCAATAAAGAAAATAAAGAATTTCTTTTTCTTCCAGATTATATTACACAAATATACATGAAATTGAGGCAAATGCAATCGTAAACCAGAAGTTTACTGATACAAGCAATTTTATTGTTTCGCATGATAATTCATTTACAAGGCATTGCAAATCAGTTGCCTGATTCATTCACTGATATAAATAGAGTAACTAAGTCATACATTCCAACTGAAAATGCTCCTGCAAAAATAGAAGTCCCGGAAGGACAATTAATTAGAGCAAGTGAGTCAAAAATAGGTTATTTGTTTAATTATGGCGATACAACCATCTCATGGCATTCTGTGAAACAATCTTTGGCCGCTACATCTTCTAACCATGCAAAAATTCTTGCCATCCATGAAGCCAGCCGAGAATGTGTTTGGCTAAGGTGTCAACATATTCGTGAATCATGCGGCATGCATCATGATAGGACAACCCCGACAGTAATGTTTGAGGACAACACATCATGTATTGAACAATTAAAGGGAGGTTACATTAAAGGCGACAAAACTAAGCACATTTTCCCCAAATTCTTCTTCATACATGACCTTCAAGAAAATGGAGAGATTGAAGTTCGACAAATTCGTTCCAGTGACAATCTTGCGGATTTGCTTACAAAGTCATTGCCCCCGACAATTTTTGAGAAGTTGGCACATACGATTGGAATGCACCGACTTAAGGACCTAAAGTAATTTTCAATATCGTTGTACTTTTTTTCCTTTATTAGATTTTTTTTCCCAATGGGTTTTTTTCTAGTAAGATTTTAACGAGGCACGATTATTGAAAAATGGACATGGGTGTGTTGTGAGTGGATGTCTTCTAGAATGTTCTTAATCATGATCTTTGAAGTATTGTAATTCAAGACTTTTGGCTTTAGATATTCTTATGACTTTTGGCTTTTCATAATCCTTGTAACCTCCATGTGATGTACCTATAAATAGGTATCAAACTTGAGCATGTAGACACACTTGAAGTAATACAAATTCTCTACTTAATCTCTTATCTCTCTTTCTCTAAATATTTATTATATATTATTAGTAATAATATATTAAAAACAAATTATATTTTATATCCCAAATTTTAGTGTTATGTTTTTAAACGGATGTATGAGAATAAAGTGAATATTTTTGAGCTTATTGCATTTTGTAATCCTTAAGTATGTGCCAAAAATAGGGAGGTACCATTATTTTTTTTGTTGACAGTTCACCTTCGATACTTCATTTTCTCTTTCAGTTTGCAACCCCTGAACGTGATTTCATCAAAATGACGTTAAATGTAAGGGGTGTTTTAGTCTTTTTATTAATAAATATATTTATTTTACATGAAATATATAATTTATTTTACATAAAAATATTATAATTTAATTTTATATTAATAAACATAATATTTTTTATTTAAAAATATTTATGTACTATTTGATTTAATTGAATAATGCGATGATGCAATTATAAATAATTATAAACGTCCAAGAGAGATTGTGATGAAGAGAAATTCGTAAATTTTTTAACTAAAATAATATTAAACTGCATAATATTATTTCTAAGAAAAAAATAATTAGCATCATCGCATTAAATTAAATCAAATAGTGCATAATTATTTGTAAATAAAAAAAGTTATATTTTTTAATATAAAATTAAATTATAATATTTTTATGTAAAATAAATTATATATATCATGTAAAATAAATATATTTATTAATAAGACTGAAATACTCCTTATAAATTAACGGCATTTTGATGAAATCACGTTCAGGAGTTGCAAACTGAAAGAGAAAATGAATTATCGAAGGCGAAGTGCCAGCAAAAAAAATAATGGTATCGCTCTGTCTTTGACAAATACTTAAGGGTTACAAAGTGCAATAAGCTCAATATTTTTTACATATATAATTTTAAGATTTAATTACATTTTACATCTGAAACTTTTTTGTTATGTTTTTTTGTTAATATTTTTTATATACATAATTTTAAGAGTTAATTACATTTTACATTCCTAATTTTTGTGTTATGTTTTTAATCGGATGTGTGAGAATAAAGTGAATATTTTTTATATACATAGTTTTAAAAGTTAATTAGATTTTATATCCTTAACTTTTGTGTTATGTTTTTAAACGAATGTGTGAAAATAAATTGAATATTTTTTATATACACAATTTTAAGAATTATTACACTTTATATCCCTAACTATTGTTTTATGTTTTTAAACGAATGTGTGAGAATAAAGTGAATATTTTCGATAACATAGTTTTAAGAGTTAATTACACTTTATATCCTCAACTTTACTCCAAATTCAATTATGTATATTTATTTTTATATATTATATTTTATATTTCCCAACTCTTTTTTTGTCAAGGATACGAATTCGTACAAATTTGCAACCCCAACTTTAAATCATTGATTGAACCACAACCCCTTATGCATTTTTTATCCAAAATAAAATTGTTTTTAACGAATAAAATTGACACGTGTAATATAAAATTATTGTCGTGATTATACAATTTCTATATTTAAATATATCACTAGTTTATACTTTTAAAAATTTTAATCTATAATATGATATTATTTTGTAACCATTAAATAATAATAATATCTTTATCAAAAATTGAATTAACAAGCTTTAATTAAATAAAGTTGCGACTATTATGATATACGATACGTATAAAATCATTAAAATTTATTTGTACCATCATAAAATATAATGTATGTAATCAATGCAACAATTTTGTATCACATTTGTCAACATCTTTGTTAGAAGCAATAATTTTTCTAATAGAAAACGTATAAGGAGTTTAGTTCAACTTAAAGTTAGAAGATGTAAAGTGTAATTATGAAATTACATATACAAAATTGAATTTGGATTAAAGGTAAGAGATGTAAAGTGCACTTAACTTTAATTTTAATTAATACGAATATATTGGAATGTCCTTGAACATTTTATGAATTAATAAAAAATGTATATTTTTGAACTTGATAAGTAAATAAAAAATTCTTTGAAAAATGTTAGAGAATCCAAAAAATCTACCAAATGCTTATGTGTTCTCATTTAAATCGTATTTTTCTTAATAAAAATATGAGATTTCACGTGTATACATATACGATTACAAATTATAACATGTCATGTCGTTTTATATAATATTTTGGAAATACTTTTGGGTTTCTTAACATAACTTAAATTCTTTTTTTTTAGAACAACTTTGGTTAGTGATTAAATCGCACATGTTTCAATCAAGTTCGTTATGCATCATCATATGTCTATTTGTAACGAATCAGTAAATTCATCAAGCGAACTAACATATGCATATCTAAATGTTGCAAATACGTGCATCGATTTTATGAAGCGAAGTAGCACATCTAAATCACACCTAAATATCTAAATTGTAGATTGAACCAGATCTACCACTCTCTACAGTATGAATTCTTCTCTTAACAATTTAAGTGTTGAAGGGGAATCAAACCTCGAATTTGTATAGTACAAATCAAGCTGATTGTCAAATGAAATTAAACTCGTTGACTAAGGAGAAATTGTTTTAAAAATAAGAATTTTATCAATTCTTAGTTTCAAATGAAAATTGGATTATATTTTAAAAAAATAGACTGAGAAATCTAATAAATAATTTCTAATATAAATGGATTCTTGATGAGTCCAATATCATAAATAATAAATATTTAATTTCTTCTCCACTCATTTCATATTTAGCATAAATGCATTCTATAAGTTAGAACCAATAAAAAATATATAAATAGTTTTCAAAAAAATAATAAAAGAAAGTTTAATACAAAAAACTATGCATGGTTATGGCCCATATAGGCCCCGCTGTTGATATAAGAACAAACGTGATATATACATGATTGTTTATATTCCAGAAAAGTTAACTTATTTCAAGAAATAAGCTAAAATTCTTAGCTTTTATTTTGTAAAAAGCATTTTATTTTTTTTGTAACTTATGAAATTTCAAACATACACTAAATATATCTGTTACGCCATATTTTCGGTTGTCTCAATTATCTCCCAAATCTCCAAATACGAATCTAATAATAATTTGTAATAACCCTAACTTTTAGAATGCTACAGTGCCTAAATGAATAGTAAATTTCGAGGATTTAGGGAAATGGTATGTAGGTACCCTATAATTGATACAGAAAATGAGCAATCAGAAACCATATTAGTGTTGTACTATGAAAATGAGTGACTCGAAACGATGACAGATTTCCGAAATTCCTGAGTATGGATTTTTAAGATGTTTGTTTTTAATTGAGCACTATTGTATTGGATATTAAGAAGCATGGAAATATTAAAGGATTTATATATTGAGGAATTAGTGAATTTAAGGTAAACCAATGGATTATTAAGTCAAGGAAATGCCAAGGGAATTTGGATTTTTAAACGATTTCAGAACCACTGAGGTAACGAGGTGTATTCGAAACGAAACGTGATTAAACGAGTATGAAAACAAAACAACCAAGATTAGTAATACAACAAGGATACATACCACATTATCATTTACCAAGATTGCTAGCATTATACTTGGAAAAGAAAAGCAAAAAGAGATTATTAGATCATTAAGGTGACATCATCTTCTACTAACTTATAAAGCAAGGGCAAATTAGACATTTCGCATGAGGATTAATCCATAACCTTCCATAAACATCTCCAAGACTCTAGAATCATCAAGACTAAGCTAGATATTATCCTTACAATGAATATTGGATGAGATTGGATCAAGAAACAAGTTAGAAACTTCATTCTCTCAAACTGCCCAGCAAGAGCAAGGAGGAGAGGAAAAATCATATCTCCATTTCTATCCATGATAAAATCACCAAATTTGAACCACAACCTCTCCACTCCATGGGCATCATTCGCTCCAAATTTCATGGCAATATAATGAGCATAGCCTAGTCAAATCGCCTCCCCAAGTTGAAGAACCGAGCTGCCAGAATCTTTGACAGTTTCTGTGATGATTTTCAAACGGCCATAGCTCCTTCATTAATCAATAGAATTTTGTGTTCTTTATATGTTTGGAAATCTGGTTATATGCTCTACAACTTTCCTTTAGAAGCCTCATCCAGAAAACGTAGGTAAGGCCTTCGTTTTTGCGATTCTTTCAACTGGTGTCTAGTGAATCCGAATTTCTAACTTTGTTTTTATGATTTATTTAGTTGATCCAAGCTACCTTAAGGTTATTTAAGGACTATCCAAGGCTTATTGAGTGTTGTTCAAGCTCCAAGGAAGGTATAAAATTCAAGAACCCTTAGTATTACTTTGAGTTTATGATGGATTATGATGAGTTTAATGGTTAAGTTTGTTTTAAGTATAAATCATGAGTATATGTGTGTTTATAAGTGATGAGATGATATATAGAAGTGTTTGGTGCTTGTAATCATGGTTGGTAAGATGACCACATGGTGTAGGTGATGGTGTATAAGGTGGATGATGGATTTGGAGGAGTAATATTTTGGAAAGTATGAAATTATAGCCTTTATAATGCCCGATTTTCGTTTAACCAAAGAATGCCCTGTTTTTGAAACCTCAGACGCGTACGGTAGGTTCCTGTCTAGAACACCAACTAACCATGAGATGATAGAGCTTGAGTCATAGATCGTTTTGATATAAAGTGCGTCAAAATCTGATGAACGGTTTAGGAGAAAAGTGGGTTTTAGTGAAAGTCGTTTGGAAACCGGGAAATTTCAATTTTACCAACTTTGAGGCTATAATTACCATACTTAGACATTTTTAAAAATTATGAAATTTTAGGACAACCTAGTAGGGTGAACAGAGAGTCCAACCCCACTGACCTTGCATTAAAATTCGAAATTTATAATTTATAAGAATTTTTACAGTCGAGAGTGATTGTTAAGGAAATGGTGAAAAGCACTGAAACTCTGATGGAGTTTAAAAGTGGATAAGTTCTTGGAACTTTTAGTACATAAAGGCTATGTTAAACATAGGTTATGTGACAAGGGTATTACTATATGAGGGTAGGTGGTTAAGTGGAATATATTCTAACGATGACCCTTTTTCGTGTTTATAGAAACTCAGGGAGAGCCACGAGCCATATCTTCGGGATACAGAGATCGAGGCAAGATTTCTTCTACCTTTACTTTGGAAAACTATTTATCTTCAAAGTAAAATGATTTCATGGAATATATATGTTATTTTATGGTCGCTATATTACTAAGAATTTATTTCCCTGATTTTGGGAATTTAAGAGAGATGAATATGGATTATGAAATATGAATGTGGATATGATTATGAATGGAGCGAATATGCTTTATGGAAAAGGAATATGAAAGAGAATGGTATCAGTTGTTATCTAGGGTTATATGGTTTATAATATTCTATTGATTTTAATCTTTAAATATTTGTGATTTAATAAATATTATTTATTATTTAATACTTTTAAATATAGGGAATATTTTATAAAGAATGTATTTGAGTTCATTGAATATAGAGAAGATGTATGAGTCATAATCAAAGTATTATGACATATATATTTTTAAAGGTGATGATAAATGGAATAATGATTTTTATAAAGAGGGGGAATAGCAACAAACTTGCATAAGAGGCTGCGTCAGGGCTGTGTGCGACACAGTCCAACATTCATTATATTATTCGGCACGAAGATTCCAAGGGAGGATGTTAGCAGGTGGCCTTCCTCCAGGGATGATGTTAGCAGGTGGCCTTCATTCCTTCTACTAGTAGTAAACAGAGAGCAGGTACGGTTAGGCGACTGATCATCGTCCTACGTATCTGGCGCTAGCAGATATCCCCAAAACTTGAAAGAAAGAATTGAAAATGGTTTTCAGATTTCTATACTGAAAACAGAATAATGATATGAAATGATGGAATTATTGTTACAGATGAAGAGAAACTGATTTTATATTAATTTATATAATTATTACATAAGAAAGAAATGAGAAGATGATAGTGAGAGATTTGTTCAAGTATTCATATTATCTTGAAATATTACACTGAAAGGGTATATTGATTGTTATATTATTGAAGAAGAGAAACTGATATTATATTATCCTAGAGTTCTTTTCTTATAATAGTAAGTGGATGATGTATTATTAATAAGAATTTAATTCTTTCGTAAGGTTTATAATTGGTTTCCGGTTATATATATATATATATATATATATATATATATATATATATATATATATATATATATATATATATTTATATATGTTTAAAATTTTGATTTCTGGTTTACAATATTATCTTGCTGAGCTATTATAGCTCACTCTTGCTATTTATTTTTATAACAGCTAGATCAGGTGTCGAAACGTCGCAGTACAACCCGGAAGAGGGTAAAGGGGAAGTCTACCTTATGAGAAAGTATCGACACCTGTTCTCAAGGTAGTATATACTTATTATGGGTATAATAGATGGTATTCTGGGATTATAACAACAGTTTATCTTTAACTGCTATCATTAATGGATGTTGTTCTCTAAGCATATGACTGGTGTGTGTGTGTATTAGTGTGGGGTCAACTGTTTAAGTATTAAATGATATATTTACAAAAAAAAAAAGACCAAAGAGATATTGATATTGAATGGAAATTGGACCGTGATGACCTGGATCCCTGACCCCGGATCTAGGGGCGTCACATAATTAACTTAATCCCCACGTTAATTATTTCCTCTCTCTGAAATGAGTAATTATCTCCAATTAATGATAGAAAATATCTCCAACGATATCCTTCAAATCAGTAAGGTATCCCAACGTGAATATAATTCAAAGAGATAAAATCTACTAATTTCCAAAATACATCCCTTAACAATCATAGGGATTAAAAATGAATCCTTAACAAAACTGCGTTGGCTTGATCCTTATAAATATAAGGTACGCAAGCATCTTGAAAAAGGATCCGACACATTTAACAAGTCAAGACACCTCTCAAGTCCAGCCTCAAACATCCAAAATCCCAAATCCCCCTATTTTCATGATTTCGTTATTCCAGCAACCTCCGAAATTTGTTATCACCAAATTCTTCCGTTAATAATTGGCGCTAGAAGGAGGGGCATAATTTTTTGATTGTGGAGGATAATCAATTCGTACGCATAGGGGGTTATTATGTATCTGGAGCTGCTTTAACGGAGAAGTTAAACGATGACGACGATGGCTCTATTCTGAATTAAGATAAGTTTTCTTATGATTATATCCATACAAGTTAGTTATCTTATAAAATTCGTAGTAAATTCAATACATGTCGGATTTCGATGATTTCTAATGATTCAGAAAGCTTTTTAAATTTCTTATAACTTTCGTTCTTTGAGTTTTCTCAGATTATATCTCGATCTATTCTCGAAATCACAAAAAACAATCAAATCTCGTTTTTCAGCATCGAGAAGTTAATCATCAAACGTTTTACTTGATTCTCGATTCGTTATAAGTCTATTTTTGATGAGACATATATTGTCGGAAAGATCTTTTCGTTATCTACAACTTTCGTGTTTTGTATTTTCCAAGAAAAATCGTTTAGAAGGTCAAAATGTTAAAAACAGATCTGGGTAGAATCTGAATCGTGGAGATATTCAAGATTTGAGATGCAATATTCATGGTATATGAATAACAAATAGAAGCTTGAAAAATTCTGAATTTACCGGAAACAAAAATCGAGTTTTGCTGAAAATTACACAGGAAGACCCATTGGATAATGCTTGGATTTCATTGGAAGACCCTTTTGGGTAATGCTTTGAAAGACCATCCAGGGTAATATTTTTAAACACCTTCCCCTTGTGGAGGGCAAGACTTAGAGCACCTTGAAAAACCCGTACTTCCGGGGAAGCAACCCGTACTTCCAGGACCTCACCAAGGAGATTATAAGAATACGACCTCCTCTGAGGAGGGTGTTCGCCAAAACACATACTGAGTATGACCTCCTTGGAGGAGGATACCTGTTGTGGGAGTATGACTTCCTTTGAGGAGGATACTCAATTAGGGATATGACCTCCTTTGAGGAGGGTATCTTTTACACCCTTGAAAAATCGTACTTCCGGGGGGGATTTCTGTACGTCCGGTGCCTCATCAAGGTAATATATCTAGAAATATGACCTCCTGTGAGGAGGGTGTTTCTGGAAAGGGGAATACGACCTCCTGTGAGGAGGGTATTCCGAGAAATATTTTCTAGGGGGTATGACCTCCTATGAGGAGGGTACTCTTTGGAATACATTATGGAGATTCTAGAGGGTACGACCTCCTCTGAGGAGGGTATTCCTCGGAATGCTTAATGAAGGGTATTTCTTTGAATGTTTGCTTTTCAAGATATTGCTCGAAATGTTTTGAATGACTCTTCGGGATAATGGTTGGATGATCCTCCAAAATACATTCTCTCACACCTACAAAACTTATTATTTACATATCGCATATTGTCTCGTTTACATCTACATGCATATTACGGGCACCTTGGTGCTCTATTTTTTTACTAATCTTCATCTCCAAGTTGTTTTACTGACTCAGAAAATTTGGAAGATCGAAGCATGTTTAGTTCTCCAGACTATCAAGCTGCACTGAAGAACTGGGGGTAGTTGTTATGCCATATTTTTGGTTGCCTAAATTATCTCCCAAATTTCCAAATACGAATCTAATAATAATTAACTTAATCCCCAAGTTAATTATTTCATCTCTCTGAAACGAGGAATTATCTCTAATTAATGATAGAAAATATCTCCATATGATATCTTTCAAATCATGAAGGTATCCCAACGTGAAAATAATTCAAAGAGATAAAATCTACTAATTCCCAAAATACATCCCTTAACAATCATAGGAATTAAAAACCAATCCTTAACAGAACTGCGTTGGCTTGATCCTTACAAATATATGGTACACATGTATCTTGAAAAAGGATCCGACACATCTAACAAGTCGAGACACCTCTCAAGTTCAGCCCCAAACATCCAAAATCTCAAATCCCCCTATTTCGTTATTCCAGCAACCTCCGAAATTTGTTATCACCAAATTCCTCCATTAACAATACCCATAAAAAAATTATCAAAATATGAAACTTTTATCCGATTTTAAGTTATGGCAAACAGCACCGTAATACATGATTGTGATTGAGCAAGAGGCAACAAGGGAATTCAATTATTTAAATTTCAAACCTTCAATAAAGTTTATCAATTGAAAAAAAAACACTAGCATTACATGAAAGAAGCAAGTTCTTTATAAGTAATAACAAAAAAATAAATTTCTAGAAAAAATTATGCAAGCAATAATACGAAAGTGGCATACAAAACGAGCTAACCTCTAACAGGAACTTGAGTTGTAACAGAATCGAAACGGTAACAAGAATTGCCATGACTTGATATTGCTATTTCAGTATGATAATAATTGTTACTGAATCTATTGCATGTCACGAAGCTGCTGAGGAGCACCCTTTTGTGCCATATCAATCTTCGGAAACACTTGTTCACTAACATCCTGGTGCTGCAGTAGTACTGTTTCTCTCTACCCTACCAAACCAATATATTAATATGGGATATTTTTAATGATATATATAACATCCAAACCCACAACCGAATGCATACCGGACCCAACAACCCACCACAGGTCAGTCCAAAAGTGCTAGCAAATTGGTACACATTAGTTGTTGACTTGTATCTATAAAGGCCCCAAACACTCTTATTCTAATCGATGTGGCTGATTGGCTATTATATATATTTATGAAAATTAAACCGTAATATATATTAGAGTAAAGTGCACTTTGTGTACGTGCAGTTTACCTGTCAGACCACTTTGGATACTAGACTTTAGAAAGTACCATGGGCTATACTGCACTTCACTTTTTGTTACGAGTTGCCCCTTTCCGTTAAATGCTTCTAACGCTGTCTGCCAGGTTGGGGGTAAAAACGACATTTCAGTTCTGCAACGGCTCTTTACCGTATGTATAACCTACCTTCATCCCCAATTATACAATCAATCCCTAATTTCTTATCTCCTCTCCTTCTCCACTCCCTAAATTTCTTCATCTCCTCTCCTTCTCCCAAAACACAGAATGGAGCACAAATATAGCGAGGCTGAAGTTGATGTTGTGTTCGAGCTCATGTGTCATTGCGATGAAATGAGCGTTGTGAAGACGCACTGGTATGGGGAAAATGCGGGTCGAAGATATAGGGTATGTTCTCAGTCGCTGTGTGCATACCATAGGTGGGTCGACCCACCTCTTGGACCTCGTGCTGTTGAGGCCATAGCAGAGTTGCAAGGACGGATAGTTGAGACGGATGGGAGGCACATGCGCAGGTTGGATCGAATGGCAGAGAAACATGAAGCTGAAATGAGGTCTCTGAAAACCAAGCAAGGATTTATGGTGGTGTCAATGTTTATGGTTTTTGCTGTGATGATGGGTAGGGCACTTAGTTCAGTTACTCCTGATGATGTTGAGCAGGGCTATGATACTGATGATATTGTTTAAATTGTCTTAGTTACAAGTTGTGGTTTGGCATGTTTAAGCAAGTTTAGGTATGTTATTGTATCAGTGCAATTGTAATATCAATGAGAAACTTGTAACAAACTTGGCCTTAAACAAACTTGATTTTTGGGTCATTGTTGTTGTGCTGCTCTTCAACAATTATAGGGTTCTAACATATAAAGCAATCAGTCGCTGTGTTATTGTATCAGTGCAATTCTAATCAATGAGAACTTTTCTATTACTCTTTATCGGTGATTGCAAAGGACATGATATCAATGGCAACTAACGAACAGAAATAAGAAGTAAAGGCAAATAAGTACTTAAGATAACATTGTGTGGAATAGATTTTTCATTAACCACAACATAACAAAAGTAGATAGAGTTTTCATTAACCACAACATAACAAAAGGACATAGAGTTTTCACAAACCAACAAACCTAATTGTCTTCATGACAACATAACAAAAGTAAATAGAGTACTAGTCCCACAGTGGACAATAATTCAGGTGGAATACATAATCCAAAAGGCAAAAAACATGTTAACTTGTAAAGTTCTTAAATTTTCCAAACAGGATTTTTCTTCAGTTTAGCTTGCATTTCCCTCCTTTTTGCCTCAATGTTTTCCCTGCTAGTTTTAGAACCACTCCCCCCTTGCTGTGGTTGAATACCAAGTGGAGTGTTGTTAACCTTTACATGATCTGCTTTCTTCTTCAAAACCCCAGCATTTGTACCTTCATTTGGGTTAGAAACTCTCTTAGCTGTACCACTTGGCTTCTCTATAGAAGGTGTGGGATTGTGAACATTACCTCTGTCATTGTGTGCATCACTTGTAGCCTCAGACCCTGGATTGTCTCCTGCAGGATTGTTTGTGACAGGAGCTGCCTTGGGTTTTGGTTTAGGCCTGGTCTTCACTTGTCTCTCACACCCATTGGCTCTATCAGCAACCTGTTTCAAATTACCCAATTAGTACAACAAAATTAAAAAAACAAATATGACTAGGGTGAACACAAAAACATTACCCTTGCTGGACAAGTCCTCATATTATGACTATACTCAGTGCAATAGCTACATTTCGCTTTTGTATTCTGTCTTTTCAATCTTGTTGGATCAGCATTAACAACATCATTAACCTTATTCCTCTTCTTCTTAGGTCTGCCAGTCTGGACCTTAATCTCAGGAGGCAATGGTTTGGGATAGCTTGTTTCCTCCCATTCTTCTTCACCACATATTGGCTCTACAATGTACTGATAGCACTCCAAAAACATGTCCTTTCTGTAACACTGGTGGATAAATGGTTCATATGCCTTCTTACTCCAAGCAATGCAGGCACATGCATGGTAGCAAGGGATGCCTGACAACTCCCATTTTCTGCAAGCACACTTCATTGCTTCAAGATCCACAACCATCTCATACCCCCCTGTTGTCATTGTCACCAAATATCTTGCCCCTCCACTCCATACAACATGAAATCCCCTACTTTGTTCAATTGCCCTAGCAACATAATAAAACCATTCTATTTGTTAAAAATCTAACTCACATGTGAAGGAACAATAAGTCAAATTAAAGATTTAACTCACTTGTGAAGTCTCCTCATGGCATTAGGGCAAATAGGGTTAAGTGCATAGCTATTTTGCATTTTATCCCTCCTTTGTTGTATTCTTCTCATCACATCTTTATGAATAGCTTTGAACATAGATATTATAGGAAGATCCCTATACTTTCTTATGCTGTTGTTGAAAACCTCACAGTGGTTATTAACAAACATGTCAGACTTACAGTGGGTTCTAAATGCACTCCTGCTCCACTGTGTTCTAGGCTTCTCAATAAGCCAGTCATGACACTTCCTTGACAACTATCAAAGTGACAAAAAAATATGTATTAAAATCCAGTCATAATTATCTAAAATATGCATGCATGCATGCATAAATAAATGGGAGTATGTACAAACCTGCTTAAGCTCGAGCATGTGTTTATTAAAAGTGTATTCAGTGGTGGCCCTTGCTCCTAACCATAACAGCATCCTCACTCCTATCCCCTTGTGGTCCTTCCACATATTCCTATAGAGGTGCATCACACAGAATCTGTGTTCTGCTGCAGGGAACACAGCTTCTAATGCATTGATTAGACCCTGTCAAGTAGATAAAGTTAGGTATGCATAAATGAGTGTAGGTAAGGACTGTGATAAAGTTGTCAATTGGAACAATGTGGTACCTTTTGCCTGTCTGATATAAAAGTGAATGCCCCATCATTTTCAATGCCTAGATCACTTTTAAGGTTGATCAAAAACCAGCTCCAACTATCAGTGTTCTCAGCCTCAACTACAGCCCATGCTATGGGGTACATGCCATCATTGGCATCAGTACCCACAGCAGCTAGTAGTTGTCCCCCATAAGGTCCTTTCAAGTGGCACCCATCTAGTCCCACCAAAGGTCTGCACCCACTTCTAAAGCCTCTTTTAAGTGGACCAAAACATGTGTAGAATCTCTTGAATCTCTTTCTCCCATTTTCAAATTCTTGATCTTCAGTCATAACTTGGATTGTACTATCTGGCATAACCTTCAACAATTCATTCCCATATTCCCAAACCTTCCCATACTGATCTACATGTCTTCCATTAATCTTTTTCAGTGCCTTCCTCTTAGCCCTAGCAACAGCATATATAGAAACATGGCAATGCCAGTCATTTACAACTTTCTGCAGGAATGATGCCAAAGGCCATGTTGGATTCATTCTTATATCATCTTCATACTGTTCTGCAATCCAGGTAGAGTTAATCTGCTTTTGTTCAAAGGTTGGTGTACATGTATGCTTAGGCTTGTAAACCTTGACTTGATATGTGTCAGTCCTTTGCATTTTAGAGGCATATATCTTCCATTCATATGGTGCGTCACAAAAAAACTTCACTCTGGAACCATAATTTCTGCACTGTTTTATAGGCCTTCTATGTAGAATGGCATGTTTCTTGACTGCACTCCTGAATATTTTTGCAGTTGCAAACATTAGGCCTAGCTGAAACTTAGGATCACCCATTTCTGTGTTGTGATCAAAAGCTGGATATGAGACTTCATCCTCATCTGTAGAGTTACCAGCCATCCTTTCTTCATCACTGCCAGCATAATGACTTGACACATCAGAAGCAAAGCCCCATTCATCATCACTGACAATGTCCTTCTCTGGTTCTTTTTCAGCATGACCTGCATCATTTGCTTTCTGCTTCTGTTTAGCTTTATCCTTGTCCTTACCTTTCTCCTTTTGCTTAGAAATTTCTTTATTCTTCCTCTTCAGTACCCTTTCAGTCTTGTATTCACACACTTCTTCATCGGTTGAATCCATATTAGAGGAATCTGAATCCCAGCTATCATCACTCAGTTCATCATATCCCTTGTCTTCCCAGTCAGGATCATCTTGGTCTTCATCATCTTCATGTTCAGAGATGGGATTGTCTACAAATTCCAAATTGGGATCTTGAGATGGTGCATACTCCTGAGTAGGTGCCCCTTCAGGTGTTAGGCTGGCTAATGGATTATGAGTGACTGAGTAGATGAAAATTATCCTCGATGCTGGCATCATATCACACATGTCTACAACATCAGAATCTGATTCTAACATCCACAATCCTCTTTCCATATCAGTATTAGGATGCTTGTAGTAATGAGTGATGACAGCACCCAAATCCCCACATTCCTTCGACATTGTCATCAACTCAATTAAGCTCATAGTATCAGCATCACATAAGTCTACATAATCTACACTGCCTCCAACATATCTTTTAGGATTCTCCATAAACTTGCCTCCATGATGTAATTTAATAGTAAAGAGATCTGGGGCAGCTGAAATAAACAAGTGAAACACATGAATAAAGTACTCGAACACATGTTAACACACTACCAGCCATCCAGAAAATAATGCACTTCACATGGCAATTTAACGAGATTAGAGACACAAGGGACCACAGTGACACTATATTCACTGCTACTTTAAACAAACAGCAAGGGTCCACTCTTCACTATATATAAAGACGAGACTATATAAAGCAAAATCCAAGCAATAATCCTAGAACCCTAGTTTTTGCAGTGTAAATAATCAAGCACGGTTCTCTTACAACAACACCCCAAACAAAAAACTTAGAACCCTAGTTTTTGTAGTGTAAATTAACATCGATAGATAGATAGGTTACCTGAATAATCTGGATGTTCTCTCGGAGCGTAGGCGTCTTTGTCCGCACGATCTCGTACCACCCACACCATTGTTTAGTCCGATCTACTTCCTCAAATCGCACTTAGACTAAAACCTAATTGAACTGGACTCTCGTTTGGGTAAAGTAGCGATACATATACTGCATAACCGATACATATAACTGAAATGTCGTTTTTACCCCAAAGCTGGCAGACGGCGTTAGAGGCATTTAACGGAAAGGGGCATCTCGTAACAAAAAGTGAAGTGCAGTATAGCCCGTGGTACTTTCTAAAGTCTAGTATCCAAAGTGGTCTGACAGGTAAACTCTATATATTAATGTAATTGTGATTAATTCTAAATCAAAAGAGTGGAAAATTTAAATTGCAAAAATCGCTTTATATTTTATTTTTGTATAATTTTGATTAATTTTAATTTTATATTAATTTATTAATAATTGTTTTTTAAACATTAAAATATATGTAATATATGGATATGTTAAATTAAGTAACTACTATATTTAAATAAAAATTGTTAACTAACCATGGTTAGTTAGGTGATTGGTCTAAAATTTATGGGTCATCTCTGATTGGTCCTAAAATAATTCCTCTATTATGATTGGTTAACTGACGTGTAGTAGACTCAGGTATTATAACACACCTACAAAACTTATTATTTACATCTCGCATATTGTCTCGTTTACATCTACATGCATATTACGGGCACCTTGGTGCTCTATATTTTTTAGTAATCTTCATCTCCAAGTTGTTTTAGTGACTCAGGAAATTTGGAAGATTGAAGCATGTTTAGTTTTCCAGTCTATCAAGCTGCACTGAAGAACTGGGGGTAGTTTTTATGCCATATTTTTGATTGCCTGAATTATCTCCCAAATTTCTAAATACGAATATAATAATAGTTAACTTAATCCCCAATTTAATTATTTCCTCTCACTGAAACGAAGAATTGTCTCCAATTAATGATAGAAAATGTCTCCAAACGATATCCTTCAAATCAGGAAGGTATCCCAACGCGAATATAATTCAAAGAGATAAAATCTACTAATTCCCAAAATACATCCCTTATCAATCATAGGAATTAAAAACCAATCCTTAACGGAACTGCGTTGGATTGATCCTTACAAATATAAGGTACGCAGACATCTTGAAAAAGGATCAGACACATCTAACAAGTCGAGACACCTCTCAAGTTCAGCCCCAAACATCCAAAATCTTAAATCCCCCTATTTCGTTATTCCAGCAACCTCCGAAATTTGTTATCACCAAATTCCTCCGTTAACAATACCCATAAAAAAATTATCAAAATATGAAACTTTTATCCGATTTTAAGTTATGGAAAATAGCACCGTAATCCATGATTGTGATTGAGCAAGAGGCAACAAGGGAATTCAATTATTTAAATTTCAAACCTTCAATAAAGTTTATCAATTAAAAAAAACACTAGCATTACATGAAAGAAGCAAGTTCTTTATAAGTAATAACAAAAAAAAAATTTCTAGAAAAATATGCAAGCAATAATACGAAAGTGGCATACAAAACGAGCTAACCGCTAACAGGAACTTGAGTTGTAACGGAATCGAAACGGTAACAAGAATTGCCATGACTTGATATTGCTACTGCAGTATGATAATAATTGTTACTAAATCTATTGCATGTCACGAAGTTGCTGAGGAGCACTCTTTTGTGCCATATCAATCTTCGGAAACACTTGTTCACTAACTGTCACAACATTTAAGCTAGCAGCTAAACTCCATTAAAGCAGATAAAAACAGAACTAAAGAAATGTATTTACATTCATGAAGAGAAAGAGAATACAATGTAACTAGCTAAACAAGATAGAGAATGACAGAGTCTATTTATACAAAATCAGAGCCCCGTTTGTAAGTAAACAGACTATGATCACAAGAGACCTGTGTAAAACCAAACTGTAGAAGAGAATTGGCAAGCTTATCATTCCATACCCTGGGTGCCTATTTTAAACCGTAAATGGACTTACGTAGTTTACAAACCAACTCAACTCCAGGAGGAAACTTATGAGATACTGAAGACAAAGTTTGAAAACCAGGAGGTAATTTCATGTAAATTTCTTTAGTTAAAACACCATGAAGGAATGCATTATTAACATCCATTTGGTGTATATGCCAGTTGTACTTAGCAGCAATAGCCAGAACAACTCGAACCATAGTCATTTTTGCTACAGGTGCGTATGTTTCAAAATAATCCACCCCTATCATTTGAGTGAAGCCCTTTGCAACGAGACGTGCTTTGTATTTGTCCACGGTTCCCTCTGCAGTATATTTGATCTTAAAAAACCATTTACATTCAACAATATTTTTGTCAGAGGGTCGTGGAACTATTTCCCACGTCTGATTGTCTTCAAGAGCTTTAACTTCAGCAAGCATAGCATCACGCCATTGACTATGAACAACAGCTTGCTTATAAGTATAAGGAACTGGAATCTTTGACACATTTGCCAAGAACTTAAGATGAGGAGGCCTAAAGACATGATAAGAAATGTATTTGTGTAATGGATAAGCACACATGGCACTTGAGTTTAAGGTAGAATCAGATTTAGTAACCAAATTAGGAATACCAGTGAAGTCCTTATACTTAGCTGGAAGAGTTTTAGTACGAGATGGTCTAAGTGGTTTAGACACTGGTTGGATATGACTAGTTGAATCTATGTGTTGATTCGAAGAATCAGGTTGATCAGATTGATGTGTACTATTATGAAGATTAGGAGTTGATTCAGCATGATTAGTAGAGTCTACAATCTGAACAGTTCTATGATCACTACCTGATTCAACTAACAATTGAAGAGGAGAATCCAGAGAATCAGTTGTCTCTATAGGAAACATGGACTCTGCAGGCATAGTAGTAATAGACCCAAAAGGATATGTGTTTTCAACAAATATGACATCCCTTGAAACATAAGACTTCTTCGTATCCAAATGCAGTACTCTATAACCCTTTTGTCAATAAGGATAACCAGGAAACACACATCGAAGACCTCATCAAACTGATCTGAAGCACCAGAAATATTGGCAATATAACAAAGACATCCAAATACTTTTAAATGTTGATAATCTGGAGCTTTGTTAAAGATAATCTCATATGGAGATTTAAACTCTAACTGAGGAATAGGAAGTATGTTTATTAAATGAACAGCGGTAAGAATACAATCTCCCCAAAAAGTTTTTGGTAGAGAAGCCTGCATTATCAAAGATCTAGCTACATTCAGGATGTGCTGATGTTTACGTTCTACCAACCCATTTTGTTGGGGTGTATAAGGACAGGATGTTTGATGTATGATACCAGAAGATTTAAAGAAATTTTGCAGCTCAGTATTGAGAAATTCAGTACCATTGTCTGATCGTACAGTCTTGACAGTGATGTGAAATTGAGTTTTGATAAGGTGAATGAAATTCTTAACTAAAGAGGGTACTTGTGTTTTATCAGAAACCAAATAAACCCAAGTACATTTTGAATGTTCCTCAACAATAGTAAGAAAATGATTACACTTGCCATGAGTACAGAGATTGTAAGGACCCCATAGGTCATAGTGTACAAGATCAAACAACTTATAAGAGGTAGAACTATGTTGAGGAAAAGAAGACCTCTGTTGTTTGGCTCTGAGACAAATGTCACAAGTAGTAAACACAGTAGGATGTAAAGAAGGAATTACAGAAAGTTTGTTCAATATGTTGGTTGCAGGATGTCCTAACCTAGCATGCCAAATTTGAGATTCAAGAGATGGTTCATGATGAACTCTTGCGCATAAAGTCCAGCTTCAACCTTACCAATCTCGACCATCTGCTTCAGGGAAGGGTCCTGAATCAAACAAGTAGAGTTGGAAAAGATCACAGTAGCAGATAAATCTGCAGTTAGTTGGATATGGACACCAGATTGCAAGTAAAAGATGGAACACATAAAACTTCAGTTAACACAAGAGATGGTGTAAACTGAACATCACCAATGTGAGTGATTGGTGCTGTTGTACCATTTGGTAAATGTAACACAACATTAAGAGGTTTAACATGAATTAATAAAGAAGTATCAGACACTATGTGATCTGTTGCACCCTGAATCCAATATCCAGAGTTGATTTGACTTGGTATGTACTGTGTATGCAGTGTGAGAAGATGAGACACTGCAAATTTTACCTGACAATTGAAAACTAGAGCTCCATGGATTAAGAGTTTTCATACTGTTCTGAATCATACGAGTTAATTGTTCACACTGTGCTTCTGTGAATACATCCTTAGAGGCATCACTGCAAGAATTGTCAGTATCAATTGACTTAACAGTAACTTGAGCAGCTTTCTTCACTGAACTGCCAGTCCTTAGCTTAGGCTTTGGCTTTCCATATAGTCTATGCCAATCTGGATAGCCATGTAAGAAGAAGCATTTATCTTGCAAATGCCCTGTATTATGACAATACTCACAGACTTCATCAATTGAATTTGACTTCTTATGAGCATTGAAATTTGACTTTGGTTTTGTGCCAGAAAACTTGACATTCATTGCCATATTCTCAGATGTAGTATTCAGAGGTGTGGATCGTTGATTTTCCTCTTGTAGAAGTAAAGAGTAAGCCTGACTGAGAGAAGGCAGTGGCATCATCATTAAAATTTGGCCTCGTATACCAGTATACATGTCATTGAGTCCCATCAAGAATTGGCTTAAGCTGTTAATTTGCTCATAAGCTTCTAGTTTAGCACTAACTTCACAGGTACAAGAATTTTGCACATATACACATTTTGGAATAGGAGATAAAGCATTAAGCTCATCTGTAAGAGTTCTCATCTTGGTGAAGTATGCAGTAACAGACATAGATCCTTGATTAAGTGCAGTCAATTCCTTCTTTAGTTGGAATATTCGAGGTACATTACTCTGTGAGAACCTGACAGCTAAATCGTACCAAATTTCTTTAGCTGTGCTAAAGTATACAACACTATCTCTGATTTCATTCGAGATGGAATTGAGTAACCAAGGTAGCACCATATCGATGCCAGAATGCGTACATAGATGAAGAAACATCAGGTTTAACCAGAGTACCATCAATCATTCCTACTTTGTTCTTAGCAGATAGTGCTAATTTGACAGATCGACTCCAGTGTTGGTAATTTTGAGCAGTTAATGATTGAGTAACAAGAGCAATTCCAGGATTATTAGAACTTTGCAGATCGAAAGGATGAAAAATATCTATTATTGAAGAATTGACTTGACTCATAGTATTAGTGTTTGTATTATTTGTGTTTTGATCAGTAGTATGATTCTGAGGTGAAGAAACAGCAGCGGAATAGGTTTGTCTCGTCATAAATGACTCAAAGAACACAAAGGTAATTGATTCTTCAAAATCAGATCACAGATTAAGAAGGCGAAGAACCGATATAACAAATAGATAGATTCGATTAAGAAAAGATCGAAATCAAAGATACGAGAAACAAATCGTGAAAAAACATATACAGATAACTATATGCAGATCAAATCGAAGAACAGATCGAGAAAGATGACTCACAAAACACGAGCAAATCAACAAGAAAATCACGAATTGACAACAGATTTACCGGAATTTGACGCCGATAATCACAGAAATGTAAGTCATGAATATACATACAGATTCAAGGTGACGTACGGAACTAGATAATATCGTCTCCCTGCTCTGATACCATGTCACAATATTTAAGCTAGCAGCTAAACTCCATTAAAGTAGATAAAAACAGAACTGAAGAAATGTATTTACATTCTTGAAGAGAAAGAGAATACAATGTAACTAGCTAAACAAGATAGAGAATGACATAGCCTATTTATACAGGAATCAGATTACTCAATGATTACTCTAATCTCTAACTAACTAACTCCAGCTGTCACTAACTAACTTGACAGCAACTTGCTCTTGTAATCAGCTGACGTGGAATCCAGCTCAGCAGTCTCACATATTGTAACACTAACATCCTGGTGCTGCAGTAGTACTGTTTCTCTCTACCCTACCAAACCAATATATTAATATGGGATATTCTTAATGATATCTATAACATCCAAACCCACAACCAAATGCATACCGGACCCAATAACCCACCACAGGTCAGTCCAAAAGTGCTAGTAAATTGGTACACATTAGTTGTTGACTTGTATCTATAAAGGCCTCAAACACTCTTATTCTAATCGATGTGAGATGTTAAAAACACCCCCTCTTATAGAGTCGATGTGCTCGTTGAGCCCACACACAAACTTACTAAACCCGGGCAGTGCCTCTGCACTTCCGGCCGTGCAGAGCTCTGATACCATTTATAACATCCAAGCCCACAACCGATTGCATACCGGACCCAACAACCCACCACAGGTCAGTCCAAAAGTGCTAGCAAATTGGTACACATTAGTTGTTGACTTGTATCTATAAATGCCCCAAACACTTTTATTCTAATCGATGTGGGATGTTATAATATCTTTTTTATTTTGACTTTTTCATGTGGTACCTTTCCTTCTTTACAGATGACTGTGAAGTGTGTTTACATCTCAGGGGGTGTTTGGGAGAACTTTTTTCCAGAATAAGTCAACTTATTTTAAGACAAAGTTAGAGATTCCTAACTTTTTTCTGAAAAAATTAAATTTTTTTGCAACTTATAGAATCTCAAACATACATTAAATACTTGTATAATTTTTTTTATCAAAATATGAAATTTTTACCCGAAAATAAGTCCATAATGACTTATTATAAGTGTGGCCGAACAGGCCCTCAATCTACAAGAATCGGGCTTTTTTTTCAAATCCTAGTCCAGTCCAATGATCATTTTTCATTAAGCATGCACCCACTGACCCAACGTTGAAAACTGGACTCTTGTAAGTTGTAATAGTGAGGTTTTTTCTTTCCATTTTTTAAGTTTTTTTTATAATTAATAAAAAATATTCAATAGTAATAACTGTGAAAGGAATCGGCCGTTTTCTAGTCCCCAGTCCAATGTTGAAAACAGCCCGCTTTTCTTTGCGGACGACAGCATCTTCTTCGCCAGGGCAGTGCACGGGGAAGGTGTCAGATTGAAATCAACTATTGAGGATTATTGCAAAGCTTCAGGCCAAAGGGTGAATTTCGACAAGTCGGAAATTTGCTTCAGCTCAAACACCTCTCAAGGAGTAAAAATCGGAATGATGGAAATCTTTGGTGTCCGGGAAGGAGTGAAGGATGGCAAGTACTTAGGCCTCCCCGCTGCAGTTGGAAAATCAAAAAAACGAGTATTTCAAGAAGTAGCAGAAAGGACAAAGAAAAAACTTAAGGGTTGGAAGGAAAAATCTCTATCCAAAGGAGGGAAAGAAGTCTTGATAAAAGCAAGCGCACAAGCTATCCCCATGTACATTATGAACACCTTTCTGATGCCGGATTCTCTTATCGATGAAATGCATAAGGCCTTTAATCTTTTTTGGTGGGGAAATGGCAAGAAGCAACACCCAATTCGTTGGTGCAGGTGGGAGGATCTTTGCGTTTCAAAATCTAGGGGTGGAGTGGGTTTTAGGCACCTAGGTGCCTTTAACAAGGCCATTCTAGCAAAACAAGCATGGCGACTTCTGAATCACCCAGAGTCTCTGGCAGCCCGAGTGCTTAAGGCACGGTATTTTCCTAGATCATCTTTCCTGGAAGCCAGTGTGGGATACAAGCCTAGCTTCGTATGGCGCAGCCTCATTAGTAGCAAAGAAATCATTGCAAAAGGTGCTCGCTGGAATATTGGTAATGGATCAAAAGTTAAAATATGGGAAGACTTGTGGGTTGTAGGCAGTGATGAGAAGTTAACAAGGCCACCACAATGCGAGCTTAATTACGTCCACGAGTTGATGAATCCTAACAGCCAAGGCTGGAATGCAGAACTCATTTTCAATAGCTTCGACTCTCAAACAGCGAGGCGTATTCTGAGTATGTTTTGTCATGGTGATGAAGAGGATACGCTATTTTGGGAAGGAAATCCAAATGGAGATTTCTCTGTAAAATCAGCTTATTACTTCGCAATCGAGAATCTCATTCAATCACCTCTGGGAATGGCTGGTGTTGATGCAACAGTTTGGAAGCGAATTTGGCACATTGATATTCCCTCAAAAATTAAAATCTTCGCCTGGAGGGCAATCTGCAATCGATTACCAACTGGCTCCAATTTTGCTAAACGTGGTCTGAGCTTAAATAACAACGGATGCATCCAATGTGGTAGTTGTGTTGAAGATTCTCATCACATCCTATTTTCCTGCCCTCATGCGAGAATGTTATGGTTTGAGGCCTCTCGAAAATGGACTTCATCTTTCCAGGAAAAGGACGATCTAATCTCAATATTCGCAACTATGTCCAAGGCAGGCTATGAGACATTTGCAGAATTCATTATGCTATGTTGGGGTTTATGGAATAGCAGGAACAAAAAGTTTCATGAAAACGAAGACATTCAACCTGGCACGATAATCATTCAGTCGAATTATATGCTTAGCGAACACAGAAGTATCAATTCTCCTGCTTCAAGGGATGACATCGTACCAACAGAAACAGCAGTAAAATGGAACCCTCCTCCCCTTGGTTCGTTCAAAATTAACTCAGATGCAACTTGGCGAGGTGCCAGCCTAAACGCGGGACTGGGATTCGTTTGCAGAGATTCAGAAGGGAAGGTCAAAATTGCAGGTGCAAGAACTGGTTTTGCAACATCCTCTGTTTTAGAGGCAGAAGCTAGAGGGGTTTTGTTTGCTCTAGAATCAACTCTTCAGCAGGGAATTACAAGATGTGTGATGGAGATGGACTCGCTTTGTCTATTTCGAGCTCTAGTGCAAAACAAATGCATTTTATCCATAGCAAATGTGATGGGAGCCATAAAAAGAGCAGCGTCGTTAGCTTCTTCGTGCGAATGGAGTTTTGTTCGTAGAAAAGGAAATCAAGTTGCTCATGAGCTAGGTGCTTGGGCTGTGCGGACGAATCAAAGTAGATTATTTGAAGATAATCTTCCCATTGTAGTTGATAATGCTGTTTGTTCTGATTCAGTGTGTTCTTAGTTTCTTCCTTGTATTGTGACGATCAAAAAAAAAAAAAAAAAAAAACAGCCCGCTTGTTTGAAAACAGGCGTCTTGTAAACTAAACGAAGCTAATCTTTTGACCGATCAGTCCTTTCGGTTATCACTACGTACTAGCTTATAGTCCGTGTAAAGCATGGGTTACTTTTAAATACTTTTAAAATTATATGATTAAATAAAATAGAGTATAATAATTTATTATGGATATAATTTAACTTTGTAATTAATTAATAAAATAATTAATAATAATAATAGTTATTTAATAAATGATATGTATTGATTAGAACTAATAATATAAAATCTTAATGTAAATTTGTTGTTGACGGGATTCGAACTTTGGATCTTTAGAAGAGGGATTTAAATATAGAATATTCTTTATTATTATATCTAACGACTATTATCTATTTATTAAATATATAACGGCCACTATTCTTTTAGATGGTTGAACCAAGTTAAATCAAACAACCAAATTATATCCCTGTTTGCTTATTATATAATACTAGCTTATAACCCGTGCGAAGCACGGGTTTCTTTTGATAGGTTATAAAATTTATTTAACATTATAATTATGTTTGTATATAATCCTTATTTTTAATAATTTTTTAATTTTAATTTAATATAAATTTATATAATGATATGCATGGTTTGAAATTTATTTTGTAAAATACTAAATTAAAAATGTCGTTAACGGGATCTAACTTTGAATTTTTAGTAAATTAATTTAATCATATAATATATCTTATTATTAGATCTTACGATTCTTATTTATTACTAAAAATAATGATTTGAATATATGGTGAGATATTTTTGGGTGTATATTAGTTATCGCAAAATTAATTTTAAATTAAAAAGTAACTTGTTTTAATTACAAAAATTACTACTAAAATAATTACGGAAAGATATGGTGTGATATTTTGAATATATATTATAGTTTTAAATTAAATGGTAAAGTGTTTCAATTAGAAGTAAAATCTTTAGAAAAAATGGGTAATTGAGTTGTTGGAGCTGAAAAAAGAGTCCAATTAGAAACTCAATATGGATAAAGGAATTTTAATCTGAATATAATTACGTTAACCTTAGTAATTAGCTTTTTAAGTTATTTTTATAATTTAATTATCTGTGCGCAGTGTCCGTGAAGGCAACGGAGGTTTTAAGTTTAGCTGTATTAGTAATTGTGTAAACATAAAATACTATTGTGTCTTTAGGACTATAGCCAATAACGGATTAAAATTGATTTAGTTTATATTTAAAATTAATTAAAAATTAAATTAACCAAACCGAAACCAAAATAAAAGCACGGGTTTCTTTTGATAGGTTATAAAATTTATTTAACATTATAATTATGTTTTTATATAATCCTTATTTTTAATAGTTTTTTAATTTTAATTTAATATAAATTTATATAATGAAATGCATGGTTTAAATTTTATTTTGTAAAATTCTAAATTAAAAATGTCGTTGACGGGTTCGAACTTTAAATTTTTAATAAATTAATTTAATCATATAATATATCTTATTATTAGATCTAACGATTGTTATTTATTAATAAAAATAATGATTTGTATATATGGTGAGATATTTTTGGGTGTATATTAGTGATCGCAAGATTAATTTTAAATTAAAAAGTACTCCATGTTTTAATTACAAAAATTACTATTAAAAATAATTGGTGTGATATTTTGGATATATATTAGTTATTGTAATATTAGTTTTAAATTAAATGGTAAAGTGTTTTAATTAGAAGTAAAATCTTTAGAAAAAATGAACAATTGAGTTGTTGGAGCAGAAAAAAGAATCCAAGTAGAAGTGGATGAAGGAATTTTAATCAGAATATAATTACGTTAACATTAGTAATTAGCTTTTTGAGTTGTTTTTGTAATTTAATTATTTATTTTAATAATTAGGATAACCAAACCGAAAACCAAAACTTAGGATAACCGAACCGAAAACCAAAACTTTCAATATTTCGGCTTTAATATAATAGTATAGATTTTTCGTAAACTAATATACTAAATTAATAGATTAAATGTTATTTTATTATTTAAATATATCTCATTAATGTTTCAACTAATAATTTTGATTAATATTAGTTATTCGATTAATTATTACAAAATCGTCTTGGCAATTAATGTCTAATGCCGAATTTAACAACATTGATATTTAACAATAACATGTGTTTTTAAAAGTCAAAACCGCTCTAAAATTTAAATATGAATATCAAGAAATTTAAATTAGGTCCAAAGTTCAATTGTTGTAATTTAAGAATAAACTAGCTTTGTAGTTCATGCAAGGCACGGGACATACTCTAGATTACAAATATAAGCCGTGCTTTGCGGCGGCCTTATAACATTTTTTAAAAAACCAATTTATATTAATATTTTTTATATATTTAAAATTTTAAAAAAGAATTGTGAGGTAAAATCGGTAAATCAAAGTCAAAGAGTATTTTAGTATTTAAATTTTTATTATTGTGTACGCTTAGTAATTTTATAATATATATAACGGGTGTCGGCCTGAAAAATCGTAAGACAAAATCGGTATAGAAAAATATATGAATAATTTATCTTATTATATATGTATATTTAATTTATACAATATTGTGTTCACCAATTTATATTGATATTATAAAAATATTTTTGTCATTTTTTTTCTTAAATGATCTTTATTTAAATTTTTTTTAAAAAAAATATAAGGCCGCCGCGAAGCGCGACTTAGTCGACTAGTTTAAGAATAAACTAGCTTTGTAACTCGTGCAAGGCACGGGACATACTCTAAATTATAAATATAAGCCGCGTTTTGCGGCGGCCTTATAACATTTTTAAAAAAAAATTTAATAAAAATTATTTTAGAAAAAATCGATAAAAATATGTGTAATATCGATATAGATTGATGAACAAAATATTGTATAAATTAAATATACATATATAATAAGATGTATTATTCATATATTTTCTATTTCGATTTTGTCTCACAATTTTTTAAGCCGACACCCTTTTTTATACCCTAACTATAATATAGTTGAGACTTTCCTTTAATAATAACAATTATTTCGTTGATTGCATATTTTATATTTGAAAATTAATATAATTTAGAAAATTAGATAATTTAAAAAATTAGATAAATAGTTTTCAAGTAATTACAAAGCTCCACCAAACGTCCGGGGAATTTTCTTTATATAATACTCCGTACAAAGATGTTTCAAATTTCCTTTCAAAACTTCATATCTTTCTTACTTCGTTAATTAATTTGCTATATTTTATATAGTATTTATCATATCGTCTTACAAATAAACTATATATTATATGTAATTATTAACCAATAATTGATATGTAATCCAAATCACATTTGTATATTTTGTTTATAAATTTTCTTAAAATTCATATTTTTAGTATGTCTATAGTTTAATTGATTCTAATTTGACCAACCAATTTTAATTTAGTGCATTTTTATTAAATTTCTCCACAAAATTAATCACGAGCACTTCATATGTGATATTATTAACAAAATAGTTGATCTCAAAGAATAATTATTTTATCTATGCATTTCATATATGAGATTATGAACAAAACAATTTATCTCAAAATAATAACTATTTTCTCCATTTAAAAAATATTAAAAAAATCTCTATAAAATTTATTTAGCTGGGTAGGCTTATAAATAATTATAAAAAAAATAATGCGCACAAGTTATAATATAAGTAATTTTATCTTAAATAAATAGTTTAATATATATTAAACATAATATAACCCAAAAAGTATTTATGTATGTAGTTAATGAATTCCATTATAAGTATAAATGTCCATGTAGCCAAATTGATTGGTGAGTTTAGTTTCATTATGAGAGGTCATGGCCCATGGGTCAACTCCTTGGAATAACAATATTTTTTAAATATTATAATTGTGTTAGGTTCGGAGTTAGGTACAAGAGCTAATTTATATCTGTTCTCCTATTACTAGGGGTGAGTATTCGGTTTAAACCGAACCGAACCGAATTTTAATTCGGTTAACCGAAACCGAAATTCCAGAAAAATCAAAACCGAAAACCAAACCGAATTAAATTCGGTTTTTAACCGAATCGGAATTTTTATTTCGGTTATTACCGAAAACCGAAATATAAAACCGAAATTTTAAAATAGTGCAAAAAAAAAGAATAAGTGTCTTACAAATTAAAATTACATATCCAACATCCAAGTTAAATTAAAATTAAAATTACAAATCGAAGCTTGAAAGTAGTCAAAGAATGTACATTTCAAGTGAAATTACAAACATTTAAAATTACATATCTCATGCTGCATTAGAAACCACAAGTAATGTCAGTGCTATGACAAAACAAAAAGTAATATTAACTTAACTTTTGTTTAAAAAGTTAAACACTTAAACCTAATTAAACCAAGAAATTAAACTGTCAAAGATTTAGATTCTGAATTCTAAATTCTAACTCAAATCTCAAAGAGTTAAAGATTAGATTATGTATATAGTAATATATTAATAAATAATATTTTATTATTATATAAAAAAATTCGGTTATTTATTTCAGTTATTCGGTTAACCGCGGTTAAAAACCGAACCGAACCGAAAACCGAACCAAAATATTAATTTCGGTTAACCGAACCGAAATTATTTCGGTTATTCGGTTCGGCGGTTAACCGGACCGTATACTCACCCCTACCTATTACATATAGAAAGATTATCAATATGTGAAAAAACAAATGTACTTTGGTGCTTGTTTGATTACACGTAAAATTATTTTCTATGGTAAAATTTAATTTCTTAAAATTTAAAACAGCTAGAAAGTTATCAAACTTGTTTAGTTAAAATGTAAATTTAACATTTGTAGAAGTGCAACTTATCGAGCGAGAAGTGAAGATAAACAATTTCGTATGTTACGTGAATATCCATATTTCCAAAAAAAAAAATCGTATTTTTCTTGTTTTCATCAACCAAACAATTTTGCTTATGCATGAACACTATTTACGGAATTTTATAATACTAGCTTATAATCCGTGCCTCCTTTTTTAATATTTATAATTATATTATTTTTTAGCTTTATATGTTATTAATTTACATATTAAATTGTTGTTAAAAAATTGATATATATATAAGATTTTACACATTCGATTCAATATTTGTATTCTATTTTAAATTCTTAAAATTTGATTTGGACGATTTTACAGCCCACGTGAAATTAACAAAATAATCTTTAATTTAGTGATGGTTTAAAAATTATTTTTCAATTAAACCTACGCAAAAATTGACGAGTTTTACATTGAAAATTCTATTTGATTTATGAATTCTACTTATAATCGTTTTAATTATCAAAATACCCTTGTAATTATTTGAAGATAGTTCTACTAACAACCAAATACAATTTTAATAATAGGTGTAAGAGAGATTTTATCCAAAATTTTGATAATTGGTAGTCTAGTCCTCTGTACGACAAAAATCTTAAAATAAATAGATGAAAAACGTTGTATCTAGCATAAAAAAATGTTTTATATTTTAATATGTTATGAACTAAAATGTATATTTACATTGAAATACGAAAATGTATATGTCAATGATTTAAATTATATATAATTAAGTTTTCTACATTGAATAGCATTATCAATGTAGGACTTCTACATTGAATAGGATTAATGTAAACTTTCGTAATTATATTTCTCTTGAGATTTTGAGTTTCCTTTTGAATAATAATTATTAAAGATAATGTTATGAGGTTCGCGTGGATTGTAAAATCATCTAAATCTGATTTCTAGATCCCAAGATAGGCCCAAATAGTATATATGAATTTCTTTTTAATACTAATAAAAAATAAATAAAATTCAATTCTAATACAACCTTTTTAAATTATATCTTTTTCAGATTATAATTTTCTTTTTAAAATTCAATTATAATACAAACTTTAATATTTATATCCTTTTTAGGTTATAATTTTTCTTTTTAAAATTCACTTCTAATACAACCTTTTTTAATCATATCCTTTTTAGATTTTAATTTTCTTTTTTATGTGATCTAATCTTGATCGTCTATTTTTAATCCAACGGATCATATAATTTTGGTAGTACAATGACCAGACCAAAATTTTGGATAAGATCCCTTTTATGCTTAATATATATAAGGATATAATTCAGATGTCATCTTAATAATGACTTGATCAATTCTTGTAATACTTTATTTAAAAAAATCATAAACAGGCGTCACCCCATAAAATGACTGCTTATAAAATTTATAACAGCAATGTCAAGGAATTTTATAAAGTGAACTTCATGTTTAGGCTTAGTTTGTGGCTTAATTTGTGTATGTATGGGTTGATGTACAGATCCATGTTGCTTGTATAAAAACATCATGTTAAAGTAACATAATCAAGGAAAATCAATTTCTGACATGGTATCAGAGCAACACACCTCTGAAAATCCTAAAATCTAAACAAACTTATACACTTAATTACTTCGATGGTCGAAGAAGGGAAGATTGATGTGTCATCTCCGTACTATCTTGGCATCGGAGATCAGCCCGGAAATCTGATTACTCACGTGATCCTGAAGGGTGAAAACTATGTCTAGGGCAATCACTTTGTCTTTCAAATCTCGTAAAAAATTTGGATTTGTTGATGGAACTATCACCAAGCCAACAGAGAGCAAGACATTACTGGATTGGGAGACCAACAATTCTATGTTGGTTTCATGGATTCTGCGTACCATAGATCCTAAGATCTCAATGCGATTCCGTACATGGAAGAGGCAAAGAAGTTTTAGAATTGCCTGGAAAAAAGGTTTTTTGCATTTACCGATCCTCATATACAACAACTAAGGCCAAGTATAATTGGTTGTAAGCAAACCAAAAATATGTCTGTTGAAGATTATTACAATACGTTGATGGGATTCTTTGATGATCTCAATCAACTGAAACCTCCACATAGGTGTGAGTGTGGGAAGTGTACGTGTAATGTTGCTGAGAAATATGCGAAAGACAAGGAAGAGGAGAAGCTGCATCAATTTTTGATTGGCATCAATGATGAGTTGTACGCCACCGTAAGGACAAATTTAATGTCACAACAACCACCAACTAATTTGGAGAGATCATTAGAGGCACTACTTCAAGAACATTCCCGAGGGATCGCAAAGGGCAAAGCAGAGAAAGATGAGGTTCACATATTTGCATTACCACATGATCTCTGGAGAGCAAGCACAGAATGCAAGGATAAGACAAAATTAACCTGCTTTCACTGTCAAAAATCTGGACATGATGGTGGGACTTGTTTCAAAATTCATGGGTATCCAGAATGGTGGGGAGATCAGTTTCGCACTAGAAAAGGGGGTGCTAATTCTTCTCGTATGCCTTCCAAAGCAGGAGCTGTACGTGCCAACTATGTGAGCAGCCCAACCGGTAGGGCAATCAACAACATAGCGGCAACAACAACAAACAATGGTACAGACTCTCCTTTGGCTGATTTAAAACCCGAACAGGTTCAAATCTTGTTGAATATGATTAATTAGAAACATCATGTGCGTTTTCTTATTTATCTTGGATAATTGACACTGGTGCTTCACATCATGTTATTGGAAATGAAAGTTGCTTAACCAATGTACAAACAAATTTGCCTCGACCTGTCGGACTTCCTGATGGCGAACAAGCATTGGCTGTAAAAGAGGGTTATGTCTTATTAGTTGATGGAATAATTCTGGAACATGTCTTACTTGTCCCTAAATTACACTGCAATTTAACATCGGTGTCTCAAATTATTGATGATTTACACTGTTATGTGCGTTTCACCGAGTCTTTGTGTGATATATACAGGACCAATGTTCGGGGAGCCTGATTGGAGCCGGTGAACGAAAGGATGGACTCTACTATTTCCGAAGGATCTCTACAATATGTGCGGTTCAAGTTCCAAAGATTTCAAAATTTGAGCTATGGCATTGGAGGATGGGGCATCCGTCAGATAGAGTGGTGAAGTTACTTCCTGCCAGGGGCGGAGCCACATGGAACCGAGAGGTTCCGGCCGCGTACTGATATATGATCTTTATGATCATATTTTCTTTACATTCTTAGTTTATTTTGCACGAATTTGGATTGTTATTTAATTAATTTTTATGTTTTATTGTAGGAAAAAGAGATTTCTTATAATTGAAGGATTGTGGCTGAAATTGCAATAATTTGAAGGAATTCTAGCAAAATTCGGATTTTCAAATTAGCTTGCGCGGTGTTCACAGTTTTGGCTATTACGGGAGCTCCGGATGTCAGAATGAGGTCCGTAAGCAGTCGTTGGAAAGCTTGCGAGAAGACCTTTAATTCAACTATGGTCTTAGATTTTATTGATGTTCCAAACTATCCAGAAAAAGGCCAGAAGCAGTCGGCTCGAATTTCTATTTTTAAGAGTTCTATTTTATGTAGGAAACTTATTTGTATTGTTATAAAATAATTAAAATACAATTATATTTAGATAGAGGTCAGATATATATTATGTTTAGGGAAGGAAAAAAAAAGACACGTTAGATTAGAAGGGGGACAGCGGTTACAAGAGAGGGAGGCATTCACGGACAAGGGAGAAGACAGAAGCACAAGGAGAAAAGCCATTGATTTGGGAGGAGAAGAAGAATTCTAGAGTTTTATCTTCTCTTCTTCACTTTTCTTTATTCTAAACTTGATATTATGTCTTCCCTTATGTATGTAGTGTTCTCTTTTGTGATGTTTAACTAAAGTCTTTCTTGGCCTTTAATGGATATTTGTGTTTATATATAAGAATATTCTTACATTCTCTTTGTTGGTGTTCTTATCAATTGTTTATATGAATTTGTGTGTAATACTTTTCAAGGAGTGATCAACCTTGAAATTGATTTGGGAAATTAGATTGACTTGGGAAAGAAGATCTAATTTAAGACATAATTTGTATAGCTTGGGATTGGTAATATGCTAATTTGTGTTTAAGATAGGAACATACTTAAACACCCTAGGTAGTCAATTAAGGTGGAGATTAATGCTGTTCTAAGACTTAAATTCTTCATAGGAATATGGGAATTAGTTGATGAATTAGAATCACTTGAGATTCGGAAGGTCCTTGTGATTAGTTTAAAACCTTAGACTAGCAATTGGAGCACTAAACTAGAGAACAAAAGAGTAACTTATTGAGACCACAAGTTGAAATTAAAGGCCTAGTTTCATAAATCTTGGAATATTATTTGTGTTAGTATAGAATATAGTGATAATTAGTTTTTGTATTCAACCAACTTTTATTTCGACTTGAATTAGAAAAAAAATAATGTGTGGTACTTGACAACTTAGATTTAGTCCTTGTGGGAACGAATTATATACTACTTGTTATGATATGTGCACTTGCATTTAAGGTTGTAAAATCGTTAACAAGTTTTTGGCGCCGCTGCCGGGGACTATTTTTAAGTATTTCTTTGTTAATATCATTGCATTGTTTAGTATTTTAAGATCAAGTCTTGTATTGCTCTTTTGTTCTATTTTGTAGGAGTTTATCATTGTATGCTTAGACTTGGCTCAACTTCACTTCTTCCACTTGATTTGGAGATTGAGAAACTGCAAGAAGAAATAAAAAGAAAGCAAAAGAATCTAGGAATCAATCATCCACAATGGGTGATAACACGAATAATCCTCCGGATCCTAATGCTCAAAGGCGATTGCGGGTGAAGTAGTACATCATGCCTTCTTTCGATGGCATTCATTCTAGCATTGCAAGGCCAACTATTACAGCAAATAACTTTCATGTTGATTCAGCTACAATGTAGGCTATTAGGAACAACAGATTCAATGGTCTTTCTGCTGAAGATCCTAATGCCCACTTGAGGAATTTTCTAGAGATTATTGACAACTTCAAGGTGAATGGTGTTTCTGAAGAAGCCATTAGATTGAGGCTGTTTAGTCGTTCTTCGGATGGAAGAGAAATGGAGTGGCTAGATTCTTTACCAAATAATTCCATCACTACATGGAATCAGCTTGTTAAGAAATTTCTTAACAAGTACTTTTCTCCGGCAAAGACTGAAAGGTTGATTAAGGAAATTCAAAACTTTCAATAGTTTGACATGGAGTCACTTTATGATGCTTACGAGAGATTTAAAGATCTTTTGCGATAGTGTCCACATCATGGACTTTCTAATCAACAAAAGATTCGAACATTCTATAATGGTTTGACAATTCAGTGTGCCACTGAAGATGATGGAGCAGCCAAGGGTTCTTTGATCAATCAATATCCCGAGGATGCTTTCGAGATTCTAGAGGATATTACTTCAAACAATTGTATGGCTTATGATAGAACAAGTTCAAGGAAAGTTGCTGGTGTGCATGAAGTAGATCCTTTTACATCTTTCTCGGCTCAAATGGTTTCTCAGTTTGAAGCTTTGAACAAAAAGCTTGAATCTTTGTTAGTGGATAGGCATCAACCCGTTCATCCGGCTCATCAAGTTCAAAATGTTCCTATTTTTTGTGATATGTGTGGGGAAGGACATCCAACTCAGCAATGTCCGTTGATTTATCATGATGCATCACAGTCTAGTAAAGTGAATTATGTGGGGAATTCTAGAAATCAGCAAAACAATCCTTATTCCAACACTTACAATCCTGGTTGGAGGAATCATCCCAACTTTTCATGAAGCAATAATAATGTTAGGCCAAATATGCCATACAAGCCTAATGCACCACCTGGTTTTCAACAGAATCAAAGATCACATGAGATGGAGAAGAAGCCAACAACTGAAGATCTTTTAATTCAATACATGCAGAAAACTGATGCTTTGATCCAATGTAAAAGTGCTTCCATGAGAGCTTTGGAGATGCAAGTGGGGCAATTGGCTAGTGCAATCAATAATCGTCCTCAAGGTTCATTGCCTAGTGACATTAAGCCGAATCCAAAAAATGAGAAAAGGGAGCATTGCAAGGCAATTACTTTGAGGAGTGGAAAGGAAACTGAAGGGAATACAAAGAAAGTCGATGATGAGGCAGCTATAAAAAGTCATTCTAATGAAGATCCTGAAAAAGTGGTGAATGAAGAACCTATTGTACTCTCAAATCCTCAAGTTGTAGCATCAACACCAAAGAAGCCATTATATCCTCCACCTCCATTCCCTCAACGATTACAAAAGCAGAAGCAAGATAAGCAATTTCAGAAGTTTATGGATGTTTTCAAGAAATTATCCATCAATATTCCATTTGCTGAAGCATTAGAGCAGATGCCAAGTTATGTCAGGTTTATCAAGGATATTTTGTCAAGGAAGAGAAGATTGGAAGAATTTGAGACCGTGGCTTTAACTGAGGAGTGTAGTGCTATTCTACAGAAAAAGCTTCCACCAAAACTCAAAGATCCGGGAAGTTTCACTATTCCTTGTACTATTGGAACACAATATTTTGGCAAAGCTCTATGTGATTTGGGAGCTAGTGTGAATTTTATGCCACTATCAATTTTCATGAAGCTAGGAGTTGGAGAAGTGAAGCCTACATCAGTAAGGTTACAATTGGCTGATCGATCTTTGGTATATCCAAGGGGCATAGTTGAAGATGTTCTTATGAAAGTGGATAAATTTATCTTTCCTGCCGACTTTATTGTGCTTGATATGGAGGAAGATGTAGACATTCCTTTACTTATTGGTAGACCATTCTTAGCTACGGGAAGAAGTCTCATTGATGTTCAGAAAGGAGAGTTAACCATGCGAGTGCAAGATGAACAGGTGACATTTAATGTTTTTTCTGCCATGAAGTTTTCTAATGATGAGGAGAGTTATTTTTCTTTAAGTGCTATTACAGGTGATGATGATGTGCACATGATGACACATCACACTATGGATGCTTTGGAGTTGTCTTTACAAGAAGCGGGTGATGAAAGTTGTTATGAGATTGCTGAATGTATCAAGGAGCTCAATGCATTGCCTACTTATAGAAGACCATTTCAGAAATTTGAATCTTTTGAGATGCCCGAGAAATCTAAGGCATCTAAAGTTCAAACAACTACCAGCACATCTCAAGTTTGCATTTCTTGGAGAAAATTCCACTTTACCGGTGATTATATCTTCCACTCTTTCAATTGATCAAGAAGAGAAGTTGTTTCGAGTCTTGAAAGAATACAAAAAAGCTACTGGGTGAAAGATTGCTGACATTCGAGGTATAAGTCCTTCATTTTGTATGCATAAAATCTCAATAGAGGAGGGTCATAAGCCTACTATTAAACATCAAAGAAGGTTGAATCCTATCATGAAAGAAGTGAAGAAGGAGATCATCAAGTGGTTAGATGTAGGAACCATATACCCTATTTCAGACAGCTCTTGGGTTAGTCCTGTCCAATGTGTGCCCAAAAAGGGTGGAATCACAGTTGTAGCAAATGAAAAGAATGAGCTCATTCCTACCAGAACAGTCACGGGATGGAGGGTATGCATGGACTACCGGAAGTTGAACAAAGCTACAATGAAAGATCATTTTCCATTACCTTTCATTGATTAGATGCTTGACAGACTAGCAGGTAAGGAGTTCTATTGTTACTTAGATGGGTATTCTGGTTATCATCAAATTGCTATTGCACTAGAAGATCAAGAGAAGACTACTTTTACATGCCCTTTTGGTACTTTTGCTTTTAGAAGGGTATCATTTGGCTTGTGTAATGCACCTTCTACTTTTCAGAGGTGTATGATGGCTATATTTTCAGACATGGTGGAGCAAGGGATAGAGGTTTTCATGGATGATTTTTTGTACTTGGTGATTCTTTTGATGCATGTTTGATGAATTTGACAATGGTGCTGCAAAGGTGTGAGGAAACTAATTTGGTACTCAATTGGGAGAAATGTCAATTTATGGTTCAAGAAGGAATTGTGCTTGGGCATAAAGTGTCAAGCAAAGGCCTAGAGGTTGATAGAGCTAAATTGGAAACTATTGAGAAGCTTCCTCCACCTAGTTCTGTAAAAGGAGTTAGAAGTTTTCTTGGCCATGCTGGTTTCTATAGGCATTTCATCAAGGACTTCTCAAAAATTTCAAAGCCTTTATGTAATTTGATTGAAAAAGATACAAAGTTTGTCTTTGATGATTCTTGCCTTGCAGCATATGAGGAGTTGAAGAAGAAATTGGTTTCTGCACCAATTATCATTGCCCCTGATTGGAGTCTTCCTTTTGAGTTGATGTGTGATGCTAGTGATTTTGCTGTTGGAGCAGTTTTGGGACAACGATGCAACAAGATTTTTTACTCTATATACTATGCAAGTAAGACTCTTTCTGGTGCTCAACTTAATTACACTACTACTGAGAAAGAATTACTTGCTGTGGTGTATGCTTTCGAGAAATTCAGGTCTTATCTTGTGGGTACCAAGGTGATTGTTTACACTGACCATTCTGCTATCAAATATCTGATTGAGAAGAAGGATGCAAAGCCCCGTTTGATTCGATGGGTTCTACTTTTGCAAGAATTTGACTTGGAGATCAAAGGTATGAAGGGTTCTAAAAATCAAGTTGCCGATCATCTATCTAGGTTGGAGAACAATGAGAATTCTGATAATTCTCAAATCATTGATGATTCTTTCCCAGATGAAAAACTTATGGCTATCAACAGCAAGGGTCTTCCTTGGTTTACTGATTTTGTTAACTATTTGGTAAGCAATATCATTCCTAATGAGTTTAATTATCAGCAAAAGAAAAAGTTTTTGCATCAGGTTAAATCTTTTCTATGGGATGTGCCTTTTCTTTTCAATCCTGGTCCTGACAACGTTCTTAGAAGGTGTATTCCTGATGACGAGATAGAAAGCATATTGAGTCATTGTCACAATTCTCCTTATGGTGGTCATTTTCAAGGTGATAGGACAACAACAAAGGTCTTACAATCAGGTTTTTACTGGCCTTCTCTATTTAAAGATGCTCATGAGTTTGTTAAAAGATGTGATCATTGCCAACGTACGGGTAATATTTCTAGAAGGAATGAAATGCCTTTGAATTATATTTTGGAGGTTGAATTATTTGATGTATGGGGTATCGACTTTATTGGGCCCTTTGTGATGTCATTTCGGAATCAATATATATTGTTGGTTGTTGATTATGTTTCCAAGTGGGTTGAGGCCATAGCTACCCCATCCAATGTTGCATCTGTAGTACTTGAATTTCTGAAGAAAAATGTTTTCACTCGGTTTGGGACTCCAAGAGCTATTATAAGTGAAGAGGGAACACGTTTTTGTAACAAACAATTCACATCATTGTTGTTAATGTATGGTGTCCATCACAAGGTAGCATGTGCTTATCATCCGCAAACCAATGGGCAAGCTGAGATGTTTAATAGGGAAATCAAGCAAATTCTAGAAAAGATGGTGAATTCTACAAGAAAGGATTGGTCCAAAAAGCTAGATGACAGTCTTTGGGCTTATAGAACCGATTACAAAACACCATTGGGTTTATCACCTTATCAGTTGGTGTATGGAAAAGCTTGTCATCTGTCGGTGGAGTTGGAGCACAAAGCGTTCTGGGCAATCAAGAAGCTTAACTTTGATTTTTTTTGCAGCTGGAGAAAGGAGACTTCTTCAATTAAACGAGCTTGAGGAATTTCGGTTGAAATCATATGAGAGTTCTAGAATTTACAAGGAGAAAATGAAGAAGTGGCATGATCAGAAAATTTTACCCAAGGAGCTTGAGTCGGGACAAATGGTTTTGCTATTTAACTCAAGGCTCAAGTTGTTTCCGGGTAAGCTCAAATCACGTTGGTCCGGGCCTTTTAAGGTTATGCAAGTCTATCCATACGGTGCTATTGAAGTTGAAGATATGCATACCGGGAGAACATTCCAAGTTAACGAGCAAAGATTGAAACCATATTTGGGTGGTGACATTGATCTAAATGTTTCATCCATCACTCTTTCGGAGATATGAAGAGAGTGAATAGTCAAGGTCATGACTATAAAAAGGCGCTTCTTGGGAGACAACCCAAGCATGTTGTTCGGTTAGTTGGTACAAATTTTTATTCTAGTATATTAGTTTCGTTGCTATTTAGTTCACAGGTTAGTTGTAGTTTCTATTTTTCATCTTCATTATATTATTTTTACTTCCCTAAGGTGCCTTGATGTTTATTTTTATGAAGTAATTCAGGGAAAAAAAAAGTTGTATAAGAGCAGCTTGTTGATGGTTCTCATCACGTATGTACTGGGTACAGAACAGAGCACTCTGGGACTTGGAAAAAAAGGAGAAGTTAAGCCAGCGACATAATATGGCAGTATTAAAAAGCAAAGCCGCGGTATACATTAGGGGAGAGCACGGTTCGGTTCGGTTCGGTTTTGCTCCGAAACCGAACCCGAAACCGCATGTCTTCGGTTTTTAAAATTGAAAACCGCAACCGCAACTGAACCGTCGGTTTCGGTTTCGGTTTTAAAAAGCTCGGTTCGGTTTTTAACGGTTCGGTTTCGGTTATAAAACCGAACGAAAAAATCATAAATATATTACAAGATTTTAAATTTATAAATTACAACGCTCTCGATTTTTAAACAAAATAACTGAGTTTTTGAATGAATACACTCTGTGTATATGTTAGTGGTAATGTTATATGACAGTATTATATGACATTAGTAAGCTAATAAGTTATACACGGCTCACAATATATTTTAACAAAATTTATACATGCATGTGTGATAATGTGCAATGAATAAATCATACTACCTAATTAAGTCTCAACTTGCACAAATTTAATGCCTTGCAAAAACCAGTATATGAGTAAATGACAAAATGTACTCTGAGTTGCTAATGCAAAAGCAAATTAGAACTTTTTCATGTAATATGTAAATTGGTTGCAATATAATCTTAGTTTTAATACAATTTACATGATAGTAGAAACCTATATATATAGTTTACGAAAATGAGAAGTTACCAGCCGGAGCAGTCACCAGAAAGTTTTATAAATTTATATAAATTATATATTTATTTTAATAATCGGTTCGGTTCGGTTTTAGTCGGTTCGGTTTTAACCTAAAACCGGAACCGAAACCGAAAATTTCGGTTTTTAAAAATCAAAAACCGCAACCGCCGGTTCGGCTTCGGTTTCGGTTTTTTCGGTTCGGTTTTGGTCGGTTTCGGTTCGGTTTCGGTTTCATTTCGGTTTTTTGCTCACCCCTAGTATACATGCCCTGACAATGCGTGTGCCTAAACAAACTGGCGGTATCAATTTTGTTATCACGTGGTTTTAATTTCCTGGCCAGGAAGTCTTTAGTCATGTACTTGGTCTTTTTCTTTGTCTTGTTGTTTTCTATGTACGTGCAACTTTAGTTGCATCACATAATTTTTTTTCTTCTTTTTCTTTTTCGTTTTCTTTTCCTTTTTCTTTCTATGATAATTATTTATTAATTCTATTAAGTTATCTAATTTTGGACATTAAAAAAAAGTATATGTATAGTTTTTTTTATTTATATACATATTTCTTATTTTTTTTTCTTGTTTTTCTAGTTTATTTATTTTTGTTTTGTTAATTTCAATATTCTTGTGATTTGTATAGATTATATAATGTAAATAATATAATAGAATATATTTTGTAAATTTGTTATTTATGTATATTATTATTAATTTTTTTTGTTATTATTAAAATTTTTTTGTCAAGTATGTGTGTATATTATGTAGATATATGTTATGTCCGTTTTTTTATAATAAAGTCCACGTTCCTGGCCACGTATGGGGTTCTATTATACTCTAGGGTTTACATGCGCGGTTACAACAACAGTAGCGTACAACAGGATCTTCTTCTTCTCTTCTCAGAACAACAGGATCTTCTTCTTCTCTTCTCAGAATTCATCAGGTAGTGTTCTGCTATCTAATCTTGCTATCATGACTCGGGTATCAACAGCAAAGCAGCCTCCTTCATCTTCTGAACAACAACCTCCCGCCAAGAAGCAAAAACGCACTGCACATCCCGTGGTGTCCAGCATCCAAAAGTATCCAACCATTAAGCCAATTGGCGAGGCTCAGCAGACTCTATACAAGGTACTATCTAAGCGTAAGGTTTTACCCAATAAATATGTGGATTCATCTATGTTGGAACTCTTGAGAGTTAAAGATTATTTTGTGGAAGGTTTAAATCTTATGGGTTGGAGTGATTTGATGACCATGGATGAACCTTCATATGCACCACTCACTTATGAATTTCTGAGTTCTTTCACGGTTAACGAGCAAAACACACTTTCATTCCGGTTAGCTAATGTGTGTCATGAAATCACGAAAACGGAATTGGCGGACATGTTTGGGTAGAAATTGATTGAGCAGCAACCATTGCCAGAGAATTATGCTACTCCCTTTTGGATCAACATCACACGTTTGCTGAATACTAATAGCTATGACACTTAACGGGCTTTGTCTTTAGAAATATTATGTTTTGCTCTTCGCTATTTTGCTAGAATTTTGTCATTCACAATCTATGGTCGAGCAGAGAGCAACAACAAGGTTCAAACAGGGGAGCTTGCTTTGTTGTATCATTTTAAGGAAGGAATACCGGTGGATTGGACAAACTTGCTCATTAATAGATTCTTGTATCAAGCGAAGCGCACAGTGCTATTGTCCTAGGAGGTTTTATTACAAGAATTGCTGAGAAGTTGGGGGTGTTTGATCGCGACAGAACCAATTTGAAAGTGGCGGATGGATGGCCAGCTGTTATTGATGTCGAGTACTTACTTGGGTATGCGGATGTTGTTTCGAAGTATTAATGGACCATGACCGTTATATCATGCACGTTGGGCAATACCGGATGAGCAAGAAGAGCACGTTGTGGAGCCTCAACGTACACTAAAGGAACAACTTGCTGAATTGCGTCAAAGCCAAGCTAAGATACTTAAGGGGCAAGATGAGCTTAAAAAAAGTCATGCCAAGCTACTACTAAATCAGGAGAGTATGGGGAAACAAATGGGAGAGATGTTTGCATTTATGTAACAACATCTTCAACGACATTCATCGTGATACCTAGGGGAGTTTTCTTTTCTTTAGTAGTTTTATTTGTTCTTATGTGTAGGAGTTGGTTTGTTTATTTTTGTGGTCATTCTCGAGTCATTGAGGACAATGCCTCACATAAGTGTGGGGAGGTGTTCTTGAAAAAAAAATTGAAAAATTTTAAAAACCAAAATATAATTCTAGCCTTATAAAATAATAGAGATGATATGGTGAAGCGTTGTTAGCTGTCTATCAAGTAATCGATGCATTACTTGTTTCAAGTTGAGCTAAATGTATCCATGCATGCTAGGTGATCTTGTGTTGTTAAACCTTTTGTTGAGAGGTGTAATGCTATGCTCTTGTGCACACACCTTGTTCACTAGCAAGTTGAAACTAGTAGACTCATTGATCGTCTTAAGTAATTAAAATGATATGTTTATGTGTAAGACGATTTGGATTTCATGCTTTGAGTACAAGTAGGTGCATTAGAAAGAATTATTTTTTGTGACTTGGGATTTATTATTTTTTTGACACCAAATGAGCTTTTGAGCCTATATGCATGTCGTTTGCATCTTATTTTTGTTTGCTTGTGTGTCTCATTGCATTGGCATTGCTAGCCTTGTCTTAGACCCTTCTTGAGATACATGGCATTGAAGAAATGATAACATGATAAAGGCACCTAGGATTAACCTTCCATTTTCCCATTTTGACTTACCTTGCATATGTGATCCATTAGTAGCCCTTTGAGCTTAACCATTTATTTCGGTGACACACCACATTACATACCTATTCCTAATTTTTTTTATTGGCCTTATATAATCTTGATCCCTATGTGTCAAAGGCTAGTGAGATTAGGAGGGAGTAATAAGGTGTGATAAATGAGTTACTTTTGATCTTATTGTCATTTTGGGAAATGTTGAGGTTATTTTGTAAATGCTTAGTATGTGTTTTGGGACTTTTAGAGGATCATTGTGAATGTATATACGTGTTTGTTTCACTTTGCTTGTAGCTCTTGAAAAAAAAAATTACAAGGCCATAAAAGAAATAAATGCCTTGAAGAAAAAAAAGAAAAAAAAAGAAAAAAAAAAGAAAAGAGAGAGCATTTTCATTTTTTTGTTTATAGTTCTTGTGCTTTATGATCCTTAGTCTAGGGCTAGATAAATTAATTGTGCTTAATGGTCTAAGAGTGGGGAAAGCATATGGGTAGATTGTGCGATTAAATATGGAGAATCACTAGCTTTTGACACTTCACCCTATTTGACTTTTCTTGACATACCTTGTCCCTAACCCCATTACAGCCCGAATAAAAGTCCTTTTGATTATCATTATTCATGTATGTTTTGTTTTTAGTTGGATCGATGCCAAGTGTCAAGCGTGTTATTGTATATGATGGAATTGAGTGGTACACTTAACCTATTCTTGAGCGTAATTCTTTTGTGAGTGAAAGGTGAGGTCTTACTTGATATAATATGAATATCCCAAGTCTTCTTGATAGTGTACTCTTGTAAGTTTAGCATGATTACCAAATCTTGTGTCAGAACCCCACAACAAAATGGTCGGGTTGAGCGTAAGCATCAACATATACTAAATGTGGCACGTGCCTTGATGTTTCAGGATAATCTACCTATTGGTTTTTGGGGTGAATGTGTTCTTGGGGTAGTCTATTTGATTAATCGTACTCCGTCTCGGTAATTACAAAACAAGACACCGTATGAAATTTATTCAGCAAACAACCGGAGTTTAATGAATTGCGGTTGTTGGCTCACTTTGCTTTGCTCATAATCAGAAGTCTAAGGGAGATAAGTTTGCTTCAAGAAGTAGGAAATGTGTGTTCTTAGGCTATCCTCATTGAAAGAAGGGCTGAAAACTATATGACCTTCAAACTGTTGAAATCTTTGTCTCACGTGATGTTCACTTCTATGAGAATTAATTTCCGTTTGCACCTGATAAAGACTCGAATGTGGTGTCTGACGACAATGTGAAAGTCGAAGATCCACATAATCAAAATTTAGGAATCGACCTTGATGTTTTGGATGACTTAGAGGATGTTTTGGAAGTTGGAGAAGCCTCTATTGATACCACTATTACTAATACTAGTGCTGATAGCCCAAATCACAACAATATGGATGGTAGTCCATCACCAACCACTTCACCATCAAGTAAGGTTCACAGCAGTCCAACAGTTGATACCGATGTTACACCGATTGAGTTAGGTCGGGGGCTCCGAGACAAACGTCCTCCTGGTTGGCTACGAGATTTTGTAGCACATACTGTACATCCAACGAGTTCATCCCATAGTTCATCGCCTGCTCCTAGCTCCTCAGGTAGTCCCTATGTCATAACACACTTTGTGAACTGTGATAAATTCTCAATGCAACACCGTGTATTTGTAGCAAATGTAATTGCAGGGACAGAGCCTCGTAGCTTTCGTGAGGCCATGCAGAATGCAGGTTGGAGAGAGGCAATGCAGCGAGAAATACATGCCATGGAAGAAAATCAAACCTGGGCAATGGAAGAGTTACCTCCGGGAAAGAAGGCTCTTGGATGTAAATGGGTTTATAAAATAAAATATCAGGCAGATGGGCAGATAGAACGTCTCAAAGCTCATCTTGTTATTTTTGGTAATCATCAAGTTGAGGGAATCGACTATAATGAAACGTTTGCTCCTGTAGCAAAAATGGTCACCGTGCGTGCTTTCTTAGTTGTAGCTGCTGCAAAAAATTAGGAACTCCATCAGATGGACGTTCACAATGCGTTTCTTCATGGTGATCTCAATGAAGTGGTGTATATGAAGCTTCCTCCAGATTTTTATGGTTATAAACCTGATCTGGTATGTCGCTTAAAGAAATCATTATATGGTTTGCATCAAGCTCCAAGATGTTGGTTCCCTAAACTAGCTGCTTCTCTTCGAAGGTATGGCTTTTCTCAGTTATATTCAGACTATTCTCTCTTCACTTTGACAAAAGGGGATCTATAACTGTTAAATATAATTGATGTGTTTTGATCAGTGTTTAAGTGTTGCAGGGAGTTATCAGAGTTTAGCTGGAAGCAGTCAGAGTTTGTGTAAACTCTGACAGATGGAAGCTTGACAGAGTTTGTTAAACTCTGTCTGGAGGAAGCGCGTCTACTGATCAACAGTGATTAAAGATTAATTATGGAAGCGATATATTTGAAGATTGGATAGCTATCAAAGAGATCGAGTTGACATAGAAGACGTGTGACAATCTGTAATTGATATCATTGTATAGCTGATTATTAGGAATATCAATTAGAGATTGTATCGTAGCTGTATGTTATATAAATACAGATAGGTTAACCCTAGAAGGGTATCGATAACAAATTATCATTATTGTAACCTAGCAGCTCTTTGTGATATTTTACATCACAAAGAGGGTTTGAAATACCAGAAGTTTTTTAAGTGCATAAACGCTTTTACTTGTTAATCTCTCATACAAAGTTGATTATTATTTGTGTATTCGGCCTAACAAGTGGTATCAGATCCAATCTGTTACTTTATTACAGGTTAAGATCCAAACACAACAATAATCATGTCAGAAATTCCTCCACCAACACCTACCGCTTCTGAAAAGGCTCCTACTACTGTGAGTCGTTATGAACCAATCAGGGTTCCTATTCTGAGGCCATTAGAGTATGCTACGTGGAAGGTCAAGATGACTATGTTTCTGGAGGCTACAGATCCAGAATATCTTGACAGGATTTATGAAGGTCCTCACAATCCTACAAAGCTATCTGTTGCAGTTGCTGGTGAAGCAGCAAAAATGGTTCCAAAGGAAAAGAAGGACATGACTCCTGAAGATCTATCATCAATTGCTAAGGATGCAAAAGTTAGGCATTTACTACATAGTGCCTTAGACAATGTCATGTCTAACAAAGTCATTAACTGCACCACTGCAAAAGAGATATGGGATGCACTTGAAGTCCGGTGTCAAGGAACTGCAGCTATTAAGAAGAATAGGAGAAACATACTCACACAAGAGTATGAGCATTTTGAGGCTAAACCTGAAGAGACCATGACAGAAACATTTGATAGATTATGTAAACTGATTAATGATCTGTCATTGGTCAACAAAGAGTATGATCTAGAAGACTCGAATCTCAAGTTTCTTCTTTCTCTACCTGAAAAGTGGGATGTGAAAACAACCACTATTAGAGACAACTATGATCTTGCTGAAACAGAGATTGATGAAATTTATGGACTGCTCAAAACTTATGAATTGGAAATGGAGCAGAGAAACAGGAGATCAAGTAGAAAAGGAAAGTCAGTTGCTCTTAATGTTGAAGAGAAGCCTCAGAAGAAAGAGGCATCAAGAAGGAAAATGAAGGGAAAAGCTTTGGTAATACATTCAGAAAGTGATTCACCAAACTCTGATTATGATTCAAACTCTTCTGAATCATCTGACTCTGAGGATGATGAAGAAGAAATGAGAAAAATGGCTGTGCTGATGGTGAAAACTTTCAAGAAAATGGGCTTCAAGAATTTCAAGAAAGGAAAAAGGTTTTCTAGGGATTCAAATGAAGACAGGAAAAGCTACAGGAAGTCTGATAAGAGAGATTCTAAAGGGAAGAAGGATAAGTCTGAAATTCAATGCTACAAGTGTAAGGAGATGGGTCACTATGCTCCTGAGTGCAAGAAGGGTAAAACTGGAAAGGTACTCTACACTAAAGGCAGAGATTGGGCAGATACTTCAGATTCTGATGAAGAAGTGAACTATGCTCTCATGGCTACAACTGAATCAGAATCCTCTGAAAATCAGGTACCTCCAACTACCTATGCTTATAATATTGATGACATTGCTCAATTAAGAATTTTTCTTAAGTCATTGCATATAAGTTATAGGGATCAGACTTTAGAAAATGAGAGGATAAAAGCTGAAAATTCTGAACTTAAAGAGAGAAATAAACTTGTTGAAGAGAAACTTGAAAACATGCAACAAGTTCAGAAAGAGAGAGATGATGCTGTTTGCAAAGAACAGATTTTGCTTCAGAAATATAAACAACTAGAATCTGAGTTGGAGGAAGCAAATAAGAAAATTAGGACTTGGACTAATTCTGGAAAGGACACTCAACAGATTTTTCAAACAGACACTGTTGGTCTAGGTTATAATGAGGAAGATGAACTTAGATTTCAAAATCAAGTTAAAGTCAGAACTAAATTTGTTCATGGAACCAGTAAATTTTTGTCTGAGAATGAAAAAGAAGCTGTCAAAAGAAAACCAGTAAAAACTAGTGTTAATCAGGTTAATATTGGTTCAATGACAGATAAACAACTCAAACATAAACTGAAGGAGTTAAAATCTGTTGAGAAAAAGAAAGTGTCAAACAAGAACAGAAATGGAAAAGTAGGCATCACTTCAGGAAATAAACCAATGCTTGCTAGTTATGCTCCAAGAAAGACATGTCATAACTGTGGTAGTACTAAGCATCTTGCAAATTTCTGCAAGAAAAATAAAAATATAAATTCTTTACCTACAAAGTCTGAGGTAAAGAAGGATTCTGCTAGAACTAAGCCACAGACTCTATGCACACACTGTGGAAGCACTTGGCATTCCATCTATACTTGCAGAAAATATCATGCTATCTATCATAATTACTATGAACTGAAACCCAATCTAAAATGGGTTAAAGTTGATACTGCAAGTGTAAACACTGATACTGTTAGCTCAAACTCTGATAATGTTAATTCCGCTGCAAAAGCTAACAAAGTTAAGAATGCCAAAGGATCCAAGCAAGTCTGGATCCTTAAAACTAATCCTCAGTAATTGTTTGTGATTGCAGGGTAACAGGGAGGCAACCCTAGTCGTGGACAGTGGATGTTCAGGACACATGACTGGAAATAAAACCCTGCTATCAGAATATGAGGAGAAGGCTGGCCCAAAAGTTTCCTATGGTGATGGCAATATAGGAAGAACATTGGGATATGGCAATATCAATCTTGGAAATGTCATCATCAACAATGTAGCTCATGTCCCAGGACTCAAGCATGACCTGCTATCTGTGAGTCAAATCTGTGACAAGGGATATCATGTAGATTTCCAACCTGAATATTGTGAAGTTATCAGCAAATCTACAGGAAAGGTTGTTCTAGTTGGTCACAGGCAAAACAACATTTATGAAATCAAGCTTTTGATAGACTCTGTTGGAAAAGCTGTTTGCCTGTCTACAAGAATGTCTAATGAAGAGGGTTGGAAGTGGCACAAGAAACTCTCACATTTGAACTTGAACAACATCAATGAATTGATCAGAAAGGATCTTGTAAGAGGACTTCCAAAGACCCTGTTAAATGTTGATGGCCTATGTGACTCATGTCAGAAGGCTAAACAAAGGAAGTCATCTTTCAAGAGCAAAACAGAATCTTCTATCACTGATCCTCATCATCTTCTTCATGTTGATCTATTTGGTCCAGTAAATGTTATGTCTATTGCAAGGAAGAAATATGCTTTAGTCATTGTTGATGAATACACTAGATTCACCTGGGTGTATTTTCTAGCAAAGAAGGATGAAACTGCATCAACTCTGATGGAGCATGTGAAGCTTCTGGACAAAGGATCAAGCAACAAAGTAAGAATCATCAGAAGTGATAATGGAACTGAGTTCAGAAATGCAACCATGGAAGAATTCTGCAAGGACAATGGAGTGAAACAAGAATTTTCAGCACCTGGTACACCACAACAAAATGGTGTAGTTGAGAGGAAAAATAGAACATTAATTGAAGCTGCCAGAACTATGCTTGATGAAGCAAAATTGCCAACTTATTTCTGGGCAGAAGCTGTTCAAACTGCTTGTTTTACTCAAAATGCAACACTGATCAATAAGCATGGAAAGACACCATATGAGATGGTGAAGAAAAAGAAGCCTAACCTGAAATACTTTCATATTTTCGGGTGCAAATGTTTCGTTTTGAAGACTCATCCAGAACAGTTGACCAAGTTTGAGTTAAAGGCAGATGAAGGAATTTTTGTTGGCTATCCACTGTCAACAAAGGCATTCAGAGTTTACAATCTGAGAACTAAAGTGATCATGGAATCAATACATGTTTCTTTTGATGATAAGAAGATAACTGGACTTGAAGACAAAGACGAATATGATCAACTGAACTTTGGAAATGAAGTTTTAAACTCTGATGAAGGAAACACTGATGAAACAATTCTGACAGACTCTGTTGAAACAAACTTTGAACCTCTACTGGTAAATTCTGGAGAAACTTCTCAGTCACAACAAAGAGGAGAACCAGTTGAGGGGGAGCATGATCAAGATGAAGAATCAAATACTGATACTGAGTCAACTGAAAAATCTGGATCAAACTCTGATGCTTCAAACTCTGAAAATTCAAATTCTGACTCTGGACAGTCAAGTTCAGGGGGAGTCTCAGAAAATGAAAATAGATCACAACAGAATCAGGAGAGCATGGATCAAGGGGGAGGATCACATGTTGATAGAAGTCATTTGCCTTCTGCTAGGAAATGGACTAAATCACATACACCTGATTTGATAATTGGTGATCCAGATGCAAAAGTGAAGACAAGAAGTGCTACTGCTAGTGAATGTTTATTTCATGCATTCTTGTCTAAAAATGAACCAAAGAAAGTGGAAGAAGCTCTTAAAGATGCAGACTGGATAACAGCAATGCAGGAAGAGTTAAATGAATTTGAAAGAAATGAAGTTTGGACTCTTGTACCAAGACCAAAGAACATATCTATTGTTGGTACTAAATGGGTTTTCAGAAACAAGACTGATAGTGAAGGTGTTATCACAAGGAACAAGGCTAGACTGGTAGCAAAAGGTTATTCACAGCAGGAAGGAATAGATTATGATGAAACATTTGCTCCAGTAGCAAGATTGGAGGCAATCAGAATTTTTCTAGCATATGCCTCTCACAAGAAATTCAAAGTGTTCCAGATGGATGTGAAAAGTGCTTTTCTGAATGGAAAGCTTGAAGAAGAAGTGTTTGTTGAACAACCACCAGGATTTGTGGACCCCAAATATCCAGATTATGTCTACAGGCTAGATAAGGCACTATATGGACTTAAGCAGGCACCAAGAGCATGGTATGAGACACTTGCTCAGTTTCTTCTAGAAAGTGGATTCAACAGAGGTACAATTGACAAAACTCTGTTTTATTTCAACCAAGGAAGTGACCTTCTTTTAGTTCAAATTTATGTTGATGACATCATCTTTGGGTCTACTAATGATAAACTCTGTAAGAAGTTTGCCAAGCTCATGCAGTCCAGATATCAAATGAGCATGATGGGAGAGCTTAGTTACTTTCTAGGCCTACAGGTGAAACAAACAGAAGATGGAATTTTTATTAATCAAGAAAAATACACCAGAAATCTTCTCAAGAAATTTGGTATGCTTGACTGTTCATCTGCATCAACTCCCATGGCAACAGCAACTAAACTGGACAAAGACACAGGAGTTTCAGTGGATATGACAAACTTCAGGGGCATGATAGGATCTCTTCTATACTTGACAGCTAGTAGGCCTGACATCATGTATGCAACCTGTCTTTGTGCAAGGTTTCAGGCAGATCCTAGAGAGCCACATATGACAGCTGTGAAAAGAATCTTCAAGTATCTCAAGGGCACCATATCATTAGGTCTGTGGTACCCCAGAGAATCAGATTTTAAGCTACTTGGGTATTCCGATGCAGACTTTGCAGGCTGTAAGGTAGACAGAAAGAGCACTAGTGGAAGTTGTCAATTTCTTGGTGACAGACTTGTTTCCTGGTACAGCAAGAAACAGAAATCAATCTCCACATCTACAGCTGAAGCAGAGTACATTGCAGCTGGTAGCTGTTGTGCACAGATCTTATGGATGAAGAATCAATTGCTGGATTATGGATTGAGGTACAGTAATATACCTATTTACTGTGATAACCAAAGTGCTATTGCTATGACAGGTAATCCAGTACAGCATTCAATGACCAAGCACATCAGCATAAGGTACCACTTCATCAGAGAACATGTGGAAGAAGGAAATATTGAACTACATTTTGTCTCTACAGATCAACAGCTTGCAGATATCTTCACTAAACCATTGAGTGAAGTTACATTTACAAGGCTGGTTAATGAACTAGGAATGATCTCTGGTTCTGACTAGAAATGTTGGTTAGATTCAAACTTTACTTATGTGATGTATTAATCATATTTCCTTATTGGTTAAATACTAAGTGAACTCTGTTGATTAAACTCTGTTATGCATACTCTGTTAAACTCTGTCATATCTTGTCCTCAAGAGTGTATTCGAGAAGTGACTAAGTGAGTGATTCGAGAACTGGAGTTGACTTGATCGATAACTCTGAGTTCTCGAATAGTGTTATCTTGACATATCGAATCACTTCTCGAATAGCTCTTTTCTCTGGGACTCCTTGAGATATCGAATAGAGCATTTTGACATATCGAATCCCTGAGATATCGAATAGCATATTGAGTCTTTGAGATATCGAATGTATATATGTCATACACTGTTAATAAGTTTGATAAACTCTGTGAACTTTGAGTTGATTTTTGTCTGAATGAAAACACCAATGAAGAAATATGTATGAAGCATGATTCTCAGCAATTAATCATGAATCTTTCTGAGTTATTGAGATCTAATCTTAGATTGTGCAGAAAGTTAACACAGCATGATACTGGCTCATATTTATAGCATCTCTTAGTTTATTTTGTCCTAAACTCTGAGTCTATAAATACTGTGTGCATTACCTTTCATGAAGAACTACTGATGTTGATGAACTCTAAACTCTGTTAGTCATACTCTGATAAAATAAAATGTTTACTGCAATACCCCAAAGAAAGTGTATATAGGTTGTTATACTCCTTTGAGATTATGTTGGATACTAGGATGACCCAGGAACTTATTGGTATATAATATGTGCTAAAATTCTCTGATTTTTGGTGACTAGTTAAATACTAGGATGACCCAGGAACTTATCAAAATGATAAGGGCTAAAATTTTTGAATTTTTGGTGACTGGTTCCAACCTCTGATTACTGGAATGAAAAAAAAAGAAAAAAAAAATGAAAAAAATGTGTATATAAAGAGGGTATAAAATAAAAATTACTGTATAAAGTTCGAATACTCCAGAGTTTAGCTTTCATCATACAGTCAGTGTTTACTATGACAGTTTGTGCATCCAGTGTTTATTGATTTACTTTATGGATTTTATGAAAAATTAGATGCTCTAAAAATTGACTTAGTAAACTCTGCTTCACACACACACATATTCACAACTGTGCAATTTATGAAAGGGTTTCGATGATAAAGTTGGAGAATTGACAAACGCTGCTGATTCGTGATTTGTACTCTAAGGTAAATTTTCACTTGGACAATTTGAAAGTCTTGGAGTAAGTAGGGTTTTTGTCAACTGTTAATCAGTGGATAGTTGATGAATGTGTTCTTTATATGATTACTTTAATTAGTTTTCATATTCTTTTCTTGATGCATTTTCTTGAAGAACAGTTCATATAACTCAAATAACAGTTGGAGAACACAATGAATATGATTAGAAAAGCAAAATTTTCATTGATAATAAGAAAGAGATTACAAGCAAATATTACATATTTTTGTTCTCTCTATCTGCTAATCTATTCAACAGGAAAGTAAAAGGTCCGTCCACACCACTCCATTGTTAGCAAAAACTCCCAGATCCCATCTTTGCCACTTTATTTGGGTGGAAGTTGAAGGGATAAGGTTATTTTTGCTGACATATTCATTAACAATGGTTGGTGGTGGTGGATGAGGATGCCTTCGAGGAGAGCCATGCCAATGTTGCTTGGAGGGCAGCATCGATGTCGATCACCCTTGCAGGTTTCTCTTTCTCGAGCTCTTCCAGACCAGCATCCATTTGCAGCCACAGCGTCTCAAGCTGCCTTTCCCACTCAAACGCTTCAAACTCTTCACGAGTATAGCTGAAGATGTCTCTGTTTTCGACAAGATGAAGGTTTTTCTCTTTGATGGTAAGGTTAGCCATTGTTTTTCAAGAGTATTTGGTTTGAAAGGTTTGTGATTTTACAGGGGAGACTGAAAGGTTAAGGGTTTAATGAAATAATCTGATCAAGTCTCTAGGCCTTAAATAGAGATGGGTAAGAACGAAGTCCTTAATCGCTTCGTATTCTGGTTATTAAAGGCAACAGGTAAACGTTTCAAATTCTGATTTTACTTGGGTCCAGATATTTTTAAAAGAGTATTATTTGATTTTTGTTAAAATCAAATATTTTAATGTTTTAATTTTAATATACTCTTTTTAAAAATAGGCGCACATGACCCACTCGCCTTTAATGTGTCCCACTTACCTATTATCGTGTCCCACTACACATTAATCAAGGAACTGATTGAGTGTTTGTTACATAAGAGATTGAGTTTTTATTAATTTAATCACTTTTGTGTCCAAACGAGTTTGCTTTATTCTTACTCTCACAGTTTTCTTATTTTTCTCTTGGGCACTCACGCAAATACCTTTTCTACATTCATATCGTTTGGAAATTCTTGGGAATTCTTAACTCAATGGCATCTAAAGCATTCACTGCTCTTGGCTTACGGTTTGTTCCTAATAACTATGAAGCTCCACTCTATCATGAACGCGTTCCAGAATCGTTTCATCTCATGCAGAACTTTTTGAGAGATTCAGAGATTGGACAAGCTCTGACTGGACCTGCTACTCTTTCTGCGTCTCAAATTGCTTCATTCTGGCAGAACTCAGTTTATGTGGATGGAGGAGAAAGTGGAACTCCTACCATTATCTTCACCTATGACGACCAAGACCATGTGATTACTCCACAGACTGTACGAGATACGATGGGTTTTGACACACATACTTCTTATGCTCTGGTTAATGAAAGTTATCTGAGAGATATGCTACAAGAGATAGGTTACATGGAATCTCTTGACAAGCTTGGCAGCATAAAGCGACCAAATCTAAGAAAGGAATGGAATTTCTTCTTTGATTGCATAACAAGAACATTCCAGAAGAAAGTCACAAACTGGGATGCCATTCCAATGGATAGTCTCCATATCGGGTATTCTTTGCTCTATGGTATTAATTCTGTTGAGGCTGAGAAAGTTGCAATACCTGCAGAGGATGTAATGCCTGCAGAGGATAAAATTCCTGCAGAAGAGGATGCAAGAGATGGTGTTTCTCCAATAAATGATGTTCCTGATTCATTTATGCCATTTTCTGATCCTATCTCTAATGTTGGTGTAGTTGATCAACTTACATCTGTACCTTCTGAAGTTGTGGCATCTCATACTGAGATAATATCTGATGCTCACCACACTGTTGAAGAAGGTGAAGAAATTGATTAGGCAACCAAAGTAACTTCTCAGTCAATGCCTATTGCTGAGCCTGAGCAACATGAAGAAAATTCTCAAAAGCCTACAGAAGATATTGCTAAATCTATGGCTGACGATGAACCAGTTAAAGCTACAAGTGTTGAAGCTGAAGGTGACAGTAGTGCAAACTCTGATACTTCTCTGAGTGCACCAGTACAAACTGATGATAAACATACACCTTTTTCTCAACCTTGTTCTTCTCATGAAGTTGAAAGAGCACAATTTGCTAAGAATGCTGCTGAATGGTACAAAGAAGATTGTATTTTTCCATCAAGAAGAGCAGCTACGTTTGTTAAGCAAAGTGCTGATACTATCTCTAATCCAGAGATTCTTTCTTGCTTGAAAGCAACTATAGTTCAAGTTAAAACTCTGGATAGACGATTTGATGATACTAATTTGGCAATCACTTCTTTGAGAAATGAGGTTGTAGCTAGAGAGATGAAGATGGAAACACATTCCAAACTAGTGACTACAAAATTCTCTAAAGCTCAAGACAATATCCTTGCCAGATTGAGTAAAGTTGAAGAGAATCAGTCTGATTTATCTGCTAAAATTGATTCTATTGCTACCTCCCTGGAGTTAATTACTTCTATCCTTATGCCTGATGATGTCAAAAAGGGGGAGAGAGTTGTCAGAAGGGATAGTTCTGGAGATGGAGGGGCAGGTAATAAAGACAAAGGAAAGAAAAAGGCTGAGGAGGTTCAAACTCTGAGAACTAGTAAGTCATCCAAATCAAGTAAGTCATCCAAATCACAGTCTGCTGGGAGAAATACTGATACTCAAGGAACTTCAAGGACCAAGAGTTTATTGTTATCTTCAAATCTACAAACTGATGAAGAGTTGGCTGCTAAGTTATTCATTGAAGAGAATGAGGAAGGAGTAACGATTGAAGACATTGAAGCTGAGGAAAAGAGTTTACATGAAGAACATCTTAAAGCTTTAAAGTCTGACAAGGTACAAAAAGAAAAAGTTCCTAGGCCTGTTCTTAAAGGCGTTGTGATCAAGGAAAATGTTGATGCTGATCAAAGATCACATTTATCTAGGAAATCAACAGAAGCTGAAACTAAACACAAGCTGAAAGGCATTGCTATGGAAGGAGAAGATTCAAAGAAGAAAGATACAACCTCTATTGCTACACAAGTTGTGTTTAAACCTCTATCTTCTCAGTTGAAATCTGTTTTTGGCAAAGGAACAATCTCTGATCCAAATGAATTATCTGGAGTCTCAATGAATATTTCTGATGGAAAAGCTTTATCTGGTAAGATTGGAAATAATAAGGCTGGATTAGGCTCATCTAGAGACAGAAGGCAATATACTGGTCCTAGGGATCCTTCTTCACTGGCTGTTCCAGGTCGTGGTGTACCTCAAGAGAGTCTGGATAGACTGGAATCAGTGCAGTTGGTTCATCAGAAGAGTTTAGATAAAGATTTTCTTCTTTACTTCATGGCTGATGGGACAGTATTCAAAGTTGGTGAGAATGATATCAGCTTGAAATATTGGGAAGAACTAGAGTATGTTCTATATCTTCTCAAGGTGAATAGTCGAAGGACTCAATCTGTTGCTAATGTTCTAAGACAGAAGATGATTCAGAATTTGGCTATTAGAGGACAGAAATATAACAGCAGATACATTCCTAAGTACAGGGATTATCAAGGCAATCTCATTGAAATGAAGAAAGGTACTGCAAAATTAAAAACTGATTTGGGAATCACAGTACTTGACTTCAATACTCAGGCAGAAAAAGACAGATTTATCAGACTGGGTAATGAAATGAGAAGAAACAAGATTTATGATCTTAGGGCTGCTATTTACCAAACAGATGAAAGTGATCCTCAACTCAGAGAAATCAAAGAAGCAATGATGACTGAACTTGAAAATGCAGAAAGAAGATTGCTGATTGATTATCTCAGAACCATGCCAGATCTTGAAATGATTAGAGATTAAAGTTCTGTAAGAATTTTCTTATTCTCTATAGTCTTTAAGCTTAAACTCTGAATCTGTATGAACACTGTATTTATCATTTGTTTTGACATCATCAATTATTGTTATTAACTTGTACATTTTTGATAATGAACAAGTTGGGGGAGATTGTTAAATATAATTGCTGTGTTTTGATCAGTGTTTAAGTGTTGCAGGGAGTTATCAGAGTTTAGCTGGAAGCAGTCAGAGTTTGTGTAAACTCTGACAGATGGAAGCTTGACAGAGTTTGTTAAACTCTGTCTGGAGGAAGCGCGTCTACTGATCAACAGTGATTAAAGATTAATTATGGAAGCGATATATTTGAAGATTGGATAGCTATCAAAGAGATCGAGTTGACATAGAAGACGTGTGACAATCTGTAATTGATATCATTGTATAGCTGATTATTAGGAATATCAATTAGAGATTGTATCGTAGCTGTATGTTATATAAATATAGATAGGTTAACCCTAGAAGGGTATCGATAACAAATTATCATTATTGTAACCTAGCAGCTCTTTGTGATATTTTACATCACAAAGAGGGTTTGAAATACCAGAAGTTTTTTAAGTGCATAAACGCTTTTACTTGTTAATCTCTCATACAAAGTTGATTATTATTTGTGTATTCGGCCTAACAATAACTTAACGTGCTCATTTATGTTGATGATTTGATAATTTCTGGCAATGATTCTTCTGAAATTGTTGCACTTAAAACATATTTGGGTGAATGCTTTCACATGCTAGGAGTTCTGAAGGTATCTTTTTGTGCCAACGGAAATATGCTCTTGATATCATTACTGAAGCAGGTATGTTTGGGGCGCGTCCAAGTGGGTTCCCGATCGAACAAAACCACACATTAGCTCTTGCAAAAGGGGCAGTTATTAATGACCCGGAGCAGTATAAACGGCTCGTGGGTCGTTTGATTTATTTATCATTCACTCGTCCTGACTTGGCATATAGAGTTCACGTGTTGGCTCAATTTATGCAACAACCACGTCAAAAGCACTGGGACGCGGCTATTCTTACTGTGCGATACCTGAAGGGTAGCCCAGGGCAATGGATTCTTCTCCGTGCAAATTGTGATTTATAATTGACAGGTTGGTGTGATTCTGATTAGGCTAGTTGTCCCTTGACAAGACGATCGATTACTGGATGGTTAGTGTTTCTTGATGGTTCCCCGATTTCATGGAAAACCAAAAAATAACACACGGTTTCTCGTTCATTTGCAGAGGCGGAATACTGGTCCTGGCATCGATTACTTCAGAGTTGAAATGGCTTAAAGCATTACTCGAGAGTTTAGGGGTAGCACACCCTCGGGCTATGAACTTGTTTAGTGACAGTCAATCTGCACTCCATATTGCTCACAACCCCGTATTCCATGAGCGTACCAAGCACATTGAGGTTGATTGTCATTATGTGCGAGATGCAATACAGGAAGGCATTCTTTATGCTCAGCATATTAGTACAAATGAACAACTCGCAGATATCTACTAAAGCTTTGGGGATGAGACAATTTTTATACTTATTCAACAAGTTGGGTATTTGTGATTTACATGCTCCAACTTGAGGAGGGTGTTAGATAGCATTGTATAGGCAGGTTATATTTAGCTAATATTTAGGTTTAGTTTGTGGCTTAATTTGTGTGTGTATGAGCTGATGTATAGGCTATATTTAGATTAATTTGTGACTTAATTTGTGTATGTATGAGATGATGTATAGGCCCATATAGCTTATATAAAAACATCACGTGAAAGTAATACAATCAAGGAAAATCAATTCCTGATACTTACGCTCTTCGGGGGAAAAGAAAAGTAATTCTAACATTATCAAAATTCAGAGTGAAATTCCTGACAAAAAAAAAAAAATTCAGACTGAAATTAGTTAAACAGTTCTATGGATAAGAGTATAAAAAACTGTTAAAGAAATGGAAAAAGAAATAGGAAACTTCATAGCACCTAGCACAGGTTTGTCTTTTGTGCGATTTTAATTATTTGATATAGGTCACAATTTTTATGTATCTAGATGATCAAATGGATGAAGCCATTGTATTAGGAGGTCGTTTGGGATTGCTTAAAATAAGTTATTTTTAATTTAATGGAGGTGTTTTTAACTTAATGGAGTAAGTAAAGTTGTTTGTTTTAAGTTGAATGAATGTGTTTGGATAATTTTACTTAAAGTTAAATAAGGATTTAATAATTTTGACTTAAAGTGAAATTTAACTTAAAAAAATTTTAAATTCATAATATTTAAACTTTACAAGAGTCCTGAAACAAAAAATAAAAAAATAAAAAAAATTGGATAAGTAATAAGTCATAAGTCAAAAGTACCTAAAAGGAACTTATGACTTAATGGAGTTTTTTAACTTTAAGTAAGTTACACAAACAGAGCAAAAACTCGTTAAAAGGAGCTTTTTCCTTTAAGTCATCATAGCCAAACAGGCTCTAGATCGGGTCCAAACTAAAATACAAGTAGATTAGTAGTTGAGATTGAAAAAAAAAAAATCATTTTAGAGAAGTTATTGCGTAAGTAAAATTTTATATTTTTAATTTAAAAAATAATTAAAATTTATTTAATACATAATGATACATACAATATATGATTTCTTTATATTCGATAATATATATTAAAAGTATGTATATTAGCACTTTTTTGTCAAAATATTATTTATAAATTCAATAAAATTGTTTTTTTAATGAATATTTCCGTGACATGAAGGTAACAATGACCAATTAAAGATAATAAAGATAACATTGAATGGTTTAAAAGTTCATAAACAAGAAAATATCTGTCAAAATAATACTGTGAAATATTTTTTATACTCACAAAATGTATAGAATATGTATTATATAAAAAATATCATGTTACGTGAAAGTTAATTGGAATTGATATATAATACTACGATTTTCTTACAAAATATTAAACATTATGATAAAAAAAATTATTAAATTTTAATACTAATTCCAACTTGAAACCAAAACTTTTTCTTAATTTAAAAAAATTATTATTTTAGAAAGAATTAATTTAGAGGAATTCTACTCTAATCATATTAGGAGATTGCAATGCCTTAGGTAATTTGCATGATGTATGCATGCCGATTATTTCTATCCTACTCCATATTATATTCTATATTTCAAGTGTAATACTTTGGTCGGCAACAATTCAACTAATAAGCATCATCGCGGATGTGAAAGAATACAATTTTATAGAAATAATATATTTTTTACTTTTTTATTGATAACAAGATATTAGTTCCAGACTAGTTAAGCAACGGATAATCAGGTTATTGTTTGAACATAGAAAAGTGGACAAAAGTGGACGGTTAAGCGTGTACGTTGTACCTCAGCCGGGGGACTAGATACTCGAACTAAAACAAAATGGTGGATTGGTGGGTGTTTGGCATTGAATTTAAGGAAACCTTTTCGTTGTTACCCGGTAAAAGTAACATAAAAATATGGAAAAGGTTAGGTATTTTAAATTGATTTTCAAAATTTTTTCCAAAAGTCAAGTGTACTAATTTAATAGGTTACAATAATATGGATCTTCTGCATTCACACCAATCATTTAATCAAAAATTTTCATTATGCCATACGAACTTATAGTCCGTGCAAAACACTTATTACTTTTAACTCTTTTTAATTTATTTATAGTGTAATTACATAATATTATAAATATTTCACCTTTGTATATAACAATTTTTAGTATTAAATCAAATTAATATGCTGTTGGCGAGAATCGAAACTTAAACATTTCTATGTAACATCTTTTAGTAATAATTTTAAATTAAAATGTTGTTGACGGGATTCGAACCTTAGACCTCTGTATATAACTACTTTTATAACAACTTTTAGTATTGTATCCTACGGTCATCATCTATTTGAGCTAACGATATAACGGTTGTCAAGGAAAGGAATAACCAAAACCAAACTACAAAATATACCCCTTTTGCTTATTAGAGATGGTATAGATAAGTTTTGCCACATCATTTGGAAACAATTTTTATGTATCTAGCATTACTAAAAATATTACTCTCTCGTCATGTAAAACTCGGCACTTTATAAAACTTAAAAATCAAATCAAATTAACTTTGATCAATAATTAATATTAATAATTATTATTAAATCCAAAAATTATGAAGAAAATATTATTAAAAAATATATTTAATTTACTATTAAATATTATTTATCAATTTATAAAATTATAAATAACTAATGTATTTTTAAAATTTGTATGTCATCACTATTTTGAGGACGTAGGGAATAATTCTTAAAAGAGTTAGTATATTTTTTTTTCTCTTGATTTCGTTCTTTCTATTTACAATAGATATCGTGTTGAATTTTTTTATTCATTTTTATTTTATACTTCGTCTGTCTTATCTGATTATTAATATTTAGATGGGATGTGAAAATTAAGAAAGTTGAAAAAAAGAGAAAAAAAAAGTGAGTTACAGTAGAACGTCGATAAATAAATATTCGATAAACGAATAATCTTATTAAAATTAATAATTTATTCCGATCCCGACATAATAGTGACAATGTATTTTTGATCTCGATAAATGAATAATCTCGATTAATGAATAAAGTTTTCCAGTTCCGAGCAAACTATAGTGAGATCCGTTGAAATTAGAAAGAGAAAAATCCTGAATTTTATTGTTCGAAAAATCCTGAATTTAACATTTCTCTTAATAACGAATGACATGCTTGATGCGTATCTATTCAAAACAAACTTTCCTTTAAACGCAAACAATCCCACTACTTTACTTCTCACCCAACCAAATTCCCTTGTTCTCACTCCTCCCTTTCTTTATTTCCGTGCATTCCACTTTTTTCTTTCATTACCATCATTACTATTACACACCCCACGTATACATGTCACTAAGAGATCATGGGAAGAAACTTCCGGTTAACCGGAAATCTAAACTACGACAACCATCTTCATCATCTTCTTACCGTTCCACCACTACACTTAGGCCTCGTAGATTATCAAAATCGTCGCATGTTCTTAAGAGGTGCAATTCTGATCCTTTACTAGGAAATAGTTTATACAATGATAATCCTCGGTACGAGGATCATCGGAGTTTAGTGTCGACATCGGAGTTGGTGATTTTCCGGCGTCAGACATGTGCGGATTTATTTAGTCCGTTGGACAACTTGTTGCTTCAATCTCCTCCAAAATTTGAGGTAACGTTTTTTAGTATGTAGGAGATGTTTTTTAGGACATTTTTTTTGACTTGGTTTGTTTATGTTTTTTTGGTAAATTGTTAATTTTTGACAGTTATATGTCTTGTTGTGCTATGTTATGCTTTTTTATTTGATGTAATGAATAATGATAGTAATTTTGGTAGGATATAAATAGGATTAAATGGGTTTTACTCTATATATATAAAAACAATCTGTCACATTATAAAAAAATAATGGGAAATTATGTGCAATAAAAGTAAAGAGTTTATACTCACACCCACAACCATTGAACCAACTCAACTTTTGATACATATTTTTAAATCATTTATCACATTCATGACTCACTCCCTTGAAATTATATTAATGTTAAAAAATTTGCTTTTCATGGGAATTGAACCCATGATCCCATTGTGCACAAGAGTTTACACTCACACCCACAACCATTGAACCAACTCAACTTTTAATACATATATTTAAATCATTAATCACATTCATGAATAACCTCCTCACTATATCTATTTTAAAATTTATTCACACCCACAACCATCAAACCAGCTCAACTTTTGATACATATCTTCAAATCATTAACCACATTCATGAATAACCTCCTCACTATATCCATTTTAAAATTTATTCAGAATAAAATTATGAGGATATTTACCATTTTAATAATTAAAGATGTGTATCATACAAATGATTAGAATATGTAATGATTATGATTCAATTTATACGAAAAAAATAAAATAAAGTGAATAACATAGATTTCATTAATATTTATAGGGTTAATGACCTTTTGACCCTTCAAGTATGGACTGATATACTCATCAACCCTTAAACTTCATTTTCGTACCTTTTAACCCTTAAAGTTTTTGTAAAGGTCCAATTAACCCTTATATCGGGATAAAATTTAAAACGGTATAAATCGGACGGGTATAAATCATCCCTGCTTCCCATTGGATGGCTATAAATCATCAGATATATTTTTTGTCCCGGTATAAGGGTTTACTGGACCTATAAAAAAATTTGAGGGTCAAAAGGTACGAAAATGAAGTTTAAGGATTGATGGGAATATCGGTGCATACTTGAAGGGCCAAAAGGTCATTAACCCATATTTATATAATATTTCATATTAACTACATATACATTAAACAAGATATTTTGATTGACATCAATTAAAATATATGAGTAGGCTGAAAAAAATAAAATTTTAAAATAATTAGATAAAATATGTAATTAGATTAGAGTGCAATATGTAACTACACCGGAAAAAACTAAAATTTTAAAAGAAAATAAAATAATAATTCATATTTGAGATTTCAACTCTACATCAATTATCAGATCAAATAATGAGATAAAATACATTGAATTAGATTACAATATTATAAATAAGATTATAAAGATTACACAAAAAATTATAGAGATTATATTTAGCAAATAAGATACTAGCTTGTACATAATTATAAAAGAGATAATATTCAATTAATCAAATGTTGGCACTATAAAAATAATTGTATTAATAAAAAAAATTATTTTTAAAAAAATGCCTTTTATTGTATGTACATATTAATTCAAATTTCAATCCAAAGCACAATAATTTTTTATACATATTTTTAAATCATTAATCATATTCATGAATAACCTCCTCACTCCCTTGAAATTATATTAATGTTAAAAAATTTGCTTTTCATGGGAATTGAACCCATGACCCCATTGTGCACAAGAGTTTATACTCACACCCACAACCATTGAACCAACTCAACTTTTGATACATATATTTAAATCATTAATCACATTCATGAATAACCTCCTCATTATATCTATTTTAAAATTTATTCACACACCATCAAACAAGCTCAATTTTTGATACATATTTTCAAATCATTAACCACATTCATGAATAACCTCCTCACTATATCCATTTTAAAATTTATTCAGAATAAAATTATGAGAATATTTTCCCATTTTAATAATTAAAGATGTGTATCATACAAATGACTAGAATATGTAATGATTATGATTCGATTTATACGAAAAAAATAAAATAAAGTGAATAATATAGATTTCGTTAATATTTATATAATATTTCATATTAACTACATATACATTAAACAAGATATTTTGATTGACATCCATTAAAATATATGAGTAGGCTGAAAAAATTAAATTTTAAAATAATTAGATAAAATATGTAATTAGATTATAGTGCAATATGTAATTACACCGGAAAAAACTAAAATTTTAAAAGAAAAGAAAATAATAATTCATATTTGAGATTTCAACTCTACATCAATTATCAGATCAAATAATGAGATAAAATACATTGAATTAGATTACAATATTATAAATAAGATTATAAAGATTACACAAAAATTTAGAGATTATATTTAACAAATAAGATACTAGCTTGTACATAATTATAAAAAAGATAATATTCAATTAATCAAATGTTGGCACTATTAAAATAATTGTATTTATAAAAAAAATTGTTTTTTAAAAAATGCCTTTTATTGTATGTAAATATTAACTCAAATTTCAATCCAAATCACAATAATTTAAATATTCATGGACATATTTTTTATAATATTGTATATCACCACCACCACGATCACGAAAATTAAATAATAGACACTAAAAATTAGACCACCACCATCATCATAGTATCACTAAACATGGAAATTCTATCTATAATCACAAAATTTTAATGCAAATTATGAAAATTTTGTCAGAAATATCAAATTTTATAAGCTCAAGTTTCAAAAAAATAATTAGATCTGAATATGTGGTGATGTCGTGAATTTGAGTATGGATGTCATAAATCATGATTATAATAAAATTTACAACCACACCTCTTCCACTTCTGTCGTTGTTGTATTCACCATCATTGTGATAATCATCACTCTCCGAAATCAATCAAATTTGAGGAATTTTGGAAACACAATTCGAAAAGAGGTTACTAAATATGAATTAGAGATGGTCGGACGAAGGAAAAATAAACGAATTTAAGGTCGTCAAAAATAAAAGAGAGGTGGTCGGGGGAAGATGAATGCGCATATATGACGTGGTCAGAGGGAGGAGAAGGGAATAAGTTGTAGTATATATGAGGCGGGAAGATGGGTAAAAGTGATAATAGATCTATTAAAATTATTGTGCCTACGATTCAAAATAGTTGAATTTATTGTACTGATCAACGGGTTATCTTAAATTCGTCTTTAATATAATATTATAAATAATATAGATATATGATACTGTGTTCAAATATAAACTTTTTAAATGACAAACTCTATGAGTGTAATATAATGCAAACTATCATATTATACTTTATAAATTAAAGGATAATTTTTTCAAAGCAATCTCAATTACAAAGAGAGCACCTGCTTAGTCTCTAAATTTTGTTAAATATGAGTTAATTATTTAACAATTTTAAAATCTTTCTTGTACTTAAAGAATTCAACATGGTTAACACATAAAAAAATATTGTATTTTTATCCTACTAAACGAGTATACAGGATTATCATGGAAAATGTTTCATTATTAAATTTAAAATTAAATTGTACTTAGTTTGAAATTTTGTGCTCAATTAGTTAAAAATATTGTTACATTGTAAATCTTGTTATAAGTTTTGTAACATTCCCACATCGAGGAGGGTGGAGACTTTAGTTGACTATATAAGGCAAAGTACAACTATCAATTGCACCAACAAATCTTATTTTTTGGGACCCTATGGTGGACTTGTAGATTATCCAAGATGTTACATTTGGACTAGTGTACTTCAATTTATTTCGAATTTGGAAATAGGATTTGACCCGATTTTGGAAAAAGGCTCGGGTTTGACCCGACCCGGATTGTCACAAAAACAGACTACAGGGCACACTATTATTGTTGTAATACGCAACAGCTAATGATTAACTTTTATTTACCGCATTTACTGGTCATCGTTCACACATTGAACAAACAACGCTATAAATATGGTATTTAGGATTTAGAGTATACTAATATTTTGAAATTAGAACGGTGATCAACCACTGATTATGATAGACCGAGACACGTGAAACAGATAAGAAATGAAATACTCTATGGTAACGTTTAGAAAAAATTATACGAATTAAAATGTGGTCCGTGCTTTGCACGGGCTATCATGCTAGTTCAACATTAAGTACACACGATATGGGGAGAGTTGCTCAAAAAATAAATAAATTAGGATATGGGGAGAGTTGGATTTATTAAGAATTATCCAACCAAGAGCCATCATTTACCGGTAATGAATCGCGCGAGTTTAAATTGAATCTCAACTCTGAAGATGAACACTTGATTTCTTAAGCAAGTAGCTAGGGAACTACCAAACTAATATAATTTGACGAGAATCTGGTAGCTCAGTAGTTTGCATGAGAATTTTTCTGCATAATGTTGTGGCCCTACCTGGCCTGGGTTTGCATATCGGAAACTCCTGCGTACTGTCCCCGGCCTGGCTTTCAAAATAATCAAATGTCTATAGTGTTAGGATCGCATCTACTATAGATCAACGTTAATCAAACACAATAACAAACACGAAAGTAAAGAACACAACAAATTAACGTGGAAACCCCTCAAGGGAGGGTAAAACCACAAATCCACTAAATATAAATGTATTACAAGATTGGAGTCGCTCCCTCACTCAACACTCTTGAATACAATCACCTCACCTTGATTACAAAAGTCCTCTCTTGTGTATCGCACACAACTCTCTAACTTTTGCAATACATCAAAACCACTACAAATATCTATAGGCACCACAAATATTTTAATCCTATTCTATTTCAATTCTATTTGTGACAATTAACATCTTTTCTTATCTTGGATAGAAAACTTTCCACAATTAATATTGCTACCAAGAATAAGAATTACCTCAATTATCACAAAATAGAATTCTGCTCATAATAAGATTCTTAACTTAATTAGGAATTCGGGGCGGACTCCAACATATAAATGTCATGAATTTTTATATATTAAAATGACCCTCGTCAAAATTTCTGGTTCTACTAAAGGTTATCAGAATCTCAAATTTATTCCTGTTAAGTTACTTTTGCAATTTGCTAAAGTTTGAAATTTAGTATTGCTAAACCAACACCCAAACCAGATCATAGTTGCATATGAACATTTTATTAAATGAATACACATTATTGGTAAGTGTTACGCCCAAAAAATAGCCTCACCCTCTTTTGGAGGCATCGCCCTCCAACGGGCCCAAAGAAGAATGACCCGACTCATGGGTCATAGCAAGAAGAAAGGATACACCTATTAGGCTTGGCCCAAAGTGACATAAAATTGCACTTTTTCCCGAGGCGTCGCCCACGTGGGGAGAATCGCCCTCAATCGGACCATCAGTCAGGATACGGACCTCGCCTTGCTAGAGGACCTCGCCCTCCAAGATTCTGGAAAGGGAATCTCCCCTAAAAACATTGCATGAAGAATATTATGAACTATGGACTATAATCCAGGTCCTTTACCATCGCAGCTATGGAGGAACTAGGTCTCGCCCTATTTTAGGACAAAGGGCGTCGTCCCTTGATAGTTTCGGGACTGCCCAATGACTAGCTATTCTATCTCTGTGGCCCAAGGTAGGCGTTGACCCCGATAATTCCGGGTCAATAGCTTAACCACCACGCCCCGAGAAAATAGTTGGGCTTTAGAGTCCATAACAAATTCTGTCAAAGGCGGTGGCCCCGATCCAATGGGCTTCCTAAATAAGGAAACCTAGCCCATTACGATTACTTGCTCCTCATCCCTATAAATAGGGTACGTAGGCACATTATAAGGTACGATGCAAACCTTTGCGAAGAAGAGAGATTCGATATTTAATCTTAATTTCAACCATCTCAACATACAATCTCAGCCATCCCCAAATCGAAAACTCTAACCCTAAACATCTTACGCCGTTCTCCGTCATCAACTACCACCACAATTCCAACAACCCTCCCCGAATTTGTTTTCCCAAATTCCTCTGTTAACAGTAAGCACTATTATGCGTAGTGACGGAGACAGAAATGTATTTAGGGGGGTCGCTTTTACATTAAATTTTTAAACATTTAAAAATTTAACTGAAAGTGAATTGTAAAACAAATTTTTCTTTATATCGTATTATCAAACATTTAAATTAATAGAGTGAAGGTTAAAAATGTTTATAACCTTTAAAAGCAATGTCAAAAACATGAAAGCTGAAAGGTAGAATAATTTTTTTTTTTTTTTTAAAAAAAAAAGAAAAGATAATGTTAGAGTTGAAAGAGAGTAAAAAACTAACTAGTTGAAGGCAGAGAGAATTGAACTCAGGCTGGCAGGGAAATAGGCAGCTAATGACCAGCCTGACTGCAGACACAATGCATAAATTAAGTATACTACTCTGTTGATATTTCAAATCTCAGGGGAGGCCAGGGCCCTCTGGAACCCCTACCTCCGTCACTGGCTATGCGTATGAAGCTGTCGTGCCTATATGGCTATATTAAAATTTGGATTGAAACAGGGGTACAACAGGGATGCCAAAGTTGTGGTTAATGTTACAGTTGAGGGAAGTCCTGGACCAGTCCGGGCTATGCTGAAACTGGGATCAACTGTGGAAGAGACGATAAGGCATGTGGTGAACAAGTATGGTGAAGAAGGCCGGAGTCCTTATCTTGATAAACATGCTGCGTCAAGATTTGAGTTGCATTCTTCACATTTCAGCCTTCAAAGTAAGCATTATACCTCAAAATTATCAAAATACCCTGCTTTCAGTTATCAAAATTTAACAGCAGAGAGTACATTGGCCGAAATTTAAATGCATACATATATTGAGAGCATGAACTCCACAAACTTTTAAGTTTTTAACCATCCATAACATGTTCTGATGATTTGTAACCTGGTAGCTAGTTTATTTTCTTGCTAAACTATTTTCTGGTAGTTTAAAGATCTTTGTTAAGCATTTAGCTGAAGACTATTGATCTGAGTTGTGACTAGTGTACTTAAATTTTGTCAATAAAGCAAAGAAAAAATCAACCATTTCTGTTATACTGTAGGTTTAAATAAGTCGGATATGATTGGGGAAGCAGGTTGCAGGAGCTTCTATCTTCGAAAGAGCAATAGTAGTAGGACAGGAGAATCTGCATCTTCCTCGTTTATCCAGGACATTGTTTGTGTTAACAACAGTCCTCGTCCACCTCACTTGCTTTTTCTCCCCGCCTTCATCTCTCAAAGAATCGATAAATTCATAAGAAGAACCAAAAAGCTTTGGAAAATCTTGGGGTGCATGCCAAGCGGCGGATAATCTAGCATCCTGAAATCAGACGACAGTAAGGTTGATATATATGTACAGAACTGTAACAAATTACATAGGAACAACATGAGAAAGAGCCAAATTATATTATCAATATTTGCTACTCTTTCAATTATCATGTACATGTAGAGACCTATGTCTTCTGCTTTGATCATAAACATTACTAGTAGATTGTGTGAGATCAAGCAAGTGTAATTAATTAGTATGTCTACTTCTTATTAGTTACAATTATTTCCTTGTAACTGCAGACGATAGATAAAAACATCTAACATGTAAATACTGCTAAGCTAAAATCAATCTTGTTTTCTTTTTAAATTTTTGGTCCTCACATCTATAAAATTTACTGCTATAAAAAGTATAGAATTCCATTCAAAAGAAAAGGATAGAATTCCATATAATCTCCCCTCCTCCCTCCTACTAGACTTAAGAAAAGATATAAGACTGTTTTTCTCATTTTCATTTACTAATTGATTGTGTTCTCAGGGTTTAAAATGAAAAATTGAATGTTTTCTCAGCTGGTAGGTAGTGCCAAATTGTCATAAACGCCAAGGAGAATGAAATAATTGCCGGGAGAACAAGATAAATGCTTACGTACAGATATCAAAAGAAACAACTAGGGTCATGTTTGTTTTAGGGATTATAATCCTTGGAAAATTACACTATCTTTCTTCAATTTAAAGGATTATAATCCCATGGAAGTATATTGCTATCATCTTTTTGATTCATTTCTATGGGATTATAATACCTTCTTTCACAAGGTATTATAATCTCATGGAAGTGAACTAAAACAATGATTAAAATGTGAATTCATGGGATTATAATCCCTTGCGTTTGTGATTTATGAGCTAATAATTTGAGGATTATAATCCCTTGAAACAAAAGAAGAACAAATATGTTTTTTAATTTGTTAAATTAGCGAAAGTGAAATAACAAATCATTATGAAATTATTTGTAATACAACGTGAGGCACGTTCTAGGAAATTTCCTTTCTAGCGTCTGATAGTGAGAGAGACTATATACGTACGTACTATCCCTCAATCACACGAAATATAGTATTTCCATTCCATTCTCTACATAGGAATGATTATGTCTGTCTAACAAATCTCGGGTGAGTCGAACCCGGAAATAATAATAGATAAGCCTTATCACTTGAGGTATCTCATAGCGCTCGATTGATATGTATTTAAATGGGTTTCACTGATAACTATCTTTATCTCCTTTAACCTACACATGCACATACTCTTCGCACACATATATAACCTCACTTTTAATTACTCGTTCATCGCTTCATGATTTAAATTTTGGTAATGATGTTTCATCTCGAATCATTATTTCACCGTCGAGAACTATCGGCCTCCGGCAGTCGCAGCCCCCGAGATTTAATAGAATCCAATACAGAATCTCATGTACAAGGTGGAGGGCCTGTCACGGTTCCCAAGAAACTACTACGCTGCCAGACTAGTCCGCCAACAAGTACAAATAAAAAACTGACCAAGTTATTGTTGAATGTTAATATACAGAGGAGTTTTGGACCGGTACATGTAATTTTATCGATAGAAAACACGGTGGGGGATTTGATTAAGGCGGTCATTGAGGTTTATTTGAAGGAGAAAAGACGGCCTTTGTTAACCGAGACGGATGCTCGCTGTTTTGATCTTCATTATTCTCAGTTCAGCTTGGAGTGTAAGTTTTACATCTTATGCTCAAAACTCATGTTCGAATCTTTTGATTAATTGTTTTTCCTGTTGCATTGCAAATGTGATATGTTCCCTGGGATATTGGGGGAACTGCAGAAATTTAGTGAAAAACAAATCCATAAACCACAAATTACAAGCTCATCGCAACCATTAGGACGGTAGTGATTTATGGTATTGGGTGCTGTCATGACCGGTGTTACATATAAGTGCACCGTGGGAGCATTGCATACATAGGTTGTACAAATATAAGTATGTGAATACAATCTGTGCACAAATAAATTCGAAATCTCTGTGATTTGAACAATTTTACTCTGTGTGGATAATTCTCAGATGTGTATTAACTTTAACTGGAGTGATCAGTTGTTTTAGTTTTTAATCCCAGCTTTCAGGGAGATAGACTAGACATCTGAATTCTGATGGATCTTCTCTTTTTGAGTAGCTATTTGATTGATTTTTACTTGTCGGGCCGCACACTGGTTTAGGCTCACATGAGAGTCCATGGCTCTCGTGGTTTTGTCCAGTGCGTGGCGAATGTAAAACAAGGTTTAGGCTCGCATGATAGTTCATGGTCCCTGTAGTTTTGTCCTTTACGTATGCAATACAGAAGTATTGAATTATAAGGAGCCAAATTACAGCACACCTAGTAGATTCCACAGGATGGTAGTTTCTCGATCTTTTAACATTAATTGTTCCAAATTGTGCAAGTAATTAATAATGAGTGGTTGACTGAGTTTTCAGGGTATAACTTTATTAATTTAATTGGTAGATACTTGAACAATTTAAGCAAACTAGCCAAGTATATCAAAACATGGCATTTTCTAGTGTTTAAGCAGAGGATTAACTAATTTATAGCTGAAAACTAAACATCAGTGTTTGGTGTGATTGTGAATTGTCTACTTGTTATTTGTTGGTAAAGTGTCTACTTGTTATTCATTAGATAAGGAGTTCAAACCATTTAAAACAGGCATATCTCATGTATAATAGGGAAATGTTATTTCCAGAGTTGTTTTTTTAATTTTAGAGCTATATATGTCGCATATTCCCCCTTCATTCACAATTTGTTGCATATTTTAGTACAACATGCTACAAATAATTCTGAAAATTAAAGTAATAAAATTTCCCGTATAATAACATAAAGTCCAGTTCAGTATACTGTATGCTTTCTATAACTACGATTTGTGCAATTAATTCTACCATATTTGATTGGGAAGACATGCAATTTCTGTTATCAGTATCCTATAGGCTATAAGTTTAGTTGTATAGTTTCATATCACTCTGTACTTGTGGATGTTTTCTTCTAAATTAACCGATCACTGTCTGGTAACTCTGGTTTATGCGTGAAGGCTTGAAGCTAGAGGAAAAGTTAACGAACTTGGAGTCGAGAAATTTCTTTCTTTGCCCAAAGCCAAACAACATCAGCAGCAACACTGCTTCTGCTGCCAGTAAAACATCTTGTTATAATGAAGCAAAAACAACAGTTGCTGAAATTAATCATGCCGAAGATTTTCTTTTTCCGTATACTAGATTTCTGGATTTCATGCTCTGAATTATACACCAGACAATCCTCAACATTTGGAAATTTCCAAACCTCCGAAAACTAGAGCGTACATGGATCTTTCTTTGTTTAATTATTTCACTATTAATATAGTTGGTTTGTGATGTAGTTAGTATGTAGTTTGTACGGACCAACTATTTTGCAGGGATTTGTATCAGAGTTGTTTGTAGTTCTATTTGCTCCAATCCAATCCTTGAAATTATGTAATCATCTTTATATATAACATAAATTTGAATTGCTGAGTTTTAAAATGTCTAGCATTCAAATGTCTCCATTTAAAGCTTTGTACGGTCGAGAACCTGCCTCATTGCCTTCTTATTCAGAGAGCTCAACTTCAATACAAGCTTTGGATGAGCTACTCCGTGATCGTGATCGTGATGTACTATTGCGCTCTTTAAAAGATAATTTACGTACTGCTCAACACAGAATGCAGCAGAAAGCTAATGCTCATCGTAGAGAAGTGGAACTTGCGATTGGTGATAAAGTTCTAGTGAAGTTACTCTTAGGTTAGGGACTTTACACAATCCGAGATTCACGAACTCCAATGCAAAGCACACACATAACCAATTGATTAGATGACAAGATCTACCAAAGCGCGATCAAACACTATTCAAGTATTACTTCTACTTCTGTCATCAATAACTAAAAGCAAAACAATAACACACACAATATTTGAGATGGAAACACCCACGTCCCAAACTTGTATTATTAATCCAATCAATAATATATCAAAATAATAACACCTCAATGGTGCCCCAAACTCGATACTTGAGCCAACAATTCTCAAACACCTTCCAAACAATACCTAAGACTACATCTCTTAAGTATTCACACGTCAAACAAATACAATATGACTATGTATATATAGTCATCACAAACTTAGCCACCAAATTACCATACAAGCATAATCATATTTGGTTTTTAATTACCTACCAAACCCATAACATCATATTGGGTTGAAACCCAACAGTTACAACCATATCGTCAACTGTCTGTGGCTCACAGATCTTTTAACAAACTAGCCAAACGTTACTATGGGCCCTTTTCAATTCTAGAGTGCATTGGCTCTGTGGCTTATCGCCTGGACCTGCCAGGAGACTCCAAGATCCATCCGGTTTTTCACATTTCACTCCTCAAGCCTTTTCGTGGACAAGAATTGGCTCCAGCTCTTGCATTACCTAAAGAGTTTTATCAAATTCAGCCTATATCTTGCCAGTTGCTATCTGTGCCACTCGATTGGTGTTAGTGCAGGGTGTTCCACAAGAACAAGTATTAGTGCAGTGGCAAGATTGTGCTCCTGAAAATGCTACCTGGGAATCTAGGAGTAAGTTTGCTAAGTTATATCCAAATTTTTACCATGCGGACTAGGTATTTCCTCAAGGCGTGGAGAATGATACACACCCCGGATCCAAGGATATTGAGCCCAATATGGTATTACAAGCCCAAGATAATGAGCCCAAAGAAATTAGCATCTCAGATGTGTAGACTGAGACGGCACCAGAAAACAAGTCTATGCGGCCCACACGAGTCCGAAAACCACCAACGTGGTTAGAACTTAGAAGGGTTTGAAACATGGGTTTAGTCTATACTGTATCAGAGGGATATTGAATGATTAAGAAACAGGTCTGATCTAATTCTTCTTATTCTTTGTCTTTAATTTCTTGAGAGTTTGCACTCACTCGAAGGGTGTGGTTTTTGGTATGTTCATTGAGCATATTATACTATTAATTAATTAATTAATTATATCCTTGAGAGAGTAGAACTGCTCCTGTATTGATGCAATAATAATGTCCCAAATCCACCATGTTCAGGAGTTGGAGAGCAGGAGAAGTAAAATCTACTCCTACCAAACTGAATTATCATCGTGTAGTGCAGTAGTGGTTGTTTGACAAAATTAAAAAGACATGAATATCATTTGAATTTTTGATAATGTTAAGACTTTTTCTACATAACTCAAAATTTAATCTTGTTTAATTAATTAACATTAAGCTAGGGACCTGCGTTATAGCTTCTGCTTTTTACCTGTTTTGCAACATAAATTGCTGATTTTTATACACAACTAGCAATTTACACGTGTTACACATTGAAATTGCAATTACAAAATTTAAAATATTTATGAAAATATTTATAAATATTATAAAATAAATTATGTTCTTAAACTTTTTTCCCAAATAATTTTACAACATTTTATACTGTCCTATAAAAAATTCAATTCAATATAAACATGTTTTGAGAATTCAGTATAGAAACAATAAAAGCAAATTATTATTAAAAAACTAAAATATGTACACATTTTTTTTTATAAATGCAAACAAAGCAAAAGTGATCTTAAGAACAATAATAAAAAACTAATTTGAGTAATTGATATAGTAAATTTCAAGGTATATGTCTGAAAGCATATAAATTCATGATAAATGAATATTTTCATATAAAGTTAAGTAAATTCGGAATTGCACCATATTGAAGCAACTCGTTATAATGACCGATCAATCTTATTACATACAAATGTAACTTGCTAGCTTAATATATTTGCAAAATTTTCAAAATCGTATTAAACATACATATAAATTAATTATTTTTTTTCTCATATTATGTTAGATATCAACATAGATATGACTATCAAGCGCATACAGATGTTTACTATAAAAAATTCAGTTCAATATAAACGTGTTTTGAGAATTCAGTATAGAAACAATAAAAGCAAATTATTATTAGAAAAAATAAAGTATGTACACATTTTCTTTTATAAATGCAAACAAATCAAAAGTGATCTTAAGAACAATAACAAAAAACTAATGGGATATTTACAAAAATATATATGTTTTTAACTTTCTTTTACATTTTTACTATCTTTAAAATGGGGTTTCAAATGTATACTTTCAGTTTTCTAAATATACTATCGTCTTTGTTTTTAACTTCTATTTTTTAAAAAAAAAAATACCACCTTCTATAAAAATACCTTTCTTTAAAATTCTTTGTTGAAAAATATGGGTTGCAACTTTGCAACCTTATTTGTAACTTCAGGGCGGCGCCAGCCGTGTGAGTTTTCAGTTGTCATTTTCGACCAGATTTTTGATATATATATATATATATATGTATATATATATATATATATTTCAAAAATCTGGCCGAAAATGACAACTGAAAACTGGAAGTCAGTTTTCAGTTTTCGGTTGCATATTAGGTTACGCAACCTCATATGCAACCTAATATGCAACTTCGAAGTCAGTTTTCAGTTTTCGGTTGCATATTAGGTTGCATATGAGGTTGCATAGCAGACGAATTTCCAATTTTCAGTTGCAACTTTTGCAATCTCATTTGCAACTTTCAGTTTTTATTTGCAACCTCATTTGCAACTTCCAGTTTTCAGTTGCAACTTTTGCAACCTCATTTGTAACATTTGCAATCTCCAATTTTCAGTTGCAACTTCCAGTTTTCAGTTGCAACTTTTGCAATCTCATTTGCAACTCACACGGCTAGCGCCGCCCTGAAGTTGCAAATGAGGTTGCAAAGGTTGCAAAACGTATTTTTGAAAAAAAAAATTTAAAGAAAGGTATTTTTATACATAGTTTTAAAAGTTGTAGTATTTTTAAAAAAGTAATTTGAAGAACGGGTAGTTTTGAGATTATCCCAAAACTAATTTGAGTAATTGATATAATAAATTTCAAGGTATATGTTTGGAAGTATATAAATTCATGATAAATGAACATTTCCATATAAAATTAAGTAAATTCGAAATTGCACCGTACTAAAGCAGCTCATTATAATGACTGATCAATCTAATTACATACAAATGTAACTTGCTTGCTTAATATATCTGCAAAATTTTCAAAATCGTATTAATCATACATTTAAATTAATTAGTTTTCTCTCAGATAATAGATATAACTATCAAGCGCATAAGATGTTTGCTATGTCATTAATCAATTTACGGATACTAAAACAAAGATTTTAATCAATGAAAAAGTTGTATATTATTCAGTGTTCTTCAAAATATTTCTAAGGAAAAAATATATTAATATGAATATTTATTAAGTTAGAAAAAGATTTATGCTTCTATTTGTAACAAACAATATCAATCACAAGTATTAACTTTTTCCATTATATAATTTAAATTGCTAACTATGAATATTTGTAATTATACAAATATGATAATCATAATTAGTTTGGGAGAAGGATTAGTAGCCCTATTCAGCAAGCTGAAAAAGTCCTAGTATAATCTCAAATGAGCAAATATATTTTGTAGCAATTTGTTTGTTTCGACCTATTAAAATTTTATAAAATTTGCACATATTTCTCATATAAATCAATTTGATTAGTTTGTAAAAGATGGAGGTGTTAATGAAACATCGAAAATAGTTAGAACTAGAAAACAATATAAAGCATAAAAGAATTTATATAAAATTTATAAATCTTAAAAAAAAAGCGATATCAATATTCACATGCACACACATATATCACATTACACTTACATATAGTAGCTTCTCTATTTTTCTCTCGAAGAAAACTGTTAGGTCCAAAATAGTTTGTAGAAGGGGGGGTTTAATACAAACTATACCGTTTTATCGAATTTGCTCTTTTCTTAATATATTAAATCAAGAACAAATTGATGCGGAATAAACGAATACCGATATTCAAGTTAAATATAAAATTTATATTAACTTGATGGGGTGTGTCTAAATACACGGGTACAAATTACAAGGTTTGATGACCAAACTAATTATTACAAATTCTATAGAAAATTCGACATGAATTTTTCTATATTTGTAAATAAAAAGATCGAAATTTATTATTACAAATTCTATAGAAAATTCGACATGAACTTTTCTATATTTGTAATAAAAAGATCGAGAGGTTCTAGGGAACTTAATCCGCTAGATAGTTCCACAAGTACAAGTAAACAATTTCTAGTGGTTTAGATTTAACAATACAAGCTAGAAATAATTTACAAGAATTTATTTGATGTTCAAGGAACCATTTTCTCTCTTGGTCTCGCTCTGCTGTGATTTTTCTGGAGAGGTGAAGGTTCTGAGCTGTTCTGCTGTGTCTGCTGCTTCTGTGTGTATTTATATAGTCATTTAAGTCTTGCTGGCTTTCTGTAGGATATTTTATTGATCTGGTATGACTTAAACTGCTTCAAGACATAATAAATCAGCTGTCAACATGACTTAAACTTGCTCCAAGACATAATTTTCCTTCGGTATGACTTAAATCTTGGTCGGTATGACTTAATAAATCTGTCGGTATGACTTAATCCTGAGCAGCCTTTGGGTATGACATAAAGCACTTTGTCGGTATGACTTAATTTGCTTTTCAGAAATATCTTCAAGTCGGTAAGACTTAATCTGCTCGGTATGACTTAATCAGTCTGAGTAGCGATCAGAATGACTTAGATCAGTATGACTTAATCAGTCTGAGTAGCTTCGGTATGACTTAAGGATAAGTCATACCGACCTCCAGTAAGTCATATTCGCTTAGCAGAATTGTTAACACTTAAATTAATTCTGATTTAATTAATTAATTGATTAATTTAAAGAATAAATTAATTCTGATTGAATTAATTTATAAAATAAATTAGCCAACTAATTTAATTTAATTAAAAGAGAATTAATATGAAGTCTTTTGATAATTATATTAATTCCAACTTAATTAATCTTTTAATTAATCTATAGAATAAATTAATTCGAATAGAATTAATTTATCACATAAATAAATCAAATGACTTAATTAATTAAGATAAAATTAATATACCTCCTTGATAGCATAACCCTTGTGGTCTTCTATGTCTTGATAAATTTGATCCTCCACAAAGATTATTCCTTAGCAAGTCTTGATTGCAAAACCATTGTGGTTAATTAATTTAGCACATCTGTTGCTTGCACAATAATTTCTTCCATATACCAGTCTTGATAGCTTGAACCACTGAAAGTAATAAAGAATTACCACCGAATTTTTGTTGACGCTCGATGCACGGTCTGGTTCATGAGCGACTAACTCCAACGGCTTTTCTTTATTTTTGACTCTATGATTTGGTTCATGTCTTCCTTTTCTTCACTCTTTTTCAAACCTTTATAATCTGTATTCTGTCACTGTAGGAACCTCTTGTCACTATAAATAGAACCCACTGTCTTGATTACTCCACTGATGTTTGATCAGATGAATAAACTTCTTCAAGTGTAGTATACCTCAAAATGGTAGATTGACTTTGTCTTCTTTCTCTTGACATTTATACATTTTAGATCCCTGTGACAGTGCATATACTATTTACTATTACATTCTTGTTTGAGTTGTGTTTTCACTAAATCACGCAAGCGTACGTGGTCACAAGTAATATATGAATAAGTCGAGTTCGTTCCCACAGAGATCTGGTTAAGGTTTTAATTCAGTTATTATACCTATGCAACAATGTATGGTTATTACTCACTGCTAAGACAAATAACAAATTGGGTTTAATTAACTAAACTAACTAAGATGCAAATTATCAACTAAGAATTAACTAACTAACGATAATTAAAATCAAATTACTTACGCAATATGAACCATGGAATCCTAACTTCAATACAAACTTCCTTTAGAGATCATGCCCTTTTATCAATACATGTGGTGGTTACGATAACTAATCGGACAACACGAAATAAGTATACGTTACCTTTCAGTACACGCACACCAATCTACACAATATCCACATAAGATAGAAATCATGCAGGCACCAATTATGCTTAGACCCTATATGTCTATAGAATTTGAAAACATAATGGTTGAAGATCAAGTATCCATAAGATTACATAAGGTAGTATGAGACGGTTAGAAACATACCACAAACATGAATAACATTCATGGACTTATGCTAGCATGGCAAGTTCTAAATCTAAAGATCCACTGTCGCTTCACTAAAGATTAACAAGATAGATGTTAGCTACGCATCTATATGAATTAAATACAACCCTGCAAGGATATCGCAAATTCACCACACATATATCAAGTTAAGCAATCAACATCTAAATTCCATAAGTAAATCCGTTAGAATCCCATGACAACGATTAGTTCATAATCGAACCTCTCGTCATCATGGGATCTGATGAAACCATGATAAAAACAAAGTATGAAAAGATACAAATAAAACTAAGTAATTGATATGTAATGGTGTGTGTTTTTTTTCTGTCCCCCAAGATGTGTATTTATAGCCCCAAGTGTCCTCTTCTCCAAGTAATTGCCTTCTTTGAGTTGGAATAGAAGATTGGCAAATTCCATCTTTGAATGAAATAGAATTGCAAATTCCATGTATAAGTCTGATTCTAGAAGGTTCTGGCCGCTCCAAGCAATTACCATAATGATTAGAAGTAGAATTTGTGGTAATTTCCTTGTTAAAATTGAATTTTGCAGGTTCTGGAAATTTTCTGGCGGTGTCCAGCGCGGCCGCGGTACATTTTAGTGTAATTCGAGCGCCCCCGCGCTATAAACAATTTCTGAAATTTATCCAAGCGCGACCGCGCTGCTTTTTATTGTATTTCAGGTGCGACCGCGCTGCTTAAAATTCTGACCATTCTGCCAAATTCAAGAAAATTCTCCAAGCTTCGCGTGGACAGCTTACGGGCCTCAAACGGACTTGTAGAACTCCAGATATGGCCAAAACAAAGTAGACTGCGCAACCTACCAGCAAATCCGAATTTCCTACAATTTGCTCATTTCTCTTCCGTTTTCTCTTCCGATTCTTTTGCCACTTCCCGTTCTTCAATTCTTGAATTATGAATCCTCATGGTAGCCTAGGGAAATTCACCACCCTTCATTCCAAAGCTCAATTTAAACTCCAAGACCAACGAAAATCAACAATCATAGCTGGCATTTTGCTAACCTGCACAGCTACACAAAACATATTAAAACACACAAATACTTGAGATACAAGCGATCAATTTAAGCCAAAATGAAGCGATCCAAGTGGATAAAAATCCACTTATCAAGTTGAGTTGTATCCTCGAAATACAAATAGGCTATGTCATATGCCTTTCAATCTCCCCCTATTTGTTTGTTAAACATTAACATACAAATTCCTAGAGGATAACTCAACTACAAACAAGAAGAAGATAAAGCTTTAAAGAGCTATAGTAAATAATACACAAAAAAATTTTCTGGTTTAGATATTACAATTCCAGAATCTCAGTAGATGAAATGATAGATGATTGTTCCTCTGACAATGAATTAAGTAACTCATCTTCATTTCTTGACATATCTGCCTGATAACCCTTTACATCTAATATTGAACATTATCAGCAGATACTTGGGAATTCTTCAGTGGTAAAGAATATGACTTGTCAACCACATACTGAAGAATTCTTCTTTGTCGTTTCATACTTCTCTCCTTCCTTATGTCTCCCTACCTAAGGTGATATGTCTCCTCCTTAAAACGGTGAATACTCCCCCTTTCTAAGGTATATCCCTTTTTCATATCTCTCCCCCTTAGATAGAAAATCTCCCCCTCACTAGGGTAAGCTTATAATCTCCCCCTTAGTTGAGTATCTCTTACTAAGGCAATCTTTGAGTATATCTTCTTCAAAATATCTCTCCCCCTTAGTTGAGTAATCCTCCATGCATTCAATTATAGCAAACATCCAATAAATTAGATGATACCATATTCAATTATGACTCACCTCTTACCTTTAGTACAACAGATTCTTCAAACATATAACATTGTCTACTGCAATAAAGAAAAGAAGCTTTTCTTGTGTTGAAGAATTTTCATGAAGACTTCCAGAATAGAAGTATGTAGACTGATCAACTTTGCCCTTTAGATATTATAGAATGGCCTCACTATTGATCATCCTGACAACCAAATCTTCCGACAATTTCCTTGTATCTCCCAAATCTTGTAAGTAAACTTTGTTTGGGAATAGGGAATGAGATTTGGTGTTTATCTTTCTTCCTCATTGTGAGTGTGTGATTCTATTTCGTGTACCTCACAAGTGTTTAACTCATCTCTCAACTCTCAAGTGTTTACACTCATGCTCACTAGTGTATCACTCTTATCTCTCATAGCTCCAACATCCATGTGTACCTGCAAGGAAAATTCACCATAGCCCCTTCTAGAGAGGTCACTGGTGGTGCAATGGGGTTTCGCAAATCCCTGATCCTTGTTAAACTCGTCAGACGAATCTGAGTCATAATCTACAAGTTGATAAAAAATTTCCCTTTTTATGAGTTTCAGATTTGAATTCTGAGAAGGTAAACAATGAAATCAAAACTTAGAATTAAAATCATGTTTCCATCTAATGTCTATGAAGACATCACCTTGTTAAACTCATCAGGTAAATCTGAATCATAGTTAACAAGTTGCCGATCCGCACCTATGTCGGATCCGATACCCGCAGGATCCAGAGATGTTCCCTCTTGGGAGTTAGATAATGATCTTGTTGAATTTTGCATTGAGATCAATACCTTCTCTCGAAGTCTGTGAAGACTCTTGGTTCTTTGAGGAACCTTCAACTTATAATCCTAACCGTAAAATGGTCGGAGTATGAGTTGTTTCCGTCAATTCATCCTTAGTGTGTACAATCTCACTTTGTGCATAGGAAGTATTTTAGTATTGTGTATGAGGTAGTGACTTACCAACAGATGCCCTGTGATAAGTGGATTTTATATTTACTTGGAACATTCTAATTCGGCTTAAATTGATTGCTTTGGCCTTAAGTTTGTGGTAGTTTTGATGTGTTTTGCTTAATTGTGCAGGGTTGAAGTAATGTCGATTAAAAGTGTAGTTTCCGTCATTATTTGGAGTTGATTTATGATATGGAATGAAGAATGGAGGCTAAGGTCAACTACCAAGAAGTATACAAGTCATTAAGGATGAAAGACGGAAGCTTATGCAAAAGGAACGGAAGAAAAAACTTAAAAATCGAAGAAAAATCAATTTTCCCAGATCGGGACCAATTCGGGAGCCCCAATTGGTGCCCCAACCTTGTTTTATGCAGTTTGGACCGGCGCTCCAGGCGCGGGACGGCGCCCCAGCGCTGCGGGTGAAAAATCAGCCAGAATTTCTGATTTTGTTTTGGCCATATCTTGAGTTCTAGAAGTCCGTTTTGGACGATCTTACTGTCCACGCGAAGATAACGAGATTCTCTATCATTCTAAAGTGGTCCAGAGGTCCAATTACAGCTGGAACGTTCCAGAATTACTGAAGAAAAGATAGCTGTGAATTTTCCTTTAAAACAGAATCAGTTTAGGAAACGTACTTCTATTATAATTCTGATTTGGTATTTCTTGCTGGGCAAGATGTCTAGAGCCTATATAAACACATCCAACCCTTGTAAATTGTATCATTAACACAGTTAGACAATTAGATATCTTGTACATAATATAGCTTAGATCTGCAAGGGAGAAAAGGGGAGAAAGATTCAACGCTCGTGACAAGCAACGGATCTAGATCTACTTCATCTTTTCTATCATAGATTTGTTTTCTCAACTCTTGTTTTATTAATATTATTACTTTCTTTCATATCTTGTCTTCTATCATGGTTTCATCAGATCCCATGATGACGAGCGGTTCGATATGAGCTAATCGTTGTCATGGGATTCTAACAGATTTATATATGTAGCTTAGTAGTTTGATTGTTTAAAGATTTATGTGTGGTGAATTCTTGATATCCTCGTATGGTTGTGTTTCATGTATTTAGATGCGTCATGAACATCTAATTTGTTAATCTCTTGCGAAACGAGAGTGGATCTTGAGATTTAGAACTTGTCACGCTAGCATAGGATAGGTTGATATTATTATCATGATTTGTGGCATACATAGAGATATGATGCTACCCTATGTGATCTATGTGGATAACTTGTGCTTAAACCTTTATGTTTTCAAATTCTATAGAGATATAGGGTCTAAACATATTTGGTGTCTACCCATCTTCTATATCTTTTGTGGATGCATGCGTAGTTTGGTATTAGTATACCGAAAGGTAGCTTTTACTTGTTTCGTGTTATCCGATCAGATATCAAAACCATCGTATGTATTGATTAAAGGCATCAACTCTAAGTGAAGTAGATGATGAAGTTAGGATTCCATGTTTTCTCGCATATAAGTAATTAAATTGTAATTCTCATTAGTTAGTAATTTTTAGTTTGTTAAATTGTATCCTAGATAATTATAGTTGGTAAAAACTTAATCTTGTTATTTGTCTTAGCAGTGAATAATAATCATACATTGTTGCATAGGTGCATGAACTGAATTGAAACCTAACCAGATCTCTGTGGGAACGAACTTGACTTCTATCTATATTACTTGTGACCACGTACGCTTGCGTGATATTGTGTTAACAAGTTTTTGGCGCCGCTGCCGGGGATCATCGGTGTTTTATTTTTGGTTTATGTGCTTGTCAATAGTGGTCGTTAGAGTTCACTGACTAAGATTTTTTCTTAACTATCTTGTTTAGCTCGTTGTGTTCAGGTACTTGATTGTTTGAAGATGGCAGGCCAGGAGTTGCCATGGTAGGCATATTCGAGAACATCCATGCCTTATCAATGTGAGCGGTGTTTGGGCGTTCATGATCCCTCACAATATTGTTACTACGAAGGAGTTGATCCATATGTCAGTTATGAGGAACAACCATATTTTCCATACCATCCTCAACAGTACCAGCAAGATGTTCCAGACATGTAATATTTCTTTGGAAGTGAAGAGTTTCAACATCAGCAACCTACTCCTACTTTTCAGTCAGATGAGGTTGATGATTTGAAGGAGATTAGGATGCTTGCAAAGAGCTATGAGGAGTCTACCAAATCTTTGGGGACACTACTTGCTCAAATTTTGAGTGCCTTGGAACAAGAGAAACAACAATGCATATTAGAGGCAATTCCAGAAAATAACGGTTGATAAGTGCATATTTTTGCATATTTTTATTACCTATTATTTGCTTGAATTCGTATTTTAATAATTTATTTTGTTGCATTTCAGGAAATTCATAAAGAAATGGAAAAATAAATGAATAAAGTGCAAGGAAGGGAAAAAGAGGAAGAAAAAGGACCAAAAATGAAAGAAGGAAAAGAATTAGGAGCTTGGAGCAAAAGGAATATTTCAAGACAAGTGGAAGGTGGAGATCATCCCAACACATTAGAAAAGTGTATAGCCAAGATCAACTCTTCAAAGCTTAAGGGGGAAGGAAACAAATAGATTGCTAGGATTCCACCACCACACACCACAAATGTATGGTGGGGATTTACCCAACACCCCCTTTAACCCTAATTCCTATCCTATAAATACCCCCTCACCCCCCTTGTATTTAGTAACTTAGATTTTAGGGTAGTTTTAATTTCTTGTATTTCTTTTCTTAGTTTCAAATCTTGTAAACACCCCTATTATAATTAATGCAATTTTTATTTTATTTACATCTTGTCTTGCTCTTTCGCTATTGTTGCCTTGTTTCGTTATTTCCGTAAATCCCGTTGCTAACCACTTGGGGTTGGAAGTAACGAAATTTAATTTCTTGTTCGTAGTTTTAATATTTGTTTTAATTCGTAGTTTGCCCCTTTAAAAATTAATTTTATTGTGGGTTTTAATTTTAAATCATCGCTTTATTGTAACTTTATTTTCGTAGCTAAATTTTATTTTCGTATTTAATTTTTTTTTAAAAAAAACCAAAAAAAATTAGTTTATATAATTTTAGAAAGCTTTTTCTTGCCCTTTATTTCGTTTAATTCGAAGCTTATATTCTAAAACCCTGTTTCATTCATCTTGTACGAATCAATCCATCTCCCCTGTTCTTCTTTTTTTTTTAAAAACACAAACTCTCCTTTTCGTTTATTAATTCCATCTCTCTCCCTCTTTTCCCACAGAACTCCTACCCTTTCTCTTCTTTTTCCCTGTCTAAACAAACACCCTTTTGTTTCGTTTTCGTTTGCTTTCCTGGTTTCACTGAATGTCTCCGATTCTCACCCACGATACAACTCCTACCTCTTCAATTTCTATTTTCTTTCAATATCGTTTTTATTTGTGTTCGAATTGATGAGCTGAATCTGTTTTGTGCGATTTGTTTTAGTGCGTTTGCTGTTTTGCTTTGAGTTTTGTTGGGTTTTGTTGTTTGCTATTTTTCTTCGAGTGTGCCACTGCTTACGAGTTTTACTATTATGAGTTGAGTTTGTCTCCGGTTTGAGTTTGTAATGATGGCTTTGTTCGCGTGTGTTGTGAATTTTTAGTTCTATTTGCTGTGTTTTTTGTTCTACAGTTGTTGCTTAGGTTCTTGAGTCTCGTGTATGTTTGTTCTAAGTATGCTGTTTTGCCGATTGCGAGTTGTTAAGATTTCTTGTTTGCTGCGATTCGTGTCTGGGTTAATGGCGAGTTGACCCGTTTTGGTGTTGAGTTGTTTTGCTCTAGTTCTGTTCGTCTTCTTGTTCTCCGCAAGTCGAGTCCATCGAATCTTATGCTGTGTTATTGCTTGTTACCAAAATTTGCTGTGATTCACTTCTGAGTTACCGAGTCGAATCAGAGATTGTTTGTGCTGAGTCGTAGAGTGGATTCTGTCGAGTTAATGTTTTGTGTTGCTGTTATTTTTGGTTCATGTTTTGTGAATTACTATGTCGAGCCACATCATTGTTTAATTTCAGAGTTTTATGCGACCGAGTTGACTAGGATTTTGTTCTTGATGTGCTGAGTTCCGTTTGCTTGTTTTTGTAATGTTAAGTTCGTGATGTTTCCCCATAAATATTGTCAAGTTCTGCGTGATTCGTCTGTATTGTTTTTGTAATTTGCGTTTTGTAAATTGTTAGTTTGTTTGTTTGTGGGAATTTGTTTGATGTTTTTGCGAGTGCTAGTTCGAGGTTTGCAGCGTTTTGTCTGAACTATTTGAGTCATTATTTGTTGATTACTGTTCGAGTTTTCCGAGTTGTTTGTGAGCTGCTGATATTGATTTTCAATCATTGTTGAATGTTTGTTGGTTTTCTGGGTTGGAGTAGTTTGTAATTGTTAGTAGTTGTTTTCTGGGTTGTTTTTTTTTTCTTTGCTGTCGAACACCTTTGTGTCAAAAAGTATGGACTAGTAAATTCATGTTTTGTTAACTCTTGTGTTCTGGTTTTCAATATAGTAAATTAAGTTTTGTGGCTGAAATTTTCAACCTGTCTAAATTTTTTTTTAATTTATAAATAAAAAAAAGAGATTTAGAATAAATCTAGTTTTAATTTTGAGATCAATTTTAGAATAATTTAGAATAAATTAGATTTTCATTTTAGTAAATTAATTAGTTTAAAATCCCAAAATTTTCCAAACCCAATTTGTTCTAATTCGATTAAGTTAAAAGTTAAGGTTTGCGAAAATAAAATAGTCTCCGAGGAACGAATCATAAATTTTACAACGAAACGAATTGTGCGCTTGCGATTCCAATGTTTATATTTTTAGCACATCAACGGTGACTTGGAGCAGGGTACTGCATGCATAATTGAAGAAGACAAATTCCAAGAGGAGGTGAGTGTTCACAAGCCATGTGAGGAATTTGATCAAGCTAGTGAGGTGGATTATTTGGAAAGGGCACAATTCGGGACAGACACTGATGAGTTACACAAATTTCAAGAATTGGTATGTGCGTACCAAGAGGACACTGATGAACTACGCAAATTTCAAGAATTGGTATGTACGTTCCAAGAGGCTGATGAACATGAGAAAGATGCAGATCTTCTACTTGACTCAGAGTTTAAAAATGGAGGTAACGCATTAGAGCCAATGGAGGAAGTTCTCTTTGAGGAACCAAAGGCTTCAGCAACTTACATTTATCCTCCTCCATTATATTCAACCGAAGCCCGCGAAGGTGTGTTGTTCTACAAATTGACATATTTTGGGTCAACCGATGAAGGCATTGGAACAGGACATATTTGTTATACGAATAGGCCAAGCGAGGAGAAGGGGCAGAAAGTGTGCCGCCGTGATGACGATGAAGTCTCACGAAGAGAGGACCAGGCAAACTATTATCATCCTTAATGGAGGCTTGGAAGTAACGTCAAGTTATTGACGTTAAAGAAGCGCTTCTTGGGAGGCAACCCAAGGTATGTTTTCTACTTTCCCTCGTATTTACTTCCATTCAATGAGGACATTGAATATTTTAAGTTTGGGGGTGGTTTGAGGGATAAGTAGTGTATATAATTGTGATTTTGAGTCATTGTGTTCATGTAGGATTTCAGGCTTTGCATTTTAGTATTATTAAATTATGCATTTATGTTCGTGTTATCTACGTTTGTTTCATATAGGACATTCTGTTTTTATATATCATGTGAGTTCATAATAGTTTGCATTTGCACCCATGCTTGATAGGAATTTTGTGTTGTTGATGATTTTTGATTGAGAAGTGATATGCTTTGTTCTTGTGCACACACATACAATAGTAAGTGAAGCTAGTAGACCTATTGAATGTTGTAAGTAATTAGAAGGACATGAATATGTGCAAGTTGATTTAGTTTGCATGCTTTGGATACAAGTAGGGGCATTAGAGAGGTTTTTGCTTGGGATTGAGTATGTTTTCCTACCAAGTGAGCTTTTGAGCCTTATTGCATATGTGTTTCATATTATTCGTTTACTTGAGTGTCCACGGATTGTTTGCATTGCTAGCAGTTGCTTGAGGTCTTTCTTGAAACGCATGACATTATGTGACGATTAAAATGAAAAAGGCATTAGGATTAACCACATATTTTCCCATATTACCATACCATGTTTACATGATCAATTAGTTAACCCGTTGAGCTTAATCCTATTTTTTCGGTGACATACCACATTACTTGCCTAGACTTTTTCTTGTATTGACCTTACATTAATTTGAACCCGCATTGTCAAAGGCTAGTAGAGTGCTTCACGGAGTAATAAGGTGTGCAAGAAAGGGTTTATTGTTGGTCATAAGTTTGGGGGAAATATTGAAATTTGGAAATTGGGTTTGGTTGTTGCTTGATAGTCGGCATAGGTAATAAAATCGTGGGATCATTGTGATTGTATATATTATTGTTGCTTTAGCTCTCGGAAAAAAAAATAGAAAAAAAAAGAGAAAGAACAAGGAAAAAAAAATTGTATATATATTATGTTATGAGAGCATGTTTGTGTTTATTGTGATCCCACTTTAATCGACTATTCGAGTGTTTTTGTTGCATAAAATTATGGGGGGGAAATAGGTGATTGTGTATGATTATAAAGTACTTACTAGCTTTTGACACTTCACCTGTTTTGGCTTATTTGACATACCTTGTCCCTAGCCCCGTTACAACCCAAATAAAGACCTTTTGATTATCGTCATTGATGTATGTTGTGTTAAGAGTTAGATTGATACCAAATGTCAAGCATGCTTATGATTTTGTTGGAATTGAGTGATACACTTACCCTTGTTCTTGAGTGAATATTCTTTTATGAGTGGATTGTGAGTGTTTGCTTGTTTTTGCGTATGAGATCCCGAGTTTTGTCTCAAAGATGTACTCTTGTAGGCTTAGCATGTTTACTAACTTATTCTTACATTTGACATGGACTTGTGAGAACTTATGCATGTTCATTGAGTAGACTATGTGAATACTTGCACTTTCGACACCAAGACATTGCGTATTTACTTTGATTCTTAAGTTGATATGGCATGAGAGGATCTGAAGGTATGGTAGGATATTAATTGCATTTTCATTTAGTTGCATTCATGCATTGCATTGCATTGCATTGGATTTTGTGGGTACATTCGCTATAGGCCCTCACGAGACCTTACTCGTCCACTAGGGCTGCCTAGGGGTTTAAAGGGCTTGTTGCATATGCCAAATGCAACCGTGATCACCTACGGAAGTGGTACTAGTTAGATAGTTAGTTGTAATTGTTTCTGCTTGAGGACAAGCATCGGTTTAAGTTTGGGGGTGTGATAAGTGGATTTTATATCTACTTGGAACATTCTAATTCGGCTTAAATTGATTGCTTTGGCCTCAAGTTTGTGATAGTTTTGATGTGTTTTGCTTAATTGTGCAGGGTTGAAGAAATGTCGATTAAAGGTGTAGTTTCCATCGTTATTTGGAGTTAATTTATGATATGGAATGAAGAATGGAGGCTAAGGTCAACTACCAAGAAGTATACAAGTCATTAAGGATGAAATACGGAACCTCATGCAAAAGGAACGGAAGAAAAAACTTAAAAATCGAAGAAAAATCAATTTTCGCAGATTGGGACCAAGCCGGGAGCCCCAATTGGTGCCCCAGCCTTGTTTTATGCAGTTTGGACCGGCGCTCCAGGCGCGGGACGGCGCCCCAGCGCTGCGGGTGAAAAATCAGCCAGAATTTCTGATTTTGTTTTGGCCATATCTTGAGTTCTAGAAGTCCATTTTGGACGATCTTACTGTCCACGCGAAGATAACGAGATTCTCTATCATTCTAAAGTGGTCCAGAGGTCCAATTACAGCTGGAAAGTTCCAGAATTACTGAATTAAAATAGAATCAGTTTAGGAAACGTACTTCTATTATAATTCTGATTTCGTATTTCTTGCTGGGCAAGATGTCTAGAGCCTATATAAACACATCCAACCCTTGTAAATTGTATCATTAACACAGTTAGACAATTAGATATCTTGTACATAATATAGCTTAGATCTGCAAGGGAGAAAAGGGGAGAAAGGTTCAACGCTCGTGACAAGCAACGGATCTAGATCTACTTCATCTTTTGTATCATAGATTTGTTTTCTTAACTCTTGTTTTATTAATATTATTACTTTCTTTCATATCTTGTCTTCTATCATGGTTTCATCAGATCCCATGATGACGAGCAGTTCGATATGAGCTAATCGTTGTCATGGGATTCTAACAGATTTATCTATGTAGCTTAGTAGTTTGATTGCTTTAAAGATTTATGTGTGGTGAATTCTTGATATCCTCGTATGGTTGTGTTTCATGTATTTAGATGCGTCATGAACATCTAATTTGTTAATCTCTTGCGAAACGAGAGTGGATCTTGAGATTTAGAACTTGTCATGCTAGCATAGGATAGGTTGATATTATTATCATGATTTGTGGCATACATAGAGATATGATGCTACCCTATGTGATCTATGTGGATAACTTGTGCTTAAACCTTTATGTTTTCAAATTCTATAGAGATATAGGGTCTAAACATAATTGGTGTCTACCCATCTTCTATCTCTTTTGTGGATGCATGCGTAGTTTGGTATTAGTATACCGAGAGGTAGCTTTTACTTGTTTCGTGTTATCCGATCAGATATCAAAACCATCGTATGTATTGATTAAAGGCATCAACTCTAAGTGAAGTAGATGATGAAGTTAGGATTCCATGTTTTCTCGCATATAAGTAATTAAATTTTAATTCTCATTAGTTAGTAATTTTTAGTTTGTTAAATTGTATCCTAGATAATTATAGTTGGTAAAAACTTAATCTTATTATTTGTCTTAGCAGTGAATAATAATCATACATTGTTGCATAGGTGCATGAACTGAATTGAAACCTAACCAGATCTCTGTGGGAACGAACTTGACTTCTATCTATATTACTTGTGACCACGTACGCTTGCGTGATATTGTGTTAACACCCTGGCCGACAGGCGAATTTCAATAAACTCATCATTTTAAGATAATGAATCCAGAGACTGTTTTAGTGCCATTTTCAACTCTGCATCCTTTTGGGAGAATGCAGGCGAGCTTACAGATACCTCAAGTTATATACATCTATTCTCCTTGAGAGGTAGAGCTGTGGGTTTACTATCCCTCACATCCTTATTTGCTGCATCAAGTGCAGTTACTCCCTTAATGACCTCTAGTCAAATAAGTTACTTCCACTTCAGGGGTAAGTTAGGATGTGTTTAGATTTGGATTTATAGTCAGGGATAGAAGTTGTTGGGTTTACAACCTCATGACTTACAATGTGAGAAACCTTCCACTAGGAGTTGAACCTGCATCACATAGCAATAGAGCAATATAGAGATAGAATGTATTTACATCATACCATAACATTGTGTGAAAACATATGCATTATATCTTGTAAGAGAATTGATGTACATTTATGATTTCAAAAAGTTTTACGATTATAAACAATCACAAATGTTGAATGATTTGAGTTTTCTTTTAAAAACTGTTAATGTGCAAGAGTCTGTATTTATGCATAAAACAATGTATTATAATGTCTTTTAATGAAAACTAGGTCGTTTTATTTTTAAAAGACACAAACTCTTGACTTCGCAGTAATTTAGAAAGAAAGATTTTCTTTAAGTGCTTATTATGTATAGAGAACTTTAACACAAAGTTAGTGAAAAGACTCATACAGGCACTTGATGTCGTTTAGGTAACAAAGATTACCAAGTACATAAGTATAGATAACCAATGTCTCTCCTTTGGCACTTCATTACTTAGCACAACATAAACTAAGTAATTGACTGATTGATGTAAAATATTCTAAGAACTATCATATGTATAAAGTGGTGTATAACCAGAATTAGAGAATTTAATTTTGAAAAATCTTCACCACTTCAAAATATGATAGGAGACCGAATGTAATTTTAAGTCTCACTTACTTAGAAATTTAAACACTTAATTTATACTAACACTAATGATTTATAGATAAGACACATTTACTCAGAATAAATCCTAGGTAATATCATTAGAGATAATATATACATCACAATTAGTTTGCAATAAAGTATCAGAATAACTAGCAATTGTCAGTAAACAAATATTTTACTATTTGATACTAACTGCTAGTATTTATCAAATACTTTAAAATGCAAGTAATTGTGTTTATGATTACTTTACCAAAATTAAATTATGAGCAAATAAACCATTGAATTGCTTCACGTCATAATTTAACTAGGATATAAATAATCACTGCTAAATACTAAATATTCAATGATACCAATTGTTTTATAAATTCAATCTATTGTAAGATAAATTCAATTTAGTGAAGATTGAATTGTTACATTGAGTACCAATTGACAGAATAAATATTAGTATCTAACTACTTGAGAACATCATTCACTGATATTCATAAGTACGAGGAACTATTTGACAAGAAATACACAAGCTCTTAAGATATAACATTTCAAACTTATGACTTCAAGGCAACTCCTCGATAATAACAATTGTTAACTCCTAACAACTGTTTACTGGTAGACAACCTTGGTTCTATAAATAAGACTAGATTACCAAAGATGTCTTGTCTGCAATCTTAGAAATGATATTCTAAGTCCTATACACCTTGATCCATAGTATATAACATTTATTATCAAAGTGATTAGAAGCTTGCAAATAAGCACAAAAATTATTCCAAGTAACTGAACAATGGTAACTTTAGATATTAAAATATCCATAGTTCTACTTAGAGAATTTTCATACTATGTATAGTAATATGAGTGAATTGTAAAAGATATAACAATGATTACTTAGAGGAGTTCTAAGTAATTTCACACATACCAATATATATCACAATTAGTTAGTAAATAGAATTCTAACTAAATATCATTAACTGATATAAGTCAAAACTTCAATACAACCAATTGTTAGAACCATGATATTAATAAAAGTGAATTTCTGAAAATGGGATATTAAAGTTCACTAGAATTAACATCTCATAACTGATTGAAGACCAATACAAATTAGGTCCAAATTAGTTATGTTGTTTATTTATTTTGATAAATATGAGGTATAGAGCGAATACTAAATTGAATTGCTTCAAGTTCGTAACCCACATAAATCAAAACAAATAATTAAATAATTAAATACTAAATCTCTATGAGTTAGATTTTAACATTTAAGTATTTAAATTATCCTTAAATAATCACCACTAAAATATATTGCAATTATACATATGACAATCATTCAACAGATAATTCTCAGCGTGAGCTCTGGATGTAAATAAGTTCACAAGTCCTTTCGATACAGACAATTGAATACTTGTGAGCTTACTTAAGAATTACTTAACAGATGGGATTTACAAATCATATAGCATTAATAAAATTCCAAGTTTACAAACCAATCTTGAAAAATTAATTTCATCAAGTGATTTAGCAAACATGTCTGCAAGTTAATCTTAAATTAAAGACATGCTCTCTTAAAAGAATTGATACCTTATACAAGATGCTTAGCCTTGAGCGTTCCACAGAGTTGTTGGAGATGAAGTTGTTTCCTTGTGTTCTCCTGCTTTCTTACAACTCATTTGATCTGTCTCTATGCAGCAAAACATGTCAGAACTGATGTTTCTAGGGTACCATCTCCGGAGATGGGTCCAACTTAAGACATTTGAAAATCAAGTGTAATAACTACAAGAATAGATTCTCTAGGATCCACTTGGGGCCTTGCAAATTTGCATATTGAGAATAAAATATGTGTGTAAGTGATCTATTAGCAATTGCATAAGATAATGAGCTGATGATTCCTCTATAGCCTGATTAGGTCCTAAACTTGTTGGGTCAAATATCTCTAGGGTACCATTTCCGCAGATCCGGGTCCATCTTAAGATTTTTGATTACCAACTTGTTAGGTCCAAGCTAATAGGTCAAAAGCCAGCTATAGTGGTGTGTTGGCATGTAGTCTTGACAGGTCTAGAATCTTCTGAATAGAAACAAAAGATCATGGACTTACTTTTATTGTCATCATTCTTTTGCCTTACTTATGCTCCAAATAGAATTATTCTTTTGGCTTGCCTGAGCTCCTAAAAGGATTCTTCTATTGGCTTGCATGAAGTAATTCAAAAGAATTGCAACTTTACCAACATCAAAACAACAAATATCTTGATACCAATTTTTAGTTAATAAACCAACATATAATATAATCAAGATATCATTGCACATATATATCATTTATGTTTGTGCCTAACGATTTATAGAGTTCTATAAATATGACACCAATTGTTAAAAGATACCAACTGTTAAAGATTGATACCAAATATTAAATTATAGTTAGGGTGTCATACCATGTCTTCCATGCTTGCTTGAGTGATGATACCAGTTTATAATAACCTGTAGAGATCTTCAATTATCTCACCAACCAGGAGTGCACATGTTCACATTCCTCTAGCATCCAGATTCAGTAGGTCTAGATGTCCATTATAATCTTGAATGTGTAGCAGGTGCCTGATATCCTCAAGTCTTGTCACTGGTGCTTCTTGTCAAATATACTGTTTGATCAAATTGTAACATAGCATCCAGTTTGGCTTTGTCCCTCATAACAATGCCTTGACATCATCCAGGTAGACTTCTGGTTATCCTTGTACCAAATACAGCCTTGTTGTTTGATCTAGATACCAGCTTTCCTTCAATCTGCCTTTTGTACTGATTGAGATCATCTTGCATTGCAATCACTCAACCTGGATCTTTCAGAGCTTTTGTAGCTTTCTTAGTTTCTTCTAAAAGAAGACTAAAGAAATAATCATTAGTACTTAAAGCTCTGTTAGTCTTTTACTTCCACCATTAGAAACACTAAGAACTAGAACAAAGAGTTAATTGAGTCAACACTCTTTGTCTTGGCAGACATGTTCTCATAGTGTCCTTTGACTTTCAGTGTGGTGTTGTGTTGACTAGTTGATCCTTATTTTGCTCCCCCTAAGCTGTTGCTGGGTTTACATGAAAATTCTCAATGTTGACATTGCTTGGATCTGAATCATCATTACCATTGACAGCTGGGAGCTAGAAGTCGTTGAACATCACTAAGACTTTCAATCACCTTCTGTTGATTAATAACAATCACCCTGTAGGCTATTGACTCCACCAAGTAACCAAGGAAATTATCCTATTGAGCCTTAGCAGATTGCTAGGATGCTCACTTTCATTTATCATTGCAAAACAATTTTCTTCATAACTTGTGGGGTCTTCCTATATTCCTTACTGATCAGGGTTTAATCATGTCAGTAGCAAACTATTGACTGCTTCAGCATTAATACTCTTGAAGGTGCAGAAATCATCCAGAACACTAATTGATAGGTCCTGTAATCTGGTCTCCAAGTAGTCATAGTCAGTTTTGCTTCCTGCCAATTTTCTAGATGTGATCAATCACCATCAGTGGTGTCTTGTCTTCAGATTATCTGAACAACAACTTGTTTCTTGAGAGAAGTCATCAGTCATCATCACTAAGGTATATTTTTCATTGATGTAGAACTTCTGTGTGATGCTTCTTTGACTTCTCTTTATGACATGCCTCATAATTTTATTTTACTTTAATTCCAGATGAGGTAGTCTCCTTTACTGATTCGATTTCCAGGAAAGAATCTCTTGATATGACATTCAGGTGAGAGAGCTCCTTATGTCATAGCTGAACTCTTGTCTGATGAAGCTTTAGATTTGACCTTGTTGACTTCACCTTTGACTGAGATTCCATGTCAGCTACAGATAAGTTCTCTTTCTTTAATCCTCGAACAGTAGGCTCTTCATCTTGTAAAAGATGCTTTATTACTGACAACATTCCTTAGCTATTGAATAGCATTGACCCTAGGTCATACCCTTGCTGTTGTCTCCAAGGGATAAACCACTTGGCTTGTCTTCACATTCACATTTGATAGCAGGGTTCTTTCTTCGATGATATGCTTTGAATAAATCAATAATAATGCATAATCGATTAACCTGTTAAGCCCTACATTCACAAATGGATAAAAAGTTCTTGGTACCCAAATTGTTTAATTGGGTCCAGATGGATTAGAGATTTCTCTTTTATCAGAGTTAACAATAGTTTTAACCTTAACATGCTCATTCTTATCTTTGACTGACCATTTCTCCTTTTTTTATGTCATTGACAAAATATTCACTAAGCAAGGAGAATAATGGTTCCTTCCTAACATAAGGAGGACTAGCAGTCTGTACCTTATTGTTATTCTTAAACATGCTTTTTCTATGATCAATGCATATACTAGGAAATGCATTTATGACATTTGAAATAAGCAGGCATGATAATAAGAATACATTGCATACATTCAGCATTAAAACATTGCAGATAAGAATTATGCAAATTAGGCATGTTATGCATTTTAGAAAATTCAGTACTATCTACTTTAACCTATGTACACTTGTGTAACAAGTAGCAAGTAGATTTACAGATATTCAATAATTTTCTAAACACGCATGGAATAGAAGAATTAACAATTAATCACTAATTTTATCCAATCCATTCCTATTGTTATATTATATTATATAATCTCTATTACCTAAGTCAGTTTTACAAATGACTTGATGTTCTACTGACACCCTAGGTAATTATTCCATCTTTTAAACTTTTTAAACCTTAACAAACAATTCAGAATGAATAAGCAAATCTTGTTCTACTAGGGATCCTGAAACTAGCTTAAACAGAGGTCATATATGCTTGACATATATCATTTAAGAATTTAGAGATATTGTCTAAGGAACACTTCTAACTCACTATTGCAATTAATTAAATTCAACAAATATTCATACACATAATAAGATCTTCTAACCAAAGATATAATAATTAAAAACTAAGATCTTAACATGCTTTGAATTTTTGAGAATTACATATTACACTAGTTCGAAAAATTGATACCTGAGACATGTGAGGTGAATCATCTTCAGAGATTGCTATGAAGGCAAGATATTAATTATGCTCTTCTCATCATCATCTGATCCATCCCAACTCTTTCCTTCAGCAAAATAAGTTCTGCATTGATGCTTCTGTTTCATCTCATTTAATGAATCCCTATTCATCCTTGTCTATCAGAATTTTGTACCATGTTGTACACCTTGATAGTTACTTATCACATATAACTTTCCATAGCTGCAACTATCATGTCTTGTTCTTTCCACCATCTCAGTCTTGTAACCACCTCTTGAACTGTATCCTGAAGAGTTTCTGCTTCGGAATAGATAGGCCTGATTCCTGGATTAAACATTTGTACTCTTTCTAAATTAGTAAATCTTCATGTATGTTCTGAGGTTCCATCATTAATTCCTGACTGAGATGTATAACTGTCTAGTCCATTCTCAAACCTCCTTGATTCCACTTTTCTAAAATCTCTATTGATTCCTTGAAAGATATTTCTTGGTACAATCCACTAAATGTAGTAGATGTTACATTGGATCAATCCACTTAGTGTTTGTATATCACGGAATCAATAGACTTAATTCAAATCTTCGAGAAAAATTCTATCCACTTAACCTCTTCCATTCCTGCTTCTGAAAAACCAGTGAATTCTATGGATATAACTTTGAGGAGTTTCCACAAATTTTTCTTCAGTAGGTAGAAATTAATTTCATTGAAAAATGCATTTTCTTCAAAAGATTCAAATCATCTTTGACAATTCGGAGGAATCTTCAACTAACAACCTTCTTAGAACTATTGGCTTAAAATAAATTCAAAATATTTAAAATTCAAAAACTTCAAGGACTCGAAAATTTTTGAGAAATAAAAAATCTGAAAGTAAGTTCAAATTAATTAAAATTCGAAATTAGAGTCAAATTAATTAAGATCAAAAAAATCTCAAGAAATGATAATTTTTGAGAGTTAAAGAATCCGAAAATAAATTCAAGTTAATTAAAATTCGAAATTAAAAAGAATTAAAAATTTTGAAAATTAAACAATTTGAAAATAAACTCAAGTTGTTTAAAAATCAAAATTCCATGAATTATCATTTCAAGAATTAAAAAATTCGAATATAAGTTAAGATTACTTAACACTCAAAAATATCATAAATTGAAAATTTTTGAAAATTAAACAATTTGAGAAAAATTCAATTTAATTAACAATTGAAAATAAACTCATATTGTTTAAAAATCAAAAATATCATAAATTGAGAATTTTTAAAGGTTAAAGAATCCGAAAATAAATTTAGATTATTTAAAATTAAAAAATCTCAAAATTGAAAATTTTGAAAGTTAAAGAATCCAAAAATAAGTTCAAATTATTTAAAGTTCAAAAATCTCAAGTATTGAATTTTTTGAAGGTTAAAAAATCGAAAATAGAGGAGTTGACTTTTTGGTCTAATACCGGATTTAATTTCTGTATGGGTCAACAAACTCGAAATCCAATTGGAGGACCACAAAAATAAGGATCTTGATTTGTGCGTCAATCAAAAGGCTCGGATACCAATTGTTAGGTCCAAAATAGTTTGTAGAAGGGGGGTTGAATACAAACTATACCGTTTTATCGAATTTGCTATTTTCTTAATATATTAAATCAAGAACAAATTGATGCGGAATAAACGAATACCGATATTCAAGTTAAATATAAAATTTATATTAACTTGATGGGGTGTGTCTAAATACACGGGTACAAATTACAAGGTTTGATGACCAAACTAATTATTACAAATTCTATAGAAAATTCGACATGAATTTTTCTATATTTGTAAATAAAAAGATCGAAATTTATTATTACAAATTCTATAGAAAATTCGACATGAACTTTTCTATATTTGTAATAAAAAGATCGAGAGGTTCTAGGGAACTTAATCCGCTAGATAGTTCCACAAGTACAAGTAAACAATTTCTAGTGGTTTAGATTTAACAATACAAGCTAGAAATAATTTACAAGAATTTATTTGATGTTCAAGGAACCATTTTCTCTCTTGGTCTCTCTCTGCTGTGATTTTTCTGGAGAGGTGAAGGTTCTGAGCTGTTCTGCTGTGTCTGCTGCTTCTGTGTGTATTTATATAGTCATTTAAGTCTTGCTGGCTTTCTGTAGGATATTTTATTGATCTGGTATGACTTAAACTGCTTCAAGACATAATAAATCAGCTGTCAACATGACTTAAACTTGCTCCAAGACATAATTTTCCTTCGGTATGACTTAAATCTTGGTCGGTATGACTTAATAAATCTGTCGGTGTGACTTAATCCTGAGCAGCCTTTGGGTATGACATAAAGCACTTTGTCGGTATGACTTAATTTGCTTTTCAGAAATATCTTCAAGTCGGTAAGACTTAATCTGCTCGGTATGACTTAATCAGTCTGAGTAGCGATCAGAATGACTTAGATCAGTATGACTTAATCAGTCTGAGTAGCTTCGGTATGACTTAAGGATAAGTCATACCGACCTCCAATAAGTCATATTCGCTGAGCAGAATTGTTTTAAGTATTTAAACACTTATATTAATTCTGATTTAATTAATTAATTGATTAATTTAAAGAATAAATTAATTCTGATTGATTAATTTAAAGAGAATTAATATGAAGTCTTTTGATAATTATATTAATTCCAACTTAATTAATCTTTTAATTAATCTATAGAATAAATTAATTCGAATAGAATTAATTTATCACATAAATAAATCAAATGACTTAATTAATTAAGATAAAATTAATATACCTCCTTGATAGCATAACCCTTGTGGTCTTCTATGTCTTGATAAATTTGATCCTCCACAAAGATTATTCCTTAGCAAGTCTTGATTGCAAAACCATTGTGGTTAATTAATTTAGCACATCTGTTGCTTGCACAATGATTTCTTCCATATACCAGTCTTGATAGCTTGAACCACTGAAAGTAATAAAGAATTACCACCGAATTTTTGTTGACGCTCGATGCACGGTCTGGTTCATGAGCGACTAACTCCAACGGCTTTTCTTTATTTTTGACTCTATGATTTGGTTCATGTCTTCCTTTTCTTCACTTTTTTTCAAACCTTTATAATATGTATCCTGTCACTGTAGGAACCTCTTGTCACTATAAATAGAACCCACTGTCTTGATTACTCCACTGATGCTTGATCAGATGAATGAACTTTTTCAAGTGTAGTATACCTCAAAACGGTAGATTGACTTTGTCTTCTTTCTCTTGACACTTATACATTTGAGATCCCTGTGACAGTGCATATACTATTTACTATTACATTCTTGTTTGAGTTGAGTTGTATCCTCGAAATACAAATAGGCTATGTCGTATGCCTTTCAAAAACTCTGAATGCTATTTTCCATTTAGGATTATCATTAATTTTTTACTTAATGATAAATCCTATTTTTATTGTTATTTTATTAAATTATTAATTTATTAAACAATTTTTTTTCATTATTGCAAATTTTTTTGCGCAGTAATTGTATTTTTTTTACCCATATTATGGGTTGTTTGTCTTTCCTTTGAAAGTTTAATTATATTTTGCATTTGTTGTCACTTTATATTTTCATGTTCATGATAATTAATCACGATAATAATGATTTATTAATAAAAATTTGTATAATCTATTATATATATAATACCACAACATGTACTATTTTAATCCATGTTAAATTACTATTTTAACCTTCTGCATTCATTAATACACATCAACTAAAATTCGTATTTAATATGTGCATTCATTAATATGGCATTCATTAATACACATCATTTAAAATTTGTATTTAATAAGTGCATTCATTGATATACATCAATTAAAATTCGTATTTAATTTGTTTATTTAATACTATTTACTTAATTATAACACTTTCGTTACATTGCAATTAACTAAGTATTCGAAGCAATTTGTACCTCGCACGAGTATAGAAGCCTTGGAAGTTGGAACTTGAAGAAATAAAACATTAACATCAGATTGCTAACTACAAATTTTTGATATGCAATCTACAGAATAAATTAATTTTTGTACCGAGTATTTTTACTTTATAGAAATGTGTTTAATACAATATTTTTTTAATACTTTCTTGGCTCCGGTGCATTATTTGACATTCTGTAATATCAAATACAAGAAATACATGACTCTGAGCACTTTGGAAAAAAAGAGGGTACATTTGATTTTTTTAACCAAAATTGGAGATCTTGAAATGGGGACAAAATAAACGTTGATTAAAAAAAATGCGCGAAACTGAAAAGAATTTTAATCGGCACAATATCAATTTCTAATATTAATATCAAAACGTAACGAGAAAAACTACAATACCAATTATAAAATAGAACATTCCCGTGCCTTGCACGGGAATTGAAGCTAGTATTGAATAATTTATCAGACATGTTAAAGTAAATTAGATATATATAATACCCTGATTACACTAAATTGTTTGATTGTCTTTTCAAAAACATTGTATGTCTCAACAATACGAGCAACATATACGTCATAAAGATGATAATTTTAATGTTGAAAATTTTAATTTGATAGTTATAACATATTTGTTAAATTTTATTATTATTTAAATATCATGTGACTTATGATTAATAACTTATTTTATCTTTAAACAAATAATATTTTGTATAATAGTTACGCAAGTAACTAATTTTATACATTAAAACAACTAGGCAACTCATACGCGCTTCGCGAATCGCGCGGTTCATAAATTTTCATTTTAAAATACTAAAAATAAATGAATTAACTTTCATTATTTTTAAAAAATGATTGCTCTCTTAATAATTTTTAAAAAAAAAATTGATTCAAAACAATTTACATGAATTATAAATTTGAAGATACTCTCTTTACATATCTAAAATTTTCATTATCTCAAAAATATCATAAACATAAAAATTAACAAGTATGATACCAACGTAATCTTTACGATCAAAAGTTATATATAGTATATATAATAACATTTTTTAAAGTCGACGCCCCTCTTATAACATACATGTTCAATAGTAGTGTACAAATTTATTTATTTAGAATATTGTTTTATTTCGACACAATATAATAATCAACATATGTATAACTTTTTTATCGATTTAATCTATCGATAAAATTAGATTTTTTCAATTTAATCGATTTGGTCATAACACATGTGTAATTTATTCATGTGTAAAAATAAAAATTATTTGTATTATTTTAATTACAGAAGTCAAGCGAAAATTTATATACTTTCATAATTTATTACGATTTCAATAATCACTAATAATAAAGATTGCTTGAGAAGTTAAGGTCGTCTCTACTATAATTGTTCGAAAAAAAATTAGAGTGCTATATAACAGAGAATAAAAAAGAACGCATTGTAAACAATTTTTTAGTCATCATTTTATCTAAAAATAAACTTAATTATATATGTAATTAATATTTAATATTGAATAATAATTGTAATGCTCAAATAAAGTTTTATACTTTTTTAAATAAATAAAATAAAATAAATTTAATACATATTTATTAGGTATAATTAATTACTAATTAATATGTCATTTAGAGCTATTAAATGCAAGAAAATAATTTTAATATAAAAATAAAAAAAAACGAAAATTCAAGAAACATATCTTGAACGTTTTTGGTAACTTTTCGATCTTCAGGCATTATAATATTCTAGCTTATAGCCTGTGCAAAGCGCAGATTATTTTTAATTTTTATTTAATTTGGTTATAATGTAATATAATATTACAACTATTAATTTTAATATGTTGTTGAAGAATTTGAACATTAGACCTTTCTATAACATTAGATCTTTTTATATAACAACTTTTAGTATTAAATCTAAATGAATATGTTGTTGGCGAGAATCGAACCTTCAACCTTTCTATATAACATCTTTTAGTATTAATGTTAAATTAAAATATTGTTAACGGAATTCGAACATAGACCTGTGTATATCACAACTTTTAATATTTTTTATCTAACGATCATTATTTATTTGAATTGAAGATCTAACGGTTGTAAATGAATGAGATAACAAAAAATGAGGAATAACAAAAATGAGATTAACCAAACTACAAAATAAACCCACTTTTAATTATTATAGTATAATATAGGGTAGCATAGATGTCTATAATTCATGTATTAATGTGCTTAATGCATTGACTATAAATGAACATTCATAACTAATTCGTCATCTAAAAGAACGGGGTGAGTAAACATATATTTTTATGGAATTTGTATATAAACACTCTCTAGTTATTGTCCTGCTCTGTTCGCATTGATCAAACTATTTTTTTTCTCGATTTTGTTTGCATTGCTCCTTTGAGTATAAGTTTTCTAATAAATCGTAAGGTAGTTACAAGTTTTAATTTTTAAACTCATAATATAAATATTGTGATAATAATTTTAAGACTTATAATTTGTATTTTATATTTAGTAGGTTGTTGATAGGCTCATTCTAATGTTTTGGTGTTTTTGATGTGTTTTTTATATAGTTTATAGATGCCTTTTTGTTTCTTGGTGGATGTTGTGTTTTCGTGTTTCAATTTCGTAAATTTGCTTTTGATTAACGAAAGATTTTACTTGTTAGAAAAATACTTGTTTATTATTTCTTTTATTCTACATATAATAGGATATAATTATACATTGTTTTATTATGTAATTCGTAAGAATCGAACCCTTGATCTATGATAATGCTCGCTTATTATCACTTTTACTCTTATTATATAATAGGATATAATATAATATAGATTGAAAGTAAGTTTTATTTATTTTCCATAAATAAATTAAAGTACACATGGAAAGTGAAATCCAAAATTTCTTATTTTTAGGCAGTTGCCGTATTAATTTCATTGGGTTGATAAAACATAAACAGGGAAGAGTGATTAAGATTCGGTAATGACAGCCTGACAGTAGATAAATTTCCTCAACATCAAGCCTTCATCCCTTTTATTCATCCTTCCTCTACTTACACACTATATACACATATACATACAGCTAAAAGAAACCCAAGAAGAAGAGGGGCAAGATGGGGGATATGTTGGCATGGCTTCTGTTCTTCTTCATCCTCATCGGTATCCTCATCCTTGTTGTTTACCAGGTCTCTCTTTTTTAATCCCCCCATTTTTAATTAATTTTTTATTCTTTATTTGACTTTTAGCTTGTTTCTTGATTTTCTTGATGCTTTGTGTCTCAATTCCACTCGGTTTTTGTTTGATGGGTATTGGTAATTTTGGCTTTGAATTGTCAATCAGGATTTTAAATTGTACTTTTTTGAATTTTAGTTAAATGGGTATCACTGAATTGGGTCTTGCATATGTAAAAATGTCATCTTTTTATGACAGGATGCTTAATTGAACTAGAAAGGTTTAAGCTTTATTGTGAATCTGTGCTGATCTTATGTAATTTGGTTCTTGATAGTAAGTGCTAATGGTTGCGGAATAGAAGATTACATTTTTACGTGTTTCCCAGTTCTGCAGTTTGATTGTAGTTGTAGATATATTTGTTAGTAGTCTATGGAAACTTGTACTTGACGCGGTGAATATGTGTCTACTATCTATATCTCACATAAGGATGAGTGCTTTGGAGTTGACCCCTTTCTATTTAGTTGAGGAAAGGGATAGGAGGGGAGGAATGTGTAGTACTTTAGATTGTAGAATGACATTTAGGCAATCTTGGCATAGGCCAAACAGGGCCATAACCTTTCTTTTTAAATGAATGATTATCTGTTTGTTTAGCTTTGTTTTCTTTCTCGATGATTTTTTGAATTTTAATTTAGTGGGTTTCACTGAATTGGGTCTTACAAATGTAAAAATTTCATCTTTTTACCATAGGATGCTTAATTGAACTAGAAAGATTTAAGATTTTGTGCATCTGCTTTGATTTATGTGATATGGTTCTGGATATTAAGTGCTTATGCTCGCGGAATAAAAGATTACATGTTTATTTGTACTGCAGTTCTGCAATTTGATTGTAGTTGTAGATGTTTTTTGTTAGTGGTTAAGGGAAGCTTGTGCTTCGATAAGATGGATCGTGTGTCTACTTTCTATATGGCTAGGTGACATATTAATGATTGGAGCCAACCCTATCTATTTAGTTGAGGAAGTGATAGGAGGGTAGTAATGTGTAGTAGATTATAGAATGACATTTAGGCAATCCTGGTATAGGATAAATCAGTTGCAAAGAGGGTTCAGTCTCTTATGTTGTTATTTCTCAGTATCTTCCTACCCAATTCTTTACCTTTTCAATTCCTTTATGGAAGAATTGACATGATTTGGGGACAAAATGGGGTTTTTTTCAGAGGATCTTTGTTTTCTTAATCTTAGATCATGATCTGCTGTATCCCATCCCCCTGCTACACTGGCTTTATCACCTTGAAACTCCAGAACCAAATCTTATATCCCCCGACGAATACTCTATGATGCTTCAGTACTGCCTTTAACTGCTCAAGATATGCTGAAGACATAAAAAGTACACAAGACAAGTGTCTTCTATCCTACTTATAATTTCTCTTGATGATTATTTATTGGATGCCTTTAGTCTAAGATTAATTTTACATGATTTGACACCTTACGTAGTATAGCTAATAGACTCTGGCTGTGGATAAAAGTAGTACGAAGCACGGAAACGTACTTGATAAAAGTATAATTTCTGATGTACTGGCTGATCCCAAGAAGGGGAGTTTAATTTGACCGGAAATATTTATATCTGTGATTGAGCATAACCCTAAAAAGAAAAAGACAAGGCCATCTAATTATCTGGACTAGGTTTTAAGGATTTTTAATGCATTATTGACTCCTTTTTTGGTGGAGTAAGTATCTTTTTTTTTAATAGATAATTTAGAGTAAGCATCTTAACTTGTTATTGGATGTGTTGAATGTATTAAGGAACTCCCTAGCTAACATCTTAACTTGTTAAATGTAATGAGGAAAATGACTATTTTAGCAAGGATAATGTTGTTTAGTGATGACTTATGAAGAACTAGAAACAAAGAAAGGACCAAGGATGGAAGAGAAAACACTAGATTAGAATCATTAAAGTAGAACATAGAGGGTGCCTTGCACAGTACTTGAGAAATCTAGCAGTTGATAAAACATACCTTAGGCAATTATGTGTGAAGTTCAAAAAGGATTTATGATGCTTGGTAAAAAAAAAGGTTGTCACGCGCTCATTTCAACTAGTCAGGGACGGAGCCAAGATTGAAAGAATGAGGGGGCATGAATTTTTTACAACTTATATACCAAAGAAATAAATATTTTAAGTAAAAATACAAGTTAATTTATTAATTTAAAATGTTTGCAAAATTTTGTAAATATAGTCCACATGTCTATATATTAATCTTTTTTTCGTCTAAAATACCAACAAATTTACTAAAGCAGACATAAATCATATACATGCATGCATATGTTGAAGGGCCCAAAGTTAAATATTACGGTAATTACCTTACAATCAATTGTATCTCGTAAAAATAATACAAATTATTTTATAACTAATTTATAAAAGTTCCGGTGATTGGGATGGAGGCTGCACCTGCCGTCCACCCACTACCTCTGTCCCCAGCCGCAGTAATAACCTAGTTTATTGTACATGATAAGAACTGGATTTATAGCTAACAGAGCTGGACTGTGGAGAGATTGAGGTACTCATGCCTAGATAATTCCCTCAGTAATACTGACAGTAATCTTGTATCTTCAGTTTGTTACTTGGTCATTCAGTGAACTTTTTGAATTACTTTGGTATGTTCTAGTCTTAATGTGAACTTTGTAAGTACTCCAGTATGTATATATATAAAGGATTGTAGTTTTTACTCAATATAATTATTTTTTTAGTGTTTTACCAAATTCTTTATCCTAGGAAAAATTGGATCGTAGCTGTAGAAAAATGCTAGATGTACAGAAAAGTGTTCCCCAATGATGTGGCTATGTACTAATTATCTTCCTTATTTTATTTACGTGCGATTTAAGATAGTTAACTGTTAGAAATAAGACCCTAGCTAAACTAAGGAATGAACAACAGAAGGAACAATAAACTGTTCTGTCTTATATTACAATACATATGGCAGCCTTATTTATAGGCTTAAGGAATCGACCACATACATCACTGCTTACATAAGCTAGCCTACCAAAAGAGACTTTGATACTTAGCACACAATATTTGACACGCCCCCTCACTCGAAATCCCATCTTGGGATGAAATACCTATCTTGGGATTGAAGAGTGGAACACTAGGAGCTCTTGAGCGTAACCTTAGCGTCCAACCAGACCCATCTTAGGATTGACCCATCTTAAGATTTACTCATCTTGGAGTTAACAATCCATCTTGGGATTAATAATCTGAGAATTTTGGGTATATCGGGACTCGACTTTGCGATCACGCGATACATTTTAGACTATGTCAAATAATAGAAAGTGCTGCTTTTCAGCACAACGGTGGATGACCACCAATCAGTCCTTGAACTGATTATTTTGAAGAAACTGAGATTCGACTTTGTGATCACTCAGTATTAACAAGCCTATGTCTGAACACAGGAGGAATCTGCATCTGTCATCCCTTGAACTATAAGCAACTGGAACCGTATTTGGTAGACTGCATCCCTTAAGATCGTCCATGAACTGGTCCTTCTGCTTCTTTTACAAGAATGAAATGCAAGATATAGCAGTGAACTGTGTGTATGTATTTGTATACATACTACTACTTCTGCTGCTTTGTTATTTGTGGCAGTGAACTGTGTGTACATCTGTATATACACTACTTCTGCTGCTTTGTCATTTGTGGCAGTGAACTGTGTGTACATCTGTATATACACTACTTCTGCTGCTTCGTTGGAATAACGCCCCCTGAACTATTTAATTTGCAGTATCGTAAAAAATTGGAGAGATATTGTAATATCAACAACCACTTGAATACTACACAATTAAATCTATAACCGGGGCAACCTCTTAAATCAAAGTGATACATCTTCAAAAGATCCCGATTTTTAATTTTTAATATTAACACTACATTCCCTTAAGAAATTAAATGTAATTTTTTTTTATCGGATCTATAATCATAAAATCACTGTTTTTAAGGTTCTTACCTTCCTTTTTTTAATCTCTTTTCTTTTCTTCTTTTGTCTTTCTATGTTTTTTTTCCTTATATAATTTTTTTATTGCTACCAACCTCAGGGTCGACAACATTTTTTTCCCTTTAGCATCTTCCCCTCCTTTTTTTAGAGGATGCTTTTGCTTTGTCTGTTTTTTTTTTTAACATCTTCCTTTTACTTTTTTTTTAGCATCTTCCTTTTTCACATGCTGGTACAATTCCTGTCGGCCGCTTGACTCACACCCCAAAAATAAGACTTACAAATTTATACTCTTGATTTTCTTGCTACTAATTTTCTCATCTGACCCATTAAGCACTGACCCATCACTCAAAGCTTCCTCCTCTTTCTTCTTTTTCTTTATCTTTTTTTGGTTTCTACGACAGCTTAAGGCTCTTCAGTGTCTTCAAGCTTTCTTTTGAGCTCACCTTCTGATTTAATTTGGTGGGTGTGTGTGTATATACACAAAGCAAAACCCCATAAACAAAAACCACAAAACAAATATATATATATATATATACGTGTATATATATGATTTATATCAATTGTACGTGATGAAGAAGGTGTTACCACGAAAAGACTGGGCTAGAAGAGACGAGCAACTCTCCCTGAAAAACCGTCGCCGGAAAAAGTCTGGAAGAGGGCCCACGCGCCGGCGCGTGGTGCGCGTGGGGCGGATCTGAGGTGCGTGCGGAGGCGCGTGAGGGCGCGTGGCTGGCCGTTTTCAGCTCGAAAAAATTCTGGTAGGTCGTCTAATTGAGTCTGGTATGGTGGTATATATGTATTTTTGTTTTGGTAGGTTTTGATTTTCTGATTTCTCAAAAAACTCAACTGTGTTCTTGGTTTCTGATGAGCTCTATGTTAAACCTGCTCTATGCTAAACCTGCTCTGATACCATGTTAGAAATAAGACCCTAGCTAAACTAAGGAATGAACAACAGAAGGAACAATAAACTGTTCTGTCTTATATTACAATACATATGGCAGCCTTATATATAGGCTTAAGGAATCGACCACATACATCACTGCGTACATAAGCTAGCCTACCAAAAGAGACTTTGATACTTAGCACACAATATTTGACATTAACAGTCTTGCCTCCTTTAATATTCTCTCTTCTCAACGTTTTATCCTTCAGACTTTCTGCTTTAAATATATTTAGACCTATTATTAACATAAAAATTTATTTCCCTGCACTTTATTAGAAAACGGTGTCATTACGTACATGTGTAGTTTTCTGTATATATACGTCACCAGATTCGAAAAAGTAATTTTTTTATGTATATAGATTTTAAATGTTACTTGTAGAAAGGGTTCAATATATCCAACAAAATATTTGTATAACATACGAATTTTGTTTTTATTAGACGTATTAAACAATACTACTGTCATACCATTACTGAATTATTTTGTCATGTATGTTTTTCAAAATTTTAGATTTAGTATCTATCGTATAGATTCTTGTAACTTATTATCTATTTACAACTGAGATAATGTATTCCACTACATGTTAAATAGTATTGATAACTGTCTTAGCAGTTTTTACCAACAAATACATTATTAGATTATTGTGCTAATAAAGTAAAGGGAAAGAATATATGATAAAGCTATACTGAGGCGCATAGAATCTTTACATTATACTATAATGTGCGCAGATAGGTATATACTATAATTTTAACTAGCACAACATACATCAAGTAACAGCAGAAAAGACTTACAATCTCACATTGTAGTATAAGTATGGAATACTAAAAAGTGACATTATCCAATGCCCTGTCACACAGTATAGCAAGTTTTAAGGTGCAATAAAGTAAAGGGAAAGAATACATTGCACCCTGTCACACAGTATAGCAGATAGGTATAGTATGGAATACTATATGTGTGTCTGTGGAGTACGTAAAGATCCATTCTACTTAAAACTTGCATTGCACCCTATACCCTCCCATGACCATCGAGGTTCACATAGCTCAGGAAATACATTTCTGTGAGATTGGCCTATTTATATTTACCAGTACTGACTATAAATTGATAGTGTTTCTTCAGAAATGGGAGGAGGTTTGAATCTTGTAGCATCTTCCTATTAGTCAAAAGCTTATGTTCCGCTAATATGGCCTTAGCTTAGCTAGTTAACTTGTAACAAATAGGTTCCATGAGCTCTTTAGTTGTGAAATAGGAGAAAGTAAGGTTAGTGACATGTATGTGCAGTTGCTCCAGAATCTAAATAATATATTATGTGCCCGGTTTTGTTCCTGTTTCGTTGTTTCAATGCTTTAAAGGTCCTGAACCAAAAAAAATGACTATTTTGTTTTGCAGCTTATGTGCTTGGCAGATCTAGAGTTTGACTACATTAATCCTTACGATTCTGCATCTCGAATTAACCAAGTGATTCTACCAGAGTTTATAACAGAAGGGGTTTTGTGCTTTCTCTACCTAGTGACAGGGCATTGGATAATGTCACTTTTTAGTATTCCGTACTTATACTACAATGTGAGATTGTAAGTCTTTTCTGCTGTTACTTGATGTATGTTGTGCTAGTTAAAATTATAGTATATACCTTTCTGCGCACATTATAGTTTATACTTTAGCTATCCGTGTCAGATTTTTTTTTATATTGCATTTCATGTCTCTTAACAATGCATTTCAGCTACATGTGTGCATATTCATCTTATAATCAATTTCACCAGAAGATGTGGTCTAATATTAACAAGAGGGAGAGGAAAAAAAAAAGGAGCAGCACAGCAGTGTGTATATAGACATCCATAATGATTTTATGCTATTTAGTGTGCACACTGTTTTTCCCTTCCCCACAGACACACATGACACCCCTTCCCATCCCATTTTCCCAAAATCTGCAATATGTTTTCATGTGTGTAAATTCCAGTTGGAATTTGGACCTACAATTTCTGATTTTTTTCCCCAGTAATCCTTTCATTTGCATTTTGCATAATGGATACATAGGTTGAAATGCTTGCATGTGCTGAAGTTGTGTAAGATGCATTTTGAAACAACTGACCACTACTTTCTTCTGGAATTAGGTACATGCGAAGACAGCACCTCATAGATGTAACTGAGATTTTCAACCAGCTTGATTGGGAAAAGAAAAAGCGGCTTTTCAAACTTGGCTATCTTGTTTTTCTCCTTTTCCTCTCATTATTTTGGTATGTGGCGCATACCTTCATTTTTGTAAAATATACTATAATATACTTATTTGTAACATGGAGATTGGAACTTTAATTTTCAATAACATTTGTTACAGGTTAATATACAGTGCATTGGAAGATGATGATGAATGAGACGGTGCAATAGATTGAAGTTACATAATTTATAGTTGAAATCTCGGCCTATGTAAGTTCAGGTCTCCAGATTGTTTATGCGTGGAAAATTTTTGGGGACGTGATATAGGCTGTAGTAAGTTTGTTGTAACATTAATAGATAGGTTCTGTTATAGTTCCTTTTTTTCCATTTTCTAAATTTCTATGTTTCTGTCTCACCTTTGGCAATTTGGCAACTTTCAAAATTTGTCTTGTAACATTATATGCATGTACTACTACCTTGTGTTGATGTCAACAAGTAGGTCCTTTCTAAGGCTGGGGCTTGATGTCAATGCCAACAAGTGATTTAATGATCCCTACACTGTCCTAGTTGGTACCTCACTCTCTTGGTAACAAGAGATCATCGAAGATTCATTCCTATGTGGAGGAAGGGGGTGTGGGATGTGAGTATTTCGCTTTATGTAATTGAAAAACCAAGTGTTTTCCTAGTTAAATTTTAGTTTCCTGATGCTTGCTTTATTTACGCACATCCTTGGAATCACAGCTTGATGAATGCCCGGCAAACGGCACGGCAGTTGTAATATTTCTCATTTTAGTGAATGCTTTTGTCAATGTCTCAGGTGAATAATTCTAGACTCATAATATGAAATTGAGGGAGCGGACATTCTAGTGGTAAAGGCGCATCAAATGTTAGGATGAATTCATGCAATATTCTCGTCCATTTTATTGTAGTAAATAGGAATTTCAAAATCCAAAGGATGGATTAAACTTTGAGTATTAGGGTGAGATCTAGGAAGGTTTTAATTTACTAAAGTATACTTTCAAGGTTTGAAAACTAGATTAGATCAAATTTAAATATCAAATATCAAATATACGCGTGGCCAATCTTTATGGTTTTCAAGAAAGTATTGAAATATTCAACTTTGAAAAAAAGCAATAAAAAAACAAATGGCCATCACTGGGAATCTAAAAAATAATTTTAATTCATCTAATTGCATTAAATTATATGGATGGGCGGTAACAGAAATCTTATTTTATATAGTTGATGATAATTACAATAAAATATCAAATATAAAAAGAATTGTGGAATCTCTTTTTAATTTGAAATTTACACATTCAAGAAAGCTGTCATCCCTAATATGTTAGTAGTATATACAATAAAATATTTATGCTGTTAAATAATCAAGCAGGCACCTTCTTGGCTTCTTTTACCACCTAACATGGAGTTTGAGGTATGTCAGAATTAAGTCGTGAGAAAGTCGAATGTTTCTAGTACAATAATTCAAATTAATAATATAATTTTTATTAAAAGAAAAAATGTTTCTTTTCGTTTCTGCTAAATAGTCTTAGCATATTTTATTTTATTTTATAAAAAAACCGCTTTTCTACATATATACTTGCTGGTTAAAAATGTTGAGTATATTCAAACTTAATTGGTTAAAATCTTTAAAGAAAATAAGTTGAATTTGTTAGAAGCTACTAAAATTTCTAATTAAGTTATGGGTAGATTGGCAGTAGTAGCACTGGAAGATTGGAAAAGTTGGCCCGCTTGTCTCAGTTGGTTAAAGAGAGGTCATCTCACCTTTTGGTCACAGGTTCGACTCATTTGGTTAAAGAGAGGCCATCTCACCTCTTGGTCACAGGTTCGAGACTCCCATGGGAGGCGAATTTGTGATTATGCCATCCTGGGGCAGAGGCTATCGCACTTGTGCGGTTTGCCTTGGATCACGTGGTTTGCAGGTTATTGTGTGAGCTCATGGGTTTACCCAGAACGCACCCGAAGGGTAACGATTGCGGGTTCCCATGTTAAAAAAATAAAATAAAATAAAATTGGAAAAGTTGTAGTGCTGTAGAAATGTAAAAATGATGTAAAATAAGTATGGTCTGGGGCACATGGGTGGGGGCTGGATATCAAGGTTCTGTCCCCATGGCATGATGCTTTAATACAAAAAACTTCACAGGTTCAATATTTTATCCAAGTTTCACAGGCATGCTTGATCACTTTTCTTTTGGTATTAATACAAAGGGCAGCAGCACTTGGTATGGATGGATCAGAGGATAAACAACAGATTACAAAGCCAACAAGGACATAATCAAAGACTAGAGTATGCAAAATGTGGTCAAAGAAGATATATATCAGAACAAGAGTCTGTAAAATGTGGTCAAAGAAGATATATATCAGAACAACAGCTTTTGATAAATAAAGTAAAGATTACAAACACAAGGACTCAAATATTAGCTTAGCTAGAAGCATCTTACTTCAGGGATGATGATACATCTAACTCATCTACAAACAACAGCCAAGAAAACACTGACCAAATTGTACTAACTATTCCAACTATTAAACAAGTTAAATGTAAGCCCTCACCTTGATCAAACATGTCAAAATTTGAGCTGACAGACAACTGAACAGTGACATTCGGAACTATCGATTGACTGGTATGTCATGCCAATCTGGTGTGGCGTAATATAAGCTTCATAATGGCCCATTATCCGGGAAGACTTACATTAATGTCGGTTGGATTATTTCTCGAGTCTGATGGATATGAAGACCAGTTATCTCCACCAAATGATAATGAGGTTACGTTATGATTCACGGTCGCTGAAGTGTGTTGTTGTCCTGCATTAGAAATAGGAATGGCAGCCACGGAAATAGGAATGGCAGCAGTAGGGGCAGCAGTAGTTATATTATCCGTCTTCTGTTTTTTTACTTTCTGCTCATGCTGACTCCCAGTTAAAAAACTGCCGACGACAATCTGTGATGTTTATACAAAGAGAGAATCAACATTTAATTGCAGGGAACACACGAAAATAACAGTCTAAATATTTTGACATTAAACATGCGTCATGTTAGTCATCTTTTTCTCATTGAGGACCTAAAAAGTTTAACGTTTAGTGTAAAACAGAAGCCAGACCTGCACAGGGCTCGCAGCTACAAGTAGACCAGCGACACCACCTCCAACTACGCGTCCATCTGGCCCTGCTAAAGAAACACTCATTCCTCCGGACCTATTCCTTATTCCTCCATTTTCAGAGGGCATAAATGATCCGGTTAAGGAGAGTATCTCAAATCGACCCTGAAAGACAAGCATAAAGAGGTCAAATTACCATACGCAAAACTTGCTCATCCCTAATCAATATAGAACTAAAAGTGAGAAACATTGGTTCTTTTTCATTAAAATTATTAGAAATTTTGTATCAAGAGTAATATTATACAAAGTCAGAGTTGTCCAAATTTTTTTCACATAAAAAACAAGTTGCTATTTTTCTTAATAAATGATATATGACTATAAATCATGCATATAAAATTCATGCTGAACAAAGTACATTCACATAAAAAAAAACAGCAATGATGGACTACAGCACCTCATAAGTCAATGTACCCCCAGAAGAATCAGGCTGGCGAAGTGTGACACTTGAAATTACACCGTTTGCTGAGAGGATACAGATCCCTCGAGGCCCTTGCTGAGAAAATGATATTACCTTCATTGTGACATCCTAAACAACCAAAATAGTAGATAGTAAAATTCTCCGGTTGATCCCTCTTAATAGAACTTCGCTTTTATATACGTCTAAGCTGAAGATAATTGCGACCAAGCTAGCATGATATGGCACTCAAATTTTTAGTAGATTACATGTAAAAATGTACTAACGTTTCTATTGTGACTTAGGTTAACAGAAAATGTTATAGTTTCAAATGCCAAATTCTTTACATTTTTACCTCTCCAGCATTAACTGTTATAATGTGAGGGGTAAAATTACCGCCAACAGAACATGAAACCCAATCGCCTGCAAAAGTTTTAAAAGAAAACAAAACATGGATATGATTAGGTATCAAGCAATAAACGATCAGACACCAGTCTCTTAGATTGATTTTCAAAAAGTTAAATTAAATAAGAATGTGCAGAAAACAAGAGAATGATTCTAGGCAAAGCACAAAGTTGATTTTCTTGTAGAACACAAGCCATATAATACCAATAATACTATGAAGATCAGTTACTCAAAACCAACAAACTTAATAATTCAACCAGAAAAGTTCGAACAGTGAGCTTCAGCAAAAAATAGTCAGATTAGAAGAACTTCTTACTGATTTATCTTCTACCTTATAATAATCTAAGACACCAAGCGATGAGTCAACGACTACCCATTCTAACAAACAAGTTTTCACTCCTCTCATCCTAATCAACCCAGGTAACGATGACATTCACCAAATAGTACTACAAGCTGAATATCCCTCATCCCCACACCAACCTATAAAAGTCCTAATTCAACTATCAACTACACATTAAATCAAGATCCAATCTGGGGATCTATTAATAGGTCCCACATCTTATCTCCTACTTAGACTTATCACTAAACACCACTTGCAAAACAAAACTATAGATCAAAAACATAAGTTCAAACATCCACATCTCCAAATTACAGAACATCAACATGCATGCATAACTATTAAAAATTCAACTACAATAGCATCACAGGCACTTAAATTTCAAATACACGTCTGTATATACATGTGAATCATTACCTAAACTTTCCATCCCCATCTTTGAAAAATGCTTAGTAGCAGAACCAGCAGGCCTGATTTTCCCCTTAGGCTTCTCAGCTGAGAAATCAATGACTGAAGGTGGAGCAGAAGAAGAGATGGGCTTGGGAGACAAGGCCTTGGTTACTGAACCATCTGGACCATACTTTCTTGGCCTACCTCTTTTCTTCTTCACAGGTGCAACCACCATAGCCAGTGGCCCAACCACCAGAGGACCAGGAACAGTCACTTGGGCTGCAGGAACCGTAGTCACCTGAGGTGCCTCAGCTGGGCTTGATCCTGCAGCAACTTGGTTAGAATTTTCAGTTCTTGGAGCTACATGGTACTCAGATGGAGCATCTGATCCCACTACCGTAACTCCACTAGTATTTATAGCTTCCATAGTCTAAACTCAACAAACAAACTACAACTTTTAAATATATGTGTGTATGGTGAATTGTTTCTCAAACCCTCATTATATTCTCAAAATCAAACTCCAAAGAACTTCCAAGAATCTTTTTTTATCAAGAAAATCAAGAAGATTCAAGCTGAAAATATAATATTTTTATGAAACACTAAAATTTAAACAACTAGAAGCTGAAAAAGCCACAACCCAGAAAATGATAATTCAAAAGAATTTCTAGGAGAAGATGAGAGCCTATTCCATTTTCAAAATTAATGAGATATTAGAGAGCAGAAAAAGAAAATCAAAGACAGAGATTTATTAATAGTTGATGAACATAAATTAATATTAATAATAAATTAATTTCTTGGAGTAAGAGATGAGTTTAGAAAAAGAGAAAGATAAGTTTAATTATTTTTTATTTGCCAGTTGATAATGAAAACAAAAAGAAAGAAATTTAGAGTTTTTTGGGTGTGAAAGTAATTTGATTCTCGCTTTCCCAAATATTAAAATAATGAGAATTGAGAAATTAGAGGTATAAAATATTGAATCTTTAATTATGAATCCTATTAAAGTATAGACAATGTGCATTTTGGTTAAAGAATTGGTGGAGTGCGGTGGGAAAGAAAAAAAATAAAAAAAATCATAATTATAGTTGGGAAAAGTGAAATTAGGTTGCCAAGGCTTCAAGCACATCTTTCCAAGACAAAATTGAATTATTAATTTTTAAATACGTCTCACCAACCAATATATGTATGGAACTCGATATATTAATTAAAAATAAAGAAAATAAGAATCAAAGATGGAGAACGTGATGAAGTAAACTAGAAGTTTAAGGGGAAATTTGTATTTGTCCTAAAAATTGTCCAAGATTCATGATAGTGTAGTTTTTATATTGCATTTTTCATTTACATATTTATTTCTATGCTAATTTACAGAAGTGTTCTTAAATGTGTTAATTGTACTAATGTGGGATTTATTAAAGTTTTATTACTAAAATATATGTATTTAGCATATTAAATTTATAGTGATCTTATCTCATACTATACAAGATCAAGTTCGATTTTTCTCTAATACTTATGAAGTTGGGAGGGGACTTATCCGGTGATGTATGAATCGAGGGTTCGATTTCCGATTTATTCAATTTTACAAAAACTCTAATACTCAAAAGGTAAAAAACATTAGATTTAAAAATATAGTATAATATTATATATTGTAGCCAGATTAGTCATACATAGTGTATCTTTTGTTCATAGCTAATCTCATAAACTCATACTAGAGTATTAACGGGAACTGTCACCCCAGCTAAATTTACTTGTGTAGTTATGTGTCAGATTTTCAGGTCAAGATGTTGTCAACTTGTCATGTTGTTTACCGTGTGTAGGGATGGCAACGGGTTGGATCGGGTTGGATACCTGTGATATCCAAATCCAAACCCGAATATGAAATCCAAATCCAAACCCGATCCAAATCCAATTGGATCTGAATATTCAAAATCCAAACCCGATCCATCGGGTTTGGATCGGGTTCGGGTTTATCCAAACCCGAATTACATAAAAAATTCATAAAAAATAAAATTAAAATTACAAATAAATATTCAGATTCCAAAAACATAAAAATAAATATGTCCAAATCACACCACTCTAAATATCACTAGCTAGGGACAAAAATGAAAATACAAGTGTGAATAATTCTACATGTAAAAAACATCAGAAATAAGCCTCCTAGCCTACTGATCAGCTTCAAAGGTCTGCTTCAAAGGTCTGGTTCCATTGCCTGCACCTCCATTTGAACCCTGAAAATGAGCAAGAAATGGTACTTGACTACATTACCAACTTTAGCTGAATTTAAAGATGAACTCTTTAGCTGCTGTTTTCAAAAACAAAATTATAAAACTGACATGCTACATCCACAAAAGACAGCAGAATTACGAATCAACAGACTTTGATATCATGAACGCTTCATGCACTAAAGACAAATCGCACAAGATTAGAAATTTGAATAATATTATAGCAATGACAGAATGAGAAAGGGTACTTGATGATGCTTTACTTATGCAGCATAGCATTTGGTGAACTAAAGTTTAAACTTGGATAAATCGAACAAATGCATCATGACTTCATAGTGTATGTGTATTCCTATTTCCTACTATACTACTATACGACATTTGGATTCTTTCCTTTGAAAAACAAACTCAAATATTCTCCCAGACCACAATAAAGAATAAAAAGGTGAAGACATATTTATGATGTTATAGATATCTCAAGTGAACATGCATACTTTCCCATGTTCAATACTTGTAGCAGCAGTATAACTGTATGCAGTAAGAGAAGAAAGTGCTGTAGCTTACCTTACCAGTTCCATTTGACAGGTTTTCATAACTAACATGGGATTTACACAAATATGTTAAGACATCACCATACAAATAAAAAGAAAGTTACCTACTTTAGATATGTTCAGCCATCTGCACTTTAATGGTTCAAAGCTACATGGCAGATACAAGCAAAAACTAGTCAGTTTATTAAACCATAAAATTTCCAAAACAAATTGCAAGTACTATGATTTACCTCCCGAGTTAAACACGAATCTTCCACCTCCATGTCATTATAGATAGTTGCATATCCTAGAGATGTCTCACCTATTCATAGATTATAAATCACCAAGTCACCAACTGATTACAAAATTAGAAACTAAAACAGAAATTACCGAAATTACATTAATTATTCATACCTTTCATTTCAGCAGCCCATAACCAACTTTGAGCGCACATTAGTGCTTCTATTGTTTTTGGATGAAGTCTATTACGATGAGGACTCACCAATCTGCCGCTGGAGCTAAAGGCTGACTCGGATGCAACGCTTGATGCCGGAACAACTAAGAAATCTCGAGCCATGAGTTGCAAAGTTGGATACTTAGGTGCTCTGAAGACATGGCTGCAAAACAAAAACACAAGTATATAAAACTGTCTGGAAGTACAATGAACCCAGCTTGCCACTATTTACATAGTTATCACATCAACAAAATCAAATAATTCCAGAATTCAACTCAACAAAATTCGAAAGGGAAAAATCAATTTATACTCAGTTACAAACTTGCAAGTCAGATAAGTAGCTATTCAGACATATACATCTCAAACAAGTATTAGTAAGTATTTAGAAAATGATCGAATAAATAGAACAGCAGATCAGAAACAAGCTTGATATATGGTCACTGTGTACTCACCATTTAGCTTCATCTTTAAATGCATTGTAATAGAATGCACAACGATTCTAGAATTTATCATAGATACCAAAGAAAGAGGGAGAAGATATGGTCTGGATGATGACTAACTGACTAGTGACTAGATATGTCGGACAAATATTCTTCATGGCTAGCCTTACAGATACAGAGTAACTTACAGATATGAAAAGCCTTCCATATTTTCCAAATGCAGCTTCTCCTATGTCAGGGTAGATAATTTATTCGATCATTTTCTAAGTAATTTGACAAACACTTTGCCCATAACAATTACTAAAGATTCTAGAATCTATTATTTTGCAGCCTCCTACTTCAAAATTAAATAACGAACATAAAAAATGAACCATTCAAAGTCAAAATTATATATGGAAGGATATAAACTACAATCGAATATGAATATACAAATATACATGGAAGAATATAAACTACAATCGAATATATATGGAAGAATATAAACTACAATCTGAGAGGCAAATATTGAAATGGAAAATCGAATCTGAGAGAGTGAGAGGCAAATACCTATAGTGTCGTGACTTCGCCTTCGTCTTCGTGTAAATGGACTTCGTGTAAATGGTCAGCCGACTCAGCCGCAGAGATTCGCCGCAGACAGAGATTCAGAGAGCACAGAGTCAGAGAGGCGAGACTAAGACAAATGTGAGAGACTGAGAGTATTAGTGATTTAGATTTTAGGGTATTAGGTTTAGTGTAAATGGGCTGGGCCTAGTGTATATGGGCTGGGTTTAGTGAATATATATATATATATATATATATATATATATATATATATATATCGGGTTTTTTTCGGGTTTCGGGTTTGGATCGGGTTTGGATCGGGTTTTCGGGTTTCGGGTTTGGATCGGGTTGGATATAGTTAATATCCAAATCCAAATCCAAACTCTTTCGGGTTTAAAAATCAAATCCAAATCCAAATCCAAATCCAAAAAATCGGGTTCGGTAAGATCCAATCGGGTCGAATTGGATCGGGTATCCATCGGGTCGATTTTTTTTGCCATCCCTAACCGTGTGTCTTTTTTTTTTTTTTTTGCTAAAATACCGTGTGTCTCTGTAATTTCAAAATCCTGATTACTTCTTTTTACTTATTTTAATTTATTTATTTTTCTACTTCTTTTACCTCGTTGTTATGCGCAAGTATATAAAAATTGGGAAATAAAGCATAGCAAAAAGAATTTGGGAATTGAAATTAATTTGTAGAGATTTTGATTTATAGTTTTTTTTTATAAATACCCAAGTTCAAAATTTTTTATGTAAAAGTATATTTTTTTAAATTATTTTGTGAAGAAACAATTTATTTACAAAAATACGGTCTGCAACCAAATCAACTAAATGCAACTATTTGCAATCACATATGTAACTGCCTTACAAAATGTTTATTTTTGAAAAATGTATTTTTTGTAAATATTTTGAGAATATGGTAAAATCGCAAAAAAATAATAATAGAAAAAGTGTAATCTTAAGTATCATGTGAGTGAAACACCCTGCGTGGTGGGATTGATTGTATTATTAATTATTGGTTGGATTAATAATACAAGACGTGGTTTTTCCGCGTTATATATTTTGTTGTACGTGCTTTGCATTGGTTTGTTTGAATCTCGTTATTGTGTGCATTCCTTCCTAACAAGTGGTATCAAAGCCAAGGTTCATGATCATCATGGGTGGAGGAAAGTTGGAGATTCAATTATTGCGGCAGAGCACCAGGACGACAAGAAGCCTACGAAAGTGGGAAGATACAAAGTTACGTGCTGTATGGCGGTTGACTTGCACCGTGGATCAATCATTCGGACTCAAGATGGAAGAAGATGGAAGAGATCATCGCAATTGCTTCAATGGTTTGATTAACCAATTGAATAACTTGGATGAGTCTATGGATTTTTTCTTCTAGAGGCTGACTGATTGTGAAAGCAAGGATCGGGTGGCTCAATGGAAGGGAGATCGCTCGTGGTTGATGCACGTAATTTTGTGGAAGGATATACCGTTATGATGAAGAACGGTGGTTTGGAGTTCACTAACTGGAGTTTAGCGATACTCAAAAGTTGGAGGAACATGATCGAGATATTTTTTGTTCGAGGGGAGGCATTGGTCGATGGACGTCGATGGCTTGATGGTAACCGTTAAACTCGGTGATGAAACAATATTGGGTTTAAGGGGAGGATTTTTGGGTTTAAACCCAATATGGTAGTATCGGCTTGGGTGATCCAAAACGTACATGGATTGGGTAATAATTACATGGTTAGATAATTATTATATGTGATATGTTTTGGTCACAAAGTTATGGAATTAGAAACCAAGTAAGATTAGGATATCTTGGTGGCTAAGTTTGTGATGACTAGTATTATGTTTGAGAGGTATACTCAAGATATAGTCTTAGGTGTCGCTTGGAGAGCGGATGCTTAAGATGTAATCTTAAGTATCATGTGAGTGAAATACCCTGCGTGGTGGAATTGATTGTATTGTTAATTATTGGTTGGATTAATAATACAAGACGTGGTTTTTCTGGTTATATATTTTGTTGTACGTGCTTTGAATTGGTTTGTTTGAATCTCGTTATTGTGTGCATTCCTCCCTAACAAGAGCAACTTCAACAAACTCTTAAAATTTTTGTTAAAAATAATATGATTAATTGTCTCTTAAGTCATTTAAGATACAATATTGCTGATTATCTCCAACAACATCTTTATCATTATCTCTTAAGTTAGTTTTTATTACTAAATCTACTTATATATACTCTTTATTAAAATCAGAAACCACCTTTTAGTGGTATGATATGTCATGCTGTTAGTCCGAATACACACTAATAATCAATATTAGATGAGAGAATAACAATTAAGATGATTATGCACTTTAAATCTTCTGGTATTAAAAAACCCTCTTCGTGATGTAAACTATCACAAAGAGCTGCTAGGTTACAATAAGAATGAATAATTCTATTGTTCGATACCCTTCTAGGGTTAACCTATCTATATATATAAGAATACAGCTTCGATACAATCTCTAATTGATATTCCTAATAATCAGCTATACAATGATATCAATTACAGATTGTCACACGTCTCCTAAGTCAACTCGATCTCTTTGATAGCTATCCAATCTCCAAAGATCTCGCTTCCATATCAATCTTCAATTGATCTCTAATATCTTCTGTTGACTTCGTACGCGCTGCTTCTAGACAGACTTTACTAAACTCTGTCCAGCTTCTGTCAGTCAGACTTTACTAAACTCTGACTTCCTTCCAGTTAAACTCTGATATTTCACTGTTACACTTAAACACTGAAACATTACATCAATTATATCTAACAATCTCCCCCAACTTGTTTATTAGCAAAAATGCACAAGTTAATAGATAATTGATGATGTCAAAAACAAATAATCATATACAGTGTTTAACAACTAAACAGAGTTTAAACTGTTATTTAACAAAATTACAGAAAATATGAAAAACTTACAGAGCATAAATTACTTAACCCTTTCAACATCCCATGCTGTCTTCAAGTACTCTGTTAGCAATCTCTCTTCTGCAACTTCAAGTGCTCTTTCCATTTCTAGCTTGATCTCTCGAAGCTTAGAATCTATACCATCTGTCTGATAAATGGCTTATCTCAGATCATAGATGTTGTTCTTCTTCATTTCATTTCCAAGTCTGATAAAGTATGACTTTGCTGATCCTGAATTAAATTCAAGCACAGTGACACCCAAATCAGTTCTCAGCTTAGCACTGTTTCTCTTCATTTCAACCATTCTTCCATTGTAGTCTAAGTACTTTGGTACATATTCAGACTTGTCTTTAATTCCAAAAATCATCTTTGATCTTTCCATCTGATATCTGAGCACTTCTGCAGCTTGGTAAGTAGGACTGTTATTCACCTTGAAAATATGTAAGACATACTGCAGTTCTTCATACATCTTCAAATGAATATCATGCTCTCCAATTTTGTAGACAGTCCCATCCTCCATGAAATACAGCAGAAAGTCTTTATTTAGACTTCTTTGATGGATCAACTGTACTGATTCCAGCTTGTCCAAATTAACTTGAGGGACACCCTTGCCTGGAGCAGCCAGTGATGAATGATCTCTAGGAGTAATATTCAAAGTCATTTCTCTGTTTGACCCTAAACCAGCCAAATAACAAGGTTGCTTAGCAATCATTGCTCTGCTTTGAAAAATATCACCTCCTTGAACTTGCTCAGTATTATCAGGAATAGTAGGTCTCACAAAACCATGAACTGGAAGAGTAGTTTGTACAACATGTGTAGAAATAAAGGTTGTAACTTGATTTGACTTCTTTAAACTCTTATCATCTTCAACAACTTTTCCTTTAAGCTTTAATCTAGCCTCATCTGCTGTTGGTTTTCTTGAATGAGACAATCTCTGATCAGCATTGACATTTTCATTGATCTTAATGCCTTTAAGAACAGGCCTTGATGCCTTTTCAACTTTCTTCTTGAATTTCCCAGACTTAAGCTTTTTCTCATGTTCAGCTTTAAGTCTTAGCTCTTCAGCCTTTACATCTTCTAGAGTGACATCATTTCCATGTTCTTCAAGAAACATGTTTGCAGCTAACTCTGTATCATTCTGTGGATCTTCAGCAGTGTTTGCTTTAGCAGAGTTTACTCTAGACCTTGTGATTGCTCTTTTGGTTCTATCAGATCCACCTCCATCTGCAGCATCATCCTTCCTCTCCAAGGATTGAAGTTGTTTGCAAGCAGTGTTTGCAACTTTCTCCCCCTTTTTGACATCATCAGGAATCGGGATGGAGGTTAGCAACTCCAAAGAGTTTGCAATGGAATCTATTTTGGTAGCCACCAGAGTTTGATTTTCTTCCACCTTGGCCAATCTAGATGAATAAGTTTGATGTCTAAGAGTGGCTTCCTTCTCCCTCTTGAAATCAATTTCAGTAATATCTCTTCGAAGGCCATTAATATCTTCTACAGCAGCATCAAATCGTTTATTAAGGGCTTTGACCTGAACAACAGTTGCCTTCAAACAGGAAACAATGTCAGGATTTTTAATTTCATCTGCAGCCTTTTTTACAAAGTTTGCTGCCCTGCCAATTGGAAAAATGCAATCTGATTTATGCCATCTGGCAGCTGATCTTTCAAAGTGTTCTCTTTCAAGATCATGACATGTAGGAACCTCAGGACCAGACACAGGATAGGCTTGCACCTTGGCATTAATTTGTACTGGTCCCTGAGTGGAAACAGATTTGGCACTGTCCTCTTCTTCATTTGTAACACTTGTCTCAGCATTGACAGTGTTTAAGGAATTATGTTCAGGAAGAGTCTCTGCAACTGCAGGATCGACAGTGTTTAGCATAGGCTGTGTCTCAACATTACCAGCTTCATTTGTAACACAAGCTTTCTCAACATCAGCAGCTTCATGTGCATGCTCAATTTCAACAAAATTCTCAGCTGTGTGTTCTGCAAGATCAGCATCAACTGCAGGTTTCTCAAGAACAATTGATTCTTGAACAATTTGAGCTTCAGAGATTGCAGCCTTTGATGGTTGGTCAATTTCAATTCCAACATCTATTGCTTGATTGGCATCAGACATTAAGTCTGTATGTGTAGCCAATGATTCTTCAATGACAGCAGTTGCTTGCTCAGCTAGCAATGTAGCTTCAGAGAGAGCAGCAGTTGGAGTAGCAATGTGCTCAAAAAATTGAAACAATGGCTCTAAGATTTCAATGGCAGCCATGCCATCCTTGTGTCCCTGCTGAACCTTTACTGTGTCAACAGTAGGCATCTCCTTAGAAATCACTTTAGGAGCTTCAAAAGGAATGTCATCATCTGATTCATCAATCAGTGTTCTCCTTTTCGTTTTCTTGGGCATCTCAGGCTCAGATTTAACATTGTCAGTGGAAGGCACTTCGGAGAGAAACACTCCTGCCCTTTGTCTCTTGCCAAGTGTTTTCTTTGATCCTTCTCCCTTCTTTCTCTCAACACGAGAGAACTTAGAAATTGGCTCATTAATGTCTATGGAGGGTGCAAGTTGGGTTTGGGTGTTGACAGTGTTTGATGGTTGAGTTTGGGTTACAGGTGATTTAGGATGAGAAGTTTGTGGGTGAGGTTGAGGTTGATGTTGTGATGATGTGGCAGTGTTTGGGAGTGGTTGGTGTATAGGCTCAGTGTTTGGGTTTGTAGCTGTTGATGGTTGTTGTGGTTCTTGGGGTTGTACAAGGAAGTTTGCGAAGGCTATAGGATATACCATTGCAGGTAAATCAGCCTTAGCTGCATCCTTGTTGATCAAATCAGCAAATATTCGTTTTGTCAACTTGAAAGGTTTGATTTCATCTGCTTCAACAACTTGTTGACCAGGCAGACAAGAATTGTATAGTAATTGACAAAAACGAGCATAGTAAACAGTAGTAGGAAAATTTGCTAATCTCTCTCCTAAATTCTTTAAGACATGAGTACCAAAATCGAAATTAGTACCGTAGAGAAGAGAGTACCCCATCTGAAGACTGTCAATTGGAATAGCATCCCAATTGGTTATTTTGTTGCCAAACGCCCGTGTGATAGAGTCAAAGAAAAAGTTCCACTCCTTGCGCAATTTTGGGCGTGTAATGGACCCAAGCTTGTCCATTGAACCAGCATACCCAATCTCTGTGAGCATCGTCCTCAAGTTCACATCAGTCACAATATCATGAGAAGTGTATGTCTCGAAACCAAGAACCTCATTCACTGTCCTTGGAGTAATAACAAAATTGTTCTCTGGAGGAGTGAAAGTGATAGACGGAGTGCCATTTTCTCCATCATCATAACTGGAATGATGCCAAAAATAGGCAATCTGAGTGCCATACAGATGTTGTGGAGCAGTGAGAGCCGTGCCAATCTCGGAATCTCTCAGAAAGTTTTGAATCACATGGAAATCAGCAGGAGAAATATCTGTACTCAAGGGTGCAGCAAAGTTATTAGTAGGATATGCCAATCCATTATCATGAAACAGTTTAGTTGCCATTTTGAGTAAGAAAAGAGTAAGCAGGTAAGGTGTTTGATGAAATGTGGGAGTTAGAATGCGAGAGAACAGAGTGTAGATGTGTGCAAAGTGAAAATTGATTAAGTGAAAAGTGAACCGTTGTGTGTCAAAAGATTAGAGAAGTAATAAAAAATGAAAACTCAAGAGTTTTAATCATTAAGGCACACAACAGTTCTCTTGTGAAATGTGTGAGTGGGACACGTGGCACACATGCATTGGTGCAGTTAAACCGCATGCGCCGTAAAAACAGTTAATGATTACCATTCACTCTCATATCTTTAACTCCTCACAACTCTCTCCCTCTCCTGTTTCCAATGCCAAGATTAACTCCCCATTACCAAATAACAGTTGGCAATAATATGAAACGATTTCCGAAATACTCCAAATAAATCAATTATCATGAACAAAAATTTGTACCTCCGAATAATTCACAAAATCCAACAGTGTTTATCAATTATCCAACCTTATTATCATGACTTCCTCAAAAACTGTGCAGGTGTGCAAATATATGTGTGTGTAGCAGAGTTTACCGAAACAGTATTTAAAGCATCTAATATTTTATAAAATCCATAAAATAAACGAGTAAACCCTGTCTGCACAAACTCTTATAGTCAACTGCTAGTATTTAATGACAGTGTATAAAATCACAAAAGTCCATGTCAAATGCAGAAATAAGTTGATAAACATGCTAAATGTACAAGTATGCATTTTCGAGAAATTTCTTGGGATTTAGGAAATTAATAAGGACTCACCTTTCACTCAATGAAAATATCACTCAGGAACAGGTAAGTATATCACTCAGAATCAACAACATCAGAAGCATGCTTGAAATTTGATATTAATCTAACTTTGAACACAATATACATTACAAATGATAATCAAAAGGTCTTTATTGGGTTGTAATGCAGGCTTGGGACAAGGTATGTCAAAGAAGGCTAAAACAGGTTAATGTCAAAAGCTAGCAAGTGACATCCTTATACCATCCAATTTATTGACCTCAACTAGTTGACTCTAAAACAAGGATCAGACAATAATATGCTCTCTATATTTTATTTTTATTTTTATTTTTATTTTTATTTTTTTATGTATAGAGAGCTAAATAACATATAGTAACGCAAGATATACTGATCCTTTGTAATTTATTGCACTAGTCAACTGTTAGGTACATAATCTCAAATCATAAATGAATGCCCTTTCTTAAAGATTAATAACCCTTCACCTTATTACTCCTTTTGTACAGTACTAGCCTTTGACAATTTGGGTTCAAATTTACTGATTGGCCAATACAAAAAAAAAGGTTTATAGGCAGTAATATGGTGTGTCACCGAAAAATATGATTAGGCTCAATGGGTTAACTAATGGATCATGTAAACAGTGTTTGATAAATATGGGAATTATGTGGTGTAACCTACTGCCTTTATCATTTTATCAGAATATAATGTCATGCATTTCAGGAAAGATTTCAAGCAACTGCTAGCAATGCAACTAAGCTGTGAACACTCAAGCAAATGAATAAATTGCAAAAGATATGCAATATGGCTCAAAAGCTCAGTAGGTTTGTAATTAGATTAATCCCAATTAAAAAATCTCTATAACACAGCTGCTTGTATCTAAAGCATATAAATCAAATCAGTATACATATATTCATGTCCTTCTAATTATTTACACAGTGTCATTTAAAACAGAGTTTGTTTTATGAGAGGCAATGCAGACAGTATTTACAGATTCAGAGTTTAGGATAAATAAACTAAGAGATGCTAAAAATAGCAGGACAGTATTATGCAGTGTAAATTTGTCTGCACAGTCTAAGATTTAATCACAAATAATTCAGAAGAATGCATGATTAATTACTGAGAATATGCTGCATACAATTTCTTCATAGGTGTAATGTTCAGACAATGACAGTATCGGAGTTTAACCAACAGTATATGGAAACAGTGTTTGACAGACAGAGTATGACAGACAGTGTTTAACAAACAGAGTATGCGGAACAGAGTTTGAGGAAAAATGAAGTTTTGAGTCTAACCACTTTCTCTTAGTCGAAACCAGAGATCATTCCTAACTCATTTACCAGCTTTGTGAACGTTGCCTCACTCAATGGCTTGGTGAAGATGTCTGCTAGCTGTTGGTCTGTAGACACAAAATGCAGTTCAATGTCTCCTTCTTCCACATGCTCTTTGATAAAATGGTACCTTATGCTGATGTGCTTGGCCATAGAGTGCTGTACTTGTCATAGCAATAGCACTTTGGTTATCACAGTAAATAGGAATTTTACTGTACCTCAATCCATAATCCAGCAATTGATTCTTCATCCACAAAATCTGTGCACAACAGCTACCAGCTGCAATATACTCTGCCTCAGCTGTTGAAGTAGAAATTGATTTCTGCTTCTTGCTGTACCATGAGACCAGTCTGTCACCCAGAAATTGACAGCTCCCACTTCTGCTTTTTCTGTCTACCTTGCAACCTGCAAATTCTGCATCTGAGTAACCAACTAGCTTGAAGTCTGTTTCCCTTGGATACCATAATCCCAGAGTAATGGTGCCCTTTAGATACTTGAAAATTCTCTTCACAGCTGTTAGATGTGGTTCTCTAGGATCTGCCTGAAACCTTGCACAAAGACAGGTGGCATACATGATGTCAGGTCTGCTTGCAGTCAGATAAAGAAGAGACCCTATCATGCCTCTGTAATTTGTCATATCCACTTGTGCTCCTGTGTCTTTGTCCAATTTTGTTGTTGTTGCCATGGGAGTAGTTGCAGATGAGCATTCAAGCATACCAAATTTCTTGAGGAGATTTCTGGTATATTTTGCTTGATTAATAAAAATTCCATCATCTGTTTGCTTCACCTGTAAGCCTAGAAAATAGCTAAGCTCTCCCATCATGCTCATTTGATACCTTGACAGCATGAGCTTGGCAAACTTTTCACAGAGTTTATTATTTGTAGATCCAAAAATTATGTCACCAACATAAATCTGAACTATAAGGAGGTCACTCCCTTGATTGAAATAAAACAGAGTTTTGTCAATTGTACCTCTGTTGAATCCACTTTCTAGAAGAAATTGAGCAAGTGTCTCATACCATGCTCTTGGTGCCTGCTTAAGTCCATATAATGCCTTATCTAGCCTGTAGACATAATCTGGATATTTGGGGTCCACAAAACCTGGAGGTTGCTCCACAAACACCTCCTCTTCTAGCTTTCCATTGAGAAAAGCACTTTTCACATCCATCTGACATACTTTGAATTTCTTGTGAGAGGCATATGCTAGAAAAATTCTTATCGCTTCCAATCTTGCAACTGGAGCAAAAGTCTCATCATAGTCTATTCCTTCCTGCTGAGAATAGCCTTTTGCCACTAATCTAGCCTTTTTTCTTGTGATTACACCCTCACTGTCAGTTTTGTTTCTGAAAACCCATCTTGTTCCAACAACAGATCTGTTCTTTGGTCTAGGTACAAGTGTCCAGACTTCATTTCTTTTAAATTCATTTAACTCCTCCTGCATTGCTGTTATCCAGTTAGCATCTTAAAGAGCTTCCTCAACTTTCTTTGGTTCTGTTTGAGAAAGGAATGCATGAAACAGACATTCATTAGTTGTTGCACTCCTTGTCTTTACTGTGGCATCTGGATCTCCAATAATTAAATCAGGTGTATGAGATTTTGTCCATTTCATAGCTGAAGGTAAATGACTTCTTTCAGTTGTTGATCCTCCCCCTCGATCAATGTTCTCCTGATTGTTTTGTTGTCTCTGTTCATTTTCTGAAGCTCCCCCTGAATTCGACTACTCAGAGTTTGAACTGTCAGTGTTTGAGCTTTCAGAGTTTGTGTCAACAGTGTTTGAGCCATCAGCGTTTGACTCAACAGTGTCTGATCCAGATTCACTATGTGACTCGTTTTCAGTGTTTGAGTCATCATTTTGATCATGCTCCCCCTCAATTGGTTCTCTCCTTTGCTGGGGCTGAGTAATTTCTTCAGTATTCACCAGTAGAGGCTCAGAGTATACTTCGACAGTGTTTGTTGATTCAGCTTCATCAGAGTTTATCTCATCAGAGAATAAATCTTCATTTTCAAAACGAAGTTGATCATGTTCATCCACATCTTCAAGTCCAGTTATTTTCTTGTCATCAAATGACACATGAATGGACTCCATAACCACTCTCGTTCTCAGATTATAAACTCTGTATGCCTTTGTTGATAGTGGATAGCCAACAAAAATCCCTTCATCTGCTTTTAACTCAAATTTAGTCAGCTGTTCAGGATGAGTCTTCAAAACAAAGCATTTGCACCCGAAAATATGAAAGTATTTCAGGTTAGGCTTCTTTTTCTTCACCATCTCATATGGTGTCTTTCCATGCTTATTGATCAGTGTAGCATTTTGAGTAAAACAAGCAGTTTGAACAGCTTCTGCCCAGAAATAAGTTGGCAATGTTGCTTCATCAAGCATAGTTCTGGCAGCTTCTATCAAGGTTCTATTTTTCCTTTCAACTACACCATTTTGTTGTGGTGTACCAGGTGCTGAAAATTCTTGCTTCACTCCATTGTTCTTGCAGAATTCTACCATTGTTGCATTCCTGAACTCAGTTCCATTATCACTTCTGATGATTCTGACTTTGTTACTTGATCCTTTGTCCAGAAGCTTCACATGCTCCATCAGAGTTAATGCAGTTTCATCCTTCTTTGCTAGAAAATACACCCAAGTGAATCTAGTGTATTCATCAACAATGACTAAAGCATATTTCTTCCTTGCTATAGACATAACATTTACTGGACCAAAGAGATCAACATGCAGAAGATGATAAGGATCAGTGATTGAAAATTATGTCTTGCTCTTGAAAGATGACTTCCTTTGCTTGGCCTTTTGACATGAATCACATAGGCCATCAACATTTAACAGAGCTTTTGGGAGTCCTCTTACAAGATCCTTTCTGATCAATTCATTGATGTTGTTCAAGTTCAAATGTGAGAGTTTCTTGTGCCACTTCCAACTCTCTTCACTAGACATTCTTGTAGACAGGCAAACAGCTTTTCCAACAAAGTCTGTTAAGAGCTTGATTTCATAAATGTTGTTTTGCCTATGACCAACTAGAACAACCTTTCCTGTAGATTTGCTGATAACTTCACAATATTCAGGTTGAAAATCTACATGATATCCCTTGTCACAGATTTGACTCACAGATAGCAAGTCATGCTTGAGTCCTGGGACATGAGCTGCATTGGTGATGTTGACATTTCCAAGATTAATATTGCCATATCCCAATGTTCTTCCTACATTGCCATCACCATAGGAAACTTTTGGGCCAGCCTTCTCCTCATAGTCTGATAGCAGGGCTTTATTTCCAGTCATGTGTCCTGAGCATCCACTGTCCACGACTAGGGTTGCCTCCCTGTTGCCCTGCAATCACAAGCAATTACTGAGGGTTAGATTTAAGGATCCAGACTTGCTTGGATCCTTTGACATTCTTAACTTTGTTAGCTTTAGCAGCAGAATTAACATTATCAGAGTTTGAGCTAACAGTATCAGAGTTTACACTTGCAGTATTAACTTTAACCCATTTCAGATTGGGTTTCAGTTCATAGTAATTATGATAGATAGCATGATACTCTCTGCAAGTATAAATGGAATGCCAAGTGCTTCCACAGTGTGTGCATAAAGTCTGTGGCTTAGTTCCAGCAAAATCCTTTTTTACCTCAGACTTGGAAGGTAAAGAATTTATATTTTTGTTTTTCTTGCAGAAATTTGCAAGATGCTTAGTACTACCACAGTTATGACATGTCTTTCTTGGATCATAACTAACAAGCATTGGTTTATTTCCTGAAGTGATGCCTACTTTTCCATTTCTGTTCTTATTTGACACTCCCTGTTTCTTAACAGATTTTAACTCCTTCAGTTTATGTTTGAGTTGTTTATCTGTCATCAAACCAATATTAACCTGTTTAGCACAAGTTTTTACTGATTTGACCTTAACAGTTTCTTTTTCATTAGCAGACAAAAATTTACGGGCTCCATGTACAAAATGAGGTCTGATTTTAACTTGACTTTGAAATCTAAGTTCATCTCCCTCATTATAACCTAGACCAACAGTGTCTGTTTGAAAAACCTGTTGAGTGTCCTTTCCAGAATTAGTCCAAGTCCTAATTTTCTTATTTGCTTCCTCCAACTCAGATTCTAGTTGTTTATATTTCTGAAGCAAATCCTGTTCTATAGAAACAGCATCATCTCTCTCTTTCTGAACTTGTTGCATATTTTTTAGCTTTTCTTCAACAATTTTATTTCTCTCTTTGAGTTCAGAATTCTCAGATTTAATCCTCTCATTCTCTAAAGTCTGATCTCTATAACTTATATGCAATGACTTAAGATAAATTCTTAATTGGGAAATGTCATCAATATTATAAGCATAGGTAGTTAGAGGTACCTGATTTTTAGAAGTTTCTGATTCAGTAGTAGCCATGAGAGCATAGTTCATTTCTTCATCAGAATCTGAAGTGTCTGCCCAATTTCTGCCTTTAGTGTAGAGTGCTTTTTCAGTTTTACCTTTCTTGCACTCAGGAGCAAAGTGGCCCATCTCCTTACACTTGTAGCATTGGATTTCAGACTCGTCTTTCTTCCCCCTTGAATCTCTCTTATCAGACTTCTTGAAGCTTTTCTTGTCAGAATTGGAAACATTCCTGGAGAAATTCTTTCCCTTCTTGAAATTCTTGAAGCCCATTTTCTTGAACGTCTTCACCATCAAGGCAGCCATCTGCATGATCTCTTCTTCATCATCCTCAGAATCAGATGATTCGTCTGAGTTTGAGTCATTGTCAGACATTGGTGACTCACTATCAGACTGTACAGCTAGTGCCTTTCCTTTAGCTTTTCTCCTGGATGATTCTTTCTTCATAGGCTTCTCTTCAACCTTAAGAGCAACAGACTTAGCCTTTTTGTTGAATCTCCTGTTTCTCTGTTCCATATACAATTCATGAGTTTTGAACAACCCATAAATTTCATCAATTTGGGTCTCATTAAGTTCATAATTGTCTCTAATAGTGGTAGTTTTCACATCCCACTTTTCAGGTAGAGACAGAAGAAACTTTAGATTTGAATCTTCCAAATTATATTCTTTGTCAACCAATGACAAATCATTCAACAGTTTACAGAATTTGTCAAATGTTTGTGTCATGGTCTCTTCAGGTTTAGCCTCAAAATGTTCATACTCCTGAGTGAGTATGTTTCTCCTATTCTTCTTGATAGCAGGAGTTCCCTGACATCTAACCTCAAGAGCATCCCAAATTTCTTTTGCAGTAGTCAAGCCAATAACCTTGTTAGACATAACATTATCCAAAGCACTGTGAAGTAAATGCCTCACCTTTGCATCCTTAGCAATGGATGAAAGATCTTCAGGAGTCATATCCTTCTTCTCCTTAGGAATCATTTTGGCCTCTTGACCAGTAACAGCAGGAGCCAACTTTGTAGGCAGGTGTGGCCCTTCATTAATCCTGTCAAGATATTCTACATCTGTAGCTTCCAGAAACATGGTCATCTTTACCCTCCAGATGGGATATTCTGATGGCCTGAGAATAGGAACCCTAATAGTCTCATATCGACTAACAGTGGGTTTAGCATTTTCATACTCTGATGGAGGTGGAACTTCAGACATGATGATTTCTGTGTGTGTGTGGATCTTAAACTGTAATGTTTAACAGATATTAATCGCGGCATGCCACTAAATATTAAATAATATTATATATTAATTTAACTTAATAATGAAATTATATATTAAGAGTCTATTGACTAAAAATCGAAATAAAAGTCGAGGATATAGTATTATATACAACTTAGGATTCCATTAATTAATATTTAAAAAGTATCTATAATAAATTAATAATAAATACAATTAAGAATATAGCTACTCTTAAATTATCAGAGTGAAATTATGTAAATTTAATTAATTAAATATAAATTTAATTTAATAATGAAGTTATATACTAAAAGTCAATTACTCCATCCGTACCGTTAATTTCTTTACATTGTGTTTGGGAACGGAGATCATGGATAGTGGGTGTAATATTGTTAAAATAAATGAAGTAGTAGGTGTAATAGTGATTTTATTATTAAAATAAGTGAAGTAGTTGGTGTAATAGTGTAAAGTGTTGAAAAAGTGGAGTGAAGTAATGGATGTAATAATTATTTTATTGTTAAAAGTTACTATTTTAATGATGTAAAGAATTGGTGGGACGTTCCAAAAAGAAAAATGTAAAGAAATGAGAGGAACAAAAGGGAGTAACTAACAATCAAAATAAAAGTCGAGAATAGTATTATATACAGCTTGGGGCTCCATTAATTAATATTTAAATAGTATCTATAATAGATTATTAATAAATATTATTAATAATATAACTACTCTTATATTACCGGACCTCTATACTTTTAAGGTGATTAACATATATTACAATCAATTATAAATATTTGGTCATGTTCCTTGAAGAATTCTTAAACGGAAAAACTAAGAACTCTTACATATATTTGATATGAATCAGGTTTTACATAGAATCACCTTAATATTATTAGAACCTTAGAACTTTATAATGTATTATGCTGCAATACATTATACTTTTTTATAATTATTTCATTTTTATCAATTATATTTGTCACAAATACTTTTTTAGAACATATTATAATGATGAAGAACAAGTTGAATTACGTTAAAATAATATATCTGTTTAAAAAAAATAATGGATTTTAGAAAAATAATTATTATATACTACATAAGTACATAATACCATAATTAATATAATTATATTGTGTGGTGTACCAAAATTTAGATAGTAGCAAAACGACTAAATCTCAGTCATTAATTACACAAAATCTAAGGTATAAATAACTTAAAGTTCTAATTTTAAATAAAGTTCTTATTTGAACCTAACCCTATATTTTATTTTATATAGATCAACTGCAAATTCGTCTAAAAACATAAGATATATAATTTAGAGACAATTCATATTTGATTAACAATTATAATCATACAACAACATCAATCACAAATCTCCATTACCATCATAAAATTTTTCCAATTTTTACATTAACTTTTGTGAGAATACTCAAGTTATGATATGAATACAATATGAGATTAAATGTTCAAAAGCAGAATACACATTTTTAGAATTTATGTGCTTGACTTCAAATTTCGATGAATAACTTTCAGTTCATTTGTAGAACAATAAAATTATGATATAAATGTAATAGGAGATAATAGTGTTCAGCATCAGAATCTTGTTAAAAAGGGAAGTTCAGTTGTATAATTTTGTAAAAAAAAGCAAGTTCAGTTGTAAAACTTTTAAATTCGTGTGCATAACTTTGAAATTCAGTAGCAAAATATTGTATTTTTACTACGAAACAAAATAGGTTCTGCAGTGAAATCCTATTATTTTGAAGAATGTTTTTTTGTAAAATAAGTTTAATAAAATAAATTAAAATTTTTGAAGAAAGAAGATTGAAAGAATTGAAAATTAGCCAAAAGTCATGAGAGATAAAAAAACATAAATAAAAATAAAAGATTTTATTAAATAAGCATTGATTAAATTTCTTTATCTTAATTAATTAAACTAATATTGTAGTTTATATTTTCAACAAAACTCTTACAAATTTTTTAAAAAATGAAATAAATTGGGACAGTTAATTTAGAAGTAATCCAGCGACTAATAATGGTTCTGCAGTTCTCTTTAACTGCTTAGTTTTCTCTTGACCCAGACCCTATAAATATTATTAAAATTAAATTAACACTACAAGAAAAAGTTCAATAGACATCACACATTAGATATCGGTTGAGGATGTCGCCGATGTTAGAACAATCAATGACATCAGTTGAAAAAAAAAATCGATGTTTTTATATTTTATGACATCACATTATAAGACAACCGATGTCTAATGTAGTCTTTAAAAATTTTATATCCCGCGCCCACAACTCCCCCCTTAATACCAAAAAAAATTCCCCCTTTAGACAATGTTCCCCCTTTACCGATTTTTAGTTCCCACATTTTTTTGAACTCCTCTTTCTGAACGAAATCAAAAAACTAAAAAAAAATTAAACAAAAACTCACCCCTCTCTTTCTCTCGACCTCACCCCCTGTCTCTCTCGACCTCACCTCCCTTAAGAACCTTAATTTTGAACTCTCTTTCACTCTCAACCGAAGCTACGCTCTATCTCTTTCATACTCGAACCCCCGAACAGCTAACTCTCATAGTCGAACCCCCGAAACTCTCTCTCACACTCAAATCGAAATTGATTTATTCGAAGGTCAAAGCTCAAAGTTAAGGCTCGAATTAGTTTGATTTGTCAGTGGGTAAGCCTAAGTTTGATATGTTCAAACTTACAAGTTCGATTAATTCAATTTTATTACAAATTGGGGGTTTAAAATTGAAAGCCTAAGTTTTAATTTGGGGTTAATTTAATTTATATATAATTTTAGTATATATGTATATGTATTAATTATTTTATCTGTAGTTTATGTGCTCCTTGTAGGTTCCATCCTGGATGTGTGAAAATGACTACTACACAAGCAAAGCAGTTAAGTAAATATGGGAAGGACTCTCTTGGCCAGGTCAGAGAACTCTTTGTCTGTTTTGCATCTTATTGTTACTTTGATGTGCCTCTTTTTTCACTTCTTCTCTGGGTAATCCAGTTTGTGTTATTTATATTATATATTTCGCACAACATAGTATCATGATTCTATTAATACGTGTTTGAGATATAACTTTAAGGATGAGAAAATTTGAAAAATGGCAAACTTTTCTTTTGTGCAAAACTTGTTATAGTACCCATGTCGATATTCATCCAATTCATGGTTTTTTTCCATGTTCACAACTTCACATTGTATTTTTTGTGAGAAATCTAATCTGTAGTTTTTTCTTAATCATAGTAGGTAGTCCATAATAATCTATCACATGTAGGTTGTAGTTCTTTTTATCATAATAGGTGTAACCTAATAAGGCTATTTATGTAGTTCAACATGTTTGGCTGACTTGTAAAAGAGAAGAAAATGAATCCAATTCCGGGTGTTAGCAGTGAAGAGTCTCTAGCAAAGCGACAGAAGGGAACCACACAGAATCTAAACCTGAAGAAATCCCAATGTTGATAAAAATCAACTGAAAACTTCAGATCTGAACAATGAATGAATACAACAGGGGTTAATGATATATATATATATATATATATGTATATATATATATATATATATATATATATATATATATATATATATATATATCACAAACAAAGGACATACTACAAGAAACTATAATAGATATCTTCAGCATCGTCTAAAACCGATGTCTATGGGACCTCAGACATCGGTTTTAAAAACAAGAAACCAATGTAATAGATATATTCAACATCGTCTAAAACCGATGTCTAATGTGACATTATACATCAGTTTTCCTAATATCTACTAATGTTAATCAAGGATTAGACATCTATTTCTGGAAAAAAACATATGTATATGTTGAACTATTCTATGTTTTCCATATGTTAAATAACATCTAATACCAGTAATATAACAATTAAAAAGTTAATCTCATGCAGTTGAACCAAGAAGAATAGACATAAACATTAGAAATGTATTTATAACTGATGTGTAAAATGTTAGTAGATATCGGTTGGAAACTGATGTCTAAGATTGTTAGGTCCGTTGAGATTGTAGAAGGGGGGGGTTGAATACAATCTTTATCTTTTTATCGAAATTTGTCCTTTAAATAAAATTTAGTTTAGATAAATTTGTGCGGAATCAATTGAAACAAAATTTAAGTTAAATATAACGATATATTAAACTTGATGGTTGTTACAAAATCAATACAGAGTATTATCACGTTAATAAAAACTAATTAGAAAATTCGACATGAACTTTTCTAATTTAGTTAATAAAAATCGAGATAAGAACTAGGAAACTTAATTCGCTAGTAGTACAAGAGTGATCAATAAACAAGTTCTATCGGATCAAATATTACAAAGGGCTTCAACTTGATTTACTGTGAAAATTAAAAGCTTGGCAGTTGTATTAAAGAAGAGAGAGATGTAATGTTTTTTTCGTCTTTAATATCTTCTGTAAGTCTCGTGTCTGTGTCTTCTGTCTCTTTTTCTATTTATAGCCAAGTGGACGAGGCTACTGACTTTAGTAGATCTTTTGTGGTCGGTATGACCTATCCTTTTCCATGACCTATCAACTAGTTGTCGGTATGACTTAAGCCTTCTCCAAGACTTAACAACAACTAACTTCGGTATGACTTAACAAGTCATATGCTTCAATCTTCTGTCTAGTATGACTTAGCAGTATGACTTAGATCAGAATGACTTAGATCAGAATGACTTAAGCAACATGACTTAGATCAGAATGACTTAGTCAGTATGACTTAAATCAGAATGACTTAAGCAATGTGACTTAGATCAGAATGACTTAGTCAGTATGACTTAAATCAGAATGACTTAAGCAACATGACTTACATCAGAATGACTTAAGTAACATGACTTAGATTCAATTCCTGCTGGTTATGACTTAAGCTGTGCAGCCTCTATGAATCTTTTCTTTAAGTCATTTTAGAACATTTAATTATTTAATGATTAACTAAGATAATTCAGATTTAATTGATACAATAATTAATTTAATAAATGAATTAATTCTTTTAAAATTAATTCATTAATTAAATAAACTAGAATGTTTTATATCAATTAAAGGAGAATTAATTTAAATCACTAGATAATTAAATCAACTCTTTGAACCACTGAAAATCATAAAGAATTATCACTGACTTATTTTTGCTGACGCTCCATGCACGGTATGGTTCATGAACGAATAACCATAATCAATGTTCTTTAATCTTGACTATAAGCTCAGGTTCTTTTCTTTACTCAACTCTTTTGACTTCTTCTGTACTGATGCTGTCTCCACAATAATCTCTGTCACTATAAATGAATCCACTTGCTTCACTGCTATACTGAGGCATGATCAGCTAACTGAATCTTCTTCTAGTGTAAAGCATCAAAACTATAGATTGACTTTCTTCTTTCTTCTAACATATAATACTTTGTGAGATTCCTGAGACAGTTAATATTATTTACTTATTACAATCTAATTTAAGTTGAGTTAAATCCTGGAACTACAAATAGGCTATGTCATATGCCTTTCAAAGATTGAAACTTTAGACATCACTGACAAAGACATCGGACAGGAAAGTTCAAAGACATCGACCAGAAACTAATGTCTATTGCAGTTTTTTTTAGTAGTGTATAAGGTCAACTGAAACATTGATTTTTTTTAAAAAAATATTAGTATCAAAGTAAATAAATGTCATTAAATTATATAATCGAAATAATAGGATAAATGGTTTTATTTAAAATAACTAAAAAAAGTAATTTAATATAATTGTTCACGATCCGTGTTTCGCACGGGTTATCGGCTAGTACAATATAAAGAGAGAAATGAAATATTAGCAGAAAGTTGAAAAGAGGTGATGTATATTAATAAAAAAAGGAGTCGGGAAACGAGAGAGAGAGAGAGAGAGAGAGAGAGAGAGAGAGAGAGAGAGAGAGAGAGAGAGAGAGAGAGAGTCTTATAGCATCTCCAAGAGACTATTAATTAAACAACTTCTTAAGTCCAAAAATAAAGAGCATGAGAAAGAATTGGGATCTAAGAGACTCTTAGTGGTTCTTAAAAAGTTTAAGAGCATTTTCAAGAGTCTCCCAATTCACTCTTAAATACATTATAAACAAATAAGCTCTTAGCAATTTATTACATTGATTTGTGTGTCAACTCCAACAATACTCTAAGTACTACCAGTTGCTGTTAAAATAGAGAAGAGAGAAGAGGCTCTTAAGAGAAGAGGCTCTTAACTTTTTAAAGAGCCTCTAAGATTCTCTTGGAGCTTCATTTTAACTCATGCACTTTATATTTTGATTTAAGAGCTTAAATAAAGAGCCTCTAGGAGATGCTCTAATAGCCTCTTCTCTCTCCTCGATTTTAAGAGCTACTACATGGTTCTTAACTATTTTTTACTAATAAAATATTTACTTGCACAATGTTGAATTTAAATGTTTTTCATAGTTAGGTTGAAATATTAATAAAATATAAATCAGGAGTCAAGATAAAGAGCATTGTTGGAGTTAACACGAAAATCTATATAATAACTTGCTAAAAGCCATATAATTTTTATTATATTTTGGAGCCAAGTAGTAGACTCTTAGAGATACTCTTAAATATAGAGATGATAGAAGACCTCTTAAAATTTTGAGGAAGCATTAAAAGCTTGTTGGTGTTTGTTGTGGAATAAAAACTAGGGTTATTAAATTGCTTTGTATGTATTAAATACAAGGGTTGGTGATCTTCGAGTTTTAATGGCCGTTTCTGTGTTTCGAGACTGATCGGTCCTCACAGAATGCCTATGTATCTCGTTGTTGAGAATCAAGCCAAAAACGTAGTTCTGAGAATGAGGGGTCAGACCATTATATAGGCTTTGGGAGCCTTAGAATCGTAGTAGGGTTAGGAGACTTGATGGACAAGCCATTTCCTTGAGGAAGGTTCTAGACTCTTACCTTGTAGGAGTCAGTTTCCATGTCGAACTAGGTGCCTTGAAGGCTACTTCTTGTATTCAAACTAGGAGTCGATGCCATTCAAGGCCTTGATTCTAAATCGTTCCTTGTTAACAGATTAGGCCCATGTTAGAAAACAAGCTTATACCAGGCATCCCCGGTTTGGGCTGTTTCTTGGGCTTAATCATTAATTATGAATTTATGCCCAACTAGGGTTTCGGGCCTAATTAATGGTCCAGTTAATATAACATTAATTATGTCTTTAGGGATTATTTTTCACCCATATCATTTGCCCCCCAACTTCTGGGAAAACTTGATTTCGTAGAAGTTTAAGGTCACGTCGGCCCTGTCCGGTTATCGTCTTACAGTAAAGTGTGGAGCGACCTACACATTCACAATGACTAAAATTCTTTCCCAAGTTAATACTTAATAAAGTTAAACGTTCCTTGGCCTATCGAACCCTTTTCCTTAGGATTTCTCGGTCTTTCAGGAATAGGATTAGTGCCGTTTCGAGCTCGTAGACACTAATCCGAGTGCAATTTGTGCATAGGATCCTTTATCATAAATTCATTAGTGATTCATTACCCTCAACTTACCTTAGTTGAGGTTAATATCAGGTGGTCGTTGCTCATAAGCCTTAATTAAGGCTATTTTTTGAGCAAAAGACGATAATTCTGCCCTAATCGGGGCTAAACAACCCTAAACGGGGCTATAAAGACCTTAATCAAGGCTAGCTAATTCCTCCTTAATATTATGATTACTAGGATATCAATTATTAACCTTAAGACGGGTTAATTTTTGAGTGGAAGTCCTTAAACGCCGCTAATCGAGGTTAATCACCCCTTATTTGCGATTAGTGAAATCCTAACCTCAAATTTTAAAGTCAAGTTAATCTAGTAGAGATTCTTATAATCTCCTGGTTGGAGAAAGAATCACATGAATATACCCATTTTTGAGTTGTCTAGATAAGAAATACGGTCCCCTGGACCTGGTTTTCAAACCAGACCTGGTTTTCAAACAAGGCCTTGTTTTTCATCACCCCTAACACCCCTAACCTCAAATTTTGAAATTGAGCTTACATGATAGGGATTCTTATAATCTCCTGGTATGAAGAAGAATCACATGAAAACATGCATTTTAAAACATTTTGGAGGTGAAATACCACCTTTTAAGCTGGTTTTCAAACCAGACCTTGTTTTCAAACAAGGTTTTTTCAAAATTTCAAAGGACAACTAGGGCACCTACATAGGCTTGTAGAGGACCTTATAAGGTCCTTGAATCTCAAATTTGAAAGTAATCCAACCATTTTTGAACGTTCTAGAGCCAACTGAAATCAGCTAGGGGTTCCTGGTTTGAAAAACCATGAATCATTTTTTGCTCCCCATGCTTCTACTCAGCCACCTCTGGTCGGCCATTTGGCTAGGGGCACCTGGTCGGCCACCCCTGGTCGGCTGGGTCCCTCCTAAAATTTTTTTTTGGCCAAAATTTGACCGTTTGACTTTGACTTTTGACCTTGACTTTGACTAAAACCAAATCTTGTCTTTGGCTTCCCTCTTTGTTTCTAAAGTGGATTTGCCATGCCTTGGTTGATTTAGTGAGCCTTGATTTCAAACAACAATCTTCTTAGCCTTCGTAATCTTCTGGATCTTAACTCGTTTATTGAATCCTTGATTTCAAACAATCTCGAACTCATTCATGGGTGTTGGTTTCAACAACCTTCCATTCTCATACTTGAATGTAGAATTTGGGATGAAGTTCTTTTGTTCTTGCCCCCTTGTTTTCAAACAGAAGAGATCTTACTTCTTAGTTGCTTATTTAGGGGATTCCCTTGCTTTTCAATACCTAACTTCAAGTCTAGGATAACTTGGTTGGTTTTCAACCCTTGATTTTGATTCCAACCTTCTTCTTATGTTCATAGAACCTTGCTTTGGTATGAATTTTGTCAAAAAAGTATTGTACGCATAAAATCACCCGTAACTTTTGACTCGTTACTCTGATGGAGACCCACGATATATCAAATCGAAGGTTTTTCAGAGCTCTAGGTCCAAAATAATTTTTTCATGGGTATTTCTAGTGTCCGTGCCTATGTTTGAGAGACCATCATGGCTCTAAACCATTTACTGAATCCTTGATTCGAGACCTTGAATTCAAACGACTAGCTTGATTGGAGGCCTACAGCCTTGTTGGCCACCAAGGGTTAGATTTTTGTGTTAGGATTTGAAATTGAAGACATTAAGTGTGGAATTACAAAGGACCTCGTATGGAGGAGACCTTTGTATCTCAATGCTCTTACTGACAGTTTCCGTACCTCCAAGGCATTGTCGGGGAGCCAACCAGTCTCAAGATGAGCTTTGATGGGGATCTATCCAGCAACTTACGCTCTATAGTGGGGGTCTCTAAGACCTGATAGTAAACACTTCTAGTGTAAATTTTCGATTTCAGACGAGGCGAATTTAGACAAGGCATCGGCCGTTATATTCTCTTCTCTAGGGATGAATTCAAGATGGCATTCCTTGAATCGTACCAACTTTGATTTTACAATCCTCAGGTATTTCGCCATCGTTTCATCTTTAGCTTCGAAATATCCATTCACTTGGGCTATCACCAGCCTTGAGTCTCCACAGACTTTATGATTTTTGGCACTCATAGCTAGAGCCGAGCCTAATCCGGCTATCAAGGCTTTATACTCTACCTCGTTAGGACTGGAATGCAATGTTCTCTATTGGTCTTCATCCTTGGATTCTCAACCCAAGTGCTTAAAAAATTATAGAAGAGTAGCTAGTCCTTAGCCTCCACAGCCTTGCATGGCTTTGATTGCCAGATGTGGCTTTCTATCAGCTTGTCTTTTATCCAGGGTCCCTTAAGGACTTAAAATGTTATTTGGTTGTGTTGTAACCTAACTCTCGACCCTTCAGGGTTTTTATATATGCGTTTGTTTATTTTCATTCGTGTATTCTTTTTATTTTCGGTACTTGGTCATCTTTGACTCACACATCAGGTGCTTGGTACATAAAAAAAATCATAGAATGAAAAGCAAACTTGCATTAATAACTTGAAATGGGTTCAACCCTTACATAGAGTACTACTGTCCTACTCGGAGCGACATGCTTTATAATGGTTTCATCGAACCTTATTTCTACTTCTACTAGATAAATACGAAGCTAAGTTCTATTAAGATAGTTTGAACCCATCGGGGCTTTGCAAGACTAGGCCTGCATTGCTTGATTTTGTTTTTAATGCTCTATCAAAATAGAGCACCCACTACTCCTTCTGGTCTCCTCATTCTTATTCTGATATTCACTTCCTGCTTGGGGTACTATCTCCTGCCCCCCGACTTCTTGGTTTCCAATGGTACATTCAACCACGAAGTCAGTTGACGTCTTAGCCTTAATGGTTGTCTGAGGCTTATGTGTGATGTCCTCTGCTGACCTTTCTTGGTGTTCCTTATCACTGCGGACATCTATATCTTCAATCGAAAGGACCTGCCCCCCGACTATATCAGGCCTTAACGCGGCTACATAACAGCTCCTAGCCATTTTCTAGTCACCTTTTTGTTCTCCTACACCATTCCTGGTTGGAAACTTGTTCTTTATGTGATAGGTTGAGGCCACAGCCTTAAAAACATGAAGTCCAGTCCTCCCAAGAATGGCATTGTAAGTGGAAGATGCTTTGATAACCAAAAAGTTCAGCATCTGTGTGACCTCTATTGGCTTCTGTCCGATCGTGACGGGCAACTGAATAGTTTCCACAACTTTAGACTCTACTCTATTGAATAGGCATGTTAGATGAGGTCAACTGAGAGTCGTTGTATCCCATCTTCACGAATGCATCATGGAACAAAATGTCCACTGAAGCTTTATTGTCTATCAAGACTCGATTCACCTCTGAATTGGGCCCAATCATGGGTGTTATGACCAGCGGGTCATCGTGGAGAAACTTCACCACTTCAAGGTCTGAATCATCAAATCTGACTGTTACCTTGGTTCTTGCATGCTTTGGTGGCTTTCCAACAATATGCATCACCTCTCAGTCATAAGCCTTCCGAGAGTTCCTAGTTGTCCCGGCCGCATTCGGGCCTCCTGAGATCATGTTGATTACTGGCCCTCAGGGCTGTGGGTTGCGATCTTGATCATCATCCCTTCTATTATAATCTCTTCTTTGATTACCACGATCTTCACCCTTAGTGAAGTGGCTCAGTTTCCCTCTATGAATCAAAAAATCGATCTCATCTCTCAGTTGCTTGCAATCATCAGTTCACGACCCATATCTTTGTGGAATCTAGAATACTGATTCTTGTTTCTCTTTGTGGGATCACCCCTGAGTAGCTTCGGCTATCGGAAATCCTTATCCTTCTCAATGTATAACAAGATTTGACTCCTAGGAGTATTCGACCTTGCATACTCAGTGAACCTTGGTCTTTATTTCTTCTTAGGGGAAGAGTCGGAGTCCTCGCTAGTTCGGGGATACTTGTCCCTAGCATCATACACCTGATCATCATACTCATGGTCTTGCTTTCGCTTCTTGGAGTTCCCGTTTCCTCCATTATGAGTGGAGACCTCTGTTTTCCTCATACTTTCTTCAGCTTTTATGTACTTGCTCGCTCTTCTTTGGAGCTCAGTCATGCTCTCAGGGGGATGCTTTGCCAACGAAATCTGAAAGAAGGTGTTCGTTGTTCCATTCTCCATGGCTATCATAGCTACTTTATTTTCTAGATCAGGGACATTCAAAGTCTCCTTAGTGAAGCGCTTGAGATAATCCCTTAGGTTCTCATTCTTTCCTTGTTTCACTTGCATGAGATATGCAGAGCTTTTTTCATAAACTTTCCCACTAACAAATTGATTAATAAAAGCCATGTTCAATTCCTTGAAAGAGCCAATCGAGTTTGCGGGCAATCGACTATACCACCTTTGAGCCATGCCTGCCAGGGTTTGAGGTAATGCCTTAAATTTGAGAGCGTCGCTAGCGGGCTGCAACAGTAGTGCGTTTGAGAATGTCCTCACATAATTTGAGGGATCACCCATTCCATCGTATGCTTTTATCGTAGGCATCTTAAACTTCCTAGAGACATGAGCATTCATCACCTCCTCAGTGAACGGGGGTGTGGGATCATCAGGGTCTCCAAGTGGCATCAAGTCTTTGGGGTCACCCTTATGGGTTTCCACCCTTGTAGCTCCTCCAGTTGGGGCATCAGCCCTTCTCTACCTCCTTGAGGACCTCTCCAAATCAACAAAAGGAATCCCTCCTGAAGTTAGAGGCTGATTCTAATTCGGCCTTGCTTGCTCCCTTGCTATGTCGTCCTTCAGCTTTTGGATCTCCGCCTCATGAGCCTTAATCTTCTTAGCAGCTGTCAGAGAGGGTCCATCATGGATTCTTTTTGCCCTCCTTTGAGGTTCCTTGCTAGCACGTCGCCTCCTCGGGGCTTCATCACGGTCGTCATCCTCCAATGATGAATCATCAGTATAAGGACCGGAGTAATCATAGTATCCTTGTTTAGGGGGGGCAAACCCCTAATGTAAGGTGGTTGATACTTGATACGGCTCATGTATTTGCAGGGCATGACCGCTTGGTCCTGGGTCCCTTCGATTTGGGGGATAGTTAGGCAACCCGTATACCAGATTGGTGTTTGCAGGGAGCATAGTGGTAGAGATCTGAACTCCTGGAAGTGGAGGACGGCTAGTCAGAGGATAGACCACCATCTGAAGTTGGTTAGTCTCCTGTCCCGGGTGGACGACCACCGGTAAGGTTCTCTCACATGGGGGGTCATCCCTATAGGTTGAGAGTCTTGAGGTTGAGTGGTTGTCTCCGTTGATGGGGGTACATACCCTTGTTCAGTGACGACAGGTGGAACAGAGGTAACGGTGGTAGCCTCAGTTAAGGATGGTGTTGTTCTTCGTGTGTTAACCATGGTTGATGATGTTTTCCCACAGACGATGCCAAATGTTATGGAATAAAAACTAGGGTTATTAAATTGCGGCTAGGGTTTGTATGTATTAAATACAAGGGTTGGTGAGCTTCGAGCTTTAATGGTTATTTTTATGTTTCGAGACTGATCGGTCCTCACAGAATGCCTACGTATCTCGTTGTTGAGAATCAAGCCAAAAACATAGTTCTGAGAATGAGGGGTCAGGCCCTTATATAGGCTTTGGGAGCCTTAGAATCGTAGTAGGGTTAGGAGACTTGATGGACAAGCCACCTCCTTGAGGAAGGTTCTAGACTCTTGCCTTGTAGCAGTCAGTTTCCATGTCAAACTAGGTGCCTTGGAGGCTGCTTCTTGTATTCAAACTAGGAGTCGATGCCATTCAAGGCCTTGATTCTAAATCGTTCCTTGTTAACAGATCAGGCCTATGTTAGAAAACAAGCTTATACCAGGTGTCCCCGGTTTGGGATGTTTCTTGGGCTTAATCATTAATTACGAATTTCATGCCCAACTAGGGTTTCGGGCCTCATTAATGGTCCAGTTAATATAACATTAATTATGTCTTTAGGAATTATTTTTCACCCATATCAGAGTTCATTCTTCAATCATCTTCCTCAAATTTTAACTTTAGTAGCCCCTTGAAGATCTTGTTGGAGATGCTCTAAATTGTTATTATGGGGGTGTTTGGAAGTTTAAGGTTTGAGAAGAAGAGGCTTGAGCAAATTAAAGGTTTGACCAAATGAAGCCTCTAACGTTGGTGTTTGGTAGTTAGTGGATTAAAATAGTTTTTTGAACTCAAAAATCTAATTTTGAAAAAGTTACTTGGAGGAGTTTTTTCAATTAGAGGATGTTATTTCCCAGCTAAACACCACAAGATTGTAGAAGGGGGGTTGAATACAATCTTGATAAAAATTCTTTCGAATTAACAAGACAACAGATGGATTAAAGATGAACAAGTTAAACTATGATGAACAGAAAATAAAAACATAAACAAGCATACAAGACTCTTTAAAAATTTCAGGTGGATTTGTCGAGTCCACCTGAGGGTTGTATTGAAGAAAATAACATGTGTAAAGTTTACACAGCTACGAGTACAAGATCTAAGAGCAAGTCCAATAGTTTCCTAGTTGATTCCTAAAAATATAATAAAATAATGGTTGCTAGTGATTTAGGAACCTTGTTTTGTACATCAACTCCAACAAAATTCCTTATATTTATTCTTTGTCATTATTATAATATAAATTTGAAACTAACTAGAAATGAGGGAGTGACAAGTAAGGAGAAATGGAGGGAAATGATTTTATTAGTAATAAAAAAAAGTTAGGGATGGCTAGTGGTTCCCCAACAATAGGGAATGGCCAAGGGTTCCTAGTATTTTAGGGAACCACTAGCACACTGTTGGAGTGCTATTTTGGACTAAGTTCCATAAATTTTAACTTAAAAACCATAATAGGGAAGCTCTTGGACTTGATCTAAGTATGTACAAGAAAATGTAATGCAATATACGTTTAAGCTCAGTGTTTTCTTCTTTTCTTAGCCTTGCTGCACTTGAAGGTATATATATACTTCAAGTTTACAAACCCTACAAAATAATCGAATATTACAAAGTTAAAGTATTCTGTAGGTTTGCTGCCACTCCTCGTCTCCATGTGATGCAATTTTGTCTGGATTGTCTTGGACAAATATTCACGAGATCTACCAGCTGAATTGCTTGTGAGAATAAGGAATGTTTCTTTTTCTTCTTCGTTTCCAAAGACTGGCTTCCATACCCTTTTTAAGTCTATCAACCCATGTGATCTGTCAGGCTTGTCAAGTCGCTATCAACCGATAATATCAAGACATTATTGGTTGTAGCATATTATCCGTTGATGCAGACATCGATCGATAGGTTGATTGTTGTTTGCTGAAGTGTCACATCCGTTGACATAGAAGCTTCATCGGTTGAAACATCACTTTACTTATACAGAATTACATAGCACAGCTTATATACAATTAACTACCCTATTCTGCATATCCATTGTTAGTCAACGTGACTTAGGAATTCTAGCAACCGTGACAGTAACAAACAACTTATCCGTTGAGACTTAAAACAGTACGCTACAGACTAATCAATCGATAAGCTGCCTCATCAACTATATTTATAAATTGGATATCCGTTGATAAGTTAAAAACTTTAACTCTTACAAATATGTTTTTCAAGGTGTTTTAATGTGCTTATCATCAAGGACAACATAATTCCTAACAATCTCCCCCTATTTATGATTGATGGAATAACAACCATAAATTAAGAGCCTTGATGATAACAAAACACCTTAGCATGAATACAGAGTTTAAGCAAAAACATATGTATTGTACTAAGATCCCAAAAGTGTAGAAAATGAACTGAGTCAAGTTAAAGAATCATACTTTTACCAGGGATGCTCCTCTAGACTGAGCATATCATTGCTTTCTTCCCCTTGCACTCCTTATACTGTAGCTTTTCTTCTTGTTTGCCTGAAACTACTTCTCTAGAGATTCATAGATGATCTTCTCTTCTTTATGATTTGGATCCAGCATAGACATTAAGTATTGCAGGTACTCATTGCTAGCCTTTTCCAATTGATCTTCTAATCTGAAAAATCTTCTAGTATTGTGTTTATCTCTGAATTCCATTATCCAGGAAGGATAAAAGTGAACCTTTCTTTCAGGATCATATGGAATATTCAGCTTCTTAGGCAAACCCTCCTTTGAAGTCTAGCTTTCTCTTATCTCATTAATCTTGTTGATGATTATGACCTTTGCTTCTGGAGTGTAACCACCAGTTCTCTTCATTAAGGACCATATCTTCACCAATTTGCTGAACCCTTCCTCAAGAACTTGATGTAGGGGCCAGGTTACACTGTTTCCTCCTTTATAGGTGAAAATATATCTTTCTGGTAACCTGACTGTCCTATATGCAGCACTCACATCACTAACATCATCCAAGAAAAGATTAACACTCGAATACTCTTCAATATCAGCAATATAGAGTTCAACATCTTTCTTGGCAGCCTCCGTTGCAACTTATGGAACCTCAGCAATTTGAATTGATCTAGCTAAAGGTTGTTTCCTGTTTCTGGTTCTCCTCCTTTCAGGTGAGAGTCTGATCTTCGGAAATACCAAGCTATTGATGTCAAAGTCAAATTCCAAAGGTTCTTCCTTTATGAAATCAATGGGATTGGAGGTTTGAGTGGGTTGCTGTGTGTCTTGAGTTGGAGATATTGTAGGTTGAGGTTGTACTGATTCAACTTGATCTTCTGGTTCTGGGCTCAAAGTCCTTTTAGTAGGAGCCTTGACTCTAGCATTAGTCCTGACTCTACTTTTCCTTTTCTTGCACGTAGACTTTGTGTTCATTTTCTTTTTCTTAAATTTGGCCTCTTCTTCTACGGCCTCTTGCTCCATCTCTTCTTTTAATTCTCTTAATAGCTCATCAGCCAGTCTAGCTGTGATAATTGGATTTTATACCCACTTGGAACGCTTCATATCGGCTTAAATTGATTAACTTGGCCTCAAGCATGTCATGTTTTTGATTCATTTTTAGTAAGAATGGTGCAGGGTTACTATCTTGAAGTGGGGAGATACATTTGCATGTTTCATGGTGGATTCACCCTCAAGAACTGAAGAATGGGAAGTGGCAAAAGTATCGAAAGAGAAAATGGAGGAGAAATGAGCAAATTATGGAAAATTCGGATTTCTGGGAAGGTTGCGCAGTCTGCACTATTTTGGTCATATCTGGAGTTCTAGAAGTCCGAATTCAACAATCTTACAGTCCACACGAAGCTTGCGGATTTTCTTTAAGTCTAAATCAAAATCATAATTTTGACAGAAAGTGAGCGCGCCGCTGCGCGTGAGGAAGGCGCAGCTGCGCAGCAGAAGATGCTGAGGCGCGCCGCTACGCGGTAGGAGGGCGCCGCTGCGCGGTTGGATGCTGGAAAAAATCCTAATTCGACTTAAAATCATATTTTTGGTATTTTCTTGGAGGACAAGACATGGGGGCTATATAAACACATGTAGACAATAGAGAGAAGACGTTTTTATCAGATAAGCAAGGGAGAAAAGTAGAGAAGGAATCACCAACGCTCGTGACAAGCAACGGAGATCTAGATCTACTTCATCTTTTGTTTTCTTCTATTAGGATACTTTGGATCTTCAGATTTTGGATTTGTTTTCTAAACCTTATTACTCTAGCATAATTATTTTTATTTAGACTTTGTTTACTACCATGTTTTCATCAGATCCTATGGTGACGAGCGGTTCGTTATGAACTAATCGTTGTCATGGGATTCTAACGGATTTATTTATGTAGTTTAGTAGTTTGATTGTTTTAAAGATTTGTGTGTGATGAATTGTTCATTTCCTAGTATGGTTATACTTAATGCTTTTGGATGCGTAGCTAACATCTAAATTGTATTGTTAATCTCTATTGAAGCGACAGTGGATATTGAGATTTAGAACTTGCCATGCTAGCATAGGTTTATGTATGTTTTGACATCATGATTTATAGCGTAATTTTAACCATCTTATGCTGCCCTATATGATCACAATGGATTACTTGTGCTTCAACCGTTATGTTTTCAAATCTTATAGACTTTGTTTACTACCATGTTTTCATCAGATCTTATGGTGACGAGCGGTTCGATTATGAACTAATTGTTGTCATGGGATTCTAACGGATTTATTTATGTAGTTTAGTAGTTTGATTGCTTTAAAGATTTATGTGTGATGAATTGTTGATTTCCTAGTATGGTTATACTTAATGCTTTTGGATGCGTAGCTAACATCTAAATTGTATTGTTAATCTATATTGAAGCGACAGTGGATATTGAGATTTAGAACTTGCCATGCTAGCATAGGTTTATGTATGTTTTGACATCATGATTTGTAGCGTAATTTTAACCATCTTATGCTGCCCTATGTGATCACAATGGATAACTTGTGCTTCAACCGTTATGTTTTCAAATCTTATAGACATATAGGGTCTAAACATAATTGGTGTCTACCCATCTTCTATCTCTTTTGTGGATGTATGAGTATTTTGGTATTCGTATACTGACAGGTAACTTATACTTGTTTCGTGTTGTCCGATCAGTTATCATAACTATCACATGCATTGATTAAAGGCGTCAACTCTAGACGAAGTATTTAATGAAGTTAGGATCTCATGTTTATTATCACATAAGTAATTCGATTCTTAAATCACGTTAGTTAATTAGATCTTAATATTGATAAATTGCTTCTTAGTTAATTTAGATAATTAAAACTCAAATTTGATACTTGTCTTAGCAGTGAATTGAGATCATACATTGTTGCATTGGTGCATATTCTGTTTATTACCAGTCTCTGTGGGAACGAACTCAACTTTATTCTATATTACTTGTGACCGCGTACGCTTGCGTGATTTTGTGCGAACAAGTTTTTGGCGCCGCTTCCGGGGACTCGGTGTTTATTATAGACTCGGTATTTATTATAGTTTGTGTTCTTGTCATCAGTGGTCGTTATTCACTGACTCGGATTATTTTCTTACTTAGTTTTCTTTGTTTATGTGTTTCAGGTACTTGAGCGTGTATGCGAACACGTTCTCAATCTCGTAAACAAGAAGAAGAACTTGCAACAACTAAAGATATGGGAGAACCAGCAGCAGCAACAAAGGCTTTGAGGGACTATTCTCAGCTGAAAATCAATGACATTCAATCTAGTATTGTCAGACTAGCCATTGCAGCTAATACCTTTGAAATCAAGCCTGACACGATTCAAATGGTATAGAATTCAGTTCAGTTTGGGGGTGCTCCAATGGAAGATCCTAATATGCACATCCGGAACTTCATCGAGATCTATGACACTTTCAAGTTCAATGGTGTGTCGGAAGATGCTGTCAAATTGAGACTTTTCCCATTCTCTCTAAGGGATAAGGCTAAGGGCTGGTTATACTCTTTACCAGCCGGTTCTATTACAACATGGGAGGATCCTGCTCAGAAATTTCTCAATAAATTCTTTCCCATGGCAAAAACAACAGTGATTAGGAACGCTCTTACTCAATTTGCAGAGCAATCTGGAGAATCTTTGTGTGAAGCTTGGGAACGCTACAAGGAGATGCTTAGGAAGTGTCCTCATCATGGTATGCCTGACTGGATGGTGATCAATGGTTTTTATAATGGGCTGGGAGCACAATCTAGACCATTGCTGGATGCAGCATCAGGTGGAGCTTTATGGGCGAAGATCTACGAGGAAGCTTATGAGCTAATTGAGACGATGACTGCTAATGAATATCAGAATCCAACTCAGAGACTATCTCAAGGCAAAGTAACTGGAATTTTGGAAGTTGATGCAACTACAGCCATAGTAGCTTAGTTTAAGGCTTTGACGATGAAGGTGGATTCTCTTACCAACTATGGAGTTCAGCAGGTTGCAAGTGTGTGTGAGCTTTGTGCGGGTGGTGTGCTATCTCTTCTGAATCGGTACAGTTTTTTGAGTAATTTTTAGCGACCTTCGCAGCCCGATCCAGCCACCTATCATCCTAACAACCGAAGCCATCGTAATTTCAGCTAGAGTAATAATCAAGGTGCTCAACAACCCCAGCCTTATCAGCAGTTTCAAGGTCAGCAATATGGAGCTAAGCCGTTCAATCAAGGTTATCAACAACAGTATGCTCCAAGGCAGCAATTCCAACCTCCGGGATTTCAGCAACAGCCTCATGCAGGTGCGGGGCAGTCTTCTTCTGAAAAATCTGAATTGGAAGAATTGAGGTTGATGTGCAAAATCCAAACGGTTTCTATTAAAACCTTGGAGAACCAGATTGGTCAACTTGTTAATGCTTTGCTGAATAGGCCACAAGGAACTCTACCTAGTGATACCGAGCCAAATCCAAAGAGTGAGCGAAAGGAGACCTGCAATGCAATAACTTTAAGAAGTGGTAAGGAGATTGAGGGGAACACAAAGAAAGATGAAGAGGTTAAAAAGGAATCTGAGTCGAATGAAGAGCCTCAAGAGTTGGTACATGAAAAATCCAAAAAAGATGAATCAGCTAAAGCACCGACTCCAGAGAAGCATGTCTATCCGCCTCCTCCATATCCTCGACGCTTGCAGAAAAGTCAAGAAAAGCAATTTCAGAAATTTTTGGACGTCTTCAAGAAATTATCCATTAATGTTCCTTTTGCTGAAGCATTAGAGCAGATGCCGAGATATGTCAAGTTTATGAAGGACATTCTTTCGAGAAAAAGAAGTTTGGAAGAATTCGAAATAGTGGCACTGACTGAAGAATATAGTGCTATTCTGCAGAAAAAGCTTCCTCCAAAGCTCAAGGATCATGGAAGCTTCACTATCCCATGCACTATTGGTACACAAAATTTTGGGAGAGCTCTGTGTGATTTGGGAGCCAACATTAATTTGATGCCCTTGTCTATTTTTATGAAGCTTGGAGTTGGAGAGGTAGAGCCTACTTCGGTAAAGTTACAACTTGCAGACAGAACATATGTTTATCCCAGGGGAATAGTGGAAAACATTCTTGTGAAGGGTTGGTAAATTTATATTTCCTGCGGATTTCATTGTGCTAGATATGGAGGAAGACGAGGAAATTCCTCTTTTATTTGGAAGACCATTCTTAGCCACAGGAGGGACCCTTATTGATGTTGAAAAAGGAGAGCTAACTATGCGGGTGCATGATGATCAGGTAACTTTTAATGTGTTTTCTCCTATGAAGTTGTCAGATGATCCAGAAAGTTGTTTTTGTGTGAGATCTCTTGCTGATGAAATTGATACGCACACGCTTGAAATTTGATACTTGTCTTAGCAGTGAATTGAGATCATACATTGTTGCATAGGTGCATATTCTGTTTATTACCAGTCTCTGTGGGAACGAACTCAACTTTATTCTATATTACTTGTGACCGCATACGCTTGCATGATTTTGTGTGAACAAGCTGCTTTCTCAGTGCATTCTGCAGGTTGTCTAACAATCTGGCCAGCATGAAGTAGCCTTGCAATTTCTTCAGCCTTGGCCACAACAAAGTTTTGATGACCTACAGGAACACATATTTCCACTCCATCTCTGTAGATAAATGCTATGTTCTCTTTGAATCCCACATTAACTTTAGCCTTTTGTTTTAATTCAGCAAGATGCTTGCTCATTAGCTTGAATTCATCTGGATTTGGCATTGGAAAATCAGCTCTCATGGTATTTTTACCATTCTTCTTTACAGGTGACTTCTTATGCTTGAGCATAGGCTTAAATTCAGACATATATGATGGCGCCCCTCTGGCTAGAGAATTGGAAAGCATAAATTCTGGAATTAGTACTTGTCTGATTGATGTGGTTATGGAGGGAATTGGTACTTGAGAAATTTGAGGATTAGCAGCCAGCCTTGTGGCAATAAAGTCTTCAGGTTGAATGGCTGATTCCTCCTCACTAGTTGGAATTACTGGAGCTGTTGGAATAAAGTAGAGTGAAGTTGCTCCCCCTTACTGGTTGAATCCCTTACACTAATCTTCTCCCCCTTTTTGTTAGCATCAAGGGTTTGAGTAGTAGGCTGATTTAGTAGCCTCTCAAGGAGGGCAATTTGTCGATTGTGAGCATCAAGAATGAGTTTTTGATCTGCAATCACAGTATTCATTTGAGACTCCAATTTGACAACTTTTGCAGGCAGAGCATCAATCTTCTTGTCTGTCTCTGCATCTTTCTTCAGCTTGGATCTAAGCTGCTGTATGGTAAGGGGAGGAAGGATGAGTTCCAAGTTCATTGATTGAGTTTCTAGAGCATCTCTGATTGCATCCTTGAATTCATCTTTATCCACCACCTTTTGATTGAGAAGACATTTGTGCAATTTGAGAGTAGCCATAAAATTCTCTTTCACATGCTTCAGAGCTGGTTCAGCATCATGTAAAGTAGCTACAGTCTTCTCATAATGTACTACTAGCTCCTGGTGCGCATCCTTGGAGATATAAGTATTTGACATTAACCATTCTGGTAAATCTCCAGGTTGCTATGAAGGTTCTTCATCTTCACCTTCATCTTCGAATTCAGACTCATACTGAAATTCATTAGCAGCATTTGGAGGCAGCTTGGTAAGAGCATCTGTAGCCCTTTGCATAGAGTCATTTGTGGGTACCAAGTTCAGTTATTGCTCAACCTCCACATTGCCCTGTTTAGCCCAAGAGTCAAGGTCTGGATCAGGGTGAGTATAGGTTTCAGCTCCAAGAACAGTTCTATCAAAGTCTTTGTGAGATACATGTTGATAGACTCACTTGCAATGGCTTGTTCTAGGGGCATCATCAACCTCCATTGACTCACTTGCAATGGCTTCTCCACCATTATGTCTCCTGTACCTGCTTTTCTCTCATTTTCTCTCTCTTTTTGCATCAGGGGCTCCCCCTGGATCACACCTCTCACACCCTCACCTTCACCTACTAAGGTGGTACTCTCATGCTCTCCTTTTGCCTGGCAGGAAGAAATTGCCAGCCCCTCACTCACATCCTCTCCTTTTGCCTGCTCACAAAGCAGCCTCTCACCCTCAGTAATGACACTCCATTCCCTCATTCCTAAAAGTGTTTTAACTACTAATGTTACTTCTGCTGTTGTTACAGTAGACCCAGATGAAGGAGTAAACTATCTGAGGGTAGATATAGTAGCAGGAAGAACATTGATCAAATGATGTTGAATATCCATTGATACTGTAGTTGAAGCTACCAATGGATAACTGCTATAAGCATATCCATCGGTGGACAAACACTTGTCAATGGATGAGAAATATCCGTTGATGAAGCTGAAGAGATAGCAGTCGATAGAGAGACTATGGTTCAATCTGTGCAGATTGATTTTAAAGTAGGCGGCACAGTTTCAGCCACAGTTTTAAGAAGAATATGCTGTTGGTCCAACAAATCATCTAAAAGATGATGACCAGCAGGTTCTGAGTGGGGCTCCTCCCTTAGAAGTAAAGAGGGAGAATTTGCTTATGATGAGGAAAGCATATCCACATCCAGAGATAGAGATGGTGAATTTGGATTATGAGGTGTGCTTCTAGAAAGAGATTGAGGCTGTGACTTCACGTTTACTAAAGCCACATCAAGCTGAATTTGAGAAGGTTCAATCACTGAAGATTGAACTGTGTGTGTACCCTGTGAACCCAAAGTAACTTTAAGTTTCTTCTTTCTTACAAAGGTTTTGGTTGGTGAACTTTGGCTAGTGGTGTCCCTTACCCTCTTGTGCAATATTCCTGGTTGGGAACTTTTTTCAATAACAACACCCTGTTGGGAGGATGCTGTTAGGGATGTGTTTAATTCCATTTTAACATTAACAGTCTTTTGTGAGACTACAATGTGGCTAGGCTGGGACTCACTCACCTCTCTAACCTTATCCTTAGGGTTTCTGTGATGTTCACCCTGTCCCTCACCACTCACTACCACATGTTCACTCCCCTCAGAAGTTATGGTAGATTTTACAACAATCGCCTTTTGGGAAGCACTTGAGGCTGGTTTTTTTATTTGGATTTAGATTTATGTTTGGTTGCTTGGGTAGAAGACTGTGGGTTACTTGCTTCAGCCTCCATAACAATACTCAAAGGCAAAGAAACTTGAGATTGAGTAGTAGGAAGAGGGTTAGAAATTGTTACCTCGATGATTGGCAAGTATACCAACTCCACTCCTGAGTTAAGATTCATTCGAATTAGGTCACTAAGAACCCTTTTCTCTTGAACCCAACAAGTGATCCTGCTTGACGGCTGGTTGAGTACTAATTTATTCTCAAAGACATGGTTAGCCAATAACATAAGGAATCTTCCAAAATAGATATTTTTACCTATATTCTCTTTCTTTCCTAATTCGGCACCAATCTCATTTAGTACTAGCGAACCAAAATTATAGAATTTGTCACTCAGAAGCATATAGAGCATGTTAAGCAGGGCATTGGTAACGGCATCAAAATTACTGATTTTACCAGAAAACACCTTAATGAAAGCATCACAAAGAAAGCTCCATTCCTTTCGCATGCCTTTTCTAACAATTTTGCCTAGATTATCAGTACTAAGATTGTAACCTATGGTTTTAAGCTTGGTAAAAATATCGCTATTAGTAGGATGAGTGATGCAGTTATTCTCAGGCAGTTTCAGGAAGGTAGTCACAACATCAGATTTAATGATATACTCATTATCTTTTAAAGTAAAAGTAATGGTACCTTCAGACGAATTGAAGACCACCGTAGACCAAACTTCTTCCACAACTTCATGATATAATAATGGAGTCTCAATCATGACATAAGATAAATTGCATTTCTTGATGAACTCCATCATCTTGTGATAGTCCGCCGGAGAGTGCTCCGAGTCCACAAGAGCGGCAAAGTTGTTCTTCTCATAGATATAACCATTCCCAGACATCATCTTAACGATTGGAGCCATTATCGCTAAAGATATTGAAAAACTCAAAAGGGGGTTTTGATATCTTGGAAGAGAGAGAGAGATAGAGAGTAAGTTTGTTCAAAGAAAATTGAGAGTAAGATAAAGAAAAATGAATATAAATCGTTAGATGGGTTTTATACTTACTCACAATTACTCGAAAAGGAAACTGCTCAGAGAAGTGGGTGAAAAGTGAAAAAAAATAACTGCACCAGTTATATACATACCGAGATGTATGTATATGACATCGACAAATCAACGGTTAAGAATTACCCGGCGGATAAAGGAGCGAGTTTCCTGTTGACATGTATTATTGGACTAATACAGCCAAAAAGAAACTTATTATCCACCGAGGTAAGAAAAAATAAAAATAAAATTGTAACAGCCCCAGATCCGGGGTCGGGGATCCGGTCGTTACGGACTCAATTTCCATCCTCAAAACTAACATAAACTAAATTACAACCTTGTGACCCAAAACAACAACATAAAACATACCCGTTATAGTCCCAGAGATGAAATAAGAATAACTATCAAATATTATTAATCACGAGTTTGAGTTATTACAACCCAAAAGAATTACAATTTAACTTACATACTCTTTGCCATCCATTTACATAAGTTATATGAATAAATGTATCCGAAGCTTAAAAGCGGAAAACTAGCCTACCAATAGCTTCCTCCTCAGCAATGGTAGTTATATCAGCGGGTAGCTCTCTGATGGCTCCCACGCTCTTGTGCCAAGTGTGCCTTGGACGGGCCATCTGCTCTAGCTGTTGTTGTGATATAATAAATAAAGCAAGGGTGAGCAATAGCCCACCCAAAATAATGTATACTGAACAATAATATATATAACAGTTCAAAAGTATTTTTGAAACCATATGTCATGCATTAACGAACATAGTGCTAGTATAATATAAATGATGAAGTTACCAGGTAACTCAGAGTACTTTTAGTTCTGAACAGTTTTCAAACCCTGTCAACACAAGTGATACTTCATGTTGCAGAAAATAAATAGATTTGGATGATGAACCAATGCTGGAGTATGTCACGCCGGATGACACCACCTTACGATGATCAGTCGCAGGTCGTACATCTCAAAATTTGTTTCTCTACATGTAGAAGGAAGAACATATGGACACCACCATACGCCGGATCTCCCTATCCATCTTTGGGCTTAGTCGGGGACGGCACCACTCGGATCCTATTTCCAGGATGGACTGTCCCATAGCCTCTTATACCAGTTTACAATGATGGAGTGTCCCATAGCCTCTAATACAAAGTTTCAATGATGGACCGTCCCACAGCCTCTTACACAAATACTCCTAGTTCGAGTATATCCATAACTCTGAAACGTAAAGCTCGTCCCCCTTTACCCAAGTGTAATACTTGTTGATAGGACTCCACAAAGTAGTCGTATCTAGTTGGAAAGGAAAATTCACCAATATTTCCCAAGCAGTTGCTTGTTAATGGATATTGACTTATTCCCACAATCTTACCCCTCGAATGATGAGGAAGTAACAAAAAGACTCACTTTGATGAATAGTAACCAAGTTGCGAGTGAAATGAATAGTTTCAAAAGATTTATGACCGGGAAGTCAAACAATTAAATAACAGCTCTCAAGTAAGGTTCCCTTATAATTTGGAAGATAGATTCGAATGAAGAATGGAGTTTTTGAGAACCTTCCTTGATAAAATAATATTAATAAGACTCGGGAATAATTTACATAGTATTTGAAGGTCAAGGATAATTTTTGAATAAAATAATATATTTTTAAAACTAATTAAAAGAATTAAATAAATATTCAAAGAATATTTATTAACTCATAAATATTTAAAGAATATTCTTTATTATAAAATATTGCTCATAGTAACCCTCGAGTTAATATATAAAATATTCCCGAAATAAATAATTCCTCGAATGAATATTCTAAATAATATTCAATAAATAAGTAAGACCTTAAATGGGTTTTCAGAATAATATACCTTACAGAAATAAAGCTCAAATGAATATTCCAAATAATATTCATTAAATAAATAAACTCAAATTAATATTCCAAAATAATATTCACCTAAATCAATAACCTCAAATGAATATTCAAAATAATATTCATTAAATAAATAATCTCAAATGAATATTCAAATAACATTCCTCGAATAATTTCCAAGTAATTAATACTTAGGGAAATATAAATAATGTTCATAAATAACATTCCTCAAATAATCTATCACTGGAATCCCTCCGGGTTTCCATGACTATCTCCATATTACAAAATACCGACTCCCGGTCCTTATTTAACGAAGGAAGATCATATGCCCTTCACTAAGGATTTTAGCGATATCTGGCTTATAACTAGTATATCTCGTATCTAACTTATAAGCCAACTTCAAATCAGAGAACAAGTATCACAATATAAATTTGAAAGTAGGCATGCATGCTATGGCATATGTATAACAACAATCAATTATATATATTATCACAACAACGGTTCCAAAGTATTGGAAATTTGCCTGGTAATCTGGTAGGGATAGTGTGCCCTGGGTCAGTCCGGTGATCTATAAATAATCAAATATCCGAGATTAGTCAATTAACGCTTTGAAAGGTTGAGTATATACTTTACTTATGTTAAAACACATTTTCGAGTTATCTCGTTATGTACACCCTAGTGTAACTCTTATTAACACCGTTATGATCCGACACTTGCTCGTTATCAAGGCATGTCGTTTTACTTACACTTGGTAGGTACTTAAGCCATATAAGTTCTAAGGTCGGTCGTTTACCAACAAATATTATACCTCGAGATTCATTGTCCGTTTTCTAAGTTATAACAAAGTGTTCTTTTAAGGATTTCATTCGTACTTAACCTCGATTCAAACATTTTTATAAAATCGAAAAACGATTTGTTTGAGATGAGATTTTCTCTCACACTTTCCTTATGATCTCTAGTATTTAATTACCAAGATTTACCACTGAAATAATCATGTTAAGGGGGTTCAATTTCAGTTACGAACTCGCACTTATCGTTTCGAACCACTTTTACTAATTTGACCATAACTCCTAAACCGTAAGCCCGTTTGCTTCGATTCTCGCGCCAAAACGATCTATGACTCGAGATCTACAAGGGTAGATCATATATTCATCAAGGTCAGAAATTTATGGCTACTGTTATGCACAAATTTTAAGGGTTAACGAAATTTCGGCATTACGATGGCTATAAATCGAACATTTCCGAATTTATTACATCACAACCAAGCCACACCGAGCATATCATGATCAAACCAACAACTTATATACATAATCTACATCTTATCAAGCCCAAGAACATCTCACTTAACCATCATTTGAACCATAGCTCTTAGATCTACTTAAAACAACTACATAATCACTTATACATGCTTATAACAACATCATCATCATATCTCATCCAAGATCATCAAAAACTTAACATAAGTGCTAGGGTTTCTTGAGATGATTACCTTCCTTGGAGTGTGGATTACCTTAATAAACCTTGTATAGCCCTTATATAACCTTAGGATAGCTTGGATCATTCAAAGAAACAAGAAAACTAAAGTTAGATCTTAAAAGTTACTATTCATCATCAACTTTGATGATATATTTAAATATGAAAGAAGTGGAATCTAAGGCTTAAATTTGTAGGATAATTGATATGAAATGTAGTACTTACCATAAAAATTTGGAGATCAAACAATGGTTGGAAGCTTGATTTTGTTTCTTGAATTTTGGCAAAAGCCGAATGGGGTGTAAAGGGGAGAGAATGGAGTTCTTGCTTGGTTTCTTTGATCTCATCTAGTCTATTATGCATTATTGATGATAATATCTAGCTAAAGCCACTTTAATAAAGTGATTATGTCATTCCATGCATCATCTTGAACCATGTGTTAGTGTTTTGTGGTGTAGATGATGTAATCTTGTAACTAGTTTGGTTTAGTTGCTAATAATGCTAGTTACTTGGTACTAACTTGCTTACTTGATCTTATCCACTTGCATATGCTTGTATCTAGGCTCTCTGCTTGTTTCTTTGTCCGGTTATTACTCATTTTCATTGATCGTTCGGAAGAATATCTCGAGTATTTCTTGTTAGGGTTTTACCGGAAACCTTCTTAATATTTATACTACCATTCTCAATCCTCCATTATAATCCTTGAATCTAAATTCCTCAAATCTTTTTAATAAATCCTTAAATCCTTCAGTATCCAGGGAAATCTCGGAGAAAATAAAAGTGCTATTTTTATGAATCTGATATCGTTTACATACACTTATATTGCCTATCGGTCATTAATATGAACTCAGAAATCCGTTCCGAATACTCCTATATAGCGTCTCCTGATAATATTCCAATTTCCACCAAAAGCACTATTCATTGCTTTATTTTCTCTTTAATTTTTATAATTAGAAAAATGTTCTCGCGCTTTCCCGAGCGTTCCTTAACCCTTTTACGGAACCACTGGACTTATAACAGATACCGATTTAGATGACATGAGAATACTTCCTCTGTTTGTATACCATATCTTACCTTCTTGATGATAGATTATTCTTACCTAAGTTGTCAACCAATTGCAGTATTCATAGCATATAAACATTTGAATCCAAATCCATTCAACATTCATTCTTTCAACCACTGATACACTGCAGTCGTAACCACAATTCATTCATACTTCAATACATAATAAAAGTTTTAATTCCTACCAAAATCTGGGTTCTTACAAAAACCCAGAAATATTTGAACATAAACGGATAAGAAGCATATATCCGTTGACAGGCAAATTCTAACTTAGACAGAATTTTGTGCCTTTCTTTAGAAAGAAAATTCAGAATATATCTGGCTGCTCAACAGCATGCAGATAACTTAAAATAGATTAGGAGAAATTCAGCATACCTAGCTCACTTACCAACCTTGTGAATGTTGATTCATCAAGTGGCTTGGTAAAGATATCTGCGAGTTGTTTTTTACTCGGAACAAAATGAAGTTCCACAGTTCGTTCCATCACATGTTCTCTGATGAAATGATATCTTATGTCTATGTGCTTGGTCCTGGAGTGTTGCACTGGATTCTCAGATATTGCAATTGCACTAGTGTTGTCACAGAAGATTGGAATCTTTTCAACCCTTAGACCATAGTCAAGTAGTTGATTTTTCATCCATAAGATCTGTGCACAACAACTTCCAGCAGTAATGTACTCAGCTTCTGTAATAAAAGTGGAAACTGAATTCTGCTTCTTACTAAACCATGATACCAGCTTATTCCCCAAGAATTGACAGGTGCCTGTAGTACTTTTCCTATCAATTTTGTAACCTACATAATCTGCATCTAAATATCCAATTAGACCAAAACCAGAATCTCTAGGGTACCAAATGCCCCTGAATGTGTGGCTCTCGAAGTTGGAGTTCTAATAGCGTGATCGATGGATAATTCTCTTTGGCTCTCAACGGATATCTCAAAATGATTTCCAACGGATGGGGTTTCATCAGCATTAACAAATGATGTCCCACGCTCTTCACCTTGAGCATGCTACAATCTTACACCAGTCAACACTGCTTCTTCATCATCTTCACTGCCTTCACCACTTATCTCATTATCAAATGAGAGTTCTTCATGGAAACCTTTGTCTACCAACCCTTGGATTTTCTTATCATCAAAGACAACATGTACGGATTCCATAACAATGTTAAGTCTTAGGTTGTAGATTCTGTAGGACTTTCCAGCTGAATATCCAACAAAAATAGCTTCATCTGCCTTTGTGTCAAATTTTCCTATGTTCTCACCTTGATTTCTCAAGACAAAACATTTACAACCAAAGACATGCAGGAAGTTAATAGTTGGTAGGGAGTCATTCCTCTTGCTTGATTGACCAAAGAGATATTCTGAGTATAGCATGCAGTATTCACAACTTCAGCCCAGAAATATGTTGGTAACCTTGATTCTTCAAGCATTGTCCTTGCATCTTCAATAAGAGTTCTGTTTTTCCTTTCTACTACACCATTTTGTTGAGGAGTCCTTGGTGTAGAGAATTCTTTAATAATTCCTTGTTCTTCATAAAACTCCCTCATCACAGAATTCTTGAACTCAGTTCCATTGTCACTTCTCATCCTTCTAACTTTGAAACAGGGATTGTTGTTGACTGTCCTGATGTGATTGATAATGATTTCTCATGCCTCCTCTTTGGAGTGTAGAAAGAATGTCCACGTATATTTAGAGAAGTCATCAACAATCACTAGGCAGTATCTCTTGTTAGAGATTGACAATACATTGACTGGTCCAAAAAGATCCATGTGCAGTAGCTGTAAGGGATGTTCGATTGATGACATAGACTTGGATTTGAAAGAGGCCTTCTTTTGGTTCCCTTTTTGGCATGCATCACATAATCCATCCTTGGAAAAATCCAACTTTGGAATACCTCTGACCAAATCCTTCTTGACCAACTCATTCATTGCTTTAAAATTTAATTGTGACAGTTTTTTGTGCCATAGCCATCCTTCATCTACACTTGCCTTGCTGAAAAGACATGTAGCAGTATTTGTACTTGTTGAATTGAAGCCAGCTGTGTACACATTTCATTTTTAGTTGCCTGTCATCACTACCTTGTTGTCATTTCTCTTGAAAATGACACAAGCTTCAGAAGTGAACCACACATTTTGACCTTTATCACATAGTTGGCTGATACTAAGAAAGTTGTGCTTAAGACCATCAACTAGTGCTACATCCTCAATGACAACATTTCCATGTGAAATCAAGCCATATCCTCTAGTATATCATTTGCTGTTGTCTTCCAAAGGTAATGCTAGGGCCAGCTTTCTCCTCGAACTTAGTGGGCAGGGTAGAGTCTCCAGTCATGTGTCTTGAACAGCCACTATCCAGATACCAGAGTCTCTTTCTGTTTCCCTGCACACATCAAAACCAAATAAAGTTGATATTGGTACCCAAGTTTCCTTGGGTCCTGCCTTGTTAGCCTTTTTCTTGCCCTTCAAATCCTTTCCACCCATGATTGAGAAAGATCAATCTTAACTCTAGGTGTAGGCCTTTGAAAGCCAAGGTTTGATATTTGCTCATATGCATTGTAAATATCAGAATTAAACATAGTCTATGCAGGCATGTTATTCATCATCCATGGCATCTGAGGCACATTGAAAGCATGATAATATGGATTTTTCATGAATGACATGTTAGCATATTGACTAGATGCATGAGCAGGTTGGGCATACATGTTAGGCATCACATTCATACCAGGAATAGGCATAGGCATAGACATATTGGGCATATAAGCATTTTTCAACTTTTTACAGCTAGAAGATAGATGATTAACACTACCACAGTTCACACATTCTTTCCTGGCTGCATACCTATAAGGTGTGTAATTATTGTGTTTATTAATCCCTACCTTGCCATTTCTGTTCTTTCTTCTACCCTTAGCCTTTGTCTCTACTTTCTCTAATTTGTCTTTCAATTGCTTGTTGGACAAGTGGCCTATGTTTGCTTTATCAACTGATTTTGTCTTGGTACATTCTCCTATTACAAAGTTTTTGTTGACGGGACCATATTGATTGTTCAATTTCACTAAGGTTGCTTTGCTGACAGCTTTGGCTTTCGATGGATAATCTTGATCAGTATCCATCGATCGCTCAATGTTCAACGGATAATCCTCCTCATTATCCGTTGATACGCTGTCTGAAGCAGTCTCACCATCAACTCCTAACTTGGCTTCTTCTAATTTGCTAAATGAATTAATCCCTTGGACATTACAGATTTCTTCGTTAATGACCCTAGATCTTTTCCATTTAACAATTAGATCATGTTCTTTCTTTAACTGTTCTCTCAAAGATTTTTCTCTCTTAAGAGCTTCAATCCATCTTTAGCGTCCTGGCAATCTCTTCTCATGGTTTCAAATTCAATTAACATGCATATTGTACAGTTCAACAGACATTTCATCAATTGTACTAGAACATTCAGCTTTAGAAAGATCAGTTAAGTCTGTAAAGAATACCTGGTTGCTTGCTGAACTAGTTTCCTCATCATTTTCATTAGCCATGAGGGCAAGGTTGACATACTCATCTTCTGCATCTGAATCTTCTCCAGCAGCCGAATAATTGTCTCTTGACACAAATGTTTTCTCTTTTTGCTTGAGAAGATCAATATATTTTCTTTTGTAATCAACAGCTCCAAACTGTTTCTTCTCATTCTCAGCTTTAGGCTTTCTGCATTCGTTGGCAAAGTGGCCAGTAATTCCACAGTTAAAGCATTTGAACTTTGACCTTTCAACCATGTCCTTAGATGGTTGATAACCTTTTCTGAATTGCTTGCCTCCTGCTGGATTCTTCTTGAATCTAAGTTTGGAGAATCTTTTTGACAAAAATGCTAGATAATCATCTAAGTCCTCAGATTCATCTCCACTAGATGCATCAAGTTCTTCAACCAACTTGCTTTTTCCTCTACTAGTTTCAGCTCCACCTTCACAAGTCTTTGGACTTGGTTTGGTTTCTATGCTATCCATCTTCTCACCATCCTGGTTTGTTGGAAGATTGGCCACCAAGGCAACAGATCCACCTTTCTTCTGGATCTTCTCCACTTCCTCATCTTGCTGCATCTCAAGCTCATATGTTTTCAGAATGCCATTCAGTCTCTCAAGTGTAAAATCCTTGTAATCTTGAGAGTTCCTCAACGAGACTGTTACAGGCTTCCATTCCTTAGGAAGAGATCTTAGAAACTTTAGGTTGGAGTCCTTGGTTTCATATTTTCTCCCATACAACTTTAAGCCATTCAGTACCTTCTGAAATCTACTGAATATGTCTGTTAAATTTTCACCAAAGACATAGTGAAAATGCTCATATTGTTGTATGAGGAGTTGCATTTTGTTTTCTCTAACTTGCTCAGTTCCTTCACAAATTGTTTGGATAGTGTCCCACACCTGTTTGGCAGTGGTGAAGTTAATAACACTATCAAACATATCTTGGTCGATACCATTGAAAAAAAATGTTCATAGTCTTTTTATCTTTGTGTATCACTTCCAAGTCTTCGTCTGTGAACTCAGCCTGAGTTTTTGGAATTGGCCTTCCAACAGCTGCAGTACCAGCAGCTTCCCCAACACCAGTGTTAGCCTTCATTGGGATATGAGGGCCTTTCTCTATGCAATCTACATAGTCTTCGTCAAGAGCTGAGAGATGAAGACGCATCTTTACTTTCCAATGAAAGTAGTTGTATTTATCAAGCATCGGAATCTTTACCCCTGTGTCCTTCTTTCCCATGGTGGTTGATCTTTAAACTTCTTGTTTGTTAGAAGCTTGCTCTGATACCAATTGTTATTTCCTAGTTAAACACCACAAGATTGTATAAGGGGGATTGAATACAATCTTGATAAAAATTCTTTCGAATTAACAAGACAGCAGATGGATTAAAGATGAACAAGTTAAACTATGATGAACAGAAAATAAAAACATAAACAAGCATACAACACTCTTTAAAAATTTCAGGTGGATTTGTCGAGTCCACCCGAGGGTTGTATTGAAGAAAATAACCTGTGTAAAGTTTACACAGCTGTGAGTATAAGATCTAAGTGTGTACAAGAAAACCTAATGCAATATACGTTTAAGCTCAGTGTTTTATTCTCTTCTTAGCCTTGCTACACTTGAAGGTATATATATACTTCAAGTTTACAAACCCTACAAAATAATCGAATATTACAAAGTCAATGTATTTTGTAGGTTTGCTGCCACTCAGCGTCTCCATGTGATGCAATTTTGTCTGGATTGTCTTGGACAGATATTCACGAGATCTACCAGCTGAATTGCTTGTGAGAATAAGGAATGTTTCTTTTTCTTCTTCATTTCCAAAGACTGGCTTCCATACCCTTTTTAAGTCTATCAACCCATGTGATCCGTCAGGCTTGTCAAGTCGCTATCAATCGCTAATATCAAGACATTATTGGTTGTAGCATATTATCCGTTGATGCAGACATCGATCGATAGGTTGATTGTTGTTTGCTGGAGTGTCACATCCGTTGACATAGAAGCTTCATCGGTTGAAACATCACTTCACTTATACAAAATTACATAGCACAGCTTATATACAATTAACTACCTTATTCTGTATATACATTGATAGTCAACATGACTTAGGAATTCTAGCAACTCTGACAGTAACAAACAACTTATCCGTTGAGACTTAAAACAGTACGCTACAGACTTATCAATCGATAAGCTACCTCATCAACGGATATTTATAAATTGGATATCCGCTGATAAGTTAAAAACTTTAACTTATACAAATATGTTTTTCAAGGTGTTTTAATGTGCTTATCATCAATGACAACATAATTCCTAACAGATGATTATGATGTATCTAGTTAATATACAAAAACTTAACTCAAATAGCTAATTACCAAATAATTTCATATAAAATAGCTAATTTAATCCGCTAATCAAAACAGGTAACCCAATTCAATAGTCAAAACATCTACTCAATTCGTTAGTCAAAATAGCTAACTTAATCTGTTAATTGCTAACAATTAAAAGATATTTGTCAAACAGGCCTATATCATTTTCCTATTTTCATGCATTTAGTTACATATTGATTTAGTTAAATAATAAAAAAATGAATAGCGAGTGAGTTTAGAAAAATTATTGGAGAAAATGTTTAATTTTTGCCTCCTAAATAATTAAGAAGTAATTTTGTAGTTTTACTCGTATTTACGGGGAGAATGCAAGGAGGTTGTCTTAAGGTCTCATTTGTTTATCACTGAACGATGCCATTTGAACTTGATGAGTGGTTTTTCTTTCGTTCAGGTTGTTTGATAAACATTTAAAGGATTTGGACGAGTCATTTTTTCTCTGGACGACACACCATAAAAAAGTTAACTGAACCATCAATGTACTTGATGTAACTTTACTTTTCCATTATCTATTTTGCACCTACTACTAGTCTCCTACACTCACGTAAAAAAAAAGGTCTTCTACACTATATTATAATATATGTTAATATTATTATTCTTAAAGCACTACTGACAAAATAATTTTTAATATTACCATTATTTACACATATTTTCATTATTAATAATAAATTTATTCTCATAGATTACTAATGAAAAAATGTACAATAGAGTCTGCGAGTTGTGCATATGCATCTTTTTGTGGATGCGGTTAGAATTTATTTTTTGTTATTTCGGATACTTGATTGGATTTTCGCTCATCTGATAATTTATTAAAAAAAGTACTTATTTATATGACATGTAAGTCTAATTATTCAAAAAAATTATTCAAATCATGTGCATTATTGAAAAAAAAATGGTAATTTTTAAATCCAAATTTAACAATATAAATTTTACATTTTGTCATTCAGATAAAATAAAATTGAATTAAACAAATAATATTACTCATTCAACATTCAGATTATTCAATTATTCAGAATTTCAATCGTCTAGAAAATTATGGTTCAGATACTCTATTCATAGTGCCTTCCTTACTTCCGTGTCATGATGTCGAAGCTTTGACCGAGGCAAGTATGAAAGTTTTTTCTTTGTTAATTTGTATGAAGTGGTGTAAATGGAAAATATTGTTTTTATTAATCTTTTACGCAACTTATTAGCATCTCTGGTTGATTGTATTCTTTCAAAATAATTTAGAGTATTTACCAAAAATAATAGGTTTAAAGTTTTTATTTGCAAAAATGTCATCTTCTTTATTTAATTGCATATTTACTATTTTATACTTTTTTAATTGCAATTTTACTAAACTAAGTTTCAAAATTGTAAAAATACTAACCTTCACCCCTCCCTCCTTCTTTCTCAGCCGACTTCAACAGACTACAACATTTTTTTTTAAGGTGGGGTGCTATTTTGGTGGATTTGAGTTGCAACTGAAAGTAACTACATTCAACCGAATGCAACCACCATTTTTTTAAGGTGGGGTGCTATTTTGGTGGATTTGAGTTGCAACTGAATGCAACCACATTCAACCGAATGCAACCACATGCAACTCTTTTTTTTTTAAGATGGGATGATTTTGGTGGATTTGGGTTGCAAGGCCCCGCTAGGGGCCATATTCAACTGAATGCAACCACATTCAACTTTTTTTTTAAGGTGTGTGATTTTGACGGATTTGGGTTGCAAGGCCCCGCCAGAGGCCATATTCAACTGAATGCAACTGAAAAATGAAAGTTTCATTCATTTGCATGTGGTTGCAGTCAGAAATTTAGTTGCATGTGGTTGCATTCAGTTGCATAATAAAGTTCCATTTTTCAGTTGTCATTTTCGACCTCTTTTTTGAACTATATATATATATACATATATATATATATATATATATATATATATATATATATATATAAGGTCTTGTTCTAATAGAAACTAACTTAGAATAGAAACTAGAAACTAAACCTAAATTAAATATTTCAAGCTAATCTAATGACCAAATTAGGGGTACTCCAATACAAAAACCGTTTAAAATTATTGTCTCTATTCAACAAAAATATAAAAAAATTAAAAAAAGTTACTGTTCACGTGATGACGTGGCACGTGAACAGTAACTTTTTTAAAAAAAATTGGTTTTTTTTTATATTTTTGTTGAATAGAGCCAAGAATTTTAAACGTTTTTTGTGAAAGTGCCCCTAGCAGGGCCATTAAAATAAATGAAATATAATTTATTTAGTGTAGGTTTCTAGTTTCTATTCTAAGGTTGGTTTCTATTTGAACGCTAGCCTATATATATATATATATATATATATATATATATATATATATATATATATATATATTTCAAAAAAGTGGTCGAAAATGAGTTCGACATTTTTTTTTAAGGTGGGGTGCTATTTTGGTGGATTTGAGTTGCAACTGAAAGCAACTACATTCAACCGAATGCAACCACTTTTTTTTAAGGTGGGGTGCTATTTTGGTGGATTTGAGTTGCAACTGAATGCAACCACATTCAATCACATTCAACCGAATGCAACCACATTCAATCACATTCAACCGAATGCAACCACATGCAACTCTTTTTTTTTTAAGGTGGGATGATTTTGGTGGATTTGGGTTGCAAAGCCCCGCCAGGGGCCATATTCAACGGAATGCAACCACATTCAACCTTTTTTTTTTTTAAGGTGGGTGATTTTGACGGATTTGGGTTGCAACTTGCAAGGCCCCGCCAGGGGCCATATTCAACTAAATGCAACTGAAAAATAAAAGTTTCATTCATTTGCATGTGGTTCTAGTCAGAAATTTAGTTGCATGTGGTTACATTCAGTTGCATAATAAAGTTCCATTTTTCAGTTGTCATTTTCAACCTCTTTTTTGAAATATATATATATAGTTCAAAAAAGTGGTCGAAAATGAGTTCGACGAAAGCAACTACATTCAACCGAATGCAACCATTTTTTTTAAGGTGGGGTGCTATTTTGGTGGATTTGAGTTGCAACTGAAAGCAACTACATTCAACCGAATGCAACCATTTTTTTTAAGGTGGGGTGCTATTTTGGTGGATTTGAGTTGCAACTGAATGCAACCACATTCAACCGAATGCAACCACATGCAACTCTTTTTTTTTTAAGGTGGGATGATTTTGGTGGATTTGGGTTGCAAGGCCCCACCAGGGGACATATTCAACTGAATGCAACCACATTTAACTTTTTTTTAAGGTGGGTGATTTTGGCGGATTTGGGTTGCAAGGCCCCGCCAGGGGCCACATTCAACTGAATGCAGCTGAAAAATGAAAGTTTCATTCATTTGTATGTGGTTGCAGTCAGAAATTTAGTTGCATGTGGTTGCATTCAGTTGCATAATAAAGTTCCATTTTTCAGTTGTTATATATATATATATATATATATATATATATATATATATATATATATATATAGTTCAAAAAAGAGGTCGAAAATGACAATTGAAAAATGGAACTTGAAATCAGAAAATTAGTTGAAAGTGGTTGCATTCAGTTGAATATGCCCCTGCGGGGCCTTGCAACCCAAATCCACCAAAATAGCACCCCACCTTAAAAAAAAAAAATGAGTCGAACTGGGCAGAGCAGGGGGGAAGTGCTGCCCTAATTTCTAGTATTTTTGCAATTTAGAAACTTAGTTTAGTAAAATTGCAAATAACTATTCTTAACAAAAATAAATATGCAAAAATTTACTTTTCCCTATTTATTTATAAAAAACGCCCAATAATCTATTAAGAATGATATTACGATAAGTCACTTTATGCACCCAGAATTTTGTTTTACAATTGATAATAGTCTACAATTTATGCGATGCGTGATTGCTTGAAAATTTGTTTGTAAAATTTTTAATTATATTTTTTTGTTAAAATTATAAGCTATAAAAATGCTTTTTTTTGCAAAATAATTTTTTAACTTTATAAAGCTCATGAATATAAATATTATCGTAATTATTTATTTTAATTATTACTTTAAAATGCATACATATGTATAATAATGTTACATAAAAATAGTTTTTTAACTTTTATTTAATAAAAAGGTGAAATCAATCTAATCATGTAGTTCGTTTTTCAATTTTTTATATAAATTTTTCTAAATTATAAGTGTTTTTCACATTTTATGTAATTTTTGATTATATAACTTATAACTCGTATTATGCATGGATGTTTTTATTAATATTTTTTGTCTTATTATCCATATTTTCATGTGTATTTTTTTATTAGTAGAAAAATAAATAATAGGAAATAATAAAATATTATGACATGTTTGATAGTATTTTAAACGATACTGTTTTAATTTTTAATTATGAAATTTTGTTGACGAGTTTGAGTGGTTTATATGATAATATAAATGTATAACAATAGTTATTGAGAATAGTTAATAAAATTTTTGACTATAACATATTGTTGACGAGAATTGAACTTCTTAAATTCATTGGAATAATTTATAAAATAATACATATGTTTAATAAAGATATGTTATTGGTACGATTCAAACCTTGAATTTATAAGAGTATTTTAAATATTATAATACATTTTTTTATTGTTAGATTCAACAATTCTCACTTATCTGTATTAAAATTTAACGATTATTATTTAATGTATCAAATTAAGTATATCAAACGATCAAGAGGCTAATTTACTTATAATAATATAGTATAGATTTTATGAATTGGATGATAACCAACAAGGTCTTACTTAGTATAAAGAAAAGATGAAAAACTAAAAACAAGTTCAATACTTTGGATAATCTGGCAATAATTTAATTTTTCGTTTTTGAAATGATAATATTTTATTCAAATACATGGATTACTTCAATACCGTAATTAAAGTAGTTGAAATGGAATATGATATTATATTTATTTTTTTAAGCAAGCCCACTTTCACAACTAACAGCAATGTGAATATAATAATTATTTATTAGAACAGCTGCTTCCATCTGTAAAATAGTTTATTATATTAATTTATTAAATAAAACAAAAGCTTAAATAAAATAGTCTGCATAGATAAGAACAACCAAATTGTTTATACATCTATAAAATAAAAGTTAATTATACCCGAATTTAAAGCATTTGTTGTTGTTCTATGTAATCTTATTTTAAGTTTTGTCGGGCAATGAAAATGACTCTTAATTTGTTCAAATTCCACTATCTAAGCAAGTTAATAAAAAGTATTATTATGTGCTATTTAAACTTAATCATCCACCACCCAGTAAACCCCTATTTAAGTGATATTTTCATCATTTACTTTTTAAATAAATTCAGGTGATTTTTCCTTTTCATCAAAGATAATGGCATATAATGCCAACGATAATTATAGTTGTGTGTTTAGTAAAATTAATTTATTTCATAATGAAAATTAAAATTTGAAAATATAATAAAACTTAGTCAAATGATAATGATGATTTGGAAATATTCATTGTATAATATAATAAGTGGGTGTTTGGCAACCCACATAAGTTAACTTATGTGAGCAAAACCTCCGTTCCAACTTATTGAGCCTGTTTGGCAAATTAAGTTGAAGTCCCATTTCTTCACTTATATAGGATAAGTTGAATGTTAAAAAATCCTAACATTCAACTTTCAACTTATTCTTATTTTTCGATATACGTAATATATAATATCCTTCAAATTTTCAAAATCATATATCTTTTGATCCGTTCATTAAAAAATTTATATGTATATGTCAAATTTCTCTACTCATCGAGATCTATCAATTGATATCCACTTATATATATTAAAAAATAAATATTTTGAAAATATTTAAAAAAGTTAACTTATAAGTTCTGATTTACCAAACACTCTACTGACTTATAATTTCTGATTTACCAAACACTCTATTAACTTATAAGTTCTGATTTACTTATCACTTATATGATACTTATCACTTTAAGTTATAAGTTACTTATTTTAAGGTAAGCCAAACAGGCCCTAAGTATGGAGGAAAATAGTGAACCATGTGTCTTCCGGTGGAAGAACATGGGACGCTACAGACTTAACACCAAAACCAATCAAATGAATCGCTTTGTAATAAATTAGTCTTGTCACTGCTTCATCAATCTCGACCCAACATTGCAATTTGAGAAGATTATATGTTTACCCTTATCAACTCCGGCAACTAAATGTAAACTCCGCGTACACTTTGGCAAATAATTAACTCGTCACTTTCATTTTCATTTCCGAAACATAAATACTTCCTCCATCTCAATTTATGTAAACTACATTTTTATTGATATCTTAAAAAGAATGAAATTACTTTTTTTTTTTAGTACTAATTTAAGATTATTATAGATATAAATTCATTACTATTTTAAATTGCGTGATTAAAAACAAATGATAATGAAATTAATTTTTATTTTTTTCTCCAATAAATAGACGAAGGGAATACAAAGAATAACTACTTCATGAACTACTATAGGGCGATAATTTTGTTACTAATACTCCATTGATCTAAAACGGAATGGATTACTGCTTTTTATGTGTACTAGCCTCTGTTATTGAAATCGGCCGATTTCTGAAAAATTACCCATAACTCGGCCAAAATCTTGAAACCTTCGGCCAATTTTGCAATCGCCGATTTTTCAATCGAATCACCCGATAAATCGTAAATCGGTACCTCAACCGAATAGTTCCGATTTCCGAAATCTACAACACTGGTACTAGCTTATAATCCGTGCAATACACAGTTCCTTTTTTAATATATATAAATATATTAATTTTTTTTAATTGTATATGTTATTAATTTACATAACAAATTATTAATAAAAAATTGATATATATATATATATATATATATATAACATTTTACACATTCAATTTAATACTTGTACTTTATCTTTAATTCTTAAAATTTGATTAGGAAAATTACAACCCATGTGAAATTAATAAATAATTTTAATTTAGTATGGTTTAATAGTTCTTTTCTAGTTAAATCTACGCAGAAACAAAGATGAGAAGAAACTGATGATTTTTTATGGTGAAAATTCTATTTGATTTATGAATTCTACTTATAATTCGTTTTGATTATCAAAATACCCTTGTAATTATTTGAAGATAGTTTTACTAAACAACCAAATACAATTTTAATAATAAGTATAAGAGGAATTTTGTCCAAAACTTTGATAATGGTAATCTGGTCCTCCATACGACAAAAATCTAGAAATAAATAGATAAAAACCGTTGAATCTAGCATAAAAAATATTTTATAAACTAAAAAGTGCATTTATATTGTAATACGAAAATGTATATATCAATGATTTAAATCATATATAATTAGGTTTTCTACATTGAATAACATTATCAATGTAGTAATTCTACATTGAATAGGTTTAATGTAAAAATTTGTAATTATATTTTCTCTTTAGAATTTGAGTATATCCATTTGAATAATAATTATTAAATCATCCCTAAATTAAAATTAAAGATAATTTTATGAGTTTCGCGTGAATTGTAAAATCATCAAAATATGCTTTCTAGATTTCAAGATAAAGCCCAAATAGTAAAAAAAAATAATTAAATACTAATAAAAAAATAAATAAAATTCAATTCTTATACAAACCTTTTTATATATCCTTTTCAGATTATAATTTTGTTTTTAAAATTCAATTTTAATACGACTTTATTTTAAAGCTATCCTTTTTAGATTATAATTTTCTTTTTAAAATTCACTTCTAATGCAACCTTTTCTAATTATATCCTTTTTAGATTATAATTTTCTATTTAATGTGATCTAATCTTGATCGTCTATTTTTAATCCAACGGATTATATGATTTTGATAGTACAATGACCAGAACAAACCAAAAATTTGGATAAAATCTCTCTGATGCTTATTATATATAAAGGATATAATTTTAGTACTAGGTACTGATAAATTATTTTTTTATATTTATAAAAGTTATTATTTGATAAATTCTTTTTTTATATTTATAAAAGTTATTATTTACAAATTAATTTATTGGGTATTGAAATATGTGAAAAAACAAATTGCTCATCTACTTGGGACACATAAAATATATTGTAACAATATATAAATAGTAAAGTAACAAAAACTTACTAGTAGTAGAGATTACATATTTACATTTAACTAGTTGATAAAGCCGCGCTTCGCGGCGGCATTACAATATTTTTAGGAAAATTCAATACATTTACAAAATACGATTCTTGTTAAATACGATTCTTTCGATTGAGCCGCTCTCTCGTTAAAACCGAAATCCCAACTTTTTAACATATATTATAAAGACTTATATAATATTTTTTATCTATAAAATTGAACCGTAAAAATAAAAAAAATTATGACTTCAGTATTAAATTCTAATAGCTAATACAATCTTTTCTAGCGAGCCGTCTTCCCGTTAAATACGTTTCGAGTCGCTCTTATTTGAAACCGAAATTCTAACTTCATTATATAAAGAGAGTAAATTCAAATTTTTATATTCTTTAAACTTTCTAATATTTATGGAGTTTTAAAAGATGAAAATACATCTTATATTTTCTGTATATTATAGATATTCTTGTATTTATTTACAGTTTCCGCATGAAAATGTCTTTCTGTTATGTTAACATATCAAAAAAAAATTAAAATACGAAGACTTTTCGTTACGGGAATAATATTACATTTATAGATATATTTTTGTAATGCAAGTACAATTAACTTGTATAAAAAAGTTAAAATAAAGGATTTTTAGGAAAAAAGATGTATAGTTTTAAAAAATCGTATAAGACGTCTCCACCGCCCTCGTATTCTACTTCCAATAAAACAATTTATTTTATGTATTAATTATATATTTAAACATCTTTTATACGGTCTTATCTAATGAACCGCTTTCTTATTAAACACAGTTATTACTATTGATTCGCTCTCTCGTTAAGACCAAAAACCTAACTTTTACATATATTACTTGTATGATAATGTTTATCCATAAAAATCAAATCCTAAAAATAAAATAAAATTTATAACATCATATGATATTTTAATAGCTAGTACAATCTTTTATAGTGAGCCGTCTTCCCGTTAAACACGTTTTGAACCGCTCTCGTTTGGGATCGAAATTCTAACTTCATTACATATTATTGATGTTGCTTATCTTACACAACAATTTTTTTCTTAAAATCAAAACCTAAAAAATAGAGTGAATTCCAATTTATACTTTCTCTAGATTTCTAAAAGTTTTGGCGTTTTAGAAAATGAAAACACATCTTATTTTCTTTTTATACTAGTTCATAAAGCCGCGCTTCGCGGCGGCGTTACAATATTTTTAAAAAAATTCAATACATTTACGTTATATTATAATATTAATATTAAATTTTTATAATTAAATAATCTTCTCTAATGAATTAATTTCTTGTTAAATACGATTCATTCGATTGAGCCGCTCTCTCGTTAAAACGGAAATCCCAACTTTTTAACATATATTATAAAGACTTATATAATATTTTTTATCTATAAAATCAAACGGTAAAAATAAAAAAAAATTATGACTTCAGTATCAAATTCTTAAAGCTGATACAATCTTTTCTAGCTAGCCGTCTTCCCGTTAAATACGTTTCGAGCCGCTCTTATTTGAAACCGAAATTCTAACTTCATTATATAAAGAGAGTAAATTCTAATTTTTATATTCTTTAAACTTTCTAATATTTATGGAGTTTTAAAAGATGAAAATACATCTTATATTTTCTGTATATTATAGATATTCTTGTATTTAGTTACAGTTTTCGCATGGGAATGTCTTTCTGTTATGTTAACATATCAAAAAAAAGTTAAAATACTAAGACTTTTCGTTACGGGAATAATATTACATTTATTGATATATTTTTGTAATGCAAGTATAATTAAATTGTATAAAAAAGTTAAAATAAAGGATTTCTGGGAAAAAAGATGTATAGTTTTAAAAAATCGTATAAGACGTCTCCACCGTCCTCGTATTCTACTTCCAATAAAACATTTTATTTTTTGTACTAATTATATATTTAAACATCTTTTATACGGTCTTATCTAATGAACCGTTTTCTTGTTAAACACAGTTATTACTATTGATTCGCTCTCTCGTTAGACCAAAACCTAACTTTTACGCATATTACTTGTATGATAATGTTTATCCATAAAAATCAAATCCTAAAAATAAAATATAATTTATAACATTATATGATATTTTAATAGCTAGTACAATTTTTTATAGTGAGCCGTCTTCCCGTTAAACACGTTTCGAGCCGCTCTCGTTTGGGATCTAAATTCTAACTTCATTACATATTATTGATGATACTTATCTTACACAACAATTTTTTTCCTTGAAATCAAAACCTAAAAAATAGAGTGAATTCCAATTTATACTTTCTCTAGATTTTCTAAAATTTTTGGAGTTTTAGAAAATGAAAACACATTGTATTTTCTCTTTATTTTATAGATACTCCTGTATTTATTTAGGATTGCTGCATGAGATTGTTCTTTTACTCATTGTTCTTTTATTATGTTAACACATCAATTCTTTTCTTTTTAAATACGGTGACTTTTTTCATGACAATAGTATTGGATTTATGAATAAATTTTCCTAATATAAATATAATTAACTTATATAAAAAATATATTTTAAGAAGATCGTACTTTCTATAAAATACAGGAACTTTTATTTATATATTTTTCATGTCTGCTCTATATATTCAAACACCTATTCTAGTTCTAGTAGAACTTTTATTTATATATTTTTTCTATAAATTCGAACTCTTATTCTCTATAAATTCGAACTCCTATTCTACTTCCAATAGAACTTTTAATCGTATGCCTTATAAATACTTATTATACTTCCAATAGAACTTGTAATCATATGTCTTTCCTATAAATTCGAACTCTTCTCCTTTATAAATTAGAACACCTATTAGTTCTAGTAGAACTTTTATTTATATATCTTTTCTATAAATTTGAACTCTTATTCTCTATAAATTCGAACTCCTATTCTACTTCCAATAGAATTTTTAATCGTATGCCTTATAAATACTTATTATACTTCCAATAAAACTTCTAATCATATGTCTTCCCTATAAATTCGAACTCTTCTCCTTTATAAATTCAAACACCTATTCTACTTCTAATATGCTAATTGATATTTTTATATTTATTAGTGTTTAAAATTTTAGAAAATTAAAAAAATCGATTGAGACGATATTAGAGCGCCACCTAAACTCCCGCTATCCTCCTTTATATATATATATTGATTATAGATACTCCTGTATTTATTTAGGATTCCTGCATGAGATTGTTCTTTTACTCATTGTTCTTTTATTATGTTAACACATCAATTCTTTTCTTTTTAAATTCGGTGACTTTTTTCATGACAATAGTATTGGATTTATGAATAAATTTTCCTAATATAAAATAATTAACTTATATAAAAAAATATATAATTTAAGAAGATCGTACTTTCTATAAAGTATTTAATTATATGTCTGTTCTATATATTCAAACACATATTCTAGTTCTAGTAGAACTTTTATTTATATATTTTTTCTATAAATTCGAACTCTCATTCACTATAAATTCGAACTCCTATTCTACTTCTAATAGAACTTTTAATCGTATGCCTTATAAATACTAATTATACTTCCAATAGAACTTATAATCATATGTCTTCCCTATAAATTCGAACTTATCCTTTATAATTGATATTTTATATTTATTAGTGTTTAAAATTATAGAAAATTAAAAAAATCGATTGAGACGATTTTAGAGCGCCACCTAAACTCCCACTATCCTCCTTTATATATATATATTGATGAAAATCGTATTGATTTTTAGCCACCCATGTACATGTGTTAAATAAGTAACTCACCTATTTAGATCATCTCGAAATTCAATTTATACATCACTCTGAAAGTTAATTCCACTTTACAAAGTCCGTTATAAAGCTCTAATTCGCTCTGGAGGCTTCGACTTGGTACAAAGTCAGTTAATTTAGAAATTATATAAAAATTAGATAATCTAAAATGTGATGCATAAGTTGTGGGCTAGAATAAATGAATTAAAGGGTTCAAAAGTTTGAGAATGATACTGCGAGTTTCTGTCCACCAATATATGGGCCGTTGCCAATAATGTCCACGAGTTGGGCTTAGAGATGATAGATCTTATTGTGTGCCACTTTCAGAACAATTGTTGTACAACAAACATAACTAAAGGTATTTAGATTCAACTTTATAGTAAAGAACTTTAACATATTTATTTATGAAGTTCATAAAACAACTGTATTCTTCAATGCAAACAAAGAATTTGGAGTTTTTATGTATGTTCATAAATTTATACGCACCTGCTAATGGCGCTGGGAAAACTACTATATTGAAGATATTGGCAGGGAAGCATATGGTGGACCAAGATATGGTTCGGGTTATGGGTTGATCCGCTTTTCATGATACCGGTTTGATTTCTTCTGCTCAATTGTGTTATCTCGGTGGAGAGGTTCGTAAATTTTATCCTAATCAACTATATAACATATCGGGATTTGTGTTATCACTCCGATCTCTATTTCTCCGATTATTATCTCCCGCTTTGTGCGTGTGTTTGTGGGTTCCTCGCGAGTTCGTTGAAACACTCTTGTGATTTGTTATTCCTCTTTGTATTGGTTCGTTTTCGATCTTGTTACAACTGTTGTGGTGGTGTTGTGTGGTATTACTGCGTGTGTGCGTGATTTTGTTCTTGTTGATCTGATTAATTAAAAAGTAGAATGATATAAAGTAATCTGCCTGAATTTTTTAGAAATCTGGGGTGTATATGGCCCCATTGTATTTGTTGGGAAACGTGCTTGTTTTTTGGTTGTGTGCAGGTATATGGGTTATTCCGTGGTGTGAGATGAAATCCAGTGGTGTTTTGGAGTAGCGGCAATGGAGGCGGACTACCGGAGTCCGGTGGTGGTGGTGGTGGTGGTGGTGTATACACCGACACATACCTATAACAGTATCCCTAATTGTTTCCCTGATTAATGTTTTTTGATTAGTTAAGTATTTAATTTTCTATTTAATTGATCCTCTATTTTAAATGTTTATTTTTTAATTGATTCCCTTGGTAAATGTTATTTGATTTATTGACATACATATTATGTTTAAATGTAATTGTAATTGTATGCTAATTAATATCGGTGATGTTTTACTATTTTTTTGGTTTAATAGCATTAATTACTAAGTGCTATTTGATTGATTGTTATTTGATTGAGGTTTTTGACTAATCAGTATTTTTTTGATTGTGTTTAAAATTTTGATTTGATTGGTACTTTGATAAGTTTTAAATTTTTATTTATTGAGTTTAAATGATATATCAATTATTGACTTTTAAAATTTTTTAAGATTTTTACCATTTATGGGTGACCATGTTTAATGGTTTTTTGTTGGACCTTTAAGAGGTATTAATGTGCCTTTTTGTTGGCTTAAAAATTTGTAAACCAGTTGTTTGTAGGTGTTTTATCTAACCAATGGTTTTCCCTTTGGTTGGGACATTAGTATAGTGTTGAGTTACTTTCGGAGCTCTTATTAAAGTTTATGTCGAACGGATATTGAAAATTGTTGGTTTTTTAAATTTCAGGAAAAAGTTTGCTTTAGCCAGGTGGAGAATGGACATAAAACCAGGTTCTTAGAAGCAAAGCTGTAGGCAAATGATGGTTTAAGTTTGTGTTTCAATGATTTGGGGTTTCATGGAGGTCACTCTTTTCCCACTTGAATTTTTTTCCCAAAGGGTTTTGCTCTTGTGGGTTTTTAACGAGGCCCTTCTTTGTTCCCTTTGTGTCCCTATTGATTGGGTTGAAGAGCAGAAATGCAGGTTTTCATAATGGGCTGGTGACAAATTATGGAAAAATTTGGACTTTGGTGACTTGGGTTTTGAGACTTTTGAAGATCGGCCATGATACATTTTTTGGAGTGTTGGACTTGTAATTTTTATTTCCCTTTTCCTTCTAATTTTTCGTTTTATGTGTAAAATTCTTACCAATCGGGTGGTCTCTTCTCAGACATTAAAGTTCTATTGTCTAAGCGTCCAGTGACAACATGCGTGTCTTCTGGTTAGATGATAAACTTTCTTGAATGAAAGAACACCTATGAATATTGTATTCGTTGTTATCCATCTATGGAATATATTCCTCTTGACAAAAAAAAAGGTATTTAGATTCAAATTTGTAGAATTGGTATTTTATTTTATCAGTTACTCATGATTGATGTTTGTTTGACTTTTAAAAGTCAATTATGTTTTTGTTCCATTTTGAATGGCTATGATTGATGGATTTTTTGGACCTTTTAGAGGTTTCATTGTAGTATCATTTAAATGGCTTGTCTAGTCCATTATTAATTTTCTAGTCTTAATTATTCAGTTATGTCACTAATATATTGTAACGTCCCCAAATCCGGGTCAGGAGATTTGGTCGTTACCTGAAAATCCTCAAAATAACGTCACCACTTTAATAAAACATTGTTCCGTGTAATTATCGAAAATTGAAATATAATCTCTGTGACCCAAACAATCCAAGATCTTTTAGGTTATAGTGCTAGAAACAAGAATCCAAATTCCATAAAATAGCAATTTTCAGCTTTACCACATTCTCTTAAATCAAAACCTAGATCACTGGTATAACTTCGAGAAGAAGTATACCAGGCCAGCAATACATAATAATAATTATTAGAGTTTAACTATATTAAATAAACCTTACTCTGGATCAGGACATCCCGTATCAAGTTTTCTTCAAGATAGCGTCTGCTTCTTCTCTCTTCGAATTGTACGAATATGTCTCGCCAAACTACCTTACTGAAAAGTTAGGGTTTCGAAACAAACAAGTATGAGCGGAAGAAATGCTCAGCAAGTGTATAGTAAAACAGGAGTAATAATAATATCATTGTTAATGAAAACATATAATATCCATCAAAACTCAAATCACAAGAGAAATATTTCAAATCAAAAATCTATCAACACAGAATGGACCAAAATAAAGTGTGAAATGGGTGTTCGGACATGATAGGTTCAGTGTTCTACTAGTGGGATCCCGACTACCTAAACAATTGGTTTAGTTGTACTCCTAACAAGGAGGCATCACTAAGGAGATAATAGTCTCAAAGGTTATCGACAAGTTCGATACAGTAGATGGGGTATAAATTGAATAAACAAGAATGGCAATAAATGTCGACAAGATCTACAATAAATGGAATAATACCATAATAAGCATATTTAAAATAATCTCACTTGAACAAGAAGTGAAGGGAAAGCACTTGCCTCGAATTCTCAGCTATCATGAAACGTCACAGTAATACTGCTTTCATCTTCTATCTTACGGCGTCACAATCTTCTAATTTGATCATTATTTGGTTCAACGCTCTCGCGGTTGCCACGAGTCTAATCCGCCGATATCGAGCTCGTGCGTCAATTCCAATATCAAACATAAGACAATACTTTAGTCTCTAGATGACAACTCTAATAGTTTATATAAACGCTTATAACTAAACTTGAACGTATTAACCATACTCACCAATTTCTCTATTGGAAGAAGATAAACGAAGGCGTCCCCTCTGAACATATATGTTTTCCCGTTGGAAAAACGCCTCACAGTGAATCCAACAACCACAACCAATACCTCATCCATCTCATCCTTCCTCATTTAACCCTCACTTATATCCGCCGACAATCCTGAGTCAAACTTTCCACTAAGTCCCCGGATAAATAAATCTTCCCCGAACTCAGGAATCCAATCTATATAATATTTTAATATCCGTAAATCCTACTTAAAAACGTAAAATAGGGTTACCGAATAATCCATTCTTAAGGTCTCTAATGATCTCTAAGTATTCGCTAATCAATAAATTATTCAAATAGCACTTCTACTTTAAATTGGCACTTATGAACTCTCTGCAATTCTCTAAATTCACACATTTAATACAATTAATCTCTATTTATTCTCCAAACAAAATAATTAAACAATCAATTCTTATTCAATTTAAATCCATAACTATTATTCTCACTTTAACCAAAAGTAATTTATCAGAACAATTTTACTTTTCATTATCCTCCCAATTATAATTTGTTTTACTCATTTTTAATGTTAATCCGATTTTAACCTCTAAAATAATTGGTTCATACAAATCTCAAAAACAATTCTCATAAAAGCTCTACTTTAATTAAATCCATTTTAGGGAAATAATAATATTATAAATCTCTATTTTTATTACAGAAATAAAATAACCCAAGAACTCGTTTTAATCTTGTAAATAATTTAATAATAATTCCGAATTTAGTCTCTAAAATAAATTGACTCGATCCGGTTAATTAAAATAATCCGAAAATATTTATTATTAGCTTTCCCAAAATAAAATCACATTTTATTCTATTTATTCATAAATATTTCCTCTTTTATTAATGAAACACTAAATCTCTAAATTACGTCACAAAATATTTCTATCTAATTACTAAATCAATTACCATTTTATTTAATTAATTAATTCTCACAACATAAATAATAATCAAATTTTTATTCAACCTCTTTTATTAGTATCTCTTTAAATTCCTAAAATTTTGAAGATAATAACTCAATTACTTAAAAAAAATATTCAACCTCTTTTATTTTATTACTATATATATAATATATATGTGTATATATATATATATATTAATCTTTATTTTCATTCCTCCGTTAAAACAATACAGAAAAATCAGTTCCTGCGACGGCGCGTGGGGCCCACGCGCCACCACCGCCGCCGCCTGCGCGACCCCCTTTCCCCTGAAATCTCTCTCGCCTCCAACTGTCTCTCTCCCTCTTTTCTCTCTCTCTCTCTCTCTCTCTCTCTCTCTCTCTCTCTCTCTCTCTCTCTCTCTCTCTCTCTCTCTTTCCGATTGAACACAACCCACACAACAATCTCTCAATCTCCCTGCCTCTCACAATCTCTCTCTCGTCCTTCCTTCCCCGTCGTCTCTACTTTCCGACCAAACACAACTCACGAACCCATCTCTCATCTCACTCCCCTTTCCTCTCTTCTCCTCTCCTCTCCTCTCCTTCCAAACCAACACCACACCCCTATTTTTTTTGTTTTCCGATAACAACAACATCAAACAAAAATAAAAAACCAACACCACTACCTCTACTCTCTCTCCCGTAACCCCTCTACATCCCTCTTCTCCCTACCTCCTTATTTCACCAATAACAACAACAACAATACTCAACTCTACTACTCTCCCTCTCTCCCGTACATATCCCTCTTATCTCTCTCGACTTCTCTTCCTCCTCTGCCCTGTCTTCTCTCGCCTTCTCACAACCAAAACCAATCAGAAATAACAGAAAGATTAACTACCTGCGATTTGTAATTGTTCGAGCATATATGATCTGGTTACTCTGTTTTGGAATGATATGGTCGGTATGTGAGAGGTCCGAGTTTTGGTTTGAAAGAAAAAGGATGAGTTCAAAATTTTATTTTATTTTTTGTGGAATGCCAAGTAAAGCTCATACCCCTGTATTAATATAGGTATATAGCTCGGGTTTTATGTTTATATCATTTAAAGAGACAAAAAAAATGTGACCTTGAATTATAACCTTTAAAGACACAAAAACGTGGCCCTGAAATTAAGGAGCATGTTTTGGTCCGGGTTTTGTGAAATATTGTCTCCTTCTCCGATCAGTAATAATAATCTCGTTTCTCTCCTGCTAGCCAATTAAAACGAAACTTTAATTTCATTTCCTAAAATAAATTCGACTCAAAAACTAAATCATATTTTCCTAATTTTTTCCTAATTTTAATAAATACCAAATAAATAATTATAAAATAATATTTACTCACATATGAATATATATAAAATTTTGAAATTTTTCCAAAAACGCACTAATTAAAATATACTAGTGCATCACTCTTAAATAAAAAATTTTTAAAAAAAATCTGGTAGGGTTCCGTCCCGGAATCAATTTGAAGATATTGACGAATACCTTTTCGCATTACACCTTCTAATTCTCATATTACTTCCTCCTTCCTTTAGTTCTCCTTAAACATCTCTATCTTGTTTGTACAGAAATACACCAACATACACTTGCTTGTCATTAATCAACATGTCGTTTAGCTTATCAATAGCATTACTGTCACTATCTCTTCCTTACTAACCTTCTCCTGCATTATGTCATTCTATATTATCTCATCTCTCCTTTCTCTTTTTACTAAGGGTATCGGCCACCACATTGGCCTTCCCTGAATGGTAGTGAATCTTACTATTGCTTATTTATATTTTGATCTCTATCATAACATAAAATATTAAAATCCCAATCCTTATATATCTGTAATTACTTTATTTTCGACTTTAACTGAATTAGTAATCTCGTATTCTTGTTACCTGCTCCTTATCCATACCCTGCCCTCCGAAGTATCGAATCCTGTACATATGTTGTCGGTCTCATGCGTAATCCCATTTGAAAGGCAGTCTCTGTTTTAATATCAATTCCTTAAACTTGATCAACCCATTCTATGTCGACGTGAAGGTATATTGGACCACTTAGAAGGTCATCATATCTGTCTTTACTTCTTTCAATCACTGATAACTTTAGGAATCATAAGGGTATATAACAGAACGAATCGTATGTGCAAAGCTCGTTTTCAATGGAAGTATAATTGATCGTCAAATAAAATATGGTGCCAGCAAAACAAACAAGAACAAAATGAAGGTTAAATCTCTTTAGACGATCTTACTCCCAACACGTGCCAGTAATTGTATTTCACATCTTGTTTGTATCCTTTTCGTACTCTCTATAATGCTCGTTAAATAGGTAAAATCGAAGAAGGAACTTCTAGAAGGTACATGTGGTTATCTAGGTGGCGTCTCCCTAATTAGTAGCTTAGGTTGCCCAATTAGCTCATGCGACTCCGAATCAGCTGTTTCGTCCATAGCCAAATCTTCGGATGAATCTAACCCCTACTCGCGCGATATGTCGGGATACCTAATAACATCACAACATTCGTCATCCGATCTAAACTCTTCTTCTGCACGACCTAAATTTATCGATACCCTATATCGTAGTCAACTAGTAATAATCTCTAAAGATTCCGCAGTAGACATCTTCAGCAGCGAGAAGTTCTGTCCAGTTAAGCCTAAACATCTCAAGTTAGCACGTCATCTCGACTCATCATAGTCTTTCTTTAATTCCTCGAAACTTTCTTAGTCATCACTCATCCGCTCACGTAAAACTTTATTAAACAATCATAGCCAAAATAGGCACAACATTCTTCTTATCTCTATTCGAATAACTTATTGTTCTCACATTTCACTGTTAGAAACATTATAATAATACCTAAAGGTGGCAAGTTCACTATTCCAAATCTTACAAAAGATTTTTTTTTTTTTTACGATAATGAAAGGTAATGCTAGAATGGAAAAGAGACTCATATAATTTTCAATCACGAAATCCGTATAGGCAACTTCTCAAAATTTATGAGAATATAGAAAACTTCTTTCAAAATCTCTGGTAACTCAAGGAATTCAAATCATCTCAACCACAAAATCATCAGAAACGAACTTCTAAACAATTTCAAGAATTTCAAGAAAATCATCAATTTATTTGGAAGCTCGGAATTTAGGAAAAGATTACTGGTCTTCCACCTCTCGGTATCCCCCATGGTGCGATCAACTACCATGTCTTAAGGTACCGTCCTCCTGTGATACCCCACCCAACCTGATTAGGGCTATGATGTGGTAACACCAATTTTTTTTTTCTTTGCTAGCATAAAATGGGTTATCATTTTCAACCCTGGCAACATTAGTGCCAAAATAATTATCCGCTATCACGATACCCCACAATGCGAACAACCGCTGTGTCTCAAGTACCGCATACCCGTGATACCCCATAGCACGATCACTACTATGTCGCAAGTACCACTATATCGTTTTGCTAGCAAAAAGTCGGTTGAAAAGTCAACCTGAAATATTTCTCTTTCGATACCACGAGTTTATTCCTCGTGTTGATCTGAAAGAAAACCCATGGGCCATCTCCCATGTTGACCAGTTGATTATAAGATTATACCTCCGAATAAAAATTGATTGATTTGGATTCCTATTCGCTTCTGGCCAATCGCCAAACTAAACTTGTATGAGACCGACCTGAACAATAGGCCATCACAATATTTTCAAAAGAGACTAATTTATTATATTGACATGAACAATATGTCAATTCCAGACAATAAAATAACAACCTTAAACAAGAAAGGTTCGTTGAATAGAATAAATCCTTTGGAGTCGGCTTGAAATAATAGGAACGACTCGATTCAAAAAGAAAACTTCCAAATACGTTATAATAGGTATTTTAGAGGAATTTCTGATGATAAGCTGTTCTTCTGTTCTCTATTCTGAATGTATCTATCTTGATTCGAACAATGAATCAAATTTGAATATTGAAACAAAATTTATCGGATCTGAACAATAGATCCAATTGAAGTCAATGAAACCTAAACTACCTCGATATATGAGCGTAGTTATAACCGAAATAATCTTTAAGGGTCATCTCGAACAATTAAGATGCCCTAGATTTCAATTGAATTACGTTCTATGAATTTATCAAGATTTTTGGAAACCAACCGAATAATCTTCAACAATTTTAACAAGGTAGACACTTCAAGAAGTATAACTTGGTTATCAAGGGATAAAATAAATAAATGTTACCATTTTAATAAATGATCCGAACTATGAACCATTGTCCAATGTCAAGAAAAGTAGTTGAATTTAAGAGATAATTTCAACTGATAGGAATAAATATTTAGTTGTCTAGAAGCAATTTAGACAAGCTTCCAGCCAAATGATATTAAGGAGTCGTCCCGATCAATGAGACTGACTAAAGATTTAAAATTCATTTTACGCGCACAAAAGGCTTTAGACGATTTAATACTTCAATAAATAAATCAACTCTAAAATTCTCATCACATCTTAACAATCAGCATTTCGCCAAGAATTTTCCACAATAAACAGGAATCTTTCGAAAATAATATTCTCAGAAAATCTCATAAATTCTTTAGGAGATAAGGGATAGAATGAACTTGCCTCAGTCTTTGTGGTTTCTCAAACCCGCTTAAGACTTACTCTCTGAAAATCCGTAGTAGACATCAACAGTCTCAAGGTGTTTTATCCAATTTAGCGCAAACATCTCACGCGAACACTCAATTCTTAACCTACTAATTTTTACTATATCCCATAGTCCAACATGAACTCTATATGAGCTCAGACGTTCCTTACTTAGCTATACACACTCCTACTCACTCTCGTTTCCAGTTTACTATAACCTTGCTCTGATACCATTCTGTAACGTCCCCAAATCCGGGTCAGGAGATTTGGTCGTTACCTGAAAATCCTCAAAATAACGTCACCACTTTAATAAAACATTGTTCCGTGTAATTATCGAAAATTGAAATATAATCTCTGTGACCCAAACAATCCAAGATCTTTTAGGTTATAGTGCTAGAAACAAGAATCCAAATTCCATAAAATAGCAATTTTCAGCTTTACCACATTCTCTTAAATCAAAACCTAGATCACTGGTATAACTTCGACAAGAAGTATACCAGGCCAGCAATACATAATAATAATTATTAGAGTTTAACTATATTAAATAAACCTTACTCTGGATCAGGACATCCCGTATCAAGTTTTCTTCAAGATAGCGTCTGCTTCTTCTCTCTTCGAATTGTACGAATATGTCTCGCCAAACTACCTTACTGAAAAGTTAGGGTTTCGAAACAAACAAGTATGAGCGGAAGAAATGCTCAGCAAGTGTATAGTAAAACAGGAGTAATAATAATATCATTGTTAATGAAAACATATAATATCCATCAAAACTCAAATCACAAGAGAAATATTTCAAATCAAAAATCTATCAACACAGAATGGACCAAAATAAAGTGTGAAATGGGTGTTCGGACATGATAGGTTCAGTGTTCTACTAGTGGGATCCCGACTACCTAAACAATTGGTTTAGTTGTACTCCTAACAAGGAGGCATCACTAAGGAGATAATAGTCTCAAAGGTTATCGACAAGTTCGATACAGTAGATGGGGTATAAATTGAATAAACAAGAATGGCAATAAATGTCGACAAGATCTACAATAAATGGAATAATACCATAATAAGCATATTTAAAATAATCTCACTTGAACAAGAAGTGAAGGGAAAGCACTTGCCTCGAATTCTCAGCTATCATGAAACGTCACAGTAATACTGCTTTCATCTTCTATCTTACGGCGTCACAATCTTCTAATTTGATCATTATTTGGTTCAACGCTCTCGCGGTTGCCACGAGTCTAATCCGCCGATATCGAGCTCGTGCGTCAATTCCAATATCAAACATAAGACAATACTTTAGTCTCTAGACGACAACTCTAATAGTTTATATAAACGCTTATAACTAAACTTGAACGTATTAACCATACTCACCAATTTCTCTATTGGAAGAAGATAAACGAAGGCGTCCCCTCTGAACATATATGTTTTCCCGTTGGAAAAACGCCTCACAGTGAATCCAACAACCACAACCAATACCTCATCCATCTCCATCCTTCCTCATTTAACCCTCACTTATATCCGCCGACAATCCTGAGTCAAACTTTCCACTAAGTCCCCGGATAAATAAATCTTCCCCGAACTCAGGAATCCAATCTATATAATATTTTAATATCCATAAATCCTACTTAAAAACGTAAAATAGGGTTACCGAATACTCCATTCTTAAGGTCTCTAATGATCTCTAAGTATTCGCTAATCAATAAATTATTCAAATAGCACTTCTACTTTAAATTGGCACTTATGAACTCTCTGCAATTCTCTAAATTTACACATTTAATACAATTAATCTCTATTTATTCTCCAAACAAAATAATTAAACAATCAATTCTTATTCAATTTAAATCCATAACTATTATTCTCACTTTAACCAAAAGTAATTTATCAGAAAAATTTTACTTTTAATTATCCTCCCAATTATAATTTGTTTTACTCATTTTTAATGTTAATCCGATTTTAACCTCTAAAATAATTGGTTCATACAAATCTCAAAAACAATTCTCATAAAAGCTCTACTTTAATTAAATCCATTTTAGGGAAATAATAATATTATAAATCTCTATTTTTATTACAGAAATAAAATAACCCAAGAACTCGTTTTAATCTTGTAAATAATTTAATAATAATTCCGAATTTAGTCTCTAAAATAAATTGACTCGATCCGGTTAATTAAAATAATCCGGAAATATTTATTATTAGCTTTCCCAAAATAAAATCACATTTTATTCTATTTATTCATAAATATTTCCTCTTTTATTAATGAAACACTAAATCTCTAAATTACGTCACAAAATATTTCTATCTAATTACTAAATCAATTACCATTTTATTTAATTAATTAATTCTCACAACATAAATAATAATCAAATTTTTATTCAACCTCTTTTATTAGTATCTCTTTAAATTCCTAAAATTTTGAAGATAATAACTCAATTACTTAAAAAAAATATTCAACCTCTTTTATTTTATTACTATATATATAATATATATGTGTATATATATATATATATATATTAATCTTTATTTTCATTCCTCCGTTAAAACAATACAGAAAAATCAGTTCCTGCGACGGCGCGTGGGGCCCACGCGCCACCACCGCCGCCGCCTGCGCGACCCCCTTTCCCCTGAAATCTCTCTCGCCTCCAACTGTCTCTCTCCCTCTTTTCTCTCTCTCTCTCTCTCTCTCTCTCTCTCTCTCTCTCTCTCTCTCTCTTTTCCGATTGAACACAACCCACACAACAATCTCTCAATCTCCCTGCCTCTCACAATCTCTCTCTCGTCCTTCCTTCCCCGTCGTCTCTACTTTCCGACCAAACACAACTCACGAACCCATCTCTCATCTCACTCCCCTTTCCTCTCTTCTCCTCTCCTCTCCTCTCCTTCCAAACCAACACCACACCCCTATTTTTTTTGTTTTCCGATAACAACAACATCAAACAAAAATAAAAAACCAACACCACTACCTCTACTCTCTCTCCCGTAACCCATCTACATCCCTCTTCTCCCTACCTCCTTATTTCACCAATAACAACAACAACAATACTCAACTCTACTACTCTCCCTCTCTCCCGTACATATCCCTCTTATCTCTCTCGACTTCTCTTCCTCCTCTGCCCTGTCTTCTCTCGCCTTCTCACAACCAAAACCAATCAGAAATAACAGAAAGATTAACTACCTGCGATTTGTAATTGTTCGAGCATATATGATCTGGTTACTCTGTTTTGGAATGATATGGTCGGTATGTGAGAGGTCCGAGTTTTGGTTTGAAAGAAAAAGGATGAGTTCAAAATTTTATTTTATTTTTTGTGGAATGCCAAGTAAAGCTCATACCCCTGTATTAATATAGGTATATAGCTCGGGTTTTATGTTTATATCATTTAAAGAGACAAAAAAAATGTGACCTTGAATTATAACCTTTAAAGACACAAAAACGTGGCCCTGAAATTAAGGAGCATGTTTTGGTCCGGGTTTTGTGAAATATTGTCTCCTTCTCCGATCAGTAATAATAATCTCGTTTCTCTCCTGCTAGCCAATTAAAACGAAACTTTAATTTCATTTCCTAAAATAAATTCGACTCAAAAACTAAATCATATTTTCCTAATTTTTTCCTAATTTTAATAAATACCAAATAAATAATTATAAAATAATATTTACTCACATATGAATATATATAAAATTTTGAAATTTTTCCAAAAACGCACTAATTAAAATATACTAGTGCATCACTCTTAAATAAAAAATTTTTAAAAAAAATCTGGTAGGGTTCCGTCCCGGAATCAATTTGAAGATATTGACGAATACCTTTTCGCATTACACCTTCTAATTCTCATATTACTTCCTCCTTCCTTTAGTTCTCCTTAAACATCTCTATCTTGTTTGTACAGAAATACACCAACATACACTTGCTTGTCATTAATCAACATGTCGTTTAGCTTATCAATAGCATTACTGTCACTATCTCTTCCTTACTAACCTTCTCCTGCATTATGTCATTCTATATTATCTCATCTCTCCTTTCTCTTTTTACTAAGGGTATCGGCCACCACATTGGCCTTCCCTGAATGGTAGTGAATCTTACTATTGCTTATTTATATTTTGATCTCTATCATAACATAAAATATTAAAATCCCAATCCTTATATATCTGTAATTACTTTATTTTCGACTTTAACTGAATTAGTAATCTCGTATTCTTGTTACCTGCTCCTTATCCATACCCTGCCCTCCGAAGTATCGAATCCTGTACATATGTTGTCGGTCTCATGCGTAATCCCATTTGAAAGGCAGTCTCTGTTTTAATATCAATTCCTTAAACTTGATCAACCCATTCTATGTCGACGTGAAGGTATATTGGACCACTTAGAAGGTCATCATATCTGTCTTTACTTCTTTCAATCACTGATAACTTTAGGAATCATAAGGGTATATAACAGAACGAATCGTATGTGCAAAGCTCGTTTTCAATGGAAGTATAATTGATCGTCAAATAAAATATGGTGCCAGCAAAACAAACAAGAACAAAATGAAGGTTAAATCTCTTTAGACGATCTTACTCCCAACACGTGCCAGTAATTGTATTTCACATCTTGTTTGTATCCTTTTCGTACTCTCTATAATGCTCGTTAAATAGGTAAAATCGAAGAAGGAACTTCTAGAAGGTACATGTGGTTATCTAGGTGGCGTCTCCCTAATTAGTAGCTTAGGTTGCCCAATTAGCTCATGCGACTCCGAATCAGCTGTTTCGTCCATAGCCAAATCTTCGGATGAATCTAACCCCTACTCGCGCGATATGTCGGGATACCTAATAACATCACAACATTCGTCATCCGATCTAAACTCTTCTTCTGCACGACCTAAATTTATCGATACCCTATATCGTAGTCAACTAGTAATAATCTCTAAAGATTCCGCAGTAGACATCTTCAGCAGCGAGAAGTTCTGTCCAGTTAAGCCTAAACATCTCAAGTTAGCACGTCATCTCGACTCATCATAGTCTTTCTTTAATTCCTCGAAACTTTCTTAGTCATCACTCATCCGCTCACGTAAAACTTTATTAAACAATCATAGCCAAAATAGGCACAACATTCTTCTTATCTCTATTCGAATAACTTATTGTTCTCACATTTCACTGTTAGAAACATTATAATAATACCTAAAGGTGGCAAGTTCACTATTCCAAATCTTACAAAAGATTTTTTTTTTTTTTTACGATAATGAAAGGTAATGCTAGAATGGAAAAGAGACTCATATAATTTTCAATCACGAAATCCGTATAGGCAACTTCTCAAAATTTATGAGAATATAGAAAACTTCTTTCAAAATCTCTGGTAACTCAAGGAATTCAAATCATCTCAACCACAAAATCATCAGAAACGAACTTCTAAACAATTTCAAGAATTTCAAGAAAATCATCAATTTATTTGGAAGCTCGGAATTTAGGAAAAGATTACTGGTCTTCCACCTCTCGGTATCCCCCATGGTGCGATCAACTACCATGTCTTAAGGTACCGTCCTCCTGTGATACCCCACCCAACCTGATTAGGGCTATGATGTGGTAACACCAATTTTTTTTTTCTTTGCTAGCATAAAATGGGTTATCATTTTCAACCCTGGCAACATTAGTGCCAAAATAATTATCCGCTATCACGATACCCCACAATGCGAACAACCGCTGTGTCTCAAGTACCGCATACCCGTGATACCCCATAGCACGATCACTACTATGTCGCAAGTACCACTATATCGTTTTGCTAGCAAAAAGTCGGTTGAAAAGTCAACCTGAAATATTTCTCTTTCGATACCACGAGTTTATTCCTCGTGTTGATCTGAAAGAAAACCCATGGGCCATCTCCCATGTTGACCAGTTGATTATAAGATTATACCTCCGAATAAAAATTGATTGATTTGGATTCCTATTCGCTTCTGGCCAATCGCCAAACTAAACTTGTATGAGACCGACCTGAACAATAGGCCATCACAATATTTTCAAAAGAGACTAATTTATTATATTGACATGAACAATATGTCAATTCCAGACAATAAAATAACAACCTTAAACAAGAAAGGTTCGTTGAATAGAATAAATCCTTTGGAGTCGGCTTGAAATAATAGGAACGACTCGATTCAAAAAGAAAACTTCCAAATACGTTATAATAGGTATTTTAGAGGAATTTCTGATGATAAGCTGTTCTTCTGTTCTCTATTCTGAATGTATCTATCTTGATTCGAACAATGAATCAAATTTGAATATTGAAACAAAATTTATCGGATCTGAACAATAGATCCAATTGAAGTCAATGAAACCTAAACTACCTCGATATATGAGCGTAGTTATAACCGAAATAATCTTTAAGGGTCATCTCGAACAATTAAGATGCCCTAGATTTCAATTGAATTACGTTCTATGAATTTATCAAGATTTTTGGAAACCAACCGAATAATCTTCAACAATTTTAACAAGGTAGACACTTCAAGAAGTATAACTTGGTTATCAAGGGATAAAATAAATAAATGTTACCATTTTAATAAATGATCCGAACTATGAACCATTGTCCAATGTCAAGAAAAGTAGTTGAATTTAAGAGATAATTTCAACTGATAGGAATAAATATTTAGTTGTCTAGAAGCAATTTAGACAAGCTTCCAGCCAAATGATATTAAGGAGTCGTCCCGATCAATGAGACTGACTAAAGATTTAAAATTCATTTTACGCGCACAAAAGGCTTTAGACGATTTAATACTTCAATAAATAAATCAACTCTAAAATTCTCATCACATCTTAACAATCAGCATTTCGCCAAGAATTTTCCACAATAAACAGGAATCTTTCGAAAATAATATTCTCAGAAAATCTCATAAATTCTTTAGGAGATAAGGGATAGAATGAACTTGCCTCAGTCTTTGTGGTTTCTCAAACCCGCTTAAGACTTACTCTCTGAAAATCCGTAGTAGACATCAACAGTCTCAAGGTGTTTTATCCAATTTAGCGCAAACATCTCACGCGAACACTCAATTCTTAACCTACTAATTTTTACTATATCCCATAGTCCAACATGAACTCTATATGAGCTCAGACGTTCCTTACTTAGCTATACACACTCCTACTCACTCTCGTTTCCAGTTTACTATAACCTTGCTCTGATACCATTCTGTAACGTCCCCAAATCCGGGTCAGGAGATTTGGTCGTTACCTGAAAATCCTCAAAATAACGTCACCACTTTAATAAAACATTGTTCCGTGTAATTATCGAAAATTGAAATATAATCTCTGTGACCCAAACAATCCAAGATCTTTTAGGTTATAGTGCTAGAAACAAGAATCCAAATTCCATAAAATAGCAATTTTCAGCTTTACCACATTCTCTTAAATCAAAACCTAGATCACTGGTATAACTTCGACAAGAAGTATACCAGGCCAGCAATACATAATAATAATTATTAGAGTTTAACTATATTAAATAAACCTTACTCTGGATCAGGACATCCCGTATCAAGTTTTCTTCAAGATAGCGTCTGCTTCTTCTCTCTTCGAATTGTACGAATATGTCTCGCCAAACTACCTTACTGAAAAGTTAGGGTTTCGAAACAAACAAGTATGAGCGGAAGAAATGCTCAGCAAGTGTATAGTAAAACAGGAGTAATAATAATATCATTGTTAATGAAAACATATAATATCCATCAAAACTCAAATCACAAGAGAAATATTTCAAATCAAAAATCTATCAACACAGAATGGACCAAAATAAAGTGTGAAATGGGTGTTCGGACATGATAGGTTCAGTGTTCTACTAGTGGGATCCCGACTACCTAAACAATTGGTTTAGTTGTACTCCTAACAAGGAGGCATCACTAAGGAGATAATAGTCTCAAAGGTTATCGACAAGTTCGATACAGTAGATGGGGTATAAATTGAATAAACAAGAATGGCAATAAATGTCGACAAGATCTACAATAAATGGAATAATACCATAATAAGCATATTTAAAATAATCTCACTTGAACAAGAAGTGAAGGGAAAGCACTTGCCTCGAATTCTCAGCTATCATGAAACGTCACAGTAATACTGCTTTCATCTTCTATCTTACGGCGTCACAATCTTCTAATTTGATCATTATTTGGTTCAACGCTCTCGCGGTTGCCACGAGTCTAATCCGCCGATATCGAGCTCGTGCGTCAATTCCAATATCAAACATAAGACAATACTTTAGTCTCTAGACGACAACTCTAATAGTTTATATAAACGCTTATAACTAAACTTGAACGTATTAACCATACTCACCAATTTCTCTATTGGAAGAAGATAAACGAAGGCGTCCCCTCTGAACATATATGTTTTCCCGTTGGAAAAACGCCTCACAGTGAATCCAACAACCACAACCAATACCTCATCCATCTCCATCCTTCCTCATTTAACCCTCACTTATATCCGCCGACAATCCTGAGTCAAACTTTCCACTAAGTCCCCGGATAAATAAATCTTCCCCGAACTCAGGAATCCAATCTATATAATATTTTAATATCCATAAATCCTACTTAAAAACGTAAAATAGGGTTACCGAATACTCCATTCTTAAGGTCTCTAATGATCTCTAAGTATTCGCTAATCAATAAATTATTCAAATAGCACTTCTACTTTAAATTGGCACTTATGAACTCTCTGCAATTCTCTAAATTTACACATTTAATACAATTAATCTCTATTTATTCTCCAAACAAAATAATTAAACAATCAATTCTTATTCAATTTAAATCCATAACTATTATTCTCACTTTAACCAAAAGTAATTTATCAGAAAAATTTTACTTTTAATTATCCTCCCAATTATAATTTGTTTTACTCATTTTTAATGTTAATCCGATTTTAACCTCTAAAATAATTGGTTCATACAAATCTCAAAAACAATTCTCATAAAAGCTCTACTTTAATTAAATCCATTTTAGGGAAATAATAATATTATAAATCTCTATTTTTATTACAGAAATAAAATAACCCAAGAACTCGTTTTAATCTTGTAAATAATTTAATAATAATTCCGAATTTAGTCTCTAAAATAAATTGACTCGATCCGGTTAATTAAAATAATCCGGAAATATTTATTATTAGCTTTCCCAAAATAAAATCACATTTTATTCTATTTATTCATAAATATTTCCTCTTTTATTAATGAAACACTAAATCTCTAAATTACGTCACAAAATATTTCTATCTAATTACTAAATCAATTACCATTTTATTTAATTAATTAATTCTCACAACATAAATAATAATCAAATTTTTATTCAACCTCTTTTATTAGTATCTCTTTAAATTCCTAAAATTTTGAAGATAATAACTCAATTACTTAAAAAAAATATTCAACCTCTTTTATTTTATTACTATATATATAATATATATGTGTATATATATATATATATATATTAATCTTTATTTTCATTCCTCCGTTAAAACAATACAGAAAAATCAGTTCCTGCGACGGCGCGTGGGGCCCACGCGCCACCACCGCCGCCGCCTGCGCGACCCCCTTTCCCCTGAAATCTCTCTCGCCTCCAACTGTCTCTCTCCCTCTCCTCTCTCTCTCTCTCTCTCTCTCTCTCTCTCTCTCTCTCTTCCGATTGAACACAACCCACACAACAATCTCTCAATCTCCCTGCCTCTCACAATCTCTCTCTCGTCCTTCCTTCCCCGTCGTCTCTACTTTCCGACCAAACACAACTCACGAACCCATCTCTCATCTCACTCCCCTTTCCTCTCTTCTCCCCTCCTCTCCTCTCCTTCCAAACCAACACCACACCCCTATATTTTTTTGTTTTCCGATAACAACAACATCAAACAAAAATCAAAAACCAACACCACTACCTCTACTCTCTCTCCCGTAACCCCTCTACATCCCTCTTCTCCCTACCTCCTTATTTCACCAATAACAACAACAACAATACTCAACTCTACTACTCTCCCTCTCTCCCGTACATATCCCTCTTATCTCTCTCGACTTCTCTTCCTCCTCTGCCCTGTCTTCTCTCGCCTTCTCACAACCAAAACCAATCAGAAATAACAGAAAGATTAACTACCTGCGATTTGTAATTGTTCGAGCATATATGATCTGGTTACTCTGTTTTGGAATGATATGGTCGGTATGTGAGAGGTCCGAGTTTTGGTTTGAAAGAAAAAGGATGAGTTCAAAATTTTGTTTTATTTTTTGTGGAATGCCAAGTAAAGCTCATACCCCTGTATTAATATAGGTATATAGCTCGGGTTTTATGTTTATATCATTTAAAGAGACAAAAAAAATGTGACCCTGAATTATAACCTTTAAAGACACAAAAACGTGGCCCTGAAATTAAGGAGCATGTTTTGGTCCGGGTTTTGTGAAATATTGTCTCCTTCTCCGATCAGTAATAATAATCTCGTTTCTCTCCTGCTAGCCAATTAAAACGAAACTTTAATTTCATTTCCTAAAATAAATTCGACTCAAAAACTAAATCATATTTTCCTAATTTTTTCCTAATTTTAATAAATACCAAATAAATAATTATAAAATAATATTTACTCACATATGAACATATATAAAATTTTGAAATTTTTCCAAAAACGCACTAATTAAAATATACTAGTGCATCACTCTTAAATAAAAAATTTTTTAAAAAAATCTGGTAGGGAAAAATTATTTGAAAAATTCGCGGTTATTACATATATAGTTATTTTTCCCTTTGACTAGAAATGAGCGCCTATTTTGTCATAATTCATAATAGTTTTAATATTTTAAATTTATATCTCTTTAGTGATATTTTGATTTTATTCCTTTCCTGACGGGTTTGTTTGGTAATATGCAGTTTTAATAGCAACAAAAAAATCTCAAGAAGATTCAGTTTTGTTTTTCAAAATGAAGTTATGGAGCAGTTAAGGTGCAGAATATTTCTTTGGCAAAAGAGAAGACAAGTCTTTGACAATAATTGATGACAATGAAGACATACATAATTATAAGTTTTAGTCATTTAGTAGCCATGTTATATAACGATGTATTTCTTTTTTTATGGGCGTTCTTTTTCCCCTCTTGAGTTTTTTCCATAGGATTTTGCTCTTGTGGAGTTTTTTTAACGAGCCACTTCTTCGTGGGTTCTTCTTTTCAAACTTAAAGGTATTATTATTTAAATGTCTGGGGACAACATGCATGCCCTACAAAAAAAAGTACATATATTGTAATTCTCAATTTTCCATGTAAAATCTTTTTTGAGATATTAGCATTTCATTTAAGGTATTAAATAAAATAAATAAATCTACAAAATCAGACATTCAAATTTGACATGAAATATAGACTTTCAGGTCTTATATGAGGGAAAATATTGTGATCATATTTAGCAAAAACAAATAAAGAAGAAAATATTGTGATTACATTCCCGAGTAGGGTTGCACAAAGGTTTAAAACCGGACCGGACCGATTCGGACCGGACCGAAAACCGAATTTTATTGAATTCATAGACCGGGGTCCGGACCGAAAAAACCCGGACCGGACCGGAACCGGACCGGTATGGACCGGTTAGTTAATATTTTTTTTAAAAAATAATTTTTATAATTTAATTTTCATTCTTTGTTGATATTTAAATTACTTGGTAAGTTAATTTAATTTTAAAAATAAGTAAATGTCATATTATTTGTAAAGTAACATTAAATTGTAAACGTAATTATTAATTATATATAGTATGAAATATGAAATTTAATCATTTATATTACAGTGTTTATATATACTATTTCATAAATTTATTATTTACCAATTTGGATCGCTAAAATATGTTATTTGTTAATATTTAATCATTAATCTATATAATTTAAAAGACAAAATAGTGTAAAATTAACAATATACATAAAATCCGGTCCGATCCGATCCGGATCGGGTGTTTTCAGGGTTTGGACCGGACCGGACCGAAGACACGATTTTTTTTGATTTTATGGACCGGGGACCGGACCAATTATATTCGGTCCGGTCCGGTCCTTGGACGGATAGACCCGATCCGGTCTAATCCCTACTCGCAAGTGTTCAACTACCAAAAATATCGATATGCCAAAATCAAGCATCCTACTAACGAGGAGGAGATAACGCAAGAATTAATCGTAAAAAAGCTTATCCATTAATACAAAAGTTTTGCAGATAAATTAATTATGAAAAATGTTATTTTCCCCAAAACAATAGCTCGGAAAATGATTCTTGAATGATGAGATGTCACTATATTATTGAATATTTTATGATGGATTTCTCATGCATAAATATGAATCTCACAATAAAAACATGACATTTGTCATTCGAGAACATATTTATGATTCAATTTGAGGTATGCAGCACTGCTTATTAATTATTTTTCAAGGTGCATAAAATGATAAAACAGAATTTAGGAAACATTGATTACTACTCAAATGTGAACTCAAATGGAACACGATGGTATATTATAACAACTTTTTCTAAAGTATAAAGTTAGATATGCCTGAATAAACAAGTAATAGTTATGCTTTTCTTAGTGTAATTACGATTATTAGATACCCTGAATTGGCATATCTTTGATTATTTGTGGTTAATTTGTACTCTATAATTTAGCTTTTGGTTAAAGTGTTTATTCCTCGTGTCGTGTACCGTGTACGGAAACTTTAAGATCATGTTAAAGAAAAACAAGGTTACGGATTATTTGTAGGCCAGTTGTAATGAATATTTCGCATTGTTGTCGTGTTGTGAATTTTTTACAGACAGTGGTGCCAGCATAAAACGTGCTATGCGTTTATATGTAGATGCCGAAAAAGTTCCACAATCTTTGGTTAGATCCTGAACGCATGAATTTAGTTGTGCGACTAATGGCATAAAGCAGAATATATGAATATTTGGTGTTTTACATGTACTGTCACCGTTCCTCTCATTTCTTTATAGTTTCTATTTTGGAACGTCTCTCTCATTTCTTTACAAACTATAAATAGTAACTTTTAACAATAAAATAGATTATTACATCCACTACTTCATTCCCCCTTTTCAACACTTTACATTATTACACCTACTACTTCACTTATTTTAACAATAAAATCACTATTACACCCACTACTTCACTTATTTTAACAATAAAATCACTATTACACCCACTATTTCATTTGTTTTAATCATAATCCTTGATTTTCGTGAAAAAACCCAACGTAAACAATCACGAGGGACGGAGGGAGTATTATTTAAGTCGGACAAACAATTGTTTCGGTTTCTATAATGAGGATGAAATTTGAGTTTATGTTGTGAATCGATGTCACTACTCACTACCTTTCTCCGCATCATTTACTAAAACAGTGATCTCATTATTACCGATTTATTATTATAGGATCAAGATGCACTAAATATGTTTGGTTCGATTTAAATTTTACGTATGATTTCAAATTAAAGGATGCTCAAGTAGATTAGTAGTCCTAATCTGAAAGTGGGGATAATTGTAACTTGTCATACCTATGATATGAGGCATACCAGCATACCATTTTAATTCAAAGCAACTTAAATTGGACGGCATTTAGAAACATTCTTTACCCCTCCAGCAAACTGGGAATTTACAACAGTAACTTCCAATTTGATTAAGTTCAGAATAAAACTAATGATTCGGGTCTAAGAAGATAGTGTGCAGTCCTAATAAGTCCATTCACGAAATCTCCCGCATGTTTGGATAACTACAAGTTGTGTGCAGGCCAAAGAAATATGCCAATTCCCAACTCAAAGTCACCCAAGAATCTCGAATACCATTACAAGACAGGTGCAATCTTACAGAAGAATCAGAATAATGCAAACCAAGACATTCTACCTTCCATAAACACATATACACACAGACTCCAGCAGATGTTCCCGTTTATGGATGATACGATATTACATGAAAGAAATTTTTATTCGAATTCGAATAAACCGAGAACAAATAAATTAGCTCCCATCCCATCCCTTTTGGTTCACATTATAACGTAGTACGGACTGCGTACATAAGCCAACATGTCAACTCTTAGGTCAGCAATAACTACTTGTTAAAGGCAGAAGCTGCAGGCCAGCATTGCAGATTCTCTATTTCAAAAACTGGATAATCCACTAGCTACAACACAAACATATTAAGCACATAGTTTTGGTATATTCTGTATTTCTGTTCCTGTCTGTGCTAGGCAAGCATTTGATTAATTAAATTTCTGCAGAGTTCATAATACATAAAATTTATCATACAAAAACATATAAATAATCTCCGAAACCAACGAGGCTAATGACAAAAGTAGAACAATCACCCGGGATTATCGAAAAAACAATGTAATCTTGATTGACTACACTTTTGTTTTTACCCCCCTACGATTGTTTTGTTCCCCATTTCCTGTGCGCCGTTGTTTCTTATGACAACTTCACAATACTTACATTCCAGGCAGTTGCATAAATTATTTTATGATTAACGATACAGTGATAGTGATTTTAATTCATAATAAGTTGATCATTAGAATTACCGTGCATCATTGTAGTAAATATCTTCCGCTGCTACCTGTCATTTTCTTTGCTTCCTTAACCAAAGCATTGGTGTTAACAATGAGCACTAGATAAATTACTGTATTTGTTAATTCCAAATCATCAATACTTTTTATTAACTTTAACAATGAGTTGACTACTACAATTAGTACAAAAAAATTAAATGGCAACCACCCTCTACTAGGGGTGAGCAAAATTTTCCAAACCCGCCCAAACCGCCCAATCCAAACCGCCCAAACCAGAATTTACGGTTTTGTAACGGTTCGGGTTGGTAACGGTTTCGATTTTTTAAAAACCGAAAAATAATGGTTTGGTTCGGTTTGCCTTGTCAACCCGACCAATATAACCCATTCCACCCGAATATATAATAATATATAAAATTTAATTTTTATTATTATTTAAGAAATATAATTCAAATTAATAATTAATATATAATTATATAAAAAGAAAAAAAATGTGCTTACAATTAGTTACAATATCACATATGTAAAAAGACTAAATCGATAAGTTTGTAACCCTATTTTTCTCAACTATCATTTTACCTAAACTACGTTATTTTGCTGGTCCGTAAGACTTTGTAACTTAATTACCATATTTTGTGATGTTAGTCCATTGATACATTGTACAATTGTGTCGATTAATTTTTTACAAGTTTAAATTTTTTTTAAGTGGTTTAAAACCCAACCCGCCCAAACCAACCCGTTATAATTTGGACGGTTTTTTTTAGTACTAACGGTAACGGTTACGGTAACGGGTTGTTAAATTCCAAAACCGTAAAATATGGGTTGGGTGGTTTAGTCTTTTCAACCCGACCAACCCGACCATTACAAAACCATTTGAACATTTGAACATGTGGAAATCTGAAGATTGCAGCAGATCTGGTGGGTAGAGGGTAGGGGTGAGCAATGGTCGGGTTGGTCGGGTTGAAAAGACTAAACCACCCAACCCATATTTTACGGTTTTGGAATTTAACAACCCGTTACCGTAACCGTTACCGTTAGTACTAAAAAAAACCGTCCAAATTATAACGGGTTGGTTTGGGCGGGTTGGGTTTTAAACCACTTAAAAAAAATTTAAACTTGTAAAAAATTAATCGACACAATTGTACAATGTATCAATGGACTAACATCACAAAATATGGTAATTAAGTTACAAAGTCTTACGGACCAGCAAAATAACGTAGTTTAGGTAAAATGATAGTTGAGAAAAATAGAGTTACAAACTTATCGATTTAGTCTTTTTACATATGTGATATTGTAACTAATTGTAAGCACATTTTTTTTTCTTTTTATATAATTATATATTAATTATTAATTTGAATTATATTTCTTAAATAATAATAAAAATTAAATTTTATATATTATTATATATTCGGGTGGAATGGGTTATATTGGTCGGGTTGACAAGGCAAACCGAACCAAACCATTATTTTTCGGTTTTTAAAAAATCGAAACCGTTACCAACCCGAACCGTTACAAAACCGTAAATTCTGGTTTGGGCGGTTTGGATTGGGCGGTTTGGACGGGTTTGGAAAATTTTGCTCACCCCTACTCATACATTGTACCAATACTCATATCGAAATGGAAGGCAAGCCAATAACAAAATTCGTGGCTGGCCTTTTTTGTATGGCAAAATCAATTCTCTTAAACACCTCATTCATAGGCATTAGCACAAAATTGCCTAGTTTAGAATTGTTAAGTAACCAACTCATCTAAATCCTTAAGGTATTAGAGGGAGACCTTATATGGATCTTATATAAGATGTTAACAAGAACGTCTAATTAGTCGCGACGTGATTTATTATTGTGTGAACTCCTAGTTTACTATGACAAATAATTGATTTCGACTTCTATGATGCACCACAAAAGACCCGAAAATCATTTAAATGCATAGTTGGTAGTTATTGGCGGGAACAGGTGCACCAAGATGTCACCAAAGATCTTGAAAATGACATAGAATGAAAGAATTTGTAATTTTCAAATAAACAACTGTCTCAAAATGAAAAGGACAAAAATCCCACAAGCAGATAAAGGAGAAGGTAGCTATTTCAATTAATCTTTTATACTTAAAGTCATGTTACACAATTCCTCTTTCAAGTTTGAACACATAAAGCAGTCTTTCCCTTCACCCTTTTATGACTACTTTATGCACTAACATATTTGCTTCATACTTCATTAGTTCATTTTCATTTTCGTGTTAACATGTTATAATCTCATGATCCAAACGTCCCTTGATCTATACGAACACGCACATTAGTATTAAGGGGAAACTAGAAAAACACAGTAAAAAATAAGATAAAACAGTTATGATGGCCATATATCTTAGAACAGTTGTTAACTATTAGTAGTATATAACTCAACACTCCACTTGTCAACTATATACAGGATGCAATTGAATATTACTAATAATATATACTATATATAATTCTGCTTACAAATCATCTCCATCTGGATAATGAAAGGCAACAGCAAACAAACTTTCTATAGCCACCTCCTTTTACTTTCCCTCCACCATTTGAAATTCTTCAAATCCAAAATATAAACTAGTGGGGATGGCCCCATTTACCTTCTACTTCTCGACTACTATGTACTCTGCTATATCTAATATCCCCAACTATTCAACTACTACTATCTTAACTATAATAGTTACATATGTACACATGTCCAACCTTGAAGCTAGCTAAGGGGTACTAACATATGCCGGTCACTATTACCCTTTACAACCTGTCTTGTTCTTCTTTCAAGTGAAAGATTTGATCAGTCCCAAGTTGAATAGATTCCTCTTCAATAAGCTCCCTAATGATACCAGCACTGCCCCAGCAACACCTGCTGTGGCTTCATCATCCCTTCTTTCCTTTTCATTATACATCAATGGAAGTTCCTTTACTTTTAACTTGTCGATACCAATCTTTTGTCTAACTGCTTCAATGGTCTTCTGATCAACAGGGTTCCCAATAGCATCTGTAACAAAGTATACATCATGAGCTGTCTCGAATGTAGTGGCTATCTCAGCCCTTGTCACATTGATACCATTCTCTCGAAACGTCCGCATCACATCTGCCAATAGTCCTGGCCTATCATCTGCCGAGAGCTCTAGTTGAATACCCTGTATGAAACAATTTAGCCTGATAGTTAAGACCCCGTAGAGCATTATAACAGGAACAAACATCACTTTAAAGATACTAACAAGTTCCAACAAAGGACAGATTTATGCTCTATAAGATATTACTCACAGAACATTACCTCAGATGCTCTTCTTTCAATTGCAGCCCTCAAGCAGAGAATCACACGTTGCTTTTCTGCATCTGAACTAATTGGGGTTCCATCTATATGTCTAATGAAAAACTCCTGCAATCACAATTAGACATAATCTATTAATTACTTGTTGCATTTCATCGGTCCATCATTACTTCTTGTTATTGAGTATATAACAAAGAGAATTTTCTACAGGGACAGGCAAAAAAGATGATAAGTATATGCAAGAAGATATGCATAAGCTAAAGAACATATACCATATTTGCTCGGTCTCCCCCTGTTTTTACAGTAGCGTGGAAGACAATGTAGTCCATGTCGGTCAAAGTGCACAAAACATCAAACATAAGCTTGGCCCTATCCTTGCAATGAATATTTACACCGGAATAACCACGCTCGAAGCAATTCTGAACAGACACAATTGGGGAATCAGAATTAGTCCAAATTATTGGCTTCCTTTCATAATCACGGTCTGCAAACATCATTTGGTGGAGCCTTCTCTCTGTATGAGTGACAGCTAAAGAGACTACAGTTTTAGCACTTCTGATATCCGTATCCCCTTCAAGTACGTTCCTCAACCGTGTCACAATCGTATCAATCTTCTGCTCATCCTCAATCGGGTACCCTGAATCACAATCTTTAACATAAATGAGGGATGCAATGCGTCCATTGTGTGTCCACACCTTAGATTCCACCACATTAACTTGCAAATCAGCTAATACCGCAAAAACCTCAGAAAGTAAGCCAACCCTATCATTTCCGGTTAATTCCAAAGCTGTCAAACCATTAACACACTTCGATGATGTCGGCATATAATAAAGCGTACCAAGAGACTGCAGCAAACACAAACAGATAGCAACACAAGGCAACATAAGTACAATTTCAATCAACATAAATATTCAAACTAATTGAAGTTCAGAGTTAATTTACTAACCTTTTCAATGTAACTAATGACACCTTCATCAGTTATCTTGTTCCCATCCAAATCAGTCACATGAAAAACTGTAGATTCATAACAACAAATATAAGGACCATATTTTCAGCTTTGAAATCATAAATATTAATGCTATACACCTAAAAACAAGAGCATCTCAGTGGTGGTTACAAACTTTACCATCCATAAACCATCTTCCATCGGATGAAACGTAAGCTTTTTTAATCGACAAGTTGAGATCTATGAGAACTTGAACAGCCTCCAAAAGAATCCCATGTTTCCTAGCACTATCAATCTGGAAGAAAATAATTTTTTTAGTCCCAAAAATGCAAACAAAGGAAATAAGGTGTCTACTTAAGGCCTCCTTCGGCTTAGTTATTTCCGACAACGAATTTTGACTTATAAGTTGGACAAAAATCCAGTAAAACAAGCTCTAGATCAGTTTTCAAGAAGATGGTTCTTACCATAACCCGGGTGGCGTTGGAACAACCAGCATTATCAACAATGACCCTGTAAGAAATTCACATACAAGTCAGCCTTTCTGGCATCTTCAAATCATTTCAACTTACCTTATATTTTAGTACAAATCAAACTAACATAGGTGAAATAAGTATGTAAAACTATGAGAAAAATTGAAAAACAACCAAATCAGTTGATAAAAATCGAATTAACTGAAATCAGTGTTACAGTTTAGTACTAATCACTCAATTAAAATAGTAAACATTCAAAGTAGTAACAAAATGGAAACAAACATGATGAACAAAGAAACCTATTGCAGAATATTTGAACTTAAAAACACAAACAGAGCAAATAAAATAAATTCTTTTTCTAAATTTGCACAACCATGGTTACAAAACCATGAAAATCAAGGTACATAAAAATTAATTTTTTTTTTTTTTGAAAGATCACACAAATAATATGAGGAAACAAGAGAAAAACAAACCTGGGTGTGGTCATGCGGATCACAAGCTTTTCATATTCATCTAAATAAGCAGGCCACTCCATCTTGTCCATTTTATATGTGTATGTATGTATGTATGTATAGTTGCAAATTTATTCACTGGGTTTTGTTTTCCAAGTTTTCAAGCTTTTTCTCTCTCTAGAGTTTCAGACACACTCTCTCTCTTTGTTTCTTTGTTTCTAGGGGAGCAAGGGTTGTTTGTTGTACCCTCTTCGCTTCTTGTCTCAAAGTTTCTATATGTATGTATTTTTATATGCAGACACCGAGACACGTTATGCTTATTCCTTCTTACTTTCTATTTTTTCACGATATCCATATTATCAATATTGTGTCTTCTTTTATTAATGTGGAAGATACAGTTTCATTAGGTAATTTATTTATTTCCATTGTGTAGTAGAATTACAGAATAATTGTTATTATTTCCAAAATTATACAAATCAGAAAGTATAAATAAATCATTTTCAAGTTATCAGTCTTTTTGGAAATTTTTTTTGGATATGCACTACTTTTTTCGAATATTAGCTTTGTTGCCAAATATATGAGAAATAATTTTACAAATGACAGTTTGAAGTAGGAAAACCCAACGTATAATATGATAGTAGTGTTGACATAACTTCTAATTAATCGCTAGGTGCCTAGGTAGGTTCATTTTGTTCCCAAAAATTGCTACCATGTTTTCATTTTGTTAGCTCCGATTTTTTTGTTCTAGAATGAATTTAATTCGATTTTTGTTCATGTTAAAATTTATTAAAAACAAATGCTAATTTATAGTACTCATAAATCTTATAAAAAAACAAATTACTATATCCTATATGTACTTTTTATAGTGACAATTAAATGATGCAATTATATGACAAATTGTGGTGGTGTTTGGCTGGGCTTATAAGCCCGGACTTATAACTTATTTTCGGGTAAAAATTTCATATTTTGATAATTTATTTTTATGGTTGTATTTAATGTATGTTTGAGATTTCATAAGTTGCAAAAATAAGTTGGAAAATAAGTTGGAATGTTAGGAATCTCTAACATTGACTTAAAATAAGTTGACTAATTCTGGAAATAAGCTCCCCCAAACACCCCCTATAACAATAGACATTAGATATGAATGCAATATTTGAATTTCAATCTTATTATTAATAAATTAAATTAAAATCAAATGGTGCAAGGACTGCTGAATTTGAAAAAAAGAAGAAAAAATAATGCAAGGACTGCTCCTAGTGGCGGTCCCATACATCCTTGGGTCCACCAGTAATTACCTTTGATTCTTCTCCAAGTCAACTACACCTTCTTACACGCGTCTGCTATGGTCCACTGTTCATCCACGTAGTACGCCACGTAAACTGTCCTTTGCTTCGTCTCCACTCAATACGTTGGAACTCGTAATTAACATGGTGGGGGAGTAACCACGTGGCACGTGGGTTCCACTTTAGGAGTAAATGCAATGGCTTTGGCGCCGACCCACAACACAACTATGTAGTGATGAAAATAAAGAAGAGCCGGTAGTATCGGCTTATCTGCTGTCACGCTTCTGGCCGGTTTTCTCGTATTTCTCGTTTAGTGCTTTGTTTCCTTTTGTTAAACTTCTGATAAACTCGTTTGCTTATCAATTTATTGTCCTCTCCTATTTACCTTCTTCCCAATTTTTGATGAATGATTGTTAATTTAGCTTTTATTTTTACGAAATTTGGAAATAATCATCAGTCACATGTAAACATGTTTTTATTACTTTGGAATTTATTATCTTCATTTTCATTTCTTTGGATCCAAGATTAACTTTTAGAAGTGACTGTATTATATTGGTCATTTGGGCGTTAAGGATGTACTTCCTTCGTCTCATCCGATTATTTACACCTTTTAAGAGTTGTTTCATTAATTTTTTTTAAAAAATTTGTATAAAAATTCAATGTTTATATTTTTATGCAAGAAAAGAAAATCTTAAAAATAACTTATGAAACTATCTTTAAATACATCTTAAAATATGTACCGAATACCCCTTAAAATATGTAAACAATTGGATGAGACATAAGGAGTATGTGATTGTGGATTTGATTTGAGTAAATTAACTTCTAAGTATTAAGATGATCATGTTTTAACTGCAAGTCGATCAAAGTATTTATGTAAAATAATGAATCTTCTAGAGGATGCTGAGATGGAATGCATATTTTGTCAACTGTCAGTAGGTGATAATTTGGTGAAATGTTTCATCATATATGGAAGCTTTATTTCAGAAGAATTATGGGCTAAGCATGTCACGAATTAGTAGGAGTATTAGTAACTAACAAGGAAAGAAATAAAATAAATTCATACTAATGGTTTTTTTTTTATTTAATTCTTCAACGGTTTGCATAGGGGGTCCCATAATTTACAATCCACGTGGGCCCATTATCGTTGTCTGCTTATCACGTGCATGGTCCCTCAAAACACGATGGTTATGTTGGATCTCCTTTCAACTTAGACGACTACGAAAACCCAGTTTAGTATCTAACCGTTGGATGACAATTTAGTTGGACATCTACTACCTCTTTTAGCCGTCCAGTCATCTTTACAATCCATGAGATCTCTGCACGTTCCCGCCAACTCCCGTGCTTTACTCTCTCATGTTTTTCGGTTTACAGTTTACTATGTTGTTTTTTTAAGTTATTGGTTCGATTCTCGCTCATCTTCAAAATTTATTAAAATTAGTATTTATATATAAAACGCATAAGTTTAATTATTAAAAAGAAATCATTCCCCAATTTTACAAACCGTAATATCGCTGCGAATGATGATTCGTCCGTATAATTTATCAAACCAAAATTTTTGAATGAGTTCAAAATCGGTTGCAGACAGCCGCACTTTCAAACACCCTGTAAGATACGTGGCGGGAAAATCGAAAACATGTCACAAATTTACCCGCCAGAATCACACCGTTGTGGGAGCCATCTAAAATGTAGAACGGCGAACGTGGTCCACCACCCCTGTGTATCGAAGCACGATTGGTGGGTAAAATGAAAAGAAAAGTGGTGCAGTGAGAACTGAGAGGCGATTGGCGTGTCATTCGTTATCCATATTTGCTTAAAAACTTTTTAAAATTGTGTCTGTATTGGAAATGTCGTCTAGCCCATGTGTAATGACTTATGCGATACTAAAATTGTTGTTGAATCAGACTGAGATAGTGAGATATGTCAATTGTGCCGTGGAAATTTAGTGGATGAAAGAATTTTGAGCAATTATAACGTGATATGCGTTATTTTTATTCTAATACGAATATCTAATTATTAAAAACAATGATGGTAAGTATCGAAAATGAGAATTGTTGGTTTTCTCGTTATCCATGTTTAGTGTGAGACCATATTCTATAGCAAAACTAATAATTTGAGTGTCAAGTTTGTCATGGTATTTGATTTCAGTATATAACATGTGTGTTAAACACAATACTACTAACATATTCAGATTTTCTCGGAAGCTCTTTGCCTTTTGAAGACAGGCTTCACATTCTTATTTTGCGGGTTAAATGGAGTTTTGGTTACTCAGCTCACTATCAACTTTCAATTGGGTCACTCAACTGAAAAAGTTTTCAAACAGGTCACTAAACACATTAAAAGTTTCAATTAAATCACTAAACACATTAAAATTTTCATTACCGTTAAATAATGTTAACTTTAGACGGAAGACCGTCTATTGGTGCCATCTCATCGCCAAATCACCTGCCAGATCAGCTTGTTAACCCGCCCAAATAAACCCGATCCAATTAAATTATAACTCACCCCCTTTCATTTTACATTACCAAATTAACTTATAACCCCTGTGAGCGGGGTCGGGGTGGTGGGGCATGGTGGTGGTTTGATGGAGATGGGGTGCGGCGAATGTTGTGGGGTGATGATGAAAGAGGAAGGGGGGATGGCTGGTGGTGTTGTTGGCGGAGGATGAACGGTGGTGGGTGGTGGTGAAGAGAAACGATGTTGAAGGAGTTGATAGTGTGGTGTTGGGAAGAAGGGGCAGAGAGGTAGAAGTACGGAGCAGTGGTGGTTCGATGGAGGCGATGGAGTGGTAGTTATGTTGTGGGTTGGATGAAAGAGGAGGAAGGGAAGAGAAGCAATGGTGGAGGGCGGTGATATGGCTTTTGGTTGGAGAAGATGGAGGTTGGAGTTAAGGGTGAACAGCTGATAAGTGCAGGTGGTGGCGAATCGGAGGAGTTGTTGATGGGTGGTCGGGCGATTGCAGGAGGTGGAGAAGCGGGTTGATTGTTGGTGAAGGAGGAACAGAGTGGTGGAGGAGAAAACAGAGGTGAATAAGAAGAGAAGAGATGGGGGCGGTAGTAGTTGTGTGAGATGGGTGGACGATATGGGTTGAACGGTGGTATGGTGGTGTTGTTGTGAGGTCGGAGATGCGGTGGTGAGGTGTTGACTGTGAGTTTGAATTAAAGGGAATAAAGAAATGAAAAAGGGTTGGCATTAGAATGTGTTATGCCCAAATCTGGCATAATAGCTAAATTGATTTAATTAACTAAATTGATGGTTCGTAATTTATGATGGGCCTAGAAGATGAAGATTAGGTCACTAAAGCCCACTATTGGAATCAGCCCAACATGCCTTGGCAGTAATACCTCTATTACAGGAGCACCTCGCTCGCTATATAGCGCCTCGCTGGCGATGCCTGCCAGGGGATCGCTTCGCTTTTGTATCACATCTATAACTTACAGCGAGATCATTATCTCCTCTTCTCTGGAAGGCTCATGGCCAGACCCAAGGTCGCATGAGTAGCTAGGCACAGGGATCGCCTCGCGTGGCCAGGCCTCTCAAGGTCGCATGTCGAGGGCCTTGATGGATCTTTCATTGGTCAAGTCTATCCGCTCGAGATCATGGGCTTCTACAGCTGGATCATGGATCATGGATAGGATTGATGACTCACTGCCACGTCAACCCTAAACAAGTGGGCTTGGACTTTGGCTTATCTCGTAAAACCCTAGCCCGCCTAGGTAACTTGTTGCCCAAGAACTACGTCAGGCTTGATCCCTATAAATAGGGTACGTAGGCACCTTGATACGGATGAGAAACAGTTTACCTGCAAACACCTATCAAGCTCAGCCACATCCAAACACACAAACCCTAATCCCTTGTTCTTCTTTTATTAGCAAAATATCCGTATTTTGCTCCGTTAATCCAGCAAACCTCCAAAATATTGTTATACAATATTCTCCCTATAACATTTGGCGCTAAAAGGAGGGGCAGTCATTGAATTAGGAGAAGCGATGACTAAATCACACAAAAAGAAGAATGATGGAGAGACCCCGGGATCGCATAAAGTTAACAAGGATGATCCCCTGACGAGGAACCCCTCAGAGGACGAGGTGTCCAAGGACAACTCTAAGACTGGGTACAAGGAGGAACACACACCCCCAGTACAGAGGGTGGCGTTGACCAGCGAGGTCATGTCCTTTTTAAAAGGCCTCGGCGAGCAAGTTACCGCTGTGCATGAAAGGGTCACAAAAGTGGAGAAGCCCTATAGTTCTAGAGGATCGAAGAGGAATGCAAGGACATGCGGTAGAACACCAGGGGAAGGAAGCAAACTCCCCACTAAGAAACTCATTGATGACTTCGAGGATGTCCTAACAGATCAAACCAACCCTGACTGGAATGAGGGGGAGGACTCGCTCGAAAAGAAAGGGGGATCGCATGACAAGGTCGCCTCATCTGAGAGGAGATCGATCGGTGTTTTTGACCGTCTCGGAAAGAAGCTAACTGAACATGACCTTCGTCTAAAATTGGAAAAGGTTAATGCGCCTCGACATGAAGAATCTAAGAACAGAAGCAGGGGCACACATCGACCATTGTCTCCTCGAGATCGCGAGCGGTCATATCGTCGTGATGACAGACCCCCCTCTCCCCGTAGAGAGCGTGAGCGGTCCCATCGTCGCGATGACAGACCCCCGTCTCATCGAGACCAAGAACGATCTCAATATCTTGAAGAGGATCGTAGAAAGAAGGATCGCAGGAATGACCAGGAGGAGTTCAGTGTCCCAAAAAAGACCCAGTCACATCATGGAAGTACTGGAGGTAAAAAGGAGGCTGAAAAGGAGGTCAAAGTAGGAGACTATAAGCTGGAGGAGTTGAAGAAGGCCTTGGACGCGATGAACAATGAGAAAGGGATCTTTAGCACTATGGGCTCTTCATCGCCCTTTACTCATGAAATTCGAACTGCTCCGCTTCCTGCAGTGTTTCGAGGCCATCAACATGATATGACCTATAATGGCGATACTGATCCAGCAGAGTTTGTGATTCGATTCAATAATGAGATGGATGTTTATCAGGTTTCATTATTAGCGAGGTGTAGACTATTTGCGGCCTCGCTGAGGGGAAGTGCTCAGCAGTGGTTTTCGAAGCTAGGGGCATTGATTGTCATCGATTCTTAGGAACAATTCGTGGACATCTTCATCAAACAGTTCCAGTCCTCAATGCTCTACGCACCCCCTGTGTCCACCTTGGCAAACATAAAACAGAAGGAAGGTAAAACCCTTCATGATTATTTCAAGAGGTTCAATGCTGAGGTGCCTCACGTACGAGGTGCAAATGACGAAGCTGTAAAAAATTTCCTCATCGCTGGAGTGAGGGAAGGTACTGAATTTTGGAAGAAATTGCAAGAACAAACCCCTAGCACTCTTTCTGAATTGCACAAGGTCGCTGAGCCTTTCAAGCGTGTTGAGAAGTCACTCGGAGATTTAAAGAAGAATAATGAAAGGAGTAGCAGTTGGAGTAGGAACAGGGGGGTAAAAAGAAAGGACTCCAGAAGTCCAAGGCGAAGACGGGATCGAAGTCGAAGCCCCAGCCCAAAAAGGAGAGACCGCGATCCTTTGAGGCGATCCCCACAGAGAGCTCGCCCCGCGAGGGATGAAGACAAGTATATTCCTCTGGTCGCCCCAATTGATCACATTTATGCAGTCAATGAAAACAAGGGGGTATTCAGGAAGCCTACACCGATGGGTCCGAAGGGGACTGCAAACACTAGCAGGTATTGTGCCTTTCATGAACAAACGGGACATGATACAACGACCTGCCGAGAGCTTAAACAGCAAGTGGATCAGTTAATTCGAGAGGGAAAGTTAACTGAGTGGGCAGTTCGCGAGGTGAAGAAGCATAATCCCAAGTCTGGCCTTGGGTATAATCAAGCCCCCCCCACCTGAACAGAATCCAGTCATCAAGGAAAGGTAAACGCGAGGCGGAAGTATCCACGTAATAATTGGGGGACCCCATATCGGGGGGGATAGCAATAGGGCTAGAGAAAGATATGCCCGCGAAGCTAAGGAGCGACCCCTCACCAATATCCATCACCTGCAGGAGCGACCCCCAAAGCTCTTCAAGGGGGAAGATACAAATATCATGTTCACTGAGGAAGATGCGAAGTGGGTCCATCATCCTCATTCGGACGCCCTCGTTGTCCGAGTTCGCATTGGATCGCAGAATGTTCACAGGGTCCTTGTGGACAATGGAAGCGCAGTGAATGTCCTAACCTACGAGGTCTATCAGAAAATGGGGTTCGTGGATAAAGACCTTATCCCTACCGTAGGGCATCTTTATGGGTTTACTGGAGCTTCAGTCAATGTCAAGGGCCTCGTAAGGCTCCCTGTCACTTTAGGGGACGAGCCCTGTATTACCACCCAAATTGCAGACTTTATGGTGGTTGATCAGCCTTCAGCCTATAATGCTATCGTGGGGAGGCCAATACTCAAAGAAATGAGGGTGGTTACTTCTATTTACCATCTCTCTATGAAGTTTCCTACCCCGAATGGAGTCGGGTGCATTAGGGGGGTGATAATTGGATTTTTATCCACTTGGATCGTTCTATTTTGGCTTGAATTGATCGTTTAAGTCTCAAGTATTTGTGTGGTTTAATGTGTTTTGTGGAGTTTGTGCAGGAATTATGTTTTGCAGGTAGTTATGGTGTTTTTGTGGCTTTTGGAACAGAAGTTAGTTGAGGTTCAAATGGCGCGCGAAGTATTAATCTCTAAAGGAAAAGTCTGCAGAAACTCTAGCAGGGAAGTGCGACCGCGCCAAAGGTGTAAAGGAAAGCAGCGCGACCGTGCTAGGGGAGTTGACAGAATTCATGCAGCACGACCGCGCCATCCCTGTGTGTTAATATAGCGCGACCGCGCTAGGTCGTTCTGCTGCCGCCGGAATTATTATGCCATTCGAATTTTGAAAAGGGAAATTGCCGTTTTCTTTTCCTAATCATCATGGAAACATTGTAGGACGGTGGGAATAGTCTAGAAACATTATTTGACATGGAAATTGTAATTCTTATCTTATTCCAAGATGGAAATTTGTAATTTTTAATTCCTACTAAGAAACGGCAATTACTTGGAGCAAGGGCATTGTGGAGCTATAAATACACGTCCTTGGAGGCTTATTTGATCATCACCATCAGATCACAATACACCATCATTCATACACCATAGCATATTCGTATACCACACGAGTTTGAAGGCAAAGGAGACGAGTTCGAGAGCAAGAAGAAGCAACGAAGTTCATAATTTTCCATCCTTGTAATAGGAGTTAGCTTTGGATGCTTTTTACGGATTTGTTTCTGAACCTTATTACTCTTTTCATCTATTACATTATTGATACTTTGTTCCATATCATGTTTTCATCAAACCCCATGATGACGAACGGTTCGATTATGAACTAATCGCCGTCATGGGGTCCTAACGGATTTACTTATGGAATTTAGATGTTGATTGCCTAACTTGATATATGTGTGGTGAATTTGCGATATCCTTGCAGGGTTGTATTTAATTCATATAGATGCGTAGCTAACATCTATCTTGTTAATCTTTAGTGAAGCGACAGTGGATCTTTAGATTTAGAACTTGCCATGCTAGCATAAGTCCATGAATGTCATTCATATTTGTGGTGTGCTTCTAACCGTCTCATACTACCTTATTCAATCTTATGGACACTTGATCTTCAACCATTATGTTTTCAAATTCTATAGACATATAGGGTCTAAGCGTAATTGGTGCCTGCATAATTTCTATCTTATGTGGATATTGTGTAGATTGGTGTGCGTGTACTGAAAGGTAACGTATACTTATTTCGTGTTGTCCGATTAGTTATCGTAACCACCACATGTATTGATAAAAGGGCATGATCTCTAAAGGAAGTTTGTATTGAAGTTAGGATCCCATGTTTTCCATCTCATAAGTAATTCGAAATCACTTAGTTAATTCAATTTAGTTGTTAATTAATTCTTCTTAGTTAATTTAGATAATCAAAACAAATTTGTCCATTGTCTTAGCATTGAACGATAATCATACATTGATACTTAGGTACAAAAACTAAATTATACAATCTCTGTGGGAACGAACTCTACTTTATTCTATATTACTTGTGACCACGTGCGCTTGCGTGATTTTGTGCAAACAAGTTTTTGGCGCCGCTGCCGGGGATTTGTTATAGTTTATGTGCTTGACATCAGTGGTCGTTAAAGTTCACTGACTCGGATCGGTTACTAATAGTTCTTGTGTTGTTTTGTGTTTTCAGGTACTTGAGCGTGTATGCGAACGCGATCTCAAGCGAATAAGGAGAAGTTGGAAAATAAAGAAGAAAGAGAAACAGAAGTTCCAGTGATTCAAGTTGTAGAAGATATGGGAGAACCAGCAGCAGCAGCAACTAAGGCTCTTAAGGATTTCTCGCAGCCAAAGATCAATGACATTGCATCGAGTATTGTCAGACCAGCAATCGCAGCCAATACCTTCAAGATCAAGCCTAGCACTATACAGATAGTCCAGAACTCTGTTCAGTTTGGGGGTGCTCCTACCGAAGATCCCAACATGCATATTCGGAATTTCATAGAGATCTGTGATACCTTCAGAACCAACGGGGTGTCTGAGGATGCTGTTAAGTTAAGGCTATTTCCATTCTCTCTGAGGGACAAGGCTAAGAGTTGGTTACACTCTTTACCAGCAGGTTCTATCACTACATGGGAAGATCTTGCACATAAATTTCTTACCAAATTTTTCCCCATGGCGAAGACAGCAGCTATCAGGAATGCTATCACTCAGTTTTCACAGCAGTCTGGAGAATCTCTATGCGAGGCTTGGGAGAGATATAAGGAGATGCTAAGGAAGTGTCCACATCATGGGATGCCTGATTGGATGATAATCAACTGTTTTTATAATGGTTTGGGTGCACAGTCGAGACCCATGCTAGATGCAGCATCAGGTGGAGCTTTGTGGGCCAAGAGTTATGAAGAAGCTTATGAATTGATCGAGATGATGGCTGCTAATGAATATCAGAATCCTACAGGGAGGTTATCTCGAGGCAAGGTAGCAGGTGTTCTTGAAATTGATACAGCTACAACCATTGCAGCTCAGTTGAAGGCCTTGTCGATGAAGGTTGATTCTTTGGCTAACATGGGAGTTCAGCAGGTAGCTAGTGTTTGTGAGTTGTGTGCGGGCGCACATGATACAACTCAATGTGCCATATCTTCTGAATCAGCAAATTTTGTGAGTAACTTCCAGAGGCCACAACAGCCAGTTCCAGCCACCTATCACCCGAATAACCGCAACCATCCAAATTTCAGCTGGAGTAACAATCAAAGTGGTAATCAGCAGCAACAACAGCCCTTTCAGCAGAATCAAGGACAGCAATTCGGAGCTAGGCCATTCAATCAAGGATTTCAGCAGCAGTACCAGCCCAGGCAACAGTTTCAGCCTCCAGGTTTCCAGCAACAATCTCATGTGAATGCTGGTCAATCTTCTAATGAAAAATCTGAACTTGAGGAGTTGAGGATGATGGTAAAAAGTCAGGGGGCATCTATGAAGATCATGGAAAGTCAGATCGGGCAGCTTGCTAGTGCTTTGTTGAACAGACCATCTGGAGTTCTTCCGAGTGATACTGAAGCTAATCCAGGCAAGAGGGAAACAAAAGAACATGTCAAATTAGTTACTTTGAGATCGGGTAAGGTGACTGGCAATCAGAATTCAGCCATTGAGGAAGAGGAAGAGGTTCAAGAGCAACATGTGGCACCTACTGCAGATAAGGAACAAGTCCAGACTGATAAAGTAGCTGAGCAGTTGATTAGTGAGGTGGAGAATCCTAAAAATTCTGCAAAGGAAGTTTCTCCAAAGCAGTCTACAGAGAACGTGAAAATCTTACCTCCACCTCCATATCCAGGCAGAATGAAGAAGCAGAAGAATGACAGACAGTTTGGAAAGTTTCTCGAGGTATTCAAAAAGCTTCAAATCAATATTCCTTTTGCTGAAGCATTGGAGCAGATGCCGAGCTATGCAAGGTTTATGAAGGGAATTCTCTCAAAGAAGTTGAAACTTGAAGAATTGGATACAGTAGCATTAACAGAAGAGTGCAGTGCCATTTTACAGCAGAAGTTACCGCCTAAGCTAAAGGATCCAGGCAGTTTCACTATTCCGTGCACCATTGGGAATTTGTCTTTCAGCAAATGTTTGTGTGACTTAGGTGCTAGTATCAATCTCATGCCATTGTCAGTTTTCATGCAGCTTGGTCTTCCGGATCCTAAACCTACCAACATCTCTCTACAACTAGCGGATCGTTCTATTACATACCCGAGGGGTATCGTTGAGGATGTCTTGGTCAAGGTTGATAAACTCATTTTTCCAGCAGATTTTGTGATTCTTGACTTTGAAGAAGATAAGAAGATTCCTATCATCTGAGGAAGGCCTTTTCTAGCTACTGGCCGTACTTTGATTGATGTTCAGAAGGGGGAGCTCACGATGCGGGTGCAAGATCAGAATGTTACCTTCAATGTTTTCAATGCAATGAAGCTACCTTCAGATGATGAGGAATGTTTTCAGGTGGACTTGGTGGATTCGTCAGTGAAGTTGAACTTTGATCAGTTACTGTTGGCTGATCCATTGGAGAGAGCTTTGCTAGGAGATTCTGAAGTTGAAGACGAAGAAAGAGAAGAGCAACTTCAGCAGTTAAGGGCAATTCCGTGGAGAAAGAGTTTTGAAGTGCCAGTTGAGTCACTTGGGCTTGAGGAGCTTAAAAAGTCACAGAGTCGTCTCAAACCATCTATTGAGGAAGCTCCTACACTTGAGCTTAAACAGCTACCAGAGCACTTGAGGTATGCCTTTTTAGGTGAAGCATCTACTTTGCCTGTTATTATTGTCGCTAACTTGACAGATAGTGAAGAGGAGAAGCTCTTGAGGATATTGAGACAGTTTAAGATAGCCAAGCTCTTGAGGATATTGAGACAGTTTAAGATAGCCATTGGGTGGACTATAGCAGACATCAAAGGAATCAGTCCTTCGTATTGCATGCACAAAATTCTGCTAGAGGATAATTGCAAGCCTATTGTGGAGCATCAGCGACGTCTCAATCCTATTATGAAGGAAGTGGTGAAGAAGGAGATCTTGAAGTGGCTTGATGCTGGTATTATCTACCCTATCTCAGACAGCTCTTGGGTGAGTCCAGTACAGTGTGTGCCGAAGAAGGGAGGTATGACAGTAGTTGCTAATGAGAAGAATGAGCTCATCCCTACACGTACCGTTACAGGGTGGAGAGTTTGCATGGACTATCGCAAGTTGAACAAAGCCACGAGAAAAGACCACTTTCCTCTTCCGTTTGTAGATCAGATGTTAGACAGGTTGGCAGGCCACGAGTACTATTGTCTTCTAGATGGTTATTCTGGATATAATCAGATTTGCATTGCACCTGAGGATCAAGAGAAGACTACATTCACATGTCCCTTTGGCACCTTTGCATTCAGACGAGTTCCGTTCGGACTTTGTGGCGCTCCAGCCACTTTTCAGAGGTGTATGATGGCTATCTTTTCAGACATGATTGGTATCAATTTGGAAGTTTTCATGGACGATTTCTCACTGTTTGGTTCTTCATATGACGAGTGCTTGCATAATCTTGGTTTGGTGTTGAAGAGATGTGTGGAGACTAATCTGTTGTTGAATTGGGAAAAATGTCACTTTATGGTGCAAGAAGGAATCATTCTTGGGCACAAGGTTTCTAGCAAAGGACTCGAGGTGGATAAAGCAAAAATTGACACTATTGAGAAGCTTCCTCCTCCTATCTCTGTTAGAGGAATTCGCAGTTTTCTTGGTCATGCGGGTTTCTATCGCCGTTTCATAAAAGATTTTTCGAAGATCTCTAAACCTTTGTGCAATCTGTTGGAGAAAGATGTTCCTTTCAAATTTGATGGAGCTTGTCTTGATGCTTTTGAGCTTTTGAAGAAGAAGGTGACTACCGTACCTGTTATTACTGCACCAGATTGGAGTGAGCCATTCGAGCTAGTGTGTGATGCTAGTGATTATGCCGTTGGTGCTGTTCTTGGTCAGAGAAAGGAGAAAATATTTCATGTGGTTTACTATGCTAGTAAAACCATTAATGATGCGCAGTTGAACTACACCACCACGGAAAAAGAGCTCTTGGCCGTTGTTTATGCTTTTGAGAAGTTTCGAGCCTATTTACTTGGCACGAAAGTCATTGTCTACACAGATCATGCGGCTATCAGATATTTGGTGACAAAGAAGGATTCGAAGCCTAGGTTGATTCGATGGGTCTTATTGCTCCAGGAATTTGATGTGGAGATTAAAGACAGAAAAGGAACTGAAAACCAGGTGGCAGATCATCTTTCGAGGTTGGAAGACCATGGTAAAAATTCACAGGCTAAATCTCTTATTAATGAATCTTTTCCTGATGAGCAGCTTTCAGGGGTACAAGTGGAAGAGCCATGGTTTGCAGATTTTGTGAACTATCTTGTCAGTGATATCATCCCTCCAGATTTATCTTATGCTCAAAGGAAGAAGTTCTTACATGATGTGAAGTGGTACCGATGGGACGAGCCGTATTTGTTCAAACAGGGTGCTGACCAGATTATTCGACGTTGCATTCCTTATAGCGAGACTGAGAGTGTGTTGCGAGATTGCCATTCCACTATTTATGGAGGTCATTATGGTGGAGAGAAGACAGCAGCTCGTGTTCTCCAGGCAGGTTTCTTTTGGCCTACAGTATTTAAGGATGCTCATCAGTTCGTTTCGAGGTGTGATCGTTGTCAGCGAGTTGGTAATATTTCTAGGAGGAACGAGATGCCTCTTAATATGCTTCTTGAGGTAGAGATCTTTGATGTATGGGGTATTGATTTCATGGGACCCTTTGTTTCGTCTTGTAATAATCAGTACATCTTGCTAGCTGTGGACTACGTCTCTAAATGGGTTGAGGTGAAGGCCTTACCAACCAATGATGCTAAGGTGGTGCTGAACTTTCTTCATAAACAGGTCTTTACGCGTTTTGGAACTCCGCGAGCTATTATTAGTGATGAGGGGACTCACTTTTGTAATCGTCAATTCACTGCATTGTTGACAAAGTATAGGGTGACACATCGTGTTGCTACAACATATCATCCCCAAACAAACGGTCAAGCGGAGGTATCTAATCGTGAAATCAAGAGAATTCTGGAAAAGGTGGTGAATCCGTCGAGGAAGGACTGGTCTTTAAAGTTAGATGAAACTGTTTGGGCATATAGAACAGCTTACAAAACACCTTTGGGAATGTCTCCGTATCAGTTAGTTTTTGGGAAAGCATGTCATCTACCAGTGGAGTTGGAACATAAAGCTTTTTGGGCGATTAAGAAGTTGAATCTTGATATTAGAGTAGCTGGTGAGAAACGGTTACTGCAGTTGAATGAGCTAGAGGAGTTTCGATCTCAGGCTTACGAGAACCACAAGATATACAAGGAGAAGGTGAAGAGGTGGCATGATAAGAGGTTGACTCCTAAGGTCTTTGTGCCTGGTCAGTTGGTTTTGTTGTTTAATTCGCGCCTCAAGCTTTTTCCTGGGAAGCTTAAGTCAAGGTGGTCAGGACCGTTCACTGTTAAAACCGTATTTCCGCATGGAGCAGTTGAGATTTTTGAAAAGTCACCTGATTTGGCGTTCAAGGTGAATGGTCAGCGGTTGAAGCATTATTTTGTAGGTGATCCATTGGTTCGTGAAACAGATTCCGTTGAATTGGCAGAAACGTAACGATCGGGCAGCAAGTCAAGCTAAAGACGTTAAACGAGCGCTTCGTGGGAAGCAACCCATGTGATGTTGGTATCATTGTTGTATTTCTTTTTCAAAAAAAAAACAAAAAACAAAAAAAAACAAAAAAAAAAGGGACAGCGCGACCGCGCTGTCTAGCAGTATATTTATAGCGTGGCCGCGCTACTTCGAATCCTGGAGTGCAGAAAAATTGGCAGGAACAGATTTTGGCCTATAATCCGATTTCTAAACCCTAAACTCAGCCCAAATCTTCTCCTAATCCCTCTATAAATCCTTAATTTCGTGTTAATCAGTCACTACATCTAACCCTCATATTTTTATATAACTCTCATATACACATACATACACACTTAAACCCTAACCCACCACTTTGGAGCTTCGGGATTTGTGTTCATTCATCGATTGGAGGCTTACTACGCAGTGGTACCTCTCCTACAGATTCGTTTTTGGGGTAATTTCTTGATTATTCTTGTTATTACGAATTGTAGCTTGCGTATTTTGGGTTATTTGTTGTTAGAGTGCTGTGGGTTGCTGTGGTTATTATTTGTGTGTATTTTCTACTTGTTGGAGATTGTGTAATGGCTCCGAAAAGAACCCGTTTTGTTGGTGGTTCTAGTGAACATCATTCATCCGATTCTGATTCTAATACGGAGGGACCCGGGGAAAAGTTTGTTTCAGTGAAGGCCCGGGCGGAGTATAACAGGTTGATGTCTAAGACGGTAATCAAGGATAGGATGTTTTTAGCTGGTCCGTTGGATGGAGATCTTGTGGCGATGATTCAGTCACGAGGTTAGGAGGCTATTTGTCAGTTGGCTATGGATATTTCGTTGGCTATTGTTCGCGAGTTCTATGCGAATGCGAAGGCTGAACGGAATGGTTATTCAGTGGTTAGGGGTATGACAGTTGACTATACACCACCGTCTGCCATCAGTCGTTTGCTTGCTTTGCCTGCCAGACCTGCAGGTGCTGAGGATTGGACTTTTAAGTCCAGGACAGAGGTAGATTTGGATGCTATTGTGACTAGGTTGTGTGTGCCAGGTACTGTGTGGAAGGTGAAGCCAGGGAGTAATGAGCACTTGCATTTTCCTACTTCTGCGCTGAACAGGTATGCTAGAGCATGGAATTTGTTTATCTGTGCTAACTTGTTGCCTACCACACATCAGCACGAGGTTAATGTGGAGAGGGGTATTTTGCTGTGGGCGATTCTGAATGGTTTTTATATTGACATTGGTTACATGATTAGCCAAAATATCTTGAGGATTTTGAGAGCGAGTACTACAGGGGGGATTCCATATGGTTCTGTGGTTACTAGTTTGTGTCAGACGGTTGGAGTGAGATGGGCTGAGGACGAGCAGATACAGTTGCCGAGTGGTGCTATTGATTCTGGGACTATTGCGAGGATGGTGGAGTGGCCGGGCGGCGTTCCACATCCTAGGGGTTTGGGTTATGAGATTGCTGGTGCTGTTCCGCCGCCTCAGGTTCCCGAGGATATTCCTATTGCCTCTCAGTACAGACGGCTTATGCGTCGCATGGATGCTATGTATGATTCTCAGAGCCATTTTGCACAGGAGTTGACTCAGGCGCTGGGCACTGCTTTTGCTGCCAGTGGAGTGCAGGTGGATTGGCCTGTTTTTGGGGCACATGGTGTATATCCTCCACCGGATTCTCCTCCTCAGGAGGGTGGTCCAGGTGATCATTAGGCATGTTTCTACTTTTCCCTTATTTACTTTCAATGAGGGCATTGAAAATTTTAAGTTTGGGGGTGGATTTGGGAATTAGTAGTTGTTGTGATATATTGTTGTGATATATTTGTGGCATGTAGGAATTCATATTACATCATATTTGTATGTGTAGTTTTAGTTTCATGCATGATACCTGTCATATAGAGCATTCTGTTTGCATGTGTGTCGAGTTTTGTATGTGAGTTCATATAGTTGTATTACATGCATTTTTCATGATCCCTTAGAATGAGCTGATGCCATGAGGTAGGTAGATGTTGATGTGGGTGTGAAAAGGATGAACAGAGGGCTAATTTTAAATTTTGATGAAATTGACGTGCATGTTTCATGAACAAAATTTTTTACACAGTCTCGTCGGTTGCTCTTGGGCTAGGTTGAGTCATGCTTGTTTGGATTTAGGATTTAATCACTTGTTTATCGATAGAATTTGCTTTATTCTCTTGATGATTAAGGAACACCAAAATATAAGTTTGGGGGAAAACAGGAATTTCATGCTAATGTGTTTGTGTTTGTTGGCTAGGCGTCAAATGGCTAGTAGCCGCTCATGTTTATGAGTAGTCTAGGGTTGGAATTGAGAATTCTCATTCCAGATTCCATGTGTGAAAAAAAAAGAAGAAAAAAAAACAAAAATAGAAAAAATTCAAGAAAAAGAAAAAAAAAGGAAAAAAAAAAGAAAAAAAATGAGTGTTTGTGAGAGTGTGAGTATGCAGAATTGATCAGGGTGAGCTCTTTAATACTCGAGCAATTAAGTTCTTGGGGACTTTGTGCCTAGTGACCTAAGGCTTTTTATAGTCTGGGATCCACTAACCCAACGCTCGCTACATGGGTATTATTGTATAAGCCTTTAGGGGTCTCATCCATTGCACGATCAAATAAGCATGTGTGTTGTGTATATATTGTGTCTGTGTCGTAATAAAGCATGAATTTCTGTCTACTTAAGAGGAGTATGGAGGTGTATCTGAAGTGATCTTGAGTTTAACGTTCATTCTATTTATAAACCTGTGATTGTCTTGGAAAAGAATATGTATGGTTTTGATCCTGTTTTGGGAGTATATCTGTCGAGCATCGCACACACGCACGTTCTGATCATGTATTGTTAGTATACCGAAATTTAGTCGAGCTCTGTTTGGATTGATTGCATTCATTGAGATGTTTGCTTGCTAAGTGGTGTTGGTTAGTTTGAGGGGATCCTTTGCATTCATATTTAGTTGCATTCATGCATTGCATTGTTGTGTCGTTTGTGTCAGTTGGATTTTGTGGGTACATTCACTATAGGCCCTCACGAGACCTTACTCGTCCACTAGGGCTGCCTAGGGGTTTAAAGGGCTTGTTGCGTATGCCAAATGCAACCGTGATCACCTACGGAAGTGGTACTAGCTAGTATAGATAGTTTTGTTGTTTTATGCTTGAGGACAAGCAACGGTTTAAGTTTGGGGGTGTGATAAGTGGACTTTTATCCACTTAGATCGTTCTATTTTGGCTTGAATTGATCGCTTAAGTCTCAAGTATTTGTGTGGTTTAATGTGTTTTGTGGAGTTTGTGCATGAATTATGTTTTGCAGGTAGTTATGGTGTTTTTGTGGCTTTTGGAACAGAAGTTAGTTGAGGTTCAAATGGCGCGCGAAGAATTAATCTCTAAAGGAAAAGTCTGCAGAAACTGTAGCAGGGAAGCGCGACCGCGCCAAAGGTGTAAAGGAAAGCAGCGCGACCGCGCTAGGGGAGTTGACAGAATTCATGCAGCGCGACCGCGCCATCCCTGTGTGTTAATATAGCGCGACCGCGCTAGGTCGTTCTGCTGCCGCCAGAATTATTATGCCATTCGAATTTTGAAAAGGGAAATTGCCGTTTTCTTTTCCTAATCATCATGGAAACATTGTAGGACGGTGGGAATAGTCTAGAAACATTATTTGACATGGAAATTGTAATTCTTATCTTATTCCAAGATGGAAATTTGTAATTTTTAATTCCTACTAAGAAACGGCAATTACTTGGAGCAAGGGCATTGTGGAGCTATAAATACACGTCCTTGGAGGCTTATTTGATCATCACCATCAGATCACAATACACCATCATTCATACACCATAGCATATTCGTATACCACACGAGTTTGAAGGCAAAGGAGACGAGTTCGAGAGCAAGAAGAAGCAACGAAGTTCATAATTTTCCATCCTTGTAATAGGAGTTAGCTTTGGATGCTTTTTACGGATTTGTTTCTGAACCTTATTACTCTTTTCATCTATTACATTATTGATACTTTGTTCCATATCATGTTTTCATCAAACCCCATGATGACGAACGGTTCGATTATGAACTAATCGCCGTCATGGGGTCCTAACGGATTTACTTATGGAATTTAGATGTTGATTGCCTAACTTGATATATGTGTGGTGAATTTGCGATATCCTTGCAGGGTTGTATTTAATTCATATAGATGCGTAGCTAACATCTATCTTGTTAATCTTTAGTGAAGCGACAGTGGATCTTTAGATTTAGAACTTGCCATGCTAGCATAAGTCCATGAATATCATTCATGTTTGTGGTGTGCTTCTAACCGTCTCATACTACCTTATGTAATGTAACACCCCCAGATCCGGGGTCCGGGATCCGGTGGTTACGGTTTCCAATTCTGTCCACAATAATTGAACTTTCCTTAACATAAAATAAATTACGTCTCTATGACCCAACACAACAATATAAAACACACCCGTTATAGTCCCAGAGATGAAATCAGAGTAACAATCAAATTTTTTATTAATCACATTATTAATTCTTACAATCCAAAAGAATTTCAATATAAATACATACTCTTTGCCATCCATTTACATAAGTCATACTAGACCATATTCTTGGTACTGAAAGAATAAATATATCCTACCAATAGCTTCTTCTTCAGCTCTGGTAGTCTCATCGTCCTCGCCCGCGTCGAGTGCGCCTTGTGCGAGTCATCTGGTCTAGCTGTTGTTGTGATATAATAATAAAGCAAGGGTGAGCAATAGCCCACCAACAATAATATATAACTGAACGATAATATATAATAGTTCAAAAGTATCTTTCAAACCATATGCCATGCATTTATGGGAATGATGCCAGTATAATATGAACGATGAAGTTACAAGGTAACTTAAAGTATTTGTTTGTAGAAATATCTGCTACATCAAAAGTAAGCGAGATATTCTCATTGTTATTAAGAAGAGGAACTTGCATGAAAAGGTTGCAATTCCAGTTATGAACACTTTTCCAGCTCTGCCAACAGTAATCATGTTGCAGGTAATAAATAAGTTTGGATGATGAACCAATGATGGAGTATTCACCGCGCCCGCTGTTCCAATCTTGATGATCAGTCGAGATCGTACAGCTCAAATTAGATTTACTACCTGTAGAAGGAAGAACTGACGGCTTTACTTGTCTACCGCCTTACTAGCTCTCCCCGGCCAACGGTTGGGCCAAAGGGGATGGACCGGCGCTACTCGGCCTCTTACACGACTCCTAGTTCAAATATAATTCATGATTCTGAATGTAACGTTCGTCCTCCTTTCCCCAAGTATAATACTTGTTGATAAGACTCCACAAAGTAGTCGTATCTAGTTGGAAAGGAAAACTTCACCAATAACTTCCAAGCTATTGCTTGGTAACGAATATCAACTTGTTCCAACAATCTTACCCCTCGAAAGATGAGAAGGTACACAATGACTTAATAAGCCAATAGCACCCGAGTTGCGAGTGAAGAGAATACTTTATTGACCGGGAAGTCGACCAGATAAATAACATTTTTCCAAGTAAGGTTCCCTTATTATTAGGGAGATAGACTCAAAGAAGAATGATGTCTGAGAACCTTTCTTGATATAAGATTAATAACAATATGACTCCGAAATATTTTCCGTAATAATCGAAGAAGATAAACCTTATCGAGGTTATTCTAAGTATGGAATAAATATTCAGAGAATATTTATTGAATTAAAATATTTTACAGAATATTTAGGAATATGAAAGAATATCTTTAATCAGAGTATTTCTCAAATAATCCTTGAAGAAATATCGAGAGAATATTTATTGCATAATCAAATATTCAAATGAATATTCAAAATAATATTCATTAATTAATGAGACCTAAAAGGAATATTTAAAATATTTAAAATAATATTCGATGATTAAATAGAACCCTGGATGAATATTCAAAATAATATTCATAATTAATTAGGAATTTAAATGAAAATTGAAAAAGTAATATTCATTTAATGAATAATATTCTAAATGAATATCAAGTAATATTCATTTAGTAATCCAAGCTTTAAAGGAATATTCGAGATAAGACTCGATAAATAAATCAAGCTTTAGATGAACATTAAAATAATATTCATCAGGTAATTACTATCTTAAATGAATATTCAAAAGTAATATTCATTTAATGAATAATATTCTAAATGAGTATCCAAATAATATTCATTTAGTAGTCCAACCTTTAGAAGAATATTCGAAATAATAATCGATAATCAATTCGACTCTGAATGAATATTGAAAAATATTATTCGTCGAATGGTTTCGTTCAAATAATCATTTGAAGTAAGGATCGTTAAATAAATAATCTCGAACGAATATTCAAATAATAAATATTTTCCTTCGAGGTAACCTTGATATATCAAAAAATATTGACTCCCGGTCTATATTTGATGAATAAGATATATACACCCTTCTCTGAGGGTCTTACAATAATCGGCTTATAATTGATACGTTAGCTGTCTAATTTATAAGCCAATAGACGATCAGGGAACAAGCATAATGATATAACTTGAAAATAGGCATGCATGCTATGGCATATGTACAACAGAAAACATATATATATATATATATATATATATATATATATATATATATATATATATATATATATATATATATATATATATATTCAATCACAACAACAGCCTAAAAGAAGGGAATTGAAACTTGCCTGGTAGTCGAGTACGGTAAGGGGTAGTGGTAGCGGGTCCCGGGTCAGCTTGGTGATCTATAAATAGCCAAGGCATTCGGGATTAATCACTTAACATCTTAAAAGTTAAGTTATACTTAAATCGGAACACGTTCTCGAGTTATCTCGTTATATCCCTTTTAGTGGATTCATTTTATCATTGATCCGACCCGACATTTGTTCGTTAATATGACATGTCATTGCACTTACACTTGGGACATACTTAAGTCATACAAGTTCTAAAGTCGATCGTTACGAATCAATATTATGCTCCGAGTTTTATCGCCCGTTTTCTAAGTGTTTTACCGAAGTTATAAAAGAGTCGTCTTTTAGGGGTTCGTTCGCGTTTAACCTCGACTCGAACATTTTTAATAAATCGAAAAATGATCCTTTTGACATACGGTTTTCTTTCACACCTTCCTTTTGACCTCTAGTATTTATTTACCAAGATTCTCCATGACGTTATGTAGTTTACGAGGGTTCAATTTCAGTTACGAACTTTCGTTTACGGATTCAAACTACTTTTAGTAAATCGGTCATAAATCCTAAACCGTAAGTCTGTTTCACGTGATCTTTATATCAAAACGAATCTTAGAACATTACATATCCTAACATGTCAGATAAAGTCTCTGGACAGTAGGGTTCTGACATGGAAAATGGCATACAAAACATGGTATTGTAAAATCGGACATTATAACGGCTACGTTTACGCGTTTTCCAAAGTTTTTACACTTTATCACGATCACACCATGATCAAATCAACCACTTAAACACATGATAAACATCATGAAAAGATCAATAACATCTCCTTATAACCATCTCATGGATCATCAACCATAATCAACCACAAATCCATGGATCTAAACATATAACTAACATATCAACCACTAATCAACCAATCCTTCTCATTACTCATATAAACTCAAAGTAAAAGCTATAGTTTAGGATGTTTATACCTTCCTCGAAGTATATTCTAGCCTCACTAAGCTTGGTATGGTCCTTGGATTGCCTTAAGCTTGCTAAATCAATCATGAAAACAAGAAAATCAAAGATTAGTTTTCATTAAAACACTATTCATCCTCCTCTTTGAGGATTTATTTGAAAATGGTAAAAGAGGAGTTTGGGGCTGAGATTTCTAGGAGATTATTTTTATGAATTATAGGACTTACCATAAAAATTTGGAGACCAAATGATGGTTGGAAGGTTGATTTCTCCTCTTGAATTAAGGAAGAAGCCGAATGGGGTATTAAGTGGGAGAATGGTGTTCTTGGCTTGCTTCTCTTGCTTTGTTGGTGATAAAATGAATTATTAATGATGTGTGTAGATAATATCTATCATAAAGCTACTTTAATAAAGGTGGTTATGTCATGGATGAGGTATTTCAAGAGACAAGTGTTTGTTTTTAGTGGATTGATGATGGAATGAGCTAAGTACTTGGTTTTGATTCTAAGTGTGCTAGTTGCTTAAGTAACTACTTGGTTGCTAGATATTTTCTACTAGCACATGCATGTATCTTGATTCCCTGCTTGTTTCTTTGTCCGTTTATTGCTCAATTCATTGATCGTTCGGACGAATAACTAAGTAGTTTCACCTCTAGGGTTTACCGAGAAATTTCTCGATATTCATAATACCTTCCCCAATCCTTAATATAATCCTCGTGATGACCATGTAGGATATTTAATCTCGATACGAACTTAATCCGTAATCTAGGATTCGTTCGCTTTATTGATTAATCTCGTTATAACGTTTTAGCGGTTTCTAGAACGCTTGTTTCACTGCCTCAGTGGTTTCCTACCTTCATTCTTAAATCAAATATAATAACATCCCAAAATATCAAATCCTCAAAGTTAATATCTCAATTCTTGGATTATAATAATATTTAATCCACTGTCCGGTCAAATATTATACCGAAAAAGAATTTGGAATTTCTGAATTCCGATCGTCTTTGCATTCACTTATTTCCTCCGCGTATTACTAATATGACTTCGAAACATCCATATCACGTCCCGTACATAGGGTGGCGTGAAAAGTTTTCCAACTTACAAAATCACTATTCATCCACCAAATTACTATGCACGTACGGGAAACACTATGCACGTACGGGAAATACTATGCACGTACGGGAAATACTATGCACGTATGGGAAACACTATGCACGTACGGGAAACACTATGCACGTACTCATTTCCCTTCAAGGATCCATTAGCTCCTTCCTGGATGGTAGATTATTCTTATCTAGGTCCTCAACCATCGAATTACTCTATTCTGACAATATACCAATGCATCAGGATCATTGTCCAAAGCAATATCCATTCATTACAATCATTGTTCTTTGAAACCACCACTCATTAGAGCTGGTGACCTTGTTGTTGGAATCATTGTTCCTCATTTTATCATTACTTAATAAAAAGTTTTAATTATATCCAAAATTTGGGGTTCTTACAGTCTCCCCTCCTTAAAAGGATTCCGTCCCGGAATCAGGTAGGAAGCAAAGAGTCGTTTGCCTGTCGTTCTACCCTTCCTCAGCACATCTTCTAGTGCTACAATCCATACTGTATCCTTTTTCCATCAACGTTGCTACTTTTCGTACAACTCACTATCCGGGTTATACTCTTACTCAGTCTTATCCTTATTGATACCTGCAGTAACATTGGTATCACTATCACCCTACGAATTCGGAGGTAACCTCGCTCGTATTGTGCATTTCCTGATCGCTTTAATCTTCGCAATCTCGATCAATATAGAGAAGTGGAAAGATTTATTGAGAGATCACTATGATCAATTGAACATTTGTTATATTGCATAGTTAGTACAGAAGGGGGCCAGCCTTTAGTACTTGACACGCAATTAAACAAGTCATGGTATTCCACTTAGACTTGTATCACATAGACAGATAGTCACGTAGCAGTACCTCCCCTCCTAAAAGGGTTGTTCTTCTCAATTCATAAAGAAGATGAATAAGAGAGAAGAAGAGAAAAGAGTTCTAAAGGATTATAGAAAGCTTTCATGATTGTAGAATATCATACTCAGAATTTACCTCTGAACTATAGAGGTTTATCAAAGAAGAAATTAATCATAATTATATCCAATACTATTTGATCGCAATCTCACGTGTCAACATATCTTGCTGCTTTGTCCATTATTCTATAATCATCACGTTATTCCAATTTAAACTTTTCGAAATGAATCTGGCCCTATCCCTTTAACTTAGATTCATATAATCTACTTCTGCCAACCTTGTTTCTCATCACTTGTTCTTTTCTATCCGTGGTTTTCCACAGGCTGTCTTTCGTAAGTCAGACCAGGTCGTATATCTACCGGCTCATGCTCTTATCATCTATCGAGCATCTGCATTTTACTGGCGTAGCCTGGCCACATGAAAACCCGTTATGACCGTGCTATAAGTTTTGGGGGTAAGGCTGGCTCGAATACCGCCGTCCGAACACTTTTAAACTCTCAGGTGGCCCAATAAGTCTCGGGCTCAACCGCCCTTCCCTCCAAGTCTCATTAATTCTTTCCATGGGAATATCTTTAACATCATGAATCATCAACCTCATATTCTCTATCTTGTTTGCGCAGAAGTACACTAACATAAACTTGTTTGTCATTCATCAACATGCCATTTAGTTAATCAATGGCAGCACTTTCTTTATCTTTACATTGTCATCTACTTTCTTAGAAGAATCACCATCGCTTGTTGTTTACGTAGTGCATTAATAGCTAATCCTACGGGTTTCAAATCCTTTAGGGAGACAAAGTAATCACTATTCCTTATCCATAAGGAACACTTCCTGAACTTGATGTAGATATTACATGAAGTAGATACAATTGCAGAAGAGTTTCAAGCATCGCAGCTATGTCAGGTTGATGAAACTATCACTCATGCAGCTTCCATAAAAGACTGGAAACTTAACGGTTTACTTCGTTAATTTTGTATCATGGTCCTGGTCTGCCTCAAAACGGGACCTTCTATGGTACGTAATATGCTTAAGACTCCATCAGGAATCGAATCTTTACTTAAACTATTATTACCTTCGATTCTTGCACAATCATCAAAAGAAATGTAACTTCCTCCACTCCAATATAACCTTCAAGGTCTTTCCAAATATCATTTTGTTTCTTCGGTATGAACATTTATAATTATTCCTTTATACTTAGACTGTCGGCCACCTCATTGGCCTTTCCTGATAATAATAATTTCTGGTAATCCTTGTTCTCTGGATATATTCCAATTCAAACATTTCTACCTCATTCCCATCATTGTTGGGTGAAAGCATTCTCCCTTAAGCTCTACTGATGGAGAAAAATATATTTATCAGTCTTTCTCCATAAGTCATTGCTTCCACCTACCCGTGGGAACTTTATCACGTTTATTCCCAATCCTACTTAGGATATTTCTTTTCTTAGTTCTTTCCTTATCTTAGGATAATCTCAACCTTTATAGGTTCACTCCATACTTCCTCAGGGTTTCATACATGCCTCATCTGGCATTATTGTTACTATGTCATACATTCCTTACCAAACGTCCATTTTGAAGTTCGGAATATTACCTTTTTCCTTGTAAGGTTTCATAGGTCATCCTCATCCTTCCTCCTGTATTTTCTGGGTACAGGGTATATCAAAATGTCATTGATCAATATTCTAATAATTCTATCTATGTTCTTTCCAGAACTCTTTTTAATAATCCTTACCGGTCATTGTTGCCTTAGCAAGTCCAACTCATATCATCTGAAGTCATAATGTCGTTATTTGGGTTAATGCCACCCCTTGTGCATTCCCCAGGGTTTGTCTTAATTTATGGATATCCTATCCTTAATTCAACTGCCAAGGAATTCTTGCATCTTATAATTGGCAATCAGATCATGTATCCTTAATAAAGGTCTCTTTTCAATCATTCTCATTTGATAATCGATCGGTGGCTTAATGCCACCCTCTTCTTTCAGATAGTTGTCAGCCTATTTGGCCTTCCAAAAGGCAACGTATGCCTATCTGCTCTCTTACAGAACTTGGTAATGGTAGCAAGGATGTTTTGGAAGATATTGGTCGAGTTCAACGTGAATCTCTTAGTACTTTTCGTTCTTCTCAAATGTACTTGCCTTAGACACAATTTCTACAGCATACTGATCCATCTCTGACCATTTCTATACTCTCTTCATAAACCTTCATTGTTTACTTCCCTTAGTCATAATATATTCATGGTATTTATAATACCCTAACATCATACATCTCAAGTCATTATACTTCCATTTTTTTTTCGTAATCTTGGGCAATCGTATACATATGAATCACTTTAGTACGGGTGACCCCATAAAATCTAGTAAATTCCCAATCAAAACATGGGTTGTAAGGGTTCAGTGGAAGATTCCTACGATCTCATTAATATTTCCTTTATATCAGAAGCCCTTGCAGTCGGTGCTTACTTAGAAGCAACCCTGCTTTGTCCTTTCATTGCTGGTCTAGTCACTTGAGAATCCTTTGTGACTTGGCCTCAACTAACCACACTAAAATAAAAATATATGATTTTAGGGGTTGGCTAATAGCATTACTTTTCTAGCGATTGCCGACATAGTACCTTCTTTGATACCTTTCCACCTTTCCAAAACTTTACTTCATATAAGTCTTAATCGACTATTCGGCACCGTTTCTGGTCACCTTTCCTCTACTTTTATCTTTTCAACTATTCTTATCAATCCCACGTGCCACGCAAGCTTACCATTCCTGGCATAACAACCTTTTCACTTAAGTCAATCCCGGAGTTTCTCAGTTCGGCTGGTTTCTTACTTACATTTCCTGTTTCTATCCAATCTCACTTCATCATTTTATCTCTACCATCGATTGTAATACTCAGGGTTCGTCTACTAACCCATAGGGCGGCTACTTTACCCAATTCACGGGGTTCGCCCCAGTTTCCATTCTTTTCAATGATGTTCTCTGATAATCAGAAAGACAAGGTTTGCCAAAATTCTCCGGATTTCTTTCCAGAATCACGGAAATTTTGGTCAATCTATCCACCTACTGGTAACATTAAGGAGACCAGTTTCGAAACCTGAAGAATGGTTCTATGAACCTCCAAGCAGGTAGAACCATAAGCAGTAATAATTAATGAAATAATTGTCATCAGATTAGAAGTTTAACCATTGGAGAGGAACCAATTTTATACATCCCTTAGAAGGGAATCAACAATTTCAAACTGAAACCTGTCACAACATCCTGATACCTATATGTCCTGATATTCGATATTACCAAATGTCAATCTATCTGACCACTAGTCTCAGAAGGAACATGCCGTCAGAATTGGTTGTTCCACAGAATTTGCACTACTAAGGCCATCCGATCTGGTGGACCGTGCTGTCCGAATGCATCCGCAAGTACTTTGTCATGTTTCGCAAGCACACATCCTAATCCTTTATGCGAAGCATCGTTGGAAGCACAAGGTCTCCTTTTTCCATTAAGTAATGCCAACTCTTGGTCATTACCAATTCCACCTTTTAGCTCCAAGAAGATTTTCTCATATTTTTTTTCTTTAACTGCTTATCGTATTACTTGATCCGTTATAATTCCGCGTCGGAATAAACTTAAGATAACTACTATAATTCATTCAAAGAAAGAATTTAATATTCCTCTGAATCACATGCATCTAACATTTCTGGTTCATCATTTCACTGAGTTGAAATAACCCTATACTCAGTCTCTGACAGTAGCATTATTACGAGTTCATCTTGACTCACTGGTCTTATCTTTCGGTAGGTTTTGACATCATTGTCTTGCTTACTACCTCCTTATATAACTTTATCCAATCATGTTGTCACTTCCCAATATTTTCACTTTCTAACTGATTCATTCATAAAATGGACATTTTCCTGAAATAAACAACTTCATTAATCTCAATTTGGTTCTATAATTTACAACCTATGACATCTCCCTTCTCATGGCGAATTATTACTGACAATATTCATACTTATTCGTTTATCAAATGATATGGCACTTACTGCCTCCTTCTCAACTATTCCTAGGGACTCTGCTCCTCGCCCTAAATCGATGTCTTTGATAATCATACATCCCTCTAGCTCTTTCTTCGTTAATATGGAAGTCTCTAGGGATTCTCGTCTATTCCCGTATAAGATCTCAAGTGATTCTTTCAATCCGTCTTACTTGCTGGTACTACCTCCAGTAGACCGGCTACGAATCCAACATGAATCTTCAGTTCTCTTGCTAATAACTCAGTTCTTTATGCTCCCTTTTTCTGAGCACTATACTTTAATCATCACGGTTTTTTTCTGGCTGCAACCCTCATTCCTCAAGGGTAAGCTCCTTATCCTAACAGGATTTTTCCTTATTTGCTGGAACCTCTTCCGGGTCTCCAGTAGGGTACTCCATCGAATTACCCGCTGATCTTCAGCATATAAAGCATCATCGCGCTGCTGCTCGTATGCCTCAAGTTCTGTCGCCTTACTCGTCAATATGATATCGAGCTAAGTTACTATCACGATACTTAAGAGTTCCCATAAGGGTTTTATATGTCATCACTACATTAAGTAGTCCGACTATGAACTTGGCAAGAGTTCTTATTATCTTAATGAATTTATTGTTTTAACGTCGTATCATCTCTTGGGATATATAACTCTCGCTCTGATACCACTTCTGTAACACCCCCAGATCCGGGGTCCGGGATCCGGTGGTTACGGTTTCCAATTCTGTCCACAATAATTGAACTTTCCTTAACATAAAATAAATTACGTCTCTATGACCCAACATAACAATATAAAACACACCCGTTATAGTCCCAGAGATGAAATCAGAGTAACAATCAAATTTTTTATTAATCACATTATGAGTTCTTACAATCCAAAAGAATTTCAATATAAATACATACTCTTTGCCATCCATTTACATAAGTCATACTAGACCATATTCTTGGTACTGAAAGAATAAATATATCCTACCAATAGCTTCTTCTTCAGCTCTGGTAGTCTCATCGTCCTCGCCCGCGTCGAGTGCGCCTTGTGCGAGTCATCTGGTCTAGCTGTTGTTGTGATATAATAATAAAGCAAGGGTGAGCAATAGCCCACCAACAATAATATATAACTGAACGATAATATATAATAGTTCAAAAGTATCTTTCAAACCATATGCCATGCATTTATGGGAATGATGCCAGTATAATATGAACGATGAAGTTACAAGGTAACTTAAAGTATTTGTTTGTAGAAATATCTGCTACATCAAAAGTAAGCGAGATATTCTCATTGTTATTAAGAAGAGGAACTTGCATGAAAAGGTTGCAATTCCAGTTATGAACACTTTTCCAGCTCTGCCAACAGTAATCATGTTGCAGGTAATAAATAAGTTTGGATGATGAACCAATGATGGAGTATTCACCGCGCCCGCTGTTCCAATCTTGATGATCAGTCGAGATCGTACAGCTCAAATTAGATTTACTACCTGTAGAAGGAAGAACTGACGGCTTTACTTGTCTACCGCCTTACTAGCTCTCCCCGGCCAACGGTTGGGCCAAAGGGGATGGACCGGCGCTACTCGGCCTCTTACACGACTCCTAGTTCAAATATAATTCATGATTCTGAATGTAACGTTCGTCCTCCTTTCCCCAAGTATAATACTTGTTGATAAGACTCCACAAAGTAGTCGTATTCAGTTGGAAAGGAAAACTTCACCAATAACTTCCAAGCTATTGCTTGGTAACGAATATCAACTTGTTCCAACAATCTTACCCCTCGAAAGATGAGAAGGTACACAATGACTTAATAAGCCAATAGCACCCGAGTTGCGAGTGAAGAGAATACTTTATTGACCGGGAAGTCGACCAGATAAATAACATTTTTCCAAGTAAGGTTCCCTTATTATTAGGGAGATAGACTCAAAGAAGAATGATGTCTGAGAACCTTTCTTGATATAAGATTAATAACAATATGACTCCGAAATATTTTCCGTAATAATCGAAGAAGATAAACCTTATCGAGGTTATTCTAAGTATGGAATAAATATTCAGAGAATATTTATTGAATTAAAATATTTTACAGAATATTTAGGAAAATGAAAGAATATCTTTAATCAGAGTATTTCTCAAATAATCCTTGAAGAAATATCGAGAGAATATTTATTGCATAATCAAATATTCAAATGAATATTCAAAATAATATTCATTAATTAATGAGACCTAAAAGGAATATTTAAAACATTTAAAATAATATTCGATGATTAAATAGAACCCTGGATGAATATTCAAAATAATATTCATAATTAATTAGGAATTTAAATGAATATTGAAAAAGTAATATTCATTTAATGAATAATATTCTAAATGAATATCAAGTAATATTCATTTAGTAATCTAAGCTTTAAAGGAATATTCGAGATAAGACTCGATAAATAAATCAAGCTTCAGATGAACATTAAAATAATATTCATCAGGTAATTACTATCTTAAATGAATATTCAAAAGTAATATTCATTTAATGAATAATATTCTAAATGAGTATCCAAATAATATTCATTTAGTAGTCCAACCTTTAGAAGAATATTCGAAATAATAATCGATAATCAATTCGACTCTGAATGAATATTGAAAAATATTATTCGTCGAATGGTTTCGTTCAAATAATCATTTGAAGTAAGGATCGTTAAATAAATAATCTCGAACGAATATTAAAATAATAAATATTTTCCTTCGAGGTAACCTTGATATATCAAGAAATATTGACTCCCGGTCTATATTTGATGAATAAGATATATACACCCTTCTCTGAGGGTCTTACAATAATCGGCTTATAATTGATACGTTAGCTGTCTAATTTATAAGCCAATAGACGATCAGGGAACAAGCATAATGATATAACTTGAAAATAGGCATGCATGCTATGGCATATGTACAACAGAAAACATATACATATATATATATATATATATATATATATACATATATATATATATATATATTCAATCACAACAACAGCCTAAAAGAAGGGAATTGAAACTTGCCTGGTAGTCGAGTACGGTAAGGGGTAGTGGTAGCGGGTCCCGGGTCAGCTTGGTGATCTATAAATAGCCAAGGCATTCGGGATTAATCACTTAACATCTTAAAAGTTAAGTTATACTTAAATCGGAACACGTTCTCGAGTTATCTCGTTATACCCCTTTTAGTGGATTCATTTTATCATTGATCCGACCCGACATTTGTTCGTTAATATGACATGTCATTGCACTTACACTTGGGTCATACTTAAGTCATACAAGTTCTAAAGTCGATCGTTACGAATCAATATTATGCTCCGAGTTTTATCGCCCGTTTTCTAAGTGTTTTACCGAAGTTATAAAAGAGTCATCTTTTAGGGGTTCGTTCGCGTTTAACCTCGACTCGAACATTTTTAATAAATCGAAAATTGATCCTTTTGACATACAGTTTTCTTTCACACCTTCCTTTTGACCTCTAGTATTTATTTACCAAGATTCGCCATGACGTTATGTAGTTTACGAGGGTTCAATTTCAGTTACGAACTTTCGTTTACGGATTCGAACTACTTTTAGTAAATCGGTCATAAATCCTAAACCGTAAGTCTGTTTCACGTGATCTTTATATCAAAACGAAGCTTAGAACATTACCTATCCTAACATGTCAGATAAAGTCTCTGGAAAGTAGGGTTTTGACATGGAAAATGGCATACAAAACATGGTATTGTAAAATCGGACATTATAACGGCTACGTTTACGCGTTTTCCAAAGTTTTTACACTTTATCACGATCACACCATGATCAAATCAACCACTTAAACACATGATAAACATCATGACAAGATTAATAACATCTCCTTATAACCATCTCATGGATCATCAACCATAATCAACCACAAATCCATGGATCTAAACATATAACTAACATATCAACCACTAATCAACCAATCCTTCTCATTACTCATATAAACTCAAAGTAAAAGCTATAGTTTAGGATGTTTATACCTTCCTCGAAGTATATTCTAGCCTCACTAAGCTTGGTATGGTCCTTGGATTGCCTTAAGCTTGCTAAATCAATCATGAAAACAAGAAAATCAAAGATTAGTTTTCATTAAAACACTATTCATCCTCCTCTTTGAGGATTTATTTGAAAATGGTAAAAGAGGAGTTTGGGGCTGAGATTTCTAGGAGATTATTTTTATGAATTATAGGACTTACCATAAAAATTTGGAGACCAAATGATGGTTGGAAGGTTGATTTCTCCTCTTGAATTAAGGAAGAAGCCGAACGGGGTATTAAGTGGGAGAATGGTGTTCTTGGCTTGCTTCTCTTGCTTTGTTGGTGATAAAATGAATTATTAATGATGTGTGTAGATAATATCTATCATAAAGCTACTTTAATAAAGGTGGTTATGTCATGGATGAGGTATTTCAAGAGACAAGTGTTGGTTTTTAGTGGACTGATGATGGAATGAGCTAAGTACTTGGTTTTGATTCTAAGTGTGCTAGTTGCTTAAGTAACTACTTGGTTGCTAGATATTTTCTACTAGCACATGCATGTATCTTGATTCCCTGCTTGTTTCTTTGTCCGTTTATTGCTCAATTCATTGATCGTTCGGACGAATAACTAAGTAGTTTCACCTCTAGGGTTTACCGGGAAATTTCTCGATATTCATAATACCTTCCCCAATCCTTAATATAAATCTCGTGATGACCATGTAGGATATTTAATCTCGATACGAACTTAATCCGTAATCTAGGATTCGTTCGCTTTATTGATTAATCTCGTTATAACGTTTTAGCGGTTTCTAGAACGCTTGTTTCACTGCCTCAGTGGTTTCCTACCTTCATTCTTAAATCAAATATAATAACATCCCAAAATATCAAATCCTCAAAGTTAATATCTCAATTCTTGGGTTATAATAATATTTAATCCACTGTCCGGTCAAATATTATGACGAAAAAGAATTTGGAATTTCTGAATTCCGATCGTCTTTGCATTCACTTATTTCCTCCGCGTATTACTAATATGACTTCGAAATATCCATATCACGTCCCGTACATAGGGTGGCGTGAAAAGTTTTCCAATTTACAAAATCACTATTCATCCACCAAATTACTATGCACGTACGAGAAATACTATGCACGTACGGGAAATACTATGCACGTATGGGAAACACTATGCACGTACGGGAAACACTATGCACGTACTCATTTCCCTTCAAGGATCCATTAGCTCCTTCTTATCTAGGGCCTCAACCATCGAATTACTCTATTCTGACAATATACCAATGCATCAGGATCATTGTCCAAAGCAATATCCATTCATTACAATCATTGTTCTTTGAAACCACCACTCATTAGAGCTGGTGACCTTGTTGTCGGAATCATTGTTCCTCATTTTATCATTACTTAATAAAAAGTTTTAATTATATCCAAAGTTTGGGGTTCTTACATGTAATCTTATGGACACTTGATCTTCAACCATTATGTTTTCAAATTCTATAGACATATAGGGTCTAAGCATAATTGGTGCCTGCATAATTTCTATCTTATGTGGATATTGTGTAGATTGGTGTGCGTGTACTGAAAGGTAACGTATACTTATTTCGTGTTGTCCGATTAGTTATCGTAACCACCACATGTATTGATAAAAGGGCATGATCTCTAAAGGAAGTTTGTATTGAAGTTAGGATCCCATGTTTTCCATCTCATAAGTAATTCGAAATCACTTAGTTAATTCAATTTAGTTGTTAATTAATTCTTCTTAGTTAATTTAGATAATCAAAACAAATTTGTCCATTGTCTTAGCATTGAACGATAATCATACATTAATGCTTAGGTACAAGAACTAAATTATACAATCTCTGTGGGAATGAACTCTACTTTATTCTATATTACTTGTGACCACGTGCGCTTGCGTGATTTTGTGCAAACAGGGGGCACAACATGAGTCTCGTGAATGCTACAACAGGGCCCTCAGGTCAGCAGAAAAAGGGAGTAATTCTATGACAGACAAGATGGAGTGCGAGGAGGAAAGTAGGTCTCGCAAGACAACTTTTGTACCCCCAACAGACTGTAACATGATCTCGATCGAGGAGCTCCCAGCCGATTATTTTGATAATTTGGGAATTCAAGTAGAGCCAGTACCAGGGGCTTTGATGATGGGAACCTCGCAGCCAGTTATGGTTCTCCAGGAAGGGATCGTGGAAGAGGCTACAGATAGTGACAGCGAGGAGAGCCCGGAGCAGGCCGCTGTGCGAGCCCGAAAGGGAAAATGGGTTCGGAATGAAACGTCCACACTGACAGAACTGCCAAATGGAATTACACAGACTACAACTGTTGTTAAGGAATATGGGCACGCGGGTGCCAACCCCTGCGAGGCAGAATCAAGTCAGGCTCGCGAATATAATCTAGATCTTGATCCTCGCATCCTAGAACATGTGGAGCGAGCCGGGGCAGCTGAAGACACAATTCCTGTTCTTGTTGATGTGCAGGACCCTTCAAAAGTATTGAAAATAGGGTCGTAACTCAATCCTGATTTGAGAGAAAGGTTGGTTACTTTTCTAAAGGCAAACCTTGACGTGTTCGCCTGGTCACATGAAGATATGGTTGGGATCGATCCTAATGTAATGTGTCATAAGCTAAACTTGGATCCAAGCAAGAAGGGGGTCAGACAGAAGAGGCGACCCATAAGTGGAGAACGAGCTGAGGCTCTAAAGGCAGAAGTGGACAGACTCCTCGAGGTAGGGCTCGTTAGGGAATCGTTATACCCTGACTGGCTCGCGAACCCTGTCCTCGTAAAGAAGCCAAATGGAAAGTGGAGGACATGTGTGGACTTTACCGACCTCAACAAACATTGTCCCAAAAATAGTTTTCCGCTGCCAAGGATCGACCAGCTAGTGGATGCAACAACAGGGCATGCACTTATTTCTTTCATGGATGCTTACTCTGGGTACAATCAGATACCCATGTATGGCCCTGATCAAGAGCACACCTCATTCATCACAGATAGAGGTCTCTATTGCTACATAGGGATGCCCTTCGGTCTCCTTAATGCTGGGGCTACCTACCAGAGGCTCGTTAATATGATATTCAAGAAACAAATTGGAAAGACAATGGAAGTCTATGTAGACGACATGTTGGTCAAATCTAAGGAAGCTGTGGATCACATCTCTCACCTCGCAGAGATGTTTGATATACTAAGGAAGTACAGAATGAAGCTTAACCCCCAGAAGTGTGTCTTTGGGGTCGAATCTGGAAAGTTTTTGGGATTCATTGTCAACCACCAAGGAATTGAAGTGAACCCTGCTAAAATAAAGGCTCTAATGGACATGCGATCCCCAAGAAGTGTGAAAGAAGTACAGAGTCTGACAGGAAGGATCGCAGCTCTCAATCGGTTCATTTCCAAATCATCAGATAAGTGCCATGAGTTCTTTAAGGCCATTAAAAAGGTGGGAAAAAACTTTGAATGGACATTGGAATGCGAGGAGGCCTTTCAGAAGATAAAGGAACATTTGGGTTCGCCACCACTTCTCTCGAAGCCCCTTAAAGGCGAGGTCCTCATTGTCTACCTCGCTGTGTCTGAACACGCGGTCAGTGCAGTATTGGTTCGCGAGGAGGGAAAAGTTCAATATCCAGTCTACTATGTCAGTAAAAGAATGTTAGATGCTGAGACTCGATATACAAACATGGAGAAGCTAGCCTATGCCCTGGTCTTGGCCTCGCGGAAGTTAAGGCCCTATTTTCAGGCTCACAGCATTGAGGTTCGCACTGCCTACCCACTGAGGCAAGTGATGCACAAGCTAGAGTCCTCAGGAAGATTGCTAAAATGGACAGTGGAGCTTAGTCAGTTTGACATCGAATTTAAGCCTCGCGGCCCTATAAAAGGACAGGCACTTGCGGATTTTATCTTGGAGTTTCCTCCCCAATCTGAGGGAGATGATTGGGCCATCATAGCAGCTCTAGAAAAAATAGTTAGCGAGGATAAAAAAGAAAATTCAGCCTCGTGGTGGGAACTATACGTAGATGGGGCATCTAACAAGGAAGGATCCGGGGCCGGCATCGAGTTGGTAACTCCAGAGGGTCGCAAGATACAAAGTGCAGTACACTTCGCTTTCGAAGCCACCAATAATGCAGCAGAATACGAAGCCCTCATTATTGGTCTCAAACTGGCACTGGAAATGAAGGTAGAGAACCTCACAGCTTACAGCGATTCCATGCTGGTAACATATCAACTCTGGAGTGGGTGGCAAGCTAGAGGTGAGCAGATTGAGCTATATCTGCGATGTGCGCAGAGTTTGATGAAAAAATTTAACAATGTCAAGGTGGTTCATATTAGAAGAGAGAAGAATCAGGGAGCAGATGCACTGGCAAAACTGGGTTCGCGTCGCGAGGCCATCCTACTTGGAATTATCCCACTGGAAATCCAGACAAAAGCCCAATGTACTAGAGGAGTTTGTTATGGAGATAGCGACCCCAGGGTCGACCTGGATGACCCCTATATGGGAGTATGTGAAAAATGGAGCCCTGCCTCAAGACAAAAAAGAAGCAAGAAAAATCAAATATCAGGCTGCTCGCTATGTCATCTATGACGAAGTCCTGTATCGAAGAGGGTTCAACACCCCGCTCCTAAGGTGTGTAGATGGAGAAGAATGCAATTACATTCTCAGAGAGGTTCATGAGGGGATATGTGGCAATCACTCGGGGGGTAGTTCTCTGGCCCAAAAGATTCTTCGCCAAGGGTACTACTAGCCTACTTTGAAACGAGATGCTTTTGAGTTCGCAAGGAAGTGTGATAACTGCCAAAGGATCGCTAACTACAGCAGCGCTCTTGTCTCTCACCTCACCTCGCTAACGAGCCCATGGCCCTTTGCCATGTGGGGGATTGATCTAATTGGGGAGCTACCTAAAGCCAAAGGAGGTGTCAAGTACGCAGTTGTGGCTGTTGATTATTTCACCAAGTGGGCCGAGGCAGAGCCACTTGCCACTATTACTGCAAAGAAACTCAAGGACTTCGTGTACAGGGCAATTGTGTGTCGCTATGGGATTCCTTATCAGCTCATATCAGATAACGGAAAGCAATTTGACAGCAAGGACATGAAAGAATTCTGTGAGAACTTGGGGATCAAAAAGAGTTTTTCGGCTGTGAGTCACCCCCAGACAAATGGCAAAACTGAGGCCATCAACAAAATCATCAAACATACTTTGAAGGCTAAGTTGGAGGAGAGCAAAGGCAATTTGCCTGAAGAATTACCAAGGGTCTTGTGGTCATACAACACGACCCCAAGGACCACAACTGGAGAGACTCCTTTTTCCTTAACATATGGCTGCGAGGCCATGGTCCCAGTTGAAGTGGGCTCCGGGTCGTTTAGAAGGGAACACTACGATCCCGAAGCAAACGAGGTCAATCATAGATTGTACTTAGACATGATAGAAGAAACAAGAAGCGAGGCTCAGCTTCGCCTCGCGGCTTACCAACAAAGGACAGCGAGGTACTATAATGGGAAGGTCAAAGCAAGTTCTTTAAAGACAGGCGACCTCGTGCTTAGGAGAGTCATGCCTAACACTAAGGTCCCGGGTCATGGAGTCTTTGGTGCTAATTGGGAAGGGCCTTACAAAATCTATGCTACTCTCTCAGAGGGAACTTACTACCTCACAGACATGAAGGATAAAGTTATTCCGCGAGCTTGGAATGCGGAACACTTATGCAAATACTATCAGTGAAGGCATCGCTCCTGGTAGTTTCTATCTATTTCGCATGAATAAATTCATACAAAATACTGGGGGGTAGTGATCATATAGACACCCTCCCTTTATGATGTAATGACATTGGGCCTCGCCCCACTTACCACTTTTTGGGCCTCGCCCCACGTATCAACTATTGGGCCTCGCCCCACTTATCATTTATTGGGCCTCGCCCCGCTTGTCAACTTGTTTGGGCTTCGCCCCGTTTATCAATATAAAAGTTCAATTTCTTTATGAATTACTTTTTATTGTGCATTCAAATTTTACTTGCTTGTTTGTTAACATTAACATACTAAGGCCCAAGCCATCTCAACGATGCAAGGATCGCATTTGAAGTTACTGCTACAACAATCTAAGGAATCTAAGCAAAGGCATTCAAATCTAGCATTATTCAAGACAACTCAACATGCAAAGATGGAATACTGATATAATTTCGAAGTCAAAGTACTAAGGAAGCGAAGCTAAATTACTTGTGCAAATATGTTATGTGCAAAAATAACGAGACAACATTGGATGGAAAAGTAAAAGTGATGGAAATCCATAAATAAAGGGTCGCCATGCGATCCCAATGCAGTTACCAGAGTTAAAGGGTGATCAGAGTTAAATAAAACAATATTACAAATTGCGAAGCATTCTAAGGGTGCCCGCATCCCGAGTTCAAAGGACTTCATCAAATATATAAAAAAAAGAGACTAGGAAGCAGGTGGATCTTGATCGGTAGCAGAGGCCTCCTTCAACAGCCTCGCTTCTTCTGCTAGCCTCGCTTCTTCCTCCAGCCTCGCCTCCGCAGCATCCTCTTCAGCGATCTCCTTTTTGAGTGTTTCGGCATACTCAGCATTACCTGGCCCAAGTCGATCCCAATCAAAATCAGGGATCGTTGTTAGGTCCGATAAGATTGTAGAAGGGGGGGGTTGAATACAATCTTTACCTTTTTATCGAAATTTGTCCTTTAAATAAAATTTGATAAAGACAAATTTATGTGCGGAATAATTTAACACAATTTTTCAAGTTGAATATAACTGTATATTAACTTGATGTGGTGTTACAAAATCAGTATAACAACTTATCAAGATGTTAATAACTAATTAGAAAATTTGACATGAACTTTTCTAATTTAGTTAATAATAATCAAGATAAGAACTAGGAAACTTAATTCGCTAGTAGTACAAGAATCACAAATAAACAAGTTCTATCGGATATAATATTACAAAGATGAAGAACTTGAATTTCTGGGAATTGTTTAAGCTTTGGTGTTCTTGGTATTCTTGAGAGAGAGAATTCTGTTCTGAATATTATGTTTTCTGCTGTGTTTCTCCGTTATGACTTAATATGCTCTGTTCTGTTCTTTTATATCAGTAACAGGTCTTGCTGGCTTTCTGTAGGATATTTAACTGCTCCAGCATGACTTAAACTGCTACCAAGACTTGATTTTCCTTCATTAAGACTTACACAAACCTCCATTAAGACATAAAACTTGTCGGTATGACTTAATAGAAATTCGGTAAGACTTACAACAGCTGGCAGAGGTCGGTAAGACTTAAATCAGGTCGGTAAGACATAATCCTGAAAAGCTACTGTCGGTATGACTTAAAATTAGGTCATACCGAATTTTTCTTCTCCAAGACTTAATCCAATCTTCTTTCTTTAAGTCATATTGATCCATTTAATTAATTAATGATTAACTAATTCATATTTAATTGATACAATAATTAATTTAATAAATAAATTAATTCTTCCAGAATTAATTCATTTAATTAAATCAACTAAATGATTGATATCAATTATAAATGAATTTAATTAAATCAATAAATAATTAATTTAATTCTTACAAACCACTGAAGGTAGTAAAGAATTACCACTGATTTGTTGACGTTTGATGTACTGTCTGGTTCATGAACGACTAACTTCAACGATGCTTCTTCACTTTTGACTTTAAGTTGTGGTTTGTTTCTTCTCTCAATTCTCTTGTACTGTAACTGATCTTCAAACTATCACTCGAAAAATCTCTGTCACTGTTCAAATGAATCCATTCACTTCAATGCTATACTGGGGCTTGATCAGATAACTGAATCGTCTTCCAGTGTATGACATCAAAACTATAGATTGACTTTTCTTCTTTCTTCTGACAGATAATACTTCTTGAGATTCCTGTGACAGTTCATATGTATATTTACTTATTACAATTTGGTTTAAGTTGATTAGGATCCTCTAACTACAAATAGGCTGAGTCATATGCCTTTCAATCTCCCCCTATTTGTTTGTTAGACAATAACAAGCAAATTCCTAGAGGATACCTCAACTAATCCAACTTAACCAAATGAAAGATAAAACTTTAAATACTAAGTAAATATGAAAACAAGTTCTGGTTTATATTTAAAATTTGCCAGATTCAAACATGAAAGATAAATACAAGATAGATGATCCTCTAGACTGATCATATGATACAAATTCCTATCAAGATTTATCTAGGCTCTAAAGATATAACATGTAGAGCAATTCTTTTTCTTCAGTTGTCTTCCCTTCTGAATTCTCCTTCTTCTGGCTCATCCGTGACTTGAAGTTTCATGTGTAGATCAGAATCAACAAGACGTTCTCTTCTTGATGACAATCCTTGAGGTAAGACTAAAGGAATTCCAAGCTTCTTTCTCAGTTCACCTTGAAATTTCTTTTAATCTTTTATGTTCGTTTGTGCATAGGAACGAATGTGATCTGCAGCTATTACCTTTTCTTCAGTCAAGAATCCATGATTTCTGAGAGCATATTCAGCATATACCAAGTGCTTTGCATGATGTTCGTATAACTCATCTGTCTGAAGATTGATTGAGTGAAGTACCTCTCCCTTAAGAAATTTTACTTGTGGAGGTTCCTTAATCACTTCTGGTCCAGCTCTTTCAGCATATTCTTTGAACTTCTCATGTAACAACACACCTAGCTCAGAAGATGTTCTTACCTTAGGCCTAAGTACCCAAATCTCTGTCAGCGATCTGTCATAAAAGAACTGAATAGATACTCTGAAAGTTCCAACTTTATGACAATCTACAAATATTACCAGCTCATCAGATTTTAGTTCAAATGCAGTAGTTATCCTGATGACTTCTACCTGTAAGGCCTTTATATACATATCATGAATTGGATTTGCCAGTTTGAATTCCTCGAGAATTTGTCCAAGACGACGATCTTCATAATCAGAACTCTGAGGTGAATCAATTGCTTTTTGAGCACGTTCCCATTTGTCACCGCTCTTTAGTCTGATATATGTCTTTCTCTTCTTAACATTTATAGCATGTAGTCGTTGTAATGCTTGCTGTTCAGCTTTCTGAAGTTCTTCGTTTCGTGCAATTTGCTCTAATGATTTTTGAAGTTTTTCTTCTCTCATTTGAAAATTAGCTTCCCTTTGAGCAAATAATTCTTCAGATTCTTTCTCAGCTTGTTGAGCTTCAAATTCAGATATCACTGGTCCTTCATCTTCCCAGTGACTAAGATCAGGTTCAGGAAGTTCTTCACCTTGATCAGGGAATTCAAGATCAGCAAAAACATCGAAGTTATCCGGTTCACCCGTGTAATAATAACCTGTGTTCTTGTCTTGAATTTCTTCTTCAGTTTCTTCAACTACTTTCTTCCTCTTCTCTTCACTTTGGTCAGATTTTCCAGATTTTCCTTCTCCTCCCTCTCTTTCTTTAGTTTTATCTTGTGACCCCTTTGATTTCTCCCCCTTAGTTGAGGAATCCTCTACAGATTTATCAGTTGCTCCAGCTTCAGGATCTTGTTCATCATTATCACCACCCTTACTTGTAAAGAATTCAATTTCTTCATTTGTAGGTTTGCGACTTTGACTTACAAGATTAAACAGATGTCTTAACCCTTTAGCCTGGTGTGCATTTTGCTTTTCGATCTGGTCCAGACGAGAATCAGTAGATTCCTGATTGTGCTGTACCTCTGACTATAGAGTATTAACTTTCATGGAAATCTCAGAAATTAACATGTCTTGAGCAACAGTAATATCTCCAGAGTCATCAAGTGCCTTTTCATGAGAGAGTTCGAGAGAATCTATTTTCTTGGTGAAAGATGTCTTTAAGTAGTTTATATCCTTCTTGATTACAGCAAGCTGAATGTTGACAGAGGTGGATGAAGAAGATCGCTCACCCACTTGTGCTTTAAGGATTTCTGTTTCAGCCTTGCTGACTGCAAGTTCTTTCTCTAAAGCAGTTATCTTTTCTAATAGTGAACGAGTGTATGTGTCAGTGTGTGCGCTCACTTGACGTTCACTTTGAGATCCACTCACCTGAAGTGCATGTGTTTCACTCAATTTTATGGTATTCCTCACATCACTCCTCTCAGATTCCTTAGCTGCTTCCAGATTTGTACCTGCATGTAAAATCACCCTAGCCTCCTCTGGGAAGGTCAGTGGTGGTGCAATGGGAGTTCGCAAATCCCTGTCCTTAATCAAATCTACTTGAACATTTGAAATTGTTGACTGAATTGCTTCAGTAGTCGATTGATCAAGTTGCCTTCCACCTTCTCCAGTCGAAACTGCGAGTGGAAAATCCCTTGAGGGAGCCAGGAGTGTTTGTCCTGGGAGGGGAAATGATGGTTCTATTAAAGTTGGCTGAGAACCAAGATTTCCCTCTAAAGTCTGTGAAGACTCTTCTACCTTAACTATGGTAGGCACTGTCACATTTTCTACGTGCTCTCCTTGCAGTGTGTCCTGAGACTCATCTAAAGGTATGTCTTCCCCCATTGTGAGTAATAGGGGTGTGCTTGACTCACTACAAGGTGCCACGGCCCTATGGCGAATTTCAATAGAATCATCATGTTGAGAAGATGATTCTAGTAATTGTGTAACGGCCATATCAACTTCCATATCCTGTTGGGAGGATATAGACGGGCTTACAGTTACCTCACTTTGAGTTCTACTTTTCTTTTCTAGAGGCAGAGCTGTGGGTTCACTCATACTACCACTACTGATTTGACTTCTTTTAACTTGCAATTTCTTTCTGGAGTGAAAAGATATAAGTTTTGTTGGTTGAGTATTTGGCTCTACGACCTTGGTTAGAGGTTGTGGTACTACAACCCCTTGGTCAGACCTACCAACCACTTGGGTTCCAGAAATAGATTGAGAAGTAGTAGTTTGAGGGACAGAAGGCAATACCTGGTCAGCTGATTCCGCAACAGTCTCTGATAAGATGGGTTGATCTAATTCAGGTTCAGGGACAGATGCAGTTTCTTGCACTGGTTGTTCAACAGCAAGTGCAGCTGGCTGAGGAACAATTTGCTGAGCAGGTTCAACTCGTTGATTGCCTTGATCTTCATTATCAACAAGTATGTTTTCCACTGGTGGTTCAGGGTTTTGTTCAGGTTGTTCAGGTTCTGGTACAGGTTCAATGACAGGTAGTTGTATATAGTTTGACATGTATTGGGTGACAACTACAGGTATGTTTGTGAATTTAGGCTTGTTGCTGTACTCAGTGAACAATCTGGTAGTAGGTTTACCTGACGCCAGTGATTCTCCATTCAGGAATTGGGCTTGGTTTTCTAGTTCCACAAAATGATTAAAAATCAATGACAAGAATCTTGGATAATAGCATGATACTTTATATCCATTATCAAAATTCTTCTTTGCATTAATGATTCTTCTAACCATCGGAACACAAAGTAGTCTACCAATATTAATTCTTCGGTTGTGTGCAACTGCATATCCAATATGCTGCAAGAAGGATGGTAATACCCCGAAGTTCCCTTTAGTAGAATTGGCAAAGACTCTACCTAATGTGTCAAACAAATAATCCCATTCCTGAACAAAGTTCTTTTTATTCCAGACAGTTTGATCAGGACTGTCTTGATAGAATACACAATTCAAATAATTTATCAATTCTTGATCTGATGGTAATTCTTCGAAATTGTCAGTTGGAAAATTTAAGACCGTATTTATTGTATTTTCATTCACTGTGTACTAATTGTCTCCTACAGAGAAGACAAATGATCTGTTATCATTAGAAGCGACAGCAGTAGTACACATGATTCGCAAAGGTTCAATTTTTAATGGAGCATCCAATCTCAAAGCATTGCGAACCAGTGAATTTTCATTTAAAAATCGAATCCACGGTCGAAAACGTTCAACTGAACATTTTTCTGCATCAAAATAACCGATTAAATTATGTTTAATAATTTCAAATCGATCAGCCATTTTAATCAAGATTTAATTTCTTTGAAAATTTCAGATTTTACAAAATTATGATTTAAAAATTAATTTTTCGAATTAATAATTAATTAAAAATTCGAAATAATTAACTTTTCTCCAAAAATTCTGAAAAATTCACACAATGATCCTTGTATACACACAAACACAAGTATATTTTTAGTTTTGCAAGAATCGAACTCAGTTTTTCAGAAAAACAGATCTTAAAAACGATTTTCGAAAATAAAAATCTTCAAAATCCGAACCAAAACTCGATTTTAACTACTCAAAACGTAGATAATCAATCAAGGAATCCAAATATGTGGTTAGATCGTGAAATGGGTGAGTGATTCCGGTCAAAAATCCGGCAGAGGTTCGACAGAGTTCGTGTGTGTATTGTATTTATCTATGGTTCTCAATGACTTAACATGTGAGATGACTTAAAATGTTAATAAGACTTAACACTACTAACTACTAAGAATATACTAACCAGATGAATAAGACTTAAACTTACATACAGACGAATAAGACTAAAACGAATAGGACTTAAAATTATGTTAATACTCAGTAAGACTTAATATAAGCAAAACTAGTTAAGACTTGAATTGGAATAAGACTTAAATTTAAAACTAAAAAGACTTAACTAATAAGACTTAACAAATAAGTGAATAAGACTTAATTAATATACAGACAAGACTTAACAGTTAACAGACTAGCGAATATGACTTAATAAAAAAAACTCGGCAAGACTTAACCTGTTTAAGTCATACCGATTTTAAGTTAAGTCATATTGATTGTTTTTCCTAATTTTAAGTCATATTAACTTTAAACAAACATTAAAAACACAATAAAATATACAATTAACTTATAAAAATAATAAAAATATTATATAAAATTAAACAAATAATAAAAATAATTATAAATACCATATGCTAACCTATTAACGAAAACAAAGCAATATTAACAGGACAAACATTACAAAACATATGATAAATTAATTATAAAAATAGAAATAAATATCTATAAATATTCTAAAAATACAGAAGTATGAAGTATTAAATAATATGAATGAACAGAGTGAAAAATAACTAAACAAGCAAGAAAATCAAATGGTAAAATAATTATACAAGTGATTTCATACAACAAATATTCACAGAATAATCACTTGCAAAATTATTAAAGATCAAATTTCAGATATTAACAGTATTAATTACTAGGACTGTTTAACATACCCAATTCACTAACAATTCTAGTAAATGAGGATTCATTAAGCGACTTAGTAAAAATATCTGTAGTTTGATCTCCAGAGCCTACAAATAGTAGTTGTACTGTACCATTCATTACATGCTCTCTTATAAAATGATACCTTATGTCAATGTGCTTTGTCCTTGAGTGCTGCACAGGATTGCTTGCGATTGCTATGGCACTTGTATTATCACAAAAAATAGGAATATTTTCCAATACAATGCCATAGTCCATTAATTGATTCCTTATCCATAAGATCTGAGCACAACAGCTTCCAGCAGCTATATATTCAGCTTCGGCTGTAGAGTTGGAAACTGTTTGTTGTTTCTTACTGAACCAGGATACCAATCTTCCACCTAGGTATTGACAACTCCCAGATGTACTTTTCCTGTCTACAACACTTCCTGCATAGTCAGAATTTGTATATCCAATTAGAGTAAAACCAGTTTCATTAGGGTACCAGATGCCTAAATTAGGCGTACCCTTAAGATATCTTAAGATTCTTTTGACAGCAGTGAGATGGATTTCTTTAAGGTTCGCTTGGAACCTTGCACACAAGCATGTGGCAAACATTATATCTGGTCTACTAGCAGTTAGGTAAAGCAATGAGCCAATCATACCTCTATAGCCTGTGATATCTACCTTGGCAGAACTTTCACATAAACCAATTTTGACAGCTATAGTTGATGGTGTCTTTGCTGATGAGCACTCCTCCATGTGATATTTCTTGAGGAGCTCCTTAATGTACTTGGATTGACAAATAAATATTCCATCTTGTCTCTGACTTATTTGTAATCCAAGAAAGAATTTCAGTTCTCCCATCATGCTCATTTCAAACCTACCCTGCATTAACTTAGAAAACTTCTTGCAAAGAAGCTCATTAGTAGACCCAAATATAATATCGTCCACATTGACTTGGACTAGTATTATATCATTCTTATGTCTTTTAGTGAAGAGAGTTTTGTCTATGACACCTCTTATAAAACCATTTTCTAATAGAAATTCAGAAAGAGTGTCATACCATTTTCTTGGGGCCTGCTTAAGACCATAGATAGCTTTGTAAAGAAAGTAGACATAGTCCAGATGATCTTGATCTTCAAAACCAGGGGGCTGTTCTATATACACTTCTTCATCTAGCTTACCATTCAGAAAGGCACTCTTGACATCCATTTGATAAACTTTGAATCTTGAATAGGATGCAAATGCCAAGAATATTCTGATGGCCTCAAGTCTTGCCACTGGAGCATAGGTCTCGTCATAATCAATGCCTTCAGCTTGAGAATAACCTTTAGCTACCAGTCTTGCTTTGTTTCTTATCACAGTGCCATCTTCATCTAGTTTGTTTCTGAATACCGATCTTGTGTCCACCACTTTTCTATCTTTAGGTCTGGGTACCAGCTTCCATACTTCTAGTTGCTTAAATTGATTGAGTTCATCTTGCATAGCAATCACCCAATCAGGATCAGATAGAGCTTCTTCTACTTTCTTAGGTTCCATGACAGACAGGAACCCAGAATAGTTACATTGATTCTGATAAGCTCTTCTTGTTTTCACACCAACATCTGGATCACCAAGTATTAGCTCAAAAGGATGAGCTCTATTCCAAACAGTTTGTCTGGGAAGAATTGATCTTGATGATTCGCCTTGATCTTCTGTATGATGTTGAGTATGACTTGTTGACCCTTCATTATCTCCCCTGAGTTGTTGCCATTTTGACTTGTTGATGGTTCAAGAGTATCAGTGGTGTCTTGAAAATTATCATTGTTTTCACCAGCATCACCTTTATCATTACCACAAACATTTGGATTATTATTATCAGCAACAACGTCAGGTTGATTGTCATCATCTGAATCTGAGTCTGACATATCATCAAACTTAAGCTTTTCAGATGGATCTTCATTTTGGATACTTGGGAGTTTTGTGTCATCAAATGTAACATTGACACTTTCCATAGTTTTCTGTTGATCAATAAGATACACCTTGTAGGCTCTTCTAGTATAACCAATAAATATTGCTTCATGTGCTTTTTCTTCAAATTTGCCACCTTGATCATCTCCTTCTTTTAGCACAAAGCATTTTGTCCCAAATACATGGAAGTACTTGAGAGTTGGTTTCTTGTCATGTAGAGCTTCATATGGTGTCTTCATTAAGTCTTTATTGATAAGTGTTCGATTCTGGGTATAACATGCAGTGTTAACAGCTTCAGCCCAAAAGCTCAATGGAAGCCTTGATTCACTTAGCATAGTACGTGCAGCTTCAATCAAGGTTCTATTCTTTCTTTCAACTACCCCATTTTGTTGAGGAGTTCTGGGAGCTGAGTACTGTCTTGTTATACCCTTTTCAGTGCAAAAGTCATTCAGAACTGCATTCTTGAATTCAGTTCCGTTGTCTGACCTTATAGCTCTTACTGGACGATTAGAATCCAGCTCAATTAACTTAATGTGATCAACTACCGGTTGTGGAGTTTCGTCTTTTGAGTTCAGAAATAGTACCCATGTGAATTTTGAGAAATCATCAACAATCACTAGAGCATATCTTTTTCTTGACATAGACATCACACCAACTGGACCAAACAAATCCATATGGAGAAGTTGTAATGGTTCAGTTATTGATGATATGTTAGTGCTCCTGTGAGTTGCCCTTTTTAACTTCCCTTTTTGACAAGCATCACATAGACCTTCCTGGGTAAATTCAATCGAAGGTAAACCTCTCACCAACTCTTTTTTCACTAGAGAATTCATTGTTTTGAAGTTTAGGTGAGAAAGTTTCTTGTGCCATAACCAACTTTCATCAGTGGATGCCTTTGAATAAAAACATCTAATTTCTTCTGTGCTTCCAGAGTTCATATTGGCTATGTACAAGTTTCCTTTTCTTACTCCAGTCAACTGCGGCCTTTCATTTCTCTTGTGTGATATTAGACAATTCTTTTTGTTGAAATGAACTTCATAACCTTTGTCACAGAATTGACTAATACTGAGCAAATTGTGCTCAAGGCCGTTCACAAAAGAGACATCTTCAACGATAACATTTCCAGCTTCTAATCTGCCATATCCATCAGTTTTACCTTTGCTGTTATCTCCAAAGGTAACGACTGGGCCGGCCTTCTCCACCACATTTGTCAGCAGGGCTCTATCTCCGGTCATATGCCTTGAACATCCACTGTCCAGAATCCACATGACTCGTTCAACCTGTTTCAAACCCTGCAATGACAAATTGGTTAGACTTTCTTCGGAACCCAAATTTGATTGGGTCCGGAGTACTTAAAGAATTGACCTTTATCAGGTAAAGCAACACTTTTTATTTTAACAACATTTACTTCAGGTACTGGACATTTAACCCTGTAAACAGCTTTAACTTGTTTTGGTTTCAGCTTGGGTAACCATGTCTTCACCATATCCTGAGAAGGACTTGGAGTCCTAGTCTTAGAATTAGGTGGTGTTACAGTCCTGGATCTAACATGTTTATTTCTGCTCATCTGCTGTCTAGGAGCATTCTTATTAACACATGCATGATTACCGTTAAAGTAAGCATACATTATATTAAAAGCACAAGACATGCAATTAACAGCATTGCATTTCTTATGAGCAATATCAATAATAGGAATAGCATGCATGGTAGATATGTTGTTGCATTTATTCATGTTGTTACTTCTACTACTAGTTTTCAAGGAACTAGTAGACTCACCAACTCTTTCTGTTTTCTTAAACACAAATTTTCTATCTTCATCATTTTTAACAACTTGATTACTTTCTAAGACTACGCCATTAGATAAATCCTCAATGCGCATCTCTTCCTTAATGATTAAAGATGTTGTATCCAAAGGTTCTGCTATGGATGTCTTAAAGAGTGGGTTACTAACACCCTTAAGCACTATTGGTATACCCCTTTCTACAGCACTGACACGATTAGGGGTATTAATGCTTTTTCGTCCAATAGCTTCATTATAATCAAACCCAATTCCTACGGTTTGATTAATAGCTTGTTGGTTAAACAACTCTTTAGCCACTTTACATGAATTAGAAGTAGCACTAACCTTTATTTCTAGTTCAGCTATTTTTTCACGTTGTTGAACCACTATCACTGCTAGAGACCTCTCAAGTTCTTTTAGAATTCTTATTTCTGATTTTTGTATAACATGGCAATTTTGTACATCGTGCAATTCTGATAATTGATTTCTAAGATCTGTATTTAACAAATTGATCCTTTCAATCTCTCTATTAGCATTACCTAGTGTATCACTAAGTTGATAAATATATTGAGTTTCAGTACAAGATACCTCAGATGAAGTACCACTGGAGTTATCAGATTTTTCCATCAGTGCAAGATTGCCATACTCGTCATCTTCAGAGTCTGTATCATCCCAACTCTTTCCAGCAGCCACATAGGCTTTACCTGTCTTCTTCTTCTCAGATCCAAAGTCTTTTCTTTGGTTTTGTTTTGGTTTCTGATATTCAGTAGCGAAATGTCCAAGTTCATTACAGTTGAAGCATCTAATTTTACTTCTTTCAACTGTTCCAGTTTTGTAACCTCCTCTGTTACTTGAGGATGAAGAACCTCCTCTCTGGAACCTGTTATAGTTAGATTTGTACCTGAACTTGGGATTCTTCCTGAATCTGAAGTTGCTGAATTTTCTTACCAACAAAGCCATGGACTCATCTTCCAACTGATCTAGCTCTTCTAACGAATAAAAGTCTCCTTCATCTGGACTAGCATTCGTTTGACCAACTTCAACTTCAAGCTTGCCACTGTCAACATTACAAGGTTGAATAACCTTATCTTCCACTTCCTGTTTGTTCTCAACAATAAGAGCTGTAGAAGTATTAGCAACTCTTCCTTTTCCATAAATCTCCTTTTGTTGAGATTGTTCCAGTTCATAGGTTTTTAAAACACCAAAGAGTCTTTCTACAGTAATTTCACTTAGATTCCTCGACTCTCTGATAGCTGTAATCCTATGTTCTAGATGAACAGGAATTGACAGTAGAAATTTTCTGTTGATCTCTTTCTGAGTGTAGTACTTGCCATGCATTTGTAAATTGTTGACAAGTTTGTTATATCTTTCAAACACATCTTGAATACTTAAATTGTATGCTGATCGAAAGTGTTCATACTCAGATGTCAGAATTTCTAGACGATTCTCCCTAACTTCCTCTGTTCCTTCATTCACAGTTTCAATGGTTTCCCACATGTGTTTTGCTGTCTTGCAGTTAATCACATGACTGTACATCACAGAGTCTAGAGAATCTATTAAGATCAGTCTTAAATTAATGTCAAGTCCAGCTTCCTCTCTTTCAGCAAGAGTGAATTCAGAAGAATCTTTTTGTACAAACTTTGCAGGGGCAACAACTTTTCCATCAGTAACAACTTCAGGAGTTAATCCAAAAGGTATTATTGGTCCTTCTGATAAGACTTTCATGTATTTAGGATTTGCAACCTCGAGGAACATTAACATTTTGTTCTTCCACATATCATAACTGTTTTTGTCATATATGGGAATTTTCACAGTTCCAACTTTAGAAGACATGATGAATTTTTTAAGAGAGTTAAAAAATTCGGGGATGATTTTTAATCGAGTAAAATGGGATCTTTGATTTGTGTATCAATCAATCTGCTCTGATACCTATTGTTAGGTCCGATAAGATTGTAGAAGGGGGGGTTGAATACAATCTTTACCTTTTTATCGAAATTTGTCCTTTAAATAAAATTTGATAAAGACAAATTTATGTGCGGAATAATTTAACACAATTTTTCAAGTTGAATATAACTGTATATTAACTTGATGTAGTGTTACAAAATCAGTATAACAACTTATCAAGATGTTAATAACTAATTAGAAAATTCGACATGAACTTTTCTAATTTAGTTAATAATAATCAAGATAAGAACTAGGAAACTTAATTCGCTAGTAGTACAAGAATCACAAATAAACAAGTTCTATCGGATAGAATATTACAAAGATGAAGAACTTGAATTTCTGGGAATTGTTTAAGCTTTGGTGTTCTTGGTATTCTTGAGAGAGAGAATTCTGTTCTGAATATTATGTTTTCTGCTGTGTTTCTCCGTTATGACTTAATCTGCTCTGTTCTGTTCTTTTATATCAGTAACAGGTCTTGCTGGCTTTCTGTAGGATATTTAACTGCTCCAGCATGACTTAAACTGCTACCAAGACTTGATTTTCCTTCATTAAGACTTACACAAACCTCCATTAAGACATAAAACTTGTCGGTATGACTTAATAGAAATTCGGTAAGACTTACAACAGCTGACAGAGGTCGGTAAGACTTAAATCAGGTCGGTAAGACATAATCCTGAAAAGCTACTGTCGGTATGACTTAAAATTAGGTCATACCGAATTTTTCTTCTCCAAGACTTAATCCAATCTTCTTTCTTTAAGTCATATTGATCCATTTAATTTTAACTAATTCATATTTAATTGATACAATAATTAATTTAATAAATGAATTAATTCTTCCAGAATTAATTCATTTAATTAAATCAACTAAATGATTTATATCAATTATAAATGAATTTAATTAAATCAATAAATAATTAATTTAATTCTTACAAACCACTGAAGGTAGTAAAGAATTACCACTGATTTGTGTTGACGTTCGATGTACTGTCTGGTTCATGAACGACTAACTTCAACGATGCTTCTTCACTTTTGACTTTAAGTTGTGGTTTGTTTCTTCTCTCAATTCTCTTGTACTGTAACTGATCTTCAAACTATCACTCGAAAAATCTCTGTCACTGTTCAAATGAATCCATTCACTTCAATGCTATACTGGGGCTTGATCAGATAACTGAATCGTCTTCCAGTGTATGACATCAAAACTATAGATTGACTTTTCTTCTTTCTTCTGACAGATAATACTTCTTGAGATTCCTGTGACAGTTCATATGTATATTTACTTATTACAATTTGGTTTAAGTTGATTAGGATCCTCTAACTACAAATAAGCTGAGTCATATGCCTTTCAATCATTCTGATGAACCCCTTCATGAAGGAAACTTGACCCTGGGCCAGAAATGTGTCCTGAGCAGTGGCCAATTCAGCCTTAACAGCATTCAGGTCGCTTGTCAGCTTCGCGTTCTCATCAGCGCTCTTTTTAGCAGCTTCCTCGCTGGATTTCTGCAGCTCTAGAAATGCTTTTTCAAAGTCATTTCTTTCTTTCTTGACATTCTTGAGGTCGGTGCGAAGCGAGGCGGTTTCAGTAGACAGCTGCTTCTTGAACTCGGCCTGGAGGGATCGTTTGTCTTCTACTTTTTGGAATTCAAGAACCTTGTTCTTTTTGTCCAGCAGAAAGTAGTTCTTAGTATGTGCAGCCTGTCAGATGAACGCTTTGGCAAGGCACTTAGTCAAAGCGTTGGCATTTTCCTCGGGGGGCGCCTTCCACCAGCCGGATGCCTCAGCCTCTTCAGTATACTTGCTCCCCAGCGAGGCAAAGAGATGCTGGGCCGCAGTAGCATTTACGGTTCGTGAGGTTGGCTGAGACGATCCGTCAGGTTGCCCATCTTTCGTCGGCCGCTTCAAAGGGCTTTGATCGGAAGAATTTTGAGTTTGATTCCCAGCAGCATTTGGCTGGGGTGGAGGATCGTTGACAGGCTTGGCCACAGGTGGCTTAATAGGAGGAGGAGGAACCTTCGAGCCGGAGGTCGCCTTTGAGGACGCCCCTCTCTTACTGCTTTGTAGAAATGGGGGAGGCTAACTTTTTCCGCCGCGAGCAGACATATCTGTAGAAAAATGAAGGACAAGTTACAAACAGTTCAAATAATACGACATAAAGTAAAACAGTTATGCATATGGAGTAAAAAGGAATGCGATGCATGTTTCGGTATTATCCTAGAAGTACCCTCTTCATCCGTTATTGCGACATGAGAAGACGAGGCCTCTTCTCTTATCTTTCTTTTCTTCGAGGCTCGCCTCGCATGTGAAGGCCCCGCCTCAGGGGAAGCATCTATCCCTTCTTTGAGAAATCCGCATTCTATTAGGTTCTCAATGGAGAGAAGAGTCCTAATGTTTCTTTCCTCCGCGGTGGATTTCGTTAATACATCGTCGGCTCACTGTTTGTCAACACCTCTTAAGACGGTGCGAATTGGAGCGACTGCGATGCCAAAGGAGTTATCAGTTTGAGAATAAAAGGTAAAAATTACGATAAATGATTACTGCCTCGATAGCTTACCGGGGAGGTAGTTGAAGCTTGTTTTCACTCGAGGGACCTCGTGTACATAAAAGAAAGGCCCCTTCTACGAGCCCGCATTACTTATCCCGCCTGGGAGAAGGCTTTTCTTGTTGAATTCCGGCCACACCGAGAAGTAGACGTAGCCAAAATCCTTGGCTCCGCATCGCTTCAGCTGGAGGAAGTAGCCCATTGTCTTTGCATCTAGGGGGGATACCCAAGCTTGTGGTAAAGTATGTACAAGGCAATCATGGATCAATAGCCATTGGTGCTGATTTGGATGGGAGCTAGATAGTATGTCTCACAAACGTCCCTAATGAATGGATGGAGAGAAGAAGAGACACCTATCTTCATTAGAGGGACCGTTAGGACCATTCTGGGCACCCTACCTCCATTCTCGTCGTGGTTAAAGCGATAGCATCGCATTTTCTTCTTGGGCAGAATGATCTTGCCTTCAGGACGGAACCTCTTGACACCCTCTGTGATAGTCTTCACGATCAGTGTTGAAGACATATCGCGACATGCAAGTACGCGAGCTTTACCTGGTTTAACTTTTGAACCAGGCTCGATGTCCCTGGGGTTAGGGCCATCAACATAAATAATTCCCTCCAGCTCTGGTTGAGGGGTAGGGACATAAGGATCGGGTGAGGCTTCGGGGACATAGTCATAGTCTCTGAAGTTTACAACTCTGGCCACTTCGTCAAGGCCACCATCATCTGAGGAAGGCTCCTCGTAGTCATCATCATCAGAGTTGGCTTCGTTATCAGCACCTCCCTCGATGTCATAATAGGCATCGCCTAATGAATCTGTTGGAGAATCACTTATGTGAATGGGCGACATGATTTGAGATGGAGGCATTCTGGAGAGAATTTCCGCTGCCTTAGAGCTAAATTCATCTCCTTTCTTTGTCAACGATGCGATGTCATGCTCGATGTCAGTCATTTTGGTGTGGGGCTCGTTCTCAGCTGGAAGTACATCCAAAGATTGATCCCGCGAGCTTGAGGGGTGCTTTGTTCTCCACGAAGTTAGAGGCACTTCTCGGGTATATTCTTCGTTAGACCATAGAGGGTCGAAGTATAACTTGAATGAACTTTCGCTGGTGCTCGCAGCTCTCGCGATGTTGGCTGCGGCAGCATCGCTGATTTGTATATGAGGCATTGGAGAAGGTGTCCTTGAACTATCGTCTTGTGACATCTGAAAAGGGTGAAATGATTAAGTGTGTGCTCTTACAGAAAGCAAATGAAGGATGAGAAAGGAATAAATAAACAGAAAGGCTCTATGTGTTCCTAGGGTATCGCATTTAGGTTTCGGGAAGGGATCGCTTCTATGTTCCTATAGGAGAAATCGCATTTTCTATCGCAGCGAAGACTGGATCGCATGTTCAAATTAGCATTACGAGATCGCTATCAAAAGGGATCACATCGCATACAATTAAAGCTATCTAATCATGCAATTACAATTAAGAACAATAATTTAAATGCAAGAAGAGGGAAAAGACTTACATTTTCTTGAAGAAGGTTGAGGAAATCGGAAGAAATTTGGGATCGCTTGAAAATTCCTTGCGTTTGATCTGAGAGCAAACTGACAGCACTTCGATAATGTGTTTGTGAGAATGAAAAAAGGTAATGATAGTGACAGGGGTATATATAGCCATCAGGAGAGAGAAAGACATGGGACACGTGTTGAAATCTCGTCTGTTGGACACACATCTCGAGACACAACAGCTGTCAAAACCTTTCAAATTCTTGGGGTCGCGACTACTACAACGGTTATATCTATTCTTGGGCTCGCTTCGCGGTGACAACTCGTATTTTTTGAGTCCACATCGCATCTCCAATGGCAATATGGACTCGGGGGGTAGTTGTTATGCCCAAATCTGGCATAATAGCTAAATTGATTTAATTAGCTAAATTGATGGTTCATAATTTATGATGGGCCTAGAAGATGAAGATTGGGTCACTAAAGCCCACTATTGGAATCAGCCCAACATGCCTTGGCAGTAATACCTCTATTACAGGAGCACCTCGCTCGCTATATAGCTCCTCGCTGGCGATGCCTACCAGGGGATCGCTTCGCTTTTGTATCACATCTATAACTTACAGCGAGATCATTATCTCCTCTTCTCTGGAAGGCTCATGGCCAGACCCAAGGTCGCATGAGTAGCTAGGCACAGGGATCGCCTCGCGTGGCCAGGCCTCTCAAGGTCGCATGTCGAGGGCCTTGATGGATCTTTCATTGGTCAAGTCTATCCGTTCGAGATCATGGGCTTCTACAGGTGGATCATGGATCATGGATAGGATTGATGACTCACTGCCACGTCAGCCCTAAACAAGTGGGCTTGGACTTTGGCTTATCTCGTAAAACCCTAGCCCGTCTAGGTAACTTGTTGCCCAAGAACTACGTCAGGCTTGATCCCTATAAATAGGGTACGTAGGCACCTTGATACGGATGAGAAACAGTTTACCTGCAAACACCTATCAAGCTCAGCCACATCCAAACACACAAACCCTAATCCCTTGTTCTTCTTTTATTAGCAAAATATTCGTATTTTGCTCCGTTAATCCAGCAAACCTCCAAAATATTGTTATACAATATTCTCACTATAACAGAATGGGTTGGGTCGGGTTATAACGTTCATGTTAGCTGTACATGTCAACTGGATATAAATCAGCCATGTCAGCAAGCTGACTCATCTTTCCGTCCATTTCTTAACATCCATTATGGCCAGTGATTCGATTGAAACTTTTAATGTGTTTAGTGACCTGATTGAAAGCTTTTTCAGTTGAGTGACCCAATTGAAAGTTGAAAGTCAGTTGAGTGACCAAAACGCCATTTAACCCCTTATTTTGCTTACTGCTCGGCTGTTCCTGCTTTATTTTCCAGTTATTTTTGTAGCAATTTCTGAAAATACCTATTACCAACATCCTTGTTTCACTTTCAATTTCCGGAAGTCTTCATTTCCAATATTACGAATGTTGTAAAAAATGTGAATCAAATTTTATTCATAGAATTACGAATGTTGTAAAAAATGTAAATCAAACTTTATCAATAAAGATACTGTTGAAAATTAATAGGATAATTAGAATGATAAATCAGATGTATTATCTCCTTTCCATTTATATTATCCATAATAAAAAAATTCACCTTTTAGTCAATTATGTTAAATATATTTATAATTACACTGCCCAATAGAGAGAATTACCAAAATGGATTATTTCCAAGAAAGAAGACCCTCCACTACCCCTAGTATGTCATTTCGTCTGTCGTAATCAATTTTTAAAAAAATTCAACCTGATACGTATGTGCGTATGCCGTATCAATGCTGTTTCTGAATAGAGTCTGTCGTATAAGTGCCGCATGAGGGGCCTGATAAGATAGACGAAAAAGCATGTCACCTGTTGCGCAGTCCGAAATGTCATATTTTTGGGGTATTTTGAACTGAATTTTTGAGATAGGATGGACAGGACCATGAAAATTGGAAATATGGCATTTTGGGCCATCATCCTACCAAATAATTATACTATTTTTATAACACAACTTACCATATCAACTAATTGTGGAAAATAATTTTGGAACAATCGAAATATAAAATAGTGTACAATATAAATGGGACGTAAGGAGTATTAAATAAATATAATAACATTAATTTATTAAACTTTAAAAATTATTTTAAGAAAATATGTAAGGAACCATTATTTTAAGAAACTTTATATATGTAAAGTTCGTAATTATATTTTATCTCGAGATTCTGAGTGTTTTCATTTGAATAATAATTGTTAAATCTTCCCTAAATTAAAGATAATTTTATGAATTTCGCGCTGTAAAATCATCCGATTCTGATTTCTAGATCTCGAGATAGAGCCCAAAGAGTAAATATGAATTTTTTTATATTATTAATAGATAAATAATAGATAAATAAAATTCAACTATAATACAATTTTTTTAATTATATCCTTTTCATATTATAATTTTCTTTTTAAAATTCAATCATGACAAAACCTTTTAATTATATCCTTTTTAAATTAAAATTTTCTTTTTAATATGATGTAATGTTGATTGTCTATTTTTAAAATTATTATTAGACTAGCTTATAACCCATGCGATGCACGGAAGATTTATAAAAACTAATAAAATATAATAATATGTATTTGATAGTATTCTAAATGATAGTTTTTTGCTTGTATATTGAAAATAGATAAATAACTTTTTAAATTTAATATGTTGTTGAGGGGAATTGAACGTTGAAATTCTTGGAGTACTTTAGAATATAATATAAATATTTAATAATAATATGGTAAAAATAGATAATATGAATTTTTAACTAAAATATGTTGTTTAGGGGAATCGAACCTTTAACTTTTAGGAGTAGTTTATAAGATGATATAAATGTTTAATAATAATTTTTTGTTGCCGGGATTCGATCATTGAACCTTTAAGAGTATTTTATATATTATAAAAGAATATTTTTTTAGCATTACATCCAACGTTTCTTACTAATATGTCTCAAAATCCAAGATGGCTATTGGGTGTACCAAATAAAGTGATCAAACTACCAACCAACCAAATATACCATAGTTTGATTATAATAGTATTGTATAGATTTAATTTTTCTAATTTCATTTGCATTGTAATCTTTTGGATTTTTTAGAAAAATGTCCGTCTATTTTAATTTTAATTTTTAAAATTCTTACTAATATCTAAAGTTGTAAACATATATTTCTTTTACATATATATTATTTCAGTTGATGTTATATATTTGGAATGATATATAATCCTAATTTTTTTAAATCACTAATTTTTTTATGATCATTTATTTAGTAATTTCATTATTTTTAACAATTTAATTTGGTTAACTTTTAATTTAATATGGTTGTATTGTATCAAACTATTTGTTGACAAATTTTTGTAAACTTTCAAACAGATTAGTTAGCAAATGTAGAATTTATTTTTCTATATTTTTTTTAGTATTTTTATATTATTTTTAAATGTTTTAATTTTAAATCATAATTTGTTTACTTGAGTATTTTATTTAATTTATTTTAACTATGTCCTAATTTTTTTCAAAAAATATTTTGTACATAACAAACCAATTTTATTAATTTTGGAATAATTGAAACTAATAGAATTTATTAATATATATATAAACTTTTTTAGTTTATTGAATATTACTTATGAAAAATATTTTTATCTTGTGAAATTATTTATATTAAAAACCTTATTAAAATTTATTAAGCATTACTTTTTTAAAAAGGAATAATTTTCTTATTTTGTGAAATTATTTTGTACTGAAAACCCTTTTAGCTAATAGGAAAACCACACCAACCATATGTAAAATTATTTTTTTAATTTAGTTAAAGAAAATTAAAAAGATAACATGTTCTAGATGAAAAAAGTAATTGATTAGTTTATAGCAATTATAATTTAATTACGTTATTTCATTAAATACAATTGCCCGTAATGTTTTAGAAAATGAGAAATTAATATTGTCAATGATACTTCTATTAAAAGAGGGATTTAGTTAGAAAATATAGAAAATATGATACGTTTTAGCTTAAAAAGGTAATTAATTAAATAATAATATTATTAGCTTATTTTACTAAATAGAACCGCCCGTGATATAATTGAAAAAAGAGAAATTTTAGTTAGAGAAAATAGAAAGGTAACATGAAAATTAAAAAGGTGACATGATATATGTGAAAAAGGTAATTAATTAGTTTATAGTAATTATAATTTAATTATGTTATTTTACTAAATAAAATTGGTCATAGTGTTTTTAGAAAATGAGAACTAAATGTTGTCTGTAATATTTCTAGATTAAAAGGGAATTTATTTAGAAAAAATAGAAAAGATGATACGTTTTAGATGAAAAGGTAGTCGGTTAATTATTATTATTGTAATATTATTATTTTATTTTATTAAATAGAAACGCCCGTGATATAATTGAAAAAAAAGATCCTTTTTATAATATCGTGATTACTTAACAATTTTTTTAAAATACAAAATTTATTTTATTTAGTGCATGCATAAATTACATTTTTTTTAAAGTAGTAAAATATTTACTAACTTATCAATCTTTTATTTTTAAAGTCAATCAAAATTATACCATTATATATTACGAGCTAATTTTCAAATATATACTTATAATATATAGTTATATACTACAGATTAATTTTCATAAATACTTATTAACTAATTAATCACAATTTTTAATTTAAAATCAATCACAACTATATTATTATATACTGGCACATTTGTTGTTTGTGTCCCTCTTTTTATGTATAGAGCCATTTTCCATGATACCATATTTATTCGTAGATTTTAATACAAATATATCATTTTAATACATGAGTCTACTTCATTTAAATTATATAATATAATATTTTAATATCTCAAACTCTCTATCTACGATCTTAAGGTGCAATCAAATTTGAATAAATCTACAATTATTGAATTAAAATTTTAAAAATTAAAAAATATTTACCACATTATTCTAAATTCACATTTAAAATTTAAGTTACATAAACTTTTAAATTAATCAATTATAAAAAAGGATAGATTTAACCAATTTAAATTTTAAAATGAATTTTAAACCAATTATTTTTAACATTTTACTTATCTGTATTTTTTAGTTATGTAATAATTAATGGGACAAACAAATTGACCTGACAATATATATGAATTATTCAAAATATTAAATATACTATCAAATAGTATTAGACATTATTTGATGTATAAATTATCAATCAAAAAATGAAATTGATTACAAAGTCAATGAAAACATTGTTAGTGAATATTTTCGGGTGTTGGCCCCATTTATCACAATTTGAATGCAAATGGCCCCAAATATCACAGCTAAAAAATATGGCCCCAAATATCACTCCAGAACACAGTTGCGTGTAGCATTTTGGTTTTTATTTTATTTTTTTAAGAAACGCTGAAGCATTTAGCATTATGGAGGAAAGAGGGAGGGAGAACGCTATTTAAAGTAGCGTTAGGGGTGAAAACGCTAGACGACTTGACGTTGGATGGGGGAAAATGCTACTTGATATGCTGTTTTGGGGGGGGGGGGGGGGTTGGCGTTTGGGATGTCTTTTACTTTTTTTTTTTTTGTTTTTTTTGTTTTTGTTTTTGTTTTATTTTTGTTCTTTTTTGGTTTCTCCTAAATATATATTTGCAAAAAAAAATTAAAAAACTTATTTACAAATGGTTAGCTAAAATATAAACTTTTATTTTTTTAAAATTCGTATACGGTTTATTCATCGTTTCGAATATTTCTAAACCCAAAATGGAACTATTCAACCCCAAAGGTTAATTGTTGAAACCCCAATGCAATACAGATAAAATTTAAAATTATGTAATCCAATTGTAAGCATTAGTTTACAAATTAATATATAAACAAACCTATCTTCAAGCAATAGATTTTCAACCCATCTCAGAATTAAACTTGAAGATTAAACAAATAAATGAAAATATCAAGTGAAGCATGCAAACGTAATATATAAACTCTGAACTTGAGACTTGAAAACTGCTGTTAAAAACGTAATATATAATATTTTGAGTTATGGACACACAAGGCCAAAACATGTGTGCCGGACGTGCGACCCATCAACCTACTAGCAATGGGGAAGAAAATTAATGATATTATACGAATAAGTGCCTTCTTCCCTATAAAAAATGGAGATTAAAATTAATTTTTAGTAAAAAATTAAATAAATATCTTTCTTTTAAAAGGCAAGTATAAACATTTAAATTAATTTTAAGTTAAAAAAGATGATTTGTGTATTTTTTTGATGATTTGGATATATTTTTCTTTGAAACATACGGTATAAATAGTAACTATTAATTTTATTAATGCACATCTCTTAAGTTCAAAAGAATTGAATTATGTGAATTTTTTTAATCATATATTAGTAATAATTGTTCACCATTTTTAAGTACAAAGGGAGATTTGTATGTATCTTTTTTTATAGACACATAAAAAGTTTATTTTTATATGAAAATTAATATATAGAAACATGATTCAAAATAGAAATAAATAAACTAACAAGATGCCAACAAGAAGTAGGCAAGGTTTTTTACGTCTAGAACCAAAACAACCAAGAAAATAAAAGAACCAAAAAATACAGACCTTACACACTAACATAATGAACAATCATGCACCACGTATGTGGACTACATTCAAAATCTCTATATTGGAAAATCCCACCACCATTACGAAACTCTCTTACTGAAAACATTATAGTGAGATTGCTAAATCACTGATTCGACACTTCTGGACACCATATGCACTCTAGAACTTTGCTAAACCAGCAACGTAGTGCCAGAAAAGAAATTCCAATAAAGGAACATAGTAGCATGAATCTTAAACCCATATTGGCACATTTCAACGCAACCGAATGCAATCCAACAAAGTAGCACCCCATAGTTGTTCTCATATCAGACAAATTGGAATGCCAGCTGTAGAAGACAAAAAATTAGTAGTACATATCAAATACAAAGAATCAATAATCGGATTATCTCTTAATTCAACACCACTGAACCACAACTTTCGTACTCAAGCAATTAGCACTGTATAACTATCATTTGGAAAACTTCTTACCAAAAACCCATCAAACCTGTGCAATACCCATTTCGTAGCGACATGGATAAGACATGATGATGCAATAAAAATTTTCTACGCTGAAACAATGAAGAAGTATCTCATGATACAATGATAGTCACAGTGCTCAGAAAGTACCAGCGCAACTTAAGTACAACGTAATTATACAATATCCATTCTGTACTAACATGATAAGTTATGTCAATGCAATAAAATTTATCCAGACTGGAACAAACCAAAGCATGTCATGAGAGTAACAATGCTTAGAAAACACCAACGCCACTCTGGACTAAGAACTATTGTAAGATACCAGATTATTTTAGAATTTTTTATTATTATTTTTATTAATTATTATGTTAATTAGTAATTAAAGAATAGAATTGGATTTGAGGATATCGTTGTGGAATTCAACGATATTTAGTATTGAGTTTATATGAGTATATATTGAGTTATGTGTGCCAATGTGTGCCCCAGTATTTTATTGGTATTTTTAGTGATTTAAAAATATTTAAATCAAGTATTATTGATCTTCAAAAATCTTTATTTAATTATCGGAGGGCTTATAAATCATGAAATCTTTTGTAAAATTTTATTTATATATTCATGAGTTTTTAAAATTGTTGGGTGGATTAATTTGGGTGTTTTAGTATTTTAAAATGATTTTAAGAGTTTTATTGTATTTAAAGGATCAAAACTTTGAAAATTCATATTTAATTCATTTTTGATCCGAAAAATATTTTAAAAATATGTGGGTGCTCGTAATTTTATATTCTTCATTTTAAAAATGAAAAATGTAATTTTCCGGAGGTTTTATTTAATTGTGATTTATATAAATCGTTTATTAGAATGTATTTGGGTCGAAGAGAGGAAAGTGGTAATAAAAAGAGTATTGGGCTAGGCCCAATAAGAGAGCCCAGCAGAAGGAAGGTTCAAGAACACTGGAGAAGAGAAAAGAAACGCAGAGAAAAGAAAGAAAAAAAAAGAGAAACAAAAGAGAAGAAAAGAATTAGGGGAAGAAAATTAGGGATTTGGGATTTGGAATTGGGGGTTGTAAGTGAAGAGAGGAAGAGAAGGAGGAAGATGATGAACCCAACCCCCACCATTCTTTACTTCAAAAATCTGCCATGGAAGAGAGCAAGATAGGATTTTGGGGGGAAGAGAATCAAAAAGCTTGGTGAAATTTAGAATTAATCAAGGTATGATGTTTCTTGATGCTTGATATTTGGTTATAAGATTTCTTTGAGATTATCTTGGGTTTGATTTTGATTTGATGAGTATATGATTCTTGAGATATATGTGTATATGTTATATGTAAATGATTGGTGATTAAGGTGGTTATATTGATTATGATTGATTTAAAGTATATGGAAGAGAAATGAGAATTATGTTGGTTTGTCAAGAAACTGCCTGTTCTGCTCTGGCAATTCGTGACTGCTTGTCCCCTGTTTTGAGCAGTGGGTATAGGATGTAAATGTTCTACTCGGAATCTAGTTTGTTCACGCGAAAACCTTGTGTCATTTGAGTTAACGAGTAAAAAGTTATGCGAGTTTTAGTAAAGGACGCGCAAAGCTGAAATTTGTTGTTCGGTTTGTGAGTTGAATTAGTTTGTTTTTGGCCTAAATAAAATGTTTTGGAGCTGAAATAATTATACAACATGGTGTTGATATTCAGGAAGCAGTCTACAAATTTTGTATTAAATTGATTATTTTTCAATTTATTAAAAATGTTTGAGTAAACCGTGAGCACTAGCTTTTAAAATGTTCACGATTAATGTCCTACTTTGGGAAGGGGTTTTGAATAAGTTAAAGGCCTTATTTGATAATGGTCAAAGAACAAAAGTTGTAGGTTTATGTCTTGCCTTTGTGGTTTCCAAAGATGGTACGTACCAGACTTGTAAAAATTGAGATATAGCTATTGGAACAGGACTGATTCTAGTAGTTTTGGACTGACCAAAGGGCTGATTTCAAAATTTCACTGTAAATTGTGTATTGCTTATTATATAATGAAATTTTAATATGTTGTACCCTTAAATGTCTAGTATACCCAGGAAAAGGACTTGGTGTAAAAAGAAGGAAATATGAATTTATGAAAAATGGTTGAGTAAAGTGTGTGCTGTAGCATTTTAAGTTTTTGAAATTCTTTGCCCTATTTTGGGGAATTATTTTGTAAGGGTTAAAGACCTTATTTGGTGTTGGTCTAAAGACGAAAGTTGTTAGTTTCGGTCTTGTCTAATTGTATGCCAAGTACGGTATGAATTGAATTGGTGTTTAATATTTGACTTATGATTTCCAAGAAGTAATAGTTGAATAATAGAATATGGGATATTGAAATGAATTGTAATAGTTTGAGATTGTATTTGAGGGGCTGTGCCCATAATCCGATAAACGAATACTTCATGCCAAAATTTTCTGAAAATCCCCTGTATTTAAAGTTGTTTAAATTATTTGATTTAAGGATTTAAAGGCATGTATGTGTATGAGTGGTTAAGTGCATATGTGATGATTAATGAGGTGTGGGTATATATATTGATGTATGTATTGCTTTGCGAGTTATAAGTAATTAATTATCAATTGGGTGTTTATGTACTAAATAGTACTTTACTATTATTTCGAGTATAATTAGGGATTCGATATGGACCCAGCGAGCGTGTTGACGAGACGATTGAAGGAAAATGAATGCGTGATCGAGTACAGACCGAAGAATAGTAAGTAGTGAATCGACGCATTGGAATCGAGGCAAGTGTACTAACCCTCACTTATCGTTCAAGCGAGATAATTATGTTTCTATTCAATATAGTATTCCCTTCAAATCCATATTGCTAGTATCCTCTCCTTCAAAGTATTGATAAGGATATATTTTATTCATATATCATGTGGAAAGTAGAATTTCAGTTTTATTGCCAGTATTATTCTTTCTTAAGTATTGTCCGTAATATTCTGTTAAAGTTTTTGCTGGTATTGCATTCTTATTCCTTGCTTTAGTATAATGTTCTTAATGTATATGGTTTCCCTGAGATTAATTGATAGTAAAGTAGTTTAATGGAATTGGAAGAATTTTATAAAAATGTGGACCAGCTTCGTGGTCAGAGTAATAAAGGCCAATGTCAATAAGTGCCTAGTGAGGGATCCCAGAGTATTGTTTTTAGCTGGACTTTACGTGGCTGATCACCCGTAATGTCCAGAGTATGGTAAAAACTCCAATTCAATTAAATGTTGTTTTTATTCCAATATATTCTTATGATAGAATATTTAAGTTAAAGTACATTTTCATTTCCAAATATGTTGGATATAAAGTTATGATTTGAGTTAATAAATACTGTTAGTATAAAAATGGAAAGTTAGTATTTAGTGTTTTGAACGGTGAAAATTAATTCACGGTTATTATGATCGTTGTGGCATTTGTTGCGCAATGATATTAAGGACCGAGAATGAATTGAGATCTTCTTATTTATTCAAACTCATGATTGTCAGGCCGGTTAGGCAGCTAGGTGTGTAAACACTTAGTGACATGAATGAAATTTGAGTAACTGAGAATTTCTTGGAGATTTTGTTAAAGTAATAGTAAAAGTATTTTGCAAGTATTAAAAGTATTGAATCTAGTATTACAAACCTTCTCAGTTATTAAATTCAGATTTCGAGTTATAAATGTTTTAAATGATATTAATCTTTTGTTAAAGGTTAGCATCCAGATTTCAATTATAGTATTGATTATAAATTGATGAGCATTCCTTCGCTCATATTTATTGTTCCTATTTCTTGAATTGCAATTATTGCATTCTTATTTCATCCAGTTCAGTTCTATATATAACTTGCTGAGCATTCTTTGGCTCACACTTGTTGTTTTTAAAATCTAAATTTTCAGTAAGCTAGTTGGCGAGGCTTAGCCTGCGCAGTTCAAAAAGTGGAAAGAAGAAGCAGGATGCTGTTATGAAGCTGACGTGGATCAGGGTATTTAGATTTAAAGTTTGATTTGTTGTATTTATATAGTTTTAGTAGTTATAGTATGTATTTGATTAGTTGGCCTGGTATACTTCCATTCGAAGTTATACCAGTGTATTAAGTCTGTATAAAGTTTTGTATATAGAGTTGTATTTAAGTTTGTTTTGGGTTTTCTTGTTTCTAGAACTGTAACCTAAGATCCTTAGTTGGGAGTTGTGGTCAAAGAGCTTTTGATTGAGTTTTTATTTTTATTTCAGTTTTATTTTAATTTCAGATTTTTTTTAGTTTAGTATTCAGTAGGTTTATGTTGTATTTACGAATACATCATGGCCAATTTTTGTAAGAATTATTGAGTTTGTTAGCGTGACGCCCAAATCTACTGACCCCGGATTTGGGGGCGTTACAACAATACAAGTAAATTAAGAAATTTTTAGAAGTTTCAAAATTGGGAATGGTTAGCACCTTGAAGTATATAACATCAACCTTTAGAACTCGCAACCTGAGTAAATTTTAGCCTTACAATACATTCAGGTCAAGTGATTCCACAGTAGAAACATGTAAAATAAAAGTGGAGGGCTTGAGATATGTATCATGCACTGCAAAAGTCCATAAATATTTAGAAGTTAAAACCAATAGTACTTAACTCTTCCTACATCAGAAAAATACAAAACAAGAATGTTCAAATTCCAACTGTGTGCTTTAACAAGCTCATTAATTCAAAGTTCCATCTCACAGTAGACTACTACTTCAAGTTTCAACTACTAATATCATTTTCTATTAAGAAACTAAAATCCAACAATAAAGCAATACCTATGTACTACTTAGAATTATAAAAAAATTGCACTTAAAAGTTGTCGATATTTGCTTCATAAGAGTACATTATCTAAAAATATAGGCAAATCGCCATTTTATATCATTGAATCACCAAAAAGTAGAATTACAATTCCCTTAACAAATAAATTTCACTATTAAAAAATCACATTTTAACAATTAAATCACTAAAAACTTTATCATAAGGACAGAGTACCATGTTATCAAGAAGACTTACATCACTATAAAGGCAAATCACCATTTTTCAACATTAAAACACCAAAAATAATATATTTCATGAACAAATAAATCCCTCTTTTACAACAAATCACCTTTTTTACAACTACATCACCAAAAAAGTATCATAACGAGCGAGTACCTTATTATTTTAAAAATTATTAAGGCAAATTATAATGTTACATCACTGAATTACCAAAACAATGTAGCTTAAGCCTACCATTACATCTTCCATGAACAAAAACGTTGATTGTTGAAACTATATTATTATTATCCTAACTAAATCACTAAAAAAGAATTGTAGCAACGACATTATTTCGTTTAAAAATTCAAGCATATTTAAATTCATATACTCAGAATGTAGTGATTTTGAATCCCAAAACCCTAGAATTTAGGCAAAATCCATGTATCTATGAATCCTAGCACAGATCCTTTAATTTCGTGTTAATAGAGTTGATATTGTTAACCATTCAGTGATGGTAAGTGTGAATGTATCATATTTTCAATAAAAGATACAGAAAGTACCTGGCTCTTTCGTGATTAACATCGTTTAAATCTCTTCAATACAAACTTGGAGAAGATACTGTGCATGATTATATGACAATGACATAATGTATAACTTCGATTCTGTACTTTTAAACCATTAATGGAGGTTTGGAATTGTGATTTAGGGATTACTAGATGCAAGAGCGAAGAAGGGGAGTTGATCAGCAGGATAGTAGAGGCTTGAATATGCAAAGTGTCTTTGACCGTTTTTTCCTTTTTACATATCGTGATTTATAATTATCTCTTTTATTTAACAAAATTACAAAATTGCCATTAAGGGTCTAAATTCTCATTATAATAGGGTCTCATTAGAGTAGCTCCCTATATATATATATATATATATATATATATATATATATATATATATATATATATATATATATATATAACAATGAAGTTACAGAATACTTGAATCTTTTAGAACAAGTAACATCTCAAAGATGGTACATTAAAGTTACTCTTATGATAGATAGAAAAATTATTCTTAAAGATGAGATAGCTCTAGTTGATAGTGGAGCTGATTTAAACTGTATTAAAGAGGGAATAATCCCTACTAAATATTTCGAGAAAACTACCCAATCCATTTCTCATGCGGCTGGAGACAAGCTGCAAGTTAGGTATAAATTGCCAAATGCTTATATTTGCAACCAAGACATTTGTCTTCCCACATCCTTTATTCTAATAAAGAATATTAATCATAGAATAATTTTAGGAACACCTTTCCTTCACAATATTATGCCCCTCAACAATGTTGATCAAACTGGAATTTCTACCATAATAGAATGTAAAAACATAAAATTCGAATTTGTAACCGATCCCCAAACTCGAATTCTTAATGAGGTGAGAGATCGCCTTCTCAGCAAAGAAAATCAATTATGTTTTCTTAAAGAAGAAATAAAAGTTTTGAGTATTAATGAACAACTCAAAAATCCCAATATTAAAAATCAAATAAAAATCATTGAAAAACAATTCCATGATGAAGTTTGTAATGACCTTCCTAATGCTTTCTGGAATAGAAAGAAACATGTTGTTTCTCTTCCTTATATAGATGGTTTTAATGAAAACCAAATTCCTACTAAGGCTAGGCCGGCCCAAATGAATCAAGAATATCTGGAATTATGTAAAAAAGAGATAAACTCTCTTTTAGAAAAAGGCTTAATTAGAAAGTCTAAATCACCTTGGAGTTGTACAACAATTTAAATTAATAATGCTGCAGAAAAAGAAAGAGGAATCCCTAGATAAGTTATTAACTATAAACCTCTTAATAAAGTGCTAAAATGGATTAGATATCCAATTCCTAATAAAAAGGATTTGTTAGATAGATTAAGCGATGCTTTGATCTTTTCTAAATTTGATATGAAATCAGGTTATTGGCAGATACAGATTAATGAATCTGATAGATATAAAACTGCCTTTACTGTCCCTTTTGGTCATTATGAATGGAATGTCCTTCCTTTCGGTCAGAAAAATGCCCCTTCTGAATTTCAAAATATAATGAATGATATATTTAATCCCTACACTGAATTTATAATTGTTTATATAGATGATGTTTTAGTATTCTCTAAAACAGTTGAACAACATATCAAACACTTAAAAATATTTAAGAATTTGATAAAACAAAATGGATTAGTCATATCTGCTCCTAAAATGAAATTATTTCAAACTCAAGTAAGATTTTTAGGTCATATGATTAATCAAGGAAAAATTATTCCTATAGATAGAAGTATTGAATTTGCTTCAAAATTTCCTGATATAATAACTGACAAAAAGCAGTTACAAAGATTTTTAGGAAGTCTGAATTATATTTCAGATTACTATGCTAATTTAGCACAAGATACAGCAATCTTGTATGCAAGACTTAGGAAAAAACCTGAACCTTGGTCAGAGAAACATTCTCAAGCAGTCCAAAAAATTAAAACAAAGGTAAAATGTTTACCCTGCTTATCTTTGGCCAATCCAAAATATTTCAAAATTGTTGAAACAGATGCCTCTAATATAGGCTATGGAGGAATACTAAAGCAAGTAATTCCTGAAACTTCAAAAGAAGTCTTAGTAAGATTTACATCAGGAAAATGGAATCCTACTCAGTCGAAATACTCGACTATTAAAAAAGAAATGCTTTCGATTATTAAATGCATCAATAAATTTCAAAGTGATTTACTAAATCAGAAATTTCTGTTAAGAATTGATTGTAGCTCAGCTAAATAAATTATAGAAAAAGATGTAAAAAATCTTGTAGCAAAACAAATTTTTGCAGGATGGCAAGCCCAGCTGTCAGCCTTTGAATTTGATATTCAATATATAAAAGGAGAAAATAATTCTCTTGCTGATTATTTAACTCGTGAATTTTTACAGGGTAATGTCAACCCCTAATAGGGGAAGAGGTCGTGGTTATAACCGTGGTCGAGGATATGGGAGTAACAATATGTTACCTCGTCCGGATTCAACTGTTCCAATAATAGGAGATTGGATAGTATTTCAAAACCGAAATCGAAATATGCAGCAATTACCTGCACCTCCAAAAAAGGAAGATATACCTTCCTCTTCAACCTATAAAGATATAGCAATTACTGATACTTTTCAGGAGAAAGAATATTTCGAGAATCCTATTACAGAAAATATTCTGTTTCTTGAAGAAGAAGACTTACAAATAAGTCCTAATGATGGTTGGGTTCTAAGAACCAGATATCTTGAATCAAGAGGATACCCTGGTTTGCACAATCAAGCCAGGCATCATTTAGAAATTCTATTATCAGTTACCGAATCGATAACTGTTACCCATCATTACCAAAATAATAATCCTGAAAGTTTTATAAACTTCAGTAAATGCCATATCAATAAGATATTGTCACCAAGAGAATGGGGACTAAGTCCAAATACCGACAAAGCTGTTAGAATTTCTGAAGGTAACTATGTTTACTACAACTATTGGGATTATATCCAAGCTTTTACTAAAGCTTTTTATTACCAAAATCCTAAGAATAAACATTCTTGGTTTTTCTCCGTTAATCCCGACCTGCTTAATAAGCAAGTTCCAAATTGGTTTTATGAATGGTGGTCAAAATTTGGTCCCTCTCTGGAGATCTTACCCAAAGAACTCAAGGATTTATACAAACCTTGGTGTGACAATAGTTTAATGATCTCCAAATTATCCACAAGATTAATTTTTGGACAATGTCCATTTTTATTCTTTACAAAATTTCAAATCTCATGGATTTGGAGGTGGACTGTATCAGTAGCAAAGGATAAGCAATTGCATATCCCAGTTCTTCAAAGAAACTTTTTCTACAAATGGTGGAATAAGATGAGCAACGAAGATATTCAAAGAATAGTGGTTCATATTCATGAAGTTATCTCAGAAGAGAAAGATAAAATTCCCAGGAACCAAAGTTCTCAACCATTAATGACTAACATGAGGGATTATTTTCAGAAAAAATATCCAACAGAATCTGAACAAGAAATAATGGTTCGAGTTCTAGATTTCATGAAGGAACAATTCTTTAGCACTTTTCCTTCTCAATCCTCCGCAAAGGAAGATGATCAATCAATGAAGACAACTTCTTCATAGGGATCAATGGATTCTAATACTTATAATTGTTTAGCAGGTGAATCTCAAGCTGAAGAAACTGTCCAAGAGGACCCGCCTTCCCTATCAGATTATTGGGATGCTATGATTCAATTGTATGCTCAGAAAAATTCTGGCAAAGGAAAGGATCCAGCAAATTAATCATGTATACTCTAGGTCCAGCCTTCAGAAAATTGAAGAAGAAAGAACGCAAAATCAAGCGTATAAAGGATCTAATTGATGATTACTTCTTGCATCAATCCCGAAAAGAATCCATTTTCTCCATAATTATATGTGGAGTCAAGTTCACAAGAAAAGATTATTACAGCAAAGACTTCTTTGGTTCAATAATCTTACTGCATAATGGAGTCGGCAATCATACTTGCTTAATAATTCAGACAAGGGGAATCTACTTTTCAAAGTGGCCAGAAGCATTATATGCTTTTATTAAAGTCTTTTGTTTGTATTGATAAAGTAACATTATTATTGTGACGATGGGGCCCATTAAGTAGTACCCGACAGCAATAATGTTTACTTTATTAAAGTTGCTTTATTGAAGTTATTTGTCTTGTATAATAATTATTATAGTTGTTTGTCTGGTGTAATAATTCAGTGTAATAGTGCTAGGGCTGCCTCTCTATATAATGAGAGTTTTGTAACCATATTGGGTACGTTCTCTTTTAGAAATACAAGTTTTCTTTTCTCTCTAGCTCATGTGCTGAGCCTGTTCTTACTATAAATAAACTATAGTTAACTGCTGCTTCTGTATCAGTAGCAAAGGATAAGCAATTGCATATCCCAGTTCTTCAAAGAAACTTTATCTACAAATGGTGGAATAAGATGAGCAATGAAGATATTCAAAGAATAGTGGTTCATATTCATGAAGTTATCTCAGAAGAGAAAGATAAAATTCCCAGGAACCAAAGTTCTCAACCATTAATGACTAACATGAGGGATTATTTTTTTGTTCTTCCTTTTTAGAGGATGAAGGTTTTTCTTCTAACAAAGTAATTCTTTGTTCTAACAGGGTGTTATTATGCTTAATCTGACTAATTTCAGATTTTAATAAATTAACTTCTTGTTTCAAATCATTAATGGAAACAGGAGTATCTTTTTTAGTAGATTGCTGAAATCTATTTATAACCTCACTAAATTGGTAAGGTGCTTCTATAACTATAGGAGTTTTTTTTTCCTTATTATCTTTAATAAGGGCTTCGAGCATTTGCTTCTTTAATTCAAAATTTGTAATTGATTCTATAATTTTTAAGGCTCGATCTTGATCAGCCGTTAAGACATTTAATCCATTCATATCTACTATGGATTTGTAATAATTTAACTCATTACACTGACAATCATTATTGTCAGAACTAGCTGAGTCTGAAGAGGACTCATAAATTAAGGCTAAATCTTCATCATTAGAAGATTCTCTTTCTTCATCTGAACTATGAAGCATGACCTTTTCTAATTGTGAACGTAATTGTTCATCTTCTATTTCATTAAGAGCTTTCTTTGTCCAACATTGGTTGGCATAATGGCCAACTTTACCACACTTATGACAAGTTATATCAATCTTTTTGGCCTTTCTTTTCTTTTTATTCGGGACAAAAGGTTTTTCTTTAGATTTACTATAAGGTTTTCTTTTATAATTCCTTTTATTATTAAAAGGATATTTTGATTTATAAGGATTATTCTTATAAGTTTTATTCCTTTTATAAGAAATCTTTTGCTTTTTCTTATCTTGATATCTAGGAATTTTTCCTATATCAAAGGCGAATTGATCGCAAAATTCTCCTAATTGATGTTTCTCAGAAAGCTTTTGCTTTTTTAACTGATTCCTTAACTTTATGTCATTACATAAAGTTAATCCTTCGTTAATACAATTACTAACAATCTCTCCGTAAGTTAGAGTGGAATAATTAATGTTTACTCCATCATTCTTATTTCTTAAGGATTGTCTAACTCTTTCAGCAAAGAGATGGGGTAAACCGTCTACAAATTTAGACTTCCAATGAATTGAATTAGGGTCATGAAGTTGATAAACCCTAGATAGAAAGGTATCTTTATACCATCTAAAATGAGTCAATGAAGGGCATCTAAGATTTTGTAGAAGCGTACATAGCTTCTCTGTTACAGGAACATTTGCTCCTACAAAATGTTGTAAAATAGCTAGACACAGTGTATAAACTGCATCTTCTTCTCCTGTAGTGGCAACACCATTTTCTACTTTTATAATTTTTTTATGATTAAGAATTTCTGATCTCTGATTAAGGGTATGATAATGATCCCACCAGCCTCTGATTTGTCCTACAAATCCAGTTGAAATGAAGGACGCTATAGCACTGTCAGTGCTTCCGTTCTGTTTACAAACAGTGGAATACATAATCATTCTATGTATAACATCGAAAATTTGTTTTTCATTTAAACCATCAACATTCCATTCGTAAATGGCTTTTCCCGAGTATGAAGTTTGAATATACTCTGGTTCTTCAAATAGAAGATCTTGAGGAGAAGGTCTTTGATAGTAGAATTTCTCTAAAGGTTTAGGAGCATAAATAGGGTTTAGCTCCGCATGACTAATTTGTTGTTTAACAAACATGGTTGATAATTGGTTTATGTCGTCGTCTAGATCTTCAGAAGGGTCTGACGCTTCTGATATTTGAGAAGATTCCTCTTTAGATAACACTGTTAAGCTTAGATTTTGAAGCTTTTGCTGAAGAATTTGTAAAAATTCTTCGCCACTAGTTTCTAACTTAAATCCCTTTATTGGGATGGGAGGTTGAATCATTGGAATATTGTCTTTGTTAGACGATGATTCTGGTAAAAGGTTTTGAGATTCTTTTTTCTCGACTGCCTTTTTTATTGAAACTAATTCATCTTTTATAGTTTGTTTTAAAGAAATTATTTCATTCTCTAAGCTTATAAATTGATCACCTAGACAAGTGAGAAAGGTATTAGTATAGTTTTGAGACCTTATTATCTCATTCAGATTTTTTACAGTTACTTGAGTATTTTCAAGTTTTTGAAGGCTAGTGTAAGCCGTAGCTTCTGTAGTATTACTAAGGCAAATTGTTTGCTCTAGTGGAAAAGGAGAGTTAACGGTATCTCCTTTTATAGTCTTCCAAGGTCTTTGTAATACTAAAATCTCTTTATTAGTATTATTAAGATAGGTTTTTATAAACCAATGAACAAAAGATATATAATCTTCTGTCTTAGCTAGGTAAGAATAATATTCATCTTTAAACCTTTTTAGGTCATCTGACGAATAAGTCTCAAAATACCATTTCCTAAATTGGGTATGTTTTTCTTGTTGGAATTCCTTATTAAGGATTTCCCTCATCGTGCTTCCTGGGGATAAATCAATCATTGATATGGAAACTCATTTCGGATTGAGTAGGAGATTGCCTACTTTTTTCATAAATTCCTTCTGGAATTCTATTTTGGCTAATTTGGATATTTTCTACGAATTCTGGTTCTCTTACTTGTGAAGTAGAGGCTCTAGCTGACACGCTAGGGGCTGTGATATAATCACTAGCTGTAGAGTACCTAGAGGATAGAGATCTAGGGAGTCTAATGGTTCGTTGAGGAGTAAATTTAATTTCTATATCACCCTCCACTGTCTGGATTATTTGGTCAACATCTTTGTTGACTTGAGGCTCGGGTTCTAATTCTTGAGGAAGAGACCATGTCTCTGGAAAATCAATTTCTTTCCACTTAATCATTCTATTAGTGGCTATGTTGGAAGTTAATAAATTGGTTTGAACTACAGTTGTAGTTCCAGGACAAGATATTTGTTTGGCCTTGGGGTTTAATGTATTTAAAACTTTATAATAAATTCTATAGCATATTGCTATAATCTCACTACCTGGTTTAAAATTATATCCGTGAGTATGTAAGGTTAGTTGCATAGCATCTAACAAATGATTACCTGTTAAAGATAGGGTTAAATTTGGGGCTACATCGAAGTAGACGGGTCCATAGCATAAACTGGTTTCTATTAATGCAGCTAGAGATTGTTTAAAATCTCTACATCGGCCATCTCTAACAGAGGCCATAATACTTGTGTTTAAACCTAATAACGTTAAAGGTTTAAAGGCTATCTGAATTAATCCAATATGAATAAAATTATAGCTTTTAAAAGGAATTAAATCTTTCTTATTTAATAATCTAATTGTTTGATTAGAGTCAGTGACTCTAATGGTTTGTTCCATTGTTTTTATAACCTGTCTTGATTTAAAATCAAAGAATCCAATATTATAAATATGATCTAAGGGAACGGAGGGTATAACCCATTTATTTAGTTTATCCAAATTCTTTGGATACTCAGCTAATTCAGCATTTTTAACTAAATCATTAGGATGCTCATCATCCTCCAAATTATTCATAATAATGAAAGATAAAGCTAAAGCTGTTGTGGTGGATTGGACCTCTAAGTTACGTAAGTATGTTTATTTGTTACAAAAAGTAAAAGTGCGAGAATTTAAAATATTTTTGGTCATCTTTGCAAACGACTCACTCGTTTAACTGTCAACCAAAGGGACAGACGGATAAAATCCACGAAATCAAAGATGTGAAATATTTTTAGCAAAAATTTTCTTTTACAAAATCATCCAGAAAACTCCCATTTTATCTTTCGGGATAAAAGATGACATTTTAAGAAAACACTAAAAATATTCCGATTTTTTGACTTTTTTTTTTACATACTTACTTTACTAAGAAGATCCAACCTTCCACAACAGAGATTTAGCTACGAGTAGACATTAATTAAAAAGAGGAAGGTAGAAGGGTGTACCTTGACCAAGCAGGGCTATGAATAACTATGGCTCTGATACCAACTATGAAGCAACAGTTAACTATAGTTTATTTATAGTAAGAACAAGCTCAGCACATGAGCTAGAGAGAAAAGAAAACTTGTATTGCTAAAAGAGAACGTACCCAATATGGTTACAAAACTCTCATTATATAGAGAGGCAGCCCTAGCACTATTACACTGAATTATTACACCAGACAAACAACTATAATAATTATTATACAAGACAAATAACTTTAATAAAGCAACTTTAATAAAGTAAACATTATTGCTGTCGGGTACTACTTAATGGGCTATATATATATATATATATATATATATATATATATATATATATATATATATATATATATAATATTTCTCTCGGTCTCTCTCATTTTATTTACAAATGAGTTTGGCACGGAGGTTAAACCATTACCTATATGGAATGCCGGTCTTGTTAGCAAGTGGATCATATACACTTGAACCATTCCTTTTACTTTTCATTTGGCTCTGAAATCTCCCATTTATTTTTGTTCTCCGTGTATAAGACTGTTTATTGTGCCCACACTCAAAATAGGTACTCCCTCTTAATTTAAAATGGAGGCAGTAAATTTTAATGCATATTGCCATATTGGTAGATTATCTTGAAATTTGTGAGCTCTTCTCCTCAAGCCTGGAATTATAAGCCCACCTGGTATAACATGACTACAAGAAAAATAGCTTACTCCTTCTGGGTGCTATTGCTAGGTATGCCACTTTCAGTTATAACCCATAAACTCTTTCATCATAGTTACCCAAATGTCACCAATTAAACATAGGGGTGAGCAAAATTTTCCATACCCGTCCAAACCTCCAAATCGCCCAAACCAGAATTTACGGTTTTGTAACAGTTCGGGTTGGTAACGGTTTCGAATTTTTAAAAATCGAAAAATAATGGTTGGGTTCGGTTTGCCTTGTCAAACCGACCAATATAACCCGTTCCACCCGAATATATAATAATATATATATTAATTATTTATTATTATTATTTAAGAAATATAATTAAAATTAATAATTAATAATATAATTAATATTATTTAAGTATAGGATCTATTTGGTATTATTTTTAGCTCAAGCCATACTAAGCTGAAGTAGTCATCAGTCCATACCCCCAAGATTACTATCCTGTATTTGAGTCCAGTTTTGTTGCACCCAGAAATTAGTTTTTGGCTTCTTCAAAAGTGCTGGTGAGCTCGTGTCTATACAATTAATAAAAGAAAAATGCTAGAGTTACATAAAGTTTCACAAAATGATAAGTGTCTCAATTTGATTGATTATAATTTAATAGGCCCCTGCATTCATATTAATATCAACCAATAAAAATCCACATTAATGGAATCCAACTCATTTTGTACAAAAATTCTTCAGTCCCAACCAATTGCTTACATTTCTGAGAAAGTGTTCGGCACGCAGATGCATACAAAGTATAGTTCTATAACTTATTTTTAAATTTTTCTTTTTTTGAATAAAAATATAAACATTTTACTTTTATTTAAAATCATAAAATTGTAAAAATAAGTTACGGAACTATATTTTATACATGCATCTTAAAATGCGTCTCAGACATTCTTTCAAAAATGTAAACAAAGGGTAGGACGAAGGGAATAATAAATAAGTTCACTTTGTACACCTGTTGTGGAATAAAAACGAGGGTTTGTATGTATTAAATACAAGGGATGGTGAGCTTCGAGCTTTAATGGCTGTTCTTGTGTTCGAGACTAATCGGTCCTCACAAGATGCCTACGTATCTCTGTATTGCTAGAGAATCAAGCCAACGTAGTTCTGAGAATGAGGGGTCAGGCCCTTTATATAGGCTGTAGGAGCCTTAGAATTATGGTAGGAGTCAAAGACTTGGTAGACAAGTCTTCCTTGAGGAAGGTTCCAGATCTATTCCTTGTAGGAATCAGTTTCCATATCGAATTGGATGCCTTGGTGGCTAAGTCTGATGGAGATAATATCCTTATCCAACTCTTATTGCTGAGCTGTTTGTTTCCCTCAATATTAATTACGAAATTAATGTCAAAATAGGGGTTCTGACCTCATTAATGGGCCCCACGTTTGGACCATGCTGGGTCTAATTAATGCCATATTAAATGTGTCTTTAGGGCTTATTTTTAGCCCATATCATTTGCCCCCCAACTTCTAGGAAAACTGATCAGGTTTTCCTTGAAGTTTTAACGGTCCTTTCCAAGACTCGGGTCAGGGTTCATCTTTATACACTAGTGTTTCACGAGTATTGTCTTTATGTAAAGCGTGGAGCGACCGACGCGTTTATGACAATGTTAATTCGATGCTAATCGGCACTAATCAGCCTTAACGACATTTAAACAATGTTTAAACGACGTTGAACGGCATAAAACGGCACTAAACGGTACTAACAAGCCTTAAACGACACTTAAACAACGTTTAAGTGACGCCAACCGGCATTAAACGACACTGAACGGTGCTTATCGGCACTAACGGTGCTAATCGGCACTTAATCGGTGCTTATCGGCACTAATGGTGCTATCGGCACTAACGGTGCTAATCGGTACTTAATCGGTGCTTATCGGCACTGACGGTGCTATCGGCACTTAATCGGTGCTTATGGGCAGTAACGAGCCTTGAACGACACTTAAACAATGTTAAGCGATTCTAAACGGTGCTAAACGGCACTAGCGGGGGTCCGGGGGCAGCAGCCCCCGGGCGGGGTCCAAGGGGCGGCAGCCCCTGGCGGGGTCCAAGGGGCAGAGCCCCTGGCTGGGGTCGATTCAAATTTCTGAATTTTGATCACAAATTTCGATCAGGAAACTTCACATTTTTCGACCAGGATTTCGACCAGGATTCTGGTCGAAATAAGGTCTCATTTTTCTCCTGGTCGAACGGATTTTCGACCAGGATTCCTGGTCGTTTCGACCAGGATTCTGGTCGAAATAAGGTCTCAATTTTCTCCTGGTCGAACGGATTTTCGACCAGGATTCCTGGTCGTTTCGACCAGGATTCTGGTCGAAATAAGGTCTCAATTTTCTCCTGGTCGAACGGATTTTCGACCAAAATTCCTAGTCATTTCGACCAGGATTCTGGTCGAATTAAGGGTCCAATTTTCTCCTGGTCGAACGGATTTTCGACCAGAATTCCTAGTCATTTCGACCAGGATTCTGGTCGAATTAAGGGTCCAATTTTCTCCTGGTCGAACGGATTTTCGACCAGAATTCCTAGTCATTTCGACCAGGATTCTGGTCGAATTAAGGGCCAAATTCGTGGCCTCGTCGAAGAGTTTTTCGACCAGGATTCTTGGTCATTTCGACCAGGATTCTGGTCGAATTAATGGCCTTTTTCGTGGCTCAGTCGAACAATTTTTCGACCAGGATTCTTGGTCATTTCGACCAGGATTCTGGTCGAATTAATGGCCTTTTAATGGCTTGGTCTGTCAAGACCTCGATTTTACGTGACTAAAAAGTAAGGTCTCAATTTTCTTAAGCCCATGACCGTGCCTAAAGCAAACTTCTCTATAGCGGAGTGATTCAGGTCAGCTTCATGAAGCACCTTGGTGACATAGTAAATGGGTTTCCAAACCTTCCACGAGAAAGCTTCAAAATCCTTTCAAAGGTTTCATGCTTGCCTAATCTTACATAGAATTACTTTGAACCTTTCATCCACCTTGTTGGAATGTTGATTCAGTTACTCATTCTTGAGTTGTTCACGAATCTCTTGATCCAAGGTTGGATCTGATAGCTTTGTTGGCCTTCTAAGGCTTCAACTTAGTTCCTTAGCCCTTGATTTATAACACAAGGCCTGGATTCTAAGGTTGATGTTGGTGTTCTGGATCACCAACACGAGGTTTCAGGTCAATATGAGGTGTTTGTTATGCCTTAAATGGTTTCGTGAACCTTGACTTGTGACCTTCTGGGCCTTAACTTATTTGCTGAGACCTTTGTTTTAAGGTTATTATCAACCCTTGATTCCCTTGATTCTCATTCTAAGATGTAGGAATGATGAAGTCCCTTAGTTCTTGCCCCCCTTGCTTCATACGGAGGAGGTCTTACTTTTCAGTTGATCGTTCAGGGAGTTCACTTGCTCCTCAGTGTTTGACTTCAAGTCCGGTGTGTCTTGGCTGGTTGTTAACCTTCTTTTCTTGATTCTAGGTTTCCAACCTTCTTCTTATGCTCACAGGACCTTGCTTTGGTTTATATTCGATTGAAGGCTCTTGATTCGAGTCCTTAAACTTCAAATGACAAATTTGATTGGAGGCAGACAGCCTTTTTGGCCATCAAGGCTAAAATTTTGTGTCGGGATTTGAGATTCAAGATTTTAAGTAAGGAATGACAAAGGACCTCTCATCTCAACACTCTCACTAACTGTTTCTGTGCCTTCAAGGCATTATCAGGGAGCCAACTAGTCTCGAGATGAGCTCGAAGAGGGTCTATCCTTCAGCTTACATCAACTGGTGCTACCAATTTTGATTCGATGGTGGGGTCTTCAGGACCTGGAAGCAAAAGCTCTCTGCATAATTCTTTATCTCAGAAGAGCCATACTTAGACTGGGCTTCGGCCTTAATGTTCTTTTCTCTCTTGGGATATACTCAACATGGCATTTATCGAGCGGGGCTATCACGGCTTTCACAATCCTCAAGTGTTTGGCCATATTCTTTTCTCTAGCCTCAAACTCTCCATTGACTTGTGAGACTACCAGATTTGAGTCTCCACAAACTTTCAGGTTCTTCACCCTCAGGGCTCTCGTCAATCCAAGGCTGGCCATCAGAGCTTCATACTCCGCCTCGTTGCAGGTTGTTTGGAAGTCCAATCTTCAAGGCATACTCGAGTGTGAACCCATCGGGGCTTTGCAGAACTTAACCTGCACCACTGGTTTTTGTTTTAGATGCCCCATGAAAATAGAGCTTTTTGTTTTTGATGCCCCATCAAAATAGAGCATCCAATATTCTTTCTTCTCTTCCAGGGGTTTCTCACCTTGCTGACCTTCCTGGTCTATTACCTCCTGCCCCCCGACTTCTTGGTTGTCAATGGTATATTCAACCACGAAGTCAGCTAGAGCCTGAGCTTTGATGGCCGTACTAGGCTTAACATCGAATTCTTTTAGTTAGATTGCCCACTTGATGAGCCTTCCATTGGCTTTCATGCTATGCAATATGTTTCTTCAGCGGGTGTTCCATCAGGACTTCAACGTTTGTCTTTATCCAGGATCCTTCAAGGACTTAAACTCTTATCTGCTGTAACCTAACTCTACCATTCGAGGTATGCATTCGTTTGTTTTCATTCGTGTATTATTTTATTTTCGGTACTTGGTCTTCTTTGACTCACACATCAGGTGCTTGGCACATAAATAAAATCACAATCAATGAATGGAAAACAATCTTGCATTAATAACTTGAAATGGGTTCAACCCTTACATAGAGTACTACTGTCCTACTCGGAGCAACATGCTCTGCAATGGTTTTAATGAACCTTATTTCTACTTCTACTATATAAATATGAAGCTAAGTCCTACTAGAATAACTTAAGCCCAATCGGGGTTTTGCAAGACTAGGCCTGCACCACTTGATTTTGTTTTTTATGCTCCATCAAAATAGAGCACCCACCACTCCTTCTGGTCTCCTCATTCTTATTCTGAAGTTCACTTCCTGCTTGGGGTACTACCTCCTGCCCCCCGACTTCTTGGTTGCCAATGGTACACTCAACCACAAAGTCAGTTAACGCCTTAGCCTCAATTGCTGTCCGAGGCTTCTGTGTGATGTCCCCTGCTGACCTTTCTTTGTGTTCCTTACCACTGTGGACATCTATGTCTTCAATCGGAAGGACCTGCCCCGACTCCATCAGGCCTTAACGTGGCTACATAACAGCTTCGTGCCATCTTCTGATCACCTTTATGTTCTCCAACACCATTCCTGGTAGGGAACTTGATCTTCACATGATAGGTTGAGGCAACAGCCTTAAATGCATGAAGTCCAGTCCTTCCAAGGATAGCGTTGTACGTTGAAGCTGCCTTGATTACCAGAAAGTTCAACATCTGAGTGGCCTCCTTGGGCTCTTGCCCAATAGTTACAGGCAGCTGAATAGTCCCTTCAACTTTTGATTTTACTCCATTAAATCCGTATATAGGCATGTTATTGGGGGTCAACTGAGAATCAGTGTATCCCATCTTCACAAACGCATCATGAAACAGAATGTCAACGGAAGCTCCATTGTCTATCAAGACTCGCTTCACCTCCGAGTTTCCAATCACAGGAGTTATGACCAACGGGTCATCATGGGGGAACTTCACCCCTTCCAAGTCTGAGTCATCAAAGCTAATCGCTACCTCAGTTTTTGCACGCTTCGGGGCCTCTCCCACGATGTGCAACACCTCTCGGGCATAAGCCTTTCTAGAGTTCCTAGTTGTCCCGGCCGCAGTTGGGCCTCCTGAGATCATGTTGATTACTGGCCCTCGGGGCTGTGGGTTGCGATCTTGATCGTCATCCCTTCTATTATAGTCTCTTCTCTGATTAGCACGGTCTTCACCTTTAGTGAAGTGCCTCAGCTTCCCTCTACGGATCAAAAACTCAATCTCATCTTTGAGTTGCTTACAATCGTCAGTGTCATGCCCCACGTCTCTATGGAATCTGCAATACTGATTCTGGTTTCTCTTTGCAGGATCACCCCTGAGTGGCTTCGGCCATCTGAAATCCTTATCATTCTCAATGTCCAAAAAGATTCGACTCCTAGGAGTATTCAACCTTGCATACTCAGTGAACCTTGACCCTTGGTTCTTCTTAGGGGCAGAGTCGGAGTCCTCGCTAGTTCGGGGATACTTGTCCATAGCATCATACTCTTGATCATCATAGTCCTTGTCTTGCTTTCGCTTCTTGGAGTCATTGTTACTTCCTCCTCCACCTACGGTGGTTTCTTTATTCAAGCTATCCTCAGCTTTAATATACTTATCAGCCCTTCGTTGGAGCTCAGCCATGTTCTCAGGGGGATGCTTCGCCAATGATCTCTTGAAGAAGAGGTCAGTGGTTCCGTGCTCCAGGGCTACCATTGCCACCTAATTTTCCAAATCAGTGATATTCAGGGTCTCCTTAGTGAATCGCTTGAGGTAGTCCCTCAGATTTTCATTCTTTCCTTGCACCACATACATAAGAGATGCGGAGCTCTTCTCATGCACCCTTCCGCTAATGAATTGGCTAACGAAGGCGGCACTCAACTCCTTAAAAGAGCCAATAGAGTTCGCAGGCAATCGGCTATACCATCTCTGAGCCATGCCCGACAGGGTTTGGGGGAACGCTCTGCACTTTAGGGCATCACTTGCAGGCTGCAGCAGCAGTGCGTTCGAGAACGTCCTGACGTGATTTGCGGGATCACCCGTTTCATCATAAGCCTTAATTGTCGGCATCTTAAACTTCCTAGAAATATGAGCATTCATCACCTCCTCAGTAAACGGGGGTGTTGGATCATCAGGATCTCCTAGAGGCATCAGATCTTTGGGGTTTCCCTTGGGAATTTCCATCCTTGTGGTTGTTCTTCCGAATGAGGCATCAGCCCTTCTTTGTCTCCTTGAAGACCTCTCCAAATCAATGTTGGGAATCGTTCCTGAGGTTGGAGGAGGTCGAGTTTGATTCTGTCTTGCTTGCTCCATTTCTATGTCATCCTTCAGCCTTTGGATCTCAGCCTCGTGAGCCTTAATCCTCTCCTCAGCCGTTGGTGGAGGTCCATCATGGATCCCTTGAGTCCTTCCTTGAGGCTCTCTTCTAGAACGTTGCCTCCTCGGGGCTTCATCACGATCATCATCCTCAGACGATGAATCATCAGTATAAGGGCCGGAGTAGTCATCATAATCTCGGTCCCGGATTTGTAAGGCATGACCACTTGGTCCTGAACCTTGAGTCATCGGGGGGTAGTTGGGCAGACCGTGCCTGGGATTAGTGTTCAAGGGGAGATCCGTAGTATGGATCTATACCCCTGGTGGCGGGTTGTTCGGATCAACAATCTGGAGAGAGTTGGTCGCTTGTCATGCCTGATTGGTCAGAGGCAACGTACTCTCAGCATGGGGGATCACCCCTGGTTGCTGAGAAACTTGAGAATGGATGATGACAGCTGATGCTGGGGGAGCCTGTTGAATGATCGTCCCTGATGCTGGGGGAGTCTGTTGGATGATCGCCCCTGATACTGGGGGAGCCTGTTCGGTCAGGGGTGGAGCAGAGCTGAGTGGCACGGCCTCAGTTACAACTGGTGTTGTTCTTCGTGTTTGAACCATGGTTGATGTTGTCTTCCCACAGACGGCGCCAAATGTTGTGGAATAAAAACGAGGGTTTGTATGTATTAAATACAAGGGATGGTGAGCTTCGAGCTTTAATGGCTGTTCTTGTGTTCGAGACTAATCGGTCCTCACAAGATGCCTACGTATCTCTGTATTGCTAGAGAATCAAGCCAACGTAGTTCTGAGAATGAGGGGTCAGGCCCTTTATATAGGCTGTAGGAGCCTTAGAATTATGGTAGGAGTCAAAGACTTGGTAGACAAGTCTTCCTTGAGGAAGGTTCCAGATCTATTCCTTGTAGGAATCAGTTTCCATATCGAATTGGATGCCTTGGTGGCTAAGTCTGATGGAGATAATATCCTTATCCAACTCTTATTGCTGAGCTGTTTGTTTCCCTCAATATTAATTACGAAATTAATGTCAAAATAGGGGTTCTGACCTCATTAATGGGCCCCACATTTGGACCATGCTGGGTCTAATTAATGCCATATTAAATGTGTCTTTAGGGCTTATTTTTTGCCCATATCAACACCCATAGCATGACCAAAATTTTCTTAGATAACTTTTTTTGAGGTGTTCATAACACAAACATAAATTAGTTACACTGATTTCATTAAAGGTTTTTTCAATTTGTCAAAGTTAATGAAAACAGTGGGATCATTCTTCATTTATTTTTAATTTTGAAGAAAAGGATTTTCAAGAAACATTAAAATTTTTTGGTACTTTTTCTTTTAAAATATAGTACATATTAAATTATTATATATAATTATATTTTACTTAAATATCATTACTTAATTATTTTTATTTATAAATATGCATAAGATCCAATACTAAAATTTAAATATCGAAACGGATTTTATTACTTAATTTTCGTTATCTCTATTTGGAACCAAATAGAATATAGGGTTTTTTTGATAAATAAATAGGGAAAAGTAAATTTTTGCACATTTACTTTTGTTAAGAATGGCTATTTGCAATTTTACTAACTAAGTTTTAAAATTGCAAAAATACTAACCCTAACCCTAGCCCCCCTCCCCCCTCTTTCTTTGTATAGCGGCGGTTGTACTATTTTTTTTTTTTTTTTAAGGTGGGGTTCTATTTTGGTTCATTTGGGTTGCAAGGCCCCGCAGGGACATATTCAACTTAATGCAACCACATTCAACTGAATTCAACTACATTCAACTTCTTTTTTTTTAAGGTGGGGATATTTTTGTGGATTTGGTTTGCAAGGGCCCACAGGGGCATATTCAACTGAATGCAACCACATGCAACTAATTGCAACTAAATCCAACCACATGCAACTAATTGCAACTAAATGCAACCACATGCAACTAAATTTCTGATTTTAAGTTCCATTTGTCATTTGTCTTTTTCGACCTCATTTTTAAACTAAATTTGTCATATATATATATATATATAAGGTGGTGATATTTTGGTGGATTTAGGTTGCATGGCCCCGCAGGGGCATATTCAACTAAATTTGCAACTGAATGCAACCACATGCAATTAAATTTCTGATTTCAAGTTCCATTTTTCAGTTGTCATTTTCGACCTCATTTTTGAACTCTATATAGAGTTCAAAAATGAGGTCGAAAATGACAACTGAAAAATGGAACTTGAAATCAGCAACTGAATGCAACCATATGCAACTAAATTTCTGATTTCAGTTGCATTCAGTTGAATATGGCCCCTAGCGGGGCCTTGCAACCCAAATCCACCAAAATCACCCCACCTTAAAAAAAAGAAAGTTGAATGTGGTTGCATTTGGTTGTATATTGCCCCTGGCGGAGCCTTGCAACCCAAATCCACCAAAATCACCCCACCTAAATAAAAAAAAAGTTGAATGTGGTTGTATTTGGTTGTATATTGCCCCTGGCGGGGCCTTGCAACCAAATCCACCAAAATAGCACCCCACCTTAAAAAAAAAAAAAAAAAAGGTACAAACGCCGCCTGGTTTTGAAAGGATAAAGGGGAGAGGGGAAAGGGGGAGGGTTAGGGTTAGGGTTGGTATTTTTGCAATTTTGAAACTTAGGTTGGTAAAATTGCAATTAATTCAAGGAGATGGTATTTTTGCAAATAGAAACTTTAAATCTAGTATTCTTGGTAAATTTCCTAGAATATAAAAAATTTTAGCAATCTCTTTTAATTTTTTTTTCTAAATAGGCATCTTATTATTTAAAACTTCTACCTACGGTCGTAACTATTTTAATTAAAACACATATAACTATTTTATTTAAATTCGTTTATAAACTATTTAATCTAAAATTTATTTTAACGAATTTAATTCATTTAAAATTTTATTAAAATAAAAAAATATAACAAAATTAAATATAAAAATATTAAAAATAACCGTACATTGCAAAGTTAATCATATTTTAAACGTAAGACAATGAATTCTCTTAGTATTTTTTTTATCCTAGTTTGACACACAAATTCAAAAGTTAGACCCTTGTTTGAATGAAAATAATTTTTTTTTTAGAAGTCAATTTTTTCCTCAAAATCTTTTATCTTAGTTGTAGTTTACCTATATATATATATATATGACTTAAAAATTATAAAATGATTAAATATATATTAATCATTTCATAAAATTCAATGACTTTTAGTCAATGCTCTCAGCAATATTTTTAATCAATTGTAAAAAAATATATAACTTTTACATTGGTTTTGGTGAGGGGCAATCAGATTTTTAGTTAAAAATTAGTAGAATTTTTTTTATTAAACCTCGATTAGCAATGAATATTTCTTTTTTAACCATTGTTTTATTAAAATTCTGTTTAGCCACTGGTTTTGAACGAAGAAAATGTAATATAAATGAAAAATATGTCAATAATTTATTGCTATATATCTAATTTGTGGAATTCATATTATGTCCACTTATTTTAATAAAGTTATTGATATTTATTCGTTAAATTATTTTATCAAATAATCTATATTAGTAGCATGTAAGAAAATATATTACACCATATCAGAATCTGACCAGGAACTACACTGCCATTACCATACTACCGACGAGTCCTCTGAGTCCTATATTTTTTCGAATTATAGCAAAGGACGATCTATAAAGGGTCTCATTGGGTATCGCTCATATATAGCTTTAGGTTTTGTTTTTTTGGCTAAAGAGAGTTCTTTCTTTATGAATGCTGCTCAATGTACATCTCACCCTTCTTTTCTGTTATTTTCTTGTCTAAACAAGTTCAACCAGCTCTAGCTTCGTACTGTATATGCAAAGTCATCTGCATTAGTACTTTATTAGTGATAAGTGTGGTCTCAGTTATTGCTTTTTAGTAAAGTATAGAAGCCGATCACGATAAAGTTTATTGAAGTACCACGCTAACCATGTTCTACATTGATCGAGCGAAAATTGACAGTGCTACTCTTTCACATTTCTTTTTCCCGTGCTTGATTATCAGCACGTCAGGGGTCACAATTGTTGACCTGTCATGTTATTTATTTATTTTTTTTAAAGCACAAATACATTTAACCAAAAATACAAAGTCATTTACATTTATCATATATGAATGCAGGACCTCCTTATACCACCTGTTGAAATTTTGAGACCTTACATCATATACGGCCAACTTATGGGCCACTCTATTAGACTATCTAAGAGCATCTCCAACATGCTGGTAACTACAAATGATACTGAACTTACATTTATATTGCATTAGACATGCTATATTGCTATCAGTAGCCAGGTTCCTGATGTCCTCGACTAAGCAATGAGGTATATTGCATTAGACATGCTATATTGCTATGAGGTATAAGCATTAGAAATGCTTTATGTAATACAGCATTTGATATGCTGATAGTTATCAAGCATTAAATATGCTGCTTGTTATCTGCATTAGATATGCTTGCTATCCAGCATTAGATATGCTGACACCAATTCAATATTGAACATGTTGTGAATTGTATAGCTATGACTAAATAGTGTGCACAAGGCAATGAAGTTGATCCTAAAAACAAGGAGGGAAAAGTGTAGACATGCTCTAAAGAATGGAAGCGTGTAGTACAAATATTTATCATTAGCATCTATTACTTTACTTATTGAGATTTGTTTCATAGTTTGCTTGAGTTGCAGGTGAAGAAAATATGTAAATTTAGTATGGACGAGCTGGAGCTATACCTACTTGATGGTGTACGTATGGATATGTTGACCATGTGGGAGAGTTTAATATTATGATTTTTGGTATATGTGGAGGTATTTTCTAGGTTGTAGTTGAAATATCTTTTGTAATATAAATAATCACTTATGTGTTTGTTTAATGGTATGCAAAACTTGGTAATTAGATAACACCTCCTTCTAATAGTAATATGGATGAGGCGTTACAAGTTTGGTATCAGAGCTTTCGGTTTAAAGCGGTTCTGTAGACCATATGTACACATCAAGATGGGCAGAGCTCTGCTTGTCACCAAGTACCTACATGTTTGTTGCAACTTTTGTAGTATGATTCTGGTTATTATTAGTTGTTTAGTACAAGTTGTTGATTATGTGAAGTTACATATAGCTTGCTATCATTTAGATGGCTCAAAACCAAACATCAGGAGCTATTGAGAGCTCTGTTCAGGAAAGACAAGCTCAAGAAATAGTTGACCTTCGAGAAGTTGTCCGAAGACAAGGTGAGCAAATAGAAAAATTAGTTCGAGAACTACAACAAAAACAAGTTCGAAATGTTGAAAATATACCGCCACTCCCACCTCCTCCACAATACCCTGTACACCCAATGGAACCGTTATATGAGCGATTTAGAAAACAACATCCACCAACATTCGAAGGTAATACAGATCCGTTTGAGGCTCAAGACTGGAAGAGTTCTCCACAAGATATCTTTCACATTTCTTTTTCCCGTGCTTGATTATCAGCACGTCAGGGGTCACAATTGTTGACCTGTCATGTTATTATTATTTTTTTTTAAAGCACAAATAATTTTAACCAAAAATACAAAGTCATTTACATTTCCCCATTGACAATATCATATATGAATGCAGAGGTCACCTGTTGAAATTTTGAGACCTTACATCATATACGGCCAACTTATGGGCCACTCTATTAGACTCTCTAACAGCAAAAGAAAAACCATTACATTTTAATTCAGTAGCCAGGTTCCTGATGTCCTCGACTAAGCAATGAGGTATATTGCATTAGACATGCTATATTGCTATGAGGTATAAGCATTAGAAATGCTTTCTGTAATACAGCATTCGATATGCTGATAGTTATCAAGCATTAAATATGCTGCTTGAGTGCTTGTTATCCGCATTATCTAAGAGCATCTCCAACATGCTGGTAACTACAAATGATACTGAACTTACATTTATGTTAGTTACGTATTGACAAATGGCACATCTGACAGATTGAGATCCATAGGGATACATAAGTGTTGTACTGCAATTGACAGTTTAGGAACCTTGAACTAGTATCAACACAACCACCTTTGTCATCCCTGATAATAGCACCCAAACCAGTCCCTGATAATCCTCTGTATTGTGGTTCCGATTGAAGCTAAGGTTTATCTCCGTATTAAGCATCCAAGCCCTCAACAGCGTCCCCGGTGTTTTAACTAGGAAAGATGAAAATCAGATTAGGGCACAAGTTCCAGTCAAGACTATATTTAGGAAATTTTTTAATATGTACGTTTCTCTTATGTTCTATTGTAATTTGTCCATGCTTTTTATTCAACAAAATCATTAGTGTTGGTGGCAAAGTACCATTGTCTTCATATCAGAATCATTCCTTACTTTCACGTGGTTTATAATGTGAGTAAATTTATCCCATTTTATTTTTGTGTTAATCGTACAATTGAATGTTTTACGGAAAAATTGGGATATGCGGGACAAACCGGAAATATGAAGAAAAAATTTGAGATTATACGGGTTTAGATGAATATTTTTTATTTTTTGTTATACACAGAAAACGTTAAATTATGTCAAGTGAGCCATGTTTTCCATGACTCAACATGTTAAAAATTACCTGGGTTGATACTCTGTGTTTTGGAGTTGTCATTCTAAACATCCACTTCAAAATGGCATTGGATCTGTACAAGGACGCAGAACTCAATCAACACTCATTAACTAAATTGTACATGCAACGATGACACTCTCATGTATATTATGTTAATTTTCTTTTTGTCAATGTTAAATGCATATGGTTTTGTACTTGTGGCAGTACGTAGGAGGAAAATGAGAAAGAAAATAAAAGTCAAGAAGCTGCAGGGATTTGTAGAAGTGGAATATATTACTAAGGAGAGAGTTGAAAATTAAATTCTCTTTTGCTTTTAAATTATGCGTATAGAAACACTGAAAACATGCAAGATGTGACGAATTAACAGAGTGAGTAAGGGCAATTGATATGGGGACAATAAGTAGTACCGGAGTAGCAACCAAAATAAATAGTAGCATATGAGGGCCTCAAACTGAATTGTGGAGCAGTGAGAAAGGAGAAAAGGAGAACAAGAACTGCATGGTGTGGCTGAAGATGGTGTTGGTTAAAGAGTGCGTTGATTGGAAAAATTCATATACATGCAAGTCCTTTTCGTACTCACATTTCAGAGACTTGTGTTTTTGTGAGGCTGTTTTAGACTTAACTTTTGTTAATTGTTTTTACATAAAATTTTGTATACATAACACAATTTAAACAAGGATCAAGTTAGACTTGAGACTAATTCATGATCTTCTAATTTGTGTAGTATGTTGCACTAGTGGCAGCCACGACATTTGGTATAATTCAGCTTTGTCTGTGAACGAATTCATTCCGTCAAGCTCATTCTTTGCTAAAAGTTAAGCTGCGGTTAACTTGCAGAGTATACTTAATGTTGTGTGTGTTCTTAATCCTAAAATATCAAATGACAGCATCGATTGGTGTCTGAAGATTGTCCTTTTGATCTTTACTAACAGCCTCTTGGTCCCCTTCAAGGTGTGAGGTTCGTAGCTGTGCTTTCCCAGCTTCTTCGACCCAATCAATCCTAGCAACAAACACCAACAATGAGATGAGGCAACCAACCATCCCAACAAAGAATCCTGCCAGCAACCCACCAAGTCCTAGATGAACCTTAAAAGCTAAAGCCCAACACAAAGGCAAAGCCAGCAAGTAAAAACCTCCAAGATTTGCGTACATACCCAACCATGGCCTAGCTGTTCCTCGCGCTATTCCTCCAGAAACTGCTAATGGGAAATTCACCACTTCTATTAATGCCATCAGCAGGACCATCTTCTTTACACTACTTATAATGCCCTTGTTATTACTAAACAAAGGTCCCCATATGCCTCTAGATGCTACCATTACTGCACCAACAATGCAGCCTGTGATGGAGCTCACAGCTAGAGACACACACGCTGACTGATATGCCAGGCCAGGTTGATTAGCACCAAGCTCATTCGACACACGGATGGATGCAGATGTAGCCAGGGAGAGCATAACAGAGTATACCAAGTAGTCGAAATTCAGGACAATGGCCAGCACCCCTACTGCTTGCCTTGCATTTGGAAGCCATCCAGCCAACAAGACTAGGATTTCATAGCACCACCACTCGAGACAAGTGGTTAGACAACATGGTCCGCAAAGCTTGAGCAAACTAATCCAATCCTTAGTTCCTTGCTCAAACCATCCTCCTCCCTCCCACTTCCCTCCTTTTTTAATCTCTAACCACACAATATAAACTGTGAGCAAAACCACAACTACAAGATCAGAAATCCAAACAGCCATGGAGACTCCCTCTAATCCCTTTGCTTTCATAAGTAAGATGTTGATAGGTACATGAAGGGCAACAGCTACCGTGGAGCTTAACATAACTGGAATAGTCAGGCTTTGGGAGCTCAAATAGGCTTTCAGAGGGCACAAGAAAGAAGTGATTACCAAATCAGGCAGTAGATAAACAAGATATTTCCTCGCTGTCAGGGCAATGTCTCTTTCTTGTCCGAAAAAAGTTAAGATTTTATCGACATTAATCCACAAAAATGACACAGGCAGGGTGGTTAGCAGTAGTAAAAAAGTTGTCATGACAAGTGACTTATGAAGGAGTTTAAGGTTCTTGGCACCAAATGCTTGGCCACATATAGGCTCCATAGCATTAGACAGTCCGCTTAATACTGAAAATCCGGTGACGTTGGCAAAGGTGAAGCCAAGCGCCCCGCCAGCCAACTGCAGCTCTCCAAGCCGGCCGAGAAATGCAGTGGTGATGGCCAACTTCATGAACCATACTAAGTTCATAGCCACCAAAGGAATTGTTAGACCTCTCTGCTTTTTCATTTCCAAAAAGGCAATCTGCATGAAATTTCCGGGCCATTTTGGGTCCATAACTGGTGCTGAAAATCGGATTTTCTCTTCTAGGTTGTCTTGAATTGTTGTTGTTGTTACCGACATTTTGGTGATTGGTTACTTTGGTTAATTTGCAGTTGTTTCTTTTGTTTGGTTTTCTTGTTGAAAAATGAAAACTTTATACACTAACAAACAGGATAGGTAATGCATTGTGAGTGCATGAATAGTTTCGTGAAATCGTTTAATTAGTATCGTAAAGCATGAAGAAAAAGAAGTTGCTTTTGTAACGGCCAGTCCAATTAAAAGAACGAGATAAGATGTGGTGCAGGTTGCCAGGTTCCTTATATTTATTAATGTTGTAGTGCGGGATGAGAATGAATTTTTGACATGATCTACACGCAAGATTTTTAGAATTTCGCACACAAATTATCTTATATAATTTCATCCGCAACTTAGTCGTAGATATTGTTCTATTTTTAACGTAATTTCTTCATTTCAATTGTTACTTTTTTGATCACAAATCGAGAAGTTCTCGACCATAAACAGACGTTAAAAAAAAAAAAAAAAAAAGAAGAAAAAGACAATACAAAAATTTCAACTAAGCAATCAGTTACTCTCACTACATCCCATCTTTGTTGATATTGAAATTTAATGGAAGAAAACAACATATGCTAATCCAAAAAATCCAAAAGGCTATATCTAGATAGTTTTTGTTGGTATTACGAATCGGGCTGCATCTTTTTTAATAGAGTATCTATATAAGGATTTGATGGACTAAAATCCTATAGATGCTTCCTTCCACTTTGTTCCGTGAGATCAATGCTCTAAGTGTGTCTAATGACTGAGGGAGGGGATCCCTGGTCCCCCCAAATTTGAAATATAAACAGTCTAGTATGCATTGTTTAACAAATAACCTTATTTATGCCAATTTTTTAAATAGAACTTACAATCCGTTGCACATCAATAGCAACAAATACAACAAAGAATCAAATCATACACTGCCTGGGGCATGCAATATGATTCGTTCTCCTTACTTTTCTTTATTTATATTACTAATTATTGAATCCAATCTGCGTTCCACTTGTTCCCCATTTGTTAAAGCCTCCGCCACTGTGTTCTCTAGTCTTTACATAATTTATTAATCTTACTATTGTTTCAGATAATTCAGAAGATATATATGTGGCTCATAATAATTCAGGGAGTTGGATGGTGAATTCGTAGTGGAAGTCTGATAAATTTAGCAGGAAAAATAAATAAATAAAAACGAGTGACATTCAATGATTGAAACTTTATATATGTACAGTTTAACATAAAATTACGTTGGGTTAAGAGGATATCTATGTCTGCAGAGTTTGTACCAAAAATACAAAATTAGAGACGGCCAATAGAAAGTCACAAATAGTTAAGGGTGAAACCCTCGTAAAAGCATGAAATTAAAGATGGTCCAAATATAGTCCTACACGAATCTCACTCTAAAAGATCTTTTACTTGCTTAAGGGTAAGAGTGTGTATTAATGACTTTGTGTGAACATGTATGTACGGCTAGAAAAATTGCAATAGACATCATCCATTTAATATCGATTGGAAAAGCTATTGATGTTAAAGCTTTTTGTAACATCGGTTGACCTTATAGCGATGTTAAAGTAGAATCGATGTTTTTTCTATTAATTCCTTGTATGTAACATGTTTAACTTGACATACGTTTAATAATATTAGCAATATTGAAATGGAAGCCTTGTTATTTATTGTAAGAAATAATGATAGACATCAGAAAACAAGCGAAAAACATTGTCTACCACTACAAGGATTTTTGCTTTAGACAACAGACAAAACGTGTTGTCTGAATATACCAAAAACTGTTGACTATTGAGAAGTCGTCTGATACACACCTCAGACAACACACAACAAGCTGTTGTGTGAAAGTTGAAAGACAAGTAAAAGCCACCTGAAAAGTGTTGTCTGATACCCAGAAACAACAACAGTCACTTAAAAAACGCTTGTCTGAAATCATTTCAAACAAGTGGTTTCTAAACCATGACCGTTGTTGTTCATTAGAAAAGACAACGGAATAAAACCATTGTTGGAGAGCATGACAGACAACGGTTTTATATATAAAGGAATTATGTGACAACTGTTTTTGTGCGTTGTCTGATACTTTGTTCTCGTCGTCTATTTAGATGTCGTCTGATACTTGTATCAGACAACGGTACACAAACCGTTGTCACAAAGGTTTCCACACAACTGGTCTAGTTATTAAAACTGTTGTCTGATACCTAGAAACAACAACATCCTGTTAAAACACTCTTGTCCGAAATCATTTTAGACAACGATTTTGGCTCGTTGTCTGATACCTTTGTTTCCAGTTGTTTATTGAGGTGTTGTCTGTTACGTACCTATTGTCTCATATGATTTACAACAACTGTTATTAAAGATGCCTCCATTGGCTAAAATTAGACTAGACAATGGTTTATCGAGACAAAAAAAACTATGCTAGACAATACAATCAACACACCAAAATTACTAGAAAATTATACATTACTTTATAAAAACAATGTCAACATTGTCGATTTAATACAATCATTACACAACCATCAGAAAATAAGGTCTAATATCTGCTAGACCAATCTATATACATGCATACAAATCTGAGAGTGATTGTCAGGCTTAAGGTGATCAATTTCACTAGAACTAGTATCTTGAGAAGGTTCATCCTCTCCTGTAGTATCCATAACAGCTTCAATGCAGTTGCGTGAATCTTTCGGTTCAATAGAGTAGCGTGAAGGGTTTCAAATAAATGATCAGACCTTTGACAACCTGAAAGATCATACAAGATGTAACGTTATCAAATAGGTGAATTATTTCTGCAAACTAGATTATTAACAAAAAAATTCAAGTTCATAGAAGTTACATAATCAATATACTTGACGAAGGATACAAAAGCACACACTACAAGGAATTAGTACCTGATTCTTTGGCCATTTAAATTATTACAAAAGCAAACACTGCAAGGATCATAAGTGTCATGTCCTATAAGGCTTCCCAATCAAAAACCCAGAATCTGTGGGAAAAGAGGTCTATTTCTCTTGCATTTACATCAACCAATCTTGGTTGTTCCAGGGTATGTCTTTACAAGGCCACGTATCTGAACTGCAACAGATGGATCAACCGAACCATCTATCACTTGCTGTTTCACAATGTTTTCTTCATTAAGTACATCTTCATCATCTGGGGACTCGTGTTCTGGTGGAGGAGCAGAGCTCTTACAACTACAGAGACCACCCTCCAAATAAATAGGCAAAAGGTTAATAACTAAAAAACACGAGAAATAAAGGGCAGAGAAAGTGTGCTTTTTTAGTTATATTACCTTGCAATTTGTTTTCACCTTTCCATGTCCAGTACCCAGGGTTTAAAAAATTAAACAATGATTTTCTAACGCCGGATTTTGCAATTATATTGTCAAAGTAGATGGCCAGAAGAAACCACAAAGCAAATGTCAATACGAGCCATTTGTAAATATCATTCTGTCCAAGACAAGAAGAACAATGAACGAGTTATTAAAAAATTTACATACATATATAAGGGAACACACAAGAGAAAGCGATAAAGAATATGATTATAAGCTGTGATTCGGATAAGTGTCATGTCCTTGTAAAGACATACCCTGGAACAACCAAGATTGATATAGACCTCTTTTCCCACTTTCTTCTCGAAGTTATATGAGAAAAATTCATCATCACCTCCAAGTAATATCAAGAGCTCAACACAGAGAGAGATAGAGAAGACAGTTCAGCTTCTAGACTAATACGTTTACCAATTATGTGAGATAGAGATAGAGATGGGAGAGAGAGAGGGAGAGATAGATTGAGGGAGAGACAGAGAGAGAGAGAGAAAGAGATTGAGGGAGAGAAGGAGAGAGGTTGAGGGAGATAGGATTTCAAGCTAAAAATACTTATGCATTTACACAACACCCCTGGTTTTGGCCCATTGTGTGAATGTAGGATTAGACAATACTTTTTCGAGCACGAAAATACTAGTTGTCTGATCATTTCGGGCAACACTTTTTTCTATGGGTGTTGTCTGAGGGGTGTCGTCTATAGCCAGATTTCTTGTAGTGTACATGTGTTTAAGACATCAGTCATAAACCGATGTAAAATACTCCAGACCTTTCTCTACACATGCGAAGACAATGCTCCTGATTTTTTTTAGACATCGGTTTTTAATCGATGTCTATTGCAGTCTTTCTAGTAGTGATGTAACGTCCCCCATCATTAGGGAGGTTTGTTAATTGCGGTTTTATTTTTCCATTAGTTGCAATTCCTAGTTTAGTGCAGTTTGCTCTCAGAATTTTAGGAGTTAATAATAGTGCAGTGTAAGCAACACTTTCACGATAATGCTTAGTGTTGCTAGTTGGAGTCTTTTTTAGGAAAGCGGTACTAGTTAGAGTGGAACTATTTGTGCCAATTCTTCAATTTAAAATCTCACCAAATATTAGAAAATGGTTAATGCAAAATCACTTACAATATTAAAATCACTCTAATCATCTGGCTTGTTTGGATAACAACATTTCATACATTTCATTTGAAATGCTGGATTTGAAACAAATTTGCTGTTTAGATTGATGAAGAATTTGGATTTGGATGTCCAAATCCTAACTATTTAAAATATTGTTTACATATGAGAATTTGAAATAACAAATTTATTGGTATCATTTAAAATTACAATTAACCAAAATTTTATAACAACTGACCACACACTCTCCACTCTCCCTTGTCCTCCTGACTCTCTCTCTCTCTCTCTCTCTCTCTCTCTCTACTCTCTTTCTCCTCCATCCCTTTTTCCACTCTTCCACTTAAATTCCTGTTGAGACATACATGTCTATAGATGATGATAACAAATACCAAAAGACAGAAAATGAATCAAGAAATCGAAGTTGACAAATAAATCAGGAAGATAACTGAAATGCAGATCAACTAAAGTTACATCTTGTGAATGGAACTCTGCAAGCAGTTAGAAGGTATTTCTGTAACAAGCCATAAGATGCTTCAATCAAGTATCTGTAATCAGAAGAGAGTTTGTTATAACCATGCAAGTATATTCGAGAAGTCAAGAAAAGAAGAGTTCGAGAAGTCAGACCACTGCTATAACTCTATTCGAGTTATCTTAGACTTGGTGGATTCGAGAACTCTAAAAAAAGGGTTATTCGAGAAGTCAGGCTGTCATCTCTATTCGAGAAGTCTACAAAATAGGCTATTCGAGAAGTCTACAAAATAGGCTATTCGAGAAGTCTACAAAATAAGCTGTTTGAGAAGTCATTCGAGAACTCAACAAAAGGGACTATTCGAGAAGTCAACATTCGAGAACTCAAGATTTATAAGTTCGAGAACTCAGCCTGGATTCTTAGGAATACCAGAGTTCTCTAATGGAACATATCGAATGAAGAACAAACCCAGAATCACTTTGCAACCCGTGACTTATAGACAGCGATCAATTACACAAAGGATGTTACGAGTATGAAGTCAAATTGTAAATATTTGAAGGCTCAAACTCTTCCAAGTGAAAGGTGAAATCAGTCACTGTTTATCCGACTTCAAGGGCAACAATAAGAGTAGAAGCAACCTCCAACATGATTACATTACTACTGAAGAATTCAAAGGATATCTTGATGAATGCATAAGGATCAGCCGCTTTATCTGAGAAGTTCAAGCACAGCTCAATAAGCAGAAAAGCTTATTGACTTTCGAAAAGATTATCTTTTTGCTAAAGCTACTTTTTAGAGATAAAGATTCAAACTAAAGAGATCTTTTGCATAAAGCATCACGTGGGCATGGAAGCTAAGTTAATTCAAGAACTTAGTAACTTATGAAGAAAGAAACATTCACTGACTTGAAGCATGATGGGATTGTCCAAATCAAGGAAAGAAGATCTTCAAGACATTTCCAGAAATGGTCATCACTTCAAGCATGTGTGTGTGACAAGTTATACCAAAAATGTATCTTTACATTTTACGTATTTCACTTGTCATCATATAGTTTAAATAAGTTGTATGAGCAACATAGTTTTAGTAGAGAAGAAAACATAGAGCATATCAGATATTGTATTAGGTTTTCTTATAAACACTAAGACATTGTAACCCGTAGCTGTGTATTTTCTACACAAAGTATTTTCTTCAAATACAACCATCAGGTGGACCAAACCCACCTGAGATTTTTATATCGTGTGTTGTATGTATCTTAGATAACTTGTTTACTTTTTGTTCTTATAACAATCTGTTTTAAGACCTTACCAATTCAAAAGAATTTAGTCAAGATTGTATTCAACCCCCCTTCTACAATCTCGTGGTGTGTAACTGGGAAATAACAATTGGTATCAGAGCTAGCTTCTAACATACAAGAAGTTTAAAGATCACCACCATGGGAAAGAAGGATACAGGCGTAAAGATACCAGTTCTTGACAAAGATAATTACTTTCATTGGAAAGTAAAGATGCATTTACATCTCTTATCCATCGATGAAGGCTATGTAAATTGCATAGAGAAAGGCCCTCATATACCTTTGAAGTCTAACTCTGCAGTTGGAGAAACAACAGGAACTGTAGTTGCTGGAAGGCCTATTCCCAAACTGCCAGCAGCATTCACAGATGCAGACATAGAAGAAGTCCACAAGGACAAGAAAACCATGAAAATACTGTTCACTGGTATTGACCAAGACATGTTCGATAATGTCATAAACTGCACCACTGCCAAGCAAGTGTGGGACACTATACGAACACTCTATGAAGGGACTGAGCAAGTAAGAGAGAATAAGAAGCAACTCCTCATACAACAGTATGAACATTTTTACTTCAGTTCATGTGAAAATCTAACTGATATATTTAGTAGATTTCAGAAACTACTAAATGGGTTAAAGTTGTATGGGAGAGTGTATGAAACCAAAGATTCCAACCTGAAATTTCTAAGGTCTTTACCCAAAGAATGGAAGCCAGTAACAGTCTAATTGAGGAATTCTCAAGACCACAAAGATTTTACACTTGAGAGACTATATGGAATTTCAAAGACCTATGAGCTCGAGTTGTAACAAGATGAGGAAGTTGAGAAGAGCCAGAAGAAAGGTGAAAGTGTAGCTTTGGTGGCCAACATTCCAACTAGCCAAGATGGAGAGAAAATGAAGAATGTAGAAGCCACACCATGTCAAAGAACTTGTGAAGGTGGAGCTAGAACTAGCAGAGGTAAAAAAAAGATGATTGAAGAACTTGATGCATTGAGTGAGGATGAATCTGAAGATCTAAATGAATATTTGGCATTCCTGTCAAAGAGATTTTCGAAGTTAAGATTCAAGAAGAATCTAGCAGGAGCCGGGAAATTCATAAAAAGCTACCAACCAAAAAAGGATGTGGTTGAGAGGTCAAAGATCAAATGCTTTAGCTGTGGAATTGCTGGTCACTTTGCCAATGAATGCAGAAAATCCAAACCTGAGAAAGAGAAGAAACAGTTTGAGACTGTTGACTACAAGAAGAAATATTATGATCTTCTCAAGCAAAAGGAAAGAGCATTCGTATCAAGGGATGATGATTGGGTAGCTGAAGGAGACTCAGATGCAGAGGAGGAGTTTGTCAATCTTGCACTCATGGCAAACGAGAATGATGAAGAGGCTAGTTCAGCAAGCAACCAGGGAGACAGAAAGAATCTTTGGTATCTGGATAGTGGCTGTTCTAGGCACGTGACTGGAGATTCTACCCTGCTCACTAAGTTTGAGGAGAGAGCTGGCCCTAGCATTACCTTTGCAGATAACAGCAAAGGATATACTAGAGGATATGGCTTGATTTCACAAGGAAATGTTGTCATTGAGGAAGTATCACTGGTTGATTGTCTTAAGCACAACTTGCTTAGTATCATTCAACTATGTGATAAAAATCAAAATGTCTAGTTTACATCTGAAGCATGTGTTGTTTTCAAGAAAAACGACAACAAGGTAGTGATGACAGGGAATGGGAAAGGAAATGTATACATTGCTGACTTCAATTCAACAAGTGCACATTCTGCTACATGCCTCTTTAGCAAGGCAAGTGTGGATGAAGGATGGCATTGGAATAAGAGACTGTCATACTTAAGTTTTAAAGCCATGAATGAGTTTGTTAAGAAGGATTTGGTTAGAGGTATTCCAAAATTGGATTTTTCCAAGGATGGTTTGTGTTATGCATGCCCAAAAGGGAAGAAAAAGAAGGACACTTTCAAATCCAAGTCAATGTCATCAATTGATCAACCCTTACAGCTACTGCACATGGATCTATTTGGACCAGTCAATGTATTGTATATATCTAACAAGAAGTATTGTCTTGTAGTGATTGATGATTTCTCTAAATACACGTGGACATTCTTTCTACACTCTAAAGATGAGGCAAGTGAAATCATAATCAAGCATATCAAGACAATCAACAACAATCCAATCCTCTAAGTAAGAAGGATTAGAAGTGACAATGGAACTGAGTTTAAGAATTCCGTGTTACGAGAGTTTTATGAAGAAGAAGGAATCATTCAAGAATTCTCTGCACCTAGAACTCTTCAACAAAATGGTGCAGTGGAGAGGAAGAACAGAACTCTAATTGAAGCTGCAAGGACTATGCTTGAAGAATCAAAGTTACCAACATATTTTTTGGCTGAAGCTGTTAACACTGCATGTTACACTCAGAATACACTAGTACAAAAATGACCTATTACATCGCCTCTTTTACGATGCACATAAAGAAAGGTGACGTATATAATACTTTATACGTCGCATTTTTAAAAGAGCGGCATATATAATCCTTTTAAGATGACTTTTTACGTCGGTTCAGGTAAAAGACGTCGTATATTATCAACATATACGTCGGTCCCCTTTTGACCGACGTAAAAAATGACATTTTACGTCTGTGTTTTTTAAGGCGACATATAAAGTCTTAGCAATATACGTCCCCTTTCTGACTGCCCGACATATAAAACATATATACATACGATGTCATCCGTATAACCGACGTATATACTTACATAATAAAATTATGAAAAATAATACACTCAGGTTTCTCTCTCAATTTTCGATTTCTCTCGCCTCTTTTCTCTCTGGCCTTCCCTAACCGGCAATTTTGATTTCCAGTCACACACTTCCTCATTCACAAAAATGGATGCCGTTTTCATGTTCTTCTCATCCAAATACATCAAATTCATCCTCCATTTTTCGATTCTTGCCCCAAATTTCTCAAACTCAAAACCCTAGAAATCGCCTCTCTGAAAACTTCATCAATTCGATACTTTTTAACTCAATTCCTGTTCAATTTGTTCTCGTAATGATGTTTTATACATCATATATGAAAAGCCCCTTGGATTGGCTGCAAATTGAATTGTGGTGTTCACTCGATTGTGTCGAAATGGAAAAGAACGATGTAAAATGAGAGAGTGAAGCGATGAAGAAGCCTGAATTACAAGAAATCGAACAAGCCGCCAATTGAAAGCAGTAGTAGTGGTGGTTGGGGCTTTTCTTCAATTTTCTCGGATCTTTAGAAAACTTGATACAATTAGTGCATTCCGCAGTTGATATGGTCATTAGAATCTTTTAAAATAATTTGTTACTTTGTTTGACAAGCTCAGCCATTGCGGTTGTATTGGCTATTATATGTATCCATGAAGAGAATGTTTTGTTTCCCAGTTGGTGGTAATGTCTATATCTTCTTTATTGCAGGAAGTAACATCAATATACAAGTTGTTAACACCTGAAAAGCTGACAATGAAGGATTCTAGTAAAGTTTGTGATGTACTTGCTTTGTTTGAGGTCTTTTCTGCTCCTTGAATTTCCTTTTAGTGGTATTAATTTTGTAATGAATTTGCTTTGTTTGTTCAATTCTTTCGTTTAAGAACTTTTTTTCATAAGTATGTCATAAGAGCTTTTAGTGTTTCAAGTCAGATCAATCTCAGCCTTAGAAACTACCAAAGTTTGGTCTTTAATCCCCCCATCATTTGATTGTCAAAATATCTAGAGTACTTCTCCTTCTATGTGATTTTGTGACTTGGGTTTTTTTACTTGGCTACAATAATAGCCAAGATCACTAGTACTAGACCTTTGTTCACAATTTCATAAAATGTCCTAAATACCATCAATTTTCTGTGCAACTGCAAATACATGCGAACTCTGTAAAGCTTCAGAAGTCCTGTTGTATTCGTCTTGGAACATTTTTGAAGTTCCAATCATTGTCATGGATAAATCTATAATCAATGTGATACTGAGCTTAAAATCCAAACACAACCACATACACTGAAGGACTCTACTTACTGAAGATGTTTTAAAAAAATTATTTGAATGCCTTTAGGTGAGCAGAGTACATTAGACACCTTTTGGAGCTCTTCCCACAGTAGTCATAAACATGGAATGCAGTTTATATTAACATTGTTGGAGTTTCACTATGGATGTTCTGAGATCCCTGTCAAATGTTGTGGCTAGCCTTGGTTAGCCTTGCTGTGTGGATCTGATACAACTCCAGTGTATGATTTTCTGATTGCTATTGTTTTATAGATCTTTAGTCTGAAGTTAGTATGCAATGTACATATTTTTTATTTTATTTGTGAATACAGAACTGGATCTGAAACTCCAGCTTCACATGATGCTGGAAATTCTTCTGAGGGAGCTTCTGTACAAGATATTGAGGTAATACTGGTTGTCAGGTGCTAAATGTAATTTTTGATTTTCTGTGCAAGATATTGAGGGAATGGCAGATGCTGGAAAGGTTAATATAACTCCAGTGGAAGACAAAATTGTTGAAGATGAACCTCTGTTATATGCCAGCAAGCAGGTACTGAGCCTGAACATGGACACACACAGGCAATTAACTCCCTTGTCAATTTTTGATTAACTTATACTTCAATTGTTGTTTAGGAGGCCAAAAATGCATTTAAAGCAATATTGGAGTCTGCAAATGTGGAGGCCGACTGGAACTGGGAGCAGGTACAGTGTCAATGGTATTCTCAATATTGATAAGTGTCTTTTGTATCACATTTATTGATGTAAGGCACTATTCTAGGCTATGCGAGTGATCATAAATGACAAGAGATATGGTGCCTTAAAAACACTTGGTGAGCGGAAAAAGGCATTCCATGAGGTATTATATATAAAAACATTGCTTCTGGTTCTGTGATGGAGACATGGCTAGAACCACTTTTACTTCTTGCTTTTCAGTTCTGCAAAACTATCTTTCTTCCATGTCTTGATTGTTTCAATGCTTGTGCTTAAAGTACTTGATGCAAAGGAAAAAAGTGAAAGCTGAAGAACGGCGCTTAAGGCAGAGAAAAGCAAGAGAGGAATTTACAAAGATGTTGGAAGTAAGTGACTTACACTTTGGAATTAGTGTAGTTATCTTGGTTACAGTTTCAGCAGGTATCAGCAATTGTATGTATAGTAACAACTAGTCTTTGTGAATTGTACATGCTGGTGTCATCTTATGTTTTTTCCATTTTTTTTAATATTGTTTTTTTGCATTTACCTTTTAAACACTTCCTCAATCAAATATGTAACATAATGTTTGTAACTACTTATGTATCCTGTTTGTATACTCAAAACGCTGTTAAGCTCTGGGTGCGCTACTCGTAGCTGGCTTACATTCAACCTCCAAGGTTATTGGTATTGATCTTACATGCTAGTATAAATTGGATCACTATAAAGAGGCATAGTAAATATTAGGAAAACTGGGATCTGACACTGCAAAGTAGAAAATATTTATTCCTTGCTTAGTGTTGTGTAGGTATTTGTAAGTATGTCTTATCTTTTAAATTCGATTGGATACAATATTTTAAAATCTATCTATATTTATAGAAGGAATGGGTTACTAGGACATCTTTTCCGGTCTCCTGATCATTGTTTATGTTTGTGCAGGAGTCGAGGGAACTCAGGGAACTCACGTCATCCATGAGATGGAGGTAATTAGACTTATTTCATAGTATTATGCTTTTTTATTAGTATCTGAGTGATAATACAATGCATGTTATACTATATAACCAAGTGGAAATTACATTATGAATACAGCACATTATGCATGTTATGATATGTTGTCTAATTTCGGTCTATACAAGAATGAGCTATGCTCCTATACTTAAACTGTTAGGCCGAATACACACTTATAATCAACTAAGTATGAGAGAATAACAATAAGTTCTTTAAAAGCTTTAAAAACTGTTTGGAATTAACTTCTCTCTCAGTGATGTAAAATATCACAGAGAGCTGCTTAGGTTACAATGAAAGATATTGTATTACACGATCGATACCCTTCTAGGGTTAACCTAACTGTATTTATAAAGATATACAGCTACGTACAATTGATAATTGATTCGCCTATAAATCAGCTATACAAATGTTATCAATTATGATTGCTACACATCTCCTAAGTCAACTCAATCTCTTTAACAGCTATCCAATCTGTAAAGATATTGCTTCCATAATTATCTTCAATTAATCTTTAATCACTGTTGACTGGAGACGTGCTTCCTCCAGATAGAGTTTAACTAAACTCTGTCGAGCTTCCATTGTCAGCGTATAGCAAATTCTGTCTAGCTTCCAACTGTCAGAGTTTAACTAAACTCTGACTGCTTCCTGTTTCAAGTTAAACTCTGTTTTTTCCTGTAAAACTTAAACACTGATATTAACCACATCAATTATATTTAAAAATATCCCCCAACTTGTTCATTAGTAAAAATGCACAAGTTAACAATAATTGATGATGTCAAAACAATTTCATACAAACACAAGGTTTATTCAAATAAGCAGAGTTTAAACTTGACTTAACAAAAATTTACAGAAAACAAGAAAATTCTTACAGACTTTAATCTCTATTCTCCTCAAGATCTGGTGTTGTTCTGAGATAATCTATAAACAATCTTCTCTCTGCATTTTCAAGTTCAATCTTCATAGCTTCCTTGATCTCTCTCAACTGAGGATCACTCTCATCAGTCTGATAAATAGCAGATCTTAGATCATAGATTTTGTTCCTTCTCATCTCATTTCCCAGTCTGATAAATTTTACTACCTCTAACTGTGAGTTGAAATCAAGTACTGTGATTCCCAGATCAGTCTTCAACTTTGCAGTACCCTTCTTCATTTCAATGATATTTCCATTCCAGTCTCTATACTTAGGAACATATCTGCTGTTATACTTCATTCCTCTAATTGCCAAATTATGGAGAATTTTCTGTCTGAGAACATTTGCAACTGATTGAGTTCTTCGATTATTAACCTTGAAAAGATATAGAACATGTTCTAGTTCTTCCCAATATTTCAAACAAATATCATGCTCACAAATTTTAAATACTGTCCCATCAGCCATAAAGTATAAGAGAAAATCTTTCTTTAAACTCTTCTGATGAACTAACTGTACTGATTCCAGACTGTCCAAACTCTCTTGAGTGACACCACGACCTGGAACAGCCAGTGAAGAAATATTTCTAGGACCAGTATGTTGCCTTTTATCTCTGTGTGAGCCTAGACCAGCTTTATTATTTCCAATCTTACCAGACAAGGCTCTTCCATCAGTAAAATCCATAGGAGCTCCAGATACTAGATTTGGATCATGAAGTGTTCCTTTACCAAAAACTGATTTCAACTGAGAAGATAGAGGTCTAGACACAACTTGTGTAGCAACAGAGATTGTGTTTTCTTTCTTCTGTACAACTTGTGTAGAAACAGAGGTTGTATCTTTCTTCTTTGAATCTTCTCCTTCTATAGCAATGCCTTTTAGCTTGAGTTTAGCTTCAGCTTCTGTTGGTTTCTTAGATAAATGTGATCTTTGATCAGCATCAACATTTTCCTTAATCACAATGCCTTTAAGAACAGGCCTAGGAGCTTTTTCTTTCTTTTTAAACTTTCCAGACTTTAAAGCTTTCTGATGTTGTTCTTGTAAATTCTTTTCTTCAGCTTTAATATCTTCAATAGTAGCTCCTTCTTCATTTTCTTCAATAAATAACTTAGCAGCCAATTCCTTATCAGTCATTGAATTTTCAGTGAATAATAAACTCTTGGTGTTGGAAGTTGACTTTGACTTGGAAGACTTGCTAAATTTCAGACTTGATCAGCTCTTAATATCTTCTTCTCTTTGCCCTTTGCTCTTGCTCTTCCATCTTCAGTATCTTCATCCTCTTTAGTCAGAGTTTGAGATTGCTTGCATTTAGACTTAGCAATTCTCTCCCCCTTTTTGACATCATCAGGCATGAGAATAGATGTGATTAACTCCAGAGAGGTAGCAATAGAATCAATCTTTAAAGACATGGCATTTTGATTTTCTTCAACTTTGCTCAGCCTGTGAGACAAAGTTTCTTGATTCTGAGAAAGATATTGAAACTTGTTCTTGTTATCGAGTTTTAGCATATAATCTCCTCTAATAACTTCACCTCGAACATCAGAAATGGCCTTTTGACAATGATCAAATCTAGAATTGAGAGTCTTCACTTGGACAACAGTGGCCTTGAGATAGGATAGAATCTCTGGATTTGTGATTGTTATGGATGTTCTCTTGACAAATTCAGCTGCTCTTGCAACAGGAAAGATGCAAGTTTCTTTGTACCAATCAGCTGAAAATTGTTCAAAGTGGTCTTCTTCAACATCTACTTGATTTGAAGGGCCAGCAAAATCATTAACTTTAGCAGAGGTCTGTACTGGTAAACTCTGAGAAGAGCTTGACTCAGTACTCCCTTCAGTTTCAATTTCAGTTTCAGCTTCAATATGGTCAGTTGATTCAGGAATTGGAATAGACTTATCAACAGTTTCTGCAACAGTGTCTGCAGTACGTTCAACATTCTCTGCAACAGGCTCTACAACATCCTCTGCAGGTTGAACAATAGGCTTAGAGATTATCTCCATGGGTGGTTGATCAATTTCCTCACCCTGTTCGACAGATTGATGAGCATCAGAGATTAACTCAGTGTGAGAAGCCACTATTTCTTCAAGTACCACAGTGGTTTGATTTACTGCATCAGTTTCTTCAGAGAAAACAGCAGGTGAAGAGATTGGAATGTCCATGTTCTCAGAGAATGGGAACAATGGCTCAAGAATTTCATCCATTGTAGCATCAGCATTACCATCTCTGTCTATCTCAACAGCAGGTATTTCCTTAGAAATATCCTCTGGAGCTTCAATATTCAATTCTTCATCAGACTCTTCAATAATCAGTCTCCTCCTTTTAACTTGAGGATTCACTTGTGTTCTCTCTTCTTCTGAGATAGAATCATCTAGAGTAGATGGAGATTGAGGTCTGTTAGCCCTTTCCTTTCTAGTTCTCTTTGGCCTAGAAGCTTCAGCAGTACTGTGCTTTCTTGGTGGCCTTATAACCCTTCCTTTCTTTGGTTTCCTTGGTTTGGATTGTGGTTGAGGTTGTGATGAAGATTGAAGTTGTGAAGTAGTAGCAATGGTGGGTGGAGATGTGGGTTTAGAGGTTGGTTCAATGTTTATGGTTATGTGAGGTTCAGTGTTTGTGGGTTGAGGAGGTGACTGTGGAGGTTCAAGTACAGGTTCAGGTTCTGGTGCTTGTGGTTCCTGTGGTTGATTGAGAAAATTTCTGAGGGCAAGAGGATAGATGAACTCTGGAACTTGTTCCTTGTTAGCATCTTTATTTGTCAAGTCAGAGAACATTCTCTTATAGACTTGAAAGGGTTGTATAACATCCTCATCAGAGATTACCAAATTAGGCAAACAAGCAGAGAATAAACATCGACAAAAACGTGAGAAATAAACAGTTGTATTAGACTCTGCTAGTTTTTCACCTAAATTCATAAGAACTAATCTACCAAAATCAAAGTTACTCCCATTAAGAAGAGAATACCCAATTTGAAGACTATCAGTGGGAATTGCATCCCAGTTGGTGACTTTCTTTCCAAATGCTCGAGTGATGCAGTCAAAGAAAAAGCTCCACTCCTTCCTGAGCCCTGGCCTTTTAACATTCCCAAGCTTATCCAAAGGGCCAGAAAACCGCAGTTGCTATAACATTTCTTTCAATTCATTCTCACCAGCCACAGCGTATGAGGTGTGAGTATCAAAATCCATAACATCTCGAACAGTTGCAGGAGTGATTACAAACTCTTGATCTTCATGAGTAAACACAATAGATGGAGTCCCATTCTCTCCACCATCATCATAAACAGAGTTTCTCCAGAAAGTAGAGATTTGTGTGGCAGAGAGTTTTTCTGGTTAAACAAGAGCTTGACCAATTTCAGAATCTCTTAAGAAGTTCTGAATCAAATGAAATGATTCTGGGGCTTTATCAGTGTTTAGAATTGCTGCATAGTTGTTAGGAACAAAAGATAATCCCTGAGCCACAAAAGTCTTGGTTGCCATTAGAACCGATTGTTAGAAAAGAGAGTGTGTAGAAAAGTGTTTGTGAAAATGCTTAAGTGAAAGTAACAGAGAAATTGTGTGTAATGTTGTGTGTTCGTGGGTGTAAAAGTGAGAAAGTGAATAATGAAATGAGTTTGATTAGATCTGTAATTGAAAATTAAAACCCAATCGTTTTAGACATTAAACACGCAACCAATTTCTTGTTAAGTGTGTGAGTGGGACACGTGTCACGTAGCAAATGGAACAACCATGTACACGTGCAGTTCTCTCTCCTATTACCAATAAGCTTTAACTGTCTGACACCATTAAACAACTGGCACGTATCACATGTAAATTTCAAAAACTCTTTTTGTACTCTAAGTGTATGTTTTGTCTGAAATAAAATATTACCTTAGAGTACTCAACAGAATCCAACAGTGTTTATCAATTCTCCAACTTAATTACTGTTATCCTTTCAAACACTGCACAGTTGTGAATATGAGTGTGTGTATAGAAGAGTTTACTAGATCAGTATTTAGAGCATCTAGTATTTCATAAAATCCATAAAGTAAATCAGTAAACACTGGATGCACAAACTCTCATAGTAAACACTGAATGTATGAGGAATGCTAAACTCTGTAGTAAACAATTTATATAAAGTAATATTTAATTAATTTATAACCCCCCCTTTTTTTTGGTTTTCTCCAGTAATCAGAGGTTGGAACTAGTCACCAAAAATCCTATAATTTTAGCCCTTATCAGTTTGATAAGTTCTTGGATCTTCCTAGTTTTCGACTAGTCACCAAAAATTAGAGAATTTTAGCCCTTACTATATACCAGAAGTTCCTGGGTCGTCCTAGTTACAAACATGATCTCAAAGGAGTTCTAACAGTCTATATATATAAGCTTTGGGGTTATTCTAATAACAAAATCTAATTTAACAGTGTATAACTAACAGAGTTTAGAGCTCATCAACATCAGAAATTATTTATGAGAGGCAATGCACACAGTATTTACAGACTCAGAGTTTAGGATAAATAAACTAAGAGATGCTATAAATATGAAACAGTATCATGCTGTGTTAATTTTCTGCACAATCTAAGATTAGATCACAAATAACTTAGAAGGATTCATGATTAATTACTGAGAATAATGTTTCATACAGATTCCTTCATTGTTATTAACATTCAGACAAAAACATTTTCAGAGTTTATCCAACATGTCAACAGTGTATGACTTATAGAGCATGCTAACAGAGTTTAACAGACATTGAGCAGAGTTTGCATAGCAGAGTTTAACATACCACAGAAATATGAGCAACACAGTACATAAGTAGAATTTTGAGTCTAACTAATATCTCTAGTCAAAGTCAGAGACCATCCCTAGTTCATTTACCAGCCTTGTAAATACAGCTTCACTCAATGGCTTGGTGAAGATATCTGCAAGCTGTTGTTCTGTAGACACAAAATTAAGCTCAATATTCCCTTCCTCTACATGTTCTCTGATAAAATGGTACCTTATGCTGATGTGCTTGGTCATTGAATGCTGTACTGGATTACCTGTCATAGCAATAGCACTTTGATTATCACAATAAATAGGTATTTTACTGCACCTCAATCCATAATCCAGTAATTGATTCTTCATCCACAGAATCTGTGCACAACAACTACCAGCAACAATATACTCTGCTTCAGCTGTAGATGTAGAGATTGATTTCTGTTTCTTGCTGTACCATGAAACAAGTCTATCACCAAGAAATTGACAACTTCCACTGGTACTTTTTCTGTCTATCTTACAGCCTGCAAAGTCTGCATCAGAGTAACCAAGAAGCTTGAAGTCTGATTCTCTTGGATACCACAAACCTAAAGTTATGGTTCCCTTAAGATATTTGAAAATTCTCTTCACAGCTGTTAGATGTGGTTCTCTTGGATCTGCCTGAAATCTTGCACAAAGACATGTTGCATACATGATATCAGGTCTGCTAGCTGTTAGATAAAGAAGAGACCCAATCATTCCTCTATAGTTTGTCATATCCACTGGTGAACCTGTGTCTCTATCCAATTTGTTGCTGTTGCCATGGGAGTTGTAGCAGATGAGCAGTCAAGCATGCCAAATTTCTTGAGAAGATTTCTGGTATATTTTGCTTGATTGATAAAGATTCCATCATCTGTTTGCTTCACTTGTAGCCCTAGAAAATAACTGAGCTCTCCCATCATGCTCATTTGATACCTGGACTGCATGAGCTTGGCAAACTTCTTACAGAGTTTATCATTAGTAGATCCAAAGATTATGTCATCTACATATATTTGAACTATTAACAGATCACTACCAAGATTGAAGTAGAACAAGGTTTTATCAATTGTACCTCTGTTGAATCCACTTTCTAAAAGAAATTGAGCCAGAGTTTCATACCATGCTCTTGGTGCTTGCTTAAGTCCATAGAGTGCCTTGTCAAGCCTGTAGACATAATCTGGATACTTGGGATCTACAAATCCTGGTGGTTGTTCAACAAACACTTCTTCTTCAAGTTTTCCATTCAAAAAAGCACTTTTCACATCTATCTGAAAAACCTTGAATTTCTTGTGAGAAGCATATGCTAGAAAGATTCTTATTGCATCCAACCTTGCAACTGGAGCAAAAGTTTCATCATAGTCTATTCCTTCTTGCTGTGAATAGCCTTTGGCCACAAGTCTGGCCTTATTTCTTGTAACAACCCCATCACTGTCAGTTTTATTTCTGAAAACCCATCTAGTACCAACAACAGATCTATTCTTTGGTCTAGGTACAAGGGTCCATACTTCATTTCTCTCAAATTCATTTAACTCCTCTTGCATTGCTGTTATCCAGTCAACATCTTGAAGAGCTTCTTCCACTTTCTTTGGTTCAGATTTGGATAAAAATGCATAAAACAGACATTCATTTGTTGTAGCACTTCTTGTCCTAATTTTTGCATCTGGATCTCCAATTATTAAATCAGGTGTATGTGATTTTGTCTATTTCCTAGCTGAAGGTAAATGACTTCTGTCAACAGTTGATCCTCCCCCTTGATCAATGTTCTCCTGATTATCTTGATGCCTTTCTTCATTCTCTGAGGCTCCCCCTAAATTTGATCGCTCAGAGTTTGAACTTTCAGAATTTGGACTTTCAGAGTTTTAGTTTGATCCAGAATTTTCAGTTGACTCACTATCAGAATTTGAGTCATCACTATGATCATGCTCCCCCTCAACTGGTTCTCCTCTTTGTTCTGACAGTACTATTTCTTCTGTGTGTACCAGTAGAGGTTCAGAGTTTGCATCAACAGAGTTTATTGTACTGGTTTCATTAGAGTTTATTTCATCAGAGATTAGATCTTCATTTTCGAAATGCAACTGATCATGTTCATCAACATCTTCAAGTCCAGTGATTTTCTTGTCATCAAATGACACATGAATAGATTCCATAATCACCTTTGTTCTCAGATTATAAACTCTGAATGCCCTGGTTGACACTGGATAGCCAACAAAAATTCCTTCATCTGCTTTCAACTCAAATTTGGTCAACTGTTCAGGATGATTTTTCAACACAAAGTATTTGCACCCAAAAATATGAAAATATTTCAGGTTTGGCTTCTTTTCCTTCACCATCTCATATGGTGTTTTTCCATGCTTGTTGATCAGTGTGGCATTTTGAGTAAAACAGGCAGTTTGAACTGCTTCTGCCCAGAAATAAGTTGGCAATTTTGCTTCATCAAACATAGTTCTGGCAGCTTCTATCAAGGTTCTGTTCTTCCTCTCAACTACACCATTTTGATGTGGTGTACCAGGTGCAGAAAACTCTTGCTTCAAACATCTGTTCTTGCAGAATTCTTCCATTGTTGCATTTCTGAATTCAGTTACATTATCACTTCTGATTATTTTGACTTTGTGTTTTGATCCTTTGTCCAGTAGCTTTACATGCTCCATCAGAGTTAATGCAGTTTCATCCTTCTTTGCAAGAAAATACACCCAAGTGTATCTCGTATATTCATCAACAATGACAAGAGAATATTTCTTCCTTCCAATTGACAAGACATTCACTGTTCCAAAAAGATCAACATGTAAAAGATGATATGGATCAACAATTGAAGATTCAGACTTGCTCTTGAAAGAAGTCTTCCTCTGTTTGGCCTTTTGACATGAATCACATAGACCATCAACATTTAACAAAGACTTTGGAAGTCCTCTAACAAGATCCTTTCTTATCAGCTCATTGATGTTGTTCAGATTCAAATGAGAGAGTTTCTTATGCCACTTCCAACTCTCTTCATTGGACATTCTTGTTGACAGGCACATAGTTTTTCCATCAGAGTTTGTCAACAAGCTTGCTTCATAGATATTGTTGCGCCTTTGTCCAACTAAAACAACTTTCCCTGTGGTTTTGCTGATGACCTCACAGTATTCAGGTTGAAAATCTACATGAAAACCTTTGTCACAGATTTGACTCACAGATAGCAAATCATGCTTGAGTCCTGAAACCAGAGCTACATTTGTGATGATGACACTTCCAAGATTAATATTGCCATATCCTAGAGTATGTCCTATGTTGCCATCTCCATAGGAAACTTTTGGGCCAGCCTTCTCCACATACTCTGATAGCAGGGCTTTATTTCCAGTCATGTGTCCTGAACATCCACTGTCCACGACTAGGATACTTTCCCTGATGCCCTGTAATCACAAACAATTACTGAGGATTAGATTTAAGGATCCAGACTTGCTTGGATCCTTTGGCTTTCTTAATTTTGTTAGCTTTAACAGCGGAATTTACACTATCAGAGTTTAAGCTAACTTTATCAGAGTTTACACTTACAGAATTAACTCTAACCCATTTCAGATTAGGTTTCAGTTCATAGTAATTATGATAAATAGCATGATAATTTCTGAAAGTATAAATAGAATGCCAAGTGCTTCCACAGTGTTTGCATAAAGTCTGTGGCCTAGTTCTAACATTATCTTTCTTTACTTCAGACTTGGAAGGTAAAGAATTAATGTCTTTGTTCTTCCTGCAAAAACTAGCAAGATGGTTAGTGCTACCACAGTTATGACATGTCTTTCTTGGAGCTAAAGTAGCAAGCATTGGATAATTACCTTGAGTGATGCCTACTTTACCATTTCTGTTCTTTCTATACACTTTCTGTTTTTTAACAGATTTTAACTCCTTAAGCTTATGCTTGAGTTGTTTATCTATCATTAAACCAATATTAACCTGTTTAACACTAGTTTTTACTGGTTCTTTCTTAACAGCTTCTTTTCCACCTTCAAACCTAGGTTCACTTATTCCATTAACAAATGTTCCAAATTTCTTAGGTGGAAGAGGTGGTCTAATCTTGACTTTATTCTGAAACCTAAGTTCATCTTCCTCAGAATAACCTAGACCTACAGTGTCAGATTGAAAAACTTCTTGAGTGTCTTTTCCTGAGTGAGTCCAAGTTTTAATAATGTGATTTGCCTTTTCCAATTCAGATTCTAGTTGTTTATACTTACTTAACAACTCTTGTTCAAGATAGACAGCATCATCTCTCTCCTTTTGAACTTGCTGCATGTTAGCAAGTTTCTCTTCTACAACCTTATTTCTCTCTTTGAGTTCAGAATTCTCAGTTTTGATTCTCTCATTCTCTAAAGTCTGATCCCTAACTGATATGCAAAGCCTTAAGATATATTCTTAATTCAGTTATATCATCAGTATTATAAGCATAGGTAGTTAGAGGTACCTTGTTTTCAGAATCTTCAGCTTCATCAACAGTAGTAGACATGAGAGCATAGTTCACATCCTCATCTGAGTCAGAGGTGTCTGCCCAATCTCTGCCTTTAGTGAAGAGTGCATTCTCAGTTTTACCCTTCTTGCACTCAGGAGCATAATGACCCATCTCCTTACACTTGTAGCATTGAATCTCAGACTTGTCTCTTTTCCCAGATTTGGTATCCTTTCTCTCAGATTTGCTGAAATTCTTCCTGTCAAACTTTGAATCATTCTTGGAGAATCTCTTCCCTTTCTTGAAGTTCTTGAATCCCATCTTCTTGAAGGTCTTTACCATCAAGGCAGCCATTTGCATCATTTCCTCATCATCTTCAGAATCAGATGATCCATCTGTATTTGAGTCAACATCAGAGTTTGATGACTCACTTTCAGAATGAATGACCAAAGCTTTTCCTTTTGCCTTCTTCCTTGATGCTTCCTTCTTTGAGGGTCTTTCTTCAACTCTTAGAGCAACAGATTTTGACTTTCTACCTGATCTTCTGCTTCTCTGTTCCATTTCTAGTTCATGAGTCTTGAGCAACCCATAGATCTCATCAATATCAGTATCAGCCAGATCATAGTTGTCTCTAATAGTGGTTGTCTTAACATCCCACTTTTCAGGTAGAGAAAGAAGAAACTTGAGATTTGAATCTTCTAGATCATATTCTTTATTAACCAGTAACAGATCATTAAGTAACTTACAGAATCTGTCAAAGGTTTCTATCATTGATTCTTCAGATTTATCCTCAAAGTGTTCATACTCCTGTGTGAGTATGTTCCTTCTATTCTTCTTGATTGCAGCAGTTCCCTGACATCTAACTTCTAGAGCATCCCAGATCTCTTTTGCAGTTTTACAATTGATCACTTTGTTAGACATAACATTATCCAATGAACTATGAAGCAGATGTCTAACCTTTGCATCCTTACCAATGGATGAAATGTCCTCAGAAGTCAAATCTTTCTTCTCCTTTGGAATAGATTTAGCTTCCTGTCCAGCAGCAACAACAGATAATTTTGTAGGCTTATGAGGGCCTTCATAAATTCTGTCAAGATATTCTGGATCTGTAGCCTCCAGAAACATAGCCATTTTCACCTTCCAGGTTGAGTATTCTGCTGGCTTAAGAATAGGAACCCTGATTGTTTCATATCGACTCACAGTTGCAGGTTGTTAGGTCCAATATGTTTGTAGAAGGGGGGGTTGAATACAAACGGTACTGTTTAATCGAAATTTGTCCGGATAAATTTAATTTATATTTTGACAAATTTGAGCGGAATTAAATGAAACAAAATTCAAGTTGAATATAAAATTATATTAACTTTAGGGGTTTGTTACAAATACAGTACAGAATTTATATCTAGTTAATAAAAACAAATTAGAAAATTCGACATGAATTTTTCTAGATTTGTTAATAAAAATCGAGATATAGATTATGAGTAAAAACTCGATAATAGTACAAGAGTATCAAGTAAACAAGTTCTATCGGATCAGATATTAAAAATAAGATGAACTTGAATTTATACAAATTTATTTCTCTTGCTGTGTTGTTCTTCAATGAGAGAGAATACCTTTTTGTTTATTGAAGATGATATGTTCTGTGTTGTCTCAATTTGATCTGGCAGTCTGTCTTGAATTATATAATCGTCTGCCTCTTTTCATTTTCATTTGTACTGCCAAGACAATCGGCAAGACAATCTGCTCTTCCAAGACAATCAGTTTTGTACTGCCAAGACAATCCAAAACCTCCAAGACAATCAATTTGTATTGCCAAGACAATAGGCAATACAATAGGCAAGACAATCAGGGCTAACCAAGACAATCGTCAAGACAATCAAAATTGTCTTTAACAAATAAAATAATTAAATCCGACTGAATTGATTTGTTTTGGGCACAACTGATTTGATCTGCCACCTGAAAAGCCAGTCGCAGGATGTGGAAGTGAAGCACAAACGCAGCTTTAACTCAGACGCGTGGAAGACACGCGCGGTAAAGGCGCGTTGAAACAGGCCGACAGCATGTGCATGGACAGACATAAATTCTTTTGCTTTTGATAATTCTAATTACTTGAACATACACACCACTTCAACTTGTCTGGCCTTTTAGTACACTTGCATTTCTTTTGTTTATATCTTTTAATCAATAAGTCGACACAAGCATCTCCAACTCTTGTTTGTTTAATTTGAATACATAGCTGGACTACTCTTTTTCTTTTTATTTATTTAATTTAATTAAACAACTTAATCAACTAATCATTTAGAAAAGTAATGATTAATTAATTAAATTCATAATTAAATCAAATAAGATTAATACATTAATTCAAAGTTAATTAATATGATAATTAATTTAATTAAAAGAGAATTAATATAAATCTTTTGACAGCTCAAATCTTTTTCTTGAACCACTGAAAGTAATAAAGAATTACCACCGGATTTTCGTTGACGCTCGATGCACGGTCTGGTTCATGAGCGACTAACTCCAACGGCTTTTCTTTATTTTTGACTCTATGGCTATGGTTAATGTCTTCTCTTAATATACCCGTCTTGATAGCTTGAACCACTGAAGTTAATGATAAACAACCACTGTTTAATGTTGACACTCGATGTACTGTCTGGTTCATGAGTGACTAACCGCAACTGTTCTTCATATATTGACTTTAAAATCTGGTTCCTTTTCTTTTTTCTTTCTTCTCTCTCTATTAATTCTTCTGTACTGACTCTGCCACTGTCGAAATCTCTGTCACTTCAAATGAATCCACTTCTTTAACGAATACTTCACTGAGGCTTGATCAGATGTCTGAACTTCTTTTAATGTAGTAATTATTCAAGTCTGTAGATTGACCTTGATCTTTTTCTTTTGTAAGATAATACTATCTGAGATTCCTTGTGACAGTCTATATACTATTTACTATTACAATCTTGTTTAAGTTGAGTTGTATCCTCGAAATACAAATAGGCTACATCATATGCCTTTCAATCTCCCCCTATTTGTTTGTTAGACAATAACAAGCAAATACCTAGAGGATAACTCAACTACCTCACTTAAACAAGAAAAAGATAAAACTTTTAAGAATTAAGTAAATAATTCAAAAAAAAAATTCTCTGGTTTAGATTTAACAATTCCAGAATCTTCAGTTGATGAAATGATAGATGATTGTTCCTATAGCACTGAACTGATCTTCAATAGATAACTCATCTTCATTTCTGATTCTTCATATCTCTGCCTGATAATCCTTCACATCTTACTTTGGTGATTATCAGCAATTCTTGATTTACAATCACTTCCCATTTCTGACACATCTTTTCTCACTAAAGAAAAATAGTTGTTCCTACTATATAGACAATGGTGAATCAATACCATTTCTATAACTTCTGGTGAATTTACTACTCTTCCACATAGCCTTTATACATAGTACATTGAAAGATTAATAGAATAGTATTGTGATGTAATTCTCCTTATATCTCCACTTTCATAACAAATGAAAGTCCTTTACTTCTCCATCTAAATCTCCCCCTTAGTAACTTGACTTGCTTCTCATCCTAAGCACAGTCTTTACTGCTCCCCCTTTCTAACTCACTCTTCTTTTACTTGTACCCCATACTTTTCCCCCTTAGTATATCCTACTAAGGTAAGCTTTAAGCTTGCTTGAATATATCTTTTTCAATATATCTCTCCCCCTTAGTTGAGGAATCCTCCATTCAACTAATTGATAAAGTAGTTGATACCAAATTGTTACCAATTTATATCAATCGTTAGAGTACATTGAAATCTATTGATAAAGCTTTGTTAGAAAGGAAGTTTCATTTTCTTCCTCACTGTGAGTGTGTGATAGTGTTTAGTGTACCTCACAAGTGTTTCACTCTTCTCTCCACTCATTTGTGTTGAGTGTCTCACTTCTCTCTGTGTTTACACTCTTGCTCACTAGTGTTTCACTCATATCACTCATAGCTCCAACATCCGTTAGAGTACCTGCAAAGAAAAATCACCCTAGCCCCTTCAAGAGAGGTCAGTGGTGGTGCAATGGGAGTTCGCAAATCCCAAATCCTCATTGGACTCGTCAGACGAATCAGAGTCATAATCTACAAGTTGCTAATTTCCATTTTTAGGGTTTTCAGATTTGAATTCTGAGAAGGTAAACAATGATCTATAAATTTAGCATTGAGATCAAGATTCCCTTCTAATGTCTGTGAAGACATCACCTTGTTAAACTCATCAGGTAAAATCTGAATCATAGTTCACAAGTTGCCGATCCGCACCTATGTCGGATCCGTTACCCGCAGGATCCAGAGATGTTCCCTCTGGGGAGTTAGATAATGATCTTGTTGAATTTGAGGTCTGTGAAGACTCTTGATTCATTAAAGAACCTTTAACTTATAATCCTAACCGTAAAATGGTTGGATTACAGGTTTCCGTCAATTCATCCTTAGTGTGTGCAATCTCACTTGTGCATATGAAATATTTTGGTTAGTGTATAAGGTAGTGACTCTCCAACTGAATATCCCACACATCCTTGTTTGCTGCATCAAGTGCAGTTACTCCCTGGTGACCTCTAGTCTGATAGGTTACTTCCATTTAGGGGGTAAAATAGAATGTGTTTGAGTTTGACTGTAGTCTGGGATAAAAGTTGTTGGGTTTACAACCTTATGACTAAACATGTGAGAATACAAAATTTCATGTAGATGAACCTGCATCACAGAATATGAGCAATATAGAGATAGAATGCATTTTTAACATTAAAAGTTTTCTGAGAAAATATTGCATTTATCTTAAGAGAAATGATATACAGTTGTGATTTCAAAAGATTTACAATGTAAGCAATCACAGCTGTAGTAAGAGATTTTGAATTTAGGAAGATATAGATCCTGAGCCGGTTTTACAAAACAAGAACATAGACAAAAATCCAATTAATAAATATTAATCGAATCAATGTATGTTAATGTTTAAACCAATACAAACAAAACTATTTTATCATGTTTTAGGTCCTGTAAGATAGATACCAACTATTAGAAATTGTTAGCACTTGATAGGTCTTGTCTTCCAATTGTTAGATCCTGAAAATCAAACATTAGTTCCTAACCAATTGTATAGACACATACCAATTTGATACCAACATTGGTCAATTGTTAAGTCCTTAACACGAAGATCAGTTAACAACAATCACAAAATAAAGATTTATACTTAAACTGCAGGTTTTGTGTGTGTTAAGAAGAAGAACAACAAAAGAACCAAGTACAGTGACCTATTTGTAAGTTTTGCAAGTATAGTGACTAAACTGTAAAAACTATACACACTATTTATATACACATGAAAAAGAATATACAAAAATAAGAAATAATATACATAATAATTATACAAAATAAAAACTAAAAAGAAAAGAAAATTCAAATTAAACTAAACAAAGAAGAAAATTTTGAATTAACATAAAAATAATAAAACTATACATAAATAATAATTTACATACCTTAAACTATAAACGAACATACAACTAAAATAAAAAGACAAACACTACAAAACATGTTAAATAAGATTAACATTTTAATAAGAATCACAATACATGTACAAAAACATTAAGTATATACAAGAGTATTTATAATAGGTTAGCAAATCCATATATTTTCTGATAAAACAACTTTCTACTAGAAAATTATTTAGAGAGAAAATATGATTTAATAAACTATCATAAATATGGCAGCTATTTTAAAATAATAAAATTTTCAACAAAAATAGCTTCCTCAACAATTCTAACTGGAGAATTAGAGAAAAATATTTTTAGAGAAAATTAGTATTCTAAAATAAAGAAACATGGATTAAAACATTAGAATGATTATGACAATTCTTATAGAAAGATGGCAAGATAGAATTCGAAAAGAATGTCATTCCAGTTACTTGGCGCTCAAACCTTGGCACCAACTTCCACGTTTCTTGTTGTTCCAGATTCACAATTGCTTTCTCAGATTCCTTAGATTCTATACCTTGATTCTGAGAAGCCCTTTTAGTTCTTACTACAACATCTGGATCACCAATGATCAGCTCTATTCCAAACAGATTGTTTGAGAAGGTTGGATCTTGATGAATCGTCTTGTTCTTCATTGTGATGTTGTGTTTGACTAGTGAATCCTTTGTTTACTTCCCTCGAGTTGTTGCCAGAATGACTTGATGATTATTTTCCAGTGACATTGGTATTGCCAATAACAAAATTGTTTCTACCACTATCACTTGGATAATTATCATCATTAACATTTTAATCTTATGACTTCAGGGCAACTCCTCGATAACAACAATTGTTAACTCCTAACAACTGTTTGTTGGTAGACAATCTTGGTTCTTAAAAATAAAACTTGATTACCAAGACTGTCTTGTCTGCAATCTTAGAAATAATATTCTAAGTCCAATACACCTTGATCCATAGTATAAAACATTTATTATCAAAGTGATTTGAAGCTTGCAAATAAGCATAAAAATTATTCAAAGTAATTGAACTATGGTAACTTTAGATATTACAATATCCATAGTTCTACTTAGAGAATTTTTATACCATGTATAGTAATATGAGTGAATTGTAAAAGATATAACAATGATTACTTAGGGGAGTTCTAAGTAATTTCACACATACCAATACATCTCACAATTAGTTAGTAAATAGAATTCTAACTAAATATCATTAACTGATATAAGTCAAAATTTCAATACAACCGATTGTTAGAACCATGATATTAATTATAATGAATTTCTGAAAATGGAGCATTGATAAAATTCACTAGAATTAACATCTCACAACTAATTGAAGAACAATACAGATTAGGTCCAAATTAGTTATGTTGTTTATTTATTTTAATAAATATGAGGTACAGAGCAAATACTAAACTGAATTGCTTCAAGTCCGTAACCCATATAAATCAGAATAAATAATTAAATAATTAAATACTAAATCTCTATGAGTTAGATTTTAGCATTTAAGTATTTAAATTATCCTTAAATAATCACCACTAAAATATATTACAATTATAAACATGGCAATCATTCAACAGATAATTCTCAGCGTGAGGTCTGGATGTAAATAAGTTCACAAGTCCTTTCAATACAGACAATTGAGAACTTGTGAGCTTACTTAAGAATTACTTAACAGATGGGATTTACAATCATATAGCATTAATAAAATCCCTAAGTTTACAAACCATTCTTGAAAAATTAATTTCATCAAGTGATTCAGCAAACGTGTCTGCAAGTTGTTCTTAATTAAAGACATGTTCTCTCAAAAGAATTGATACCTTATGCAAGTTGCTTAGTCCTTGAGTGTTTCACAGAGTTGTTGGGGATGAAATTGATTCCTTGTGTTCTCCTGCTTTTGTACAACTCATTTGATCTGTCTCTATGTAGTAAAACATGTCAGAACTGATGTCTCTAGGGTACCATCTCCGTAGATTTGGGTCCAACTTAAGACATCTGAAAATCAAGTGTAATAACTACAAGAATAGATTCTCAAGAATCCACTTGGGACCATGCACATTTGCATAATTGAGAATAAAATATGTGTGTAAGTGATCTATTAGCAATTGAATAAGATAATGAGCTGATGATTCCTCTATAGCCTGATTAGGTCCTAATTAGTAGATCCTGAACTTGTTGGGTCAAATATATCTAGAGTACCATTTCCTCAGATCCGGGTCCATCTTAAGATTTTTGATTACCAACTTGTTAGATCCAAACTAACAGGTCAAAAGCCAGCTACAGTGGTTTGTTGGTAGGTAGTCTTAACAGGTCTAGAATCTTCTGAATAGAAACAAAAGATCCTTGACTTACTTTTATTGTCATCATTCTTTTGGCTTACTAAAGCTAATCAAAAGAATTTCAACTTTACCAACATCAAAACAACAAATATCTTGATACCAATTTATAGCTAGTAGACCAACATATAATATAATCAAGATATCATTGCACATATATATCATTTATGTTTGTGCTTAAATATGTAGAGAGTTCTATGAATATGACACCAATTATTAAAAGATACCAACTGTTAAAGATTGATACCGAATATTAAATTATAGTTAGGGTGTCATACCATGTCTTCCATGCTTGCTTGAGTGATGATACCAGTTTATACTAACCTGTAGAGATCTTCAATTATCTCACCAACCAGGAGTGCACTTGTTCACATTCCTCTAGCATCCAGATTCAGTAAGTCTAGATGTCCATTATAATCTTGAATGTGCAGCTGGTGCCTGATATCCTCAAGTCTTGTCATTGGTGCTTCTTGTCAAATATACTGTTTGATCAAATTGTAACCTAGCATCCAGTTTGGCTTTGTCCCTCATAACAATGCCTTGACATCATCCAGGTAGACTTCTGGTTATCCTTGTACCAAATACAGCCTTGTTGTTTGGTCTAGATACCAGCTTCCCTTCAATTTGCCTTTTGTACTGATTGAGATCATCTTGCATTGCAATCACTCAACCTGAATCTTTCAGAGCTTTTGTAGCTTTCTTAGTTTCTTCTAAAAGAAAACTAAAGAAATAATCATTAGTACTTGAAGCTCTGCTAGTCTTTTACTTCCACCATTAGAAACACTAAGAACTAGAACAAAGAGTTAATTGAGTCAACACTCTTTGTCTTGGCAGACATGTTCTCATAGTGTCCTTTGACTTTCAGTGTGGTGTTGAGTTGACTAGATGATCCTTCTTTTGCTCCCCCTAAGCTGTTGCTGGGTTTACATGAAGATTCTCAATGTTGACATTGCTTGGATCTGAATCATCATTACCATTGACAGCTGGGAGCTAGAAGTCGTTGAACATCACTAAGACTTTCAATCACCTTCTGTTGATTAATAACAATCACCCTGTAGGCTGTTGACTCCACCAAGTAACCAAGGAAATTATCCTATTGAGCATTAGCAGATTGCTAGGATGCTCACTTTCATTTATCATTGCAAAACAATTTTCTTCATAACTTGTGGGGTCTTCCTATATTTCTTACTGAACAAGGTTTAATCATGTCAGTAGCAAACTATCGACTGCTTCAGCATTAATACTCTTGAAGGTGCAGAAATCATCCAGAACATTAATTGATAGGTCCTGTAATCTGGTCTCCAAGTTGTCATAGTCAGTTTTGCTTCCTGACACTCTTCTAGATGTGATCAATCACCATCAGTGGTGTCTTGTCTTCAGATTGTCTGAACAACAACTTGTTTGTTGAGAGAAGTCATCAGTCATCACTACTAAGGTATATTTTTCATTGATGTAGAACTTCTGTGTGATGCTTCTTTGACTTCTCTTTATGACATGCCTCATAATTTTATTTTACTTTAATTCCAGATGAGGCAGTCTCCTTTACTGATTCGATTTCCAGTAAAGAATCTCTTGATATGACATTCAGGTGAGAGAGCTCCTTATGTCATAGCTGAACTCATGTCTGATGAAGCTTTAGATTTGACCTTGTTGACTTCACCTTTGACTGAGATTCCATGTCAGCTACAGATAAGTTCTCTTTCCTTAATCCTCGAACAGTAGGCTTTTCATCTTGTAAAAGATGCTTTATTACTGACAACATTCCTTGGCTATTGAATAGCCTTGACCCTAGGTCATACCCTTGTTGTTGTCTCCAAGGGATGAACCACTTGGCCAGATACCGTCACCACTCTTGATAGCAGGGCTCTATCTTCGGTCATATGCCTTGAACATCCACTGTCCAGAATCCACATAAACGATGTACCTGTTACACACCCTGAAATACCAAAACAGTTAAACCCTTTTTTGGACCCAAATTTGATTGGGTCCGGAATACTTGAAGTATTGGCCTTTGTCAGGCAAAACAACATTCTTAATCTTCATAACAACATTTTTCAAGGGGACAGGACATTTAACCCTATAAACAGCTTTGACAATCTTTGAATTCATCTTGGGTATCCATGTCTTTTTAACAGCAATAACATTTGTTTCATTGACTGGACATTTGACCTTGTAAACAGCCTTAGTAAAACTTTGTTTAGGCTTTGGTACAAATGTCTCTCTCCTAACATGAGGAGGACTAGTAGTCTTTGATCTAACATTTTTATTTCTGTTCATATGTTGTCGAGGAGCAATCTTATTATCACATGCATGATTACCATTAAAGTAAGCAGACATCACATTAAAAGCACAAGACATACAGTTGACAACACCACATGCTTTATGATTAGAATCAATGATAGGCATGTTACTCATGTTAGACATGTTATTTTTCTGCTTCGACTTATTACCACCTAATCCAGTCTTAGAAGAACTAGTTGTTTCAACAACCTTGACTGGCACTTTAGGTACATCTATCTTGGATGAAACATTTTCTGGATTAGTGTCCTCAACAGATTTAGCCTTAACAAAGACTGTGACATCTTTCTTGGATGAAACATTCTTTGGATTAGCGTTCTTAACAGATTTATCCATAACACATTTATCCTTAACAAAGACTGTGCCATTTGCACTATCTTCATTTCTCATTTCTTCATGGATAACCATAGAAAGAATATCTGGTGGTCCAGCATCAGATTTTTTAAATAGAGGTTCTTTAAAATTCTTGAGTACATGTGGTATACCCCTTTCTTTAGCACTAACAGGGTTAGGGGAATTTATGCCCAATGATCCAACAGCTTCATTGTAGCCATACCCTATACCTGTTGTTCGTTCTACAGATTGTTTGTTAAAAAACTCTTTGGAAACTTTAACAGAATTATAACAAGCCCTGACCTGTGTTTCAAGTTCAGTAATTCTAGCCATTTGTTTGCCTACAACTTCTAGAATCAATTTCTCCTTTTTATGAAGCATTGTTATTTCATCTCTTTGTTGATCTTGATTAATATGCACCTTTTTCAATTCTGACACTTTATTGCCAAGATTAGTGCTTAACAGATCTAGTCTTCTATATTCAGTTTGTGCATTACCTAATGAATTATGAAGACTACGAATCAACTCAGTGTCAGTAAGAGTTACCGATGTGGTGTAATAAGTTGATGATTCAGCATTTGCCACCAGTGCAAAGTTTCCAACTTCTTCATCTTCACTGTCTGTGTCATCCCAGCTTTTGCCTTGTACCACATAGGCCGTGTCTGTGTTCTTCTTACCAGATGCATACTCTCTCCTTGCATCTTGTTCAGGTCGATGACACTCAGTTTCAAAGTGTCCAAGTTCATTACATTTAAAGCACCTAATCCTGCTTCTGTCTACCATTCCAGTTTGGTAGCCACCCTTTGTGCTACTTGAGGAAGAACCTCCTCGATGGAATCTATTGTAGTTAGATTTGAACTTGAACATGGGATTCCTCCTAAATCTGAAGTTACTGAATTGCCTCACCATCATAGACATTGACTCATCTTCCAACTGATCCAGCTCTTCCAATGAGTAGAAATCTCCACCATCCTGACTGACAGGTGTATGACCAATCTCAACTTCAACCTGTTCCTTGTCAGTGCTGCAAGGTTGAACCACCTTAGCTTCCACTTGCTTTGGAGTCTCAACCACTAGAGCTGTAGAAGAACTTGGAACCCTACCTTCACTATGAATTTCTTTCTGTTGAACTTGTTCCAACTCATAGGTTTTCAAAATGCAGAAGAGCCTTTCAAGAGTAATTTGATTCATGTCTCTAGCTTCTCTAATGGCAGTTATCCTATGTTCTAGGTGAGTAGGCATGGTCAGTAGAAACTTCATGTTAATCTCCTTTTGTGTATATTGCTTGCCATGGATTTGCAAGTTGTTGATTATTTTGTTATACCTTTCAAACATTTCCTGAATGCCTTCATTAGGGCCAGCTCTAAAGTGTTCATACTCAGAGATTAAAATTTGAAGTCTGTTTTCCCTGACTTCATCAGTTCCTTCATTAATAGTCTCAATAGTTTCCCACATATGCTTTGCAGTTTTACAATTCATCACATAACTGTACATCACAGCATCTAGGGAATCTAATAGTATGAGTCTCAAATTTTTGTCTAGTCCTGCATCCTCTTTTTCATCAGGAGTATAAGACGCGGGGTCTTTTTCATGGGTTCTAGCAGGTGTTGTAACAACTCCATCAGTAACAACTTTTTGTTCAATGACCATAGGAATTTTAGGTCCATTTTTCAGAACACCCAAATATTTGGAATTTGTAACATCAAGAAACAGCTCCATTTTATTTTTCCACATATCATAATTATCTTTATTAAAGATAGGAATCTTAACAAGGACTTTTGAAGACATGATGAATTTTTAAGTGAGTTAAAAATTCGAAATGGATTTTTGACTGAATAAAAATAGGATCTTGATTTGTGTATCAATCAATAGGCTCTGATACCAATTGTTAGGTCCAATATGTTTGTAGAATGGGGGGTTGAATACAAACGGTACTGTTTAATCGAAATTTGTCCGGATAAATTTAATTTATATTTTGACAAATTTGAGCGGAATTAAATGAAACAAAATTCAAGTTGAATATAAAATTATATTAACTTTAGGGGTTTGTTACAAATACAGTACAGAATTTATATCTAGTTAATAAAAACAAATTAGAAAATTCGACATGAATTTTTCTAGATTTGTTAATAAAAATCGAGATATAGATTAGGAGTAAAAACTCGCTAATAGTACAAGAGTATCAAGTAAACAAGTTCTATCGGATCAGATATTAAAAATAAGATGAACTTGAATTTATACAAATTTATTTCTCTTGCTGTGTTGTTCTTCAATGAGAGAGAATGCCTTTTTGTTTGTTGAAGATGATATGTTCTGTGTTGTCTCAATTTGATCTGGCCGCCTGTCTTGAATTATATAATCTTCTGCCTTTTTTCATTTTCATTTGTACTGCCAAGACAATCGGCAAGACAATCTGCTCTTCCAAGACAATCAGTTTTGTACTGCCAAGACAATCCAAAACCTCCAAGACAATCAATTTGTATTGCCAAGACAATAGGCAAGACAATCAAGGCTAACCAAGACAATCGCCAAGACAATCAAAATTGTCTTTAACAAATAAAATAATTAAATCCGACTGAATTGATTTGTTTTGGGCACAACTGATTTGATCTGCCACCTGAAAATCCATTCGCAGGATGTGGAAGTGAAGCACAAACGCAGCTTTAACTCAGGCGCGTGGAAGACACGCGCGGTAAAGGCGCGTTGAAGCAGGCCGACAGCATGTGCATGGACAGACATAAATTCTTTTGCTTTTGATAATTCTAATTACTTGAACATACACACCACTTCAACTTGTCTGGCCTTTTAGTACACTTGCATTTCTTTTGTTTATATCTTTTAATCAATAAGTCGACACAAGCATCTCCAACTCTTGTTTATTTAATTTGAATACATTGCTGGACTACTCTTTTTCTTTTTATTTATTTAATTTAATTAAACAACTTAATCAACTAATCATTTAGAAAAGTAATGATTAATTAATTAAATTCATAATTAAATCAAATAAGATTAATACATTAATTCAAAGTTAATTAATATGATAATTAATTTAATAAATAAATTAATTCGGAATGAATTAATTTATTAAATTAAATCAATTACATAATTATATTAATTAAAAGAGAATTAAACAATTACATAATTATATTATTTTTTACTCTATGGCTGTGGTTAATGTCTTCTCTTAATATACCCGTCTTGATAGCTTGAACCACTGAAGTTAATGATAAACAACCACTGTTTAATGTTGACACTCGATGTACTGTCTGGTTCATGAGTGACTAACCGCAATGACTGTTCTTCATATATTGACTTTAAAATCTGGTTCCTTTTCTTTTCTCTTTCTTCTCTCTCTATTAATTCTTCTGTACTGACTCTGTCACTGTCGAAATCTCTGTCACTTCAAATGAATCCACTTCTTTAACGAATACTTCACTGAGGCTTGATCAGATGTCTGAACTTCTTTCAATGTAGTAATTCTTCAAGTCTGTAGATTGACCTTGATCTTTTTCTTCTGACAGATAATACTATCTTAGATTCCTTGTGACAGTCTATATACTATTTACTATTACAATCTTGTTTAAGTTAAGTTGTATCCTTGAAATACAAATAGGCTACATCATATGCCTTTCACAGGTTGAGCCTTCTCAGAACTAGAGCCTGATGTTGGAGGAGGAATTTCTGCCATTGATTATAGTTGTGTGTGTGTGGATCTTAAACTGTATTAAATTAACAGATCAAGCTCTGATACCAATTGTTAGGCCGAATACACACTTATAATCAACTAAGTATGAGAGAATAACAATAAGTTCTTTAAAAGCTTTAAAAACTGTTTGGAATTAACTTCTCTCTCAGTGATGTAAAATATCACAGAGAGCTGCTTAGGTTACAATGAAAGATATTGTATTACAAGATCGATACCCTTCTAGGGTTAACCTAACTGTATTTATAAAGATATACAGCTACGTACAATCGATAATTGATTCGCCTATAAATCAGCTATACAAATGTTATCAATTATGATTGCTACACATCTCCTAAGTCAACTCAATCTCTTTAACAACTATCCAATCTGTAAAGATATTGCTTCCATAATTATCTTCAATTAATCTTTAATCACTGTTGACTGGAGACGTGCTTCCTCCAGACAGAGTTTAACGAAACTCTGTCGAGCTTCCATTGTCAGCGTATAACAAATTCTGTCTAGCTTCCAACTGTCAGAGTTTAACTAAACTCTGATTGCTTCATGTTTCAAGTTAAACTCTGTTTTTCCCTGTAAAACTTAAACATTGATATTAACCACATCAATTATATTTAACATAAACTAATGCTGGTAGGATTTTATTAATATAATAGTATTTACATATCTCTGTTTTTCTTGGTATCTGTTCTTACAGATCTTTGAGCTCTTTGATGGCAAACGAAAAGCAAATGAAAAGGGGTCATTGATTTTGATGAAATAGCTGGACAAGAGATAGTGTCCATAGAAGTTGACAGACAAAAGGAACAGGCTCCAAGCAGCTGAGGCAATGGCTCAAGCTCGTGCTGCTGCCGAGCAGGGAGACCTAGCAGGATAGTCATGATTTATGATAGTCATGATGTATGACATGTAGTGTTGAATTAATTTTATGACGTTTTGAATAAAATGTATGACGTGGTTACTTTGATCAAGAATTTATAAATATTGTGGATGTATTTTTAAGTATGTAATAATAATTATTTTAATTTAATTAATCACTTTGTTGAGAAATTTGGGTTGCAAGTTTTATTATTTTTTTGGTTTGTAATAACAGGAATTTTGATGTATATATAAATATAAATAGGGAAAAATTGTCATTTTTCAATAGACATATACGTCGGTCTTTTTGATTTTATACGTCACACTTTTTGGTCTTATTCGTCGCCTTTTTTTGATATTATACGTCGGCCTTTTTGATTTTATACGTCGCACTTTTTGATTTATACGTAGCCTTTTTTATGACATTATACGTTGCCCTTTCTGGTCTTATATGTCGCCTTTTTGACCGACGTATACGATGCTTTATACGTCACCTTTTTAACCGACGTAAAAGAGGGTGACTTTATACGACGCCCATGTATACGTCGCCAAAAGGGCGACGTAAAAGACCAAAAAAGGCGACGTAATAGGCCTGTTTTGTACTAGTGATATCTCTTTGGTCAATCAAGCAAAGGGCATGACACCTTACCAACTATTCAAAGGCAAGAAGCCAATAATTAACTTTCTGCACGTCTTTGGATGCAAATGTTTTTTGTTGAAAAACCATGGCGAGAGTCTTAGGAAATTTGATTCAAAGGCAGATAAAGCTATTTTTGTTGGGTATTCAACTGGGAAATCCTACAGAGTCTACCACCTAAGACTTAACATTGTTATAAAATCCATACATGTTATCTTTGATGATAAGAAATTTCAGGGTTTAGTAGATGAAGGTTTCCATGAATCACTCTCATTTGAGAATGGGACAATTTGTGAAGAAAATGAAGATGATGATGAAGAAAGGATATCGATCGGTGTAAAGAACGGACCTGGACCATCAGTTGAAGTGTAGAATGGACCATCTATCGAAGGGCAATTCACACCATCTGTTGAAGATCACCTTGGAACATCTGGGGAGAACCAAAGGGAAATATCTGTTGTTAACTCTGTTAGAACTCCACCCAACTCGAGGACCATACGCTCAGGGGGGCTTCTCACAGTCAACACTCAACAACAAATCAGTCAATACAGAGAAAATGAAGTTACTTCATCAAGGTTAAGCTTACCACCACAAAGGAAATGGACTAAGGATCACCCATTTGAACTCATAATTGGTGATTCTATTGCAAAAGTCCAAACTAGGAGAGCAACTCGAGAAGAATGCTTGTACATCAACTTTCTCTCTAAAGAAGAGCCTAAGAAGGTTGAGGATGCTCTTCTAGATCCAGACTGGGTTTTAGCAATGCAAGAAGAGCTAAACTAGTTTGAGAGAAATGAAGTATGGAAACTTGTACCCAAACCTAAAGACAAATCAGTGATTGACACTAAGTGGGTATTCAAGAACAAGATGGATGAAAATGGCATAGTTACAAGGAATAAAGCTAGATTAGTTGCTAATGGCTACTGTCAAGAAGAAGAAATTGAATTTGAAGAAATCTTTGAACCAGTGGCAAGGTTAGAAGCAATTAGGATCTTCCTAGCCTATGCAGCTCATGCCAATTTTAAGGTCTATCAAATGGATGTCAAGAGTGCATTCCTAAACGGTATTCTGGAAGAAGAGGTGTATCTTAATGAACCTCCTGGTTTTAAAGATCCAGACTTTCCAGAATATGTTTATTATCAGATCAAAGCACTCTATGGCCTGAAGCAAGCACCTAGAGCATGGTATGTGTAACGGTCCCAAAAATCCGGGGTACAGATATGGGCCACTAACCAACAACAATATTATACATCTCTGAATATAAACAACATTAATAATAAAAACCCCTTAACCAAGATCGCACACAGGTTATGGTATGAAACAACTATCGAATGTCATATTACAACCCAGTCTCAGAATAAAAGAATATTATACAATTTCTGTGAATAAACAGGATCACTGTCTAACTAAATATCCCACCTCGACAAATCCAAATCCACTAACCAACGGAATCCATGACTCGAACGTTTTCTCTCGCTGCCTATAGAGCAATACCAACTGCCCACTAGTTCCTCTGATCATCTCTAACAACTGGATAAATAAACAGAAGCAAGAGTGAGCCAACAATGCTCAGCAAGTGTAAATAGTGACGACAATTTTGATTAACAATAGAGTTTCATCTCATTTTATGAAGGAATCAGTTACATCAACTTTTCAATTGCCACGAGGGCCAATAATTCACCATTAATAAGGTGCAATAGAAACTAGAACTGATAAAAGTTCTGATATCAAAATATTACTGAAACGGACTTCCAAGGAGTCAAGAACTAACATCTCAATCGCAGAATATGGATTAGAATTGGAATTTTTATTTATTTTAAAAAACATCAAGGTTAGGCTGCTGATCAGTCAGCACTAACCCCGGACAAACGCACACAGCAATGTCCTAGGACAAACGCGCACAGCAATGTCCTTAATTGGATCCATGGCACACATTGGCCTTAACTTCCGACCATAATAAGGTCCCACCCCGAAGGGTTTTACGCCCCAAGGGCCACATTAAAAAAAACATTTCCAATTCTAAATCATCCACACTAGGTGTCGGGACAATCGACAACCTTTGATCTCCAAACAACTGGAACCTCACTTCCAGAATAATAACTCAAGATTAAGAGTTAATAAGAAACAACAACTTCACTTAGTATCGACAAGTTCGATACACTACAGGGAGCAAACGAACCATCAAGATTTTTTAAAAGATATCGACAAGTTCGATACCAACTAGGGTGGGGAATATAAAGAATGACAATTCAAATAAATACCAACAAGAAGAATATGAATAACTGGAATTTATGACGTTAACAACTTATCTAGAGAAAGTTTCATTTGAGCACATAAAAGATATACATTGCAATAAGATTTTCAACAATTGAAATTCTAGACTGAAACAAGGATATGGTCAAGTATTGGGCCTTTAATAAAACTTATACACAATGAAGTGGAGTTTCCAAACGCTGATAAAATAACTTAGAACAAATATTTGAAAAACAGTTTCAATATGGAAAGGTTCAGATCAATAATAAAAAAACATTTTTCTAAATGAGGGTCCATTGGTGAAGATTTGCTAGAATTAAGAGTTCTCTAGCAGGCTTTCATAAGAGTTTAAATTTAAGATTTCCTTTATTTAGGGAATTCTTAAACCAATTTGACGAAATTAGAAGAAATGACATTCCAGGGATAAGAAAATGAACAAGAAAGGTTATTTGTAAAGTTCTTTGCAAATCAGATATTTGAATTACGAGTAAGAGGAGATAAACAGCATCACATATATGAAAAAGTCTATGTCATCTACCATCTATACTTGGCCAAATCATCACATACTACAAGTAAATTAAATTGCATCACTTGAATAATAAGTGATTAGCAAAAACACTTGCCTCGATTTACGGAGTTCCTGACTTTCACCTCGATCCTCAACTCAGTTTCATGACAACCTTTAGTTGCTAGCCTTTTATTTGGCCCCACTTTCATCTTTACTTCTTCGTCTGCTTAATTAACGTCACTTCACTCATCGGCTTTGATACTTGTCCTTCTATTTGTCCTTTTACCCGTGCTCTGCTCTTGGCCATAACTCCTATTCAAACCTTTTCAAGGTCAGATACTATTTCAGTATTAACTTAAGCAAAACCTTATTGTTTGCTCTATTCTACCCATACGCATCCTATAACGCTTAAACATATATCATAAATAACATATGCAACATATTCGCAAAATAACGTTAGTATACCCAACTAAGTCAAATAACACTTAACACAGCTGGCCACTTATTACTTCGATATCAACTAGGCAACCACTTCACAACAAATCCATAATATACTTTTAAATCATCAATCAAGTAAATTAAATAGATTTAAAATAGATTTGCAGGGGATTTTTAGAAAATTTCGGCATGAAGTATTCGTTTATCGGACTATGGGCACAACCCCTCAATATCAATCAAAACAATTCAACCCTGCTTTTACAAAAATAAAGTTGCCTCAACTTGCAGCAACATAAAAGTAAACAATTAATGAAAAGTACCTGCCCGAACATGCGGCAACTAGCACATAAGAAATTTATATTACACTACTACTTACGCTACACCAATGATCGTATTTCTCACGCATTTTAATGATACACGTGACAATCAATCATTGATGTTCGTAAGCCCTAAGGAATAACCCCTAGCACTAACTATTACTTACGCTATATCAATGATCACATCACTTAAGTATATTGATTATACTCGTGATAGTTAATCATTGATATTCGTAAGCCCGAGGAACCAGTTGTAGAGAATTACACAAGTTCTTAAATATTGACACTTAAGACTTGTGGTCTCATTACAACTCCTCGCAGATAAACACATAACATATCATATTCATAATTAGTAACGCCATCTAATACAATGACTCGCTTTATACCATCTAACATTTATACAATGATACAACTTAGGCAGTTATATAATTCCTTTATCAAAACCACTTGACCACATATCATTTACCACCAAGAATTTAACAGATAAGTACTTGGCAAATACGATTATTCGACCTATAACCCTTAGCACATAGCATTTATAACTTAATAAACCATATAACTCAACATATTATCCAACAATTAATAATTAGCAATTATCGAATACTAAGCCCGATTATATCATCAACCAACAATTATAATTAACTATAGTCTCCGAATTAATTCATGAAAACATAACAATACCCATAATTACAACATTAACCAACTTATGAAAATCCACATATCTGACTTGCAATTTTAATCTCACGATTAATCACCACACATTATAATTATCAACATACTTTCCGAATTAAATTACTAAAATTAACGCAATAATCTCTCACTTTAAAACAATTTAAATTACAACAATATTCTCGAAATTCAAATATATTCTAATGACGAGAATTAACATATTAAATTAGCAATTAAACTAATTAAATTACAACAATTAAATATCACAATTTAAATCTAATCTAATCACAACAATTCACATAATTAATCTAAAATGCAAATTAAATAATTACATCGGAAAATAAATTAAAATAAATAAAATAAAAGTTTATACCTTTCCGGAAATTAATGAACCTCTCCACCACAACCTTCTCTCTCTCTCTCTCTCTCTCTCTCTCTCTCTCCTGCCATCTTTCTCTCTCTCTCTCTCTCTCTCTCTCTCTCTCTCTCTCTCCTGCCATCTCTCTCTTTCTCTCTCTCTCTCTCACCTCTCTTCTTTCTGCGCTGCGGCTGTGCCCTCCACGCGGTTCCGGCCACCCCCACCACCACCACCGCCGGACACCGCCGCGCGCGTGGTGGGGTGTCCCTCTGCTGCACAAAGTCGACACTCCCCCTTTTCTTTTCACCACACTGCACTCATCTCTTACACACACACACACACACACACACACACACACACACATATATATATATATAATTAACCCCAAATCAAAACCCCCATCTTCAATTTCTCTCATCTCTCCCGATTTCTTCTCTCCCCCCCGATCAGTTTTCTTTCTTCGTTTTTTTCTGCGTTCTCCTTCCCGACCTCTCTAGACCATTCTAACTGCTGCATTCTCTCTTAATGGGCTTTACCCCAATACTATTATAACTACTTATTCCTATTTTAAAACAAATACACAATTTTTACCAATCGAATTTAAACAGAAAATAGTGAAAATTAAACTTTTCATTTTGAAAATAAAGAATATAAAATTACGAGCACACACATATTTTTAAAATATTTTTCGGATCAAAAATGAATTAAATATAAATTTTACAAACTTTGATCCTTTATATGAAATTAAAATTCTTAAAATCATTTTAAAATACTAAAACTCCAAAATTAATTCACCCAACCATTGTAATAACTAAATAATATTATAAAGATAATATTACAAAAGATTTCATGATTTTTAATTCCTTCGATAATTTTATAAAATTTACAGAGGATCAAAATAAATGATTTAAATATACTTAAATCCTCAAAAATACAAATAAAAATACATAGACCTTCATAACTTATCCAGATCATCATATAAGCACTTAAGCACAAATTCACATACATTCCACTTTACAACAATACTCACATAATAATATTCATAATTTATATAAAATAAATATTTCGAAATTCGAAATTTTCTAGGTCGTTATAGTATGACACACTTTCACAGTTCCTCATTGAGAATCACTTCACTAGAGGTATTGTTTATAAAACTCTCTTTTAAAGATATGTCAATGGCTCTACAATACTTGTCCAAATTTATGTAGATGATATAGTATTTGGGTCTACAGATGAGAAGCTTTGCAAAAGGTTTGCCAAACTTATGCAAAGTAAATATGAAATTAGCATGTTGGGTGAATTAATTTATTTTCTTAGTTTACAAGTTAAACAAGTAAATGAGGGACTTTTTTATAAGTCAAACTAAATATGTGCTTGATCTTTTAAAAAGATTTAACTTAGCAGATTGTTCTTCTGCAAAAACACCCATGGCCACTGCCACTAAGCTTGAACTGAACACAAAGGAAAAGAAAATGGACATTTCAAGCTATAGAGGCATGGTTGGATCTCTTTTATATTTAACTGCTAGTAGACCTGATATTATGTTTGCTACATGTTTATGTGCTAGATTCCAAGCTGATCCTAGGGAATCTCATTTAGTAGCTATTAACAGGATTTTCAGGTATCTCAAGGGAACACCAAACCTTGGCATTTGGTACCCTAGAGATTCTGGTTTTGATCTAATTGGCTATTCAGATGCATATTATGCAGGTTGTAAAATAGATAGAAAAAGTACCACAGGCACCTGTCAATTCTTAGGGAACAAGCTGGTTTCATGGTTCAGTAAGAAGTAAAATTCGGTTTCTACTTCAACTGTAGAGGCTGAATACATAGCAGCCGCAAGTTGTTGTGCACAGATTCTATGGATGAAAAATCAACTGCTTGACTATGGAGTTAAGTTTGAAAAGATTCCAATTTTCTGTGACAACACTAGTGCAATTGTAATTTCTGAGAACCCAGTGCAGCATTCAAGAACCAAGCATATAGACATCAGATACCATTTCATCAGGGAGCATGTGTGGAACTACATTTTATTCCAAGTGAAAAACAATTGGCAGATATCTTTACTAAAGCTCTGGATGAAGCAACCTTTTCGAGGTTGGTAAGTGAGCTTGGTATGTTAAATCTCTCATGATTTTTAAATATTTATTTAATTGATTGCAGCTAGTGAATCTTAATTCTCTGCATTTTGTTTGTTTAATTTGTTTATTTTCATGATTACTCTGGAGATATCGAACAATTACTTTTCCTTGAGATATCGAATAAGTATGCTTATCCATTTGAGTTATCGAATGAATATTATGCTTGAGATGTCGAATAGTTAATCTCCTTGAGACATCGAACTAGCCTCCCTGCTAGAGATATCGAACAATTGATTATCTAAAGATATCAAATCATTTAATGTTCGGGTAATATCGAATGGTGAGAATTTAAGATATCGAATGAATTAATTAATTATTGATGTCACTTAAATGTTTTATTTGCCCAGGATAATCAAATGTTATGTGTGCTCTATAGTCTAGAATTATTTGCTTTAATTGATTAGACTTAAGCTGTCAGACTTAAATGATTTTGGAACAAGTTACACACATAATATTTTTTCTTTTTATTTTTTCTAAATGATCTGTCAGGATTAGTCTAGGACACCGTGTAATCTCTTTTGCATGCGTTAGTGTGTTTAAAGATGTGTGACCTTTGCTTAACCTTTCACTCTGGTTAAACCCTAGTTAATAGTCGCGTCTTTCAGACTTCTTGGCTTATAAATAGGCAGGGGTGGGGATCATTTAGACTTTCACTTGCAAAAACAACCCTCTCTCTTTTCTTCTATACTCTCAAAATGACAAGGAGCATTCTCAAGCCATGCCCTTCTACGAGAAGGTGATGGCCCTGCAAGAGAAGATAGACGAGCTCATTACGGGGGAGGAGAAGGTCATAGCTGCCATGCATGCAACTTTAGCAGCTCTCCAAGCACGCAACCGGAGGGATGGAGACAACGAACCAGCCGCAGCCGCCTAGTTTGGTGTCTAGGTGGGGTGGGGGGAATTGTTTTTGTTTATGTTTCTTTCGGTTTATGAAGACCATTTGTAATTTTTTTTATAATGAAATGATCTTTTTATCTATCTATATGGTTCTTTTTTTTTGTTAAAATCTGTTTGATGCATGTCGTTCTGCATTTCTCTGCAAAATGGTTTTACTGTTAGATTAAAGTTCGATCTAATTCAACAAAGAACAATTAGATAGGATAATTTTTTTTGTGCTTAAATCACCTAAGATGTGTTAACAACCTAACCCTTATGGATAGATTAACTCAACTTATGCTTATTTCTGAATTTGTAAGTGGTTAAGCACACATTTCATTAAGTTAACTCCTATCTAATCTGGATATTTGGAATTCTTTGACTTACACTTAATAGATCTGTTAACTATCACCATGTTCATGTTGATCTTAATTCTAATTTAACACTATCATCTAACCAAAGAGTGAGCTTCAATGGCTACACAGTTGTACAGTTTCATGTCCTTTTCACAGTATTTCCAAGGACCTGAACGAATCAACAAAGGACGATGATGATGTGTTGGTGTTTCACAAGCAAACTTGGTTAACCTTTACCAGGTTCTACAATTTTGTCATTTTCCATGTGTAAAACATCTAGAATTAATATTACAATCAAAACAACTAATTTGGACTCTGCTTTAAAACAAGACTAATTAGTTAATCTTGATCACATGAATGGGTAACTTTTCTTTGCTGATTGAACTCTGATTTTAAGTTGACTAATTAAGGCATTAGGTTAAAATCAACAGAATTGCAGATTCTTACATGAGTATCTTTGGCTATCTCTACAAATTTTGTTTCTTTTCCTTAAGTACAGCTTCAAGAACATTGTCAACTTAACTCAACAAGCCAAAGGTGTCCTTTGCTTCTAAGAGAACAAACCTTCATGTGGAGAAGGCTCTTTAGTCAATACACCTAGAGCAGGTATTGAGTTCTAATTTATCAGCACTTTTCTTTTCTTGTCCTAAAATCATTGCTTTTCTGAGCTGAAATTAGAATTACTGGAATGTCCCCCAGATACCCAATCAGCACAACAAATATTCACTTTTTACCATCCTTAACCCCCTCTACAGTTTCTCAATAAACTGTAGTTGCCAAATCTCTATATCTTAACTTGAGGGGAGTGAACAGGAGGAAAGTGAGGGTGAGGGAAATGGTGAACATCAAGAAACCACAAGAACAAGGAGGGTAAGGGTGTGTAAAACCAGCCTAACCATCCTACATCTTCCCAAAAAGGCATAGTGATTAAAAAAGGACATCCACATTTCTAGTTTCAGTCTCTCAACAGACTTTAACTATTGAATCAATTCCCAACCAGGAACACACTCAGTGAGGGTAAGGGACACAGTTGTGCAACCTTCTCATACTTGTCTTCTAATCAGGAGTTAGTACAAGTTGTAGGGACATAGGGGGAGCACACACAAGTTACTCTTAACTATTTCTCAAATTCAGGTTGATGAATCTTCTGTAAATGAGAAGATTCAGCCCCACTCATGGATACCTAATTTGTGACAATGAAGCACTTCAACACACACACCAAACACTCTTGATTCTTCATATTATTTCATGATGAGGCCAGCACTCAACTTTGAATTCTCTAAGTTCTTACCAGGGCAGTTTATTGAACTCTTAATTATTTTCTGGAACATCAATGCTTTATACCCACAACTCTACAATCTTTATGATCTCTTTTTAGGATTGAGGGCCGGGAGAGAATAATAGGAGTGGCCTAGTTGCTCCAGGGCAAAAGGTGAGTGTGTGTACAAGAGTGGTCTCATTTCTTCCAGGAGAGCAAAAGGAGAGATTGAGTACCCCCTTAGTAAGGGAACGTGAGCTATGTGAAGTGAGCCAGGATGAGATCCTGATGCAAAAATAGAGAGACTAAGAGAGAAGTCTTTAATTTATGCAGATTCTAGCTTCTCATCCCTCTGAATCTCATCTTTACTACATCAATGTTCTTACTGATAACAAAAAGGGGGGAGAAGGGGAGATTCTTCAGAATTTTTCTTCTTGTTTCAACAAAGGGGGAGAAGGTTCAAAAATTCCTATCCTTGGGGAGAAGGGACTTCAGAACTTTTCCTTTTTCAACAAAGGAGGAGAAGGTTCAGAAAGCCCTATCCTTGATCAAGAAGGGGAGGAAAGGACTTTCAAATCAACCAGCAAGTGGAGGAACAGAACAAGACTCTCAGATTGGATATTGTACATAGGGGGATCAGTTCTAAGTCCTCAAGGGAAGTGAGTAGTACAAGCCAGAACTTGTGTCATGGAAGCTTGATCAATATTTTCTGTCCTAGTGAAAGAAAAATCTGAAGATTGGTTTTTGTTATCATTACTCTCTGTATTTATATCTTTTTCCTGAAGGGATAAATAGGGGGAGATTGTTGAGACATACATGTCTATAGATGATGATAACAAATACCACAAGATAGAAAATGAATCAAGGAATCGAAGCTGACAAATAAATCAGGAAGCTAACTGATATGCAGATCAACTAAAGCTACATCTTGAGAATGGAACTCTTCAAGCAGTTTGAAGGTATTTCTATAACAAGCCATAAGATGCTTCAATCAAGTATCTGTAATTTGAAGAGAGTTTGCTATAACCATGCAAGTATATTCGAGAAGTCAAGAAAAGAAGAGTTCGAGAAGTCAGACCACTACTATAACTCTATTCGAGTTATCTTAGACTTGGTGCATTCGAGAACTCTACAAAAATGGTTATTCGAGAAGTCCCAGTTCGAGAAGTCAGGCTGCCATCTCTATTCAAGAAGTCTACAAAATAGGCTATTTGAGAAGTTTACAAAATAGGCTATTCGAGAAGTCTACAAAATAGGTTGTTCGAGAAGTCATTCAAGAACTCAACAATAGGGACTATTCGAGAAGTCAACATTCGAGAACTCAAGATTTATCAGTTCGAGAACTCAGCCTGGATTCTTAGGAATACAAAAGTTCTCTAATTGAACATATCGAATGAAGAATAAACCCGGAATCGCTTTTTAACCCGTGACTTATAGACAGTGATCAATTACACAAAGGATTTTACGAGTAGGGAGTCAAATTGTAAATATTTGAAGGCTCAAACTCTTCCAAGTGAAAGGTGAAATCAGTCACTATTTATCCGACTTCAAGGGCAACAATAAGAGTGGAAGCAACCTCCAACATGATTACATTACTACTGAAGAATTCAAAGGATATCTTGATGAATGCATAAGGATCAGCCGCTTTATCTGGGAAGTTCAAGCATAGCTCAATAAGCAGAAAAGCTTATTGACTTTCGAAAAGATTATCTTTTTGCTAAAGCTACTTTTTAGAGATAAAGATTTAAACCAAAGAGATCTTTTACATAAAGCATCACGTGGGCTTGGAAGCTAAGACAATTCAAGAACTTAGTAACTTATGAAGAATGAAACATACACTGACTTGAAGCATGCTGGGATTGTCCAAATCAAGGAAAGAAGATCTTCAAGACATTTCCAGAAATGGTCATCACTTCAAGCATGTGTGTGTGAGAAGTTATACCAAAAATGTATCTTTACATTTTACGTATTTCACTTGTCTTTATATAGTTTAAATAAGATGTATGAGCAGCATAGTTTTAGTAGAGAAGAAAACATAGAGCATATCAGATATTGCATTAGGTTTTCTTGTAAACACTAAGACATTGTAACCCGCAGCTATGTAATTTCTACACAGAGTATTTTCTTCAAATACAACCATCAGGTGGACCATTCAAACCCACCTGAGATTTTTATATCTTGTGTTATATGTGTCTTAGATAATTGTTTACTTTCTGTTCTTATAACAATCTATTTTAAGACCTCACCAATTCGAAAGAATTTAGTCAAGATTGTATTCAACCTCCCCTTCTACAATCTCGTGGTGTGTAACTGGGAAATAACAATTCCTCCATCTCGATAAGGTATGTTATATGTAATATACTCCGCCATCGGGTATGGGTTTGGAGGTAACGCACCGACGAATTTCGGTGAGTTGTGTGACATCGGTATTTATATAATGGCGGTGAATGCGTGTATATATTATGTGTAGGTAAGTGTATTTTGGGTTTTAATGTATGTGAATATGTATACATAGTGTGATTGTGTTGTTGAGAGAGAGAAAGACAGTAGGAGAGTGATAAGTCATAGAAATAATAAGCTGACTTGTCTAGGAATAGGATTAGTTGCTATTATTTAGTTGTAGTAGTTGTTTGTGTTTTAGTCATTATCCGTTAGTGGAGTTAGTGGCAAAGGGAATAGGGAGTCATGTTGCTGAAGTTTAGGAATCAGTTATTGTTTTGTTTTATTATTTAAAAAGTTGTGCTGAATAGAAAAGGAGAAAAATATTGTAGCAACTTGTGGTTTGTTTCTCACCCCAGAAGAGAAATTCATCAATTTAAAAATCAGCTTTGATTGGGACCTATCATTGGTATCAGAGATTTGTTAACAATGGCATCAAATAAGGAAAGAATTGCGAGTTTGGAGGCTGCGCTTGGTGAGCTTCAAGATGGTCTGAGCAGAATGGAAGTTGGTGTTAATGACAAGATACACCACCTGGAAGAAGATATTAACAGGTTGTCTGAAGCTTATAAACAAAGAAGGAACCAACAACAACGCTAGCCGAAATGACCCTTCTCATTTCAACAGCAGGAACACAAAGAGGATATTGAGGGGAACCGCCAGATTTTCTCATCCAAAATGGCTAAATTCGAGTTCTCGAAATATTCAGGCGAAGATCCAACCGAATGGTTTAATCGCGTTGATCAATTCTTCGAATTTCGAGGCACTTCAAAAAATAAAAGTTTCTCTAGCATCGTTTCATCTAGAAGGTGAAGCCAATCAGTGGTGGCAATGGTTACGACGAGCTTTTAAGGAAGAGGGTAAAACAGTGATTTTCAAGGAAGAATTGTGGGCAAGATTTAGACCTACTGAATGCGAAGATTTTGACGTGGCACTATCACGAGTTACTCAAGTGGGCTCCTTACGAGATTACCAGAAAGAGTTTGAAGCTGGCGTACATGGTTGGACACAAAAGGCATTGGTGGGAACATTCATGGGAGGTCTCAAACCTAAAATTTCTGAAGGAATAAGGATGTTCAAACCCAAATCACTAAAAGAAGCAATCAGTTTGGGCATAAGAGACGAGCAGCTTCTTTGGCAGCAGGAACTTATAAGACAACCTGAACTCGATCGACTTCAATTGGACTCTCATGTTTCACCTAGACCTAATGCATCACCTACGACTAAACGACTATCTTGGGAAGAAATGCAGAGAAGACGAGTTCAAGGCCTCTGTTTCAATTGTAATGACAAGTTCACGGTTGGCCACAAATGTAAAGGAACACAAATCTTTTTACTTGAAGGGTGTCCAAATGAAAACATATCTGACATCCGAGGTGATACAACTGAGGTTCTTAAACATGGACCTTAAGAACAAGGATCCAGTCCAAGAGGAGGGTATTGATAAGTCATAGAAATAATAAGCTGACTTGTTTAGGAATATGATTATTTGCTATTATTTAGTTGTAGTAGTTGTTTGTGTTTTAGTCATTATCCGTTAGTGGAGTTAGTGGCAAAGGAATAGGGAGTCATGTTGATGATGTTTAGGAATCAGTTATTGTTTTGTTTTGTTATTTAAGAAAATTGTGCTGAATAGAAAGAGAAAAATATTTTAGCAACTTGTGGTTTGTTTCTCACCAGAAGAGAAATTCATCTATTTAAAAATTAGCTTTGATTGAGATCTATCAGAGAGAAAGAGATTTAGAGAGAGGTCAGCGAGAGAGAGAAATTTATGAAGATGGTAATGCTGTAGACTCTACATTTGCTGGAGTTTTTTTTGTTTTATTTAAATTTTGATTATTTTTGTTGATAATAAAAAGCTAAAAATATAATAATTGGATAAAAATAAGTGGTAATTTTTAAATTTAATATAAAAGTTTATAAAGATTATATGGTGGAATAAAAATTGATGGTCTATAATTAGATAATTTAAAAAATAAAAAAATTGTATTCTATAAAAATGTTGTTGAATATTTATGTTAATTTTTTAAATAAAATTTATTTATTACCAAATAGTGTTCGAATTTCAATTTCAGTATTTGAAATTCTATTAATTCCCAAACAATATGCTGGAATTTGAAGTTCTGGAATTGAATTTTCATATTTGAAATGAAATGCACCTATCCAAATACAATTTTAAAGAATTTGAATGGAAAATTGTCAACAACTGACTTTCTTTCTTTGTTTATTTTTCTTAAATAATAAGTCACCTTTACAAATTAAGCCAGCAACAATTTAGAAATAATCAAGCTTTTAAATGAAAATCTCTAAAACCAAATCTCTGCAAGTAATCCTCTTCCAGACTTGCCTCTGAATTAATGTTGACATGACTATTATCCTCTGGATTTGCATCAATTACCAGTCCTCCTGTAGAACTTGACTCTAGCAAGTTTTGTTGAATGTATGCAATGTAAATGTTGGAGTTCTGAGGCATGTAACCGAACAGAGTCTGAATCTGGACGATTCTTCCACTGAACCTAAAACTTGCAATATCCTCCCCGTCGAGTGAAAACAAACTGATTCGCAGAGCTGTTGTTACCTCAGAAGTTGGTGATGTAGAAGATTCACAAATGTCACCTTTAAATGCAGTAAGGTCTTAAAAGTTAAAGACAAGACTAATACCAAAATCAGAGGGTAACTCGATAACATATGCGTTAGTTCCCAGTTTTTTTACCACTTTAAATGGTCCTGCTCGGCACGCTTGAAGATTAGTAAAATTCCCTAGTGAAAAACGCTCACGCCTTAGACGAACAAGAACTAGGTCACCTTCGCTAAATTGTCAATCCTTATGGTTTGAGTTTGCTAAAGCTGCATAAGAATTCGTGTGAAAATTAAGACGTTGTTTACATTCTTCATGAACATTGTGCATATGACTAGAAAAGTTCAAAACACCCTCGCTTGTTCTGGGCGACAACGGTAACGAGTTAATGTCAAGTGGAGTGCTTGGTCGAAAGCCATAAACCACTTCAAATGGAGCACAACCTGTTGACCTATTGACAGAGTTATTAAAAGCAAACTCTACATGAGGAAGTACCATATCACAACATCCCTATGCATCTGAGGCCAATAGAATCGATCATCCACCAGAGCATAAGTTTTATCATACCCGAAATATCCTGCTAGACCTCCGCCATATAATTTTAAAATTAGAAAATCTCGAAAAGATCCTTGCGGTACACATAATTTGGACTTGAAGAATAAGAATCCATCAAGCAGCATGTAGTCACTACTAGATGGTCGATCCTGATTGGACAGATCCCTCAATATTTTATCAAAATCCTCATTATTAGCATGTTGCACTTTCAAACTCTACAACATTAATAGATGAAATATGTAACAGATGAGGTCTTCTACTCAAGGCGTCAGCCACTTTATTCTCAACCCCTGCCTTATGCTTGAAAACAAAATCAAATTGCTGCAAATAATCCATCCAACCAGCATGTCGGGTATTCAACTTATAAAGAATAAATTCTCGATGAATTAAATAGGGCCTCCAATGCTTTAACGTTTGTGTTAACGCATAAAACTCCAATACCATAAACCGAATAGCGTTTGTGAGTATCTTTAAGATTCTCACTATAGAAAGCAATGGGATGACTTTCCTGGTTAAAAACACCTCCGATTCCCACATGAGAAGCATCACAAGCTACTTCAATTTTTTTTTTGAGAAATCTGACAACTTGAAAACTGGTGCATTTCCAATCTTTCGTTTGATTTTAGCACAGGCTTTAGTTGCTGCTGTTAGATTATATTTTATAATCTAATAATTATTATGGGCTTACAAATTAAAGACAATTATATTTAATGTTTATTCTATATTTGGACTAATTAAGTGGTCTTAAATAAAGAGTCCAATAACATCTTATTCGGTATGGGCTTTATAATGTGTAATACCCAATAGTAATCTGATTAGGGTTAATGGGGTCTAATTAGACTACTATATAAAGAACATAATAGGGTCTTGGTCCCCAAGGCTAATTCACAACCTCTACTCCTCTATTCCCATCAGTTAGAGAGAGATACTGCTAGAGGCGAATCAAGTATGTGGAAGATCAAGTCCCATAATCCGTATTCATATCTACAGTCATGGAATCAGGTACGCTTTCGCACTACAGTTTTATCGTGTAACCTTGATAATATCGCATAAGATGATCCGTGGTTATATTTAGATCTAACAATTGGTATCAGAGCCTATCTTATGTCGAATTATTAGGGTTGATCATATATATTATATGATTTGCTTGCGTTTGTTATCAAACATTTTATATATATATATATATATATCGCTGAAATCTCAATTTATGTTTTGGGATTTATAAGTGCGTATATTAATGTATACTATGTTGGCTGATCATCCGATGCATTGTTTTAATTTATTATTCAGAATAGCATATACGAATTTTAGTTTGGATGATCATCATGTTTTTCTCTTGATTTGAATTTTATTTTTTAGCCATATATGACATGTATCATGGTCTGTGCTAATTATATTATATGGTCAAGTAAATCTTAGTACTTTGTTCGGTTGTTGACTTGTTATGCATGAATCGGTTTAAAATTGTCATGTGAGGCCATGTTATGTTATTAGGCTATGTTCTGTAGCAATTTTAATTGGTTCGTATATGTTACATGACCTTTTATGATGGAATCATGTGATTAAGTTTTTTCTGTCGCTGGTTAATTCTAATTTTAGTGGCTACTATCTCGAGGAAATCCAAATTTTATTTGGATATGTTTTTTTTGTTGTTGTAAAATATGAGGTGATTTAGTTTTTAATAATTTTACAACAATACGGATTTGGGCACATTTTTTTTTGGAAAAATAATGATTATTTATTTTTCGTCCTTTTATTTCGCGAATAAGTGAATTGAAGCAAAATATTGCCAAAGTGATATTTATGTGTAAATTTATTTATTTTGAAATATTAGGATGTGTATGTTTATTATTTATGCGTTATAATAATCGGCCCAAAGGAAGATTATTTAATGGCCAAATAATGGATGTACGTGCGGGGATAAATATGTAATAATTATAAATTTTTCATGTGAGTAATAAACCAGCCCAAAGGAAGGTTATTGCTTGACCGAATTTATTATTAATATTTGATTTCTGCGTGGAGAGTACCACTTGCAAGTTAATATTTCTGTCCAAAGACTAAATATTAATGTTGTGCTAGGTATCTTGTTTGAATGGGCCCACACACACTATAGTATTTAAATTCATGTTTTTTTTGGTGTGCTATTATGTATGCATGTGACATGAATTTCCATTATGCGAGCTTATATTCTTTTTGTTCCAAATTGCTAGTCAATACATTTGCTGCTAATATAACTGCCAACATGAACTCCATTCACGTGCTTAACGGCACAAACTTTAAGAGCTGGAAAGAGAATGTTTTGTTAGTTCTCGGCTGCATGGATTTAGACTATGCTATAAGGAAAGAACAACCTCCTTCTCTTACGGATGAAAGTTCTAATACGGAGAAATTGAACTTTGAGAAGTGAGAGCGTTCTAATTGCTTAAGTCTAATGATGATAAAGCACAGTATTCCTGAAGCATTCAGGGGCGGTATGTCTAATGACTCCGATGAGGTATCTGTTAAAGATTTCCTTGATGAACTTGAAAAGCATATTGTTCTAGATTTCTTGAGGATGTTGAGTTTGAGGGGAAGATAAAGTCAGGGATGTTGTCTTTGAGGAAGAATCGGTTTCTTTTCCTCATGTAGTTCACGATAACAATGTGGATATACATGTACAGTTTCCTACTCAAAATCAAGATGATGCTCAAGAAGAGCAAACTCAACAAACTCAAGAGGAAGTACCACTTAGTAGATCCACTAGAGACAATAATGGCACTTGTGGCTATATCATAAGTTTCAGTGGGAGTAAAGTATTCATATTACTAAAGGAGATAAGTTTAGTCTCAAACAGTATTACTAAAGGAAATAAGTTTAGTCTCAAACAATGCCCTAAGAATGATCTTGAAGGAAAGGAGATGCAGAACATTCCCTATACTTTGGCTATTGGGAGTCTTATGTATGGTCAACTTTAGTACCCAGCCGGATTTGGCATTCATTATGGGTATGTTAAGCAGATATTCAAGTAAACCTGGAATGGATCGTTGGATTGTGATTAAATGGGTTATGAGGTACTTGCAAAGAACAAAATATTACATGCTCGTTTATCAGAAATCGAAAAAATTTGGAGATCATTATGTATTTTGATTCTGATTATGTTGGTTGTGTAGATACAAGAAAATCTACTTCTGGTTAAGTTTTTTTTTGTTAGGTCTAAACATATAGACATTAAATATCAAGTTATTATAGAGAGAATGCAATATCAATTAGTGTCTATTGAGTATATAAGAACAAATTCTATGCTAGCAAACCCACTTACTAAAGCTTTGACACCATAAAGTTTTCTTGGGCATACTGCTCATATGGGTGTTGTCTCATTGGAGGATATTCAGTTTTACTGGGAGTTTTTTGTTTTGTTCTTATATTTGGTACTCAGTTTTTATTGACACTATGGTGATATTTATGTTTTTGAGTTTCTGCAGAATGAAGTTATTTTTTTATTTTATTCTCTCTATTGCTCTATATGAGATGTCTCTTTCAGTTGTGGCTTTGACATAAAGTTTGAAAGAATAAAGATTGATCTCACTAAGGTATTAAGGACCAATTGGAAATAGGCATGATTGACATCACATTGCATGTAATTTCCAGTTACACATCCATACTTGATCTATGTCATTGAATATTTTTATGTGGTGATCATTGAGGATCGATTTACGACAATGTGACGAAGGTCGCTTTGGTTCCATGTTTATATATGAGATGGACCAGATTAACTAAGGAAGATGTTTTCTAAAGAATAAACAATTTTGTGCGCACTTATGGTTATTGAATGTAATTGTTGTTTGGAACAATTTATAGCCCAAGTGGGAGATTGTTAGATTAAAGACAATTATATTTTATAATTTAATAATAATTATGGGCTTACAAATTAAAGACAATTATATTTAATGTTTATTCTATATTTGGACTAATTAAGTGGTCTTAAATAAAGAGTCCAATAACATCTTATTCGGTATGGGCTTTGTAATGTGTAATACCCAATAGTAATCTGATTAAGGTTAATGGGGTCTAATTAGACTACTATATAAAGAACATAATAGGGTCTTGGTCCCCAAGGCTAATTCACAACCTCTACTCCTCTATTCCCATCAGTTAGAGAGAGATACGGCTAGAGGCGAACCAAGTCTGTGGAAGATCAAGTCCCATAATCCGTATTCATATCTACAGTCATGGAATCAGGTACGCTTTCGCACTACAGTTTTATCGTGTAACCTTGATAATATCGCATAAGATGATCCGTGGTTATATTGATCTAACAGCTGCATCAACCCAAACAAAATTTTTTCTTTTAAACACTCGGTGATTTGAACCATTATAGTCCTGAAATTATGATGAAAAACCTATAAAATGTGGCCAAACCATGGAAACTTCTAACTTCTGAAAAATTTTGAGGTATTGGCCACGTTTGAACAGCACATACCTTTATTGGATCAGTCTCGAATTCCCTATCAAAAATGATAAAACCTAAAAACTTCACACTACTTTTCATAAACAAGCACTTCTCTTTATTAATAAAGAGTTATTCACTTCTCAAAACTTTTATTACTTGCTCAACGTGGCTCAAATGGTCTTTCATATTCTGCTTAAAATTAATATATCATCAAAGTAAACAACTACAAATTTCTCCAAAAATGGTTTTGGAACTTGCGTCATGATACGCAAAAAAGTGCTTGGTGCGTTAGTTAATCCAAAAGGCGTAATTAACCATTCAAATAACTTATCTTTTGACTTAATGCCGTCTTCCCTTCATCCCCTAATCGTATGCGAATTTGATAATAACCACTTCGGAGATAGGGTGTAATTTAAATCGAGACAGCTCGAACTTGACTCGAAAAAGTGGAGCTGACTCAGCTCAAACTTGTTATCAAGCTCGAGTTCAAACACGTTTTCGGGCTCGATAAAAAATTCGAGTCGAGCTGAGTTTTTTTAAACTCGACTCGATAAATACATTTTTATAATCACTATGCAATATTAGAATCACTCTAATCAGTTTGAAGAACTTGAATGGAAAATTGTCTAACAACTGACTTTCTTTCTTTATTTATTTTTTAAATATTAAATCACCTTCAATCTCCCTATAAAGCAATAACTAAGGAATACAAATTAAGACAGCAACAATTTAGGAAATAATCAAATTTTTAAATGAAGATCTCTGAAACCAAATCTCTACAACTAATCCTCTTCCGGCTGGCTTGTTTCTGAATTAATGTCAACATGACTATTATCCTCCTCATTTGCATCAGCTATATTTTGTTTCTATACATTCAGCAATAATAAAAGTTTGAAGAGATTAGGAAGCCTGAGATATATCTCAGGTAAGTTTCCTGAGATACCTACCTTTTATATGTAAAAATGGGGTGAACGTTTTAGTAAATTTAGAATTTTTTAATTAGTCATGCGGGCCCAGTAAAATTTAAAGTTATTTTGTACGTATCTCAGGAAAAGTTCCCTGAGATCTATCTTAAAATCTTTTTTCTCTAAAAGTTTTATCCTTCTGCATATTTAGTTTCTATTTTTTAATCAAATTTTTAAATGAAGATCTCTGAAACCAAATCTCTACAACTAATCCTCTTCCAGCTGACTTGTTTCTGAATTGATGTCATCATTTGCATCATCTATATCTTGTTTTTATACATTCACCAATAATAAAAGTTTGAGCCTGAGATATATCTCAGGTAAGTTCTCTGAGATACCTATCTTTTATGTATAAAAATGGGATGGACGTTTTAGTAAATTCAGAATTTTTAAATTAGCCTTGCAGATCCAATAAAATTTAAAATTATTTAATATGTATCTAAGGAAAAGTTTCCTGATCCTTTTTCTCTAAAAGTTTTTTTTTTTTTGAAAAATTCTCTAAAAGTTTTATCCTTCTGCATATTTAGCTTCTATTTTTATTATAATTGAACCAGTTTTTGCTGAACAATCTGGTATTATACGTCGTACTCCGTTTGTAGATGTCTTTTACCTAAAATTTGCTTTTCTTCGGAGAATTATGATAAATTGCACAATTACGTTTTAATAAATCAAGTTTGTATACATGCACATGTGTTTGTTGGATCATGGTATTTATCTCCCACAGGCCACAATCCATAACAGTCTTTGTCAGAATTTGTTTCACAACAATCTCGATCGGAAGAGACCACAATTTCAAGGTTTTTATTGAACTCCAAAATTTCACTTGACTCACTAATTTATTTAAACAAGCAAGCCGTTAAGAACTATTTAGATTAATCGGAACACAAAAACTATGGGTCTGTTTGGCAACTTCTTAAAATAAATTTTTATGGACTTATTTTCGGGTAAAAATTTCATATTTTGATAAAAAAAATTATTCAAATATTTAATGTATGTTTGAGATTTTATAAATAGCAAAAAAAAGTTAACATTTTCAAAAAAAAGTTAGGAATCTCTAATTTTGTCTTAAAATAAGTTGACTTATTCTGGAAAATAAGTTCCTCCAAACACACCCTATGTTACCTAGTTTTATAGATGAGTCGGGAGTAGCCCTGTCAATGGATCGAGTTTGGACAGGATCAGCCTGAATCCATATCCAAATTCATTTAATTTTTCGGATCGGATTAAGTGTCGGAATTTTTTAAGACCAATCCATATCCGCTCCATTAGGATTACGGGTAATCGGATCGGATATCCCTTCCAATTAAAAAAATTCAAAAAAATTATATTAATATTTAAATCTATTAAAATTTAAAATGATAAAATAAACAATTTTAAGACGTAAAAGTACACATTAACATCCAAATACAAGAAGAATAGAACATTAAAAATCAAAAATAAATATCTATTAATCCTGAAATATACCATACAAAATTAGAATGATCAAGAAATGAACTCTAATCATAAAAATAATTCAAATTAAAATATGAATTCAATTTTAGATGTATAATGATAGCGTATTCATTTTAAACGTAATACTTTTTTCAAGTTATAGTATAAAATACTACTAAAGGATTTTGAATCTCATATAATTTGAAAATTATACATTATTTGAATAATTATAAATATATTAATATTAATATATAATAAAATATATAATTATATAATTATTATTCGGATAGGATTCCTAATGAATCGGATCATGTGAAATCTATATCCGTATTATATGGATCGAACTCTTATCGGATCGGATTTTTATCGGATCGAATTTATTTTATATAAATCCATATCCAGTTAAGACTTCGAATTGGATGGAATCGGAGCTCTGGTACATTGACAGGCTAGTCGGGACCTATTTCAGCCATGTTAGTTAATAATTCAAAATGTCGTAAATTAAGTCAAGGATGGTGGGCTGTGGGTGGTACTAGAGTTGATTTTAAGTAACCATTGGGCTAGGCCTTAAATCGATTCTTAATTCTAACTTATATTCCGGCTTTATAGTTTGTTTGGGCTAGCGATTATTATACTTCCATTAACATTAATTAGCTTATAGAAATGGATTTGGTTTCTCCATCAAATTAGGGGTGAGCGAAACCGGATATCCAGTTCGGTTTTAAAATCCGGATCGGATATTCGGTTTTTCGAATTATGAAAAATCTGTTCTGGTTCCGGTTTAACCGGATATTCGGGATTCGAATATCCTTTAAATAGGATCGAAAATCGGATTATCCGGATCCGAACTAATCAAGTAAAATTTATTTTAGTTTGTATAAATAAATGAATTTTATTATATTTTCAATAAGTTATCGTTAACTTTACAAATGATAAATTAATTAATAAAATTTTAGATATCATCATCTCATATTTTAACATTTGTATATTCAATTTTTTCCTAAATTTACTTTAACCTAGCATAAACTACCCTTCATTTATTTAACGAGTTCTTATAAATATTTTTTAAGAGATATTAATACTCCCTTCGTCCCGTTTATATTGGCCACAATTCTTTTTTGCATGTCCCAAAAGTAGTGATCACATTTCTTAAATAAAGCAAATTAAGTATTAATAATGTTATATTTTTCAAGTATGCAAACAATTGAGAGAAAATGATTAAGTAAGAGAAAGTATTTATCAAAATTGATTTAAGAAAACTTACATGAGGTTACGAAATTTTCACATACAAATATATGGAGTTGTATTTATAATTTCACATTTAAGTACATCTCTATTTAAGTTTTTACACCTAAAATACTTTTAAACTTGGGTGATACACAACACATTCATTAATCTATTAGTGATAGTTCATTACTTAATTTAATATTTTCAATGTTGAATTATTTGTCTACAATAAGTTCACTATTTATTAAATTTATAAATTATCTTTTAATAGATATTAAAAACCGGATCGGATCCGGATATCCAAATTTGTAAAAAGTTGTGATCTGGATCCGTTACCGAATTCATTAAAAAAATCCGAATCGGATATCTTGTCCGGATTTTTCGGATCGGTTATCCTAATTTCTGGATTTTTCTAATCGAATACCGGATCAGAAAATCGGATTATCCGGTTTTCGAATTTTTGTGCTCGCCCGTACTTGAAATTTAGGTAATTTTATGAGAAATTCCCCAAAATACCCATTATTCATAAGAAGAGGCCCGATTTACCATTTGACGGAAAAGTTGGTCCTATTTAGTATTTACCCATGGATACCGCATATATGGCATGCGTGTTCTGATTTCTACTGCATCCCCGTACCAATACTCTTATATGTAGGGGAGAGCACGGATCGGATCGGATCGGATTTATGGTAAAACCGAAACCGAAACCGAAACTCTTCGGATTTTAAAATCTAAAACCGAAACCGCAACCGAAACCGACGGTTCGGTTTCGGATTCAAAATTGTCGGATCGGATGCAATCGGTTCTGTTTCGATTTTAAACCCGACTACATAGCAGATTGTCGATGGTAGGTTACTTTGGTGTAGTATGAGCAGGGATATAGCACAAATACTTTCCATGTATATGTGCACTGCAAAAAGCAGGAAGCAAAACTTCTGTCTATACACTTTCTGTGACGCCCCCGGCTCCCGGTTCGAGTTCCTCATGAAGGAACCGGTCCGAGGGTCCGTCAAACTAACTCACCACCTGCTTAACTAATAATTTTTTAAAAAAATTTCGGCATGAAGTATTCGTAAATATGACTATTCACCTGTTTTTCAATTCAACAATTAAACTCTATAATAAAAGTCTATCTTACCAAAAATTGTGCCACACACAATGCATCTCAACTACTATCTACCATGTACTGTAATTTGTACAACTACAAGCCAACTCTGTCCTGACTCACTTCGCATCAACAGACGACCAAAGCCCACAACCAGCACTTCAATCTTAAGTCATCCTACGACTTCAGTACGTGAAGTACGACTACTAAATCAAACACCAACTCTGCTGGTCCATCACTTCTTTCTACTTTTCCACGGATCCTTCTGAAATCTTTGGTATCTCCTGTGATAATTTATAAAAATAGAAGAATGAGCTATAAAGCTCAGCAAGTATATTTTGTAGTGATCCACTGAGGTTTTATAAAATAATTTAGTTTGGAAATCATTATCACTGCACAGTTTATAATAAAACATAACTCACACCAAAACCAGAGTTCTGCCAATATGTCAGCACAACATAGTTTATAATAAAATATAAACCCACACCAAAATCAGAGTTCTGCCAAAGTATTCATCTTTTAAAACTGAGTAATAATTCCGTAAACAGTTTTATTCCACAATAATCCGAAACTCAACATAATTTCACAATGACTGAATCTTAAAGCATTTTCACAATATTGCATATAAGCAATCATCATTTCACAATTCACAGTTTATAATAATATATAAGCTTCACAAATTTCGTTAGGAAAAACTGGGCATTCTACACACGACAAGTTCATCAAGTTCTACTAGTGGGGGTCCCCGGCCTTTACTTCCTATTTCAGGAAGTACACTAAGTTTCCATTTCTCGAAGTTCTACTAAATCTCCATTTCTGGAGGTTCTACCAAATCTCCATATCTGGAGGTGACTCACTATCAATGTCAGCCTGCTCAGTTTTCCTCAAATCACCTTTCGACATATACTAGTTAAAACAATTTAACGAGTATTCATAATATCATAAAAATCACACTTTAAACACTTCAATTTAAAAGGTATATTCTTTTCAAATTCATAAATCCACATTTCTACTTTTCTACTTGAAAAAATATATTTCTTCTAAAATTCACAAATGCACTTTTCTACTTTCCACTTTTCCAGTTCAAAATAAATATTTTACTGGAAATAAAATTCACATTTTTATACGCATAAACAAAATACGCATAGAATTTAAAACACAATAAATACGTTAACAAAAATATAACGCATTATTTTCAGTTTATCACAACAAGATATACTTACAACCACCGCTATCCAAGCAGTCCAACCGTTCCTCAACCCATTTTTTCCAATAACCTGGACAAGCATCAACAAACTCTTCAATCGTATATCCTCAATTTATTCTACTCAGACTTTACAAAGCAATCCGATCTTAAACGATTACATTCTACAACTTGATTTATTGCTACGAGTATCCACTAAAACCACTGACTTCTTCTTAAGTCACAATATACCGAATAAGCTTCTATGGCTTACTAATCGATAGTCACACTATTTTATAGCTTGCTCCTCGAAATCAAAATTATAAAATTTCACAATTTAAAAATTTACGGTTACAAGTCTCGTAAATTGTACACATTTAATAGTCTTGAGTTACAGTCCTTTTTACAGAAAATCGGGCATGACCTTTTCGTAAATAGACGCTACCCGGTGTCACAGCACCTCAACAAGTAATTCCAAACAAATCTCTAATAATTTCCAACTTTAAACTCCCACAAATCCTATATATCCACTTATAAATTCCAAGTACAATTTATCAATAAAAATCGACAACTTTAAAACTCCAAAAATCCGAGTTCTTAATGTTACAACCCGAAATATAAATCTACTATTCAACGAGTCTCTAAGTTAAATCCCAAAAATTATAATTACAATATTCCACAAATTTCCAAATAAATGTCCATAATTTACAACTATAATATTTCACGAGTTCTCAAAATATAACTCCGAAATTAATAAGAATTTCTCGAAATTGCAACTTCAAAGACAACGAAATTAAATAACCCACTTACGGTGTAAAAATATGCACACCATAACCGGATCCATGGAGCTTCTCCGGTGACTACCACCGCTGCCCTGCATACACATTTTTTTCTTTTTGCGAACCTTTGTCATTTTCACGACCACGCGCCTCCTCCATCTTCACCGATTTTTATCTCCTACGTGCCTACATCTCTCCGATATCTCTCCTTTTAAATCTCTTCTACTATCTTCCGTAATGCTTCCTCTTAAATATATCTGCATCTCTCCCAATATCAAGAAATCTCTCCAGCCCTTTCTCTCCCCCTCTCTTTCCCTCTCTCTTTCTTTCTTTCTCCATCTTCACCGATTTTTCTCTCCTACCTCCCTGCATCTCCTCGACATCTTTCTATGTAAATTTCTTCTTCTATCTTCCATGATGCTCCCTCTAAAATATCTCTACATCTCTCCCAATATTCAATAATCTCTCCAGCCTTTTCTCTCCTGCGTTTTCTATCCCTCCATCTCTCCCTCTCTTTCTTTCTCTCTCTATCTCTCTCCCCCTCTCTCTCTTTACCTACTGCAATCTCTACCACCACCGCACAACACCACCACCACCACCACCACATCGGTGGTGGTCTCCTCCACCCCTTTCACCATACATACACGCACATACACACAAAACGCACACACACCCACACATCAACTCCATTCTTCTTCTCCACTGCTCATCCTTTCTACTTCTCTACCTCCAAACTCGCGACCACCACCACCACCACATCGGTGGTGTCTTCTCCGACGAACATACACGCACAAACGTGCATATCACACCTGCATATACACACGCAACGCACACACAACATCATCTCATCTCCCTCTCCTCTCTATATCTCTTCTCTCTTTTTTTTCATCCATTCTCCCCTTTAAATACAACCCCAATTCAAAATCCCCAAATCTATAAACCCTAATTTTTCCCCTCTTTTCTTCTCCCAATTTCTCTTTCTCTCTCCCTGTTTCTGTATATCAGCGTGTGTGTATTTTTATGCTTATTGGGCTTGGCCCAACTCCTTATATTACTACTCCCACTTATATTTCGGACCCAAATAAAACACCACTTATTCATTTATATCTCCTTTTTATTCCAATTGTAATTGTTTTATCAAAACAATTATCCACTTACTTCTCAAAATAAATTCTATTTCTTAACTTTATAAAATAAAGTTATCAAATCTCATATTTTCAATAATTACGAGTCTACTTGTAAATTTCCCGGAAGTAAATCCTAAAAATCATCCGCCATCAAATCTATACTATTATATAAATTCCGAAACATTGAAAGTTTTGGTACCTGTTTTTTGGTACTAAGTGAATTTACTTATTTACCCTTCATTATAAAGAAAAATATATATGATATCTATACTATTAAAATTCCTAAAATAAATAATAACATAATATGATTAATGGTAAGTAGTCGATTGCTTTTTTTCACAATTAATTTTAATTGAAGATATTACCTTTAATAAACACTTACTAATTTTACAATCAAAAATATTTATACTATTATATAAAAGCCGAAACAATAAAAGAGTTTTGGTATTTGTTTTTTGTTACTAAGTGAATTTATTTATTTACCCTTCATTATAAAGAAAAATATATATGATATCTATATTATTAAAACTCCTAAAATAAATAATAACATAATATAATTAATGGTAAGTAGTCGATTGCCTTTTTTATATTTACTTTTAATTGAAGATATTACCTTTTACACCTACTAATCTTACAGTCATTAATATATACCCGAAAATATCACATCATATTTTTCAATTATTAATAAAATATATTAAAAATCTGTATACGTTGTTTATAAAAACATCAATCGTATCATATCTTACAATCATTAATATTTCCTTTCAAATTACAACATGTTACCTTTTTAATTTAAAACTAATCTTACAATCATTAATATATACCCGAAAATATTACATCATATTTTTCAATTATTAATAAAAATATATTAAAAATTGTTTATAATAAGGAAACATTAGTATAATCCATAAACATGAGTATATTAAATTATATTAAATTAAAATTCATTAATTAAAATAATGGTAAGTAGTCGATTGCCTTAATTAAATTATAATTATTATAAACTAATCAATTACCTTTTTCACTTAAATTGTATAATCTTTTTAATTTTCACGTTACCTTTCTATTTCTATAGCTAAAATATATTTTTTTCCAATTATATCACGGGAGGTTCTATTTAATAAAAGAAACTAATAATATTCTAATATTAATAATTAACTGATTTTCTTTTTCAGCTAAAACGTATCATCTTTTATATATTTTCTAACTAAAATCCCTTTTTTAATAGAAATATCACGTACAATATTAATTTCTTCTTTTCAAAAACCATTACGAGCAATTGTATTTAGTAAAATAACGTAATTAAATTATAAATACTAAAAACAAATCAATTACCTTTTTCACCTAAAACATATTACCTTTTTAATTTTCTTTAACTAAATCTTCTCTTATTCTAATCATTACACGGGCATTATATTTAATAAAATAAAAGAATTATTTTATAATTACTAATAATTAAACAATTATTTTTTTCAACTAAAACCTATCATCTTTCTACATTTTCTTATGAAAATCTCTCCATTTTTAGAAATATCACGGATAACATTTATACAAGTATTATCAAATCATCTCATATAAAAATTTAAGCCTCCAAAATTAATATTTCAAAAAATAATTTAAATTAATACAAAAAATTTTATATAATATTTTAAAAAATCCGTGCATCGCACGGGTTTTAAGCTAGTAATAAATATTTGACATCATAATTTAATCCTTAACCAATAAAATAAAATATTTTTTAAATTCCGAAATTTATCGATTCGATCTCTAAATTCTTCATTATCTCTAAAATGGTTCAAAATTTAACCGAAATAAAAGTAAAATAATCAGAATTAATATTTTCGGACTCGGGATGTTACACTTTCAATTTGCATGCGTCTTGGATATATTTAGTACAGGCCTTAAGTTGCTTCACCTAGAACTAGAAGAAATTTGATTTGATTTCTATGCAACTGATTAAGAAACATGTGAGAGTTTATTTACTGCATCAAAACTAATTCTCCCACAGAGAGTTCTAGGCTCCCAATGTGTAGATCTTTTTTTGTTAACTGTAATCTACAAGATATAACTGGGCTGCTGGCCCAAATTGCCAAGACACTAACAAGCCCAACCACCCATTCCAAAGTTTTAGCAATTATATTTTAAAAAATATGTGTATTTATTAATTATATATATATAATTTATTTATTTTAATCGGATCGGATTTGACAAGAAACCGAAACCGCATAATCGGATTCGGTTTCGGTTTTTAATTTTTCTGTTTCGGTTTCGGATCGGTTTTATACGGATCGATTTTTAGCAATTTTTAGCGGATTCGGATTGAGATTTTTTCGGATTTTTGCTCAGCCCTACTTATATGGTACACACACGTGTACAAAAGAAGGGGGAAAGGTGTGTGTGGATTGTATGCGCATGTAAATCATGCATGTGGTGGTCAAAAAGGAAGCCTGAACTGGCTGGTACACATTTTTCTCACATGCATGTAGGGTACCCACGAATGTTGTGCATGCGTGTACAATAGTTAATTTTTAATTTTTTTAAAATTTAAAAAATTTAAAATTTTTTAATTTTTAATTTTTTTAATTTTTTAATTAAAATTTTTCAACAATTAACTTTTGGGGTTCAATGTTTCTATTTTGAATTTTATAAATATTCAGAACGACGACTAAACCGTATACAGACTTAGGGTTGTAATCCTAAACCCTAACTTATCCTGATTTTAAAAAAATCGGGACTGGCCCCCAATTTTTTAAAAATCAGGTTGTTGGACTCAAAAAAAAACACAATTTAAATTGACTATTTGGTTATAGTTTTTTAATAGTATTTGCAAATAAATATTTAGCAAAAAAAAATGGCATAGAGACATCCACGAAAAAGAAAAAATGATATAGAAGCACCCACGTTTGTGCGTCATGCGTGTGCTTGTACCTGACCTGCTGTCCACGCATGAGTTGCATGCCTACCCTGTACAAGACCCCCTCGCATATACAACATGCGTTTAGGATGGTCAAAAAGGGTCACGCTTCGCGCTTTTGGGTAATATGGTTAATTTGTATTATAAAATAGGTAAATAAGACCTTCACCCTAATTTATAATTTTCATATTTACTTATTTATTTTGATAAATAAGAAATTAATGTAATGAAAAACTCTCCTAATTTTAATTTTATAGGATTATATTTAACATCATCGTAAACTAACTTCCTCAACATTTTCTTAACAATAATTATATACTAGCATGTGTTAGTAAGTGTTAACATGGATGTACCCCTCGCTCCCAATTTATTTTTAACATTTTCTTTTTTTTTTAATGTCCCACTTATTTCTTTAAAGTAACATATTTTTATTACTAGTAATAATAGGTTCCACTAATTTACACCCACTTTTTCAATTTTCTATCTCTTTGTTCATTTCCTTAAACTCAATGTCCAACAATGTTAATAAATTTTTGGGACGAAGAGAATATATTGGGAAGGAGAGAATATATATTAGGTGTGTTTGGTTTGGTGTTGCAGACATTAATAGTAATTTTTTCTTTAAAGCTATTGAAAGATTGTTTAGCAAATTTTGAAACTTACCTTTTCGAAAAGTGCTTTTGACTTTAAAATCCTTTCTAAATAAAGTGTTTACCGAAAAATTTTTCTCTCTCTGCTTGTCTTTTCCCGAGTGAGTTCATTCCCTTCGGCGATGGTTTATCCATCGGCCGGAGGTCATCTTTTTTGCTTTTCATCTCAATAAAACCCAATTTAATTGGGCATTTGTGTGTCTCTCCTTTTGGAGTGGTCGTTTATCTTCCCTTTTGGAGTGTTTTTTATGTCTTTGATTAATTATGTTTGTTTCTGTTTGATGTTGGATCTGTTGAGAATGATTTTGCTGATGTTTTGGGGGATCTGGATAGTACGCATCGAAGCTGGGACGGTGACATTTATTGCAAGAGCTCACCACTCACAATCAAAGATTGTTTATCATATTTTGAGGGTTTTAACTTTCGGCATATCTATAGCTGACATCCGGCATGTAGATAGCTGGGGTGTTGCTCATCATTTGGGGGTTCCCATGTTCGGCATGTCGGTATCCGGCATGTAGATAACTGGAGTGTCGTTCCTCTAACCTCAGTTTATGCAATTGAGGCTTCTGAACATTGGGGTATCAAAGGTTCTTATGTGATGTGGTCAATTGTGATACCACTGCTTTCAGGGATGTTGGTGCAGTATAGAACCTAGAAGGTCTTTGAATTCGTTTTTAGTTTCAAGAACTTTTAAGTTCAATTTGTTAAACGATCAGGAAACAATTTATTTGTTTTTCAACCTGGTTGTATCGACAGTCGGGGATTTGTCCCGCTGTTTTATTTTGGTTTGATCCAGTAATATAATTCTATGCATTTCGTCAAAAAAAAAGAGAAGTAGGTCTCTCATGTTTTTACAAGTTTAATAAAAACATTTGTGTTTAAATAATTTTACATCAAAACATGAACATTTTAAAAATATTATCTGACAATCATTTAATTTTTTCAACAACATTTTTTCAATCATCATTTTTTTTAATAATACATAATTTTTAACGTCAATCCCAAGTACAATCTAAGCTCCTCAAACTTGCTAACTCAAAAAAAATAAGTTTAAAGAGTTTGTAAAAAAAAAAAAAAGACGGAATCATCCACTCTCATCAATTTCATCTCATCTTCACCAATAATACAAGTATACAACCATTATAGTTTGCCACTGGATCCTCTTTAGAACTCCTTCATCTCCATACAAAAAATGACATGCACTCCTCGCTCGTTGTTGAGTTCTGTGCATAAATCCATGCTAGCTAATAAATTTTTTTGCAATGCATTATATATTATAAGTTTTATTAGTGCACATAACTAACTTTTAATTATTATTAATCATTTTTTGGTTAACACGTTAGAAAGCATTTAGAAACAGCAAAAGTCGTCGCTGGCCTCGGGTGGAAACTTAAATTATTTACAGCTCCGAAAATGAGGCTGCTAATCAACCGATGATCATTGGCATTATTCCAATTTCATCTCCATCATACACATGCGCCTCTTATTCATTTTGTCGTTAGCTTAGGCCTAATCAATATCAAATTGTAGTAACAATTCGCGAGTTAATTTAATATTAAGTGTAAGCTCTTAATTTAATGAACACAAGAGTATAATAAAGTTAAGAATGGATTAGTCTTCCCCGCCACGGGGATAAGAGAGTATGATTAATGAAAATGCAGTGTCAAAGCGTAAAAGGTGGGGAAAGATTAATTAAACAGAATATGCATGTTAATCTATATGTGCCCATCACATGCTTCACCTTCTTGGCTTCTTGATATATGTGTCCCAATTAGGTGGAACGTTTGAATTCATTTGAAGGTATCGAAATAAGTGAATTATCATGTTGGATGAGTACGAATGTGTTAATAGTCTTTCAAATTAGTTGAGGTGCATGAAAGTTGACCCGAAAATCGAATTATAAAAAAAAAACATTCTTTTTACAACCCATTGCTTCCATGATCAGTTTGGCTTATAATAACTTACATTTAGTTTCGTTTTCAAATTAGATAAAGAGTAAAGTGCACTTTGTGTACCTGCACTTTGGTCGTGACACCACTTGCAATACCGAACTTCAAAAGTGAGCATCTGAAATACTGCAATTGTTATTTTGTTAAAGTTTGTGTACTTCCGTCTGTCTGATGTTAACTCCGTTAAAACGCCAGGGGTATTGTTGTGTTTTCATGGGCTTTTCTCTGCGCTGAGTTTTAGTCGTGCCTGTTCACCGCCCATTCTATATATCAGTAGAACCCTTATTCTTTTTCTCTTTTTTTTTGACGAAAAGTACAACCCTTGTTCTTAAATTCATGTCTTCAGATAATTCATCAAACTAAGTAGATCTATTCTCCAAAGAAATGAGTTGGTTAATTCGTGCAAAGGAAGAGAAGGACATCTATTCTCCAAATGGGTGCCCAACATATACGGGTAAGTTTTCAATTCAATTAGGGTTTTATATGTGTTAAATTAGGGTTCTTCATGTGTAAAACCTTAGAAATTAACCATATAGCATTGGCAGATCTCTCATATCACTGTTCTAGCTTCAAGGAAACTACTCTTGATTGCCTATTGCGCTTTGCTGCCCTGACGAAGACTACTGAGAGGCAACATGGAGCCCACCAAGGATGACGGACTTTTTGTTCCCCCTTCAAACACGCCACTAAGCATATATTTGCAGTCAGTACAGAGTATAGAACAAATAACAGAAAATGGAAACAAGAAGATAAGGATACTTATTCTCTTTTAAGTGGTATAAAATTTTCACATACAAATGTACAATTCACATTTCACAAGTATCCCACAAAATGGATATCTGGATATGACGGCAGGGGATTGTTACTTCTAATAGAATTTGTTAGGTAATTTACTATGTCACTGAAAGAATAAGCAGTCGCATCATCTGCTGGTTACATGACAAGAAAAAACATGCATTTAACCAGGGAACTATGTTAAGTGACTGTGCACAATGGACATTGTAATTACCTTAATTTATTTAAGGGTACTGCTGGCTTTAGTGTGGAAAATTAGAATGGAAAGCTTAACTGCTTAAGATGTTACTTTTCTTATAATACAAAAAAAAAAAAAAAAAAACTAATAAAAGGACTGTTCATGATTTCACTATTAAGTTTTTCCTACAAATTTTAATGAAATTGTAGATTCAACTATGCTAAAAATAAAATTTGTAGTTACCCCCTAATTTCTTGTATGCTTTCATTTCTACTTATTAACCTATCTGTTTTACTTGCTGTACAATCATCCGGAGTTGATCTAGGAACAGCAAATAAATTCAAGCTCGTGGTCAAACAAACATGCTGTTAACACCATACAGAAGGGCAAAGGATACAATCCATGACATTGTACTAACTTTCAGTTTTAATTGTTAAAGCTAAAAAAAGTGCAATAACAAACTAGTAACTACAGTTTGATATGGAAAATGAATTGATGGTTAATTATGACCCAAACCAACGAGACAACCCCATAGCCTAGAAAAGAACAAACATGTATAGTAACAATAGAGACAGTTAGGAAGCCATTTCTGTGTGTGTGCCCAACATCCAATATAGCATCAATTTCTTCATCTGTATGTCGTCTGGAAGCCATTTCTGTGTGTGGGGAGAAGTAAAAGGGAGAGAGAGACACTTTGCAATTGGAACAATCTAGTCAATTAGGGCTGTAAACATGTATATATACTTATAAATTCCCGCCAGCTGAAGTCCCCTCTTCCAAAAGCCCGTGCAGAAAAAAGGCAGTGAAAAGACAACAATACCCCTAACATTTTAACGAAGTTAACATCAGACAGACGGAAGTACACAAACTTTAACAAAATAACAATTGCAGTATTTCAGATGCTCACTTTTGAAGTTCGGTACTGCAAGTGGTGTCACGGCCAAAGTGTAGGTACACAAAATGCACTTTACTCTTAGATAAAACAATATCGCACAATAGATTAAATCCGTTTAAAATGATGGAGAATCTAGTCCAAAGAAAACTATCTAAAACTATGGAGAATCCGTTTACTCTTAATATTCATGATTCTTCGAACTATGTCCACGTAAGCTGTTAACTCCAAAACAATCACTTCAAGTCACTACTAGCCGTTGATCTTATATATCTTCTAAAGAGATTTAACCTTCGTTTTTGTTCTTTCTTGTTTTGTTGGTACCATATCTCACTTGATAATTAATTATACTTCAATTGATGATGAACTTTTTATGCCAGATTTATTTAAACACATTTCTATCCTTTTGGGGATACCTCTATTCTTCAGGGGTTACTTGATCCAACATGGTGCATATAAATTTTTGAGACCTTGAACTCTTTCTATTTTTTTTTCTTGAAATACTTGGTCTTCTTCATTTAAACTTGGATGAACAACCCTATGTATATGGGGGATTCATGGACACCTTATCTATGTGATAGAAGTCTGGTGGGACGCCACTGATTGTGTTTGTCATGAAAGTACTGAAGCTGACCACCTTCTTGTGCTATGGCGGTTGACCAAAGTGCAAATGCAACCTGAAATTAGTTCAATGATCATATTGATCTCTTAGTTAAATTCTTTTATAAAATTTTTATCAAACAAAACTCATCTTATATTCATAGATGTTAATACCTGTCTATTCTATTGTTCCCTTTTGATATAAACCCTTGTGATTTCTAAAAGTTATCAATGATTGAGAGCAATAAAGATGGAGACGATGAAATTTTGAGTGGTGTAAGCTACATTTACGTCGAATGAAAATTGGATGAGCAGGTTTGAGAATTGAGGTTAAAGCAGAGATTGAATATCAAGTTAGATTATGTAGTGGATTGACAACACACGTACAAGATTCGATAATACGGAAAACTAAGTATGGGTAAGAAGCAGAGTAGAGTTGGATAGTTCGTTCCTAAGAAATTTCAACAAGAATTGGAGCTTTAGATAAAGACTTGAAGTGATTGTTTTGGAGTTAACAGCTTACGTGGACATAGTTCGAAGAATCATGAATATTAAGAGTAAAGAATTGGTCGCTAGTTTATATTGTAATTAAACAAGTAATCATTTGGATATTATATATGTTGGAGTTTATTTTGAAACTTATAATTAAAGGTGTTTTAATTTGTTTTAGCTAGAGTATTTGTACGTTTGATTTAGTATGCATAGCCGTGGAGAGTTTTTAGGAACTGCATTAGTAGTCATATAGAGGTAGCTTTGTGTTAGGAGAGTTTGTTGCAAGTGGCTCCTTGTTTTTAGCCACTCAGTTTATCAGTTTTTCATTTGCTTATATGTACTGCTTTTCTGAATAATAAAACAAAAAAGAACTTCCACGCGAACTTGTTTCTCAGTTTACATATATTAAATAGTTAATATATATTGATATTTATACATATTCTGGGAGCTAAAAGTAGATTTGGTATCAGAGTCTCTTCACGTTGAATGCCCAAGTATATGCCCAGGATGACGGATCAGACAAACAAGCTCAAGGAGGGTGGAATCGGGTTAAACTACCCAATGTTGGCTAGAAGCAATTACACTACCTGGTCTATTAAAATGAAGGTGTACATGAAGGCGCAGGGTGTGTGGGAAGCTATAGAAGCCAAGGGTACGAGTACTCCTGTTAGTGGTAGACAGGATCAGGTCGCTCTGGCAACTATATACCAGGGGATACCTGAAGATATCTTACTTGCTGTAGCTGAAAAGGAGATAGCAAAAGAGGCATGGGAGGCCATTAACACAATGTGTCAAGGAGCGGATCGTGCGAAGACGGCCAAAGTTCAAACACTGAAAAGCGAATTTGAGTCCCTGTACATGAAGGACACAGAGATGCTGGATGAGTTTTGTGTGAAGCTAAATGGGCTTGTCACGAACATACGATCACTAGGAGAAGAAATGCAAGAAAGCTATGTGGTGAAAAAGCTGTTGCGTGCGGTGCTAGAAAGGTTCTTACAAATAGTTTCAACCATTGAACAATTCGAAAACATAGCAACCATGTCAGTTGATGAAGCTGTAGGGTCACTTAAAGCACACAAGGAACGTACAAAAGCACACGAGGGGCGTACGAAAAGACAATCAGAAACAGGGGTTGGACAGGTGTTATTAACAGAGGAGGAATGGGTGAAAAAGGAAAGTAGTAATGGAAAACTCTTGTTGACAAGGGAAGAATGGTTAAAGAGGAGCAATTCAAATCAGAGAAATCGGGGAAGAGATGGTGGTCGAGGAAGTCGAGACAAAAGTAGAATGAGATGTTACAACTGCAGTGCCTTTGGTCATTTCGCTGCAGATTGCAAGAAGCCTCGAAAGGAGAAGGAACAAAATCAAGAAATGAATATGGCTCAAACCGAGGATGATGCACCTACACTCCTATTAGCAGAACACAAGAAATTAGAGGAAATGATGATGTTGCTTAATGAGACAAGAGTAACACCTAAGCTGGGACAAGATAGTGAACGGGTGGAGTCAAATCTTTGGTACCTAGACAATGGTGCAAGTAATCACATGACTGGGGTTCGATCGAAGTTTCGAGATTTAGATGAAAAGGTGACAGGCCAAGTGAGGTTTGGAGATGGTTCGACTGTTGAAATCAAAGGGAAGGGTTCTATGGTGTTCGCCTACAAAAACGGAGAAGAACGTACACTTGACGAGGTATATTATATTCCTATGCTTTGTAACAACATTATAAGTCTTGGTCAATTGTCTGAAGCTGGGAACAAAGTAGTGCTAAGTGGTGATTACTTATGGGTTTACGACAAATCAGGAAAATTACTTATGAAAGTTAAGAGGTCTCAAAATAGGTTGTACAAACTGATCATTGAAACTAGTAAGCCCACTTGTTTAGTACTTAAAACATATGAATTATCTTGGCTATGGCACTCCCGTTTGGGTCATGTAAATTTTCAGTCCTTGATCTTGATGCAAACTGCTCAAATAGTTGAAGGTTGCCAAAGTTTACACAACCCAAAGGCGTGTGTACAGATTGTCTAATGTCTAAGCAGGTTAGAAAGTCGTTTCCTTCTCAAAGCAAGTTCTGTGCAACAAAGGTGTTGGAACTGGTACACTGTAATTTATGCGGTCCCATCTCCCCTGAAACATCTGGTGGCAACAAATATTTCATGCTATTGGTCGACGATTACAGCCGGATTATGTGGGTATATTTCTTGAAGAACAAAGGTGAGGCACTGAATGTCTTTAAAAAGTTCAAGGCACATGTTGAGGATGGGCAAACGAAACGTTTAGGAACTCTCAGAACTGATCGAGGAGGTGAGTTTTGTTCTCGGGAGTTCACACACTACTGTGAAGAAAATGGTATAGCAATGAACTTGACAGCTCCATACTCCCCTCAACAGAACGGGGTAGTTGAGCGTAGGAATCGAACCGTGGTTTCAATGGCTCGGAGTCTGCTCAAACAAATGGGATTGCCATTGACATTGTGGGGTGAAGCTGTAAGACACTCTGTTTATTTGTTAAACAGGTTGCCTACTCGGTCTTTGACTGGAAGGACACCATACGAGGCTTGGAAGGGAGTGAAACCAAGCATTGGGCATATAAAAGTATTTGGATGCTTAACTCACATGAAGGTCCCTGGAGTGCATACCACCAAGCTGAGTGATCGAAGCAAAATGGTGATACATCTCAGAAATGAACTAGGTACAAAAGCATACCGGTTGTTTGATCCTGAAAGTAACAAAATTCTGGTGAGCAGATACGTAATCTTTGAAGAAGAAAAGACTTGGACATGGGATCAACAAAGCAATATGAGTTCTGATCAGGCGACGACTTTCAGCATTGTTGATGCTACTCAATTTGATGAGGGAACTGTAGAAGGAAGTGTTGATCAGGGTGGTGGTGAATCTAGTGCTGAGCAAAGTGAAACACCACATTCTCAAAGTGAATCCCAAGAATCAGAGTTCGAAAGTTCAGGGAGCAGCAGTAGTGAGCCAGCAAATTTCAGATCATTAACCTATATTTACAATGAAACGGAGGAGATTGAATTGGATGATGTGTTACTCTTGATGGGGATTGATGAGCCGAAGAATTACAAAGAAGCAGCAACAAAGCATAACTGGCGGAAAGCTATGATAAGTGAAATGAAGTCCATTGAGCAAAACCACACTTGGGTATTGACAGAATTGCCTAATGATCGAAAGGTGATCGGTCTGAAATGGATATACAAGCTCAAACGAGATTCTCGTGGAAATATAGTGAAGTACAAAGCGAGGCTCGTTGCCAAAGGATATGTACAAGAGCAGGGGGTGGATTTTGATGAAATCTTCGCTCCGGTTACTAGAATTGAGACTGTTCGCTTACTGTTGGCACTAGCTGCGAAAAACAACTGGGAAATTCATCATTTAGATGTCAAAATAGCGTTCTTGAATGGTGAAATTCACGAAGAAGTCTATGTAGCTCAACCGGAAGGATTTGTGAAGAAGGGTCAAGAACATTTAGTTTACAAACTAATTAAGGCACTCTATGGTTTACGGCATGCACCACGTGCCTGGTACTCAAAACTGAATAAGTGCCTTGAAGAACTCCGTTTTGTCAGGTGTCCACATGAGCATGCTGTCTATATGAAGCTAGAGAAGGGTGAAGCAATCATCGTAGGAGTTTATGTAGATGACCTGTTAATCACAGGTACAAATGCTGCAGTCATCAATCGGTTCGAGCAATAGATGGGTGATAAATTCGAAATGAATGATCTTGGAAAGCTTTCTTATTTTTTGGGAATTGAAGTGCATCAGGGAAAAGGCTATATCGAGTTGAAGCAATCAGCATATGCAAAAAGAATTTTAGAAAAGGCAGGAAGGGAAGCTTGCAATCCCACAAAATATCCTATGGATCCTAAGGAGCATATCACTAAAGATGAAGGAGGAAAGTTGGTGGATCCAACTGAGTATAAAAGTATGATAGGGGGGCTTCGTTATCTTGTGCATACTAGTCCTGATATTGCCTACTCAGTAGGAATAGTCAGTCGTTTTATGGAGCAGCCCACAGCGATGCACAGAAATGCTGTTAAATGCATACTCAGGTATGTAAAAGGAACCATTAATTTTGGTCTGGTTTATTCACAGAAGGGAGGCAACAACATGCTAACTGGTTACTCAGATAGCGATCTAGGAGGTCAAACTGATGACAGGAAAAGTACAGGTGGAATGGTGTTCTATCTAAATGATAATCTTGTCACTTGGGTTTCATATAAACAACGGTGCGTGGCGTTGTCATCGTGCGAGGCGGAATTCATGGCCGCAACAGCTGCCGCTTGTCAGGCTATTTGGTTGAAAAATCTACTAAGTGTACTAACTGGTGAAGACATAGACCCAGTAACTCTGTTCGCTGACAACAGGTCAGCAATTGATTTAGCAAAAAATCTGGGTTTTCATGGCAGAAGTAAACATATTGATATCCGATACCATTTTATTCGTGAATGTGTTGAAAGAAAGGAGATTGTCATCAAACATATCAGTTCAGATGTGCAGCGGGCTGATGTCTTAACTAAAGCACTCACTACTGTGAAATTTGAACGGATGTGTGGTCTACTGGGAGTGAAGGAGTTGCCAAAGCAAGTTTCAAACTAAGGGGGTGACTGTTGGAGTTTATTTTGAAACTTATAATTAATGGTGTTTTAATTTGTTTTAGATAGAGTATTTGCACGTTTGATTTAGTATGCATAGCCGTGGAGAGTTTTTAGGAACTGCATTAGTAGTCATATAGAGGTAGCTTTGTGTTAGGAGAGTTTGTTGCAAGTGGCTCCCTGTTTTTAGCCACTCAGTTTATCTTTTTCATTTGCTTATATGTATTGCTTTTCTGAATAATAAAACAAAAGAGAACTTCCACGCGAACTTGTTTCTCAGTTACATATATTAAACAGTTAATATATATTGATATTTATACATATATTTTGGGAGCTAAAACTAGAATATATGATCACAGAATTATCCTATAATTTAGATTTACATTGATGGCTTACTTAAATCTTGTGAACGTTTAAACGAAGCCATCGTTATTCGGAGACGTGCTTGCACCTGTAAGCTTAAACTTGACATTCTTGATCGTTAAGATTAGTAATTGAGAATTTTAGATTATCCTCGGGTATAATAATCCTGGATTAGAGGATAACTGAAGTAGAGAAAATTATATATATGGACACAGAACTCTTACGGTTACGGCTCAGGGCTATGTTAGCAAAAAAGTCTTTCCTTTTCTCTCCCTAACTAAACTCGAAAACACAGTGTAAGAGATTAATTAATTAGTTTTAACTAATTAGGGTTTTGCTATATATGCTGATTGTGGCCAGCTTTTGTGGCACATATATACCTGCAGGCAACCGTTATCGTGTGTTCCATTAACAATGTTAGCAAGCTAAGCTATCACTACAACACAAATAGGTCTTTTTCAACTGTTCATTTTTGACTACGACTAATTTCGAGCTCATTTGATCGAATTTAGTTGGCACGGCTAATTTCGATTAAATATGGTTGAAATTAGGTGCGCTCGAAAATAAACAGTCGAATTTACCGGTATTTTCGACTAGATTTCTTTATTGGTCGAGTTTAGCACCTGCCAACACGTGGAGGGAAAGTTCCCGCCAATTGAAAAATTCAGTTCGACCATATTTGGTCGAATTTATCAATCGGGGGTGAGCGGGAAAATTGCCGCTCCTTTTTTCAATTTTATTGTAAGCGGGAAATTTGCCGCCAAAGAACAACGTTCGACTAAAATTGGTCGAATTTAATAAGTTCAACTAGCTTTAGTCGAATTTATTAATTTCGACCATAATTGGTTGATATTGTTTTTACAGAAAATTAAAAAAAATTGCTAGTAATTATTACATTCAAAATAATTTTTTGAGAAAATAATAGTGAGCACAAAAAAAATATTCTTAAATCAGTAGAAGAATGAGATAATTTGGTAAATATAAAGTTTAGGGTTGGATTTAGGGTTTGGGGTACAAAAAAGGGTTGTGGTTTTTATTTTATTAAAAATTTATTTTAACTAATCCAACCTTACGGATGGTAATAGCTTGATGATTAAAGAGTATACAAAAAATTATAATTAATTTCAATATTTATTCCTTAAAAATTATAACAAATCTTTATATTCTGCAAAAAAAAAAATAGGTAAATTCGACCTTCTTTGGTCGAATCGATAATTATGAAGGTCGAAAATAGGTAAATTCGACCTTTTTTTGGTCGAATTGGAAGATGTAACTGTTTTCGATCGAATATAGTTGTTCTAAATTCGACTAAATGTGGTCGAATTTAGTAATACTAAATTCGACCGAATGTGATCGAAATTAGCCGTGTACCTTTTGCAACCCTACTGCACTCCCCTTTCCACCGGCCGGTTTTCTCATTTTCCATTCTTCCTTTCAACATCACCATTTTTTCTTCATGTGAGCATCCCAAATCATCAAGTAAGAATAATTTTTGATTCTTGATTATTTAAATTTAATTGTTTTTCTTTTGATTAATGTAATTGTGATAAGTTATATGTATTTATGTGCTTAAATAGTTTAAATTAATTGGTATAAATTAATTGATAGAATTAGAGATAATGTAAGTAGTTAAACGGTTTGTAAATTTCATGTGCATTATATGAATTTGTGCACATTTTGTAGATGACATCCGATCGTAGTTGGATTGGTCGTACCAGTATAATAAGGAAAAATACTTAACGGAAGAATACAAAATTGGTGTGGATAATTTCATTAGATTTGCTATAGAACATATGCAAGAAGAAGACAATGGCTTGATAAGATGTTCGTGTAAAGAATGTGGAAATTCGACCTATAAAAATCATAGTAGCGTAAGAGCTGATTTGTATCGACATGGTATCATGCAGTGGTATATTAGATGGGATTATTATGGGGAGTAAGATATGTCACGGGATGAAGTTGGAACGAGTTCTGCTTATGCTAGCTATAGAGATGATGATATGTATGATGCACATTATGATGATTTTGAGGATTGTGAGTATTTTGAGAAAGAACCGAACGAAACAGCACAAAAATTTTACAACGTGGTGAAGACTGCTTCTGAACCAATTTATCCAAACAATGACAAAAATAGTCTCATTCGTTGGAATTATATGGACTCGCGATCATATGACATTTATCAAATCAGAAAACTTCTGGGCATCAATTGTTCTTTTTAAACCTAATATTTAAAAGAGGCAAGAAGTAAAATTGGGAACATATTGAATCCAGGCCATCTCTCAGGAATGACTTGCATGTTAAAAATAAATAGCGTGTTATCATCTTTTGTGTAATACGTAAATACCTAGCTAGTAATAATCCATTTGGATCATGAGATTCCGATTTGATTGATGGGAACGAGAACAAAATTTTAATACCATGTCGCGTGTATATATATATAGCATGTTATAAGGTGGATGGAAGATGACAGAAAGGGCACACGTGAGAGAGATATAGATTCGAGTGGTCCTGTACATAAACGAGCTAGGGAATGAAGAAATTAGAGGAGATGGAGTTGTGAGATTCGGCATGCCTCTATCAACGGATCTAGTCTAGAGAAATACGTGCTACACATGATCGTACGCTAGTGGAGGTATGGAGCTAACTCCAGATACACATATATCTCTGCACTCTGCAGCAGAGCTTATATGTATATCCAATTAATTTAATTATGTTTTCACGGGAGGGTTTAAAGGAATGGAGAGAAAGAGACCGACAAAAAGCATCTTCTGTTACCTTGGTTTTCACCCCCCAATCCTCACGCTCATCACACAGAAGAAAGGGTGCAAGATTTCCAGATGCTTACTACACCACTCTCAGTTTCTGTTCCAATCATAAAAGTGAGTGCATATACTAACATCCATACAATATACAAACGGGACTTCAACGCATTTAAAGCAATGTAAGGAAATTTGCACGGCTAATTATGGGTCTCAAGTCTAAACTCTCATACAATTTCTCTGCCCAGTGAAAATTGTAAAACTTTTGTCTTTTAAGTGTTGTGAAAGTGGAAAAATAGAACATGTACTTATATTATTTTTTTCGTGAAGGTATGTTTGAGCAATCATCTGTTAAGGATCCAGATATTTATAAATATCATAAGCATCAAGCTCATCTCATATATAGCTCGACCGACAAAATGTTCTTGCATAAGTTCTCCATAGTTCAAATCTCGAAATCACGATGGATTTGGAGGGTTTTTAAGTAAACTTTTTACACCTTAAAATAAGTATAAAGAGCTAAACGATACTTATTTTAGAACAATATAAATGTTTTCTTAATCCTAAAGTAAAATATATTTCAACAATCATCTGTTAACGATCTTGATCCTTGTATATAGGAGTATATCCTACGCATCAAGCTCCTCATATATATAGCTCAAGAGTTCAAATCTCAAAATCACGTTGGGTTGGGAGGGTTTTGCAGGCCAGTGGTGGTCCAATCCTATCTGCCAATGTGTTGTGTTTAGACACTAATTAATTAATTAATTAACACACACAAAACAATAATCTCATAAACCAACATATACGTGATAAAAGCAAGATAGACAACCAACGAAAAAGATGATGATTTATCGATATATAAAAATTCAAGTCTCAATTGTGTCAGCACCTTCCGCGCTGTCTCTCCATTGGCATCAAAGCCAAAGGTTTGGTCAAACTTTTACAATTGGTATGCTTATCTACTTGGGTTATGCTAATATACGTACACTACCCAACAAACTTTTACAACCTGTACCATCCTCATTCCCACCACCAACTGCATAATACTATCCGGACTTCCGGACTTTTAACCGGCTTTGTGTGTAGTACTATAGGTCACAGCCAGCAAATCCTCCAGCCATTCTTGAATAAAACCAAGCATGCACGTATTAAAACTTGCCATGAAGTATGACTATAAATGGCTGATTATATATATACTTGGATGTATAGTGTTCTCCGGGAAATATATGCATGATTAGGACACCAATTTACGGTAAAATAATTGTTAATATATATAATTCGGGGCTGTAATTCTAGCCACTTGCTCAAACTCGTTTGCCACGTTCAGACTCGAACTCTATAAGTACTTCTTATGAGTGCCAAGTTTCAACAGCCTTGAGGTCACGAGTTCGATTCCCTGGGTCGTTCCGGGATTAAGTGGGCTACCATGCTCGGGAGTATGAGTGTGCTAGTATGCCCTCCAGATTAGTCGAGGTGTGCGCAAGCTGGTTCGGACACCAAATTATAAATTAAAAAAAAAAAAAGTTTCAACAGAAGTTTTCAATCTCATTTAACTTGATGTATGATGTGCTGAGCAAAACTAAAATTGGGCTCATCAAGTTCTCAAACTTGCACTCGAGATCCTTTATCCTCGTAAAAAGGTTCTGATTTAAAAATAGAGTTCTATAAATCAGTAAACCTAGAAATCATTACATTTCATATCAGTTAATTTGTACATCCGGCCAGTTCCTATATATGTCAGCAAAATGATTCCCGAATACCAAGTTAAGTTTTTTAGCTCGTGAAACGCATATGAATACATGATAAGCCTCTTATTTTTGAAATACATATCAATTAATCATGCCAACTAAGAATTTGAGAACGTTTTTTAAATTAATTAGTTTGAGAAACTCTAGCATTTCTCCTATATCGATCCATTCACGTGTGTGTTTATATGTACATTTCTTTTATTCATTGTTACGTTAAGGTTGGATTTTGCCTAAAATACTAAACCGATGAAATTTAAACCTAATCCTCCCGGTTAATATAAATATACAGATAACAGAAGTAACCACCGATGCTGGCACTAAAAATATTCAGTCGTGAGTTGTGATAGAAAATTTATCCATCGATATGGATACATTTTTTGAAATTGAAAAGTCTACTCATACATTCGTTTAGTTTAGGTTTTGCATAGCTTTCGCGATATATATGCAAACATGACTTTAACAATTATATTTTTATATATCCTTCTTGATCAAATCATATGTAATTGAATTGACGTGAAGACTTGGGGCCAAGGGACGTGTGTCGACCATGTCGACCATGATGTGTACGTATATATTAATTAGTGAGATATGTACAAGCGTCAAGTTCTGCTGTCAAATTAATTTTGCATAGTTACAATATGCAAGATTGTTTTGTAATTTGTAAAAGTTAAGTGTAAAAATGTATGAGAATTATTGAATTGACTAGCTAAAACCTCATTTCAATCAAATATTTCTGGAAAGAGGGAGCACAATTAAGTACAACTGCAAATAAATTAAACTTTTAATCTAGAGAAGTGAACTCATATTGGATGTGTTTGATTAAGCAACTCTTTAGCTATTAATTTTAAGTACAAACAAAATTTAGTTTACTAAGATACGATCGACTGAGTAATCAGACAATGACAAGATAAATATTAATTCATGAGGGCCGGAACTGACCTTACTAAATATAAATTGGTACCTATACGTTTAGCTAAATCAAATTTACTCAAGTAAGATGGCTAAAATTTAAAAATACATACACTTAACCAAATGTATTATTATACCTAACTGCATACATATTATGCAGCCAAAAAAAAATAATTGCGGTCAACTGCAGTTCGCTATCATATGTTTGTTATCAGAATTTTATATAACCGGCGAAAAAGGAATAAATTGCTGACCCTGCAGCTCGGGGACCTATTGTAACCCTCCAAAAATATATGTTAAAACATTTCATTTTTGTTGTACGTGTGCGAGATAGAAATAATTAGACACTGAAAAAGAGAGATTCAGAGAACTTTGACTGGTACATATACAAAATACCATAGCTAGGCACATCAAGAAAATAGCTAGTGACAGTATACAAAGTATTTATAGTGAAAATTTTCTGTATACTGTTTTCGTCTCAATTAGATCTAAAACCCTAATTCAACTCTATATGTCATAAACTAACTAGCCCTAGTTAAATTAATGGTTAAAAGCAAACATCTTCATTTCTCCTACTTAATTAATTGAGTCTCGAAAAAGTGAAAAACCTTAACTAAACAATATTTAAGTAGCTCTTACGGCAACCTAACAGTAATCTAAAAATCCAAATTTGGGGCAGATAATCTCAAATTCTTCTTCATCAGTGATTCAAATGGTGATCCAAATTTGGATCAGTGAATAGTGCTCATACAAATTTGGATCACCACTATTCAATGATCCAAATATTTAATATTAAAATAATGATTTTGTTATTATATATTTTTAGTTTATTGGATTTAAAATTAATTTATGTTTTTTTAATTATTTAATTCATAATAGTACATACTAATAAAATGAATGGTTAACTAAGAACACAATTTTAATTTAATTTACGTATATTAAAAATATATATCTTTAATTTAATTAATTTATTAAGTATAATATAAACAGTTAAAGATTAACATTAAATTTAAGATTTAATAGATTTATATAATATTTATGTTATATAATATGTAAATAATAATTTGGATCAAAATTTGGACACGCTATTGAAAATAATCAAAAATTTGGATCAGGGATTAATTATTAATTCAAATTTAAACTTTTGGATCATAACTACTAACCTGGACCATATTATTCTTAGGAAAAATGCTACGGTTACCGAAACCGTTCCCAAAATGGTTCCCGAATGATAAATTTTTAACACATGATTGGTTATGTTTTTATAAATGTGATGAGCCCTCCTGCATTAATATGAATTCTACAAATTAAATAATATCATATATCATTCGGGAATACCTTTGAGAATTTTTTCGGAATACTAGCATTACCCTATTCTGAGTGCTTGGGTGGATGACACATAAAAGTCCACTCTTTTCTTAATCCATTTCATCATTAATTAAATAAATAATAATAACCTCCACCAAGTTTAAAGATCATTAGGTAATTAAACAAATCCTATACAGCATCTGGCTAGCAAGCAAGAGAATAAACATACACATATACAACACATATCTCCCAATCTAGCTAGCTTTTCTTTTCTTCCCCCACTATCTTTCTTCTTTTACCTTATTTTCCTCAAACCAAACCCTACAATTAATATTTAGCCTTCTACTTCAATTCTTGATCACACCCCCTTTTCTTTAGGGTTTTAAAAAAAGCAAGAAATTAATGGATCAAGGAAATGCAAGTCATAATTCTCTTCCATCTTCATTCCACACAAGAGACTTCAATCTCCAACAACACCAATTCCAGCAACAACTTCTTCAAAACTCCGAAGACGAACAGAGTGGCTCTAGTGGCCTTAAACGCGAACGCGATGACAACAACAACAACAACAGTGATGACAGAGACGGAGGATCCGAAAACTCAAGAAAACCCCGAGGCCGACCTGCCGGATCCAAAAACAAGCCTAAGCCTCCCATCATCATCACCCGAGACAGCGCGAACGCACTCCGAACCCACGTCATGGAAATTGCTGACGGATGTGACATCATGGACAGCGTTGCTACCTTCGCACGCTGTCGTCAGAGAGGCGTTTGCATTATGAGTGGCAGTGGAAGTGTCAACAACGTCACTCTCCGTCAGCCCACGTCACCAGGGGCTGTTTTGACACTTCATGGAAGATTCGAGATTTTATCACTTTCCGGGTCCTTTCTACCTCCTCCAGCACCACCAGCAGCTACTGGTCTGACAATATACTTAGCCGGAGGACAAGGACAGGTGGTAGGCGGAGCTGTGGTGGGGACACTTTTGGCATCTGGACCGGTAGTTATAATGGCGGCATCATTTAGTAACGCAGCTTACGAAAGGTTACCTTTAGAGGAGGAAGAGACGGCGCCGCTTCCAATGCAAGGTGGAGGGTTGAATGAATCTCCGGTGGGACATCAAAACACACAGCAGCAACAACAGTTACTAGGAGACCCTTCTATGTTTCACGGGATGGCTCCGAATCTATTGAACTCCATTCAATTGCCTCCGGAGGCCTTCTGGGCCACAGGAGTAAGGCCACCATACTAAATGAGGTAGGAAACTCATTTAGGGTTCCAAATTTAGAAAAGAAGGGTTTGGGGCTTTTGAGGATTTTATCAGGTTTAAATTCTCGATTTTATTGATTAATCTCATGTTTTTTGCAACATTGACTTGATTTTTATTGTTGTATGGTTTGTGTGTTGATTAATTAGTAAGTAGTAACTTTCTGCTAGGGTTATTGATTTAAGTCTGATGAGGAGATGATGATCATATGAGTGTACTTTTTTAGCATTTGAAGTGACTAAACTATCTGTAAATCTTCTTGCGACTTCAGCTTTATGATACTCATAATTGTTTCAAGTGATAATCAGTCGATTATCTACTTAGAAAATTGATAAAATACACACTATATAAGCATATATAACATATATGCTACTATATATGATTTATTTCACAACTATATAGAATTAATAATTAATCGCATAACTAACATACAATCAGCCTGTTTGGCATAACTTTTATTATTGACTTATTTTCAGATAAAAATTTTATATTTTGATAATTTTTTTTATACAAGTATTTAATGTATGTTTGAGATTCAATAAGTTGCAAAAATAAGTTAGAAAATAAGTTGGAAAGTTAAAAATCTGTAACTTTGTCTTAAAATAAGTTGACTTATTCCGAAAAAAAGTTCCTCCGAACACCCCAATGTTTGTTGAAATGTCCAATAAATTTAAAAGAACGTATATAAATTTACAAATGTACAAATGCATGAAGTGGTGAAGACTAATTAAAGAGTAAAGAACCCAAGTAATAACTACCTAGGATTAGGGAACTTAATTGCGTCTCTCGCTCTGAGATGAAAGAGTTCTCTCACATAGAAGCTAGCTTCCAATGTAAACACACACATACAGATGGAAGACTTGTTATTTACTATGTTTATGTTGAAATATTTATTTATTAATTAGCTAGTTAGTTCATGCAGATTTCTTGAAAGGTTTTTATTTTTGTGGTAGCTAGCTAGGGAGATCATGCGCCACAAAGAAACATGTTATAACTGACTACCAAGATGGCAAACTTGGTCAGTTAAGAGGTAGCCACCTATCGATTAAGAATTAAGTATGTTGTTACTTAAAATTGACTGATTGATCGTTGGTTTTAAGTAACAGAAACGTTGTCTTGTTCGGTGACAAATACAATATCACTTACACTACGCCAGTTTCCGAAAAGGACCACTTCGAATGTGGTTGCTTTTGGCTCTATGTATGTTCCGAATGTCTTCAGTTTGATTTCTAGTAAATGAGTTCAAATTACGAGCCGTACTATCGCTTGACATCCTATTGGTTTTTACTATTTGTTATTAGACTAAACTGACTGTTCTGATAGAGGGGTCCGTTTTAGTCAGCAGCTCAATATCGGCTGGTTCAGTTTGGTCGGAAAAAATTATGTTTCCTTGCAGTGAATGCATGCATTGTTAATCCGATTATATTTCTACATATCTGATCAACATTGATAAAATTAAACAGGTCCAAACTTTATAAATATCGTGCTTATTTTTTAGAATATATATTGGAAAGTTAAACTGTGTTGTTAATAATTTTTTTATGTAATTGTGAAGAATATATATTTTTAGTACATTGACAGATATATATATAAATGTAGGCTATTAATTCGTCTTTTCCCTCAATTTGGTGGGTATAAAACATAAAAAGGAACTAACAATTGCATACATTTGATTTATAATTGCACACCTTTGTTTAAATTTGACCAAATTATCCAAATGTACATTTTTAATCCCAAGTTATGATTACATACTAGACAAATAATTTGGTTTCGATATCAATAATAAAGGAGTAATTGATCAAATTGCATGTCCAGTTTCAGTTCGTGTGATATACAAACGATGTTAAGATGTACACAGCAAATAAAGAGAAAGATCTGGCTTTAGCAAACGTATCTGTTAACAAAGAATTCCAACGAATTATATATCAAACAGAGGTTGTTTACATGAGCAAGAAATAAAAAAAAAAAATTGCTACAAAAACCAAATGCCACCCCTATATACACTACTTGAAGCTGGAGTGTAATAATCTTCCTACTCACCTTGCCGAGAAGTTCAGTGATATTTCACCAATTCAATGCAACAAACTTGACTACATATATTCAAACTTCTAGTCTACTTGTAAAAGATTCTCAATTGTAACCTATTCTTAACTGCTTCAATTCACCCTGAAACGTTGGGCTAGAAGTTAGTGTTCGGTGTGCAAGAATTCTTATGTCTTCTCGTGTACATTCTCGTGAAATGCGAACAAGCTCCCACAGGGCACCTCCATTAACCATGTCCTTTGCATTCACCTCTGAAACGTATATCCATAAGAAGTTTTCAGGAGCAGAATTTGAAGTCATTAGGTTTCAAGTGCGGAAAGAATTTTCAATATACCATGTTGTGCTAAATGACAGAGTGCAAGCTCTATATGCCGCCGGATTGGTGAAGCATCATTATTAGCATTCTGCACAATCCAGGCCAAAGCGCCATCCTCAATAAGGAGAGATCTCCCGTTTTTAGACCCTAAAGTATCAGGACACATCAACAATAATATTTAATTTCTGCAGTTTCTAGTCATCAACTTTTTTTATTGTGCGATAGTTTTTAGTCATAATTATAAATAGCTGAATTCAGTTTCTGCAGTCGCTCACTACTAAGTGACGAGCTTAAGCAACTTACCTTGAGTAGATGCTCTAGACTCGCATTTTGCAAAGTTTGCAATTCCACGAGCAACTTGAGCAAGGACGTCAGGATGTCTACATCTGACCATTCCAAGCAAAGCCCTTATGCCACCTTCATCTCTTAACTTCATCTGTAGTTTATCTGTAAATTTCATTGCAACCATGGTTACTGATATTGAAATGGTACGAGCAAGACGAAAATGGTAAAACCGTAAAACTATTAATATTTGTGCAATCAATTGCCAATAATATTTAATGCTAAAATTAGTTGGCCTCCCAATAAAAGAGTATGCTTGAGTGATTATTGGACATTCAAATTTGGTTTGGAGATATTAGAGTAGCACAAGTTCAACCATATACTGATTTCTGCAGTAGTATAGTCTATAATTGGCACTGTAGTATGTATATGAAGTTTTTCCTTAACACTCAAAATTAAAGGTGATCACCAAGGTAACCAAGGTAGAGGTTCAATTCTTTACACTTATACGAGATATAATGCACTGTATGTTAAAATAATATAAGCTAAACTTATTTTATTATTTTAATTATCTAGAATGTTCTTGAAAATATCTAGCTTACCTTTCATGTTCCTAGAGAGTTACTAAATTAATTAAAGTGCATGTACTAAAACATTCTAGAGGTTCCATGTAGTCCTATAAATAGGACAATCTTCCAAGTTTTGTTATCATAAAAAATTATCAAATCATTTGAGTGAAATACAAGTGTGAGTTTTTATATCTCTTTTGTATGAGTAAGTTGTGTGGATTATTGAGAACAAGTTTCTTCTCTTTAATCTCCAACATTTTATTATACACTTAAATTCCTACACTGTAAGTACCACAGAACATAGAACAATAAGTGAGAACATGAGATTGTTTTTGCAAGGCCAACAAAGGTTGGAATAATGAATGGAATAAGAATTAGGCTTACCATTGCCACAAAGATTCGCAATGGCTCCAGCAATCATGCGAAGGGTTTGAGGATCTTCAGCATTTGCTGCAGCAATTGATAGCAAGCCTATGCCACCTTGAGCCATTATAAGCTCCTGGTTGGTTTCTGCTTGGATGTTTCCGGGGTTATACATTTAGATAGCGCAAAATTAAAGAGCATAAGAAATTCATTTCAAACTAGCACGAATTATACTCCAAAAGGGCATGCACTGATGCACCCTCTTATAAAAGGCAAAAGAATTACCATTCATTGCAAGATTTGCAATTGCACCAGCAGAAACTCTATGAATGGTCTCATCATCAGAGTTGCTAAGAAGCATCAGCAAGGAAGTAAGACCACCGGCTTCGACAATTTTTTCCTGGTTTGTTTCTGCAAAAGAAGTGCAACGTAAATATTCGTTACAAAAAAACCAATAATCCTAAAAGCACATAGTGAGGCATACGGTGAATCAAAATACCCACTAACATATGTATCACTTAAATGTATCTTCAATCCTGCATCGCGCATCGCAGGCTACTTGAAAATCCAAATTGTATATATGTGTATACTGAAGATATATGATCCACTTAAGCACTCCTAAATTTGGTGACTTGGTAACTTAAATACGTATTAGAAATACTTGACGTCTCGAGTTCGTACTAAGGTACCCTCAACATTCTCAAAATTTTAATCTGGACACAAAGTTGAATATTGCCCCGAAAGATTGGTTACTAGTGATCCACTCTTTTTAATACCGAAAAAGGGCTTTTGAATCTGAAAGAGTGTTAAATATATATGATCCAATTAACCACACCTAACACCTTAATATATATCTATGGATAGCAAGTATGAAATATGACATATTAGTTACACTTTTCTGGATAATCCACACTGAAACAATAATTAAAGAAGAAAGACCGGCATGTAACCAAAATGGAAGAGTAAACTAGCATTTCTACTTTTAGTCCCATAATAAATGCCTGAAGCAGCACATGATGGTCAGTTTAAGTACTTTTAGAGAATACCTTAATCCGATGATATGCATTGAGGGTTATAACTAGATTCTTTTAGATCTTTTATAATAAATTGTTTAGTTTCTCCATCTAAGCTTTGTGTCCGCATGGGTATGGAAACATTGATCATAAATGCCAGTCTCGCCTTAAAAAAGTCAAATTACATTCAAGAACTGTGATTCATTTAAACATCTAGATTATGCTGGAGTTAGTGTCAGTGCAATGAAAATTTAGCACCAAACGAGTACAGGACTACAGGCTAACATCCCTACAGTTCTTTAACATTGATTACGCAATCCATCTTGCACTAAAAAAAAAATCTAGCCTACAAATTTTGAATACATTGACGATCCGTTTTCTTTCCTATTTTACTCATGCAAATATATGTGCCGTACGAAAGTAGCATCTTCAATACTTCCAGCCAATAAGTATTTGCTCAGTGATTACCAGGAAAAAAAAAAATGTTTGCCTAGGAATCACAGAAAAACAAATTTCCTCTTACCAAGACACTTATTATGAGATGATAATGAACAACATAGTTACAGGTATCTGGAATTAGCAAGTAAATCTTTAATTTTGATTGAGCTGTATACATAACAGTATATCAAGATGCATTAAATCCAACATAAGTTGACTAAAAGATTTTTCAACATCTTGTCTTCACAACATTCTCCTATTTCACATATTGTATGCGAAAGCCATAAAGTACAGCTTTTAAAACATAGCATGTACACACTGATGGCATATATATTATTCCTCCAATATCATATGGGTAGAGTATTTTTTGAAATGGATGGAGTGTAAAGCAATAGATTTTACATATGAAAGGCCGTTTGTGTCCACTTAAGGCATAGTAACAGAGATTGAAACCAGATAATAAAGACAACTCGAGAGAGAAACAAAAATGTACCTTCAGCTGCCAGATTGGCAACGACTTTTACAGCATGAATACGCACGTCAGGGTCATCAGCTTCAAGTAAAGACAATATCTTCTGCAGTCCAACTGTTGAAATATTGTATCATTAAAATGGCGAAAGCTTGTAGTTCAACATGTCGTAAGATCAAAGCAACTGCTAATGATCATATACAAACTGTTCATCACCTTGTTCAAAAAGTTTTGCTACCGAAGCTTTATCCCCATGTCTTGAATCATGCAGCTGCTGATTACTAACTTGAGATACAGGGGAATCAATACCGTTCGGAACTTTTACATCCCCGTTTTGGTCTAGTTGTTTTCTTGTCTACAAGGATATACAAGGGCTCAGCTCATCAGCTTGATTACCAAAATTCATACATATTTCATAAGAAATTATTAGCAGGAAAGTTGTACAAACATGCATTTCAATGCCCAAGGTAAATGGTAGCCGCTGTAATGATATACATTATTATATTTTTTTGATTTCCTAATAATAATCCTAGGAGAGTGTAGCTTAAATGCCTTTATGACATAGGACTAATCCTCTTATCTGCCGAGCCAGGTTACTCAGAGATCCCCTTCCCCTTCAAGCCCTTTTCAATTTAAAATTACTTCTGCATTAAGTTATATTATAGTTGATATCTGCAAAAGAAGTTATGAATACGTGACTTCATTGAGCTTAGGACTTGCAATGGTTAATTTACTCAAATTACTTCAGTCACTAATTCTTACAGAAGTGTTCACCTTCCCGGAAATAAACAGAGGAAGGAGATGGGGGTAAAGAGCAAAGGAGACTCACTTCCTACAATACATAATACTATGACGTGACCAGACACATATTTGTCAATTGCTAATGGTAAACATGTAGACTTGTAACTTGGTTTGACAGATTGCAAGGCCTGACTTGTAACTTGGTTTGACAGATTGCAAGGCCTACGTACCTTATCTGCTTCGAAACTTAACTGCAATAGCTGACTTTGCAGTATTGCTATTTCTTCTTCAAGTTTCTCTTTCTGCCGTGTCTCACCTTCCAACGTCTTACGAAGCTTTAGTATCTCTGAACTCCCAGCTGCCTAGTACACCAGTATAACTGCCATCAGTAGCGCAGTGACAAGAACAAAGTAGACACAGACAGTTATAATATGAAACATATATATAATTTCATATTTCTACCTCTGATCGCTCCCGTTGCATTAGTTGATATTTAAGATTACTAAGTTCCTCTTCTGCACGCTTGCGTAGAGAAGCCTCTTTCTCAAGCAACAATTTAACCTCAGTAACTTGTTCAGAAGCAGAAATACCAGAAGCCTGTGTGCCACGGTGTGTACAGCTGGTTAAAATCCACAAGCAGGAATGCTAAAAGCCAGCTAACAAAGGCTATTAAGATCAATAATTAAAGGATGGGGTAAATTATGTCAGAATATAGAACTCTTTTGGCACAGGCCAAAAGTTGAGATTGCAGAAAGTATGTCATGACATGCACGTTCATTGCCTGAAGAGGTGTTGTGAAGTAGGTAGCTGAAATATTATTACAAAAAGTGTTAACAGAGCAAAGCAATTAAGTGCTATTTGATTCTTAATTCCAGTGGTCGATAATTTGGCGGTTCAATTTACAGATAAGGCTGCTTAAGGTCGCACCTAGTGCATAAGCCTCCAGAATCAGCCGAGTCTACGGAAGAACCTGGATCCTGATGTATGCATCCATCCCTTATTTTTAATAGAGTGGATGGTTTTGAACTCATGACCTAGTGGATAGCGGAGTAGGCACTTGTCTTAAGCGGCTCAAGCAAGTAAAAATTTCAAATCTATACAAGGACCTTCCACCAGTCGAAGAGTATTAATAAGTTCGAGCTTGGATCTAAAGAATGGTGGTTGGAACAATACCAAGTAATATTAGAGAGCAGGAAACATGAAGAAGTTAAAATGGTGAAAATCATTAACCTCGAGTTACAGTTATCTCAAACCTGATGTAGAACTCATGTAATGCACTTTAGACAATTATAATAACAAAAAAAATAAAAATTAGAAGACATTTGTAGCAGCACCATTAATTATCAGTATTAATAGTAATACCTTCCTTCTTTCATCGCCGTTATTTTCTTGATGCATAACCCATTGATCTTTAAGTTTTTGAATCGACTCCACATAGTCATTTTGATATTTCAGTCTCTCCTTCTAAATAAAGAACAGTGTATATATATTACTCAGAAGCTAGTCAACAAGTAATTGTACTCAAATTATATAAAAAAAAACAGGCAGGAAATGAAATTATAATAGTTAGCAAATAACTACAATTCGTTCTCACTGTGACCCACTCACAAAACCGGAACTTAGAGAAACCATGAAATGATGTTTACTCTGATCTTCAGATTGTGATATCAATTGAGGAACAACTTGAAGATTAATTAAATGACAAAATTACTTTGCATACTATATAATTATCATTCTATTGACGATGATGGCAATTCTAAGATGATGCTATTGAATTATTATGGATGCCTGTAATACCGGCTCCAATGCATCAACAACAAAAAACGGCATTTTTAAGATTATCAATTTATGGATGCCTGTAATACCTCCAGTGCATCAGCAAATCTTTTTTCAGCCTCGTCAATACGTTTTTGTGCTTCTACAGATATTCTATCAACTTCATCCTGAAATGCTTTTTGTCTTCTCTCGTGCTCTGCAACAAGCGTTTCCAGTTGTATATCAAGCCTTCTGGACAAACTCTTGTAATCAAACTCTTCTTTAATTTTCAACATATTCTCCACCTTCATAGCCTATGGAAGACAAAAGTTAGCTAGCTCATGCCTCATAGTGACCAAAGATGTACTTGGACAAAAAGATTACTCATGACCCCGTGAAAGTACTATAAGTTAAGCTACATGACAATTTTTATTTAAAAAAAAAAAAAAATTCAACAGCAGTGCAAGAGAAAAACATAACAGGTCGCATGAAAATAAGAAAAGTAGCGACCATCATTATAAAGGAGGCTTGAAAATTACCCTCTGTCCAAAAGAAATGGTACTTGAGGTCTCTGCTCGATGACGTGGAGATGGACCGATAGTAACAACTAGTGAAGTTCTTGCTGTGCCTGTAAAAATTAACGAAGGTTCATAAATTGCATCCTTTAGAGTTCCTCAAATGGACTGCAGGTTTATAAACTTTTAATATATACATTACAATAATGCAAAAAGGATAACAGAGTGCTCAAGAAAACTTAATTCCTACTTGAAAGATAGAACTAGTATTACAAAATCTTGGGAGATTTAGTTCAGTTCATATATCATGGTTCCTTATCAGTCTAGTACGTGCTTGAAAGATTCACTAATAATAGTAATATGTTCTTATTTAGAGATGAAACCAAACTAAATGAGGAAAAACAAGACACGCGATTATGATTGAATTTTGCACTTTATAAGCAATACCAATTAATTTAGAGCAAAAAAGTTAAGATTTTGTGTTTATAGGTATGTGTAAAATATCCATCTTCATAGGAACATAGGAGTAGCATTTATTTGAATATTTTGTACCACCAAATGAATCTCGAAGCAGTCTTGTAAGTTTGGAATCACGGACAGGAACATGAGAGCTATTCTCTGCCAATGCATTGATACACTTTCCTAGTGCACTAAGAGAGAGATTAATAGACTTAGCCTCCTCCAATGTGTGCCCCTCACTGCCTACAAAATCACATACAGATATTTTCTTACAGATGTGCCAGGATAAAAAAAACCACTTTTCACTGGGTGATACAACCAAAGTAAGAACATCAAATCGATTGCTTTTAAGGACAAACAAAAACACAAACACCTTTGCTTTCTATTTTATGAAAAAGTATTATGTTCTACAGAAGAAAATATATAAAGTAATTCTAAAGTTCTAATGTTAAGGTGCCCCTAAGTGGAACCCGCTTTGTTAATATAATATAGCATATATATATGAAAAAGAAACATAGCATATCATTTATTCACTAACTTGCAACAGATACCTGACTTGTCAATTCGCTCTGAACCAGCTAGATCAACAACAACAAGTTTGCCTTTCCGAACGATGCCCGGCTTTAATGTTCGATGCATGTGGGATTTGTCACCATTTTCATTTGAAATAGCAGCATCTCTTCCCTTTACTGACCTCTTAACTTGTACCTACTTAGAAAAAAATTATTGAGGTCTACTTAATAACTTTAAGCAGAAACCAATTATTCCTGTATGGTTTTCAATTCATTGAGATCACCAAAAGCAGAAAGTATTACCATCAGAATAGCATGACTGCGAGAAGATTCCGTATTTAACTTTGTATTAGCTGCAAAGCGATGAGCTTCACCTAATCGTAGTAGTTCGAGAAAACTCTCTTGATCTCTGATTTCTACATGAGTAGCCCCAGGTAATGATATGTCTCCTGTTTTTGGATCTTCCATAATGGAGATGTTGTCATTAGACGGATCAAGGAGGTCCTGTATAGTCTCCATATAAAGCTGCACATATTTATAATAAATAAACATATCTTCAAGAAGTTGATAATGGCTTTAAAAATCTATCTCAAGTTACCTCAACTATAGTTCAATTAAGGTAAACAAGGCCATAATAATAATGATCGCTTGTTTTAATCAGTACCTGCAAATAGGAGACGCGCACAGAATCTGTCTCTGGGAATATTTCCGATAGAATATCCTCTAATGCGCGCACCATTATTCCACGAGCAGCGGTATCTTCATCCCCCAGTCTTCCAAGTGTGTAAGTTTTTCCCGTACCAGTTTGTCCATAGGCCATTACCGTTCCATTGTAACCGTCCAGAACACTCTGCAAAATAAATTGATACATAAAGTAAGCTGTAAACATTCGACTCCTAAATGATTGAACAAAAGACGAATAAAAACCCCTGCATCAAATACTGAGAGCAAAGAGTAGTTAGTACTCAATGAAATACCCAAAGTTTACTACAGGAAAACCAAGTTTATCATAGGAAATACGAAAAGAATGACAGGTATAACCTTGAACACTTGAGCTTTGTAGGGACACACTATTACGTGAAAAAGAAATTAATGTAATGAAAAAAATTCTTTCGAAGTTTTTCCAGTTTGGTGACTGCTTAATAAGCCAGGAAAAGGGAGCCAAGTATTTATTATGTAAGCGGGTGTTGAAGTGGCTTTAGAATGAGCAAACACAGTTTGTTTTATTTTTAATATAAAATAAGTGATTCTGGTGAAAATCAATTACTAATGCAAAAAATCCAAGAAAAAACTCTATGGCAATCATGGAAGAATTTCATTAAAAGAGTACCTCCACTACAGGCTTTGCAACAACTTCATAAACACGCTTTTGTGATGAAAACTCCGTAAGCACTTCATCGAACTCATAGGTATCTGAATCCCAGTTGTTTCTTCTAAGTTTTAATCTCTTGAGCTGAATTAATTAAAAACATCATACACTGTATTAGATCTGATTATCTAGAAGTATTACAATCAATCAATAATCTTCCAGAAGGTAGATGAATATAGTATCGCTAATACCTCTGGTTGCAACTCCACACAATCAGCAAAATCAGCATCAGATGCTAACTCCTCTGCATTTCGAGGTCGTAATCTTACAGCCACCCGAACTCTCCCGGGAACTATGTCAACAGCAATGTATGTATAAATTTATAAGGTTTTTGCCTCCAACAGGACAAAACACATTATTCATATATATTTGCAACAAATAGAGGTCACTAGTATCTAAGGAAAACAAGTAAAATTTGTCATGTGATATAAATTAAAAGGGGATGCTATGTACTTTAGAAGAAAAACTAGGAAATGATATATTGACAAAAAATCTAACATTTTAACAAGATCATCTTCACATTGTAGTTTGTGTGCATTAATTTCTGTGGAGAGGACCTGCAGTAACGTCAACCTATGCCTAGATAGTTTAACCAATGAAACAACTCCAATTTCCCTTGTAAATCCAAAGACCTGGATATATTAACAATAATTATATAAAAAAAGATAGTACATAAATAAACTATAGCATTAGATACACATTGTTAGTCATTTAGCTCATACCTTTCAGGCTATTTGTTACCCTAACACGGAAGAGATTAAGATTGCCAAGTCATATTCTGACTTGCAGTTAGTGCCAGGATATTTATATTAACTGGCACCCCAGTGATGAAGCTGGTTTTTTTATTATTAAGTTCAATGATAATTACATAATTTGCTGATAATATTAAAAAATGCATTATGAATATGATAATGTTTTTTTGATGATGCGTAATGATGCTTGTATTCGATACAAATATACTCGAGCCTGAAAAAGCTGCAAGTTCAGTTCAGGGCAGCCATACTAAAGGCAATAAGTTGTGGATTATGCCTATATTTCAAGCCAGAATATTACTCAAAGATCATTTTCTTCCTTCACCTAGGATAGGTTACTGCAGATAACTGCATTGCCATAACAGCAATATGATCCACAATACCAACTTATACAAAAGAAGTGTTAACTGCACTTAAATCTCTTCAAGTCATAGAAAACAAAAACCAAAATAAGTCAATCTGTTTGTTGTAAGCACTCTAGACCACCAAGTATGTAATGTTGTTTTTCAGGAACAAGTGTCTGTTCTTAAAGTTGAACAAAAGGTAATACGTAGTAGTTTGTCCCTCACTCCCTTGCATTAACCCATGTAGCATTATTTAAAAAAATTAGAGTTCAATCATCACTTTTGCAAGAACAAAACCAAATTAATCTATTATACCCACATTTTATACAATCAATTCTCACACTTCAAAAGTGATAAAGAAATTTATCATTTCTATCTTATTTACAGTCCCAGTGAGAAAAGTTTGGCAGAATGTGTTATATTGGAAACACTTAGGAAAAAAACATGATGACAGAGATCTTGGAACTATGTTTTGGAATACGTGGTCTGGTAAAGAAGGTTTGAACAGGAAAGAAAATGACTCATGGTTGGTGCTAGAGTGACGTACAACGGTAGCCTAATTCGGAGGGAGGGGGGGGGGTCAGGCCCAGCTGCAGTTGATGAAAGCGTTAATCTTTCTGATGGTAATGTTGTTATTTATGTGTCACTTTGTTGGTTTGTTGCCAATTTATCCTGTCTTAATTGATTTTGCTGAAAAGGGTTCTTTTGGTTGTTCAGTTTAGCGATCCACCTCTCATTCTTTGTTCTACGACTAACAATACTCTCACAAATTAGTATTTAAATCATGCTCGTCTGAAGCAAAAAAAAAAACAGTTATCAAGGAGATCGGTCTTGTTAGACAAACTCAAATACAGTCTTCAAAATTAAATGTACATCTCCGCACCAAATTTCACATTCTTCTAAAGACAGCACGCTAATTCTTCTCGGTTTGCTTATGAATTATGATAGTCTGCCATTTTACGATAAAAAAACAAACATAAACCTAATATACACATAATATCAAATTAAACTTGCATTATGCATCATGTATCACCTCAAGTCCACTTATAAACAAACTACTTTGATGCAAACAATAATTACTATGATCCACAAACATTACACATATAATTCAATAATTCTCATCATCAAAGTGCAAACAAGTAACCAATAATGTATGCATTTCACAAAAATTAAGTAAATTCCAAAGGTCCAGTTGCACAATAGCATTACTCAACCTAGCTACCACTCAACTTAACCAAAATTCAGATAGTAACTTCCACTTATATCAACTAGAGAGAGTGGGAGAGAGGGGGGGAGAGAGAGAGAGAGAGAGAGAGAGAGAGAGAGAGAGAGAGAGAGAGAGAGAGAGAGAGAGAGAGAGAGAGAGAGAGAGAGAGAGAGATGATAAGTACCTCCAGGATCATACTTAAGAGCATTAACAGAACCAGTGCTGCTACGTCTAGGAGGAGGAGCAGTAGAAACAGAATTGGCTGATGAAACTTTAGATTTGAATGAAGAAGATGAAGAAGACTTGGAATTAAGTGAGCTTCGAGTGCCATTATTTCTGTAATTAGTTGCAGTGTTTGCCATTTTCTAACACATCACCAAGAAGAAGAAGAAGAAGATAAGTAATAATTAAAATAATGATGAAGAAAGAAGCTCAAAAACTGACAAACATTTGTTTTTTAGTTGAATTGAATTGGAGGGGGATTTGGTTTGAGGAAAGTTTAGTAGTATAATTATAGATACAATAAAAATGTATGTAATGATGAGAAGTGGGGGGTGTGGTTACAGTCGTGGGTACTTGGATGGACTAGTTTCTAACTTGGGTAGTTTTATTTTGTGTTCTGTCTTTCCTTCTTAGAGACACAAAGTTGAGCATAAATATTTTATATTAATATTAAATTCTGGCTAAAAACTCAATTTATTTTTACTAAATGCGGTAGAAATGAAAAGAGATTTGCATTCATGTAAAAATAAATGTTATTATTTATTATTAAAAAATAAAGATTATATTACATATTCTATGCATGTATAGTTGGTTTGTACGGTGTGACTGGGTCTGTGTGTGGTGTGGTTGTGTGGGGGAAATGAAGTGGGTCATGCATTTCTTGCACTTTAATTCAATTTCTTCTTCCCCGCTTTTTACTCAATTTGCCCCCCCAGCTTTCTCATTGTTTAGAAAAATAATAAGGATTATTTTTCTCTTATTTAATGTTTAGTGTTGTAAATTAAATTATTATTATATTTAAGCTCATGGAATTTTAAACAATTTTTTGTACAAATTTCATCGAATTATGGTGATCCATTTTATTGCATTCGAATTCAATTATTACGATTCATTTCCGATCCTTTTTACTGAAAAATGCGCAAATCACATTTTCTTTTCACTTGACCCGCATTAGGAAAGTAAATAAAGGGTTTGGCCGTGCGCTTCGAAATTTACAATAACCGACTGGATGGCAGATGGCAGATGGCAGATGGCAGATGGCAGAAGCGGCGTGTGCTGTTTTAGACTTTCTATAAATCCTCAGAATTTAGAAAATGTCCACTTAATATTTGTGTTTTATCTCTAATTAGTAAATCAGAGTAGAGACTAGAGAGCCTAATTAGTAAATGGGGGAGGGAGCGTGAGATATATTTCAGTAAATTCTCTGAGATAGTATAATTTTATATGTAAATATGAGTAGGCATTTTTGTAAGATTAAGATTTATTTAAATTTTATTAATTAGTTTTACGGGACCAATAAATTTAAGGGGGGTGTATTCATTCTGGATTTTAATAGATTAATAATAATCCATGAATTTTACAAGATTGTTGTTGATTTTAATAATTCATGGATTTGAAAAAGTTGATGTCAAATCTTGCAGAATCTCGCTGATTTATAAAGAATTTTTGTGAAATCCTTCAAAATCTCATCGACTTTAACAAGATTTCAAAAGATATAAAATACACTACGAAATCCATCAAAATCCACCATTTTATTATATCCAACAAAATCTACAGATTTTTTAATACCATGAGATTTTAATGAATTTCTAAAAATCTAAATTAAAAATACACCAAGATTTTAGGAGACTTTTTAAAATTCAAATTGAATATACTAAAATTTTAGTGGATTTTTAAAAATCTCAATTGAATACACTCGAATTTTAATGGACTTTTAATAATCCAAATTGAGTACACTATAATTTTTAGAATCCAAAAAAATCCTTTAAAATCCAGAATGAATACATCCCCTAAATTTAAAAGAGTATCCTCAAAAAGTTTTCTGAGATTAATATCAGGAACCTTTTTCTCAAAAATAAATGTAATATTTATAATTATATAAATGTCATTTGTGTAGCTTCCCCTTGTCTCCGGAAGTTAGTTTAGCACTGTACATGTTTTGCATATACAGCATTTTTATTGCTTGACCGATTGCGGGTACCACGTTTAATGTCTCCCCGTATCATATGCTTTGTTTCTCTATGTTTAGTTTTGACAATATTGTGTGCTATTCCTGCCCGATCCAAATAAATGATGCAGGTGAAGATAGCTTTTTCAAGGATACAACCAAGTTGTCAAATGATTAATTTAGGCTATATATCAAAATTATTTATCACCTCGTAAAAGTCTCATTTCGCCTGTAAACAGCAATGCTTAACATTGTAATGTGTGACGTTTATAAGAAACAGTGACACTCTCGGACGGGAGTTTGTATAAAGCCGTGTTGTAAAAAGCGCAAATCGGATCTAAGCGGTGGAATGACCTTTTAGCGCTTAAACGGTTAAGCGGACGCTTAAGCGATTTTAAAAGCGGATCATTAATCGGATTATAAATAATTATATATTTATAGAAATAAATATAATATTAATTTTTTTAAAAAAAAACTAACATTCACATACGATATAACATATTATGATTAAAAGCTAAAAGCTAGTCGTTTCATCTTCGATTCCGCTTAAGCGGCCGCTTAAAGCGCTTTTCATAACACTGATATAAAGTTAAACAGTGCTTATAAGTTATTTGTATGTCGAGCCAGTTTGCCTCACCTTATTTTACGGATTTATGGACTTATTTTCGGATAAAAAATTTATATTTTGAATTTATTTTTTTATACAAGTATTTAATGTATGTTTGAGATTCAATAAGTTGCAAAAATAAGTTGGAAATAAGTTGGAAAGTTAGCAATCTCTAACTTTGTCTTAAAATAAGTTGACTTATTCTGAAAAAAAGTTCCCCCAAACACCCCTGTCATAGATTTGATTCCTCCTTCGTTTTTTTTTTTTTGAAAGTAAAAGGATATTTCATTAAGAAATTTCAGCAAGTAACGTCTCCAACAACACATTTGGAGGAGACTCAAATACATTGTTGCAATCAACCATACATTCCACCCTAGCTAAAAGATGGGCAGCACGGTTTATATGCTTTTTTACATGACATAAAGAAAGATCAGGCCTGTTCTTGAGCTTCATTTTGCAGCACTCTATGGTGTGTCCAACCTCCAGGTAATACTCCGAGTGACTATTAACAGCCTTCACCACAAGCTGAGCATCGCTTTCTATACTAACACCATGCAACCTTAAGTCATCAATCCACATTATTGCTTCTTGCACTCCTCGAGCTTCAGCCTCCATTACTGTCACCACACCTGAAAGACGCATAACCTTCCCCTTCACAAAATGTCCATGATCATCTCGAAGTACCATTCCTATAGAAAAGATGGTTCACCATTAAAAACAGAGGCATCCACGTTCAGTTTGTAACAACCTGTTGGGGGAGGCTGCCAAGTACTAGGCATTTGCATAACTGGTCTATTAGCTAGACTGTCGAGTCGTGCCCTTCGATCCATAGCATCCTGCCAATCTTTAACTTGTTTAACCCCTACTTCTATTGCTATTGCTGGTGTGACAATTTTGTTCTCCCATATTTTCTGATTCCTTGCAAACCAGATACTCGACAGAACTATTGCAATTTTCTCCACAATGTCTGAATCTTCCACCTTAATTCTCTCCAGCAACCAGCTCGACGCTGTTTCCACCCTTTGCATATCAAACCAAAGCCCCATTTTTCCCCAGCAATCAGATGCAAACTTACAATCAAAGAAAAATATATGCAGCATGTGCTCCACATCTGTGTTACACATCGGGCATATAATAGTCGTTGCAACTCCTTTACCTCTGAGTAAGTTCCTGACAGGTATATTGTTATTACAAAACCTCCATAGAAAAGTTCTCAACTTGTGAGGTAAGTTCAGCTTCCAAATTCTGTTCCAGCTACTCGAATTATCACTGCCCATATTGTTTGCCTCACTTATGTTCTGAGTAGACCAATACTGATACCCCGTTTTAACTGTATACACACCTGTACTTGAAGCCATCCAAGCTACTCTATCTCTTGCCATGATCTGAGGAATCCTTGTTTGTAGGATTAGTCGAATGTCATCTTCATGAAAGTCTTGTTGGACCTTTTGCACGTCCCAGTCTTTGCTATTAGGACGGAAGTAACAACAGACCCTTTCATTTCTAACTCCATTCACATGACTATCCTCCACACAAAAATCTCTCTTGCCTCTTAACCACGGATCTTTAAAAATCCTAATATCCTCCCCATCTCCCACTATCCATCTAAACCCTTTCCTCAAATGTTCCTTTGCTTCCCAGATCCCTGCCCAAACAAAGCTCGAACTCGTACCTTTAGCAGCATTAAGAATATTCTCCGTTGGAAAATAACGGGCTTTAAAAAGCCTTGTTACCAGAGAATGTGGGTTGTTACAGAATTTCCAAACCTGTTTGCCAAGTAACGCCAAATTGAACCCATATAGGTCTCTGAAACCTAGTCCACCTGCACTCTTTGGTCGAGCCATTCTCCCCCAGCCAAGCCACCTAATTCCTTTAGAATTATTAGAGCTCGAGCCCCACCAATACCCATTCAATAACCTCTCCAGTTCTGAGCACATAGACTTAGGCAATAAGAAGCACAACATGCTATAAGTTGGGATTGTTTGACCTACGTTAACACTACAAGAAAGCCCGAGATTTGCGACGGACTTTAGCAACGGATAACATTTTGTCAACAAATGCCGACGAAATAGCAACGTTTCGTGTGTTCATAAAAGTTGGCGAGATCAACAACATATTAGCGACAAAATTGCAACCAATCCATAGCAACGGAAAATTTCCGTCGTTAACAAAAGCGCGAATTTTTCCCACCAAACTATGCTGACAAACTTGCAACGAAATTAGCAAGTAAATTTAGCAACGGAAATATTTTGTTGCTATCTATGTCGCCATGTTATCCCGCTAAAGTATTCCGACGGAAATAGCAACGGAAATCTTTGCAATGGGTTTGCAACAGAAATTTAATAACGAAATAGCGACGGACTATATTAACAACGGAAAAGCGACGACATTGTTTACAACGGGGTAGTGACGGAATATATTAACAACGGAATAGCGGCGGGATATATTTAGCAACGGCTTAATAACGGATTCCCAAAGTCAATGTTTTAATTTTCCGTCGCCAAACCGTTACCATAGTAGATCGGTCGTCTGAATATCTGTTGTAAATCCGTCGCTAATTGTGACAGATCTAATTTATACAAGTCGACCTTCTGCACCTTTTTCATTAACTCATTTCTATCTTCTTTACCCTTTCTTTTCTCTCTTTATCAAAATTCAATTTCTCTATATATCTTGCCAATCATTCCATCAATCTACACAATCTTGTTCCTTACTTCAAGGTTAGTTCAATTTATGTATTATTAATTGCTTTTTATTTTCATTTGAGTAGCATGTATATATGTTGATGTTATCTTTTTTTTAGTTAGTTTACTTGTAAGAAGAACTTTTTAATGATAAATTAGGTATATTTAGTTTATGTTAGTAATTTTAGTAAAATTAGCTTATTAATAAATATTTCATTTATTTAATTTTTTGTGATGATTCTAATTTATTTTGGTAATGTTACACCTTTCATATGTTGTTAAATATATGAATAACAATCGATCTTGGATATTAATTTTAGCTCATTTTATATGTTTAGATTGTTACTAGCATGAATATGAACAGTAATCGGTCTTGGATGTATGAAAGAAAGGATAGTGCGGGGTATCTAAATAATGCTTTTGTTGCCGGATTAGAAGAATTTATGAAACATGCTATATCTCATCCATCTTCGTTGAATGGGACAAACATACAATGTCCTTGTTTTAACTGCAATAATAGAAGACATTGGGATGCGGACACAGTGAAATTGCACCTCTTAAAGAAAGGCTTTAAACCGAATTATTATCGGTGGGATCGACATGGGGAGGAATACATTGCTAGAGAAAGTGCTGGACAATCCTCAACAAGTCATCCTAATAATTCGGAGGGGATGAATGTAAATAATATGATGTATAATATGGTGATGGATGCTGCTGGTCCTAATTTTGATCCACACTCAGAAGAGATGCCGAATGCAGAAACACAGAAGTTGTATGACATGCTACATTCTTCAGAGAGGGAGTTGTACGATCGATGTGAAACTTCTCAATTATCCGCCATGGCTCGGATGTTAAGTTTGAAATCTGATCATCATTGGTCAGAAGCATGTTATGATCAGACATCACAATTCATAAAAAGTGTCTTGCCTGAAGATAATATATTTCTTGATAGCTTCTACAGTACAAAGAAACATATGGAAGGATTGGGTCTTCCTTCGGTGAAAATTGATTGTTGCGTTAATGGATGTATGATATATTGGGGTGAAGACAAATATATTGAGTCATGTAAATTTTGTGAGCAATCAAGGTACAAAACCAGAGTTAACAGATCGACCCGAGAGAAGAAGAAAGTAGCTGTTAAACGGATGATATACTTTCCACTTGCCCCGAGATTACAGAGGTTATATGCATCTCCTGAGACTGCGAGCCATATGAGATGGCATGCAGAACATTATCAAGAAAACGATGTGATGCGTCATTGTTCAGATTCAGAGGAATGGCAACAATTTAACAGAACACACCCCTCATTTTCTTCAGAGACGAGAAATGTTAGGCTCGGGCTTTCTGCTGATGGGTTTCAACCATTTGGTCAATCAGGTAGTCAATATTCTTCTTGGCCAATTATAGTGACCCCATATAATTTGCCCCCGTGGATGTGTTCGAAAGAACCGTATATGTTTTTGTCTGTACTTGTGCCTGGACCAAAAAATCCAAAGCAAAAGATAGATGTTTATCTCCAACCATTGATTGCTGAGTTAAAAATGTTGTGGGAAGTTGGAGTTGAAACATGGGATATTTCTTTGAAACAGAATTTTCAAATGCGAGCTGCATTGATGTGGACTATCAGTGACTTTCCCGCTTTGTCGATGTTGTCTGGATGGACAACTGCTGGTCATCTAGCTTGTCCACATTGTGCTCACGATCATGATACATATAATCTTCCACATGGAGGGAAGTCGACATGGTTTGATAGTCATCGAAAGTTTCTACCTACCAATCATCCATTTCGAAAGAATAAAAATTGGTTTACAAAGGGAAAGACAGTGTCAGAAATAGCCCCACCTATACGAACAGGTGAAGATGTATCGCAAGAGATTGAGTCACTTGGATTGATGAAAATTACTGATTTGGGAAGTGAAGAACACAATGCTAAAATCATCAAGGATTATAAGTGTGGGTGGAAAAAACGAAGTATATTTTGGGATTTGCCATATTAGAGAACACTATCCATTAGACATAATCTTGATGTTATGCACATTGAAAAGAATGTGTTTGAAAATATTTTCAACACCATCATGGCAATCGAAGGTAAAACCAAAGATAATGCCAAATCAAGAGCTGATATTGCATCCATTTGTCGGAGACCTGAGTTAGCATTTGATGAATCGGCAAAAAAGTACCCAAAAGCATGTTATAGCTTAGACAAAAAGGGTAAAGAAGCAGTATGTCGTTGGTTGAAGGATTTGAAATTTCCAGATGGATATGTGTCAAACATGGGTCGTTGCATCAACATGGAAAAATATAAATTATTTGGACTGAAAAGTCATGATTGCCATGTGTTCATGCAAAGACTTATCCCAATCGCCTTTCGAGAGTTATTGCCTACTAGTGTTTGGGAATGTGTGACTGAATTAAGTCTTTTTTTCAAAGACCTCACTTCAGCTACTTTGAAGGTCAGTGACATGCGTAGACTTGAAGAACAGATTCCGGTCATACTTTGCAAGTTAGAGCGTGTATTTCCACCATCATTATTTGACTCAATGGAACATCTTTTGGTACATTTACCGTATGAGGCACGTATTGCAGGTCCAGTGCAATATCGATGGATGTACCCATTTGAGCGATTTTTACGTCACTTGAAGAATAATGTTAAAAACAAAGCGAGGGTTGAGGGATCTATATGCAATGCTTATTTGGTTGAAGAAGCTTCAACGTTTTGTTCACACTACTTCGAACAACATGTTCAGACAAAACATAGAAAAGTTCCTCGAAATGATTCTAGTAGAGGATGCGAGAGTTTTGAAGGAACATTTTCTATATTTTCCCATCCAGGACGAGCACATGGTTGTGTTAAAACTCGTTATCTTGATGATCGTGAGTACAAGGCAGCACACAATTATGTCTTATTTAATTGTCCAGAGATTGCACCATATGTCGAGTAAGATCTTGTAATTATGTCTTATTTAATTTTCTAAAGGTTTGCACCATAAATTACTTATTTGCTTGTTTGTAAGTGAACAGGATTTTTACAAATAGACTTCGAGAGCACAATCCAAACATGAATGGTGCTGAGATTGATAGGTGCTTAGAGAGTGACTTTACAACATGGTTTAAAATTTATGTAAGTCTTTTTCTTAATTCACCTAATTTCGAAGATGACAAAAATACTGATTATTTAGATAATAACAACTCTCATTTTCAGGTTCAAGATGCATCATTGGTTTCAAATGAACATGTTCAGGATCTCGCGTCGGGACCTCTTCGTTCGGTTAGATCAGTACCGATTTACTATGTAAATGGGTACAAGTTTCATACACGAACATATGGGACCAACAAGTCAACATTTAACAGTGGAGTATGCATTAAGGGGTCAAATTACAGTGAGGCATCTAATGATTTTTTTGGAATGTTGGATGAGATTCTAATTATCGAGTTTCCTCGTCGACCGATAAAAAGAACAACATTGTTTAAGTGCGAATGGTTTGATCCTACAATTAATATCGGAACAAGAGTTCATCAACGTTACAACATAGTTGAGGTTAATCGAAGAAAAAGATTAAATCTTTACGAACCATTTGTTTTAGCAATGCAAGCTACACAAGTTTATTTTTGTAATTATCCAAGTCTTAGACGAGATAAGGTGGATTGGTTGGTCGTGTGTAAAGTTAAAGCTCGTCCACTTGTTGATATGCCTCAAGTCATCGAATCACGTACTCAAGAAGCATTTCAAGATGAGAATCCCGAACACTTAAATTTGATTGATACGAATGATATTCTTACACATCTAAATGATGTAGATGGAGCTTCGGTAAATTTAGATGATGATGAAGAATCTTCGGAGGAAGAGATACAAATTAATTCAGAAGAAGAAGATTTATCAAATGATAGTGATAATTTTGATGATGAATATGATGGTAAATAACTTATTCACTTTGTCATATATAATTTTTGGTGATATTGTTTTAGTTGTGAAGTATTTATTTTATTATACCATTTTTTTGTATTATTTATGTATTAAATTATTGACAATTATTTGTATACTAAACCAAAAAATATGAGCGGCTAATCTCAAATAAAGAGCGGCATTTGGTGAAAAATTAAGCGGCTACTCTAAAAAAACATAAGCGGGTAATCTTAAAAAAAAAAAGAGATGATAAGGTGTGGGTTAGGGTTTTTTCACTTTTAGAATCTCAAGCCACAAGCCGCTCTCACTCTCTTCTTCTCTCTCTCTCACTCCCCCCCTTTCTCTCTCGCACGATTTCGCGGGTATGTGTCGATTGTGTTTAATTAGTTAATTTGTTAATTGTTTGATCATCTCAAGCCCCAACCTGTGTGTATTGTGTGTATTGTTAATTGTTCTTGTTGTGCTATGTGTCTAATCGTGTAAATTAGGGAACATATCATCTGTTTAATTCTCTCTTGGTTTACTCCGTGTTGATATTTTCTCTGATTTGATAACATATGAGCTTAAGGTATGTGCATATCATCTGTTGCAACTTGCAAACAATTGCTTGCGAGGGACCAACTCCCTTGCTTGATATGCAATGCTAATAAGTTTGATGCTTTTTTTCATCAAACTGTAGTCCTCCAACTGTTGAAGACTATAAATAAGTTTTAGCTGTTTTTTTAAGTTTTATTTCTTTTTCACTATATATTTTGATACATAATATCTTGGGCTGATCTCATTGAGAATTTCACATATCTGAAAGAAAAGTTTCTATGTTGAATTTGATTTGATTTTTTAATACCGTAATTGATGACCTAAGGTTTAATCATCAAAGGTGTATTATAGATTTACAGTTATTTGATCATCTGCTAAGAAGTATGATGACAGACAATTTGTTTCACAGAAATATCGCACAGCTCGCAAAGGTTAGGGTCATGAGAAGATCAGGTCAGTGGGAAGACCTCCACATACCTAGCAGGTATCTTTGATAATTCAACACCTTTCACTACACGTGTCATTCCATGAACTAGACCTTTAGAACTCGTAACTCAGATAAGATACGAAGCTGTTGAAAGTCGTATATACACTTGGCTTTAGTATTTTCCCATCAGTAGTACTGTTACTATCAGCTTAAATTCAGTTATAACAGTAAACTTCTTTGGGACTTGATAAATTTGGTCTATGTAGTGATTGTTGATCAGGCTGTGGGATGGAACAATAAATGTTAAAACATAGTCTGCTAAGTCAACAAGTTACGTTTACTAAAATGAATATTGAATGTTCAAAAGTTGCATTAATTCGAATTTGTGACTTGAGTCAAGTTGACTTTTTGAAGTATTGTTGATGATGCATTGAGACACTTAACATGAGTACCTAATTGTGTGACATGTTTTCAACATTTGAGATTAAAATTTGAAATCTTTACCCAACATCTGGAATCTGAATTTACCCCATGCTTAAACCTCTGTATTTTTTTAAATATTGATTTTCTCATGTGTGTTGTATATAACCTGTTTTTTCAAGGAGCAGCATTACATTTTTCTTATGTTATTGTCTTTTATTCTATAGAACATGTACATCTTAATATTAACCAGGTGTTTCTCTTGATTTGCAGGCTGAGTTTGATCATATAAGATGGCTGGATAAATCATTAATCCACATGTGTTCTAGGTTTGGGGACTACCAAAAGGACAGTCCTTCTTCTTTTAGCTTATCAACAAGATTTTCAATAGTTCCGCATTTCATATTCCATTTACGTCGTTCACAGTTTGTTCAGGTATAATGTAATCTTCATGTACCATCTTTTATCTTCCTGTAGTATCAAGTTTGGCCAAAAATAAGAAAAACTGAATACTTGCATATTATTCTGCACACTGTCTGTTCATTCCCAGAAATAGAACAAAGTAACAACATAGATGCACATACCCTTACCTCTGGCCATGACTCCTGACCTTGCCTTGAACTTTCCTCCGTTGTTTCGACATCTTGAATCAGCCTTTCTACTCTTTGTTTAAGTTCTTGTATATACTTTGCTGCATCCAATATGATTGATGTGTCTCTTTGCTGTCACAGAAATGAACAGACTCAATCAGAACATCATATCTATGCCCAAAGCTGCTAGAACAAATTAAGTGATCCTGATTCAAGAATCAGTATAGATATTTATGTTATGTGTTGATGATGAATAATTAGGTGTAAAAAGACTTCTGTCTTGTGTGGTGTATTTATGTTATCCTGCATTCCTCCTGCATTCACTTATTTTAACAAATATAATGTATTGCTTTGTTTTGTATAGGTTAAAAATGAGAAGGCTTATGTTTCAAGCAATGCAGTGCTCACCTGAGCAACTATCGCAGCACTCTCCTGACCAAGCACCTCGACGCTCTCTTGACCAAGCACCTCAGCGCTCTCCTGACCGAGCACTGCATCAAACACATCAAACACAACAGAGCACAACACAACTGACACAACATAACACACCAGAGAATACACCACACAATAATCCTGAGCCTGAACCAAACATTCCTGATGAATCCTCTTCAATTTCCAACAATGACGTTTGGGAACTCGGAACAATGCACACTGATGGGCGTCTACGTATTGGAGTTATTAATGAAATGTAAGCTTTAATTTCCAGACATTTTTTATACCCCCTATGACATTTAATCTGATCGATATTTTTTTCTCTAAAATTTTAAGGTTGGAACCCTCGTGCAAATGCTCTCACCAGATTACCGGTATAATGCATGAAAGGCTTGAACCTACAGGGTTCACTTGGAAAAAAGTGTCCAGGGACACCAAAGAGTTCTATTTTGAGGAGTTCAAGGTAGTTTCTATACAATAATAGTTGATTGTTCATTCTGCATTAATTATCAAGCTTACTGTCAAGCTATATCATCTAGAAAAACTCTCATATTGCAATATTCTGGTCAAGGAAATCAAAAATGAATCGTCTTTCTATTACAAGTTTTGTATTTAACTCTCATATATGTTGTCTGTTATCCTGGTAACTACTTCTATTATGATATGTAAACTATTAGAGTATTAATTAAAAATGGAATAAGATGTGATTATGTCAGCCACAAGCCTTATATGTTTACTCTAATTTCCGTTTCATTTTTCAATTTGTAGAAATGGTTTGTATGGAAACTACCGGACAACATAATGTACAAAGCATTTCTAAAAAATGCTGCAATCCGGTACAAAGATTTGTGTAGTAGAGCTCGTGCACACTGGGAAACAAAACCACCTGAGTTGAACAATAGAATTGGAAAAGATGTGTGGCTGAGTTGGATTGAGGATTGGAAAACCCCAGAATGTCGAGAAAAATCTAAAAAAAAGAGGCAGAATCGTAGGGGTGGAGTTGACCATGGGGACTACCCTGCGACACACACTGGTGGCTCAGCTTCTGGCCGAACACATACAGCTCGTTTAGTAAGCTAGTGGATGCACTATTGTACAGATTATTAAATAGATGGCTGAATTTCATATTTCATCTTTTTAATATTGCAATGCTATTTTATGCAGGCAGAAAAGTGGAAAAGAAAGCCGAGCCCCGTTGAGGTGTTTGCGCATCTGCATTCAAAAAACAATGATGGGGTGACATTTATTGACCCGAAAAGTGCAGCAGTTGCTGTAAGTATACAACAAAAACCTCTGTACTTAGAGTATGTTAATGGTTTTTATCATATTTATGGGTTTGACGTATTTTAATCTATACAGGAGACGATTAAGACCTTACGTGCTGAGCGTTCCCGACCCATTGATGGTTCAACAGAACCTCAAATTGTTGATGAAAACTTGTTGTATTATGATGCAGTTGGTGGGCGTAACAAAAAGAATAGAATTTATGGCATTGGCTCATCACATGCTATTTTTTATGAGCCAAATGGAAACACAAGCTCTCATTTTAGCAGCTTGGCACCAGACACTCAAAAATACCAGAAGTTAGAGATTGAGCTGCAAGAGATGAAAGAACAAATCAAAGAAATGGATGAAGTGAAGCAGCGGATGAGAGAGATGGAGAATCTAGTTGCAAGGTTGCTTGATAGTCAGAATCAGTAGGTGGAATCAGTAGGTTGCAATGATATTTTTTGTTATGTTGATCCAGAATTCAAGAGTCTCAACTTTAATATGTACTATTGTCAAAGTTGTGAACTGTCTTGCACTTGATCAGTACTGGATTTATTTTTGGCCTTAAGGTTTGGCTTGTAATTTATGTTTCTGGAATTGTGAATTGTGAATCTATGGTTGTAGTCCTGCATTTCTATATTGCATTTAGTTTGATTACAATGACTGTTTTAGTTTTTACATTTTATTAGCTTAGTAAAGCAGGTATGACAACTAGATCAACAAAAATTGTAAATAAAGCATTAAAATTGAATATTTTATAAATAAATTAAAATAGTTTTTATCGACGGAATCGCAACATACATTGTGTGTAGTTAATTCTGTTGGCAACTTCACGAAATTCTGTTGCTACTAGTCTGAAAAATAGCAATTTTCTAGGACAGTTTAGCAACGGAAATTCCGTCGGTAAAATTGGCCGACGGAAATCCGTTGGTAAATTGTGTCGGAAGTTAGTTACAAGAAGAGACCAATAACAACAAATAAAGCGTTGTAATGTTGTTGCAATTCCGTTGCTAAACATCAGCGACAAAAAAATTCCGTCGTTAAAATTTCCCTACAATGTATACTGTAACAAAAAAATCCGTCGGCAATTCCGTCGCGATTCCTGGTTACCGACGGAATCTGGCTGTTGGCGACAGAATTTTCCGTCGCTGTATCCGGGATTTCTTGTAGTGGTTCTTCACCATCACTGTTTTCCCAGCCTTAGATAAATTCTTATGACTCCAATCTTGCACCTTGCGCCAAACTCTCTCCTTTATAAAGTTGAACACTGATTTCTTTGATCTACCCACAAATGATGGTAAACCCAAGTACTTACTATCCTTAAGATCATTATTGACCTCCAAAATGTTCTTTACTTCTTGCTGTTTATCCAACCGAACGTTGGCACTAAAGAAAATTCCAGACTTGAAATAGTTTACTGCCTGACCAGAGATTGCTTCATACCTATTTAACAACCTTTTGATTAATGACGCCTCAGCCTTCGTAGCTTTAAAGAATAAAAAGCTATCATCAGCAAAGAGTAAATGTGTCACTCTTGGTGCGTTCGAAGCTATCTAACAACCTGATATATGGCCTTCCTCTGCAGCTTTAGAGATCGATTCTGACAGTCCTTCCACACATTATAATTTGTATCTTTCTTCTGTCTCATTTGGATTGGAAAAAAAAAAGGTTATTTGTACGTTAACTTAGTAATTTTGTTTAGTGACGTGATTTTAAAACTAAATTAAGTAATTCGTAATGCTATGGTACTCAGAGTAATTTTAACGAGCTTTCTGTATATGTTCTTTTAAGTATTAAAGTAAAAATATTTCCAACACACGTCATTTTTATCAAATATTCAAAAATTTCATATCTCTAACAACTACATTTTCCTTTTTCTCTGATTTTGTTAATATTTATCCAGCATCACGTATATTGGATATAAACTAGGTCATTTTTTTAATTAAAAATGTTGTGGGATATATAAGAATGATCGTAGGACTAAATTTTCTTTTCAACAATATTCTGGTACAAGAGGATTAAAATGTCTTTTTATGAACTTGCAAGTACATAAATAGGTGATTCTCGCTTGTAAATATTCGTTCGTTTGTGTTTTTCATGTTCAGTGGATGTTGACTCATAACAATAAATTTAAAATAATAATTTTATAAAATTAATGTATAAGTGACACCCTTTTATTAAGAAATACAAATATATCATATATAATTCAATCTATCTTTTAAGAAATTTAATCGAATTATTTCCATCTAATCAGTTGAATTTGATCTAATTTAACATCGTACTCGCCGTTAAAAAATTAGTGGTATATAAATAAGTTTACAAAGATAACATTTCTTTTAGTTTCTCTTATCTTTAGCCGTTCACAATTCTTTTGTTTTTCTTTGAATCCTAGCCATAATTTAAGCCACTTTAATTTATAGTAGTACATGTCATGGACATGTGATTGGCTGTTGGAATTAAAAGATTTTAGAACTCTCGACAAAGTGTAAGTTGAAAATATTGAGCGAACACCCCTTTTGCACTTATGATTTTACGCACATAGATGCATTACAGTTTACAACATCCATTTTATTCATTCTGTTGTGAGGAAAAATTGGTACAACACTTCAATAAGAAAATTACAAGAACAAATCAAGATAATCCAATAATAATGATTAAACAAACCGAATTACAAGCCAAAACCCTAATTTCATAAACCCTAGTTCGAGAGGATGAATGGTGGATATCGGGACTGAGTTTGCAAGTACTCCCTGCTATCCTGATCGAATATAACCTATTCAATCAATAACCAGCAGCTAGGAGCAAGTGTTAGAGGTGTCAAAGTGTGTCCAACCTTGAAAATTGCCTACATACTCCTATATATATAAGAGATCAAGTCCCATGTAGTTCTTGATAATTATCCTCCACCTTCCTTTGCCATATCCCTCGTAACTGACCTTCAGTGCTCGTTTATCCAGCCTTCCATAATTATCCAGCCGTTACCTCATGGTTTATCCCTTTATTCCCATGATGTTGATCCACGATAACCACCTCTGATATACCTTTCCTATTGTTTAGGAGTTATCTACTGGGCCGTTTGGACACCCTCCGCCCGTTTTTCCGCGTTTTAAGGAGCCCCGTGATCGCTGGTGCAATTTTCTGGGAACTGTCGGGGTTCACGCGGTTGAACCCCTGCTTGATCGCCTGCCACTCAGTCGAACCCTCTTCTGGCCTCCACACAGCTTTACCCTTATCTGGAGTTCACATGCCCGCACCCCTGTACGAACATACTTCACACTTAACACCAGATCCTCATCCCTCGACCCATCCTCGAAGCATACTAAGCCATCACATTCAACCTTGGACTCAACCTGCCCTTCCATATTCAACTAACTCAAGTCTGTCCTCTTAATGGGCCTTAAATCCAGCTCAGGGCGGATTTTGGGCACAACAACTACCCCCCGGTTCCTTGTAGCCATTTGGATGCAAAAGGAACCCAACATGACTCGTACCTCTAATCACACCTTCATCCCATGCGAACCCCTAAGCCTACGTGGGCGTACCCGTTGTAGGAAACAAGGGATTCAACCATGAAACTCCTGTGCTAACAATTGTACCCTCGGATTAACATTCTGGGATTCACATATCTTTACCCTGGGCTACCCCCCTCGAACTCCTTGGACCACCAGCTTCCGTGCACATATCCATTTTTTTTTTAACATCAAAAATCATATTTAGATAAACGCTCTTCTTAAACGATAAACCCCAAAATAACAAAAATCCCATGCGAAATCCAATCTACTAAAACTTCAAAACTCATAAGGAATCTAATATTTTTAGAATTTAATTTTCACATAACCACTTCATTTCCTCCACAAAATCCCATGTATTTAGCCTTCCACCCGTCCAGATTCAAAACTCTTATATTCCCAAAACATTGTTTATAATTATCTTCACTCCTCTACCTCACACACGGGCCTATGCATGTTGAGACACGTGTAGCACCGGTTCATATCCCCATACGCTTATATATACATATCTCCTACACCCTTTCCCCTTTTACGCTTTCTCAGAAAATCAACGCCAAACCCTTTTCTCTCCCTTTCAATCGTTTCGCCTGTTCAGACTTAATTCCAGTGAAGATTCCCGTTCTCCGATCATCTCCTTCAATCGAAAGGTACTTCCTGCTCTTACTCCTTCATTATTTCTTGTATCATTTGATGCCCACTGCTTTTTATGTACATTGAGGCACACATTCGTACACCCAGACCTTGTACTTGTGTCTTTTGATGTCTGATAGTCCGTCCCGACTGTCTCCTTACCCCTTTTCCTTGTGTCAAATGTTATTTTCTAGATGAAGTTCTGTATTATCTATATATATGCATGCCATGCTTGACAGCCTAATTGAGTAGATTTGCTTACTTTCAATGATAACCTTCCATCCACCTGTTCATATTCCGCATATACATGTCTGTTTCCATACACCTGCTCTTCAATGGGGCATGAATCCCGATTTTTTCTTCTTTTTTTTTGCACTTACTCATATTTGTTAATCGACGTCCAAACCCGTGTTCCCGTAATGTCAATGGACTTCCATTCGTGGTTCCTCTACCCCGACTTCCTCTTATATGGGTTGTAGTTTACCATGCCCAGTTATAACTTTGTCAGCCCTGGGGTTTCACATGCGTAACCCCCTTCATTTGCCTGGGGTATGCGCATGCACAGGCCCTGTTTGAAATAATGCCTCACCTATCCTTTCCTTTTCATTTTTCTGTCTTGTGGGTTTTTCTTGTATGTGAAAACCCAGGATGAATTGGAATACCTCCAGCCATTTTCCTTTGTTGATATTCGAGAAACAAAAAGAAATAATCCCAGACAAATTGGGGGTTCCCATTCTTGAACCCCTATAACCAGTACACCTTCCCTGTCTTTTTCTTAATATAACAACTGCCATTCCCCAAGATTTGTCCCAAGGATTCGGAACTCACTCTGCTTTTCTGTGTGCAGATGTTAAGCCAATCTGCATCTGATAAGTCCCAGAGTTCTATTGCCAAAGAGATTTCTCAGATTGCAGGAGCCTCCGATGGTGACTCGTTTTCCTCACCCAATCCCATATCCCAACTTCCTCCCATGACCTCCACCGTGAGTGGCCGTACTCGATCCAAGGTCAAAGTCCCCGACCCTACTGCTGCCCAAATATCACTCAGATCCTACTCCCTTGATCTTTCTTCTATCGTACCTACCACCGTTAGTTCTGATTCTCCTGGATCTGAGGATGAAATCGACTCATTGGAGAATTTAACCCCAACAGTTGAACCCTTCTGTTAGGTCCAAATGTGTTGTAGAGGGGGGGTGAATACAACTTTTCGAATATGAGAAGCAATAAATACGATGCAATAAATGAACACACAGATTCAAGGAATATATGTCTTATATATAACTTGAAAGGGTTGCTACAACATTCATTACAAAGTATAACAGAAGTTGAGAGAGAAGTGAATGATACTAAGCTCTGTGAATGCACTCTCTCTTTTTCTCTTGTGTTTTTCTCTAGAATTGCTCACTAACTCAAACATTACACAAGTACTTCTATTTATACTACATGTAATCTATGTCCTGTAGTCTTCAAAGACTAAGATGTACGTGGCCCAATGATGTCCACATAAATCTTGCCTTATCTTGAAAGCTTGGAAATCTGCCAATCAGAAGATGCCATGTGTCATGTTGAAGCTGCACTCTAAGTAGAACTTCTACTTGAGAATTTCTACTTAGCCATCTCGAAGTTCTAAGTAGAACTTCTACTTAGAAACTTCTACTTGGCCATCTAGAATATTTAGTACTTAGAAAATATTCTGGTCTTCAACTTGAAACTTCAATGCATATCTTGAACTTGTGATATCTTCATGTCTTCTTTATTCTTCACCAAGCTCTTGAATATGGATCTTTATTACTGACATAAACTTGCTATCAATGTCCTGACACTTGATGCAACGGTCTGGTTCATAAGTGACTAGTCTTGATAGGGTTTTTGCTTCTTGAATAAATTACCATATCCAATTAGAAATGTGGCTTTCCAATATTTTCTTTCCTTCTTGTTCACTTGAAATCAATTGGTCTTATTGATACTGATAGTTATGATCTTGATTCTTGGCTTTCCAAATCACTGAGGCATGAACAACTTTGACTTGAACTTCTCTCAATGATTTCTTCTTGGATTGATCATAGTTAACATGTTGAATTGTATCAATTACTTTGTCTTCATTTAGTGTTGATTTCTTGTGACTTCTTGTTCTTGATTGTCTTCTGGTTAAGTATCTTTTCCTTTAGTTTGAGTTACATTAGTTATAGTGTTACAAGTTTATACACTCTGCCTTTCAGTCTCCCCCAATTTGATTGTCTAACAATGACATTCAAATTAATGAAGGATAACTCAACTAAACAATGAGACGAGAAAAGATAAATAACATTACAGTCTTGAATAATTTACAATTGAAATTTACATGAAAACAATACAAAGAACTTAAACTAGAAACAGAATTCGAACTTCGAATTAAAGATCATTTGAGTGATTCCTATCACCTAGATTATTTCATACCTTTTAGTCAAACTTGTATCACCTTATTGGATTCACTCTAAGGTGAATTTTCCTCAAGTGAGTTAAAGCAACCGAAAGACATGAAGTTTTTCCAACTTCAAGTTCACACCACTCTGACCTTTAACCCTAATTCCGTTTCCTCTTTCTAGCTTCAGCAGCTTGGTCTCTCTCTTCTTTCTGCCTTTTGAGCTTCTCCTTCTGCTGCTTTTCTTTCTTGTATACTGGATCTTTAAGCTGCTTCCACCTAGCATTCAACAGACTCACAGCTTCCATTTCTAGAGGATTCTTGGGCTCTGGATAAGGATGTTTGAAAAGCCTTCTGAGTTTGTCCACCTCCTGAGTAGTTCTGATCTTTGGAATATCCTCGAAGTTCTTCATGATGAGCTGAGGTTTCCAGTGAGATTTATCAGATTTGAACTGACAATAGATCATCTTGGGGTAGCCCTTGACACGATCAGTATTGTGGACACTGGCCGCATCTCGCTCCATTCTCTTCTTTTCCACCACTACTTCAGATAGGTAACTCATGAGTCTCTGCTTTTCTTCAACAAACTTATCTTCCACTTCGCCCCATTTGAATACATATAATACTCTCTCCAGAAATGCAGCATCTTGAGTCCGTAGCAGCCATTGTCTACTCATATGCAAGATTGTTTGATTCTGGTCTGCATCTATGAATACTAAGGCATCAGCTGTATCTTCAACATAAGCATGTATCCAGTATACACTTTCACTTCCTGGAACACCAATAGCCTCCCTTATTTCTCCTTGTTCTAGTGCTCCAGAAGGAAGAGTCAGAGCTTCATCTACATTCTTCATGGCTTGAAGAATATTCCATTTCTTTTCTATCAGCTCCGGCTCAATCTTCACGTCATCAAGAGGGTTTGGAGCAATGACATCACACTTCCACACCTCATTGCTCTTCTTGAATATAGCTCTTTCAATGATCTTCACGGATTTATCTTTAAGCTCAGAAGCGAATCCCTTACTCATCATTTGTCTACAGACAGCTTTGAGAGATTCTACTGAAAGCTCCATCAGATCATTTTCCTCCATGCTAACCCTCTTCATCTTTCCATCAACTACCATCCGGACAAAATTTGGATAAGCTGAGAATTCTGGACCCTTGTCCTCTGCTAGCTGCATTAACTGATCCCTGTACAGAATGCTTAGCTCCTCAGATTGAGAGTACTGAATTTTAGTCGCTAGCAAGAACAACTCTGACGCAGATCTTCTCATTATGAATTGGTCATCCACATATAAGAAAGATGTTGGGACTCCTTCTACCAAAGACAAGATAACCTGCCACTCCTTAAGATTTGCATTGTATCCAACCCTGACTTTAGAAATTAATCTCTTCAAAGCATTTATATAGTCCCAGTCATTGGATTCTGCAAATTCAAGTTGTAAAACAGATCATCTGCATCCTTGTTATGAACTCCTTTTGCACATGGTCCCATCATTATCTTCCTTGCTTCATCCCATTTCTGCCCTATCCTTCGTTTGTCCAGATCAACTTGAGGATTGGCTAGCCTTGCAAGCTCATACTCATACTGCTTCCCTTGTAGCTCCACCTTCTGTTCTAGGAACGCAGCATGTTCTTGCATCATCTTCATTTTATGGAACTGAGCTTGTTCCAAGGCTAACTGTTGAGCTTTAAGGGTTTCCTCATCAACAGGAAATTCTTCAGGCAGTCCGGAAGACATCCCAGCACCTCCACCTTGTTCCTTCAAAGATCTTTTTATAGCGTGTGCCAACGGTACGTCTTCCATGTCAGAATCTGAGTCAAGTAACTCCTGTACTGTTTCCTGATGCAGATCAACAAATGGTTCATCAACCACTACTGCCTTACCCTTTCTCATCCTCAGAGCCTCTTCATCAACAGACGGCTCAACTTCTGGTTCCTTGACAAGATCAGCGGGTTCTTCAATTTCTTCGATGTGAACTGCCTGCTGTCTCGTCTCCTTTCCACTCTCCCCCTTAGGTGAGTTATCCTGAGCTGCACCATGGTCTTCAGATCCACCAGCTGTATAGGAACCTCCAAAACCAGAACCAGAGGCTCCCGCTCCACTAGCACCACCTGCACCAGCATCGGGGGGAGGTTGTTGCGACTCGAAGCACTCCGGGGGCACAAAACTCCTGACTGCGAACATCAATCTACTGATTTCCACAGCCATTGAATGCATTGTAGACTCCAATGCCCCCATCCTCTCATTGAGAGTGCTTCCCAAGACACCACCAGCATGGCCCAAGTCATTGACCTTATTTGTCAAATCATCAAAAGCTGTAGCTTGACTTGCCATTCTTGCTGCGTAGTCGTCTAGAGCCCTTTGGTTGTTTCCAATATTGATCCCGAACTGCCCCATTGTCTGCCCGAACTGCCTCATCTGATTTTCCATTGAAGTCATACGAGTATCAAAATTTTCAATATTAAGGGACGGTGTTTGGTTTAGGTGACCTCGCTCTAATACTCGTTCTGTTGGTATTTGACGCTCGGTTTCGGGCCTTGAAAATGAAGGTCCCTCTCTCCCTAACCTCTCACACACACTCCCTGTCTCACGCTCGTGTATGTCTTCAATGATTGATCCAAATAGTGAAGCAGTACCTGCAGAAAATTGATAAGAAATGTTGTTGACAGTTATGGGATCAAATTCTGTTTGTTCCTGAGTTGGAATCTCAGGCTGAGAGGCTGCAAAGTGTCCTTGTACGACATCAGAACCGATCTTCTTTGCAGCATCAGTACGTACCGGTGAAGGTACGGCTGAAGTTTTTAAGACTTCATGTCCTCTTGAAGCAACAGTATCTTCAAGATGCACATCATCCTCACCAAAATCAAAATCCCTATGTGCAGAATGTTCAAGGGGTGAACCACTCGGGTGAGGTGGAGTGGTTGCGTGTGACACGCTAGGGTTTGACTGTGGTTGTGAAGTAGCAGCGTGGAACAGTTTGGCTTTCTTTCGAATAAGTTGCTGCTCTTCGGGTTCACTCTCCTCATCATCTTGTATATATATACGTGCTGGTTTTCTGACTTCCGTTAACAGGGGTGATAGAGAATAGGAATGTGTATCAGACTCAGAGTCGGAAATATGGCTCTTACCCTGGGATAGATCCTGCGGGTTAGCAGTCTCTTGGGTCGCGGAATCAGAAATATAGGAGGAGGAATGAATAGTATGTAGGGAGAGATTACCTGATTGATTACCTTGTGCATCATCGCTTTCCTCATCAGGAATCTCATCAAATGCCTCAGCATGAACAGATGGATTTTGAGCATGTGATGAGACTTGTGATGATGCCTCCAAATTGGTAACTCCTGCATCATATCTAAGCCACATTTGAATATTTTCAGGAGTAGACATTGGTTTACCTTGATGTTTATCCTGATTAGCAATGGTTGCAAGTGACTTAGTGCCCATCCCTAGCGATTCAGATGTGGGGCTTCTGGCAAATCCCTGTCTAATAGCAAGAGCATCCTTCGGTATTAAGTCATTGATTAGCATTTGAAGAAACCGAGGAAACCAGCAGACGACATCAGTGGAAGAGAGGTCTCTGCTTGCAAGGGATCCCATTGAGGCCACTATCTCAGAGAGAACTATGCGTCCATAGTTTATATCCAGTTCTCTTGCTAGGGCAACTGCAAAGGTTTGCATTGGAATTGGAATTTGATGAAAGTCTTTTTCGCGTGCCCGAAAACATCTTGTGATGGCCTCGAAAAAGTAATTCCATTCCGCATGGAAGAATTGCTTTTGGATATTTCCCGTGATTGGGCCTTTTGGAGGATAACATCCAATTTCTTCAAAGAATCTGAGGTGTTCTGCAGCAGTAGGTTCTGGATCATAGGCATCTTTAATTGGGAATCCCAGAACTCTGTTGACAATTTCTTCGGTCACCTCATATTCCTGACCCGCTAAGGTAAACCTGAAACCGTAGGGGGTTGATTTACTCCCAAAAGTAACCGCACTAGTCCATAACTGCTGTAAAGCATCATGTACTAGTGTAGGTTTAGCAGTAAAAGCATGGCTAGCTTTGGAATACAAATTGTAAAAACGTATCCAAAACTTAAACCGCGGGAGTTGATCACCAATTTCCGTAGAAATATTATAAAAATTGTTTTTAGCAAGGGAAAATTGGTGAGCCATTTTAATTAAATGTTTTTCTTTTAAAAGATGTGAATTTTTTATTTTAATTGAGAAAAACAAATAAATTACGAATTAATCAGTTTTATTCCTTTTAATTTTTCGAGAATATCAAAAGATAATCCGAAAATTTAAACTACGGAATATGAACAGTTGCCAATTACTGGATCTGAATATTCAACAAGGATGAATATTCGTGTGTCTATCAGTGAAATCGTGTGTATTTGTGGAGAATATGAAATCGCGTTTTGGAACAGATACACAAAACTTGATGTTTGTGTGTATGTATATGCGCGTGTATATGCGGTTACAAAACACACCAACACAAAGGTTAATGATTACACAGTGAATCTCAGTCAAAAATTTGGCAGTAATTCGTGATTAGTACGAGTTTAATCACAAAAACAAGGGTTAACGGTATGAAGTTATGAAATCGCCTTGTTTTGTGAAGAGGCTGCTGTGAAAATTAGAATTAGGTAAAGTGAATTAGGCATCGAGTTAGAGATGTATATATAGATGAATGTGAAATGACAAAAATGTCCCTGTTAAAAAATGTGAAAAGTACTAAGTCCATACAGGGGACATCTAAGTCGAACTCTATCTCGAACATTTCTATCTCGAACATCTCTATCTCGAACATCAAGTCGAACTTCGAGATAAAGTTCGAGATAGAGGTTAACTCGAACAATTATGCACAAATAAGCACTTTAACCAATATTACAGCAGAAACTATAGGGAAATCCTATCTTGAACATTATTGAATTGTAGTAAACTTGGAAAAAGGAAATTCAAGATACTTTTCGAGTTAGAAGTCTATCTCGAACATCAAGTCGAAATTCGAGTTGAGTTTCGAGATAGACTAAGAGCTCTATCTCGAACATCAAGTCGAAATTCGAGTTGAGTTTCTAGATAGACTAACTCGAAGTTAATCTCAAATTCTTTCCAAAATACCCCCTTGAAGCAAAAAGAACAGGGTAATTCAAGATATGTTTCGAGTTAGGAGTGTAACTCGAAAAATTCCCTTAAGCTTAACTGAGAACTCTATCTCGAACACCAAGTCGAAATTCGAGTTGAGTTTCGAGATAGTCTAAGAACTCTATCTCGAACATCAAGTCGAACTTCGAGATAAAGTTCGAGATAGACTAACTCGAAGTTAATTCTCAGTTCTTTTCAAAATATTCCCTTAATGGAAACCTCATCTCAACCTTTGAGATAAGATTCGAGATAGAATTTATCTCGAATATTTTGAAGATATAACTAGGCACACTGGTAACTCGAATTCGAACTCTAAGTCGAATTTCGAGATGAATTTCAAGATAGCCAACTCGAAATTCTTCCCAGACTTAGAATTTTTTCAAAAACTTCACTCTGACAGCTTAAGTCGAAATTCAAGTCGAATTTCTAGATGAGTTTCGAGATAGAACCTAACTCAAAATTTTGAAGTTTTTTAATTCTAAGGCCTCTAATTACATGAAAATCATAGGTAAATTCATCTAAAAATCATGCAATATTTAGAATATTATGAATTTAACTCCCCCTATGATCATGCAATCTAACAAGCATAAATTCACAGATTTGTGCTATAAAAGACACTTAAAACACAAAGAATTCATGCAAAAACACACTATATGCAACCTATAACAATCATTGATTAGGCATATTAAAGTCTAAGCACTTAATGATTGAGTAGCTTGCACATACAAACATAAACATGGATTTTACAGATAGAGGGCTTTACTAACTTGTGTTAAGCATTCCCAATTCACCAACCAACCTATTGAATGTTACTTCATCAAGAGGTTTGGTGAATATATCTGCAATTTGTTGCATTGTGGGCACAAAATGTAGCTCCACAGTCCCCTCCTCGACATGTTCTCTTATGAAATGATACCTGATGTCAATATGCTTGGTTCTTGAGTGATCTACAGGATTGTTGGTTATGGCAATGGCACTTGTGTTGTCACACATGATTGGAATTTTCTTGTGCTCCATGCCATAATCCTTCAATTGGTTCCTCATCCACAGTATTTGAGCTACACAGCTTCCAGCAGCAATGTACTCAGCTTCAGCAGTAGAAGTAGATACTGTATGTTGCTTTTTACTTTGCCAGGACACCAATCTTCTGCCAAGGAATTGGCAAGCACCAGATGTGCTTTTCCTATCAATCCTGCAACCTGCATAGTCTGAATCCGAATAGCCAATAAGATTAAAACCTGTATCTCTTGGGTACCAAATCCCTAGATTTGGTGTGCCCTTGAGATACCTGAAAATTCTCTTGACGGCTACGAGATGTGATTCTCTAGGATCCGCTTGGAACCTTGCACATAAACAAGTTGCGAACATTATATCTGGTCTACTTGCAGTTAAATAGAGGAGTGAGCCAATCATACCTCGATAGCTTGTGATGTCAACTGATTTACCTGATTTGTCTTCATCAAGCTTCGTGGCTGTTGCCATGGGAGTCTTAGCTGCTGATGCATCTTCTAGATTATACTTCTTGAGTAAATCTCTGACGTACTTGGATTGACAGATAAAGATACCATCTTTTCTCTGACTGATCTGTAATCCAAGGAAGAAGGACAGCTCTCCCATCATGCTCATCTCATATTTTTCCTGCATTAGCTTGGCAAATTTCTCGCACAAGCGCTCATTTGATGACCCAAAAATAATATCGTCCACATATACTTGAACAAGTATTAAGTCATTTCTCACAACTTTGTAGAACAATGTTTTATCAATTACTCCCCTAACAAAACCATTTTCAATTAAGAATAAGGATAGGTTTTCATACCATCGCCTTGGGGATTGCCTGAGGCCATAGACAGATTTGAAGAGTAGATACACAAAATCTGCATGTTCTGGATCAACGAAGCCAGGCGGCTGTTCCAGATACACTTCTTCTTCTAACTCTCCGTTCAGGAAGGCACTTTTCACGTCCATCTGGAAAACTTTGAAGTTCTTATGTGCTGCAAATGCCAAGAACATCCTGACTGCCTCAAGTCTTGCAACTGGTGCATAGGTTTCATCATAATCAATTCCTTCTCGCTGAGAATAACCTTTTGCAACCAAACGAGCCTTGTTTCGTGTTACAAGTCCGTTTTCATCCAGTTTATTTCTGAATACCCACCTAGCTCCAATTACGGATTTGTTCTTTGGTCGGGGTACCAGTTTCCAAACTTTCTGCCTTTCAAACTGATTGAGTTCCTCTTGCATTGCAATCACCCAATCAGCATCGCCAAGAGCTTCTTCTATTTCTTTAGGTTCAAGCTTGGATAAGAACCCAGAATATAAGGAGATATTAGCCATGTCAGCTCTTGCAGTTCTTCTAGTAGTCACACCAGCATCTGGATCACCAATAATTAACTCAAACGGATGGTCTCTATTCCATACCCGTTCACCTGGAAATTGTCTAGATGATTCAGCTTGACTTTCTGAGTTGGGGTGCTGACTACTTTGATTATTTTCACTAACTCCCCCTGAGTTAGTGCCAGCTCCTACAGAACTAGAGTCAACTCGACTCGAGCCTTGAACAGTAGTCCTTGAGCTGCTATTTACTCCCCCTGAGTTGTTGCCGGTTGGTACTGAAGAAGTCTCTCCTGATCTTGTAGAATTAGCTTGTTCACTAGACTCAGGTTCTTCATGTACGCTTGGAACATTTAATGGAACAACCAACTCAGGTTCATCTTCAAGATCTTCTAAGTCCAGATTCTGAAATTTTAGGGACTCAGGTTCACTAGAATCTCTTGAAATTGATGAGAGTTTGGTATCGTCGAATCTGACGTTGTAACTTTCAGTCACTTTTCGATCATTCACCAAGAACACTCTATAAGCTGCCACCACGTCTGTAGAGTAACCAACAAAGATTCCTTCACGAGCTTTTGCTGCAAACTTGCCTAGATTTTCATCATCTATAAGCACATAGCATTTTGCTCCGAAGACATGAAAGTATTTGATCGTTGGTCTTCTGTTGTTCATTAGCTCACATGGTGTCTTTTCTTTATCTTTTATGATCAAGGTTCTATTTTGAGTGTAACAAGCGGTACTCACTGCTTCGGCCCAGAAATACAAAGGAAGTTTTGAATCATACAACAAAGTTCTTGCTGCTTCAACCAAAGTTCTATTCTTCCTTTCAACTACTCCATTTTGCTGTGGAGTTCTCGGGGCTGAATACTGACGACGTATTCCTTTAGATACACAGAAGTCATTCAGCACTGCGTTTTTGAATTCAGTGCCATTGTCTGATCTAATCGTCTTCACAGTAAGTGTTGAAACATTCTCAATTTGAGTGATGTGATCAATGATTAAGAAAGGTACTTCGTCTTTCGTCATTGCGAACAATACCCATGTATACTTGGAGAAGTCATCCACGATTACTAAAGCATATTTTTTCCTAGACAAAGATAGGACATTCACTGGGCCAAACAAATCCATATGAAGAAGTTGCAGAGGCTCAGTAATACTAGAAATTTCTTTGCTTTTATGCGATGCTCGCTTCGACTTTCCCATTTCACAAGCTTCACAGAGTCCTTTCGGAGCGAACTCTATTTGAGGTAGATCTCTCACCAATTCTCGCCTCGCGAGAGCATTCATCGTTTTGAAGTTTAAGTGAGATAGCTTTTTGTGCCATAACCAGCTTTCATCATCCGAGGCTTTGCTGTAGAAACAGGTGACCTCATCCTGATTTGCTGAATCCATATCTGCAACAAAAAGATCTGCCTTTCGAACTCCTCTCAAAGCTAGTGAGCCTTCCTTGATGTGAGTGATTGAGACACCTTTCTTGTTGAAGACAATTTCGTAACCTTTGTCACAGAATTGACTTATACTCAACAGATTGTGCTTTAGTCCCTCAACATAGGAAATATCTTCAATGATGACATTGCCAGTTTTCAGTTTGCCATATCCCTTAGTCACACCTATGCTGTCATCTCCAAAGGTAACATAAGGGCCAGCCTTCATAACCAACTCTGTAAGCAGGGACTTGTTTCCAGTCATATGCCTTGATGCTCCACTGTCTAGCACCCATATAACTTTATTTCTATTCTGCTTAATGCCCTGCAATGACAGATTGGTTAGACATTCTTCGGAACCCAACTTTGATTGGGCCCGGCTTTTCGATAAGATCGAGAATCAACAGATTTAACAACAGGAGATGCACTTTTCTTCACATTACTAGAGCTTTCGACTATCTCCTTTCCTTTCTCAGACTTGACAGATTTGTCAGTCTTAGGAGAAGGTTTGTCACTCCTAACTTTAGGAGGACTGACAGTCTTGGCTCTACCATACTTTTTCTTAATATTTGAACTAGCAACAGTATTTGAGCATGACTGGCTAGATGCATTCATTAAATGCACAAAAGTTTGCATGATATTAAAAGTGCATGGCATACAGTTAGGTTGACCACACTGTGCATGATTCTGATGCAGATTATTCATTGTATGTGTGGTAGGCATGGCATGTGCAGCAGGAACATTCATGTTAGCTTTGCATGCATAAGAAAGATGTTCAGTAGATTTACAATGATAACATGCTTTCTTTATTCGTTCAGCCTTAACCTCTTTTATGCCTTTCTCTCTCTTTCCTTGTTGTTTAACAGCCTTAGCTCCTAATCTTAGTCTAGATTCATCTCTAGGGAAATTGATTTTAACTTGTTTGATAGGAGTTACAGGTTGTTCTTTCTGGCGATCTTCCATCTCAATCTCATATCTAGCTATCAATTCAGTCTCTTCTTCTTCTATTCTAGGAACAAGATGTTTGTAGATAGGTTTGACAGCCGATTTAAGAATTCTAGGTGTTTCCTGTTTAAGATCACTAGAACTAGGGTCAATAGGTCTCTTTCCTTCTTTCTTAGGAAGGTCAGAATAATCAAGTCCTATACCTACTCCAGTTATTTTCTTAAATGTGTCATTATCTACATACACTTTACTAGCAGCTAGTTTGTATGCTTCGCATTTAGTTTCTAACTCAGCTAGATTGTTCCTAAGACATGCTTCTACTTCTTCCTTAAGGACGAGCTTGTGTTCCAGAGATTTAATAAAGTCTCTTAGAGAAGTATCTACAGTGCAAGCAGCCTCTAACTCTTCCACTTTTGCCTCAAGCATTCTACATTTGGCAACAAGTGTTTTCTGTTCCTTTTGAGAAGAGTCTAGGCTTTTGCACAACATATAGATTTCTTCACTAAGAGCCCCGTTCTGTTCTTTATAATCATCAATAGACATTTCTACTTTAAGAGTCAGAACTGGTACCTCTGGTTCTTCTGATGTCTCAGCCATGAGGGCAAAGTTTGCTACATGAGTAACATCTTCCTCATCTAAATCATCCCAAGCTCTTCCTTCTGTCACCAATAAAGCTCGTTTTCCATGTCTTTCCTTCAACAGTGCTTCATAGTTGCTTTTGAGAGCTTCAAATGTTTCTTTTGGATAAGTCTGTTTAGGCTTTTTGCAGTCCGAGGCAAAGTGTCTAGCTTCACCACAATTATAGCATTTGAACTTCATTTTGAAATCCAAAGGAGATTTGTAGCTGGTATTCTTGCCTTTTCCTTTGTAGCCTGACGAACTACCACCACCCTTAGCAGCCCGATAATAAGATGAAGATTTTCTTTGTGGTCGGTTGCTCTTTCTAAATCTCATGTTGCTGAACTTCCTTGCCATGTATGCCACGACACTATCGTCCATGTTGTCCAGCTCTTCTTGGGTGTAGTAGTCATCATCACTGTCAGATGCGCCCTCGTCATCATTATCAACTTGATGTGGTGCAAGTGATGATTTAGGCTTTGCTGCAACCATTGCCTTCTTAGACTCTTCCTCATCAGCAACTAATCCTGATGCACTTTCTTTTCCCTTTGAATCATTGTCCCATGCTTGATCTTGAAGAGTTTCCAGCTCATAGGTCTTTAATATTCCATAATATTCTTCCAGAGAAGTTGTATGCAAATCTCTGGTTTCTCTTATTGCGTAGACCCTATGTTCAATGCTTTTTGGCTGGTTCCTCAGATATCTCGTATTAGTCTCAACCATGGGGAGAGTTACACCTCTCAGATTCAAATCCAATACCAACTGACTGAATCGTAGGTAGACATCTGTTATGCCTTCTCCTTTCCTTATTCTAAAGGTGTCATACTCCATCTTGAGTATGAGTGTTTTGTTGCTTCTGACCTCTGCAGATCCTTCCATGACAACTTCTATCTTGTCCCAAATCTTCTTCGCTGTAGTCAGACCTTTGACTATGTTGAACATTTCATGATCAAGAGATTCCATCAAGGTTTGTCGAACGGCAGTATCACAAGCTATTTGTTCCTTGTCAGCATCCGAAAACTCCGAGACCTTTTTAGGCTCAGACCGAGGTGGTATAACCACTCCTCCTTCCGTATGTGAAGGAATAACTACCATTGGGACAAATTTACCCTTGTCAAGGACTTCCAGATATTCAGGGTTAACAGTCTCAAGATATAGTCTCATTCTGAAAACCCATTCTTCATAGTGATCTTTGTTGAACATTGGGATCTTGAATGCATTTTTAGGAGCCATCTCAATTCTGGTCACTAAAAGTTTCTAAGTACCCAAGACTAGGCTATGTAGAATATTTATGTAGAACTTTTGCCTAAGTCGAAATTTCTCTAAGTAGAAATTTTGCTCAAGTCGAAATCACCAAGTAGAAATTGTCCAAGTCGAAATTCTATGTAGAAATTCTCAAGTAGAAATTCTATGTAGAAATTTTGCCTTGGAATAATTTTTCTGCAGATTACTTTAATATTGAATAAACAATATTATCTCTTTAACACCTTTTGACTTTGAATGCTTTACTCACCTAACCCACCTAACCCACGTGCTAGGCAATGAATATGTCTTGTTCACTTTCGGCCGTGAATAATGCAAAATACAAAGTCCAAAAACACCTTTTTATTCTTTTACTATTTTTTTGTTTGAAAAGGAGATCAAAAAGTTGTTGGGTTGTCTTCTTTGATAAGAACAGATGATGAACACTCAAGAACACCAAATATGAAAGTACCCAGATTAATTCATAAAAATTAATTAAAATACATCCAAGCTAAATAATCACACCTGGAGTATTTAAATAATTTTTCAGATGAGTTTTCACTACCAACGAATTAAAACACACTTTTCGAGAAAATGAAAAGTAGATCTGAAAAATGAAAACTCACGATTCTTCTACTCAACACAAGGATCTATGTTTTGTATGTTAAACATATAGCTCTGATACCAATTGTTAGGTCCAAATGTGTTGTAGAGGGGGGGTGAATACAACTTTTCGAATATGAGAAGCAATAAATACGATGCAATAAATGAACACACAGATTCAAGGAATATATGTCTTATATATAACTTGAAAGGGTTGCTACAACATTCATTACAAAGTATAACAGAAGTTGAGAGAGAAGTGAATGATACTAAGCTCTGTGAATGCACTCTCTCTTTTTCTTTTGTGTTTTTCTCTAGAATTGCTCACTAACTCAAACATTACACAAGTACTTCTATTTATACTACATGTAATCTATGTCCTGTAGTCTTCAAAGACTAAGATGTACGTGGCCCAACGATGTCCACATAAATCTTGCCTTATCTTGAAAGCTTGGAAATCTGCCAATCAGAAGATGCCATGTGTCATGTTGAAGCTGCACTCTAAGTAGAACTTCTACTTGAGAATTTCTACTTAGCCATCTCGAAGTTCTAAGTAGAACTTCTACTTAGAAACTTCTACTTGGCCATCTAGAATATTTAGTACTTAGAAAATATTCTGGTCTTCAACTTGAAACTTCAATGCACATCTTGAACTTGTGATATCTTCATGTCTTCTTTATTCTTCACCAAGCTCTTGAATATGGATCTTTATTACTGACATAAACTTGCTATCAATGTCCTGACACTTGATGCAACGGTCTGGTTCATAAGTGACTAGTCTTGATAGGGTTTTTGCTTCTTGAATAAATTACCATATCCAATTAGAAATGTGGCTTTCCAATATTTGCTTTCCTTCTTGTTCACTTGAAATCAATTGGTCTTATTGATACTGATAGTTATGATCTTGATTCTTGGCTTTCCAAATCACTGAGGCATGAACAACTTTGACTTGAACTTCTCTCAATGATTTCTTCTTGGATTGATCATAGTTAACATGTTGAATTGTATCAATTACTTTGTCTTCATTTAGTGTTGATTTCTTGTGACTTCTTGTTCTTGATTGTCTTCTGGTTAAGTATCTTTTCCTTTAGTTTGAGTTACATTAGTTATAGTGTTACAAGTTTATACACTCTGCCTTTCACCTTCAATGACCAGCCTGAAGCTAATGAAAACCAGGATGAGGCTATTCCTACTAAAACCCCCCACTGCCCCCTATCTATCAACTTTCATGTGTCGACACCTGTACCTCAATGACTGCCCAAAAGCTAGAAAATCTACTAGGAGTTTGTAACCCGGGGTGTACTCTGGTCGTACCCCAACCAGATGAAAGATGCCATGACTTTTCCAACTTCGAACCAGATCAAATGATCCCTTGTGCTGTCTTCTCTGCTCAGTTCTTTAGACTGGGATTGTCCTTACCGCTCCATCCCTTCATTGTGGATATTCTTAACACCTACCAACTTGCCCCACTACAATTGACCCCAAATTCTTATCGCATGGCCATCTGTATGTATATTTTATATGATTCCATGTTCCAAATCAAACTGACTGCTCGGGAGTTGGGTTTCTTCTACCAACTCAAAGAGACTGAGAAGACTACTGGTTTCTTTTATCGTACCACCTGGAACGTCCACCAGGGGAAATGTATAAAAGGAAATAAAAAGGGAACGTCGGGATGGCATAAGCAGTTTTTATACTGCTACGACTGCCCAGAATACAGAAAAGAGTTTAACCCTTATCCAGACATGCCTGCTCAGACCATACTAGAAGGAGACGAGCTAAAAAGGGCACGTAAAGCTTTAAGAATGAGTGCAGGGCTAGGAGATGGTGCTAGCCTGCTTACCAAGAGAAAATTACTTCGCTTAGGTTTTAACAAAAAACTCAGCTCCAAGCCTCCAAGGGACGCCAGTACCCCTGTTGAGGAGAATCCTGTCGACGTACCCTCCAAAGAGATAGGTTCATGCTTACATCCTTGCTTGTAGGCGTACCCCTCCCCCTTTATTTGCTTTTCCCTTAGTGATTTATACTTCACACACACATTTTTTTTATTCATGCGATTTACTTGATATTTTACCGAAGAATATCTTTATTGTTGTTAAGACTTGGCTAGTGATTCATGTGATAATGCAGATATGTCTTTCTCAGTGCCTTCCTTCATCACCAAGCGTTCAGCACACAAGAATGTTTCCAGATCGCCTGTACCCCCATCTCCTGTTGAGCGAACCCCTGTCCCCTCTTCAAAAATCAACCCAGCTTCCACAGAGAAGAATGTTTCCTCGAGGAAGAGGCCTACACAACATACCCCTGAAGTGTCCGGGGCGTCTGGCTCTCGGGGAGGCAAACGTTCCAAGCATGAGATCGAACTAAGTCCCTCTGGCACCATCTCTCCAGCTCCCCTCACTGCTTTTGTTGATGCAATCAAAGATTCGATCCATGCACGGTCTATCTCAGAGTGGGACAGCCTAAGTTTCGAGGAAGCCACAAACAGGGTATCTTTGGTGAGTGCCGAAAGCCTCTTCCTATCCCTGAAATATAACAACCAGATTCTTGAGGCTTCCAAAGCTGTTAAAGAGCTTGACAGGGTACGTTTGGAGTTGAAGACCTCCCAGAATGATAGGAAGAAGCTGTTGGCTTCCAACAAGAAGATTTATGAGAGTGAGGGTACGCTGATCCAGGAGAGAGACAAGCTGCTGAAGGAGAAGGATACCATGGATAAGGAGAGAGAGGATGCTGCCAAAGCCAATAAGAAAGAGAAGGAGAAACTTGAGCTCAAAGTGAGAACACTTCAGGGTGCAATCGCCAAGTACAAAGTCATCATTGCTCAACAGGAGAACAAGGAATTCGACAATGGCTACAAAGTTGGGATTAGAGACTACATGACTTCCACGTATGAGGTTTTCCCGAACTTGGATTGGAACCTCTTAGGTCAAGATGCTGTGGACGCCATCGAACTGATCAAAGCAGAGCAAGCTGCAAACCCCCCCCCCCCCCCCGAGGTGCATATGAAGGAAGCCCCCCAGGAGAAGGCTGAAGAGGTTCCTGCAGATGCTGTCGCAGAAGCAGCAGTTGAAGCCATAGAGACTCAGTCAGGGGAGACTAAAGATGAGGGTCCAACCATGGAATCCCAGGTGAAGGCCACCTCATCCGATCATGAAGTTCCAAAGACCTCTCCACCTGACGAGAATCCTTCTGCCTCTCCACTCAAATCAGGCCAGTAATTTGATTACCGATCCTTTAAGCAAACTTTTATGAACCCTTTTGGCATTAATTGCCTAAAACTTGATATTTTGAGGGTGCGGACTCCTCTGAAGGTCTCGCAAGATGTAATCTTTAACTTCATTTTCCTCAGATTCCTGTTAAGGTTTATGCACTTTATCTGCTTTTGATTAGTATATGCTTGACATGCAGTTTGATTACATGTTTATACGTGCACACACCCTTCTTTTTACTCAGTACATAGTGTTCCTTACTTAGCATGCCATGCCTGGTAGAATATCCATGCTATGTACTTAAGGTAATTAGGCATCCGCTGTCGTAGGGGTTCACCTGTTGTACCCCTGGACGTTAATGAACTCGTATCCCTTCCTTAGGAACAATAGGTATTCCACCTGCTATATTTCTGACATGTTTTAACAAATCCTGTCTTAACTTTGTGAATTTTCAGATCTGTTAAGCCAAATGAAATCCTCCACGATCCTGCCATTTCCATCCCAAGTCTTTAACCTACAACCAATCCTCCCTTAACCATATATCCCTTGTTAATGGATGATCGGTGTTCCACCGGTCGTATTCCTGAGGGCGTTATTTCAGGAACACACCAAGCTTCCATCATTCTCGATTCCCTTTTCCATGTGATTTCCTCACAAGACCATTTTCCTTAGCCATTCTATTTTCCCAAAAGATTAAGCCTCACTCACCCAGCTTCCCTGGGGTCGTAGCAAGGTTATTTTTCCACCTTGCACTTAGCTTCCACAGCCGTGCCCAAATCCTATAATGATTCTGGTTATCCACCACATTGACTACACGGTAATTAGGGGTTCAAATGGTTGAACCTCCCTACGAGAGAACCTCGTGATCCTAGTTACCCTAGAACCTTTATGTCTTGGGGTTCCATCCCTTTTCATGTATAAGCCATACATATTCCAATCCATGCGCACGTAATCCACGTACGTTTTCATCCAAGTGTCCGTATAGTCCATACATATTCCATATGACCCGTGTAATCCATTAACATATATTCCATATGATCCGTGTAATTAGTTAACATATATTCCATATGTTTTCCATCCCTAAGCATATAATCCATATGTTCCCATTTCCCTTACATAAATTTTGCTCTCCAATTTGCCCATTTTTTAAGCCAAGTTATATTTCCATTAATTAGTGTACACCTACTACCCCCCGAGTTCTTTAGTATAATTAAGCTTATAATGAAGAACTAGGTTCAACAGTCGTATCCTCTATCAAACATAAATAAAGCAGGCTACACATAGCATGCATCCATCCACATATACCCATACATTTTCATGCATAAAACAAAGATAAAGAAAAAGCAAGTTGATTCCAGTTTCATTAAATCAAATCATAATTGGTGTTCAACAGGTAGGCGTACATTCACAACCCCCCGAGCACTTTATTAACAAGAAAAAGGGAAATTCCTACCCGACTGATCCTAACATTAAGGTAGCTACAACTAGTAAGCCACTTTTATTTTCCTACACCTGAAAGAGGTCTACAAGAAGTGTTACCTGGATTCAACTACTGGTAATATTTCTTAAGATGTTCGGCGTTCCACGCCCTTGGGATTAGCTTCCCGTCCAAGTCCTCCAAATGATAAGTTCCTTCCCATAGGACCGATTTGATCACGTATGGGCCTTCCCAATTTGCCTCAAAGGCCCCATATCCTGGGGTCCTCATGTTAGGCATCATCTTCCTTAAAACCAGATCTCCAACTTTCAAGGGTCGTGCCCGAACTTTGCCATCAAAGTACTTGCGAGTCCTTTGTTGATAGGCTGCAAGTTTCAGCTGAGAGGTTGCACGAACCTCCTCCACCAAATCCAAGTATAAACGATGATTAACTTCATTTTCCATGGGATCAAAGTTATCCCTCCTAAATGAACCAGCACCAATCTCCACAGGTACCATTGCTTCGCATCCGTACGCCAAAGTAAACGGGGATTCACCAGTTGTAGTCCTGGGTGTTGTATTGTAGGACCATAACACCATGGGTAGCTCCTCCGGCCAACAGCCCTTCTTATCTTCCAACTTCGCCTTCAAAGTATGCTTAATGATCTTGTTGATGGCCTCCGTTTGGCCGTTGCTTTGTGGATGGCAAACTGCAGAGAAGCCCTTTACAATCCCGAGGTCTTCACATAAACCCCTCATTTCCTTACTATCGAATTGTTTGCCATTATCCGATATTAGCTTGTAAGGAACCCCGTACCGGCATACAATTGTTCGGAATACAAACTCCTTTAACTTGGCTGCGGTGATCGTAGCCAGGGGTTCAGCCTCTGCCCATTTGGTGAAATAATCCACGGTTACCACTACGTACTTTACTCCTCCTTTCCCCTTAGGAAGTTCTCAGATTAAATCAATCCCCCAGAATGCGAAAGGCCATGGACTTGAGAGTGGCTTTAAGGGTACAGCAGGGTTCCTATTCGAGTTAGCATACCTTTGGCATCGGTCACATGCCTTTGCGAATTTGTGGGCATCCTGCTGTAGCGTTGGCCAGAAGTACCCCTGTCGAAGTATTTTGTGAGCCAACGAGGTTCCCCCAGAGTGGTTCCCACATATGCCTTCGTGTACCTCCCGCATTATATACTCACATTCACTGCCTGCTATACATCGCAGAAGCGGCTTGTTGAAACCCCTCTTGTATAGCTTTCCATCATACAAAACATAACGTGCAGCCTTATACTTCATCCTTCGGGCCTCACCCTTGTCAGCTGGTAGAACCCCCTTTGTTATGTACTCCAATATGGGAGTAATCCAGGTATCATTCATCTGAACCTCAACATCCATACAGTCAAACCTTGGGATGCTAGGTTGTTGCTGTATTTCCAAGGGTATCATCCCTAGCATGGTTGCTTCCCTAGTTGACCCCATTTTAGCTAGGGCGTCTGCACTTGAGTTTTCTGCCCTTGGAATCTGTACAAGGTTTATCTCCCCAAACTTTCTCATTAGCTCCTGAGCGTATCTCATGTATAGGTCTGTACGTGGACCCCTAGCTTGAAAGTTGCTTTTGATATGTCCTACTACCAGCATGGAATCACTATAGACAGTCATGTTTACCACCTTCATCTCAAGAGCTAGCTTCAAACCCGCAATCAAAGCTTCATATTCAGCATCGTTGTTTGTAGCCTTGAATTTAAAATGAATCGAACTTTGTAACTTGTGGCCTTCGGGGCTTATCAGGACTATGCCAGCACCTGCACCGTTTCCATTCACAGCTCCATCTACATAAAGGGTCCACCAAGGTGCACAATTTTCCGTTGCAGCCTCCTTTTCTTGGGGTTCCATCACCTTCTCCTTGACTTCAACCTCTGAGGAGGGTGGGAACTCTAGTAAAAAATCAGCAAGTGCTTGACCTTTGATAGCTGTCCTTGGCTTGTATTCAACATCAAATTGGCCCAATTCCACAGCCCATTTCATTAACCTTCCCGAGGCTTCAGGTTTGTGCAGGACTTGCCTTAGTGGGAATGAGGTTCGCACCTCTATGGTGTGCGCCTGGAAGTATGGCCTCAACTTTCTTGATGACAGAATCAGGGCGTAAGCCAATTTCTCCATATTGGTGTATCGAGCTTCAGCATCGAGAAGCCTCTTGCTCACATAATATACAGGATACTGGGTTTGATTCTCTTCCCGAACCAGAACTGAACTAATTGAATATTCAGAAACCGCCAAGTATAAAATCAGGGTTTCACCTTCCACTGGCTTTGCTAGCAATGGGGGGCTTCCAAGTTGCTCCTTTAACTTAGTAAAGGCAGTCTCACATTCGGGTGTCCACTCGAAGCCTCTCCTTCTCTTGATAGCTGCGAAGAATTCTCGACATCTATCAGAGGATTTAGAGATGAACCTGTTCAAAGCTGCCACTCGTCCCGTAAGGCTTTGGAATTCCTTTACACTCCGAGGGGACCTCATTTCAACCAGTGCCTTGATTTTGGCAGGATCGGCTTCGATTCCTCGGTGATTCACGATGAAGCCCAAGAACTTTCCAGATTCAACCCCGAATACACATTTTTGGGGGTTCAGCTTCATTCTGTACCTCTTTAGGATGCCAAACATTTCTTTGAGGTGGGCGACGTGGTCGTTTGCTTCCTTAGATTTGACCAGCATGTCGACCACATACACTTCCATGGTCCTTCCGATCTGCTCCTTAAACATTTTGTTCACCAATCTTTGGTAAGTTGCCCCATCGTTCAACAATCCAAATGGCATCCCAATGTAACAATAGAGGCCTCTGTCCGTTATGAAGGAAGTGTGATCCTGATCGGGTTCATACATCGGGATTTGGTTGTAACCCGAGTATGCATCCATGAAGCTCAGCAAGGCATGGCCGGCCGTAGCATCAACTAGTTGGTCAATGCGCGGGAGCGGAAAGCTGTCCTTGGGGCATGCCTTGTTCAAATCAGTAAAATCCACACACGTACGCCACTTTCCATTGGGCTTCTTTACCAGAACTGGATTTGCCAACCACATGGGGTGGAATGACTCCCTTACCAGTTTAGCCTTCAACAACCTATCTACCTCCTCCTCTACTAGAGCAATAGCTCTTTCTCCTCTTATAGCTATCCTTTTCTGCCTTACGGTCTTCTTCTCTGGATCAATGTTTATGCGATGACACATCACTTTTGGATCTATCCCCACCATGTCCTCATGGCTCCATGCAAATATATCCAGGTTGTTTTTCAAGAATGAGACTAATGTTTCCCTGATTACAGGGTTCAGCTGTTTGCCAACCTTCAACTCCTTAGTAGGATCAGCTGCATCTACCAGGATAGACACAGTGTCTTCAGCCGCACCAGCCTTTTCCTTTGCTTCCGGCATACGCGGGTCAAGATCAATTTCCACTGGGTTCGCCTTGTTCACCCCCTGATGAGGTTTCACCAACTGACCGTTGGATCCCTTTGCACCTTGCCGCTCATTTTCATCCTTCAAACTCTCAAAATCACTGTCCATTACTTCTTCAACTATCCCTTCGATCAATGTATCTTCTATCTCTGAATTTTGAATTTTCGGGGCTTCCAACATTAGCACCCTATTGGGGGTATCCACCCCCCGAAAACTTGTAACATCTGTGTAAGGCTCCTCGCCTGGATGTTGCACAATCATGATAACATTGCACATGTCTCTTGCCGGCTTTGCTTCCTTCCGACGTAGGGGTTCCTCCTTCTGCCCTACACCGGGTTCCAAGTAGCGATAACATTTCTCAGATGAACCCCCATCCACCAGCAAAAGATGTTTGCAAGCCTGCTAAGCAGTATGCAAGGCTTTACTATAACATTCCCTTGAATCAGATTGACATCCTTGAACGCATCCGATTCCTCCCGGGGTTGGGAATTTCATGGACATGTGGTAGATAGAGGTTACCACTCGCATCTCCTTGAGTAACGGCCTTCCAAGTATCCCATTATAAGAGATGTCTTCATTAACTACCATGAATTCTACTACTTGCGTTGTAGTCCGGGGTTCATCTCCCAAAGTAACAGGGAGCTTTACCCGCCCCACAATTTGTACGGGGTTTCCCGTAAAGCCATATAACTCGTTATAAGAGGGAGCCATCTCTTTATCTAGTAACCCCATCTTCTGGTAGGTGCTGTAGGCCAGAATGTTAACCGAGCTTCCGTTATCCACCAATACTCGGTGTACGTTCATACCCCCAATCGTAACCTTAATTACTAGAGCATCATTATGCGGATGGTGTACATGTCTGGCATCCTCCTCTGTGAATGTTATATCAGCCGCTTCGCCTCTGAAAAGTTTCGGTGGCCTTTCAGACAAATTGTACACATTTGTGAGGAGTGCACCCCTCGCCTCACGGGTGTAATTTTTGTGGGCATTCCTGCTTGCACCCCCAATGTAGGGTCCACCAATGATAACATGTATACTGTTGGCCCTTGCACGACGTTCGGGGTTCTCCTTCTCGGTTTCCTTACCGGTCCTGTCATTCTTGTACCCTTTGGCTTCCTGGGCCACGAATTCAGTGAGGTAACCCCTCCTGATCAGATCTTCGATATGATCCTTCAAATGACGGCAATCCACCGTTTCATGCCCATTAACATCATGGAAGGCACAGTATCGCCCTTCATTTTTTGTTTCCCGGAGGTCCATTTCTTGTTGGCTTTCTGAACATTCCCGCCTTGTTCCCTACCTCGTACACCTGCTCAACAGAAGCGGTGAGCGGGGTGTACTCAGTATACTTGCCTGAACCCTGAAAATCTTTCCTCGAAGGATACTTATAGCTTACTGTCCGTCCTATATTATTTGTGTTCACAGTGATAGGTGTCGTCTTTTCATCACGGTGGGTGGACCTGCTAGAAGATCCTCCACCATAGGAGGTTCGTTTGTGGTACCCCCTATCCTTTGGGCTGTATGACCTACGCCTCTTGCTCCTGCTCCACTCCCTTGAGCTTCGACTTTTTTCAAGTTTAGCCATCGACTCTTCAATTATCTTGTGAGTTTCAGCTTTTGCATAAAAATCTGCCAAAGTCTTAGGTTCCGCCCCTTGTAGCTCCTTCCAGAAATCAGTACCTGGGCGTACACCTGCAATCAAAAAATTCTTGTAGGTTTCATCAGTGGTCTTCCTCACCTTAGGGACCTCCGCATTGAATCGTTTGAAATACTCAGTAAGAGTTTCATTCTTGTCTTGTTTGATGTTCGCCAGAGTGTTGGCTGGGGGTGCGAATGCAACTGAAACCCGAAACTGTGTAACAAATAGCTCACTCATTTGTCTCCAGGATCGAATAGAATTTGGGCGTAGCCTCTTAAACCATTGGTGAGCACTTTCCCTTAACGTGGCCGCCAACAAACGACATTTCGTCAAATCTTTCACCTGGTACACCTCCATTTCCGTGTCAAACCGACTAAGATACTCCACCGGATCGGTGGTTCCACTGAATTTCAGGTCTCCTACCCCTCGATATTTTGGCGGGAGTGGCGAATCCCTCACTTTTTTGGTGAAGGGTGAAGCTACTGTTAAACCATCCAACGACTGTTTCTCCAACTTTAACTTTTTTTGTGCTTCACGCAAGTCCTTCACCTTGTAACGTTCATTCTCACCATCTGTGAATTGACTTCCATCGTCACTGGAATCCCCAGTTGAATCCTGACCATCATCACAGTGCTCAGGGTTATGCTGAGAGCTATAGCTTCGCTCATCATCACCCCCCTTAGAGAGCCTTCCGGACCGAGAAATAGATTTGTCCTTCCTGTGACTTTGCGATCCCCTCGATTGAGACCTCATATCCTGAGTTCTCCTAGTCTGCTTCTCCCTTTTTCCATCGAGTTTATGACGAAAATCCCTGCTAGTCACCCTGTTCCCCAGTCTATCGAAGACACTCAGGCTGCGAGTGGGTGAACCCTGAGACTGCTGAATTTCTTCGTCCCCATCCTTCCAGTCCGGATTTGTCTGATTAGTCTCCACATCAGAAAATCCCTTCTGTGGTGCCTCCTTTTCCGACTCATCCCCATCCTCACTACTGTCAAAGTCCAAACGAACCGGTGTAACCACCTTCTTTTTCACCTTTCGGTCCGTGGAACCGTGCTTCACCTTCCATTTCTTCAACTTTTCGGATTTCCTTTCCAAAGAAACGATCTTCTTTTCCTTCTTTTTAATCTTTTCTTTGAGCTCCTGGTTTGTGACTTCATCATCACGTCTTCTATTATCCTCACTGCGTTCATCCTCCGGTGTATGAATATCACCCGAATTCCGTGACATCTCTTCCCTCAAGAGAAGCTATCCCCTCCTTCTAGCGCCACAAATGTTGTGAGGGAAAATTGGTACAACACTTCAATAAGAAAATTACAAGAACAAACCAAGATAATCCAATAATAATGATTAAACAAACCGAATTACAAGCCAAAACCCTAGTTTCATAAACCCTAGTTCGAGAGGATGAATGGTGGATATCGGGACTGAGTTTGCAAGTACTCCCTGCTATCCTGATCGATTATGACCTATTCAATCAATAACCAGCAGCTAGGAGCAAGTGTTAGAGGTGTCAAAGTGTGTCCAACCTTGCAAATTGCCTACATACTCCTATATATATAAGAGATCAAGTCCCATGTAGTTCTTGATAATTATCCTCCACCTTCCTTTGTCATATCCCTCGTAACTGACCTTCAGTGCTCGTTTATCCAGCCTTCCATAATTATCCAGCCGTTACCTCATGGTTTATCCCTTTATTCCCATGATATATCTCCCATATATATATACATATATACGCGCATATATATATATATATATATATATATATATATATTCTGTGTATACATGATGTTGATCCACGATAACCACCTCTGATATACCTTTCCTATTGTTTAGGAGTTATCTACTGGGCCGTTTGGACACCCTCCGCCCGTTTTTCCGCGTTTTAAGGAGCCCCGTGATCGCTGGTGCAATTTTCTGGGAACTGTCGGGGTTCACGCGGTTGAACCCCTGCTTGATCGCCTGCCACTCAGTCGAACCCTCTTCTGACCTCCACACAGCTTTACCCTTATCTGGAGTTCACATGCCCGTACCCCTATACGAACATACTTCATACTTAACACCAGATCGTCATCCCTCGACCTATCCTCGAAGCATACTAAGCCATCACATTCAACCTTGGACTCAACCTGCCCTTCCATATTCAACTAACTCAAGTCTGTCCTATTAATGGGCCTTAAATCCAGCCTAGGGCGGATTTTGGGCACAACACATTCAAACATGTGAATGCAGATGATCAGTTACCATCAGTAGTTTGAAAGAGAGGAAAAATGTTCATATGTCCCATCCAAACATTGTTTTCTTTGAATGACGAAAGTGGTCCAGCAAAAAATGGAAATACTTTTAATTATGTAAATAAATTTAATTGCATTAAATTTTACAGAGAAACAATAAATAACTGAATACTTATTTTATTTTTTATATTGCATAAGTAGGAATTGATAAATCCCATAAATCAGAAATAAAGTTAAGAAAAATTATATGTGCAATTTAATATTGGATGGTGGCCGAAACTCTTCGTATAAAATCGATGATTTGATTTAAGTGGAACCATGAACAAATTGAAGTTTAAAGAGTTTGTGTCAATCATTAATAAGGTCAAGAGACATAATAAGACATTGGACACAACTGTGGGGTATCCCCTCATTTTGTCTTGCGACTACATTAAGTCCCAACTATCCATTTGTCTCGTCAAGACTCAAGACCAGGGAATTGGGACTGCTTATATGTATACAGCATGGCTGTCCTCAGCTCATGCCAAGGATAGAATTTTTTTGACGTCAGAATTTTGTTTCTACAAAGAAATAACTACTATATGATAAGATAATGTTGATTTTTAATAAATTTATTACTTTTATTGGGTCTAATTCTAATTTAAGTCCCTGTATGCTACTATTTCCCTATATTACAGATGGTGCTAAGGTGATAATTGCCAGTAGGAGACTGTGCCAAAGAAGAATTTGTTGGAGTCGGTAGGAGATCTTGCAGGTAATGATAGACACGACCATAATGAAGCAGACCATGAAGACGTAGATTAGGATAGTGTTAAGTATGAAAGTGATCAATGAAATGTGGAAGTCTTATATCAATTCGTTTATCGATTTTTTAGGGGTTTCATTTGAATCATTAAAATCATAATACTCCCTCCGTTCCTCTTTAGTTGGCATATTTGCAAAAAAAATTGTTCCTAAATAATTGTCACATTTCTTGTTCCAATACATATTTTTACCAATTTTTCCATATATACCCCTTTATTTCTAATACCAATGTTTGACATTATATTTAATATATGTTAACGAAGGAATTTGGTGATAACAAATTTCGGAGGTTGCTGAAATAACGAAATCATGAAAATAGGGGGATTTGGGATTTTTGGATGTTTGGGGCTGGACTTGAGAGGTGTCTCGACTTGTTAGATGTGTCGGATCCTTTTTCAAGATGCCTGCGTACCTTATATTTATAAGGATCAAGCCAACGCAGTTCTGTTAAAAGGATTGGTTTTTAATCCCTATGATTGTTAAGGGATGTATTTTAGGAATTAGTAGATTTTATCTCTTTGAACTATTCGCGTTGGGATACCTTCCTGATTTGAAGGATATCGTTTAGAGATATTTTCTATCATAAATTGGAGATAATTCCTCGTTTTAGAGAGAGGAAATAATTAACTTGGGGATTAAGTTAATTATTATTAGATTCGTATTTGGAAATTTGGGAGATATTAGAGGCAACCGAAAATATGGCGTAACAACTACCCCCCAGTTCTTCATTGTAGCTTGCTGCAGTGGAGAACTAAGCATGATTCGATCTTCCAAACCTGAGTCACTGAAACAGCTAGGAGAGGAAGATTAGTAAAAAATATGGAGCACCAAGGTGCTCGTAATATGCATGTAGATGCAAACGAGACAATATGCGAGATATAAAAAAGAATAAGTTTTGTAGGTGTGAGAGAACGTATCCTGGAGAGCCATCCAAGCATTATTCGAAGAGTCGTGCAAAACTTTCCGAGCAATACCCTGAAAAGCAAATATTCAAAGAAATATCCTCTATTAAGCACTCCGAGAAATACCCTCCTCAAAGAAGAACGTATTCTAGAGTTTCCGTAACGTATTCCGGAAAATATTCTCCTCAAAGAAGGTCATATCCACCAAAATTTCCATAAATGCTTAAGAGATATCCCTCCTCACAGGAGGTGGATTTTCCGAAGCTCGAACCTTGATGAGGCGCCGGAAGTACGAACATCCCCCCGGAAGTACGGTTTTTGCAAGGATTTAGTAATTTAGGGTACTCTCCTCAAAGGAGATCAGTTTTTGTTCAGAAATACCCTCCTCACAGGAGGTGGACTTTCCGAAGCTTGAACCTTGATGAGGCGCCGGAAGTACGGACATCTCCCCCGGAAGTACGGTTTTTGCAAGGATTTAGTAATTTAGGGTACTCTCCTCAAAAGAGATCAGTTTTTGTTCAGAAATACCCTCCTCACAGGAGGTGGATTTTCCGAAGTTCGCTTCATTTTCACTAATACTCTCCTTAGAGGAGATCATCTTTTAAATAAATCACAAAGACCCTCCTTAGAGGAGGTCGTCTAACACAAAAAAATAAGGGAGACCCTCCTTAGAGGAGGTCATCTTCCCAAAGTCATATCAATATCCCAAGATTCTTCCAAAAAATATCAGCAACACTTGAAGGCTCTTCTAAAAATTCAACTCTTCGAATAAAAGTCTTCCAAAATATTACCCATACAAAGGAGGGCCTTCCAAAATAATTAACTCTTCGAACAAGAGTCTTCCAAAATATTACCCTGCAAAGGAGGGCCTTCTAAAATAATAAATTCTTCGAATAAGAGCCTTCCAAAATAATGTATAACGAAGATTACACCAAAAATCTTGAAAATCTTCACAATTCAAATTCTGCCCAGATCTGTTTTTGACGTTTTTGACCACCTAAACGATTTTTTCTTGAAAAACACAAAACACGAAAGTTGTAGATAACGAAAATATCTTTCCGGAAATATATGGTTCATCATAAACGGATTTATAACGAATCGAGAATCAAAGAAAAAGTCTGCTGTTTGATTTCTTGATGCTGAAAAACGAGATCTGATTGTTTTTTGTGATTTTGAGAATAGATCAATATATAATCTGAGAAAACTCAAAGAACGAAAGTTATAGGCAATTTAACAAGCTTTTCGAATCATTAAAAATCATCGAAATCCGACATGTATTGAATTTACTACGAATTTTATAAGATAATTAACTTGTATGGACAAAATCACAAGAAAACTTATCTTAATTCGGAATAGATCCACCGCCTTCACCGCTTAGCTCCTCCATTACAGAAGCTCCAGATCCATAATAACCCCCCATGCGTGTGAGTTGATTGTCCTCCACAATCAAAAATATATGCCCTCCTTCTAACGCCAATTGTTAACGAAGGAATTTGGTGATAACAAATTTCGGAGGTTACTGGAATAACGAAATCATGAAAATAGGGGGATTTGGGATTTTTGGATGTTTGGGGCTGGACTTGAGAGGTGTCTCGACTTGTTAGATGTGTCGGATCCTTTTTCAAGATGTCTGCGTACCTTATATTTATAAGGATCAAGCCAACGCAGTTATGTTAAAAGGATTGGTTTTTAATCCCTATGATTGTTAAGGGATGTATTTTGGGAATTAGTAGATTTTATCTCTTTGAATTATATTCGCGTTGGGATACCTTCCTGATTTGAAGGATATCGTTTAGAGATATTTTCTATCATAAATTGGAGATAATTCCTCGTTTTAGAGAGAGGAAATAATTAACTTGGGGATTAAGTTAATTATTATTAGATTCGTATTTGGAAATTTGGGAGATATTAGAGGCAACCGAAAATATGGCGTAACAATATACACACTCATAACTCTTCATTTAATGTTAAGATTAAGGGCAAACATGGAAACAAATTACATAATTAATGGGCAAACATGGAAACAAATTACATAATTAATTTTTTCTTAATATGTGTGTTTTTTGCAAATGTGCCAACTAAAAAGGGACGGAGGGAGTAAATATCAAACAAATACCTCTATATATGTACTCGGAAAGTAAAATTAATTTTCCATCGATTCTACATACTTTTATTAATTGCTACTATAATCAAATGAAAGGTTATGAATTCTAGTACTTTTGATAATATATTTAGAATTTAAAAAGTTTATTTAATATTAATTTTAATTAAAAGAAGGAAAATGACAATAAAATTAAAAATAAATAGTAAATGAATTTTTTAAAAATATAAGTATACTATCAGAAATACTAGAATTATTAACCTTTCGTTTGGTTATGGAATCGTTCAAGGAAAATGTGTAAAACTCAATAAAAAATTATTTTTACAGTTCGAGTACATTTTAAAGGTATCCATTGATATTTATTATGACTTTAGTAATTCAAATAATACTCCTGAAAGATTGATGGATTATTTAATATATGACTTCCACTTTAATGACCATTTTAATATTTAACCCGAACACGATACATACATGTAACGTCTGTCTTAGGCCAAACCATCTGAATTGGTCAAGATCTCAGTTGATCCCTTAGCATGAACTTTATATGTGAAATATGTTAAAGAGCCTGTTTGGCTGATTGGCTCTCCTTATTTTTTTAAAATAAGGACTTATTTTGAAAAAAAATTTACATTTTCATATTAATTTTTAGGATTAAATATTTAGGAAGGGTTTAGTATTTTTTATATGCAGAAAATAAGTAACTTATTTTAGAAAAAGTAAGTTTGATGTACTTTTTTCAAAAATAAGTTACTTATTTCTGATAAATAAGATTTGCGAAACGGGTTCTTTAGTACAATGATGGTCTTTTGAGAAGAATTTGGTGCATGTAAGAGCACGACGTTGATTAAAAATGAACGGCTAAATTACATTAAATATTAATTATGTAAAATTTGTGAATTTGTAAGAAATTGTGTTCCGAGAGTATTGGCTATAATGATTAGCTATTTTAAACATGATATGTTATTTATATTTCAAATTGTTATTAATGGAATATATTATTTTAATATAGAAATAAGTGATGTGGCAATTCACTACAGGTCTCCAAAGGTTCGACAAATATAGTCAACATCAAGAGATTATCTATAATTATAGACAATGGTTTTGTCCCATTGAGCATCTCCAATGATATTAGCTAAAAATGGTTGGCTAAATCAGATAAAATATTGATTATGTAAAATTTGCTGAACCTGTAAGAAGTTGTGCTCCAATGGTATATTGGCTATAATGTTGTATATATTGTAAATATAGTATGTTATTATTATTTTAGGTTGTTATTAATAGAATCTATTTTTTTTTAAGGTAATAGATCATGTAAAATCTTCCTTACAGGTCTCTAAGGTTGGCCAAATATAGCCAACGAAAAGAGATTATATAAATTTTTTGCTAACAGTAATGTTCCATTGGAGTGATGTTTTTTTAACATAATATCTATAAATTTTATTTTTGGTAATATATTTGTAATTTTAGCTAAGGGGTCTTCTCCATTGGAGATGCTCCTTAGAGCATCTCCAAGGGTGTAAAACTCTTAGCTAAATTATCTACATGGCATCTAGTTGGCATCTAGTGGCACTATTTAGATAATATGTAAAAATTTGAGCACTCCAACCATTAATCCCTTAGCAAAAAAATATAGATAATGATATTTGGTGAGCTATATTTGTTGAATCAATAAAGCTTTTATGTATAATTTTACATGACCATAATTATAGATAATTCCCTTGGAGCACACATGTTTACCCTTAGCAAAAATTTTACAATATCATTATAGCTAATGATTATAACTAACCATTTTACATAACACCATGAGCATCTCCAAGGGGAGAGACCCCTTAGCTATATTATCTAAGTGGCATCTATGTGGCATCTATGTGGCACCTTTTAGATAATATCTATAAATTGAGGTACTCCAACCTTCTTTCCCCTTAGCAAAAAATATAGATAATCATATTTGGTCTTCTATATTTGTTGAACCCATAAACCTCTTATGTATAATTTTCCATAATTATAATTATAGATAACTCCATTGGAGTACATACACCTCCTCTTAGCTAAAATTTTACATATTCAATATAGATAATCATTTTAGCTAACAATTTTACATTTCATCATTGGAGATGCTCAGTGTCTAATTTTTTACCTATTATGTATAAGTTTTATTTATGGAAAGCCAGATAAATTTTTAGTTAAGGACTTGACATGATTGGAAATGCTTAAATATTTTATATTTGATGCTTATTTTCTGAATTATTGAAGCTTTGTGAATGTTTGTTTAGGATTTTCGGATGCTTAAATGCGGTAGTTAGTAAATGTATAATTACAGGGATCACTAAATTTGATGACAAGAAAATCTTTTTGGTATAATATAATCAATCGAAATTAGTCAAATTTAAAGGATATAAAAATTTATGATATATTAAATTCGATCAAAAATCAGTTGAAATTATATTTAACAACAAAAAAGATAAAATTTAATTTAAAAATCAAAATTAAAACATAAAGTTTCGACAATTTTCAACCGAATTCAATACAAAGCAAATTTGTATTGTATATTAAATTCGACCTAATAGTGTCAGAAATCATGCTAACCACATCATGTCGAAAATTGATTTACGACTACTTAAGGTTAGAAATGAGAGCGCGATCGAATAGTCCGAGTGGTAAGGGCTTATCTTTTGTTGTCCCAAGTTCTGGGTTCGACTCTCGTTCATCAGTCACCCCGAAAATTATTAGAACAGATACTCACTTGTAAGGCTATAAGCTAATATATTCATAAAAAAAAAGGTTAGAAATGATTTACGATGAATATCGGTGGAAATTGTTTTACGACTACTATTGGTCGAAATTGTTTTACAACAACAATTGATTGAATTTATTTTTTTATGGATGGGATTTTCAAATTTTAGATGAAAATTTGATTTTTTAGGTAAAAATTTTGATCATCCTAAAAATAACTGAATATTATCAAATATAAATGATCATTTTTAAATGTCGAATTTGTCTTGTCGAAATCAGCTAATTTTGACCGTTCTTGTCATTTTCTACCAAGTTAAAAACGATTATCTCGATTGCGATCGAAATTAGTTAATTTGATCAAATAAGCTGATTTTGACCCCTTTTCCCAATCGAAATCGAAATATGTCGAATTACTTGTAGTGTAAGTTGTAAAAGATAACATTCACTTTTTTTTTTTGCCAAATTTAAAGCGAATTTCATTAATACTTTGAAAGAGATTCAATCGGGACAAACCTCTAACTGATCTTGCAACCAGGTTGAAAAACAAATAGACGAGCTAAATAATTAGCCGCCATATTTCCGGATTGCTTAACTAACTGAATACAAATATTCTGAAAATTAAAAATGAAGATAATGGTTTCCCGAGTAATCTAGTCTGCATCTCCCCTGAAAACAATAGCCTCACAATTGATCCTCACAGTAATTTCATGGATAATGCAATGTTCAGAGGACTCAGTTGCAAAAACTGAGTTTAAAGGCCTCATGTTATGAATAAATTTTTTTCGTGAGAGGTGGGCACATGCGATTTTCACTACCATTTTAAACATACCCCAGCTATCTACCTGCCGGATACCAGCTATAGACATGCTGAAAGTGTTGTTGATGCGAGAGATCCAGATCTCCCAATACACCGTAAAATTTATTTTCAACACAACCAACACATCGCATAAAGCGAGACACATCGCACAAAATGAGATACTCAAACACACCAATAATAACTCAAACAGCATAAACGAAAAAATCCAAACTCAATTTTATTGAAGAAGAAAACAAAACAAAAGAGGATGTTTATTGATATAAAAATTAAAAAACATGGCAAAATAGTAGTAGTAGTATACACCTGGTTTTGAACAAAATTCAAACATTCAATATCCCCAAAAAAGAGCAATGAAGATATATTACTATATCAATATATGTGATATAAAATTTGTTCAATTTAATCATAAAAAATTAAAATTGAATTATTATTTTAAAACGAAAAGAGTATATAACTTGATCAAATACTCTTCACGTCTTGCTTCGTAAAAAATCTCATAAACAATATTTTCTAGTATATTAAATGTAACCGTAAATAATTGTTTCAAGGACGGACATCCATAATTTACTCTTCGATTTATGTATTAATGAATTCCAAAAACAAGGCAAAATAATATTTAAAGAAGTTATAAAAGTTTATTATCCTTCTAACATTTTAAGATTTACAGAAGAATTGATAATTTTATATTACTCCAACTGAAATCCTAATGATCTATTGTTGACTCAAAAATGAGTTATTGAGTGAAAAAATGTTAACATTGTGTAAAATTTTGATTAGCTAAATTATGTTGATTTTTTTTTTTTTTGGAGAAGCAGTAGTTGCATTTTAAATTAGAGTTAAACTTATAAACATCTAATTTTAAATTTTAAAATTGTTCAAAAATTTCTACAATTTAATTTGTATTTTTTGAGATTAGCAACTAATGTATAATCAAACGAATATTTCAAGCTATCAAAAATCCAAAACATTACTCCATTCGTCCCATTTTACATGTCGCTTTTGTAAAAAAATACATATATTAAGAAAAAAGTTAGTTGGACAAAATTTTCCAACTAATACCCTTAATTAATATATTGAAAAATGAGAATATAGTTAAACTTGAAAAAAGTCAAATTTAGATACAATAAATTAAGGGCTAGTCTTGAAAAATTACCTTAAATTTGTATTGAAAGAAGAAAAAGGACATGTACTTCCGGACAAATTCATTTTTCAAAGAGACATGTATTTTGGGACGGAGGGAATAATTAAAGTAAAAAATATACGTATGTGGTAGTATCGAAATTTTTGATTACTATTCTTGTCCGAAAAGAGTACTGCCTCCGTCACAAAAAGCGTTTCCTAGTTGCTGAATAACACGGGTTTTAGGATAGTGGGTAATGAATTATTATTTTTTATGGAGTAGTGAGTATTGAATATTGTTTTTAAGGAGTAGTGTGTATTGAATATTGTTTTTTCGGAATAGTGGGTGGAGTAGTCAGTAGTGGGCTAGTGGGTATTGAATATTACTTTAAGGATATTATTTTTAAGGAGTAGTGGGTGGAATAGTGAGTATTGAATATAATTTTTTTTGGTTTAAAATAGAAACAAGAAAAATTATTTAAATTACATTAAAAGGAAAGTAGGAAAAATATTAAAAGAAAGAGGGAGTACTACATACTTGCCAGTACTTTTATATAGGAGTAGTGCTAGGAGTAGTGCTAAAGATAACAAATTGAGTACCAAAATTTGTTATCAAATGACATGATACTAATTACTTGGCATTTTGGAATGTTTTAATTGGATGACTCTGACGGATCCATTACAATTATAAACAATCAAAACAATGCCACATTATTTTGTAACAAATTTTGGTATCCAATTTAGTACCTCAAACATTTTTCTTTATACAGTCAATTATGTTATACATTTCTCAATCTGTTGTACTAACCAACACTACCAAACTTCAATTCTATCGGAGCAGAAAACATTGCAAGAGGAACAAAATTCAGTGGAAGAGAATTAACTGCAAGTCTTTTTCATATCTATATATATTATAATGCCTGGAGATCAGAAATGCACCAGAAGCGTTTAAGATATTTTTCTTGAATTCTTACTTTTTAGATTTTTTTATTAAATTTTTTTCTTGCATTGAGTAGCAACTTAATGGCATCTTAATGACATTTTAATAATCATTAATTACACTTATTGAATATATATGTATATATATTAAATTTTTTTTGCTAAAATATATATATTAAATTTAATTTATATTATTTATATAAAAGATTTACACTCATTATTTGAGCATTATACTCTCTGTTCCTCCCATTTCTTTACACTTTCCTTTTTGGGATATCCTTCTCAATTTTTTACATTCCAAAATTTTTGCAAATCTATATATATTATAATGCATGGAGATCAGAAATGCACCAGAAGCGTTTAAGATATTTTTCTTGAATTCTTACTTTTTTGATTTTTTTATTAAATTTTTTTCTTGCATTAGGTAGCAACTTAATGGCATCTTAATGACATTTTAATAATCATTAATTACACTTATTGAATATATATGTATATATATTAAATTTTTTTTTGCTAAAATATATATATTAAATTTAATTTATATTATTTATATAAAAGATTTACACTCATTATTTGAGCATTATACTCTCTGTTCCTCTCATTTCTTTACACTTTCCTTTTTGGGATATCCTTCTCAATTTTTTACATTCCAAAATTTTTGCAAAATAATCAAGTTTTATAATATAAAAAGTAACTACACCCACTAACTTTCTTCCGCTAAACGCACTTTAATACATAAAATATTGATTGGTCCCACTACTTTACTCACTTTTCTTACTTTTCTCCACTACTTTACTTTTTTTCTCAAATTTCGTGCCCAACTCATTTGTAAACAAATGAGAGGGACGGAAAGAGTATATTATAATGCCCGGAGATCAAAAACGCACAAGAAGCGTTTAAGATATTTTTCTTGAATTCTCGCTTTTTTTATTTTTTTTATTAAATTTTTTTCTTGCATTAAGTAGCAGCTTAATGGCATCTTATTGACATTTTAATAATGATTAATTACACTTATTAAATAAATATATATTAAATTTACTTCAAATTATTAATATAAAAGATTAAAAAACTTTATTTGAGCATTATAATTATTATATCAATATAAAATATTAATTATATGTATAAAATTAAGATTATTTTTATGTAAATTAACGATTTAAAATTGTTCACATTGCGTCTTTTTTTATTGTGTGAAAATGTTATACACATGTTGTTTCATTATATTGTGTCAAAATAAATTAATATTCTAATTATATAAATTCTAATACTATTACTGAGCATGTATATTATGAGAGGGGTGTTGGCTTTAAAAACATTATGTAGTTATATTTATTATTTTAATTGCTATTTTTCATGTTTATAATATTTTTAAGATTATTAAAATTCTTGATATATAATGAGAGTATTGTTCCAACTAATAATTCATACAAACTGTTTTCAATCACTTTTATTAGGAAATTTTTTAAATACCTATTAACTTTTATATTAATTTATCTATTTTCAATAACTAAAAATAAAATTTATTAACCGCGCGAAGCGCGGCTAAGTTGCCTAGTATATTATAATGGCAGAAGATCGAAAATGAACTAGGACTGTTTAAGGTATTTTTCTTGAATTTTCGTTTTTTTGATTTTTCTTATTAAAATTATTTTCTTGCATTAAATAACTATTAATGACAATTTAATTAGTCATTAATTACACCTATTAAACATCTATTCAATTTATTATATTTAATTTCTTTAAAAATTTGCAAACTTTATTTGAACATTATAGTTATTATTTCAATGTTAAATATTAATTATATACAGTTAATTCTATTTTTAGGTAAAATGACGACTAACAATTGTTTATATTGCTTTATTTTTTATTTCCTATTCAAGATCATTATATTTTCTTTTCGGATGATTATAGGATAGATGGCCTTAACTTCTCAAGCAATTTTTATAATCAACCATTGTGAAAGTCGTAATAAATTATGAAAGTACAAGATATCTTCTTAATTTTTGGAATTTTACACAACCAATACATACAAATTTTTAATTTTGCGCATGAATAAATTATACATGAGTTATGACCAAATCAATTAAATTTAACAAATCCAACCATTTATCGGAAGAAAAATCGATAAAAAAGCTATACACCCATTGTTTCATTACATTGTGTCGAAATAAATTTTATTCTAATTAAACAAATTTTTACACTATTATTGAATATGTATATTATGAGAGGGGTGTCGGCTTTAAAAAAATGTTATTAACCTGAACTTCTCAAGCATTCTTTATTATCAATGATTGTGGAGTCGTAATAAACCAGGAGATCGGAGAGGCTTTCTCTCATAAGTTTCAAAATATTTTTCTTGATTTTCACATTTTTGATTTTTTTATTAAAATAATTTTCTTGCATTTAATAGCATTTTAATTAGTCATTAATTGTACATATTAAACTTACATTAAATACACTTTATATTATACTTAATATAAAATTGTTGCAATCTTTACTAGAACATTACAATTATTATATTAATATAAAATATTAATTATCTATCTAATTTCCTTCTTTAAACGCTATTTTTTAAAAAAGAAATCAAAACTTCCGTTTTTAACATTAATATAAACATTAACATAAACATCTTTGAAATAGAAAAGGTTCACGAATTTGTAGGGAAGAAGAATTCAAATTACATATTCGAAATTGAAAAGTTTTTCGAATTTGTTGGGAAGAATAAACTATATATTCGAAATAGAAAAGAAAAATTATATTCTTATATTATATATTCGAAATAGAAAAAAAAAATTATATTCTTATATATATATATATATATATATATCTATTATCAATCTATATATATATATTATAATGGCAGGAGATCGAAAATGAGCCAGGACAGTTTAAGGTATTTTTCTTGAATTTTCGTTTTTTTTATTTTTCTTATTGAAATTATTTTCTTGCATTAAATAACTATTAATGACAATTTAATTAGTCATTAATTACACCTATTAAACATCTATTCAATTTATTCAATTTAATTTGTTTAAAAATTAGAAAACTTTATTTGAACATTATAGTTATTATTTCAATGTTAAATATTAGTTATATACAGTGAAGTTTATTTTTAGGTAAAATGACGACTAACAATTGTTTATATTGCATTATTTTTTATTTCCTATTCAATATCATTATATTTTCTTTTCGGATGATTATAGGATAGACGGCCTTAACTTCTCAAACAATTTTTATTATCAACGATTGTGAAAATCGTAATAAATTATGGAAGTACAAGATATCTGCTTAATTTTTGGAATTATATACAAACAATACATACAAATTTTTAATTTTGCACATGAATATATTATACATGAGTTATGATCAAATCAATTAAATTTAACAAATCCAACCATTTATCGGAAGAAAAATTGATAAAAAAGCTATACACCCATTGTTTCATTACATTGTGTCGAAATAAAATTTTATTCTAATTAAACAAATTTTTACACTATTATTGAATATGTATATTATGAGAGGGGTGTCGGCTTTAAAAAAATTTTATTAACCTGAAATTCTCAAGCATTCTTTATTATCAATGATTGTGGAGTCTCAATAAACCAGGAGATCGGAGAGGCTTTCACTCAGAAGTTTCAAAATATTTTTCTTGATTTTCACATTTTTGATTTTTTTATTAGAATAATTTTCTTGCATTTAATAGCATTTTAATTAGTCATTAATTGTACATATTAAACTATATTAAATACACTTTATATTATACTTAATATAAAATTTTTGCAATCTTTACTAGAACATTATAATTATTATATTAATATAAAATATTAATTATCTATCTAAAAGTACAATTATTTCAAGGTAAAACGATAAAATAAACTTATTTATATCGTCCATTTCTAATCCTTATTCAAAGTTGATGCAATTTTTTTCGTCAATAATATATAGACGATTTTAACTTTTCGGTTAATTCGTAATCAGTGACCGTGTGAATCATGATAAGATACGGAGGCATATAAATTTTCCAATTGACATCCACAATCTAAATACAAGCAATATTGTATAATTTACTTTTACACATGAACAATTTACACATGGGGTGTGATCAACTCGATTAAATTGAACCAATCCAACCTTTTTCTTTACTGATTAAATCAATGAAAAAGTTATATATTCGGTGTTTCATTATATCGTGTTGGATTAAATTAATATTCTAACTACACAAATTCTTATACCATTACTAATCAATTAACAATGCATGTATGTTATGAGACGGAAATTAATTATGCATGTATGTTATGAGACGGGCGTAAGTCAATCAAATCTCTTATCACATTTACATTTTGCTTCTTTTTTCATCATACAAACAAATTTATCAACAAACTAAGAAATCACGTATCTCATAATGCCACTGACAGCAAAAATGATATAAAAATGTTATTTTTAGTTATCCATTGTTGAACTTTACAAATGTTTATCAATATTGGATTTCAAAAGCATTTTTTTATGTAACAAAATAATTGTCGTCAATATCTTCGAAAATATTATTATTAATACTTAAGAGTTTAACTGAAACATGTTTTTTTTTGCTAATTTTTTTCTCTATAATTCTTTAACATTCAAATTTAATTACATTTTACACAAGTTTCAGTTTAGCATATCAAATTTCAGATAGTAAAACTCAACAAACAATGATGTCATATATAAAATTTAAAAAATGTTTTCATGCCGCGCGTAGCGCGGCTTTGTTAGCTAGTTTACAGTTAATGAGAAAGATAGGTGAACAGGAAAAATATGAAAATAATGCGGTGGTTGACTAAAGTTGATAACTTGAGAGCTTTCTTTATGCAAAAGTAACAAAGGACGAATATTGGACCGCCAAAAATTGTAAAAATTTTAAAGGCACAACTACAAATTCTGTTTAGTGTTTACCAGAATAAAGCACCAAAAATTAAAGCAAATCAAATCCCACTCCCACGGGCCACACTTGAAAGGGGGGTATAGTTCACTTTTGGTTGAGGAGGCAAAAAAGCTTTTTAAAAAGATGGTGAGATACAGACATTTAAATTGAGCTATCAATTTGCTACAACATAATTTAGATATCAAATCCCTTGGTTTTCATTGTATGAATATGAGGGGCCGAAAGTGTCATCTTAACCGCAGGGAGGAATAACGAAGGCAGGATTAGTGACCAGATTCGAGTGAAATCGTACGAAATCACTGTATTAAAATTTACAATCGAATCGGATCGGATCAAATAATCGTGCATATGAGAAATATTACATAAATTTCTATTTTTGAGAGAAAAATACATCACTAGAGCGTCTATTACACAGTTTTGGAATAAAGTAAGGATAAGAAAGGTTGATAATTATTTTCGATTGGCAGCTTTATTATTGTAATTTGTACCACAATACTTTCTTGAATTAGACTAGACAATTATTTGTGTTGGACTATGAAAAACGTGGTCCAGATACATGTATGGGCTAAGTAATATGAACCTTGTGGCACAAATTATTGATGCTTCCCTATTATTGTTCACTTATGTCATGGTCCTTTTCCACCACTATAAAAAGGGACTTCGTAGGTCTTCTCTTTTGCATTGCCCATGAGAATTGAGATAGCTAGGCCCGTTCCGTACATGTTGGCCATGTTAGAATAAATCATGTATATTATATTATATCCTTATATATAATAAGCGTAAAAGGATCTTATCCATAATTTTGGTTTAGTCACTGTACTGTCAAAATAATCTCAATGATCGAATATAATATTTTTAAAAATAGATGATCAAGATTATATCATATTAAAAAGAAAATTTTAATTTAAAAAGGATATAATTAAAATGGTTGTATTAGAATTGAATTTTAATAAGAAGTTATAATCTGAAAAGGATATAAAAGATTGTATTGCAACTGAATTTTATTTATTTATTAATATTAAAAAAGGTTTATATTTACTATTTAGGCTCTATCTCGAGATATAGAAATCAGATTTAGATGATTTTACAGCGAAACTCATAAAATTATCTTTAATTTAGTGATGATTCAACAATTATTATCCAAATAAAAACACTCAGAATCTCAAGAGAAAATATAATTACGAATTTTTGGATTAATCCTATTTAGTGTAGAATACCTACATTAATAATCCTTGTGACGCCCCCGACCCCGGTTTGATTTCCTCGGGAAAGAAACCGGCCCGAGGGTCCGCCAAAACTACATCACAACTTGCTTAACCTGCCAATAGATTTTTTTTTTTTTTTTTGTAAATTTCGGCATGAAGTATTCATAAATAGGACTATCCACCTGTTTTCCAATTCAAAAATTTAGCTCTATAACAAAAGTCCATTTCACCAAAAATTGTGCCACGCACATTGCATCTCAACTACTATCAACCATGAATTGTAATTTGTACAACTACAAACCAACTATGTCCTGACTTACCTCGCATCAATAGATGACCAAAACCCACAACCAGCGCTTCAATCTTAAGTCAACCTACGACTTCAGTACGTGATGTACGACCACTAAATCAAACACCAGCTCCGCTGGTCCATCACTTCTTTTTACTTTTCCACGGATCCTTATAAAATCTTCGGTATCTCTTGTGATAATTTATAAAAATAGAAGAATGAGCTATAAAGCTCATCAAGTATATTTTGTAGTGATCCACTGAAGTTTTATAAAACAATTTAGTTTGAAAATCATTATCACTATACAGTTTATAATAAAGCATAACTCACACCGAAACCAGAGTTCTGCCAATATGTCAGCACAACATAGTTTATAATAAAATATAAAGCCACACCAAAATCAGAGTTCTGCCAAAGTATTCATCTTTTAAAACTGAGTAATAATTCCGTAAACAGTTTTATTCCACAATAATTTGAAACTCAACACAATTTCACAATGACTGAATCTTAAAGCATTTTCACGATATTGCATATAAGCAATCATCATTTCACAATTCACAGTTTATAATAAAATATAAACTTCACAATTTAGGTGAGGAAAAACTGGGCATTCTACACACGACAAGTTCATCAAGTTCTACTAGTGGGGGTCCCTGGCCTTTACTTCCTATTTCGGGAAGTTCACACAATTTCCATTTCTGGAAGTTCTATCAGTCTCCATTTCTGGAGGTTCATACTGTCTCCATTTCTGGAGGTTCTACCAATCCCATTTTTGGGAGTGACTCACTAGTAATGCCAGTCTGCTCAGTTTTCCTCAAAATCGCATTTCAACATATACTAGTTAAAACAATTTAACGAGTATTCATAATATCATAAAAATCACACATTAAACACTTCAATTTAAAAGGTATATTCCTTTCAAATTCATAAATCCACATTTCTACTTTTCTACTTGAAAAATATATTTCTTCTAAAATTCACAAATACACTTTTCTACTTTCCACTTTTCCAGTTCAAAATAAATATTTTACTGGAAATAAAATTCACATTTTTATACGCATAAACAAAATACGCATAGAATTTAAGACACAGTAATTACGTTAACAAAAATATAACGAATTATTTTCAGTTTATCACAGCAAGATATACTTACAACCACCGCTATCCAAGCAGTCCAACCATTCCTCAATCCACTTTTCCAATAACCTGGACAAGCATCAACAACTCTTCAATCGTATATCCTCAATTTATTCTACTCGCATTTTACAAAACAAACTGATCTTAACCAATCAAATTCTACCGGTTTGTTTCTAAAAATGTCCACTAAAATCAATGACGTCTTCAATGCCTACTAATCGGCATTCCAATTACTACACAACTTACTCCTCAAAAATCCAAATTCATAAAATTCACGCTTAATAATTACGGTTACCAGTCTCGTAAATCCTACACATTTATTAAGCTTGAGTTACAGTTCTTTTTACAGAAAATCGGACATGACCTTTTCGTAAATAGAGCCGCCCGGTGTCACAGCACCTCAACAACAACCCAAACAAATCATTAATAATTTCTAATTTCCACAAATCTTACAAATCTACTTTTGCAATCCAAGTATAATTTACCAATAAAAATCGACAACTTTAAAACATTGAAACTCCAATAATCCGAGTTTCCAAACCAAAATCCAAAATATAATTCTACTATTCAACGAGTCTCTAAACTAAATCCAAAAATAATTACTTCAATATTTCACAATTTCCCGAATTAAAATCCGGAACTAAACTTCTAAATATTCAACCACGATCCCAATTTAATCTCCATAAGTCATAACGATAATGTTTGACGAGTCCACAAAATATTACTCCAAAAATAATAAAGCTCTTCAAAATGTATCTTCAAAAATAACGAAATTAAAACACCCACTTACGGTGTAAAATCATGCTCCATAATTGAACCCAATACGCTTCTCCGACGATTACCAACGTCGCCACATACACATTTTTTTTTTCGCGAACCTTTGCCATTTCAACGACCACGCATTACTTCCCCCTTCTCCGATTTTTCTCTCGTACCTCCTTGCATCTCTCCGACATCTCTCCCAGTAAATCGCTTCTTCTACCTTCTGTAATGCTTCGTCTGAAATATCTCGGCATCTCTCCCAATATTCAACAATCTCTCCCGTATTTTCTCTACAGCGTTTCTATCCCTCCATCTCTTTCTTTCTCTCTCTCTATCTCTCTCCCTCTCTCCCACCTCACTTCACTCCTGCTGCCATCACCACCACCACCGCCACCGCCACGGTGGTGGTCTTCTTCCTCCCCCCACTGCCTATTCACACACACACACCACCTAAACACACACACCCACTCACACACAGCCCTCATACACATACATAGTCGCATACCCACGCCCATCACCTCCTCTCTTCTCTCCTTCGTCCAAACTCAACGCCACCACCACCACCGTCGGTGGTGGCTCCTCCGCCGCCAACACACGCAGCTCCCACCAGCACACATGCGGAGCACATACACACACACACACACACACACACGTATATAACACCTATACACACTCTCCTCTTTATCACACTTCAACTCCCAATTCAATTTTTCCCCAATTCCTCAAACCCTAATTTCCTTTCTTCCCCCAAATCTCTTTTCTCTCTCCCCGATGATTTTTTTGTCTGCTGTGTGTGTTGTTTTTTTTTTTCTTAAATGGGCTTGGCCCAATTCCCTTTTATTAGTACTAACACTTAATTTCGGGTCCATTTAAAACACTTCTGATTCGTTATATCTCTTTTATGTCCCACTTGAAATTGTTTTATTAAAACAATTTTTTTTTACCCAAAATTTCGAAAATAATAATACCACTTAACTTAATAAAAATAAAGTCGTCAAATCTCCAAAAATCTCGTATTTTAAATAATTACGAGTCAACTTGCAAATTCCCGGAAATAAATCCTAAAATCATCCATCGTCAAATAATTAATATTTGACATAATAATTTAATCCTTAACCAATAAAATAAAATATTCCTCAAATTCACAATTTATCGTCTCGGTCTCTAAATTCTTTATTATCTCCAAAACGGTTCAAAATTTAACCGCAATAAATCTTATTTCCAATAAAATAATCAGAATTAATAATTTCGGACTCGGGATGTTACAATCCTATTCAATATAGAAAACCTAATTATATATGATTTAAATCATTGACAAGCACTTTTTCGTATTGCAATATAAATACACTTTTTAATTTACATGTTAAAATATTAAATATTTTTTATGCTAGATCCAACGTTTTTTATCTATTTATTTTAAGATCTAACAGTTCTTATTTATTTTATCGTACTGGGGACCAAACTACCAAAGTTTTGGACAAAATCCCTTCTACACTTATTATTAAAACTGTATTTGGTTGTTAGTACAACTATCTTCAAATAATAAGAAGGTTATTTTGATAATAAAAACAATATATAAGTAGATTTCCTAAATAGAATAGAATTTTCAATATAAAAAATGTCAATTTCATCTCTCTTTTGTTTCTTGGTAGTTTTAATTGGAGAAAATTGTTAAATCATCACTAAATTAAAGATTATTTTGTTAATTTCATGTAGGATGTAAAATCATCCAAATCAAGTTTTAAGAATTCAAGATAAAACACATAATAAATTGAACGTGTAAAATTTTATATATATATATATATATATATATATATATATATCAATTTCATAACAACAATTTGATATGTAAACTAATAGCAATTAAATAATAAAAAAAATATTAGAAAAAAATCCTGCATTGCACGTGTTATAAGCTAGTACAACATAATAATATACATGAATTTCCTGATCAAGACTATGAGTATAATTAATAGCGGAAGCGTACCTGAATCGAAAGAGGTCATTGACGATCTTGAGAGAGAGAGTGCGGAGATTGTAAGTACTTGAGGGTTTTGATCTTCACTATTTTCCTCTATACGTAAGGATGGGGTGTGCGTATTTTCTGAATAATATGAGACATGTATCTTTTCTTCTCGCATAAGATTCATTATATTTTATGAATAATATGAGACATGTATTTTCCGAATCCATAAAGAAGAAAACATACTTGAAGTGTCTGTTGGCAATAGTCCTGTTGACGATGAGACATACATGACAAAAAAATTGTTGAAAATAAAATTGAATCCAGATATGAAACTAAACGCGAAACCAAATTCAAAGTCAAAAGAAACAATTCTCCAATCCAAAATTGAATCCGAAAACAAATCCAAACCTGAGTCCAAAATCTATTTCCAATTATGAATCCAAATCCAAAGCCAATACCAAACCTAAAGCAAATAAACCAAATAACTACAACTAGAGTATCCCGATAATCAAGTAATATAGATGTAAATCAATCAATAACAACCAACTTCTAAGATCAAGAACGACGTTAAGAATGAAATAGAAGCAATCTATTCGAATTCTTAAAATCTGACCTTTCGGAACTCCAAATACGATCTCTATCGTTCAAAACTTAGATACTAATGCAAAAAAGACTCAGTCAAAATTTCAGACCGATACAACGGTTAAAACTCCGGGAATTGTAAAAAAAAAAAGTTTGCAGATCTGGGAAGAAAAATTCACAAGAATTTTCAAAATAAATCTGTTTTTGTTGCGTAACCCTACCTCTCTAACAATTCGATTAAACATCCACGATTATCCCTCAACACGATGAATTTAATTATCATCTCTCTCGAAACCTAACTCTAGATACCATATTAAAATAAAAAAAAAAGAATATTATTACAACCAACACAAAGTTTATGATATTTTTCTCAATACTTATATAATAAACCTATATAATATAAAGTACGTAAAATATCCTTAATATAATAATATAATAAATAGGTATATATTCTCACATCCATTTCCCAAGTTTCTCAAGGTACATGTGTATATTGAAAGTAGAGGCCCAGCTAGACCGGTAATGGATCGGGTTTGGTCGGATCAGCCTTAATTCAAAACCAAATCCATTTATTTTTTTGGATAGGATCAGATTAAGTATCGAATTTTTGAAAGAGCAATCCATATCTAGTCCATTAGGATCACGGTTAATCGGATCGGATATCCAATCCAATAAATATTTTTAAAATTAAATTTATTTTAATATTAAAATTGAAAAATAAAAATAAAATTGTGAAATGTACGTTTTTAAATGTAGGAGTACACACTAACATCCAAATACAAGAATTATAGAACATTAAAAATCAATAACAAGTATTTATCAATCCTAAAATGTACTAAAGAAAATTAAATTGATCAAGATATAAACTTTAAGTATAAAAATAATTCAAATTAAACCATAATTTTAACTTTAAATACAATACAATGATGACGTATTTATCAAAAACATATTTTTCTTTAAGTTACAGTATAAAATACTACGAAAAGATTTCAGACCTTACATGAATTGAAAATTCTATATTATTTGTATATTTATATTATTATTAATGTATAATAAAATTATCATATTTATTCGAATCGGGTTCTTAACAGATCGGATTATATAATATCCATATCCGTATCAAATGGATCGTCATTTTATTGAATCATATTTTTATCGGACCGGATTTATTTTATTTAAATTCATGTTCAATTATAATATTTCGGATCGAATGAAATCGGAACTTCAATTCATTGACATGCAAAAGCCCAGCTTTGACATGGTCATCAGGTCATGGCACGCTGCTTTTGAAAATCAATATTTATTTTTTTGTTAAATTTTTGAAAATCAATTTTAACCTAGTACTACGATTAATACGTATCAAAAATTTATTCAATGACCCTCTATTACACAAAGTTTCTGAATCCGGTGGAGTCGTGGAGAGGAAACGAAACATGTGCAAGAGATGCAAACTGTGAACTGGAAATTATAATTTTAAAACTGTTCGGTCGTTTGAGCATTAGAGCATTTTCCAATCGGTTTTTTATTTTAGCTCTTAATTCAAAAAATGAAAAGAGTAAATTAAAATGTTGTTCCAAAAAATTTTTAGTGGCTCTTAAAAATACTAAGAACTTATTCTCTCTTCTCATTTCTAAGAATCACTAGTAGTTCTTAACTTAGAGTTTAATTATAAAATATTCATGTTCACCAATTCTTGTACAACTTTTGATTACAGTTGAACCTCGATGAAGTAATAATCGATAAAGCAATAACATCATTATAGTTATATTTTTTTCCGGTTCCAACATAATGGAGACATATGTTTTTAGTCTCGATAAAATAATATTTTTTCCCGATCCCAAGCCTATTACTTTAAAGAGGTTTAAAGTATAGTATGGTTGCTTTATGAATAAATTATAAATAAAGAACTAATATAAAAAGTATTGTTGAAATATGACACACCAAGCCTATTACTTTAAAGAGGTTTAAAGTATAGTATGGTTGCTTTATGAATAAATTATAAATAAAGAACTAATATAAAAAGTATTGTTGAAATATGATACATAAACCAATGTATTAAATTGTTAAAAACCATTTATTTATATTATTTTTAAGAGTAAAGGTTAACGTATGAAGTTGTTAGCGGATACAAATGGGGAGAACGCGGTTAACGATTTTTCTCAATCAGTGGTAGAATCAACAAATTTCAGGTGAGAAGACATCGATTCATACAAGCTTCAATATTTTCTTCGAGTCATATTAAATAATTTAATTTTAAAGATTAAAACGAATTCTACACAACTGATTTCAACTTTAAATATCAAAACTTAAATTCCAAAACGAATTGATTTTGACATAAGAATCAAAAATAAATTTCTTTCCTGACATGAACCAATATCCATCATCAAGCAAATTTGAACTCAGGTCAGGTCAGGTCAGGGATCAATCTGACTGCGTTAAGCGAAGTAGTTCTCTGAACATGTATTTTCCGGCAGGGGCAAAGAAAGAATGCAAATTCATCGGGGGTGGCTTACCATCAAGATCATAGGTTCGATCTCGCATGAGATGGTCCGAACACCGAATTAGAATTATTAAAAAGAATGCACAATCCGACATCTCCCTCTGTCACCTTCCTGCTGTCACCTTCCTGGCTTCCTCATAATTTAATTTCTTTTATATACAAATAAATAAATAATTGTAATTCATACAAAACAAATGTAAATTTCAACTCACACAATTTACCCATTCCACCAACAATAACACAATCCAAATATTATTACCACGATTCAAATCGAGCTTTCATTTTCGCTCAAACAAACTACTACAACTATTTCAATTCGGTTCGATTTTAGACCAAAACCCGCAACCGTAACCTTAGACTAAACTCAAATCCTCTGGATCTTATCCGCCTTAACAACAGGATTAGCCAACGCAATAGCTTCCTTCCCGACACTCTTAAAATCAAACTGACACTCATGTTTCTCAGGATACCTATGGACCCCACAATACACATCCCCACACTTACACTTAAACCCTAACACTCCCACCTTCTTCCGACAACTCGAACACCTATTCGCCGCCTTTGTCTCCACCTTCTCCGCCGCCTTCACCAATCCAACCGGCTTAACAGGAACCTTCTGAACCGGTTCCTGAACCGGTACCGGCTTAACCGAAAACTTGTCAACTATTTTATCAACCGCAGCTTTAGCCGAAGCCGCTTGCTCTTCGTGAATAACAAGGTCTCTGTGACACTTCGAACATAAGTTATTAGTCGAAGCCGATCCGAAGAAGCCGCAGCCGTTGGCGCAGAGGATCGGCTCCGATGTCTTGTAACTCGTGCCATCGTCGTTGCTGTTGGAACTCATCTCCGATCTAGAAAATAAATATCAAATAAATAGATAAAATTTAATTGTCGAGATATTCGAATGAATAAATTAAATTTGTGTATAGGTGTGTTTATATAGGTGGTGTGGAATAAATAGAGTATAAGTAGGAATGGATTGAGTTGTACGCGGAGTGGATTAGGACTCAATACGAGAGGCGGTAGTCAAAAACAACGTGTATATCCAAATACCCTTTCCAAATATTAAATAAATATTTATCGATAAGCGTCTACATACATCATGTAACGTGTAATTTCATTTACCTTTTTTAAAAAAAGAAGCGCCTAGCAAGTTCCGGAAGCATTTTCACATTGTAGTTCCTTTTTATCTTTCACGTTGGTATTTGTTTTTGCCTCACGATTTTCTCCAGAATAAATTAATTATAATAAAATATTGATCTAAATACAAGTTTTGTTTTAAGATTTTTTTTCTAAATGTAGAGTTTTAATGACTGAATAACTTTCAATGAATTTCACAAATTGTCTTTGAAAATTATTTTTATTTGATAAATTTTGCATGCGTATTCTAAGTTAATTGGTGATGAAAACTTTTCGTTAATCACTTAAAAAAAAAACTAAAATAACATGAAATTATGTCATTATATCCTATATATAATCGGCGTAAGGAGGTTTAGGTGGTTGTTGTCGTCAGGTTAAAAAGTAACTTCATTAGAAATTAGAAATTAATGGGTTTTTGTCAAAAAAAAAAGAAAAAAGAAATTAATGGGCCGGAGAACGAGTTGGACCAGAGTATTGATTTAAAAGCTAAAACTATCCTACCAACTAACTAATGATATTTTTAATTTAACAAACAAGATAAAAAAATGCACTAAAATAAATAACACATGATAAAAAAAAAAAAATAAAGTTGACAAAATTATTGTTAACTAAAATTAATACAAAGATAATTTGGACTAAAGTTTAAAATATAATTTAAAAAAAACCTTACCACAAAAAAGAGTTTCAAGAAAACCTAATTTTTAAAAAAAGTCATAAAACAATTTTACTTTTAGATCAACTTAAATACTTAATTAGTTATTATTATAATAAAAAGAGTTATAGTAGCACAAAATTTACACAAAATTAAAAAATAAGGACAAAATAGCAAAAAATCATAAAAAATAAATCACAAATTCATTCTTTATATAAAATAAACAAGTATACAAAAAATATCATCAGAATTTCAATTCAAAAAATTAATTTTTAAAACACAAAAATTTATATTTAATTACAAAACAAATTTTTTTTTAAAGAAAATATATGGTAAAACAAGATATTAAAAAAGTTATCAAAAAATATGTTATAATTGAAAATGACGCCAAAATTCAATAAAAAATAATTTACAAAACAAACGCTAATTCAAAAAAAAAATATAAATTTAGAAAATTAAAATCAACAATAAAAATTTAGACAAAATGACAATTTGTAACCCCTATGTATATGGGTTTTGTCAAATTGGTCCAGATTTACGTTTTTTTAGCACTTTGCAACCCCTATATTCAAATCTCGCTTCATATTACAACCCCTATCTTCAAAAATGACAGTTTGTACCCCTTATGTATAGAGGTTTTTGACTCATTTTTGCTTGTAAAATAGGTCAATTAGACGGGAGGGGTTGTAATATGAAGCGAGATTTGAATATAGGGGTTGCAAAGTGCTAAAAAACGTAAATCTGAACCAATTTGACAAAACCCATATACATAGGGGTTACAAAGTGTCATTTTGTCTAAAATAAAATTTAATATAATACACTTAAAATAAATATAAACCAACATAAAATTATAAAATATAGTACAAATGATAAGTGGATTTTTTATCCACTTGGAGCGTTCCATATCAGCTTAAATTGATTCACTTGGCCTCAAGTATGTTGCGTTTTTGATGTGTTTTGTGTAGTTGTGCAGGTTAGTAAAATGTCGGCTAGGGTTGTTGATTCTCGTCGATCGTGGAGTTGAATTTGAGCATTGGAATGAAGGACGAAGTATTTCTCTATGCTACCATGAAGATTCATGAGTTAAAGGAATGAAGAAGGGAACTAACGCAAAAGGAACGGAAGAAAGTGGAAATAAAACGAAGAAAAAAAGGCTAAAATCAAGAACTAGCAGAAAGGGCAGCGCTGGCAGCGCCACAGACAGCGCAGGCAGCGCCAGGATTACACAGACAGCGCTGGCAGCGCTAGGGCAGCGCAGGCTGCGCTACAACCTCTGGGAAAAATCCTGATTCGAATTTACGATGTAATTTTGGTAGTTTCTTGATGGAAAAGTCTTCTAGGGCCTATATAAACACGTCCTATCATTGTAATTCGGAGTAACACATCACATAACACAGAGAGAGAGAGAGAGCCGAGAGACGGAGAAACATAATCAAGGAAGGATTCCAACGCTCGTGACAAGCAACGGAGTTCTAGATCTACTTTTCTTTTGTATTCTTCTATTAAGGCTCTACAATTACCTTCTATAAATGGTAAGACTCCTGAAACAATTTCTGATGCTTCTTTGTTGGAATTTGCTACGAGTCTTAGTTACAATGGAGAACCAAGAAAGTTTGGAGAGTTATACAGAACTAAGCTAAAGAAGGAATGGAATTTCTTCTTTGATACCATCAGTAGGTGCTTCTTGAACAAAGTCTCTAACTTTGATGCACTACCAACTGCTTCGGTTCATATTGGGGACTCTCTAATCCATGAAACTGTGTTCGATTATGGGTTTTTTTTTATTTTGAGAGCACTAAGTGCTAGGAAAACAGATAAATGCGGTTATGTCTATTTTATAAGATTTTTTCAATTAATATTCTCTCACTTATGTCCCAATGTTGAATTTGAAAATGATACAGTTTTGCCTATCTTTAAGATTTCAGAAAACAATATCAAATCTTTGGTTAAATCAGATAAGGCAAATGGTTTTGAGGGAAATCCATATATTCCTAATGGGGTCTGGCTTCTCTTGAAAAAGAGATTGCCTGCACTTTAGCTACAAGTGCTATGGGACAGGACCAAACACATTCAGTTCCTGACACAAGCACATATCATACACAGTTACCTAAACAGTCAACCACCTCTGGTGTCTCCCAAAAGACATCAATTGTAAAAGAAAAGAAGTGAGCTAGATCTGATGTGTCTGGCAGACAATCAGGATCAAAGGATTTCTCCACTTCAACCCTCACTAAAAAGAAGTCACAAGGAGGTGAACAAGAGGTTCAGATTGATGAATCTTTGATTAAGGCTGGAGCATCTAAAGAAACAGGTGAAAAGAGGAAGTTTTTGCAATAGGTCTCTGATTCTGATAGTGATGATGACAAGACCATCTCTATAATCATGAAGAAAAAGGAAATTGCTGCTCCTATTACTGCTGAATTGGTTAAGCCAATAAAGCAAAAGAAAAGAAGAAGAATAATCAAAAAGATTCAGTATTATATTCCTGAAGATATGCAGAATCTTAATGATGATATTGATCTTGATGAATAATCAGTTCCTGATACAATTGTCCTTCCAGATATCTTTACTCCTGATACATCACCTGTAAAGACTGTTGAGATTACTGATTCTCCTGTACCTACTTCTCCGAAGAGAAGAATAATTGAGATGTCTGGGGATGAAGTAAATGCTATTGCTGCTCAGCTTGGTCATAAACCAACACCTCTTCAGATAAAGAGACAAGCTGAAGCAAAGGTTTTTAGTAGACAGAAGAAACAGAGGATCACTTCACCTCTGAAAGGATCAAGCCCATAAGAACCTGAACTTCAAAGGAGTTCAGAAGCTATTGAAGATCCAGTCCCACAAGAACCACCCACTCAAAGTATGGGTGCAGACATTTCTGAAGGAATGGTCCCACAAGAACCACTTTCTCAAAGGGAAGGTGAAGACAAGAACATTCCTGCCCCATAAGAACCATCTTCTCAAAGTGAAGATGCAGGCGAGCTCATATCAGCACAGGAGATTTCTAACACTGCATTTGAGGGAAGCACACAAGAACCTTTGGCTTAAAGTGTTAAAGCAGCTTCACAACCTCAGACTACACAAGAACCATCAGTAGCAAATACTGATGCAATTCATTCTCCAGTTGCAGATGTCAATCCTGATGAAAGTATTTCTGATCCAAATATTCCACTGCTCATTGAACCACTTTCTTCAAGACCAATGGAATCTATCTCAACTTCATCAGGTAACACTTCTATCTCTGCTTCTTTTACTGATAGTATGATTACAGATAGACCTGAGACAAGGGATACCTCTATTTGTATGACTTCAGTCCACTCTTCTCAGACACCTCTTATTTCTTTGAATTTGTTGAGCCAGAACCTTTCTTGTGAGAAAGAGAGTGAATATTTAGAGAAAAAGAAGAGTGAAGAGAGGTAGTCTCCTGAACTGGCAAAAGGAGAGGTAAAACAGAGTGAGAAGTTTCAAACTTCTAGTGAGGTAGCAGTTACTATTGAAAGTAACTTAGGTGATGTTGTGAGAAGTGATGAGATCACTTTAGAAAAACTGAGAGATATAGGAAATGTTTCTAATCTCAATGCAGGTTTTCAGGATACAACAGTACCATCTGCTATTGATTTAAAATTAAAAGGAGTTATGAATCCTGAAGACAATGTGGATGATAAAATTCCTGAGGCTAATGATAGCTCAGATGATGATGATGATGATGATGATAATGATCCTGAAGTGGCTCAGCTTAATGCTGTTATGAAAGCAAGTCTATGATCTACTTATGGATCATCTAGTAAGTTTATGGAGTCTATGGGTAAATCTGCAGCTGCTCAAGTTGAGATCATAGGAGATTACAGCAGTCTTCATCCTGAACATATTCAAGCTGCAAGAAGATCTGAGTGGTATACTGAGTGGAATCAGCCTTCTGTTGATATAAATTTCAATAATGCACTTTTTCACTCCAGTCATATAGCTACTAAGATTTCTGATCCTAATCTCAAAGCTCATATGAAGATAACAACTATTTTGGAAAAAGGGCTGAAGGATGAAATTAATTCTGTCAAGAGTGATAATGAAAAATTTCAGTCTCGGTTTGTTAAGGATTATTCTGAAATTGCCACTGCTAAACAGCTTCAACGTTTAAGCACTGCCTTCACCACAAGGATGGATACTTTGGAAGATAAGGTTGTTACTATGTCCTCAAGGATGACTAATATTGAAGATTCTCTACAACTTATCTTATCTTTATTGACTGATCCTGCTGATGATGTTACTGATGTCAAAAAGGGGGGAGAATGTGGTCAAAACAAAATGCACACCTAATCCAGTTGTAAGAAAGGATGATGATACTTCTGGAAATGATGGTGGTGCTCAGTCATCTGTACCAGGGACCTCTGATGCTGCTTTGGTAACAAGGAGAAGTCAGTCACAAACTCAAACCAAGTGGTCAACTCATGTTTCTGAATCTGGGAAGAAAACAGTAAGAACAATGGTGCAATCTCAAATCCTGACAGAAGAACAATTTTTGTCACCTGGTCAAAGTCAAAGGCAAACACTTCCCACAATTCTTGAAGGTGATGAAGATTTTCTAATTACTGATGTAGAAGATGCACCACATCTATTTGAGAAGATTACTACTGGGACAGGTGATAGTGAAATTGTATTTCACAATAGTGTTAAGGTTCATCAGTATCATGCTGAGAAGGCACTTGCTTTAACTTCTGAAGAAAATCCAAACATGACTACTGATGAGATCTAAGAAGAACAAAACAGGATTCTTGAGGAGATTTCTAGACAAAAAGAAGCTCCTACTGCAAGAAGAGGAAGAGGCAGAGGAAATAGAAACAGAGGAAGAGGAAGGAAACCAGTTCAGACAAGTACAAGACAGACAAGATCTAGTGGAATCAAAATAAAAGAAGTTACTGAGAACACAAAGAAGAAAGCTCCACTATTTCTTGAGAACACTCCATCATCTAATGTATTTGCTGAATCTGTTACAGTTGAAGAAGAAACTCCTTTGGTTAGAAGGAAGAAAGTTGTTGAAGAAGCTAAGGATAACATTGCTGGAATAACTCAAGTTATTGCTTCTGACTCTGAATCTATTAAGGATGCAACAGATGAGTACGTGAGAAGAATTTTTGAGTCTGATAAACAATTATGGTATGACAGAAATAGACTTGTTCCAGAACATCAACAGAATGATACACCAGTAATAGGAAAGAAAAGCAAGAAATGGAAAAACAGAGTAAGCAACTATAGAGAACCAGTTGTTTTCAAATCTGTTGGATTAATTACTGGACCTTCACTGATTGAGTCTGATGAATCTTCATTGATTGCTAAAGCTGAATCTGTTGAATTTGCTAAATCTCCGCCACTGTGGACGAGTATGCAATCTGGTTTGAAGGGTTTAGAACTTGGAACAAGAGGAGGTATTGGATTTCATAATGCAGAAGTTGTTTTTATATCTCAAACAGATCAACATTTTCTTGTTAAAAGGATTGGTGATGAACTAACTGTTGATGATCTTTGGGAACTAGAATCTGTTGCTATTGTTGCTTGCAATGTGAACTCAATGAAGATAGAGAAATTGCTGTATTTCATGAAAGACAAAAGTGTCAAGAAGCTGTCTATTCATGAAGTGTTGTGCAAATCAACAAAAGAGCTAAAATATGTTCTCTATTTGCTTGAAAATATACAAATCCCTGATAAAGAAGCCAGTGTTTACAATAACTGGTGTACCATGATTTTCAGAACAATCAAGTCCAGATATTTAGAAGGAGGATCAAGGTATGATGGTAATTACACTCCCATGTACTTGAATACAGAAGGACAAGAAGTTGAAATGCAAAGGGGTTCAGCTGTTAAAGAAGTGATATTTTATCAAGAACAATTATCTCTGAATCCTGGTGGAAGAGAACTTGCATATTTACTATTGGGAGAGTTAGATTTACCAAGAAGCTCAATTCAGAATCTCAGAGCTGGAATCTATCAGATTGGTAAGGGAGATGAAGAACTTAGAAATCTGAAGAAAAGACTAATTCAAATTCTCGGTGATAAAGAAGAAGAGTTATTATCAAGTTTCTTGGAGTTGAGTAATTTCTTTTTGAGAATTTCTGAGACTAAGCCTGAGGATTTCTTGTAGTATTTTGTTTTGAGTTTTTGACATCACTGAATCAATGAATTTGTGTTTTATTTCACAAAGTACAAATTGGGGGAGATTGTTAGAAATTGATTCAAGTGATGATCAGGGTCTGGACTACTGATCAGATACTGATGTTGACGTCATCAGTATTGCACCATCAGGATTGGGTTATCATCAGGATTGGAAGCTGATCAGGATTTCATGAGGATATACATCAGTCCAGGAATCTAGGAAGATTGACATGTCAGTTCCTGATTTATAGGAACGCAGCTATCATTCAAGATATGTACTAAGAGACGTATGTAATTGATTTGATATATCTTGTAATTGATAGTGTAGTTGTGTACTGTATATAAACACAGTTTAGGTTTTACTTAATAGTAATCGCTTACACGAGTTATCTTGTAACTTAGCAGCTCTAAAGAACATAAGAATTTCTTAAGAGAGTTTGTAACAGTTTTATATCATAAATAATAAAGCTGTTATTTATTCATACTTGTGTTATTATTTCTGTTTAAGTCGAAAATCTTAAACAATTGTATTCAACCCCCCTTCTACAATTGTTAATTACTGGGCAACAAAGGATAAGGATTAGTGGAGAGATGAGATATTTGATTGGTCAAAAGAAAAGTTAGGTAAATATATTTCTCTCCCGAAATGCTCGAAACCCCAATTAACTTTTAATCGGTCCCGAAAGTACCAGTTAAATCAATTACGGGTCTGATTCTAACGAAAATATTTTTGTGAAAAATAACGAATCCGATACGGAGAATTTGTAAAATTCATAAGACGAATAGAATTGGAGTTTCGAATATTATGAGATTTATTTGACGAATATTGATACGAAAATGATTTTAAATCGAAGCCCCATGAATTTTGAAAACGAGTTTTATCGGATAAGAACGATCTGATTTCACGAATTACGAAAAAGACTTCTGATCCTATCTAATAACACATAGCACATAATAAACACATACGGGGATCTTTTCGATCAATTAAACACTTACAAATTGACTCATCAAACTTAATAAAATATTTTTAAAAATATTTCATTCTCATTTATGAAAAATAGTAATTACATAGATTTAATATTTACGGTTTTTACACTTACAAACCATATAACATATGTATTATTATCATAAAAATAAAAATAAATTATTTAAAATGCTATAAAACTAATTTTTCAAGAAATAAATTATAATAAAAATTGTAATACAAAATGTTAATAAAATTATCCGTGCATCGCACGGGTATAAAGCTAGTATTACTAAAGATTCAACATTACAAAATTATGATATTACTAAAGATTCAATATCACAAAATTATGTCATATTTATAATTTTTTCAATATTATTGACTTTTTAATTATAATTTATTACTTGTGAATTACATATGTGTTAGTCCGTGTTAAATCCTAACAATCAATATATATATATATAAAGGAGGATAGCGGGAGTTTATGTGGCGCTATAAGATCGTCTCAATCTATTTTTCTAATTTTCTAGAATTTTAGAATTTTAAATACTGATAAATATAAAAATATCAATTAACATATTATAAGTAGAATAGGTGTTCGAATTTATAAAGGAGAAGAGTTCGAATTTATAGGGAAGACATATGATTAGAAGTTCTATTGGAAGTATAATAAGTATTTATAAGGCATACGATTAAAAGTTCTATTGGAAGTAGAATAGGAGTTCGAATTTATAGAGAATAAGAGTTCGAATTTATATAAAAAATATATAAATAAACGTTCTATTAGAAGTAGAATAGGTGTTTGAATATGTAGAGCAGAAATATAATTAAATATTTTATAGAAAGTACGATCTTCTTAAATTATATATTTTTTTATATAAGTTAATTATACTTATATTAGGAAAATTTATTCATAAATCCAATACTATTATCATAAAAAAAGTAACTTTATTTAAAAAGAAAAGAATTAATGTGTTAACATAATTCACCGTATTTAAAAAGAAAATAATTGATGTGTTAACATATTAAAGGAACAGTCTCATGCAAGAATCCTAAATAAATACGGGAGTATCTATAATATAAAGAGAAAATAAGATGTGTTTTCATTTTCTGAAACTCCAAAAATTTTAGAAAGTCTAGAGAAAGTATAAATTGGAATTCACTCTATTTTTTAGATTTTGATTTTAAGGAAAAAAATTGTTGTGTAAGATAAGTATCATCAATAATATGTAATGAAGTTGGAATTTCGATCCCAAACGAGAGCGGCTCGAAACATGTTTAACGGGAAGACGGCTCACTATAAAAGATTGTACTAGCTATTAAAATACCATGTTATAAATTTTATTTTATTTTTAGGATTTGATTTTTATGGATAAACATTATCATACAAGTAATATATGTAAAAGTTAGGTTTTTGGTCATAAAGAGAGAGCGGATCAATAGTAATAACCGTGTTTAACAAGAAAGCGGTTCATTAAATAAGACCGTATAAAAAGTGTTTAAATATATAATACATAAAATAAAATATTTTATTGGAAGTAGAATACGAGGACGGTGGAGACGTCATATGCGATTTTTTTTAAAACTATACATTTTTTTTCCTAAAAATCCTTTATTTTAACTTTTTTATACAAGTTTATCTATAATATACAGAAAATATAAGAAGTATTTTCATCTTTTAAAACTCCATAAATATTAGAAAGTTTAAAGAATATAAAAATTGGAATTTACACTCTTTATATAGTGAATTTAGAATTTCGGTTTCAAATAAGAGCGGCTCGAAACGTATTTAACGGGAAGACGGCTCGCTAGAAAAGATTGTATTAGCTATTAGAATTTGATACTGTAGTCATAAATTTTTATTATTTTTACGGTTCGATTTTATGGATAAAAAAAATTATATAAGTCTTTATAATATATGTTAAAAAGTTTGGATTTCGGTTTTAACAAGAGAGCGGCTCAATCGACAAAATCGTATTTAACAAGAAATTGATTCGTTAGAGAAGATTATTTAATTATTAAAATTTAATATTAATATTATAATATAACGTAAATGTATTGAATTTTTTTAAAAATAAAAATTGTAACACCGCCACGAAGCGCGGCTTTATCAACTAGTATTATATAAAATAACATAAGTACATAAATATATAAGTGTTAGTTATAAATTATTTAATGAAGATTAGTTATTAATGGATAAAAAAATTATATGAGATATCAATATAAGGATTGAAATATCGTTTTACCACTTAGAGGACATAACTGTCACTTTGCATTACATAAATTGATTCATTGAACCATATAAAATAACATACGTACATAAATATATAAGTATTATTTATAAATTATATAACGAAGATTAGTCATTAATGAATAGAAAAATTATAATGTAATAATGAGATATTAATATAAGAATTAAAATACTCCCTCCGTTCCTAAAAACTTTTCCTGTTTGAGTTGTATACGTTGCCAACGTACATTTTTAATTGTTAATATATTTAATTTCGTATTAGTATTAAATATAAAAACTTTAGTGTATTAAAGTACTCACAATACGAATCAAAAAAAATCACTCATGACTATATTTTATCTTATAAATTATGCGTAAATTAGTAGTCAATCGCTTATAATGAATAGTGTAAAAAGTCAAAACGAACAAAGCATTATGAAATGGAGGGAGTATCTTTTTACCACTGAGAGGACATAACTGTCATTTTGCATTTAAAAATTGATTCACTGAATCCCAAATTGCTCTAGAAATGATTGATTTGCCCTTTTATTTACTATTTTTTTAAATTTTTTTTGGAAGGAATTGAACTTGAGTCTCCAAGTTAGCTTACACCTTACTTTACCAGTTGGCCACTTAACACACATGTGAATTAAATTATACACATTATATGTGTGTGTCGCTTGAGTGAAAGAATACATGATATTTTAATTACTGTGACATATTAACAATTTTTCGTCATGAGTTTTTCGCTTGAGTGAAAGAATACATAATATTTTAACTACTGTGGATATCAACAATTTTTTGTCATGAGTTTATTTTTACGTTTATTTATTAATTCGGACTGTATATATTTTATTATATCAAAATATAAATTAATGATGTATAATATACAGTTTGGTTATACATTTTTAAATTGTAATGATAATAATAATAACCAAAATTTACTCTATAATGATAACTCCGTAACACAACCAAATCACTCATGCATACATGTTTTCAATCATAAACATCATATCTCTATGTGTGGACCGCATGAGCGGGACATTATTTAGGTTTATATAAAGAAAATGGGTTAAATGGTAGTTAGGTCAGTCAGTTGACTGAAAACTTTCAGTTGGGTCATCCAACTCAAAAGCTTTTAATCAGGTCACATAACTGATAAAAACTTTCAATCAGGTCACTGGGATTTACGGACGTTAAAAAAGAGACGGAAAGATGACTCAACATGAATCAGGTCTGTAAAACCCCAATGACCTGATTGAAAGTTTTTATTAGTTATGTGACCTGATTGAGAGCTTTTATCAGTTATGTGACATGATTAAAAGCTTTTATCAGTTATGTGACCCGATTGAAAGCTAGCCAATCGGATGAAAGCTAGCCATGTCAGCATGCTAAGTCATCTTTCTGTCTCTTTTTAACGTCCGTAAATCCCAGTGACCTGATTGAAAGTTTTTATCAGTTGTGTGACCTGATTGAAAGCTTTTTGAGTTAGATAACCCAACTGATAGTTTTCAACCTGTTGAGTGACCTACTGCCATTTAACCCTAAAGAAAATGTAGGAAATGAATAAGATATTTTTAATAAATAACAATTAAATATAATTGCAACTCAATAACTAAAGTACATCAAAACTGTTAGCACTTTTGGACTAACATGTGATGCATTGGTATGTTTGGGAGTTGACTATTGTTTGAAAAAATTACAATTTTTGACCAAGTTGTCATAAGATTGATTATGGGAGTAAATTTTTACATATTATTTTTCATATTCTACTCATTCATAAAACAAATTGAGATAATTAAAATTAAACCTTGTGACATCTTTAATGATGACGAGTTCTCGATGAGATAATTACTGGATCAAAATTTATTATGTCATGCAAATTTAGGAAAAATGAACTGTTTTTTTTTGTTATAAATTAAAAAGATTTTTCACCAATTAATAGAACTTGGTAAATGCATAAATATCTAAAGATTTTAGATATCACCCTCATTGAAAAGATAAAAGTTATATATTCTTATTTAATTAAGACCATATTTCTATTTAATCATTTGCGATCAAAATTTTGAACTCTATACATTTACTCACTTTAATATAGTTAGTTTTATGTTTTTGGGAATAAATTAATATTTAATTTATTGAAAATAATTATATGAAATTTATAGTAGAGATTTATCAAATATTAAAAAAAAATTCAAAGTTTTTTTTCAAAACTTAATTGAATTGAAAACATTAAATTTGCGGATCATTCAAAATATCACATATAAAATTAGTAATGAGTGATGATAAAAGTCGGGAATAAATAAAATATGTAATAGAAGAACATTTATAACATTAAAAAGGCTTCCCGTAATGAAAGATTGAGATGCGAATGAGACAAAAAAAAATTACGAAACCTCAACTCAAACATAAATCAAAAGGATCTATAATCCTATTTTCAATAGAAGTTTATGATATAGTCACGTTTGAATATATAAGAATTAGATTTTAACAAATGTTCATAAATATTTACAAAAATCACTTGCAATAAATATTTACACTGGAAAAGATACACTATTATATCAAAGTAAAATTTTGTAGAAACATCTACCAATTATACTTATGTATTAACAATTTTTACATTTTTTTACACATTTCTCCATCGATTGTATTCATTAAATTAATAAATGATATGTCTTGTCTTATAAATAAAATAAAATTAAAAAATTACAAGTAATTTATCAATATGTTACCACTATTCAAGTAGCACTTGCTCAATCTTAAATTTCTAAATAATTATCATATATGATGAAAAGATCATCTAAATTTAGCAATATTTCAGGATAACTTCAGATATGTTTAACATATCTAGCACAATAAGGACTACATTATATTATGTTTTTATTGGTCATCTGAATTTGCATAATCAAATTATGCACTGAATATTTAAGTAAGAACATTATAACAACGCGTGTTATGAATGTAAAAGAAATGATGAAAATAAAAAAATTACAAACGACATTAATAAATAAATATTTATATCTATTGCTAAAAAATAACCCCGTGCCTCGCACGGATTATTATGCTAGTTAGTACTTCAAGCCAAAACAAATCATGCTATGCTGAAATTTATTAAGAAAACTCATTTTAAGTATGGGCTCATATGGGTAACTCTTTTTTTAAGTCTAGGCTCAGATGGGTTATTATTTATTCTTTTACGTGGACTTCTATTAATTTAATTTTAAATATAAAAATTAAGTTATCCATTATATCTATTATATGCCAACATGGGTTTTGTACTTATTTAGTATATTACGAGTTTGTCCTTAGATATCTATTATACGCCAACATGGGTTTTGAACCTATTTAGTAAATTACGAGTTTCTCCTTAGATTTATATTAATGTTAAAAATTTTGAAGTTGAAAGGAATTGAACCAATGACCTTTGACACCTATAACTTTATGACCACATGTACAACCATTACACGAAAGCACTTTTTTGTACCACACTTTAAACTTATTCACTACATTCTCAAATAACCCACTTATTATCAATGTTTATTTTATAATTTATTCAGGATAAAAGTGCCCATAAAATTTTTCTAATTTTAATAATTTAAATTATTGATAAGAATTAAACCAATTACATTCATATACTCATAAATTTATGCTCACGTTTATTTTTATGATTTATTAGGGATAAAATCATTGAAATAATTTTCTCATATAATAGTAAAAAATGGTAGTCGGGATGAGAAAATATAAATTGACAGATATGATGTCGTCGAAGTCAGAATTAAGAAAGGTACTAATGGCTGAGTAGAAGACTATCTCAAGTAGGTAAACGGACGAAAATGAAAGTAGTTCTATAAAAATTTATTACAATATTTCTCTTTTTTAACAATTATGTCTATATATTAGCCAAATGACCAAAAAAAATTTATTATTAAATTATTACAAAAACTGATGAATGAAGTGAATAACATATTATTACTTAATATTCGATATTAGTATAATATTTTATGTCAAGTATGAATGGTACCAGGTGACCGAAAATTGGTCTAAAAAAATCGAAGTAAGGAGGTAGGTGACGAAAAATTAGTAGAAGTCTATCTCAAGTAGGTAAACGGGGGGAAGTGAAAATAGATATATAAAAATGTATTACAATATTTCTCTCTTTTAACAATTATGTTTTTATATTAGTCGAATGGCCAGAATATGTTTATTAATAAATTAATACGAAGAATGATAAATAAAATGTATAAAATATATTTACTCGATATTTGAATAATATTTTATTTTAAATTTATTTGAACTATATCATTTAATCCTATTAGCATCGGATAATTTATAGATCGATTAATGAAAAAGATTAAAATATTAAAAGTAATAAATAATTTACATATGGGATTTGGATTTGGTAAAAAAAAATTGTCAATATGGTTTTGATATCTTTAGTCTCTCGCACTACATTTTTGCAGCATTTTCATAATATGCTAATGTTATTAATTTCATACAAATGAGTTTTACAACCATATACTTAAATGTAATATACCAATTTCACTTGAATTTTAAACTCCAATGTGAGTTCATCCCGGTGTGAGACTAATAAACTCATTGATAAATATAATGTCTTATGATCACGGATGTGGTATGTGTGTTTTTTAATTTTCCGACTATCATTTTGGTGTTATCTCAAATTAAGATGATATTTCTTGGACGCTTCATTATCGTAGTTATGTGTATCTTCTTTCTTAGATTGAATTTTATTGTACACGTGAACTTTTACAACATAATTCATTCGGTGCACATACTAGCACATCTCATTTTAAAAATCCGTTATGAGATATGACACTTTAATTTAGTTACTCGTGTATTTGGTTGATTTTTTACATGTCTAAATATGTTTACATAAAAATTCATTACAATATTTCTCTCTTTTAACAATTATGTCTAAATATTAGTCCAATGACCACAATTTATTTATTATTAAATTATTACAAAAACTAATGAATGAAGTGAATAACATATTTTTACTCGATATTAGTATAATATTTTATTTCAAGTATGAAAGGTACCGAGGTGCCCAAAAATTGGTCTAAAAAAATAGAAGTGAGGTGGTAGGTGACGAAAAATTAGTAGAAGTCTATTTCAAGTAGGTAAACGGGCGGAAGTGAAAATAGATATATAAAAATGTATTACAATATTTCTCTTTTTTTAACAATTATGTTTTTATATTAATTGAATGGCCAGAATATGTTTATTAATAAATTAAAACAAAAAATGATAAATAAAATGTGTAATATATTTTTACTCGATATCGGAATAATTATTTTATTTTAAGTTTATTTGCACTATATCGGTTAATCCTATTAGCATCGGGTAATTTATAGATTGATTAATAAAAAAGATTAAAATATTAAAAATAAGAAATAATTTGCATATGGGATTTGGTAAAAAAAATTGTCAATATGGTTTTGATATCTTTAGTCTCTCGCACTACATTTTGCATCATTTTCGTAATATGCTAATCTTATTAATATTATACAAAATGAGTTTTACAACCATATACTTAAATAGTAATATACCAATTTCACTTGAATTTTAAACTCCAATGTGAGTTCATCCCGGTGTGAGACTAATAAACTAAGTGATATATACAATGTCTTATGATCACGGATGTGGTATGTGTGTTTTTTAATTTCGCGACTATCATTTTGGTGTTATCTCAAATTAAGATGATATTTCTTGGACGCTTCATTATCGTAGTAATGTGTATCTTCTTTCTTAGATTGAATTTTATTGTACACGTGAACTTTTACAACATAATTCATTCGGTGCACATAATAGCACATCTCATTTTAAAAATCCGTTATGAGATATGACACTTTAATTTTAGTTACTCGTGTATTTGGTTGATTTTTTACATGTCTAAATATGTTTTCTCTTGAGATTTGAGATATTACCTTGGGTTTTTGAAAGTTCATTTATGACGATAGATGGTACAATGTATTTGAAGAAAGGATTTTGTTATGGTCAATTCGTTATTGAAAGGATACATCTGAGATCGTCAAGTACCATGATCCTAGAAAACCAAACATCATATATTTATATATTTATTTTGGATGTGCATAACTATTAGAATGAATTTTTTGTTCTCCTTGTTCACCGAAATTGGTCGGAGCAAATGATCCAATATTGGAAATAAACTAAGATTATTGTGGTAATATTTGGTAGTTACAATTAACTCTTACCTACTGCATTCAGCCAGTCATTCTCCTCACATTGACCAAACACAACTAAAAATATAACTCCTATGCTTCAGAATCTAATAATATTTGAAACTATAAAATCTTAATTAGATCGAAATATGTGAATTATTATATGGCCCGTGCTTTGCACGGGCTATCATGCTAGTTTGATTTTATTTATTAAATTTTGGAATAATTTTATTTATACTCCTACTTCATTGAGGAATTAATATTTAGTTTTATGGCATATATACTCGTTATATATATATATATATATATATATATATATATATATATACTAAACAATTTGTTATAAGATTTAAGTTCAAAATTTTGTAGGAATGCTATGGGGCGCGTGAAACGCTTTGTTCTCTCTCCTGGCGATTGCTAGGGTTGCCGCCATTGCTACTGCTAGCTTTTTCTTTCTTTTCTTCTTCACAGTTTTATTCAAACACTATCTAAACACCTATCTCATTTCTTCTAGCCGATTATCTTTCATTTCTCCCTTCTCTAACTCTTCCATCTCATCTCATGGGTTCACAAAATTCTTAGAATTCGGGCTCAATGAACTCAGAAGAGTTCTCTAATTTCATTGGGCATCACTATGCTTTACCAGCTAGAGATAGGATTCGTGGCATCCCTCATCAGCTAGAAGCTGATATTCTTTCTGGAAATGCAAGTTCACAAAATAGTGGTTCTTCAAAAGATATTATTTCTATCCGCCCAGATTGCCATGCTGCTATTACTATTGCTAACCAAGTCATCTCTCCGGAAGAGGTGAATTCAAATATTCAGACTACAGTTTCGGGTAACACCACTGTTAGTTTAGAGAAGCTGAAAATGAATTCTCATGTTGAAAATGGTGCTCTAAAAGTGAATAATACAGAACACACTGTTGTCGAAGATAGCACACCAACTGTTTGTGAAAATGTCGAAATGAGATCATCGACTTTAGAGCAAGGAGAAACCAGTAAGAAAAAGGTATCTTGGAGTGCTGTGGTTAGTAACAACATCCCCAATGTTAATATTGACATAGATGCTAACTCTGATCCAAGCCAACTAATTACTTACAATCTGGATGGTTCTGTCAACATTAAACCTCCACATGAATTTCATATTAATGCTCATAAGCAATGGGAATCTAGTCTCATTGGCCACTTTATTGGAGGGAGCTTCGCCTTCAAATTTGTAAAGGATCAAGCATTTAGATTGTGGAAAAACAAAGGATTGTCCAAGGTTTATTATAGCTCGAAGGGGTATTTCACTTTCAGATTTAACCATGTCCAGGAAAAGATGCAATTCTGAGCTTGAATACGGTGTTTATGGGAGGAAAAACTATGTACTTGCAGCCATGGATGGAGGGATCCAAGTTTAAGAAAAATGTAGTCACTACAATCCCATGTTGGATTAGACTTGTAGATGTCCATCATACATATTGGAGCTATGATGGCCTTACTTCGATTGCAAAAGGTGTAGGCAAGCCAATTAAGTTTGATGAATCTACGACCAGATTTGAGCCCCTTAAATATGCTGGTGTTCTTGTTGAGCTACAATATGGAGGTCCTAGACCTGATTTTGCATGGGTAGATGTTGTTTGTAAGGGTGTCACGGATCGAGAAAAAGTGGTAATCCTATATCCTCAACTGCCTTACTCTTGCAGTCTTTGCAAGGCATTTGGCCACTCTTTATCCAGGTGTTTGGACAACCCTGAGGCAACCAAGCCTTCCAGAAATGCAAGCCAATCAAATAGAAAACATCCTAGAGAAGCTACAAATGCAGAAAACCATGACAAAAATTTGACTCAGGCCGAGGATACCCCTGCTCAATATGACAACTTACTATCTTCTCAAGGGATGGTTCCATATGTTATTGGAAGTTTTGCAGGATGTGATGTAGTCATGGACGAAGATCACATTCTAGAAGAAGAAATTGTTGCTAATAACACTGAGAGGGATGTGGCAAATGAGGGTGACTCTGAACCTATGTCTGCCCTTCCTCTTGCTATTATTCATCCTCTTGTTGATGATAACCCATTTTGCTTCCTTGATACTTTGGAATCAGGTGAAATTCCTGAAATTCCTATTATATCTCCAAGTAAAAGACAGAGGAGCCAGAGCAAGTCACCTAAAAAATCTACAACTGCGATAAATACCAAAACTATGGTTATAGGCCTTTGTGCAGCTTCTGGACCTGGCTTTCCCACAATAGTTGACTCAGAACAGGGTGATACGTCAGTCGAAGAGGAGAGCTTAAACTCTGTGTTGCCCATCAAAAGAAGCCAGAGGTTAGCTGGAAAACTAGCTACCAAAACGTGTCAATGAACTTTGCAATGTGGAATGTGAGAGGCCTAAATAAAAGCCTTCAACAAAAAGAGGTAACAAATTTCATCTCTCAAAATAAATTGTCATTTATGAGTTTAGTTGAAACTAAAGTTCGTATAGCTAATTCTGCTTCTATATCAAAACGGATTAATAAAAATTGGAACTGGGTTCATAATTATGAGGAACATGACTATGGGAGAATATGGGTTGGTTCGGACCCCTCGGTTTGGTCTATATCAGTTCAATCTAAATCATCTCAACAGGTCACTTGCTTTGCTACTTTTCTAGAAAAGCATATTACTTTTTGTGCAACATTTGTGTATGCTCATAACAGGGACCATCATAGAGAGCCCCTCTGGAAAGAAATTGAAGATTTGAGCCGTCTAATTTCCATCCCATAGTGTGTCTCGGGGGACTTTAACTGCATACTTGCTATCAATGAAGTGAAAGGTGGTCGTCAACGTTGGACACCAGGAATGCAATCATTCTCAGACTGTATTTCGAATTCCTCATTGGGTCACATCAGAACCACTGGCTCTCTTTTCACCCGGACTAATAAAAGACCCACGTCTCTTATTCAGAAAAGACTCGATAGAACTCTTGGCAACAGGGACTGGTTTACTACTTTCTCTGAAAGCTATGTTCTTGTCAAAAACAGAGGACTAATGGATCACAGCCCCCTCTTGTGCATGGTTCCTATGCAGTTGGAAAAAATTCGCAAGCCATTTCAATTCTACAACTTCATGTAACATTTGGATGGTTTTCTGCCTGCTGTCACTAAGGCTTGGTCATCTCAATGGTTTGGTGATCCAATGGCAATTCTCAGCCAAAAGCTTAAAGATGCTAAACGGGAGTTGATTGTGTTGAACAATGTTAATGGCAATGTGCATAACAATGTCCTCTCAGCTAGAGCACATCTCAGTTCTATTCAAGATTCTTTGCTTAATAATAATGCTAATGTTGATCTTCTTCAACAAGAATATGAGGCCATTATGCAGCTGGAAAATGCACTTTATCAGGAGGAAGCTTTCTTGTTGCAAAAATCTAGAGTCAAATGGCTCTCGGTAGGTGATGGGAATAACAGCTTTTTCTTTAGCCAAACAAAGGCTAACTGGAATAGAAACAAATTACTGGCTATTGAAAACATGGATGGGGACATTATTCAAGGTCGCAAACAGGTCTCACAAGTGGCTGTTGAGTTCTTCTCTAACTCTTTAGGGACTAACCAACAACACCCTCCTTTTGATTTCGATAGCATCTCATGTGCCTCGATATCCCCTGTACAAGCTTCGATTCTTCAGGCACCTGTCACAAATGAGATTATTTTGTCTACTTTAAAATCCATGAAAAAGAACAAGGCACCAGGGCCAGATGGATTTACTGTTGAATTCTTTCTGGCTGCTTGGGAAATTGTAGGGGACACCTTCTGCAATGCGATAAAACACTTCTTTGCTACTTCCTCCCTGCATAAGTCTTTTAATGCTACCAATATAGCTCTTGTGCCTAAGGTCCAAACTCCCTCGAGTATGACTCAATTTCGACCAATATCTTTGTGCAATATTCCCTATAAGTGCATCACAAAGATCATAGCTTCTCGTCTCAAGACAGTTATGCCTAGCATGATTGACATCTCTCAATCTACATTCATCCCTGGTCGTAATATATCTGATAATATTCTAATGGCACAGGAGCTGTTTCGAGGTTATAAACGAAACACTGGCTCCCCCAAATGTGGCCTCAAAGTAGATCTTCGAAAGGCATTTGATTCTATAGAATGGAACTTCATAATGGGGGCTTTGGCTAAGCTTCGATTCCCTCGTACTTTCATCAATTGGATACATGCCTGTATCTCTACTCCTACTTACTCTGTCAAAGTAAATGGTGCACCTTGTGGTTATTTTGAAGGTAGAAAGGGGCTCAGGCAAGGAGACCCAATACCCCCTTATCTTTTTTCGATTGCAATGAATGTGTTATCATGTATGCTTGCTAAGGTTCCTAGTGGGTTTAAATTTCATTGGAAGTGCAAAGACTTGAAGCTAACTCACTTATTCTATGCCGATGATGTCCTATTATTTTTCAATGGGGATATATCTTCGATGTCCCACCTTATGCATTGTGTCGACAGGTTTGCTACTTCTAGTGGTTTACATCCAAGTCTTGCTAAAAGTACTGTTTTCTTTGGCAACTGTGCACCTGATTTTATCACTTGGTTTGATCATAATTATGGGATTGCTCATGGCATTTTACCGGTCAAGTTCCTGGGGGTTCCCCTAATATCGTCTAAGCTTAGCTACAATGACTGCACCCCTCTCCTGGATAAGATCACTGCTAGAATTTCTTGTTGGACTTCCCGGCTGCTGTCATTTGCAGGAAGGGTGCAATTGATTCGCACTGTTTTGTTTGCCATTCAAGCATACTGGTCCAAGCATTTCTTGCTCCCTGGGTCTGTGCTCCAAAAAATTCAAACTACCTACACCAGGTTCCTATGGAAGGGTGATGCAAACATAAAAGGGGGATGCAAACATAAAAGGGGGGGCTAAAATCAGTTGGGATAGAATCTGTTGCCCTTATAATGAAGGTGGTCTGGGTCTTAAAAACCTTAAAGAATGGAATCATGCTCAGCTCCTGTTTCATCTTTGCAGCATTGTTCGAGGAAGTAAGGCCATATGGCCTCATTGGGTTATTACCACAGTCCTAAAACGGCACAATCTCTGGACATTGCCTATGCCAACTGATTGTTCCTGGATCCTTCGAAATGTGCTTAAACTTCGACCTATAGCGCGACAATTCATATATTTTAAAATCGGAAATGGCATGGACACATCTTTGTGGTTTGACCCTTGGTGGAATTCTAGCTGCCTTGCTCTTACTAGGTTTGATACAATCATAGCTCAGTCGAACATATCTCATGACTCGAAGGTAAATGCACTTATTTTGAATGGAACATGGGTTTTACCTCGACCAACTAATAGACTTCACCACTTGGACCCAGGTCTGTTATATTGGCTCCAAAATTTTAACTACCCATCATTTGATCTCAATGCTACTGATGACATCTTATGGAATGGAATTGCTATTCGGAAAATCAGAACATGGCACATATGGAACTCTATTCGAACTCCTGCAGTTCAAGTGCCTTGGTGTGAATTGGTGTGGCACAAGCTAAAGGTTCTTCGTTATGCACACCACGAATGGTTACTTTGTCATGATAGACTGCCTACCTCGCATAGATTGGGATCATTTGGACTGGATGTCTCTATCTTCTGTCACCTTTGTATTTGAGGTACCGAGACTGCATCTCATCTCTTTATTTCTTGCTCGTATAGTAGCTATGTCCTCTCCAAGATTGCTGGGTTTCTAAAGGTCGATTGCATTGGCCACACCTGGACAGAGTTGCTCTTGAACTGGAGCCTTATCTCAGACTACACTTTGAGACAGGTGGTTTTGCTAGCAGCACAAATCTACTCTTACTACATTTGGAGGGAACGTAATGCTAGACATCACAACAAGGGAAGTTTCAGACCATGCAAGCTGCTTAAAGGCATTATGCTTGATCTCAAGACCAAACTGCAAAACTCTACATGGTTTCAAAATTATGTACACTTAGATATGTATAGATGGATTTTTATCTGTTGATTTTGTTGTTTTAGGGTTGTTCTGCCCTACGTCCTTTTTTTTAATTCTCAATCTAGTTTTTACATTAGATTGTGGGTTGTTAGTCTCTCTTAGCCTCGGCTTCGAGCATGGGTCAATCCCTGTATTCGTTTTTCTTTTCTAATATATATAAGCAATTTAGCAAAAAAAAAAAGTTCAGAATTTTGGTTTTGGATATGTGTTTACTTTAAGAATTTATTTTATCATAATAGGAAAAAGGTTTCAATATTATTTTTTTCTTTTTCTTATTATAGGATAAAAAAATTGAATATAATAGGACTGAATGACCTATATTAGGGCTGAGCATCGGTCGATTTGGTCGGTTTTTATCAATCAAATCGGACCAGACCATTTATGCCGGTTTTATTTGATATCAAACCGGACCAAATCGTTTTAAGATTTTGACTAAATTAAACGGTTTGATTTGATCGATTTCGATTTTAAACCAAACTAGATACCTAAATATTTAAAATATTTGAACAAAAACAATATCGGACATTACTAACAAGCTCAATTGCAAACTTATTGCTACTACACGTAAATATATTGAAATGAAAACTTAAAACATAAATAACAAAAGTAATAAAACACAGTAGCAACTTTGAACATATTGACCAGATCCTCTCTTTTAATTTCATAGTCATTTGTTTCACAATTCAATCTGAAACCAGTACTTGGCTGGTTCAGATTTTAATATTTGCAGGCGCGACCAACATTGGCCTACAGAAGTGTTATCTAGCATTGGCACATCGAAATTTGTGAAAAATTCTAGAATTAACAAACTTGTTTAAGTGCAACAAGGATATGCAATTTTACCGTGCATAAACTAAACTACAAAGTCCATTTTTCCCCGTTCAACATACTGAATATTATTAGCATTAGAATCAAACGAAAAAAGGCACTGCTAACTACTGAGAGGATTAAAGTACCGACGTCATATAAATGACAATGTCAGGGCTGGGATAATGAACTGAACATATTTATGAAGTATATTATTCATTACATTTTCTCAAACACCTAAACAAAATTACACGATTTAATTGAAAAGTATGGGCATTACCAGAATTATCTATGTATCATGATCCCTATCCAACTCTATAACAACATCCAAATCTGAAATAAAAATTTAATAATTATTAAAATAAAATTCTAGTTCAGTTGATACAATTATTGGAGAATTATATATTGTAAAGCATAATGTAATGTAATATGTAATAGAGGACATATATAACTCAACTAGGATAAAAGATAAATAATATTAATTCTATAAAGGGATCATAAAATTTGAAGAATAGACATCAACAGGAATCAAGTCGTTGAAAGAAGTTCATTAACATGATCAAGCCTCAGTGACATAATAAGATGTACAGATGATTCAGTTGAAGGGCCAAAAAGATTCCATGTATTTATTTTATTTGAATATACTGCTGCAGGCTAATCAATTGGAATGTAACGAAGGCGTGAAGATAAAGATCAGTGCTAGTCACTTGTGAACCAGACCAGTGCACTAAGTGTCAGTACATACGAGAAGGATCAACACATTAATTCATAGAAAGAATTGCCAAAGCCTATTGACGATCAAGGATAGACATAATATCTCAAGAAGAGAGAAGCCCAAAAGAAACAGCCAAAAATAGTAATACTATGCAAAGTTACTATGCACGATTACTATGCGTGGTTACTATGCACGGTTATTATGTAGGTACTATGCAAATAGTGGTTACTGTGCAAATGGCGGGTACTGTGCAAATGGCGGCTACTGTGCAAATGGCGGCTATTATTCGAAAAGTGGCTGGTGGGGCCCACGGGGGTTGTTGGAATAGTACAACATAGTAACTTTCTAAAACCTATAAATAGGCATGTTGTATTTCATTTCAAAATACACCTCAAAACACAACTTTCTCTTCTCTCTCTTATATCTTCTCTTTGTAAGCTGCTAGATAATCCATCTAGTAGGGAAGCCGGCTTAGCCCGCTTTCAGGAAGTGTCGGGAAGAAGATCCTCGTGCCTAAACTATCCTTAGGAGTGTTTGATTTTGTAGCTGATCCATAGGATTAGATTGTGTAGCAAACCTCCGGGTTTATCAATTCAAAGATATTTCCCAAACAGTTTTGTTATTTCGATTCAGTATTTTTGATCTCATATCCACATCAAAAATCGAAATATTTTTTAATAACGCATTCAACCCCTCTTCTACGTTATTCCGGACCTAACAATTGGCATCAGAACCACTCTGTTATTATACAACAGTTAAGATCCAAAAAGCTATACAATCATGACAGAGAAAACACGAATACCTAGCTTGATCGGTGAAGAAGAGAAAATTATAGTCCAGAGCTTAAGAGATTAATTGGTGACTGAAATGAAGATATTGAGGATTTAGCACAAGATTAAAAATTTAGGCTCATAAGGCGGCGGATCCAAAAATGATGTTGAGTTGGGGGCTCAATATATTATATATAGTTAGGGTAGGTTGCGGGGGCTAACATTCCTAAATCAGAAGTATTAGAGAAAAAATTAGTAAGATAATTTTTAATTTAATTATTATTATTTTTGTACCTGAATACCAAAAAACCAACATTGAAAAATGAAATCTAATACACACTAAGTTAAATAAATCCAACAACGATCTCCAAGTAATTTCATACGAAAGAACCCAAGTAATATCAATAGATATACTATGACAATGCAAACATACGAAAGAACCCAAGTAATATCATAATATACCATCACAATACAAACTTGCACGCAAAAAAACCTAATAAGTCCCAAATCATCATCATCCATAACCCTAAATCAATGTCACAATATACTATCAAAATATAGACATGTAAAATAATCACATTAATAGCATAGTATGCTACCATAGTACAAAAATGCAAAATAACTCAACAACCCCCAAATCATCATCATCCAATAAACCCCAAATCAACATCACAATTTACTCACAATATGCAAACAGATTATAATGACCCAGAAAATCGCGTAAGTATTTAAGTGATTATTTGACTTTTAAATATGAATTATGTGGTGTGAATATAACTCCTATGGTTCAGAATCTAATAATATTTGAAACTATAAAATCTTAAATAGATCGAAATATTTGAAGTAGACTAACACGAACACGAAATTTTTTATGAATTATTATATGGCCCGTGCTTTGCACGGGCTATCATGCTAGTTTGATTTTATTTATTAAATTTTGGAATAATTTTATTTATACTCCTACTTCATTGAGGAATTAATATTTAGTTTTATGGTATATATACTCGTTCTATATATATATATACTAAACAATTTGTTATAAGATTTAAGTTCAGAATTTTGGTTTGGGGTATGTGTTTAATTTAAGAATTTATTTTTTCATAATAGGAAAAAGGTTTCAATATTATTTTTTCATTTTTTTATTATAGGATAAAAAAATTGAATATAATAGGACTGAATGACCTATAGTAGGGCTGAGCAACGGTCGATTTGGTCGGTTTTTATCAATCAAATCGGACCAGACCATTTATGCCAGTTTTATTTGATATCAAACCGGACCAAATCGTTTTAAGATTGTGACTCAATTAAACGGTTTGATTTGATCGATTTCGATTTTAAACCAAACTAGATACCTAAATATTTAAAATATTTGAACAAAAACAATATCGGACATTACTAACAAGCTCAATTGCAAACTTATTGCTACTACACGTAAATATATTGAAATGAAAACTTAAAACATAAATAACAAAAGTAATAAAACACAGTAGCAATTTTGAACAAATTGACCAGATCCTCTCTTTTAATTTCAGAGTCATTTGTTTCACAATTCAATCTGAAACCAGTACTTGGCTGGTTCAGATTTTAATATTTGCAGGCGCGACCAACATTGGCCTACAGAAGTGTTATCTAGCATTGGCACATCGAAATTTGTAAAAAATTCTAGAATTATCGAACTTGTTTAAGTGCAACAAGAATATGCAATTTTACCGTGCATAAACTAAACTACAAAGTCCATTTTTCCCCGTTCAACATACTGAAAATTATTAGCATTAGAATCAAACAAAAAAAAGGCACTGCTAACTACTTTGAGAGGATTAAAGTACCGACGTTTAATATCCCTTAATTTTTAGAATAATAATAATAATAAATAATAAGAGAATAAAAAAGATTAAAATTAGATTATAAATAGGATTTAAAATTGGTTTAGCTTAATTGGGCCTAAAATATGGATCAAATTTGTATACAGGTAACTTGTAGGTTTGGACATAGGGTTTTGTAACATTATAAATGCATAATATTCTTTTTCCTCATCTTTATTAATAAAATTCGTAGGCCTTTTTCACACACAAAATCAGCAGTCTTGTAAAATTCGTAGAAAATTCATCGTAAGTCAGAATTCATTGATTCTGGACTTTTCGGAAAGGTCTTTTCATGTTCTACAACTTTCGTTCTTTGAGTTTTTCAAGAAAATGTCGTTTAGGGGGTCAAAAAGGCAAAATACAAATCTGGTCAGAATTGAATACATGATCTAGGATGATTTGATTATTGAGTTTCCGCGTAGACGTAAGTTTCTGATCGTTCTTTCTAGTGTTTTCAAAATTATGTGTTATGTGTACGTATTTGTTATTAAATCTTAGGCTAAGTGATTATTTATTTTGAATTGATATGTATTATTACATATTTGTTATGTGTAAGTAATAGTCTTGGAACTCTGATTTATGTCATGGTTTGCGAAAATAAAGACTTAGGACCGAGTCACCGGGTTGTATTGACAGTTTTCTGAAAATTTAGGACCGTTATCACAGGGTTGTAGTGGTCATGGTATGAATTATGGGTTTCAAGTTATTGTTGTTATGTGGTGTCGTATCGAATAAGAATAAGAATATGTGTATCGAAAGTGATTGTTTTGTGTATTGTATTGTATCGTATCGATTATTGTATTATTCTATATGTGTTTATACGTTACTTTGTATGACTGGTTAGATCGATTGGTTACTTGCTGGGCTGTATAGCTCATTACTTACAATTTTCAGGTTTGGTGTAAGATCGAGTGGGATAGCATTGGAGTTTAAGGATCTTAGGTTCGAAGTATATCGTCATCGTTAGCTGCGCTTTTGTAATAAGTACATTTGTAATAGACTTTTTGATTAATAAATTGTAATTTGTTTTAGTTTTGTTTTAGAATTAATAGTCCGAAAAGTCGGGCTGTTACAGTTGGTATAAAAGCCAGGTTCGAAGCAGGATGCAAATGAGAGTCTTGGGCCATTTCTCGATTTGTGCGTGTCATCCTTGCGCAGGGGCCATGCTAATCTTCTCTGTATCGTTCCAATTTTATCGGATGTCCCCGAAGGGACTAGTACATTCTCTAGGATGCGATCCTTAGGACTACACATTAGGATTAGATGTATCACGAACTTTTTGGAGTTTAGGATTGTTGTGAATTTGGGGACCAAATTATTTTCAAGGAGGGTAGTATTTAATATCCCTTAATTTTTAGAATAATAATAATAAATAATAAGAGAATAAAAAGGATTAAAATTAGATTATAAATAGGATTTAAAATTTGTTTAGCTTAATTGGGCCTAAAATATGGATCGAATTTGTATACAGGTAACTTGTAGGTTTGGACATAGGGTTTTGTAACATTATAAATGCATAATATTCTTTTTCCTCATCTTTATTAATAAAATTCGTAGGCCTTTTTCACACACAAAATCAGCAGTCTTGTAAAATTCGTAGAAAATTCATCGTAAGTCAGAATTCATTGATTCTGGACTTTTCGGAAAGGTCTTTTCATGTTCTACAACTTTCGTTCTTTGAGTTTTTCAAGAAAATGTCGTTTAGGGGGTCAAAAAGGCAAAATACAAATCTGGTCAGAATTGAATACATGATCTAGGATGATTTGATTATTGAGTTTCCGCGTAGACGTAAGTTTCTGATCGTTCTTTCTAGTGTTTTCAAAATTATGTGTTATGTGTACGTATTTGTTATTAAATCTTAGGCTAAGTGATTATTTATTTTGAATTGATATGTATTATTACATATTTGTTATGTGTAAGTAATAGTCTTGGAACTCTGATTTATGTCATGGTTTGCGAAAATAAAGACTTAGGACCGAGTCACCGGGTTGTATTGACAGTTTTCTGAAAATTTAGGACCGTTATCACAGGGTTGTAGTGGTCATGGTATGAATTATGGGTTTCAAGTTATTGTTGTTATGTGGTGTCGTATCGAATAAGAATAAGAATATGTGTATCGAAAGTGATTGTTTTGTGTATTGTATTGTATCGTATCGATTATTGTATTATTCTATATGTGTTTATACGTTACTTTGTATGACTGGTTAGATCGATTGGTTACTTGCTGGGCTGTATAGCTCATTACTTACAATTTTCAGGTTTGGTGTAAGATCGAGTGGGATAGCATTGGAGTTTAAGGATCTTAGGTTCGAAGTATATCGTCATCGTTAGCTGCGCTTTTGTAATAAGTACATTTGTAATAGACTTTTTGATTAATAAATTGTAATTTGTTTTAGTTTTGTTTTAGAATTAATAGTCCGAAAAGTCGGGCTGTTACAGTTGGTATAAAAGCCAGGTTCGAAGCAGGATGCAAATGAGAGTCTTGGGCCATTTCTCGATTTGTGCGTGTCATCCTTGCGCAGGGGCCATGCTAATCTTCTCTGTATCGTTCCAATTTTATCGGATGTCCCCGAAGGGACTAGTACATTCTCTAGGATGCGATCCTTAGGACTACACATTAGGATTAGATGTATCACGAACTTTTTGGAGTTTAGGATTGTTGTGAATTTGGGGACCAAATTATTTTCAAGGAGGGTAGTATTTAATATCCCTTAATTTTTAGAATAATAATAATAAATAATAAGAGAATAAAAAGGATTAAAATTAGATTATAAATAGGATTTAAAATTTGTTTAGCTTAATTGGGCCTAAAATATGGATCGAATTTGTATACAGGTAACTTGTAGGTTTGGACATAGGGTTTTGTAACATTATAAATGCATAATATTCTTTTTCCTCATCTTTATTAATAAAATTCGTAGGCCTTTTTCACACACAAAATCAGCAGTCTTGTAAAATTCGTAGAAAATTCATCGTAAGTCAGAATTCATTGATTCTGGACTTTTCGGAAAGGTCTTTTCGTGTTCTACAACTTTCGTTCTTTGAGTTTTTCAAGAAAATGTCGTTTAGGGGGTCAAAAAGGCAAAATACAAATCTGGTCAGAATTGAATACATGATCTAGGATGATTTGATTCTTGAGTTTTCGCGTAGACGTAAGTTTCTGATCGTTCTTTCTAGTGTTTTCAAAATTATGTGTTATGTGTACGTATTTGTTATTAAATCTTAGGCTAAGTGATTATTTATTTTGAATTGATATGTATTATTACATATTTGTTATGTGTAAGTAATAGTCTTGGAACTCTGATTTATGTCATGGTTTGCGAAAATAAAGACTTAGGACCGAGTCACCGGGTTGTAGTGACAGTTTTCTGAAAATTTAGGACCGTTATCACAGGGTTGTAGTGGTCATGGTATGAATTATGGGTTTCAAGTTATTGTTGTTATGTGGTGTCGTATCGAATAAGAATAAGAATATGTGTATCGAAAGTGATTGTATTGTGTATTGTATTGTATCGTATCGATTATTGTATTATTCTATATGTGTTTATACGTTACTTTGTATGACTGGTTAGATCGATTGGTTACTTGTTGGGCTGTATAGCTCATTACTTACAATTTTCAGGTTTGGTGTAAGATCGAGTGGGATAGCATTGGAGTTTAAGGATCTTAGGTTCGAAGTATATCGTCATCGTTAGCTGCGCTTTTGTAATAAGTACATTTGTAATAGACTTTTTGATTAATAAATTGTAATTTGTTTTAGTTTTATTTTAGAATTAATAGTCCGAAAAGTCGGGCTGTTACACGACGTCATATAAATGACATTGTCAGGGCTGGGATAATGAACTGAACATATTTATGAAGTATATTATTCATTACATTTACTCAAACACCTAAACAAAATTACACGATTTAATTGAAAAGTATGGGCATTACCAGAATTATCTATGTATAATGATCCCTATCCAACTCTATAGCAACATCCAAATCTGAAATAAAAATTTAATAATTATTAAAATAAAATTCTAGTTCAGTTGATACAATTATTGGAGAATTATATATTGTAAAGCATAATGTAATGTAATATGTAATAGAGGACATATATAACTCAACTAGGATAAAAGATAAATAATATTAATTCTATAAAGGGATCGTGAAATCTGAAGAATAGGCATCAACAAGGATCAAGTCGCTGAAAGAAGTTCATTAACATGATCAAGCCTCAGTGATAGAATAAGATGTACAGATGATTCAGTTGAAGGGCCAAAAAGATTCCATGTATTTATTTTATTTGAATATACTGCTGCAGGCTAATCAATTGGAATGTAACAAAGGTGTGAAGATCAAGATCAGTGCTAGTCACTTGTGAACCAGACCAGTGCACTAAGTGTTAGTACATACGAGAAGGATCAACACAATAATTCATAGAAAGAATTGCCAAAGCCTATTGACGATCAAGGACAGACATAATATCTCAAGAAGAGAAAAGCCCAAAAGAAACAGCCAAAAATAGTAATACTATGCAAAGTTGTTATGCACGATTACTATGCGCGGTTACTATGCACGGTTACTATGTAGGTACTATGTAAATAGTGGTTACTGTGCAAATGGCGGTTACTGTGCAAATGGCGGGTACTGTGCAAATGGCGACTACCGTACAAATGGCGGCTATTATTCGAAAAGTGGCTGGTGGGGCCCACGGGGTTGTTGGAATAGTACAGCATAGTAACTTTCTAAAACATATTAATAGGCATGTTGTATTTAATTTCAAAATACACCTCAACACACAACTTTCTCTTCTCTCTCTTATATCTTCTCTTTGTAAGCTGCTAGATAATCCATCTAGTAGGGAAGCCGGCTTAGCCCGCTTTCAGGAAGTGTCGGGTAGAAGGTCCTCGTGCCTAAACTATCCTTAGGAGTGTTTGATTTTGTAGCTGATCCATAGGATTGGATTGTGTAGCAAACCTCCGGGTTTTATCAATTCAAAGATATTTCCCAAACAGTTGTGTTATTTCGATTCAGTATTTTTGATCTCATATCCACATCAAAAATCGAAATATTTTTTAATAACGCATTCAACCCCCCTTCTACGTTATTCCGGACCTAACAATTGGCATCAGAACCACTCTGTTATTATACAACAGTTAAGATCCAAAAAGCTATACAATCATGACAGAGAAAACACGAATACCTAGCTTGATCGGTGAAGAAGAGAAAATTATAGTCCAGAGCTTAAGAGATTAATTGGTGACTGAAATGAAGAGATTGAGGATTTAGCACAAGATTAAAAATTTAGGCTCATAAGGCGGCGGATCCAAAAATGATGTTGAGTTGGGGGCTCAATATATTATATATAGTTAGGGTAGGTTGTGGGGGCTAACATTCCTAAATCAGAAGTATTAGAGAAAAAGTTAGTAAGATAATTTTTAATTGAATTATTATTATTTTTGTACCTGAATACCAAAAAACCAACATTGAAAAATGAAAACTAATACACACTAAGTGAAATAAATCCAACAACGATCTCCAAGTAATTTCATACGAAAGAACCCAAGTAATATCAATAGATATACTATGACAATGCAAACATACGAAAGAACCCAAGTAATATCATAATATACCATCACAATACAAACTTGCACGCAAAAAAACCTAATAAGTCCCAAATCATCATCATCCATAACCCTAAATCAATGTCACAATATACTATCAAAATATAGACATGTAAAATAATCACATTAATAGCATAGTATGCTACCACAGTACAAAAATGCAAAATAACTCAATAATTCCCAAATCATCATCATCCAATAACCCCCAAATCAACATCACAATTTACTCACAATATGCAAACAGATTATAATGACCCAGAAAATCGCGTAAGTATTTAAGGGATTATTTGACTTTTAAATATGAATTATGTGGTGTGAATATTTTTTAAAGGTAAAGTATGTGTGACATCATGTTTAAGTGATTATGTGATGATTTGTACGCGTCGTATGTGTTTGTGTATTTTTATTTGCATTTTTGAGCAATAAAAACTATTTTAAACGTGCATTTTTAATCTTCTGAGATTTTTATAAAATCATTGGAGTCGTTTAAAATCATGAAATCGTTTGCCTTATTAGAAGGCAGTAGCTAATTAATCATGTTTTATAATCAAATATGTGTTACAAATTTAATCTCAGAATCAAAATATTGACCTAGAGGGATTGAACAGAAGACGTGTCAAGAGATATTTAAGAATCTAACTGCAACAAATTGACACAAATTTCCATCCGATCCCATTCATGTAATTTATAAGAGATATTTACAAAAAAAAAAAGAATGACAATATTGAATAACTAATTAACAATAAGTAAGCAATGAAGATTAAGTAAATGATAAAATTTTACCTTAAATATCTTTTAAAACCCTAAATGACTCGGGCAATTATATTTTAAATCTTAACAAATAAATCAATGTCATAAATAGAACTCATACTGTTAAGTAATCAATTGGTTAAACCTTAATGTTTTAGAGCGACTGATTACTTATTTTGGTATCAGAGCTCTGGTTGGCAGGAGACTCAGGTTCGACTCCCTGCTACATCAAATATTTTTACTATTTATTAGAAACACGAAAAACAAATTATGCCCAAAGATGGGTAGCCGTGATCCACTCTTCAACCCATAAATGGGCCTTCGATTGAGGGGGAGTGTTAAAATGTATTATGATGACCCAGTTGGGGATTCCTCTAACACCTTAAGATTTTAGATGAAGGCCTTACCAGGATCTTATATTATGTTCTAATAAGTTAGAATAAAATTAAAAAAACCACTTTAGCCTTCCTCTAATACCTTAATTAAGGTTTTGAATGGACTAGTTCCTTAACATGGTATCGGAACTCAGATACGTAGAGGTCTCAAGTGTTGGGCCACTAGCAAGCCTTAACTCCACAATAGTATGATATTGTCCGCTTTGGACCGAGCCCGCACGGATTTGTTTTTGGGCACATCCCAAAAGGCCTCATACTAATGGAGTTTAATCTGGCTGCTTATTAACTAGCAATCTGCCCCTCCCACAACCGATGTGGGACAACTCCCAAAAATCTCCCCCTTCACACATCGGGCTCGACACCTGTCGATTCTACCACCATTCTTTGTGATCTGCTCCCCTTGATCCATACTGGAAGTTCCTGGCCATCTGACTCCCCTTAGGCCCATACTGGAGAGCCCACCTGCTCCCCTTTAAGCCCAGTCCGAGTTAGCCCATCTGCCTCTTCCTAGATCCATTCTGGAGCCCTTTGAGATTGTTATGGACCGTCATAACCATAGCTCTGATAAACGGATTTGTTTTTGGGCACATCCCAAAAGGCCTCATACTAATGGAGTTTAATCTAGCAGCTTATTAACTATCAATCTGCCCCTCCCACAACCGAAGTGGGACAACTCTCAACAATCTCCCCTTTCACACATCGAGCCCAACACCTGTCGATTCTGCCACCATTCTGTGTGATCTGCTCCCCTTGATCCATACTGGAAGTTCCTGGCCATCTGGCTCCCCTTAGGCCCATACTGGAAAGCCCACTTGCTCCCTCTTAAGCCCAATCCGGGTTAGCCCATCTGCCTCTTCCTAGATCCATTCTGGAGCCCTTTGAGATTGTTATAGACTGTCATAACCTTAGCTCTGATACCACTTGCTGGGATTGCCAAGCAGACCTTAACTCCACATTAGTATGATATTGTCCGCTTTGGGCCGAGCCCGCACGGATTTTTTTGGGTAACTCCCAAAAGGCCTCATACTAATGGAGTTAACTAGCTGCTAATAAACTAGCAATCTACCACCATTTTGTGTGATCTGCTCCCCTTGACCCATACTGGAAGTTCCTGGCTATCTGGCTCCCCGGGCTCATACTGAAAGCCCACCTGCTCCCTCTTAAGCCCAACCTGGGATAGCCCATCTACCGCTTCCTTGATTCAGTCTGGAGCCTCATATGAGATTGTTATGGATCGTTATAACCATAGCTCTAATTCCACTTGTTGGGCTTGCTCAGCAGGCCCTAACTCCACATTATTATGATATTGTCCGCTTTGGGCCGAACCCGCACGAATTTGTTTTTGGGTAACTCCCAAAAGGCCTCATACTAATGGAGTTTAATATGGCTACTTATTAATTAGCAATCTGCCCCTCCCACAACTGATGTGGGACAACTGCCAACAATCTCCCCCTTCACACATCGGGCCCGACACCTGTCGATTCTACCACCATTCTGTGTGATATGCTCCCCTTGATCCATAATGGAAGTTCCTGGCCATCTGGAAAGCCCACCTGCTCCCCCTTAAGCCCAATCCGGGTTAGCCCATCTGCCTCTTCCTAGATCCATTCTATAGCCTTTTGAGATTGTTATGGACCGTCATAACCATAGCTCTGATATCACTTGTTGGGCTTGCTTAAGCAGGCCTTAACTCCACATTAGTATGATATTGTCCGCTTTGGGCCGAGCCCGCACGAATTTGTTTTTGGGTAACTCCCAAAAGGCCTCATCCTAATGGAGTTATCTGGCTGCTTATTAACTAGCAATCTGCCCTCCCACAATCGATGTGGGACAACTCCTAACATCAAATTCAACTCTCTACATCCCTCAATATTCTCACAATATATCATAGACACGAAGGCAAATGTATGTCCCAAAAATGGGTACCTGGGATCCACTATTCGCTCGAAAAATGGATTTAAGTGAGGGGAGTGTTAGAATATAATAAAAAGATCCAGTTGGGTCTTCCTTTAATAACTTAAGATTTTAGATGGACTGGTTCCGTAATATTGTTAGAATATGATATAAAGATCCAGTTGAGCTTTCCTCTAATACCCTAAGGATTTAGAGCGACTGGTTACTTAACACATACCATATTATTAAGAGATGCTAGGGCCGGAATGATCATGTGCATAAAACAAGGTTTGTACGTATTTTTTGACATCTATATCTATATCAATAAAAAAAATGTCTTCAATAGATATACTATGACAATGCAAACATACGAAAGAACCCAAGTAATATCATAATATACCATCACAATACAAACTTGCACGCAAAAAAACCTAATAAGTCCCAAATCATCATCATCGAATAACCCTAAATCAATGTCACAATATACTATCAAAATATAGACATGTAAAATAATCCCATTAATAGCATAATATGCTACCATAGTACAAAAATGCAAAATAACTCAATAACCCCCAAATCATCATCATTCAATAACCCCCAAATCAACATCACAATTTACTCACAATATGCAAACAGATTATAATGACCCAGAAAATCGCGTAAGTATTTAAGTGATTATTTGACTTTTAAATATGAATTATGTGGTGTGAATATTTTTTAAAGGTAAAGTATGTGTGACATCATGTTTAAGTGATTATGTGATGATTTGTAAGCGTCGTATGTGATCGTGTATTTTTATTTACATTTTTGAGCAATAAAAACTATTTTAAACGTGCATTTTTAATCTTATGAGATTTTTATAAAATCATTGGAGTCGTTTAAAATCATGAAATCGTTTGAATTATTAGAAGGCAGTAGCTAATTAATCATGTTTTATAATCAAATGTGTGTTACAAATTTAATCTCAGAATCAAAATATTGACCTAGAGGGATTGAACAGAAGACGTGTCAAGAGATATTTAAGAATCTAACTGCTCAAGAATCTCACTATTTAGTATTACACTCCATTAATTATAAAACTATTTAGTAGACTACTTCAGGCAACATAATAATTATATGAAAATTTGACACCAGATTTATATGGATGCATGTGCTTTATTTTTGGACGAGCAGGTACTTCGATGGATTTCGTGGTGTACATAATTAACATATGTTGATTATGATTAAAAACTATATAAACAAAAATCTTAAATATATTTGACAAACTGTATTATACTGTTGAGTTTTTTTAACATGGCATACAATTATACTCTAAGCAAGGATTTGTAATCAGACTAGTAATCCTTAAAGAACTTCTTAGCTATACATGACAAGCAGGATTATATAGGTCTAAATATCTGCCACATAACTATAATGCTGAATAAAGATTTTAATAAAAATAGCCACCTCGAAAAGTAACACCATATTCATGATGGTAAACAAATTCAAACCAGAAATTCTTCTCTCTATTGGCGATTAAGATCCGATGAATTCTTGGCCATTAGGCAAGGACACAGTCACAGAATCACTTGAATAAATATATTCTGACCATACTGCTCAAAACACGGTGATGGGATAAATTACATTTGTACATAATTCAAACAATAACAAATAAAAAGATGGAAAATACTATAAAAGGTGTTAAGTAACCAACTCATCTAAAACCTTAAGGTGTCTAAGGAAGACCCCAACAGGATCTTATGCTACAATTTATATTATTTAACACTCCCCCTCAATCGTACAATACGTTTCGCTATGATTGACAGACGACAAACAGATAATGAAAACATGAAGGAGACTGACAACGAATAATGAATTAAATAAATGGGGGTGGAGGGACTCGAACCTGAGACCCCTCCTAAACCGAGCTCTAATACCATGTTAAATAACCAGCTCATCTAAAACATAACACCTTAAGATTTTAGATGAACTGGTTACTTAACAAAAGGAACAAAAATTTACCATGTTTATATTATATTTAGGTTAAAAGTTACCGTCCAACCATTGTCAAACGATCGTTAAAGTGCATCAAATTGACAAAAATTTCCATCCGATCCCATTCATGTAATTTATAAGAGATATTTACAAAAAAAAAAAGAATGACAATATTGAATAACTAATTAACCACTACTACAAAAAAGCCTAAAGAGACCACCTAAAACCCATCTTAGAGATCACCTCAGAGGGGGTTTCTAGGTCAGTGGTCTCTTAGGATAAGAGACCTCTTCTTTGAGGGGGTTTCTTAAATAGAAATAAGAGACCAGCTATTTAAGAAAAGTGGTCTTTTAGGTAGAAGGAAAAGAAACCAGTTATTTAGATTAGATGGTCTCTTATTTAAGAAAAGAGACTAGCTATTTAAGAAAAGTGGTCTCTTAGGTAGAAGGAAAAGAAACCACTTATTTAGATTAGATGGTCTCTTATAAAAAGCTTTGCATACAAACGGAAATGACAACCATAATTGCAGTGGGTGGCTATTTCACGTTGCCAGCTCCTGCAGATTTCATCTTTGTTTTTGTGAATTCCTATAAATTTCTTAAGAACCTCTGGCAGTTTGAGGGTGTTTTTTATAAATAAGATATATTAAGTGGGGGGATTAAAATTCATTTTTTCATTTCTACTTTGACGGAGGTATATCTCATTATTCTGACCGTAGTGATGAGGTTTTGCTTTAAATATATACTTTAAACCTGGGGTGGGGGGTGTTTTTTACATGTCGTTGTTTCACTGAATCTTACCTCGGTGTGAGTCTTGTATGGCATGAAATGCCTATCACACAAACCTAAGTTGAACAAGAACTCTATTGTAGGATGCGCAAAGCCAAAGTCTCCAAGATCTAGTGAAGTTAATTGAGAAGCAACTTCTCAGGCATGCAAAGGTAATGTTTCAGAGTCGAGTCAAAACACAAAGCTTTTCACAAACACGGACTCAAATCTTCACGATCTATACAAGCATACAAACGGAAATTACAAACAATAACTACAACAAAATTTTCGGGGAACAAGAACTTTCCGGTGAAATCAAAACCAATTCAAAAATTTACGAATTTAACATATATCGCCTCAAAATTAAACGATCTATAACATATATACTATCAACAATAATTAATAATCAACCAAAATTCAATTTGAATTTAAGCCGAAAATCAAATTACCCAAAATCAAAATTTAACGAAAGGATGATATAGAAAATCGAACCCTCATTAATTCGGTTACTTAAACTATGATTTTGGTAATCAAAATCAAGAAGAACAGTCTGTTTAATCTTTGAAAAAAACAAGAAGAAGAAGAAGACCGAAGAGAGAGAGAGAGAGAGAGAGAGAGAGAGAGAGAGAGAGAGAGAGAGAGAGAGAGAGAGAAGAGAGAAATGAGAAATGAGAGAATGTAGAAGAGAGAAATGAGAGAATGAGATGGTGTCTACTGTCTAATATTAACGATCCCATAAAAAATGATAAGAAACCACCTTTTTAATTAAAGAGGTCTCTTTTCATGTATTATAAGAGATCCCTTTTTTAAAAAGTGTGGTTTCTTTTATTAAATAACCATTTATTTAAATAAGAGGTCTCTTTACTTATATTATAAGAGACCATTTTTTGAAAAAAGGTGGTTTCTTTTCTTAAGTAATCAATTATTTGAATAAGGTGGTCTCTTATTAGCGGTTCCTTTGCCTATATTTGTAGTAGTGAACAATAAGTAAGCAATGAAGATTAAGTAAATGATAAAATTTTACCTTAAATATCTTTTAAAACCCTAAATGACTCGGGCAATTATATTTTAAATCTTAACAAATAAATCAATGTCATAAATAGAACTCATACTGTTAAGTAATTAATTGGTTAAACCTTAATGTTTTAGAGCGACTGATTACTTATTTTGGTATCAGAGCTCTGGTTGGCAGGAGACTCAGGTTCGACTCCCTGCAACATCCAATATTTTTACTATTTATTAGAAACACAAAAAACAAATTATGCCCAAAGATGGGTAGCCGTGATCCACTCTTCAACCCATAAATGGGCTTTCAATTGAGGGGGAGTGTTAAAAGGTATTATGATGACCCAGTTGGGGATTCCTCTAACACCTTAAGATTTTAGATGAAGGCCTTACCAGGATCTTATATTATATTATATTCTAATAAGTTAGAATACAATTTAAAAAACCAATTTGGCCTTCCTCTAATACCTTAATTAAGGTTTTAAATGAACTAGTTCCTTAACATGGTATCAGAACTCAGATACGTAGAGGTCTCAAGTGTTGGGCCACTAGCAACCCTTAACTCCACAATAGTACGATATTGTTCGCTTTGGGCCGAGCCCGCACGAATTTGTTTTTGGGCACATCCCAAAAGGCCTCATACTAATGGAGTTTAATCTGGCTGCTTATTAACTAGCAATCTGCCCCTCTCACAACCGAAGTGGGACAACTCCCAACAATCTCCCCCTTCACACATCGGGCCCGACACCTGTCGATTCTGCCACCACTCTGTGTGATCTGCTCCCCTTGATCCATACCGGAAGTTCCTGGCCATCTGGCTCCCCTTAGGCCCATACTGGAAAGCCCACCTGCTCCCCCTTAAGCCCAATCCGGGTTAGCCGATCTGCCTCTTCCTAGATCCATTCTATAGCCTTTGACTTTTATCATTACAAATCAAAATGTTTTATAAGTTAAAAGTGTTTTCCAAAACTAAAAGCTCTTCTAAGCTTTACTATTTTCAAAAGAATGTTTTATAAAATGTTTTAGGACTCCGTAAAATGGTTTCTACGGATTCCTAAAGATTGGAGAGACGTAAGAGATTGGGTGACGCCGGTCCAGCCACTTTTCTTTTCTTTTCTTTGTGCTGTAGTTCTGGTAAGACCAGCCCAGCACCTTTATAGGCCAATGTGTTGCCTCTTGGGAACCCAAGCTATCTAATGAAAGGATTATGTCCAGAGGGACTTCGTGTCCGGTATGGGGACTTTACGTGGCTGATCATCCGTATTGTCCGTGTCGTGTAAAACCTCCAATCATCTTTAAAATGCATTATATTTAAATATTGTGAAATGAAATTGGTTTACCATTTGAAATGACAATTGTCTACATATGCTCTGCTATCCATTCTTATCCTATCGTTCAATTGACATCCTGTTACCGTTGAAAGCTAGAATTATTTCTGTTACTACCTGTTATTCATTTCAGTTACTTGCTGAGCGTTGGCTCATTATTATTTTGTTTTCTAACCCTTTTGACAGTAGCTTGAGATCATGGTTCATGCTATTCAGACTGTGAGGAAGCGCACTTCTTATAACCCTACCGTTGTTACTTTTGTGTTTCCATCAAAGGTATATGCACAAGCAGCTCAGTGGAGAGATTTAAGAGTTAGCTTGTGAGAACTTGTAGTTAGTACATTTGAACCAAGGGTTGTAATAATGATTTATATTTTTATATGGTTTGTAATAATAAGTAGTTAGACGTTGGCTTGCTTGTTTCATACCATTACCTGTTAAAAATCCAGGTGAGTAGTGTTGGGGTCAGTCAGCATGCTATATCTATATTTCGATATTTTTAGGTTGTATGTGTTTATTGTGTTAGTGAGTCCCCGATCTAGACCCCAGATTGGGAGGGCGTCACACAGATACACAAACATAATGATTGGAAAAATATACAAACATATACATAAACAACAAATGACTTTTAATTCGAACATATACAAACATGAAACCATATACCAATATTCGAACATTTACAAACAGGTACATACATTAATATAAATATAATAGGACTACAACTCACTTTTATTAAAAGGATCGATCGAAGTTTTTAGTGGGGGGTTTATAGTTGGACATTTTGAAAGAGGGGTTTATAATTGATTAAACGATGAAGGGTAAAATTGGGTTCTTGATGTGCTGAAAAATGAACAATTAAAATCGCAAGCGCACGATCATCGTTCTAATATTTTAAGATTCGATCCACAGGGAATAATTTTTATTTCGCGATCCTTAACTTTTAATTTAGTCGAACTAGAACAATTGGGTTTTTAGAAAATTTTGATTTTTCTAATTAATTTTAAGCTATTACAAAAAGAGAATTTAATTTAAACTAATTTTAATTTAACAAATTTAAAATTAAAAGAACAGAAAAATTACATTTTATTTTCTATTTTAATTCCTGAAGAAAATTTAATACCTTGAAAGGAAATTAAATTTATTCCAATTTTAAACAAACTAATTAAAAAAGAAAAGAACAACAGTTATGAAGTAGAATTTAAACGAATTTTATTACCCGGAATTTTTAGGAAAAATGTGACATAATTGTTTCAAAAATTAAGCTAGCTAAAAACAAAAATATAACAATTTCTCTTATTCCGAGTTAATTCGGCAAAACGAATCGACTCAGCAACATCAAACAAAACTCATGGAAATGACTGCAGGAACTCAGAACTCAAAAACCGAACTCAACATTGGACTCAACTCGGACAAATCGACAATAAAAATCAAGACGAAATCAGCCTTAAAAACTCAGAAATCGAACCATAAAAACTCGACATGAAAACTCATAAACAAGGAACACAGACTTGGTTACACAAAACAACCAATTAAACATCCCTGCAAACTTCAGTAAATAGAAACTCAACAGCTTCAACATAGAATCGGAAATAAAAACTCCAAGTTAACGAACAACACTCGGCAAACAACAGCACTTAGACGTTGACATCAAAACAGCACAGGACACAGAAATTAAAGTATCAACAATTCGATTCTAAAACAAATCTCAGCGACAAAACTGGACCCTCGACAAGAACTCAAGCAAAACGCAGTTGGAAACTTGCGGACTAACAGCAAAATAAAGAACTCGACGTTGTATAGAAACAACTCATATCTCGCGAATTCGGTAGTAAATCAAACACACGAACTCAGTACCAAGGAAATTAAAATTCACAATTAAACCACAACTACGAATAAACATAAAGCTATAATATGATAAAAGCTCAGCGAATTTACAACAAAATTGGGGAAGGGAGAGATATTTTATTGCTGGGTTTGAATTAAAACATGAGAGGGTAGGGCAGTTCGTGTTTTGCAGTGAAATTGGGGGAGAAGGGGATGGGTTTTAATCGAAGTGTTTTGCAGTGAAATTGGGGGAGAAGGGGATGAGTTTTAATTGAATTAAACAAGAAGAAGGAGAGGGGATGTGAGACGGAGGGGAGAGGAATGAATGGGATGAAAAGAGAAGTAAACTGTACAAGTGCTGGGTTTGAATGATAAACGAAGGAGGAGACTGGAATTGGAGTGATAAAAACAGGGGAGGAGTTGGCAGCGAAAGGATGAAGAAAAAGAGGAGGAGGAGAGAGGTGAGGGAGAAAGAAGAGGAGAGTAAGGGAAAGAAAGAAAGAAAATGAAGCTGGGTTTGTGTTTAACTGAAAGAAACAGGGAAATTTTATTTCGGAAATAACTAATACAGGGAATGTAGTTTATGAATTATGCTTCGAATAAAACAGTCAAAATCACAAATTAAATGCTGGAAATTCATAAAACTAATTTTTTTTGTTTTTATATTTTATTATTACATTAATACAACAAACATTAAATTTAATTATATAATTAATAATAATCAAGCCCACAATAAAATGGAAATTTAAAGGGGCAAAATTAAAATTAACAACTAAGAACAAGAAATTAAAAAGGGAATGAAAATTTGCATAAGTATGAAAGAAAGTGTTTACAAAATAAAATGGAGGCTACTACTATAATTTAGGTTTGAACTAGAACTAACCTAATTCTAAGATGTTTTTACAAATGAAGAATGAGGCTATTTATAGAAAATAATTAGGGTTTTTGGTTGGTTTGGATTATTCTTAGCCATTCATTTGGTTTTGGGTTGGATAAATCTTGGCCATCCATTTTGTTTTGGCAAAATGTGCACCACCCTCCATTCTCTTTCCCTTTTCTTCTATTTTGGTCCTTCTTTTTCTTCTTTTGTCATTTATTTCTTTATTTTGTCATTTCTTCATTTTTCTCGAATTTTCCTGAAATGCAACAAAACAATTTATTAAAATACGAATTCAAGCAATAAATAGGTAATAAAAATATGTAAAAATATGCACTCATCAAATGCCCCCATACCTATCTTTTGCTCGTCCTCGAGTAAAACAAAAAGAAAAATGCAGAATTAAAAACCTATACTCACTATCGTAGGAATCACGGGTAATTTTAGGTTTACCAACCCGTTAAACTCATAGACGATCTCTACAAGAGGAGTGTTGTCTCCTAAGGTTTTACAGAAGACATACCCATAAAATCTTTGAGATAAGTCAGCAAGTATCCAACTTTCCTCTTTTACTCTAGCTTTCATTGGTGTCAAAAAAACAATTTTGTAGGAAAATATATGCCTTAAAGATTATTCTAATAATAGCTAAGTTATAGGTTCCCTTAATCCACATGATTAGACTCTAAAAATTTACAAAAAAATCCTAAGGTGTGTAGTGAATTTAAGGCCCTTGATGGATAAAGTGCATACGAACATTTTCTTTTTTTTTCAACCAATATTGAACTGACCCAATCTCTATCAAAACAAGTATCTAGCCAAACTTCACGTTCTTAGCAGTTAGACCGACTGTGCAATGGTTGAGGTCCCAAAAGACTTATGCATCAATACCCATTTAGCGAGTTTTAGGTCAACAATCCCAGATCACAAGGGACCTTAGGTTGCTAGGCACAAAGTCCCCTCGGACTTACTTACTCGGGTTATCAATGAGCCCAACCTAGCCAATTTCCCTACTAAGAATTTATTCTTACAAAATTACACTAGCACTCTACAATTACGAACATTTATTGACTCTTCTTTTTTTTTTTTTTCCGAAACAATACTATAGGAGCAAAATCTTGCGAAGGTTTGATTCGACATTGTTTTAACATGTGGGTTCTCTCTCAGGTATCGAATAACATTCCTATACAAATTTTCCATCAAAGGTCTTGTGCAAATGTGTCGTCTTGGGCTTTTGAGCAAAAATATGTTCGACACAAGTTTCATGAGGAAAACCTTACCCGACTACGTTCAAATTATCTAAAAGCATTATACATATAATTTTCGAAAAATAGTCAACACCAACTAATTCTAGAATTTAAAGAGTGGGAAGGTCAACTAAGCTAAAATAACTCTATTTTTTTCAAATTTTTAATTTTTTGGATTTTTTTAATTTTATGTATTTACACTAAAACCCCCCATACCTAAATCATGCATTGTCCTCAATGTATGCAAATGCAAGATAATTGACAAAGGAGAAAGGTGAGAAAATACCTAATAAGGAATGATGGAGACTGAAAACTGCTAGAAAAACTACGAGAGAAAACAACTCACACACGCACACAAATCATCCCCTATACCTGAATTTCTCGAGGGGAGGTAAAAGAAGAAAAACTTACTTAGCCGATGCCGGTGGGAAATTTTGGGTGAAGCTGTGAGAAAAGATCAAGACATATTTGAAAATTTTGATTAGAACAGCCTTTCTCAATTATCGCGGGATCATGCAACCTATTAGAACAAGAATCACTAGTGTTCACCCTAAACCAACTTGAGGCTTCTTTATTTTGTTTAAGCAGATTAGGGACAATGAAAGTCTTATTAGGGGTCGAATCACTAGGAATGACAAAAGATGAGGGTCCGGTTCCTCCTAAAGGCTGTTGATCAAACTCGGGATGATAAACAATCAAGTCAAATGCAGGTGGATGCGGTGCGACGGGATTCTCAACGACAGGCTCACTACTAACAATCTCGGGTGGGGTCTCCCACGGAGAATAAATCGCATCTATCTCTCTTAGCATCTCTTCCGAAGTCATATCTCTCAATGAATCAGCATACTCTCGAGTAGACTCTTGGTTGTCTTTGAAATCCTCAACGAGAAGGGACTCAATCTCACATTCCTCAAAGCTAGACCAAGTGACAAATTTATTGACAACATTAACCCCTGTTGATTGTTCATAAAGCTCATTGGGTTCTTTTTCGACATTGAAAATATTAAGGTCAATGGTCATGTTACCGAAAGTGAGTTTCATTGAACCATTCCTACAATTGATCAAGGCATTGGATGTAGTAAGAAAAGGTCTTCCTAAGATGATAGGAATTTGGTTCTTAGGATTTGTGACGGGTTGAGTCTCGAGGATAACAAAGTCAACTGGGAAGATAAAATCACCAATTTTAATCAAGACATCTTCAATTAATCCCCTGGGTATTTTTATAGAACGATCGGTAAGTTGAAGTGTCATATCGGTCTTTTTGAGCTCGCCTAAACCTAGGGCTTGATAAACGGACAATGGAAGCAAGTTTATGCTAGCACCTAAGTCAAGTAAAGCCTTTTCCACGAAAGTATTACCTATGACACATGAAATGGTTGGACAACCGGGGTCCTTGTACTTCACGGGAATTTGGTTAGAAATAATTGAGCTCACTTGGGACGTCAAGAAAGCTTTCTTAGGGACTTGGGTGGTTCTTTTATGAGTACACAACTCTTTAAGACATTTTGCATAAGAAGGAACTTGTTGAATCACGTCTAGAAGAGGAATGTTTATCTTGACTTGTTTGAATATTTCTAGAATTTGCTCCATTTGGGCCGTTTATTTAGGAGAGACGAGGCGTTGTGGGTAAGGAACCTTCGGTTTAAAGATTCGTTCTTCTGGAACAGGTTCCGCGGTTATTCCACTCAAAGAAGACGGCTGACTAGAAGAGGCGAGAATAGGATTTTGATCAGAATGATCGAGAATAGGTGTCGGTGCAACGTTTGATTCTTCTTGTTCCTCTTTGGGGGACTCGACACCTACGTGATTATCAACTTGGTTTTCTGATATTAAAGAGATGATGGCATTCACATTCTCGTGAGGTCCTTGATTGATAGGGAATTTAGGGTTGACCTCAGGTTGACTCGGGAATTTATTCTTCTCTCGCTCATACAAGGCGTTGGATAATTGGCTCACTTGCACCTCTAACTTAGATATGGCTTGAGTACTAGCATTCAAAATCTGCCTATCTTGAGTCATGGTTTGCATGAATGTTTGTTGAGATTGAGCCATATTAGTGGTGGATTTAAGAATCGCATCAAGACTCTTTTCCAACGAATTAATTCTCTTATCCGACTCTTGAAAACCAGGTGGGTGGGCGGGAACTTGAGTTGGTTGAGTTGGATAAGGACCATGATTTTGAGGCGGGAAAGAGTTTTGATTTATCCTTTGAAAATGAGGTTGATAAGGTGGAGCTTAAGATTGTTGATTTAGGCCTTGAAAAGAGGGTGTCGGAGATTGGTAGTTTTGGCCTTGGTTCCACGAGAAATTCGGGTGGTTCTTCCACCCGGGATTGAAAGTATGAGAGAAAGGGTCATTTCTTTGAAACATTGCACCGACTTGTTGGAAATCTTGGGGACTTTGCATCCCTTGATTTGGGTACGTAGACATGTGTGAGGGACCACTATGCATTTCTAGGGCTTCGAGTCGTCTAGTAAGGGTGGCTAACTTGGAATCGGTTGCGATGTTGCTTCCAATTGAATGCAAACCCCTAGAAGATGAACTAGATGATTCGGTAGACTTATTTGGTTCCCTATTGGACTCCTACAACATTGTATTTTCGGCTAATTCCTCGAAAAAATTCCACCCTTCGTCCTCATCTTTCTCCATGAATTTCCCTTGGCACATAGATTCCAACAATGCAGTTGTTGAACCATCTAAGGCCTCGTACACAATCTTACAAAGCCTCCATTTTTGGATTCCGTGGTGGGGACATTGAGAAAAGATTTTTAAAGCGGTCAAAACACGTCCAAAATGGTTCGTTGTGTTTTTGACGAAATTGATTAATCTCATTCGTGAATTTTGTAGTCTTGTGGCTTGGAAAGAATTTTTTAAGAAAGATGACTACGAAACCCTCCCACGTGGAAATTGAATTAACGGGAAGACTATACAACCATTTCTTAGCGTTTTCTTTCAAAGCGAAGTTGATAAGTCTAAGCCTAATGGAGTCCTCGGAAAGTTGTTGGAGTTTTTGCAATGTGCAAACCTCCTCGAATTCATGAAGGAAAAGATACGGATCCTCACCCTCACTCCCGGTAAATTTAGGTAACATGCTAATAAAGTGGGCTTTAATCTCAAAATTATTACCAGTAACCGGTGGAAGAGTGATACACGAGGGTTGAGCGGAGCGGGTGGGATAACAACGGTGCTTAAGAGACATGGCCATGGTTACTACAGGTTCGGAATTATTTAAAGACTCGAAATCGGGTGATGAAGAAATCTCGGATGATCTCACTAGTCTAGAAGAATTATCCCTAATCCAAGTAGTGCGCATAAACCACGACAGCAGCACGTAGCAAATAAGTGCGATAAATTAAAACACACAAAATGAAAGGGTGAAAAATCAAAAGAAAAATCCTATATCTAGGGTTCCTTAAAATAAACCAGATCTTGCTCCTAACTGTAAGGACCACCAAAAACTCGATAAATCAGAATTTATTCGGACCGATTTGGCTAGGTAGGTGCAAGCATTGCCAAGAGGCTAAACACCAGCCTAGACACCAAATCTTAATTGGCCAGGTAAGCTCTCGCTTGCCTAGACACCAACGAGTCAGAATAATTAATGATTACTTCGTTTCTTAGGTACCTTCTTAATTGAGCGCGAAAATCCTAGGGGTAGACGTCTAATTAATTTTATTAAAGGTTAGGTATGCAAAATGATGGATTAAATTGTTTTTGGGCCAAGGAAAGAGTGATGAAATCCCTCCCCTTATCTTGTGATGTGGTTTTTGTTGGGACAATCAGATCTTGGGACTGCAATTTTTGATACAATAAATTAACGAGTATGAATAGAAAAGTCACCTTGTTAACGGTTGATTCCACGCTCTTCTATTGTATTCCCAAATTCCCTTGAGCGAAGTGTGGCCTTCATCTTCTCAAGTTAACCTCTCTTCTTGCTCCTGGGTGGCTACAAAATTTTTTTCGATCAAGCCTCGCAAGAAGAGAATAAGAATATATATATATGCTACAATAGGGATCATGGACAATTAGGTTAGGCCTTCTAATTACATCTTGGGCATGGCCCAATGTAATTAAATATTAATTCAATCCACTAAAGAATTAATATTTGCACTACCTTTCCCAATACCGTAATTTAATTAAATAATTCGGTTCCAATATTATTTGCTTATTAAATTCCCCATGTTTAAAATATCGCATGTCCATTAATTAAATAAATTACTGATAATTCATTTAATTAATATCTTTTATCCTTGATCATCCACTCAACCTTTATTTAATTATGCCGGAATAAATCCACCTGCAGGGTTTCACATAATTAAATCTTTTTGAGCTTTCAAGGGGACATCATTAACCCGAATATTATCAGGACATGGATTCCTTCAATAAAGAATATTCACCATATATATTATTTCATCACCCAAAATATAATGAAATAAATCAAAAGAATTATTTCATATATAAATCAAAGCAAGTAAATAATATATACGTGTCAATTACTATATCTGGATTAAGAACCTAAGCATTAATAATAACATAGAATCTTAGTTCACCTTCTTAATCAGTATAAGGGAACAATTCTAAATTTGATCCTGTTCAATATACACAAAGTATACTATTATTTATTAGTCAATATAAACTAATCTAAATAATACTACAGCCATTCCAGTGGATTGTCTAACACCACCTGTGATGTGAACCATATTATATTATATAAACTGTATTTAATAATCTAATATTCTGTATCCCATTTGATACTAGATTATTCACAATATATAAAATTTAGACAACATGTAAACATTTAAATGATTCTCAATAAAATAGGCCAGAAATAAATGTATATACTTCAAATAAATATTTTCAGTATACACCAACAATCTCCCACTTATACTCAAAATATTCTATGAGTATATCAGTGTTTATTTAATCCACTATTACACAAAAAACTATGTGTCCATCCATCTGACTCCTATCGCTTCCACATGCCTGTCAAAAACTTTGGCTGGCAAGCTCTTTGTGAAAGGATCTGCTCGGTTGTCTTCTGATGATATGTGAGCCACAACTATATCTCCTCGCTTTACGATTTCTCGTATGAGATGATACTTACGTTCAATATGTTTAGCTGCTTTGTGGTCTCGCGGTTCCTTCGAATTTGCCACAGCACCAGTGTTATCACAATACACTGTCAAGCTCCTAGGCAAATTAGGTACCACATCCAAGTCCAAAAGGAAGTTCCTGAACCATACAGCCTCCTTTGCAGCCTCAGAGGCCGCCACGTATTCGGCTTCCATGGTAGAGTCTGCAATGCATTTCTGCTTTACACTCCTCCATATAACGGCTCCACCTCCCAAAGTAAAAACATATCCCGAGGTTGATTTCCTCTTATCCCTATCTGACTGAAAATCTGAATCAGTATATCCTAAAGGAAATAGATCTGAGGCCTTGTAAATTAACATATACTCCTTAGTCCTTCTCAGGTACTTGAGTATAGTTTTTACTGCACTCCAATGTTCCTGACCTGGGTTCGACTGATATCTACTAACCATGCCTACAGCAAAGCAGATGTCAGGCCTCGTACATAACATAGCATACATTAAGCTTCCACATGCCGAAGCATAAGGAACTGCTTTCATGCTCTCTATATCCTTAGGTGTCGAAGGACACTGCTCCTTGGATAGAGCCACTCCATGCTTAAAAGGTAGAAAACCTTTCTTAGAGTTCTTCATACTAAAATGAGCTAATACTTCATCAATGTAGGGCTCTTGAGATAAAGCCAACATCCTTTTCTTGCGATCCCTTATTACTTTGATCCCAAGGATGTATGCCGCTTCACCTAAGTCCTTCATTTCAAATTGTTTGAACAATCATGCCTTTACTGATGACAACATCTTAACATTGTTTCCAATGAGTAAAATGTCATCTACATACAGTACTAGAAAAACCACTGCATTACCCTCACTTCTCTTATACACACATGATTCGCTTGGACTTTGATCAAATCCATATGACTGGACTGCCTGATCAAAACGAATATTCCAGTCCCTAGAAGCTTGTTTTAGTCCATAAATAGACCTCTTAAGCTTACAAACAAGATGATCTTGGCCTTCCTTAATGAATCCTTTTGGTTGTTGCATATAGATGGTTTCCTCAAGACTTCCATTAAGGAAAGCTGTCTTGACATCCATTTGCCAAATCTCATAATCGAGATGAGCTGCTATAGATAAAAGAATCCGGATCGACTTAAGCATAACAACCGGCGAAAAGGTTTCCTCATAATCGATCCCTTCTTTCTGAGTATACCCTTTCGCAACAAGTCGTGCTTTCCAGGCTTTCACCTTTTTGTCAGATCCTCTTTTCTTCTTGTAGATCAACATACATCCAATGGGTTTTACACCTTTGGGTGGTTCCACGAGCTCCCAAACTTGATTAGAATACATAGATTCCATCTCAGATTCCATTGCCTTTTGCCAAAGATCTGCATCTTTATCTAGAATTGCTTCTTCGTATGTCCTGGGATCCTCATCATGTTCACCAGAGACCAAGTCCGAGGACTCTCCCAAAAACATGAATCTATCAGGTTGTTGAACAACCCTCCCACTACGACGAAGCACCGGTGTGGTATTAGTGACAGGTTGTGCATTTTCTTGTGGTTGATCTACTTGTACTATTGGCACTTGGGGATTATCTGTCCCTCCCACTAGTTCCTCTAAAACGATACTACTCATGGGTTTGTGGTTCATTATATAGTCTTCTTCTAAGAATCTAGCATTGGTGCTAACAATGATATCTCGATCCCTAGGACTATAAAATGAATAACCTTTCGTTCCCATGGGATAGCCTACAAACAACCTTACTTCTGTACGAGATTCTAACTTGGTCGCGTTCTTGTTCAGCACATGTGCTGGACAACCCCAAATCCGAATATGTCTTAGACTTGGTTTGCTACCAGTCCACAATTCTATTGGAGTCTTAGAAACCGACTTAAAAGGTACCAAGTTTAGAAGGTAAGCCGCTGTTTCTATAGCATATCCCCAGAACGACTTGGATAAATCTGAATAACTCATCATCGATCTAACACTCTCTAAAAGAGTCCGATTCCTTCTCTCTGCTACACCATTCTGCTGAGGTGTGCCAGGTGCAGACAACTGGGATGCAATCCCATTTTCTGATAAATATTCCCTAAATTCTCCAAGCAAGTATTCGCCACCACGATCTGGTCGTAGTGACTTGATACATTTTCCAAGATGTCGCTTCTCCGCACTTGCTTTGTACTCTTTGAATTTTTCAAAGCACTCAGACTTACGGTGCAACAAATAAATGTACCCATATCTAGAATAATCGTTAATGAAAGTGACAAAATACTCATAACCTCCTCTTGCTTGGATACTCATAGGTCCACATAAATCAGTATGAACCAATTCTAACACTTCTTTGGCTCTATTCCCCTTTGCTTTAAAAGGCCTATTAGTCATCTTACCTTCCAAGCAGGATTCACAAACTGGAAATGGCTCCACTGCCAACGAGCCTAATGGCCCATCTACTACCAGTCTTTGAATCCTCCTCTAGTTAATATGACCTAATCTTAAGTGCCAAAGATATGTTTGGTTCAATTCAGAAGGTTTCTTTCTTTTATTTGAGCTAGAAAGAATGTTATTAGTTTCCTTATGTTGCAGCATTGGTTGGATAGGATTAATAATATATAAATTGTCTTGCAATGTACCGGAACATATAACTCGTTTATTCATCATAATAAAAACATTACGATCCAAACAAACATTATAACCATCCATGGCAAGTTTAGAAACCGAAATTCAATTCCTTCTAAACGAAGATACATAAAGACAATTGTTCAAAACCAAAATCCTATCATAGCCAAAAGATAATGTAATTATTCCAACTGCAACTACTGCTACTTTCGTAGCATCTCCCATGAACACATATATCTCGCCATCTCTAAGCATTCTGGATTGCTGGAACCCCTGCATAGAGTTACAAACATGGTCAGTGGCTCCTGTATCTACACACCAAGTGCTCGTAGATATAGCCGCTATATATGTTTCTGTAACTAGAGAAAGAGACATACCAGTATTGTTTGTCTTCTTAGGAAGAGGACAATCCTGTTTCCAGTGACCTGACTGCTTGCACCTGAAGCACTTGCCCTTGGGCTTTTTCACAGCACCTTGAACTCCCACTGCATTAGCAACCTTTCCAGTTTTCTGTGTCTGAACCTTTTTCTTCTTCTTGCCTTTCGGCTTAGAGGAAGAAGTTTTCTCAGCCACATTCACTTGAACATTCTGCTTAAAGAGTCCTTCAGCTGCCTGAAGTTCTGTCAGAAGTTCCGCGGGACTATACATCCTTTTGTTCATGGTGTAATTCAAGCGGAACTGCTCAAAACTTTTGGGCAGACTCATAAGGATGATATCGATCTGGGTTTCCCCATCAATATCAGCACCAAGGATCTCCATCTCATTCAGATGAGACATCATCCTGAGAACATGATCCCTTACAGGTGTTCCTTCAGCCATCTGAGTGTTCATTAAAGCCTTCATTGCTACTTGCCTAGCAGCCCTATTCTGTTCTCCAAAAAGTTCCTTGAGATTAAAGAGCATATCTGAAGCAGTGGGCATAGCCTGATACTGATGCTGCAAAACACCCGACATTGCTGCCAGAATGTAACATCGCGACATCTCATCAGCCTTAACCCACCGCTTATAATACTCCTTCTCACTTTCAGGAGCATCTTCAGCAGGCTGATCTGGCTTGGGTTCATAAGTATAAAATTTGTACTCCTCAGCAGTCAACACTATGTCCAAATTACGTTTCCATTCAATATAGTTCGGTCCAGTAAGTTTGTTATCCTTAAGTATGGTGAATAGTGGATTAAAGCCCATAATGATCTAATCCTGAGAATCATACATGTAACACATAATCAGATAGTTGCATAAATCTTAAATCCTATTGGTTTCCTCTAACAATTTATTCAAAATTAATGCACTAATATTTAAACACCATAAGTATCTGGTACGCCATGATGGGTGACATATATACCACTTAAATTCGTTTAAATATTACTTCGGTCCTATTACTAAATAATATGCCACGTTAGGGTGGACTATATATTATTTTTCATAGCTAAGTGTATACCATTATTTACATTCTTAAATTACTCCAACTAAATACATCCGTTTGATATATTAATGGATAATTCCCAGGTCTCGGAGGAGTCACAACGACCTCGCTTAATACCCAATTCCTAGACAGAATTCTCCATAGTCAACATCAAAAGAGTATTCAATTTTCGTAACGAATTCTATGAAACTTGGTACGTCACGTTAGGGTGATCCATATACCTTTCAATATTCGTAATATAATTTAAGAATTTTGTTCTAGTAATTTCTATAACCTTTTAAAACACCGTAAATAGTACGCCACGTTAGGTGATCATATATACCATCTACATTATTTAAAAGATTATATTACAAACAAAATAATGGAGACCGTGGGATTTAATTCCTAATTAATTCCCTCACCCACTTAGAATTTTTATTTAAAAAGATGAGGAATTTTAAAAATTAAATGGGACCTATGTCGTTACAATTATGTCTAACATGCATTCAAAATACACACATAATTTAACAACATATAATATTTAATTAAAGCAATAAATAAAAATCTATGTCCATGTCGTCCTAATTATGTTAACATGCAATTAAAAATTACACACATAATTAACAACACACATAATTAATTAAAGCAATAATTAAAAAAAAATAACGGAATTAAAAATTAAAACAATATTAAATCCACTATTATGGCCCCAATAATCAATTTGTTGTAGCTTCGTGTTTCGTCCATCAGTACTCGGTTGAAAGCAAACAGGAAAAAAAAAATCACGTAACCTGTTAATAATTCCATCAGCATGTGCTAAGTTTATTAACCATGATTTTGGTCATCCAGGAAAAGGACCTTGCGTGTTTACACGCTCCCATGTGTTCATGCGCTAAAAGAATTGTTGCGCCCCGAACTGAAACTATCGCCTCTCCTTGCAATTTCTTGGAGCTCAGCCGCCGCAAAAAAATAAAACCAGTAGTCACACAGCGGATAAAATTATTTTTCGATTTTGATTTTCACCTGGATTTTTACAAAATCCATCAAACAATTACAAAAAAATAGATCTAATACAAAACTAATTTGTAAAATCTATTCTAACACGATCAACCCTCGTGTTTTACAACCACGATAAACCATGTGGAAACCAAACCAAAATTAACCACGATTAAACCACGTGGGATCCAAACACATAATTAAAATATACATGGCCATAATAATGGATAACAACCTGCAAAAAAGAATTATACAAGCCTACCACTATATACATGCATATATAATTACGACATGGACATCGTATCAAAAATCGCAGAACCATTGAACCTAGCTCTTGATGCCAATTGTTGGGACAATCAGATCTTGGGACTGCGATTTTCGATACAATAAATTAACGAGTATGAATAGAAAAGTCACCTTGTTAACGGTTGATTCCACGCTCTTCTATTGTATTTCCAAATTCCCTTGAGCGAAGTGTGACCTTCGTCTTCTCAAGTTAATCTCTCTTCTTGCTCCCGGGTGGCTACAAATTTTTTTTCGACCAACCCTCGCAAGAAGAGAATAAGAATATATATAGGCTACAATAGGGATCATGGACAATTAGGTTGGGCTTTCTAATTACATCTTGGGCATGGCCCAATGTAATTAAATATTAATTCAATCCACTAAAGAATTAATATTTGCACTACCTTTCCCAATACCGTAATTTAATTAATTAATTCGGTTCCAATATTATTTGCTTATTAAATTCCCCATGTTTAAAATATCGCATGTCCATTAATTAAATAAATTATTGATAATTCATTTAATTAATATCTTTTATCCTTGATCATCCACTCAACCTTTATTTAATTATGCCAGAATAAATCCACCTGCAGGGTTTCACATAATTAAATCTTTTTGAGCTTTCAAGGGGACATCATTAACCCGAATATTATCAGGACATGGATTCCTTCAATAAATAATATTCACCATATATATTATTTCATCACCCAAAATATAATGAAATAAATCAAAAGAATTATTTCATATATAAATCAAAGCAAGTAAATAATATATACGTGTCAATTACTATATCTGGATTAAGAACCTAAGCATTAATAATAACATACAATCTTAGTTCACCTTCTTAATCAGTATAAGAGAACAATTCTAAATTTGATCTTGTTCAGTATACACAAAGTATACTATTATTTATTAGTCAATATAAACTAATCTAAATAATACTACAGCCATTCCAGTGGATTGTCTAACACCACCTGTGATGTGAACCATATTATATTATATAAACCGTATTTAATAATCTAATATTCTGTATCCCATTTGATACTAGATTATTCACAATATATAATATTTAGACAACATGTAAACATTTAAATGATTCTCAATAAAATAGGCCAGAAATAAATGTATATACTTCAAATAAATATTTTCAGTATACACCAACAGTTTTGCCCTTAAGATTTATTTATGAATAAATGCAACAAACAACGATATATATACAAAACTATAAACAATTATGGATGCTTACACTACGTGTTTTAACTAAAAGAAAGGAGAAATTTAACGCACCTTTGGGTCCTCCAGCGATCACCACAATTTATAAGGTACGAAAAAATAAAATCTAGATGATGTGCTCCCAAGTGATTAAATGCATAATGCAACAAGTATGTATTTACAAATAATTTTTTTTATTTTTTTTGTGATTTTCTAAAAATAAAAAGGATGAAAAGAGAAAAATACGGGTTACCGAAGCACGCTTCCAGAAAATTCCAATATTTCCATGCTCCGTGAGAAGATTCCCGAAATTTCACACTTTCCTAAAAAAATGAAATAAAAAATAAGGCAAGAAATAAAACTAATCTGAAAAATTAAATATTAAGGTACGAAAAATAATTAGGTCCCCGGCAGCGGCGCCAAAAACTTGATGTGCTGAAAAATGAACAATTAAAATCGCAAGCGCACGATCATCGTTTTAATATTTTAAGATTCGATCCACAGGGAATAATTTTTATTTCGTGATCCTTAACTTTTAATTTAGTCGAACTAGAACAATTGGGTTTTTAGAAAATTTTGATTTTACTAATTAATTTTAAGCTATTACAAAAAGAGAATTTAATTTAAACTAATTTAATTTAACAAATTTAAAATTAAAAGAACAGAAAAATTAGATTTTATTTTCTATTTTAATTCCTGAAGAAAATTTAATACATTGAAAGGAAATTAAATTTATTCCAATTTTAAACAAACTAATTAAAAAAGAAAAGAACAACAGTTATGAAGTAGAATTTAAACGAATTTTATTACCAGGAATTTTTAGGAAAAATGTGACATATTTGTTTCGAAAATTAAGCTAGCTAAAAACAAAAACATAACAATTTCTCTTATTCCGAGTTAATTCGGCAGAACGAATCGACTCAGCAACATCAAACAAAACTCATGGAAACGACTGCAGGAACTCAGAACTCAAAAACTGAACTCAACATTGGACTCAACTCGAACAAATCGATAATAAAAATCATAACGAAATCAGCCTTAAAAACTCAGAAATCGAACCATAAAAACTCGACATGAAAACTCATAAACAAGGAACACATACTTGGTTACACAAAACAACCAATTAAACATCCCTTCAAACTTTAGTAAATAGAAACTCAGCAGCTTCAACACAGAATCGGAAATAAAAACTCCAAGTTAACGAACAACACTCGGCAAAGAACAGCACTTAGACGTTGACATCAAAACAGCACAGGACACAGAAATTAAAGTATCAATAATTCGATTCTAAAACAAACTCAGCAACAAAACTGGACCCTCGACAAGAACTCAAGCAAAACGCAGTTGGAAACTTGCGGACTAACAGCAAAATAAAGAACTCGACGCTGTATAGAAACAACTCATATCTCGCGAACTCGGTAGTAAATCAAACACACGAACTCAGTACCAAGGAAATTAAAATTCACAATTAAACCACAACTACGAATAAACATAAAACTATAATATGATAAAAGCTCAGCGAATTTACAACGAAAATGGGGAAGGGGGAGATATTTTATTGCTGGGTTTGAATTAAAACATGAGAGGGGAGGGCAGTTCGTGTTTTGCAGTGAAATTGGGGGAGAAGGGGATGGGTTTTAATCGAATTAAACAAGAAGAATGAGAGGGGATGTCAGACGGAGGGGAGAGGAATGAATGGGATGAAAAGAGAAGTAAACTGTACAAGTGCTGGGTTTGAATGATAAACGAAGGAGGAGACTGGAATTGGAGTGATAAAAACATGGGAGGAGTTGGCAGCGAAAGGATGAAGAAAAAGAGGAGGAAAAGAGAGGTGAGGGAGAAAGAAGAGGAGAGTAAGGGAAAGAAAGAAAGAAAATGAAGCTGGGTTTGTGTTTAATTGAAAGAAACAGGGAAATTTTATTTCGGAAATAACTAATACAGGGAATGTAGTTTATGAATTATGCTTCGAATAAAACAGCCAAAATCACAAATTAAATGCTGGAAATTCATAAAACTAATTTTTTTTGTTTTTATATTTTATTATTACATTAATACAACAAACATTAAATTTAATTCTATAATTAATAATAATCAAGCCCACAATAAAATGGAAATTTAAAGGGGCAAAATTAAAATTAACAACTAAGAACAAGAAATTAAAAAGAGAATGAAAATTTGCATAAGTATGAAAGAAAGTGTTTACAAAATAAAATGGAGGCTACTACTATAATTTAGGTTTGAACTAGAACTAACTTAATTCTAAGATGTTTTTACAAATGAAGAATGAGGCTATTTATAGAAAATAATTAGGGTTTTTGGTTGGTTTGGACTAATCTTATCCATTCATTTGGTTTTGGGTTGGCTAAATCTTGGCCATCCATTTTGTTTTGGCAAAATGTGCACCACCCTCCATTCTCTTTCTCTTTTCTTCTATTTTGGTCCTTCTTTTTCTTCTTTTGTCATTTATTTCTTTATTTTGTCATTTCTTCATTTTTCTCGAATTTTCCTAAAATGCAACAAAACAATGTATTAAAATACGAATTCAAGCAATAAATAGGTAATAAAAATATGAAAAAATATGCACTCATCAGTTGTTAAAAAAAATAATTAAAGTGGGTAAACCTTTTATCGACCAAAGGTCGATCGAAATGCGATCAGTGTAACGGTAACGTGGATGCATTATCAACGGTAACACATTCAACTACGCACGGTAAATTTCAATAATACTAAGAATGACGCCCATCGAGGATCAGTTATGGTCGTAATTAACTTTGATAAACTTTTAATACCGATCGTTTCTGCATAACACTCAATATTTTCTGGCGACCGGTGTATAGTTGGTTGGCATGACCCATATTTCTTGTAATGAGAATAACCACATTTGTTAAATTAAAAATATTAAATTAAATTCTAACAATTGAATCAAAATCTCTATATATCAGGTTAGTTTTTCATTGATTTCCAACATTTTGCTGGCAATTCTATCCTTTTTTTATCAATTTTTTTTTATCCTTTTGACCAAATAATATACAGTATTGCTGCTGGACATTGTGTTCTTCCTGAACACAAGATGTAGTTTTTAAAACAACGTAAAAATTTAGAGCAACTGTTTTCCTCTTTCAAGGCTAAGACCTTCTTTAATCTTTTCTATATCCTTTCTATTCATCTGGTCCAAATGGGAGTTAATCTCTTTATGTACATTGTCATAATGTACGAAATTTAGGTTCATATTGAGAAAGAATAATTAAGAAATGAGTATGAAATGTTAGGGGGCTACACAGTCCGAGATTCACAAACAACCAATGCAGAGCACCCACAAAAATATTTGATTAGTTGACAAGATCCACCAAAGCGCGACCATATGTTATTCAAATAGCACTACTATTTCTATCAAATCAATAATTAAAAGCAAAATAAGAACACACAAGCATTTGACATGGAAACACACACGTCCCAATTTGTATTATTAATCAAAACGGTTATAAATAATACTATCAAATAATAACACCTCAACGGTGTCCCAACCCGATACTTGAGCCAAACAATGCTCAAGCATCTCACAAACAATACCTAATACTACATCTTTTAAGCATTCACCTATCAAACATAATATGATTACGTTTATATAGCTATACAAAATTTAGCTATCAAGACTTACATACTTGTTGTACAAATCTTACCATACTTGTTATACAAGCCTTCCAATTTTTGGAACATAATTACCTAACTTAGAGATCTAGACATACCATATATAATAATTGTCTACACATACAATTATTACCCAATCCATATATATCTTGGATCACCCAAGTCCATACAATCACATTGAGTTAAAACCCGACATGGAAGGGGTACATGGAGAAATGAGAATGAGTGATTCGGGATTACTTGTTAAAATTCTTACTTCATTATGCTTTTATATTATTTCGAGATAATCGATTGTTGTTTATCTTTTAACATTTTGATCGATATATACGACACTACTAGAAAAAGTCACATAGACATCGGGATTTAGACATCGATTGGAAAAGCACGTGATATTAAATCTACATTTTACATCGCTTTTTCAAAAACCGATGTCTAGTTCCTCTTTGGAAATCAGCACCATAAAATCCCCGTTGTTAAAATTCTCCAAAAATTTTTACACTAATATTCCCCCGCCCCTTTACCAAATATTCATTCCCCCCTTAAGAATATTTTTCATTTACCCCTTTTGCTTTTGACAAAAACACCCACCCACGCAGACCAAAACTAAAAACACAAACACAAAAACACGCAATTAAAATTAAAATTCAAAATCTCTCTCAAAATAATCATAGTTCATCAAGAATCCTAGTTTGATTTCTTAAAAATAAAACCTCCCATCCGAAAGCCAAAACGTCAGCTTGTGAAGAAGCTCTGCTGGTTTAATTTGTTCAAAACCCTAGTTCTATTTGTTCATTTTCAGTGCTTGATTCACCAAAAGCGGCTCAATTTGCTCATCAATTAGTATGTATTACTATCTAATGCATGTGTTTACTCAATTTGTTCAAAACCATTGTTCGATATGTTTTTTTTTGTTTTTAATTAGGTTAATTCGAATTGGGTAGGTGTGTATTTATATCAATTTGATTTGTCACTATATAGATGCATGAATTAGGTCTGCATATATAATTTTCATTTGTTTTCAATGGTTTATATGCTTTTAATTAGGTAAATTTGAATGGGGTATGTGTATTTTTGGATATGAAATTATGGGTTTTTGTTGGGTGGGTTTGTGTAAAGATTGAATTTTTAATCATTTTGTTGTAATGTAGAGTGAGGAATTGAAGGTGAGGTTGAGGAAATTGGAAGAGGTTCGGAGAGGAAGGCTTATGATGACTTAGTTAAGGACATTACGCCCAAGAAGACTGTTGAATAACCTTTCTCTTCTTATAAAGATCGGCTTGGTTTCGGTCAGTTTTCTTTGTTTTACTAGCACATTATCAGTATTATATTTCTTGTTGAATACAATGTGTGGTTCTTTACTGCTTAAAGGGTTGTGTTCTACCACTAGCTATTCTAGCACTAACCAGCTACAAGTCATTTGTCATAGTAGTATGAATCATGTAGTTATACAATTCAGCGGTCTCCATAATGAAAATAATTTCTAGTTTGTATCTGAAAGAACACTGTTCTATGTTTGTACAAATGAAATATTTAGTATCAGTGCTCTGCTTTTGTTCTTTGTTGTTCCAAAGAGGCAAAGACTAATAATTTATGCTAATTAGAAATTATGTTGTTTGTCCTTGCTGAACAGTTGGAATTCAATGATCACAAGCTAATTAGAAATTTATGTTTGTTCTTGCAGCATTTACAAGATCAGAATTTATTCAATTTATGCTTAGCAAAAAAAAAAATGCATTCAATTTATAATGAAGCAGATTCAAACCGAAGTGGTAAGGTGTAATATGAATCTTCTGCTTAAAATAGCATATCATAGTTTGGTCTTTACAATTTCTCATCGATACATATGTTCTTCGAATGACAAGTTCATAAAGTACACCGTTGTGAACAAATACATTGTCATGACTCTTCAGGAATATATAAATTATGATGTATATGTCTAATATCTTGATCATACTTTAGTGCTAACACTAAGCTAAGATAAACTGACTTGACATGTACCCAAACCATGCAAAACACTGTTCTTTAAATTTCAAAAAATTGTACATGAAAAATTAATATTTGGGAGCACACTACGCATTCTCTTAAGAACTGGTTGTAGATACAGTGGAACATTACAAATAAGGATTAATAAGGCATACTTGCAAGTGTTGATTCAACATCTTATATACTTGCATTCATGATAAGATGGATCATTCAGAGAGACGCTTATCATTCTCCTTCTTTCACAGGGTTTGAATGACATGCCTAACTTGGAGGACGACATTGGCGTCAAGAGAATGGGAGATCTTGATTATGACCTGATACTTGCTACTGCAAAGAAAAAATATCATGCAGATGAAGCAAAACAAAACTCAAGAATACATGCTGGTACCCTTTTAAAAACTTAATGGTTGGTGAAGACCTGAAGGTAATTATTCTGTATCTTACTTATAAATTTTTCTATTATGCGTATACCATACTTTTTGTTGTTGCACGTAGTTACTATATTCCTGTATTTAATCTCTCCAATATTATTTCATCTACCCGAAATTGCACTGATGTCGTACTGTTTTGTAACTCTACAATACCTAGACCACTAACTAATCTCTCTCTCTCTCTCTCTCTCTCTCTCTCTCTCTCTCTCTCTCTCTCTCTCTCTCTCTCTCTCTCTCTCTCTCTCTCTCCTCTCTCTCTAATTCTGCTCTGCTTCTTTCTTGGGGTTTCAATTTTGTACCTGTTGGTAAATCTTCCATTTTATTATTTGTTACTATTTCACTGAGCCTACTGTAATAATACACAACACACTAATATTCAAAATTAAATTTTTATACACAGTTCTTGTCTTATTTCAGAATATTGAAAAGGTTTTCTAAAATATTTGATTTTTAATTCAAATAGTATTCACTGTGTGCATGTGTATCTGATGCTTAATTTGTTTTTTGATTTTTTAGATATGCCTCAGTATCCAATGCCACTAAATATGCTATAGTTGCGCTGCAGTTAAATGATAAGACAGCTGTGGATGTTTCCCTTCGTATAAACTGGTTAAAGGAAAATGTAAGTGTCAAATTTTCCTAGAATTCTTTTACCAAATTATATGTAGTAAATTAATCTTGATTATCATCATCTTAAGTTAAGACCAAGCAGATTTTCCAGTAGGCCTATGCTAAGTGTTATATGTAAGGTACTTATGAGTTGGTCCTTTACAATTTCTGAAAAGTAATAAACCAAATTGTTTTATAGTTACCTCTAGCACTGTTATATACTCAAGGTCCAGTTGTAATGAATTGCCCGAGGCCTCCTTTACTTTGACTGGAATTTCAAGTTATAAGTTGTTTACGGAAAATCATCGTCTACATACTGCAATAAGTGTAGCAGAGAAAAGCCCATCGTGGGCTCAGTAATATATTATGTTTTGTGATATGAGGAGTGATGATAAGCAATTAAGCATAACATGAGTGTTGCCATGGTGTCAGTTTAATTGTATGTTTTTTTAGTGTAGTAATAACTATAGCTTTCCTTTTTTCCAGAAAAAGGAGAACAGAAAGCGGAGGAAAGATGATGATAATTCATCAAGGAAAAACAAAGACAAAAAGGTACTTTCTTTCCGTATGGCAATTCAACTATAATTTCTTGATGGAAAATTTAGCTTTTGCTGGTTGAGGGCATGTGTTATTTGTTGCTTCGGACCTGTTAATGTTGGTCTACAATGCCTGGCAGGATGTCCTTCAACTTTTATAAGGACATTACTTCTGGGTGGGCCATGGGTACTATAATCCATACATTGTGATCTTTTGATCCCAAAAGTAAAATTGAAGTTCAGTAGTTCACTCACTCCTCCATCTCTGTCTATATGCACGTACATGGACACACAAATGTATTTATTTGCCATGCATATTCCAACAATGTCATATGTGAAGGCCAACGTGAAGGGATGTTGTCTAGTTATATACCATCTTCTCATATGTGGGTTGTATACTTTCATAAAAATTTATGTTTCTAGTTTGGCATGTGCGGGTCAAAGAATACAAGCTTATAAATCCACCAAAAAGTCAGAGTAATCTCAAAATAGAGACAAAGAAAGCATACAAGATTTTACTAGCATTTTTTAGCCTGAAGCAAGCTTTGACAACTAATCCTGGATATAATCGACGGGTTTACAAAATGTCAAGAAGCTGCAAAAGTTCTGTTGGTTATTACGAAACCTTCTTTTGGTTACCAAAATGTAGTAGCTTTGTACTTGTGAAGTAGCTCTTAGATTCTTAGAGATGCAACAATTGTTATGGATTTGTGCAACTTATACATATTGGTTTGTCTAGTTTTTATGTTTGCTTTCGTTGTTGTATACTGGATTGGTTTTGCAATGATAATTGAAGTTTGGTACTCCATTTGTTTCGGTTTGTTTTTTATTGTGAATTTAGTATTTTTAGGTACATTTATATTATATATATCTATGATTAGAGCAGGTAATACACAGCAGTTCCTTCTTGTAGAAACGATGTGCAAATATAAACTAGACATTGGTTTCTTATTTTGAAAATGATGTGTAAATATAAACTAGACATCAGTTCAGTAATGTAGATCGATGTCTAGCATGGTCTAAAACATCGTACACCCTTAAGTACATCGATGTCTAATTCGCAGACAAACATCAACCCCATATAACAAAATGATGTATATGTTATCTTTTTAGTTGTGTCATATGTTCAGTTAGATTAAAGACTCTTAAGTAGCTGGTAGATATTAAAATTATAAGCTTACATGTTTTTAAGAAACTGACGTCCAACCTCTTATCACACATCAGTTTATAAAATAAATCGATGTCCAACCTCTTATCAGACATCGACCCCTATCTTTCTCTACACCGACAAAGACATCAGTCAGATTTCACAAAGACATCAGTTTTTAACCGGTATCTATTGCAGAAAATGTAGTAATGATAACAAATTCTGATTATTTAAATTAGCCTTATAAATGTTTGTGAACGTCCTTTAAGTATGAAAATAATGTAAACCTTTGATCTTTCAAGTCTAAACACATTTGACGTTAATATATACGCTATTTATATGATCTGAAATATATGGATAATGCAAGTGAATTCATTGGCTTTATTGAGCTTTCTTGTTCATTAATGTGTATTTAAATCATATGATATTTATATATTGGGGTCCGGTCTGGTGCAAACCTATGCACCAGACTGTTTATGGAACATATCTAACGGCTCTGATTTTAAAAAAAAATTCATCGTATTGCAACAAGTTTCCGCGGTACGGAGAAATTACAAAAATATCTCTACTGTTCACGTACCGCAGAAACTTTCTGCGGTACGGTGAACAGTAGATTTTTGATGTGAAAACAGGGAGGCATTTTGGTAATTGCCCCGTACCGCGAAAACTTGTTGCGGTATGATGAATTTTTTTTTAAAATCAGAGTCGTTGGATCAACGATCCAACGGCTCTGGAACCGTATGTTCCATAAAAAGTCTGGTGCATACGTTTGCACCAGACCGTTTGCCTTATATATTATCCTATTTTTAAATTTTGGTTCACCATGATATATGATATTATGACATAGTTAACTGTAATTGTTTTATTCTTTTGTTATTTTATAGTTAAAGGATACGAGAGAGCATTCAATTATTCTTTTAATTATTTTTTAAAAGAAAAAAGGACAAAAATAATTTAATATATACAAATACGTAAATTTTAAATTTTTTTATTACTAAAATTCTTACAAATATACTTAAATAAATTTATAGTATTTAAAAAGATAAATGTATTTAAACTTTACTAGAGTCCTCTCAACCCGTGAAAATAGAATAATCCTGCGAAAATAGAATAAAAACCAACTGTCATCTAATAAACTATCATTAAAATTAGCTAGTATGATGATAGAACATAATTAAAATTAGCTAGTATGATGATAGAACATAATTGCTAAAAATAAGAACTACATCCTAGTGTTAGCATATATATCGAATTGATAACTACAGAGAAACTATGCATTATAATTAAATATTATGCATTCTTAGTACAACAATATTACATAGAAACAAATTTATCTGTAGTATATGTGATGGATTGTCAATATGTACCTATACTATGTTATAATAAACGAAAGGGGTATAATTTGTAGTTGGTTACCCCCCTTATTTTTTGTTATTCTCTTATTTTTTTGTTATCCTCGTTCACAACCGTTAGATCTTCGATTCAAATAGATCATCACCGCTAGATACCCCCTTTCCCTGGTTCAGCCAAGGTCCGGGGTTCGAACCTACCTCGGAGCGAAAGCTTCGGATTTACGTGGGAGTACTTGGTGGTAGGGCTCAGCGATATATCTCCCCGGGTTTGAAATCCCACATACAAGTGTGTGGGGTAGTTCCCGGTTAAAAAAAAAAAAGATCATCACCGCTAGATACAACAATACTAAAAGTTGAAGGTCTAAGGTTCGAATCTCGCCGACAACATTTTAATATAAAATTAATACTAGATTATGTTATATAGAAATGTTGAAGGTTCGACTCCCACCAACAACATATTAATTTAGATTTAATACTAAACTAAAAATAATGTTTAAAATATTATATATACTAAATTATAAACAAATTTAAAAAAAATAAAAATAACCCGTGCTTTGCACGGGCTATAAACTAGTATTATTAATGAAGAGATACGACGAATTACCTTAGTTATTATTATTTGCAAAATAAAAAATTATTGTTTTATTAATTTCACTATTTGTCATCAAATAGATGTTGTCTATATAAAAAATTGTTATATTCTAAACGTCAAAATTTATATATTTAAAATTGAAAAAAAATAAAAGTAGTTGATAATGACAATATCCTTCTTGTACCTTTATCTTTTACGACGAAACCACAATAATGATGACGAGTTTGTGGAAAAGATTCTCTCAAACCAATGACTACTAGTAACTGACAATAGAAAAACGTTTCTCGTTTCTCGTTAGAAACGATGATCACAATTTATAACATGAACAAATGACGATAATGATAGTGTTAGTGTCCAAGAGACAATGTAATTGTGCTTCTAGGAAAGACTATTTTGTTATTTGATGATTATGTTCTATGAATTATTCTACATTAATTTATTATCTTTTTTACTGCGATATAAATGTTAGAGTAATAAATGTCCTTATATAACACGTATTCTATATCTTTAAGTGCATGACTTAAAAATGAGATTATATGAATAGTGTTTATATTCCTAAAGATCCCTAATCGAGCATTATTAATATGGGACAATTATAATGCATAAAGATAAGTATGTTTGTTGACTGATGACCACATCTCATTGGTCATAGGTATAGTGATACTAAAGTCAAGAACATAGGTGCATGTAATATTTTACATGACACTAGATTGACCCACAGTGAGATTTCACATGTTGATAATATCATTAGAAAGACTCGCAGTGATAATGGTGTAATGATCCTTATACTTGAGATCATTATATTTCTATACGAGGATTAATATGCTTTGACTACATTATACCTTTGACCGGGTGATGATAAAAGTGGACATCGAGTATATTATGAGTCGTATGAAAAATATGAATGAAAGATATAGGATTTAACCCTCCTATTATTAGGAGAGATATTATGACCTCTTGATTGAGTGAGACTATGAAAAATGCATGGCATGCTCAAATATTGATTTGTTTTAATAGTCTACTCATTGATCAAGGAAACCCGGATTAAATGTTGAAGATGATGACTAAGAACATGCCTCGAGTTTAATCTATAATATTTGGTTAAAGGGATTATATTACACGAAAATATTAATCACGAAAGGTTTAATTGGATCACCAATTATTATTATTATTACTTGGGTAGCAATGATGTATTACTAGATGCCGCTTGTTAGTACAAAATCACGCAAGTGCACGTGGTCACAAGTAATATAATTAAAGTTCGTTCCGTAGAGATCTGGTTAAGTTTTATTCAGAAGATATGCCTATGCAACAATGTATGGTTTTAATTCACTGCTAAGACAAGTAATAAGAATGGGGTTTTAATTATCTAAATTAACTAGAATGCAAATTATTAAGCTAAGATTAATTAACTAATAAGAATTAAAACTGAATTACTTATATGAGATAAAACATGGAATCCTAGTTTCATTATCTACTTCATTTAGAGTTGCAGCCTTTACTCAATATATGCAATGATTTTGATATCTGATCGGATAACACGGAATAAGTACACGCTACCTGTCAGCATACGTATACCGAACTAAACATACATCCACAAAAGAGATAGAAGATGAATAGACACCAATTATGCTTAGACCCTATATGTCTATAGAATTTGAAAACATAACGGTTGAAGAGCAAGTTATCCACCAAGATCACATAGGGCAATATAAGTATTTTCATCTCATACTACGAATCATATTGATAAACAATTATGAACCTATGCTAGCATGGCAAGTTCTAAATCTCAAGATCCACTTTCACTTCACAAGAGATTAACAAGTTAGATGTTCGCGACGCATCTATCAATTAAGCATAACCATACAAGGATATCAAGAATTAATCACACATAAATCTCTAAGGCATGCAAACTACTAAGCTACATAGATAAATCCACTAGGATCCCATGACAACGATTAGCCCATAATTGAACCGTTCATCGTCATGGGATTTGATGCAAACATGATAATAAACAAGATATGAAAGAAAGCAATAAACATATCATAAAGGCTAAGAGTTTGAGAAAACAAATCTATGATTCAACGTATACAAAAGATGAAGATGATCTAGATCCTTGCTTGTCACCGAGCTTGAATCCTCCTCTCCTTTTCTCTCTTGCAAAACTAAGCTATGATATGTAATTCTATGATATGATTTACATGGGTAGGATGTGTTTATATAGGCACTCTATATCTTTCCCAACAAGAAATTACCTTCTAATACAATTAAAATTCAAAGAAGGTACCAAAAACTGCCCAGAATACAATTAGAATTAGAAAAAGGGCAAAACAGTAAATTCCCAGCTTTCTTTAACTAGATCAGGCGCGCGATTTTAATCAACATATTATTTTCACGTGCTTCCTACCCCAGGTTGTAGAAAATCTCTCAAGCTTGCAGTAAGATCGCTGAAAACGGACTTCTAGAACTCCAGATATGGCCAAAACAGTGTGAGCTGCGCAACCTTCCCGGAAAATCTGAATTTTGATCAATTAAATCCCCAAAAACGATAGAAGTATCAGCCTTAATCAACTTTTCTCGTAAACCTGCACACTACACAAAACACATCAAAACTACCACAAACTTGAGTCCAAAACAATCAATTTAAGCCGATTTAGAATGCTCTAAATGGATATAAAATCCATTTATCACACCCCAAACTTAAACCGATGCTTGTCCTCAAGCATAACAATTACAACTAACTAACTAACTAGTACCACTTCCGTAGGTGATCACGGTTGCATTTGGCGTATGCAACAAGCCATTTAAACCCCTAGGCAGCCCTAGTTAGAGCCGGCCAAACGGGCGGTTTGAGCCGGCACGCACGCGAATTATTCGTCCAAAAAACCGTTCGGCCCGCTACAGTACGGTTAACGGATCAGCTCGTTCGGCACGTGTAATTAAACGAGCCGTGCACGAGCCGTAAATACGTGAACCGCGGCCCGTTCAGCCCGGCACGTGGAAGCACGGGAAGAAATTAAAAGGCCGACCCGTTCGGCACGTCCGGCACGTTCGTCAACCGTGAACTATTTTTTTTTTTTTTGAATTCTCAACCGTGAACTATTAGTTTACAAAAATACAATTTATACCAACATGTTTAGTATCTAAAATAAAAAAAAATCAGTGAATGCAACTAATATGAAAAATGCAATTTACTCGTCCACTAGGGCCCCTAGTGGACGAGTAAGGTCTCGTGAGGGCCTATAGCGAATGTACCCACAAAATCCAATGCAATGCAATGCATGAATGCAACTAATATGAAAAATGCAAAGATCCCCTTCAAACTAACTAAAACCAACTAGCAAGCAAATATCTCAAAGAATGCAACTAAATCCAAATAGAGCTCGACTAAGTCCCCGTATACTAACAATACATGCACAGAAAAGTGCGTGTGTGCGATGCTCATCAGAAATACTTCCAAAACTAGGTCAAAAATCATAGATATCCTTCGCCAAGACAATCACAGGTTTATAAATAGAATAGACTGTAGACACTTCATAACCTCGGAACACCTCCATCCTCATTCAAGTTATCCAAGTATTCATGCTTTATTACTACGACACTATATACAATACGCATGCTTATTTAACCGTGCAATGAATGAGACCCCAAAAGGTTTATACAATAATACCCATGTAGCGAGTGTTAGGTCAGCAATCCCAAACCACAAGGGCTTTAGGTTACTAGGACTAAGTCCCCTCAGACTTAATTACTCGAGTATTAAAGAGCTCACTCTGGTTAATTTTGCATATAAACAAATAAACTATTGTCTCTTTTTTTTTCTTTTTTTTTCTTTGTTTTTTTTTCAATCTTTTTTTTTCTGCGATCTGGAATGAGCCTTTCTCATTTCCAACCCTAGACTACTCATATAAATATGAGCCGGCTACTAGCCATTTGACACCTAACCATTATTTAACAATTAATACAACTAGCATGAAATCCCTGGTTTCCCCCAAACTTAGACTTTAATGCTCCTACGCCATCAAGGGAATAACGAAAATTCTAAATATAATCAGGTGATTATATCTCAAAACATCCAAACAAGCATAACCTCAACCTAGCCCAAAAGCACCCAATGAGATTGTGTAATTAGTTTTGTTTCTGAAACACATAAGTCAATTTCTTAGAAACTATAAGTCAACCCTCTATTCATCATTACCACACTCAATTAGACACCTACCTACCAATCAGAATTAGCTCGTTCTAAGGGATCATGAAATATGCATGCTATGCAAATGCAACTAATATGAACTCACATGGTATACGAAAAATAAAAAACAGAATGTCCTATATGAAACAAACATAATTAATACGAACATACATACATGAATTACTACTACTAATATGCAAAGCATGAAATCCTACATGAACACATAATACAACAACTACTAATCCCTCAAACCACCCCCAAACTTAAAATATTCAATGTCCGCATTGAATGGAAGTAAATACGAGAGATAGTAGAAAACATACCTACTCATCCTTGCTTGCAAATAGCAAGCAAAGAACAACAATCTCCAAACAATTCACCAACAGAGAACCCCCAAATTACACACTCCAAGAACCCTAGCTTGCAAAATTCACAAATTCAAATAAAAAATGAGATAGAAAATTACCCAATTGAATCAAAGAGATGAACTTGCTAGATAAATCCCAAAAAATTCGAATATAATTCCCCCTTGCACTTTGAATGGATGAAAGTTGAGAATTTTGGGGTTTATATAGATGGGTTTGTGTATGTATAGATGAAGTGGGTGTATGTAATTTAGAGATGAAAAAGGATTTTGGGGATTGAATTAGATGTAGGATAGAATTTATGAGTGTTGGGGATTTAATTTGAGATGGAATTGGGATAGCTTATGAAGTAAATAAGTTTGGAGATGAATTTTAAAGCTCAAAAACAAGGCTGGGCAGGAGGTCGGGGCGCCTGATGCGCGCTGCTAACGCATGATGCGCGGGTCTGAACTGCGTTACTGGGCGCTCCTGCGCGGTTTGGCGCCTGATGCGCGCTCCCCATCTGCGTTACACGGTGCTCCCGCGCGCTGGCTAGCGCATGATGCGCTGGCGCGTACTGAAATCTGACTATATATATATATATATTTTTCAACACTCATTTTTTTTTTCACAACAATTTTTTTTCCCTACACTAATGCGTGGGTTGCCTCCCACGAAGCGCTTCTTTAACGTCAATAGCTTGACGTTACTTCCTCAACTCATGACGGTTTCAAAAGAATAACTGAACCGTTCTCCACAGAAAGACCATTCATACGAACGTTGACCTCTTGTTTGCTTGCTTTCCACAATTCTCTTCCATCAGACTTCAACCTAATTTTACCACCCAACGGCCTAATCCTCTTCTTTTTCTTCTTCATATCTCTAATGTGCTTCTCCGACTCGAACGGCTGAACAAAACTTTCTTCTTCTTTATCATCAGCTTTCCACCTTCGCAACACGTTATCATGCCCCTCTTCAAAAATCACTAGCTCATTATTCAAAAGGACATACCTCAAATGTGGTGGAAGTTTCCCAAGCTTTACATTCGAAAGATCTCGAATTGAAGAACTGTCAATGAAATCACTGATGTGATGCTGTAGCACGTGTGTGTCCGACTTTTCGCTCAACAACTGATCAAACTTCTTTCTCTGACCCGTATCAACTATTTCCACACTGCAACACTCTTCATCCTCTGTCGGAAATTTCATGGCCTTTAAAACATTAAAGGTGACATTCTGATCTTGCACCCTCATTGTAAGCTCTCCTTTTTGCACATCAATCAAAGTATGGCCTGTAGCTAGAAAAGGCCTTCCCAAGATTATGGGAATCTTCTTGTCTTCTTCAAAATCCAAGATAACAAAATCAGCTGGGAAGATAAGCTTATCAACTTTCACCAAAACGTCCTCCACTATGCCCCTTGGATATGTGATAGATCGATCAGCCAACTGCAAAGAAATATTGGTTGGCTTTGGCTCCGGCAGACCAAGTTGCTTGAACACAGATAAAGGCATGAGATTAATGCTAGCCCCCAAGTCACACAAACACTTTCTAAAAGAAAGGTTGCCAATAGTGCAAAGGATGGTGAAACTTCCCGGATCCTTTAGCTTCGGAGGCAACTTCTGTTGCAGAACGGCACTACACTCTTCCGTTAAAGCAACAGTCTCTAAGGCATCAAGCTTCAACTTCCGAGAAAGAATACCCTTCATGAACTTAGCATAGCTCGGCATCTGTTCAAGAGCTTCCGCAAACGGAATGTTAATATGCAACTTTTTGAACACCTCCAAGAACATAGCAAATCTTGTATCCAAATTCTGCTTTTGGAGTCTTTTAGGATATGGAGGAGGAGGATAAATCTGAGTGTTGTTCGTAGACTTCTCCACAGAATTCTTAACAAGTTCCTTGCTCTTCTCTACTTCACCATCCAGTTCCTCAGCTACTAAGTCAGATTTTTCATTGTATGGCACTGCAGATTTTTCAACTTGCTGATTCTGCACTTCTTCATCCTCTTTAGCGGCTGATTTAGAATCTGATGTCACCTTTCCTGATCTCAAAGTTACGGCCTTCACCTGCTCCTTGATGTCCCTCCTACCTGGATTTGCTTCCGTATCACTAGGAAGAGTTCCTAGTGGCCTACTACCTAAGGCACTTGCAATCTGTCCTATCTGAGTTTCCAAGAGCTTCTGACCAGCTTGTAGGTTCTTTAACGCTATCCACACATCATCAGATTTTTCATTAGAAGATTGCCCCGCATGAGCCTGGGGTTGTTGCTGCTGAAATCCCGGAGGTTGATATGGTGCCCTTGGAGCATAAGGCTGTTGATAGCCTTGATTGTACGACTTCACTTGCTGATAAGATTGTTGAGTATTTTGATTGTTGCTCCAGCTGAAGTTAGGATGATTCCGATTATTAGTATGATAAGTGGTTGGAACTGGTGCAACAGGTCTTTGGAAATTACTCACAAACTGTGCTGATTCAGAAGAGATAGCACACTGATTCGTCTCATGTGCGCCCGCACATAACTCACAAACAATAGTCACCTGCCGAACTCCATAATTAGCAAGAGAATCCACTTTCATAACAAGTGCCTTCAACTGAGCCGTAATCATTGAAGCTGTATCTACTTCCAAAATTCCTGCTACCTTGCCTTGAGAAAGCCTCTGGGTTGGATTCTGATATTCGTTAGCAGCCATCATCTCAATAAGTTCATAAGCTTCATCATAGCTCTTTGCCCAAAGAGCTCCACCTGATGCTGCATCTAGCAAAGGTCTAGATTGTGCTCCCAACCCATTGTAAAAACCATTAATCACCATCCAATCAGGCATGCCATGATGAGGACACTTTCTTAGCATTTCCTTGTAGCGTTCCCAAGCCTCGCACAACGACTCGCCAGACTGCTGTTGGAATTGAGTCAACTGGTTCCTTATTGCTGCAGTTTTCGCCATAGGGAAGAATTTAGTAAGGAACTTCTGAGCAAGATCTTCCCATGTAGTAATGGAACCAGGTGGTAAAGAGTGTAGCCAGCTCTTAGCCTTATCCCTCAGAGAGAATGGAAAAAGCCTCAACCTGATAGCATCATCCGTCACACCATTACATTTGAAAGTGTCGCAGATTTCGATAAAGTCCCGAACATGCATGTTAGGATCCTCCGTAGAAGCTCCCCCAAACTGGACCGAATTCTGCACCATCTGAATTGTGCCCGGCTTGATCTCAAAGTTGTTAGCTGCAATAGCTGGCCTAACAATGCTAGACTGAATGTCATTGAGTTTCGGCTGAGAATAGTCCTTCAAAGCCTTGACTGCTGCTGCTGCGTCACCCATCTCTACAGTAGTCTCAAGTTCTTCTGTCTTTTCCTCCAAATTCTCTACACGATTGTCTTCCGCCAGTTCTTCCAAACGAGCTTGTAAGCGTGTTCGCATATAAACTTAAGTACCTGAAACACCACGAATCAAACAAACTAAGTAAGAAATCTGAGTGAGTGAACGCTAACGACCACTGATGACAAGCACATAAACTGAAAATAAAAACACCGATGATCCCCGACAGCGGCGCCAAAAACTTGTTAGCACAAAATCACGCAAGTGCACGTGGTCACAAGTAATATAATTAAAGTTCGTTCCGCAGAGATCTGGTTAAGTTTTATTCAGAAGATATGCCTATGCAACAATGTGTGGTTTTAATTCACTGCTAAGACAAGTAATAAGAATGGGGTTTTAATTATCTAAATTAACTAGAATGCAAATTATTAAGCTAAGATTAATTAACTAATAAGAATTAAAACCGAATTACTTATATGAGATAAAACATGGAATCCTAGTTTCATTATCTACTTCATTTAGAGTTGCAGCCTTTACTCAATACATGCAATGGTTTTGATATCTGATCGGATAACACGGAATAAGTACACGCTACCTGTCAGCATACGTATACCGAACTAAACACACATCCACAAAAGAGATAGAAGATGAATAGACACCAATTATGCGTAGACTCTATATGTCTATAGAATTTGAAAACATAACGGTTGAAGAGCAAGTTATCCACCAAGATCACATAGGGCAATATAAGTATTTTCATCTCATACTACGAATCATATTGATAAACAATTATGAACCTATGCTAACATGGCAAGTTCTAAATCTCAAGATCCACTTTCACTTCACAAGAGATTAACAAGTTAGATGTTCGCGACGCATCTATCAATTAAGCATAACCATACAAGGATATCAAGAATTCATCACACATAAATCTCTAAGGCATGCAAACTACTAAGCTACATAGATAAATCCACTAGGATCCCATGACAACGATTAGCCCATAATTGAACCGTTCATCGTCATGGGATTTGATGAAAACATGATAATAAACAAGATATGAAAGAAAGCAATAAACATATTATAAAGGCTAAGAGTTTGAGAAAACAAATCTATGATTCAACGTATACAAAAGATGAAGATGATCTAGATCCTTGCTTGTCACCGAGCTTGAATCCTTCTCTCCTTTTCTCTCTTGCAAAACTAAGCTATGATATGTAATTCTATGATATGATTTACATGGGTAGGATGTGTTTATATAGGCACTCCATGTCTTTCCCAACAAGAAATTACCTTCTAATACAATTAGAATTCAAAGAAGGTACCAAAAACTGTCCAGAATACAATTAGAATTAGAAAAAGGGCAAAATAGTAAATTCCCAGCCTTCTTTAACTAGATCAGGCGCGCGATTTTAATCAACATATTATTTGCACGTGCTTCCTACCCCAGGTTGTAGAAAATCTCTCAAGCTTCGCGTGGGCAGTAAGATCGCTGAAAACGGACTTCTAGAACTCCAGATATGGCCAAAACAGTGTGAGCTGCGCAACCTTCCCGAAAAATCCGAATTTTGATTAATTAAATCCCCAAAAACGATAGAAGTATCAGCCTTAATCAACTTTTCTCGTAAACCTGCACACTACACAAAACACATCAAAACTACCACAAACTTGAGTCCAAAACAATCAATTTAAGCCGATTTAGAATGCTCTAAATGGATATAAAATCCATTTATCACCGCTCATTGTTTATAATTTTATTATTGGATTAAAATTATTGCCATGTAATAATAACCTAAAGGGTTACACACTTAGAACTTTTAAAAGGAGTTTTAATTTAAATTACGAATTTAAATGATTAAATTTGAAATTGGTTATTTAATTGAGTTGGGCTTAATTATTTAAATACAATTTCGGATCTAATATTAAAACCAAAATCAAATTGGATTTTAAGAAGCCCAAACTGATTTAGGGTTTTAAAGCCCAACTCTCTCCCCTATATATACATTATGATGTATGATTTTAGGGGGTTGGTGTTAATTTCATTTTCACTAAAACCCTAGCTGCTCTACATCTTGAGAGGCTAGAGAGAGAGAGAGTGGGGGGGGGGGGGCAGGTTCTTCGGCTAGTACCGGCTCCTGTGATCGTTGGACGATCAAGCGTTCATGTAGACTACTTTGGCAACATAGATCTCGAAGAGGGCTGCGTGATGATTGCTTTGGACCTCTATCTGTCATCAATTTGTAAAGATTCTTTAAGGTAATCATCTAACTTCGAATTAAATATCATGTTTTTGCATGGATCCCGAGAGAGGGTTTCGATTTTTATTCTTTTTCACGTTTAATTCCGCTACGTTTGATGCTCAAAACCCTTCAATGGCATCAGAGCTACTTGCAAACATGTTTTAATTCGGTTATATGTTATAGTTTTGATATATATTTGAGCATGTTTGATGATTGTCATGTATGATGCGTTGATTTTGATATATATGTTCCCCCATATTGTTTCGTTCTTTCCTTTCCTTTGTCTCTCGCCTTAAATCCCGAAAAGTGCGTTCAATTTCTGGATCAAACTTTAAATTTCCCGCACTTGTAGAACGTCGCATACAAGAGTTATAGCACCTGAAAAGAAAACACCAATAAGATAGATCTTGGAAACAAATTTGATAAAATCTAAACAATAAGAAATAATTAACCTAAACTTAATATTGCTGCCTTCCCAGGCAGCGGCGCCAATTTGTTGATAGTAATTTTGTGTATAAGTTCGTTCGCAGGGAAGGATTGATATTAATATAAGTTCAAGGTGTTACTTCTTAAAATCTAGAAGTGAGAAGAATAATGGGTGTTTGTTTATCAACTAACTTAAACTAAAGAGCAAATAAATTACAATCTAACGATAGTAAATGGCAATCCAGAAACTAGGGTTCTTCAATGGTATTAATGAATGTGTATCAATCTGTGTTATACAAGTCTCATGCTCTTGCTAAAAACATCCCTCTATTGATTATATTGTTCTCTCAAGATACAATATAATGCCCACAACTACACATTGATGTCACTCCCATGATCACACAACATATAATTACGAACTGTTTAAGTCCAAGGAATTTTAGTCTCGTAACTCGCATATTAATCTCCCAATCAAATAATTGAATTACGTCTATTGTATCATAAACTAGAACTATAAATCCTCTCCCGATTCATTACAATTTCTAAAGATACAATTAAGGGTTCGCGACTTCCTCAATTGTGTTAAGCACTCAACAACAGATTAGCAAGACAGAGAAATCACACCATAACTACACAAGCATATTAACCATTGAATACTACGTAATTCCCGGATTAGGGAATTAGTTACTCATAATGAATGAAACAGTCAAACATATATTAATAGCCAAAACCATGATTACAAGAGTATAGAGTTGAGAAAAAAATACAACTTGATGAAATCTCTTAAACTTAGACTGAATCCCTTCAATCCTCGCTCAAGTTCTCTCCCTGCTTTTCTCTCTCTTCTTTTCTCGCCAATAATACCCGACAATAATAATCATCCCTAAAAATTATATATCCTAATATAAAAGTGTTTTATTGGTTGTTCTATAAAATAAAATCCATATCCTAATATAAGTTGGATTTTGTTGTGAAATTCGTGGCCTGACTTCCAGGCTTGTTTCTGGGTTGCTCCAGTTGTAAAAAGAGTATTGGACCACCTTTGAATTAAAGATAATTCCTTCCTCTTCGCGTGGGCTGTAAGATACCCAATTCTGATGTATAGAACTCGAGATATAGCCCAAACAGTGATGTATGCGCGATGCCTCCAACAAATCCGAATTTTCACATGATTTAAGCCCAAATTAAGCTCCTTGTGCTCAATTTCTTCCAACTTTAACAACATTTATTTCCTGCCATTAAACACTAAAAATAATTAATAAACAATCAATTATTTACAAAATCCTATAAATATGAGAATAAAATCCTATTAAAGTGTATATAAATATACAATCTATCAAAGACTGGACATGAGATATCAAATTGTTTTGAAAAAAATGGATACCCAGATTGGTGGGAAGGTGTAAAGCTTGACAATGGAGCAGGACGAGCTAGGCTACCATTTGGACGTGGCAAAGGAGGGGGAATGTTCGTGCAAATGTTGCTGCAGTCACAGGGGCGAGTAGCTCAAACAACACGACAACACCTCCACATGTATTTTCTACAGATCAGTGGAAAGCACTTGCGAGCGTGTTTGGTAATATGACTCTATCTAATGATCGTTTAAACGGTAAGTTTAACGAGAACTTATGGATTATCGATACGGGTGCATCCAATCATGTAACGGGGGATATTTCTTTTTTATTTGACATAGAAGAAATAATTGAATTTACAGTTGGCCTTCCAAATGGGCAAGAAGTTGTCGCAACCAAGGGAGGATTAGTTCGATTGTCTGAAAGAAAAACTCTAAAAAATGTTCTTTACGTTCCCAAATTGAACTACAATTTGATTTCGATTTCACAATTATGTGATGATATGAAAATCACTATCCAATTTAACTTTTATATGTGTGTTATACAGGACCAAACGAGGAATCTGATTGGGATGGGAAGTAAACAAGATGGACTCTACTACTTAAGGGAGGCAAGTTCTATTCAAGCAGTCACGGTTAACGGAGAAACATCACTCTTAGAACTTTGGCACAATAGAATGGGGCACCCTTCCGAGAAAGTAGTGAAGTTACTTCCTCCTGTTTGTGATTTACGGGGTAGGTTGAATAAATCCTGTGAAGTTTGTTTTCGTGCTAAGCATCCTAGGGATATATTTCCTTTAAGCGAAAATAAAACAAGTCGAATCTTTGAACTTGTACATGTTGATTTATGGGGTCCATATAAACATAAGTCTTCTTGTGGAGCTAAATATTTTTTGACAATAGTCGATGATTATTCTCGAGCTGTGTGGGTATGTTTGTTGATTGATAAAACTGAGGTGTTACAGATGTTTATGTTTTTTGTTGCGATGGTTGATTGACAATTCTCTAAGAACATAAAAATAGTTCGAAGCGATAATGGAACTGAGTTTAATTGTTTACTTGATTATTTCTCTGCAACTGGTATTTTATTTCAAACCTCATGTGTGGGTACTCCGCAACAAAATGGTAGAGTTGAGAGAAAACACAAACACATTCTAAATGTTGCACGGGCAAGAAGATTTCAAGCAAATTTACCCATTTATTTTTGGGGAGAAAGTATTTTAGAAGCAGTGCAGTTAATTAATAGAACACCGTTTAGTGTACTTGCAAATGTGACACCTTATGAAAAATTATTTGGTAATCCTCCCTGTTATGATGCAATTAGAGTATTTGGTTCTTTGTGTTTTGCTCACAATCAAAAGGCCAAAGGGGACAAATTTGAAAGTCGGAGTCGAAAATGTATCTTTGTAAGGTATCCATTTGGTAAAAAAGGGTGGAAGTTGTTTGATCTTGACACATAAGAGTTCTTTGTTTCACGAGATGTAAAATTTTTCGAGGATATTTTTCCATTTATTGATGCAAAGGCAAAAAATATCGAAATCAATAACCATTTTGATATGAATGTGGAAGTTGACTTAGACTTTGCGGATTTTTCGAATGAAGAAGGATTGAATGAATCCACCATCACAGGAACACCTAATAGTACACCCGAACCTATCAGTACTTCAATACCACATAAAACTGAAGTTCCAAGTGAAAGAGAAGTGTCCTAAATCCAATCATGGATGATGAGTTAGGATAAACTTTCTTGTAATCTTAGTAGATTTTATGATTATTGGTTAAAAACATATTTGTCTTTATACGGGCTTTATCTATTTAAAGTGTTTTAAATAAGATGTTCCATAGTTTAGAGTAAAGCTTCTAGAATTATAATGAGATTATAATAGTGAGATCTAGAAGATGATAACACTAACTTAAACTGTTCCTGATCATAGGATAACTAATTGGAAGTTAGTTAATCCGTAAAGATCGGTACATACTATACTTGCTTCTTCGGAAGGATGTCTGTTCTCATAGGCATTTGTGTGGAGACACTATAGTTAGTATGTAGGTGCTCATTAGGAATGAGTTCACTGAACATGACTCGATCACTTGAACAATTAATAGAGTTTACTCACGTGTCAATAATTATTCATGTAGTGATGGTTGTACAAGTATCCTTAGTGTTGTGGAATAAAAACGAGGGTTTGTATGTATTAAATACAAAGGATGGTGAGCTTCGAGCTTTAATGGCTGTTCTTGCGTTCGAGACTGATCGGTCCTCACAAGATGCCTACGTATCTCTGTATTGCTAGAGAATCAAGCCAACGTAGTTCTGTTAATGAGGGGTCAGGCCCTTTATATAGGCTGAGAAGCCTTAGAATTAAGGTAGGAGTTGGAGACTTAATAGATAAGTCACCTCCTTGAGGAAAGTTCTAGACTCCTTCCTTGTAGGAGTCTGTTGCCATATCGAATTGGATGCCTTGGAGACTAAGTCTTGTAGAGATAATGTCCTTATCTGACACTTATTGCTGAGCTATTTATTACCCCTAATATTAATTACGAAATTAATATTAAAAATAGGACTTTGGACCCTGTTGGTGGGCCCCACGTTCGGACCATACCGGGTCTAATTAATGCAACACTAAATGTGTCTTTAGGGCTTATTTTTAGCCCATATCATTTGCCCCCCAACTTCTAGGAAAACTGATCAGGTTTTCCTTGAAGTTTTAACGGTCCTTTCCAAGACTCGGGTCAGGGTTCATCTTTATACACTAGTGTTTCACGAGTATTGCCTTTATGTAAAGCGTGGAGCGACCGACGCGTTTACGACAATGTTAATTCGATGCTAATCGGCACTAATCAGCCTTAACGACATTTAAATAATGTTTAAACGACGTTGAACGGCATAAAACGGCACTAAACGGTACTCACTAGCCTTAAATGACACTTAAATAACGTTTAAGTGACGCCAACCGGCATTAAACGACACTGAACGGTGCTTATCGACACTAACGGTGCTAATCGGCACTTAATCGGTGCTTATCGGCACTAACGGTGCTATCGGCACTTAATCGGTGCTATTGGCACTAACGGTGCTATCGGCACTTAATCGGTGCTTATCGGCACTAACGGTGCTAATCGGCACTTAATCGGTGCTTATCGGCATTAACAAGCCTTGAACGACACTTAAACAATGTGAAGCGATTCTAAACGGTGCTAAACGGCACTAGCGGGGGTCCGGGGGCGGCAGCCCCCGGGCGGGGTCCAAGGGGCGGCAGCCCCTGGCGGGGTCCAAGGGGCAGAGCCCCTGGCTGGGGTCGAGCTGGAAATTTTTTATTTTCAAGGGCTAGTACTATTCAGAAATTATCATTTCGACTCAAATTTCTGAATTTTAATCACAAAATTCGAGCTCAATTTCGAGCTCAAATTGTCTCCAGGTCGAAGCCAATTTTCTTGTTTCCTAGGTCATTTTCGACCTGGAAATTTCGAGCTCAATTTCGAGCTCAAATGGGGGCCAGGTCGTGGCTGCTTTTCTTGTTTCCTAGGTCATTTTCGACCTGGAATTTTCGAGGAGAAAGTATGTATTTTCGAGCTCAATTTCGAGCTCAAATTGGGGGCCAGGTCGTGGCTGTTTTTCTTGTTTCCTAGGTCATTTTCGACCTGGAATTTGCGATCTCAAGCCACGTTATAACGACCTCAATTTGAGTGGAACGACCTCAAAGTGGTTTCTCCAGGTCGCCTTGTCGAGCTCGTTATTGTACTAAAAAACGAGATCGATTGTCACGACCTCGTGCTTCCTTTAGGTAACTCCAAGTCTTATTATGCACTTTAACGGGCCCTGTCTTTAATTTTCATGGGCTGGCCCTAGGTTTTCAAATTGTTTGGACCTTTATCATGGGTCAAAATGACCTTAAATCAAAACCTTAATTAGGTTTATCAATCTTGGTTGGGTCGTGACAGGCCTTGATCCTTTTTAATTACTTTAGCTGGACTTGGGCCTTTGTTGGGCCTTTGTTGGCCCTTTTAGAGTCCAATTTGGTTCCTTAGCCCTTGATTTATAACACAAGGCCTGGATTCTAAGGTTGATGTTGGTGTTATGGATCACCAACACGAGGTTTCAGGTCAATAGGAGGTGTTTGTTATGCCTTAAATGGTTTCGTGAACCTTGACTTGTGACCTTCCGGGCCTTAACTTATTTGCTGAGACCTTGGTTTTAAGGTTATTATCAACCCTTGATTCTCATTCTAAGATGTAGAATGATGAAGTCCCTTAGTTCTTGCCCCCCTTGCTTCATATAGTGGAGGTCTTGCTTCTCGGTTGATCGCTCAAGGAGTTCACTTGCTCTTCAGCGTTTGACTTCAAGTCCGGTGTGTCTTGGCTGGTTGTTAACCTTCTTTTCTTGATTCTAGGTTTCCAACCTTCTTCTTATGCTCACAGGACCTTGCTTTGGTTTATATTGGATTGAAGGCTCTTGATTCAAGTCCTTAAACTTCAAATGACAAATTTGATTGGAGGCAGACAGCCTTTTTGGCCATCAAGGCTAAAATTTTGTGTCGGGATTTGAGATTCAAGATTTTAAGTAAGGAATGACAAAGGACCTCTTATCTCAACACTCTCACTAACTGTTTCTGTGCCTTCAAGGCATCATCAGGGAGCCAACTAGTCTCAAGAAGAGCTCGAAGAGGGTCTATCCTTCAGCTTACATCAACTGGTTCTACCAATTTTGATTCGATGGTGGGGTCTTCAGGACCTGGAAGCAAAAGCTCTCTGCATAATTCTTTATCTCAGAAGAGCCATACTTAGATTGGGCTTCGGCCTTAATGTTCTTTTCTCTCTTGGGATATACTCAACATGGCATTTATCGAGCGGGGCTATCACGGCTTTCACAATCCTCAAGTATTTGGCCATATTCTTTTCTCTATCCTCAAACTCTCCATTGACTTGTGAGACTACCAGCTTTGAGTCTCCACAGACTTTCAAGTTCTTGACCCTCAGGGCTCTTATCAGTCCAAGGTTGGCTATCAGAGCTTCGTACTCCGCCTCGTTTTAGGTTGTTGGGAAGTCCAACTTCAAGGCATACTCGAGTGTGAACCCATCGAGGCTTTGCAGAACTTAACCCGCACCACTGGTTTTTGTTTTTGATGCCCCATGAAAATAGATCTTTTTGTTTTTGATGCCCCATCAAAATAGAGCATCCAATATTCCTTCTTCTCTTCCAGGGGTTTTCCACCTTGCTGACCTTCCTGGTCTATTACCTCCTGCCCCCCGACTTCTTGGTTGTCAATGGTATATTCAACCATGAAGTCGGCTAGAGGCTGGGTTTTTATGGTCGTCCTATGCTTGTACTTAACATCAAATTTTCCTAGTTTGATTGCCCACTTGATGAGGTGTTCCATCAGGGCTTCAACGTTTGTCTTTATCCAGGGTCCTTCAAGGACTTAAACTCTTATCTGCTGTAACCTAACTCTACCCTTCGGGGTATGCATTTGTTTGTTTTCATTCGTGTATTCTTTTATTTTTGGTACTTGGTCATCTTTGACTCACACATCAGGTGCTTGGCACATAAATAAAATCACAATCAATGAATGGAAAACAAACTTGCATTAATAACTTGAAATGGGTTCAACCCTTACATAGAGTACTACTGTCCTACTCGGAGCAACATGCTCTGCAATGGTTTTAATGAACCTTATTTCTACTTCTACTATAAAAATATGAAGCTAAGTCCTACTAGGATAACTTAAGTCCAATCGGGGTTTTGCAAGACTAGGCCTGCACCACTTAATTTTGTTTTTGATGCTCCATCAAAATAGAGCACCCACCACTCCTTCTGGTCTCCTCATTCTTATTCTGCAGTTCACTTCCTGCTCGGGGTACTACCTCCTGCCCCCCAACTTCTTGGTTGCCGATGGTGCACTCAACCACAAAGTCAGTTAACGCCTTAGCCTCAATGGCTGTCTGAGGCTTCTGTGTGATGTCCTCTGCTGACCTTTCTTTGTGTTCCTTACCACTGTGGACATTCATGTCTTCAATCGGGAGGACCTGCCCCCGACTCCGTCAGGCCTTAACGAGGCTACATAACAGCTTCGTGCCATCTTCTGATCACCTTTATGTTCTCCAACACCATTCCTGGTAGGGAACTTGATCTTCACATGATAGGTTGAGGCAACAGCCTTGAATGCATGAAGTCCAGTCCTTCCAAGGATAGCGTTGTACGTTGAATCCGCCTTGATTACCAGGAAGTTCAACATCTGAGTGGCCTCCTTGGGCTCTTGCCCGATAGTTACAGGCAGCTGAATAGTCCCTTCAACTTTGGATTTTACTCCATTAAATCCGTATATAGGCATGTTATTGGGGGTCAACTGAGAATCAGTGTATCCCATCTTCACAAACGCATCATGAAACAGAATGTCAACGGAAGCTTCATTGTCTATCAAGACTCGCTTCACCTCCGAGTTTCCAATCACAGGAGTTATAACCAACGGGTCATCATGGGGGAACTTCACCCCTTCCAAGTCTAAGTCATCAAAGCTAATCGCTACCTCAGTTTTTGCACGCTTCGGGGCCTCTCCCACGATGTGCAACACCTCTCGAGCATAAGCCTTTCGAGGGTTCCTAGTTGTCCCAACCGCAGTCGGGCCTCCTGAGATCATGTTGATTACTGGCCCTCGGGGCTGTGGGTTGCGATCTTGATTGTCATCCCTTCTATTATAGTCTCTTCTCTGATTAGCACGGTCTTCACCCTTAGTGAAGTGCCTCAGCTTCCCTCTACGGATCAAAAACTCAATCTCATCTTTGAGTTGCTTAGAATCGTCAGTGTCATGCCCCACGTCTCTATGGAATCTGCAATACTGATTCTGGTTTCTCTTTGCGGGATCACCCCTGAGTGGCTTCGGCCATCTGAAATCCTTATCATTCTCAATGTCCAACAAGATTCGACTCCTAGGAGTATTCAACCTTGCATACTCAGTGAACCTTGACCCTTGGTTCTTCTTAGGGGCAGAGTCGGAGTCCTCGCTAGTTCGGGGATACTTGTCCCTAGCATCATACTCTTGATCATCATAGTCCTGGTCTTGCTTTCGCTTCTTGGAGTCATTGTTACCTCCTCCTCCACCTACGGTGGTTTCTTTCTTCAAGCTATCCTCAGCTTTAATATACTTATCAGCCCTTCGTTGGAGCTCAGCCATGTTCTCCGGGGGATGCTTCGCCAATGATCTCTTGAAGAAGAGGTCAGTGGTTCCGTGTTCCAGGGCTACCATTGCCACCTTATTTTCCAAATCAGTGATGTTCAACGTCTCCTTAGTGAATCGCTTGAGGTAATCCCTCAGATTTTCGTTCTTTCCTTGTACCACATACATAAGAGACGCGGAGCTCTTCTCATGTACCCTTCCGCTAATGAATTGGCTAACGAAGGCGGCACTCAACTCCTTAAAAGAGCCAATAGAGTTTGCAGGTAGACGGCTATACCATCTTTGAGCCATGCCTGACAGAGTTTGAGGGAACGCCCTACACTTTAAGGCATCACTAGCAGGCTGCAGCAGCAGTGCGTTTGAGAATGTTCTGACATGATTTGCGGGATCGCCCGTTCCATCATAGGCCTTAATAGTTTGCATCTTAAATTTCCTTGAGATGTGGGCATTCATCACCTCCTCAGTAAACGGAGGTGTGGGATCGTCAGGGTCCCCAAGTGGCATCAGATCTTTGGGGTTACTCTTGGGGGTTTCCACCCTCATAGCTTCTCTTGTTGGGACATCAGCCCTCTTCTGTCTTCTCGAGGACCTCTCCAAATCTATAACGGGAATCCTTCCTGAGATTGGAGGGGGTCGAATTAGACTCTGTCTTGCCTGTTCCCTTGCCATATCTTCCTTCAATTTTAAGATCTCGGCCTCATAAGCCTTGATCCTTTCAGCAGTTGTCAAAGATTGTCCATCACGGATGTCTTGAGTCCTCCTTCGACGTTCTCTACTAGCACGTCGCCTCCTCGGGGCTTCATCACGATCATCATCCTCAGACGATGAATCATCAGTATAAGGGCCGGAGTAGTCATCATAATCTCGGTCCCGGATTTGTAAGGCATGACCACTTGGTCCTGAACCTTGAGTCATCGGGGGGTAGTTGGGCAGACCGTGCCTGGGATTAGTGTACAAGGGGAGATCCGTAGTATGGATCTGTACCCCTGGTGGCGGGTTGTTCGGATCAACAATCTGGAGAGAGTTGGTCGCTTGTCCTGCCTGATTGGACAGAGGCAACGTACTCTCAGCATGGGGTATCACCCCTGGTTGCTGAGAAACTTGAGAGTGGATAATGACAGCTGATGCTGGGGGAGCCTGTTGAATGATCGTCCCTGATGCTGGGGGAGTCTGCTCGGTGAGAGGTGGGGCAGAGCTAATTGGCACGGCCTCAGTTATAACTGGTGTTGTTCTTCGTGTTTGAACCATGGTTGATGTTGTCTTCCCACAGACGGCGCCAAATGTTGTGGAATAAAAACGAGGGTTTGTATGTATTAAATACAAAGGATGGTGAGCTTCGAGCTTTAATGGCTGTTCTTGCGTTCGAGACTGATCGGTCCTCACAAGATGCCTACGTATCTCTGTATTGCTAGAGAATCAAGCCAACGTAGTTCTGTTAATGAGGGGTCAGGCCCTTTATATAGGCTGAGAAGCCTTAGAATTAAGGTAGGAGTTGGAGACTTAATAGATAAGTCACCTCCTTGAGGAAAGTTCTAGACTCCTTCCTCGTAGGAGTCTGTTGCCATATCGAATTGGATGCCTTGGAGACTAAGTCTTGTAGAGATAATGTCCTTATCTGACACTTATTGCTGAGCTGTTTATTACCCCTAATATTAATTACGAAATTAATATTAAAAATAGGACTTTGGACCCTGTTGGTGGGCCCCACGTTCGGACCATACCGGGTCTAATTAATGCAACACTAAATGTGTCTTTAGGGCTTATTTTTAGCCCATATCACTTAGACTTGAGATTGTTAGAGTCATCTTGTATATAATGAACAATGCTTTGGTTTAGTCCTTAGTCTCAAGGGCAATTAATAAGTTCTATTCTGGGCATTGGAATTTATATATGGAGATAGTTAACGATCAATAAAGGATCTGCCCCTTCCAGTAAAGGAAGAGAATATCCTATGCTATTCTTAATATGGTAGTTCAGGAATCTCTGGCCAGAGTGAATGAAATTAGAAATTAGTTTCTAATTTGCATTAACATGAACTATACATAAAGAATAAGGAATGCATATGATTAAATTAGAAAGGTTTGACACGAGATCTATGCCTTGTATTTAATCGGGATATTGTTAGGGCAGAAGGAATTTATTGTACGGTAACCAGTCACTGAATAGGTTCTGTATTCCTAGCGATGAATTCATATTATCCGGATAGTCGCGATATATTGAAAAGTATCACTCACGATGTAGAATAAATTTAATTATAACGATAATTATGTTTAATGAATTAATTGTAATTCGTATAAATAATAATAAAAAGTTTATTATTATTTATTTCTACTACCGGCATAATTATGAACCTAAAGGGTCACACCATAAAAGAAATATTGATAAAGATTAAGAAAAATTATTTTGGCTAATAATTATTTATTTGAGAAATAAATAATTAAATAATTAGTTAAATATGATTTAATTAATTATAAATATTAAGAAAAGTTCTTAATATAATAATTATATATCCAATATTAGATATTAAATATATAGAGAGAATTGTTTTAAATGAAATCAATGAGAAACTTGTTTTAATCATTAAAAGATTTTTAATGATTAATTGATTAATTAATAAAGATTAATTAATCTAAATAATATAAAAGTCAAGAAACCACACCTATGGTTTCTCTATAAATAGACATGCTTCTCAGTTTTCAGTAGATATCCCAGCAACAACAAAATCAAGTTCAAGAAAGAGTTTCTTGAATTAAACAAAATTAGCCAATTATTCTCTCTTTTCTTTCTTTATTAATTTTCTTGGTGGATACCATTAGAGCACTCCACATACTGAGGGGTGATTGCAAGGAGAAGAACAAGGTTTAATTTTGAAGTTCATAGCTGTTGCCGGAAAGCATTTAAGGTAATTCTCTTATTTTTCTTGAAATATATGCATGATTAATTAGGATTTCTATGCAAATAAATGTTATAAATACTTCCGCATGCGTAGAAATTCCTTCAATGGTATCAGAGCATAGGTTGTATGCATATAGATTCCCATTGAGAATTTTTAGAGCTTGTATGGATTTATTATGAATTTTTGAAGTTCATGGAGGCTATAATCAAATTAATTATGAATTAATTCGAAATTAATTTTTTGAAATAAAATGACTCTGGATTTAGATTATACAAGAGTTGTAGAGAATCAAGATATTTTTATTATATTATTTGAATGTACAGATTATTTATATGAATTTTTAAAGAAGTTTGGATTTATAAATAATAATCTGTTATTAAATAATATATATAAAAATATGCTGGTGGGCTTGCATTATGAATGGCGGGTTTGACTTAATTACTTGGGCCTACTAGAAGTGGGCTGCTAATTTTTTTTTAAAACAACTGTCGGCTGGTGCAAGAACGTGGGGGCCGCACCAGAACCAACCTGTAACGCATTAGGGAAATGCGTTACATCTGTGTCACGCATAACCGTAATGCGCAACAGGGAAGTTACGCGTATCCGGAACGCGCAACAGGGCGTCATCAGCGAGTGAACTTTCGGAAGGCGCGTGCGGGCGCGTGGCTGCTCCTTTCGGAGCGTGGTTGGTGTCGTTGGATTCGTATCGACGAGGCGGTTCTACTGGAGGGGTTAAATATTTTTATAAATATAATTTTGAAACGATTATAGCTTCCGGAAGTGTTTTTAAGCCCTGTTTTGACTGTTTAACGACTTTTAAACACAACCAATGATCCATACATAAATTTAAAACAGTACTACATGATCTAACATGCCTACCTATGTGTTGTTGAATGATTATATAGATAATATATGTCTAGGTTGAACATGAGATGCTAGATTTAGGCTGATTCTTTAAACATACGTAGCATGTTAGACATCTAGGTTACACTACTAGAAAAAAGCTCATAGACATCGGTTTCTGGCCGATGTCTATGAAAAAACCATATCGATGTCTTTGTCGGTGATGTCTATTGTATAATCTCATAGACATCGGTTTTTAACTGATGTCCAGGAAGCTATTACACATCGATTTTGAACCAAAAAATGATGTTTATATCCAATAGTTTTGCATAAATTGCATGAACTTGACATTTCTACCGTGCTACTACAGGTTCTAGATGCAAATAAACATGTTGTACACAACTCAAAAATCGACATATACATCATTATTTGGAAGTAAAATGATGTCTAAGTCTGTTTTAGACATCGGTGTCTTATATCGAAACTGATGTATAACGTTGTTTTAGACATCGGTTTTGGATGATGTTAAATATATCTTTAGACATCGGTTTTATTTGTGGTAACCGATATGTAATAATATATTAGACATCGGTTTTTATACTTATTCGCTATTTAAGTTACCATTAGACATCGGTTTCTGGCAACATTTGTGACATGTGTGTTACTGTTAGACATCGCTTTTATATATGTTCTACATTTAAAATTGATGTTTTTTTGCTATTGTTACAAACAGAAAAAATTTAGAAACTGATCAATAGATGCCCAGAAAAACATAAATAGCCATTCATATATATGCCAAACATTCATACAATGGCTCAAACAACCATTACTCCAAACTGTTTCAAAACATTCATACCAAAAGCAAACTACAATACCTTAATCCGATTACTACATCAATATTATCCACAAAAACAACCAACATATTCCTAGAAAATTTTAAACCACCATCATCCGACAATAAAATTCTAGTCAAAAGCAACGTCAAACACGGTCTTGGATGAACCCGAGAGCCTCAATACGCAGCTCATCCAGCTCGGCCTCAGTGTAAGACCTTCGAGTCTTGTTCAGCCACTAAAAAATGCAACAAATAGCAAAACTAATCATTTAACGCAAACACAATATTCTGACATTTCAATGGCAAAAAGAGACAGTACATCAAAGTTTACCTTCGTGGCAAAAGACAAATCCTTGTCCTCAATAATCTCTTTCATGTAACGCATAACAACGTAGCCACATTCAATACCACCTGGTTGTTTAGGACTTCCCTATTTGAGTTAAAAAAAATACACATGAGGCAGGAGTCAAGACATGGCAAATAAACCACTATTACATATATTATGCGGTATTACAATGAGATGCAAAAATACTTACAGTGAGATATTTTACTTTCGGCATCTTGTTGCCCCTACCAGTTTCACAATTGAAACTTCTCAATGCACTGCACAAAAAAAAAGGTACTCCATGTCAAAACCCAAGAATACTTCACCATTTATCAAAATGATCTAACAGTAAATTAAATGTTACCTTTGTAAAGCTTTTTCTAGTGCTGCATATTGTAATATCCGTAAAATTTTTGAATAAATTTTTCTTTCTACTCGATGTTTATTTAAATTTTATTTAAGAAACGATGCATTATTGTTTATTTTTATTATTAGTACATTTTGTAAAATTTTCTAAAATTATATATATTCGTCTTATATTTAAATATTAGTGTTTATTAAAAAAAAAAATTGAGAAAAATAGTATTTTTAAATTTTGAGTCGTATTTATTTTAAGAAACGAAATTAGAATTTCGTTTTAATTAATTAGAAGAGGAAAAACGATATCTTTTCACCAAATATTTCATTAAATATAGACATAATCATTTTTTTATTTTAAAATTATTTCATTAATGATTTTGTCTTCCATTTTTTTTATATAAATTGTCCACTAAAAATATTAATGGAGCACTAAAATTCCATTGTCTCCCACAATTAATTCTTTTTAATTATTAAATAGCCCACTTCATTTTTTTGTTCCCCATTTATTAACTTTTTAATTTTATAAAACCAATTAGTAAATCCAGTTTCCTTATTTAATCAGATTTCCACAAAATTCTTGAGAAAAACAGAAGTGTTCGCATATTAAAACATAGAGCAGGTATTAGAGCTGTGTACTTAGACTCATTTTATCTGTTATCATTAGTGTATTCGGGGGGGGGGGGAGACAGGTGATAATCGGGAAAGATTTGACAGAGATAGAGGAGGGAGAGAAAGAGACGAAGAGGGAGTGAGAGATTAGATTGAGGGAGAGAGACAGAGAATAGATGGGGGGATGAGGGGGAGGAGGGGAGATTTGAGAGAGGGATTGTTGGGGGATAAAGCAGAGCCACCACCGATCGGTGGTGGTGGTGTATTGGCAACCGCGAGAGAGAGAGAGAGAGAGAGAGAGAAGTCGAGAGAGAGATCGAGAAAGAGAGAGAGAGAGAGAGGGAGGGAGAGAGATTTCGAGAGAGGGGGAGTTGCGAGAGAGAGATAGCAGGAAGAGAGGGAGAGAGTGCGGGGTGGGTGGCGCGTGGGACACACGCGCGGCGTGTGTCCAGCGTGTGTTGGTGTGTGTGCAGCGTGTGTTGGCGTGTGTCCAGCGTGTGTTGGCGTGTGTCCAAAGTATGTATTGTTAATATTACATTGTGTCCAATATGTTTATTAATAATATTGAATTATTATTAATAGAATAAAAGTTTGAATATTATTAAAATGTGGTTTTAATAATGGTAATAAAAAGAGATTTAAATTGGAGTGTATTAAAAAGTTAGTGAATAAAATAGTTTTATTAAATAGTTTAATTAATTAAATTGGTGATTGAATTATTTATTAATTAAAAATATTTTGTGTAATATATTAAAGATTTATGGTTTTGATAATAAAAGGGGGTTTAATTTATTATTTTGGAATGAATTATAGTTAGTTTATTATTTAAAAATATTATGTGATTATTTTTCATAATTTAGAGATTTATTGATTTATTAATAAAAAGAGGATTAATTGAGAATAAATAGGATTAAAAGGGATATATTTTTTAGATTTATATTTAATATTTCCAAACTATTTTATTAATCGGATAAGACCAAATTTGTTTAGAGACTAAAAAGGGATTGATATTTTTTTTAATTACGAGATTTAAAGGGAAAATTAGTTAGTGAGATTATTATTAATATTTATGGGTTTAAATTGAATAAAGATAGATTCTTGAAAAATTTTGATTGTGAGATTTATATTAATTAAATTAGAATTTTTCTGAGAATTTAGAAGGAATAATTAGAAGTGCATTTTTTTAATAAATAATTGCTAGCAATCATTTAGAATATTTTGTGAATAATTGGTCGTAAATTAGAGATTTATTGATTCGTTGATAAAAGAGGTATTTAAAATGATGAGGGTATTAAAGTGGAATAGTATTATGGTTTTAAATTGAGTAAATGGGATTAATTGTGTCTTGAGGAATTATTTATTTAATTTGAGGATTTATTTATTGTCTCGAGGATTTATTTATTTAAATTAAGGATTAATTGTTGTCTCGAGGATTAATTGGTTAATTGTACTTCTTTCTCGTGGAGTAAGATAATTGTTGAGGATTATTTATTGATTAAGTTTTTATATAGGATGTCAATGGTATTATTTTAGAGGATTGGTATTTAGCATTTTCGGATTATTTTGAAGAACCAGATCGGATCAGATTATTTTAGAAGTTAAAAATCGAATTATTAGTAAATTATTATTTGTGAGATTTAAAAATGGAAAAGGTTTCGCGTAAAAATGTTGAGTTTGGAATTATTCGAGGAACTATTTTAGGGTAGGATTTAGGATGAGTTAGGAGACTCGTTTGGAAAAACTTGAAGAACGAAAGTTGTAGATATGCAAGGGTATTATATATCGCTGAATAGAAGTTTATTGAAAGGTGATCAGAAGTGGAGTTAAATAATAGCTGAACTGGGTCCGAGAAGGTGAAATACCGGAGAACCAGAGGTGTGGAGCAGGTTGGAGTATCGTATCACAGAACTAGGCAAGTTTACTAATTCGTACTTCATTGTTCGGAGTATTTCTATTTTTAAAATTTTATAATTATGCTGATTAAGTTTTCGATTATCAAAATCAAGTATTCTTTCGAGTGATTTATACCAGATTTTTATTCATGCAATTTACATACATATTATTGTTGAGTTGTTATCCAGACATATTATATCATGAGGTGTTCAAACTTATTTCATGAGTTGTTCCATATTGTTGGTACGTTTATTGAGATACTTCATTCGAGTTTATATTTAAGAGTGGGGATATATTAAAGTAAGTTATGTATACTGATATGGGTCACCTCATTTCGACTCCATAATCAGAACAGTTTTTCATAATATTTTCCTCTACTCATTCGAGAGGGAAACTATATTATTGGTGTCTATTGTTCCTTGCTTATTAAGGCAAAAGTGACCGGAGTAACGCACCGGCCCAACTGAGTAGTATTTAGGGTGTGATCGAAACTTTGGCACATCCTTCTATCGATAGAAAACGAGTAGTGATAATGGATTGATCATCCATTTCTTGAGTAGGCTTTATGAGCAGAAATCCAATCATTGACATCCTATCGGTTAACCGATGCCTGTGTGGTTCTGTTAACTAGGGTGTTGATATGAGCAGTTGTTATATTATATTATCAATGGAGTATTTTGAGAAGTTATTGATTTATCTTCGAGCAGTATTTTGAGAAGTTATTGATTTATCTTCGAGTAGTATTTTGAGAAGTTATTGATTTATCTTCGAGTAGTATTTTGAGAAGTTATTGATGTATCTTCGAGCAGTATTTTGAGAAGTTATTGATTTATCTTCTAGTAGTATTTTGAGAAGTTATTGAGATATATTGGAGTTGAATTTCGAGATTTATAAGAATTTCTGAGTTGATCTCTTTTCAAAAGTAATTATATTTATAACTCTTATAGAGTAGTAAAACATATTTTGAGAGAGTTGTGGTTGTATTATATGATATCTGTATATACTTGCTGGGCATTCTTTGGCTCATTCTTGCTATTTAAATATTATTAATCAGCGGCATCTAAAGACGACTCTGGCATGGTGAATCGTGGAAAAAGGGAAAGAGAAGGGCTATTAATTTCAACCCATTAGCCTTATAATATCAAAGGAGGGTACAAGATGGAATAAATTTGTTTAATGCTTTATTGTTGAGTGTTTTGTATGTTGTAGTAATATTTCAGAGATTCTGGGAGGTGAGTTTGTATTGTTATAACTTTTGTATTTCGGTGCTTGTTCTAAGACTATAACCTGTGGAATAAAGGATGGAGTTGTTAAGAATATTGTTGTAGATTATATTATGAGCAGGTGTTCGATTTTCCGCAAGAGGTGTAATGACCTGGATTCCTGTAAGGGATTTGGGGGCGTTACACATATTGTGTCTGATGCGGCAATGGATTAAGTATGAAAATTTCATCGTTCCAAAGTATAGCTAAAATCCAATGTTTACTGTTTTCAATTAATAAAATATACCAAAGTCAAATTAATTAAGCAAATTAGATGCAAGTACTGCTGGTATTTAAAAATATTAAAGTTAAAAATTACGAGAATTTAAGTGTTCCAATTTGTTAGAATAAAGATTGCACTTACTTGTGATTATGTGGCAAAAAGAAAATGCGATCAGCATTACCCTCCTTGAGTCGTTTTATAATGTTACTTCCAAACTCATCATCGAGGGTATATGTCAATCCCGGATGAAGTAGTGCTGTGTTCTTAATTTGTTAAAACATGGACCTAATTCAAATAAGTTTGTCAGTTCTACTTGTTGGAAAGGGCATTATGTGAAGGGAAAATTTAGATGCATTCTTTACAAACATAGAAAGTAGTGATTCCTTCCCTTCCCCCCTCAGAAACAGATGACTGTCTTTAATTATTATTATGATTTTAGCACTTGGAGATGGCAATAAAGGCTACACGAGAAGTTCAGAAATAAAAGAACTGTATTTGTGGTGCAGTTAACTTGCAACGAATTTGATAAACCACCACAAATGTTGAGTTTTAAGCCAACTTAAACGCTGCAGAAATGTATTCTGATTTCTTGGGGAAAAGAATCATTGGTTAGCATCCTATTCACATATCTAACCAAGAGAGCATTACAGCAGACACAACTCCAATTGTTTTTAGAGATTCCTAACTCAAGACAATGCTTACGACTATGTTAACAACTAAAGCTAATAATACACGTAGATTGTGTATTTCACTATACTACAAGTTAGACCATTTAGTACCCGTCACCACATACTAGAGTAAGGCATCCTGGAGAACAATTAAACTTAACATTGACAGTAGCAAACAAGTAAAAGGAACCTAGAGAAAGTTCAAACTACAAAAGCATTTTTATCTCTATTTTGCTCGTCACGGCACAAAACATGTATGCAGAAATAGTGTACACCTGTAAGAAAATACACAATTCATACCACACCAGATCAAAGACATCTTTAATTTACAACTTTCACACAGAAACAGTATCAGACATAGTGGAGAAGTAGAACTGTCATAAGTTTTACCTTTAAATTATTGGAATACTTTGGCTACCGACCACAGTATCTATTTATTAGAGTACCACATAAACATTTAACTGTTTACCACAAAAGAAAAATAATCAAAAGTAGCACATTATATATACATGAATGTATTTCACCTTACTTGTGGGGTCCCCCCCGGGGAATGGGTGTTTCCGATAGCCATTCTTTCTCAAGTGCTTTGCCATTCTTTACACCAAGGCTCCAGTGATCTACACCAGGCGTATGTCAATTCTCTTTGCTGCCACCCATTACATGAAGTCTGCCTCTCCAAAGTTGAGTGGCTGGAGCATACCTGATGTTCATCTGCACCTTTAGTTTCAAGGCTCATTATATATAATTAAATTTGGAATGCTGCTTCGAATGAGAATGTGATATATACTGGTTTTGAACTTCCAAATTTTGTAAAATCATGGTCTCTTCAGTTTATTATAATACTTTAATACGTATATCCTGTTAGATGTTCTAGCAAAGTAGCGCCAAGGATGTGACTCAAACAAGCTATTCCAATGTGGATTCTTCTATCAATATAATTATGATATAGAGTTGGTGCATTCATTTGAACGCTGATGTAGGACAAGCTCATAGATTATGGTCATATCGTTTAAAAACAATATAAGTTCTAGACATAAATTTGTATTGATATCTATTAAAAAATATATTATGTGGACTGTTGAAGTGTTGTTAACAATAGTGGGAGGGAAGTAGCCCATGAATTTTGGCCATGAGTGGAAGGCGCGAAGGAGCTTTGCCACTAGCCTGCCTAACAAGAAATCCTCGGGATGTAAACCCTTTTTCTAAATCAGAGAACTAATAGCAATTCTCTATGTGTATTGGATGTGTTCTCCTTTCGTTCATCTTCCGCAGTTTAGTCACTAATCCTAACCCACGCAACTGAGCCATTACTCTTCTTACATTTCTAATCAGGACTTGTTCCTCTATATTTTTCAATAATAGTGAAAAATGCAATCAATGCTTATACGTTGGCCTCTGGATACTGGATAAACCTGTAAGACCTCACAAAGAATATTGTATAAGAATGTGAATGGTTCCTAAAACGAATCCTTTAGCACATTTTTTTCAATTAGCTTAGAAAATGCAACCTACTCTATATATGATAAGATTGAAGGTTCAAACTACAGTAACAACCAAGTTTTATACTTTTATAGTACCTCAGTTGAAATAGAAATTTATTATGATGTAACAACAATTAAAATCCTTGTCCACAACAAAATATTCTATTAGCTTTGATACCAATTGCCAAGAAAAATAAACAAAGGAATGAAGTAGAGAATGAGCATAAACAATGCTAACTACTACGCTGCAGAAGACAGGGATCGAAGATCATACCTAGGGGCTGGTAAGGGGGGCAATGAATCCCACTTTTTAGTCTCGGTGTCTAACACAAAATTATGAGCTGTAGAACCCCTGCATTGTGGACCACGTTGACCAGAAATCGCATATATGTACCTACCATCAGTAGCCATTCCTAAATGTGAATTCGACATTTCTTTAGGCATGTCAAATCTGTCTACCCAAGTATCATTCGTAAAATTATAAACATCAACATGGGAGTGAACCTATAAAAACCAAGAAACTCCATTATCAACTACTTAAACCATCATTCCCTAAATTTTACTTTGCATTTAGGATCAAACTACTAACGAAATGAGCAAAGACTCTTACAACATCAATGGTTCCGTAGCCCGCAAAAAAATAAAAAAGGTTGTTAATCTGTATTGCAAACCCATCTAATCGGGCTACAGGAGCTGATGTCATCTTCTCCCATTATAGTTCTGGTGCAGGTAGATCGGCAACTATTGGAGGTATTGATCCCCAATCAACCTTCTTTTCTCTAACGTCTACTTTCTACAACGTACAACAATATAAACAAGATCAAAGTCCATACACACATTCATTCATATAATTAGTGGCAGAGCCGGGATTTAAAATGATGATTAATTATACATTCAATAAAAAAACAAACTAATTAAAATTAGGGTTTCGAGTTTATAAATCCCCAAATTAAAAGAAAGAAAAACACTTATCCAATCACCAATTAAAATCCCCAAATAAAACAAAATTAGGGTTTCAAGTTTAAAGAACCCCAAATTAGTAATAAATCGAACAAATGGTTCAATTGAAGATAGTTCGAGTTCAATGCAAGCTAATTCGAGTTCAGTGCAAGCTTACCCAAATCGAGATTTGTAGAAATCAAGTTGAATGCAAGAGCGCGCTTACTAGTCGAACAAATCTCCAGTCGAAACAGCTTTTAGAGAGAGAGAGAGAGAGGCGGTGAGTATGTTGGATTTAGGGTTCTTGAGAGGAGAGGGGTGAGTGACGGGAGAGAGTGAGAGAGAGTATTTTTGGGTTTTATGTTTTTATGTTTTTTGTCTGAGAGAGAGTATAGAGAGTGAGATCTATGTTTGATAATTTGGGGGAACAAAAAATCGTGTAAGGGGGGGAAACATTTCAACAAATTGGTGAAAATATTCTAAGGGGGAAACTATTGGGGGTACGCGCGGGAATTTTTCATTTTTTTAGCTTATTTAAGACATCGGTTCTTCTTGAAAGCGATGTCTTAAAACTCAAAGACATCGGTTTTATTTCAAGCGATGTCTTAAAACACAAAGACATCGGTGGCATTACTGACCGATGTTAAAGGTGTGATGTCTATTAACAGATTTCTAGTAGTGTTATAACGAAAGTGTTTCGTAACCTTAATATGATTAAAACCTATTTCTTTTAAATGGTAATTGCTTCGAAAGTGTTTTAAAGCAAGTTTTTTTTAAATAGTTTAACTGTTTTAATGCAATTCATGATACATAGAGATGTATATAATTGTGTTATATGTTGTAACATGCCTACGTTTATGTTCATTTATGTTTATATATGTGATATATGCCTATGTTTACCATGCGATGCTAGATTTAGGTGAACATAATTAACATAAGGCGTAGTTTAGACAATTTAGGATTTGTGAAATTGTTTCACAAGTTTAATATTAATATTATGTATACAATAATGAGATTCTTGTGTTTGTGAAACACGTAATTAAATATGAATTTTCAAAATTGAGAAAAGGGATGATTCTGTCAAAAACGGATTACGATTTATGAGAAAGGAGTATTCTGGGAATCATCCAATTATTGATTATTGATTTGAAATATTTAAAAGGAAGAATCCCTTTATAATATGATTATGATTGTAATATAATATAATCCCTCAAATATTAAATATGTCAAGTCGAAATTGGCCAAAGACATAAAAGGGTTTGTGTCGGTAATGGTCTTCCATCATGATAGAAAGTATTTCTTATTTTCGGTACATTGTCGTTTCGTGCTACAGCCGAGGGCTTTGTTACCGATCAACATGAAAGTACTTGTCCATTACATTAGATGTGTACAAAATTAGATTTCAGTGATCGTTACGTGCTACAGCCGTGGGCTATTGGAATATGATATAATTGTACGAGATGTTGGTTCTGACCTGACTTAATAATATTGGGATTTGTCGTGTTTTCATTATAGATTTAGATTATCTATTAAATTAAAACACGTAAGACTTATAGGTTCATACGAAAATGTTTCGTGACCTAAGTAAAATAAAACCCTCTTTAATTAAATATCAAGTGATATAATGGCCAAAGGCACAACGGGCTTGTGTCGGTCATAGCCTTCCAACATGGTAGAAAGTGGTTCTTATTTTAGGGCATTGTCGTTTCGTGCCACAGCCGAGGGCTTTGTTTTTGAAATAGGAGGTACTGTTCTATTACATTAGATGCGTGAATTAATTAGAGTTCAATGGTCGTTACGTGCCACAGCCGTGGGCTATTGAAATCTAATTAAATTTGAACGAGATGTTGGGTTTGACTTGACTTAGAATATTGAATTTTGACGTGCCACAGCCGTGATTCAATGATTCAAGAGGCTAAAGAGAAAAGGGAATAATATGAGATGTAATTGATAAGAGTTATCTGCCTATGGAACATCACATGGCGTTTCGTGCCACAGCCGAGGTTGTGTGATGGAAAGTAGGATCTCTATTCCCACTAGCATTGTGAATGCTCAATTATAAATAGAGGGTTATATAATTTAGATAAATAGTGGGAGCCACCAATGAATAAAGACCCGATTCATTTGGTGTTAAGATTATAAAATTGAATAATCTACTTATGTTGTTAATTTTATTTAAAGATTTTAAATATTAGTGTGATGTCTTCTGCACTGTAGAAATAGCATAATAGATGCTAGGTCAATGACTTATTGACAAGAAAGGTGAGAATAGTTTTCACAAGTAGGATAGCTTGTTTTCGTCTTGAACTCACCAATCTTCGCAAGTTGTGAAAGATGTATCTAACGATGAGTGAGATGTCTCGTTGATCTACAAGGGTTGTTAGATGAATAAGTAAGGGACATAGATATCAGATATCGATGTTGTTTATTGAAAATAATGGTTTAACAATATTTCTATCAATGACCTTGTTTTACATGATCAATTAGATTGTTCGTTTATATAACTGGTCTTCAAGATGGATATATAGTTAATTCAAGATGTGATCTTGAAATCTCATTGTAAGAATAAATCTTGAGGTCTTATTGTAAGAATAAGAAGGTGAGTAGAAAAGACAAAATCTTTCAAATAAATGTTAGCCAAGAAAATAAAGGTATTAACTTCCACTTAATAAGGATATGATATTGGAATTGGATTATGTAAGATATGTCTTACAGAATCAAGGAAGTAAAAGGTTAGTGAACTTCAACTTCAACTTAAGTTTGTTAATAGTTGAAACAAGTCAATCATTTACTTGGGTATTAGACACCACTTTGGTTCAAGGATTATGAATCTTAACCAAAGGACAAGTAAATAGCTAGACATCGATAAAGTCCTAGATGATTGAAATAGAACAACTGTTGTTGTTTTAATTATTAGAACTTGTTGATTTGTCGTGCTGTTGGACTTATGGATTATATGTTTCATATTGAACAAACTGGATATAATGAGATAGATCAGGTTTGATACCTTGTAACATTCAAAGATGATCAATGTAAATAAGGATATGTGTATTTGTTGAAATACAAAATCCAAGTTTTATTGATAGGTTCAATGAATGCTGAGGTATGATACCGAACTATTTAAGAGTATTGGAAACATTCAATGAGATTGAGGTTTGTCAATATTTAAATAGTAAGTTCCTGAATTATCTCACGTATCATGATATTAGTTCACTGAAGACACTTGTTAGACAAGGTTCAGTTCATAGTGGATGATATCAATAATTCCGGTACCTATTAAGAGAATGACTTACTAGAATAGTCAAACTACTCAATGAGGTATCCTCAACATACGTTAACTAAAGTCTGCATGAGATGTGGAGTAAGGAAATACAAGTCTCAATTGTCTTGAGATTTGGGATTGTCTAACCTATGTCAAGAGTTGAATAAGTTAGAGACTGAATCTAGATGGTTTGCGGTTAGTCTTAAACAGAGTTTAGGAAAAGATTTTGCAATCTTGCTGAGCAAGGAGTATTTATAGTCACTAGGAGTGCTTGTTTACTCCACTTTTTGGAAAAAATTAGTTTACCCTTTAAGGGCTCAGTGGGAGCTATAGTGAACTTGATGAAGTTCAAGAACCACAAATCATCACGGATTAAGTATGGAACCTATTTGAGTAGTAGAACTTTCTGTACAACAACACTGTTGTAAATCTAGGAGGGTATTGGTTTCATCATTAGAATGGTGATGAGATATCCACTATAAATGATAACAACAATGTTTTGAGTTTTAATGACTCTGAGAAGTGACAGAGTGTCATGGAATCTATAATGGTTTTGTAAGAGAGTTTATGAATGGATGGAAAGGTAAAGACCTTTAAAGTCAGGCTAGCTGTAAAGGTTTAAAGTGAAGATAATATGATTACCTTAAAGAAACCTTTATCGAATAGCCATGACCAAAACCATTAAGATTTTGCTTGCATGCTTCTCGGTAATGGAACATTAATTTTGATGAGATAGTCAAAGAGTTTGATTTTATCAAAAGATGAATGATCCATTTAATGGTACAGGAGTTTAGTGGGAGTAATGTAACATATTAATATATATGGATATATTAGTAAAAATGCACCTTTGATATTTTTGGTTTTCATTAGAATTAAGCTATCAAAGAATTTCTCCTTGGACTAGGGTTAGGCCTCAAATAAACTAAGTGTGATGATCTATGTTGATAGATCATGATTAGGATAAGAGGTCTGATGGAAAATAATGTACATTGATTGGATGCTAAAGTGTTTAGCATGGACACTCCAAGTGATGTTTCATGCTGATGAACATGGGAGAATATCTCTCTGGGAGAGAGGACACGTGAATGGAATATCTCTGAATCCATTATGTGTTATGTACAAGTAATGATGTTATGACAAGCAAGTATCATTTTACTCCTAGGAGAAAAGGATCAGATGACAATAAAATATTGTAGTATACTTCAGAAGTATGGCGATATATTTATTTTCTCTGATGGATCTTGTAGACTCAAAGTTTAATCAAGATCAGTTTGATAGTAGATTCAGTTTGGGGCACTTGATAGTCCCGAATGGAAAAGCAGTGAGTTGAAATAGTTTCAAGCAGTAGACAATCGTTAATATTAAATCAGAATGCATGGTGTGTTTTGCGACAGTGGACTGGAAAAATAGTTTCTATGTTGGGTTAGTTTCTGGAAGATAATAAGCCATTAAGTTGTAGTGTGACAACTCAATGGCATCAGATTAGTACATGCTAAGGAGCCGTGATCCCATCTAAGGTCTAAACACATAATTGCGGCTCTCTCATTCGATTAGAGAAATCGATGAAAGAGAGGTTGTCAACATTGAGAAAATTGACATACATAAACAACGTAGTAGACCCATTGTTAAAGCCGTTTATCAAAATTACTTTGATCTTCACATAGTGAAGATAGGTATGCGATACCGAAGTGATTGGTTTTAGTACAAGTGGGAGATTGAAAGAGAAGTGTCCTAAATCCAATCATGGATGATGAGTTAGGATAAACTTTCTTGTAATCTTAGTAGATTTTATGATTATTGGTTAAAAACATATTTGTCTTTATACGGGCTTTATCTATTTAAAGTGTTTTAAATAAGATGTTCCATAGTTTAGAGTAAAGCTTCTAGAATTATAATGAGATTATAATAGTGAGATCTAGAAGATGATAACACTAACTTAAACTGTTCCTGATCATAGGATAACTAATTGGAAGTTAGTTAATCCGTAAAGATCGGTACATACTATACTTGCTTCTTCGGAAGGATGTCTGTTCTCATAGGCATTTGTGTGGAGACACTATAGTTAGTATGTAGGTGCTCATTAGGAATGAGTTCACTGAACATGACTCGATCACTTGAACAATTAATAGAGTTTACTCACGTGTCAATAATTATTCATGTAGTGATGGTTGTACAAGTATCCTTAGTGTTGTGGAATAAAAACGAGGGTTTGTATGTATTAAATACAAAGGATGGTGAGCTTCGAGCTTTAATGGCTGTTCTTGCGTTCGAGACTGATCGGTCCTCACAAGATGCCTACGTATCTCTGTATTGCTAGAGAATCAAGCCAACGTAGTTCTGTTAATGAGGGGTCAGGCCCTTTATATAGGCTGAGAAGCCTTAGAATTAAGGTAGGAGTTGGAGACTTAATAGATAAGTCACCTCCTTGAGGAAAGTTCTAGACTCCTTCCTTGTAGGAGTCTGTTGCCATATCGAATTGGATGCCTTGGAGACTAAGTCTTGTAGAGATAATGTCCTTATCTGACACTTATTGCTGAGCTATTTATTACCCCTAATATTAATTACGAAATTAATATTAAAAATAGGACTTTGGACCCTGTTGGTGGGCCCCACGTTCGGACCATACCGGGTCTAATTAATGCAACACTAAATGTGTCTTTAGGGCTTATTTTTAGCCCATATCATTTGCCCCCCAACTTCTAGGAAAACTGATCAGGTTTTCCTTGAAGTTTTAACGGTCCTTTCCAAGACTCGGGTCAGGGTTCATCTTTATACACTAGTGTTTCACGAGTATTGCCTTTATGTAAAGCGTGGAGCGACCGACGCGTTTACGACAATGTTAATTCGATGCTAATCGGCACTAATCAGCCTTAACGACATTTAAATAATGTTTAAAGACATATTTGTCTTTATACGGGCTTTATCTATTTAAAGTGTTTTAAATAAGATGTTCCATAGTTTAGAGTAAAGCTTCTAGAATTATAATGAGATTATAATAGTGAGATCTAGAAGATGATAACACTAAACTTAAACTGTTCCTGATCATAGGATAACTAATTGGAAGTTAGTTAATCCGTAAAGATCGGTACATACTATACTTGCTTCTTCGGAAGGATGTCTGTTCTCATAGGCATTTGTGTGGAGACACTATAGTTAGTATGTAGGTGTTCATTAGGAACGAGTTCACTGAACATGACTCGATCACTTGAACAATTGATAGAGTTTACTCACGTGACAATAATTGTGCATGTAGTGATGGTTGTACAAGTATCCTTAGACTTGAGATTGTTAGAGTCATCTTGTATATAATGAACAATGCTTTGGTTTAGTCCTTAGTCTCAAGGGCAATTAATAAGTTCTATTCTGGGCATTGGAATTTATATATGGAGATAGTTAACGATCAATAAAGGATCTGCCCCTTCCAGTAAAGGAAGAGAATATCCTATGCTATTCTTAATATGGTAGTTCAGGAATCTCTGGCCAGAGTGAATGAAATTAGAAATTAGTTTCTAATTTGCATTAACATGAACTATACATAAAGAATAAGGAATGCATATGATTAAATTAGAAAGGTTTGACACGAGATCTATGCCTTGTATTTAATCGGGATATTGTTAGGGCAGAAGGAATTTATTGTACGGTAACCAGTCACTGAATAGGTTCTGTATTCCTAGCGATGAATTCATATTATCCGGATAGTCGCGATATATTGAAAAGTATCACTCACGATGTAGAATAAATTTAATTATAACGATAATTATGTTTAATGAATTAATTGTAATTCGTATAAATAATAATAAATAGTTTATTATTATTTATTTCTACTACCGGCATAATTATGAACCTAAAGGGTCACACCATAAAAGAAATATTGATGAAGATTAAGAAAAATTATTTTGGCTAATAATTATTTATTTGAGAAATAAATAAATAAATAATTAGTTAAATATGATTTAATTAATTGTAAATATTAAGAAAAGTTCTTAATATAATAATTATATATTTAATATGAGATATTAAATATATAGAGAGAATTGTTTTAAATGAAATCAATGAGAAACTTGTTTTAATCATTAAAAGAGTTTTAATGATTAATTGATTAATTAATAAAGATTAATTAATCTAAATAATATAAAAGTCAAGAAACCACACCTATGGTTTCTCTATAAATAGACATGCTTCTCAGTTTTCAGTAGATATCCCAGCAACAACAAAATCAAGTTCAAGAAAGAGTTTCTTGAATTAAACAAAATTAGCCAATTATTCTCTCTTTTCTTTCTTTATTAATTTTCTTGGTGGATACCATTAGAGCACTCCACATACTGAGGGGTGATTGCAAGGAGAAGAACAAGGTTTAATTTTGAAGTTCATAGCTGTTGCCGGAAAGCATTTAAGGTAATTCTCTTATTTTTCTTGAAATATATGCATGATTAATTAGGATTTCTATGCAAATAAATGTTATAAATACTTCCGCATGCGTAGAAATTCCTTCACCAAGCAATGAAGGGGATACAAGTGTTGATATTCCTATAGATAGGAATGATGAGGAAGAGGTACTGGGTCGTGGCATGAGAAATAAGATTCCTTCGGTATTGCTTCGAGATTTTGTCACACACACTATTGTTAATGAGATTCCATCTTCTGTTACTTCCCCTCCGCAGCAAACCTCTGGTACTCCTTTTCCTATAGCACACTATATAAATTTTGACAGTTTTTCTCTGAAATATCGAAAATTGCTTGCAGCTATTATTACAGGGAATGAGCCACGGTCTTGTAAGGAGGCCATGAAAAATGAAGGTTGGAGACGTGCTATGCAAAAAGAAATCAGGGCATTAGATGACAATGGCACTTGGACTATGGAGCATTTACCTCCAGGGAAGCGTGCTTTAGGTAGGCAATGGGTTTATAAAATAAAATATCAAGAAAATGGAGACATTGAGAGATTAAAGGCTCGGTTAGTAGTTTTTGGAAATCATCAAATTAAAGGGTTGGATTATAACGAGACGTTTGCTCTAGTTGCAAACAGTTCGTACATTTTTAGCTATCGCTGCTTCTAAAAATTGGGAACTTCACCAGATGGATGTACATAACGCTTTCCTCCATAGTGTTCTTGATGAGGAAGTTTACATGAAATTGCCGCCTGGTTTCGAGTCTTCCTATCCTAACATGGTTTGTTGTCTACAAAAGTCTATCTATGGATTACATCAATCGTCACGTTGCTGGTTTACAAAGCTATTTACAGCCTTAAAAGAGTATGGTTTCTTGCAAAATTATTCTGATTATTCCTTGTTTACTTACACTAATGGTGGTGTTCAGATTAATGTATTGGTGTATGTTGATGATTTGGTTATTTCGGGAAACAATTCAGCTGCACTAAAAACATTTAAGGGATATCTGAGTGATTGTTTCCGTTTGAAAGATCTTGGTGTGCTTAAGTATTTTCTCGGTATTGAAGTGGCTCGAAATCATACCGAATTATTTTTATTCCAACGCAAGTATACACTAGATATTATAAGCGAGGTTGGTCTTTTGGGAGCAAAACCAGCTGATTTTCCTATTGAACTAAACCACAAACTTGCTCTTGCTTCAGGTGAGAAAATAAAGGATCCAGAGTCTTATCGACGACTTGTTGGACGTCTTGTGTATTTAGTTGTGACACGGACAGACTTGGCATACTATGTGCATACTTTGTCACAATTTCTACAGAATCCTAGAATTGAGCATTGGGAGGCTGCCTTACGAGTGGTACGGTATTTGAAAGGGAGTTGTAAGAACCCTAATTTTTGGTAATATTTTCTTTTATTTAATATCATGTGACATTGTCAATTTGGAACCTTTCTAGTCATCCCTGTTGTTTAATGGAATTGATTGTCTGAGAAAATATGTTGTTACATTCACTAGGTAAGATAAAGAGAAGATTTTTGAGGGCAAGAGTCTTATTGTTAGTAAGAGTTATAAAACTTGGGATTTGAGAATGGTTATAGTATTAAAATATTTATTAAGGATTATGGCAAGGAATTATGGATATTCGAGGAAGTTACACAAATAAGTACTTAAGGAATTATAGGGGAAATCTCTACGCGACAAAATATTATTACGAGAGATTAATTAAGATACGATACGAATTAAAGATTAAGTGACAAGCATTGGTGGAAGAATAATGATACAAGGAGTAGTATTGCATGCAAGTCCCATGCAACCAAGTAGTTATGAAAAGCAAACTAGTTAAACCAAATGGTAGGAGGAATAGTAACTAGTTACATTTCTTTTTCCAAGGAGGGGACAAGAGTACAAGAGGCCATACCTAGGTTGTACCATGCTTATACATACACCATTATGTATCACCCAACCCCTTTAACACAATTATTTCAATCAAACATAAAAATCAAAACAACAAAAGCTCTCCCCCCCTTGAACTAGTGCTCTCGGCCAAGACCAAAAAGGAAGAAAAAAAATTCTTCCTTCCTCCATTTCTCCTCACTCATAATTCAAGGCATAATTCCTAGGCTCTCTCCATCATCTAAGAAAGGTATACTAAGAGTTTCAAGCCCTTTCATCCATTATATTTTAAGGTATTAATTGTTAAAGATATTATGAATAGTAACCATGTTTAGTTTTTCTTTTAGATCTTGGATTATAAGGGTTGTAAAAGATCATTCAAGGTGTTCTTGAGTTTTGTAAGGCTTACCCAAGGCTCCTAGGTACTCAAGAAGGTATAAAAATCATAACCCTTTTGGCCATGTAGTGTTCATGATGTTCAATGATAGATCCATGTATATATTGTGTTAATCTTGGATGTTCAAGTGATGGATGATATGGATCTTGAGTTTTAGTGTTGTGATTGTGATTTTTATGATTTTGGATGGTATATGTATCTCCATGAATGTTATAAAGCATGAACTAAGTGAATTAGATGTTGGTTGTGTTGTGGAAGTAAGAATATTGGTTGATTTAAGTGAAACATGCATGCTGAATTTTTCCAGAAACTTGACCTGTCTTGTAACATGGTTTTGAACCCCCAAATCTTGTCCCCTGAGGTCCTACCATATATTGTTGGAAAGATATTTGAATGTATTTTCTGGAAATGTAAGGTTCATAACTAGAAGATGTATAGATTTTAAGTTATGTCCGGAGAAGTAAAATGTGTTTCTGGATTCCGGACTGCACTAAGTGACCCCCTTGTGAACCTTGTTTAAACCCCTAAAAATTTATGTGGGATCATGGAAAAATTTGAGAAGTTAGGGAATGCAGTGGTGAAGGCTACCAAAAAGAATTGGATTAAAATATGAATTTTTCAATTTTATAAAATTGCTAGAGTAAAATTCGCGCAAGGGAAAAAGTCGTTAAGTGGAGTATAATTCTAGGGGTAATGAATATGGTTCGGATATGGTAACTAAATTAAGTCAAATAAGTGACGAGCGTAATCGAGTGACGGCATGAACCTATAGTGGGGCTAGAGTGTCATAAGATGAAGTCATTAAGTTAATTTCGTACCCCCTAAAACCCCGTAATTAAAGAGATATTGTTAAGGTACTAACGAGCGGTTATTGCTTATGTATAGATCGTTCCACTCCGCACGCTTGACCACCCCAACCAAACCAAGGCAAGTTTACTTTTCAAAACTTATACATATACAAGGACTTTCACTGTTGTGTTTGTAGTTTTCAACTATATCAAACGTTATGTTAATCGAAGTATTGATGCAATTGAGATTGTATAAGTACATATATGTTTGTACCCTTGAACTTAGATTGAAATGTTTTCCTCGGACAACGACTCTAGCAATAGAGGTCGTAGCGGTCCGTATATACTATTGACCGGGGAGCGGTATATTATTATATCGTATCTATATTGCGAAAACCCGAAGGGTCATTCGGGGAGTATCGTATACTCAAGTAATTATTTTCATATCTTCGTAAATACTCGAAACCCTATCTTGGATTAAAAGTTTATTTTATCGAATAATTATTTTATTAATTATTAATAATAAATCTTAAAATATTATTTATTAATTATTGTTCATTATTTTAAAGATGAAGTCAATCCAAGATACATTTAGTACTTTCAAACTCGAACTCTTTCGAACTCAAAACATTTTCGAAAACCCCCGGTCAGGTTCTGTTTCTTGTATGATTTCAAGAACCATCGGTCGACTGATGTCGGACCTCAATTACTCTGTTTTCAATCAAAATCAAGTTTTTAAAAGAAAAAGAAAAAGGGACTCTGGCAGGTGTGGGAACCGTTGACGAACGATTCCCGGGATGTGTAAGCGGCCGTGAGCCAGGCGGTCCATCAATTATTATTCCGGCCCAGGTGTTGCCGAAGGATGATTACGGATGTAGTTTTCATCGAGGGTGATTACGGATGTAGTTTTCACCCGGGGATAGTTACGGATGTAGTTTCTATCCTTCTACCGGTAGAGAAGACCCGCGGATTATTGGACTTGGATGTGGCGACTGATCATCGTCAATCCCTGTCAGGTTTTATGTGTTCTTTAAGTCCCATTCCTCCATTTTGGAAAAATGCTTGACACTGCTTCTTAAGCTTTTGTGCCAAGTTGCTGATATTGTTCTATTTTGATGAGAAAGATGTTGACTCTATGCAGTATCTAGAACTGCAAGTTTATTTTGAAAACGAGGGCACATATCGTGGCACCTTCGGAATTTATCAACAAAGGCAAGTGATCTTATATCTGATTGATACAAACGAGTTTAATAACTGCTAATCATATGAAATGTTATATTGCTTACCTTATACATATATTTCTTGCTGAGCTATAGTTGCTCACTCTTACTTGTTTTCAAATTTACAAACACAACAGCTAAGCGAAATGGCAAGACCCAGACAGACTGCCCGAAAGCAGGTGACTAGACCCGAGCCAGCAGTTGAGATTCCACCGGTAGGCCCCATTAGCCGGATTGGTTGGTAACTTTTGTTAGTTCGTTTTATTTATCAGTATGACCTGTGCAAGGCAGTGTACCGTAACAAACTTTCAAGCCGCCAACTTCGCTTCATATCGAAGTGTTGCTGGTAGCATAAATACTATTTAAATCGGTCTGTAATAACTCTGATACTTTTATTTCTGCTTAATTAATGTTGTGACGTTTCTGAGACTCTAACCTGTGTGTGTGTGTGCGGTGTGAGTTATTGTGGGGTCGATGGCTGTTTATATATTATGTGCAAGAACAGGTATGTTATTAATGGAAAATGGACCGTGAGCGCCTAGATCTCCGACCCCGGATCTGGGGGCGTCACAGAAATGGTATCAGAGTGAGGTTACAGTTCTCAGAAACGATAGTAATTTAATAAAGCAACCCTAATAACAACCTTAATAATACTTAGAACTCTCATCGAGTTTGTAGTCGGGTTATCGGATATAGACCTGACTTTAAGGCCCGTGAGGGAACTACTCCTTAAACCCTTCTTTATGGTTAGTGACCCACCTTATTTCCCTTGTGTAGATGGAGGAGATACCAGACCCTGAGGCTTTCGAGAGAGAGCATGATGAGGCACTGATGCGAGATACTGAGGATCCTGAGGAGGATATGGGTGCTGACTCTGAGCTTGGCCCCTGGATTACGCTGATAGGAGATACTGATGATGAGGATCCCGTTGAGGAGCCCTTTGAACCTGAGCCTGAGCCAGAGCCTGTTACCCCATCTCCTGTAGCTACTGATGAGGAGAGTGTGAGATCCGGTGAGGGCCGTGTTGTGTCACCCCACCTTCTCCGCAGTCATCGAGCCCTGTTTCATCGGACAGTGACTCCGAGGATGATACTTCTAGCGAGGAGGAGCTTGACCCTACCCCTGCTACTGCTCCTGCTCCTGCTCCTGCTACTACACCTGCTCCTGTTCCTGTCATACCACCTCCACCGATGGACCTACCCCCAGTGTCGGGTACTGAGCACGCTTACGTGGTGCAGTTCCTGACCCGAGACTTACTTTTTGCGGAGGCCCGACTTAACGAGGCGAGGCGGGCACTAGTGGAGGAGCGCGAGGTGCGCTTGAGGATCCAGGCTGAGATGAGGACTGTTGTTGCTAGGAGGACTAGGGCTCGACTCCATAGGATTGAGAGGAGGAGTCGCGAGAGGATTCTTGGATTAGGGATCCGCGGGGGCGGAGTGATCCAGGCTAGGGATGCTAGGCGTGTTGTGCGTCGTGCATTCTCCCGAGTGAGGACCTTGCTCCATCGCGGTGCGGCCCCATGATGTGTTACGGATAGCTCAGTCCCCTAGGTTCAGATGACATTAGTGTGTCGATTTTGCGGGATAGTTGACTTGTGCAGTGGTATCCTTTCTGACCAGTGGATGAGTAGACTGACCTACAGATATGTAGATGTGACTTCGTGTAGTATGTACGGATGTAGCCCTACTTTTGTGTAGCCCTGACTATTCAGATGATGTACTTGTTATTGTTCCACTTTTGCTAGACTTTGACATCGGAACTATGTATTTGGCTCTAACATCCAAACCTTGTGATAACCCTTGTACCGTACTTATTTAGTTTCAGTTTCCTTGATATTGTCTCAACTGCTTTACTTTCCGATGCCATGCTCTACTGTTTTGATATACAACTGTGATTATACAATTGCTACAAGCCACAAATATAACCATGCTGTTTCAAATTTCGACATGCGATTTCAAATTGTTCTCTACAACTTCCAAAAATGTTCCTACAATTTTTTTTAAATAAATTTTTCAAAAAAAAAAAAAAAATTTTTTTGAGGTTTTGAAATTTTGAAAACTCTTGCAAATGTTTTCGTATCCCATAGAGATTTTTCCCAAAAATGTTTTGACATTTTATCTCCACCATCGGATTATTAAAACTTTTGCAACTTCCACCCTTATGAGGAGGAACGATACGTTCCTGACCCGTGCAAACGCTGTCAGGTAATTGGAAAACCCTAACCCATTTCTTGTTTTATTATCAGAATCATGCCACCCAGAAGAATGAACACTCGAGCTCACCCGATCAGTTCTGAGGGCCAGGGTAGCTAACATGGGACCGGAGGCCACCAGAACCATGAAGGGGAGAATGTCAACCTGAGTGAGAATGAGGGCAACGATCATAACTTGTTTGATGACTCTGAGTATGAAGAAGAAGAAGCTGGTGATGACACCCGAGAGGTAGAACAACCTAGGGGAGGCCCAATGGAACAGTTCATGGAACTACTTAGGCAGAACTTGGACCGTCCCCCGGTTCAGCAACCACCCAGCAATGCTAATGCAAATGCTTTCCGGAACTTCAAATCCCTGAAACCCCCAGAATTTAAAGGAACTACCGATCTGGTCGAGGCAAGGGCCTGGCTGAAGGAAATGGAAAAATCTTTCGAGATACTGGGTGTCGCTGAAGAGCAGAAGACTGTTTTCGCCACTTACCTTCTGAAGGGTGAGGCGAACTATTGGTGGGAGGCTAAGAAGAATTTAGAAGGAAGAGGTGTGGTGACCTGGGAGAGGTTTAGCGAGCTGTTCTTGGAGAAGTACTTTCCTAGGTTCATGGAGACACAAATGGAGCTGAAGTTTTTGGAACTAAAGCAAGGTAACATGACGGTGGCCGAGTATGAGGCCAAATTTACTGAGTTGTTGAGGTTTGTGCCGGAATATGTGAACTCTGAGGCAAAGAGGGCCCGAAGGTTTCAATTGGGGCTAAAGCAATGGATTCAGAATCGTGTGGCGGTTCTTGAGCTGGCAGACTATGCCACCCTGGTACAGAAAGCATCAATTGTTGAGGCTGGGAGTGAACAGATGTAGAAGGAGAGGGAAGGAAAGAAGAGGAAGTTTGATAGTCGGAAGGGAAATTCGGCGGGAGGGAGCTTTCCGAGCAAATTTAAGCGAGGAACGGTGTCCCAACCCAGCGGGAACTTTGGAGCCAAGAGAGCTGAAAGTTGGAGTGTGGGCCAGAGCGGCCGACCACAGGGATCGTCTTACTCTACCCCATCCCGAGCCCTACCCCCAGAATGCAATAAATGTGGAAGGAAACATGCGGGTGTGTGTAACCTACAGGATGTGAAGTGATTCAAGTGTGGGCTGACAGGACATTATGCTAACGCCTGTCGAGGAACTAGTAACAACACCAGTGTCGGAGGTAATTGCTTCAAGTGTGGGAAACCAGGGCACCGAATGAGGGAATGTATGTCCTCTGGGCCAGCTGCATCAAGAATGAGTGGAACTGCTTCTAACAAGGCCCCTACTGCAAGAACTTTTAACATGACGGTGCAGGATGCCGTGAGGAACACGGATGTGATTGCAGGTACCCTACTACTCAACTCAGTTAAGGCAAATGTTTTATTTGATTCGGGAGCTACCAAGTCTTTCATATCTCTAGAATTTGTATGTCAGTTAGGCCTTAAGACTGAACCATTGAAAGACAGACTGCAAATAGAGATAGCTAATCATGAAATTATTTCTGTTAACCAAGTATGTCCAGGTTGTGACCTAGAAATAGAAGGGCGACACTTTCGGGTAGACTTAATACCTTTTAAACTAGGGGAATTTGACGTAATAGTAGGAATGGATTGGTTAACAACCCACGGAGCCCAGATTGATTGTGTAAAGAAGAAAGTAAGTTTAAAACTGCCAGGGGACGAGGAAGTAGTGTTTAGTGGAAAACGGCAAAACCAAAAGTTCCTGACTATGATTCAAGCTAAGAAGCTGTTACGTAAAGGATGCGAAGCCTATTTAGCCTATGTGAAGGATACCAAGAAGGAGGCACCAAACCTACAGGAAATCCTTGTCGTTAATGAGTTCGCAGACGTATTTCCGGATGATCTTCCAGGACTACCACCTGATAGAGACATCGAGTTCGCTATAGATTTAGTTCCGGGTACGGCCCCAATTTCGAAAGCCCCATATCGGCTAGCCCCAGTGGAGATGAAAGAGCTGGCCACTCAGTTACAAGAGTTGTTGGATAAAGGGATGATAAGGCCTAGCGTGTCACCGTGGGGAGCCCCGGTGTTATTCGTGAAAAAGAAGGATGGTAGTATGAGGCTATGTATAGACTACAGAGAGTTGAACAAGGTGACTATAAAGAATAAATATCCCTTGCTCAGGATAGATGACCTGTTTGATCAATTGAAAGATGCAGTTTATTTCTCTAAAATTGATTTGAGGACCGGGTATCACCAGTTAAAGATTAAGCCAGAAGATATACCAAAGACGGCCTTTCGCACCCGGTACGGACACTATGAGTTCCTAGTGATGTCATTTGGGTTAACGAATGCCCCCGCAGCTTTCATGGACTTAATGAATCGAGTATTCAAGAAATACTTGGACAAGTGTGTTATAGTCTTCATCGATGACATCTTGATTTATTCCAAGACGGAGGAGGAACAAGCAGAGCACTTGAGGATTGTATTGGGAGCATTGAGAGAAGAGAAGTTGTACGCTAAGTTCTCGAAGTGTGAATTTTGGTTGAAGGAAGTTCAGTTTTTAGGGCATGTGATTGGCGAACAAGGCATTCTAGTGGACCCAGCCAAAATAGAGGCTGTATCAAATTGGGAGAGACCAACCACTCCGACAGAGGTGAGAAGTTTTATAGGGTTGGCTGGCTACTATAGGAGATTTGTCCAAGACTTTGCCAAGATAGCAGCCCCTTTGACCCGGCTAACTCGCAAGACCGAGAAGTTTGTGTGGACTGAAAAATGCGAAGAGAGCTTCCAAGAGTTGAAAAAGAGGTTGGTGACAGCACCAGTACTAGCCCTACCTGATGATAAGGGAGAATTTGTAATTTATAGCGACGCATCCCATAAAGGTTTAGGGTGTGTGCTTATGCAGCACGGTAAAGTGATTGCGTATGCGTCCAGACAACTTAAGGAATATGAGATAAGATACCCCACCCATGATTTGGAATTTGCAGCGATAGTTTTTGCTTTGAAGATTTGGAGACATTATCTTTACGGAGAAAAGTGTGAAATCTACACGGATCACAAGAGCTTAAAGTACATATTCACTCAGAAAGAGTTAAACATGAGGCAGAGGAGATGGCTAGAGCTAATCAAGGATTATGATTGTGAGATTCATTATCACCCAGGGAAGGCCAACGTGGTGGCCGATGCACTTAGCCGAAAGGAGAAACTCAAGATGATAACGTCAGTGGACGAGTTGATCAAGGACCTTGAGAAACTGGAGATTGAGGTGAGGTTACCAGGAATTGGACAAGAGAGTCTAATGGAAATAAGAGTCCAACCACCACTATTGGAAAAGATTAAGTTATGCCAGGAAAAGAAGATAGAAGAAGAAAAGAATTCGATGGAGAAAATTTTGACTGGCGAGGAAATTAAGTGTGAGAAGGACGGGAATGGAATTACGATGTACGCATCTAGGATATGGATCCCGAACGTTCAGGAATTAAAAGACGAGATTTTGCAAGAGGCTCATAGTTCAAGGTACTCAATTCACCATGGAGGCACTAAGATGTATAGAGATCTAAGAGAGTACTATTGGTGGCCAAATATGAAGAAGGACGTGGCAGAGTGGGTAAGTAAATGCTTGACATGTCAAAGAGTGAAGGCCGAACACCAGAGGCACAGTGGATTGTTGCAACCCTTAGAGATACCCGAGTGGAAGTGGGAGCATATTGCGATGGACTTTGTGGTCGGACTACCAAGGACCAAGACTAATCATGACGCCATTTGGGTAATCATCGATAGATTGACCAAGTCGGCACATTTTCTTCCAATCAACGAGAGATACACTGTCGACAAGCTGGCAGATATTTACTTAAAGGAGATTGTGGTTAGGCATGGGATTCCTGTGAGCATTGTATCAGATAGAGACCCAAGATTCAACTCCAGGTACTGGAGGAGTTTTCAGGATTGTGTGGGGACCAAGTTAAACATGAGTACTGCATACCATCCCCAAACAGACGGACAGAGTGAGAGAACCATCCAGACCATCGAGGACATGTTGAGAGTATGTGCCATAGATTTCAAGGGAAGTTGGGATGACCACTTACCGTTGATCGAATTTTCCTACAACAACAGTTACCATGTGAGTATAGGCATGCCCCCATAAGAAGCTTTGTACGGACGAAGATGTCGGTCTCCCTTGTGTTGGGAAGAAGTTGGAGAGTGGAAGATTTTAGGGCCTGAACTGGTCCAACAGACAAGAGAAACTATCGAACTCATAAGAGGACGGCTGGTAGCGGCCCAAGACAGACAGAAGAAGTATGCGGACCAGACCCGCAAGGACAAAGAATATGAGGTAGGAGAGTTTGTGATGTTAAAGGTATCACCGTGGAAGGGATTGATGAGATTTGGTAAGAAGGGGAAGCTAAGCCCAAGATTTATTGGACCTTTTGAGATCTTGAAACGAGTTGGAAAGTTAGTCTATGAATTGGCATTACCCCCGAGCTTGCAGCAAGTACATAATGTGTTCCATGTGTCCATGCTACGACCCTACCATACCGACTTCCGACACGTGATAGAACATGATCAAGTGGATCTGCAGCCAGACTTAACCTATGTGGAGCAACCTGTGGAAATCATGGATAGAAAAGAACAGGTGCTGAGGAACAAGGTTGTCAAACTAGTGAGAGTTTTGTGGAGGAACAAGAATGTCGAAGAATAAACATGGGAACTAGAGAGCGCGATGCGTGAAAAGCACCCCCAACTATTTTCAACCTGATTCCGGGACGGAATCCTTTTAAGGAGGGGAGGCTGTAAGAACCCTAATTTTTGGTAATATTTTCTTTTATTTAATATCATGTGACATTGTCAATTTGGAACCTTTCTAGTCATCCCTGTTGTTTAATGGAATTGATTGTCTGAGAAACTATGTTGTTACATTCACTAGGTAAGATAAAGAGAAGATTGTTGAGGGCAAGAGTCTTATTGTTAGTAAGAGTTATAAAACTTGGGATTTGAGAATGGTTATAGTATTAAAAGATTTATTAAGGATTATGACAAGGAATTATGGATATTCGAGGAAGTTACACAAATAAGTACTTAAGGAATTATAGGGGAAATCTCTACGCGACAAAATATTATTACGAGAGATTAATTAAGATACGATACGAATTAAAGATTAAGTGACAAGCATTGGTGGAAGAATAATGATACAAGGAGTAGTATTGCATGCAAGTCCCATGCAACCAAGTAGTTATGAAAAGCAAACTAGTTAAACCAAATGGCAGGAGGAATAGTAACTAGTTACATTTCTTTTTCCAAGGAGGGGACAAGAGTACAAGAGGCCATACCTAGGTTGTACCATGCTTATACATACACCATTATGTATCACCCAACCCCTTTAACACAATTATTTCAATCAAACATAAAAATCAAAACAACAAAAGCTCTCCCCCCCTTGAACTAGTGCTCTCGGCCAAGACCAAAAAGGAAGAAAAAAAATTCTTCCTTCCTCCATTTCTCCTCACTCATAATTCAAGGCATAATTCCTAGGCTCTCTCCATCATCTAAGAAAGGTATACTAAGAGTTTCAAGCCCTTTCATCCATTATATTTCAAGATATTAATTGTTGAAGATATTGTGAATAGTAACCATGTTTATTTTTTCTTTTAGATCTTGGATTATAAGGGTTGTAGGAGATCATTCAAGGTGTTCTTGAGTTTTGTAAGGCTTACCCAAGGCTCCTAGGTACTCAAGAAGGTATAAAAATCATAAACCCTTTTGGCCATGTAGTGTTCATGATGTTCAATGATGGATCCATGTATATATTGTGTTAATCTTGGATGTTCAAGTGATGGATGATATGGATCTTGAGTTTTAGTGTTGTGATTGTGATTTTTATGATTGTGGATGGTATATGTATCTCCATGAATGTTATAAAGCATGAACTAAGTGAATTAGATGTTGGTTGTGTTGTGGAAGTAAGAATATTGGTTGATTTAAGTGAAACATGCATGCTGAATTTTTCCAGAAACTTGACCTGTCTTGTAACATGGTTTTGAACCCCAAAATCTAGTCCCCTGAGGTCCTACCATATATTTTTGGAAAGATATTTGAATGTAGTTTCTGGAAATGTAAGGTTCATGACTAGGTGATGTATAGATTTTAAGTTATGGCCGGAGAAGTAAAATGTGTTTCTGGATTCCGGACTGCACTTAGTGACCCCCTTGTGAACCTTATTTAAACCCCTAAAAATTTATGTGGGATCATGGAAAAATTTGAGAAGTTAGGTAATGCAGTGGTGAAGGCTACCCAAAAAGAATTGGATTAAAATATGAATTTTTCAATTTTATAAAAATGCTAGTGTAAAATTCGCGCAAGGGAAAAAGTCGTTAAGTGGAGTATAATTCTAGGGGTAATGAATATGGTTCGGATATGGTAACTAAATTAAGTCGAATAAGTGACGAGCGTAATCGAGTGATGGCATGAACCTATAGTGGGGCTAGAGTGTCATAAAGGTACTAACGTACTAACGAGATATTGTTAAGGTACTAACGAGCGGTTACTGCTTATGTATAGATCGTTCCACTCCGCACGCTCGACCACCCCAACCAAACCAAGGCAAGTTTACTTTTTAAAACTTATACATATACAAGGACTTTCACTGTTGTGTTTGTAGTTTTCAACTATATCAAATGTTATGTTTATCGAAGTATTGATGCAATTGAGATTGTATAAGTACATATATGTTTGTACCCTTGAACTTAGATTGAAATGTTTTCCTCGGACAACGACTCTAGCAATAGAGGTCGTAGCGGTCCGTATATACTATTGATCGGGGAGCGGTATATTATTATATCGTAATTAAATTGCGAAAACCCGAAGGGTCATTCGGGGAGTATCGTATACTCAAGTAATTATTTTCATATCTTCGTAAATACTCGAAACCCTATCTTGGATTAAAAGTTTATTTTATCGAATAATTATTTTATTAATTATTAATAATAAATCTTAAAATATTATTTAATAATTATTGTTCATTAGTTTAAAGATGAAGTCAATCCAAGATACATTTAGTACTTTCAAACTCGAACTCTTTCGAACTCAAAACATTTTCGAAAACCCCCGGTCAGGTTCTGTTTCTTGTATGATTTCAAGAACCATCGGTCGACTGATGTCAGACCTCAATTACTCTGTTTTCAATCAAAATCAAGTTTTCAAAAGAAAAAGAAAAAGGGACTCTGGCAAGTGTGGGAATCGTTGACGAACGATTCCCGGGATGTGTAAGCGGCCGTGAGCCAGGCGGTCCATCAATTATTATTCCGGCCCAGGTGTTGCCGAAGGATGATTACGGATGTAGTTTTCATCGAGGGTGATTACGGATGTAGTTTTCACCCGGGGATAGTTACGGATGTAGTTTCTATCCTTCTACCGGTAGAGAAGACCCGCGGATTATTGGACTTGGATGTGGCGACTGATCATCGTCAATCCCTGTCAGGTTTTATGTTTTCTTTAAGTCCCATTCCTCCATTTTGGAAAAATGCTTGACACTGCTTCTTAGGCTTTTGTGCCAAGTTGCTGATAGTGTTCTATTTTGATGAGAAAGATGTTGACACTATGCAGTATCTAGAACTGCAAGTTTATTTTGAAAACGAGGGCACATATCGTGGCACCTTCGGAATTTATCAACAAAGACAAGTGATCTTATATCTGATTGATACAAACGAGTTTAATAACTGCTAATCATATGAAATGTTATATTGCTTACCTTATACATATATTTCTTGCTGAGCTATAGTTGCTCACTCTTGCTTGTTTTCAAATTTACAAACACAACAGCTAAGCGAAATGGCAAGACCCAGACAGACTGCCCGAAAACAGGTGACTAGACCCGAGCCAGCAGTTAAGATTCCACCGGTAGGTCCCATTAGCCGGATTGGTTGGCAACTTTTGTTAGTTCGTTTTATTTATCAGTATGACCTGTGCAAGGCAGTGTACCGTAACAAACTTTCAAGCCGCCAACTTCGCTTCATATCGAAGTGTTGCTGGTAGCATAAATACTATTTAAATCGGTCTGTAATAACTCTGATACTTTTATTTCTGCTTAATCAATGTTGTGACGTTTCTGAGACTCTAACCTGTGTGTGTGTGTGCGGTGTGAGTTATTGTGGGGTCGATGGCTGTTTATATATTATGTGCAAGAACAGGTATGTTATTAATGGATAATGGACCGTGAGCGCCTAGATCTCCGACCCCGGATCTGGGGGCGTCACAGGAGTCTAGGGCAAGGCATTTTATTGCGTTCTTACAGCGAATTGTCTCTTCAGGGATGGTATGACTTGGACTGGGCAGCATGCCCACTCACGCGCAGGTCTTTAACATGTTGGCTAGTTTTTCTTGGACAATCTACTATTTCCTGGAAAACAAAGAAACAACACACTGTTTTGCGTTCTTGCGCAGAGGCGGAATATCGATCAATTGCAGCTGTAACTTGTGAGTTGAAATGGCTTAAAGGGCCGTTGTTAATTTTAGGAGTTGAGCATCCTAAAGCTATTCCTTTATTTTATGATAGTCAATCAGTGCTACATATTGCTCGAAATCCTGTTTATCATGAAAGAACGAAACATATTGAAGTTGATTGTCACTTCGTTCGTGATGCTATTACAAACGGTTTAATCGAACCTTCGTATGTTCCTACTGAGGTTTAATTGGTGGATATCTTTACAAAGGCACTTGGTAAGAAACAATTCAGTTTTCTTCTGGACAAGTTGGGCATCTTCAACCCGCATGCTCCAACTTGAGGGGGGGGTGTCAAGACATATTAAGTGTGATTCAAGGGATGTTGTTATATTGTTATATATAGCTACTGTAAGTTAGGACATATTGATGTAAATTAGAGATTGTTTCCTTAATTAAAGGATATGTAGCTTATGATGTACGCTAGGGTTATGTAACACATATATATTAGATGATATAGATGAACAAAGGATAGGATTTTATTCTATATTTACAACTAGGCATATATCAATATCAATATATCAATATCAATATATTCTTAATGATGCCTAGTGAAGGATTTAATCAAATTACACCAATTAGCCTTTGAAATCAAAATTACGCAATCTATTTTAGATAGGCTTTTTAGTCCTTTCACTTTTTGATCGGGTTAATGAATATCCATGTTTTAATCCATATTCATTTAATCAATTTATAAAGGTATTCGGGTATTTTTGTACTAACAATGGATCAACCCATACAACAAATACACATAATATTCATCTTTTTATTACAACCCACCCTAATTTGGCAGTATTTGTTACTCTAATTTACATATACAATCAATTACTTCCTTATGGATGTCTGTATATATTCGATGAAACTATTTTTCTCCCCTTTTGTCACAGTTCGGTTTCAGCATCTTAGGTATGGATTATATGTCAATTAGGTAATTTTTATTCTGTTTATTGCTTCTGCTTCCTTGAACCTGATCACTACTTCGCTTATCTCTGCGTCTTTTGTTGAATTATTATTTTGATTGAATTTGTGAATTATGAAATGTCTCAATATGTATTTATGAGTCGATAATTTTGTACTTATTGCGATTAGGGAGATGAATTGTTGTGACTGATGTTAGGAATACTTTGGTATGGTGTATGTTGTGGTGTATTGAATTGTTTACAATTAGAATAATGGGTAATCAAAATAAGGGTTTTGGTTGAGTTAGATTAGTGATACGGAAGAGCGTCTTTCGTATCTCTCTCACCCTGTCTGGCCCCGCAGGGGCTGTGTAAATTGTTTGATTAATAACTTAGGAACAATGTTTACAAGGTCTAGACAATCAATGAAAGGCACAACAAGGCTCAAGAGCCTCTGGTAGGCAAAGCTGGAGGCGGTAAAGCGAGGTATGTGCCTCTGACAAAGCTAGGGGCATGATTACAGGAAACTTAAATATAAATTGAAATAAAAACTCAGTTAAGTAATAAATCAAACATGTTAAACTATTATGTGTGATTTGGGAGCTTGGTAAAGAGTACTTCAGAGAGAAAATTCAGCTCCACTTTAACTACTCTGAAAGCATCTTCAGCTGATCTTGCTAGGAAGAAGTCTCGACTCTGGTTGCGTTCACGGAAGCTAAATATAAGATTAACTACAAGTCCTTTAAATGTCTCAAAATAGCGATGAAAAATACTGGCAGCCTTAACTACTCTATCTGGCTCGGGAAGCATTTTTATCCGTGTAGGAAGTCTAGCCATTTTCTTCGAGAAGTACTCATCCATGAGCTTGGCGTAGTTTGGCCCATGATCTGGTTCTATAAGCATATGTTGATTTTGATCTTGATGGTTCTTTCAACCTGGTTATACTTTTTGTTGTAAAAGGCACAAGCAGAATCTGGTCAGCTGGCTCTTTTAATCAGATGACAAAATTTTATTCATTTTTTATCAAGCAGTGGCTCGATGAGAATACAAGAAGAATAACACGATCCAGAAAACAAAAAACTAAGCTGATGTTCATTTCTTTTGTCAAGTATTTTACTACTTTTTTGTAGTTTCAATTTCTCTTCTAATTAATCGTTATCTGGGTGAATTTTGGTTTTAAATTTCAAATAGTTCAAATTCAGATATATTGATAAGTTAATTCCCGCTAGCTGTGTGTAAATAACTTAATTGTATATCCCAAGTTCCAACTCTAAATTATCGTCATATCACAATTATGAGTTTGATACAAGCCAAATTACCAGACCAAGCTACACTCAAAGTTATAATATCCCATTGCTTCTAATGTTCTTCTTCTTCCAAACTATCAACTAACACAAAGTACAATATAGAATACAACAAAATAAAATGATGTTAATAATTTATGTTTTTTTATCATGTGAAGAAAATAAGCACATGATCTTTGTTTATTTAATTCAAATTAAGAATTAGTGTATGGTGGAAAGCAGGAGAGGTAATTAGTATGTTGCGGATGTTGTAAATCACAGTATTGATTCTCATATATTATCTTTGTACATGGAATCACAAAATCAGAGAATTGTCATTGATTTTTATTGTTTTTATCTGGCCTTGATAACTCATCTTGCCCTTGGATTTTCAACCCTGCAAAGAGATTTGGTAAGTCTTTCTAATTCCATGGTTAGATATGGGTTTGATATTTTTTGATGACCTGGAAAAAAAGTTCATTTGGTCCACTAGAGGACCAAATTGGAGAGTCTGGGCAAGCGGGGTTTATGTTGATTGTTCATATAAACAAGTATTTAAAATCTAAAGTGACAAATGATATTGAATTAGAAAATGTGTCTGATAAAGACGCATACCTACGCGCGCGTCCGTGTACACATAACTTTTACATTTGCTTATATTAATATTGTATATTTCATGCAGATTAGCTAGACAAAAGTAATTTCTGAGAGCTTAATAGCTTTAGAAGGCACAGAAGACACTGACTTGATAATTGAGGAAGCTTTTTGTCTATTTCTTCTCGGACAGGTACAATTTTTATGTTCTTTCCATTTTATGTAATATATTGATATATTATAGAATTTGGCTTCTTATAAGCCCTCTTTCGTTCTTACTATCTAGCTGTGTAATTGTCAATTGCATTGCTCAATATATCTTTTATGTGAAAGCTATACGATATGCATCTACAATTTTCTCAAGGTCCTTGCGCTACTCTCTTTGCAATTCTCATTACTTCTTCCCATATGCAGTTCATGTTATTAACAAAGAATGGTGAGAAAGCTAGAACAATTTAATATCTACAATAGCTCATTTCATCCAAAAGGTGAGGATCTGTGCACTTCTCATTGGATCCAGGATCATGTATGCTTCTTTTTAATGTATTATTTAAACTATTGGATCATAATGTTGAAGTAGGTTGGCACCCTACACTAAGGACATAAGCAGCTCTTCCAGTAAAACCAGCTGAAGAATCTGACATGGATTTTGCTCTTGCTGAAGCCATTCCACCTGCACAATCTCAATGCTGAGCTGGAAATGTTTCTGGTACCAAATAAATGTAATAATGATGTTGAGGCGAAGCTGATAAAATCAATTTTATGACTATCAGAGGGAGAAAGGTAAGCTTTAGAATCTCATATGTATTTTGTGTTTTGGTTTCCATATGTTATTTGTTTTTTAAAAAAAATTTGACCTGGACAATTTCCGGATAGTATCGAGATGGAGATTTACCCCCATGCATTTGAGTCTTAGTTATAAATTATCGAATTTTAAATTTTCAAGCATTTCTTCATAAATGGCTTCCTATCATTAATTTTGTCTCCTTAATTTCTATATTATGTTTCAGGAAGAATTTGTTTCAATTCCCAAACAAAGAGATATTAAAGGTGCTAGCACTCCTCATTGGATCCAGGATCATGTATGTCTCCAGTCCTAAATCAGGTTGCTGAATCTGAAGACGAGCTCCACCAGACTTCCTCTGACGGTGAATCTCAATTTTTGCTTTCGGAACCTCAAACAGATTCCGAACCATGCCCAACTGAGACAATTCACAATGATTTAAATAACTCAAATAATGAGCTCCGTGAAACTACAGTTGTTACTGAGCCCATGGAATCTGAATATGTGGATTCCGGACTCAAGTCAAGTGAAGCTGTCCAAGACAAAGTAGCTGACACAAATTTTAATCTTAACGAAGCCACTGTTGTTATTGAACTCAAACTGCAACCCTAGAATCAAAAAATGAACCCATGGATATAGTAAAGGAGACGCCAATATCACCAACCAAAAATACCCTCCAGATGAAAAGCTGGAGCCAACAGAAAAGGATTTAAGTAATTACGAGACGTCTCATAATGGCAAGCAGGTGAATGTCGTTGCTGATAATGCTGAAGTAGGTTGACACCCTACACTAAGGACAGAAGCAGCCCTTCTAGTAAAACCAGCTGAAGAATCTGACATGGATTTTGCTCTTGCTGAAGCTATTCCACCTACACAATCTCAATGCTGAGCTAGCAATGTTTGTGGACTGCGGAGGCCATAGGATATTGAACATACGAAATAAATGGAATAATGATCTGAGGCGAAGCTGATAAAATCAATTTTATGACTACCAGAGGGAGAAAGGTAAGCTTAGAATCTCATATGCATTTTTGTGTGTTGGTTTCTATGTTATTTGTTTTTTTTTAAAAATTTGATCTGGACAATTTCCCGATAGTATGGATGGAGATTTACCCCATGCATTTGAGTCTTAGTTATAAATTATCGAATTTTAAATTTTCAAGCATTTCTTCATAAATGGCTTCCTATCATTAATTTTGTCTCCTTAATTTACATATTATGTTTCAGGAAGATTTTTTTCAGTACCCAAACAAAGAGATATTAAAGGTGCTAGCAACTTTAAGTTTGCAAATAATTCTGGGAAGAGGCCTAAGGTTGAGCAACACAATAAAGCTATGTTTGGAAAGAAGCGCAGTAGGCAGACCATGTTTCTTAATCTTGAAGATGTCAAGAAGGCAGGTTCCATCAAAAACTCGAGTCCTCAAAGGCAGAACTTCCCACCGGAGACTTACTGTGAAAGAGATATGCCCTCTATCTGTTGTGTTTGATGCTCCTACTATTGATAAACTGAACAAGGATTTCATGCAGGTTAATTTATCATACAATTAGGAAAATAGTTTAATTGAATCTAATGATCCTAAGTCTGAATGTGACGGTGACATGGTTTGTTGCATTCTGATTGTGGGCAAGGAGGGAATATAACCTCCCAATTTATATATTCTTAGTTATTTTAATTAGAAAATAAAGGGCAGATCTATTTGCAAGTGTCTGTGGAGAAAAATTTCTTGGCAAATTGCCTTTTCTCCACTTAAAAATTTAAGTATATATTTCTAAATAAAATATCTGTTTCTAAGGGTCTGTTTGTTTAATTAACAATTTTGCTATTATAAATTTCATTTGGGTTTATAATTTTCACAATTTTCATTATGTTATGGTCAATTTCTGATGTTAATTGTTCTTTGCATTTACCTCTGGTTTATTAAACATTGTTCTTCACAATCTTTGTTTTCTGGTGTGTGGTAGTTGGGTGCTTGAAATCTTATTATAAGCTCTTAGGTATATCTCCGTTGTTTCACCATTGTGCATTTTTACCTAGGTTTTGCAGTTTTAGTCAAAAGTACAATATATTGCTTCAAATTTTTTTTTTTTCCTTTCTCAAGTTAACATATATGTAGACGTGTATAGCATTTATAATCGTAATGGGGCATGTCCCAGATCAAGCTGTAGCTGAAAAAGTAGATAACAAACCAAAAGATATACTTTCATTAATATTTATCATTTTTTCTTATGATGCAGTTGTGAAGATAAGTGCTTAAGATCCTTCCATCCAAACATAAATGCATTTATTATTTTAACCTCTCTGTTCTCTTTAATTGTCATAATGTTGTAGCTCCTGTACTGATCCTCATTTTAAAGTGTAGTTGTCATGCCTGATGGACCTCTGCCGCGACCTCTGATTCTCCCTCTGCCCCTAGACTTTGATCCTCCACTGTTGTTCTGCCTTCCAACTTCCTGCACCATTGATTCTGAGTTTGGCCCTTCCGGTGTTGCAAGGCTCTTTATGATTCTTCTTTATCCTGGAGTGGTTGGCAGTTGCAGCGCCATATGTTCTGATATAAAAGATGGAGGCGGCATTTTGACATTGATTGATGGGAGTTGTCTTACATTCAGTCCTACATTGAGCCTTCTTATTTAACAATAGAAAGAAACACATAAAATCTCATGCAGTTATGGTGCAGGGAGTCGAGATTGCAGGCAGTTATGATGCTGGGAGTTGAGATAGCAGGTTCGGGGTCACTGGTGCAAGCCAGGGCGCTGAAATTAGTGCAGATTTCATGTACCATGTATTTCTAGGTTTATTGTTTGTGTACTTATCTGTGGTTTTTTTTTTTGTATTTCTAACTTTGTTCAGTTGTCGTTAGTTTTTTTATTGATACAGGTGAAGCTTTTTATTTTTAAGAGTTCTATATTGTTATAAATTCTGTAATACTCTTGGTTTTCATCCATTTTTACTGTTTATGTTATGATTTGGAAAAAAAAACCTTTTTTGATGTAGTTGTTCCCCATTAAAATTGTTGTCATTAATTATAATTTTTATAATATGTAATTTTTTTTGTTCTTAAGACATGAATTTTTTTTTTGTTTCAAAATAACAGAAGGTGCCAATTAAACTTCTTTTATGTTATTTTTATTAGAGTCGTGATCATGTTAAAAAAAACGTTACAATTACTTACAATGATACGTTAGAATTTACTTCTTTTGTCTTAATATTTTTGCAAGTTTGTATTAATTTCAAATGTAAAGGTATATAAGAGTGGTAAGAGTTACTTTTGTATCTAAATTGAATGTATCCTTTTTAAATTAATGTAATTTACAAAAAAATAAAAACATGTTTTCAAATTATATGAATTATTCAAAAATGATTTTTAATTATTTTTTAAGGTGAGTTGTCGCCGACGTCGAGAAACTTTTATGGAATATAATATTATAATTGAGCTTATTTATAATTAGTATTTATTTATTTCTTTATTTGTTTATGTATTGTTGTATTAGTATTCCGATAGTACTATACAGTTGTATATAAATGTAAATTGAAAATATGTAAAAAAAGATTATATTTTAATTTCTGACTTTGTGAGATACAAATGATTTATAGATTTATAGTGTGAATATAAGGGTCATTTTTAAAAGAAATATAATTACAAATATGTAATTAAAATATACTATGTTCTCATTACTTCCGTATGCATTTTTCCTTAAGAAATTAGATACACATTATATATGTAATTTTTTTAGTTGCAGCCATACCCATTATATAACTACATGATGGAAGTTGGGGATGTTTATTCAATAAAATTTAAAAAAATTATATTAATTATGAAGTTGGGGTATAAGATTTTATAGTTTAAATAGATATTCAGTTAAAAATGTAGATTTTTTTTAAGGTGTACATAAGGTGTCGAAGTGAGGGAGCAACTTTTACTAGGGCTGAGCAAAAATCTGAAAACATCCGAATCCAAATCCGTTAAAAACCGCTAAAAACCGACTTGTATAAAACAGATCCGAAACCGAAACCGAAAAATTAAAAACCGAATCCGATTATGCGGTTTCGGTTTCTTGTCGGATCCGATCCGAAAAAACATCCGATCCTATTAAAATAAATAAATAAATAATATATATAGGTTATGAGTAAGTCTAAGGAATAGGTTCTGAAGTAAAACCAAGTTTGTGTATTTCGACTGGATCACAACAAATTGGGCCTTCTGTATTTGATTTTAATCAGGTTTTGTCAATTTATTTCAATAGCACCTAGTAGCCCAGCACTGTTCAACACAGCAGAAATAGCTAATGCTCCTTCAATTTTTCAGAACTCAACACAAACAGATAATGCAAGTCTGTTACAAACACTTGCATATGGAAAATCCAATGCTAACTATAAAACATTGCCAATATTGGAATACAGACCAAACAAGGAATATTTTCATTTATGTAGTTTGTGTAAAACTGTTTGGGAGTGTTTCTTCTTTAGTTAACAATTGTTTTAAATTTCTCACAATATTACTTGCTCTGAATTTTTCTGTGCATGAACAATTTTTTTCATTTGGTCTTTATTTATTGACTACTATTATTTTAATTTGAGTCGGGTTTAAAACCGAAACCGAACCGATTGCATCTGATCCGACAATTTTGAATCCGAAACCGAACCGCCGGTTTCGGTTACGGTTTCGGTTTTAGATTTTAAAACCCGAAGAATTTCGTTTTCGGTTTCGGTTTTACCATAAATCCGATACGATCCGTGCTCTCCCTAACTTTTACCAATATATAATTTAACAATCCTGTTTTTTAAAATTAAATTTATTACGTATGATATTACGTATGTGATATTTATTATTCTAATAATAGCCGAGTAAATTTATACAAATTTAATTATTTATATTAGCAAAATGTATTATATAAATAAGTATATTCAATTAATTAAAATAACTTTTTTTAAATTACGAAGAGTGACGATTTAAATATTTTGTAATTGTATATAATGTAATAGTTTAGAAATTTGTCAATGAAAAATAAAACTTTTAAACTAATAGCTTACAAACCATGCAATTCATTACTGTTTTTTAATACTTTAATTATATAAATTATATTATCAAACAAAATATGATATACTTTTGATCGTTTAATTTTAAAAAAATTAGATATATTGATTCATAATATAAAAGTTATAAGTTTTTGCTTTACTGTGAGGAGAAATTTTTAAATTTATTTCATTGCGTCATTCCAATTTTAATTGATGTCCTATTAAAATATTGCAATTTTTTAAAATTATAACATGAAAGGCCTAGGCATGGTCGTGAGTCGATGCTGAGTAATTTAACAATCCTGTTTTTTAAAACTATATTTTTTACGTATGATATTACGTACGCGATATTTATTATTCAAATAAAAATTTGGTATATTTTACAATTTTAATTATTTATATTAGCAAAATGTATTATATAATAAGTATTTTAAGTTAAATAAAGTAATTTTTTTTTCTAATTAGGAAAAATTGAAAAAGGTATAATTTACAAATGAAATATATTGTTGTAATACATGATCTATTTATTTTGTCAAGTAACTTTAAACTTTAACTATGTTTTTCTTCTATAAAAAAGCTGCTGATACATTTCCGGAAGAGCTCAAAAACTATTGCTGAGAAAGAATTTACCTTCACCATACTTATGAATAAAGAAAATATTTTGAATAATTCTGACATTTTTTATGCATCTGATCTTCATCAACAAGTATCTAACCTTGATTCAGAATTTCAATCTCATGACACGATCAATCTAGATGATGTATGTTATGTTGAGTATTGAATACAGTAAAAGAATACAGAGGGGGGGGGGGTGAATGGATTCTTGAACTTTTCTTTGTTCTTGAATCTTTGGAACAAGATATGTGTTTAGTGTGTGAGATATGTAAGTGTAGATAACAAAGACAAACACAACACAATATCACTTTAATCTAATATTTTATTAGATAAAGATTTTGCTACAATCTGTGAATACAAATGGTAGTATTCTCAGCTTCGTTTTTCTTAGAGAGATATTTCTTGTGATGTATTTTGAAAAACTTATCTGCTAAGGAAGTGAGGTTGTATCCTTATAGAAATGGATACACCTACTTACTACAAATAAGGTAGGTAAAACAAACTACTTTTCAGTATGTCTATCTCATTTGAGTAAGAGTCCAAACGACTATAGATTTGACTTTGCAAAGCCTGTTCAGATCCACTTCTTTAGCTCCTTGTCCCTTTGTCTTATCTCTCCAAGCTTCTTTGTAGGCTTTCCAATCTGCTTTATAGTACATAGTCAAATAAAGCGTCTTGGCTTGTTGCAGGTTTCTGACTTGTACAATTCTTCAGTATTTTGTCTCCAAGAATGTATTCGAGAAGTGGCTAAGTGATTAATTCGAGAACTCGAATTGACTTAATCGATAACTCTGAGTTCTCGAATAGTGTTATATTGACATATCGAATTACTTCTCGAATAGTTCTTTTCTCTGGGACTCCTTGAGATATCGAATAGAGCATTTTGACATATCGAATCCCTGAGATGTCGAATAGCTTCTTTAGTCCTTGAAATGTACAGATGGTTTCTTGACTTGAATCTTCTTCTCTTCTTGAGGTGGTAAAACAGTTGCAGAAGCCATGGGATTAGATTTTGGTAGGTCATTACTAACAGCATTCACCCTAGACTTAGAGTCTTGTATTGTGGTGAGATTACTGCTAGCAATGCCTAAGGCTTGCTGTTTTCCATTCTTCCTCTCATAGACTTTGCCTTGGTCATTATCCTTCTTATCCTTGCTGTCTTTCTTCTTCTTCTTATCCTCATCCCCCTTATCACTCCTGTGATGACTTCTCCTCCCATCACTCTTGTCTTCATCTTCATCATCCTTATTCCTCCTTGGCTTGGCCATTTCTGGAATTACACCAGTTGTAATGTATGATCTGAGAATGTGCAGTGCCTCTATCTCTTCAGCAGTACTTGTCCCCTTCTTCTTTTGTAGTAGATCAATGATGGCAATAATGAGTCTGTGATTTCGAGAAGTGAGATCATTTGGAATGACCAATTGTTTAATCTCTTCAATTCTGGTGCCAGACTGATAGATGATCATCCATGGCTTCTTAATCACTTCTGGCAGCCTTGAAGGTTGGCCATTCCTCAAGTCATCATACAGACTCTTATTGTTTTCATTTACATTCCTCTTCTCTATGAGCTAAATCAGTGCATCTATCTCTGAATGTTTCAAGGCATGTAGAGTTTTGTAGGTTAGGTTCCAGATTCTGGATTTTTCTACCATTATTACTTCCTTGAGCCATGAGCTATCAACTTTTCTAGGTACCACAGTGAAGTAATCGATCTGATCCTTCAAGCTCCTTAGATACAATTGAGTGTCACCAGCCTGTTCTCTTGAGACTTTCAGAAACTCCAAGAATGCATCATCATGATAAACATTTGAGTTTGAAATTTCTTGTAGCTTGGCCTCAGTGACCACCTTCACTTTTACAGGCTTGGCACTTTTAGATATGGAGAGTGAAGGTTTATCAGATGGCATACTCCCTACAACCACTGTGGTTGTGATAGTTTGCTTTTGACCACTGGAAGTAGTGATGTGCACAGTCGGTAGAGTGACAACTGGCAGAGAAGTAGGAGGCTCATCAATTTTGTCTTTTCCTTTGCCAGGCACATGAATTAGAGATTTTGAAGTTCTTTGATGAGCACCTTCAGTGATTTTGATGCCCTTTACTGGTGGTTTCTCCCCCTTTGTATTTGAGTTCCTTGATGTCCTCTTCTCCCCCTTAGGCTTGTTGTCAGGCACAGAGGCTGTAGTATTGACCTTTGGGGTTGAAGATTCTTCAGGTAGAGGGAGACCCATGTGCTTCATCATTACAAACATCATTGATTGTTGATGCAGAAGAACATCAGCTGTGGTGGTGGCTTGAGTGTTCAACTGCTCAGTTAGAGTTTGCACCTTGTCTGTAAGATGAGCATTGGACTGAGTGAGAATATCTACCTCCTTTTCAAGTGCATCTACCTTACTGAATAATGCATTAGATTTGAAGCCAGACAGGGATTGTTCTTTAAGTCTCTGCACTTCAAATCTAGACAGCTCATGCACAGGAACCTCAGTTACCAGCTTGTCTCCATATTGATTTGCAAAGAGTGTCCTAAGCATGGCATTGGCATCTGTAGTCTGATCATGATAGAATTTGAAATTTGCTTCCTAGACCTGTGACTGTATCTTTAAGGAGAGCTAGACTATTATCCATCTTGGTGCAGGTGGTGTTGCAGTGTCTGATATCTTTGACCACACTGTCTAGTTGAGGAAATTTGGCATCAAAGGCCCTCTTTATCTCTTCTACTGAAGTGGCTGTCTTGTCACTCACCTTGTTGACTTCAGTTTTGACTCCCTTGCCAAGATAGTGTGCAGCCTTGAGAAAACCCTTGTAGGAATCATTAACACCGTCATACAGTTCACTAGGGGACAGGGATTTTGCATTTGAACCCAGTGAAGTGATGTATTCCTCTCTAAGATATTGAAGTGCTTCACTGAGAGTTACATCATACTTTCCCTGCATCCAGGCATCTACATTGCCATCTCTCTCAGCATCATCAATAATCTTGGCCTTCTGCATCTCCACATCATCCCTATGGCATAGTAGGATGGCTTAATAATCTGGATTTGAGATGTTGGAGGTGACAAGGTTCTGGGCTATTTTGACGAACTCATGAATCTGATCCACAACATAGCTTTGGAGAGCTTCAATGGACATTTGTGGTGGAACAGACCCTGATCCTGAAGCACTGTCATGTTGCATAGGCTTCAGCCATTGGGACAAAAAGTGAGAGCTAGAGCTAGGCAAGCTAGACTCCTCAGTTACAGATGCAACTTCTGTAACTGGATGAAAAGACTCTGCTACTGTTGTCTCCACAGAAGTGGGATGAGTTACAACAGTAGTTGACACAGGCACAGAGTCTCTAGTTAAAACTAGTGAATCCTCTGTGTTTGTGATGGTGTCATTAGGAGATGCCCCAGCATGCATTCCCTGACCATCTAAATGTGGTACCTGGGTGGTGAGCAAGGTGTCATGCACCAAGTCACTTGAATCCATTGGCTCATCAAGAGAAAAGAATTCTTGATGATCAATGCCTTGCTCCTCAATTGCTTGAGTTGCAGGCTCCAAAGAAATATGAGTGGTAGATTCTGGAAGAGAAGTGTGTTGTAGATTAGATTTTGGCAACTCCCCCTGAGAGATAGAGGGAGTTTCAATTGTGATGTGCTCTCCACTCAGTGTTGTGCCAGCCTTATCACTCCCATGTGCTGACTCTGTACAAGTAGGTGCATTGGGGAGAATGCTTGATTCTATAGATGCACCCTGTTGAGAGGATACACCTAGTGAGCTGTTTGCCCCTGATTTTACAACTTCAGCCATTTGGGTGACTGAAGAGGTGGTTTTAGACTTCTTCTTCTTCTTCTTTGGCCTTAGTAAGGGTGACTCAGGTTCCTCACTTGCTATGCCTAATTCTACAGCCAAGGCTGCTTCAGTTAAGATTTTTAGAGGTTCAGAAGCAACCTATTTTCTCTTCTTTTTACTAACATCACCCTTTTGAGAGGATGATGCAGTTGTCTCTGTGTTTGGTAAAGTGTTTGGCTGAGAGGGTTGGTTAGCAGGCCCTGGGTTAGCATTTTGCTCTACTTGCTTGGGCCTAGCTAACTCAGATTTTGAGGCACATATTGGCATGTTGTGGGGGTAAGTCCTAAATAAACTCTCCATAAGGGGAGTTATTTTGAGCCTTACATCCACATTATTCATAGTCTCTAAGCTACCAAAAATGAGTTTGGTCATGGATTTCGGATAGCCTATTCTATTTTTGTCTAACCCAGGCAATTCAATCAATTTAACATCTATGAAATTAAGTACAGATTGAATAAAGCGAGGGAAGAAAATTTCATTACCTCTCTTGGCTGAGTTCTTACCAAGTCTCCCATACAATTCTTGCATTATGATCAAACCAACATCAATCTTTCTCCCATATGCTAGAGCATATCCTATTTGTTGAACATGTGTGCTGATTTGATCAAAGCTGGACTTCCTTGCTGTGAAGAGTTGAAGAAGAGTGGCAAAGACATAGCTCCATTCCTTCCTCAAGTACTTCCTATTCAAATTTCCAAGCTTGATTCTATCTGAGTAGTTGATAAAATCAAAGAAATCTTCCAATTCCTGATCAGTTGCTTGACTGTCATACACTCCTTGTTGTAACCCCAGTGCTTGATTCATATTTTCAGTAGTGATGGTGATTTCCTTGTCCTGAATCTTGCAATAGATTACGTATGAAGTTATTGCATTCTCTAGGGCCACGACCTCCACAGTAGCAGTTCTCCAAAACTGTTCTAGTAAATCTAGATACAGGGTTGGGTTGGCTGAGAGTGCATCCTTGATGTATGATTCAGCCATCCATCGAACGAAGCACTTAAAGTTTGCATTGGGTGCTTCAACATCGTTGGTTATTGCTATGAAATTGGTGTGGGTAGGAATTGTGAGTTGGGTATTTGCCATTGTTACACAGAGAGATGAGAAGAGAATGAAGGTTGAAGAAGAAATTTAGCTTTTGACGTTAGGGTTTACAGAGGTTTTGGAACTTTAGCTGCCTGAGAAATCGAATGAAATGATTTGAACAGTTGTGGAATTGTATATATGTGAGTGACTTGAGTTGTCGATTAGATATAAGTTTTGTATCGACAAGTCAGTCATTCGAGAAGTATAAAACAACTATTCGATAAGTCAAGAAAGGCTTATTCGATATCTCAAGCAGTTTGTAACTCACAGCTGGCAGTTATTTAACTCAGAAAATAATTCTAAGTTAAATAAAATATGTTTTTATGAGCGAAATGAAATTTTGAATATAAATCCAAAAAGCGATTAAGTGTCAGCGAGAAATCAGCCTTTTCAAATGATTCGATAACTCAAATACAGTATTCGAGAACTCCATCATTAGAGAACTAAAATACTCTATTCGAGAACTCAAAGTGTGCTATTCGATTTCTCAAAAGACACTATTCAAGAACTCAGGAGAGTTCTTGATAGGCCTATTCGAGAACTCGAGCCATGACAAAACAATGAACCATTCGAGAAGTCTGACTTATCGAACTATACTTTTCACTCATAAAATTCAATTTTCACTATATTTTAAAATTTACCAGAAATATTCACTGAAGAATATTCTACTAAATTAAATAGTGATTCTCTCAAAATTTCACAGAAATTTCAAGCTAAAGATGTATGATTTTCAACATATGTAGCATTGTGGAATATTTATAAATCATAATCCAGCCAATACTTACTTTAAAAATATTGAGCATTTGATAAAGTAAGCATTTACTGCTGCAACAATCTAGTTGATATATTCACTCAGCCAGAATTTGAAGAATTCAGCATTCCAATCTCACTAACCAACCTTGTGAAGGTGGCTTCATCTAATGGCTTAGTGAATATGTCAGCTAGTTGTTTCTCTGTGGGAACATAATGTAACTCAATGGTTCCATTAGTTGCATGCTCCCTTATGAAGTGATATCTGATGTCAATGTGCTTTGTCCTAGAATGATTGACAGGATTGGAAACTATAGAGATTGCACTTGTGTTGTCACACATGATTGGAATTCTTTCCAACACAAGTCCATAATCTCTAAGTTGGTTTCTGATGCAAAGCACTTGAGCACAACAACTTCCAACAACTATGTACTCAGCTTCAGCTGTGGAAGTTGACACAGATTGTTGTTTCTTGCTACACCAAGAGACTAACCTTTGTCCAAGAAACTGGCAGCTACCTGAGGTGCTTTTCCTATCCACTCTGCATCCAGCATAATCAACATCAGAATAACCAACCAGATTGAACCCTGTGTCCTTAGGATACCATAACCCCAAGTTTGGTGTGCCCTTTAGATATCTGAAAATCCTCTTTATTGCTATCATATGTGATTCCTTTGGATTTGATTGAAAACTTGCACACAAGCATGTTGCAAACATGATGTCTGGCCTACTAGCAGTGAGGTAGAGTAGAGAACCAACCATGCCTCTGTAGATTGAGATATCTACCTTCTTGCCCTTACTATCTTCATCAAACTTGGTAGCAGTGGCCATGGGTGTCTTTGCAGGTGAGCATTCTTCTAAGTCAAATTTCTTCAATAGATCCTTGATGTATTTGGTTTGACTTATAAAAATGCCATCCTTCCTTTGACTCACTTGCAGCCCAAGAAAGAATGTTAATTCTCCCATCATACTCATCTCATATCTGCTCTGCATGAGCTTAGAGAATTTCTCACACAGCTTCTCATTTGTAGAGCCAAATATGATATCATCCACATAGATTTGAACTAAGATAATATCATCACCATGTTTCTTGTAAAACAGTGTCTTGTCTAGTGTGCCTCTAGAGAATTGATTCTCAAGTAGAAATTGTGACAGTGTGTCATACCATGCCCTATGAGCTTGCTTAAGTCCATACAATGCTTTTAAGCAATCTGTAGACAAAGTGAGGGAATTGTGGATCGTCAAAGCCAGGTGGCTGTTGCACATATACTTCTTCTTCCAACTCCCCATTCAGAAATGCACTCTTGACATCCATTTGATAGACCTTGAAATTAGAATGTGCAGAAAATGCCAAGAAAATTCTGATGGCCTCTAGTCTGGCAACAGGGGCAAAAGTCTCATCATAGTCAATGCCTCCTGTTGAGAGTATCCTTTTGCAACCAACCTTGCTTTGTTTCTTATGACTACACCATTTTAATCCATCTTATTCCTTAGAACCCATTTTGTTCCAACAATGGTTCTATCCTTTGGTGCAGGCACAAGTCCCATACTTTGCTTCTTTCAAATTGGTTTAGCTCCTCTTGCATAGAAATTATCCAATCAGGATCCAACAATGCATCTTCAAGTTTCTTAGGCTCAACTTGGGATAGAAAGCAACCATAGAGACATTCATTTAGAGTTGCTCTCCTTGTTCTCACTCCTGTATTTGGATCTCCAATTATCTGATCTGCAGTATGTGATCTATCCCATTTCCTTGTATGTTCAGATTGATTTCTCAGCCTTGATGTTGCTTCATCATCCAGATCATGATCATTTACATTTCCTCCCCCTGTGAAGTTTCCACTAACCACAGGTGTGTCTTGGATGCTTGTTTCTTCATTGTTGGTTGACACAGGTTCTTCATTCAATTGAGTTTGTTGAATTGTGGGCTCAAATTCAGTTTCAATCTCCTCATCAGAATCATCTAGATTGTCAAACTTCAAAGGATTTATCTTCATCATTGGCTTCTTCTAATCCAGGTAGTTTGCTGTCATCAAATGTCACATCTGTGCTTTCCATAACTTTCTTTTGAGTGATGACATAAACTTTGTATGCAATTCTTTCCATAGAGTAGCCAAGAAAAATTCCTTCAAATGCTTTTGCATCAAACTTTCCAACATATTCTGAGTTGTCTTTTAACACAAAGCATTTGCTTCCAAAAGTATGAACATACTTTAGGGTGGGCTTCTTTCCAGTCATCAAGTTGTAAGGTGTCTTTCCAGTGTTTTTGTTGATGAGTTTTTGATATAGCATGCAGTGCTCACAGCCTCAGCCCAAAAACGTGTAGGCATCTTTGCATCAAGTAACATTGTTCTAGCAGCCTCAATCAGAGTTCTATTCTTTCTTTCAACAACTCCATTTTGTTGTGGAGTCCTTGGAGCTGAGAATTGTTGAGAAATACCATTTTCTTTGCAGAATGCTTCAAGCATGGCATTTCTGAACTCTGTTCCATTATCACTCCTTAATGCAATCACACTTGCATTGTTCGCCTTTGCTTCCTTGTCAATTTTCTTTATATGCTCAATGATTACTTGGGGAGCCTCATCTTTTGATGCTAGAAATTCTACCCATGTATACCTTGTGAAATCATCAACCATCACCAGAGCATACTTTTTCCTTCCTAGTGACATAATATTGACAGGCCCAAACAAGTCCATATGAATTAGTTGTAGGGGCTTGGTTATTGATGTCACTGTCTTTGACTTGTGGCTTGATCTTTTCATTTTTCCCTTTTGACAAGCCTCACACACTCCTTCTTGACAGAATTCAAGTGTGGGCATGCCTCTTACTAACTCTCTTTTGACTAGAGAATTAATGCCTTTGAAGTTCAAGTGTGATAGCTTCTTATGCCACAGCCAACTATCTTCATTTGATGCTTTTGAGTAAAAGCAACAGATTTTGTCCTTGTTTGCAGAGTTCATATTGGCTACAAACAGGCTTCCTTTCCTTACTCCAGATAGAGCAAAGTCACCAGTCTTTTTGTGGGTGATCAAACATTCATCTTTGTCAAAATTCACTTTGAAGCCTCTATCAGTAAATTGACCAACACTCAGTAGATTGTGCTTGAGTCCCTTGACCAGTGCTACATTTTCAATGATGACATTTCCAATTTCCAACTTGCCATATCCCAGTGTGTTGCCAATGCTGTCATCTCCAAAAGCAACCATTGGGCCAGCCTTCTCCTCATACTGTGATAGCAGGGCCATATCACCAGTCATATGGTTTGAGCATCCACTGTCCAAAATCCACATGACCTTTCTTTCACTTTCTTTGCCCTGCAAACACAAAGGTATTACTTCTCCTTTGGTACCCAAACAAGTTTGGGTCCATGTGGTTTAGCAACAGTCTTATCATAAACAGCATGCTTATCAATTTTCTTGATGTTAGTCATCTTGTCACTGTTAGAAGTCTCAGAATCAGGGTTCTTAGACTTAGGTGACAGAGGCACCTTCCTAACTTTAGGAGGACTTGAAGACTTTGTTCTTGTGTAGTGTGTGTGAACATTGTGACTGATACAACCTTCCATGAATTGTCTTCTCAAATTAAAGAAACTAGTCATTACATTCATGTTACATGGCATACAATCAAATTTATCACAGAAAGGAGAGTCTCTATGTCTTAAAGGCACAGAGCAATCATAGAATGGTTTAGCAACACTACCAGATGGTTTCTTGCATGCATGAGTTAAATGATTAGTGCTAAAACAATTTTGACAAACTTTCCCAGGGGCATTTGGCACATAAGCATAATTGTTGTCCTTGTTAATCCCTAATTTGCCATTCCTGTTTTGTTTCTTTTTAGCCACTTTCTGCTGAAACAAACTTCACAAATTTCTCAAGTCTAGGTTTACCTCTTACTGACTCCTTGGCTTTGGTTTTGACATTCTCACTCTTAGAGGATGCTTGTTGTTCATTTGATTGTGCCTTATCTTCATCATCCAACATTTGCTTAATGAGTAAGGCATCCTCATCAATCTCAAGTGTTGGTGTTTTAAATATTGGGGTCTCAGCCTTTTTCAAAACCTGAGGCACTTCCTCTTGAACAACAATGTCATCTTCAATGACTGCATAGCCTTTCCTCTGCTTGAGAGTGTCATAATCAAGTCCAATAGCAGTCTTAGGTCTAGCTAGATTTTTCTCATGGTAGGACTGCAATAGACTAGAGGAATTCTTGAATGTTTTCAATTTAAATTCATTTTCAGCTAGTTCATCCCTAAGAGCTTTCTCAACTTGACTAGCACATAGAACCTTATTCTTTAGATATTCGATTTCTTGTTTAAGGTTTTCTATTTGCATAGCAGTTAGTTCTAGTTCCTCATTCCTTTTGTTTAACAGTTCATTCCTAGTAGACAGTTTAGCAATCTCTTCATTAGCAGCAGTCATACTAGTATGAATATTAAACATCTCAACAGATAGTTGTTCAACCATAGATTTGTATTCAGAAACAGACATGTCTATAGTAGTGAGGGATGGTACCTGAGAGTCTGATTCAGATGGTTCTTCCTTGGAGTTGGCCATCATGGCATAGTTGCAGAATTCTTGTTCTTCTCCATCACTATCAGAATCATCCCAACACTTCCCTTCAGCTATGTAGGCCTTACCTGGTGCATGCTTCTTTAGCAGAGCCTCATACTTAGCTTCAAGCTCAAGAAACTCCTTATCCTTCTTCTTAGGCTTCTTGCATTCACTGGCAAAATGCCCTAGGTCATTGCATCTATAACATCTCATAGATGACCTATCCACATAGCTGGTTTTGAATTTGTTTTTGTTTGCTTTCACAGGTGCCTTGCTCTTTTTGAATGAATGATTTTGAGATCTAGACTTGAAGGGCTGATTCCTCTTAAATCTGATGTTTTGGAATTTCTAGCCATAAAAGCATATGAAGTGGTTTCCATGGCATCCAACTCTTCAAGAGTATATAACTCATCTTCTTCCTTTTCATCAACAGGTTCAGTCACTTCTTCTTCAGTCTCTTCATCATCTACTATCTCTTCTATTCTCAGTTGACTTGTAGATGCTTCCAGGTCTTGAACGGATTTATTGACAATCAAGGCACATGACGTGTTTATCATTCTGCCTTGGTTGGCTTGGATAGCCCTCTTCTGAAGCAACTCAAGCTCATGAGTTTTTAAAACCCCATAGAGCACATCATATGTGACTTTGTTCAAATCTCTTTCTCTTAGAGATATGACCCTTTGCTCTAGATGGTTTGGTGCAGATAGTAGAAACTTCATGTTTAATTCGTTAGTGCTGTAAACCTTCCCATTCATTTGAATCTCAGTCACCAGCTTGTGAAATCTTTCAAACATATCAGTAATACTTTCTTTGGACTGTGCCATGAAAGCTTCATACTGTGTGACCAGTATCTGTTTCCTATTTTCTCTTACCTCCTCTGTCCCTTCACATAACACCTCAATGTGGTTCCACATGTCCTTGGCTGATGTGCATGATGCTATATTAGCAAACATCGACATATCCATGGAGTCTATGATCAGCAACATGAGATGACTGTCTAGGGCAACCTTTTCCTTCTCTGAGTCCGTCCATTTGGATGGCTCTTTTGCAACATATGATCTAGGAATGACTATTGTGCCCACTGTAGATTCAGCAATTTCTTGTTGTGGTACAAATGGACCATTCTTGAGGATGTCATGGTAGAGAGGATTGGCAGCTTTGATGAACAACAGCATTTTTATTTTCCAGAGGTTGTAATTCTCTTTGTCGAACTTAGGGACCTTCACCGTACCTGTAGTCTTTGGTGTATTCGAACTCATGATCGTTTTCTGTTTAGATTAAACAGCCTGCTCTGATACCACTTGTTGAGTATTGAATACAGTAAAAGAATACAGAGGGGGGGTGAATGGATTCTTGAACTTTTCTTTGTTCTTGAATCTTTGCAACAAGATATGTGTTTAGTGTGTGAGATATGTAAGTGTAGATAACAAAGACAAACACAACACAATATCACTTTAATCTAATCTTTTATTAGATAAAGATTTTGCTACAATCTGTGAATACAAATGGTAGTATTCTCAGCTTCGTTTTTCTTAGAGAGATATTTCTTATGATGTATCTTGAAAAACTTATCTGCTAAGGAAGTGAGGCTGTATCCTTATAGACATGGATACACCTACTTACTACAAATAAGGTAGGTAAAACAAACTACTTTTCAGTATGTCTATCTCATTTGAGTAAGAGTCCAAACGGCTACAGATTTGACTTTGCAAAGCCTGTTCAGATCCACTTCTTTAACTCCTTGTCCCTTTGTCTTATCTCTCCAAGCTTCTTTGTAGGCTTTCCAATCTGCTTTATAGTACAAAGTCAAATAAAGCGTCTTGGCTTGTTGCAGGTTTCTGACTTGTACAATTCTTCAGTATTTTGTCTCCAAGAATGTATTCGAGAAGTGGCTAAGTGATTAATTCGAGAACTCGAATTGACTTAATCGATAACTCTGAGTTCTCGAATAGTGTTATATTGACATATCGAATTACTTCTCAAATAATTCTTTTCTCTGGGACTCCTTGAGATATCGAATAGAGCATTTTGACATATTGAATCCCTGAGATGTCGAATAGCTTCTTTAGTCCTTGAGATATCGAATAGATCATTGACTTGTTGACTCTCAGAGAACTCGAATGATGCTTTGACTTGTTGACTCCATGAGTTCTCGAATAGAGTAATAGACATATCGAATCTCTGAGATATCAAATGAGATATCGAACAGTGTATTCAGAGATATCGAATAGTGTCTTCTGAGATATCGAATCTCTGACTTCTCGAATGCTAGACTTCTCGAATAGACAAATGTACTTCTCGAATTGGTACTTAGGCAAATTCTTCATTTCTTCAAATCTCAACTGTGATTATTTGGCAGTCTTTATCTCCTTGCTTGAGGCATGAACCTTGGAACTTCTTTCAAGCATTATTCTTGACTTTATTAGTACAATAACACAACTAGAATTTGATGCCTATTACAAGTACAGAACAAATAGAAACTCTACAACTAGAGGTTCCCTCAGTTAAGAGGTCATGTAGGTAATGCATAGCATTACACACACTTAGGCTTGTTATTAGATGTATTCAGGCATGCCTCTATGACTAACATGTTACTCATATATAAAGATAATGGAAAATATAATCTACAATTTTCTTATTTATTATCTTAATTATGTATTATTGTTTTTTTACAGGGGTTCAATTCATAAGAGGGTGAGGCAATCCCATCAATTTCAAAGAATTCGGGTAAAATGATTACAGAGGCACCAGGAACAGAGAAATCATTCATCAGCAGGAAACCAAAGCAAAAAAACAAAAAATGGTCCAATTTTTTAATTTTTGATATTTCCATAGACTATTATTATTCTCTTTTTTTTGTTGAAATAATTTTTAAAAATTATGTTTTAGGTTTTATGTTTTGGAACCATTGGGGGTGAAGGGATTATCATTTTTACTTTTGAATAATGAAGACAATATATTATTGATTTCAATTGGAGAACAATATTTCTAAAAAATTTATTACTTTTATTGCAGATTTTAATGGATTAAATAAATTTTCAACATTGTCAAAATAGAATTGCATGCTACTCTTTTATATAAATTTTAGCATATCACTATTATTTTAAATACTTATATAACTGTATGGAATATCTTTCTAAGCATTGATTATTATTTATATAAATGCATAGAATATATTTCTAAAAAATCAATCAAATTTGTTAAAATTTTTGGTATTATAATTTTTAATAAAATAAGATGCCGTGTACGAAGTACGGGCAAAATGCTAGTATCAAGTAAATACACAACCAAAATATATAATGATAAATCTTGGTGACAGGTAAGTAATTGGAATGTAAAAAGAAATACAGTAGCAAGAATTTCAATTTTATTCTTAGTCAAATCAATATAGTAACAAAATGGAATGCAAAATGGAATGCAAGGAAAAGTTCTTGCATTTCTTCTCTATGATCTTGTCAAGGATCTGGTATGTTCCTGATGGATTTTAGGTCTGTTTTTGGTGTTTTCTGTTTAATAAAAGTAAGATAACAGCAAAACAAGGTAGATTAACATAGAACAGAATGAGATGAGAAATCAGAAGAAATAGATGAGAAAACATATCAGATCAGAGTTAGATGAGAAGAGAATAAAAACCCTAGGAGAGAGAGAGAGAGAGAGAGAGAGAGAGAGAGAGAGAGAGAGAGAGAGAGAGAGAGAGTTTGTTATAGAGAGAGAAAGAAATTGGAGGCAAAAGCCAATTTTCATATTTCATTATAAACTGAAAATACAAACAAGATAGGTATTATAGACCCTGAACTATGTCACTAACTCCAGAATAGTAAATATAACGCCCTAGAAAATTTTGAATTTTAAATAATTTATTTTATATAAATAGTGAATTTGATTATGTGAGTATTGCTGGAAAATAGAAATGTATGTGAAAATTTTGCTTATGTGCTTATATGATGATTAGTATGAGCCGTGAAGGTCAGTATATTTTTATTTGTATTTTTGAGGATTTAAGTACATTTAAATCATGTATTTTTGATCCTCTGTAAATTTTATAAAATTATCGGAGGGATTAAAAATCATGAAATCTTTTGTAATTTTATCTTTATATATTTATTGAGTTTTTAAAATTGTTGGGTGGATTAAATTGGGTGCTTGAGTATTTCAAAATCATTTTAAGAGTTTTATTGTATTTAAAGGATCAAAACTTTGAAAATTTATATTTAATTCATTTTTTATCCGAAAAATATTTTAAAAATATGTGTGTGCTCGTAATTTTATATTCTTTATTTTAAAAATGAGAAGTTTAATTTTTCGAATATTTTATTTAATTATGATTTATAGAAGTCGTTTTATTAGTGTGTAGTTGGGCCGAAATGAATGTAGTAGTAACAAAGAGTATTGGGCTAGGCCCAATAAGAGAAAACAAGCACAGTCGAGAGAATTCGAGAGAGTCGGGGAAGAGAGAAATAAAAAGATAGAAGAAAAAGAGATGGTGGAAGAGAAAATGAAGGGGAAGAAGAAGAGAGATTGGGGAATCAAAGTGAGAGAGGTGTGTGTATACATATATATACATGTGTGTGTATATGTGGGTGTGGGTAAAAGAATAAGGGGAAGGAGATGGGACTGTACAGCAGCAAGGGGACGGGGAATGCCGCGGTAGGCAGAGATATTCTCATGGAAAGAGAGAGAGAGAGAGAGAGAGAGAGAGAGAGAGAGAGAGAGAGAGAGAGATATTCTCATGGAAATTGAAATCGAAAAAGGTATAAATTGCTATTTTTATTTATTTAATTTATTTAATTCATTTTCCGATGTAAATTGTTAATTTGCATATTAGAGTAAATTATGTAATTGTTGTAATTAATTAGATTTAAATTATGAGTTAACTCGTTAATCGTCGTAATTAGCCTAATGTTGTAAATTATGAACATTGTTGCATTTCCGAAGTTTAATTCGGAAGGTATGTTAGTAATTATGCTTGTCGGGATTATTTTTTTATGGTCTCGTTAATATTCGAGTTTAATAATGGTTGATGGTTAATTATTATGCGTCCGATAATATACTTTGGTGATTGTCGTTTAGTAGTAAGATACTCGATAATTCCCGTATTTAATTCGGAGAGTATATAATTGTTTATAATTGCCTGAATTGTATATTTGAATAAATATTAAGTGGTGGGTTCTGAAAAATACCACTGGCCCTAGAGGCTGTGGTTAGTTTTAATTTAAGTTTCAAATGTTATTTATCGAAGATTAATTGTTAGATTTATTTTATTAAATGTTTATCTGCGAGGAGTTGCAATGAGATCGCAAGTCCTAAATGTCAATATTTAAGGACTTGTGTAATTCTCTTCAACTAGTTCCTCGGGCTTACGAATATCCATGATTAGCTATCACGAGTATAATTAATATACTTGAGTGATGTGATCATTGATATAGCGTAAGTAATAGTTAGTGCTAGGGGTTGTTCCCTAGGGCTTACGAACATCAATGATTGATTGTCACGCGTATACGATCATTGGTGTAGCGTAAGTAGTAGTGTTAATGTAAATTATTATGTACTATGTGCCGCATGTCAGGGCGGATACTTTCCTTATTTGTTTATTTTATGTTGCTGCCATAGAAGCAGCTTGATATTATCGTTGGGATGTTGAATTGAAAAACAGGAGAATAGTCCTATTTACGAATACTTCATGCCGAAATTTTCTAAAAATCCCCTGCAAATTTATTTAAAAGTATATTTAAGTTATTTGATTTCAATGCTTGAAAGTATATTATGATTTCTAAGGGTTTAAGTATATGTGTCGATGGATTATTTCGAGTATATATGTTGTGGTTTTGAAGATTAGATGATGTGCTGTTTTGAAGTGGTTATGTGTCGTATTTATGTGACTTAGTAATTGTACTAAGGCTACTATATGGATATGATTGGATATGTCTATATGTAATTGTGTATGTTGGTATACATGAGTATAAGCGTTATAGGACGCGTTTGGGTAGAATAGAGCAAACAATAAGGTTTTGCTCAAGTTAATACTGAAACAGTATCTGACCTTGTAAAGTTTTGAATAGGAGACATGGCCAAGAGCAGGGTACGGGTAAAAAAAAAGATAAGCAAAAGGACAAGTAACAAATCCGACGGGTATATGAAGTAAGGACTGATGTGAATTTGAGTCGAGGATCCATGGTAGGATCAGGAACTCCGTAAATCGAGGCAAGTGTTATTGCTATTCACTTATTGTTCAAGTGATGCAATTTAGTTTATTTATCGTATGAAATAAGTTGGTCAAGTATAGTTGAAAGATGATTTACATACTTCTCAAATTAGTATAATGCTGTTGACTTTCCCCCACCCATAACTCATATGTCGGTTTTACCAAGAATCTTGTAAATAACTTTTTCTTTTTGTCAGCGGAATGCCATTTCTTTTAGTTTTGTCAAATACTCTTAAGAAATTTTCTAAACAAGAACATCTAAGTTTTCTTAACTTTTATAAAAACCCGCTGGCACAATGCCTGATCTAGTGTATTTTAATCAATGGACTTCCACTCGGACAATGTTCCCTGAGCTAATCTAAACCTTTCCCTATTGAAGCTGTTTTTACAATTATTGTTCTAATCTTTTTTCTCCGCTTATGGAAGCTCAAATTCTTCGGTATGTATAAATTTTATTAAATGCCGGTACTTGACCATGTCGTTGCTTTAGTCTAGAATTTCATTGTTGGAATCTTATTGCAATTATATCCCCATTCTTGCTCAAATGAAATTTCTCTTTGCATAATCTGCAGTGGTTATAATTCGAAGTATTCGTATCAATCTTGTTGATACCTTTTGAGTTGACGTTCTTTATAATTTCCCCTATGTGGTATCGAACTTGTCGATACCAGACGATTATGTCGTTCCTTATTAATTCTTAATCATAAGTTGTTATTCTGGACGTGAGTTCCAGTTGTTGGAAATCAAGGGTGGTCGATTGTTCCGACACCTGACCTGAGTATTAAAGATAGAATTGGAAATGTTTTTATTAAATGAAAATGTTTTCAGGACTGAGGACGCCAGTCAGAGTATGAGTATTATGTTATAGGTCAAAAGAGGCCTTGGATCCAGTTGAATATTTGGATATACCAAGAGAGTATATCCGGAGTTTTAGTGTGACTGATCATCCACTTTAACTCGTTACGTCGAAATGAAAATCCAATTCTATTCCATAAATTGAGTATCCAGTTGGACATTGATTCTTATTGCTTGACAATGAATTTCCAAGTATTAATATTGAATGATTATCATTTGACCTTGAATTTTCGAGTATCATTATTGAACTGTTAAAGCTTGATTCCCTTGAAGTCTATAATGCTTATTTTTGTTGAACAAAACTTTTATCTGTTCTAGTTCCTGTTGCACCTCATTAATGATGAAGTATTGGCCCTCGTGGCAACTTAAAAGTTAATATCACAGATTCTTTCATAGAATGAGTTGAAATTCTTTTGTTATCAGAATTGTTTCGATATTAAAATTGTTATCACTTTATGCACTTGCTGAGCATTGTTGGCTCACTCTTGCTTTTGTTTGTTTTCTCCAGTTAATAGAGAAGTTTAGTAGACCTAGTAAGTGGACAGTTGGTATTATTCTCCGGGCAGCGAGAAGAGACGTTCGAGTTGTGGACTTCGTCAAATAGTGGTTTGGGAGTTGTCAAAGTTGGATATATAGTTAGATAGTGGTTTTGTATATTCACAGAAATGTATAATATTTTATTCTGAGATTGAGTTGTAATGATGTAGTTCGATAGTTTGTTTCATACCATAACTTGTATGCGATCTTGGAAAAAAAGGGGGTTTTATTGTTTTATCAGTTGATATTATGTTTATATCCTAGTTAGTAAAATGTTGATTGTGGTTGGTGGCCCCAAATCTGTACCACGGATTTTGGGACCGTTACAGTAAATGACTCTAATGCCCTTACTACTACTACTTACTACTACTCTAGTCTATTACTAGCTAGTTTTAATGTCAGTTCCTGAAATATCTCCCCCCTTTAAAATATAACCATGTCCTCATGGTTGATCTTCACTAGACAACTTCCTTCCACCTCGATCAAAGATGGTTATTGCATACTTTCTTCTCCAGGATTCCTGGACTTCAATTCCCATGACCTTGCTTGGGCTGTCTTGTCTCGTCACAATGCACATATAGGCTATTGCCATCACCCCAGCCCTCATAGAATCAATACACTGTTCATTAATGACAACCGGGTCAGTCGCATGATTTGGTGATTTCCTGAACAGTTTTGTAACTCTTTTTGAATGATCATTTGGCATAAGACCACCTGAATCAAAGACATGCACATTTGTCTTGAAATTACTAGAGTTTTTAGCTGTTGGAAACTTTTCAAAAGCCTCAGCACTCCTTCCCATGTTGGTAGTGATAATTGAAAATACTTCTTCATTGGGATCTTATTTCTTGTTCACTTCATAACTACCACAGATGTGTTCTATCCCCCTGGGTATAATAGCAGTGAAATGATGACAACCACAAGATCCAAGATTGAATCAGATGTGAGCTTTATCTTCTTTCCATGCCATTCAAACTGCATGGGTTGCATTCCATAATTGCAGTGGAGTACACCTAATTGAGACAACCACTGAACTCCTAGAATCAAATTCCGTTCAGGTAACTCTACCTTCTAGCCCTCAACTTGAATCTCCTCGTCATTCAATTTGAATTTATAATCTGAACTTTCAATTTGAATTTATAATCTGAACAATTATTTGCACACTCCTGGGTACCTTCATTAGGTAGCTTAGTAATCGTAGTGTTGTAGAACCTCTTGAATTGCAGTGGTGGTTTATAACCACCAGGATCAAAGACAAGCCAATTTGTCTTACTGAAACTGCTAGTCTTCTTACCCCTGTTGGGCTGCCAAGCAGGCCTTAACTCCACAATAGTATGATATTGTCTGCTTTGGGCCGAGCTCGCACAGATTTAATTTTGGGTCACTCCCAAAAGGCCTTATACTAATGGAGTTAACTGACTGCTTATTAACTAGAAATATACCCTTCCCACCAACGATGTGGGACAACTCCTAACAATCTCCCCCTTCACACATCGGGCTCGACACCTGCCAAATCTACCTCTTTCTGTGTGATCTGGCTCCCCCTCGAACCATACTGAAAGCTCCTGGCTATCTGACTCCCCCTGGCCCCATGCATAATGGAAGCCCATCTGCTTCCTCTTGAATCCCATCCTGGGGTAACCCATCTGCCTCTTCCTTGATCCATCTGGGAGCCCATCGAGATTGTTACGGATCGTTACAACCAAAGCTCTGATACCACTTGTTGGGCTGCCAAGCAGGCCTTAACTCCACAATAATATGATATTGTCCGCTTTGGACTGAGCCCGCACGGATTTGATTTTGGGTCACTCCCAAAAGGCCGCCTCATACTAATGGAGTTAACTGACTGCTTATTAACTAGCAATCTGCCCTTCCCACCAACGATGTGGGACAACTCCTAACAACCCCAACCATAAGAATTTGTAGCACATTTTCTCATGCCGGAAGAAATAATTGAAAATACTTCTTCAGGAGCACTCTCCACTTCACTTACCTCCATCAGATTAATAGAGTTATTCAGCTCATCTGCAATCTCATTTTCAGCAACTAAGATTGTTTTTCTTTTGGTATTTTTGGCAAACAACTTGGCATCAATAGAATTGCCTTCAAGATTTTGCTTATCAAAATAGATCGAATTCTTTCCCGAGCCAAAATAAGTTGGAGTTGTTGGACCATCTCTGCAAGGAACATCCTCACTCAGTTCCCTCAACGTGGTAAGAATAATTGAAGATTCTTCTGCCACATCACCTTGTTTCTCCTCACCTCTTTTACTTGTACAAAACTTAAATTGTAGGAGGTTAGATGAGTAAAAGTTGTTTCCACTTAGGGCTGCTGAGATAAATTCCTGCTCAAGCCAACATTCCTGGCCCTTCTCTGGATCATCATCATAGACAGGTGCATCATCATAGATAAGGTCAACCTGCCAATGGTTCTCACATGCCTATAGTGAATCGAAGACTCTTGTTCCTTGAAACTTAGGAGGACTTAACTTCAAATGAGGCACTGAATGCACAATCTGATTTTCTGAGATTGCAGAAGTGATTTCTGACTTTTCATCTGTATAGGGCTTTTCAAGAGAACACATCTCTGCCTTTTGAGCCATAACAAATTGACCTTGCTGTATACACTCATGTGAAGGCCCTTCTTTGTCATGACAATAAGGGCAAAACCCACCAATAAGCACATCTTCCTATTGTTTTTGAGATAGTTTAATGACTTCTCTTGCTTCATATGTCTGGCTAGTACCTTGTAGGTTAGTTACTTTTCCAAACTTGAGAGAATCCCCACTTCTGGTGCTAACTGAACTATCAGCAGAGCTCACTACGCCACATATGGCCTACGGCTACGCCCAAAAAAGTGTGCTTATAGGGCAAAAAGTGTTGCTAAAAGAGCCTAAAACCAGCTATGGCTACACTTTGACCAACCATAGGGGTCTATGCTAACACTTTTTCGAATTTTGGTAACATCGGAGAAAAGTGTAGGCTTAGACCCCTATGCCAACACCTTTCTGATCCGTGGCTACACCTTATAAGATGTTGCTATAGATCTATGGCTACACCATTATCTTTGTAGTAACACTATTAAAAGTGTTGGTGTAGACCTATGCCAACACCTCTTTAGTCCTATGCCTACACTTGTTTATTAAACATTTTTATACTTTTTGCCAACACTTTGCTATTTTTTACCAACACATAATGATCAACACTTTAGAGCCAATGGCTACATTTTTGCAGGCTCTATACCAACATTTTAATAAAGAAAGGAAACATATGACATTGAAAATAAAGTTTCCCATTCAAAATATTATCAAACATTCCAATACATAAAGGTTGGTCAAAAGCCATTCCAATACATAAAATCCCATCCAAAATAACTACATATAACAAAAATTGCTGAAATTACTTAGCATAGCGTAAAATGATCCGACATTGTCATCTCCATGGCAAGTTTCGAAAATGAAGATGTCTTGACCATGTGAGTTTCTGAGAATACAAGGGGAACATAGCACAGTCAATCCTATGAATCAACATATCACTTTCTAAAAAAGGTACGCTTGTACATAAAGTGCAGTATTTACCAGAGTTAGAAAAGAATCCTTGTTCTGTCTTCTCGCATGCAGGAAAGCCAGGAGGAGGTTCTCTTGATGGCAAGGAAAATCCTTGCCATCAATTACTAAACATTACAATGTTTAGGAAGACTGATTGGTGGAGCTAGCTACATAGTTACCTTTTCAGATAATATTTTTGCTGCTTGATTATCTGCTGAGGGGCCATGTGGTTCTTGAGAAGTATACTCGGTCTTAAGAACATAAACTAAACATTAGTAAGTAGCACAATGATTAAAAGACATAAATCATACTCCAACAAACACACAAAATTTCTACCTTGTTAATTAGCCTTGCATCTTCTTTTAAATTCGTAGATGTACAAGTATCTGGACTAACACCACCTCCCAACATGTCCTCCCACATGCTAATCTGGTGGAGGGTATCATAGATTCCCATCCTCCTCGTCGTGGCAAATTGAGTTGAGGGAGATGCCATACTATTGTGTCGAGTCATAAAAAAATAATCAAACGATTACTATCACCGCAAAAATTCCACAGGTACACAGATAGAAGAACATAATCTGATCAAACTCGAAAACTTATGTTACTTCAACATTCAAAAATAGGTGCAGGGGGTAGTATTGTATAAAGTCTATAGTGAAGCTCTGATAAGACACGTTGATACCTGAACCATGATGATTATATTTTGTTGTCGAAAAAATAGATGCTTATTCTAACTTTTAAACACCACCTCAAATATAACAGAACAGTCTCTGTTGAAGTAGAATTTGATCTTTTAAACAAATCAAACATGTTTCACCATTTTCAAGGTACCTGGTCTATTAAAATTCGAATAAAACTAATTCTTGAACAACAGATTATAGAACAGAGCAAGCAATAACAAAAATATCTCTTTTACTTATAGCTATTCAATTTCCTCACCCACCCCTGACTCTGGCCAGCTTCAAGGATTAGTAATATGCTATAAGGTGGTATCCTAAAATGACATAGCAAAGATTTGTTACATATATAGTAACTACATGATTATACAATCAAATTATATATTAAGACTCATAATTGCCTACTTAAAGAAGTACTAACCTTTTATATTAACTTGTTCTTTTGTAATTGCATGTTTGAGCAACGCTAAATAGTTTTACTTACTCTTTAAGCATTGATTTGTAGCGTCTTCCTGTATGGTTCCAAATAAAGGAACTCCAACCTGAATTAACTCTCTTTATTCCACCCTTCACTTGCTGTCCAGCCTGGTTGTACATAATAAAGGTCTTACCTATATCCATTTACACAAAGCCAGTCGTTAAGAACACATCTTATATATGGTTGAAATGAGGTAAGCAACACAACTTACACATATTTCTTTACAAAATAGTACATGATATCCGTTCCATTTTCATCCAATTTCATTGCTTCTAACCAAACGGTTGCATAAACACATCGACACAACTACTGAACTAAGAAAAAATAAAATGATCCATCTGAAAATTTTTAGAGGAAAAAACCTAGTATCATTGTCATGATTTAAATCAGCTGTAGACAAGGGGAATACATGGTAGATAAATCAGGATATTAAGTCTAAAATTTGTCTTTAAATCCTTAGTGCAGAGACTGAAATCCCTTAACACGCGAGAACAAATAAGATAATGGAGTCACTATAGGAAATCCTATATTTCTTCTTGTATTGTACTAAATATTATAATATTTCCTTCATGGAAATAGCGAGTTCATCCGACATCAGAGCCTTAAAACTTCTTTTGGATATTTTTTTGCAGAGCTTTCATTGTTGCATGCTTCTAAATTTTGGCCGTAGTTGTTGTATTTTTTTTAGCACATCTAAATTTCTCTTTCTGTTTAGAGCAGCCTTGACTGATGTTATTTTCAGAATGGAAACCACAAGCACACGCCGCAGAGGAAAATTAACAAAACCACCTAACCAAGTTTATGATAAATATATACATAGCAAAAAAACCATATTCACTCTTCTCTACAAAACTTAAGTAAAAAAACAATTACCATGAACTAAATATAGTTTAGGAATCATATCCAACACAAATTTGAACCAAGACTTGGAATTTCTCGAAAATCAAAAGTCTAGAATTTAAGACTAAGTCTAAGAAATCAAGAAAATCTCCAAACACAAACAAAGTTAAAGTACACAGATCACAAAAACAAAACTAAGAAACCCACATACCTCAGATCACAAGAAGTTATTCTCCAGCATCAGCTCAATTCCCCCTGTATCAAAAAGACCAAGAAAGATTAGAGTCTTGCATACATTAAAGATCAAAATTTTAAATTTACAGAAATTACCAAGAAAACTTTAACAAACCCTTTCTAGAATCTTGAATTCAGTTGGGTCACTTCCATTTGCAGCAAAAATACAATTAAAAAAATAAAAAACGAATCTTTACTCTGCAACTAAAAAAGAATTTGCAGAAATGAATCAGACACTGAAAAAACTACAGGGGTTCATGGGTTCCATATCTAGATTGAAGGAGAAATCTAATTGAACCAAATCCATATCTTATAAGACAATCGAACCCTAACTGAACCCTAACAGAACCAAATCGAACCCTAATTGAACCCGAACATAACCTAATCTACAAGCCCTAATTGTAGACAACCCGTAGAGAGAGAACTGTAACACCCCCAGATCCGGGGTCCGGGATCCGGTGGTTACGGTTTCCAATTCTGTCCACAACAATTGAACTTTCCTTAACATAAAATAAATTACGTCTCTATAACCCAACACAACAATATAAAACACACCCGTTATAGTCCCAGAGATGAAATCAGAGTAACAATCAAATTTTTATTAATCACATTATGAGTTCTTACAATCCAAAAGAATTTCAATATAATACATACTCTTTGCCATCCATTTACATAAGTCATACTAGACCATATTCTTGGTACTGAAAGAATAAATATACCCTACCAATAGCTTCTTCTTCAGCTCTGGTAGTCTCATCGTCCTCGCCCGCGTCGTGTGCGCCTTGTGCGAGTCATCTGGTCTAGCTATTGTTGTGATATAATAATAAAGCAAGGGTGAGCAATAGCCCACCAACAATAATATATAACTGAACGATAATGTATAACAGTTCAAAAGTATCTTTCAAACCATATGCCATGCATTTACGGAAATGATGTCAGTATAATATGAACGATGAAGTTACAAGGTAACTTAAAGTAATTGTTTGTAGAAATATCTGCTACATCAAAGTAGGCGAGATATTCTTATTGTTATTAAGAAGAGGAACTTGCAAGAAAAGGTTGCAATTCCAGTTATGACCCTTTTCCAACTCTGCCAACAGTAATCATGTTGCAGGAAATAAATAAATTTGGATGATGAACCAATGATGGAGTATTCACCGCGCCCGCTGTTCCAATCTTGATGATCAGTCGAGATCGTACAGCTCAATTTAGATTTACTACCGGTAGAAGGAAGAACTGACGGCTTTACTTGTATACCGCCTTGCTAGCTCTCCCCGGCCAACGGTTGGGCCAAAGGGGATGGACCGGCGCTACTCGGCCTCTTACACGACTCCTAGTTCAAATAGAATTCATGATTCTGAATGTAACGTTCGTCCCCCTTTCCCCAAGTATAATACTTGTTGATAAGACTCCACAAAGTAGTCGTATCTAGTTGGAAAGGAAAATTTACCAATAACTCCCAAGCTATTACTTGGTAACGGATATTAACTTGTTCCAGTAATCTTACCCCTCGAAAGATGAGAAGGTAAGCAATGACTTAATAAGTCAACAGCACCCGAGTTGCGAGTGAAGGGAATACTTTATGACCGGGAAGTCGACAAGATAAATAACATTTTTCCAAGTAAGGTTCCCTTATTATTAAGGAGATAGACTCAAAGAAGAATGATGTCTGAGAACCTTTCTTGATATAAGATTAATAAATATATGACTCCGAAATATTTTCTGTAATAATCGAAGAAGATAAACCTTATCGAGGTTATTCCAAGTATGGAATAAATATTCAGAGAATATTTATTGAATTAAAATATTTTACAGATCATTTAGGAATAAGAAAGAATATCTTATATCAGAGTATTTCTCAAAATAATCCCTGAAGAAATATCAGGAGAATATTTACTGAATAAATAAATATTTAAATGAATATTCAAAACAATATTCATTAATTAATAAGACCTGAAAAGAATATTTAAGGTAATGTTCATAATTAATTAGGAATTTAAATGAATATTCAAAAGTAATATTCATTTAATGAATAATATCCTAAATGAATATCAAGTAATATTCATTTAGTAATCCAAGCCTTAAGGAATATTCGAGATAATATTCGATAATTAAATCAAGTTTCAGATGAATATTAAAATAATATTCATCAAGTATTTAATATCTTAAATGAATATTCAAAAGTAATATTTATTTAATATAATAATATTCTAAAAGAATATCCAAATAATATTCATTTAGTAGTCTCATCTTTAGAAGAATATTCGAAATAATAATCGATAATCAATTCGACTCTGAATGAATATTGACAAATATTATTCGTCGAATGATTACGTTCAAATAATTATTTGAAGTAAGGATCATTAAATAAATAAGCTCGAACGAATATTCAAATAATATTCGTCGCCCAAATAATAGAAAATATTTACTTAAATATTTTCCTCCGAGGTAATCTCGATATATCAAGGAATATTGACTCCCGGTCTATATTTGATTAATAAGATGTATACGCCCTTCTATGAGGGTCTTACAATAACCGGCTTATAACTGATATATAACTATCTAGCTTATAAGCCAACAATAACATTCAGGGAACAAGTATATCAATTCAACTTGAAGGTAGGCATGCATGCAATGGCATATGTATATCAGCAATCATATATATATATTTATTCAATCACAACAACAGCCTAAAAGAAGGGAATTGAAACTTGCCTGGTAGTCGAGTACGGTAAGGGGTAGTGGTAGCGGGTCCCGGTTCAGCTTGGTGATCTATAAATAGCCAAGGCATTCGGGATTAATCACTTAACATATTAAAAGTTAAGTTATTCTTAAATCGAAACACGTTCTCAAGTTATCTCGTTATACCCCTTTTAGTGGATTACTTATTCTCACTGATCCGACCCGACATTCGTTCGTTAATACGACATGTCACTGCACTTATACTTGGGACATACTTAAGTCATATGAGTTCTAAGGTTGATCGTTACGAACCAATATTATACTCCGAGTTTTATCGCCCATTTTCTAAGTGTTTTACCGAAGTTATAAAAGAGTCGTCTTTTAGGGGTTCGTTCGCGTTTAACCTCGACTTGAACATTTTTAATAAATCGAAAAATGATCCTTTTGACATACGGTTTTCTTTCATGCCTTCCTTTTTACCTCTAGTATTTATTTTCCAAGATTCGCCATGACGTTACATAGTTTACGAGGGTTCAATTACAGTTACGAACTTTCGTTTACGGATTCGAACTACTTTTAGTAATTTGGTCATAAATCCTAAACCGTAATTCCGTTTCACGTGATCTTTATATCCAAACAAAGCTTAGAACATTACCTATCCTATCATGGCAGATAAGGTCTCTGGACAGTAGGGGTTCGACATGGAAAATGGCATACAAAACATGGTATTGCAAAATCGGGCATTATAATGGCTGTAAATCGAATATCTACCAATTTCGAATCTTCCCATAAACATAGTATTCAACCCATACAACATATACATGACTTATATACATGAACTGAGGCCAAGCAATGCCTTTCCGTTCATCTAGCTATTTACATCATTAATCCAAAATCCATACATAATCATGCTTATAATCTTAACATAACCATAACTAAGTTATAACTATCATAACATGCTTAAATCTCAAACAAGGGTTAGGGTTTCAAGAGCTTTATACCTTCCTTGGAGTGTTTAAAGACCTTGCTAAGCTTTTCATAGTCCTTGTATACCCATAACCAAGCTTAGATCATCCTAGAAATCAAGAAAATCAAGAGTTGTTCTTGAAAATCACTATTCACCCTAGTCTTTGGTGATTTCTTTGAAAATGGAAACAAGAGAGTTTGGCTTTGAAATTTTTAGGGGATCACTTTTAGGAAATGTAAGACTCACCATAATTTTTACAAGATCAAGAGATGGTAGGAAGAGGGGTTTTAATTTTGGAATTTAGGAGGGAGGCCGAATGGAATTTTCAAGGGGGGGGAGTTGCTTGGTTTGTTTTGCTTTAATCTCATCCATTCTCATCTATTATCAAGATAATATCTTGTATAAATTCACTTTATTAAAGTGATGAGGTGTTGGATGAGGAATTACCATGACAAGTGTTGAAAATGTGGTGGTTTTAGCCTAACTACATGGTTGCCTTGCTAAGTACTTAGTTGCATTCTCTAGGGTGCTAGTTCCTTGATTCTAGTTTGGTTACTAGATATTTTATACTAGTAGCTTGCACAAGACTCTTGCTTCCTCTGCTTGTTTCTGTGTCCGGTTATTGCCCGTTTCGATTGATCGTTCGTAGGAATATTTCACGGATTTCTAATTAGGGTTTACCGGGAATCCTTTTTAATATTAATACTTTCATTCTCCATCTTTCATTCTAACTTTCCAATTTATATTCCTTAAATCCATTCGTTAAATACTTAAGGCTATCAGTGTCCAGGGAACTCTCGGAGAAAATAAAAGTGCGGTTTTTCAGAATCCGACAGCTTTTACATACACTTATTTTCCCCCTGGATCACTAATACGAACTCGGAAATCCGTTCCGAATACTTCTATATAGTGTCGTCTCATATTATTATATACTCCCACCACAACACTATTCATTCTGTATTCTTTACTTGTTCTCTTAGGGTTGTATACTTGTCCGTATTTTCTTTCGATCGTTCCTTAACCTTTTTACGGAACTACTGGATTAATCGTTACCGATCTGGATGACATGAGAATATTCTCCTGCTTGAAATTGCCATATCTTATTCCCTTAGAAGATAGATTATTCTTACCTATGTTGTTACCCTTTAGCATTCTTCAAGACATAGAAATAATAAAGTCGAATTCCATTCATTCTTTCCAAATATCAATTATTACATTGTAGCCATAACCACTCCTCAGTGGTTTCCTACCTTCATTCTTAAATCAAATATAATAACATCCCAAAATATCAAATCCTCAAAGTTAATATCTCAATTCTTGGATTATAATAATATTTAATCCACTGTCCGGTCAAATATTATACCGAAAAGAATTTGGAATTTCTGAATTCCGATCGTCTCTGCATTCACTTATTTCCTCCGCGTATTACTAATATGACTTCGAAACATCCATATCACATCCCGTACATAGGGTGGAGTGAAAAGTTTTCCAACTTACAAAATCACTATTCATCCACCAAATTACTATGCACGTACAGGAAACACTATGCACGTACGGGAAATACTATGCACGTACGGGGAATACTATGCACGTATGGGAAACACTATGCGCGTACTCATTTCCCTACAAGGATCCATTAGCTCCTTCCTGGATGGTAGATTATTCTTATCTAGGTCCGCAACCATCGAATTACTCTATTCTGACAATATACCAATGCATCAGGATCATTGTCCAAAGCAATATCCATTCATTACAATCATTGTTCTTTGAAACCACCACTCAGTAGAGCTGGTGACCTTGTTGTCGAAATCATTGTTCCTCATTTTATCATTACTTAATAAAAAGTTTTAATTACATCCAAAATTTGGGGTTCTTACAGTCTCCCCTCCTTAAAAGGATTCCGTCCCGGAATCAAGTAGGAAGCAAAGAGTCGTTTGCCTGCCGTTCACTCTTTAGCTTCCCGGTCAATTCTTAGTCGTTCTACCCTTCCTCAGCACATCTTCTAGTGCTACAATTCATACTTTATCCTTTTTCCATCAACGTTGCTACTTTTCGTACAACTCACTATCCGGGTTATACTCTTACTCAGTCTTATCCTTATTGATACCTGCAGTAACATTGGTATCACTATCACCCTACGATTCGGAGGTAACCTCGCTCGTACTGTGCATTTCCTGATCGCTTTAATCTTCGCAATCTCGATCAATATAGAGAAGTGGAAAGATTTATTGGGAGATCACTATGATCAATTGAACATTTGTTATATTGCATAGTTAGTACAGAAGGGGGCCATCCTTTAGTACTTGACAAGCAATTAAACAAGTCATGGCATTCCACTTAGACTTCTATCACATAGACAGATAGTCACGTAGCAGTACCTCCCCTCCTAAAAGGGTTGTTCTTCTCAATTCATAAAGAAGATGAATAAGAGAGAGGAAGAGAAAAGAGTTCTAAAGGATTATAGAAAGCTTTCATGATTGTAGAATATCATACTCAGAATTTTACCTCTGAACTATAGAGGTTCATCAAAGAAGAAATTAATCATAATTATATCCAGTACTATTTGATCGCAATCTCACGTGTCAACATATCTTGCTGCTTTGTCCATTATTCTATGGACAAATACTCTTGTTCAATCTTAGCGATACTCACATTCGGGAAATCCTTCAACCTTTCAGGTTAAATCTTAGATTTCTCACTTGACATCATTATTACTGACATCCTATATTGTGTTACTAGCTTTTTCATAACTATAATATTGACACTATCAGGTTGTCATCCTGAGAATTCAATAGAAAACCCATTCATAACATTCCTTGCTTCTCATTCCATAGTTGCTTCCCCCAGCCTTTTCTTTATCAATCACGTCCTACTTATTAGCTGCTTCTTACTCATTTCTATTATTTACTTTCACCTTCACCTCTTTATTGAGACACCTTTTTGCACTTGGTACCTCCTTATCGGTATTCCGTCTCATTTATTCTATAATCATCACGTTATTTCAATTTAAACTTTCCGAAATGAATCTGGCCCGATTCCTTTAACTTAGATTCATATAATCTACTTCTGCCAACCTTGTTTCTCATTACTTGTTCTTTTCTATCCGTGGTTTTCCACAGGTTGTCTTTCGTAAGTCAGACCAGGTCGTATATCTACATGCTCGTACTCCTATTATCTGTTGAACCTCTGCATTTTACTGGCGTAGCCTGGCCACATGAAAACCCGTTATGACCGTGCTATAATTTTGGGGGGTAAGGCTGGCTCGTATACCGCCGTCCGAACACTTTAAACTCTCAAGTGGCCCAATAAGTTTTGGGCTCCACCGCCCTTCCCTCCAAGTCTCATTAATTCTTTCTACGGGAATACGTTTAGCATCACGAATTATCAACCTCATATTCTCTATCTTGTTTGTGCAGAAGTACACTAACACAAACTTGCTTGTCATTCATCAACATGCCATTTAGCTTATCAATAGCAGCACTTTCTTTATCTTTACGTTGTCATCTCCTTCCTTAGAGGAATCACCATCGCTTGTTGTTTACGTAGTGCGTTAATAGCTAACCCTACGGGTTTCAAATCCCTTAGGGAGACAAAGTAATCATTATTCCTTATCCATAAGGAACACTTCCTGAACTTGATGTAGATATAACATGAAGCAGATAGAATTGCAGAAGAGTTTCAAGCATCGCAGCTAGGTCCGGTTGATGAAACTATCACTTATGCATCTTCCATAAAAGACTGGAAACTTAACAGTTTACTTCATCAATTTTGTACCATGGTCCTGGTTTGCCTCAAAACGGGACCTTCTAAGGTACGTAATATGCTTAAGACTCCATCAGGAATCGAATCTTTACTTAAACTATTATTACTGTCAATTCTTGCACAGTCATCAGAAGGAATGTAAATTCCTCCATTCCGATATGACCTTCAAGGTCCTTCCAAATATCATCCTGTTCTTCGGTATGAACATTTGTAATTATTCCTTTATACTTAGACTGTCGGCCACCTCATTGGCCTTTCCTGATAATAATAATTTCTGGTAATCCTTGTTCTCTGGATATATTCCAATTCAAACATTTCTACCTCATTCCCATCATTGTTGGGTTAAAGCATTCTCCCTTAAGCTCTGCTGAAGGAGAAAATATAACTATCAGTCATTTCCATAAGTCATTGCTTCCACCTACCCGTGGGAACTTTATCACGTTTATTCCCAATCCTACTTAGGATACTTCTTTTCTTAGTTCTTTCTTTATCTTAGGATAATCTCAACCTTCATAGGTTCAACCTATACTTCCTCAGGGTTCCATACATGCCTCATCTGGCATTATTGTTACGATGTCATACATTCCTTACCAAACTTCCATTTTTGAAGTTCGGAATATTACCTTTTTCCTTGTAAGGTTTCATAGGCCATCCTTATCATTCCTCCGGTATTTTCTAGGTACCGGGTATATCAAAATGTCATTGATCAATACTCTAATAATTCTATCCATGTTCTTTCCAGAACCCTTTTTAATAATCCTTACCGGTCATTGTTGCCTTAGCAAGTCCAGCTCATATCATCTGAAGTCATAATGTCGTTATTAGGGTTAATGCCACCCCTTGTGCATTCCCTAGGGTTTGTCTTAATTTATGGATATCCTATCCTTAATTCAACTGCCAAGGAATTCTTGTATCTTATAATTGGCAATCAGATCATGTATCCTTAATAAAGGTCTCTTTTCAATCATTCTCATTTGATAATCGATCGGTGGTTTAATGCCACCCTCTTCTTTCAGATAGTTGTCAGCCTATTTGGCCTCAGACAAAATTCCTACAGCATACTATTCAATTTCTGACCTTTTCTATACCCTCTTCATATACCTTCATTGTTTACTTTCCTCCGTCATAATATATTCATGGTATTCATGATACCCTAACATCATACATCTCAAGTCACTATACTTCCATTTTACTCGAAATCTTGGACAACCATATACACATGAGTCACTTTAGTACGGGTGACCCCATCCCAAAAAGGTCTAGTGAATTCCCAATCAAAACATGGGTTGTTCGGTAGAAGATTCAAACGATCTCATTAATGTTTCTTTTATATCAGAAGCCCTTGCAGTCGGTGCTTTCTTAGAAGCAACCCTGCTTTGTCTTTTCATTACTGGTCTAGTCACTTTATAATCCGTTGTGACTTGGCCTCAACTGGCCACACATAAAAATATATGATTTTAGGGGTTGGCTAATAGCATTACTTTTCTAGCAATTGCCGGCATAGTGCCTTCTTCTTTGATACCTTTCTACCTTTCCAAAACTTTACTCCATATAAGTCTTAATCAGCTACTCGGCACCGTCTCCGGTCGCCTTTCCTCCACTTTTATCTTTTCAACTATTCTTATCAATCCTGCGTGCCACACAAGCTTACCATTCCTGGCATAACAGCCTTTTCATTTAAGTCAATCCTGGAATTTCTCAGTCCGGCTGGTTTCTTACTTACATTTCCTATTTTCGTCCAATCTCACTTCATCATTTTATCACTACCGTCGATTGTAATGCTCAGGGTCCGTTTACTAACCCATTTTACAGCATCCTTACCCAAATCACAGGGTTTGCTCCAACTTTTACTCTCTTCCATGACATTCTCTGATAATCAGAAAGACAAGGTTTGCCAAAATTCACCGAATTCCTTTCCAGACTCAGGGAAATTTTGATCAACCTACCCACCTACTGATAACATTAAGGAGACCAGTTTCGAAACCTGAAGAATAGTTCTATGAACCTCCAAGCAGGTGGAATCATAAGCAGTCATAGTTAACGAAATAATCATCATCGGATTGGAAGTTTACCCACTGGAGAGGAATCAATTATATCCATCCCTTAGAAGGGAATCAATAGTTTCAAACTGAAACCTGTCACAACGTCCTGATATTCAATACTACCAAATGTCGGTCTACCTAACCCTTTATGCGAAGCGTCATTGGAAGCACAAAGTCTCCTTTTTCCATTAAGCAATGCCAGCTCTTGGTCATTACCAATTTCACCTTTTAGTTCCAGGAAGATTTTCTCACATTTTCTCTTTAACTGCTGATCGTATTACTTGATCTATTATAATTCCGTGTCGGAGTAAACTTAAGGTAGCTACTATAATCCATTCAAAGAGAAGAAGGAATTTATTATTCCTCTGAATCACATGCATCTAACGTTTCTGGTTCATCATTTAACTGAGTTGAATTAACTCTATACTCAGTCTCTGGCAGTAGTCTCATTACGAGTTCATCTTGACTCACTAGTCTTATCTTCCGGTAGGTTCTGAGATCATTGTCTTGCTTACTATTTCCTTATATAACTTTACCCAATCATGCTATCACTTCCTATTGTCTTTACTTTCTAAATGATTCATTCATAAAATGAACATTTTCCTTAATAAAACCACCTTATTAACCTCAATTTGGTTCCATAATTTACAACCTACGACACCTGCCTTCCCATGGCGAATTATTACTGACCATATTCATACTAATTCATTTATCAAATGATATGGCACTTACTGCCTCCTTCTCAACTATTCCTAGGGACTCTGCTCCTCGCCCTAAATCGCTGTCTTTAATAATCATACATCCCTCTAGCTCTTTCTTTGTTAAGATGAAAATCTCTAAGGATTCTCATCTATTTCCGTATAAGATCTCAAGTAATTCTTCCAATCCTTCATTCTTGCTGGTACTACATCTGGTAGTCCGGCTATGAATTCAACATGCATCTTCAGATCTCTTAATAATATCTCGGTTCTTTATACTCACTTTTCTGAGCACCATATCTTAATCATCACAGTCATTCTGGCTGCGACCCTCATTACCCATGGGTAAGCTCCTTATCTGCTGGAACCTCTTCCGGGTCTCCAGTAGGGTACTCCATCGAATTACCCGCTGATCTTCAGCATATAAAGCATCATCGCACTATTGCTCGTATGCCTCAAGGTCAGTCGCCTTACTCGTCAATACGATATCGGGCTAAGTTACTATCATTATACTTACGAGTTCCCATAAGGGTTTTATATGTCATCACTACATTAAGTAGTCCGACTATGAACTTGGCAAGAGTTCTTATTATCTTATTGAATTTATTGTTTTAACGTCACCTCATCTCTGGGGTTTATAACGTACGCTCTGATACCACTTCTGTAACACCCCCAGATCCGGGGTCCGGGATCCGGTGGTTACGGTTTCCAATTCTGTCCACAACAATTGAACTTTCCTTAACATAAAATAAATTACGTCTCTATAACCCAACACAACAATATAAAACACACCCGTTATAGTCCCAGAGATGAAATCAGAGTAACAATCAAATTTTTATTAATCACATTATGAGTTCTTACAATCCAAAAGAATTTCAATATAATACATACTCTTTGCCATCCATTTACATAAGTCATACTAGACCATATTCTTGGTACTGAAAGAATAAATATACCCTACCAATAGCTTCTTCTTCAGCTCTGGTAGTCTCATCGTCCTCGCCCGCGTCGTGTGCGCCTTGTGCGAGTCATCTGGTCTAGCTATTGTTGTGATATAATAATAAAGCAAGGGTGAGCAATAGCCCACCAACAATAATATATAACTGAACGAAATGTATAACAGTTCAAAAGTATCTTTCAAACCATATGCCATGCATTTACGGAAATGATGTCAGTATAATATGAACGATGAAGTTACAAGGTAACTTAAAGTAATTGTTTGTAGAAATATCTGCTACATCAAAGTAAGCGAGATATTCTTATTGTTATTAAGAAGAGGAACTTGCAAGAAAAGGTTGCAATTCCAGTTATGACCCTTTTCCAACTCTGCCAACAGTAATCATGTTGCAGGAAATAAATAAATTTGGATGATGAACCAATGATGGAGTATTCACCGCACCCGCTGTTCCAATCTTGATGATCAGTCGAGATCGTACAGCTCAATTTAGATTTACTACCGGTAGAAGGAAGAACTGACGGCTTTACTTGTATACCGCCTTGCTAGCTCTCCCCGGCCAACGGTTGGGCCAAAGGGGATGGACCGGCGCTACTCGGCCTCTTACACGACTCCTAGTTCAAATAGAATTCATGATTCTGAATGTAACGTTCGTCCCCCTTTCCCCAAGTATAATACTTGTTGATTAGACTCCACAAAGTAGTCGTATCTAGTTGGAAAGGAAAATTTACCAATAACTCCCAAGCTATTACTTGGTAACGGATATTAACTTGTTCCAGTAATCTTACCCCTCGAAAGATGAGAAGGTAAGCAATGACTTAATAAGTCAACAGCACCCGAGTTGCGAGTGAAGGGAATACTTTATGACCGGGAAGTCGACAAGATAAATAACATTTTTCCAAGTAAGGTTCCCTTATTATTAAGGAGATAGACTCAAAGAAGAATGATGTCTGAGAACCTTTCTTGATATAAGATTAATAAATATATGACTCCGAAATATTTTCTGTAATAATCGAAGAAGATAAACCTTATCGAGGTTATTCCAAGTATGGAATAAATATTCAGAGAATATTTATTGAATTAAAATATTTTACAGATCATTTAGGAATAAGAAAGAATATCTTATATCAGAGTATTTCTCAAAATAATCCCTGAAGAAATATCAGGAGAATATTTACTGAATAAATAAATATTTAAATGAATATTCAAAACAATATTCATTAATTAATAAGACCTGAAAAGAATATTTAAGGTAATGTTCATAATTAATTAGGAATTTAAATGAATATTCAAAAGTAATATTCATTTAATGAATAATATCCTAAATGAATATCAAGTAATATTCATTTAGTAATCCAAGCCTTAAGGAATATTCGAGATAATATTCGATAATTAAATCAAGTTTCAGATGAATATTAAAATAATATTCATCAAGTATTTAATATCTTAAATGAATATTCAAAAGTAATATTTATTTAATATAATAATATTCTAAAAGAATATCCAAATAATATTCATTTAGTAGTCTCATCTTTAGAAGAATATTCGAAATAATAATCGATAATCAATTCGACTCTGAATGAATATTGACAAATATTATTCGTCGAATGATTACGTTCAAATAATTATTTGAAGTAAGGATCATTAAATAAATAAGCTCGAACGAATATTCAAATAATATTCGTCGCCCAAATAATAGAAAATATTTACTTAAATATTTTCCTCCGAGGTAATCTCGATATATCAAGGAATATTGACTCCCGGTCTATATTTGATTAATAAGATGTATACGCCCTTCTATGAGGGTCTTACAATAACCGGCTTATAACTGATATATAACTATCTAGCTTATAAGCCAACAATAACATTCAGGGAACAAGTATATCAATTCAACTTGAAGGTAGGCATGCATGCAATGGCATATGTATATCAGCAATCATATATATATATTTATTCAATCACAACAACAGCCTAAAAGAAGGGAATTGAAACTTGCCTGGTAGTCGAGTACGGTAAGGGGTAGTGGTAGCGGGTCCCGGTTCAGCTTGGTGATCTATAAATAGCCAAGGCATTCGGGATTAATCACTTAACATATTAAAAGTTAAGTTATTCTTAAATCGAAACACGTTCTCAAGTTATCTCGTTATACCCCTTTTAGTGGATTACTTATTCTCACTGATCCGACCCGACATTCGTTCGTTAATACGACATGTCACTGCACTTATACTTGGGACATACTTAAGTCATATGAGTTCTAAGGTTGATCGTTACGAACCAATATTATACTCCGAGTTTTATCGCCCATTTTCTAAGTGTTTTACCGAAGTTATAAAAGAGTCGTCTTTTAGGGGTTCGTTCGCGTTTAACCTCGACTTGAACATTTTTAATAAATCGAAAAATGATCCTTTTGACATACGGTTTTCTTTCATGCCTTCCTTTTTACCTCTAGTATTTATTTTCCAAGATTCGCCATGACGTTACATAGTTTACGAGGGTTCAATTACAGTTACGAACTTTCGTTTACGGATTCGAACTACTTTTAGTAATTTGGTCATAAATCCTAAACCGTAACTCCGTTTCACGTGATCTTTATATCCAAACAAAGCTTAGAACATTACCTATCCTATCATGGCAGATAAGGTCTCTGGACAGTAGGGGTTCGACATGGAAAATGGCATACAAAACATGGTATTGCAAAATCGGGCATTATAACGGCTGTAAATCGAATATCTACCAATTTCGAATCTTCCCATAAACATAGTATTCAACCCATACAACATATACATGACTTATATACATGAACTGAGGCCAAGCAATGCCTTTCCGTTCATCTAGCTATTTACATCATTAATCCAAAATCCATACATAATCATGCTTATAATCTTAACATAACCATAACTAAGTTATAACTATCATAACATGCTTAAATCTCAAACAAGGGTTAGGGTTTCAAGAGCTTTATACCTTCCTTGGAGTGTTTAAAGACCTTGCTAAGCTTTTCATAGTCCTTGTATACCCATAACCAAGCTTAGATCATCCTAGAAATCAAGAAAATCAAGAGTTGTTCTTGAAAATCACTATTCACCCTAGTCTTTGGTGATTTCTTTGAAAATGGAAACAAGAGAGTTTGGCTTTGAAATTTTTAGGGGATCACTTTTAGGAAATGTAAGACTCTCCATAATTTTTACAAGATCAAGAGATGGTAGGAAGAGGGGTTTTGATTTTGGAATTTAGGAGGGAGGCCGAATGGAATTTTCAAGGGGGGGGAGTTGCTTGGTTTGTTTTGCTTTAATCTCATCCATTCTCATCTATTATCAAGATAATATCTTGTATAAATTCACTTTATTAAAGTGATGAGGTGTTGGATGAGGAATTACCATGACAAGTGTTGAAAATGTGGTGGTTTTAGCCTAACTACATGGTTGCCTTGCTAAGTACTTAGTTGCATTCTCTAGGGTGCTAGTTCCTTGATTCTAGTTTGGTTACTAGATATTTTATACTAGTAGCTTGCACAAGACTCTTGCTTCCTCTGCTTGTTTCTGTGTCCGGTTATTGCCCGTTTCGATTGATCGTTCGTAGGAATATTTCACGGATTTCTAATTAGGGTTTACCGGGAATCCTTTTTAATATTAATACTTTCATTCTCCATCTTTCATTCTAACTTTCCAATTTATATTCCTTAAATCCATTCGTTAAATACTTAAGGCTATCAGTGTCCAGGGAACTCTCGGAGAAAATAAAAGTGCGGTTTTTCAGAATCCGACAGCTTTTACATACACTTATTTTCCCCCTGGATCACTAATACGAACTCGGAAATCCGTTCCGAATACTTCTATATAGTGTCGTCTCATATTATTATATACTCCCACCACAACACTATTCATTCTGTATTCTTTACTTGTTCTCTTAGGGTTGTATACCTGTCCGTATTTTCTTTCGATCGTTCCTTAACCTTTTTACGGAACTACTGGATTAATCGTTACCGATCTGGATGACATGAGAATATTCTCCTGCTTGAAATTGCCATATCTTATTCCCTTAGAAGATAGATTATTCTTACCTATGTTGTTACCCTTTAGCATTCTTCAAGACATAGAAATAATAAAGTCGAATTCCATTCATTCTTTCCAAATATCAATTATTACATTGTAGCCATAACCACTCCTCAGTGGTTTCCTACCTTCATTCTTAAATCAAATATAATAACATCCCAAAATATCAAATCCTCAAAGTTAATATCTCAATTCTTGGATTATAATAATATTTAATCCACTGTCCGGTCAAATATTATACCGAAAAGAATTTGGAATTTCTGAATTCCGATCGTCTCTGCATTCACTTATTTCCTCCGCGTATTACTAATATGACTTCGAAACATCCATATCACATCTCGTACATAGGGTGGAGTGAAAAGTTTTCCAACTTACAAAATCACTATTCATCCACCAAATTACTATGCACGTACAGGAAACACTATGCACGTACGGGAAATACTATGCACGTACGGGGAATACTATGCACGTATGGGAAACACTATGCGCGTACTCATTTCCCTACAAGGATCCATTAGCTCCTTCCTGGATGGTAGATTATTCTTATCTAGGTCCGCAACCATCGAATTACTCTATTCTGACAATATACCAATGCATCAGGATCATTGTCCAAAGCAATATCCATTCATTACAATCATTGTTCTTTGAAACCACCACTCATTAGAGCTGGTGACCTTGTTGTCGAAATCATTGTTCCTCATTTTATCATTACTTAATAAAAAGTTTTAATTACATCCAAAATTTGGGGTTCTTACAAGAACCCTTGAAGAACCCGTAGAGAAAAAGCCCTATAATTGCTTGGTGTTTAATTAAAATTTGGGAGAGAGTTGAGAGAGAGAGATATTTCGGAGAGAGAGAGAGAGAGCGAGCGAGTTGAGAGTTGAGAGTGAGTAGAGACAGAGACAGAGCGAATAATCGAGAGAGAGACTAAAATTAAGTGAAATTTCAGATAAAGATTGAGCCCGTCTATTTTTTACTTATTTTTAAAGGCCAACGGCTTCTCTTTTTTTAAACACCAACTGCTACACCTACTTCCGTGTTACGATAGATACATTACGAAGTCTACGGTAACACTCGTTTATAGCAATACTAACACTAAAAATATGTGTAGGCTTAGACCAATTTTAAGGCATCTATGGTTACACTTTTGCTTGTAACACTGAAAAAAGTGTTTACAGCCTATATATGGGGTAGTGTTGGCAGGTTCCTCCGCTTCACCATTTCGTTAGGATCTGCACATGCTTTCGATTATGTGTAAGTTTGATCTAGCCAACCCTTGTGGCTCTTTCCTGGTTCCTCATCATATATAGGCTTCATTGTATAAGTTTCCTGAGGAGCATATAGGAGTTCTTCTGTGAGGTTTGACCACTCATTTACCTTACTTCCTGTGCCAACAACAGATCCAAGGACAACTGATCCTTCATTAAATTTGGGAAGATGATGCAGATGCTCCTTCAAGTGTTTATCTGAAGGCTCTTTACTTGCAAAAGGAATCACAACCTTTGTTTTCCTGTGAGTCTGTACTATAGCTTTTTCTTCTTCAAAATCTCCATGTTCAGAGCAGCTACCTTAATCAAATCTTCTAGATCTTGCAATCTTCTATTAGTTCTCTCTTTATAATACTGAAACTGCTGATGGAACTTCTGCACACCTAGTCTCCATTGAGATTCCTTACAAGGACTTACAATTACTGTAACTTCACACAACAGCCCCACTCCAGCACAGATCTACTGCAACTTCACCTCAATTCAACACAACTCAACAATCAGTTCTTCCACTATTTTATTTCACAGTAGTATTTTCCTCCAATCAGCAACACACTTCTCTTCACAAAACAAAATACAGCCAATACCGATGCCAACACAATTCGACACAACAACTCTGCTAACAATGATCACACCACAGTTACTACTACTTCCGGCACAGAGTAATACACTACTAGCAATAGTAAAACTGAGTAGATCTACTAATTCGTTTGTATTTTTATCAATATAACAAACACAACAGCTAACTGAAATGAAGACGAGGTGAAACAGCTAGCAAACCTCAACAAATTTGCAAATCACTGAGACGTTATATCAAACACCTGATGGGCGCCGTGCTTCAACTGCTTACTACACAACTAATACAGCTCCTACACCACTACAATTAACCAACACAAACAACTACTACACAGAACAAGCTCCCTTCAATAATACAAACACGGATCCACAACAATTTCGACACAAAACGACTGAAAATAGCAAACTCAGTACTGAGTTGACTCAATGAATCAACAAAACAACTATATAACTACTATTTTTGTTGCTTTCTAGATTTTCCCACACTCAACACTATCTATTACTAAAAACGAGTCTGTAATGAACACAAACCAGCAGATACAACCTCAATCACTACCGATCGGTGAAGAACAGTTGCGAAACAGAGTACCTGAACTATGATGAATGTAAGTCTGTGTAGATAGAATGGATTGCAACACTTGATACATGATTGGACTTGTTTTTGATAGCTCAAGCACTGGTGAAGCAGTAGTTGATCGTTTTTGACGGCTCTGATACCAATTTGTCAGGATCTGGTATGTTCCTGATGGATTTTAGGTCTGTTTTTGGTGTTTTCTGTTTAATAAAAGTAAGATAACAGCTAAACAAGGTAGTTTAACAGAGAATAGAGCAGAATGAGAAGAGAAATCAGAAGAAATAGATGAGAAAACAGATCAGAGTTAGATGAGAAGAGAGTACGAACCCTAGGAGAGAGAGAGAGAGAGAGAGAGAGAGAGAGAGAGAGAGAGAGAGAGAGAGAGAGAGAGAGAGAGAGAGAAGAAGTTGGAGGCAAAAGCCAATTTTCATATTTCATCATAAACTGAAAATACAAATAAGATAGGTATTTATAGACCCTGAACTAGAGCCGGCAATTTGGTACACGACACGAAAACACGACACGAAAACGACACGAAAATTACGGGTTTGGGTTGACCTTTGCAGTACACGAACACGAAAGTACACGAACACGAAATTACACGGATAAATTTAGTGTCGGTTTTGGGTTTACCCCTGGGTACACGACACGAAACGTAAATACACGAAATAAATAAATATTTAAATAATTTTATTTAAATTATATGAATACATATTTTAAAATAATATTTTATATATAATTTTTACATAAGATAAATACAAAATAACTTCAAATTTTAGTTTCATAATACTTGAGCGCACTTGATTCTTTATAACATATGGACTTAAGACTTGACTTGTAAAAATTTAATATTTAAATATTTTTATTTTTATTAAAAATTACACGAAACACGACACGAAATGTACACGAAATGAAGGTACACGAACACGAAACGAAACGAAACGAATCCTTAACGGGTCGGTTTTGGATTTAGCATTACGTACATGAAATACGAAAGTACACGACACGAAAGTACACGAAACGAACGAATTGCCAGGTCTACCCTGAACTATGTCACTAACTCCAGAATAGTAAATGACTCTAATGCCCTTACTACTACTACTATTGCTCTAGTCTATTACTAGCTAGTTTTAATGTCAGTTCCTGACAGATCTAAAAGCAAACTTGGTATGGAAGAATCCCACCAAATCACTAACGTGATAGTATAAAAGACTTGTATCTTTTCCTCGAAATATTTTTGCAATAAATTTGCCACCTTCTTTAAGAATGTGAGTAACTATCGTTAAGCCCTGCAAGCAAGCATTATTCAACTACAAAATTAATGCAATTATAGGTAGAGATCTATCTTCACCAATTTTAACATGTATAGCAATTCAATTTAATCTTTGTTAAGACTATCAAGGACACGGCAAGAATCTAAACATAGCCCTTTACATACAGTTTTTGTTTGACAAGAAAGTACTAATTAGGGAAGCAAAAAAAAGGAGAAGAAAAATCAAGGAACCTAAGAAAATCAAAACCGGGGAGACAAGAAGAAATCACCAAAAAAGCTCAAGTTATTCACAGTGCAATTCTAATTTTGTGCCTCAGAAGGTGTCATGGGATGGGTACTAAGAGATGAAAAGAGGGATTTTTATCTTAAGTTATAACTGGCCTGAAAAAAGTTTGGTTTGACTATACTTACAGCATCCTTGTATCACCACATTATAAGGACACACTTAACTCCAAAATTAATCTAGACTACAAAGAGACACCAGATGCATCAAGTAATTATATATAGAATATGTTTTCCGGTGATTGATATTTGTAAAAAATGAATCTAAAATGGTCAAAAACAGGAAAAACATGCAGATGAAGTAAAAAGGTGATATAAAAGGTAGCGCTGTTGTAGCTCTACAACAGAAGTTCGCATCACAGATGGTCAATAGGTATTATTAATAATGAAATATATTGGAATTTATTATCATTTCTTACACACCTAGACTTGAAAATAACACTTCAATTCAAGAAGACCAACTACTTTTCAGCTAACTATCTCTCGTATGCTCATGTTTTAGAATAAGGATCTAGCCATATAAAACTTTGATGTGCTTAAACTACAAAATAATGAAGATAGAACAATCTATTAACAAAATTTCTAGTTAGAAATGAAGCAGAATAGTTATTGCCAATATGAGCTCGGATTGAACAAATTCGTCGATGTCATGAAGTCCAGTCACTGCATATCATAAAGAAAAACCAATTAGAAACACAATAAAGAAGTAACTCTTATAATTAAGATGTCAATACCAGTATGTGTTCCCCTACCATCAAGAGCACCATCACAGATAACTAGGTCGGCTTTGCATCCATCAAAATGTCTAATGACCTGGAAGTGAAAAAGAAAGCAAACTCGATTGTCTTATAACATTTAAAGTCATGCACTAGTACATACAAATATTAGCAAGAAAGCAATATATAGTATTCACAAAAGAAATGCCAAGAACTGCTCGACTGGTTGTTTATTGATCAAAGCAAATACATATATATAAGAACAAGAAAGAAATCAATTCTCCTATAAAATAGGATCCTAACTACCTAATGCAAATCATATCAAAACAGATTGATAGGGCAATCTTTATTTCCTAAAACTACTCTTAACTAACTGCATAATAAACGAAACAAATAGATTGAGTTGAGATTATCCAACAATTCCCCCCTTAATCTCAACGCTCCCATCCAGCTGCTGCACTTCCAGAAGTTTACGCATCCTCTCAAACTTTGCTGTTGTCAATGCCTTTGTTAAGCTATCAGCACGCTGCAGGTTACTACTCACATGTTTGATGATGACTTCGCCACGTTCTACGCATTCACGAATGAAATGGTAGCGAATATCAATGTGTTTGGACCTACCATTGAACACTGGGTTCTTCGCTAAGTCAATAGCTGACCTATTGTCGACATAGAGTGTGATTGGTTCCACAGCTTCGGATGTTATCTGGCTCAATACATTCCGCAACCAAATTCCCTGGCATGCTGCAGCAGTAGCTGCCATTAGTTCAGCTTCACAAGTAGACAGCGCAACACACCTTTGTTTCTAGGAGACCCAAGATACAAGACTTTCGTTCAAGTAGTAAGCCATTCCCCCCGTACTTTTCCTGTCATCTACCGTGCCTCCCATGTCACTGTCTGAAAATCCAGAAATGGCATTGTTACCTCCTTTCTCTGTGTAGACTAACCCGAAGTGTAAAGTACCTTGTAAGTAACGCAGTATTCTCTTAACAGCACTTAGGTGAAGTATGGTAGGTCGTTCCATGTATCGACTTACAACACCAACTGCATAAGCAATGTTCGGGCGCGTATTAACTAGATAACGCAAGCTTCCCACCAGACTTTTATACATTGTAGAGTCAACAGTTCTTCCCATCTCATCCTTACTAATTGGTTCCTTAGGATCCATAGGATACCTAGCTGGGTTGCAACTCTTCATCCCTGCATTCTCTAAAATTTTCTTCGCGTAAGACGACTGTTTCAAAATGATATTACCTTGGTTTTGTTCAACTTCGATTCCAAGATAATAGCTAAGTCTTCCCAGGTCTGTCATTTCAAATTTCCCTCCCATTTCTGCTTTGAACTCTTCGATCTTAGTCACATTAGCTCCAGTTACTAGGATATCATCAACATACACGGCTATAATCAAACTGTTGTTTCCTTCTCCCTTTGTGTAAACTGCATTCTCGTACGGGCACCTTGTAAAACCCAAATTCAAAAGACACTGATTGAGCTTCGCATACCAGGCCCTTGGCGCCTGTCGAAGTCCATACAACGCTTTACTCAGCTTGTATACCATATTGTCCACCTTCTTGTATCCTTCCGGCTGCGAAACATATACATCCTCAGTTATTTCACCATTCAGGAATGCCGTTTTTACATCAAGGTGATGTACTTCCCAATTCTTCTTTGCAGCCAAAGCCAGTAACAGCCTTACAGTTTCAAGACGTGTCACTGGGGCGTAAACCTCTTCATAGTCAATGCCGTGTTCTTGAGCATATCCCTTTGCCACGAGCCGAGCTTTATACTTTGTTACTTTTCCCGTTGTATCCCTTTTTAATTTGAATATCCATTTTAGACCTATCTCTTTCTATCCAGGTGGTAGCTCAACAAGTGACCAAGTACCGTTTCTCTCAATAGATTCAATTTCTGCATCCATGGCTCGACGCCAATTCTGATCTTTCACTGCCTCTTTGTAGTTTGCTGGCTCCTCTATTCCCATCAAGTATAGTTCTTCGTCCAAAGTCACCTCCTCCGTATCATTGTATATGTCTGATAGTCGCCTGCTCCTTTTGGGTGTAGCACTATCGTCATAGTTTTGTGAATTTAGTTCATGTAGTGTGGACTGTGATGACTGTGTGCTAGAGCCTTCTGTAAACTGTGAACCACGACTAGAAAATTGTGAAACGGGACTAAACCCTGAACCTCGACTAAACTGCGAACTTGGAGTAGACTGTGAACTTGGAGTAGATTGCAGAGAAGATTGAGAACCAGGGCTGTCAGACTGAATGGTACTGTCATCATTTGCACTATGATTTTGCCTTTCATCTATCTCGTCCCCCAACTGAATACCCTCGATCGTGAAAGTATTCATTTGTCCATTGTTCCCAGATTCTGTTTCTTCCCAGGGCCATGCTTTCCTTTCTTCAAATAAGACATCTCTACTCACATGAATCCGATCCTCCTTAGGGTTGTATAGCCTATAAGCCTTGCTACCAGGCTCCTTCCCGAGATTAATGACACGAATACTTCGGTCATCCAGTTTAGAAGTAAGCTGACTGGGAATTTTCATGTGTCCAACACAACCAAAAACACGAAGATGTGATATATCTGGCTTTCGTTCTGACCATGCCTCAAAAGGAGTAACACCTGTCAATGCTCTAGTTGGCATACGATTCAATACATATACTGCATGCTTAACAGCCTCCCCCCAAAACCTTGTTGGCAAGCTCATTTCCTTTAGAAGACTCCTAGCCATTTCCATGACTGTTCTGTTGCGTCTTTCCACCACGCCATTTTGCTGTGGCGTGTAAGGGGCAGTGTAATGTCATTTTATTCCGTTTTCTTCACAAAACAACTTAAATTCATTGGAAGTGAATTCCCCTCCCCTGTCCGTTCTAAAAGTTTCAATTCTTCGGTTTCCAGACTCGACTATAGCTTTAAACTTCTTGAAAGCATCAAAGGCTTCGTTTTTGCTCTTAAGAAAATAAGCCCACATAGCACGACTATAATCATCAACTAGTAAGAAAACATACCGGTTACCAGCTGCAGTTGCAGGAGTAATTGGACCACAGAGATCATCGTGAACAAGTTCTAACGCCTTTGTTGCACAGAAATTTGCTTTTGCTGGCATTTGTTTCCTAGTTTGCTTCGACTGTATACATCCCACACACACCTCATTTGGTTGAACAATCCTTGGGAGACCCTTCACCATGTTCTCCTTGAGCATCAATGACATAGCCTGGTAGTTCACGTGCCCTAACCGGGCATGCCACAGCTTCGAATCTTCTTCTGACTTTGACAATAGGCACAACGGTTTTGCAGATTCGATAATCAACTTGTACAGTCTGTTTGTTGACCTCTTAACCTTCATAAGAAGTCCTCCATTTCTTTCATTGACCCACATGTAATCACCCTTGATTGTGACTTGATTTCCTTCTTCAGTTAATTGACCCAGGCTAATGATGTTACTGCGGAGGCTCGGTATAAAGTAGACATCACTGAGAGTACGTTCATCACCATTCTTACATTTAAAAACAATTGACCCTTTTCCTTTTATCTCCACTGATGAGCCATCTCCGAATTTGACCTGTCCAGACACTCCTTCATCTAACGTATAGAACTTTGATTTCTGTCCGGTCATATGATTACTAGCACCATTATCAAGGTACCATAGATTCGAATCTCCTAGATTTCCATCCGGTTCTTTATTCAGTACAGGTCTTACCTTCCCTTCATCAATAGTCAACGATCGAGCATCCTTGTTGGTATGTACAGCTAGCAATAAGGCTGGTCCGTCCTCATCCATTCTTGTTACAAGATTCGCTTCCTGCCTCTGCTCGTTGTAACGTCTTGGTTTCTTGCACTCCCTTGCATAGTGTCCATAAAGATTGCAATTAAAACACCTAACCTTGCTTTTGTCCTGCACTCCTCGATTCTTGAAACCTGAGTTCTGTCCCTCTACTCCTCCTTTGCCACTGCGTTTAATCCATTCTTCTCGTGTAAAGAGCAATTTTCCTTCTTCACTATCCCTTTTCCGCCATTCTTCTTCTGTAAGCATGAGCCTTGTTTCACTTGACTCTGTCTTACCCTTAATTCTTTCTTCGTGTGCCTTCAAAGAGCCCATGGCTTCTTCCACGCTCATGGTCTCCAAGTCACCAAACTGTTCTATCGTGGACGTGATTTGTAAAAACCTGTGTGGAACTGCCCTCAACAAACGCTTTACCACATACGATTCATTCATTTCTTCTCCTAATGCCCGTATGTTTGTTACGAGTCCGTTAAGTCTCATATAGAAATCATCGAGCCCATCTGTCTCCTTCATACTGAGAGATTCAAACTCCGCTTTGAGAGTTTGTACTCTTGCCTTTTTTACTTTCTCTGCTCCCTGGCATAGTGTCTGAATCACTTCCCACGTTTCTTTTGCCGTTTTCTTATCTGCAACCGACAGCAAAACATCTTCTGGTATTCCCTGATACAACATGGCCATTGCGACTTTATCAGTCTTCTCTTCGACTACTATCTTTGGATCCGTCGAATGAACTGCAATCCAAACTCCTTGAGCCTGCATGTACACTTTCATTTTCAGAGCCCAGGCTGTGTAGTTATCCCTGGACAGCGTTGGATACGTCAAGCCAAAGGAACCTCCTTTCATCTTGTTAGCATCCACGGTTGACATCCTGATGCTCTGATACCACAATATTAGCAAGAAAGCAATATATAGTATTCACAAAAGAAATGCCAAGAACTGCTCGACTGGTTTTTTATTGATCAAAGCAAATACATATATATAAGAACAAGAAAGAAATCAACTCTCCTATAAAATAGGATCCTAACTACCTAATGCAAATCATATCAAAACAGATTGATAGGCCAATCTTTATTTCCTAAAACTACTCTTAACTAACTGCATAATAAACGAAACAAATAGATTGAGTTGAGATTATCCAACAACAAATCATTTTTTTCCTACATAAATACGAGAGAACAATAGTATTGAAGCATAGGGTGATTATTATAACCAGAATGAAAGGATGAAGTGATAATATTACAGAACAATAGTATTGAAGCAGAAAATAAGCATAGTATCAAAGAACTTCAAGCCAAAAAGAAGTATCTCACTTGGAACCAGGGGACAGCTTCGCTTGGAGATACAATTTATGGCTCAACACCTGTGAGAGAAGTAAAACATCAAAGATTTGACCACAAAAAAGTTTAATTAACCCCTTACATAAAAAATTTGACTAAATCATATTATAAATAAAGCGGGATAAAGTTAAGATGTTCTATCTAATTGTTGTTTTAATTTTCGGTTGGTAATGTGTAGCTTGGAACACATCTAAAGTGAATATCACTAGGAATATCTAGTGTTTCAATACAATATAAAAAACCTAACAAATGTATGTTCAATCTTGCCCTCTTAAACATTAATGAAACCGTTTGTATGCTAATATGAAATCATTGTCTTACTTTTTAACTAAAAATCGTTTAATGCAAAGATTTTGTTGGCTTTAACCCCTTCATTAACTTTCAAACATTTTTCTTGTATTATCATTGTCCGCGTATTACCTTCCTATGTAAAATTATCCCTTTTAGATGTACATCGAGGAATCTTTGGTGAGGTAAAAAAGTCAAGGTCACATGTCAGAATACAACTATATTTGAATCTTTATTCAGTAACTAGTAAGGACGAGAAGATAGGATGGAGGATACAGAAGAGAAAATAGGATGGAGGATACAGTCTGAATGCAGGAAAGTTTCCACAATTCAAATGATACAAATGATACGAAGAATAAAAGACTTCGTAAACGTTTATTTTTTTACATGCCCAAATTATTGCAAACTGAAAAAATACAAAATGAAAAAATGGTCCTTTTTATCACAAAGAAACACAATATTAAAAAACGTTTATTATAAACGCATTGTCGTGTCCCGTACTGGCTTTTTTGGAAAGATATAAACGCTCTATAACTTTTTTTTTATGAAAATAACGCTCTATAAGATTGCGTTTCCTTGTTTACAAAGATGTAGATAAAACTTTAAAAATGGAACGTCACTTTATGTGGCGTTTGTGTGGTTCTTTTTCCCAAAATATGTATTTGTAAATATTATTTTTTTTGGAAAAATGTATTTGTAAATACTATTAAAAAATTTATAATGAAACAGTCAATTAAATTTTGTTTTTTTTTTTGAGTTCGGCGGCCTGATTTTTAAAAAATCGGGGATCAGCCCCGATTTTTTAAAAATCAGGATAAATTAATATTTTGGGTTTAGGGTCTAGTCTAATAACCGACATTTTTTTTAGCCCATTTATTTTCTTAAGTTATTATACAAGATACTAAAAGTATATTTATGTTATTAACTGTTGGAACTAAAGTGATGTATTTATTTATTTTTGGCACATTATTTAATATTTTTTTAAACTACTTTTAAGATAAATGTTTAGTTGGGTTAGATAAGTATTATTGAGCTGGAAGACTTATCATGTACAACGAATTTCACATTACTTCTACATTATTTATACACACACGTTAACCCTGTGGTTATTCACTTCGGCAAAAGAAAGAAAAAGAACTGAACTTGTGAAAACAGGGTAGGAGGTAGAGAACACTTTTTTCGAGTTTTAAAAGGTACACTTATGGATTGTTAATGAGTTGACTATGCATATACTATATCTTTATCATTTATTCAATATCAGCTTATTGTATATGTGGGTTCTGGATTAGGAATACTTGATGTAGTTTTATTAATTGATTTTAATGTAATTACGTGCGTGTTCTGCCGATCTACCATTTTAATTATGACATGCATGCATAACTGCTACATGTATGTTTTTTTGTGTTGAATTGTGTATAATCTTGTAATCCGATAATTAATTTCTCTGTTTTAAATGTTTTATCGAAATACTTTTTTTAATAACTTATCGCTTATATTTGTAATTTATTAGTTCTAAAGTAAATTTAAAAATATGTTCTTTTATATGTGTAATACATTTATGGTTATCAGAAATAATTTTTTTTAAATAGAATAGTAATGCTTATGAATATTTTATTAAATTAAGATAAAATTTAGAACTCGGATGTTAGCTTCCCTAGAATTCATTAATTATATAAATCATGTTATTAATCTTGTTCATGCACTCTGTTTTGCTAGAGGACGAATGTAAAGTTTCTAATGATTTACATTATTATTATTATTATTATTATTATTATTATTATTATTATTATTATTATTATTATTATTATTATTATTATAGTAATTAAAATAATTTAGGATGGTTTGTTTTATTATTATAATATTATTATAATGTATACTTGCTTATTAGAATGTATGCCATGTTACTCCATTTATATGCATGCATGTACGTGGACCTTGACTGTATTTATAAATTTTCAAGTCTTGGGCTGCAATGATAATATATGTTTAACTTACTGATAAATTCACGGATCGAGGACTGATTGTAAATTATTATTATATATTGTATAGGAACGACTCATGCTGGTTTATTGGATTATTGTTTTATTAAGGTAAGTTAACTTTTCGTGCTCTTCGATATATTTTTAAAATGTTTTTATATTTGAAATGTTTTTAAATGTTTTATCTTTATAATATTTTTGTTACGAAAATTTGGATCAAGTATGAATTTTTAGATATATGAATTCCCAACTAGCTATGACGTATGAACCCGTTAGTAATTGCGTATAGTTCCGGAACTAGCCTACGATACCTTACTTGGGCGTGCTTTTTATGATGCCTTCGGGAGTGCACACTTTATGATACCTTAGTAAGGGGCGCATTATTGACATCTATGAACCTATGATACTGTGTCACCAGGTATTTGTGACCTTAGCAAACTGTGGAATTTATTATACGTTTTTGGATTTTAATTCTGAAACTATGATTTACGAACTATGAGACTGTGAACTTTGATTTACGAAAATTTGTAAAATATTTTTATGAAACTTACTTGATCCGTTGGTTAGTTCGATTAGTTTTCTTGCTGGGCTGTGTAGCTCATTATTTGTGAATTTTCAGGTACTAGTTGCGAGTATGGCATTTGGATTGGATTAGAGTCGAACCAGTGTCACTTAATAATGTTCTAGTTTCTAGTTGTTTTATTTGAGGAGCTGCGTTTCTATGGATTTTATTTTACATTGGATTATTTCATTTAGTATCATTTCCAGATTTTAGAATATTTTTACGATATTTTGGGATTTTATTTTATGATTTTATTGAATTTGAATTTTGTTATGATTATTCGATCGAATGTTAATAGTCCGAAAAGTTGGGCTGTTACAGTTGGTATCATAGCAGACTTCTCTTCGGAATGTATTAGGTATGGGACTAGTACATTTCTTAGGGAGCGTTTTGCGATCCTGTAGACTTCCGCTTGGGAATGACCCGTTAGGGTAGTGAATTAAATTTTGGGTTATGTACGCGCTTTTGTGAATTTTAACATGTGTGACTTTTTGTGTTATTTGATTTTGTGTGCTATGTGATCGTTATTTGTGCATCTAAAAGTCTTATTTTATTTGTGAAGGGAAGTAAGAAAACATGAGCACTCGAGGTCGAGGCCGAGGTAGAGGCAACGGAAACAACTACAACCACAACAACAACGGCAACAACAACAATGATGGGGGTAATATGTTTAACCATCTAGCGCAAACAATAGCTACACTCGTTGGGAACCAGCAACCGGCTCAACGGAGCATTGTATCGGAGTTCAAGCGGTTAAATCCTCCTACTTTTGATAGTACAACTGAAGGGTTTCGGGGCATAAACGCAGTGAAAACAGTCGTAAAACAATAAAAATCCGAAACCCTAATCGTAGGATCCATGTATAAGACATGCTGATTATGGTGAATAGAATCAGTACCTTTACGAAGCTTTACGAATTCGGTTGACAGATGGAGGTCCTAGATTGTGATCACCACGCAGCCCTTGATGCAAGATCCGCGTCTCTAAATCGTCCACACGAACGTTCGATCGTCCAACGATCCAAGGAGCAGGTACTAGCCAAAATCAGCCTCACTCTCTCTCTCTCTCTAGCCTCTCAAAGAATAGAGCAGCTAGGGTTTTTAAGAAAAATGATTTTGCAAAAGTGTTATCCTAACCAATACATCTTTATGTATTTATAGAGAGAAAGATGGGCCTAACCATAATCAGCTCGGGCTTCAATTAAAACAAACTGATTTGGGTTTTTAATGAATTAAATTCAAAATAACATTTAATTAACTAAGTCCAACTCAATTAATTATTTATCCAATTTTGAATTTATAATCATTTAATTAAAAACGAAATCTGATTCCATAATCAATTTCAATTTTTAATTATTTAATTTAAATCTGATACTTAAACTAAGACTCCTTTTAAAACGTTCTTATTGTGTAACCCTTTAGGTTATTATTACGTTGGCAATAATTTTAATATCCAATAATAAAATTATAAACAATGAGTGGCATCTAGTAATACATCATTGCTACCCAAGTAATAATAATAATTGGTGATCCAATTAAACCTTTCGTGATAAATGTTTCCATTTAATATAATCCCTTTAACCAAATATTATAGATTAAACTCGAGGCATGTATTTCGTCATCCTCTTCAACATTTAATCCAGGTTTACTTGATCCATGAGTAGACTATTAAAACAAATCAATATTTGAGCACGGCCATGCATTTTATAGTCTCACTCAATCAAGAGGCCAATGATATCTCTCCTAATTCTAGGAGGGTTAAATCCTTTATCTATCATTCATATTTCTCATATGACTCATAATATACCCGATGTCCACTTTTATCATCACCCGATTAAAGGTAACTTTTAATGTAGTCAAAGTACATTAATCCTCGTATAGAAATATAATGATCTCAAGTCAAAGGATCATTACACCATTATCACTGTGAGTCTTTCTTATGACTTTATTAAACATGAAGAATCTCACTTTGGGTCTGTCCAGTACCATGTACCCTTACATGTACCTATGTATTGACTTTAGTATCTCCATACTGATAACCAATGAGATGGTTATTTGTCAAACAACATACTAGTCTATTTATGTATTATTATTGTCCTATATAATAATACTCGACTAGGGACCTTTAAGAATATGATATATTATATAATCTCAAGTTCAAGTCATGTACTTAAACTATACAATGTGTATCATGATTCTAAGGACATTTATTATGCTAACAAATATATCGCAGTAATTAAAGTCATAATAAATACGTTTATTGAATAATCAAATGACATAAAGGTTTATTAAAAGAACCAATGTTTTGCCTCTAGGGCACCTACACTAACAATCTCCCACTTGCACTAGAGCCATTCACCCATGTATCTAATACCCATGGAACTAGTATGACCTTCGTGCTTCTGCTGCGACAAAGCCTTGGTCAGTGGGTCCGCAACATTATCATTAGTATGCACTTTACATGTATGTATATCTCCTCTCTCGTTTATCTCTTGAAGAAGATGATATCTTCTAAGTATATGCTTTTCCTTGGAATGGGACCTTGGTTCCTTAGCCTGCGCAATGGCTCCATTGTTATCGCAATATAGATCAACTGGATATGCGATCGACGGAACCACACCAAGTCCGGTAATGAATTTCTGAATCCAAACAGCCTCTTTGGCTGCTTCACTGGCGGCAATATACTCAGCTTCCATTGTAGAATCAGCTACTGTCTCTTGCTTCGAACTTTTCCAGCTTACAGCACCTCCATTTAGACAAAACACGAATCCAAACTGGGACACAGAATCGTCCCTATCTGTCTGGAAACTAGCATCAGTGTAACCTTTTACGACCAGCTTCTCATCTCCTCCGTATATCAAGAACGAATCCTTAGTCCGTTTAAGGTACTTAAGAATATTCTTGACAGCTGTCTAGTGACCCTCACCTGGATTAGACTGGTACCTGCTCGTCATGCTTAAAGCATACGAGACATCAGGACGAGTACATATCATTGCATACATTATAGAACCAATTGCCAAATCATATGGCACTTTACTCATACGGTCCTTATCATCTGATGATTTAGGACAGTTTTCCTTTGAGATCACTATCCCATGAGACACCGGGACAAAGCCCCTCTTTGCCTCTTGCATTCCAAAACGATGCAATACTTTGTCAATGTATGTACTCTGACTTAGGCCGATTAATCTTTTAGATCTATCTCTATAGATCCTGATCCCTAAGATATAGGTAGCATCACCTAAGTCTTTCATCGAGAAACTTTTTCCCAACCAAGTCCTCACAGCCTGTAGAGAAGGAATGTCATTCCCTATTAGTAATATGTCATCCACATATAATACTAGGAATGCCACATGGCTCCCACTAACCTTCTTGTAAACACACGGCTCATCCTCATTTTGTTTGAAGCCAAACTCTTTGACTGTTTCATCAAAACGGATGTTCCACCTCCTTGAGGCCTGCTTCAATCCATAAATAGATCGTAGCAACTTACAAACCATTCTAGCAAACTTTGGATCGACAAAACCCTCAGGTTGTGTCATGTACACATCCTCTTCTAAGCTTCCATTTAAGAAAGCAGTCTTAACATCCATTTGCCAGATTTCATAGTCATAATAAGCCGCTATCGCAAGCAAAATCCTGATGGACTTGACCATAGCTACCGGTGAGAAAGTTTCATCATAGTCAATACCATGAATTTGCTTGAAACCTTTCGCCACCAGTCTTGCTTTGTAGGTCTGTAAATTTCCATCCATGTCAGTTTTCTTCTTGAAAACCCACTTGCACTCTATGGGTTTAACCCCATCAGGTGGTGCAACCAAAGTCCATACTTTGTTTTCACACATGGAATCCATCTCAGATTTCATGGCTTCCAGCCATCTCTCAGAATCTGGACTATTCATAGCATCCTTGTAGGTGAGAGGCTCATCATTATCTACAAGCATCACATCGCCACCTTGGGTCAGGAGAAATCCATAATATCTCTCTGGCTCATAGCGAATCCTACTTGATCTACGAACAACCTGTGTTTCTTGAGCATTATTATTATCCTGCTCTTGTTCCACTTCAGGTTCAATGCTATTTTGTGGTTCTCGATCTTCATCGAGATCAATAGTTCTCCCACTGTTTCTTTTGGAAACAAAATCTCTTTCCATGAAGACAGCATCTCGAGCAATAAACACTTTCTGCTCAGAAGGACTATAAAAATAATACGCCTTTGTTTCTTTAGGGTATCCCACAAAATTGCACTCTTCGGATTTAGGTCCAAGCTTGTCAGATACTTGACGTTTTACAAACGCCTTGCATCCCCAAACTTTCATAAAGTTCATGCTTGACCGTTTCTCCTCCAATATCTCATATGGAGTCTTTTGAACCTTCTTGGTTGGAACACAGTTAAGTGTGAAAGCCGCTGTTTCTAGAGCATAACCCCAGAAACTTATTGGAAGATCTGCATGACTCATCATCGATCGTACCATGTCCAACAGAGTACGATTTCTCCTTTCTGAAACTCCATTCCATTGAGGTGTACCTGGCGGAGTGAGTTGTGATACAATACCACACTCCTTTAAATACTCTTTAAATTCGGTGCTCAAGTATTCACCCCCACGATCGGATTGTAAGATTTTAATACTTGCACCTCCGCCTATTTGCTTCTCTACTTCAGCCTTGTATTCTTTGAATTTTTCAAAAGAATCGGATTTGTTCTTCATAAGATATACATATCCATATCTACTGAAGTCATCAGTAAATGTTATGAAGTAGTAGTAGCCTCCTCTAGCCATCGCACGCATTGGGCCACATACATCACTATGTATTAGCTCCAAACGTTCAGTGGCCCTTTGACCCTTACCAGTAAAAGGGGCTTTAGTCATCTTACCAAGCAAACAAGATTCGCATTTTTCCTATGATTCAAAATCAAACTTATCCAAGTATCCATCCTTATGTAATTTGGATATGCGTTTCTCATTTATATGGCCTAGACGACAATGCCAGAGGTATGTTTGATTTGAGTCATTAACTTTAAGTCGTTTGTTTTCTATGTTACAGACAGGATTATCTAAATCAAGAATATATAAACCATTAAATAAACGCACAACACCATAGGTTAAATCATTCAAAGCAAAAGAGCAACTATTGTTCTTTATTATAAACGAAAAACCTTTCTTGTCCAAACAAGAAACAGAAATAATGTTTCTGCGAATCGCAGGCACGTAAAAACAGTCTTCAAGTTCTAAAACAAGCCCAGAGGGCAAAGATAAATAATAAGTTCCTATAGCTAAAGCAGCAACTTTTGCTCCATTGCCTACTCGTAGGTCCACTTCTCCCTTAGCCAAAGTCCTACTTCTCTGCAGTTCCTGCACATTTATACAAATGTGAGAAGCACATCCGGTATCCAATACCCAAGACGTAGAAATAGACAGATTGACTTCTATAACATAAATACCTGATCCAGAAATCTGAGCACCCTTCATTTTCTTCAGATCATCCAAGTAAGCAGTACAGTTTCTCTTCCAATGACCAGGCTTGTGGCAATAGTGACAGTCACCTTTGTCAGCCGTTGCGACATCTCCCTTCGGCTTTTTAGCCTTTTTGAAAGAGGGCTTAGAAGGACCAAGAACTTTTGATGCTACCTTTTTCTTGCCCTTCCATTTCCCCTTTCCCTTAGCACCTTTCTTGCCCACCATCATTATGGCAGCTTTCTCAGGTGCCTTGACCATATTTGCTTCAGTGGTCCTCAGCATGGCCAACAATTCCATAGGAGTCTTATCTTGCTCAGTCATATTAAAAGTCATAATGAACTGAGTATAGTCGCTGTTCAAAGATTGCAAGATTATATCGACTTGAGCCTCTCGCTGAAGCGGGAAACCCAAACGAGCAAGGTAATCACAATACCCAATCGTCTTTAGAACATGTGGTCCAACTGGTCCGTTGCCCTGCTTGCACGAGAAGAGTGCTTTGCTCGTGTTGAACTTTTCCACACGAGCCTGTGACTGAAACATCGTCGAAAGATGTTCAAACATAGTATAAGCATTCATATCAAAATGCTGCTTCTGAAGCTCAGCATCCATAGTAGCAAGCATAAGACAAGCCACATCAGTTGCATCATCAATATGCTTCTGATAAGCATTTCGTTGAGCAGCAGTGGCATTGTTAGCAGGGGCTGCCGGTGGAGGAATATCAATCACATAAGATTTCTTTTCCTGCATGAGAAGAATTCTCAAATTCCTAGACCAGTCAAGGAAGTTTGATCCTGTCAGCTTATCCTTCTCAAGGACTGATCGTCCAGAGAAACTGTTGTTTGTGTTTTGTACCATTTGTTTTCTACAATGATAAAATGCATAAGATAAATTAGATTGTTACAATAATTATGTTCAAGTGATTATTACATATTCATAATATTTATCTCCCACTTTTTTTATCAAATTAATAGCCCTTACTATTAAATCGGAAAGAATATCCCATAAATCTTTCTAGTGAGCCAAGTTCCATATTTCGTCATATCCTAAGTCAACCACTGGTAGTCCTTAAAACATGATTATTTAGGTAGACAACAGTTGTCAATTATATCATATATAATTCTTGGATAGTTTGTTGAACAACAATTGTTATTGTCTATCTAATAGATTTTGAACCAAACTCTATGCTTCTAAGTTCATAATAATTGAATATAACCGTTTATTTTCACCTTATTATGACGACTCAGTTAAGTTAAACCCAATGATACAACGGTCGAATATAACCGCTTATATTCGTCACATCTCACCACGATAGACAGGAGTCCCCTGCCACTGGCAGTCATTCCCCTTATCGATCTAGGATTCAATGAGTGTTCATAAATTGGAAAGCATCCGATTAAAACTTAATATTTTGTTAAGGGGTTTCAAAATTAAAACGACCATGATCCCATCATAAAGAGATTCCCAATTTTTCATTGAATTAAATACTTCAAATCAATATTCATCAATAGTTTGATTTCCAGGTTGTTGGAGGAGTCACAAGTGGCCTCACTTAATACCCAACTTCCTTACAGGTAAAACCCGTTTTTGACAAAATCTCCCCATATCTAAATAATTGAAAATTCGTATTTTAATTCCGTGTTTCATAAACACAGAAATCTCATGATCGTTTGTTCATTTTAAAATCTCGAATCGTTACAGATTTTATCTTGTTTAGCATGGCAAGCATGGTATGGGTGACGTATCTAATACCTACATGATTAATCTAATTAAACATGCATCTCTATCACTACGCATACATATCATCATATGTAAAGTGCATAAAAATAAAATCGTGCTTGGTTATGGCCCAATCCTATATGATCTTTCCAAGCTAATGGAAAAATCTAGGTCAATCTATGGTGGTTAATAAAACTAAATTATTACATAGTTGGTCTTCATAAATACATGTCTCCATGTCTTCTTTGTGTCAAATGCCTTCATCTCCATTGATCCTTCATTGCATGCTTCCAATGATCTTCTTATTACATTGAATATAAAACATAACTATACTAATGAAATTACATAAGAACTCGAGTTACATTCGAGATGAACAATTACAAAGCACCAAGAAAACGACATGCAAGTTGTATTTACAAAACCAAACCATAGTAATAAAAACCACTAACCTATGGGTCTCAAGGCCATAACCAATCACCATGCTCAATTAACAATTAAGAACATCATCATATTATTATATATCACAATATATCATATGAATAGAGCATATGTCATAAGCCCAAATTTGTCACAAGCCCTAAACACACGGATCGACCTCAAATCACGTATAAAAATACATGCAAATCATGTATCAGAATACATGTCCAGAAGCATATATCAACATATATGCGACCTCAATTCCAGTTACCAGAAACATGTATCAGTATACACGTAACCCTAATCCCAGTAAACAGATCGTATCCGTTTGCATCCATCCGACAGTTTATATCATTATACAAACAGATCGTATACATATGAGTCATGGCAGATTCCAAACATGCTAACATCACTATATCAGATACATACGATTCATCAAACATGTGATATAACAGTTTATAATCAACGTATATCGAAACTATTTCATGGCAGATTCATAGAACATGCATACATGCATCAAATACAGTAAACACGTAACCAAATCAGCCCCTTATACACGTAGCTCTGATACCATTGAAGGGTTTCGGGGCATAAACGCAGCGAAAACAGTCGTAAAACAATAAAAATCCGAAACCCTAATCATAGGATCCATGTATAAGACATGCTGATTATGGTGAATAGAATCAGTACCTTTACGAAGCTTTACGAATTCGGTTGACTGATGGAGGTCCTAGATTGTGATCACCACGCAGCCCTTGATGCAAGATTCGCGTCTCTAAATCGTCCACACGAACGTTCGATCGTCCAACGATCCAAAGAGCAGGTACTAGCCAAAATCAGCCTCTCTCTCTCTCTCTCTCTAGCCTCTGAAAGAATAGAGCAGCAAGGGTTTTTAAGAAAAACGATTTTGCAAAAGTGTTAGCCTAACCAATACATCTTTATGTATTTATAGAGAGAAAGATGGGCCTAACCCTAATCAGCTTCGGCTTCAATTAAAACAAACTAATTTGGGTTTTTAATGAATTAAATTCGAAATAACATTTAATTAACTAAGTCCAACTCAGTTAATTATTTATCCAATTTCGAATTTATAATCATTTAATTAAAAACGAAATCTGATTCCATAATCAATTTCGAATTTTAATTAATTAATTTAAATCTGATATTTAAATTAAGACTCCTTTTAAAACGTTCTTATTGTGTAACCCTTTAGGTTATTATTACGTTGGCAATAATTTTAATATCCAATAATAAAATTATAAACAATGAGTGCCATTTAGTAATACATCATTGCTACCCAAGTAATAATAATAATTAGTGATCCAATTAAACCTTTCGTGATAAATGTTTCCATGTAATATAATCCCTTTAACCAAATATTTTAGATTAAACTCGAGGCATGTATTTCGTCATCCTCTTCAACATTTAATCCAGGTTTACTTGATCCATGAGTAGACTATTAAAACAAATCAATATTTGAGCACAACCATGCATTTTATAGTCTCACTCAATCAAGAGGCCAATAATATCTCTCCTAATTCTAGGAGGGTTAAATCCTTTATCTATCATTCATATTTCTCATACGACTCATAATATACCCGATGTCCACTTTTATCATCACCCGATTAAAGGTAACTTTTAATGTAGTCAAAGTACATTAATCCTCGTATAGAAATATAATGATCTCAAGTCAAAGGATCATTACACCATTATCACTGTGAGTCTTTCTTATGACTTTATTAAACATGAAGAATCTCACTTTGGGTCTGTCCAGTACCATGTACCCTTACATGTACCTATGTATTGACTTTAGTATCTCCATACTGATAACCAATGAGATGGTTATTTGTCAAACAACATACTAGTCTATTTATGTATTATTATTGTCCTATATAATAATACTCGACTAGGGACCTTTAAGAATATGATATATTATATAATCTCAAGTTCAAGTCATGTACTTAAACTATACAATGTGTATCATGATTCTAAGGACATTTATTATGCTAACAAATATATCGCAGTAATTAAAGTCATAATAAATACGTTTATTGAATAATCAAATGACATAAAGGTTTATTAAAAGAACCAATGTATTGCCTCTAGGGCACCCACACTAACAGCAACGGATCCAGCTGTTGTCGGAAAATGGACACAAGAAATGGAAAAGGCGTTTGAGCTGATGGGAAGTAATGATGCACAGAAAGTAACTTTAGCTGTGTATCAGTTGCAGGGCAGTGCTTATGATTGGTGGCTGATGGAGCAGAGAAGAAACGAGGCAAATCCTGACCCTGTTACCTGGGAAAGATTTAAGGCTGCAATGTTAGGTCCGGAATAACGTAGAAGGGGGGTTGAATACGTTATTTAAAAAATATTTCGATTTTTGATGTGGATATGAGATAAAAAATACTGAATCGAAATAACACAAATGTTTAGGAAATATCTTGTAATAGATAAAACCCGGAGGTTTGCTACACAATTTAATCCTATGGATAACTATAAAATCAAACACTCCTAATGATAGTTTAGGCACGAGGACCTTCTACCCGACACTTCCTGAAAGTGGGCTAAGCTGACTTTCCTACTAGATGGACTGTCTAGCAGCTTACACAGAAAATATATGAGAGAGAAGAGAGAGTTGTGTGTTGAGGTGTGTTTTGAAATGAAATACAACAGGCCTATTTATAGACTTTAGAAAGTTACTATGCTGCTTAAAATAACGTAACTGATGACGTTATTTTTTTTCTTCAGCCGCGCCTGATGACTTTCCAGCTTCAAAACATTCTGAATCTTTCAAACCTTAAAATTCAACATATTGAATTTTATATTTGTGTGGGCCCCACCTGATTGAATAGTACTTTTGGGTACTATTCATGAATAGTAATTTTGGTTACTATTCATATGAATAGTACTATTCATGTGAATATTGATTTCGGTTACTATTCATGTGAATAGTGATTTCGGTTACTATTCATATGAATAGTGATTTTTGATACTATTCATTTTTCCTCTTAATTTGACATCCTTAAATATGCAGTTTCCAAAATGGAGGATATCAATACTGCTCTAAACTCAATCATACCTATTAACAGTTTTTCTGAGTTAGATACCTTGATTCCTTTGTGACGTGTTGACGCCTAGTGCAACTGGTCTGGTTCACAGACAACTAACATTCACTCATGGTCTTCGTATCATGTCTTTAAGAATACTGCTAAGAATTGTGGAACCATACAAACTTTATCACTGGAATCTTTTGGCCCTCCAATCTTAATCATCTGTACATCTTATTTTGTCACTGAGGCTTGATCATGTTAATGAACTTCTTTCAGCGACTTGATCCTTGTTGATGCCCGTTCTTCAAATTTCACGATCCACGTATAGAGTTAATATTATTTATCTTTTATCCTAGTTAAGTTATATATGTCCTCTATTACATATTACATTACATCTTGCTTTACAATCTCCCCCTATCTGATTGTTAGGGTTTGACAAGCAAATTCCTAGAGGATAACTCAACTGATACAAATAAAATACAAAGATAAATAATGATAATAATAATAAAGCGCATTCTGGATCATATATACATTTTCCAGATTTCTAAAAGTTGAACAAGTGCAAGACAATTGTTCCTCTAGACTGATGTCTTGCTTTCTTTCCACTAATACTCCCATTAGCTTTTCCTTTCCCAAAATAAAGTTAATTCCGTGTCAACAACCTTTTCCTTGCCCTTACGCCTAGTAGATTTTTCTTGATCATCCACCTTCTCCCCCTCAGTTGGATTATCCTCCAGAGTAGTAGGATGTGGAGTTGGTAAATTAGACGTAGATGGCTTTACCAAGGAGTTGATTGCATGACTAAACTCGGTTGCCATGGTGTTTAATTGAACCTGGAATACATCCCGTTGAATAAGTTGCAAATTTTTGATTTCTACAATGGACTTACAGATATTTGACAACTCTTTCTCTATTGTTTGGACCCGTGTAAGGAGTCTGCTGTATTCCTTTCTGGTTACAGGTGCATGTGGTTGAGTAGGTTGTTCACTCGTACGTTCTGCAGGTGTTTCACTCAACACTCTATATTCACTCGGTTTAGTGGTTTTGGTGACACTTACATGTTCTGTTCGTGTTTCCCTCAACTCTCCTCCAGAGCTTCCACCGATATGTGTACCTGCAAATGAAATCATCCTAGCCCCTTTTTCAGAGGTCACGGATGGTGCAATGAAAGTTTGTGAGCTTCCATCCTCGCGTGAAGCGAGTTGCCGACCACTGGTAAATAGTGGTAAATCTCGAAAGAGATCCAGAGATTTTTCCTCTGGGAGGTTAAACTTGAATCGATTAAATGGCACAAAACCCAAGTTTCCCTCGTATGTCTGTGAAGACACTTGGTTCATAAAAGAACCACCTACCGATGGATCTTTCCGTAAAATGGAAGATTCACCAGCAGTTATTGAGGTAGGTAATTCCACCTCGGATGCCTGTGAAGGCATTTGATCTTTATTAAGATCATCAACCACTCTTATGTTCCGTGAAATGGAACTCAAGATAGTTGCTCCCGTCAATTCATCCTCATTTATATTTTCACTCATTTGAAAAAGAAGAATTGTTTCACTGACAATTACAGTTACCTTAGGTTCATTTGGTTTACTTCTTTTAGAATGAGGTAGAGCTGCTGATATAACTAACTCCTTATGTGGTGCTGCTGAGGCACTATCTACCTCAAAAATGTTGATGACTGGTCGTTTAAGTGACAATTGAGGTGTAGGAGTTTGTTGTGTTTGTGTTTGCATTTGTAGAATGGGCTATTCGACCTGTGTTAGAGTCGGTGGGATTTCCTTCTCTTGGTCCGGTAAGATGGCCACCGGGGGCTGTAGAAACTGTATTTCCTTTGACACAACAGGGAATACAGAGGTTGGAATAGCAGAGATTAAAATATTACCTTGTCGTATACCTACTCTCAATGGTCTTGGTAACAACGGAAGTGGGACAGTCTTTAGATATCCAGTTAGGACTGTAGGCACATCCGTATATTTCTTTTTGCTTATGTAATTAATTACATTCGTCTTTATGGAAGAACATTCCACCTTTTGACCATTTTCCAAGCGTACCCTGTCTTCATCATTCAAAAAATCATTTAGTATTAGCTGTAGAAACCTTGGATATAGACATTTGACATTTTGAGTCTGAACATCTCTTGTTCCTAAGTGTTTCATCTTTAAAATGATTTGACCAAGCATTATTTTTCCAAAATTAATCCTCAAATTATTGGCGACCGCATACCATATTTTCTGAATATATTCAGGTATTCGATCTTGATTTGTTCTATCTGAGGAAAAAACATGGTTAAGAGTGTGAAAGAAGAAATTCCAATACTGGGTTATAAACGTTCTATAAAGATTACCAGTATTGAAATTGCCATCTTGGTAGCTTATAAAACGAAAGAACATTTCAATCTGTTCAAGTGTAGGATCAGAAACGAGATTTTCCATAGGAAAATGAAGAATTCGATTAACGTCTCGTTCAGTGACCCTAATCGACCTACCAAATAGTCGATATGTGAATGCACACCCGTCCTGTCCAGAAGTGTTAACCGCACTGCAATATAGTTCACGCAATGCATCATGGTTAAGCTGCACTGGTGTAACTAAAGCATAGCGAATTAATGAATGTTCATTCAAAAATTGTGTCCAAGCCCGAAATTGCTCATCCTGAATGGTTTCGATTTACTGAATGGAAATAGGATTAACTTTAGCAATTAAAAAGCTTCCCTGCAATGCAATTTTCAAAACTTCGAGGAAATTCAAAAAAAAGGGTTAGTTTTTATAAAGGATGATGTATAAAGCAAGAATATAAAATCCGATCTAAAAACCACCAGCTAGATTGAGAGATCTTTCAGATCAAAGCTCGAAATATTCAGCAATTGTGTGTATATGCTCTGTATATCTGAAAAATGATGATGTTAAACACAAACAAAAACTCATCATTTATAAGGTTTCAAGGACTAGTGGGTTAGGTGAGATATTGACAGGATATGTTGAATAAGACCGCTCAATAATTTCTCACCTAATCAACCAATAATTTCTCACCTAATCAATCAATTAGCCGAAATACATCTTATCACCGAAACCTGTCAGCCGAAAAACATCTTATCACCGAAATCTATCAGCCTATATACACACACACATACAATACTTCTAATTATTATGGATTTAAAAATAATCACGCAGTAAATCAAGAATTAATCCACAATAATCAGATAAGCTCATAATTAAATAGACATAAAATTAACAAAATATCATTAATTGATATATGTCAATAAAATATTTATTTAATTATGCTACAATTAACACAATTATTCACTAACTAATTACCATAAAAGATATCATTTATAAGCATGGCAATTAATATAGAGATAACTATAAGATGAGGACTGGATGCAAAGTAAATTCACAAGTCCTAAAAATATTGACATTTAAAATACCTGTGAATTTATAACAAATTGCAGTTATTGATTATCCAAAATTAATTAGACAGATTTAACATCCCAAGTTCACTAACTAACCTGGAGAATGTCGATTCATTCAGTGGTTTAGTAAAGATGTCTGCAATTTGTTGATCTGTGGGAACAAAATATAATACCACAGTTCCATTCATGACATGCTCTCGTAAGAAATGATACCTAATATCAATGTTCTTTGTCCTGGTATGTTGAACTAGATTGTTGGCAATGGCAATGGCACTCGTGTTGTCGCATAGAATTGGAATTTTGTCCAACATGAGTCCATAATCCTGAAGTTGATTCCTCATCCACAGGATCTGAGCACAACAACTACCTGCCGCAATGTATTCTGCTTCGGCTGTCGAGGTAGATACTGAGTGTTGCTTCTTGCTGTACCAAGATACAAACCTTCTTCCTAGAAACTGACAGCTTCCAGAAGTACTTTTCCGATCAATCTTACAGCCTGCGAAGTCAGAATCTGTATAGCCAACTAGGTCAAAACCTGTTCCTTTAGGGTACCAAATCCCAAGATTGGGGGTTCCCTTAAGGTATCTAAAAATACGTTTAACAACTATAAGATGTGACTCTTTAGGGTCAGCCAGGAATCTAGCACATAAACAAGTTGCGAACATAATATCTGGTCGACTAGCAGTTAAGTATAAGAGAGAGCCGATCATACCTCGATATTTCGTGATGTCAACTGACTTACCAGATTTGTCTTGATCAAGCTTCACAACAGTTGGTATCGGGGTCTTGGCAGTAGCTGCTTCTTCCATCCCATACTTCTTCAGAAGATCCTTTATGTATTTTGATTGGCAGATGAAAATACCATCAGGATTCTGAACAACTTGAAGTCCAAGGAAGAAGGACAACTCACCCATCATGCTCATCTCGTACTTACTCTGCATTAACTTAGCAAATCTCTTGCAAAACAAATCATTAGTAGAACCAAATATTATATCATCCACATATACTTGCACCAAAATTATATCATTTTTATGCTTTTTATGAAAGAGAGTTTTGTCGATGATACCTCTTGTAAAACCATTTTCAAGTAAGAACTTGGAGAGAGTATCATACCATGTTCGAGGGGCTTGCTTGAGACCATAGAGAGCTTTAAAGAGAAAGTACACAAAACCTTCAAAGTCCTTGTCTTCGAACCTAGGGGATTGTTCAACATAGACTTCTTCTTCTAGATCTCCGTTCAAAAATGCACTCTTCACATCCATTTGAAAAACCTTAAAGTTTGAGTGTGTAGCGAATGCTAAGAACATCCTGATTGCTTCAAGCCTTGCAACTGGAGCATAAGTTTCATCATAATCAATTCCCTCTTCTTGAGAGTAACCCTTTGCTACCAATCGAACCTTGTTCCTCGTAACAATACAATTTTCATCCAGTTTATTCCTAAACACCCATCTAGTGCCAATTACAGATTTATCTTTTGGTCTTGGCACCAGCTTCCATACTTTCTGCCTTTCAAACTGATTGAGTTCTTCCTGCATTGCAGTTACCCAGTCTGGATCATCAAGAGCTTCATCAATCTTTTTAGGTTCAATTTTAGATAAAAATCCTGCAAAATTGCACTTATTCTGTGTTGCTCTACTAGTTTTTACACCCGTGTCCGGTTCACCAATGATCTGTTCAAAGGGATGCGCTCTACTCCATATCCTTTGTCTTGGCAGATCTGATCTTGATGATTCCCCAAGTTCATGATTGTGTTGAGTGTGGTGACTAGTAGATCCAAAATCATTGTTTGCTCCCTCTGAGCTGTTGCTTTCAGAGTTTGATGAATCATTAGCAGCAGATGTTTCTTCACTTGATTGGGGTTCATCGTTCCCTTGCTCCCCCTCAACATGTGATGTTGTCTGATCTACTGGTATAGATTGATCAATAGAGTCTGAAAGAGTATCAGAATTTTGTAGATCAGCATTTATTTCTTCATTCTCAAATCTCAGTTGGTCATGTTCATCAAAATCTTCAAGTCCTGTTATCTTCTTATCATCAAAAGACACATGGATAGATTCCATGACCACTTTTGTTCTCAAATTGTAGACTCTGAATGCTTGTGTGCATAGTGGGTATCCAACAAAGATTCCTTCATCAGCTTTTAAATCAAATTTGGAAAGCTGTTCTGGATGAGTCTTAAGAACAAAACACTTACATCCAAACACATGAAAGTACTTCAGGTTTGGCTTCTTATTTTTCACCATCTCATATGGTGTTTTACCATGCTTGTTTATGAGTGTAGCATTCTGTGTGAAACAAGCAACTTGCACAGCTTCAGGCCAGAAGTAAGTTGGCAGCTTTGCTTCATCAAGCATGGTCCTTGAAGCTTCTATGAGAGTCCTGTTCTTTCTCTCTACTACTCCATTTTGTTGTGGAGTTCCAGGTGCAGAGAATTCTTGCTTTATTCCATTTTCTTTACAAAACTCTTCCATGACTGCAACTCAGTGCCATTATCACTCCTTATGATTTTCACTGTATGCTTAGATCCTTTGTCCAGTTGTCTGACATGCTCTGTTAAGATTGATGCAGTTTCTTCTTTCTTGTGCATGAAATATACCCATGTATATCTGGTGTATTCATCAACAATAACCAAAGCATATCTTTTCTTTCCAATAGACATTATATTTACTGGACCAAATAAATCAACATGCAATAAGTGATATGGCTCAAGAATTGAGGATTCAGTCTTACTTTTGAATGAAGTTTTCCTTTGTTTTGCCTTTTGACATGAGTCACATAGGCCATCTGGAGTAAAAACTGATTTGGGCAATCCTCTCACAAGATCTTTCTTCACTAGCTCATTAATGCTGTTGAAATTCAGATGAGAAAGTCTCTTGTGCCAATCCCAGCTTTCTTCAATTGATGCTATACTCAATAGACAGATTGCAGAGCCATCAGAGTTTGTTGAAAGCTTGGCTTCATAAATGTTACCATGCCTGTATCCCTTCAGAACAACTTTTCCTGTAGATTTGCTTACAACTTCACCGTGTTCTTCAAAGAAATCCACATGATAACCTCTGTCACAGATTTGACTCACACTTAGTAGATTATGTTTGAGTCCTGAGACTAGAGCTACAGTTTCAATGATGACATTCTGAAAGGCATATGACATAGCCTATTTGTATTTCGAGGATACAACTCAACTCAAACAAGAATGTAATAGTAAATAGTATATGTACTGTCACAGGGATCTCAAATGTATAACTGTCAAGAGAAAGAAGACAAAGTCAATCTACTGTTTTGAGGTATACTACACTTGAAGAAGTTCATTGAGTTGATCAAGCATCAGTGGAGTAATCAAGACAGTGGATTCTATTTATAGTGACAAGAGGTTCCTACAGTGGCAGAATACAGATTATAAAGGTTTGAAAAAGAGTGAAGAAAAAGAAGACATGAACCACAACTTTAAAGTCAATATATGAAGAACATTCATTGCGGTTAGTCACTCATGAACCAGACAGTACTTCGAGTGTCAACATTAAATAGTGGTTGTTTATCATTAACTTCAGTGGTTCAAGCTGTCAAGACTGGTATGTTAAGAAAAGAAAGGAACCAAATCATAGAGTCAAAAATAAAGAAAAGTCGTTGGAGTTAGTCGCTCATGAACCAGACCGTGCATCGAGCGTCAACAAAAAATCGGTGGTAATTCTTTATTACTTTCAGTGGTTCAAGCTATCATGAATGGTATGGGAAGAAATCATTGTGCAAGCAACAGAGGTACTAAATTAATTAACCACAATGGTTTTGCAATCAAGACTGGCTAAGGAATAATCTTTATGGAGGATTAGATTTATCAAGACATGGAAGATCACAAGGATTACGCTGTCAAGGAGGTATATTAATTTTCTCTTAATTAATTAAGTCATTTGATTTATTTATTTGATAAATTAATTCTATTTGAATTAATTTATTCAATAAATTAATTAAAAGATTAATTAAGTTGGAATTATTATAATTATAAAAAGACTTCATATTAATTGTCTTTTAATTAAATTAAATTAGTTGGCTAATTTATTTTATAAATTAATTCAATCAGAATTAATTTATTCTTTAAATTAATCAATTAATTAATTAAATCAGAATTAATATAAGTGTTTAAAGACTTAAAACAAATTCTGCTCAGCGAATATGACTTACTGGAGGCCGGTATGACTTATCCTTAAGTCATACTGATTTAAGTCATTCTGATCTAAGTCATTCTGATTTAAGTCATTCTGATCTAAGTCATTCTGATCTAAGTCATTCTGATTTAAGTCATTCTGATTTAAGTCATTCTGATTTAAGTCATTCTGATCTAAGTCAGACAGATTAAGTCATACCGAAGCCACACAGACCAGTTAAGTCATACCGAGCAGATTAAGTCATACCGAAGTCACACAGACCAGTTAAGTCATACCGAGCAGATTAAGTCTTACCGACTTGAAGATATTTCTGAAAAGCAAATTAAGTCATACCGACAAAGTGCTTTATGTCATACCCAAAGGCTGCTCAGGATTAAGTCATACCGACAGATGTATTAAGTCATACCGACCAAGATTTAAGTCATACCGAAGGAAAATTATGTCTTGGAGCAAGTTTAAGTCATGCTGACAGCTGATTTATTATGTCTTGAAGCAGTTTAAGTCATACCAGATCAGTAAAATATCCTACAGAAAGCCAGCAAGACTTAAATGGCTATAAATACAACTGCAGAACAGCTCAGAACCTTCACCTTTCCAGAAAAATCACAGCAGAGAGAGACCAAGAGAGAAAATGGTTCCTTGAACATCAAATAAATTTTTGTAAATTATTTCTAGCTTGTATTGTTAAATCTAAACCACTAGAAATTGTTTACTTGTACTTGTGGAACTATCTAGCGGATTAAGTTCCCTAGAACCTCTCGATATTTTTATTACAAATATAGAAAAGTTCATGTCAAATTTTCTATAGAATTTGTAATAATTAATTTCGATCTTTTTATTTACAAATATAGAAAAATTCATGTCGAATTTTCTATAGAATTTGTAATAATTAGTTTGGTCATCAAACCTTGTAATTTGTACCCGTGTATTTAGACATACCCCATCAAGTTAATATAAATTTTATATTCAACTTTAAATATCGGTATTCGTTTTATTCCGCATCAATTTGTTCTTAATTTAATATTTTAATATTTTTAAGAAAAGAACAAATTCGATAAAACGGTATAGTTTGTATTCAACCCCCCCTTCTACAAACTATTTTGGACCTAACAATTGGTATCCGAGCCTTCTGATTGACGCACAAATCAAGATCCGTATTTTTGTGGTCCTCCCACTACGTCATAAATGCTCATATGCAATGCTTTTAGAAAGTGTTTCACTGAAAGTGTTTTGTTAGGTATGAAATTTTGGCTCTAATAAAACAGAACTTGAACTGGTGTTGCATTACACATAATTAGTGTTGCATTTGATCTACGGTGTTTCACATAATGCAACACTAACAGCTGGCGTTGCATTAGATATTTTTTAATTTTAAAAAATGCTGATGTGGCAGCAGTGGGGCCCACCTTTGCTGACGTGGCATTTGCTGATGTGGCAAGTGTGGGGCCCACAATTGTTGACGTGGCAGATGTGGAGCCCACATTTGCTGACGTGGCATTTGCTGACGTGGCAGAAGCGTTGCATTAGATGAAAAAGGCGTTGCATTTGCTGTTTAAAAGCGTTACATTAGTTGTTTTTTAATTTTAATAAATGCTGATGTGGCAGTTGTGGGACCGACCCGGGTGACGTGGTAGTGTGGGGCCTACAAGGATGACGTGACAAGAGGCCACAGATGTTGATGTGGCAAGTGTGGGGCCCACAATTGCTGACGTGATAGATGTGGGGCCCACATTTGCTGACGTGGCAGAAGCGTTGCATTAGGAGAAAAAAGCGTTGCATTTGCTGTTTAAAAGCGTTGCATTAGCTATTTTTTAATATTAATAAAGGCTGACGTGGCAGTTGTGGGACCCATTAGGGTGACATGGCAGTGTGGGTCCCACAAGGGCGACGTGGCAGGAGGCCCACAGATGCTGACGTGGCAAGTGTGGGGCCCACAATTGCTGAAATGGCAGGTGTGGGGCCCACATTTGCTGACGTGGCAATCGCTGACGTGGCAGAAGCGTTGGATTAGGTGAAAAAAGCGTTACATTTACTGTTTTGAAGTGTTGCGTTAACTACTGCTCTTACCGGAATGATGAAACTATTTTTTTTAAAAAAAATTCGACGTTCCAATCGTATGGATGTCAAGATATAACGATTTTAGTGAAGTGGTAAATTTTTAAAAAATTTGCTCGATGTATTTGGTTTGGTTTTATAACGGTCAAACCGGTCAATGTAGACTTCCCTTTTAAATAGTCTTGTCCCGAATGATGAATCTATATTTTTAAATTATTTATTCGACGTTCCAATCGTACGGTTGTCAAGATATACCGGTTTTAGTGAAGTGGTAAAATTTTAAAAAATTTGCTAATTTGGTTTTATAACGGTCAAACCGGTCAATGTAGACTTCCTTTTAAATAGTCTTGTCCCGAATGATGAAACTATTTTTTTTAAAAAAAATTTCGATGTTCCAATCATACGAATGTCAAGATATAACGATTTTAGTGAAGTGGTAAATTTTTAAAAAATTTGCTAGATGTATTTGGTTTGGTTTTATAACGGTCAAACCGGTCAATGTAGACTTCCCTTTTAAATAGTCTAGTCCCGAATGATGAATCTATTTTTTAAAATTATTTTTTCGACGTTCCAATCGTACGGATGTCAAGATATAACGATTTTAGTGAAGTGGTAAATTTTTAAAAAAATTGCTAGATGTATTTGGTTTGGTTTTATAACGGTCGAACCGGTCAATGTAGACTTCCCTTTTAAATAGTCTTGTCCCGAATGATGAATCTATTTTTTAAAATTATTTATTCGACGTTCCAATCGTACAGATGTTAAGATATAACGGTTTTAGTGAAGTGATAAATTTTTAAAAAATTTGCTAGATGTATTTGGTTTGGTTTTATAACGATCAAACCGGTCAATGTAGACTTCCCTTTTAAATAGTCTTGTCCCGAATGATGAAACTATTTTTTAAAAATTTTATTTCGACGTTCCAATCGTACGGATGTCAAGATATAATGATTTTAGTGAAGCGGTAAATTTATAAAAAATTTGCTAGATGTATTTGATTTGGTTTTATAACGGTCAAACCGGTCAAAGTAGACATTCCTTTTAACTAGTCTTGTCCCGAATGATGAATCTATTTTTTAAATTATTTTTTCGACGTTCCAAACGTACGGATGACATGGTCTAATGATTTTAGTGATGTGGTAATTTTTAAAAAAATTTCCTAGATATATTTGGTTTCGTTTTATAACGGTTAAACCGGTCAAAGTAGACATTCCTTTTAACTAGTCTTGTCCCGAATGATGAATCTATTTTTTAAATTATTTTTTCGACGTTCCAAACGTACGGATGACATGATCTAACCATTTTAGTGATGTGGTAATTTTTTTAAAAATTTCCTAGATGTATTTGGTTTCGTTTTATAACGGTCATACCGGTCAAAGTAGACCTTCATTTTAACTAGTCTTGTCCCGAATGATGAATCTATTTTTTTAAATTATTTTGTTGACGTTCCAATCGTATGGATGGTAAGATATGATGATTTTAGTGAAGCGGTAAATTTCTAAAAAATTTGCTAGATGTATTTGATTTGGTTTTATAACGGTCAAACCGGTCAAAATAGACCTTTCTTTTAACTAGTCTTGTCCCGAATGATTAATCTATTTTTTTAAATTATTTTTTCGACATTCCAAATGTACGGATGACATGATCTAACGATTTTAGTGATGTGGTAATTTTTTAAAAAACATCCTAGATGTATTTGGATTGGTTTTATAATGGTCAAACCGGTCAAAGTAGACCTTCATTTTAACTAGACTTGTCTCAAATGATGAATCTATTTTTTAAATTATTTTTTCGACATTCCAAACGTACGGATGTCATGATCTAACGATTTTAGTGATGTGGTAATTTTAAAAAAAAAAATTCCTAGATATATTTGGTTTGGTTCTATAACGGTCAAACTGGTCAAAGTAGATGTTTTTATATGTAAAATGATTTCTTCGACGATTTTATATTTTTACATATAAAATTATATGTAAAAATGATTTCTTCGACGAGTTTATATTTTTTTACATGAACATGATATTTATGTATGTTTAAGTGATAAATTTTTTAATTTATACTATATATTAATACATGTGATATATTTTTATTTTTATTTTTATATTATAATAAATTTAATAATTCAATTAAATTATAAAAGATATAAGTAGTAGTAAAGTGTGTTGCCCGAGGTGAAAAATGGGGTGGGCTTTTACCCCCCAAATGAAAACTAAACATTTTCATTTCCCCCTTGAAAAAAAAGTATACACATATCTAAACAGAACATTCCTCTCTTCTAGCTCTCTCTCTCTCTCTCTCTCTCTCTCTCTCTCTCTCTCTCTCTCTCTCTCTCTCTCTCTCTCGGCCGGAAGAAGCCCTCCAAGAAATGGTTTCTGTGGTAACAAATTTTCTAATCCATATCTCGATCTCTCCCATCTGTAAATTTGCATCTAATTTTGTTACTCACAATTTGAAACCCTAGATTATGAATCACTTTCACATATACGAAGCAATTGGCCATGGAAAATACTTGGTATCGCTTTTGATTTCAACTTATTGCTTTTAATTTGTGGTTATTGCAATCAATTTAGTATATATTTTCGTATTAATGTGTTTTGTGTGTTTTTAATTGTGGACTGTGTATAAGGGGAGGCAAAAGAAGAGTATTGAGTATGCACTTACTTCTGGCTTTGCGGGATATACATCAGCCTCTTTTTATTGCCAACTTGATGGAACTAACTGGGCAAGTGTTAATCAGTATCTAATGCTTTTGCCAACTTGTGCTTTTGTGATATTTCGTTAGTGATTTAAGTGTGCTAGTGGCAGATTATAGTTGTATGAAAATATTTTTCACACCATATTGCTGTTTGTACAGATTTTGATTTTAGATAAAGCTAATAGGCTATTGGATATATTTGTACAGATTTTGATTTTAGATGAAGTTGGGCCAGGACAGTTGAAGCTTCTGTATACGCCTAACAAGAGTTATAATGTTCCAGATATGAGTACAATCTTAGAGCATGCATCTGAAGAATATAAGGTTTGGTGATTCGAAACGAATAAAAAATTGAACAAAATTTAAGGACTAGAAACTGTACGTGTTATCACTAATTTCTATGAAATTTAAGATTACAAATTATTATTGTATATACACGACTATCATTTGGTGGGTCTAAATATTTGGTGAATATCTGCTGGGATTTGCAAACTATGTGTAACTCATCTTGCATCATATTTGCAACAGGTTATGAACAAGAGGGTTGCAGTTTTAGATTCTAATGGCAATAGTGTTGAATCACAACTTGTTCCTATTGCTAGTGTATCCATTGGCATCAGGAACTTTTATGCTAAAGCGCATGTGGGTAAATCTCCAAGTGCTACCCCCAAATATTGGCTTGCATTTACAGCATCTGTTCCACCTCTTGGATTCAGAACATATATTGTCTCAACTACTAAACGGGCAGGTTAACCATTTAAGTTTTAGAACTAAAATCTTTGTAGTCTTTTTTTAAAAAATTTATTAGCCTTTTACATTATACAAAGAAACACTATAGTTTATGTGTTCGGCTTCACAGATGTAGCTGCTTCTTTGGAGATGCGAAGATCATACAAATCTTTTCAAAATGAAAATGGCACAATAGAAGTTAGTCCAGGACAGTTGAAGCTTCTTTATTCTGCAAATGAAGGCAAGCTTACTCACTATGTCAATAATGAAAGCAAGGTTTGTTACTTTGCTAACTCCCTGTCCCATGTTTATTGTATCTAATCTCTCACATTTATTTGCTGAAGGCTGATGGAGCATATGTTTTCCGTCCAAATAGTTCATTTCCCATCGGTTCTGAAGGACAGGTATGGAATCATTAATTGTTTACTACAGAATCCATTGCTTGCAAATTGAGTATACTTGTCAGCTGAGGTTCCTTTTCCTGGAATCACAGACTCCTGTAGAAGTTTTCCGTGGACCTCTGTATGATGAAGTTCATCAAAGAATCAATCCATGGATACATCAGGTGAATTACTGTTTCATATGAATCTAACGTTTCTCCAGCTTTAATTGGCAACCGTGACATGCTTAATAAGAAGATCTGTAGTAGACTATAGCATACCACGTAATGTTTGAAGGACAGCATGTTCATTACATCCGATGAAACAGAATTTTCAGATGCAATAAAGATGACATGTAGTGCTGTGTTTATAGAGATTTCGACTAGTTTCTATAAAACAGTCCAGAGAGATGAGCCATGTGTATATATCAGAAAGTTTGAGAAGGCACAAGAGCGTGCTGTGTCTCTCTTGGGTCTATAGGTGGTGGCATATTTTCCTTTACAGGAATTCCATTGCCAATCATTTTGCTCAGTGTTTATTGTTTTAGTTGTAGATTGAAATGAAGGTGAAACTATATCTCGTTCATAATTTTGGTACACATTCCACTTTTTCATCGACTTTAAACTTCATAATGTTCAGATCACAAGGGTGTACAAGAATAAGGAACATGCTGAAGTTGAATTTAAAGTAAGCCACTTCCTCTCTACTTTTAATTCTATGGTTGAGCTACTTTCATTAACAATATTTTGAATTTCAGGTTGGCCCAATACCCATTGATGATGGAGTCGGGAAAGATGTTGTAACAAAGATTACGATGACTACAAAAAGCGATAAAATATTTTACACGGACTCAAATGGACGTGATTTCCAACAAAGAGTATGTTGCACACATGTGTAATACCTCTTCTTGATTGCCAATATACCTAAAATAATAGGCAATTAGGCATCTCTCCCCCCCACCCCTTCCACATACACACACACACACAATATCATCTTCTAGTAGTTACCAAGTCAGCATGTCGATAGAACTATTCAACCATCAGAAAACACTGCATTGACATATATAAGTTGTTTGTTGCAGATTCGAGATTTTAGAAAGGACTGGAACTTAGAAGTGAACCAACCTGTTGCAATCATGGTATATCCAAATGACTACTATGAATGTAATTATTTGAGAGAGGACTGGAACCTAGAAGTGAACCAACCTGTCAAATTATTTTATTACTATATAAAGTAATTGGATTTTTATATGTTTTTTTGTGGAGCTGCAATCAAGGTATATCCAAATGACTGCTATGAATGTAGTGCATCTACTAGAGTAAAGGTTGTCTGTTCTTGCAGTTATGATGGCAACTGACCCCGTTAAATGTTCATGTTGCCTGGTATACAAAAGTAACGATACTTGCACTCTGCCAGTTGAATTAAAAATATTGGTTGAACCAAGGTACTAACACTTATTAGTCATGATGCATCATAACTTCATATATTCACATAAATATTTGATTAGATAAGTGCATAAATCTCACACAGCATCGCAAAGTAGTCTTAATTCTTGATTCATTCATTTGACATTTCATTCATTCAATTTAAATAATGTTTTTTATCCAGGAGCTTTCAACTATGATGATGACAACGGTACTCCTATGACTCAAGGCGGAACCGAATAGCAATATGATTACGTAACTGTGTAATGGTTTCGTACTTTTAAAATTTAGACTTAATCGTATGTGCTTGTTAGTTTAGAATTATGTTGGATTCCTTTTGGAAGTATTTGTAATGGTTTTATTAGGTATTAGTATGATGTTGGTGTGGATGATTGTAACTATTTGGTGGCTGGTTGAATGTTTTGGATGGCTTTGAATGCCTTTGAATGTATTTTGATGGGTTTCTTTATGTAAGAAATAGAATATTGTAGAAATTTTAATTAAAGCGTTGCATTTGATATTTTCCGTGTTGCATTAGATATTTTAGTGTTGCATTTGGTAAATATAGTGTTGCATTTGATAAGATTCTAGTGTTTTAAAAAGTAAATAATAGCGTTGCATTACATGGCTATGGGCCCAGTGCTGACGTGGCACACAGGACCTAGTGCTGATGTGGCACGTGGGACCCATTATTGACGTGTCATGTGGGACCTATTGCTGACGTGGCATGGCAGGCCCCATTGCTGACATGGAAAGTGGTCCCCACATGCTGACATGGTAAGTGCGCCCCCACATGCTGACGTGGCATGCCAGCTGGACTATTGATGATGTGGCATGCCAGGTGGACTGTTGCTGACGTGGCATGCTAGCTGGACCCATTGCTAATGTGGCATGCTTGTGGGGCCCACATTCGTGATGTGGAATTGGAACTATGTCTAATGTCAATTGCAACGCCTCTTTGGTGTTGCATTTGCTTGCTGTGGTGTTGCATTACATGTCAGATGCAATGCTTATTGCTGTTACTTTAGATGCCAAAAAGCGTTGGATTATGGGGTCTAACGAGACGGTCTCGAATGCAACGCCCCCTGGTGTTGCATTTGGTCTAATGCAACGCTTTTTTGGCCTAAAGCAACATTAAACATGGCGTTGCATTTGAGCGTTTATGGCGTAGTGTCCAATTCGATTCCGAGTTTGTTGACCCATACAGAAATTAAATCCGGTATTAGACCAAAAAGTCGACTCCTCTATTTTCGATTTTTTAACCTTCAAAAAATTCAATACTTGAGATTTTTAAACTTTAAATAATTTGAACTTATTTTTGGATTCTTTAACTTTCAAAATTTTCAATTTTGAGATTTTTGAATTTTAAATAATCTAAATTTATTTTCGAATTCTTTAACCTTTAAAAATTCTCAATTTATGATATTTTTGATTTTTAAACAATATGAGTTTATTTTCAGTTGTTAATTAAATTGAATTTATTCTCAAATTGTTTAATCTTCAAAAATTTTCATTTTATGATATTTTTGATTGTTAAGTAATCTTAACTTATATTCGGATTTTTTAATTCTTGAAATGATTAATTCTTGGAAATTTTGATTTTTAAACAACTTGAGTTTATTTTCAAATTGTTTAATTTTCAAAATTTTTAATTCTTGATAATTTCGAATTTTAATTAACTTGAATTTATTTTCGGATTCTTTAACTCTCAAAAATTATCATTTCTTGAGATTTTTTGATTCTTAATTAATTTGACTGTAATTTCGAATTTTAATTAATTTGAACTTACTTTCAGATTTTTTTTATTTCTCAAAAATTTTCGAGTCCTTGAAGTTTTTGAATTTTAAATATTTTGAATTTATTCTAAGCCAATAGTTCTAAGAAGGTTGTTAGTTGAAGATTCATATGAATTGTCAAAGATGATTTCAATCTTTTGAAGAAAATGCATTTTTCAATGAAATTAATTTCTACCTACTGAAGAAAAATTTGTGGAAGCTCCTCAAAATTATATTCATAGAATTCACTGGTTTTTCAGAAGCAGGAATAGAAGAGGTTTTAGTGGATAGAATTTTTCTCAAAGATTTGAATTAAGTCTATTGATTCTGTGATATACAAACACTAAGTGGATTGCTCCAATGTAACATCTACTACATTTAGTGGATTGTACCAAGAAATATCTTTCAAGGAATCAACAGAGATTTTAGAAAAATGGAATCAAGGAGGTTTGAGAATGAACTAGACAGTTAGACATCTCAGTCAGGAATTAATGATTCAGAACATACATGAAGAGTTACTAATTTAGAAAGTGTACAAATGTTTAATCCAGGAATTAGGCCTATCTATTCCGAAGCAGAAACTCTTCAGGATACAGTTCAAGAGGTGGCTACAAGACTGAGTTGGTGGAAAGAACAAAATATGATAGTTGCAGTTATGAAAAGTTTTATGTGATAAGTAACTATCAAGGTGTGCAACATGGTACAGAATTCTGACAGACAAGGATGAATAGGGATTCATTAAATGAGATGAAACAGAAGCATCAGTGCAGAACTTATCTTGCTGAAGAAAAGAGTTGGGATGGATCAGATGATGATGAGAAGAACATAATTAATATCTTGCCTTCATAGCAATCTCTGAAGATGATTCACCTCACATGTCTCAGGTATCAATTCTTCGAACTAGTGTAATATGTAATTCTCAAAAATTCAAAGCATGTTAAGATCTTAGTTTTTAATTATTATATCTTTGGTTATAGAAGATCTTATTATGTGTATGAATATTTGTTGAATTTAATTAATTGCAATAGTGAGTTAGAAGTGTTCCTTAGACAATATCTCTCAATTCATAAATGATATATGTCATGCATATATGACCTCTGCTTAAGCTAGTTTCAGGATCCCCAGTAGAACAAGATTTACTTATTCATTCTGAATTGTTTGTTAAGGTTTAAAAAGTTTAAAAGATGGAATAATTACCTAGGGTGTCAGTAGAACATCAAGTCATTTGTAAAACTGACTTAGGTAATAGAGATTATATAATATAATATAACAATAGGAATGGATTGGATAGAATTAGTGATTAATTGTTAATTCTTCTATTCCATGCATGTTTAGAAAATTATTGAATATTTGTAAATCTACTTGCTACCTGTTACACAAGTGTACATAGGTTAAAGTAGATAGTACTGAATTTTCTAAAATGCATACATGACTAATTTGCATAATTCTTATCTGCATTGTTTTAATGCTGAATGTATGCAATGTAATCTTATTATCATGCCTGCTTATTTCAAATGTCATAAATGCATTTCCTAGTATTTGCATTGATCATATAAAAAGCATGTTTAAGAATTACAATAAGGTACAGACTGCTAGTCCTCCTTATGTTAGGAAGGAACCATTATTCTCCTTGCTCAGTGAATATTTTGTCAATGACATTCAAAAGGAGAAATGGTCAGCCAAAGATAAGAATGAGCATGTTAAGGTTAAAACTGTTGTTAACTCTAATAAAAATGAAATCTTTAATCCATCTGGACCCAATTAAACAATTTGGGTACCAAGAACTTTTTATCCATTTGTGAATGTAGGGCTTAACAGGTTAATCGATTATGCATTATTATTTATTTATTCAAAGCATATCATCGAAGAAAGAACCCTGCTATCAAATGTGAATGTGAAGACAGGCCAAGTGGTTTATCCCTTGGAAACAACAGCAAGGGTATGACCTAGGGTCAAGGCTATTCAATAGCTAAGGAATGTTGTCAGTAATAAAGCATCTTTTACAAGATGAAGAGCCTACTGTTCGAGGATTAAGGAAAGAGAACTTATCTGTAGCTGACATGGAATCTCAGTCAAAGGTGAAGTCAACAAGGTTTAATTTAAAGCTTCATCAGACAAGAGATCGGCTATGAAATAAGGAGCTCTCTTACCTGAATGTCAAATCAAGAGATTCTTTCCTGGAAATCGAATCAGTAAAGGAGATTGCCTCATCTGAAATTAAAGTAAAATAAAATTATGAGGCATGTCATAAAGGGAACTCAAAGAAGCATAACACAGAAGTTCTACATCAATGAAAAATATACCTTAGTGATGATGACTGATGACTTCTCTCAAGAAACAAGTTGTTGTTCAGACAATCTGAAGACAAGACACCACTGATGGTGATTGATCACATCTTAAACCCTGATCCGTAGGAATTTTAGGAAGACCCCATAAGTATGAAGGAAATTGTTTTGCAATATTAAATCGAAAGTGAGCATCCTAGCAATCAGCTAATGCTCAAGAGGATAATTTCCTTTGTTACTCAATGGAGTCAACAGCCTACAGGGTGATTGTTATTAATCAACAGAAGGTGATTGAAAGTTTTAGTGATATTCAACAACTTCTAGCTCCCAGCTGTCAATGGTGATGGTGATTCAGATCCAAGCAATGTCAAACATGGAGAATCTTCATGTAAACCCAGAAGCAGCTTAGGGGGAGCAACAGAAGGATCAACTAGTCAAAGAATACTATGAGAACATGTCTGCCAAGACAAAGAATGTTGACTCAATTAATTCTTTGTCCTAGTTCTTAATGTTTCTAATGGTGGAAGTAAAAGACTAGCAGAGCTTCAAGTAATAATGATTATTTCTTTAGTTTTCTTTTAGAAGAAAATAAGAAAGCTACAAAAGCTCTGAAAGACTCAGATTGAGTGATTGCAATGCAAGATGATCTCAATCACTATAAAAGGCAAATTGAAGGGAAGCTGGTATCTAGACCAAACAACAAGGCTATATTTGGTATAAGGATAACCAGAAGTTTACCTGGATGATGTCAAGGCATTGTTATGAGGGACAAAGCCAAACTGGATGCTAGGTTACAATTTGATCAAACAGTATATTTGACAAGAAGCACCAGTGACAAGACTTGAGGATATCAGGCACCTGTTGCACATTCAAGATTATAATGGACATCTAGACCTACTGAATCTGGATGCTAGAGGAATGTGAACAAGTGCACTCCTGGTTGGTGAGATAATGAAAGATCTCTACAGGTTAGTATGAACTGGTATCATCACTCAAGCAAGCATGAAAGACATGGTATGACACCCTAACTAAAATTTAACATTTGGTATCAATCTTTAACAGTTGGTATCTTTTAACAATTGGTATCACATTTATAGAACTCTCTACATCTTTAGGCACAAACATAAATGATATATATGTGCAATGATATCTTGATTATATTATATGTTGGTCTACTAACTATAAATTGGGATCAAGATATTTGCTGTTTTGATGTTGGTAAAGTTGCAATTCTTTTGAATTACTTCATGGAAGCCAATAGAAGAATCCTTTTAGGAGCTCAGGCAAGCCAAAAGAATAATTCTATTTGGAGCACAAGTAAGCCAAAAGAATAATGACAATAAAAGTAAGTCAAGGATCTTTTGTTTATATTCAGAAGATTCTAGACCTGTCAAGACTACATGCCAACACCTCACTATAGCTGGCTTTTGACCTGTTAGTTTGGATCTAACAAGTTGGTAATTAAAAATCTTAAGATGGATCCGGATCTGAGGAAATGGTACTCTAGAGATATTTGACCCAACAAGTTCAGGATCTACTAATTAGGACCTAATCAGGCTATAGAGGAATCATCAGCTCATTATCTTATTCAATTGATAATAGATCACTTACACACATATTTTATTCTCAATATGCAAATTTGCAAGGCCCCAAGTGGATCCTAGAGAATCTATTCTTGTAGTTATTACACTTGATTTTCAGATGTCTTAAGTTGGACCCATCTCCGGATATGGTACCCTAGAGACATCAGTTCTGACACGTTATGCTGCATAGAGACATATCAAATGAGTTGCACGAAAGTAGGAGAACACAAGGAAACAACTTCATCTCCAACAACTCTATGGAACGCTCAAGGCTAAGCATCTTGCATAAGGTATCAATTATTTCGAGAGCATGTTTTTGATTAAGATTAACTTGTAGACATGTTTACTAAATCACTTGATGAAATTAATTTTTCAAGATTGGTTTGTAAACTTGGGCTTTTATTAATGCTATATGATTGTAAATCCCATCTATTAAGTAATTCTTAAGTAAGCTCACAAGTATTCAATTGTCTGTATCGAAAGGACTTGTGAACTTATTTACATCCAGACCTCACACTAAAAATTATCCGTTGAATGATTCCCATGTGTTTAATTGCAATATATTTTAGTGGTGATTATTTAAGGATAATTCAAATACTTAAATGCTAAAATCTAACTCATAGAGATTTAGTATTTATTTATTTAATTATTTACTTTGATTAATATGAGCTATAGAATCTAAAGCAATTCAATTTAGTATTTGCTCTGTACCTCATATTTATTAAAATAAATAAACAACATAACTAATTTCGACCTAATCTGTATTGGTCTTCAATCAGTTATGAGATGTTAATTCTAGTGAACTTTAATATCCCATTTTCAGAAATTCACTATAATTAATATCATGGCTCTAACAATTGGTTGTATTGAAGTTTTGACTTATATCAGTTAATGATATTTAGTTAGAATTCTATTTACTAACTAATTGTGAGATATATTGGTATGTGTGAAATTACTTAGAACTCCTCTAAGTAATCATTGTTATATCTTTTACAATTCACTCATATTACTATGCTTAGTATGAAAATTCTCTAAGTAGAACTATGGATATTGAAATATCTAAAGTGACCATTGTTCAGTTACTTGGAATAATTTTTATGCTTATTTGCAAGCTTCTAATCACTTTGATAATAAATGTTATATACTATGGATCAAGGTGTATAGGACTTAGAATATCATTTCTAAGATTGCAGACAAGACAACTTTGGTAATCGAGTCTTATTTATAGAACCAAGGTTGTCTACCAGTAAACAGTTTTTAGGAGTTAACAATTGTTATTATCGAGGAGTTGCCTTGAAGTCATAAGTTTGAAATGTTATATCTTAAGAGCTTGTGTATTTTTTGTCAACTTGTTCCTCGTACTTATGAATATCAGTGAATGATGTTCTTAAGTAGTTAGATACTAATATTCATTCTATCAATTGGTACTCAATGTAACAATTCAATCTTCATTAAATTGAATTTATCTTACAATAGATTGAATTTATCACACAATTGGTATCATTGAATATTTAGTATTTAGTAGTGATTATTTATATCCTAGTTAAATTATGACGTGAAGCAATTCAATGGTTTATTTGCTCATAATTTAATTTTGGTAAAGTAATCATAAACACAATTACTTGCATTTTAAAGTATTTGATAAATACTAGCAGTTGGTATCAAATAGTAATATATTTGTTTACTGACAATTGCTAGTTGTTCTGATAATTTATTGCAAACTAATTGTGATGTATATATTATCTCTGATGATATTACTTAGGATTTATTCTGAGTAAATGTGTCTTATCTATGAATCATTAGTGTTAGTATATATTAAGGTGTTCAACTTTCTAAGTAAGTGAGACTTAAAATTACATTCGGTCTCCTATCATATTTTGAAGTGGTGAAAATTTTCAAAATTGAATTCTCTAATTCTGGTTATACACCACTTTATATACATGATAGTTCTTAGAATATTTTTACATCCATCAGTCAATTACTTAGTTTATGTTGTGCTAAGTAATGAAGTGCCAAAAGAGAGACATTGGTTATCTGTACTTATGTACTTGGTAATCTTTGTTACCTAAACGACATCAAGTGCTTGTATGAGTCTTTTCACTAACTTTGTGTTAAAGTTTTCTGTACATAATAAGCACTTAAAGAAAATCTTTCTTTTTAAATTACTGCGAAGTCAAGAGTTTGTGTCTTTTAAAAATAAAACGACCTAGTTTTCATTAAAAGACATTATAATACATTGTTTTATGCATAAATAAAAACTCTAGCACATTAACAGTTTTTAAAAGAAAAACTCAATTTTTTCTACAATTGTGATTGCTTATATTGTAAAACTTTTTTATGTCACAATTGTACATCATTTCTCACATGATTTAATGTATATGTTTTGGCACAATGTTATGGTATGATGTAAATGCATTCTATCTCTATATTGCTCTATTGCTATGTGATGCAGGTTCAACTCCTAGTGGAAGATTTCTCACATTGAAAGTCATGAGTTTGTAAACCCAACAACTTCTATCCCGGAGTATAAATCCAAATCTAAACACATCCTAACTTACCCCTGAAGTGGAAGTAACTTATTTGACTAGAGGTCATTAAGGAAGTAACTGCACTTGATGCAGCAAATAAGGATGTGAGGGATAGTAAACCTACAGCTCTACCTCTCGAGGAGAATAGATGTATATAACTTGAGGTATCTGTAAGCTCGCCTGCATTCTCCCAAAAGAATGCAGAGCTGAAAATGGCACTAAAACAGTCTCTGGATTCATTATCTTAAAATGATGAGTTTATTGAAATTCGCCTGTCGGCCAGGGCATCTGTTGGTAAGTCACTACCTCATACACAATACTAAAATACTTCCTATGCACAAAGTGAGATTGCACACACTAAGGATGAATTGACGGAAACAACTCATACTCCGACCATTTTACGGTTAGGATTATAAGTTGAAGGTTCCTCAAAGAACCAAGAGTCTTCACAGACCTCGAGAGAAGATATTGATCTCAATGCAAAATTCAACAAGATCATTATCTAACTCCCCAGAGGGAACATCTCTGGATCCTGCGGGTATCGGATCCGACATAGGTGCGGATCGGCAACTTGTTAACTATGATTCAGATTTACCTGATGAGTTTAACAAGGTGATGTTTTCATAGACATTAGATGGAAACATGATTTTAATTCTAAGTTGATTTCATTGTTTACCTTCTCAGAATTCAAATCTGAAACCCACAAAAAGGGAAATTTTTTATTAACTTGTAGATTTTGACTCAGATTCGTCTGACGAGTCTAACGAGGATTGGGGATTTGTGAAACCCCATTGCACCACCAGTGACCTCTCTAGAAGGGGCTATGGTGAATTTTCCTTGAAGGTACACATGAATGTTAGAGCTATGAGAGATAAGAGTGATACACTAGTGAGCATGAGTGTAAATACTTGAGAGTTGAGAGATGAGATTACTCATTTTAAGTGATATGAGTGGAGAGATGAGCTAAACACTTGTGAGGTACACGAAACAGAATCACACACTCACAGTGAGGAAGAAAGATAAACACCAAATCTCATTCCCTATTCCCCAAACAAAGTTTACTTACAAGCTTTTGGAGATATAAGGAAATTGTCGGGAGATTTGGTTGTCAGGATGATCAATAGTGAGGCCATTCTATAATATCTAAAGGGCAAAGTTGATCAGTCTACATACTTCTATTCTGGAAGTCTTCATGAAAATTCTTCAACATAAGAAAAGCTTCTTTTCTTTATCGCAACAGACAATGTTATATGTATGAAGAATCTGTTGTACTAAAGGTAAGAAGTGAGTTATAATTAAAAAATGGCATCATCTAATTTACATTTGGATGTTTGCTATAATTGAATGCTTGGAGGATTACTCAACTAAGGGGGAGAGATATTTTGAATAAGATATACTCAAAGATTGCCTTAGTAAGAGATACTCAACTAAGGGGGAGATTATAAGCTTACCTTAGTGAGGGGGAGATTTTCTATCTAAGGGGGAGAGATATGAAAAAGGGATATACCTTAGAATGGGGGAGTATTTACCTTGTCAGGGGGAGATAGATTTATTCGCCTTGTTAGGGGAGATAAGGAGTATTCACCGTTATAAGGAAGAGACATATCACCTTAGGTGGGAAGACATAAGGAAGGAGAGAAGTATGAAAAGACAAAGAAGAATTCTTCAGTATGTGGTTGACAAGTCATATTCTTTACCACTGAAGAATTCCCAAGTATCTGCTGATAATGTTCAATATTAGATGTTAAGGGTTATCAGGCAGATATATCAAAAAATGAAGATGAGTTACTTAATTCATTGTCAGAGGAACAATCATCTATCATTTCATCTACTGAGATTCTGGAATTGTAATATCTAAACCAGAAATTTTTTTATGTATTATTTACTATAGCTCTTTAAAGCTTTATCTTCTTCTTGTTTATAGTTGAGTTATCCTCTAGGAATTTGTATGTTAATGTTTAACAAACAAATAGGGGGAGATTGAAAGGAATATGACATAGCCTATTTGTATTTCGAGGATACAACTCAACTCAAACAAGAATGTAATAGTAAATAGTATATGTACTGTCACAGGGATCTCAAATGTTTAACTGTCAAGAGAAAGAAGACAAAGTCAATCTACTGTTTTGAGGTATACTACACTTGAAGAAGTTCATTGAGTTGATCAAGCATCAGTGGAGTAATCAAGACAGTGGATTCTATTTATAGTGACAAGAGGTTCCTACAGTGGTAGAATACAGATTATAAAGGTTTGAAAAAGAGTGAAGAAAAAGAAGACATGAACCACAACTTTAAAGTCAATATATGAATAACAGTCATTGCGGTTAGTCACTCATGAACCAGACAGTACATCGAGTGTCAACATTAAACAGTGGTTGTTTATCATTAACTTAAGTGGTTCAAGCTGTCAAGACTGGTATGTTAAGAAAAGAAAGGAACCAAATCATAGAGTCAAAAATAAAGAAAAGACGTTGGAGTTTGTCGCTCATGAACCAGACCGTGCATCGAGCGTCAACAAAAATTCGGTGGTAATTCTTTATTACTTTCAGTGGTTCAAGCTATCATGACAGGTATGGGAAGAAATCATTGTGCAAGCAACAGAGGTACTAAATTAATTAACCACAATGGTTTTGCAATCAAGACTGGCTAAGGAATAATCTTTGTGGAGGATTAGATTTATCAAGACATGGAAGATCACAAGGATTACGCTGTCAAGGAGGTATATTAATTTTCTCTTAATTATTTAAGTCATTTGATTTATTTATTTGATAAATTAATTCTATTCGAATTAATTTATTCAATAAATTAATTAAAAGATTAATTAAGTTGGAATTAATATAATTATAAAAAGACTTCATATTAATTGTCTTTTAATTAAATTAAATTAGTTGGCTAATTTATTTTATAAATTAATTCAATCAGAATTAATTTATTCTTTAAATTAATCAATTAATTAATTAAATTAATATAAGTGTTTAAAGACTTAAAACAAATTCTGCTCAGCGAATATGACTTACTGGAGGTCGGTATGACTTATCCTTAAGTCATACTGATTTAAGTCATTCTGATCTAAGTCATTCTGATCTATATTAATATGAAGTCTTTTTATAATTATATTAATTCCAACTTAATTAATCTTTTAATTAATTTATTGAATAAATTAATTCGAATAGAATTAATTTATCAAATAAATAAATCAAATGACTTAAATAATTAAGAGAAAATTAATATACCTCGTTGACAGCATTATTATATTAATTCTAACTTAATTAATCTTTTAAATAATTTACTGAATAAATTAATTCGGATAGAATTAATTTATCAAATAAATAATTCAAATGACTTAATTAATTAAGATAAAATTAATATACCTCCTTGATAGCATAACCCTTGTGATCTTCCATGTTTTGATAATCTAATCCTCCACAAAGATTATTCCTTAGTCAGTCTTGATTGCAAAACCATTGTGGTTAATTAATTTAGTACCTCTGTTGCTTGCACAATGATTTCTTCCCATACCAGTCATGATAGCTTGAACCACTGAAGTTAATGATAAACAACCACTGTTTAATGTTGACACTCGATGTACTGTCTGGTTCATGAGTGACAAACCGCAATGACTGTTCTTCATATATTGACTTTAAAATCTGGTTCCTTTTCTTTTCTTTTTCTTCTCTCTCCATTAATTCTTCTGTACTGTCTCTGTCACTGTTGAAATCTCTGTCAGTTTAAATGAATCTACTTCTTTAACGAATACTTCAATGAGGCTTGATCAGATGTCTGAACTTCTTTCAATGTAGTAATTCCTCAAGTCTGTAGATTGACCTTGATCTTTTTCTTCTGACAGATAATACAATCTGAGATTCCTTGTGACAGTCTATATACTATTTAATATTACAATCTTGTTTAAGTTGAGTTGTATCCTCGAAATACAAATAGGCTACATCATATGCCTTTCAATCTCCCCCTATTTGTTTGTTAGACAATAACAACCAAATACCTAGAGGATAACTCAACTACCTCACTTAAACAAGAAAAAGATAAAACTTTTAAGAATTAAGTAAATAATACAAAAAAAATTTCTCTTGTTTAGATTTAACAATTCCAGAATCTTCAGTTGATGAAATGATAGATGATTGTTCCTCTAGCACTGAACTGATCTTCAATAGATAACTCATCTTCATTTCTGATTCTTCATATCTCTGCCTGATAATCCTTCACATCTTACATTGGTGATTATCAGCAGTTCTTGATTTACAATCACTTCCCATTTCTGACACAGCTTTTCTCAATAAAGAAAAATAGTTGTTCCTACTATATAGACAATGGTGAATCAATACCATTTCTATAACTTCTGGTGAATTTACTACTCTTCCACTTAGCCTTTATACATAGTACATTGAAAGACTAATAGAATAGTATTGTGATGTAATTCTCCTTATATCTCCACTTTCATAACAAATGAAAGTTGTTTCTCATTCTAAGCACAGTATCTAAGGCTCCCCCTTAGTTACTAGACTTGCTTCTCATTCTAAGCACAGTCTTTACTGCTCCCCCTTCTAACTCACTCTTCTTTTACTTGTACCCCATACTTCTCCCCCTTAGTTGAGTATATCCTACTAAGGTAAGCTTTAAGCTTGAATATATATTTTTCAATATATCTCTCCCCCTTAGTTGAGGAATCCTCCATTCAACTAATTGACAAAGTAGTTGATACCAAATTGTTACCAATTTATACCAATCGTTAGAGTACATTGAAATCAACTGATAAAGCTTTGTTAGAAAGGAAGTTTCATTTTCTTCCTCACTGTGAGTGTGTGATAGTGTTTAGTGTACCTCACAAGTGTTTCACTCTGCTCTCCACTCATTTGTTTTGAGTGTCTCACTTCTCTCTGTGTTTACACTCTTGCTCACTGGTGTTTCACTCATATCACTCATAGCTCCAACATATGTTAGTGTACCTGCAAGGAAAAATCACCATAGCCCCTTCCAGAGAGGTCACTGGTGGTGCAATGGGAGTTCGCAAATCCCAAATCCTCGTTGGACTCGTCAGACAAATCTGAGTCATAATCTACAAGTTGCTAATTTACCTTTTAGGGTTTTCAGATTTGAATTCTGAGAAGGTAAACAATGATCTATAAATTTAGCATTGAGATCAAGGTTCCCTTCTAATGTCTGTGAAGACATCACCTTGTTAAACTCATCAGGTAAAATCTGAATCATAGTTCACTAGTTGCCGATCCGCACCTATGTCGGATCCGTTACCCGTAGGATCCAGAGATGTTCCCTCTGGGGAGTTAGATAATGATCTTGTTGAATTTTGCATTTGAGATCAATACCTTCTCTCGATGTCTGTGAAGACTCTTGATTCATTAAAGAACCTTTAACTTATAATCCTAACCGTAAAATGGTTGGATTACAGGTTTCCGTCAATTCATCCTTGGTGTGTGCAATCTCACTTTGTGCATATGAAATATTTTGGATAGTGTATAAGGTAGTGACTCTCCAACTGAATATCCCACACATCCTTGTTTTCTGCATCAAGTGCAGTTACTCCCTGGTGACCTCTAGTCTGATAGGTTACTTCTATTTAGGGGGTAAAATAGAATGTGTTTGAGTTTGACTATAGTCTGGGATAAAAGTTGTTGGGTTTACAACCTTATGACTAAACATGTGAGAATACAGAATTTCATGTAGATGAACCTGCATCACAGAATATGAGCAATATAGAGATAGAATGCATTTTTAACATTGAAAAGTTTTCTGAGAAAATATTGCATTTATCTTAAGTGAAATGATGTACAGTTGTGATTTCAAAAGATTTACAATATAAGCAATCACAGCTGCAGAAAGAGATTTTGAATTTAGGGAAGATGTAGATCTTGAGCTGGTTTTACTAAACAAAAACAAGGACAAAAATCCAATTAATAAATATTAATCGAATCAATGTATGTTAATGTTTAAACCAATACAAACAAAACTATTTTATCATGTTTTAGGTCCTGTAAGATAGATATCAACTCTTAGAAATTGTTAGCACTTGATAGAACGTCTTCCAATTGTTAGATCCTGAAAATCAAACATTAGTTCCTAACAAATTGTATAGACACATACCAATTTGATACCAACATTGGTCAATTGTTAAGTCCTTAACACTAAGATCTGTTAACATCAATCACAAAACAAAGATTTATAATTAACCTGCAGGTTTTGTGTTTGTTAAAAAGAAGAACAACAAAAGAACCAAGTACAAGGACCTGTTTGTAAGTTTTGAAAGTATAGTGACTAAACTGTAAAAACTATACAAACTATTTATATACACATGAAAAATAATATTCAAAAACAAGAAATAATATACATAATAATAATATTAAATAAAAACTAAAAGAAAAGAAAAATTCAAATAAAAAATAAATAAAAATAAATAAATAAAACTATACATAAGTAATAATTTACATAGCTTAAACTATAAACGAACATACCACTAAAATAAAAAGACAAACACTACAAAACATGTTAAATAAGATTAACATTTAAAAATTACAATACATGTACAAAAACATTAAGTATATACAAGAGTATTTGTAATAGGTTAGCAAATCCATATATTTTCTGACAAAACAACTTTCTACTAGAAAATTATTTAGAGAGAAAATATGATTTAATAAACTATCATAAATATGACAGCTATTTTAAAATAATAAAATTTTCAATAAAAATAGCTTCCTCAAAAATTCTAACTAGAGAATTAGAGAAAAATATTTTTAGAAAAAATTATTATTCTAAAATAAAGAAACATGGATTAACGCATTAGAATGATTATGACAATTCTTATAGAAAGATGACAAGATAGAATTCGAGAAGAATGTCATACCAGTTACTTGGCGCTCAAAGCTTGGCACCAACTTCCACGTCTCTTGTTGTTCCAGATTCACAATTGCTTTCTCAGATTTCTTAGATTCTATACCTTGATTCTGAGAAGCCCTTTTAGTTCTTACTACAACATCTGGATCACCAATGATCAGCTCTATTCCAAACACACTGTCTGAGAAAGTTGGATCTTGATGAATCACTTTGTTCTTCATTATGATGTTGTGTTTGACTAGTGAATCCTTTGTTTACTTCCCTCGAGTTGTTGCCAGAATGACTTGACGATTAATTTCCAGTGACATTGGTATTGCCAGTAACAAAATTGTTTCCACCACTATCACTAGGATAATTATCATCATTAACATTTTAATCTTATGACTTCAAGGCAACTCCTCGATAACAACAATTGTTAACCCCTAACAACTGTTTGTTGGTAGACAATCTTGGTTCTAAAAATAAAACTTGATTACCAAGACTGTCTTGTCTGCAATCTTAGAAATAATATTCTAAGTCCAATACACCTTGATCCATAATACATAACATTTATTATCAAAGTGATTAGAATCTTGCAAATAAGCATAAAAATTATTCAAAGTAATTGAACAATGGTAACTTTAGATATTTCAATATCCATAGTTCTACTTAGAGAATTTTTATACCATGTATAATAATATGAGTGAATTGTAAAAGATATAACAATGATTACTTAGAGGAGTTCTAAGTAATTTCACACATACCAATATATCTCACAATTAGCTAGTAAATAGAATTCTAACTAAATATCATTAACTGATATAAGTCAAAACTTCAAAACAACCAATTGTTAGAACCATGATATTAATTATATTGAATTTCTGAAAATGGAGCATTGATACAATTCACTAGAATTAACATCTCACAACTAATTGAAGACTAATACAGATTAGGTCCAAATTAGTTATGTTATGTTATTTATTTTAATAAATATAAGGTACAGAGCAAATACTAAATTGAATTGCTTCAAGTCCGTAACCCATATAAATCAAAATAAATAATTAAATAATTAAATACTAAATCTCTATGAGTTAGATTTTAGCATTTAAGTATTTAAATTATCCTTAAATAATCACCACTAACATATATTGCAATTATACACATGGCAATCATTTAACAGATAATTTTCAGTGTGAGGTCTGGATGTAAATAAGTTCACAAGTCCTTTCAATACAGACAATTGAAAACTTGTGAGCTTACTTAAGAATTACTTAACAGATGGGATTTACAATCATATAGCATTAATAAAATCCCAAGTTCACAAACCAATCTTGAAAAATTAATTTCATCAAGTGATTCAGCAAACGTGTCTGCAAGTTGTTCTTAATTAAAGATATGCTCTCAAAAGAATTGATACCTTATGCAAGTTTCTTAGTCCTTGAGTGTTCCACAGAGTTGTTGGAGATGAAGTTATTTTCTTGTGTTCTCCTGCTTTCGTACAACTCATTTGATCTGTCTCTATGTAGCAAAACATGTCAGAACTGATGTCTCTAGAGTACTATCTCCGTAGATTTGAGTCCAACTTAAGACATCTGAAAATCAAGTGTAATAACTACAAGAATAGATTCTCAAGAATCCACTTGGGACCATGCACATTTGCATAATTGAGAATAAAATATGTGTGTAAGTGATCTATTAACAATTGAATAAGATAATGAGCTGATGATTCCTCTATAGCCTGATTAGGTCCTAATTAGTAGATCCTGAACTTGTTGGGTCAAATATCTCTAGAGTACCATTTCCTCAGATCCGGATCCATCTTAAGATTTTTAATTACCAACTTGTTAGATCCAAACTAACAGGTCAAAAGCCGGCTATAGTGAGGTGTTGGCATGTAGTCTGACAGGTCTAGAATCTTCTGAATAGAAACAAAAGATCCTTGACTTATTTTTATGGTCATCATTCTTTTGGCTTACTAAAGCAAATCAAAAGAATTACAACTTTACCAACATCAAAACAGCAAATATCTTGATACCAATTTATAGCTAGTAGACCAACATATAATATAATCAAGATATCATTGCACATATATATCATTTATGTTTGTGCCTAAAGATGTAGAGAGTTCTATAAATATGACACCAATTGTTAAAAGATACCAACTGTTAAAGATTGATACCAAATATTAAATTATAGTTAGGGTGTCATACCATGTCTTCCATGCTTGCTTGAGTGATGATACCAGTTTATACTAACCTGTAGAGATCTACAATTATCTCACCAACCAGGAGTGCACTTGTTCACATTCCTCTAGCATTCAGATTCAATAGGTCTAGATGTCCATTATAATCTTGAATGTGCAGCAGGTGCCTGATATCCTCAAGTCTTGTCACTGGTGCTTCTTATCAAATATATTGTTTGATCAAATTGTAACCTAGCATCCAGTTTGGCCTTGTCCCTCATAACAATGCCTTGACATCCAGTTAAACTTCTGGTTATCCTTATACCAAATACAGCCTGTTGTTTGGTCTGGATACCAGCTTCCCTTCAATCTGCCTTTTATACTGATTGAGATCACCTTGCATTGCAATCACTCAATCTGGATCTTCCAGAGCTTTTGAAGTTTTCTTAGTTTCTTCTAAAAGAAAACTAAAGAAATAATCATTGGTACTTTAAGCTCTGCTAGTCTTTTACTTCCACCATTAGAAACACTAAGAACTAGAACAAAGAGTTAATTGAGTCAACACTCTTTGTCTTGGCAGACATGTTCTCATAGTGTCCTTTGACTTTCAGTGTGGTGTTGAGTTGACTAGATGATCCTTCTTTTGCTCCCCCTAAGCTGTTGCTGGATTTATATGAAGATTCTCAATGTTGACATTGCTTGGATCTGAATCATCATTACCATTGACAGCTGGGAGCTAGAAGTCGTTGAACATCACTAAGACTTTCAATCGCCTTTTGTTGATTAATAACAAACACCCTGTAGGCTATTGACTCCACCAAGTAACCAAGGAAATTATCCTATTGAGCATTAGCAGATTGCTAGGATGCACACTTTCATTTATCATTGCAAAACAATTTTCTTCATAACTTGTGGGGTCTTCCTATATTTCTTACTGATCAGGATTCGATCATGTCAGTAGCAAACTATTGACTGCTTCAGCATTAATACTCTTGAAGGTGCAGAAATCATCCAGAACACTAATTGATAGGTCCTGTAATCTGGTGTCCAAGTTGTCATAGTCAATTTTGCTTCCTGACACTCTTCTAGATATGATCAATAACCATCAGTGGTGTCTTGTCTTCAGATTGTTTGAACAACAACTTGCTTCTTGAGAGAAGTCATCAGTCATCATCACTAAGGTATATTTTTCATTGATGTAGAACTTTTGTGTGATGCTTCTTTGACTTCCCTTTATGACATGCCTCATAATTTTATTTTACTTTAATTCCAGATGAGGCAGTCTCCTTTATTGATTCGATTTACAGGAAAGAATCTCTTGATATGACATTCAGGTGAGAGAGCTCCTTATGTCATAGCTGAACTCCTGTCAGATGAAGCTTTAGATTTGACCTTGTTGACTTCACCTTTGACTGAGATTCCATGTCAGCTACAGATAAGTTCTCTTCCCTTAATCCTCGAACAGTAGGCTCTTCATCTTGTAAGAGATGCTTTATTACTGACAACATTCCTTAGCTATTGAATAGCCTTGACCCTAGGTCATAGCCTTGCTGTTGTCTCCAAGGGATAAACCACTTGGCCAGATACCGTCACCACTTTTGATAGCAGGGCACTATCTTCGGTCATATGCCTTGAACATCCACTGTCCAGAATCCACATAACACGATGTACCTGTTACACACCCTGCAATGCCAAAACGGTTAAACCTTTTTTGGGACCCAAATTTGATTGGGTCCGGAATACTTGAAGTATTGGCCTTTGTCAGGCAAAACAACATTCTTAATCTTAACACCATTAGTCAGCAAACATTTTACCCTATAAACAGATTTAACAATCTTTGATTTCAGTTTAGGTATCCATGTTTGTTTAGTAACAATATCATTGACTGGACATTTGACTTTGTAAACAGCCTTCATAAAACTTTGTTTAGGCTTTGGTACAAATGTCTCTCTCCTAACATAAGGAGGACTAGCAGTCTTTGATCTAACAATATTCCTGTTCATATGTTGTCGAGGAGCAGTCTTATTATCACATGCATGATTACCATTAAAGTAAGTAGACATCACATTAAAAGCACAAGACATACAGTTGACAACACCACATGCTTTATGATTAGAATCAATGATAGGCATGTTACTCATGTTAGACATGTTATTGTTCTGCTTCAACTTATTACCACCTAATCCAGTCTTAGAAGAACTAGTTGTTTCAACAACCTTGACTGGTACTTTAGGTACATCTTTCTTGGATGAAACATTCGTTGTGTTAACGTCCTCAACTGATTTAGCCTTAACAAAGACTGTGACATTTTTCTTGGATGAAACATTCTTTGTATTAGTGTTCTTAACAGTTTTATCCTTAACACATTTATCCGTAACAAGGACTGTGCCATTTGCACTATCCTCATTTCTCATTTCTTCTTGTATAACCATAGAAAGAATATCTGGTGGGCCAGCATCAGATTTAGTAAACATTGGTTTTTCAACATTCTTGAGAATATGTGGTATACCTCTTTCTTTAGCTGAGATAGGATTAGGAGAATGATTACTCAAAGAACCAACAGCTTGACTATAATCAAATCCTATTCCTACAGTTTGTTCTACTGCTTGTTTGTTGAAGAACTCTTTAGAAACTTTAACAGTATTATAACAAGCTCTAATCTGTGTTTCAAGTTCTCTAATCCTGGTTTCTTGTTCAGCAATCCTATCAACTTGTTTTACCATGTATTCTCCTAGACCCTTTTCTCTGTAGTTAAGTCGAGCTATTTCTTCTATATTCTTATCTTGATTAACCTGCACCTTTTTTAAATCTAACATTTCATTTTCAAGGTTAGTGTTAACAAGACTTATTCTCTCTTACCCTTTTTGTGCATTATTCAAGCAACTACGTAAACTATCAATTAACTCAGCATCAGTAAGAGTTACCGGTGTGGTGTAATAAGTTGATGATTCAGCATTTGCCACCAGCGCAAAATTTCCATATTCTTCATCTTCGCTATCTGTGTCATCCCAGCTTTTACCAGCAGCTACATAAGCTCTTCCACTCTTCTTCTTTTCAGAAGCATAATCTTTCTTCTGTGCTTGCTTAGGTTTCTGACACTCAGTAGCAAAATGTCCCAACTCATTACAATTGAAACAACGGATTTTGCTTCTGTCAACAGTTCCAGTTTTATAACCTCCCCTGTTACAAGAGGATGAAGAACCTCCTCTCTGAAATCTGTTATTTGACTTAAACCTGAACTTTGGATTTCTTCTGAATCTGAAGTTACTGAATTGTCTCACCATCATTGCCATAGATTCATCTTCCAATTGATCCAGCTCTTCAAGTGAGTAAAATTCTCCACCATCCTGAGAAGCTGGTGTTTGGCCATGTTCCACTTCAGTTTGTTCCTTGTTGAGGCTGTTAGGTTGAACAACTTTAGTTTCCACTTCCTTAGGAACCTCAACCACTAGAGCTGTAGAAGAATTTGCCATTCTGCCTTTGCCATAGAATTCCTTTTGCTGTACTTGTTCTAATTCATATGTTTTCAGAACACCAAACAGCCTTTCAAGAGCAACCTTAGTTAGATCTCTAGATTCTCTGGTGGCAATGATTCTATGCTCCAAGTGAGTAGGCATAGTCAGTAAAAACTTCATGTTGATCTCCTTCTGAGTATATTGCTTGCCATGAACCTGCAAGTTGTTGATTATCTTGTTATACCTTTCGAACACTTCCTGAATGCCTTCATTAGGGCCAGCTCTAAAGTGTTCATATTCAGAGGTCAGAATTTGAAGTCTATTTTCCTTGACTTCATCAGTCCCTTCATTAATGATCTCAATAGTTTCCCAGATGTGCTTAGCAGTTTTACAATTCCTCACATGGCTATACATTACAGCATCTAGGGAATCCAATAGAATGAGTCTCAAATTTTTATCCAATCCATCTTCTTCCTTATCTTCAGAGGTATAGTTCTTAGGGTCCTTTGGATAGGATTTGGCAGGTATTGTTACAGTTCCATTTATAACTGTTTCAGTATCATGTTGCATAGGAGTTACTGGTCCATTTTTCAAAACCCACAAAAATCTTGGATTTGCTACATCAAGAAATAACTCCATTTTGTTTTTCCACATGTCATAGTTATCTTTATTAAAGATAGGAATTTTAACATTGCCTTTGGCTGACATGATGAATTTTTAAGAGAGTTAAAAATTCGAGCTTGATTTTTGATTGAGTAAAAATAGGATCTTGATTTGTGTATCAATCAATAGGCTCTGATACCAATTGTTAGGTCCGACAAGATTGTAGAAGGGGGGTTGAATACAATCTATACCATTTTCTCAAAATTTATTCGTTAAACAATTTTAACTTAAACGAATATTTTGTGCGGAATAATATAACACAAATTTCAAGTTGAATATAACAATATATTAACTTGATGGGTGTTACAAAATCAGTCCAAATGATTATCAAGTAATTAATAACTAATTAGAAAATTCAACATGAACTTTGCTAATTTAGTTAATAAAAATTAAGATATCAATTTGTGAACTAGGAAACTTAATTCGCTAGTAGTACAAGAATCACAAGTAAACAAGTTCCAATGGATAGGATATTACAATTGAGATGAACTTGAATTTACAGAATTAAATTTGTAGGTGTTCTTGAGCTTGAGAGAGAGAGAGAAGGGCTGCTGTGTGTATTTTCTGTGTTATGCTCGACTGATTGATTTCCTTCTGCATTCTGCTGCCTTATATAACACAGCCATAGTCATATTGCTTTGTTTTAACTGATATAACAATCAGTTAACACTAATATGACATTCGGTATGACTATCGAATGAATGTAATATAACTGTCTCTTTAAATATAACTTTCGGTATGACTATCCAGTCCAATATAACTTTCGGTATAACTATCCAGTCCAATATAACTATCGGTATAACTATCCAGCCTGTCCTCTTGAATGAAATATGACTATCCAGTTTGAACTGAATATGACTGTCACCTTTTGAACTAAATATGACTGTCTTCTTTTGAACTGAATATGACTGGCTTCTTTTGAACTGAATATGACTGTCACACTTTGAACTAAATATGACTGTCACACTTTGAACTAAATATGACTGTCACACTTTGAACTAAATATGACTGTCACACTTTGAACTAAATATGACTATCACACTTTGAACTAAATATGACTGTCACACTTTGAACTAAATATGACTATCGGTATAACTATCATTTGATAGTTATATTATCATATTTTTCAGCTTATAATTAATCAAATGATTTATAAAAATCATTTAAATAACTATTTCTTTTTCATATTAATTCTGATTTAATTAATTAATTGATTAATTTAAAGAATAAATTAATTCTGATTGAATTAATTTATAAAATAAATTAACCAACTAATTTAATTTAATTAAAAGACAATTAATATGAAGTCTTTTTATAATTATATTAATTCCAACTTAATTAATCTTTTAATTAATTTATTGAATAAATTAATTGGAATAGAATTAATTTATCAAATAAATAAATCAAATGACTTAAATAATTAAGAGAAAATTAATATACCTCCTTGACAGCATTATTATATTAATTCTAACTTAATTAATCTTTTAAATAATTTACTGAATAAATTAATTCAGATAGAATTAATTTATCAAATAAATAATTCAAATGACTAAATTAATTAAGATAAAATTAATATACCTCCTTGATAGCATAACCCTTGTGATCTTCCATGTTTTGATAATCTAATCCTCCACAAAGATTATTCCTTAGTCAGTCTTGATTGCAAAACCATTGTGGTTAATTAATTTAGTACCTTTGTTGCTTGCACAATGATTTCTTCCCATACCAGTCATGATAGCTTGAACCACTGAAGTTAATGATAAACAACCACTGTTTAATGTTGACACTCGATGTACTGTCTGGTTCATGAGTGACAAACCGCAATGACTGTTCTTCATATATTGACTTTAAAATCTGGTTCCTTTTCTTTTCTTTTTCTTCTCTCTCCATTAATTCTTCTGTACTGTCTCTGTCACTATTGAAATCTCTGTCACTTTAAATGAATCTACTTCTTTAACGAATACTTCACTGAGGCTTGATCAGATGTCTGAACTTCTTTCAATGTAGTAATTCCTCAAGTCTGTAGATTGACCTTGATCTTTTTCTTCTGACAGATAATACAATCTGAGATTCCTTGTGACAGCCTATATACTATTTACTATTACAATCTTGTTTAAGTTGAGTTGTATCTGAAGGGTTTCGAGCATCAAACGCAGCGGAAAATTAAAACAAAAACAATAATTATCGAAACCCTACCGCAGGATCCATGCAAAAACATGATATTTAATTCGGAGATTGATGATTTACCTTAAAGAAGCTTTACGATTGTATGTCTAATGGATATCCAAGCTTTCACGATCGTTGAGTGCTCCTCTTCGAAGCCTCCTCTACGGTATCCACACGAACACTCCAAGAACGATTCTTGATTGGAAGGGAGGTACTAGCCTCCAATGAAAATATGAGATCTTCTTTTTTAGGTTTTGGTTCAAGCGGCTGGGGATTATTTTGTCGTACAAAATTAATTACCTTCTTTACCTATCATCATATATTTATATGATAGTGTAAGGTAAAAGCCCAACTAAAAACCTAGCCCAAGTTTGATTAATTAAATAATAGAATCAAATCCTATTATTTAAATAAATAATAATTAAGTCATACTTAATTATTAAAATCATATCTCATTTGTATTTTATTATATCTTAATTAAGTCCCACTTAATTAATATAATAAAATACAACTAATCATTTAATTAATTTAAATTCATAATTTAAATTAATTCTTCCTTAAAATGTTCTATGTGTGTGACCCTGTAGGCTATCATTTAATTGGCAATAATTTTATTCTCTAATAAAATTATAAACAATGAGCGGCATCTAGTAATACATCATTGCTACCCAATTAAATAATAATTAAATCGTGATTCGATAAAACCTTTTGTGATTAATGTTCCCGTGTAATATAATCCCTTTAACCAAATATTATAGATTAAACTCGAGGCATTTTTCATGTCATCCTCTTCATAATTTAATCCGGGTTTACTTGATCCATGAGTAGACTATTAATAACAAATCATTATTTGAGCACAGCCATGCATTTTATAGTCTCACTCAATCAAGAGGCCAATAATATCTCTCCAAATAATAGGAGGGTTAAATCCTTTATCTATCATTCATATTTCTCATACGATTCACAATATACCCGATGTCCACTTTTATCATTACCCGGTCAAAGGTAACTTTTAATGTAGTCAAAGTATATTATCCTCGTATAGAAATATAATGATCTCAAGTCAAAGGATCATTACACCATTATCACTGTGAGTCTTTCTTATGACTTAATTAACATGAAGAATCTCACGGTGGGTCTGTCCAGTACCATGTACCCTACATGTACCTATGTATTGACTTTAGTATCTCCATACTTATAACCAATGAGATGTGGTTATCAGTCAAAAACATACTATTTATGTATAATTATTGTCCTGTATAATAATACTCGACTAGGGACCTTTAAGAATATGATATTATATAATCTCAAATTCAAGTTGTAAACTTAAACTATATAATGTGTATCATTATTCTAAGGACATTTATTATGCTAACAAATATCGCAGTAATTCGAGTCATAATAAATACATTTATTTAATAATCAAATGACATAAGGTTTATTTAAGAAACAATGTATTGCCTCTAGGGCACCTACACTAACAATCTCCCACTTGCACTAGAGCCAATCACCCATGTATCTAATACCCATGGAACTAGTGTGACCGTCGTGCTTCTGCTGCGATAAAGCCTTGGTCAGTGGGTCCGCAACATTTTCATTGGTATGCACTTTACATATATGTATATCTCCTCTCTCGTTTATCTCTCGAAGAAGATGATATCTTCTAAGTATATGCTTTGCCTTGGAATGGGACCTTGGTTCCTTAGCCTGCGCAATGGCTCCATTGTTATCGCAATACAGATCAACTGGATCTACGATCGACGGAACCACACCAAGTCCGGTAATAAATTTCCGAATCCAAACAGCCTCTTTGGCTGCTTCACTAGCGGCAATATACTCAGCTTCCATTGTAGAATCAGCTACTGTCTCTTGCTTCGAACTTTTCCAGCTTACAGCACCTCCATTTAGACAAAACACGAATCCAGACTGGGACACAAAATCGTCCCTATCTGTCTGGAAACTAGCATCAGTGTAACCTTTTACGACCAGCTTCTCATCTCCTCCGTATATCAAGAACGAATCTTTAGTCCGTTTAAGGTACTTAAGAATATTCTTGACAGATGTCCAGTGACCCTCACCTGGATTAGACTGGTACCTGCTCGTCATGCTTAAAGCATACGAGACATCAGGACGAGTACATATCATTGCATACATTATAGAACCAATTGCCGAAGCATATGGTACTTTACTCATACGGTCCTTATCATCTGATGATTTAGGACAGTTTTCCTTTGAGATCACTATCCCATGAGACACCGGGACAAAGCCCCTCTTTGCCTCTTGCATTCCAAAACGATGCAATACTTTGTCAATGTATGTACTCTGACTTAGGCCGATTAATCTTTTAGATCTATCCCTATAGATCCTGATCCCTAAGATATAGGTAGCATCGCCTAAGTCTTTCATCGAGAAACTTTTTCCCAACCAAGTCTTCATAGCTTGTAGAGAAGGAATGTCATTCCCTATTAGTAATATGTCATCCACATATAATACTAGGAATGCCACATGGCTCCCACTAACCTTCTTGTAAACACACGGCTCATCCTCATTTTGTTTGAAGCCAAACTCTTTGACTGTTTCATCAAAATGGATGTTCCACCTCCTTGAGGCCTGCTTCAATCCATAAATAGATCGTAGCAACTTACAAACCATTCTAGCAAACTTTGGATCGACAAAACCCTCAGGTTGTGTCATGTACACATCCTCTTCTAAGCTTCCATTTAAGAAAGCAGTCTTGACATCCATTTGCCAGATTTCATAGTCATAATAAGCCGCTATCGCAAGCAAAATCCTGATGGACTTGACCATAGCTACCGGTGAGAAAGTTTCATCATAGTCAATACCATGAATTTGCTTGAAACCTTTCGCCACCAGTCTTGCTTTGTAGGTCTGTAAATTTCCATCCATGTCAGTTTTCTTCTTGAAAACCCACTTGCACTCTATGGGTTTAATCCCATCAGGTGGTGCAACCAAAGTCCATACTTTGTTTTCATACATGGAATCCATCTCAGATTTCATGGCTTCCAGCCATCTCTCAGAATCTGGACTATTCATAGCATCCTTGTAGGTGAGAGGCTCATCATTATCTACAAGCATCACATCACCACCTTGAGTCAGGAGAAATCCATAATATCTCTCTGGCTCATGGCGAATCCTACTTGATCTACGAACAACCTGTGTTTCTTGAGCATTATCGTTATTCTGCTCTTGTTCCACCTCAGGTTCAATGCTATTTTGTGGTTCTCGATCTTCATCGAGATATATAGTCCTCCCACTGTTTCTTTTGGAAACAAAATCTCTTTCCATGAAAACAACATCTCGAGCAATGAACACTTTCTGCTCAGAAGGATTATAAAAATAATACGCCTTTGTTTCTTTAGGGTATCCCACAAAATTGCACTCTTCGGATTTAGGTCCAAGCTTGTCAAATACTTGACGTTTTACAAACGCCTTGCATCCCCAAACTTTCATAAAGTTCATGCTTGACCGTTTCTCCTCCCATATCTCATATGGAGTCTTTTGAACCTTCTTAGTTGGAACACGGTTAAGTGTGAAAGCTGCTGTTTCTAGAGCATAACCCCAGAAACTTATTGGAAGATCTGCATGACTCATCATCGATCGTACCATGTCTAACAGGGTACGATTTCTCCTCTCTGAAACTCCATTCCATTGAGGAGTACTTGGCGGAGTGAGTTGTGATACAATACCACACTCCTTTAAATACTCTTTAAATTCGGTGCTTAAGTATTCACCCCCACGATCGGATCGTAAAATTTTAATACTTGCACCTCCGCCTATTTGCTTCTCTACTTCAGCCTTGTATTCTTTGAATTTTTCAAAAGAATCGGATTTGTTCTTCATAAGATATACATATCCATATCTACTGAAGTCATCAGTAAATGTTATGAAGTAGTAGTAGCCTCCTCTAGCCATCACACGCATTGGGCCACATACATCACTATGTATTAGCTCCAAACGTTCAGTTGCCCTTTGACCCTTACCAGTAAAAGGAGCTTTAGTCATCTTACCAAGCAAACAAGATTCGCATTTTTCGTATGATTCAAAATCAAACTTATCCAAGTATCCATCTTTATGTAATTTGGAAATGCGTTTCTCATTTATATTGCCTAGACGACAATGCCAGAGGTATGTTTGATTTGAATCATTAACTTTAAGTCGTTTGTTTTCTATGTTACAGATAGGATTATCTAAATCAAGAACATATAAACCATTAAATAAACGCGCAACACCATAGGTTAAATCATTCAAAGCAAAAGAGCAACTGTTGTTCTTTATTGTAAACGAAAAACCTTTCTTGTCCAAACAAGAAACAGAAATAATGTTTCTGCGAATCGCAGGCACGTAATAACAGTCATTTAGTTCTAAAACAAGCCCAGAGGGCAAAGATAAATAATAAGTTCCTACGGCTAAAGCAGCAACTCTTGCTCCATTGCCTACTCGTAGGTCCACTTCTCCCTTAGCCAAAGTCCTACTTCTCTGCAGTTCCTGCACATTTATACAAATGTGAGAAGCACATCCAGTATCCAATACCCAAGATGTAGAAATAGGCAGATTGACTTCTATAACATAAATACCTGATCCAGAAATCTGAACACCCTTCAATTTCTTCAGATCCTCCAAGTAAGCATGACAGTTTCTCTTCCAGTGACCAGGCTTGTGACAATAGTGATAATCACCTTTGTCAGCCTTTGCGACATCTCCCTTCGGCTTTTTAGCCTTTTTGAAAGAGGGCTTAGAAGGACCAAGATCTTTCGGTGTAACCTTTTTCTTGCCCTTCCATTTCCCCTTTCCCTTAGCACCTTTCTTGCCCACCATCATTTTGGGAGCCTTCTCAGGTGCCTTGACCATATTTGCTTCAGTGGTCCTCAGCATGGCCAACAATTCCATAGGAGTCTTATCTTGCTCAACCATATTGAAAGTCATTATGAACTGAGCATAGTCGCTGTTCAAAGATTGCAAGATTATATCGACTTGAGCCTCTCGCTGAAGCGGGAAACCCAAACGAGCAAGGTAATCACAATACCCAATCATCTTTAGAACATGTGGTCCGACTGGTCCATTGCCCTGCTTACACGAGAAGAGTGCTTTGCTTGTGTTGAACTTTTCAACACGAGCCTGTGATTGAAACATCGTTGAAAGATGTTCAAACATAGTATAAGCATTCATATCAAAATGCTGCTTCTGGAGCTCAGCATCCATAGTAGCAAGCATAAGACAAGCCACATCAGTTGCATCATCAATATGCTTCTGATAAGCATTTCGTTGAGCAGCAGTGGCATTGTTAGCAGGGGCTGCCGGTGGAGGAATATCAATCACATAAGATTTCTTTTCCTGCATGAGAACAATTCTCAAATTCCTAGACCAGTCAAGGAAGTTCGATCCTGTCAGCTTGTCCTTCTCAAGGACTGATCGCACAGAGAAAGTGTTGTTTGTATTTTGTGCCATTTGTTTTCTACAATGATAAAATGCATAAGATAAGTTAGATTGTTACATTAATTATGTTCAAGTGATTATGACATATTCATAATATATCTCCCACTATTTTTATCAAATTAATAGCCCTTACTATTAAATCGGAAAGAATATCTCATAAATCTTTCTAGTGAGCCAAGATCCATATTTCGTCATATCCTAAGTCAACCACTGGTAGTCCTTAAAACATGATTATTTAGGTAGACAACAGTTGTCAATTATATCATATATAATTCTTGGATAGTTTGGTGAACAACAATTGTTCTTGTCTATCTAATAGATTTTGAACCAAACTCTATGCTTCTAAGTTCATAATAATTGAATATAACCGTTTATTTTCACCTTATTATGACGACTCAGTTAAGTTAAACCCAATGATACAACGGTCGAATATAACCGCTTATATTCGTCACATCTCACCACGATAGACAGGAGTCCCCTGCCACTGGCAGTCATTCCCCTTATCGATCTAGGATTCAATGAGTGTTCATTCATTGGAAAGCATCCGATAAAAGAACTTAATATTTTGTTAAGGGGTTTTGTATTAAAACGACCATGATCCCATCATAAAGAGATTCCCAATTTTTCCTTGAATTAAATACTTAAAATCAATATTCATCAATAGTTTGATTTCCAGGTTGTTGGAGGAGTGACAAGTGGCCTCACTTAATACCCAACTTCCTTACAGGTAAAACCCGTTTTTGACAAAATCTCCCCATATCTAAATAATTGAAAATTCGTATTTAATTCCGTGTTTCATAAACACAGAAATCTCATGATCGTTTGTTTATTTTAAAATCTCGATCGTTACAGATTTTATCTTGTTTAGCATGGCAAGCATGGTATGGGTGACGTATCTAATACATGCATACATCATTAATCTAATTAAAACATGCATACATTTGCTACTCTACACATGCATCATATGTAAAGTAAGTGCATTATGTAAACGTGATTGGTTATGGCCTTTATCCTATATGATCCTTTCAAGCTAATGAAAGGATCAAGGACAATCTATGGGTGGTTTAAAATACTATACTATTACATGTCTTCTTCTTTGCTGCTACAATGCCTCCTTGGATCGCCTCCTTGCTTGCTTGTCTTCATGTATTCATGTACATTACATAAACAAAACAACTATACTAATGTACTTACAAGGAGAACTCGAGTTACATTCGAGATTTAATCATTACAAGGAATGACGACATGCAAGTCGTATTTAGAAACCAAACAATAAACAAAAACCTCTATCCTAAGGGTCTCAAGGCCATAACCATCCACCATGCTCAAGTAACAATTAAATAACATGTAATATTATCTAATCATGTTATACCATATCATATTTCAGATGATCCAATCAAATAAATCATATAACGCAAAAATCAGAAAATCAGAATCAAATTCTGAAAACAACAAATCGCGTTTTTCATGCACTAAACGGCGTCAAACGCCTTACAGACGAGTCGATGATATCTATGGTATCAGTTCTGTTCAGACACTCGTTTCCAGTCAGAAAACACATATCCTTTGCGAATATCTGACACTGGACACAGATTTCACCAGATCTGCGCAGCGTATACAGAAATCGTATCGTATACAATCCCCATATCATGAACAAAAAAAAATCATGTATATATCAATATACATACAGATTATATGATCATCATATGATCATCCCAATCATCATTAACATACAGTTTATACATATATATATATATCAAATTCAACGCATCATACATGACAATCATCAAACATGCTCGTATATATATCAAAACTGTAACATATAACCGAATTAAAACGTTTTTGCAAGTAGCTCTGATACCATTGAAGGGTTTCGAGCATCAAACGCAGCGGAAAATTAAAACAAAAACAATAATTATCGAAACCCTACCGCAGGATCCATGCAAAAACATGATATTTAATTCGGAGATTGATGATTTACCTTAAAGAAGCTTTACGATTGTATGTCTAATGGATATCCAAGCTTTCACGATCGTTGAGTGCTCCTCTTCGAAGCCTCCTCTACGGTATCCACACGAACACTCCAAGAACGATTCTTGATTGGAAGGGAGGTACTATTCTCCAATAAAAATATGAGATCTTCTTTTTTAGGTTTTGGTTCAAGCGGCTGGGGATTATTTTGTCGTACAAAATTAATTACCTTCTTTACCTATCATCATATATTTATATGATAGTGTAAGGTAAAAGCCCAACTAAAAACCTAGCCCAAGTTTGATTAATTAAATAATAGAATCAAATCCTATTATTTAAATAAATAATAATTAAGTCATACTTAATTATTAAAATCATATCTCATTTGTATTTTATTATATCTTAATTAAGTCCCAATTAATTAATATAATAAAATACAACTAATCATTTAATTAATTTAAATTCATAATTTAAATTAATTCTTCCTTAAAATGTTCTATGTGTGTGACCCTGTAGGCTATCATTTAATTGGCAATAATTTTATTCTCTAATAAAATTATAAACAATGAGCGGCATCTAGTAATACATCATTGCTACCCAATTAAATAATAATTAAATCGTGATTCGATAAAACCTTTTGTGATTAATGTTCCCGTGTAATATAATCCCTTTAACCAAATATTATAGATTAAACTCGAGGCATGTTTCATGTCATCCTCTTCATAATTTAATCCGGGTTTACTTGATCCATGAGTAGACTATTAATAACAAATCATTATTTGAGCACAGCCATGCATTTTATAGTCTCACTCAATCAAGAGGCCAATAATATCTCTCCAAATAATAGGAGGGTTAAATCCTTTATCTATCATTCATATTTCTCATACGATTCACAATATACCCGATGTCCACTTTTATCATTACCCGGTCAAAGGTAACTTTTAATGTAGTCAAAGTATATTATCCTCGTATAGAAATATAATGATCTCAAGTCAAAGGATCATTACACCATTATCACTGTGAGTCTTTCTTATGACTTAATTAACATGAAGAATCTCACGGTGGGTCTGTCCAGTACCATGTACCCTACATGTACCTATGTATTGACTTTAGTATCTCCATACTTATAACCAATGAGATGTGGTTATCAGTCAAAAACATACTAGTCTATTTATGTATTATTATTGTCCTGTATAATAATACTCGACTAGGGACCTTTAAGAATATGATATTATATAATCTCAAATTCAAGTTGTAAACTTAAACTATATAATGTGTATCATTATTCTAAGGACATTTATTATGCTAACAAATATCGCAGTAATTCGAGTCATAATAAATACATTTATTTAATAATCAAATGACATAAGGTTTATTTAAGAAACAATGTATTGCCTCTAGGGCACCTACACTAACAGTATCCTCGAAATACAAATAGGCTACATCATATGTCTTTCAATATCCCAGAGTCCTTCCTATGTTGCCATCTCCATAAGAAACACTTGGGCCAGCTTTCTCCACAAATTCTGATAGTAGGGCTTTATTTCCAATCATGTGTCCTGAGCATCCACTGTCCAGAGTAAGGATATTTTTCCTGTTACCCTGCAATCACAAAAACCACTAATGATTAGTTTTAAGGACCCAGACTTGCTTTGATCCTTTGGCCTTATTAAGTTCGTTAGCTTTTGCAGCAGAAGTCTTATCAGAGTTTGTGCTAACATTCTTTTTATCAAAATTTATACATGTAGAATCAATCTTGAATTTATTCAAAGAGGGTTTAAGTTCATAATATTCATAATACAAATTATGATACTCTTTGCATGTATAAATAGAATGCCAAATACTACCACAGTGAAAACAAGGATTCTGTGGCTTAAACCTAACTGAACCACTTTTAACTCCTGACTTAGGAGGTATAGAGTTTATATTTTTATTCTTACTGCAAAAAGTAGCAAGATGGTTAGGATTTCCACAGTTGTGACATTTCTTCCTAGGAGCATTGGGAATAAGCATATAGTTATTGCTTTAACTGATGCCTACCTTTCCATTTCTGTTTTTCCTAGGTTCTTTTACCTTGTTCACTCTTTTTAACTCCTTCAGCTTATGTTTAAGCTGTTTCTGAGACATTAAACTAATATTTACTGATTTGACTTCATCCTGTTTTGATTTGTCAGATTTTGGTACAAACCTCATGTGATTAAGTTTGGGTTTTGCAGCCTTTTCAGTAAATACAGGTTTAGAGGTCTCAGCTTCTAGGTTGACAGTTTTCTTTTTATCAGTGTAACCTAGACCTTCTTTCCAACAATCATTCTCTATGATAATCTGAGTAGTTTTACCAGAGTTAGTCCAAGTTTTAATAATGTTTCTTTCTTTAACAAGTTCAGATTCAAGATAAGCATGCTTTTTCAATAATTCAGTTTTAATAATAATAGCATCATCTCTCTCTTTCTGAATTGTTAACATTTGGACTAATTCTAATTCTAGATAATCATTTCTCTTTCTAAGGTCTAGACTTTCAGATTTTATTCTTTCATTTTCTAAAGTCTGATCTCTGTAGCTAACATGCAAGTTTTTAAGAAAGAGTCTTAACTCATCTTCAGAATCTGAAGTGTCAGCCCAGTCCTTCTTCTTTGTGATGTAAGCTTGACTTTTACCAGCTTTGGCTTTCTTGCACTCGGGTGCAAAATTTCATTTCTCACCACAATTATAGCATTTGATCTTGGACTTGTCCACTTTCCCAGACCTGCCTTCCTTTTCCTCAGCATTTCTGAAATTCTTCTTTTCGAAGTTTGAATCTCTTCGTGTGAACTTCCTTCCCTTTCTGAAGTTCTTGTAAGCCATCTTCTTGAAGCTTTTTACCATCAGGGCTGCAAGTTGTATCATCACCGCATCACTGCCATCATCATCAGGGTCCGTGAGATTGTCAGAGTTTGAGTCATCATCAGAGTTTGATGACTCAGTATCAGACTTTGTAATAAGAGCCTTTCCATTAGATTGACTCTTTTTCAAAGTAACTTCTTTAGAAGCTTTCTCCTCAGCTTTAAAAGCAATTGATTTGGACTTGCCTCCATGCCTCTTGCTTCTTTGTTCCATCTCAAGCTCACGAGTTTTGAGCATTCCATAGATTTCATCAAGAGACATGTCTTCCAGATCATAATTGTCTCTGATGGTAGTGGACTTTAAATCCAACTTCTCAGGAAGAGCCAACAAGAATTTCAGATTGGAGTCTTCAAGATCATACTCCTTATCTACCAGTGACAAATCATTCAGCAATTTCAGGAATCTGTCATATAGATCTGTTAATGACTCATCAGACTTTGAGTCAAAGTGCTCGTACTCCTGTGTGAGTATTGTTCTCCTATTTTTCTTGATGGCTTTGGTTCCTTGACATCTGACTTCCAAAGCATCCCAAATCTCTTTAGCAGTTTTGCATCCAATGACTCTGTTAGACATAACATTGTCAAGAGTGCTATGTAATAAATGCCTTACCTTGGCATCTTTGCTAATAGAGGAGATATCTTCAGGAGTGTAGTCTTTCTTCTCCTTTGGAATCGTTTTCTGTTCCTCCCCAACAACTACAACAGAAAGTTTGGTAGGCTTATGTGGACCATCATGGATTCTGTCTAAGTACTCTGGATCTGTAGCCTCCAGAAACATTTCCATCTTCACCTTCCATGTGGGATATTCTGATGCCCTGAGTATTGGAACTCTGATTGATTCATATCTGCTTGTTGTTGGAGTTTGTGTTTTCTCTGTCATGATTGTATAGCTTTTTGGATCTTAACTATTGTATAATAACAGAGTGGCTCTGATGCCAATTGTTAGGTCCGGAATAACGTAGAAGGGGGGTTGAATACGTTATTTAAAAAATATTTCGATTTTTGATGTAGATATGAGATCAAAAATACTGAATCGAAATAACACAAATGTTTAGGAAATATCTTTTAATAGATAAAACCCGGAGGTTTGCTACACAATTTAATCCTATGGATTAGCTACAAAATCAAACACTTCTAAGGATAGTTTAGGCACGAGGACCTTCTACCCGACACTTCTTGAAAGTGGGCTAAGCCGACTTTCCTACTAGATGGACTGTCTAGCAGCTTACACAGAAAATATATGAGAGAGAAGAGAGAGTTGTGTGTTGAGGTGTGTCTTGAAATGAAATACAACAGGCCTATTTATAGACTTTAGAAAGTTACTATGCTGCTTAATGATAAGTGCATATTTTTGCATATTTTTATTACCTATTTATTGCTTGAACTCGTGTTTTAATAATTTATTTTGTTGCATTTCAGGAAAATCGTAAATAAATAAAGAAATGACAAAATAAATAAATAAAATGCAAGGAAGGGAAAAAGAGGGAAAAAAAGGACCAAAAATGAAAGAAGGAAAAGAATTAGGAGCTTGGAGCAAAAGGAATATTTCAAGACAAGTGGAAGGTGGAGATCATCCCAACACATTAGCAAAGTGTATGGCCAAGATCAACTCTTCAAAGCTTAAGGGGGAAGGAAACAAATAGATGGCTAGGATTTCACCACCACACAACCCAAATGTATGATGGGGATTTACCCAACACCCCCCTTAACCCTAATTCCTATCCTATAAATACCCCCTCACCCCCCTTGTATTTAGTAACTTAGATTTTAGGGTAGTTTAATTTTCTTGTAATTTTTTTTTCTAGTTCCAAAAATTGTAAACACTTTATTAGTATTAATATAATTTCGTTTCCTTTATTTTGTCTTGCACTTTCATCTTCGTTGCCTTTCTTTCGTTTTCACCTTTCGTAATTCCTAAAGTAGTGCAATGCTACATAATTTGGGTTGAGAGGAGTAACGAAAATTTTAAATTACTTGTTCGTTAGAGATGCACAAAAAGCCCTTCGGACCGGGCTTTATCCGGGCTTTAAAAAGCCCGGGCTTTTTAACAACCGGGCCGGGCCGGGCTTTTTCAAAAATCGGGCCGGGCCGGGCCGGGCTTTCTCTAAAATATGAGGCCCGTTTTAGGCCTTCGGGCCGGGCCGGGCCGGGCCGGGCTTTTTTCGGGCTTTTTTAAAAAAAAATTATATATATGTAATTTCTATATTTTTACAAATATTTCTCGATGATCCAACCGTACGGATGATAAGATATATCTAATTAAATGATATAAACAAATTTTCAAAAAATAAAAAATTAATTTGGTTGGAGATCTTAATAGAACATTACTATATTGTCTAGTACTCGTAACTAGTGCTCATCCCAGATTATTGTTTCTATATTTTTAAAAATATTTCTCGACGATCCAACCGTACGGATGTCAAGATATATCTAATTAAATGATATTCCCAAATTTTCAAAAAATAAAAAATTAATTTGGTTGAAGATCTTAATAGAACACTACTATATTGTCTAGTACTCGTAACTAGTGCTTCATCCCAGATTATTGTTTCTATATTTTTAAAAATATTTCTCGACGATCCAACCGTACAGATGTCAAGATATATCTAATTAAATGATATTCCCAAATTTTCAAAAAATAAAAAATTAATTTGGTTGAAGATCTTAATAGAACACTACTATATTGTCTAGTACTCCTAACTAGTGTTTCATCCCAGATTACTGTTTCTATATTTTTAAAAATATTTCTCGACGATCCAACCGTACAGATGTCAAGATATATCTAATTAAATGATATTCCCAAATTTTCAAAAAATAAAAAATTAATTTGGTTGAAGATTATAAGTTAAATTAATAAAATAAAAATTTTATCCGGGCTTTATCCGGGCTTTATCTGGGCTTCGGGCCGGGATTTATCCGGGCCGAGCTTTAACCGGGCTTCGGACCGGGCTTTATCCGGGCTTTTTAAAAGCCCGGGCTTTATCCGGGCTTTTTAAAAGCCCGGGCTTTATCCGGGCTTTTTAAAAGCCCGGGCTTTTAACCGGGCTTTTCGGGCTTCGGGCCGGGCCGGGCTTCGTGAAAAATAGAGGGCCCATTTTAGGCCTCCGGGCCGGGCCGAACCGGGCCGGGCTTTTTTCGGGCCGGTCTTTTCGGGCTTTTTTTCGGGCCGGATCGGGCCGGGCTTCGGGCTTCAGGCTTTTTGAACATCTCTATTGTTCGTAGTGTTAATTTTAATTTTTGGCCCTTTAAACATCTATTTTAATGTGGCCCATTTAAATGCTTAGTATAATTTTAATTTCGCTCTAGCTTAATTTTAAATCTGTAGTTAACTTTATAATTTCATTTTTTAATTTTCAAAAAAAAATAAAAAAACCAAAAATATTAGTTTTACAATTTTTGTTTCGTTTTACAAAAATATTAGCTTTATTTTCTGTTAGGTGTTTTTGTCCCCTGTTTTCAAATACAAACCCAGTTAATTTTTTTTCCTCACTCTCGTTTTCATTCTCTCTCATTTTAACCAATCTCTCTCTCTCTCTCTCTCTCTCTCTCTCTCTTTCTCTTCTCCTCTCTCCCCACAAAATCCACGACCGCGCCTCTCCACACATCTCTTCAATCTTCCCTTCGAAACCCACAACCAAACACCTTCCCATGTTATATACGTTTTTATCTGAAATCAAGATTGTATGCGAGTTTTTTTTTTGTCAAGATTTGAAGCTGAGTACGTCATCCGAGTTTATTGCAATTTGTTAAAATTTGATTTAGCCGAGTCTGTCCAGTTTTTTTCCTTGTTTTTATTGTTGTTTTGTTGTTGTGGAGTTAATTAGTTTTGCTGGGAGTTCCGCGAGTCTGTGCTAATTCTGAGTTGCTTTGGTTAAACTGAGTTGTCGAATTCTGAAGTTATCTCGTGTTTGTTCGCCGTATGTGTAGTTTGCTTTCTGCGTTTCTGGTTTTGGTGATTCGAAATGTTGAATTTACTGCTGTGTTTCAACTGTTTTTATTTGCCGAGTTTTGTCGAATGGGTGCTTTGAGTTTTTCCTCCTAATTCTGTGAATTTGTTGCTGTGTTTTTTCTTGCTTTTGCTATTGCTGTGTATTTCTGAGTTAAGTCACTGTTCTGCCGTGTTCTAAGTCGATGGGTGTTCATGTTTGGAGTTTGTAGGTGCAATCCTTTGTGTTTTGCATTTGTCGGGCATTAATATTATCGAAATCAAATATGTGGACAGTTTGTTTGTTAAATACAGGCTAAAGGGTACCTATTTTTCTTCAACATAAAAACACCTTTCTAAAACTTGAGTGCATCACATCAAGATCACCTAATTCGTGTTCCTCTCTAATTGTGTGTTATCTATACAACATGTACAATTACCGGTTTATTAGTATATGATTGGCGTAAATAAGTTTTAATTCAAATTTTAAAAAAAAAAATGTTTTAGAATAAAGTTTAATTTTATTTTCGAATTTAGGAATTTAGAATAATTTAGATTTAATTTTTTTTTCGTAGAATAAATTTAGAATAATTAGGTTTTAAAATAATTTTAGATTAACTTAGTTTTAATTAGATTTTCATTTATTTGAGTAGGGTAAAATCGAAATTTCCAAAAATACTTGTCCTAATTCGCCTAAGTTAAAAATTAAGGATTGCGAATAAAATTAGTCCCTGTGGAACGAATCATTAAATATTTCAACGAAACGAATTGTGCGCTTGCGATTCAAATTTAAATCTTTATTTTTAGCACAACAAGTTTTTGGCGCCGCTGCCGGGGACTAATTATTTTTCGCACCTTAGTTTTTGATTTTTCGGATTAGCTCTCTTCTCACCCTTTTTCTTGTTTGCATTTTTTCGAGGAATTTGGAGGAAAATTCGGGTGACTTGGATTAAAGCGGAAGAATTTTCTCTGAATTTTGGAAGTTTTGCTTGGGTAAACCGTATCTCTCTCCTCTTTCGTTTTTTTTATTTATTTAGAAAATCACAAAAAAATAAAAAATCACAAAAATCACAAAAAAATTAAAAATTAAAAATCCAAAAAAAAATTAGTTGTAAATACATAATTGTTGCATCATGCATTTAATCACTTAGGGCACATCATCTAGATTTTTTATTTTCTTGTTTTTAATTTTTCGTACCTATAATTGTGGTGATCGCTGGAGGACCCCAAGGTACGTTAAATTCTTTCTTTTCTTTAGTTAGAATCACGCAGTGTAAGCATCCATATTTGTTTATAATTTTTGTATATATATCATTGTTTGTTGCATCATTTTGTAAATAAACTCTAAGGGCAAAACCTCTCAAACGATAAGGGAAGGGATTTCATCACTCTTTCCTTAGCCCAAAAACAATTTAATCCCTCATTTTGCATACCTTGCCTTTAATAAAATTAATTAGACGTTTGCCCCTAGGAATCTCACGCTCAATTAGGAAGGTGCTTATGAAACGAAGTAATCTTTAATTATTCCTACTTTTTGGTGTCTAGGAAAGCGAAAGCTGACCTGGCCAATTAAGGTTTGGTGTCTAGGCTGGTGTTTAGCCTCTTGGCAATGCTTGCACCTACCTGGCCAAGCCGGTTCGAATAATTATTGATTTACCTAGTTTTTGGTAGCCCTTACAGTTAGGAGCAAGGTCTAGTTATTAGGGAACCCTAGGTTTAGAATTTTTCTTTTAATTTTACACCCCTTTCTTTTTGTGTGTTTATTTTATCGCACTTATTTGCTACGTGTTTCCTTACATGGTTTATGCGAACTATTTGGATTAGGGATAATTCTTCTAGACTAGTGAGATTGTTTGAGAGTTCTTCCTCTTCTGATTTCGAGTCGTTAGATAATTCCGAACCGATAGTAAACATGGCCTTGTCTCTTAAGGACCGTTGCTACCCCACATGTTCCGCTCAACCTTCGTGCATAACTCTTCCTCCCGTAAATGGTAATAATTTCGAGATCAAAGCTCACCATATTAGCATGTTACCTAAGTTTACCGGGAGTGATGGTGAGGATCCGTATATTTTCCTTCATGAATTCGAGGAGGTGTGTGCTCTACAAAAAATCCAACAATTGACCGAAGACTCCATTAGGCTTAGACTTATCAACTTCGCCTTAAAAGAAAATGCCAAAAAATAGATGTATAGTCTACCCGTTAATTCTATTTCAACGTGGGAGGGATTTGTGATAATTTTTCTTAAAAAATATTTTCCAAACCATAAGACTACAAGGATTACAAATGAAATAAATCAATTTCATCAAAAGGAAAATGAGTCTTTTTGGAAATATTTTGATCGTTTTAAAAATCTCTTATCACAATGCCCCCACCACGGAATAGAAAAATGGAGGCTTTGCAAGATTGTTTACGAGGCCTTAGATAGTCCAACAACCGCGTTGTTAGAGTCTATGTGCCAAGGAAAATTTATGGAGAAAAATGAAGACGAAGGGTGGGAGTTTTTCGAGGAATTAGCCGAGAAGACTATGTTGTGGGAGTCTACTAGGGAACCTCACAAGTCCAACGAGTCATCTAGTTCTTCTAGGGGTCTACATTCAATTGGAAACAGTATTGCAACCGATGCCAAGCTAGCCACCCTTACTAGGAGACTCGAACCTCTAGAAACTCATAGTAGTCCCCCACCTATGTCTATGTACCCAAATTTTAATTCTTCGAACTTTAAGCCTCAACCTTGTCCCGATTTTGAGCAAGTGAATGCAATGTTCCAACCGAGACCTCGGAATGACCCGTTCGCACCAACTTACAATCCCGGGTGGAAGAACCACCCTAATTTCTCTTGGAACCAAGGCCAAAATTTCCAATCTCCACCATCTTTTCAAAAGCCGAACTATCCAAACCAAGTTCCTTTCTCAAACACGACTCAAAATCACATTCCTTATCAAAATCAAGCACCCGCCCACCCACCCGGCTTTCATGAGTCGGATAAGAGAATTAACTCCTTGGAAAAGACTCTCGATGCGCTTCTAAAATCAACGACTAATTTGGCTCAATCTCAACAGACCTTCATGCAAACCATGACTCAAGATAGGAAAATTTTAAATGCTAGTACTCAAGCCATATCTAAGTTAGAGGTTCAAGTGAGTCAATTAGCCAACGCCATTTGTGAACGAGAGAAGAACAAACTTCCAAGTCAAACCGAGGTAAACCCTAAATTTCCTATCAATCAAAGACCTCCTCACAATGTGAACGCTGTCATTTCCTTAAGGTCCGGTAAGCAAGTTGAAAATCATGTCGGTGACAAGTCTCCCAAAGAAGACGAATCGAATTCTGAACCAAACGCTAATCTTGAACCCGAGAGTTCTAAGGAACAAGGATCAACGAGTGGGACAAAACCCGTCCCCGAAGAACCTAATGAACGAGTCTTTAAGCCAAAAGCTCCTTACCCTCAACGACTCATTTCTCCTAAACAAACGGCCCAAATGGAAAAGATCTTAGAAGTTTTTAAGCAAGTCAAAGTCAACATTCCTCTTTTAGACGCGATTCAACAAATTCCTTCGTATGCGAAATGTCTAAAAGATTTGTGCACAAATAAGCGAACTACTCACGTCCCTAAGAAAGCCTTCTTGACGTCCCAAGTGAGCTCAATTCTTTCAAATCAAATTCCCGTGAAATATAAGGACCCCGGTTGTCCTACAATTTCATCTGTCATAGGCAATACCTTTGTGGACAAGGCATTACTCGACTTAGGCGCTAGTGTGAACTTGCTTCCATTTTTGGTCTATCAAGCCCTAGGTTTAGGAGAGCTTCAAAGAACAAATGTTACACTTCAATTAGCCGATCGTTCTGTCAAGGTTCCTAAGGGGATTATTGAAGACGTGCTAATTAAAGTAGGTGACTTTTTCTTTCCCGTTGATTTTTTCATCCTAGAAACCGAACCGGTCAAGAACCCTAAGAATCAGATTCCTATCATTCTAGGAAGGCCATTTCTAGCCACCTCCAATGCTTTGATTAATTGTAGAAATGGATTAATGAAACTAACATTTGGGAACATGACCATTGACCTCAATATTTTTCACATAGGGAAACAACCCGATGATCTCTATGATCAACCTATGGATGTCAATTTAATTGATGATATAGTTGATCAAGAATTCATCAACCCTAATGATGCTCTTGATTTTTGTTTAAAACACTTTGGTCAAGATTGGGATGATTCTGAATATACAAATGAGGTCAATGCAATGTTAGATTCCACCATTCCTACAAATAACCAAGCATGCGAACCACCTCCTTTGCCACTTTTCGAAACTAGTGAACCCGTTGAGTCAAAGCCGCCCGATTTAGAACTCCAACCTCTTCTCGACACTCTTAAGTACGCCTTTTTAGGTCCTAACGAGTCTCTTCCCGTTATCATTGCCTCTAATTTGACCAAGTCACAAGAGGATGAGCTTGTAAATGTGCTTAGAGAACATAAGGAAGCCATAGGTTGGAGTATCTCGGATATTAAAGGAATTAGTCCGGCCATTGTCCAACATCGAATTCACTTAGTTGATGATGCCAAACCAGTTCGTGAGCCACAAAGGCGGTTGAACCCTACCATGATGGAAGTCGTTAGGAAGGAAATTCTTAAGTGTCTCGATAATGGAATCATTTATCCCATTTCTGATAGTTCTTGGGTTAGCCCGATTCAGGTAGTACCTAAAAAGTCGGGTATTACCGTGGTGACTAACGAGAACAATGAGCAAGTTCCTACTCGTGTCCAATTCGGTTGGAGGGTGTGCATAGACTATAGGAAACTCAAGGATGCCACTAGAAAAGACCACTTTCCTTTGCCATTCATAGATCAAATGTTAGAAAGGTTAGCGGGTCATGCCTACTACTGTTTCCTAGATGGTTATTCCGGTTATTTTCAAATTCCTATAGCTCCCGAAGACCAAGAGAAAACCACTTTCACATGTACCTTTGGAACCTTTGCTTAGCGTCGCTTAGCTTTCGGTCTAACCACTGCCCCGGCCAACTTCCAAAGGTGCATGATGAGCATCTTTTCTGACATGGTAGGTGAATTCCTAGAGATTTTCATAGATGACTTCTCCATCTTTGGTTCATCTTTTCATCAATGCCTAAACCATCTCGAGTTAGTCTTAAAGAGATGTAACGAAACCAACCTCGTTCTTAATTGGGAAAAATGTCATTTCATGGTTAAAGAAGGAATCGTTCTTGGTCATAGAATTTCTGAAAAGGGGATCGAAGTAGATAAATCCAAAGTTGACCTCATTGCCTATCTACCCCCACCAACATCGGTCAAAGGAATTCGTTCCTTTTTAGGACATGCGGGTTTTTATAGGCGTTTCATTAAAGATTTTAGCAAAAAGGCTAGACCCTTGACCACCCTTCTTGGTAAAGATGTCAAATTCGAGTTCAATAAAGATTGTTTACAATCTTTTGAACACCTTAAGAAAGAGTTGACCTCGGCCCCGATTATCAAGTCTCCCGATTGGAGTCAACCTTTCGAGTTAATGTGTGATGCATCTGATTACGCATTAGGGGCGGTATTAGGACAACGAATCAATAAGATACCTCATGTCATATACTACGCTAGTAAGACCTTAAATGATGCGCAACTCAATTATTCAACTACCGAGAAGGAGCTTCTAGCCGTAGTTTTTGCCCTCGAGAAGTTTAGGTCGTATCTTATTGGTTCGAAAATCATTGTTTACACCGATCATTCCGCCCTTCGATATCTCTTCTCTAAGAAAGACTCTAAGGCCCGATTGATTAGGTGGATCTTGTTGCTCCAAGAGTTTGACCTAGAAATTAGGGATAAGAAGGGGTCCGAAAATTTTGTTGCCGATCACCTTTCTCGATTAGTAGTGGAGTCCACCACTACTTGCCTTTGAATGAATCTTTTCCTGACGAACATCTCTTTTCTATCTCTACTCCTCCTTGGTTCGCCGACATTGTCAATTACCTTGCAACCGGCGACATTCCCTCTCATTGGTCTACGCAAGATAAATCAAAATTTTTCTCTCAAGTCAAACACTTCTTTTGGGACGACCCGTATCTCTTTAAATATTACCCCGACCAAATCATTCGGAGGTGTGTCCCAAACCATGAGTTTCGAAGTATCCTTTCCTTTTATCATGATCAAGCTTGTGGAGGTCATTTTAGCGCTAAGAAAATAGCAGCTAAAATCCTCCAAAGCGGTTTTTATTGGCCTAGTTTGTTTAAGGATGCTGCAGAATTCTGTGCCGCTTGTAGTAGGTGTCAACACTTAGGAAAGATCACTAGAAGAAATATGATGCCAATGAGTCCCATCTTAATTATTGAGATTTTTGATGTGTGGGGCATAGATTTTATGGGTCCCTTTCCTAGCTCTTTCGGCAACCTCTACATTCTCTTAGCGGTTGATTATGTGTCTAAGTGGGTAGAAGCCATACCGACTAAGTCCAATGATAACAAGGTTGTTAGGTCCAAATGTGTTGTAGAGGGGGGTGAATACAACTTTTTGAATATGAGAAGCAATAAATACGATGCAATAAATGAACACACAGATTCAAGGAATATATGTCTTGTAAGAACCCAAATTTTCGGTAGAATTAAAACTTTTATTATTAAGAATAGGTATATACGTGAATAGTGTTGTCATACGTGAATAGTAATTTGGTGGATGAATAATAATTTTGAGGATTAGGAAAAGTTTTCATGTCACCTATGTACGAGACGTAGAATGGATATTCCGAAGTCGTACTAGTGACCCATGGAGTAAATAAGTGTATGTAAAGACGATCGGAATTCAGAGAATCCAAACTTTATTTTATTCCAATTTTGACAGAGGAGTCAGGGATATAATAATTGGATTATTAATTGAGGATATTGGATATGAGAAGTCCAAGGAGGGATATATATTATGAGAGGAAAATGGGATTGAGGATGAAACCCTAGAGGTGAGGAATAGAGAATACTTGAGAAAATCGGGAGGACGTTTCCAGAGATAAAGAGAGAATAAACAAGGAATGTTGGATTTAATATTGGATTATAGATTGAACACATGACAAGATTAAATACCATGCAAGATTATTAAGTGCAACAAATCAATAGAAGTAGTGTGAAACCAAACAAGATGCAAGTGGATTAAGAATAGTACAAGGTGAGGTGTTCTTGTTAAAACCATGCAAATAAAACACCTAAACTCTCCCATTACTTGACACTTGTGTGGAAGGAGAATATGAAGAGTAGCACAGCTGATATACATTACTTACAAGCCTAATAATTCATTTCTAACACCAAAAATATCAACCAAGCAAGCCAAACACTTTTCTCTCTTTCCTTCCCCATTTTCCAGCAGATCAGATTTTTCAGAGCAGGGATCTTTCCGATTTTTTTTCACCCAGTTCTACTCATTTAAAAATTATGAAAAAATTCACGAAGCTTCTGCACATCAAGATGAAGTTGTGGATTTAATTTCATAATTCTTGAAGATCGTTTGAGTGGTCAAATAAATTCGAGAAAATCGCTCTGTTTTTCCCCTTGAAGAACCCACTTCGAATTTTTGAAGTTTTGAGATTTCAAAATCCAACTTCCAACCATCATTTGATCTTGAAACTTTTATGGTAAGTCCTATATTTCATATAAATGATCTCCTAAGAGTTTTAGCTTCAAACTCCTTTGTTTCCATTTTCAAATAAATCCTCAAAGTGGAGGGTGAATAGTAACCTTCATAAACTAATCTTGATTTCTTTGATTTCTTTGGTTGATTTAGCAAGCTTAAGACTACCCAAGGCTATTATAAGGTGTACAGAGCTTTGTTAGTGTTGTGAGAGTATCAAGAAAGGTATAAACCTCAACTTTACCTTTTATATATATGAGTTTTGGTGAAGTTTTGATGCTAGTGTAAAGATTAGTTCATGTTAAGAATTTATATGATTGTTTAGCTTTGTCTTGAGGTGTATATGTTGAGTGGTGGTCATTGGACCTTACCACTGCCCTTAGAGGCCTAGTATGAGTGTTGGTGTGTAATATTAGAGTTTGGGTTGCCTTGTATGGCTTGATTGAGGAGTTACAAAAATGGTAATGTTCGATTTAGAGCCGTTATAATGCCCAAATTTCTTGAACAATGTTGACAGTAGCTACCCGAGTCCTTAAACATGTTTAAATTGCAACCACTGACCATATTGGGTAGGTTTTGGATTCTAGTTTATGTGGCCGCAAGAATCGTGTCAAAAGAGTTTACGGTTTGTGAGTAATGACCGTTTTAGTGAAAGCGATTCGAGAAACCATGTCGCAGAAATGTATCAACTTTGAGGTTAAGTTTGAGACCCTTAAAAAATTGAATTAGAGTATGATATTTTGAGGATAAATACTAAGGTCAGTTAGAAAGGTTTGTACGAAGGTTTCGAGTTAAAAAGATTATTTTTCGATTTTATAAAAAGGGCGTAAGCCGAGATTGCGCAAGTGGAAAACCCCTTAGAAAGACCATAAGACTCACTGCATAGCCACTGCCCTGTTTTGAAAATTCCGAAAAATGAGCCTTCTGACCAGAGCCAAGTTTTGAGTTAGTTACCTTCTAGACATTCCCTAGATCGTGTACGCGAAAACGGTGCGTCATTTGGGTTAACGGTTATCGAGTTATGAACATTTTAGTGAAAGAGGTGCAAATAGTAAAACCCGTAGTTGACTGAACTTCAAAAATACAATTCCCCTGCCTAGACCCGTAGATTTGAATCGAAACTTTTATGATAAATATTACAAATACCAAAGGTGATTTTAGAGGTGGTTTCGTATTTAAATACATTCCCGGTGATTTATTAAAAGTGTTGGAGTGCGAGTCACGAAATAGTGAATCTCAGGAAAGTCAACTCTAGAGGTGCTACTTGACCATCCGCTTTGGCTGAGTTAAAAGAGGAATTTCGAGTCGACTAAAACATGAAACTTGTTAAGAATTATCAAGGCAACATATTGGTGTAAAGAACGAGGTTAAAAATGGTTAAGTATAACATGGACTTAGACGAGTCTAGAGGGACCCCTTAGTGCTTTGTTTTGATTGACTTAAGTGTCTAAGTGTTGGACTATTATTGGATTGTATAGGGGATTAATAGCATGTTTTCTTGACTTTATTTAGATTGTCGGACCCCGCTACCAGCCGTTACTGCATCAGGAGTACCAGGCAAGTATACTAACTCTTACTCTATCATTCAGAGTAGAGATGTTTTGTGTTATAAAATGTTCGTAATGGTAGTTATATGTGAATTATTATATTGAGGAGATAAGGGAAGTATGGTTAGGAGTAACTTACGTTTCCCTTTAGATGATGTAACATGAGGAGTAAATAGTGAATACGAAGTAGTGAGGAGTTGGATTTTCTTCAAAAACCCGGACAAAGATTTTAAAGAATTTCGCAATAATGAACCTAAAGGAAACATCACCAATAATCTAGCGTTTATTAATCAAGTAGATACTTGGGTAGCATTTACTGATTAAATGAACCTTATTCGTCTAATTAGATTTATTTAATTAGAAGAATATTATTTTCAAAAAAATGTTTTCTTAAAACAACTTTGTCCGGAGAAATATCAATGTTGATTTACAAATTATTCTATCGAGGTGATTACTTTTAGAGATGTTTTCTTCTTGCAATATATATATATATATATATATATATATATATATATATATATATATATATATATATATATATATATATATATATTATTTTTGAGCTGTTACTTGAATAATATTATTATGCTAGATGTTCTATTTTAGTTCATGAGATGGTCCGTATTGTGGGACATTTATCGAGTTACTTCATTCGTACTCGAAGAGGAGATAATAAAGGCGTATTAATAATATCTTCATACTATATATTTACTGTTATTTAAGGGTGGAGTTATGTATATATTTATATATACTGACATGGGTCCTTCATTCTGGATTCATAGTCAGAACAATCTTTCATAAATATTTTCCTCCACTCATTCGGAAGGAGAACCAAATTATTGGAGGTGTATATCGTTCATTGTTTCTGAACGATATTGGAGTATTAATTCGTTTCAAAATAAATAAAGGTGCACGTGTTATTTCACCGTGACGCCTAAGCTATTTGTTGTTAAAGGTGATCGAAGATTCCGACACCTAATATCCTGGACTGAAAGTGCGTAAGAGACCGGGACAGGGTCGGCTCAGCACATAAATCGATGAAAGTGCGTACGAGACCGGGACAGGGCCGGCTCGGCACATAAATTGATGAAAGTGACCGGAGTAACGCACCGGCCCAACTAAGGGTGAGGGTCCGAGTCTGTCGACTCATCCTTATGAGGAATATTATTGGATGGTTCGAGACGTCGACTGTCCTTTCTATCGATAGAAAAATTGAGATGTGACAATGGATTGATCATCCATTACTTGATGCAGCGTTCGAGGAAAAGTCCAATCATTGATTCTCTAGCTATTAACCGATGCCTTTGTGGTTCGGATTAACTAGGGTATCGATCTGAGAAATTATTATATTATATTATTATATTGAGGAGTTTGAGCAATTATCATGTTACCGTTGAGTAATATGGAGAAGTTATTGAGATGTATTTATTCCATCATTTGGGTATTAAAATTTCGAGATAAATCTCTTTTCAAAATAAATATATATCCGTATGAGGGGAAAAGTTCTTGTAGAGCGGTTTAGTAATATTTTGTGTGAATTGTTGGGAATAGGGGATAGTTATAACCTTGCTGGGCATTCTTTGGCTCATTCTTGTTATTTTATATATTGTTAAGCAGCGGCATCCAGGGCTAACTCAAGTATGGCCAATCGAGGCAAGGGGAAAGCGACGAACTACTGATTCAGCGCGGTGGCCTTGTAGTATCTAAGTAAGGTGGAAGCTGAAGAGTAGTGGTTTAGTATTTTGTTATCTAGTATTTTGGAATTGTAATAACATTCAGAAATTCTAGTAGATGAACTCGTGTTGTATTAACCTTTGATTTATGGAATGCTTGTTCTAAGACTATAACCCGTGGAGTAATTGTGGAGTCTATTAAGAATATTGTTGTAGATTATATTATGAGCAGGTGATTGTATATTCCGCAAGAGGTGTGACAACCTAGATTCCGGTAGGGAATTTGGGGGTGTTACATGTCTTATATATAACTTGAAAGGGTTGCTACAACATTCATTACAAAGTATAACAGAAGTTCAGAGAGAAGTGAATGATACTAAGCTCTGTGAATGCACTCTCTCTTTTTCTCTTGTGTTTTTCTTAATAATTGCTCACTAACTAAAACATTACACAAGTACTTCTATTTATACTACATGTAATCTATGTCCTGTAGTCTTCAAAGAATAAGATGTGCGTGGCCCAATGATGTCCACATAAATCTTGCCTTATCTTGAAAGCTTGGAAATCTGCCAATCAGAAGATGCCATGTGTCATGTTGAAGCTGCACTCTAAGTAGAACTTCTACTTGAGAATTTCTACTTAGCCATCTCGAAGTTCTAAGTAGAACTTCTACTTAGAAACTTCTACTTGGCCATCTAGAATATTTAGTACTTAGAAAATATTCTGGTCTTCAACTTGAAACTTCAATGCACATCTTGAACTTGTGATATCTTCATGTCTTCTTTGTTCTTCACTAAGTTCTTGAATATGGATCTTTATTACTGACATAAACTTGCTATCAATGTCCTGACACTTGATGCAACGGTCTGGTTCATAAGTGACTAGTCTTGATAGGGTTTTTGCTTCTTGAATAAATTACCATATCCAATTAGAAATGTGGCTTTCCAATATTTGCTTTCCTTCTTGTTCACTTGAAATCAATTGGTCTTATTGATACTGATAGTTATGATCTTGATCTTTGGCTTTTCAAATCACTGAGGCATGAACAACTTTGACTTGAACTTCTTTCAATGATTTCTTCTTCGATTGATCATAGTTAACATGTTGAATTGTATCAATTACCTTGTCTTCATTTAGTGTTGATTTCTTGTGGCTTCTTGTTCTTGATTGTCTTCTGGTTAAGTATCTTTTCCTTTAGTTTGAGTTACATTAGTTATAGTGTTACAAGTTTACACACTCTGCCTTTCAATCTCCCCCAATTTGATTGTCTAACAATGACATTCAAATTAATGAAGGATAACTCAACTAAACAATGAGACGAGAAAAGATAATTAACATTACAGTCTTGAATAATTTACAATTGAAATTTACATGAAAACAATACAAAGAACTTAAACTAGAAACAGAATTCGAACTTCGAATTAAAGATCATTTGAGTGATTCCTATCACCTGGATTATTTCATACCTTTTAGTCAAACTTGTATCACCTTATTGGATTCACTCTAAGGTGAATTTTCCTCAAGTGTGTTAAAGCAACCGAAAGACATGAAGTTTTTCCAACTTCAAGTTCACACCACTCTGACCTTTAACCCTAATTCCGTTTCCTCTTTCTAGCTTCAGCAGCTTGGTCTCTCTCTTCTTTCTGCCTTTTGCGCTTCTCCTTCTACTGCTTTTCTTTCTTGTATACTGGATCTTTAAGCTGCTTCCACCTAGCATTCAACAGACTTACAGCTTCCATTTCTAAAGGGTTCTTGGGCTCTGGATAAGGATGTTTGAAAAGCCTTCTGAGTTTGTCCACCTCCTGAGTTGTCCTGATCTTTGGAATATCCTCAAAGTTCTTCATGATGAGCTGAGGTTTCCAGTGAGATTTATCAGATTTAAACTGACAATAGATCATCTTGGGGTAGCCCTTGACACGGTCAGTATTGTGGACACTGGCCGCATCTCGCTCCATTCGCTTCTTTTCCACCACTACTTCAGACAGGTAACTCATGAGCCTCTGCTTTTCTTCAACAAACTTATCTTCCACTTCGCCCCATTTGAATACATATAATACTCTCTCCAGAAATGCAGCATCTTGAGTCCGTAGCAGCCATTGTCTACTCATATGCAAGATTGTTTAATTCTGGTCTGCATCTATGAATACTAAGGCATCAGTTGTATCTTCAACATAAGCATGTATCCAGTATACACTATCACTTCCTGGAACACCAATAGCCTCCCTTATTTCTCCTTGTTCTAGTGCTCCAGAAGGAAGAGTCAGAGCTTCATCTACATTCTTCATGGCTTGAAGAATATTCCATTTCTTCTCTATCAGCTCCGGCTCAATCTTCACGTCATCAAGAGGGTTTGGAGCAATGACATCACACTTCCACACCTCATTGCTCTTCTTGAATATAACTCTTTCAATGATCTTCACGGATTTATCTTTAAGCTCAGAAGCGAATCCCTTACTCATCATTTGTCTACAGACAGCTTTGAGAGATTCCACTGAAAACTCCATTAGATCATTTTCCTCCATGCTAACCCTCTTCATCTTTCCGTCAACTACCATCCGGACAAAATTTGGATAAGCTGAGAATTCTGGACCCTTGTCCTCTGCTAACTGCATTAACTGATCCCTGTACAGAATGCTTAGCTCCTCAGATTGAGAGTATTGAATTTTAGTCGCTAGCAAGAACAACTCTGACGCAGATCTTCTCATTATAAATTGATCATCCACATATAAGAAAGATGTTGGGACTCCTTCTACCAAAGACAAAATAACCTGCCACTCCTTAAGATTTGCATTGTATCCAACCCTGACTTTAGAAATTAATCTCTTCAAAGCATTTATATAGTCCCCAGTCATTGGATTCTGCAAATTCAAGTTGTAGAACAGATCATCTGCATCCTTGTTATGAACTCCTTTCGCACAGGGTCCCATCATTATCTTCCTTGATTCATCCCATTTCTGCCCTATCCTTCGTTTGTCCAGATCAACTTGAGGATCAGCTAGCCTTGCAAGCTCATGATCATACTGCTTTCCTTGTAGCTCCACCTTCTTTTCTAGGAACGCAGCATGTTCTTGCATCATCTTCATTTTATAGAACTGAGCGTGTTCCAAGGCTAACTGTTGAGCTTTAAGAGTTTCCTCATCAACAGGAAATTCTTCAGGCATTCCGGAAGACATCCCAGCACCTCCACCTTGTTCCTTCAAAGATCTTTTTATAGCGTGTGCCAACGGTACGTCTTCCATGTCAGAATCTGAGTCAAGTACCTCCTGTACTGTTTCCTGATGACTCAGGTCAATAAATGGTTCATCAACCATTACTGCCTTACCCTTCCTCATCCTCAGAGCCTCTTCATCAACAGACGGCTCAACTTCTGGTTCCTTGACAAGATCAGCGGGTTCTTCAATTTCTTCGATGTGAACTGCCTGCTGTCTCGTCTCCTTTCCACTCTCCCCCTTAGGTGAGTTATCCTGAGCTCCACCTTGGTCTTCAGATCCACCAGCTGCATAGGAACCTCCAAAACCAGAACCAGAGGCTCCCGCTCCACTAGCACCACCTGCACCACCTGCACCAGCATCGGGGGGAGGTTGTTGCGACTCGAAACACTTCGGGGGCACAAAACTCCTGACTGCGAACATCATTCTACTGATCTCCACAGCCATTGTATGCATTGTAGACTCCAATGCCCCCATCCTCTCATTGAGAGTGCTTCCTAAGACACCACCAGCATGGCCCAAGTCATTGACCTTATTTGTCAAATCATCAAAAGCTGTAGCTTGACTTGCCATTCTTGCTGCGTAGTCGTCTAGAGCCCTTTGGTTGTTTCCAATGTTCATCCCAAACTGCCCCATCGTCTGTCCGAACTGCTTCATCTGATTTTCCATAGAAGTCATACGCGTATCAAGATTTTCAATGTTAAGGGACGGTGTTTGGTTTAGGTGACCTCGCTCTAATACTCGTTCTGTTGGTATTTGACGCTCGGTTTCGGGCCTTGAAAGTGAAGGTCCCTCTCTCCCTAATCTCTCACACACACTCCCTGTCTCACGCTCGTGTATGTCTTGAATGATTGATCCAAATAATGAAGCATTACCTGCAGAAAATTGATAAGAAATGTTGTTGACAGTTATGGGATCAAATTCTGTTTGTTCCTGAGTTGGAATCTCAGGCTGAGAGGCTGCAAAGTGTCCTTGTACGACATCAGAACCGATCCCCTTTGCAGCATCAGTACGTACCGGTGAAGGTACGGTTGAAGTTCTTAAGACTTCATGTCCTCTTGAAGCAACAGTATCTTCAAGAGGTACATCATCCTCACCAAAATCAAAATCCCTATGTGCAGATTGTTCAAGGGGTGAACCACTCGCGTGAGGTGGAGTGGTTGCGTGTGACACGCTAGGGTTTGACTGTGGTTGTGAAGTAGCAGCGTGGAAAAGTTTGGCTTTCTTTCGAATAAGTTGCTGCTCTTCGGTTTCACTCTCCTCATCATCTTGTACATATACACGTGCTGGTTTTCCGACTTCCGTTAACAGGGGTGAAAGAGAATAAGAATGTGTATCGGTTTCAGAAATATAGCTCTCACCCTGGGATAGATCCTGCGGGTTAGCAGTCTCTTGGGTCGCGGAATCAGATACATAGGAGGAGGAATGAATAGTATGCATGGAGAGATTACCTGATTGATTACCTTGTGCATCATCGCTTTCCTCATCAGGAATCTCATCAAATGCCTCAGCATGAACAGATGGATTTTGAGCATGTGATGAAACTTGTGATGATGCCTCCAAATTGGTAACTCCTGCATCATATCTAAGCCACATTTGAATATTTTCAGGAGTAGACATTGGTTTACCTTGATGTTTATCCTGATTAGCAATGGTTGAAAGTGACTTAGTGCCCATCCCTAGCGATGCAGATGTTGGGCTTCTGGCAAATCCCTGTCTAACAGCAAGAGCATCCTTCGGTATTAAGTCATTGATCAGCATTTGAAGAAACCGAGGAAACCAGCAGATGACATCAGTTGTAGTGAGGTCTCTGCTTGCAGGAGATCCCATTGAGCCCACTATTTCAGAGAGAACTATGCGTCCATAGTTTATATCCAGTTCTCTTGCTAGGGCAACTGCAAAGGTTTGCATTGGAATTGGAATTTGATGAAAATCTTTTTCGCGTGCCCGAAAACATCGTGTGATGGCCTCGAAAAAGTAATTCCATTCCACATGGAAGAATTGTTTTTGGATATTTCTCGTGATTGGGCCTTTTGGAGGATAACATCCAATTTCTTCAAAGAATCTGAGGCGTTCTGCAGCAGTAGGTTCTGGATCATAGGCATCTTTAATTGGAAATCCCAGAACCCTGTTGACAATTTCTTCGGTCACCTCATATTCCTGACCCGCTAAGGTAAACCTGAAACCAAAGGGGGTTGATTTGCTCCCAAAAGTAACCGCACTAGTCCATAATTGCTGTAAAGCATCATGTACTAGTGTAGGTTTAGCAGTAAAAGCATGGCTAGCTTTGGAGTACAAATTGAGAAATCGTGTCCAAAACTTAAACCTCGGGAGTTGATCACCAATTTCCGTAGAAATATTATAAAAATTGTTTTTAGCAAGTGAAAATTGATGAGCCATTTTAATTAAATGTTTTTCTTTGAAAGATGTGAATTTTTTATTTTAATTGAGAAAAACAAATAATTTACGAATTAAATGATGTATCCCTTTTAATTTATCAAAAAGAACAAAAGTCCCTTAGAGAAAATTAAACTACGGGATTAACAATCAAAAACCAATTACTAAATCTGAATATTCAAAGAAGATGAATATTCGTGTGTACCAGTGAAATCTTGTGTGTTTATGAATGGTGAATATGAAATCGCGTTTTATGAACAGTACACAAACAATATATGTTCGTGTGTATGTATATGCGCGTGTATATAGATGAACACAAAACACACCAACACAAAGATTAAGGATAACACAGTCAAGATTAGTCCAAAAATTGGAACTAATTCGTGATTAGTATGAGTTTAATCACAAAACACAGATTAATGGTATGAAGTTATGAAATCGCCTTGTTTTGTGAAGAGGCTGCTGTGAAAATTAGAATTAGGTAAAGTGAATGATGCATCGGGTTAAAGATGTATATATAGATGATTGTAAAATGACAAAAATGTCCCTGTTAAAAAATGTGAAAAGTACTAAGTCCATACAGGGGACATCTAAGTCGAACTCTATCTCGAACATCTCTATCTCGAACATTAAGTCGAACTTCGATATAAAGTTCGAGATAGAGGTTAACTCGAACAATTATGCACAAATAAGCACTTTAACCAATTTAACAGCAGAAACTATAGGGAAATCCTATCTTGAAGATTATTGATTTGTAGTAAACTTGGAAAAATTCCCTTCTAAGAAAGACAAGGAAATTCAAGATACTTTTCGAGTTAGAAGTCTATCTCGAACATCAAGTCGAAATTCGAGTTGAGTTTCGAGATAGACTAAGAACTCTATCTCGAACATCAAGTCGAAATTCGAGTTGAGTTTCGAGATAGACTAACTCGAAGTTAATCTCAAATTCTTTCCAAAATACCCCCTTGAAGCAAAAAGTACAGGGTAATTCAAGATATGTTTCGAGTTAGGAGTGTAACTCGAAAAATTCCCTTTAGCTTAACTGAGAACTCTATCTCGAACACCAAGTCGAAATTCGAGTTGAGTTTCGAGATAGACTAACTCGAAGTTAATTCTCAGTTCTTTTCAAAATATTCCCTTAAATGGAAACCTCATCTCAACTTTTGAGATAAAATTCGAGATAGAATTTATCTCGAATATTTTGAAGATAGAACTAGGCACACTGGTAACTCGAACTCGAACTCGAAGTCGAATTTCGAGATGAATTTCGAGATAGCCAACTCGAAATTCTTCCCAGACTTATAATTTTTCAAAAACTTCACTCTGACAGCTTAAGTCGAAATTCAAGTCGAATTTCTAGATGAGTTTCGAGATAGAACCTAACTCGAAATTTTGAAGTTTTTTAATTCTAAGGACTCTAATTACATGAAAATCATAGATAAATTCATCTAAAAATCATGCAATATTTAGAATATTATGAATTTAACTCCCCCTATGATCATGCAATCTAACAAGCATAAATTCACAGATTTGTGCTATAAAAGACACTTAAAACACAATGAATTCATGCAAAATCACACTATATGCAAACTATAACAATCATTAATTAGGCATTTTAAAGTCTAAGCACATAATGATTGATTAGCTTGCACATACAAACATAAACATGGATTTTACAGATAGAAGGCTTTACTAACTTGTGTTAAGCATTCCCAATTCACCAACCAACCTATTGAATGTTACTTCATCAAGAGGTTTGGTGAATATATCTGCAATTTGTTGCATTGTGGGCACAAAATGTAGCTCCACAGTCCCCTCCTCGACATGTTCTCTAATGAAATGATACCTGATGTCAATGTGCTTGGTTCTTGAGTGATCTACAGGATTGTTGGTTATGGCAATGGCACTTGTGTTGTCACACATGATTGGAATTTTCTTGTGCTCCATGCCATAATCCTTCAATTGGTTCCTCATCCACAGTATTTGAGCTACACAGCTTCCAGCAGCAATGTACTCAGCTTCAGCAGTAGAAGTAGATACTGTATGTTGTTTTTTACTTTGCCAGGACACCAATCTTCTGCCAAGAAATTGGCAAGCACCAGATGTGCTTTTCCTATCAATCCTGCAACCTGCATAGTCTGAATCCGAATAGCTAATAAGATTAAAACCTGTATCTCTTGGGTACCAAATCCCTAGATTTGGTGTGCCCTTGAGATACCTAAAAATTCTTTTGACGGCTACGAGATGTGATTCTCTAGGATCCGCTTGGAACCTTGCACATAAACAAGTTGCGAACATTATATCGGGTCTACTTGCAGTTAAATAGAGGAGTGAGCCAATCATACCTCGATAGCTTGTGATGTCAACTGATTTACCTGATTTGTCTTCATCAAGCTTCATGGCTGTTGCCATGGGAGTCTTAGCTGCTGATGCATCTTCTAGATTATACTTCTTGAGTAAATCTCTGACGTACTTGGATTGACAGATAAAGATACCATCTTTTCTCTGACTGATCTGTAATCCAAGGAAGAAGGACAGCTCTCCCATCATGCTCATCTCATATTTTTCCTGCATTAGCTTGGCAAATTTCTCGCACAAGCGCTCATTTGATGATCCAAAAATAATATCGTCCACATATACTTGAACAAGTATTAAGTCATTTCTCACAACTTTATAGAACAATGTTTTATCAATTACTCCCCTAACAAAGCCATTTTCAATCAAGAATAAGGATAGGGTTTCATACCATCGCCTTGGGGATTGCCTGAGGCCATAGACAGATTTGAAGAGAAGATACACAAAATCTGCATGTTCTGGATCAACGAAGCTAGGCGGCTGTTCCAGATACACTTCTTCTTCTAACTCTCCGTTCAGGAAGGCACTTTTCACATCCATCTGGAAAACCTTGAAGTTCTTATGTGCTGCAAATGCCAAGAACATCCTGACTGCCTCAAGTCTTGCAACCGGTGCATAGGTTTCATCATAATCAATTCCTTCTCGCTGAGAATAACCTTTTGCAACCAAACGAGCCTTGTTTCGTGTTACAAGTCCGTTTTCATCCAGTTTATTTCTGAATACCCACCTAGCTCCAATTACGGATATGTTCTTTGGTCGGGGTACCAGTTTCCAAACTTTCTGCCTTTCAAACTGATTGAGTTCCTCTTGCATTGCAATCACCCAATCAGCATCGCCAAGAGCTTCTTCTATTTCTTTAGGTTCAAGCTTGGATAAGAACCCAGAATATAAGGAGATATTAGCCATGTCAGCTCTTGTAGTTCTTCTAGTAGTCACACCAGCATCTGGATCACCAATGATTAACTCAAACGGATGGTCTCTATTCCATACTCGTTCACCTGGAAATTGTCTTGATGATTCAGCTTGACTTTCTGAGTTGGGGTGCTGACTACTTTGATGATTTTCACTAACTCCCCCTGAGTTAGTGCCAGCTCCTACAGAACTAGAGTCAACTCTACTCGAGCCTTGAACAGTAGTCCTTGAGGTGCTATTTACTCCCCCTGAGTTGTTGCCGGTTGGTACTGAAGAAGTCTCTCCTGATCTTGTAGAATTAGCTTGTTCACTAGACTCAGGTTCTTCATGTACGCTTGGAACATTTAATGGAACAACCAACTCAGGTTCATCTTCAAGATCTTCTAAGTCCAGATTCTGAAATTTTAGGGACTCAGGTTCACTAGAATCTCTTGAAATTGATGAGAGTTTGGTATCGTCGAATCTGACGTTGTAGCTTTCAGTCACTTTTCGATCATTCACTAAGAACACTCTATAAACTGCCACCACATCTGTAGAGTAACCAACAAAGATTCCTTCACGAGCTTTTGCTGCAAACTTGCCTAGATTTTCATCATCTATAAGCACATAGCATTTTGCTCCGAAGACATGAAAGTATTTGATTGTTGGTCTTCTGTTGTTCATTAATTCACATGGTGTCTTTTCTTTATCTTTTATAATCAATGTTCTATTTTGAGTGTAACAAACGGTACTCACTGCTTCGGCCCAGAAGTACAAAGGAAGTTTTGAATCATACAACAAAGTTCTTGCTGCTTCAACCAAAGTTCTATTCTTCCTTTCAACTACTCCATTTTGCTGTGGAGTTCTTGGGGCTGAATACTGACGACGTATTCCTTTAGATACACAGAAGTCATTTAGCATTGCGTTTTTGAATTCAGTGCCATTGTCAGATCTAATCGTCTTCACAGTAAGTGTTGAAACATTCTCAATTTGAGTGATGTGATCAATGATTAAGAAAGGTACTTCGTCTTTCGTCATTGCGAACAATACCCATGTATACTTGGAGAAGTCATCCACGATTACCAAAGCATATCTTTTCCTAGACAAAGATAGGACATTTACTGGGCCAAACAAATCCATATGAAGAAGTTGTAGAGGCTCAGTAATACTAGAAATTTCTTTGTTTTTATGCGATGCTCGCTTCGACTTTCCCATTTCACAAGCTTCACAGAGTCCTTTCGGAGCGAATTCCATTTGAGGTAGATCTCTCACCAATTCTCGCCTCGCGAGAGCATTCATCGTTTTGAAGTTTAAGTGAGATAACTTTTTGGGCCATAACCAGCTTTCATCATCCAAGGCTTTGCTGTAGAAACAGGTGACCTCATTCTGATTTGCTGAATCCATGTCCGCAACAAAAAGATCTGCCTTTCGAACTCCTCTCAAAGCCATTGAGCCTTCCTTGATGTGAGTGATTGATACACCTTTCTTGTTGAAGACAATTTCGTAACCTTTGTCACAGAATTGACTGATACTCAACAGATTGTGCTTCAGTCCCTCAACATAGGAAATATCTTCTATGATGACATTGCCAGTTTTCAGTTTGCCATATCCCTTTTGTTGGGACAATCAGATCTTGGCACTGCAATTTTTGATACAATAAATTAACGAGTACGAATAGAAAAATCACCTTGTTAACGGTTGATTCCACGCTCTTCTATTGTATTCCCAAATCCCCTTGAGCGAAGTGTGGCCTTCGTCTTCTCAAGTTAACCTCTCTTCTTGCTCCTGGGTGGCTACAAATTTTTTTCGACCAGCCCTTGCAAGAAGAGAATAAGAATATATATATAGGGCTACAATAGGGATCATGGACAATTAGGTTGGGCCTTCTAATTACATCTTGGGCATAGCCCAATGTAATTAAATATTAATTCAATCCACTAAAGAATTAATATTTGCACTCCCTTTCCCAATACCGTAATTTAATTAATTAATTCGGTTCCAATATTATTTGCTTATTAAATTCCCCATGTTTAAAATATCGCATGTCCATTAATTAAATAAATTACTGATAATTCATTTAATTAATATCTTTTATCCTTGATCATCCACTCAACCTTTATTTAATTATGCCGGAATAAATCCACCTACAGGGTTTCACATAATTAAATCTTTTTGAGCTTTCAAGGGGACATCATTAACCCGAATATTATCAGGACATGGATTCCTTCAATAAATAATATTCACCATATATATTATTCCATCACCCAAAATATAATGAAATAAATCAAAAGAATTATTTCATATATAAATCAAAGCATGTAAATAATATACACGTGTCAATTACTATATCTGGATTAAGAACCTAAGCATTAATAATAACATAGAATCTTAGTTCACCTTCTTAATCAGTATAAGGGAACAATTCTAAATTTGATCCTTTTCAATATACACAAAGTATACTAGTATTATTTATTAGTCAATATAAACTATTCTAAATAATACTACAGCCATTCCAGTGGATTGTCTAACACCACCTGTGCTGTGAACCATATAATATTATATAAACCGTATTTAATAATCTAATATTCTGTATCCCATTTGATACTAGATTATTCACAATATATAATATTTAGACAACATGTAAACATTTAAATGATTCTCAATAAAATAGGCCAGAAATAAATGTATATACTTCAAATAAATATTTTCAGTATACACCAACAATCTCCCACTTATACTCAAAATATTCTATGAGTATATCAGTGTTTATTTAATCCACTATTACTCACAAAACTACTTTATAACCAAATATCTGACTCCTATCTTTCTCGAAATCTGAATCGGTATACCCTATAGGAAACAAATCTGAGGCCTTGTAAATTAACATATACTCCTTAGTCCTTCTCAGGTACTTGAGTATAGTTTTTACTGCACTCCAATGTTCCTGACCTGGGTTCGACTGATATCTACTAACCATGCCTATAGCAAAGCAGATGTCAGGCCTCGTACATAACATAGCATACATTAAGCTTCCACATGCCGAAGCATAAGGAACTGCTTTCATGCTCTCTATATCCTTAGGTGTCGAAGGACACTGCTCCTTGGATAGAGCCACTCCATGCTTAAAAGGTAGAAAACCTTTCTTGGAGTTCTGCATGTTAAAACGAGCTAATACTTCATCAATGTAGGGCTCTTGAGATAAAGCCAACATCCTTTTCTTGCGATCCCTTATTACTTTGATCCCAAGGATGTATGCCGCTTCATCTAAGTCCTTCATTTCAAATTGTTTGAACAACCATGCCTTTACTGATGACAACATCTTAACATTGTTTCCAATGAGTAAAATGTCATCTACATACAGTACTAGAAAAACCACTGCATTACCCTCACTTCTCTTATACACACATGATTCGCTTGGACTTTGATCAAATCCATATGACTGGACAGCCTGATCAAAACGAATATTCCAGTCCCTACAAGCTTGTTTTAGTTAATAAATAGACCTCTTAAGCTTACAAACAAGATGCTCTTGGCCTTCCATAATGAATCCTTTTGGTTGTTGCATATAGATGGTTTCCTCAAGACTTCCATTAAGGAAAGCTGTCTTGACATCCATTTGCCAAATCTCATAATCGAGATGAGCTGCTATAGATAAAAGAATCTGGATTGACTTAAGCATAACAACCGGCGAAAAGGTTTCCTCATAATCGATCCCTTCTTTCTGAGTATACCCTTTCGCAACAAGTCGTGCTTTCCAGGCTTTCACCTTTTTGTCAGATCCTCTTTTCTTCTTGTAGATCCACATACATCCAATGGGTTTTACACCTTTGGGTGGTTCCACGAGCTCCCAAACTTGATTAGAATACATAGATTCCATCTCAGATTCCATTACCTCTTGCCAAAGATCTGCATCTTTATCTAGAATTGCTTCTTCGTATGTCCTGGGATCCTCATCATGTTCACCAGAGACCAAGTCCGAGGACTCTCCAAAAACATGAATCTATCAGGTTGTTGAACAACCCTCCCACTACGATGAAGCACCGGTGTGGTATTAGTGACAGGTTGTGCATTTTCTTGTGGTTGATCTACTTGTACTATTGGCACTTGGGGATTATCTGTCCCTCCCACTAGTTCCTCTAAAACGATACTACTCATGGGTTTGTGTTTCATTATATAGTCTTCTTCTAAGAATCTAGCATTGGTGCTAACAATGATATCTCGATCCCTAGGACTATAAAATGAATAACCTTTCGTTCCCATGGGATAGCCTACAAACAGCCTTACTTCTGTACGAGATTATAACTTGGTCGCGTTCTTGTTCAGCACATGTGCTGGACAACCCCAAATCCGAATATGTCTTAGACTTGGTTTGCTACCAGTCCACAATTCTATTGGGGTCTTGGGAACCGACTTAGAAGGTACCAAGTTTAGAAGGTAAGCCGCTGTTTCTATAGCATATCCCCAGAACGATTTGGGTAAATCTGAATAACTCATCTTCGATCTAACACTCTCTAAAAGAGTCCGATTCCTTCTCTCTGCTACACCATTCTGCTGAGGTGTGCCAGGTGCAGACAACTGGGATGCAATCCCATTTTCTGATAAATATTCCCTAAATTCTCCAAGCAAGTATTCGCCACCACGATCTGATCGTAGTGACTTGATACATTTTCCAAGATATCGCTTCTCTGCACTTGCTTTGTACTCTTTGAATTTTTCAAAGCACTCAGACTTACGGCGCAACAAATAAATGTACCGATATCTAGAATAATCGTCAATGAAAGTGACAAAATACTCATAACCTCCTCTTTCTTGGATACTCATAGGTCCACATAAATCAGTATGAACCAATTCTAACACTTCTTTAGCTCTATTCCCCTTTGCTTTAAAAGGCCTATTAGTCATCTTACCTTCCAAGCAGGATTCACAAACTGGAAATGGCTCCACTGCCAACGAGCCTAATGGCCCATCTACTACCAGTCTTTGAATCCTCCTCAAGTTAATATGACCTAATCTTAAGTGCCAAAGATATGTTTGGTTCAATTCAGAAGGTTTCTTTCTTTTATTTGAGCTAGAAAGAATGTTATTAGTTTCCTTATGTTGCAGCATTGGTTGGATAGGATTAATAATATATAAATTGTCTTGCAATGTACCAGAACATATAACTCGTTTATTCATCATAATAGAAACATTACGATCCAAACAAACATTATAATCATCCATGGCAAGTTTAGAAACCGAAATTAAATTCCTTCTAAACGAAGGTACATAAAGACAATTGTTCAAAACCAAAATCCTATCATCGCCAAAAGATAATGTAATTATTCCAACTGCAACTACTGCTACTTTCGTAGCATCTCCCATGCACACATATATCTCGCCATCTCTAAGCATTCTGGATTGCTGGAACCCCTGCATAGAGTTACAAACATGGTCAGTGGCTCCTGTATCTACACACCAAGTGCTCGTAGATATAGCCGCTATATATGTTTCTGTAACTAGAGAAAGAGACATACCAGTATTGTTTGTCTTCTTAGGAAGAGGACAATCCTGTTTCCAGTGACCTGACTGCTTGCACCTGAAGCACTTGCCCTTAGGCTTTTTCACACCACCTTGAACTCCCACTGCATTAGCAATCTTTCCAGCTTTCTGTGTCTGAGTCTTTTTCTTCTTCTTACCTTTCGGCTTAGATGAAGAAGCTTTCTCGGCCACATTCACTTGAACATTCTGCTTAAAGAGTCCTTCAGCTGCCTGAAGTTCTGTCAGAAGTTCCGCGAGACTATACATCCTTTTGTTCATGGTGTAATTCAAGCGGAACTGCTCAAAACTTTTGGGCAAGCTCATAAGGATGATATTGATCTGGGTTTCCCCATCAATATCAGCACCAAGGATATCCATCTCATTCAGATGAGACATCATTCTGAGAACATGATCCCTTACAGGTGTTCCTTCAACCATCTGAGAGTTCATTAAAGCCTTCATTGCTACTTGCCTAGCAGCCCTATTCTGTTCTCCAAAAAGTTCCTTGAGATTAAAGAGCATATCTGAAGCAGTGGGCATAGCCTGATGCTGATGCTGCAAAACACCCGACATTGCTGCCAGAATGTAACATCGCGACATCTCATCAGCCTTAACCCACCGCTTATAATACTCATTCTCACTTTCAGGAGCATCTTCAGCAGGCTGATCTGGCTTGGGTTCATAAGTACAAAATTTGTACTCCTCAGCAGTCAACACTATGTCCAAATTACGTTTCCATTCAATGTAGTTTGATCCGGTAAGTTTGTTATCCTTAAGTATGGTGAATAGTGGATTAAAGCCCATAATGATCTAATCCTGAGAATCATACATGTAGCACATAATCAGATAGTTGCATAAATCTTAAAAACTATTGGTTTCCTCTAACAATTAATTAAAATTAATGCACTAATATTTAAACACCATAAGTATCTGGTACGCCACGATGGGTGACATATATACCTCTTAAATTCGTTTAAATATTACTTCGGTCCTATTACTAAATAATACGCCACGTTAGGGTGGACTATATATTATTTTTCATAGCTAAGTGTATACCATTATTTAATCTTAAATTACTAAAAAGACCGGATACCACCATTAAATATTTCAAATCAATAATCGATAATAGGATAATTCCAAGATCGGGGGGAGCATTGTCAAGAGGCATCACTTAAGAACCCTTTCTAGACAGAATCATCCTTTCTCTCTATATTGAAAATCTATATTCAATCATTGGCACCCTTCTAATTAATTGAATTCTATGAAACTTGGTACGCCACGTTGGGTGGCATATATACCTTTCAATATTCGTAATTTATTTAGGAAGTTTGTTCTAGTAATATCCATAACAATACCTGACACCATAAATCATACGCCACGATGGGTGGCATGTATATAATTTATATTCGTCTCGGTGTTAAATTACATACAAACAATAATGGAGACCATGGGATTTAATTCCTAATTAATTCCCTCACCCACTTAGAATTTTTATTTAAAATTGAGGAATTTTATCTAGATGCATCGCCCTATGTTATTTTTTCGAGGTCTACATGTTATAAAAATAACAATACAAAGAACACATAACATAGCAGCATGCATCATAAAATTAAAGCAATAAATAAAATTAATGTCCATGTCGTCCTAATTATGTTAAACATGCAATTAAAATTACACACATAATTAACAACACACATAATAATTATTTAAAGCAATAATTAAAAAATTAAATAGCGGAATTAAAATTAAAAAACATAATTTAAATCCACTATTATGGCCCATTAAACAATTTCAGCAGGCCTAGAAAATTTTCTGCAAATCTGCAAACTGCAACAGCCGCCTGTCGCCAAACTGCTACAGTACCCGATCTGCTACAGTACCGGGTTGCTACAGTGCCCGATTTGCTACAGTACCGGTTTGCTACAGTACCCGAGTTGCTACAGTACCGGGTTGCTACAGTGCCCGATTTGCTACAGTACCGGGTTGCTACAGTACCCGGTTGCTACAGTACCGGCTTGCTACAGTACCGGTTTGCTACAGTCCGGTTTGCTACAGTACTGCTACAGTACCCTGGTAATTTTCTGCTGCTCCGAATTCAGTTCTCTTCAACTTTCCAACAGCCACTGTTCTGTAGTAATAATACGAACCAACAGCTACGCAGCGGACAACTTTTTGTCTCCGTTTCGATTTCCGATCGCACGTAATTGTTACAAAATATCCAGATCTTAATAAAATCCAACAAACAATTACAAAAAAATAGATCTAATACAAAACTAATTTTGTAAATCTATTCTAACACGATCAACCCTCGTGTTTTACAACCACGATAAACCACGTGGAAACCAAACAAAATAACCACGATTAAACCACGTGGGATCCAAACACATAATTAAAATTACATGGCCATAATAGTGGATACTAAACAACCTGCAAAAGATTATTATCCAAGCACACCACTATACACATGCATATATAATTACGACATGGACATCGTATCAAAAATCGCAGAACCATTGAACCAGGCTCTGATACCAATTGTTGGGACAATCAGATCTTGGCACTGCAATTTTTGATACAATAAATTAACGAGTATGAATAGAAAAATCACCTTGTTAACGGTTGATTCCACGCTCTTCTATTGTATTCCCAAATCCCCTTGAGCGAAGTGTGGCCTTCGTCTTCTCAAGTTAACCTCTCTTCTTGCTCCTGGGTGGCTACAAATTTTTTTCGACCAGCCCTTGCAAGAAGAGAATAAGAATATATATAGGGCTACAATAGGGATCATGGACAATTAGGTTGGGCCTTCTAATTACATCTTGGGCATAGCCCAATGTAATTAAATATTAATTCAATCCACTAAAGAATTAATATTTGCACTACCTTTCCCAATACCGTAATTTAATTAATTAATTCGGTTCCAATATTATTTGCTTATTAAATTCCCCATGTTTAAAATATCGCATGTCCATTAATTAAATAAATTACTGATAATTCATTTAATTAATATCTTTTATCCTTGATCATCCACTCAACCTTTATTTAATTATGCCGGAATAAATCCACCTACTGGGTTTCACATAATTAAATCTTTTTGAGCTTTCAAGGGGACATCATTAACCCGAATATTATCAGGACATGGATTCCTTCAATAAATAATATTCACCATATATATTATTCCATCACCCAAAATATAATGAAATAAATCAAAAGAATTATTTCATATATAAATCAAAGCATGTAAATAATATACACGTGTCAATTACTATATCTGGATTAAGAACCTAAGCATTAATAATAACATAGAATCTTAGTTCACCTTCTTAATCAGTATAAGGGAACAATTCTAAATTTGATCCTTTTCAATATACACAAAGTATACTAGTATTATTTATTAGTCAATATAAACTATTCTAAATAATACTACAGCCATTCCAGTGGATTGTCTAACACCACCTGTGCTGTGAACCATATAATATTATATAAACCGTATTTAATAATCTAATATTCTGTATCCCATTTGATACTAGATTATTCACAATATATAATATTTAGACAACATGTAAACATTTAAATGATTCTCAATAAAATAGGCCAGAAATAAATGTATATACTTCAAATAAATATTTTCCGTATACACCAACACCTTTGTCACACCTATGCTGTCATCTCCAAAGGTAACATAAGGGTCAGCCTTCATAACCAACTCTGTAAGCAGGGACTTGTTTCCAGTCATATGCCTCGATGCTCCACTGTCTAGCACCCATATAACTTTATTTCTATTCTGCTTAATGCCCTGCAATGACAGATTGGTTAGACATTCTTCGGAACCCAACTTTGATTGGGCCCGGCTTTTCGATAAGATCGAGAATCAACAGATTTAACAACAGGAGATGCACTTTTCTTCACATTACTAGAGCTTTCGACTATCTCCTTTCCTTTCTCAGACTTGACAGATTTGTCCGTCTTAGGAGAAGGTTTGTCACTCCTAACTTTAGGAGGACTGACAGTCTTGGCTCTCCCATACTTTTTCTTGATATTTGAACTAGCAACAGTATTTGAGCATGACTGGCTAGATGCATTCATTAAATGCACAAAAGTTTGCATGATGTTAAAAGTGCATGGCATACAATTAGGTTGACCACACTGTGCATGATTCTGATGCAGATTATTCATTGTATGTGTGGTAGGCAAGGCATGTGCAGCAGGAACATTCATGTTAGCTTTGCATGCATAAGAAAGATGTTCAGTAGATTTACAATGATAACATGCTTTCTTTATTCGTTCAGCCTTAACCTCTTTTATGCCTTTCTCTCTCTTTCCTTGTTGTTTAACAGCCTTAGCTCCTAATCCTAGTCTAGATTCATCTCTAGGGAAATTGATTTTAACTTGTTTGATAGGAGTTACAGGTTGTGCTTTCTGTCGATCTTCCATCTCAATCTCATATCTAGCTATCAATTCAGTCTCTTCTTCTTCTATTCTAGGAACAAGGTGTTTGTACATAGGTTTGACAGCTGATTTAAGAATGCTAGGTGTTTCCTTTTTAAGATCACTGGAACTAGGATCAATAGGTCTCTTTCCTTCTTTCTTAGGAAGATCAGAATAATCAAGTCCTACACCTACTCCAGTTATCCTCTTAAATGTGTCATTATCTACATACACTTTACTAGCAGCTAGTTTGTAAGCTTCGCATTTGGTTTCTAACTCAGCTAGATTGTTCCTAAGACATGCTTTTACTTCTTCCTTAAGGACGAGCTTGTGTTCCAGAGATTTAATAAAGTCTCTTAGGGAAGTATCTACAGTGCAAGCAGCCTCTAGCTCTTCCACTTTTGCCTCAAGCATTCTGCATTTGGCAACAAGTGTTTTCTGTTCCTTTTGAGAAGAGTCTAGGCTTTTGCACAACATATAGATCTCTTCACTAAGAGCCCCGTTCTGTTCCTTATAATCATCAATAGACATTTCTACTTTAAGAGTCAGAACTGGTACCTCTGGTTCCTCTGATGTCTCAGCCATGAGGGCAAAGTTTGCTACATGAGTAATATCTTCCTCATCTGAATCATCCCAAGCTCTTCCTTCTGTCACCAATAAAGCTCGTTTTCCATGTCTTTCCTTCAACAGTGCTTCATAGTTGCTTTTGAGAGCTTCAAATGTCTCTTTTGGATAAGTCTGTTTAGGCTTTTTGCAGTCCGAGGCAAAGTGTCCAGCTTCACCACAATTATAGCATTTGAACTTCATTTTGAAATCCAAAGGAGATTTGTAGCTGGTATTCTTGCCTTTTCCTTTGTAGCCTGACGAACTACCACCACCCCTAGCAGCCCGATAGTAAGATGAAGATTTTCTCTGTGGTCGGTTGCTCTTTCTAAATCTCATGTTGCTGAACTTCCTTGCCATGTATGCCACGACACTATCGTCCATGTTGTCCAGCTCTTCTTGGGTGTAGTAGTCATCATCACTGTCAGATGCGCACTCGTCATCATTATCAACTTGATGTGGTGCAAGTGATGATTTAGGCTTTGCTGCAACCATTGCCTTCTTAGACTCTTCCTCATCAGCAACTAATCCTGATGCACTTTCTTTTCCTTTTGAATCATTGTCCCATGCTTGATCTTGAAGTGTTTCCAGCTCATAGGTCTTTAATATTCCATAATATTCTTCCAGAGAAGTTGTATGCAAATCTCTAGTTTCTCTTATTGCGTAGACCCTATGTTCAATGCTTTTTGGCTGGTTCCTCAGATATCTCGTATTAGTTTCAACCATGGGGAGAGTTACACCTCTCAGATTCAAATCCAATACCAACTGACTGAATCGTAGGTAGACATCTGTTATGCCTTCTCCTTTCCTTATTCTGAAGGTGTCATACTCCATCTTGAGTATGAGTGTCTTGTTGCTTCTGACCTCTGCAGATCCTTCCATGACAACTTCTATCTTGTCCCAAATCTTCTTCGCTGTAGTCAGACCTTTGACTATATTAAACATTTCATGATTAAGAGATTCCATCAAGGTTTGTCGTACGGCAGTATCACAAGCTATTTGTTCCTTGTCAGCATCCGAAAACTCCGAGACCTTTTTAGGCTCAGACCGAGGTGGCATAACCACTCCTCCTTCCGTATGTGCAGGAATAACCACCATTGGGACAAATTTACCCTTGTCAAGGACTTCCAGATATTCAGGGTTAACAGTCTCTAGATATAGTCTCATTCTGAAAACCCATTCTTCATAGTGATCTTTGTTGAACATTGGGATCTTGAATGCATTTTTAGGAGCCATCTCAATTCTGGTCACTAAAAGTTTCTAAGTACCCAAGACTAGGCTATGTAGAATATTTATGTAGAACTTTTGCCTAAGTTGAAATTTCTCTAAGTAGAAATTTTGCTCAAGTCGAATCACCAAGTAGAAATTGTCCAAGTCGAAATTCTATGTAGAAATTCTCAAGTAGAAATTCTATGTAGAAATTCTCAAGTAGAAATTCTATGTAGAACTTTTGTCCTTAGAATAATTTTTCTGCAGATTACTTTAATATTGAATAAACAATATTATCTCTTTAACACCTTTTGACTTTGAATGCTTTACTCACCTAACCCACCTAACCCACGTGCTAGGTAATGAATATGTTTTGTTTCACTTTCGGCCGTGAATAATGCAAATCACAAAGTCCAAAAACACCTTTTTTTATTCTTTTACTATTTATCTGTTTGAAAAGGAGATCAAAAAGTTGTTGGGTTGTCGTCTTTGATAAGAACAGATGATGAACACTCAAGAACACCAAATATGAAAGTACCCAGATTAATTCACAAAAATTAATTAAAATACACCAAGCTAAATAATCACACCTGGAGTATTTAAATAATTTTTCGGATGAGTTTTCACTACCAACGAATTAAAGCACACTTTTCGAGAAAATGAAAAGTAGATCTAGAAAATGAAAACTCACGATTCTTCTACTAAACACAAGGATCTATGTTTTGTATGTTAAACATATAGCTCTGATACCAATTGTTAGGTCCAAATGTGTTGTAGAGGGGGGTGAATACAACTTTTCGAATATGAGAAGCAATAAATACGATGCAATAAATGAACACACAGATTCAAGGAATATATGTCTTATATATAACTTGAAAGGGTTGCTACAACATTCATTACAAAGTATAACAGAAGTTCAGAGAGAAGTGAATGATACTAAGCTTTGTGAATGCACTCTCTCTTTTTCTCTTGTGTTTTTCTTAATAATTGCTCACTAACTAAAACATTACACAAGTACTTCTATTTATACTACATGTAATCTATGTCCTGTAGTCTTCAAAGACTAAGATGTACGTGGCCCAATGATGTCCACATAAATCTTGCCTTATCTTGAAAGCTTGGAAATCTGCCAATCAGAAGATGCCATGTGTCATGTTGAAGCTGCACTCTAAGTAGAACTTCTACTTGAGAATTTCTACTTAGCCATCTCGAAGTTCTAAGTAGAACTTCTACTTAGAAACTTCTACTTGGCCATCTAGAATATTTAGTACTTAGAAAATATTCTGGTCTTCAACTTGAAACTTCAATGCACATCTTGAACTTGTGATATCTTCATGTCTTCTTTGTTCTTCACTAAGTTCTTGAATATGGATCTTTATTACTGACATAAACTTGCTATCAATGTCCTAACACTTGATGCAACGGTCTGGTTCATAAGTGACTAGTCTTGATAGGGTTTTTGCTTCTTGAATAAATTACCATATCCAATTAGAAATGTGGCTTTCCAATATTTGCTTTCCTTCTTGTTCACTTGAAATCAATTGGTCTTATTGATACTGATAGTTATGATCTTGATCTTTGGCTTTTCAAATCACTGAGGCATGAACAACTTTGACTTGAACTTCTTTCAATGATTTCTTCTTCGATTGATCATAGTTAACATGTTGAATTGTATCAATTACCTTGTCTTCATTTAGTGTTGATTTCTTGTGACTTCTTGTTCTTGATTGTCTTCTGGTTAAGTATCTTTTCCTTTAGTTTGAGTTACATTAGTTATAGTGTTACAAGTTTATACACTCTGCCTTTCAAAGGTCGTTCTTAAATTCTTAAAAGAGAATATCTTTTCTCGATTTGGCACACCTAGGGCTATCATTAGTGACCAAGGTACGCACTTTAAGAATCGTCAATTTGAGTCCCTTTTGAAAAAGTACTCAATTACTCATAGGTTGGCTACCCCTTATCATCCTTAAACTAGTGGTCAAGTTGAAGTCTCGAATAGGCAAATCAAACAAATCTTAGAATAGACTGTCAACTCGAATAGGAAGGATTGGTCAATCAAACTGATAGATGCCTTATGGGCCTATCGAACCGCTTTTAAGACTGTTTTGGGCATGTCCCCTTACAGAATTGTGTTTGGAAAAGCCTGTCACTTGCCAGTTGAACTAGAGCATAGGGCCTTGTGGGCCATAAGAGATTTGAACTTTGACTTACCAACCGCCGGTAGTCATAGGAAATTGCAATTGTCAGAACTAGAGGAATTAAGAAATGAGGCCTATGAAAATGCTAAAATCTATAAAGAAAGAACAAAACTTTTTCATGATAAATCCATTTTGAGAAAATCTTTTTCTCCGGGTCAAAAAGTTCTTTTGTACAATTCTATGCTTCATTTATTCCCCGGGAAATTGAGATCTAGGTGGGAAGGTCCTTATATTGTTAGGACCGTTTTTCCTCACGGTGCTGTTGAAATTGAAAATCCTAAAAATGGTGATGTATTTAAAGTTAATGGACAAAGACTCAAACCATTTTTAGAGCTGCCATTTGATCCCGAGGATGAGGTCACCCACCTCATCGACCCGTGATTCATGTAAGTTTCTTTCAGTAGGTAAATTCTCTCCTTCATCTTTTGTCAGGTATTATCTCCTCATTCTCATTTACTCATTTCTCTTGCATTTGCATACATTGAGGACAATGCATGATTTAGGTATGGGGGAGGGTTTTTAGTGTAAATATAAAAATCAGAAAATCCAAAAAAATTAAAAAATCAAAAAATCAAAAAGAGTTCTTTTCATATTTTAGTCTTGTTAATTGATTGCTAGTTGCTTGATGCACCCTTGCATGCTATGATAATCTTATGATCCATTAGCTTTTGTTTGAGAGGTGATTTGCTAAAGTTCTTGTTCACACACTTACACTAGCAAGGTGAAGCTAGTAGACTTATTTGAATTGTGCATGAAATTAGAAGGACATGATTAGGTGTAAGATGATTTGGTCTTCATGCTTTGGGTACAAGTAGGTGCATTGAGGATACCTTTACTTGAGATTGATTATGTTTTACCGCACCAAGTGAGATTTTGAGCCTATATGCACATCTTTTGCATTTATATTCGTTTGCTTGAGTGTCCACTTGTCATTTGCATCGCTAGCACTTGTTTGAGTTCCTTCTTGAAACACATGACATTGATTGATGATAAAATGATAAAGGCATTTAGGAATAACCTATATTTCCAAAAATATCCACACCATGCTTATGTGATCAATTAGTTAACCCTTTGAGCTTAATCTTATTCTTTCGGTGACACACCACATTACTCACCTAAGACCTTTTTCTTGTTTAGCCTTACGTATTCTTGATCCCATTTTGTCAAAGGCTAGTAGGAACTTGAGGGAGCAATAAGGTGTATGAAATAGGGTTTACTTTTGTTCATAACTTTTGTGGAAATAATTGTTGTTACCTTGATAGTCGATTTTCAAAATTAAATCTAAAGGAGGATTGTTGTTACATTTGTCATTTTCCTATATATATATATATATAAAGAAAATGAAAATGAAAAAAATTACATATGAGAGCATACTTATGTTTTTGTAATCCTCCTTCATTCGACTATTCAAGGCTTTTTGTTGAAAATGAAAATAAATTGCATGGGGAGGAAGTTTGGTGTTGTGCATGATATTCATGGTGACTACTAGCTTTTGACACTTCACCTTATTCTGGCCTTTCTTGACATACCTTGTCCCTAGCCCCATTACAACCCTAATAAAGACCTTTTGATTGTCATTATTAATGTATGTTGTGATTTAAGTTGGAATGATACCAAGTGTCAAGCATGCATTTGATTTTGTTGGAATTGAGTGATACACTTACCCTTGTTCTTGAGTGAATATTCTTTTGTGAGTGAAAGGTGAGGTATTGCTTATTTGTTTTTTTTGCATAAGAGATCTCAAGTTTTGACTCTGAGGTGTGCCCTTGTAGACTTAGCATGGTTACCAATAATTTTTGCACTTGACATGAACTTATAATCACTCTTGCATGGTTCTTTGAGTAGACTATATGAATCCTTGCACTTTCCACACCAAGACTTTGCAGCTTCATTTTGATTCTTAAGTTGATGTATCATGAGAGGACATGTATGTGTGGTGTGCATTGCCATGTGATCTTTTATACAAGCTAGATGGATTTTGTGGGTACATTCACTATAGGCCCTCACGAGACCTCACTCGTCCACTAGGGCTGCCTAGGGGTTTAAAGGGCTTGTCGCATATGCCAAATGCAACCGTCACACCTACGAAAAGGAGTATAGGACTTTTTATCTAGATTTTCTTTTTGTTTTTGTTTTACTCGAGGACGAGCAAAAGATAGGTATGGGGGCATTTGATAAGTGCATATTTTTGCATATTTTTATTACCTATTAATTGCTTGAACTCATGTTTTAATAATTTATTTTGTTGCATTTCAGGAAAATCGTAAATAAATAAAGAAATGACAAATAAATAAATAAAGTACAAGGAAGGGAAAAAGAGGAAAAAAAGGATCAAAAATGAAAGAAGGAAAAGAATTAGGAGCTTGGAGCAAAAGGAATATTTCAAGACAAGTGGAAGGTAGAGATCATCCCAACACATTAGCAAAGTGTATGGCCAAGATCAACTCTTCAAAGCTTAAGGGGGAAGGAAACAAATAGATGGCTAGGATTTCACCACCACACAACCCAAATGTATGGTGGGGATTTACCCAACACCCCCCTTAACCCTAATTCCTATCCTATAAATACCCCCTCACCCCCCTTGTATTTAGTAACTTAGATTTTAGGGTAGTTTAATTTTCTTGTAATTTTTTTTTCCTAGTTCCAAAAATTGGAAACACTTTATTAGTATTAATATAATTTCGTTTCCTTTATTTTGTCTTGCACTTTCATCTTCGTTGCCTTTCTTTCGTTTTCACCTTTCGTAATTCCTAAAGTAGTGCAATGCTACATAATTTGGGTTGAGAGGAGTAACGAAAATTTTAAATTACTTGTTCGTAGTGTTAATTTTAATTTTTGGCCCTTTAAACATCTATTTTAACGTGGCCCATTTAAATGCTTAGTATAATTTTAATTTCGCTCTAGCTTAATTTTAAATCTGTAGTTAACTTTATAATTTCGTTTTTTAATTTTAAAAAAAAAATAAAAAAACCAAAAATATTAGTTTTACAATTTTTGTTTCGTTTTACAAAAATATTAACTTTATTTTCTGTTCGGTGTTTTTGTCCCCTGTTTTCAAATACAAACCCAGTTAATTTTTTTTTCCTCACTCTCGTTTTCATTCTCTCTCATTTTAACCAATCTCTCTCTCTCTCTCTCTCTCTCTCTCTCTCTCTTCTCCTCTCTCCCCACAAAATCCACGACCGCGCCTCTCCACACATCTCTTCAATCTTCCCTTCGAAACCCACAACCAAAAACCTTCCCATGTTATATACATTTTTATCTGAAATCAAGATTGTATGCAAGTTTTTTTTTTTCAAGATTTAAAGCTGAGTACGTCATCCGAGTTTATTGCAATTTGTTAAAATTTGATTTAGTCGAGTCTGTCCAGTTTTTATTGTTGTTTTATTGTTGTGGAGTTAATTAGTTTTTCTGGGAGTTCCGCGAGTCTGTGCTAATTCTGAGTTGCTGTGGTTAAACTGAGTTGTCGAATTCTGAAGTTATCTCGTGTTTGTTCGCCGTATGTGTAGTTTGCTTTCTGCGTTTCTGGTTTTGGTGATTCGAAATGTTGAATTTACTGCTGTGTTTCAACTGTTTTTATTTGCCGAGTTTTGTCGAATGGGTGCTTTGAGTTTGTCCTCCTAATTCTGTGAATTTGCTGCTGTGTTTTTTCTTGCTTTTGCTATTGCTGTGTATTTCTGAGTTAAGTCACTGTTCTGCCGTGTTCTAAGTCGATGGGTGTTCATGTTTGGAGTTTGTAGGTGCAATCCTTTGTGTTTTGCATTTGTCGGGCATTAATATTATCGAAATCAAATATGTGGACAGTTTGTTTGTTAAATACAGGCTAAAGGGTACCTATTTTTCTTCAACATAAAAACACCTTTCTAAACCTCGAGTGCATCACATCAAGATCACCTAATTCGTGTTCCTCTCTAATTGTGTGTTATCTATACAACATGTACAATTACTTGTTTATTAGTATATGACTAGTTGACTAAGCCGCGCTTCGCGGCGGCCTTGTAATATATTTAAAAAAGTTAAAATATAAATTTAAGAACGAAATCGAAAAGAATATATCTATAAATAAATTAATTAACACTATAAATAAATTAATGAACACAATATTGTACAAATTTTAATATATATAGACAACTAATAAACTATATATTTATTTTTTATGTTGATTTTTTGTTTCACGTTTTCTTAGGCCGACATCCGTTGTAATAAATACATATAAGACACGTTTCTCGACGGTCTGGGAATATTTTTTAAATTTTTTTAAAGTATAGACTATTTAAGAAAGAAATCAATTAAAAATATTTATAAATAAATTAGTGAACACAATATTGTACAAATTTTAATATGTATATAGACAACAACAAAAATCATATACTTATTTTTTGCGTCGATTTTGTGTCTCGTTTTCTTAGGTCGACACCCGTTGTAATAAATACATATAGATAAAATAGTATATTTGATTGAATTAATTAAATAAAGACGTTGGAATATTATGATCAAGAATAATGAGAAGATAACAACGACAAATTAACAATTAAAATAAATAAATAAATAGTGAATGGTAAAAGTTCAAACCTTTTATGTCAAGTTTCTTAAGTGTTTCTACTTCTCAAACAGAGAAAGATCTCATGATTCTTGTTCACACGATCAGCTGTTTCTGTACCGAGATCACTAATAAAAAAACAGAATTCAAAGCAAAGGAAAAAAATAGATGAAGACAAAAGCAAACAGAAGCAAAAAAAGAATGGTTACAAATATTGTGATAAAATTTGATCGTTATAAGTTATGATTGTATATATATATAAGAATATAAAATTTCTTTTCTATTTCAAATATATTTAAGAATATAAAACTTCTTCTCTATTTCAAATATGTAAATTTGAATTTTTCTTTCATACAAATGCAAAAATATTTTTTATTTCGAAGATGTTAATATTAAAAAAGAGGAAGTTCTAAAATAATTTTTTTTATTTTAAATATATAAATTTGAATTATTCTTCCCAACAAATTCGAAAACCTTTTCTATTTCGAAGATGTTAATGCTGATGTTAAAAAAGGAAGTTTTGATTTCTCTTCTAAAAAATAGGGCCTAAAGAAGAAAGTTTTGATTTTATTATTTAAAATAGAGGAGCTCTAGAAAAATAGATAAATAGGATTCGAGTGATTCCAGAGCTCCTGGGGGTTTTCTATAAATTTGAATGTTTTTCTCCTACAAATTCGAAAACCTTTTCTATTTTGAAGATGTTAACATAAAAATATAAAATTTATTTTCTATTATGAATATGTAAATTTGAATTCTTCTTTTCTACAAATTCGAAAGCCTTTTTTTATTTCAAATGTGTTAACGTTAATGTTAAAAAAAAGGAAGTTTGACTTCTTTTCTAAACAATAGGAACTAAAGAAGGAAGTTTTAATTTTAATTATTTAAAATTGAGGAGCTCTAGAAAAATTCAACAAATTCAAAAACCTTTTTTTATTTCGAATATGTTAACCTTAATGTTAAAAAAAAGGAAGTTTTGATTTGTTTTTTAAAAAATATGAAATAAAGAAGGAAGTTTTAATTATAATTATTTAAAATTTTCGAATATGTAAATTTGAATTTTTTTCTCCTACAAATTCGAAAACCTTTTCTATTTTGAAGATGTTAACATAAAAATATAAAATTTCTTTTCTATTTTGAATATGTAAATTTGAATTCTTCTTTTCTACAAATTCGAAAATCTTTTTTATTTCGAATATGTTAACGTTAATATAAAAAAAAGGAAGTTTTGACTTCTTTTCCAAAAAATAGGAACTAAAGAAGGAAGTTTTAATTTTAATTATTTAAAATTGAGGAGCTCTAGAAAAATTCTACAAATTAGAAAATCTTTTTTATTTCGAATATGTTAACGTTAATGTTAAAAAAAGGAAGTTTTGACTTCTTTTCTAAAAAATATGAACTAAAGAAGGAAGTTTTAATTTTAATTATTTAAAATTGAGAAGTTTATGTTAATGTTTATGTTAATGTTAAAAAAGAAAGTTTTGATTTCTTTGAAAAATAGATAAATAGGAAAATAAAAATAAATAAATTATAGGTGCTCTAGTTGACTAAGCCGCGCTTTGCGGCAGCCATGTAATATTTCTTAAAAAAATTCAAAATATAAATTTAAGAAATAAATTGAAAAAAAATCTATAAATAAATTAATGAACACAATATTATATACAAATTTTAATATATATAGACAACTAAGTAAACTATATGCTTATTTTTATGTCAATTTTGTATAACGTTTTAGGCCTACACCCGGTGTAATAAATACATATAAATAAATTAATGAACACAATATTGTATAAATTTTAATATTTATATAGACAACTAAATAAACTATATTCTTATTTTCTATGTCGATTTTGTGTCACATTTTCTTAGGCCGACACCCGTTGTAGTGAATACATATAGATAAAAAGTAGATTTGATTGAATTAATTAAAAAAAAGACGTTGGAATATTATGATCAAGAACGATGAGAAGATAATATCGATAAATTAATAATTAATAGTAAATAAATAAAGAAGGAATGGTAAAAGTTCAAACATTTTGTGCCAAGTTTCTCAAGTGCTTCAACTTCTCAAATAGATAAAGATCTCTTAATTTTTATTCACACGATATGTTGTTTCTGTACCGAGATTACTAACAAAAAAAATACAAAAGCTAAAGTAAAGAACAACCAATGGTTAATAATAATCCATAATTATAACTAAAATCCTAATAAATCATAAATTTAAAAATAAAACGAAGATAGCAAATATTAAATCAATAAATTCAAATTTTAAAAACGAACAAAAAAAAGCAACATGAAAATCACTAAACAGAAGCCATGTACATTGAGAATTAAACAAAATAACAATGAATAAAATTAAAAACTAAAAGAAAATAGACGAAGACAAAAGTAAATAGGAGCAAGAAAGTGGTTACAAACATGGTGATAAAATTTGATCATTAGAAGTAAAGTCTATTTCGAATATGTAAATTTGAATTCTTCTTTCCTAAAAATTAAAAAACCTTTTCTATTTCGAAGATGTTAATGTTAAAAAAAAGAATTTTGATTTCTTTTTAAAAAATAGTAATTAGAAAAGGAATTTTTGAATTTAAAATTTTGAAATTGAGGAACTCTAGAAAAATAAATACGTAGATAGAATTCGAGCGATTTTAGAATTTTAAGGAGAGAGTAGGGAGCCTGAGATATATCTCAGGAAAGTTTCCTGAGATACATAATTTTTATATATAAAAATAGGATGGACATTTTAGTAAATTCAAAGATTTTTAATTAGCCCTGCGGGCCCAGCAAGATTTAAAGGATATTTTGCATATATCTTAGGAAAAGTTCCCTGAGATATATCTCAGGGTCCTTTTTCTCTTTTAAGGATTCTTCTTCAAATAATATAAGGAAGATAAAATATATTCTCCTAATCTCTCAATTTTCGTACTTTATCATTATTAATTTGAGTAGCTTATTGTCGTTTTGAAATCCGGCATACAAATTTCCAGGATTCTAATGAAATTTGTTGCTTAAGTTAGTGCTTTGATATTCCAGGAGCATAAACACATTTATCAAGATTATTAAAAAAAAATTGACTAACTATTAACAGAAGCCAAGACTGTTTCACGAAAAATATACATGCACATTAGCATCAATAAGTCTAATGGTTCACCTTACCTTCCCCTGACGCAAATTACCAATGTCTCCCAAGCATTATTAGCACGATCCCATTAATTCTTGAATGCCGATCTCTCTCTTATGTTCAATGTGGCTGATCTAAAAAAAACATAAGTAGGTTAATGACGACATTGCAATATCAATAACTGATTTACAGAATTGCTCACATGAATTGATTTCAATGCATGCTATAAAAATATCATTGTGCATAACAGATAACAATAAAAAACGCAGATTTAACTACGATCCATAATAAGAAGAAATAAGAAAAAATAAGCTATTTAGTGTTGTCCAAAAAAACATAACGTGTGCGAGAGAAGATGTGTATATATATATTTTTTCTTTGTGTGATTAAATTCTAAATAGGATTGATTTTTATATATTTATTATAAATAAGGAAGTTTAATTTTAATTATTTAAAATTGAGGAGCTCTAGAAAATTAGAAAAATATGAATCGAGCGATTCTAGAGCCACTGGGAGCTCCTGGGGGTTTTCCTTTATATATATAATAGATAGATAGATAGATAGATAGATAGATAGATAGATAGATAGATAGATAGATAGATAGATAGATATATTGATTGTTTCTATAAAATCGAACTCTTATTCTCTATAAATTCGAACTCCTATTCTACTTCCAATAGAACTTTTAATCGTATGACTTATAAATACTTATTATACTTCCAATAGAACTTCTAATCATATGTCTTTCCTATAAATTCGAACTCTTCTCCTTTATAAATTCGAACACCTATTCTACTTCTAATATGCTAATTGATATTTTTATATTTGGTAGTGTTTAAAATTCTAGAAAATTAGAAAAATCGATTAAGACGATATTAGAGCGCCACCTAAACTCCCGCTATCCTCCTTTATATATATATATATATATATATATATATATATATTGATTGGCGTAAATAAGTTTTAATTCAAATTTAAAAAAAAATGTTTTAGAATAAAGTTTAATTTTATTTTCGAATTTAGGAATTTAGAATAATTTAGATTTAATTTTTTTTTTTGTAGAATAAATTTAGAATAATTAGGTTTTAAAATAATTTTAGATTAACTTAGTTTTAATTAGATTTTCATTTATTTGAGTAGGGTAAAATCGAAATTTCCAAAAATACTTGTCCTAATTCGCCTAATTTAAAAATTAAGGATTGCGAATAAAATTAGTCCCTGTGGAACGAATCATTAAATATTTCAACGAAACGAATTGTGCACGTGCGATTCAAATTTAAATATTTATTTTTAGCACAACATTTAATATAACGTAACTGATGACGTTATTTTTTTTCTTCAGCCGCGCCTGATGACTTTCCAGCTTCAAAACATTCTGAATCTTTCAAACCTTAAAATTCAACAAATTGAATTTTATATTTGTGTTGGCCCCACCTGATTGAATAGTACTTTTGGGTACTATTCATGAATAGTAATTTCGGTTACTATTCATATGAATAGTACTATTCATGTGAATAGTGATTTCGGTTACTATTCATGTGAATAGTGATTTCGGTTACTATTCATCTGAATAGTGATTTCGGTTACTATTTATATGAATAGTGATTTTTGATACTATTCATTTTTCCTCTTAATTTGACATCCTTAAATATGCAGCTTCCAAAATGGAGGATATCAATACTGCTCTAAACTCAATCATACCTCTTAACAGTTTTTCTAAGTTAGATACCTTGATTCCTTTGTGACGTGTTGACGCCTAGTGCAACTGGTCTGGTTCACCGACGACTAACATTCACTCATGGTCTTCGTATCATGTCTTTAAGAATACTGCTAAGAATTGTGCAACCATACAAACTTTATCACTGGAATCTTTTGGCCCTTCAATCTGAATCATCTGTACATCTTATTTTGCCACTGAGGCTTGATCATGTTAATGAACTTCTTTCAGCGACTTGATCCTTGTTGATGCCTGTTCTTCAAATTTCACGATCCCTGTATAGAGTTAATATTATTTATCTTTTATCCTAGTTGAGTTATATATGTCCTCTATTACATATTACTTGCTTTACATGCAATGACTGACAAGTATTTCCCGAGAACTGTACGCGTACAAAAGGAGAGAGATTTTATTAGACTTGAGTAAGGAGACAGAACATTGATAGAGTATGAAGCAGAATTCTCGAAGCTCTCTAAGTACGCTCCTACTCTGGTTGCAGACGAAGTTAGTCGTGCTAGAAGACTAGAAGAGGGACTTAGGGCTGACATTAGGCATGCGGTTGCTAATTTTGAGCTAGGTACGTACGAGCAAGTGCTTAATAAGGCTCTTGTGGTTGAAAGCGGTTTGGTAGATGCAAAGAAGAAGAAAGACGAAGATGGTAAGAAGAGGAACGAGCCTGCAAGTGGATTCATTGATAATGGGCCAGCAAAGAAGTTCGGGAATCGAGGATCAGGTGGAAATGCGAATAAAGGAACTCAAGGGAACCAACTACAGTGTTATAGGTGTGGTCGTAATCATTTAGATAAAGACTGTCGATGGAACACTGGTGCTTGTTTTAGTTGCGGGGAGATGGGACATAGGGTCACGGAATGTCCAAAACGCGATCAAACCAAAGACAAAAATAATAATGCAAGTAAAGGCACTTTGGCAACTCTTCTTGGACCTACCTACGGAAGAGTGTATCAACACCCACCAAAGCAGGATTAAGGTACGATTTTACTTGCTAAATCAGTTTAATTGAAAAGAATGTGTTATTTATGAACTTGTCACATTTAAGTATATTCTAATGTTTTGTGTAAAATTGGGGGACAATTTTTTTTTAAGGAGGGTAAAATCTAATAACCGACATTTTTTTTAGCCCATTTATTTTCTTAAGTTATTATACTAGATACTAAAAGTATATTTATGTTATTAACTGTTGGAACTAAAGTGATGTATTTATTTATTTTTGGCACATTATTTAATATTTTTTTAAACTACTTTTAAGATAAATGTTTAGTTGGGTTAGATAAGTATTATTGAGCTGGAAGACTGATCATGTACAACGAATTTCACATTACTTCTACATTATTTATACACACACGTTAACCCTGTGGTTATTCACTTTGGCAAAAGAAAGAAAAAGAACTGAACTTGTGAAAACAAGGTAGGAGGTACAGAGCACTTTTTTCGAGTTTTAAAAGGTACACTTATGGATTGTTAATGAGTTGACTATGCATATACTATATCTTTATCACTTATTCAATATCAGCTTATTGTATATGTGGGTTCTGGATTAGGAATACTTGATGTAGTTTTATTAATTGATTTTAATGTAATTACGTGCGCGTTGTGCCGATCTACCATTTTAATTATGACCTGCATGCACAACTGCTACATGTATGGTTTTTTTTTTTTGTGTTGAATTGTGTCTAATCTTGTAATCGGATAATTAATTTCTCTATTTTAAATGTTTTATCGAAATACTTTTTTTAATAACTTATCGCTTATATTTATAATTTATTAGTTCTAAAATAAATTTAAAAATATGTTTTTTTTTATATGTGTAATACATTTATGGTTATCAGAAATAATTTTTTTTAAAAATAGAATAGTAATGCTTATGAATATTTTATTAAATTAAGATAAAATTTAGAACTCGGATGTTAGCTTCCCTAGAATTCATTAATTATATAAATCATGTTATTAATCTTGTTCATGCACTCTGTTTTGCTAGAGTACGAATGTAAAGTTTCTAATGATTTACAGTATTATTATTATTATTATTATTATTATTATTATTATTATTATTATTATTATTATTATTATTATTATTATTATTATTATTATTATTATTATTATTTTTATTATAGTAATTAAAATAATTTAGGATGGTTTGTTTTATTATTATAATATTATTATAATGTATGATTGCTTATTAGAATGTATGCCATGTTACTCCAGTTATATGCATGCATGTACGTGGACCTTGACTGTATTTATAAATTTTCAAGTCTTGGGCTGCAATGATAATATATGTTTAACTTACTGATTAATTCACGGATCGAGGACTGATTGTAAATTATTATTATATATTGTATGGGACCGACTCGTGCTGGTTTATTGGATTATTGTTTTATTAAGGTAAGTTAACTTTTCGTGCTCTTCGATATATTTTTAAAATGTTTTTATATTTGAAATGTTTTTAAATTTTTTATCTTTCTAATATTTTTGTTACGAAAATTTGGATCAAGTATGAATTTTTAGATATATGAATTCCCAACTAGCTATGACTTATGAACACGTTAGTAATTGCGTATTGTTCCGGAACTAGCCTATGATACCTTACTAGGGCGTGCTTTTTATGATGCCTTCGGGAGTGCACACGTTATGATACCTTAGTAAGGGGCGCATTATTGACATCTATGAACCTATGATACTGTGTCACCAGGTATTTGTGACCTTAGCAAACTGTGGAATTTATTATACGTTTTTGGATTTTGATTCTGAAACTATGATTTACGAACTATGAGACTGTGAACTTTGATTTACGAAAATTTGTAAAATATTTTTATGAAACTTACTTGATCCATTGGTTAGTTCGATTAGTTTTCTTGCTGGGCTGTGTAGCTCATTATTTGTGAATTTTCAGGTACTAGCTGCGAGTATGGCATTTGGATTGGATTAGAGTCGAACCAGTGTCACTTAATAATGTTCTAGTTTCTAGTTGTTTTATTTGAGGAGTTGCGTCTCTATGGATTTTGGTTTTACATTGGATTATTTCATTTAGTATCATTTCCAGATTTTAGAATATTTTTACGATATTTTGGGATTTTATTTTATGAGTTTATGGAATTTGAATTTTGTTATGATTATTCGATCGAATGTTAATAGTCCGAAAAGTCGGGCTGTTACATCTAGGGTTTTAAACAAACCTAAACCCTAAACCCTAAGTTCGTACTGTATATGGTTTATTCATCGTTCTGAATATTTCTAAACCCAAAATGGAAACGTTGAATCCCAAAGGTTAACTGTTGAAACCCGAAATAAAATTTAAAAATTTTAATTAAAAAAATGAATCCGGCCACCTGATTTTTAAAAAATCGGGGGCTAGAATCCTAAACACTAAATTCGTATACGGTTTATTCGACGTTCTAAATATTTCTAAAATCCAAAATGAAAATGTTGAACCCCAAAGGTTAATTATTGAACTTCGGGAATACAAATAAAATTTAAAAAGTTTGAATTAAAAAAATTTAATATTTCTAAACCCCAAATGAAACCCATTAAATCCCAAATGGACCTAAAAGGAAATATCTATTAAAATAAAAAATAATTATTGGGAAAAAATTCCAAAAAAAAAAATATAATTAGAAATAAAATTACAAAACAACCCCCCATTCCCCAACGCCGCTGTCCAACGCCAGCGGCTTCCTAAACAACGCAAGGCTAACAAGCATTTTCAAGAAACCCAATATTGAAATGCGTTGCTCTCAATATTTTAATATTTATTATTTTTGGAAAATTGATTTTAGATATAAAAAAAACACCATACGCCTGTGCGTTATTTAAAAACGGTAAATAATGTTGCATTTCTTTGTGATAGAAAGGCTATTTTTCCAATTTGTGATAATTAGAACATTTTAACTTCAAATTGTGATAAAGAAGGTCATTTCTCTTTTTTTAATGTATGTCAATTGGCACGTCATAAGAATTTGTTGGCATATTTTGATTGATTTTAATTTCGTTTCAATGCAAATAATAGTAAAACATGCTGCAATGTCTATTTGGTTAATTGCAGTACCGATGATTTTCGTCCAAGAACTTGTAATTAATTGCTTTATTTAATAGAATATGCAGCTTTTACTTTGTTAGCAAGGAATCACAGTCTGCATAAACGTTTAAATCTTAACTATATAGCAGTGTTCCAGAAATCGCTAGGCGATCAAGGGCGGTCAGGGTACCGCCTAGCGCCTAATCGGGTAGGCGGGGATTAATCGGATGGATTAATCGGAGCATTAATCGGTTGTATATAGGCATGATGACAAAGCAATAAAATCCTAACTCGAATATAAAATAAAGTAGGACCTTCGGAAAAATAAGCATCTTAAAAGTGTTTTGACAACGGCACCTTTCAAGTGAATGAGATAAACTAAATACCAATAAACATAATACTTATTACAACAAAATCACGTGAATTGATCAGATAAACTTATTCTATAGATCACAGGCCAATGAAAATAAATAAACAAACATAAAAGGCCCACAAGAATAAGGAACTGGAAAGACATCAAAAACAGCATTGAAGGTATTAGGCATACCTTCACAGAACATTATTAAGCATACCATATCTTTAGCAATAATGTCTCAGTAAAAATGTAGAACCAAGTCATATTCAAGACGGAAATACAATGATCTTGAGAATTTCCCATGTCTAACCAGAAAAAAAAAACTTATCAAAGTAAACTATGTAGAACCAAGTCATATTCAAGACAGAAATACAATGATCATGAGATTTCCCCATGTCTAACCCAGAAAAAAACATCAAACTAACTTCAAGATATTACCAATTCTATGGCCATTCTCCTTCTGAAATTGTCTGTGTAAGAGGATCCCCAAGTCATCTTCGTCAGATCAAGCCCCTGCATAAAAGTGCTGAGAAACATGCACATATAGACTCCACAATTTCCATCATTAACTGGTGGTTGTGGAATGTTGATGGGTGCTTAACACTTTACTGGGGATCGTTTCAGCAGTTTAAATTCTCTGATGTGCAGAATGTTTTCCAGAATATTAATCTAGCAAGTAGGCAAAGAGTAGAAGACACTGTTCATGGATTACATTATTCAACATATCATAATGTCTAGTTAACGGATGCTATTTAACAGATTCATTGACTGTAAATTAGAGAATAATGATCAGCTGCTGTTAACAGTTCTGATCAGCTGTAATCAGGGATAGCAATTAGCAGATTCTGAGAAGATAATTAGGCATTAGAAATAGCAATTAGCAGATACTCACAAGAAAGTTAGGCTATAATTGTGGCATAATGTGCGTATCTCAGGTGTATATAATAGAAAAGAAAGACAAAGGAAAGGTCATTAAATTCAACTTTGATAGACATTAACAATAATATGGATTTGGATTCGAAGACAATCATAAATATAAACCACAATTGTATATAAGGAAATGATTTGGGTACCGTACCACGACTTTGGCAGCCTCTTTCTGCATACTCCTGAAATTTCCCAACTCATTTAGGGAGTCTAATATTAAGAGTTCCCACTGCTTGATATTGAATATGAGAAGGATAAAATGATTTTGATCACAGACCAGAAAAACTAAGTATGACATCTCTTCCAAATAGGGAGCATTCTTCTTTCTCTCACTAGCTCTCGCATAGTGTAGTGGCCAGTCAGTAATACTTTGATTTTGCAAATTTTAGTTTAAATATCCATATCTCACATCTTGGTGTACTGTGGTAAAGAAAATATGAAATTTCGAATACTCAAGCAGACTTCTGTCGTTAAGAAATCTTGCATAACCATCAACCACATCATCAACAAACCACATCCCTTTCCAAAAGGATTGAAGAAAATAGGAATTCATATTGTATTCATTTTTGTAGTTGGGAAAGTCCATCTCCATCTGTCGCATGATACCTCGACTATTTCTACTCACAGCTTCAAATGCCTCCTTCTCTTCTGAAGACGACCTGTTGGGGTTAAACACTGTTGGGTCTTCCAATTTATTTAATATCTCATCCAACCACTTCTATTGATCTTTTTCAAAATTGAAATTACAGAAATGGTGGCTTTCGAAAACAATCATAAATATAAACCACAATTGTATATAAGGAAATGATTTGGGTACCGTACCGCGACTTTGGCAGCCTCTTTCTACATACTCCTGAAATTTCCCAACTCATTTAGGGAGTCTAATATTAAGAGTTCCCACTGCTTGATATTGAATATGAGAAGGATAAAATGATTTTGATCACAGACCGGAAAAACTAAGTATGACATCTCTTCCAAATAGAGAGTATTCTTCTTTCTCTCACTAGCTCTCGCATAGTGTAATGGCCAGTCAAGAATACTTTGATTTTGCAGATTTTAGTTTAAATATCCATATCTCACATCTTGGTGTACTGTGGTAAGGAAAATATGAAATTTCGAATACTCAAGCAGACTTCTGTCTTTAAGAAATCTTGCATAACCATCAACCACATCCCTTTCCATAAGGATTGAAGAAAATAGGAATTCATATTGTATTCATTTTTGTAGTTGGGAAAGTCCATCTCCATCTGTCGCATGATACCTCGACTATTTCTACTCACAGCTTCAAATGCCTCGTTCTCTTCTGAAGACCTGTTGGGGTTAAACACTGTGGGGTCTTCCAATTTATTTAACATCTCATCCAACCACTTCTATTGATCTTTTTCAAAATTGAAATTACAGAAATGGTGGCTTTCATTTTCACCAACTATGCCATGCCCCCCCCCGACTAGCATTTCAAATATCACATCTATCTCTTCTGGACAAAAAGAGCCACTGGGGCACAAGTATACCTGGTTAAAAAACATTATTACCATTACACAATGATGGGTGAAGGCACCTTCAATTTAAAATTTCATATTAAAAAATGTGTCTTATCTCCCATTGCCGGCACTTTCGCAGCAGTAGAAGCAGAGGTAATTTTTGTGGCAGGTGGAGGAATCTGTGTAGCTTCACTGGTTGTTGATGGTATTCCTCTCTCCTTGGCAGACCTTTCAACCTGTTTTATGATTTCAAATAGAATTACTTTTTTTACCATTCAGGGATAAATCACAACTACCATGATGATAATGGTTAATGCTAGGACCTGTTAATATTCAGAGTCTTATTTGTTTAAACTTCCGAGTTTAGTTCAACGTGAACTCTTTAGGCCATGTCACTAGCCTAGGTGCAGGTTATCCGGGGTATCAAGCTACTGTCAGTTGTCCTGTATCATACTAAGTTCAATATTAAAAATATGAGATTATTTAGAAATTTTTAGCTTGTTTATTCAAATTTTAATCTAACAACCTGATGTTGCAAGAGATTCCAAAACGGGAATAATATGATTTATAACAAATAGATGAGTATAATTGGTTAATATGTTTGGTATGTATATATATATATATATATATATATATAATTATATATATATATATATCCATGAATAACGGTCAGGTAGGTAGGCTAACTGGAAGCAGGGTAGTGTGCATGGTACTATGGTTATGACCAAAATCGTACTAAAAATATTTAAACATACATCAAGAAATCGAGAGAGAAGTCTAAATTTGAGTTGTGCCTTTCTCATCTCACTTCTAAGATCCCGAGTAACATAGCTTGTGACAACCTCAGAGGGAATACTATTAAGTAACCAACGATATACTTATTGAATGATTCGTAACTATGTACCACTTATGAAACGGTACTGCATGACGGTTAGAGAGAAGGCTGAGAAGTGATTAGATAGCACCTAATACTGCACTACGTTGAGTATCCGTCCAGAATATCATCATATTATCAAGCAGAGTCAACAACAAATTAGCAACAGATAGGCAACGGATGAAATTAGAGTTAGCAATTGTATTCGACTTTTTTTCTAGAAATGTACTAGATAAAATTATGGACTAGCTTGAGGAAATGGGAATAAAATTAATTTCCCAAAAATATACACGTCGAAGGATCTGGAAATGAACAGTTATATTTGAAAATGTCAATACCCTCCCTCCCCCTTGAGATACTAACAAAATGGAATGCAAGGCAAAAGTTCTTGCATTTCTTCCCTATGATCTAAAAGCAAACTTGGTACGGAAGAATCCCACCAAATCACTAACCTGACAGTATAAAAGACTTGTATCTTTTCCTCGAAATATTTTTGCAATAAATTTTCCACCTTCTTTAAGAATGTGAGTAACTATTGTTAAGCCCTGCAAGCAAGCATTATTCAACTATTAAATTAATGCAATTATAAGCAGAGATCTATCTTCTCCAATTTTAACATGTATAGCAATTCAATTTAATCTTTGTTAAGACTATCAAGGCATAGCAAGAATCTAAACATAGCCCTTTACATACAGTTCTTGTTTGACAAGAAAGTACTAATTAGGGAAGCAAAAGAACTACAAAGCAGTTGGAGGAGAAGAAAAATCATGGAACCTAAAAAAATCAAAACCGGGGAGACAAGAAGAAATCACCAAAAAAGCTCAAGTTATTCACAGTGCAATTCTAATTTTGTGCCTCAGAAGGTGTCATGGGATGGGTACTATGAGATGAAAAGAGGGATTTTTATCTTAAGTTATCCACTGGCCTGAAAAAAGTTTGGTTTGACTATACTTACAGCATCCTTGTATCACCACATTATAAGGACACACTTAAGTCCAAAATTAATCTACACTACAAAGAGACACCAGATGCATCAAGTAATTATATATAGAATATGTTTTCTGGTGATTGATATTTGTAAAAAAGGAATCTAAAATGGCCAAAAACATGAAAAACATGCAGATGAAGTGAAAAGGTGATATAAAAGGTAGCGCTGTTGTAGCTCTACAACAGAAGTTCGCATCACAGATGGTCAATAGGTATTATTAATAATGAGATATATTGGCATTTATCATAATTTCTTACACACCTAGACTTGAAAATAATACTTCAATTCAAGAAGACCAGCTACTTTTCAGCTAACTATCTCTCGTCTGCTCGTGTTTTAGAATAAGGATCTAGCCATATAAAACTTTGATGTGCATAAGTACAAATAGCTACAAAATAATTGTTAAATTAAGTCTACAAATCTATAGTAAGTCAGATGATCCATAGTGCCTAGTTAAGTCAGATGATCTACAGTGTATCTGTGATGTAATCAGTTACGTATAGTTAGGCTTATATATAAAACTTAGGTCTCTTGTAATATGTATCATACTTCTTCTTCTGTAAATCTCTCTCTCTATGCTATTATATATTAATAACATGGTATCAGAGCATGTTCTATCCTAGGGAAACACATTTACAGAAGAAATCAAAGTTACAGAAGAAAAAAAAAACCAAAACTGCAGAAGAAAAAACAAACTGCCCAGAATTCGTTTTTTCTGTCCAAATCAAAACCTAAACAAACCTACATACCGGTAAAGAAGAGCTCAAGACAAACCCAGAAATCCGATCGCCAGAAGCCTGCACACGCGCTCCCACGCGCCACCAGAAGCTGCCAGACGCGCCCACGCGCTGGCGCGTGTGGCAGCCTCCAGTGTTTTTCCGGCCATTCTGCAGAAGACTTTCTGATTCGTCTTGTTATTCCGATTCCAACCGTGGTAACACTTTTCAGTTTTGTGAAGATTTATATTTTGATATATAGTTGTATGTGTGTATATATATATATATATATATATATATATATATATATATATCTGGGCTATCACGAAGGCATACTGGTAGGAGTCAGTTTTGGTACAGGTAATATCTTGGCTATCCGAGCTCGAAATGGCGCCTCTTTCTGCGAAAGTTAGGGAAGGGAGGTTGAGATGGTTCGGCCACGTCCGTAGGAGGCGGCCGGAAGCCCCAGTGCGAAGGGCCGAGAGTCTTTCGGTTGTTGGGGTGAGGAGGAGAGGCAGACCGAGGAGGTCATGGGAAGAACAGCTTAAGTTGGATTTGAAGGCTATGAACCTAAGTGAGACCATGACCGCTGACAGGTGTTCGTGGAGGCGGCAAATCAGAGTGGTGGACTCTCTTCTAGGGGACGGCTCTGTAGTGGAGAACCTCAGAGTTGGGTTGTCTCGGATGACCATATCATAGAAGTTTTGCTTTTTCCGATATCTTTTTCCATTTTCATTTATTATTTTTATTATCATATGTTTCCCGGTTATACAGGTGCAGGTGCAGGTGCAGGGAGCTTCGCTTGGTGGTATCTAGGGGCATGGTAGGTAAGTCCCGTGTGGAGAAAGCCATGGGCTCAGGTATTGCTATGAACGTTATCGCATATCCTTTAGATTCCTTTGTTTATATCACACACCGTATATGTCGTGCACATAGCCGAGGGTCTTCACGGAAACAGCCTCCCTACCCTAAAAAGTGGGGCATGGTCTGCGTACAACCTACCCTCCCCAGACTCTGCTCTGAGCGGCATATACTGGGTATGTTTGGTTTGGTTTAATAATAGTAACTTGCGTTGCCTCTTAACTTATGAAGTAAATGTTCCCTCTGTCATCTATATATCTTGGGTAGTTAAGACTTACTAAGATTTAAGAAGGAAAAGGGGGAATTATTATTTGAGTAATTGTTATTTGAATATTTTATAATGATGGATATTGGCGACTCTGCAATTTTAAGCAAAAGTACCGCTATAAGTAGCAGTAAAATGGGGTTCCACAGTACTCCATTTGTAAGTCCTAAATTCAATGGGAAAAATTTCCTTGAATGGGTCGAAGGCCTGCACGATGGCCCTTAAATCCCATAAATTAATGAAATATATTAATGGGAAATTCAAGCAACCTCAGAAGAAAGATGCAGACTTTGATGATTGGGATTCAGAAAATGCCATGGTGTGCTCTTGGTTGTCCAACTCTATGGAGGTACATATTCGCAAAAGCTATATCTTTATTGACACGGCCGAAGAAGTGTGGAAATCTCTTACCCGGACATATTCTTTTTCCGGAAATGTAGCAAAGCGATTTGAAGTAAATCGGAAAATATGGGCATTAGCTCAAAAAGGTAGAACTCTTGCTCAGTATTACTCGGAGCTGACATCCCTATGGAGTGAATTAGCTCAATACACTATTTTTGAATGCAAAAAATGCTGAAGATCAGGAGAAATATCAAAAAATGTTAACTGATGAACATGTAATGAAATTTCTGGATTTTCTGTCTGATGAATAAGACTCGATCAAAAATCAACTTATCGAACAGATTCCCTTTCCGACTGTTGAGGATGCATATGGCCGTGTTCAATTAGAGGAAAGTCGAAAGCAAAGCATGGCTCCTATAACTCCCTCTAATAGATATGCACTCATAACTGGAAAAATTCCGCAACCTGAGATGGAAAAGGAAGAGCAGTTTCCAGTGGCTCTTATGGGTGAAAGATCTACTCTTCAATGTGATTAGTGCAACAAGATGAATCACACCCGTGAGAATTGCTTTATCCTACACCCTCACCTAAAAAACAGAGGACGTGGAGGACGCAACCGAGGTGGCTATCGTGGTGTATCATCCAGAGGTAGAGGCAGAAATACAGGCAGAGGCAATCCTTTTAATGTTCATTATGCAGTGTCAGAATATGAGGTGCCTCCTTCCACAGGAACAATGACCTCTTCAGAACTCAACAACTTTCGACAGTTAATGTCCCAATTGAACACTACTCCGTCAACACCCACTGCTAATTCTGCTCATGCAGGTATATCTTGTCACTTTACCTCCGATAAAAGTTCTAATTCATGGATTATTGATTCTGGAGCATCAGCACATATGACTGGAAATTCTAGTTTCCTAGAAACATATAATGGTGAAACAGGCAATATTCGTGTTGCCAATGGAGCTATTGTACCTGTTTATGGACAAGGCACTTCTCACTGCCTCTCATCATCATTGCCATTATCGGATGTGTTACATGTTCCCTCCTTAACAGCAAACTTATTATCTGTTCAGCGTATTACTGAAAATCTTAATTGTTCAGTAACCTTTTTTTCTTCCCACTGTGTATTTCAGGATCTGGCGACAGGCAAGGTCCTTGGCAATGGTAAAGTGGTAGATGGACTTTATGTTATGGAAGGGAATTCCATTTCTCCCTCAACTTATCAGGTGTCATCCAAGTTAAATTCTGCTTTTGAATCTTTGTCAGTGGCATAGACGATTAGGCCATCCATCTTTTAGTGTTTTAACACATCTATTCCCTGCCTTAATAAAACACTGTAAGAAGGAAGATTTTTTTTTGAACCATGTGAACTAGCAAAACATAAAAGATCATCTTATCCATCCAGAAATAAAAGAAGTTCTACTTTGTTTTCTATTATTCATACTGATGTTTGGTGTCCATTTAGACATCCTACACATGATGGGTATAGATGGTTTGTTGTCTTTGTTGATTGTTATTCTAGGCTTACTTGGGTATATCTCCTTAAGCAAAAAAGTGAAGTTTTCGAGTGTTTTAAATCTTTTCACCATATGGTACAAACACAGTTTAATGCATCTGTTAAAATTCTTCGGAGTGATAACGATACTGAATATGGAGGTCCATTTATATCTTATTTGGACACGTGGTATAATTCATCAAACTTCGTGTGTCAAAACTTCTCAACAAAATGGCGTAGCCGAAAGAAAATTGGTCACCTACAACAGGTTGCTCGGTCGCTTATGTTAACATTGCATGTTCCCAATATCTTATAAACCGTCTTCCTTCTAGTGTTCTCAAATTCAAAACACCGTTGTCCTGTGTTCCTGCACCTTCTTCTCACCCACTACCCCTTCGAGTATTTGGGAGTGTATGTTTTGTTCATAATCATGCTCCCTCTCGGGATAAAATTGATTCTCGGGCACTCCGCTGCGTTTTCATTGGGTATTCACCAACTCAGAAAGGATATAAATGTTATCATCCTTCCTCGCATCGCATATTTGTCAGTCATGATGTTACTTTTTGGGAAACCATTTCTTATTTCTCTCCGGGTTCCTCCTCCTTGCTTCAGGGGGAGATAAATCAACACAGTCTTGATAGTAAAGCAACAGATGAGTCACAGTCACTTCCATTTATTAACATACCTATTCCAAACACTAGCTCAAACAGGTCATCTATTCCTCCACATACGAGTAATGAGTCAGATGATCTGAATAGGTTGGATATGCCAGATTTATTTACATATTCCAGGCGGAAAAGAAATGATATCACCACTTTACCGCATCCAGAGTCCTCTGACCTCGAGACAGATCCTTCATCTCCTGTGTTTGAGCCAGAAACTAGTGATACTCTTGATCCTACTCTAGATCTTCTTATTGCTATAAGAAAGGGTGTACGTTCTTGCACTAACCATCATATCTCGAACTTTGTTTCTTATAAATCATTATCTCCTTCTTCACTTGCTTTTGTGTCATCTTTGTCTACGTGTTTCTATTCCACATACTTGGCAGGATGCTTTATGTGAACCTAAATGGACAAATTCCATGATAGAGAAGATGAATGCATTAAAACATAATGGTACTTGGGAGTTAGCTCATCTTCCCGCTGGAAGGAAGGTAGTAGGATGCACATGGGTGTTCACTGTGAAACAAAAACCTAATGGGCTGATTGATAGGTACAAAGACTTGTGGCAAAAGGGTATACTCAAACTTACGGGATTGATTATCAGGAAACTTTTGCTCAAGTAGCAAAGATGGCTTCTATTCGAATCTTTATATCATGTGCAGCAAATCTTGGATGGGAACTTCAGCAATTGGATGTAAAAAATGCATTCTTACATGGAGACCTGAAAGAAGAAGTCTACATGGATATTCCACCGGGTTTTTCTACAACTGCGACCACTGGGAAAATATGCAAGCTAAAGTAGACTATTTATGGGTTGAAACAATCTCCAAGTTGGTTTGGAAAATTTCAGAGAGCAATGATATTATGGATGTAGTTTATATGATATTAAGGTATCTCAAAGCTGCTCCTGGAAAAGGAGTAATGTTTACTAAAAACAATCATCTCAGGGTTGAAAGTTATACAGATGCAGATTGGGCCGGATGTCAAGATGATTGACGTTCGACTTCAGGATATTGTACATTTGTTGGTGGCAATTTGGTTACTTGGCGAAGCAAGAAACAACCTGTGGTTGCCTTATCCAGTGCTGAGGCAGAATATAGAGCTATGGCTAAAGGTGTACGTGAATTATTGTGGATAAGATTGTTTCTAGAAGAATTGGGACTTGCATCCGCTACTCCAATGAAGCTGCATTGTGATAACAAAGCCGCTATTGCCATTGCACATGATCCAGTCCAACATGATCGGACCAAACATATCGAAATTGATCGACACTTCATAAAAGAGAAGATCAATAATGATACCATTGGTATTCACTTTGTAAGATCGGAGGACCAGATAGCTGACATATTTACCAAAGGTTTAAATCGGAAGATGCTTCATCCACTTATTGGCAAGTTGGGCATGAGTGATATATATGCATCAACTTGAGGGGGAGTGTTAAATTAAGTCTACAAATCTATAGTAAGTCAGATGATCCACAGTGCCTAGTTAAGTCAGATGATCTACAGTGTATCTGTGATGTAATCAGTTACGTATAGTTAGGCTTATATATAGAACTTAGGTCTCTTGTAATATGTACAACATATATGAAAATCATACTTCTTCTTCTGTAAATCTCTCTCTCTCTATGATATTATATATTAATAACAATAATGAAGATAGAAAGAATCTATTAACAAAATTTCTAGTTAGAAATGAAGCAGAATAGTTACTGCCAATATGAGTTGGGATTGAACAAATTCGTCGATGTCATGAAGTCCAGTCACTGCATATCATAAAGAAAAACCAATTAGAAACACAATAAAGAAGGAACTCTTTTAATTAAGATGCCAATATCTGTAACACCCCCAGATCCGGGGTCCGGGATCCGGTGGTTACGGTTTCCAATTCTGTCCACAAAACTTGAACTTTCCTTAACATAAAATAAATTACGTCTCTATAACCCAACACAATAATATAAAACACACCCGTTATAGTCCCAGAGATGAAATCAGAGTAACACTCAAATTTTTATTAATCACATTATGAGTTCTTACAATCCAAAAGAATTTCAATATAAATACATACTCTTTGCCATCCATTTACATAAGTCATACTAGACCATATTCTTGGTACTGAAAGAATAAATATACCCTACCAATAGCTTCTTCTTCAGCTCTGGTAGTCTCATCGTCCTCGTCCGCGTCGAGTGCGCCTTGTGCGAGTCATCTGGTCTAGCTGTTGTTGTGATATAATAATAAAGCAATGGTGAGCAATAGCCCACCAACAATAATATATGACTGAACGATAATGTATAACAGTTCAAAAGTATCTTTCAAACCATATGCCATGCATTTACGGAAATGATGCCAGTATAATATGAACGATGAAGTTACAAGGTAACTTAAAGTATTTGTTTGTAGAAATATCTGCTACATCAAAGTAAGCGAGATATTCTTATTGTTATTAAGAAGAGGAACTTGCAAGAAAAGGTTGCAATTCCAGTTATGACCCTTTTCCAACTCTGCCAACAGTAATCATGTTGCAGGAAATAAATAAATTTGGATGATGAACCAATGATGGAGTATTCACCGCGCCTGCTGTTCCAATCTTGATGATCAGTCGAGATCGTACAGCTCAATTTAGATTTACTACCGGTAGAAGGAAGAACTGACGGCTTTACTTGTCTACCGCCTTACTAGCTCTCCCCGGCCAACGGTTGGGCCAAAGGGGATGGACCGGCGCTACTCGGCCTCTTACACGACTCCTAGTTCAAATAGAGTTCATGATTCTGAATGTAACGTTCGTCCCCCTTTCCCCAAGTATAATACTTATTGATAAGACTCTACAAGGTAGTCGTATCTAGTTGGAAAGGAAAATTCACCAATAACTTCCAAGCTGTGGCTTGGTATCGAATATCAACTTGTTCCAACAATCTTACCCCTCGAAAGATGAGAAGGTAAACAACGACTTAATAAGTCAACAGCACCCGAGTTGCGAGTGAAGAGAATACTCTATGACCGGGAAGTCGACAAGATAAATAACATCTTCCAAGTGAGGTTCCCTTATTATTAGAGAGGTAGACTCAAAGAAGAATGATGTCTGAGAACCTTTCTTGATATAAGATTAATAATAATATGACTCCGAAATATTTTCTGTAATAATCGAAGAAGATAAACCTTATCGAGGTTATTCTAAGTATGAAATAAATATTCAGAGAATATTTATTGAATTAAAATATTTTACAGAATATTTAGGAATATGAAAGAATATCTTTAATCAAAGTATTTCTCAAATAATCCTTGAAGAAATATCTAGAGAATATTTATTGCATAATTAAATATTCAAATGAATATTCAGAATAATATTCATTAATTAATAAGACCTGAAAAGAATATTTAAAATATTTAAAATAATATTCGATGATTAAATAGAACCCTGGGTGAATATTCAAAATAATATTCATAATTAATTAGGAATTTAAATGTTTATTGAAAAAGTAATATTCGTTTAATGAATAATATTCTAAATGAATATCAAGTAATATTCATTTAGTAATCCAAGCTTTAAAGGAATATTCGAGATAAGACTCGATAAATAAATCAAGCTTCAGATGAATATTAGAATAATATTCATCAAGTAAGTAATATCTTAAATGAATATTCAAAAGTAATATTCATTTAATAAAGTAATATTCTAAATGGATATTCAAATAATATTCATTTAGTAGTCCAATCTTTAGAAGAATATTCGGAATAATAATCGATAACCTATTCGACTTTGAATGAATATTGAAAAATATTATTCGTCGAATGGTTACGTTCAAATAATTATTTGAAGTAAGGATCGTTAAAATAATTAGTCTCGATCGAATATTCAAATAATATTCGTCGCCCAAATAATAGGAAATATTTACTTAAATATTTTCCTCCGAGGTAATCTCGATATATCAAGGAATATTGACTCCCGGTCTATTTTTGATTAATAAGATGTATACGCCCTTCTATGAGGGTCTTACAATAATCGGCTTATAACTGATATATAACTATCTAGCTTATAAGCCAACAATAACATTCAGGGAACAAGTATATCACTTCAACTTGAAAGTAGGCATGCATGCAATGGCATATGTATAACAGCATATATATATATTTATTCAATCACAACAACAGCCTAAAAGAAGGGAATTGAAACTTGCCTGGTAGTCGAGTACGGTAAGGGGTAGTGGTAGCGGGTCCCGGTTCAGCTTGGTGATCTATAAATAGCCAAGGCATTCGGGATTAATCACTTAACATATTAAAAGTTAAGTTATACTTAATTCGAAACACGTTCTTGAGTTATCTCGTTATACCCCTTTTAGTGGATTACTTTTATCACTGATCTGACCCGACATCCGTTCGTTAATACGACATGTCATTGTACTTACACTTGGGACATACTTAAGTCATATGAGTTCTAAAGTCGATCGTTACGAACCAATACTATACTCCGAGTTTTATCGTCCGTTTTCTAAGTGTTTTACCGAAGTTATAAAAGAGTCGTCTTTTAGGGGTTCGTTCGCGTTTAACCTCGACTCGAACATTTTTAATAAATCGAAAAACGATCTTTTTGACATACAGTTTTCTTTCACGCCTTCCTTTTTACCTCTAGTATTTATTTACCAAGATTCGCCATGACGTTACATAGTTTACGAGGGTTCAATTACAGTTACGAACTTTCGTTTACGGATTCGAACTACTTTTAGTAATTTGGTCATAAATCCTAAACCGTAAGTCCGTTTCATGCGATCTTTATATCAAAACGAAGCTTGAAACATAATCTATCCTATCATGGCAGAAAATGAAGCTGTACAGTGAGTTATAGCTACTGTGATGCTCGGTGTTTAATAGTCTAACGAAAATTCGGCATTACGACGGCTATAAATCGAACGTTCTAAAATTCATAACAATCAATCCAAGCCACACCGGGCATACTATACATGGTTTTCATCCTAACCAGTCCAAGAAGGTTTCAATTAACCATCATAATCATCAAAACTCTTAAATCATCACTACTAACTACATAATCATGCTTTTATGCATATAACAACACCATAATCTTAACTAATCTAAAACCATCAAGAACATATATAAAACTCAAAGTAAGATCTTGGGTTCTTAAGAATTATACCTTCCTTGGAGAGTGTACAAGCTATAATAACCCTTATATAGTCCTTGTATGGCTTTAACAAAGCTTAAATCATCCAAAGAAACCAAGAAATCAAAGTTAGTTTCTTGAAAACACTATTCACCCTCATCTTTGAGGATTTATTTGAAAATGGAAAACATGGAGTTTGAAGCTAAGATTTCTAGGAGATCATTTTTATGAAATATAGGACTCACCATAAAAATTTGGAGATCAAACAATGGTTGGAAGGTGGATTTTGAAATCTTAAAACTCCAAAATTCGAAGTGCCTTGGTTTTGGGGGAAAAACAGTGAACTTCTCGAATTTATTTACCCATCCAAACGATCTTCAAAAATTATGAAATTAAATCCCCAACTTCACCTTGATGGGTAGAAGCTCCATGAATTTTTTCATGATTTTTAGATGAGTAGATCTAGGTGAAAAAAAATGGCAAAGACCCCTGCCCTGGAAAATGCAACTGCTGGAAAAATGGGGGAGAGGTGGTGTTTGCTTGGCTTTGATCTTGCTCTCATCTTATCTAAAGTGAATTATTGAATGTCTTTGGATAATATCTTGTCCATAAAGTAGCTTTAATAAAGTTCTAGGTCATGCATGATGTAATTAAATGGACAAGTGTTGGTTTGTAATGGTAAGATGATGACAAGAAGCTAAGTACTTGGTTATGTTTGCTAAGTATACTAGTTGCTCATGTAACTACTTAGTTACTTGGTCTTATCTCCTTGTACATGCATGCATCTTGATCCTCTGTTTGTTCTTTGTCCGGTTATTGCTCAATTCGTTGCTCGTTCGAGGGACTAACTCATTCGTTTCTAGTTAGGGTTTTACCGAAAACCTTCTTAATATTTATACTACTATTCCTCATCTTTCTTAATACTTCTCGAATTTAAATTCCTTAATTCTCTTTTATAAATCCTTAAGTCTTGCAGTGTCCAGGGAAATCTCGGAGAAAATAAAAGTGCTATTTTTCTGAATCCGACAGCTTTTACATACACTTATTTTCCTCCTGGATCACTAATACGAACTCAGAAATCCGTTCCGAATACCGGGTATAACATTATTATAATAATATTCCAAATTCCACCAAAATCACTATTCATCACTTATTTTTATTTAATTCCTATAGTTGGGAAAATGAACCTGGTTCACCCTCGAGTGTTCCTTAACCTTTTTACGGAACCGCTGGGCTTATAATAGATATTGATTTGGATGGCATGAGGGTATCTATTTCTCTCTAGGGAATCTTATCTTAACTTTCTAGGAGATAGATTATTCTAACCTTAGTTATCACCCAATAGCATCCTTCAGGCCATATAACCTTGGAATATATATCCTTTCATTATTCATTCATTAAAACCAGTATTACATTCTAGTTGTAACCCCTATTCATTCTTACATCAATACATAATAAAAAGTTTTAATTCTACCCAAAAATCTGGGTTCTTACAGTCTCCCCTCCTTAAAAGGATTCCGTCCCGGAATCAGGTAGAAGACAATTGGGTATTTGTTGGTTATTTCACTTTCCAATTCTCTGGTCGATCCTTACACACTCCAATCTTTCTAAAGCATCTCATACTGGTGTTACAATACACCCTTATCCGTTCTACCAATTCTTTGATACTTTCGCACAACACATCATCCGGTATACGCTCTTGTCCGTTCTTATACTATTAACCTTATTGGTACGTGCAGTGACTTCGGTATCACTAACGCGCTACGAAGTCCGGAGATAACCTCACTCGTAATTTTGCAATTCCTAATCGTTTTAATCTTTGCAATCTCGATGTATATATATTTAGGTGGAAAATTTTATCGAGAGATCACTGTGATCAATGAACATTTGTTATATTGCATAGTTAGTACAAAAGGGGGCCAGCCTTTAGTACTTGACAAGCAATTAAACAATTAATGGCATTCCACTTAGACTCCTATCACACAGACAGAGAGTCACGTAGTATTACCTCCCCTCCTTAAAGGGTTGTTCTTCTCAATTTAGAAGAAGATAAATAAGGGAGAAGAAAAGAACGAATTTCAAAGAATCATATATGAAAGTTTTCATGATTGTCAAAATATCATATTTAGAATTTACCTCTGAACTATAGAGGTTTATTAGAGAAGAGAAATAATCATATTCGTATCAAATTCCACTTTTTCGTAATCTCACATATCACATGTCCTTGTTGCTCTGTCCATCATTCGGTGGACCTATACTCTTGTTCGATATTAGTATCAACTACTTTTTGGAAAATCCTTCAACCTCTCAGGTTAAATCTTGGATTTCCCGCTTGACATTATTATTACTCACATTTCATGCCCCGACACTGGCTCTTTCATACTCATAATTCTAACACTATCAGGTTGTCATTCCGAGAGCTCATTAAGAACCCATTCATCAATCCATTCATAACATTTCTTGCTTCACATTCAATTATTATTTCCCATTCTTTTCTTTATCAATCACATCCATCTTATCATCTAGTTCTCATTCACTTCTGTTATTGAACTCCACCGTCACCTTATTAGGGGAACGCATGTTACCTTTATTCAATATACGTGGCACGTTTGTGGTCAAACTTTCCTTTGTTCAACCATCTAGATTTCACTTTCTCATTCCATGAGTCTTTTTTTATTACTCAATCAAACTATTCCATATTTCCTCGGATTTTCCAGTCTTAAAAAGGAGCCAATTTGTATGTCATTCATGCTCCTAATTCCAACTTTCCGTTTTGGCCAATACCCTTACCTTGCCAATTCCATACTCTTCTCGCTTCATTACTGGAGCTTCTCATGAGTCCGCATATCTGACTTTCTTATTAATCCTCGACTCTTCATTCATCTCAATCAGTTGCTTGTCTTCATTTCTACTATAATCATTCTATGAACCATCATAGCCTAATCATTTATTTCAAATATCCCGTCATTCCAGAAATTACACCATCCGAAATAAACCTGGATGATTTCTCTAACTTAGATTCAATTCGACATTTCCACAGTCGTTACCACCTAATTTCTCATAAGGATCACCATCGCTTATCGTTTACGCAGTGCTTTAATAACTAAGCATCATAATTGTCAATTCAAGATCCTCTAGGAAAACAAAATAATCACTATTTCCTATCCATAAGGAACGCTTCCTGAACTTGACGTAGATATTACATGAAGCAGAAAAAAAAAAATTGCAGGAAAGCTTCCAGCATCGCAGCTGGAACAGGCTGGTGAGATTATTGATCATATATCTCCGGTAGAAGACTAAAAGCTTAGCGGTTTGCTTAATCGCTTGCCAACCTCATAATTCTCTATCTTGTTTGCACAGAAATACACCAACATAAACTTGCTTGTCATTCATCATCGTGCCATTTGGCTTATCAGTATTTGTACCTTCTCTACTTCTGGTCATTTACTACCAATTCATTGTTACTTAACCTCCCCTCTCTCTTTCCAAAGAAAAGGCGAGTCTCTTGGGGAATTTGGTCTGGTCTGTCGTAGAGCCTCCTAATGTCGGTAATGTGCTACTGGCAACATCAGGAATCGAATCTTTACTTAAACCATTCTTATAGTTGATCCTGGCACAATCATCAAACGGAATGTAACTTCCTCTACCACATTATGACCATCAAGGTCCTTACATTATCATTCTATTTCTTTGGTCTGAGCATTTATGCTTACTCCCCTATATTTAAAGTGTCGGCCACCTCGTTGGCCTTTCCTGATTATAATAATTTCTTGAGATCAATGTTTTCTGGATCTATTCCAACTCAGGGTGGAAGCATTCTCCCTTAAATTCTGCTGAATGAGAGAAAACCTCTATCAGTCTTTTCCAAAAGTCATTGCTTCCACCTTTCTAGTGTGAACTTGACTACAGGTACTCCAAATCATACCTAGGATATTTCCTTACTTAAATCCCTTCTTGTTTTAGGATAATCTCAACCTTATTGGTTCAACCCATACTTCCTCAGGGTTTCATACATGCCTCATCTGGCATTATTGTTACGATGTCATACATTCCTTACCAAACTTCCATTTTTGAATTCGGAATATTACCCTTTTTCCTTGTAAGGTTTCGTAGGCCATCCTTATCATTCCTCCGGTATTTTCTGGGTACCGGGTATATCAAAATGTCATTGATCAATACTCTAATAATTCTATCTACGTTCTTTCCAGAACTCTTTTTAATAATCCTTACCGGTCATTGTTGCCTTAGCAAGTCCAGCTCATAACATCTGAAGTCATAATGTCGTTATTAGGGTTAATGCCACCCCTTGTGCATTCCCCAGGGTTTGTCTTAATTTATGGATATCCTATCCTTAATTCAACTGCCAAGGAATTCTTGCATCTTATAATTGGCAATCAGATCATGTATCCTTAATAAAGGTCTCTTTTCAATCATTCTCATTTGATAATCGATCGGTGGTTTAATGCCACCCTCTTCTTTCAGATAGTTGTCAGCCTATTTGGCCTTCCAAAAAGGCAACGTATGCCAATCTCTTCTCTTACCGAACTTGTTAATGGTAGCAAGGATGTTCTGGAAGATATTGGTCGAGTTCAACGTGAATCTCTTAGTGCTTATCGTTCTTCGCAAAGGTACTTGCCTCAGACAAAATTCCTACAGCATACTGTTCAATTTCTGACCTTTTCTATACCCTCTTCATATACCTTCATTGTTTACTTTCCTCCGTCATAATATATTCATGGTATTCATGATACTCTAACATCATACATCTCAAGTCACTATACTTCCATTTTACTCGAAATCTTGAACAACCATATACACATGAGTCACTTTAGTACGGGTGACCCCATCCCAAAAAGGTCTAGTGAATTCCCCATCAAAACATGGGTTGTTCGGCAGAAGATTCAAACGATCTCATTAATGTTTCCTTTATATCAGAAGCCCTTGCAGTCGGTGCTTTCTTAAAAGCAACCCTGCTTTGTCTTTTCATTGCTGGTCTAGTCACTTTATAGTCCGTTGGGACTTGGCCTCAACTGGCCACACATAAAAATATATGATTTTAGGGGTTGGCTAATAGCATTACTTTTCTAGCAATTGCCGGCATAGTGCCTTCTTCTTTGATACCTTTCTACCTTTCCAAAACTTTACTCCATATAAGTCTTAATCGACTACTCGGCACCGTCTCCGGTCACCTTTCCTCCACTTTTATCTTTTCAAATATTCTTATCAATCCTGCGTGCCACACAAGCTTACCATTCCTGGCATAACAGCCTTTTCATTTAAGTCAATCCTAGAATTTCTCAATCCGGCTGGTTTCTTACTTACATTTCCTATTTTCGTCCAATCTCACTTCATCATTTTATCACTACCGTCGATTGTAATGCTCAGGGTCCGTTTACTAACCCATTTTACAGCATCCTTACCCAAATCACAGGGTTTGCTCCAATTTTTTACTCTCTTCCATGACATTCTCTGATAATCAGAAAGACAAGGTTTGCCAAAATTCACCGAATTCCTTTCCAGACTCAGGGAAATTTTGATCAATCTACCCACCTACTGGTAACATTAAGGAGACCAGTTTCGAAACCTGAAGAATAGTTCTATGAACCTCCAAGCAGGTGGAATCATAAGCAGTCATAGTTAACGAAATAATCATCATCGGATTGGAAGTTTACCCACTGGAGAGGAATCAATTCTATACATCCCTTAGAAGGGAATCAATAGTTTCAAACTGAAACCTGTCACAACGTCCTGATATTCAATACTACCAAATGTCGGTCTACCTAACCCTTTATGCGAAGCGTCATTGGAAGCACAAAGTCTCCTTTTTCCATTAAGCAATGCCAGCTCTTGGTCATTACCAATTTCACCTTTTAGCTCCAGGAAGATTTTCTCACATTTTTCTCTTTAACTGCTGATCGTATTACTTGATCTATTATAGTTCCGTGTCGGAGTAAACTTAAGGTAACTACTATAATCCATTCAAAGAGAAGAAGGAATTTAATATTCCTCTGAATCACATGCATCTGACGTTTCTGGTTCATCATTTAACTGAGTTGAATTAACTCTATACTCAGTCTCTGGCAGTAGTCTCATTACGAGTTCATCTTGACTCACTGGTCTTATCTTCCGGTAGGTTCTGAGATCATTGTCTTGCTTACTACTTCCTTATATAACTTTACCCAATCATGCTATCACTTCCCAATGTCTTTACTTTCTAAATGATTCATTCATAAAATGAACATTTTCCTTAATAGAACCACCTTATCAACCTCAATTTGGTTCCATAATTTACAACCTACGACACCTGCCTTCTCATGGCGAATTATTACTGACCATATTCATACTAATTCATTTATCAAATGATATGGCACTTACTGCCTCCTTCTCAACTATTCCTAGGGACTCTGCTCCTCGCCCTAAATCGATGTCTTTGATAATCATACATCCCTCTAGCTCTTTCTTTGTTAAGATGAAAATCTCTAAGGATTCTCATCTATTTCCGTATAAGATCTCAAGTAATTCTTCCAATCCTTCTTTCTTGCTGGTACTACATCTGGTAGTCCGGCTATGAATTCAACATGCATCTTCAGATCTCTTAATAATATCTCGGTTCTTTATACTCACTTTTCTGAGCACCATTTCTTAATCATCACAGTCATTTTGGCTGCGACCCTCATTACCCATGGGTAAGCTCCTTATCCTAACAGGATTTTCTTTATCTGCTGGAACCTCTTCCGGGTCTCCAGTAGGGTACTCCATCGAATTACCCGCTGATCTTCAGCATATAAAGCATCATCGCGCTGTTGCTCGTATGCCTCAAGGTCAGTCGCCTTACTCGTCGATACGATATCGAGCTAAGTTACTATCATTATACTTACGAGTTCCCATAAGGGTTTTATATGTCATCACCACATTAAGTAGTCCGACTATGAACTTGGCAAGAGTTCTTATTATCTTATTGAATTTATTGTTTTAACGTCACCTCATCTCTGGGGTTTATAACGTACGCTCTGATACCACTTCTGTAACACCCCCAGATCCGGGGTCCGGGATCCGGTGGTTACGGTTTCCAATTCTGTCCACAACACTTGAACTTTCCTTAACATAAAATAAATTACGTCTCTATAACCCAACACAATAATATAAAACACACCCGTTATAGTCCCAGAGATGAAATCAGAGTAACACTCAAATTTTTATTAATCACATTATGAGTTCTTACAATCCAAAAGAATTTCAATATAAATACATACTCTTTGTCATCCATTTACATAAGTCATACTAGACCATATTCTTGGTACTGAAAGAATAAATATACCCTACCAATAGCTTCTTCTTCAGCTCTGGTAGTCTCATCGTCCTCGCCCGCGTCGAGTGCGCCTTGTGCGAGTCATCTGGTCTAGCTGTTTTTGTGATATAATAATAAAGCAAGGGTGAGCAATAGCCCACCAACAATAATATATGACTGAACGATAATGTATAACAGTTCAAAAGTATCTTTCAAACCATATGCCATGCATTTACGGAAATGATGCCAGTATAATATGAACGATGAAGTTACAAGGTAACTTAAAGTATTTGTTTGTAGAAATATCTGCTACATCAAAGTAAGCGAGATATTCTTATTGTTATTAAGAAGAGGAACTTGCAAGAAAAGGTTGCAATTCCAGTTATGACCCTTTTCCAACTCTGCCAACAGTAATCATGTTGCAGGAAATAAATAAATTTGGATGATGAACCAATGATGGAGTATTCACCGCGCCCGCTGTTCCAATCTTGATGATCAGTCGAGATCGTACAGCTCAATTTAGATTTACTACCGGTAGAAGGAAGAACTGACGGCTTTACTTGTCTACCGCCTTACTAGCTCTCCCCGGCCAACGGTTGGGCCAAAGGGGATGGACCGGCGCTACTCGGCCTCTTACACGACTCCTAGTTCAAATAGAGTTCATGATTCTGAATGTAACGTTCGTCCCCCTTTCCCCAAGTATAATACTTGTTGATAAGACTCTACAAGGTAGTCGTATCTAGTTGGAAAGGAAAATTCACCAATAACTTCCAAGCTGTGGCTTGGTATCGAATATCAACTTGTTCCAACAATCTTACCCCTCGAAAGATGAGAAGGTAAACAACGACTTAATAAGTCAACAGCACCCGAGTTGCGAGTGAAGAGAATACTCTATGACCGGGAAGTCGACAAGATAAATAACATCTTCCAAGTAAGGTTCCCTTATTATTAGAGAGGTAGACTCAAAGAAGAATGATGTCTGAGAACCTTTCTTGATATAAGATTAATAATAATATGACTCCGAAATATTTTCTGTAATAATCGAAGAAGATAAACCTTATCGAGGTTATTCTAAGTATGAAATAAATATTCAGAGAATATTTATTGAATTAAAATATTTTACAGAATATTTAGGAATATGAAAGAATATCTTTAATCAGAGTATTTCTCAAATAATCCTTGAAGAAATATCTAGAGAATATTTATTGCATAATTAAATATTCAAATGAATATTCAGAATAATATTCATTAATTAATAAGACCTGAAAAGAATATTTAAAATATTTAAAATAATATTCGATGATTAAATAGAACCCTGGGTGAATATTCAAAATAATATTCATAATTAATTAGGAATTTAAATGTTTATTGAAAAAGTAATATTCGTTTAATGAATAATATTCTAAATGAATATCAAGTAATATTCATTTAGTAATCCAAGCTTTAAAGGAATATTCGAGATAAGACTCGATAAATAAATCAAGCTTCAGATGAATATTAGAATAATATTCATCAAGTAAGTAATATCTTAAATGAATATTCAAAAGTAATATTCATTTAATAAAGTAATATTCTAAATGGATATTCAAATAATATTCATTTAGTAGTCCAATCTTTAGAAGAATATTCGGAATAATAATCGATAACCTATTCGACTTTGAATGAATATTGAAAAATATTATTCGTCGAATGGTTACGTTCAAATAATTATTTGAAGTAAGGATCGTTAAAATAATTAGTCTCGAACGAATATTCAAATAATATTCGTCGCCCAAATAATAGGAAATATTTACTTAAATATTTTCCTCCGAGGTAATCTCGATATATCAAGGAATATTGACTCCCGGTCTATTTTTGATTAATAAGATGTATACGCCCTTCTATGAGGGTCTTACAATAATCGGCTTATAACTGATATATAACTATCTAGCTTATAAGCCAACAATAACATTCAGGGAACAAGTATATCACTTCAACTTGAAAGTAGGCATGCATGCAATGGCATATGTATAACAGCATATATATATATATTTATTCAATCACAACAACAGCCTAAAAGAAGGGAATTGAAACTTGCCTGGTAGTCGAGTACGGTAAGGGGTAGTGGTAGCGGGTCCCGGTTCAGCTTGGTGATCTATAAATAGCCAAGGCATTCGGGATTAATCACTTAACATATTAAAAGTTAAGTTATACTTAATTCGAAACACGTTCTTGAGTTATCTCGTTATACCCCTTTTAGTGGATTACTTTTATCACTGATCCGACCCGACATCCGTTCGTTAATACGACATGTCATTGTACTTACACTTGGGACATACTTAAGTCATATGAGTTCTAAAGTCGATCGTTACGAACCAATACTATACTCCGAGTTTTATCGTCCGTTTTCTAAGTGTTTTACCGAAGTTATAAAAGAGTCGTCTTTTAGGGGTTCGTTCGCGTTTAACCTCGACTCGAACATTTTTAATAAATCGAAAAACGATCTTTTTGACATACGGTTTTCTTTCACGCCTTCCTTTTTACCTCTAGTATTTATTTACCAAGATTCGCCATGACGTTACATAGTTTACGAGGGTTCAATTGCAGTTACGAACTTTCGTTTACGGATTCGAACTACTTTTAGTAATTTGGTCATAAATCCTAAACCGTAAGTCCGTTTCATGCGATCTTTATATCAAAACGAAGCTTGAAACATAATCTATCCTATCATGGCAGAAAATGAAGCTGTACAGTGAGTTATAGCTACTGTGATGCTCGGTGTTTAATAGTCTAACGAAAATTCGGCATTACGACGGCTATAAATCGAACGTTCTAAAATTCATAACAATCAATCCAAGCCACACCGGGCATACTATACATGGTTTTCATCCTAACCAGTCCAAGAAGGTTTCAATTAACCATCATAATCATCAAAACTCTTAAATCATCACTACTAACTACATAATCATGCTTTTATGCATATAACAACACCATAATCTTAACTAATCTAAAACCATCAAGAACATATATAAAACTCAAAGTAAGATCTTGGGTTCTTAAGAATTATACCTTCCTTGGAGAGTGTACAAGCTATAATAACCCTTATATAGTCCTTGTATGGCTTTAACAAAGCTTAAATCATCCAAAGAAACCAAGAAATCAAAGTTAGTTTCTTGAAAACACTATTCACCCTCATCTTTGAGGATTTATTTGAAAATGGAAAACATGGAGTTTGAAGCTAAGATTTCTAGGAGATCATTTTTATGAAATATAGGACTCACCATAAAAATTTGGAGATCAAACAATGGTTGGAAGGTGGATTTTGAAATCTTAAAACTCCAAAATTCGAAGTGCCTTGGTTTTGGGGGAAAAACAGTGAACTTCTCGAATTTATTTACCCATCCAAACGATCTTCAAAAATTATGAAATTAAATCCCCAACTTCACCTTGATGGGTAGAAGCTCCATGAATTTTTTCATGATTTTTAGATGAGTAGATCTAGGTGAAAAAAAATGGCAAAGACCCCTGCCCTGGAAAATGCAACTGCTGGAAAAATGGGGGAGAGGTGGTGTTTGCTTGGCTTTGATCTTGCTCTCATCTTATCTAAAGTGAATTATTGAATGTCTTTGGATAATATCTTGTCCATAAAGTAGCTTTAATAAAGTTCTAGGTCATGCATGATGTAATTAAATGGACAAGTGTTGGTTTGTAATGGTAAGATGATGACAAGAAGCTAAGTACTTGGTTATGTTTGCTAAGTATACTAGTTGCTCATGTAACTACTTAGTTACTTGGTCTTATCTCCTTGTACATGCATGCATCTTGATCCTCTGTTTGTTCTTTGTCCGGTTATTGCTCAATTCGTTGCTCGTTCGAGGGACTAACTCATTCGTTTCTAGTTAGGGTTTTACCGAAAACCTTCTTAATATTTATACTACTATTCCTCATCTTTCTTAATACTTCTCGAATTTAAATTCCTTAATTCTCTTTTATAAATCCTTAAGTCTTGCAGTGTCCAGGGAAATCTCGGAGAAAATAAAAGTGCTATTTTTCTGAATCCGACAGCTTTTACATACACTTATTTTCCTCCTGGATCACTAATACGAACTCAGAAATCCGTTCCGAATACCGGGTATAACATTATTATAATAATATTCCAAATTCCACCAAAATCACTATTCATCACTTATTTTTATTTAATTCCTATAGTTGGGAAAATGAACCTGGTTCACCCTCGAGTGTTCCTTAACCTTTTTACGGAACCGCTGGGCTTATAATAGATATTGATTTGGATGGCATGAGGGTATCTATTTCTCTCTAGGGAATCTTATCTTAACTTTCTAGGAGATAGATTATTCTAACCTTAGTTATCACCCAATAGCATCCTTCAGGCCATATAACCTTGGAATATATATCCTTTCATTATTTATTCATTAAAACCAGTATTACATTCTAGTTGTAACCCCTATTCATTCTTACATCAATACATAATAAAAAGTTTTAATTCTACCCAAAAATCTGGGTTCTTACAATATCAGTATGTGTTCCCCTACCATCAGGAGCACCATCACAGACAACTAGGTCGGCTTTGCATCCATCAAAATGTCTAATGACCTGGAAGTGAAAAAGAAAGCAAACTCGATTGTCTTATAACATTTAAAGTCATACACTAGTACATATAAATCATTTTTTTCCTACATAAATACGAGAGAGTAGGAGCACAGGTAGCCTTTTCTGTCTGAGCAAGACCTAAATCTACTCTTCAGTTTGTGAGATGGAAATTTCTGCAAAATACCCTATTACCCTCAATCAGCTATTAACAAGTAAAAGTTGGTCTATGCAACATTTTCTGTAGACAGGTGGTCTATACGACATTAATAATATAATAGTCACTTTATTATACAGATAGGGTGGTTCCTCTTGTATTCGTATAAAATTGCTTTCTCTTGCTTTACACTTGTAAAAGTTGGACCATCGCTAGATTCTAACACTCTCTTAATATTTTTTCTAGTTTTGCAATAAATTTTATGCAGGAATAGTTGATGTAGGAAGGTCTACCAAGATCAAATACTTTGCTCTATCCATAAATGACAACTTCAAAAGACCAACTTTTATAAGAAAAAGACACTTATTAGCTGGTACCGGGGAAGTGAGTTTGCATTCTCCGTCTACCGGAATAATAAGTCGACCAGATATAAACAATGTAAATGCAAAAGACAATGATATGAAAGTATCATTGCAACAAAAGTTTATGAGCAGTGGTGAGGAGAGATAATTCTATACCACTTCAGCTGTTCGAGCATTGGTTATATCACCCTCACCTGAATAACCCCGTTGATTGGAGCCATAGGTTGCAGATCAATAGCAACAATAAGTGGAAGATCACACTCCCTACAGACAGTGATTAAGACAAATATTTAGCTATTGAACATAGGGTGATTATTATAACCAGAATGAAAGGATGAAGTGATAATATTACAGAACAATAGTATTGAAGCAGAAAATAAGCATAGTATCAAAGAACTTCAAGGCAAAAAGAAGTATCTAAGTTGGAATCAGGGGACAGCTTCGCTTGGAGATACAATTTATGGCTCAACACCTGTGAGAGAAGTAAAACATCAAAGATTTTGACAACAAAAAAGTTTAATTAACCCCTTCATTAACTTTCAAACATTTTTCTTGTATTATCATTGTCCGCGTAATACCTTCCTATGTAAAATTATCCCTTTTAGATGTACATCGAGGAATCTTTGGTAAGGTAAAAAAGTCAAGATCACATGTCGGAATACAACTATATTGAATCTTTAATCATAACTGTAGTAGTAAGGACGAGAAGATAGGATGGAGGATACAGAAGAGAAAATAGGATGGAGGATACAGTCCGAATGCAGGAAAGTTTCCACAATTCAAATGATACGAAGAATAAAAGACTTCGTCATACGAAGTTTTTTTTTCGAAAATAACATTCATTACAGGGTATATACTATATACTAATCAAAACCAGCTACACATTTCATCAAACACCTTGCAAGCAATTCCAAACTCAACAATACATGCAACAAGAATCATAAATTCTAACAAAAACAGGTGTAATTTCGAATAAAGATTGAATCTTTAGTACAAGGGCACACTCAAATTGTATAAACAGATAAAGTCACAGACAATACTGGGGTTATAAAGTAAAAAGATGATTTACCCAATTGAGGAAGACAATCTTGGTGGTCTACAAGTATAGACTGAGCTCCTAAACAGTGTTTTTTTCGTCGGGGCTCTGCTTGGCCCAACATAACACATAACCTTTTTTTTTTGACGTAAACCCTTTTTTTAAAAGTACGATACTGGGAAATTTTAATCTTGATTAAAAAATAACTTTATGATAGGTATTAAAAAATAATTTAAGATTAATTACATTGGTGTGCCAATTCTTTTTTTCTGTTTTACAGCAGATCCTAAGAATTTTGTATACTAGCATATTTTTAGATCAATTTATATCTATTTTTTTAATATTTTATTTTGGTATGATCAATCTATAAATATAAAAGCCGTTAAAAGCTTGGTTGGTCGGTACCTGTTGATTTTACTTATTTACCCTCACTTATTTACAGATAAAATTCATCCTACTAACTAATCAATTTATATTTTTATATTTTATCTAGCAAAGTTTATCCTTTACTAATCAATTTCCTTTTTCAGATTAAATATATTACCTTTTCAATTTTTTAATAACTAAATAATTTTATTTATTTATATCTTTTACATTTTATCTAACTAAAATTTCTCCTTTACTAATCAATTTCCTTTTTCAGGTTAAACATTGTTAACTCGAATAACTTGTAGAAGGGGAATTGAATACAAGTTAATTAATCGTGTCTGGTTTTTGCTTGATTAAATACACAAGAACAAACGAATTAATCAACCTTGTTTGTATTAAATAAATCAAATACAAACTCTACCAAAGGTGTACAATACCTTTAACAGCTGCTCTCAATACAAATCTCTCTCTGTTTGTTCACTCGTATACTCACGATGATCACAAATCTCACACATATTACAATGATATAGAGAGAGTATTTATAATGCTACCTATCAACTAATAACAGAAAGTAATGACTAATACATGGTAATGTTCTGCCGTCTAGTTGATAGTTTCCAACAATGCTCTAATTCTTTTCTTCATGCATACTTCTTTCCATCTTCTGAATACAAGATCCTAAAGTATAGCACTTTTCCAATTCTGCAACTTCGATACAGTCAGGGTCTGTCATAGTCCCTGAGAAACCTGTAGTCCGTGACCTCTGTCTCTGATCAAGTACTGTTTACAGTTCTGCAGATCTTAGATAACTGACCTCTGCCTCGTGGTGGTGGAACGAGGAGGTTCAAAAGAAAGTAAAGGCTAAACTTGCGCTCTTTAAAGAGCTTTTGTCCAGTTGTGTAGGGGCGGAGAGGATGCTGAAGATGGAAGCGTACAAGGTGGCAAGACGAGAGGCAAAAAAGGCTGTGGCAAAAGCCAAAAGTGAAGCCTATGAGGGGATGTACAAGCGCCTAGACACCAAGGAAGGAGCGAACGCTATATTTAAACTAACTAAAGCTAGGGAAAGAGGGCGACGCGACCTGGGTTCGGTTAAGTATGTTAAGGATGATTCAGGCCAAGTGTTAGTGAATGAAGATGCTATTAAAGAGATGTGGAGTTCGTATTTTCATAATCTTTTCAATAAGGCTAGGAGGATTGGTGCCGGTGTGGAACAAGAGGTCTCTCTTTCGTCTGTGCGTTCCTTCGGCCCCTGCGAGCGTATCAGCAAGGATGAAGTCAAGGGAGCCCTTCAAAAGATGGCTAGAGGGAAAGTGGTTGGTCCGGATCAGATCCCAATCGAGGTGTGGCTTTGTCTTGGTGAGGTTGGCGTAGAATGGCTAGCAGATCTGTTCAATGTTCTCATCCTGGGTGATAAGATGCCAGATGAATGGAGGCGTAGTATTGTGGTCCCTTTTTTCAAGAACAAAGGCGATGCTCAGAGTTGTAGTAACTATCGGGGTATTAAATTACTCAGTCATACTATGAAACTTTGGGAGAGAGTGGTTGAAGGTCGGATTAGAAGAGGAGTTGAAATCTCAGAGAATCAATTTGGATTTATGCCTGGGAGATCGACTACCGAAGCCATTCATCTCGTCAGACGCCTTATGGAGAAGTTCAGGGAACATCGCAAAGACCTTCATATGGTGTTCATTGATCTTGAGAAGGCTTATGATATTATCCCTCGTGAAGCTATATGGAAGAGCCTTGAGGAAAGGAGAGTGTCGTCGCCGTACGTTAGGGCGATTCAAGACATGTACTCCCAATCTAGTTCATGTGTCCGGACTCCAGTTGGTGACTCCTGTGTTTTCCCTGTTGAGATTGGGGCTTCACCAGGGGTCGGCCCTCAGTCCTCTTCTTTTCGCTCTTATCCTAGATTTCATGTCGCGAGGGATTTAAGATGTCGTCCCTTGGTGCATGCTCTTCGCTGATGATATCGTGTTAGTGGCGGAGTCGAGGGGGGATGTGAATGAGAGGTTGGAGTTATGGAGATCGATTTTGGAGCTCCAAGGCTTGCGTGTGAGTCGGTCTAAAACCGAGTATCTCTGGTGTAACTTCAGTGGTGAGGACAACGAGGAAGGGGTGGAGGTTAGGATTGAAGATCAGATCGTCCCTCGTACGGATAAGTTCAAGTATTTAGGTTGGATCATCCAGAAGGAAGGTGAGATTGAAGCCGATGTCACGCATCGTATCAAGGCTGGATGGCTAAGGTGGAGGGCAGCGTCAGGGGTGATGTGCGACAAGAAAGTCCCGTTAAAGTTGAAAGGGAAATTATATAGAGCGGCAATCCGTCCTGCGATGTTATATGGTTCGGAGTGTTGGGCGGCGAAGAAGGCCCTCGAGAGCAAGTTGGAAGCGGCTGAAATGAGGATGTTGCGGTGGTCTTGTGGGCGCACGATGTTAGAGAGAATCCCGAATGTGGTTTTTAGGACCGAGCTTGAGGTAGCACCTTTCTCTGCGAAAGTTAGGGAAGGGAGGTTGAGATGGTTCGGCCACGTCCGTAGGAGGCTGGCTGAAGCCCCGGTGAGGAGGGTCGACAGTCTTTCGATTGATGGGGTGAGGAGGAGAGGCAGATCGAGGAGGTCATGGGAAGAGCAGCTTAGGTTGGATTTGAAGGCCTTAAACTTAAATGAGACCATGACCGCTGATAGGTGCTTTTGGAGACGCCAGATCAGAGTGGTGGATTCTCTTTTAGAGAGCGGTTCTGTTGTGGAGAGCCTCAGAGTTGGGTTATCTCGGTTAGCTTTATCTTAGAATTTTGGCTTTTCATTTTCTTTTCTCTGTTTTTTCTGTTTTGTATTGGTTCTGTTGTTTTTTGGTCTTCTGTTTGCTGGTTTTGCAGTTGCAGGGAGCTTAGCCAGGTGTCATCTTAGGCCTGAGTGTGATGTACAGCGGAGTACTCAAAACCATGGGCTCAGGGATCTGTGCAATCAGAGTGTTTCGAGAACGGAGTGGACAACCCCCACGTAGGTAAGTCCCATGTGATCAAAGCCATGGGCTCAAGTATGACTGCGATCTTTACCAAAATTTATGAAGCCTTTGTAAATATCACACACTATTTTTCTGTTGTGCACTAAGCTGGGGGTCTTCACGGAAACAGCCTCCCTACCGTAAAAAGTAGGGGCATGGTCTGCGTACATCTCACCCGCCCCAGACCCTGCTCTGTGCGGGATATACTGGGTATGTTTGGTTTGGTTTGGGTTTAGATTCAGGGTATTACAAGAAGTGTTATGTCATTGTATTATACACATCACAACTCATGAATTTATTCTTAATAACATGAAGCATAAATCTGAGTTGTTGATGCCAAACCTCTAACAATACAACTAGAATAGAACATACATAAATCTATTATTTACATGAAGTTAAGTCACACAAGTACCTCAATTACTCAATCTGCCTTCATTCTTCTGAACTGTGAATTGTCTTTGAGAAATTCTTCAAGCAAAGCATCTTCAGTTTTGGCTAAGACTTCACCAAAACTCTGTTCAGATTTAACATGTCACCATTATCAGTAATGATTTGATAATGCAGAGCTCTTAACTTGTGTGGCCTGTATCTGAAGTGATTAAGATTTTCAATAGAAACAGAATCATACTCCTTTTCCATAGCTTGATAAAAGACAAAAGATCCCCCATCATCAACATTGATCTTTAATGACTTATACTCAATCTCATTGTCTTGACCATCAGAATCAACATAATGTAGCTTGAAAGGTGGTACATTCTCCTTCTTTGCTCCATACAATCTCTTCAACAATTTATCATAAGCGATGCATTATAATTCTGAGTAACTTCAGCATTTTTGTGTAACAAGAATCGAACATATGCTAACTCCTCTTCCTTCTTGTGATATAAGAATGTAGACAAATCCATCCACCTCACTCTACCATCAGATAAGAAGTATACAAGAAAAACTTCTGTTTCTTCTTTATCAACCATTCCTCTTCTTCTATCATATTCTTGATATGTCTTCACTCTCTAAACAAGCTGTGCAGAAATCAATTTATTAAGATGTCTTTGAGTCATCTTTTTACCAAACTCGTCCAAGAGTGAATGAGGATCAGCCTTTAGCTTTGTAACATCTGTGGTATGCTTTCCAATCTCACTATGACCAAGTCCAGTCCTTTTTCTAGGAATTAGAGACTGTAAATTTTGACTCATAATCCAGTAAGATGGTTCCTTTATTTCTGAATGAACTTGCTTCTTACTACCAGAAGTAGTAGATTGAACATTTTGTGATTTCATCACCTCCCCCTGTGTAAATCCTACATTCTTCAAATTTATAGTAGTCCATGACACTACATCTTTTACAACTTGTTCCTGTAGAAAAATTGATGCAGTATCTGGTACTTGAAGAGTTTTAGCTTTCTTTGTTACAGACTCTGACTGACTAGAAACTTGCTTGTATTTAGATCTTGAATGACCAAATCTACCAGCTTCAGTGCCTGTACCAACTTTACTTTTACCTCTCCCAACATTCGAACCACCACTGCCACCACCATCACCCTTATCTCTTCTGTCAGACTTGTCATTGGTAGCATCAGCCTTACAAGTATCTCAGATGACATTCCTGTTTGTTTCCTCTTAAATGTTTTTATCTCCCCCTTTTTGACACCAACAACGTTTACTCCAAGAGTTTTAGTGAGAGAACAAATAAGATTCATCGAAACAGCCTGATTTTCCATGATAGTGACTTGGTTATCCTCCAATGCTTGAAGTCTATGATAAACATCTGTTTGAGATTGTTGAACACCCTCAAGAACTGTCCGGTGCTTATATAGATGTGTATCAATGTTGGAAGTTATAAAATGCATAGAGTCATTGGTAGCTTGAATTGCAGTATCAATACATGCAACCTGAGTAGCAAGACCTTGAACAGACCGGTTCACAAAAGAAAGATCAGCATCCGAAATTTGATGAGCATCTGCAAGAAACCCACTTTGATAATTGAATTCAGCAATGCCCTTAGCATGAGCTAATGCTGTAGGATATGACACTTCATCTGGATAAATACCATACTTGTTAAAGAAATCCAGTTTGTCCTTGGCTCTAGTTCTCTCAATTCGACCAATGTACTTGATAAGTGTGAAAGAATCAGGATCAATAGTAAATTAAGACCCAGATCATGAGCTTCTACTAGATTAGTAGGCCACTTTTGATCAAAATAACCAAATGAAGGTTCTGTAACCTTTGCAGATGATGTTGCCTGTGAATCAAGAACTACATATGTAGAATGATATTCAAGTAAAAGTACTTCAGTAGAATGACTTACAGCTGTAACTGGAGTATCTGAAACTGAAGAAAAAGTTACTATTGCCAAATTTCCAACATTACTCACATCCTGACCTTCACCAGTATCCTGTGTGCTAACAGTTACAGACACTGACTCCTCCATAGAATGATCAGCTTCTGTAAATGATAAGTGGATTTTATATCCACTATTTGCATTCCATTCGTACTTGAAACGATTTCTAGTTCTTAAGTTTCATGTTAGTTTGATGTGTTTTCACCTAAGTTGTGTAGGTTGCATAGTCGGAGGCATTGGTGTTGTTGGTGAAGAAATGGTGGTAATCTGTGAGCTTAAAGTAGGAATTACAGGAAGTCCAGGGCAAGAGAAACTCAGGTATTTGAGCACAATGCGCATGCATCACTGTTTTGGCCATAACTGGAGTTCCAGACGTCAGAATTGGGCGATCTTACAGCCCACGCGAAGAGGAGAACATTTTCTACAAGCTGGATAGGGGGGACAGGCACGCCCGTGCCTGTATAGAGCGCGCCCGCGCCCTGGCGATCTGAGAAATACTAATTTTCTGCTGTTAAGCTTGTTCTGAAGGGCCGGTTCGGACGAGATGTGCAGCCTTGTGTCTTGGAAGCCCAGTTTATTATGTACTATTGGGGGAAAGCCCTAATTATCAAGTAGTATCGTATTATTCTAAGCGTGGACTTTTAGAGAGAGTGAGAAGAACCATTGGGAGAGCATCAAGCTTTTTGGGGATTTCCTAGTTTTCATTTCATATTTGTAATCTCCTATTGCGTTAAATGCTCGGTTGTTTTCGTATACTATTTTATTACTCTTGTTTGGTTTATCGTATCTCTTTTTCAATCATGTTTACACTTGAACCCATGATGGCGATTAGGTCGATTATGGGCTAATTCGTTATCATGGGATTTTAATGGATTTTTCAATGGATTCTAGTAATTAAGTGTTTTTTATGCCTTAGTGTGTGATTGATTGTATTGATTTCCTAGTATGATTACGCTTATTCGTTATAGGTGAGTCGCGAACACCTGTAAATGTTTGTTTAATCCTGGTGAATGCGAAAGTGGATCTAGGGTTTAGAACAATTCATGCTAGCATAGGTTTTTGCATGCGAAGAACATGTATTAATTTATGGTGTAATTCTAACCGTCTTGCACTGACTATGTGGTTTTATGGATGCTTGATTTTTAACCGGTATGTGTTCAATTGCTATAGACATATAGGAACTACGCATATTTGGTGACTACTTGACTTCTATCAATTGTGGATGATCAGTAGGATGGTATATGCACAACGAAAGTTGGTGTGTATCAGTTTAGTGCATCTAATCAGTAATCAACTCTGTCACATGCTAGGTTAAAGGGCATAAGATTCTAGATGAAGTGGTTAATGAAATTGGAATCCCATGTTTTCTCATATATAAGAACTCTTAATTGTTAATTTATTCTCGCTTAGTTAATTAAGATAGTTTAATTAAAAAACCTAAATTTGATAATTGATCAAGCATTAAAAAGTAATCATACACTGTTGCATAAGTACTAAAATTGGCATTACACCTAGTCTCTGTGGGAACGAATCCTATTTACCATATATTACTTGTTGACCACGTTCTCTTGCGTGAATAAGTGCAAACAGTAAATGTCTCAATCCTAGCTGAGATTGGTAACACATTCAGAGGGACACTAGGATCATGAGGTAATTCTTCTGGCACATGCTGAGAAAGTGACTCCCTTAGCCTATCGCCTCTTCGATTGATTGCATCCACAAGCCTTTGTTGATATTGCTGAGCTTTAACTTCAGGCTTTCAATTATGCTTGGCTAAGTCCTATTTCTCATACATCTTGATGAAAGAGTAAGTACCAGCATCCATTCCCAGATTCTCAGACCAAGATTCAGGAAAAATCTGATCCCAAAAATCAAAAGATGGTTCTTTCCTAGTTTTCTCTTCCTCACTATGGAGTTGATCATCCATACCCTCATTCTCACTTTGACTTACTAAAGTCAACGCTATTTCTACCTCTCCTTTTGCCTGGTTAGGAGCCAGCCTCTCAATTTGTGGATCTATGTCCATCTTTTCAAGTGTATCACTGAAATTTGGATAAGTGCTCTCATGACCTATAGACAAATAGGGACTTGGAGAAGTTGTTATACCTGAACTCACATGGAGAGAGGGTTCCTCATATGGCAAGGGGCTTAAGGTTTTCTCCATGGAGTGAGCTGCTATAGACTCTGAACCCTCACAAGCATCTACTGTCTTTTCAGAGACTATAGGCTCCAGTATACCACTTTCAGGGTCTACACTAGACTCTGATGTCTTCAGTAAAACTTCATTAGACACCATAGTTAGTATCTCACCGTCTTTAACTGTTGTTTGCTGAGACTCAACCTCAAGATGGATAGACTCTAACTGAACAATATTTGTTTGATCTTCAGGAAAATCAATCAAAGTCATTCCTCCCATATCATGGGGTATCTCAATTCCAGTTTCAGCCATCACAGAAGACCTTTCAGCATCAGCTATCACAGTTCCTGAGTCATCCAACCTCTAACTAGATGGTTCTTGTGTTGCAGTGACTGTGATCTGATCTATCCTACTATCCACCACTGGTGCAATGAAATCCTTGTGAAACAAGTATGTGTGAAGTGATTGAAGTGCACCATGCTTAGAAACTCCAAATGACTTATGTAACTCCTTTCTGATAGATACATAAAAATGCATCTTCATTAAATCAAGTCTTTGATACGAAAGTCCATATTCTTCAGGAGAAGAGAGTTTTGGAACTCTTTCAATCAGAAATTGTAGAACAGGCTTGGAAAGCTTTACTTTGATAGAAATAAGCTTCATAGCCATTCCATATGTCAATGTTGTTTCCTATGAAGAATCAATATTGAGGCCTCTTTTGTCACTAGCTGACTTAGATAGAGCTTTATGCTTGGAGACCTGCATAATATTAGTTGGACAAGACTCTGTGTATATAGGTGACAATTGAATCTTTCTCCTTGTTCTCCTGGTATAGTGAGCAACAGATTTAACTTGAGAAGACTTACGAGGTGCAGACTCAGTGGTGATCTTGGGTTGAGATCTTTTTCCAATAGACACAGCCTTTTGAGAGACTATACCTAGTAACTGTTTTCCTTTATTAAGAACTATAGTCTTTTGGGAGACTGCAGCCTGGCTGTGACTAGGTCCTTCACCTCTTTCTCCTAGCTTAGAGAGTTGAATTGCAGCTTTCAATTCTTCTCTCTCAACAAGAGGTATATCATCATCTTCACTAGAACTACTAGACCTAGGAGCTACATATCTTCTCTTCTTTACAACTGGTGCCTTTTGAGAAACACCAGAGGTTGGTTTCTTTTAAACAACAGGTTGTGGATTAACATTGGGTTTTTGAATTATTTCAGAGACTGTAATGTTTTGGGTTACTTGGGTAGATACAGGGGGGTCCTCCTCCAATTGAGGTTCTTGAATCATTTCACCACCAAAGAAAGAAGAATTATAGAGAGTAGGAAGATGAGTTCTTAGAAGTACCTGAACATGATTTGGATAATACATTGCAGGTAATTCTTCTGAATTCTTCTCACTCTCCTTCTTTGTAATATCAGAGAAAATTCTCTTTTGCTGTACATGAGAAGGAACACAATGCTGTCTACCAAACTTGGTATTAGCAATAGGAATAAAATGGTTGATGAATAATTGCATAAATCTGATTCAATAGAATGTGACCAATGTTAATTATTATGTTATAAAGCAAACTATATCCAATGTGAGAAGTAACAGCAGTAATTTGTTCAAAAGAACTACATTTACCAGTAAAGCATTTAGCTAATTAATTAAAGAAGAAAGACCACTCTTATCTAAGAAAATGTCTCCTTAACTGGCTCATGTTATCTAAAGGTCCACTATATCCTAGTGAAGATAACATAGTTATAATATCATCATCAGATGGTTCACTAACATAAGGCACATTAACAGGTAAGTGAAGTACTGAATTGACAACAGATTCAGTAATATCAAAAGAATCTTGTCCTAGGTTTAGAACAATCTTACCTGGTTGACCCTGAACAGGATCAACTACCTCAGCATTCTCCCAAGCTTGTGAAATAGCAGCTTGATTAATCTGTGGAGATGCTGTCAAAGCATAACGCAAAGGTCCAATAGCCATAAAATCCATCACTAGGTGGAAATCAGTTGACACTCCATTCTTGTTGGTGATTGCAGCAACATGGTTGTTTGTCATAAAGTCGAAGTCACCAAACTTGAAAGCAACTGACTTTGGTAGTTTTCTTTAACCAGCCATTGATTTTGATCTGAAAGAACTTAAGAATTCTTGAAAGAAATTAGTTGATTTGAGAGCTCGAAAGATGTTTTTGCCTTTGACAATTCGAATTAGAAGAAAGCAATAAACAATCAGAGTCTTAAAATAAAGATATATTCAAAAATCCTTCAGAACCACTAACCCACGTTCACACGTAGATTGACAGGTGTTAGTCCCTGAAAATAGGTAAATACCCACGGTTTTTGGAAAATAAAATCCAAAATTGATTTTAATTTAAATCAGGGTCTATAAAGAATTCAAACCGATTTCAGAGACTAAAATGGAGTTGCAAACGTGGAATGTCAGATAATATCCTGAAAATAAACACCAATAATCCAAGCAAAATATTTTGATTAGATTTGAAAACATCTTGGAAATATGAGAAGGTCATGTTGGGACAATCAGATCTTGGCACTGCGATTTTTGATACAATAAATTACCGAGTACGAATAGAAAAATCACCTTGTTAACGGTTGATTCCACGCTCTTCTATTGTATTCCCAAATTCCCTTGAGCGAAGTGTGGCCTTCGTCTTCTCAAGTTAACCTCTCTTCTTGCTCCTGGGTGGCTACAAAATTTTTTCGACCAGCCCCCAGCAAGAAGAGAATAGGAATATATATAGGCTACAATAGGGATCATGGATAATTAGGTTGGGCCTTCTAATTACATCTTGAGCCTAGCCCAATGTAATTAAATATTAATTCAATCCACTAAAGAATTAATATTTGCACTACCTTTCCTAATACCGTAATTTAATTAATTCGGTTCCAATATTATTTGCTTATTAAATTCCCCATGTTTAAAATATCGCATGTCCATTAATTAAATAAATTACTGATAATTCATTTAATTAATATCTTTTATCCTTGATCATCCACTCAACCTTTATTTAATTATGCCGGAATAAATCCACCTGCAGGGTTTCACATAATTAAATCTTTTTGAGCTTTCAAGGGGACATCATTAACCCGAATATTATCAGGACATGGATTCCTTCAATAAATAATATCCCACCATATATATTATTTCATCACCCAAAATATAATGATATAATTCACAAGAATTATTTCATATATAAATCAAAGCATGTAAATAATATATACGTGTCAATTATTATTTCCGGATTAAGAACCTGAGCATTAATAATAACATAGAATCTTAGTTCACCTTCTTAATCAGTATAAGGGAACAATTCTAAATTTGATCCTGTTCAATATACACAAAGTATACTAGTATTATTTATTAGTCAATATAAACTAATCTAAATAATACTACAGCCATTCCAGTGGATTGTCTAACTCCACCTGTGCTGTGAAATTTATTATATTATATAAACCGTATTTAATAATCTAATATTCTGTATCCCATTTGATACTAGATTATTCACAATATATAATATTTAGACAACATGTAAACATTTAAATTATTCTCAATAAAATAGGCCAGAAATAAATGTATATACTTCAAATAAATATTTTCAGTATACACCAACAATCTCCCACTTATACTCAAAATATTTTATGAGTATATCAGTGTTTATTTAATCCACTATTACAAAAAAACTATGTGTTCATCCATCTGACTCCAATCGCTTCCACATGCCTGTCAAAAACTTTGGCTGGCAAACTCTTTGTGAAAGGATCTGCCCGGTTGTCTTCTGATGATATGTGAGCCACAACTATATCTCCTCGCTTTACGATTCCTCGTATGAGATGATACTTACGTTCAATATGTTTAGCTGCTTTGTGATCTCGCGGTTCCTTCGAATTTGCCACAGCACCAGTGTTATCACAATACACTGTCAAGCTCCTAGGCAAATTAGGTACCACATCCAAGTCCAAAAGGAAGTTCCTGAACCACACAGCCTCCTTTGCAGCCTCAGAGGCCGCCATGTACTCGGCTTCCATGGTAGAATCTGCAATGCATTTCTGCTTTACACTCCTCCATATAACGGCTCCACCTCCCAAAGTAAAAACATATCCCGAGGTCGATTTCCTCTTATCCCTATCTGATTGAAAATCTGAATCAGTATATCCCTAAGGAAATAGATCTGAGGCCTTGTAAATTAACATATACTCCTTAGTCCTTCTCAGGTACTTGAGTATAGTTTTTACTGCACTCCAATGTTCCTGACCTGGGTTCGACTGATATCTACTAACCATGCCTACAGCAAAGCAGATGTCAGGCCTCGTACATAACATAGCATACATTAAGCTTCCACATGCCGAAGCATAAGGAACTGCTTTCATGCTCTCTATATCCTTAGGTGTCGAAGGACACTGCTCCTTGGATAGAGCCACTCCATGCTTAAATGGTAGAAAACATTTCTTAGAGTTCTGCATGTTAAAACGAGCTAATACTTCATCAATGTAGGGCTCTTGAGATAAAGCCAACATCCTTTTCTTGTGATCCCTTATTACTTTTATCCCAAGGATGTATGCCGCTTCACCTAAGTCCTTCATTTCAATTTGTTTGAACAACCATGCCTTTACTGATGACAACATCTTAACATTGTTTCCAATGAGTAAAATGTCATCCACATACAGTACTAGAAAAACCACTGCATTACCCTCACTTCTCTTATACACACATGATTCGCTTGGACTTTGATCAAATCCATATGACTGGACTGCCTGATCAAAACGAATATTCCAGTCCCTAGAAGCTTGTTTTAGTCCATAAATAGACCTCTTAAGCTTACAAACAAGATGCTCTTGGCCTTCCTTAATGAATCCTTTTGGTTGTTGCATATAGATGGTTTCCTCAAGACTTCCATTAAGGAAAGCTGTCTTGACATCCATTTGCCAAATCTCATAATCGAGATGAGCTGATATAGATAAAAGAATCCGGATTGACTTAAGCACAACAACCGGTGAAAAGGTTTCCTCATAATCGATCCCTTTTTTCTGAGTATACCCTTTCGCAACAAGTCGTGCTTTCCAGGCTTTCACCTTTTTGTCAGATCCTCTTTTCTTTTTGTAGATCCACATACATCCAATGGGTTTTACACCTTTGGGTGGTTCCACGAGCTCCCAAACTTGATTAGAATACATAGATTCCATCTCAGATTCCATTGCCTTTTGCCAAAAGATCTGCATCTTTATCTAGAATTGCTTCTTCGTATGTCCTGGGATCCTCATCATGTTCACCAGAGACCAAGTCCGAGGACTCTCCCAAAAACATGAATCTATCAGGTTGTTGAACAACCCTCCCACTACGACGAAGCACCGGAGTGGTATTAGTGACAGGTTGTGCATTTTCTTGTGGTTGATCTACTTGTACTATTGGTACTTGGGGATTATCTGTCCCTCCCACTAGTTCCTCTAAAACGATACTACTCATGGGTTTGTGTTTCATTATATAGTCTTCTTCTAAGAATCTAGCATTGGTGCTAACAATGATATCTCGATCCCTAGGACTATAGAATGAATAACCTTTCGTTCCCATGGGATAGCCTACAAACAGCCTTACTTCTGTACGAGATTCTAACTTAGTCGCGTTCTTGTTCAGCACATGTGCTGGACAACCCCAAATCCGAATATGTCTTAGACTTGGTTTGCTACCAGTCCACAATTCTATTGGAGTCTTAGGAACCGACTTAGAAGGTACCAAGTTTAGAAGGTAAGTCGCTGTTTCTATAGCATATCCCCAGAACGACTTGGGAAAATCTGAATAACTCATCATCGATCTAACACTCTCTAAAAGAGTCCGATTCCTTCTCTCTGCTACACCATTCTGCTGAGGTGTGCCAGGTGCAGACAACTGGGATGCAATCCCATTTTCTGATAAATATTCCCTAAATTCTCCAAGCAAGTATTCACCACCACGATCTGATCGCAGTGACTTGATACATTTTCCAAGATGTCGCTTCTCCGCACTTGCTTTGTACTCTTTGAATTTTTCAAAGCACTCAGACTTACGGCGCAACAAATAAATGTACCCATATCTAGAATAATCGTCAATGAAAGTGACAAAATACTCATAACCTCCTCTTGCTTGGATACTCATAGGTCCACATAAATCAGTATGAACCAATTCTAACACTTCTTTAGCTCTATTCCCCTTTGCTTTAAAAGGCCTATTAGTCATCTTACCTTCCAAGCAGGATTCACAAACTGGAAATGGCTCCACTGCCAACGAGCCTAATGGCCCATCTACTACCAGTCTTTGAATCCTCCTCAAGTTAATATGACCTAATCTTAAGTGCCAAAGATATGTTTGGTTCAATTCAGAAGGTTTCTTTCTTTTATTTGAGCTAGAAAGAATGTTATTAGTTTCCTTATGTTGCAGCATGGGTTGGATAGGATTAATAATATACAAATTGTCTTGCAATGTACCAGAACATATAACTCGTTTATTCATCATAATAGAAACATTACGATCCAAACAAACATTATAACCATCCATGGCAAGTTTAGAAACTGAAATTAAATTCCTTCTAAACGACGGTACATAAAGACAATTGTTCAAAACCAAAATCCTATCATCGCCAAAAGATAATGTAATTATTCCAACTGCAACTACTGCTACTTTTGTAGCATCTCCCATGAACACATATATCTCGCCATCTCTAAGCATTCTGGATTGCTGGAACCCCTGCATAGAGTTACAAACATGGTTAGTGGCTCCTGTATCTACACACCAAGTGCTCGTAGATATAGCCGCTATATATGTTTCTGTAACTAGAGAAAGAGACATACCAGTATTGTTTGTCTTCTTAGGAAGAGGACAATCCTGTTTCCAGTGACCTGACTGCTTGCACCTGAAGCACTTGCCCTTAGGCTTTTTCACACCACCTTGAACTCCCACTGCATTAGCAATCTTTCCAGCTTTCTGTGTCTGAGTCTTTTTCTTCTTCTTACCTTTCGGCTTAGATGAAGAAGCTTTCTCGGCCACATTCACTTGAACATTCTGCTTAAAGAGTCCTTCAGCTGCCTGAAGTTCTGTTAGAAGTTCCGCGAGACTATACATCCTTTTGTTCATGGTGTAATTCAAGCGAAACTGCTCAAAACTTTTGGGCAAGCTCATAAGGATGATATCGATCTGGGTTTCCCCATCAATATCAGCACCAAGGATCTCCATCTCATTCAGATGAGACATCATTCTGAGAACATGATCCCTTACAGGTGTTCCTTCAACCATCTGAGTGTTCATTAAAGCCTTCATTGCTACTTGCCTAGCAGCCCTATTCTGTTCTCCAAAAAGTTCCTTGAGATTAAAGAGCATATCTGAAGCAGTGGGCATAGCCTGATGTTGATGCTGCAAAACACCCGACATTGCTGCCAGAATGTAACATCGCGACATCTCATCAGCCTTAATCCACCGATTATAATACTCCTTCTCACTTTCAGGAGCATCTTCAGCAGGCTGGTCTGGCTTGGGTTCATAAGTACAAAATTTGTACTCCTCAGCAGTCAACACTATGTCCAAATTACGTTTCCATTCAATATAGTTCGGTCCAGTAAGTTTGTTATCCTTAAGTATGGTGAATAGTGGATTAAAGCCCATAGTGATCTAATCCTGAGAATCATACATGTAACGCATAATCAGATAGTTGCATAAATCTTAAATCCTATTGGTTTCCTCTAACAATTAATTAAAATTAATGCATTAATATTTAAACACCATAGTATCTGGTACGCCACGATGGGTGACATATATACCACTTAAATTCGTTTAAATATTACTTCGGTCCTATTACTAAATAATACGCCACGTTAGGGTGGACTATATATTATTTTTCATAGCTAAGTGTATACCATTATTAAATCTTAAATTAATAAAAAGACTGGATACCACCATTAAATATTTCAAATCAATAATCGATAATAGGATAATTCCCAGATCGGGGGGAGCATTGTCAAGAGGCATCACTTAAGACCCCTTTCTAGACAGAATCATCCTTTCTCTCAATATCAAAATCTATATTCAATCAGTGGTACCCTTCTAATTAATTGAATTCTATGAAACTTGGTACGCCACGATGGGTGGCATGTATACCTTTCAATATTCGTAATTAATTTAGAAAGTTTGTTCTAGTAATATCCATAACACTACCTGACACCATAAATCATACGCCACGATGGGTGGCATGTATATAATTTATATTCGTCTCGGTGTTAAATTACATACAAACAATAATGGAGACCATGGGATTTAATTCCTAATTAATTCCCTCACCCACTTAGAATTTTTTTATTTAAAATTGAGGAATTTTATCTAGATGCATCGCCCTATGTTATTATTTCGAGGTCTACATGTTATTAAAATAACAAAACAAAGAACACATAACATAGCAGCATGCATCATAAAATTAAAGCAATAAATAAAATTAATGTCCATGTCGTCCTAATTATGTTAAACATGCAATTAAAATTACACACATAATTAACAACACACATAATAATTATTTAAAGCAATAATTAAAAAAATTAAATAGTGGAATTAAAATTAAAAAACATAATTTAAATCCACTATTATGGCCCCTAAATATTTTCACGAAGCTGCAGCCTCGAAACAGCCGCACCATGCTTGCATCTACAGTAAAAAAAATTCTGCATTCCAGAGACAGTAACGCATGTCTTAACTGCGTTACACACTGCTCAAACCTGTTGCGCATTACACTGATGTGTTACACCGCAGTATAACACTGTCGCGCATTCCCGTCCTGCGTTACACACCTGTTACATCCTGTAACGCAGGACAGACCTGCGTTACATCCCTTCAGCAAATTTTTTTTTTTCTGCGCCATTGTTTACTGTTGCTGTTCGTGCACAGACTTGTTTCTTCCACATCTGTCGACATAATTCAAAAACAAATCGAACCAGCAGCTACGCAGCGGACAATTTTTTTTCTCCGTTTCGATTTCCGATCGCACGTAATTGTTACAAAATATCCGGATCTTAATAAAATCCAACAAACAATTACAAAAAAATAGATCTAATACAAAACTAATTTTGCAAAATCTATTCTAACACGATCAACCCTCGTGTTTTACAACCACGATAAACCACGTGGAAACCAAACAAAAAATTAACCACGATAAAACCACGTGGGATCCAAACACATAATTAAAATTACATGGCCATAATAGTGGATACTAAATAACCTGCAAAAGATTATTATCCAAGCACACCACTATACACATGCATATATAATTACGACATGGACATCGTATCAAAAATCGCAGAACCATTTAACCAGGCTCTTGATACCAATTGTTGGGACAATCAGATCTTGGCACTGCGATTTTTCATACAATAAATTACCGAGTACGAATAGAAAAATCACCTTGTTAACGGTTGATTCCACGCTCTTCTATTGTGTTCCCAAATTCCCTTGAGCGAAGTGTGGCCTTCGTCTTCTCAAGTTAACCTCTCTTCTTGCTCCTGGGTGGCTACAAAATTTTTTCGACCAGCCCCCAACAAGAAGAGAATAAGAATATATATAGGCTACAATAGGGATCATGGATAATTAGGTTGGGCCTTCTAATTACATCTTGAGCCTAGCCCAATGTAATTAAATATTAATTCAATCCACTAAAGAATTAATATTTGCACTACCTTTCCTAATACCGTAATTTAATTAATTAATTCGGTTCCAATATTATTTGCTTATTAAATTCCCCATGTTTAAAATATCGCATGTCTATTAATTAAATAAATTACTGATAATTCATTTAACTAATATCTTTTATTCTTGATCATCCACTCAACCTTTATTTAATTATGCCGGAATAAATCCACCTGCAGGGTTTCACATAATTAAATCTTTTTGAGCTTTCAAGGGGACATCATTAACCCGAATATTATCAGGACATGGATTCCTTCAATAAATAATATCCCACCATATATATTATTTCATCACCCAAAATATAATGATATAATTCACAAGAATTATTTCATATATAAATCAAAGCATGTAAATAATATATACGTGTCAATTATTATTTCCAGATTAAGAACCTAAGCATTAATAATAACATAGAATCTTAGTTCACCTTCTTAATCAGTATAAGGGAAAAATTCTAAATTTGATCCTGTTCAATATACACAAAGTATACTAGTATTGTTTATTAGTCAATATAAACTAATCTAAATAATACTACAGCCATTCCAGTGGATTGTCTAACTCCACCTGTGCTGTGAACCTTATTATATTATACAAACCGTATTTAATAATCTAATATTCTGTATCCCATTTGATACTAGATTATTCACAATATATAATATTTAGACAACATGTAAACATTTAAATTATTCTCAATAAAATAGGCCAGAAATAAATGTATATACTTCAAATAAATATTTTCAGTATACACCAACAGGTCAGTCATGCTCGAGGTAATGATGTTATTGCTGCATTGAACACTTCAAAAGACTGTCCGGCTTCTCACAATTTTCTATATAACAACCTGGTGTTCTTTGCCTTTCTCCATTCTAAAACCACTCAAAACTCTCTCTATAAACACAAAGAAATCTTTAAACACAATGGCCTTCAACCCAGATATCCACATGAACCCTAACTTTCGATTCCTTTCTTTTGAGAAGTTCAACGATTTTGATGATCAAGAGCAAATAAACTATCTCTTTGAAGAGATGACTTTTCTCATCGAACTTGATATAGAAGGAATCGATCCATGTAATGAAGAAAATCCTCCTCTAGAACATCTACCAGTTGAATAAAATCTCCCTCTAATCTCTTCACACCTTGAGGATGAAGAGTTTGATGAAGAGTCTGGGGTTGATCTTGATGGAGATGCAATTAATTTCTAGGATGCCAGGAGTCAGCTGCTCTCATTCAAGTCGATTCTTATCGATTAAAATCGCTCAGAAAAGGAATTCAAGAGCAGATGTACTCAGCATCTCTTGAATGGATTTTGGCATGCTCCTTGTCCTTGAATTGATCGTGGAAGATTCATGGAAGAGACATGTAAGAACCCGGATTTTTTGTACTAATTAAAACTTTTTATTATGTATTGGAGTATGAATGTATTGGATTCAAATGTTTATGTGCCATGAACAATGTAGTTGATTGGCGATGTAGATAAAAATAATCTATCGTCGAGGAAGTAAGAAATGATACATAAACCGAGGAAGTATTCTCATGTCATCCAAATCGATATCTGGAATAAGTTAAGTAACTCCGTAAAAGGATTAAGGAATGCCTGGGAAAGTGTGAGAGCATTTTTCTAAGTACAAGGAATAACAAGAGAATAAGCAATGAATAGTGTTTTAAGGGAATTTGGAATATTATTAGACGACACTATGTAGAAGTATTCAGAACGGATTTCTGAGTTCGTATCGATGATTAGTGGACGAAAAAAGTGTATGTAAACGATATCAGATTCAGAAAAATAGCACTTTTATTTTCTTCGAGATTTCCCTGGACACTGAAGGATTTAAGGATTTATTTAAGAGATTTAAGGGATTTAAATTCAAGGATTACAAAGGAGGATTAAAGATATTAGTATAAATATTAAGAAGGTTCCCGGTAAAACCTTAAACGAGAAATATTTGAGATATTCCTCCTAACGATTAATGAAATTGAGTAATAAATGGACAAAAGAGCAAGCAGAGAAGTAAGATGCATGCATGTGCAAGTAGAAAATATCTAGTAACTAGTAGTTACAAAGTTAACTAGCTCTATTAGAAACCAAACCATCTAGTTAGCACATTACACCATCTTATCTTACATAACAAGATTTGCTAGTGGAAGATGATGCATTGGATGAGCCAAGCACTTTATTAAAACTACTTTATGTAGATATTAACCATACAAACACAATAATTCATTTTAGATGAGATAAGAGCAAGAGAACAAGCCTAGCACTCCATTCTCTCCATTTTGAACAAACTGTCCAGGAGGACCAGAAAGAAGAAGAAAATTTATATCTCCATTTATATCCATGATAAAATCACCAAATTTTAACCACAGCCTCTTCACTCCATGGGCAATATTCGCTCCAAATTTCATAGCAATCCAAGTGGTATAACCTAGGCAAATCACCTCCCCAAGTTGAAGAAGCAAACTGCCCAGAATCCTTATCAGCTTCTGTACTGATTTTCAAAAGGCCATATCGCCTTCATTACTCAATGGAATTTGGTGTTCTTTAGCTTGTTGGAAAGCGGTTAAGATCCTCTACAACTCTCCTTTAGAAGTCTTGATCAGAAAACCTCGGTAAGGCCCTCGTTTTTCACGATCTTTCAGCTGGGTTATAGAAGCTCCGAAAAACTCTAATTATATTCTTGATGATTCTTGTTAGTTTAAGGTTGTTAAGGCTATACAAGGACTAGATCAAGTTTATTAAGGCTAGCACCCTCTCCAAGGAAGGTATGACCCTCATAACCCTAGATCTTGTTTTGAGTTTTAAGCATGCTCTTGGTGTTTTAAGATTAGTTATGATTTAGTGTGATTATAAACATGTTAACATGATTTTGTAGTTGGTTTAATCATATGATGATTTTGATGGTGAAGTGTAATATTTCTGGACTTATTGAGATGTATAACATGTGTATAAGATGTATGGATGCCCGGTGTGGCTTGGTTGTTGAAACAAAATTTGGAAACGTCCGATTTATAGCCGTCATAATGCCCGATTTTCGTTAACCTTAAGAAATCGTGTTTGACAGTAGCTATAAATCACTGTCCAGTTTTATGTACTACCATGGAAAGATAGATCATGTTATAAGCTTCGTTTTGATATAAAGATCATGTGAAATGGACTTACGGTTTAGGAATTATGGCCGATTTACTATAAGTCGTTCGAAACCGTAAGTACGAGTTCGTTATTAAAATTGACCCTCGGTAAATATGCAAGTTAGTGACGAACCTTGGTAATTAAATATTAGAGATCATAAGGAAGGTGTAGGAGAAAACCTCGTGTCAAACGGATCATTTTTCAATTTTATAAATATGTTTGAATCGAGGTTAAACGCGAACGAACCCCTAAAAGCGTACTTGGTTATAACTTTGGTAAAACACTTAGAAAACGGGCGATAAAACTCGAGGTATAATCTTGGTTCGTAAACGACCGACCTTAGAACTTACCCGGCTTAAGTATATAACAAGTGTAAGTGTAATAACATGTCTTAATAACGAACAAAATTCGGATCGTATCGGTAATAAAAAGAGTTATACAAAAGGGTGCATAACTAGATAACTCGAAAGCGTGTTTTGACTTAAGTAAAGTTTATACGTAACCTTCTAAAGAAGTGTTAGGTGATTAATCTCGAATATTCTGATTGTTTATAGATCACCGAGCTGAACCGGGACATGCTACCTCTACCCACACCCGATTACCAGGCAAGTGTTCAAACCTTTGAACCTGTTGTTGTGATAATATATATATATATATATATATATATATATATATATATATATATATATATATATATATATATATATATATGATTGATGTTTTACATATGCCATAGCATGCATGCATGTTTTCAAAGTATATTGTGATACTTGTTCCCTGATTCTAAGTTGGCTTATAAGCTATATACGATATATTAGTTGTAAGCCGGATTGTGTTAAGACCCTTAGTGAAGGGCATATGATCTTCCTTCATTAAATATAGACCGGGAGTCGGTATTTTGTAATATATAGATAGTCGTGAAAACCCGAAGGGATTCCAGTAACAGATTACTTGAGGAATGTTATTTATAAACATTATCTATATTTCCATAAGTATTAACTACTTGGAAATTATTCCAGGAATGTTATTTGAATACTCATTCGGGAGTATTTATTTAATGAATATTATTTTGGAATATTCATTCGAAGTTATTTATTTAGTGAATATTATTTTTAATATTCATTCGAGCTTTATTTATTTAAATGAATATTATTTCGAATATTCATTTGAGTTAATTGGTTATTTTTGAATATTCATTTGAGCTTATTTACTTAACGAATATTATCTTGGATATTCATTCAAGATTTTATTATTTTCTTGGATATTATTTCAAATATTTATTCGAGGAATTATTTATTTAATGAATATTTTGTATACACTTATTCGAGGGCTAATCATGAGCAGTATTTATATTAAGAATATTCTTGAACTATTTTCTGGTTTATTAAATATTCTTTGAATATTTATTTAATTCTTTCAGCTAGCACTAAAATGAGATATTTTATACAAAAATTTCCTTGATATTCAAATACCATGTAAATTATCTCTGAGTCGTATTATTATTATTTTATCAAGGAAGGTTCTCAAAACTCCATTCTTCATTCGAGTCTATCTTCTAAAATATAAGAGAACCTTGCTTGAGAGCTGTTATTTCGTTGACTGCCCGGTCACATACTTGTTAAACTATTCTTTTCACTCCCAACTTGGTTGCTAACCATCAAATTTAGTTTGTTTGTTACTTCCTCATCATTCGAGGGGTAAGATTATTGGAACAAGTGAATATCCATTAACAAGCATCAGCTTGGGAAATATTGGTGAATTTTCCTTTCCAACTAGATACGACTACTTTGTGGAGTCTTATCAACAAGTATTATACTTGGGGAAAGGGGGACGAGCTTTACGTTTCAGAGTCATGGATTTATTCGAACTAGGAGTATTTGTGTAAGAGGTTGTGGGACAGTCCATTATTAAAAATCTGTGTAAGAGGCTGTGGGACAGTTCATCAGTAAAACTGGTATAAGAGACTGTGGGACAGTCCATCCTGGAAATAGGGTCCGAGTGGCGCCGGTGTTGAGTATTGAACACACACACGAGAATACAGAGGGGGGGGTGAATGGATTCTCAAACATTTCTTACGATAAGTATTTTAGGTGATGGTTGTTTTAACTTGGTTTGATTCTGGTTGTGTAACAGAGTATGTGTTTATGTTTAACAGATTATGTAAGTGCGGAATATAAACACAAGAACACGATATCACTTTAATATAATATTGTATTAGATAAAGATCTGCTACAATCTGTGAATGCAAATGTTAGTATTCTCAGCTTCTTTCTCCGAGAGATATTACTTGGAAGAATTCTAGATCACTCTGTTTGATACTTGCTAAAGAAGTAGGGTTGTTCACTTATAATACGTGAACAACTTGCTTACAACAAATAAGGTAGCAAACAAATCTGCTTTTTAATGTGTCTATCCTATTTGAGTAAACATCCAAACAGCTACAGATTTGACTTCTTAAAACTCTGTTCAGATCCACTTCTTTAGCTCTCTGTCTCTTGTACTATATCTCCAAGCTTCTTTGTAGACTTTCCAATGTGCTTTACAGTATGTGGTCCATAAAGCGTCTTGGCTTGTTGCAGGTTTCTGACTTGTACAATTCTTCAGTATTTTGTATCCAAGATTGTATTCGAGAAGTAACTCTGTTGGTGATTCGAGAACTAGAATTGGCTTAATCGATAACTCTGAGTTCTCGAATACTGTTGATGATATATCGAATCACTTCTCGAATAAGTATTTTCTCCGGGAATCCTTGAGACTTCGAATAGAGCATTTTACTTATCGAATTCCTGAGATATCGAATAGCTTCTTTAGTCCTTGAGATATCGAATAGAGCATTGACTTGTTGACTCTTAGAGAACTCGAATAATGCTTTGACTTGTTGACTTCCTGAGTTCTCGAATAGAGTATTAGACATGTCGAATCTCTGAGTTCTTGAATGAGGCTTTGACTAGTTGACCTCCAGAGATATCGAACAGTGTCTTTTGAGATATCGAATCCCTGACTTCTCGAATGCTAGACTTCTCGAATATAACAAACATACTTCTCGAATTGGTATTTAGGCAAATATTCATTCTCCAAATTCCCACTGTGTTTATTTTGACAGTCTTGATCTTCAAGCTTGAGGCATGATCCTTGGAACTTCTTTCAAGCATTATTCTCTGACTTTAATTACAGTTACACAGATAGAATTTGATGCCTATTACAAGTACTACAACAAGTAGAAACTCTACAACTAGAGGTTCCCTCAGTTAAGAGGTCATGTAGGTAATGCACAGCATTACACATACTTAGGCTTGTTATTATATAAGTACAGGCATGTCTCTGTGACTAACAATCTCCCCCAAATTGTGAGTAAGACCCTTAGTCACAATTTCATGCCTGATAACAAGCCTAACATACATAAAGATAAAACTTTGAAAAGTACAGGTATGTAGATTTGATTAAGAACATGGATAGAACTACAGGGTGAACAATCTTACAAAATATGGTGAAGTACTAGTCATTCTCATTTGATTCCTCCTCCATATGTCTGGCTAGTATGTCATCATATTCACTACGCCATAGATGGGCATATGTAACGCCTCTCTGATGTTACAATAGGCCCGAAAAATGTTACATTAGATCTATTGTAACACCAGGAGGCGTTACGTTTACGAGCATTACAATAGATACCCTAATGTAACGCTTTTCTTCTCTATTGTAACAGTAGAAAAGTATTACAATAGGCACCTATTGTAACACCAGGGGCCCAATTGTAACACATTTTGAGTGTTACAATAGCTCAGTTCAATTTTTTCAGACGTGGCACCATGTGCATACGTGGCATTACGTGGCACCACGTGGCCACGTGGCAACACATGTTGCGCCACGTGGCACACTGTGTACACGTCACCAGCCTCTGTTGTAACACTATACTGGGCAATTGTAACACATATTAAGTGTTACATTTGACTTGGTAAATATTTTATAGGGGGCCCACATACCCTATTGTAACACCATACATTTCTACAATATGCCCACATACCCTTGGTAAATATTAAGTGTCAAATGCAACGCTTTAATTAAAATTTCTACAATATTCTGTTTCTTACATAAAGAAACCCATCAAAATACATTCAAAGGCATTCAAAGCCATCCAAAACATTCAACCAGCCACCAAATAGTTACAATCATCCACACCAACATCATACTAATACCTAATAAAACCATTACAAATACTTCCAAAAGGAATCCAACATAATTCTAAACCAACGAGCACATACGATTAAGTCTAAATTTTAAAAGTACGAAACCATTACAGAGTTACGTAATCATATTGCTATTCGGTTCCGCCTTGAGTCATAGGAGTACCGTTGTCTTCATCATAGTTGAAAGCTCCTGGATAAAAAAACAATAGTTAAATCGAATGAATGAAATGTGAAATGAATGAATCAAGAATTAAGACTACTTTGCGATGCTATGTGAGATTTATGCACTTATCTAATCAAATATTTATGTGAATATGTGAAGCTATGATGCATCATGACTAATAAGTGTTAGTACCTTGGTTCAACCAATATTTTTAATTCAACTGGCAGAGTGCAAGTATCGTTACTTTTGTATCAAATATTTCATTTCCATGCTGTTTGATGGCATAAAAGCAAGCTATGTAACTTTTACAAAATCAATGTAAAGCGTCACTGATCCTTAATTCGTAAATTAACAATCAAAACCGCCACATGAACAGACAATACTAAAACACGATAATTACGCAAACTAAAATCCGAAACAACAAAAAAGCTACCTTAATGCTGGTTTTATGTCAGAGCTATTCTGAAAAGCATCAGCTTCCAGCTGCTCTGGATCCCTAAACAGACTTGGGCATTCATCCTTTCTGTACATAGCAATAAAAGAGACCTATAACAAGATTACGTAACAGACTTGTTAGTGAACATAAAGTTCAAGAATATACTCAAAATTATCATAGAAGATCTATAGTACAAGGAACAGTTATTACCAAAAAAAAAAAAGGCCTGCAGAAATGCCAAAGTACAACCAGATACCCAAATCAATATTTACCTGCAAAATTTCCTTTCCTTTCTTCTACCAGATGCATCATAATATTCACTCATCTCTGCTAATCCTTGCTTGCGACGCTTTAACAGATCATCCACATTTCCAAAAATATCATGAGCTTCCTGTAATGCAGATGAAGAGACTCCTGGCCTGGGCTGTTTTTTGGTTACCTTCCTTCTGAATGATGAGTACTATGTAAGAAATAACTTACAAAACAAACATCAATATAGAGAAAGTTCCATATAGTAACAACTGTTGTGTATTAAGTTATTTTGATGATATGATATATGAACCTTAAATACATTTGTTGATTTAATCTAGAAAGTCGTCAATGACATTTAACTGCTGAGAGCTATGTGAAAATCGTGCAGCCAAAAGGTCTTCAGGTCAGATTGCAACGAACAATTTTATCAACGTCACTTGAGAAGCAGACAACACCTACACAAATTTAGAATCAGTGGAGATACAAATATGCCAACCAGACATGGAGGCTAGAACATGATTACATGACTATCCAAATGGCAAGGACAGATTATTAAAAACTATAGGCACCCAAAACATTATCTTCATTAAATCAGCTTTGTAGAAAGACTTGTGTGAGACTAAAAACTATAAGCATAAGGAGTAATATCCATACCTAATAGATGATAAGCATTAACAAACAAATCTTCTAAGAGTCAGAAACTCCTGTAAGCTGCAGTCCCCTGTTTAATCAACAAATAAAATAAAAATATCTTCATTAACTTATTACGCTTGAGCATATTCACATAAATCTCCAGCTAGTACTAGCACGACGTTCTTGTCATACTACATATGATCCAGAAGTAAAAAAATCAACATTATTATGGTAGACAATAACATCCACTTTGTTTCAATAACTAATCCATGAGAAACCAGACTTTTTGAGACATAATGAAAATTAGACCATTTTATTATTTGGGCTAAGAATTATGATTACTAGAAAACAACAATAAACTTAATAAGACAAGAAATAGATGATTTATGATCAGAATAAAATTTCAAAATGACTATCAAGTGTCAATAATCTATCAAATAACACTAATGTGAAACAATGTAACTTGTATGTTAGTATAGCATACCTAATCATCTGGAAAGCTAGAAGAAAGTAACTCTTCATCCTCCAAAAATATCTGCAGATTTTTCGTCTTCATCGGATACTTAACAGCCTCCTCATTGAATTCCAGGAGAAAACCCAACCTAATAAGTTCTGCCAAACGAAGCATGTGATCTTCATTCTCCCATAACAACCCTCCAGCCACTACTTCAGAAAAATGCGATGCATACTCAATAATATTTTTATGTCCGCCATCCTTGTCTAATTTCTGCACGAAAAGCTTTGAAGTCTGTCTCTCCCATCTTAGCATTTGCCTGGCTTCAACACTAAGGATCTTACCGGAGGATAGTGACAAAGCAAAGCACATTGTAATCGGATCCCCTGCCTCAAAGACAGTTACATCAAGAAGGCTTCAGCTTTGTTTAAATACAGTACCGCAAGAGCAAGTTCAGCTCGAGCTACATCTAGTGTACTCATTTTCTTTTACCTGAATGAAACTGTAAACATTAGGTTGCTGAATGAAATACATAAAACCAAAGATAACTTCACATGAATGCTGATTGCTGACTAAACATTTACAAAGTTGTCACTTGAAAAAACGACTAGAAAAAAAAAAGATACTGCACAGCATACAGATTAGAGATTTAAACTAATTTGATTTGTAATAAATTAATTAAGAACCAGTTCATTCAGTTCGTAAAAAAAATGATAGAATGCCATGATGATTTCTTACTGGGTTTTACTTTGTCACGTAACCAATAATTTTCAGGAGAGCAGTAGAATTTTTTGTCTAAGATGATTGAAAATTGATTGCGATGCCCTTCATGATGATTTCTTTCTGTTATGGTTGCACGGTTATGAAAGCTTAGTTTGGCTACATCTATAATGTTTACTAATCAATCAGATATATGCATATACATATTAGGTTACTATCTCAATACAAACAAACTGCCAATAACTAATTTAAGTGTCCAGAGAGAGCAAAGAGTTAAAATTATATACGAGAGACAGTGTACATCTAATGTTCTTTTACGCCATATTTTGAAATCTTACCATAGCTGGCATTGTTGGTATTAGATCTATTCTGAAGCTGGGCTGCAGATGCATCCATGGCTTTCAAGTTGAGATTCAAAGCCTGGACCACTCTGTCTGGAAGTAAAACGGTTGAACATGCTGCAGTAGATAAACAAGTACAAATTTATCAATAAACATATCAAAAGAAGTAAAAAAAAGAGCCAATAATCCCCTAATTTTATTTCTATCAAAAGAAACAGAACAAAAACAAAATGTAATCAGATCTAATTGGAACAAAATATCTAAAAAAATTATACCACACCCCCACTATCCAAATTAAACCAAGAATCAAACAAATTGACCAACAAAAAGATCTAAGAGATTAGACCTGGTCTCTTGAGGGTTTCAGTAGCAGTTCCAACTCGACGAGGCAAGAAAACCCCAGTACCAGAACATTCACGCTTGGCGCCAGGGTTACCGAGAAAAACAGCCCTCATTCCTGAACCAGGCTGCTACTGAGGCTGCTGGGATTATTGTAGAGTAGGCCAAGCAGATTGAGATAACCCCAATGGACGCCCATTGCTTCCATTTCTTCCCCTGTTCTGAAACCCCATTTGTTGTTGCTGCTGACTCCATCGAAGATTATTCCCCTGCTGCTGACTCCATCTCAAGATTATCCCCCAATTTTACCTTAATAAAATCTCTAAACTCAAACCCCCAATTTCTAACCCCAATTTTGAAGCCCTAATTTTGAATCTCCATTTTGTTCTTCAATTCATCCTTCAGAAAGTGTATTCAGAGAGACGGAGATTGTGGAGAGGGTGTGGTGAGTGAGTGTGGTGGAGAGAGATAGAGATGGTGAGTGTGTCGAGAGAGATTTAGGTTGAGAGAGATTAGGTGAGTGTTTTATTCAGGGGCAACGCGTAGTGCTAAGTTTTCATTTTGGGGGGAAGTATTTCACTACTGAAAAAAGAACCGGTGCTTTCAAATTTTTCATTAAATTTTTTTAAGGGGGAAAGGGGAAAATGCAATTTCGGTTTGGGGGGAAAATTGCTGCCATAACGTTTTATCCTTTTCATTTTTTTGCTAATTAAAAATTAAATAAGTAGAAAAAAATAATTTATTTAGATAATTTGGATTGTAATTTTTTTTAAATAATTTGGGATTGGACTACAGTAGAATCTCGATAAATGAATATTCGATAAAAAAAATAATCTCATAAAATGTATAATTTTTTCCGGTCCCGACAAAATAGAGATAGTGTATTTTTGACCTCGATAAATGAATAATCTCGATTAATGAATAAAATTTTCCAGCCCCAAGCGTATTCATTTATTGAGGTTTAACTGTAATTTGTTTAGTGTGTAAGTTTTCATATTTTGATTTTAGAATTAATTTTCTTTAATTTTTTAAAAATTAATAATTTTTTTATAAAAAAACTAGTGCATAATTTTGTCGATTTGTATAAATTAAATTAAACAAATATCATATTTTATTTATTTAGAAATTCGTTTATTTACATTTTACGATTTGTTATTTTAAAAATTCATATTTTTACATTTTAGTTTTATTATTTTTTAATTCATATATAAATATTCTAAATTTTTTACTATATTAATTCTTATATTTTAGTGAGAGAAACCATCTAAATATATTATATTATTTTCATAATTATTTTATTTAGTACTTATTATTATTATATGAATTTCTAAAATTAATATTTAATCCAAATAAGGAGTTCGTTAATTTAAAATCAAAGAGGGTTTTCATTTTCCGGAAATTGGGTTAAAGAGTAATAGATTTATTAATTAAAAGTTATTAAAAAAATAAATATTAGTATTAAAAATTTTAAAAAAATAGTAAAATTCAAAAACTAGTATTACCTATTGTAACACCACGATGTGGTGTTACATTTCACGTAACACCGTAATTTCAGAGTAACACTAGATATATGGCTAATGTAACACCAATCGAGCGGTGTTACAATAGGTTTGAACTTTACTAGCTATTGTAACCCTATTTGTGTAACGCTTACAAAAAAGCATTACAGTAGCCCACTTATGGCGTAGTGTTCCTTCTGTTTTCTTTCTTTTTCCTTCCTTGCATTCTCATCCATAGCTCTTATGATTTCTGCCATTGCATCCAGTTCTTCAAGCAGAATTGAGTTCTTGAAATCTTCAAGTACTGGTTTCAGAATGTTGGCGGGATAGTGACTGAGTAGGTTCATTCTTATATTGACATTATCTCCATTTCTTCTCCTATACTTCACCACATAGGGATTGAATTGAAATCTGCACAATCCTTTTGCCCTTAGCTTTTCTGCTTCAACTTCCAATCTATCAATTTCCTTCTCCCTTTCTAGCCATTTCTCAAAGCATCCCTTTCTAATTTCTTCAGCATGATCTCTCTTTATCTTCACAAAATCAATCAACTCCAGCTTCCATACTCTCTCCACTTTATCCTCAGAGTCCAACAGTGCAATGATTCTCTCTATCTCATATAACTTGCCCCAATTTTGACAACCTCCTTGTTTGAATTTCCTTTGTCTCCCATCAGTGTACTTGATCTTAAGGCAGTCATTCACAATTGCAGCATAGTAGATTCTTTGAGCTCTTAGAAATTGCAGTTGGTCTTCATCAAAATCTTCATCTAGTGGTTGGAGTTTCAGTCCTGGAATGATAGTTAGGGCCCTTGATTTAGATGGCTTCACTCTTCTTGCAGCATGCTTGAACTAAATCTTTTTCACTTCAATGCTTGGCAGAAACTTATAACCTTTGCTTGTAGACCACTGTAGTATACCATTAGCAGTGTGCTTTTGGAAACATACAGATGGTTTCTTGATTTGTATCTTCTTCTCTTCTTGAGGTGGCAAAATAGTTGCAGAAGCCATAGATGTAGATTTAGATAGGTCATTACTAACAGTATTCACCCTAGACTTGGAGTCTTGTGTTATGGTGAGATTACTGCTAGCAATGCCTATAGCTTGCTGTTTTCCATTCTTCCTCTCATAGACTTTGCCTTGGTCATCATCTCCTTTCTTATCCTTGCTATCCTTGTTCTTCTTTTTGTCCTCATCACCCTTATGACTCCTGTGATGACTTCTTCTTCCATCAATTTTGTCTTCATTCTCATCATCCTTATCCCTCCTATTCTTGGCTAAATCTGGAATTATACCAGTAGCAATGAATGTTCTGAGAATATGCAGTGCCTCTATCTCTTCAGCAGTTCTTCTCCCCTTCTTCTTCTGCAGTTGATCAACGATATCAATGATGAGTCTGTGGTTCTGAAGAGTAAGATGATTAGGAATGACCAACTGCTTGACATCTTGAATTTTGGTACTAGACTGGTAAAGAATGGTTCTTGGATTAGTGCACACTTCAGGTAGTCTAGCCTGTTGCTCATTCCTTAAGTCATTGTACAGACTCCTGTTATTCTCATTGACATCTCTCTTCTCAATCAGTTTGATTAGGGCATCTACCTCTGTGAACTTTAGAGCTTGTAGAGTTTTGTAGTCTAGATGCCATATCTTAGATTTTGAAATCATCAGTATCTCCTTGAGCCATGAGCTGTTGACCTTCTTGGGTATCATAATGAAATACTCAATCTGATCCTTCAAACTCCTCAGATAGAGTAGAGTGTCACCAGCCTGTTCCTTTAGGGCTTTCAGAAACTCCAAGAATGCTTCATAATGATAGACATTTGAGTTAGCAATTTCTTGTAGACTGGCCTCAGTAATCAGCTTCACTTCTACAGGCTTGGCACTTTCAGTTTTGGAGGATGGGGGTTTATCAGATGGCATACTCCCTGCAACCACTGTGGTGGTGATGGATTGCTTCTGGCCACTGGGAGTAGTGATGTGGACAGTTGGCAGAGTGACAACGGGCAGTGTGGATGGAGGATCATCAACTTTGCCTTTCCCTTTTCCTGGAACATGGGTTATAGATTTTGAACTCTATTGATGACCACCCTCATTTATTGTTATACCTTTCTCCTTGGGTTTCTCCTTTCTAGGCTTCTCCTCTTTTGACTCCCCCTTAGGCTTTGAGTCCATTAGGTTTCTCTTCTCCCCCTTAGGCTTGGTGTCAGGCACTGAGGCTTTAATAGGGGCCCTTGGGTTGGAAGAGGTGAGATTAGCAGATTCATCTGGAAGAGGGAGACCCATATGCTTCATCATGGCAGACATCATCAAATTTTAATGCAGAAGAACATCAGTTGTGGTGGTGGCTTGAGTGTTCAACTGCTCAGTGAGAGTTGCAACTTGGTCTGTCAGATGAGCATTGGACTGTTTGAGAGAGATCGCCTCCTTTTCAAGAGTTTCCACCATTATGAACAACTTAGTGGCTGTAAAACCTGATAGTGATTGATCTTTCAATCTCTCCACTTCAAACTTGGTCTTCTCATGCACAGGTACTTCAGTCACCAGCCTATCTCCATATTGATTTTTAAACAGAGTCCTGAGCATGGCATTGGCATCTGTTGTCTGATCTGATAGAGCTTGAAATTTATGCCCCAGACTTGTGACAACATCTTTCAGTAAAGCTAGACCATTATCCATCTTGGTGCAGGTGGAGTTGCAGGATTTGACATCCTTGAAAACACTGTCCAACTGAGGGAATTTTGCATCAAAAGCTCTCTTGATTTCTTCCACTGTAGTGGCTGTTTTATCACATACATGGTTGACCTCGGTTTTAACTCCCTTCCCAAGATAGTGTGCAGCCTTGAGGAATCCCTTGTAAGAATCATTCATAGCCTCATACACTTCACCAGGAGTCAGGGATTTGGCATTAGAACCCAGTGAAGTGATGTACTCCTTCTTTAGATATTGAAGAGCGTCATTGACAGTAATATCATATTTTCCTTGCAACCAGGCATCTACATTGCCATCTCTCTCAGCATCATCTATTATCTTTGCCTTTTGCATCTCCACATCATCTCTGTGGCATAGGAGAATAGCTTCATAGTCTGGATCAGGCATGTCTGCAGTCAGAAGGTGTTGAGCAATCTTTGTGAACTCATAAATCTGATCCACAGCTAAGCTTTGAAGTGCTTCAACCGTCAATTGTGGTGGAACAGATCCTGATCCTGAAGCACTGCCATGTTGCACAGGCTTTAGCCATTGTGACATAAAGTCAGAGTTAGAGCTAGGCAAGCTAGACTCCTCAGTTACAGATGCAACTTCTGCAATCGGATGGAATGAATCTACTACTAGTGTATCCACAGAAGTGGGATGAGTTACACCAACAGTTGACACAGGCACAGAGTCTCTAGTGAAAACTAGTGAATCCTCTGTGTTTTTTATGGTGTCATTAGGATATGCCCCAGCTAGCATTCCCTTACCATCTAAATGTGGTGCCTGGGTGGTGAGGAAAGTGTCATGCACTAAGTCACTTGAGTCTATTGGCTCACCAAGAGAGGAAAATTCTTGGTGATCAGTTCCTTGCTCCTCAATTGCTTGAGTTGCAGGCTCCAAAGAAATTTGAGTGTGAGATTCTGGAAGAGTAGTGTCTTTTGGAATGGATTTTGGCAACTCCCCCTGAGAAATAGAGGAAGTTTCAATATTGATATGCTCTCCACTCTGTGTTGTGCCAACCTTATCACTCCCATGTGCTGACTCATTACAGGATTGTGCATTGGGTAGGATGCTTGATTCTATAGATGCACCCTGTTGAGAGGATACATCTAGTGAGCTGTTTGCCCCTAATTTTACAACTTCAGCCATTTATGTGACTGAAGAGGTGGTTTTCTTAACTTTCTTCTTCTTTGGTCTGTGTAAAGGTGACTCAGGCGCCTCACTTTCTAAACCTAGTTCCATAACGAAGGCTGCTTCAGTTAAGATTTTTAGAGGTTCAGAAGCAACCTGTTTCCTCTTCTTCTCCTTTTTACTGACACCACCCTGTTGAGAGGATGATGTAGGTGGCTCTGTGTTTGGTAAAGTGTTTGGCTGAGAGGGTTGGTTAGCAGGCCCTGGGTTTGCATTTTGCACTACTTGCTTAGGCCTAGCTAACTCAGACTTAGAAGCAAATATTGGCATGTTGTGGGGGTAAGTCCTAAATAAGCTCTCCATATGGGGAGTTATTTTAAGTCTTACATCCACATCATTCCTAGTCTCCAAGCTACCAAAAATGAGTTTGGTCATGGATTTCGGATAGCCTATTCTATTTTTGTCTAACCCAGGCAATTCAATCAATTTATCATCTATGAAATTAAGTACAGATTGAATAAAGCGAGGGAAGAAAATTTCATTACCTCACTTGGTTGAGTTCTTACCAAGTCTCCCATACAGCTCCTGCATTATGATCAGTCCAACATCAATCTTTTTCCCATACTCCAGGGCATAGCCTATTTGTTGAACAGGTGTGCTGATTTGGTCAAAGCTGGACTTCCTTGCTGTGAAGACTTGGAGAAGAGTGGCAAAGACATAGCTCCATTCTTTTCTCAAGAACTTCTTATTCAAATTTCCAAGTTTGATTCTATCTGAGTAGTTGATAAAATCAAAGAAGTCCTCCAATTCAGCATTAGTGGCTAGTGGGTCATACACTCTTTATTGTAGCCCCAGTGCCTAATTCATGTCTGCAGTAGTGATGGTGATCTCCTTGTCTTGAATCTTGCAGTAGACTACGTATGAGGTTATAGCATTCTCAAGAGCAATGACCTCCACAGTAGCAGTCCTCCAGAATTGTTCAAGCAAATCTAGATATAGTGTTGGGTTGGCTGAAAGTGCATCCTTGATGTAGGACTTAGACATCCAACGAACAAAGCACTTGAAATTAGCATTGGGTGCTTCCACATCACTAGTAATAGCAATGAAGTTGGCGTGGGTAGGAATTTTGAGTTGGGTATTTGTCATTGTTACACAGAGAGATGAGAGAAGAGAATGAAGGTCGAAGAAGAAATTTAGCTTTTGAAGTTAAGGTTTTCAGAGGTTATGGAACTTTAGCTACCTGAGAAATTGAATGAAATGATTTGAACAGTTGTGGAATTGTATATATGTGAGTGACTTGAGTTGTCGATTAGATATATGTTCTGTATCGACAAGTCAGTCATTCGAGAAGTATAAAACAACTATTCGATAAGTCAAGAAAGGCTTATTCGATATCTCAAGCAGTTTGTAACTCACAGCTGGCAATTATCTAACTTAGAACATAATTCTAAATTAAATAAAATATGTTTTTATGAGTGATTTAAAATTTTGAATAAAAATCCAAAAACGATTAAGATCCAGCGGAAATTCAGCCTTTTCAAATGATTCGACAACTCAAATGTTCTATTCGAGAACTCAGTCATTAGAGAACTCAAATGTTCTATTCGAGAACTCAATCATTAGAGAACTCAAATGTCCCTATTCGAGAACTCAGTCATTAGAGAACTAAAATGTTCTATTCGAGAACTCAGTCATTAAAGAACTCAAATGTCCTATTCGAGAACTCGGTCGTTAGAGAACTCAAGTGTCCTATTCGAGAAGTCAAGCAAGTCTCTGTTCGACTTCTCCAAAATGCACTATTCGAGAACTCAAGAGTGTTCCAAATAGACTTGTTAGAGAAGTCGACCATAGACATGAAAGTCATTCGAGAAGTCTGACTTATCGAGCTATACTTTTCACTCATAAAAATTAATTTTCACTATCTTTTCAAAATTCACCAGAATTATTCAAATGAAGAATATTCTAACAAATTAAATAGTGATAGTCTTAAAATTTCATAGAAATTTCAAGCTAATTCGAATATGATTTTCAACATATGCAACAGATTTGAAATATTTATAAATCATATTTCAGCCAACACTTACCTCAAAAATATGGAGAATTTAGATAAAGTAAGTGTTTACTGCTGCAACAATCTAGTTGATATTTTCACTTAGCCAGATTCTAAAGAATTCAGCATTCCAATCTCACTAACCAACCTTGTGAAGGTGGCTTCATCCAATGGCTTAATGAATATATCAGCTAATTGTTTATCTGTAGGAACATAATGCAACTCAATGGTTCCATTATTTGCATGCTCCCTAATGAAATGATATCTGATGTCAATGTGCTTTTTCTAGAATGATTTACAGGATTGGCAACTATAGAGATTGCACTTGTGTTGTCACACATGATTGGAATTCTTTCCAACACAAGTCCATAATCTCTAAGTTGATTTCTAATTCCAAGCACTTGAGCACAGCAACTTCCAGCAGCTATGTATTCAGCCTCAGCTGTGGAAGTTTACACATATTGTTGTTTCTTGCTGTACCAAGAGACTAACCTTTGTCCAAGAAACTGGCAGCTACCTGAGGTGCTTTTCTTATCCACCCTGCATCCAGCATAATCAGCATCAGAATAACCAACCAGATTGAACCCTGTGTCCTTAGGATACCATAAACCCAAGTTTGGAGTGCCCTTCAGATATCTAAAGATCCTTTTTATAGCAATAAAATGTGACTCTTTTGGATTTGATTGAAATCTTGCACACAGACATGTAGCAAACATGATGTCTGGCCTACTTGCAGTGAGATAGAGTAAAGAACCAACCATGCCTCTGTAGACTGAGATATCTACTCTCTTGCCTTTGACATCTTCATCCGATTTGGTGGCAGTGGCCATGGGTGTCTTTGCAGGTGAGCAGTATTCTAAGTCAAACTTCTTTAATAAATCCTTGATGTACTTGGTTTGACTGATGAAGATACCATCCTTCCTCTAACTAACTTACAACCCAAGAAAGAATGTTAACTCTCCCATCATACTCATCTCATATCTGCTTTGCATGAGCTTAGAGAATTTCTCACACAGCTTCTCATTTGTAGAGCCAAATATGATATCATCCACATAGATCTGAACTAGGATAATATCATTACCATGCTTCTTGTAAAATAGTGTCTTGTCCAATGTGCCTCTAGTGAATTGATTTTCAAGAAAAAAACTGTGACAAAGTGTCATACCATGCCCTTAGAGCCTGCTTAAGTCCATACAGTGCCTTAAGCAATCTGTAGACAAATTCTGGGAAATGTGGATCCTCAAAGCCAGGTGGTTGTTGTACATAAACTTCTTCTTGAAACTCCTCATTCAGAAATGCATTCTTGACATCGATTTGATAGACTTTAAAATTTGAATGAGCAGCAAATGCCAAGAAGATTCCGATGGCTTCCAATCTAGCAACAGGAGCAAATGTCTCATCATAGTCAATGCCTTCCTATTGAGAGTATCCTTTTGCAACCAACCTTGCTTTATTTCTTACTATTACACCATCTCCATCCATCTTTTTCTTCAGAACCCAATTTGTTCCAACAATGGTTCTGTTCTTTGGTGAAGGCACAAGTTCCCATACTTTGTTTCTTTCAAATTGATTCAGCTCCTCTTGCATAGCAATAATCCAATCTGGATCCAATAATGCATCATCAAGTTTCTTAGGCTCAATCTGAGATAGAAAGCAACCATAGAGACACTCATTTTGAGTTGCTCTCCTAGTTCTCACTCCTGCATTTCGATCTCCAATAATTTGCTCTGCAGTGTGTGACCTATCCCATTTCCTTGAGTGCCCAGTTTGATTTCTCAACCTTGATGTTGCTTCATCATTCAAGACATGATCATTTTCATTTCCTCCCCCTATGAAGTTGGTACTATTCACAGGTGTGTCTTGAATGCTAGTATCTTCACTGTTGGTTGAATTAGATTCTTCTCTTGCTTCATCATTCACTTGAGTTTGTTGAACTGGAGTTTCAACTTTAGTTTCAATCTCTTCATCAGAATCATCTAGATTATCAAACTTTAATGGATATCTATCTTCATCATTGGCTTCTTCTAATCCAGGTAGTTTGCTATCATCAAATGTCACATCTATGCTTTCCATAACTTTCTTTTGACTGATGACATAAACTTTGTATGCAATTCTCTCCATAGAATAGCCAAGAAAAATTCCTTCAAATGCCTTTGCATCAAACTTCCCAACATATTCTGAATTGTCTTTCAACACAAAGCATTTGCTTCAAAAAGTATGAACAGTCTTTAGAGTAGGCTTCTTTCCAGTCATCAAATTGTAAGGTGTCTTTCCAATGTTTTTGTTGATGAGGGTTCTGTTCTGGATGTAACATGCAGTGCTCACAGCCTCAGCCCAAAAACATGTAGGCATCTTTGCATCAAGAAACATTGTTCTAGCAGCCTCAATTAGAGTTCTATTCTTTCTCTCAACTACTTCATTCTGTTGTGGAGTCCTTGGAGCTGAGAACTGTTGAGAAATGCCATTCTCTTTGCATAATGCTTCAAGTAAGGCATTTCTGAACTTTGTTCCATTATCACTTCTCAATGCAATCACACTTGCATTGTTGGCTTTTGCTTCCTTATCAACTTTCTTTATGTGCTCAATGATTACTTGTGGAGCCTCATCCTTTGATGCTAGAAAGTCCACCCATGTATACCTTGTGTAGTCATCAACCATCACTAGGGCATACTTCTTTCTTGAGAGTGACATAATATTGAAAGGCCCAAACAAATCCATATGAATTAATTGCAGGAGCTTGGTGATTGATGTCACTGTCTTTGACTTGTGGCTTGACCACTTCATCTTTCCTTTTTGACAAGCCTCACACACTCCTTCTTAACAGAATTCAAGTGTGGGCATGCCTCTCACTAACTCTCTTTTGACTATAGAATTAATGGCCTTGAAGTTCAGGTGTGATAACTTCTTGTGCCATAGCCAACAGTCTTCATGTAACAACCCCAAATCCGGGGTCAGGGATTTGGTCGTCACGCGGAAATTCTCATTAACAATTCACCTGTTTAACAACATTAATCCATCTGTAATCATTGAATAACTGAAATACATCATTGAGACCCCAACTACCAAGCATCTTATAGGTTATAGGGCTAGAAACAAGAACTAAAGTCTTTACATTACTCACTTCATTACATCCATTGAATCAAATTACATCGTGTCTTACAAATCTTATCCCGCTAGTATAGCTTCGTTGAGAAGTATACCCGCAACTAGTTTTACTCTATACAATGTGATATATATTACACATTAATAACCTACATGTAACTTACTTTAGCTATAGATGTTCTGGATCCTGTCTTCTTCACAAGGGTAGTCTGCCTGCTTCTTCTGAGCTATGCAGATAATCCTCATTCGTTTACCTCTTTCTGAAAGGCTAGTATATAAAACAAACAAGTATGAGCGAAAGAATTGCTCAGCAAGTGGTTAATAGAGTTCACAAAATATCCCATCATATACTTGGGGTTTTCGAAATACCACAGATACTTACTATCAACCATGAAATATCTGTACCCAAAAATCTCAATAGGGAAAGTATAATGATTAAAATAATCATTAAATGAACAAGATAAGTTCATAATCACATTAATAACCTTTCCGTCAAAATATCTGCTCTTAAAAGAAGATAAGCAGAAAATCAATATATGTATATCATCTTTCATAATATATCTGTAATCTTTATCAAGTGTGAGATGAACAAGTTTTCAATATGATTTGAATGATAAGGAAAATCAATATCATCTTTTGAAATCAACCTCTACTTTGAAATGAACAAGTTCCAGTATATTATAAAAGGATGAGGTTCAAAGTAGACCAATATAACCTTTTCGACTCTGCCAACACTTACCAGTCACCCAGCCCGTAGCTTTCCGATGGGGTGTTCTCGATAATGTTGTAGAAAATATCCAAATTGGATGATGAACTAATACTGGAGTATCTCGCGCCAGATGTCACAACCTTACGATGATCAGTCATAAGTTGTGCATCTCCAAATTTTGTTTCTCTACATGTAGATGGAAGAACTGACGGATTTACTTGTCTACCGCCCTCTTGATCTCCCGCCAACGGTTGGGCATAGTCGGGACCGGCGCAACTCGGACCCCTTTTTAATAATGATGGACCGTCCCACGGCCTCTTACACGATTATCAGTGATGGACTGATTCACAGCCTCATACACACATACTCCTAGTCCGAGTAAAATCCATGACTCTGAAACGTAAAGTTCATCCTCCTTTTCCCCGAGTAATAACTCGTTGATACAACTCCACAAAGTAGTTGAATCTAATTGGAAAGGAAAATTTACCAATATTTCCCGAGCAGTAGCTCGTTAATGGATTAACACTTGTTACAGCAATCCTACTCCTCGAGTGTTGAGGAAGTAGCCAGAGTCCCATGACTCATGATAACTGGGCTCAAAATAAGCTCTCGACAATTTTCGTGACTCAAAAGTCAGGTAAAATAGAATTTCTCAAATAGGGTTTCCCAGTTTTGAAGGAAAGCGACGCCATTGCAGGCTAGGAGTTGATTTACGATCATCAGGGAAACCTTATAATACTTTTGGAAAATCGTTGTTAAGCAACATAGATAAGGTGCTCAATGTTATTTAGGGAAAACCCAGAAGATCGAAAGTATTCAAGAGCCTTTTACTATATCTCAGAGATATACTTCATGATTATTGAAGTCAAATATGCTTTTAAGTAATCTGAGTTATTCACAATATTCTTGAAAGTATTAATTAAATATTCCAATAATATTTATTAACTCATATCTGCATAAACAATATTTTTAAATAAAATTATCACAACTAAATCTTGAAATGAATATTCAAAAATAATATTCAGTAATTTGATAATTATTAACGATTATTGGAAACCTTTAAATGAATATCCGAAATAATATTCATTACCTTTAAATTAATATTTGAAATAATAGTCATCAATTAAATAGACCTTAATAATAATGATAAAGTATTTAAATGAATATCCAAAATAATATTCATTAACTTTAAATGAATATTCGAAATAATGTTCGTCAAATAAACAACCCTTATTAATAATAAGGAAAACTTTAAATGAATATTTAGAATAATATTCATTAAGTAAATAGTCATCTAAAGATAACTAGAAACATTTAAATGAAAATCCGAATTAAGATTCATTTAAATAAATAACTCACGTATGATTATGAAATCATACTTTAAATAAATATCTGAAACGACATTTTCCATGTAATTATAATCCTCGAACATTATTTATTAAATAAATAATACTCAGAAAATAATTGTAATACGTATACGATATACCGCCTCGCGGTTCGTAACAAATTAGTCGAAACATATGCCCTATACTAAGGGCTATCATAAACCCGGCTTATAGCTACTAGATCACCTCTAGTCTATAAGTCGTCTAATTAAAAATCACACTTCAAGTATGACAATATATTAAGTCAAAACAACTATGCATATACCTTGCATCGTATATCGTTAAATATTCAATAATACTCTTAATGAAATAATATTTGATTAATATTCCTCAAGTGAGATAATACTCAAATATCAATCCTCGAATCTTTACCAAGTAATAAATACTTTTTGAAATTATAATAATGATACTAAATAACATTCCTCAGAATACATAGCACTTTGCCGCTGGAATCCCTCCGGGTTTCCACGACTATCCATATATATCAAAATACCGACTCCCGGTTTAGAGTCGAACACAATAAGTATGCTCTTATACTTAGAGCTACAAGATACACTGGTTCATAATAACTCATCTCAACTTATATGTGAATCAGAAGGCCAACTATATATATATATGGCAATATAAGCAGTAACTGCAAAACTGTATAACACAACACATGGCAAAACAGGATTATAGAACCAATACTACAAAGTATGGTTTAGAACACTTGCCTGGTACTCGAGATACGATAGGGCTCGCGACGATGTCGGTCCATCTAGACAAGGTCAAAGAAAACGCATAATTAATCCGCTTGTAACTCAATGCTTAAACACGCAAGCGAAACACAACCAAGGCATTACTGGCTCGTTATAGGCTCATACTATGTCCATGTTGGTCGTGAAATACTTACATTATAAGTTTGGTTCAAAATCCATCCGCAATTCCAAGTTATACTTAACCATTTAGAACGTTGGTTTCTAAGTCTCGTTTTCAGTGGTTTTCACTTACGCGACCTCGACTTAAACTTTTCTATAAAATCAACCGTTTACTCTTTCGAGGTGATTCCTTCGCACACATACACCTTATGATATCTAGTATTTAATAAACTCAATTTGCCACCAAAACTGTTTCATTAAGGGGTTCAATTGAAGTCATGAACTTAGCACTTACGCGATCGAACCACTTTTACGAATTTGGCCATTTCTACTAAACCGTAAATCAGAATGCTACGATTCTTTCGCCAAAATGATCTATGAGTCAAGAACTACAAGTTCATGGCAGTGGTGATTTAAGGTCAGAAGTTCAAGGTCTCGGGTAGGGACTGTCTTAAAGTTCTAACAAAAATTCGTCATTACGACGGCTATAAATCGAATAATCCAAAATTCCAAATACTCCAAATATCATACCAACCACTCCAAACAACCCAAACATGTTATTTATCATTAAACTAAGGTCAAGAACTGCCTTAACATCCATGGAACCGCTTTTAACAATTATCAAAGCCCACTCATAACACTAATGCTCTAAACATGCATCAAATCTTTATAACTCATCTAATTCATCAAAACTCAAACTAAGAGCTAGGGTTTCAAAAGAGGATTACCTTCCTTGATGTTTGTATGACCTTTACAAGCCTTGATTAGCCCTCAACTAGCCTTAGACATGCTTAGATCATCAAGAGAAATCAAGAAAATCAAGTTAGTAATTCGGAGCCCTTAAAACCGAACTGAAAGATCATGAAAAACGAGGCCCTTACCGATCTTTTCTGAACGAGGCTTCTAAAGGAAAGTTGTAGAGCATCTTAACAGCTTTCTAACCATATAAAGACCACAAAATTTCATTGAGTAATGAAGGCTCTAGGCCCGTTTTACTGAGAGGAGGTGCTGCTGGGCAGTTTGAGAAAAATGGAGAGAATGGAGTTTGCTTGCTTTTCTCTTGGACAATAATGCATAAAGTGATTGCCTTGGATAATATCTAGATATTATAGATGTGTATGGCTGTGTACTCACCTTGGGACTTGTGCAAAGAGTCTTGGGGAAGCCTTGCTAGTTGTTTTATTTCTTGAAATGATTTATGTGTTTTAATCACTTAAATTCCTAATTGCTCTTGATTCAATCTTTGATTAAATCATCCAATCTACTTGATATAATCCTCTTGATGATCATGTAGGATATTTAATCTCTTAATGAACTAAATCCAAATTCCATAATTCGTTCGCTTTATCTTTTAATCTCGTTGAAAAGTCTCAGCGATTTCTAGAACGTTCGTTTCACTGTCTCAGTGGTTTACGTTCTAAATCCTCAAATCCAATATAATAAAATTCTAACATATTAAATCCTTGCTTCCTCAAATTTAATATCTCATTTCTTGAATATAATAATATATAATTCACTGCTCGGTCAAATATTACACTGAAATACAAATTGGAATTTCTGAATTCCGATCGTCTTTGCATACACTTATTTGCTCTGTAGATCACTAATATGACTTCAGAATATCCATCCTATGTCTCGTACATAGATGACATGAAAAATTTTCTTAATCCTCAAAATCACTATTCATCCACCAAAATCACTATTCACGCATGACAAACACTATTCATGCATATACTTATTCTTAATAAGAAAAGTTTTAATTCTACCGAAAATCTGGGTTCTTACAGTCTCCCCTCCTTAAAAGGATTCCGTCCCGGAATCAGTTTAGGAATAGTTGGGTTACTTTTCCTTTGTTACACTCTTTCAACTTCCAGGTGGATTCTTCCACATCTTGATATTCTCACAATTCCTTATTAGTTTGAAAACCTTGCTCCTTAACACTTGAACATTTGTATCCATGATTTCCACAAGAATACCTTTAGTATCACACATCTCCAATCTCATATTCTCTATCCTGTTTGAGCAGAAATATACCTATATGAACTGGCTTGTCATTCTTCAACATGTCATTTAGCTTAACAATAGCAGTACTAACTCTACCCATCTTCGGCTTTCACTAGCCGTTTGCTGGTAAAATCTTTTGTCTCTTTGGTTTGTTGAATTAACTCGTTTCCAATATCTTTATCTTGCCAGCCTCCTTCCAACACAAGGAAGAGCGATAACTCTTTTTATAACGGCCTCGCAAGGTAGTATCCCTATTCATTATGGTACCGTCTAAGTGCATCTAATATCTCGGACTATGGGTCTTGTGCAAAATCTCATCCTTGAATTCCCGAATCTTCGGAATCCCTCTCTTTTCTCCTTTTGACTAAGGCATTGGCCACCACATTGGCCTCCCCTGAATGGTAGTGCATCTTATAGTCGTATCTTGATGTCTATCATGACATAAAGTCTTAATACTCCGACCTTTAAATATATCTTCTCTGTAAAATTTTCCAGAAAATAATTCTAATAATACTCCTTGAAACAATTGTAAGAAAATATTGGTTATAATATATATTTCCTGTTCGTACGTAAACGGGCACATACTTTACCCTCGTTCTTGAAAAATTTTCCTTGCTCTTTCCTTCTGTATAGTATATACTCGAGGCTTTTATGGTCCATATAATGTTTCCAAATCTCTTAGAGCGAAAACCATCGCTGCTAATTCCAATTTATGGGTGGGTATCTAGTCTCTTACTCTTTTAACTGTCTGAATGCATACACACTTACTCTACGGTGCTGTATCAGCACACAATCTAAACCTTTATGAGATGCATCATTATATATCACAAAGTCTTCCTTATCATCTGGTAGGGCCAACACTGGGCTGACACCAACCTCTTTTTCAATTCTTGCAAACTCTCCTCACACTTAGGAGTCCATTCCAACTTCTCAGTCTTTCTCGTAAATTGTGTCAACGGTGCTGTTATCTTAGCAAGGTCCTGCACGAATTTCCTATAATAGCCTGTCAGGTCCATAAAACTTCTCACCTCAGTGGGTGTAGTTTGTCTCTCCCAATTGAAACAACTTCTATTTTAGCGGGATCCATTAATACTCCCTTGATAATAACCACACGTCTTAGAAATTGGGCTTCATTAAACCAGAATTCACACTTTGAGAAATTGGCATGCAACTGCTCTTCTCATAATAACTCTAAAACAATTCTTAAATGTTCGTCCTCTGGATATATCAGGATGTCATCAATAAATACAATAACGAGATTATCTAAATATTTCTTGAACACTTGATTCACTAAATCCATAAAAACTACGGGTGCATTAATCACCCAAATGACATTTCTAAAATCTCATAGTGTCTATACCTATTGCGAACCAGTTCTCAATTCAATCTCGGAAAATACATATAACCTCTTAGCTGGTTTAGAAAATCATTTCTCCTCGGTAGTAGGTCTTTACTCTTACCGATAAACTTGTTCCATGGTCTAGCGGTCAGGACATCAGACTCTGAATCTGGTAACCCGAGTTCAATTCTCGTTAGTCGATATACACTTTTATTATTCCATTTTTATATCACAACCAACACTGAGGCTCCCCACAGTGATGCACTGGGTCTTATCATAGTATTGCCCAGCATTCTTGTCACTGATTCGCTACTCTTTCATTTCTACTGGGGTTAATCCATAACAGTTTCTATTTCTCGGTTCGATGGTAATCTGGGTAGATTCATTGGGATACGTTATCGAACCTGTTGATCACTGGGGTCCTTTAAACCCTTCATCCTCAATACTTATTCTGCAAAACTAGAGCTAGTGTCCATTCGTACATAACCTTTCCATAATCTTAATTCAACTATGGTGTTTCTATCGAGCACCGATGTCGTTGAAGTTTCACATTATATTGTCATTTCTTACAAAATGTGGTTCGACCAACTTTTCATTTGCATGACCTCCTTGAGAAGGAGTAAACTGATTCCCTCGATATGTCGCCGATATACTAATCACTTTGGGACTCTCTCTTATCCTCGGCGATTCCATTGCGAATCTAATCTATATTAACGAATTTCGCTTATCTGACCTGGTTGGCCTCCCCTTGGAATTCATTAGAGATAGCAAGAATCATGGAGCTTTGAAAAGATAGCTGCCATATCAAGACAAATATCACACAATGGTGATCCTAGGATTATGAGCTTTGAAAGAAATCTTATTTGAGATAAGGGAATTTACCAAGAGATCAATATGATCAAAAGAACTAACGTTGCGTGCCTTAGTTAAGGCATTACTAAAGGTAATTAGCCTTCTTGTATTTCACAACACACAAGTGATGGCGTCCCATCAGACTTCTATCACATAGACAGATAGTCCTTGTGGCCCCTATAAGAATAGGGTTGTTCGTCTCAGTGGAAGAAGAGAAATTAGGAATCAACTTGAACTTAATTTAATAAATTATCGTCTTTCGACAAATAATTCATAAAGGGACACCTTGAAGAAAATTCTAAGGTGTGATTCCAAAAGTAAAGAATATCCAGAAAGATACTGGTATATATCACAAGCAAGTAGTGTTGTATCACCACAAGATTATTCATTATTGAAGGAAAGTGAAAGTTTAAATAACATCAATAGACAGGCTTCAGAATTACGTGAAAGTAGGTATCATGACAGCCTCTGTCACAATTAAAACCCAGCACGGGTAAACACAAGTATGGCAATATAGCTTATAAGAGAAATTATATCCTTCCTAAGAAATTCTCTCTTGGAGGATATCATATAATTCATAAATTGGGGAGGTAATCAAACCGATTTACAAATGGGGAAGTTACTGCCAACATCTCTACGGATGCCTTATATGTCGGCTCATCTGGCGGATAATCGTTTGATTCTAAAGTTTTCTTCTACATGCACACCTTAGAGTGCTCGATAACTTACGCCATTATTGACTCGTACTAGTCACCACAATCTCAACCATCAGCATTTATAATCGTAGAGAGTTATACCCAATTTGGCGCAATCATCTCAAGCAACGTTCCATTCCACACAAAGACTTCGATATAGGTGTCGCCCACAGTAATGGTGAATTCTATGCTTCGAATAGGCGGTATTCCGGAAGATCGTTAGAAAATACATGCTTAAATCCGGTATCTATTTCCATCATCTTTATATCCTATATTCCTTTTTCCTATATCAATCCCGTGTGCCACATAAGCTTAATACTTTTGGCATGATAACCTTTTCATTTAAGTCAATCCCGGAGCTGCTTAGTCCGTCTTGGTCCTTAATTATATTTCATCTTTACCGTCCAATCTCAACTTCATCATTTTATCTCTACAATCCATTTTAACAATTCGGGTCTGTCCACCAACCCATATGGTGGTTACCTTAATCAATCGACCAGGTTTGCTCTAGTTTTCACTCTCTTTGGCGATATTCTCTGATAATCAGAAAGACAAGGTTTGCCAAAAATTTGTCGAATCTCTTCCCAATATCAGGGAAATTTGGTCAGTCTATTTATCCATAGTTAATACTAGGAAATCAATTTCGAAACCTGAAGAACAATTCTATGAACATCCAAATAGGTAGAATCTTAAGCAGTCATAATAGCGGAATAATCGACATAAAGTTGGAGGTTTAACCACTAGAAAGGAACCAAATATACACCTCCCATAGAAGGGAAAACCAAAGTTTCACACGGAACATGCCACATTTTCCTGCTACATATACGTCCGAGTAGTCTATATTATCAACAGTTAGTTTACTTAACCCCCTCACTTAAAGGGAACATTTACTTTATAACTAGTCATTCATCAAAACCGGCAGTACCCGGATATGACTCTGGCTTCTCAGTTCTATCCTCGTAGTTTCCTCCTCGGCCATCAGCCGGGTCCTCTACTCATTTGTCCTTGTATTTATTCCAATCAAATCAACAGCCAAGTTCCCAACGATCCAGTCGTGGGTAACAGTTGATACCACCTCTATCTCATCTATTCTTAAAACTCTACTCCTTTCACTTCATCATATCTCCTGATGAATCATAATCGACTCCAAATTCTTGTCTTGTCACTTAATCACTCTTTAAGGACTCTTTCGATCCTCAAGTAAACATATCACATCTTTATCAATCGGCTCGTTCTCTACAAGATTATTCCCTTGACCTTCCATGAGGTCCTCCTCTAGATCCTCCTCTGGATCCTCCTCTATCGGGTCAGCGTCCATCTCAAGGAGCGCATCATTATGTGTCTGCTCGGAGGCCTCGGGGTCTGGCATATTCGGTATCTCAACCCTCTCTGCCACAATATTCGATGTCAACTTTCTATCCTTCATCATCATTTTGAAAATTTCCTATAGTTCGGGGAATACATAACTGAATTCATGAATCCCCTCAAATCATCTTAAATTCATGTCTCGGGCGATCTATGCCCCTGCCGACCAATACTTGTCTCTGAGCATTCTTTGGTAGATATTCATCACCACAAGAAGCGAGGTGTACATCATCATATTCTTCAACGTAGCAATCACACCTTAACTTAACCGTTGGTACTATATCCAATAGTCCAACATGAACTCTACATGAGTTCTGACGTTCTCACATAACTATACACACTCCTACTCACTCTCGTTTCTAGTTTACTATAACCTCAGCTCTGATACCATTTCTGTAACAACCCCAAATCCGGGGTCAGGGATTTGGTCGTCACGCGGAAATTCTCATTAACAATTCACCTGTTTAACAACATTAATCCATCTGTAATCATTGAATAACTGAAATACATCATTGAGACCCCAACTACCAAGCATCTTATAGGTTATAGGGCTAGAAACAAGAACTAAAGTCTTTACATTACTCACTTCATTACATCCATTGAATCAAATTACATCGTGTCTTACAAATCTTATCCCGCTAGTATAGCTTCGTTGAGAAGTATACCCGCAACTAGTTTTACTCTATACAATGTGATATATATTACACATTAATAACCTACATGTAACTTACTTCAGCTATAGATGTTCTGGATCCTGTCTTCTTCACAAGGGTAGTCTGCCTGCTTCTTCTGAGCTATGCAGATAATCCTCATTCGTTTACCTCTTTCTGAAAGGCTAGTATATAAAACAAACAAGTATGAGCGAAAGAATTGCTCAGCAAGTCGTTAATAGAGTTCACAAAATATCCCATCATATACTTGGGGTTTTCGAAATACCACAGATACTTACTATCAACCATGAAATATCTGTACCCGAAAATCTCAATAGGGAAAGTATAATGATTAAAATAATCATTAAATGAACAAGATAAGTTCATAATCACATTAATAACCTTTACGTCAAAATATCTGCTCTTAAAAGAAGATAAGCAGAAAATCAATATATGTATATCATCTTTCATAATATATCTGTAATCTTTATCAAGTGTGAGATGAACAAGTTTTCAATATGATTTGAATGATAAGGAAAATCAATATCATCTTTTGAAATCAACCTCTACTTTGAAATGAACAAGTTCCAGTATATTATAAAAGGATGAGGTTCAAAGTAGACCAATATAACCTTTTCGACTCTGCCAACACTTACCAGTCACCCAGCCCGTAGCTTTCCGATGGGGTGTTCTCGATAATGTTGTAGAAAATATCCAAATTGGATGATGAACTAATACTGGAGTATCTCGCGCCAGATGTCACAACCTTACGATGATCAGTCATAAGTTGTGCATCTCCAAATTTTGTTTCTCTACATGTAGATGGAAGAACTGACGGATTTACTTGTCTACCGCCCTCTTGATCTCCCGCCAACGGTTGGGCATAGTCGGGACCGGCGCAACTCGGACCCCTTTTTAATAATGATGGACCGTCCCACGGCCTCTTACACGATTATCAGTGATGGACTGATTCACAGCCTCATACACACATACTCCTAGTCCGAGTAAAATCCATGACTCTGAAACGTAAAGTTCGTCCTCCTTTTCCCCGAGTAATAACTCATTGATACAACTCCACAAAGTAGTTGTATCTAATTGGAAAGGAAAATTTACCAATATTTCCCGAGCAGTAGCTCGTTAATGGATTAACACTTGTTACAGCAATCCTACTCCTCGAGTGTTGAGGAAGTAGCCAGAGTCCCATGACTCATGATAACTGGGCTCAAAATAAGCTCTCGACAATTTTCGTGACTCAAAAGTCAAGTAAAATAGAATTTCTCAAATAGGGTTTCCCAGTTTTGAAGGAAAGCGACGCCATTGCAGGCTAGGAGTTGATTTACGATCATCAGGGAAACCTTATAATACTTTTGGAAAATCGTTGTTAAGCAACATAGATTAGGTGCTCAATGTTATTTAGGGAAAACCCAGAAGATCGAAAGTATTCAAGAGCCTTTTACTATATCTCAGAGATATATTTCATGATTATTGAAGTCAAATATGCTTTTAAGTAATCTGAGTTATTCACAATATTCTTGAAAGTATTAATTAAATATTCCAATAATATTTATTAACTCATATCTGCATAAACAATATTTTTAAATAAAATTATCACAACTAAATCTTGAAATGAATATTCAAAAATAATATTCAGTAATTTGATAATTATTAACGATTATTGGAAACCTTTAAATGAATATCCGAAATAATATTCATTACCTTTAAATTAATATTTGAAATAATAGTCATCAATTAAATAGCCCTTAATAATAATGATAAAGTATTTAAATGAATATCCAAAATAATATTCATTAACTTTAAATGAATATTCGAAATAATGTTCGTCAAATAAACAACCCTTATTAATAATAAGGAAAACTTTAAATGAATATTTAGAATAATATTCATTAAGTAAATAGTCATCTAAAGATAACTAGAAACATTTAAATGAAAATCCGAATTAAGATTCATTTAAATAAATAACTCACGTATGATTATGAAATCATACTTTAAATAAATATCTGAAACGACATTTTCCATGTAATTATAATCCTCGAACATTATTTATTAAATAAATAATACTCAGAAAATAATTGTAATACGTATACGATATACCGCCTCGCGGTTCGTAACAAATTAGTCGAAACATATGCCCTATACTAAGGGCTATCATAAACCCGGCTTATAGCTACTAGATCACCTCTAGTCTATAAGTCGTCTAATTAAAAATCACACTTCAAGTATGACAATATATTAAGTCAAAACAACTATGCATATACCTTGCATCGTATATCGTTAAATATTCAATAATACTCTTAATGAAATAATATTTGATTAATATTCCTCAAGTGAGATAATACTCAAATATCAATCCTCGAATCTTTACCAAGTAATAAATACTTTTTGAAATTATAATAATGATACTAAATAACATTCCTCAGAATACATAGCACTTTGCCGCTGGAATCCCTCCGGGTTTCCACGACTATCCATATATATCAAAATACCGACTCCCGGTTTAGAGTCGAACACAATAAGTATGCTCTTATACTTAGAGCTACAAGATACACTGGTTCATAATAACTCATCTCAACTTATATGTGAATCAGAAGGCCAACTATATATATATATATATGGCAATATAAGCAGTAACTGCAAAACTGTATAACACAACACATGGCAAAACAGGATTATAGAACCAATACTACAAAGTATGGTTTAGAACACTTGCCTGGTACTCGAGATACGATAGGGCTCGCGACGATGTCGGTCCATCTAGACAAGGTCAAAGAAAACGCATAATTAATCCGCTTGTAACTCAATGCTTAAACACGCAAGCGAAACACAACCAAGGCATTACTGGCTCGTTATAGGCTCATACTATGTCCATGTTGGTCGTGAAATACTTACATTATAAGTTTGGTTCAAAATCCATCCGCAATTCCAAGTTATACTTAACCATTTAGAACGTTGGTTTCTAAGTCTCGTTTTCAGTGGTTTTCACTTACGCGACCTCGACTTAAACTTTTCTATAAAATCAACCGTTTACTCTTTCGAGGTGATTCCTTCGCACACATACACCTTATGATATCTAGTATTTAATAAACTCAATTTGCCACCAAAACTGTTTCATTAAGGGGTTCAATTGAAGTCATGAACTTAGCACTTACGCGATCGAACCACTTTTACGAATTTGGCCATTTCTACTAAACCGTAAATCAGAATGCTACGATTCTTTCGCCAAAATGATCTATGAGTCAAGAACTACAAGTTCATGGCAGTGGTGATTTAAGGTCAGAAGTTCAAGGTCTCGGGTAGGGACTGTCTTAAAGTTCTAACAAAAATTCGTCATTACGACGGCTATAAATCGAATAATCCAAAATTCCAAATACTCCAAATATCATACCAACCACTCCAAACAACCCAAACATGTTATTTATCATTAAACTAAGGTCAAGAACTGCCTTAACATCCATGGAACCGCTTTTAACAATTATCAAAGCCCACTCATAACACTAATGCTCTAAACATGCATCAAATCTTTATAACTCATCTAATTCATCAAAACTCAAACTAAGAGCTAGGGTTTCAAAAGAGGATTACCTTCCTTGATGTTTGTATGACCTTTACAAGCCTTGATTAGCCCTCAACTAGCCTTAGACATGCTTAGATCATCAAGAGAAATCAAGAAAATCAAGTTAGTAATTCGGAGCCCTTAAAACCGAACTGAAAGATCATGAAAAACGAGGCCCTTACCGATCTTTTCTGAACGAGGCTTCTAAAGGAAAGTTGTAGAGCATCTTAACAGCTTTCTAACCATATAAAGACCACAAAATTTCATTGAGTAATGAAGGCTCTAGGCCCGTTTTACTGAGAGGAGGTGCTGCTGGGCAGTTTGAGAAAAATGGAGAGAATGGAGTTTGCTTGCTTTTCTCTTGGACAATAATGCATAAAGTGATTGCCTTGGATAATATCTAGATATTATAGATGTGTATGGCTGTGTACTCACCTTGGGACTTGTGCAAAGAGTCTTGGGGAAGCCTTGCTAGTTGTTTTATTTCTTGAAATGATTTATGTGTTTTAATCACTTAAATTCCTAATTGCTCTTGATTCAATCTTTGATTAAATCATCCAATCTACTTGATATAATCCTCTTGATGATCATGTAGGATATTTAATCTCTTAATGAACTAAATCCAAATTCCATAATTCGTTCGCTTTATCTTTTAATCTCGTTGAAAAGTCTCAGCGATTTCTAGAACGTTCGTTTCACTGTCTCAGTGGTTTACGTTCTAAATCCTCAAATCCAATATAATAAAATTCTAACATATTAAATCCTTGCTTCCTCAAATTTAATATCTCATTTCTTGAATATAATAATATATAATTCACTGCTCGGTCAAATATTACACTGAAATACAAATTGGAATTTCTGAATTCCGATCGTCTTTGCATACACTTATTTGCTCTGTAGATCACTAATATGACTTCAGAATATCCATCCTATGTCTCGTACATAGATGACATGAAAAATTTTCTTAATCCTCAAAATCACTATTCATCCACCAAAATCACTATTCACGCATGACAAACACTATTCATGCATATACTTATTCTTAATAAGAAAAGTTTTAATTCTACCGAAAATCTGGGTTCTTACACTTCATTTGATGCTTTTGAGTAGAAGCAACAAACTTTGTCCTTGTCTGCAGAGTCCATATTGGCTACAAACAGGCTTCCTTTTCTTACTCCAGATAGAGCAAAATCACCAGTCTTCTTTTGGGTGATCAAACATCCATCTTTGTCAAAATTTACCTTGAATCCTCTATCAGTAAACTGACCAACACTTAGCAGATTATGCTTGAGACCCTTGACTAGTGCTACATCTTCAATGATGAAATTACCAACTTTTAACTTGCCATATCCCAGTGTCACAGTGTGTTACCCATGCTGTCATCTCCAAAAGCAACCATTGGGCCAGCCTTCTCCTCATATTGTGATAGCAGGGCCATATCACCAGTCATGTGATTTGAGCATCCACTGTCCAAAATCCACATGACCTTCCTTTCACTTTCTTTGCCCTGCAAACACAAAGGTATTACTTCTTCTTTGGTACCCAAACAAGTTTGGGTCCACTTGGCTTAGAAACAGATTTATCAAAAACAGCATGCTTATCAACTTTTTTAGGACTGGTCTTCTTGTCACTGTTAGAAGTCTTAGAATCTAAATTCCTAGACTTAGGTGACAGAGGTACCTTCCTAACTCGAGGAGGACTTGAAGACTCTGGCCTTGTGTAGTGTGTGTGAATGTTGTGACTGATGCAACCATCCATGAATTGTCTTCTTAAATTAAAACAGCTAGTCATAACATTCATGTTGCATGGCATACAATCAAGTTTATCACAGAAAGGCGAATCTCTATGTCTTAAAGGCACAGAACAATCATAGAAAGGTTTAGCTACACTACCAGTTGGTTTCTTGCATGCAGGAGTTAAGTGATTAGTGCTAAAACAGTTTTGACAAACTTTCCTAGGGGTATTTGGCACATAAGCATAATTATTATTCTTGTTTATCCCTAGCTTGCCATTTCTGTTTTGTTTCTTATTAGCCACTTTCTTCTCAGATTCATTTTTCCCAGCTGAAACAAACTTCACAAACTTCTCAGATCTAGGTCTACCTCCTACTGGCTTATTGGCTTTTGTCTTGACACTCTCACTCTTAGAGGATACTGGTTGTTCATTAGACTGTACCTCATCCTCATCATTCAACATTTGCTTAATGAGTAAGGCATCCTCATCAATTTCAAATGTTGGTTCTTTAAAAATTGGAGACTTAGTCTTTTTCAAAATGTGAGGCACTTCATCCTGAACAACTATGTCATCTTCAATGACAGCATAGCCTTTCCTCTGTTTAAGAGTGCCATAGTCAAGTCCAATGGCAGCCTTGGGTTTAGCATGATTTTTCTCATGGTAGGACTGCAGTAGACTAGAGGAGTTCTTAAAGGTTTTCAGTTTGAATTCATTCTCAGCTAGTTCATCCCAAAGAGCCTTCTCAACCTGACTAGCACATAGAACCTTATTCTGCAAATATTCAACTTCTTTCTTAAGGTTATCTACATGCATAGTAGTTAGCTCAAGTTCCTCATTCTTCTTGTTTAACAATTCATTCTTAGCAGACAGTTTGACAATCTCTTCATTAGCAGCAGTCATACTAGTATAAATATTAAATATTTCAACAGATAGTTATTCAACCATGCATTTATACTCAGAAACAGACATATCTATGGTACTGAGAGATGGTACCTGAGAGTCAGATGGAGATTGTTCATCCTTGGAATCAGCCATCAAGGCATAGTTGCAGAATTCTTGCTCCTCTCCATCACTGTCAGAGTCATCCCAACACTTCCCTTCAGCTATGTAGGCCTTACCTTGTGTATGCTTTTTCAGAAGGGCCTCATACTTGGCTTCAAGCTATAGAAAATCCTTATCCTTCTTTTTAGGCTTCTTGCATTCACAGGCAAAATGCCCTAGGTCATTGCATCTATAGCACCTTACAGATGACCTATCCACATAGCTGGTTCTGAATTTATTCTTGTTTGCTTTCACAGGTGCCTTGCTCTTGTTGAATGAATGGTTTTGGGGTCTAGGTTTGAAGGGTTGGTTCCTCTTGAATCTGATATTTGGAAACTTTCTGGCCATGAAAGCATATGAAGTGTTTTCCATGCCATCCAGTTCTTCAAGAGTATAGAACTCTTCTTCTTCCTTCTCTTCAACAGGTTCAGTCACTTCACCTTCATTTTATTCATCATCTACTATCTCTTCTATCCTCAGCAGACTTATAGATGCTTCTAGGTCTTGAACAGATTTGTTGACAATCAAGGCACATGATGTGTTTACCATTCTGCCTTAGTTGGCTTGGATAGCCCTCTTCTGAAGCAACTCAAGCTCATGAGTTTTTAAAACCCCATAGAGCACATCATATGTGACTTTATTCAAATCTCTTTCTCTTAGAGAAATGACCCTTTGCTCTAAGTGGTTTGGTGAAGACAGTAGAAACTTCATGTTCAGCTCCTTGGTGCTGTATACCTTCCCATTCATCTGTCGCTCAGTCACCAGCTTATGAAATCTTTCAAACATATCAGTAATGCTTTCCTTGATCTGAGCCATGAAAGCTTCATACTGTATGACCAGTATCTGTTTCTTGTTTTCTCTAACCTCCTCTGTTCCTTCACATAGCACCTCAATATGATCCCACATCTCCTTTGCTGTTTTGTAAGAGGCTATGTTAGCAAACATTGACAGCTCCATAGAATCTATGATTAACAAGATGAGATGACTGTCGAGAGCAACCATCTCCTTTTCTATCTCTGTCCATTTGGATGGTTCTTTAGCCACATAAGACCTTAGAATGGTTATAGTTCCAATAGTCTTTTCAGGAATCTCTTGTTGTAGAACAAAGGGACCATTCTTGAGTATCTCAGGATATAGAGGGTTAGCAGCTTTGATGAACAACATCATTTTAATCTTCTAGAGCTTGTAATTCTCTTTGTCGAACTTAGGGACCTTCACTGTTCCTGTAGTCTTTGGTGTATTCATGATCTTTTTCTGTTTTTAAATAAATAGCCTGCTCTGATACCACTTGTTGAGTATTGAACACACACACGAGAATACAGAGGGGGGTGAATGGATTCTCAAACTTTTCTTACGATAAGTGTTTTAGGTGAAGGTTGTTTTAACTTGGTTTGATTCTGGTTGTGTAACAGAGTATGTGTTTGTGTTTAACAGATTATATAAGTGCGGAATATAAACACAAGAACACGATATCACTTTAATCTAATATTGTATTAGATAAAGATCTGCTACAATCTGTGAATACAAATGTTAGTATTCTCAGCTTCTTTCTCAGAGAGATATTACTTGGAAGAATTCTAGATCACTCTGTTTGATACTTGCTAAAGAAGTAGGGTTGTTCACTTATAATACGTGAACAACTTGCATACAACAAATAAGGTAGCAAACAAATCTGCTTTTTAATGTGTCTATCCAAATTTAGTAAACATCCAAACGGCTACAGATTTGACTTCTTAGAACTCTGTTTAGATTCACTTCTTTAGCTCTTTGTCTCTTGTACTATCTCTCCAAGCTTCTTTGTAGGCTTTTCAATGTGCTTTACAGTATGTGGTCGATAAAGCGTCCTGGCTTGTTGCAGGTTTCTGACTTGTACAATTCTTCAGTATTTTGTCTCCAAGATTGTACTCGAGAAGTAACTCTGTTGGTGATTCGAGAACTAGAATTGTCTTAATCGATAACTCTGAGTTCTCGAATACTGTTGATGATATATCGAATCACTTCTCGAATAAGTCTTTTCTCCAAGAATCCTTGAGATATCGAATAGAGCATTTTACTTATCGAATTCCTGAGATATCGAATAACTTCTTTAGTCCTTGAGATATCGAATAGAGCATTGACTTGTTGACTCTTAGAGAACTCGAATAATTCTTTGACTTGTTGACTTCCTGAGTTCTCGAATAGAGTATTAGACATGTCGAATCTCTGAGTTCTCGAATGAGGCTTTGACTAGTTGACCTCCAGAGATATCGAACAGTGTCTTTTGAGATATCGAATCCCTGACTTCTCGAATGCTAGACTTCTCGAATATAACAAACATACTTCTCGAATTGGTACTTAGGCAAATATTCATTCTCCAAATTCCCACTGTGTTTATTTTGACAGTCTTGATCTTCAAGCTTGAGGCATGATCCTTGGAACTTCTTTCAAGCATTATTCTCTGATTTTAATTACAGTTACACAGATAGAATTTGATGCCTATTACAAGTACTACAACAAGTAGAAACTCTATAACTAGAGGTTCCCTCAGTTAAGAGGTCATGTAGGTAATGCACAACATTACACATACTTAGGCTTGTTATTATATGAGTACAGGCATGTCTCTGTGACTAACAGTCGGTCCCAACTATGCCCAACCGTTGGCTAGGGAGATCCGGCGTACGTTCTTCCTTCTACATATAGAGAAACAAATCTTGAGATGCACAACCTACGACTGATCATCATAAGTTCATAATCAAAATCTATTTATTTTATGTAACATTCTCAATGTTGGCAGGGTTGAAAAGTGTTCAAAACTGGAATTGCAATATTTTTTCCTGCAAGTTCCTCTTTTATAATAAATGATAATATCTTGCTTATCTTTTGCTTAGCAGATATTTTCGCAGCATATATATTTTTTGAGTTACCTTGTAACTTCATCGTTTACATTATACTGGCACTATCTTCGTAAATGCATGGCAAATTGTTACAAAGATATTATGAACTGTTGTATATTATCACTGTTCAGTATATTCTTTTTGGTGGGCTATTGCACACCCTTGCTTTATTTATCTATATCACAACAACAGCTAGATCTGATGGCCCGCACAAAGCGCAATCGGTGCGAGAAAATGATCGTCGTCAAAGGATTAACCGTTGAGATTATAGCTACCATTGCTGAAGAGGAAGCTATTGGTAGGCTAGTTGGTAGCATTTGAGTATCAAATGTATTTATTATGCGACATATACAAATGGATGGCAAAGAGTATGTAATGTTTAAATTGTAAATCTTTTGGGTTGTAAGAACTCAATATTGCGATTAATAATAATTGTTAGTTACTCTGATTTCATCTCTGGGACTATAACTGGTTGTGTGTGTGACGTGATATTATTGCGGTGTCATAGCATGCTGCTTATGTATTTTGATGCAAGTCAAGTATTATTGATGGAATTAAGACCGTAACGACCCGATCCCTTATCCCGGATCTGGGGGTATTAAACAAATGGTATCAGAACGTTACGGTATAAACCCCAGAGATGACGCGACGTTAAAACAATAAATTCACTAAGATAATAAGAACTCTTGCTAAGTCCATAGTCGGACTACTTAATGTAGTACCGACATATAAAACCCTTATGGGAACTCTTAAATATCATGATAGTTACTTAGCTCGATATCATATCGGCGAGTAAGGCGACGGACCTTGAGGCTTACGAGCAGCAGCACAAGGATGCTTTATTATATGTTGACGATCGTCTTGATGACTCGAAAGAGTACCCTTGAGGAAATGAAGGCTGCAGCTAGAGAAACTGAAAAAGTTAAGGTATAGTGCTCAGAGAAGTAAGCGTAAAGAACTGAGATATTGTTAAGAGAACTAAGGATGCATATTGGATTTATAGCTGGACTACCAGATGTAGTACCAGCAAGTATGATATATTGGAAGAATGACTTGAGATTCTGTATGGGGATAGATAAGAACCCTTATAGACTTTCAGATTAATGAGAACAGAGTTAGAATGATGCATGATTATCAAGACATTGATATAGGACGGGGAGCAGAGTCCCAGGAACAATTTAGATAGAGACAATAAGTGCCCTATCATTTGATAAATGGGTTAAATGTGAATATTGTCAATAGTAATTCACCACGAGAAGGCAGATTCCATAGGTTATAATTTATGAAGTCAAATTGAAATTGATGAGGTGGTTTGATTCAAGGAAATGTTCATTTTATGAACAGACCAACTTAGAAAGTAAAGACAGTGGGAAGTGATGGCCTGATTGGATAAAGTTATACAAGGAAGTAGTAAGCGAGACAATGATCATAGAATCTACAAAAGGAAGTGACCAGCAAGTTAATGATAAACCCGTAACAAGACTATTGTCATAGACTAAGTATAGGGTTATTTTAACTCAGTAGAATAATGAACCAGAAACATTAGATGCTTGTGATTCAGAAGATTATTAAATTCTTTCTTTTCCTTCAATGGATTATAGTAGTTGCATTAGTTGATTTCGATGACGAATCAAAAATGGGCCGAGTAATACGATCAGTGGTTAAGAGGTACTGGAGAATGTCTTAAAAAGGTGTGAAAATCTTCCTGGAGCTGAAGATGGAATTGGCGATGACCCAGCATTGGCATGGCCTAATGGAAGAAGGAAAACTTTGGGATATATTATGATGCATCTGACACGGGTTTAGGTGGTGCAATTATGCAGCACGGCAACGTAATTACGGATGCATTCGGACCGCACGGTTCACCAGATTCGGATGGCCTTGGTGGTGCCAATTTATGTAACGACTAACTCCGACGGTAGTGTTCCTTTTGAGACTAGTGGTTAGGTAGACTGATATTTGGTAGTATCGACTAATAGGATGAATATGTGCCGGGGAAGATGTGGCATGTTTCAGCTTGAAGCTTTTGATTTCCCTTCTAGGGGATGTATATATTTGGTTCCTTTCCAGTGGTTAAACTTCTAACTTTATGTTAAACATTCCGTATGATAATTGTTAGGCCGAGTACACAAATATAATCAAGTTTGTATGAGAGAATAACAATTAACGCACGTTTAAATAATCAAAAACTCTATGGAATTAATAACTCCTCTCTCGGTGATGTAAAATATCACAGAGAGCTGCTAAGGTTACAATGAAATGATAATACGTTTTTGGATACCCTTCTAGGGTTAACCTAACTGTATTTATAAAGATATACAGCTACAGTACAATCGATAATTGATACTACTATAAATCAACTATACAAATGTTATCAATTATGATTGCTACGTGTTTTCTTAGTCAACATGATGTCTTCGACAGCTATCTAATCTTCAAAGATATCGCTTCCATAATTATCTTCAGTTATTCTTCAAAGTCTGATGATGACCAGTAGACGCTTCCTCCTGACAGAGTTTAGCAAACTCTGTCGAGCTTCCATCTGTTAGAGTTTAATTAAACTCCGAATGCTTCCAACTTCCAGTTAAACTCTGATGAACCTCTGTAACACTTAAACACTGACATTTCTCACATCAATTATATATAACAATCTCCCCCAACTTGTTCATTAGCAAAAATGCACAAGTTAATGATAATTGATGATGTCAAAACAATTAGATAAGTACAGTGTTTAATAAATAATCAGAGTTTAAACTTCTACTTAAACAAAATTTACAGAAAGCAAGAAATACTTACAGAGCTTTATTTACTTAATTTCCTCAACATCTGGTGTTGATCTGAGATAGTCTATAAGCAATCTTCTTTCTGCATTCTCGAGTTCTATCTGCATGATCTCCTTAATCTCTTTAAGTTCAGGATTATCTTCACCAGTCTGATAGATTGCAGATCCCAGAGAATATATTTTGTTCTTCCTCATGTCATTACCCAGTCTGATAAAATGTGCTTTCTCTAACTCCGGATTAAAATCTAAAACAGGTATACCCAGATCTGTCTTCAGTCGAGCACTATTTTTCTTCATCTCAACGATCTTCCCATGATAATCTCTGTATTTTGGAACATACTCACTTGTGTATTTTGTACCACTAAGTGCCTTAGATTTCAACATCTGATTCCTTAGCACATTAGCAGCTTTCTGAGTCTTTTGATTTGTCACTTTTTATATAGAACATATTCCAATTCTTCCCATAACTTCAAATCAATGTCATTCTCACCAACTTTATACACATTCCCATCAGCCATGAAATACAGCAGAAAATCTTTCTGCAAACTCTTTTGATGAATCAACTATACTGATTCTAGTCTGTCCAAACTCTCCTGTGGAACACCTTGTCCTGGAACAGCCAATGATGAAGGATCTAGAGGACTAGTATTCACTCTAATTTCTTTATCTGAGCCCAAACCAGATGTATCTCGACTTTGCTTGGACATACAAGCTCTGCCTTGTAGAAAATTAGTACCTCCAATCTTCAGAGTTTGATCATGAATAGTTGGTTTTGCAAAATACATTTGCATCTGAGTAGACAACGGTTTCTGTACAACTTGTGTAGCAACAGAGGTTGTATGCAATTTCTTCGAAAACTTTTCTTCTTCAACAATCTTACCTTTCAGCTTCTGTTTAGCATCTTCTATTGGTTTCCTAGACAATAGTAAATTCTGATCAGCACCAACATTTTCTTTAATAACAATGCCTTTTTGAACAGGCCTAGGAGCTTTCTCATTCTTCTTTAACTTTCCAGACTTCAAAGCTTTTTGATGTTCTTCTTGTAAATTCTTCTCTTCAGCTTCAATATCTTCAATTGTAACTCCTTCTTCATTCTCTTCAAGAAATAGTCTTGCAGCCAATTCTTCATCTGTCTGTGGATTGTCAGTGAATAACAAGCTCTTGGTCTTTGAAGTACCCTGAACATCAGTATTTATTTCATCAGACTTTGTAAAAGAAGACTTGCCAGATCTCAGACTCATATCTTTACCAGCTTTTGATTTTAATCTCTTTTCTCTGTCATTTGCTCCTCCATCTTCAGCATCATCCTTTTTAGTCAGAGTTTGAGATTTCCTGCATTTGATCTTAGCAACTCTCTCCCCCTTTTTGACATCATCAGGAATCAATATAGATGTGATCAATTCCAATGAGGTAGCAATAGAGTGAATCTTACCAGACAAGGCAGTTTGATTCTCTTCCACTTTACTTAGCCTTTTAAACAGAGTTTCTTGATCTTTAGAAAAAGTCTGAAACTTCAGTTTATTATCTCTCTGCATTGTCATGTCTCTTTGAACAACTTCAGCTCGCAGATCAGTTATTGCTTGTTGAGAATCATCAAACCTGTTATTAAGAGTCTTGACTTGAACAAAAGTGGCTTTCAGACATGAAAGAATCTCTGGATTTGAAATCTTTGTAGCAGTGCTATGCACAAAAGCAGCTGCTCTTCCAGTAGGAAAAATGCAATCTTCTTTATACCAATTCTCCGAAAATTTGGCAAGATATTCTTTTTCAATTTCACGTTGATGTGAAGGTCCAGAAAAATTAGTTTTCTTTGTATCAGTTTGTACTGGTTGTCTTTGAGAAGAATTAGAATCAGTACTTCCTTCAGCTTCAACATCGACTTCAGTATTTTCATTTTCAACTGGATCAGTCTCAGCAATATTCACTGCAGCTTCAACTTTTTCAACAGGAGTCTTTGCAACTTCAATATCTTCTGCAAAAGTCTTCTCAGTATTCTCTGCAGTTTGCTCTCCATCTTCAACAGACTTTGCAATTGCAAGAACTTCATCCACAGGCTCAGAAATTACAGCCTTGGTTGGTTGATCAATTTCTTCACCTTGTTCAGTAACTTAGTGAGCATCAGAGAATAATGCAGTATGTGTTGCTATTATGTCATTAAGTACCACAGTAGGTTGATCAGCTACACCAGTTTCCTCAGAGTTAGTAACAACAGGTGATGAGATAGGAACTTCAATGTCATCAAAGAATGGAATGAATGACTCATCAAAAGCATCCATATCAGCAAAACCATCTCTGTTTTCCACATCCATCTATGCATCTTCAGTTGTCTTTACAGCTTCTTCTACAGTATTTATCTCAACAGTAGGTATCTCCTTAGAAATTACCTCTGGAGCTTCAAAATTTATCTCTTCATCTGACTCATCAACTAACAACCTCCTCTTCTTTGATTTAGGCACCTCAGCTGCCACTTCTTCTTTAGCAGAGTTTGAGAAGTCAGGCCTCTTTACTCTTACCTTTTTAGCCCTGACAGCTTTGTGCTTTGGTTTAGCCTGTGTAGGTGGTGGATTTTGTTCAGAGTTTGCAATTGGCTCATTGATGTTAGGTTGAGGTTGAGTTTTAGTTTGAGTGGGTCTTGATTGAATTTGTTCAGTGTTTGGCTCATTATTTTCAGGTTGAGAGGGTTGAGGTTGTGTTTCAGTGTTTGTAGGTTGTAAAGGTTCAGTGTTTGCAGGTGGTGAATGTGCAGGCTCAGGCTGTTGTGGTTCTTGAGGTTGATTTAAGAAGTTTTGAAGTGCAAGAGGCAAAATCAAGTCAGGTACATTCTCCTTGGTTAAATCCTTGTTGGTCAAATCAGAGAATACTCTCTTATGAACTTTAAAGACTGGAATAATGTCTTCCTCAGAAATTTCAACATCAGGTACACAAGCAGAGAATGGTAATTGACAAAATCTAGAAAAATAAACAGTGGTACTAGACTCTAACAATCTTTCACCAATATTCATCAAGACAAGTCTACCAAAATCAAAATTACTTCCATAAATGAGAGAATACCTGATTTGAAGACTGTCAGTAGGAATAGCATCCCAATTTGTGACTTTCTTTCCAAACGCCCTTGTGATGCAATCGAAAAGAAACTCCACTCCTTCCTCAAAAATGGCCTTTTCACTTGACCAAGTCTCTCTAATGGTCTTGAGTACCCAATTTGTTGCAACATTTCTTTTAGAAATCTTTCAACAACACTGTATGTAGAATGTGTATCAAAACCCAAAGATTCTCTGACCGTCGTTGGAGTAATGACATACTCTGTTTCCTCATATGTGAAGATAATCGAAGGAGTCCCATTCTCTTCTCCATCATCATAAGTAGCTGTCTGCCAGAAAGTAGCAATCTGTGCAGCAGAGAGCTTTGTTGGTTCGACTAAGGCTCTACCAATCTCTGAATCGAGCAAGAAGTTTTGAATTAGATGAAACGCCGCAGGAACATTCTCATTATTCAACGGAGCTGCATAGTTGTTAGGTACAAACACTAACCCTCGAGCAGTAAAAGCTTTGGTGGCCATGAGATTAGACTCGAGAAGAAAATATCAAAGAAAAAGATGTTGTTAACTCGAATAACTTGTAGAAGGGGGGGTTGAATACAAGTTATATAATCGTGTCCGATTTTTGCTTGATTAGATGAACAAGAATAAACGAATGAATCAAACTTTGTTTGTATTAAATAAATCAAATACAAACTCTACCAAAGGTGTACAATACCTTTAGCAGCTGCTAACAATACAAATCTCTCTCTCTGTTTGTTTCGAACTCTCGAATACAAACCTTATACAGAGCTTCACACGATATGCACTTAAAAATCCACTATTCACTCTTTTTACAATGATATTGAGAGAGGGTTTATAATGCTACCTATCAACTAATAACAGAATTATAATATATCTATGACAATGTTCTGCCGTCCAGTTGATAGTTTCCATAAATAGAGAATTCGTTTCCTTCACAATATCTTCTTGCTTGTTCTCCAAACAAAGATCCTGTTTTATAGCACTTGCCAGTTTCTGTAGCATCCATAATGACATCATCAGTAACACGACTGATATCAGGATTCCACCTTGTATCAGGATTCGACATCCATCAGTATTTGACTTGGCGTATCAGGATTTGATCTCAGTTCCTGACATGTAGTCCTTGATGCACTACTGTTCCTGACTAAACTCAACACATTACTGTCTAATGCATACATCCTATAAAAAGTGCTAAATCCTTTATAAGATCAGGATTTACAAGAAGTATAAGTAAAATTCTATTTTCAACATCACAACTTATGAATTATTCCTAACAATCTCCCCCTATTTATGCTTTAGAATCTGAAGCATAAATCTAAATTGTAGATGTCAAAACATATGACAATTCAACTAGAATAGAATTTAAGAATTTAGGATCATGAAGTTAAGTACCTCCTTCTTCAGATGTAGACATAGTATTAAGTACTTAAAAGAAAGAATTCAACTATTTGATGCTTCCACTTCATTGGTGAGAGTCACCTTTATCACTCTTAGTTCTTCCTTTATCTCCAGTCTGTTCATCTCCCCCAGTCTGCTGCCTCTGAATTGTTTTTATCCCCCCCCCTTTTGACATCAGCAACATTAATTTTGAGAAATTCAGTAACAGAAGAAATAAGATTCATCAGAACTGCTTGATTTTCCATAATAGTGACTTGGTTATCTTCAAGTGTTTAAAGTCTCGATTGAATAGTAATTTGAGATTTCTGAATATCCTTTAGAATTCCATAATTAACTTCAAAGTTGGAAGTGCTTGTTGTATCTTCAGACTCAGATGCAGAAATAACCTTATCTTCAATCCTTGTAGAAGAAGTTGTCTGTGTAGCATGCTCTACTGGAGTAGAATGATATTCAAGTAATAATACTTTAGTAGAAGTACACGCATCTTCACTTTTCTGCTCTGAAGCTGAAACACGATCATCCTGTCCTTCACCAGTATTCTGTGTACTAACATCTACAAATCCTGACTCCTCCTTAGATTGATAAGATACTGTTGATGTCTTAATTCTAACTGATATTGGAAGTACATACAAAGGAATACTAGGATCATTAGGAATATCTTTTGGTACATGTGGAGTAAGAGATTGTCTTAGCCTTGCACCTCTTCTGTTGATGATTCCTTCAAGCCTTTCTTTCTCTTTCTGAGCTTTAACTTCTGGCTTTGCATTGTGCTTTGCTAAGTCATTCTTCTCATACATTTTGATAAAATAATAAGTACCAGCATCCATATCAAGATTTTCAGACCAAGAATCAGGTAAAGCCTGATCCCAGAAATCAAACGATGGTAATTTCCTAACTTTCTCTCCCTCACTATGGAGTTGATCATCCATACCCTCATTCTCACTTTGACTATCTTAAGTCAACACTCTTTCTACCTCTCTTTTTGCCTGGTCAGGAGTCAGCCTCTCTGTTTGTGGATCTATGTCCATCTTTTCAAGTGTATCACTCAAATTTGGATAAGTGCTCTCATGACCTACAGAAAAATAGGGGTTCGAAGAAGTTTTTATACCTGAACTCACATGGAGAGAGGGTTCCTCATATGGCATGGGGCTTGAGGTTTTCTCAAGGAGTGAGCTGCTATAGTCTCTGAACCCTTACAAATATCTAATTTCTTTCCAGAGACTATAGGCACCAGTATACCACGTTCAGGATCTACACTCGACTCTGATGTCTTCAATAATACTCCATTAGACACCATATCTAGTATGTCACCGTCTTTAAGTGTTAGTTTTTGAGACACACCCTCAAGGTGGATAGACTCTCAGAGAACAATATTGGTTTGATCTTCAGGAAAATCAATCAAAGTCATTCCTCCCATATCATAGGGTTTCTCACTTACAATTTCAGTCATCACAGAAGACCTTTCAGCGTCAGCCATCACAGTTCCTGAGTCATCCAACCTCTGACTAGATGGTTCTTGTGTTGTAGTGACTATGATCTGATCTATCCTACTATTCACCACTGGTGCAATAGTATCTTCTATTGACTACTTCCCTCTATCAACTACCTCATCTTGTTCACCTTGAGCTGAAGCATCTTCAACAATGACATCCTTGTCAAATAAATATGCATGAAGTGATTGAAGTGCAACATGCTTAGGAAGTCCAAATTTCTTGTGCAATTCCTTTCTAACTGATACATAGAAGTACATCTTCATTAAATCAAGTCTTTGATGTAACAGTTCATATTCTCCAGGAAATGAAAGTTTGGGAACTCTTTCAATCAGAAAATCTAGAACAGGCCTGGAAAGCTTCACTTTTAGAGAAATAAGTTCCATAGCCAATCTGTATATCAATGTAGTTTCCCATGAAGAATCAAGATCCAGATCTCTCTTGTCAGATACTGACATGGATAAAGCCTTATTTGTAGAGACGTGCATAATGTTAGTTGGACTAGACATTGTGTGTGTAGGTGACAAATGAATCTTTCTCCTTGTTCTCCTAGTATAGTGAGCAACAGATTTATCTTGAGAAGACTCAAGAGGTGTAGACACAGAAGTGATCTTGGGATGAGATCCTTTTTCAATAGACACAGTCTTTTGAGAGACAGTATCCAGTAACTGTTTTCCCTTTTTAAGAACTACAGCCTTTTGGGAGACTGCAGCCTAGATGTGACTAGGTGTTCCATCTCTTTGTCCTAGCTTAAAAAGTTGAATTGCAGCCTTCAATTCTGCTCTCTCAGCAAGAGATATATTATCATCATCTTCACTAGAACTACTACTATAAACAACAAATTTCCTCTTCTTTACAACTGATGTCTTTTGAGAAACACCAGAGGTTGGCTTTTTTGAAACAATAGATTGTGGATCAAAATTTGATTCTAGAATTGTTTCAGAGACTTTAATGTTTTTGGCTACTTGGGTAGACACAGGGGGGTTCTCCTCAAATTGAGATTCCTGAGTCATTTCACCACCAAAGAAAGAAGAATTATAGATAGTAGAAAGATGAGTTCTTAAAAGTACCTGAACATGATTTGGATAGTGTAATGCAGGTATTTCATCTAGATTCTTTTCACTGTCCTTCTTTGTAATGTCAGAGAAAATTCTCTTTTGCTATACATAAGAAGAAACAAAATATTCTCTACCAAATCTAGCTTCAATATCAGGAATGAAATGGTTAATAAATAGTTACATGAATCTGTGATAATAAACCATATTCCTGTCATGAGCTCTTGACCCAAGTTTAATACACATCTGACTTAAGATAATGTGACCAAAATTAATTACTCTGTTATAAAGCAAGCCATATGCAATGTAAGATGTAACAGCAGTAATTTGTTGAAAAGAACTACATTTACCAGTAAAACATTTAGCAAATTGGTCAAAGAAGAAAGACCATTCTTTCCTAAGAAAGGATCTATTTAACTGGCTCATGTTATCTAGAGGCCCATTATACCCTAACTCAGATAACATAGTTCTAACATCATCATCAGATGGTACATTCTCAAAATTCGTACTAACAGGTAAGTGAAGTCTGAATGAACAACAGATTCAGTAATATCAAATGAGTCTTATCCTAAGTGTAGAACAATCTTACCTGATTGACTCTGAGTAGAATCAATTACCTCAGCATTCTCTCAAGCCTGTGAAACAGCTACTTGATTAATTTGTGGCGATGCTGTCAAGGCATAACTTAATGGTCCTTTCGCCATAAAGTCCATAATTGGGTGAAAATCAGTTGACACCCCTTCCTTGTTGGTGATAGCTACAACATGATTGTTCATCATAAAATCAAAGTCACCAAACTTGAAAGCTACTGATTTGGGTAGTCTTCCTTGAGTTGCCATTTTGATCTGAAAAGAACTTAAGAAAGCTTTGAAATTGATTAGTGATTTTGAAACTCAAGAGTGTTTTTTTTTTTGCTTTAGAAAAAGAAATTAGGGAAAGGAATTACACGATTAGAGTTTCAAAATAATTATATTTCAAAAATCCTTCAGACCCATTATCCCACGTTGACACGTAGGTTGACAGGTGTCAGTCCCTGAAAAAATACAGTTACCCACGATTTTTGGAAAATAAATTCAAAATTGATTTCAATGAAATAAATCAGGGTATTATCAAAATAAAACATCAATACTGATCAGCCTTCTTTTCCTGATGTGATCTTCTCACCAAGATAATCACAAATTTCAATGTGACTTCTAAACAAAATTAATCATCAATCCTGATGCAATCACATTTGAATTACTGATCAATATCATCCTGATTCCAGAGACTAATTGGAGTTTCCACGTGGCATTTTCTTTTACCTATAAAAGAAATAAATAAAATCTGAACAAAATCAATTGGTTAGATACGTTCAACATTTCTTGAAGATACAAGAAATACAGTCACACATCATTATGACTGACTGCATTGATAACCCCCAAACAACTGTTCAGCTTCCCACGTCTTTCTATAAAAGAAACTAACGCCTTATGTCATACTCCAAAACCTTTTCATTCTTTTCTCTTTACACCATGGCTTTCAACCCAAATCTTCATATGAACCCTAGCTTTTGGTTCATTACCAATGAGAAGTTCTTTACTGATTAGTGCATAATTTTGCATATTTTTATTGCCTTTTTATTGCTTGTGTTCGTATTTTAATAAATTAATTTTTTGCATTTCAGGAATATTCGAGAAAACTGAAGAAATTGTAAAATAAAGAAAATAAAGGTCAAGGAAGAGAAAAAGAAGAAGAAGAAGGACCAAAACAAAAAGAAAATGAAAAGCTAGGGGTGGTGGTGCATTTTGTTATCAAAGAAAATGGATGGCCAAGATTTAGCCAACACTAAACTAAATCAATGGTCAAGATTCAACCTTACCAACCAAAAACCCTAAAATTTTCCTATAAATAGCCTTCATTTCTTCACTTGTGGGAGACCAATTAACCTACATACTAGAATTATGTTGTAGTAATTTTAGTTGTAATTTTCTATATTTCCTTGTAAACACTTTGTATTTTTATGCAATTTGAATTTTCATTTTAATTCTAGCATCCCTATTTCCTTTTATTTTCCTTATTCTTTAATTCGTTATTTTCGTAAATTCTCGGGTGGATAAAGTAGCAACGCTAACCACACGGGATTGAAAGTATCGATTTGAAGAATTTGTTTTCGTAATTTTAATTCTCGTTTTAATAGTAATTATGCCCCTTTAAATCCCCATTTTATTGTGGGCATATTTATTCCAAATCATAGTGTAAGATAATTTTTATTTTATAGTTAAGTTCTTTATTTTCATATTTAAGAAAAAAAAATATTGGTTTTTAAATTTTTAGTACGTAATTTACCTACCTTTGATTTGTTAATTCGAAGCTTTATTTTTATTTCCCTGTTTCTTTCTCTAATTCACGCAGACACCAAACCCAGCAAAACCCATATCCTCTTCTTCTTGTTTTGCAGCCTCCCCTTCCCCTTTCTATTTCTCTTCACAGATCCTTCTCCTCTTCCTTCTTTTTGTTCGAACAAATACACATAAACACACTCTTCCCTTTCTTTTTCCCAGCCTTCCCTTTCTTTTAACCACACCCAGCTTCCCCTTTCAATTCCAGCCAAGCACAACACCCTTTCTTTGTTTTCCTCTCTTTTATTTTCGAATCATATACACACAAATACACTCTTTCCTTGCTTCCTTCTAAAACCACCGAACCAAAACACAAATTTCCCACAAGACCCACCTCCCCGTCTCCACTGCCTTTGTCGGAACTTCTTTGATTTCGTCTCTCGTGTCTATCATCGGGAATTAATTCTGAGTTCTTGCATTTTGATGATTGTGTGATTTCTATTCAGAGTTTTCGAGTTTGTAATGTTATCGAGTTGTGTTACTGAGTTAGTTCGATGTATTTGTTATTTGTTTGGCGAGTTCTTGCCGAGTTTTAATGTCGAATTCTTTAAGTTGTCGAGTCTGAGTTTATTGTAGGCGATTTCCGGGTTTATGAATTGATAATCGAGCTGTTTGTTCCTGAGTGATTTGATATTGGGTCTTGCTGCGTTTTAATCGAGTTTTAGTAGCTGTAGTTCGAGTTCTGTTTCTTTATTGCTGTTTATGTATCCTGCGATTGTGTTTGATGTTTATATTTGTTTTGTGTTCTTCATCTTTGCTGAATCGTTGTAGTCGAATTAGACATGTTTGCTGAGTCGTAAGTTGCTTTGGTTTTCGAGTGCCTGCGAGTCTTCGAGTTTTGCGTTTTAGTCTTTGTATTGAATACCGTTTGCATTTCTCCTGAGTTCCGTTGTAATTTCCTTTCTGTTTTTACCTGTTTTAATGTCAAGTTTTCGCCGTTTTCTTACCGAGTTGCTGTGATTTGCCTGTTTGTAATTGTTTGAGTTGTTGTAATTGTTTGATGATCTCTGCCTTTGCCGCAAAGTTCTTGAGTTTGTTGTCTGTTTTTAGCTGGGAATTCGAGTTATGGTCACTGGTTGTGTTTGTCTGTGTCCGAATTGTTGTCAAAGTTCTGGTTTTTAATGGGTATTGTTTTGTGTGGTTGATTGTCCTGTTCGTTTTAGAAGTAATGAGTTCATGAAATGTTGTTGTCAATTTCAGAGTTGTATCACCGAGTTGTCCGATTTTTTGAGGTTGCTGTTTCGTGTCAAAATTTTATGTAATAAATTTTTAGAATAAAATCAAATTTTAATTCGAATTTATAATTTAGAATAATTTAGTTAATTAATTTAGAATTAGAATAAATTAAATTTTCTGTAAAAATAGTTTAAATTTTCTTTAGGAATTAAAAAAAAGAAAAAAAATGTGTTTAGAATAAAGTCAAAATTTTATTTTCGAATTAGGAATAAATTGTAGAATAATTTTATTTAGAATAATTTAGAATTTTAGAATAAGTTAGTTTTAAATTAGTTTAAAATAGTTTAAAATTCCATTTTGTTTTTATTTTAATTTGTAAAACCAAAATCCAAATGTTCTAATTCGATTAAATTGGAAATTAAGGATTGTGAAAATATTATTCCCTGTGGATCGAATCTTAAAATACTAAAACGATGATCGTGCGCTTGCGATTTTAATTGTACCATTTCTGAACCACCAAGTTTTTGGCGCCGCTGCCGGGGAACTAAATTATTTTTCGCATCGTAATTTTTAATTTTTCGGATTAGTTTTATTTCTTGCCTTATTTTTATTTCGTTTTTATCAGGAAAGTGTGAAATTTCGGGAATCTTCTCTCGGAGCGGGGAAAAATTTGAATTTCTGGAAGCGTGCTTCGGTAACCCGTATCTCCCACTTTTCATCTTTTTATTTTAGAAAATCACAAAAAAAAAAGAACATCAAAAATCAAAAAAAAATTATTATTTGTAAATACATAATTGTTGCATCATGCATTTAATCACGTAGGGCACATCATTTAGATTTTTATTTTCTTGTTTTTAATTTTTCGTACCTTATAAATTGTGGTGATTGCTGGAGGACCCAAAGGTACGTTAATTTTCTTCTTTCTTTTAGTTTAAACACGTAGTGTAAGCATCCACAATTGTTTATAGTTTTATATATATCGTTGTTTGTTGCATTAATTAGACGTTTGCCCCTAGGATTTCACGTTCAATTAGAAAGGTGCCTAAAAATAAACGTAATTAAGACTTATTCATGACCTTCAGTGTCTAAGGTTCGCCTGGCTGTTAAGATTCGGTGTCTAAGTGACGAGTTTGGCCTCTTGGCAATGCCTGCTCTAATCTGGCCGAATCGGTCTGAATAATTCTTAATTTACGGAATTTTTAGTGTGTCTTAAGGTTAGATCTTTCTTTTGATTTTTCACCCTTTGTTTTGTGTGCTTAATTTTTCGCAAATTATTTGCTAAGTGTTTTCTTCCTGTTCATGCGCACTACTTGGGTTAGAGATAATTCTGCTAGGTTAGTGAGACCAATTGAGTGTTCATCCTCTTCAGAATCCGAACCCGTAGAAATTCTTGACCCCGTAGTAACCATGGCAGTTTCGTTAAAGGATCGTTGTTACCCCACCAGATCAGCCCAACCCTCTTGCATCACCCTACCTCCCGTAAGTGCTAACAATTTCGAAATCAAAGGTCATCAAATTAGCATGTTACCTACTTTTCGCGGGAGTGACGGTGAGGATCCTTATCTTTTTCTACATGAATTCGAGGAAGTTTGCGCTTTACAAAAACTCCAACAACTTTCCGAGGACTCCATACGACTTAGACTAATCAACTTCGCTCTAAAAGATAATGCAAAAAAATGGTTGTATAGTCTACCTGTCAATTCGATTTCCACGTGGGAGGGTTTCGTAGTCATTTTTCTAAAAAAATTCTTTCCAAGCCATAAGACTACGAAACTCACTAATGAGATTAATCAATTCCGTCAAAAACTCAACGAACCATTTTGGACGTGTTTTGACCGCTTTAAAAATCTTTTATCCCAATGTCCCCACCACGGAATCGAAAAATGGAGGCTCTGTAAGATTGTGTACGAGGCCTTAGATGGTTCAACAACCGCATTGTTGGAATCTATGTGCCACGGGGAAATTCATGGAAAAAGACGAGGACGAGGGATGGGAATTCTTCGAAGAGTTCGCGGAAAAGACTATGCTGTGGGAATCAACTAGGGAGCCCACTCGAGAGCCCGAGAAATCAAACGATTCAATAGCTACCATGCATCAAAGAGGGCTACATCAAGTTGGTAACTCTATCGCGACCGAGGCTAAATTAGCCACTCTTACTCGGCGTTTAGAAGCCTTAGAAACCAACGGGTCCCCTTCCCAAGTATCCATGTGCTCAAATTTTAACTCGACCAGTCAAGGGATACAAAATCCTCAAGACTTTCAACAAGTCAATGCGATGTTCCAATCGGGTCCTCGAAATGATCCTTATGCTCCTACTTATAACCCCGGTTGGAAAAATCACCCGAACTTTTCTTGGAATCAAGGTCAACAATCTCACCCCGCACAATTCCAAAATCAACCTCCTTCGTTCCAAAACTTCCATTCTCAACCACCTGTTTTTCATAAACCTCACGCGAATTCTTTCTCCCCTCAAAATCATGCTCCTTATCCGACTCAAGCTCCTTCCCACCCTCCCGGTTTTTCTGAGTCGGATAAGCGACTTACATCGTTGGAGAAAAGTCTCGATGCGCTTCTCAAAACCACCACTAATTTGGCTCAATCGCAACAAACCTTCATGCAAACCATGACTCAAGATAGGCAGATCTTAAATGCTAGCACCCAAGCCATATCTAAGTTAGAGGTACAAGTGAGCCAATTAGCTAGCGCCATCCACGAGCGTGAGAAGAATAAGTTTCCAAGTCAGGCTGAGGTCAATCCTAAGTTTCCTATTAATCAAAGACCTCCTGACAATGTGCATGCTGTCATTTCCCTGAGATCCGGGAAGCATGTTGATAATCGAGTAGGAGTCGAGTCCCCCGAAGAGGAAGAAGAAGAATCAAACGTTGCACCAACACCTATTCTCGATCCTTCTGATCAAACTCCGATTCCTGTCTCTTCTAGTCAGCCATTTTCTTCGAGTGGAACAACCTCGGAGCCCGTTCCCGAAGAACAAGTCTATAAACCAAAGGCTCCTTACCCACAACGCCTCGTCTCTAATAAGCAAACTGCTCAATTAGACAAGATCTTAGAGGTGTTCAAGCAAGTTAAAGTCAATATTCCTCTTTTAGACGCGGTTCAACAAATTCCTTCATATGCGAAATGTCTAAAAGATTTGTGCACACATAAGCGAACTACTCACGTCCCTAAGAAGGCCTTTTTGACCTCTCAAGTGAGCTCAATTCTTTCTAACCAGATTCCCGTGAAATATAAGGACCCCGGTTGTCCCACAATTTCATGTGTCATAGGTAATTCTTTTGTGGACAAGGCGTTACTCGATTTAGGCGCCAGCGTGAACTTGCTTCCATTTTCTGTCTACCAAACCCTAGGGTTAGGAGAACTTCAAAAGACGAACGTCACCCTCCAATTGGCAGATAGATCAATCAAAATTCCTAAGGGGATCATCGAGGACGTGCTAATTAAAGTTGGAGATTTCGTCTTTCTTGTTGACTTTGTGGTACTAGAAACCGAACCGGTTAGGAATCCGACATACCAAATTCCCGTCATTCTAGGACGTCCGTTTCTAGCCACTTCGAATGCTTTGATTAATTGCAGAAATGGATTAATGAAACTAACATTTGGGAACATGACCATTGACCTCAATATCTTTCATGTTGGAAAACAACCCGATGATTTTCATGATCAACCTATGGATGTTAATTTAATTGATGAAATAGTTGATCAAAATTTCATGAACCCTAATGATGCTCTTGATTTTTGTTTAAACCACTTTGGTCAAAACTGGGATGTTTCCGAATATACAAATGAGGTCAACCAAATGTTAGAATCCACCATTCCTGCAAATAATCGAGATGATGAACCATCTCCCCTGTCTCTTCTCGAAACTAGTGAACCTGTTGAGTCAACGCCGCCCGATCTAGAACTCAAACCTCTCCCCGACACTCTTAAGTATGCCTTTTTAGGTCCTAATGAGTCTCTTCCCATTATTATCGCCTCTGATTTGACCGAGTCACAAGAGGATGAGCTTGTTAGGGTACTTAGAGAACATAAGGAGGCCATAGGTTGGAGTATTTCTGATATAAAAGGAATTATCCCGGCCATTGTCCAACATCGAATTCACTTAGTTGATGATGCGAAACCCGTTCGAGACCCTCAACGGCGTTTGAACCCCACCATGATGGAAGTTGTTCGAAAAGAAATTCTTAAGTGTCTCGATAATGGGATCATTTATCCCATTTCTGATAGCTCTTGGGTCAGCCCCATTCAAGTAGTTCCGAAGAAGTCTGGCATTACCGTTGTCACCAACGAGAATGATGAGCAAGTGCCCACCCGTGTTCAATCCGGGTGGAGGGTATGCATAGACTATAGGAAACTCAATTCTGCCACTAGAAAAGACCACTTTCCTTTGCCTTTTATCGATCAAATGTTAGAAAGGTTAGCCGGTCATTCATTCTATTGTTTTCTAGATGGTTATTCTGGCTATTTTCAAATTCCCATTGCTCCCGAAGACCAAGAAAAGACCACTTTCACATGTCCCTTTGGAACCTTTGCCTATCGACGTTTAGCCTTTGGTCTAACCACTGCTCCAGCCACTTTCCGAAGGTGTATGATGAGCATCTTTTCTGACATGGTAGGGGATTTTCTCGAGATCTTTATCGATGACTTTTCCATCTTTGGTTCGTCTTTTCACCAGTGCCTAAACCATCTTGAGTTAGTTTTAAAAAGGTGTAAAGAAACCAACCTCGTTCTCAACTGGGAGAAATGTCATTTCATGGTTAAGGAAGGGATCGTTCTTGGTCATAAAATTTCTGAAAAGGGGATAGAAGTCGATAAAGCCAAAGTTGACCTCATTGCAAATCTACCCCCACCCAAGTCGGTCAAAGCCATTCGTTCATTCCTAGGCCATGCGGGTTTTTATAGGCGGTTCATTAAGGATTTTAGCAAGAAGGCTAGACCCTTAACCAATCTTCTCGGGAAGGATGTCAAATTCGATTTTAATAGCGATTGTTTACAATCTTTTGAGCATCTTAAGAAAGAATTGACTTCTGCCCCAATCATTCGATCTCCCGATTGGAATCTTCCCTTCGAGTTGATGTGTGACGCTTCTGATTATGCGGTAGGAGCCGTTTTAGGGCAACGAATCGATAAGATGCCCCATGTCATTTACTACGCTAGCAAGACTTTGAATGATTCCCAACTTAATTATTCTACCACCAAAAAAGAACTTCTAGCCGTAGTCTTTGCTCTCGACAAGTTTCGGTCCTATCTTATCTGTTCGAAAATCATTGTCTACACCGATCATGCCGCTCTTCGTTATCTATTCTCTAAGAAAGACTCTAAAGCCCGATTGATTAGGTGGATTCTCTTGCTCCAAGAGTTTGACCTAGAAATTAGGGATAAGAAGGGTTCTGAGAATGTTGTCGCCGATCATCTTTCCCGCTTGATAGTGGAGTCCACCATCGACTCTCCCGTAAACGAATCTTTTCCGGACGAGCAACTTCTGTCCATTTCCACTCCCCCTTGGTTCACCGATATTGTCAACTATCTTGCAACCGGTGACATTCCCTCTCATTGGTCCTCTCAAGATAGATCGAAATTTTTCTCACAGGTCAAACACTTCTTTTGGGATGACCCGTATCTCTTTAAATACTGTCCCGACCAAATCATTCGGAGGTGCGTCCCAAATCATGAATTCAAGAATATCCTTTCTTTCTGCCATGACCAAGCCTGTGGAGGGCATTTCAGTGCTAAGAAAACAGCCGCTAAAATCCTCCAAAGCGGTTTTTATTGGCCTACTTTGTTCAAAGATGCTGCTGAATACTGTGCCGCGTGTAATAGGTGTCAACACTTAGGAAAGATCACTAGGAGAAATATGATGCCAATGAACCCCATCTTAATCATTGAGATTTTCGATGTATGGGGTATCGATTTTATGGGCCCCTTTCCTAGTTCCTTTGGCAACCTCTACATTCTGTTAGCGGTCGATTACGTGTCTAAGTGGGTGGAAGCCATTGCTACTAAGTCCAATGATAACAAGGTCGTTCTTAAATTCCTCAAAGAGAATATCTTTTCTCGTTTCGGTACACCTAGGGCTATCATTAGTGACCAAGGCAAGCACTTCAAGAATCGTCAATTTGAGTCTCTTTTGAAAAAGTACTCAATAACTCATCGGCTAGCCACCCCTTACCATCCTCAAACTAGTGGGCAAGTTGAAGTCTCGAATCGTCAAATTAAGCAAATTTTAGAAAAGACTGTCAACTCGAATAGGAAGGATTGGTCAACTAAGTTGATAGACGCCTTGTGGGCCTATCGGACCGCTTTTAAAACCATTTTAGGCATGTCCCCTTATCGGATTGTCTTTGGAAAGTCCTGTCACTTGCCCGTTGAGCTCGAACATAGGGCCATGTGGGCCATTCGAGAGTTGAATTTTGACTTACCAACCGCCGGTAGTCATAGGAAGTTGCAATTGTCTGAACTCGAGGAGTTGAGAAATGAAGCCTACGAGAATGCCAAAATCTATAAACAAAGAACTAAGCTTTTTCATGATAAATCTATTTTGAGAAAATCTTTTTCTCCCGGTCAAAAAGTTCTTTTGTACAATTCTAGGCTTCATTTGTTTCCCGGGAAATTGAGATCCCGGTGGGAAGGTCCTTATGTTGTTAGGGTCGTTTTTCCTCACGGTGCTGTTGAAATTGAAAATCCTAAAAATGGTGATATATTTAAAGTTAATGGACAAAGACTCAAACCATTTTTAGAGCTGCCAATTGATCCCGAGGAAGAGGTTATCTACCTCATCGATCCATGAATCAAGTAAGTTTCTTCAGTAGGTAATTGTAAACTCTCTTTCATCCTTATCAGGTATTTTCTCATCATTCTACCTTGTCATTTATCTTGCATTTTGCATACATTGAGGACAATGCATGATTTAGGTATGGGGGAGGGTTTTAGTGTAAATACATAAAATTGAAAAATCCAAAAAAATTGAAAAATTTTAAAAATCCAAAAATAGAGTTATTTTAGCTTAGTTGTCCTTCCCACTCTTTAAATTCTAGAACTAGTTGGTGTTGAGAATTTTTCGAAAATTATATGTATAATGCCTTTAGATGATTTGAACGTAGTCAGGTAAGGCTTTTCCTCATGAAACTTGTGTCGAACAAATTTTTGCTTAAAAATCCAAGACGGCACATTTGCACAAGACTTTTGATGGAAAAATTGTATAGGAATGTTATTCGATACTTGAGAGAGAACCCACATGTTAGAACAATGTCGAATCAAACCTTTGCGAAATTTGGTTCGTATAGTGTCATATATATAAAAAAAAAAAAAAGTCAATAAATGTTTGTAATTGTTGAGTGCTAGTGTAATAATAAATTCTTAGAAGGGAAATCGGCTAGGTTGGGCTCATTAATAACCCGAGTAAGTAAGTCCGAGGGGACTTTGTGCCTAGCAACCTAAGGTCCCTTGTGATCTGGGATTGTTGACCTAAAACTCGCTAAATGGGTATTGATGCATAAGTCTTTTGGGACCTCAACCATTGCACGGTCGGTCTAACTACTAAGAACGTGAAGTTTGGCTAGAACCTTGTTTTGATAGAGATTGGGTCAGTTCAATATTGGTTGAAAAAGAGAAAATGTTCGTATGCAGTTAATCCATCGAAGGCCTTAAATTCACTACGCACCTTGGGATTTTTTGTAAATTTTTAGTCTAATCAAGTGGATTGTGGGAACCTATAACTTGGCTATTATTAGAATAATCTTTAAGGCATGTATTTTCCTACAAAATTGTTTTGTTGACACCAATGAAAGCTAGAGTAAAAGAGGAAAGTTGGATACTTGCTGACTTATCTCAAAGATTTTATGGGTATATCTTCTGTAAACCCTTAGGAGACAACACTCCTCCTGTAGAGATCGTCTATAGGTTTAACGGGTTGGTAAACCTAAAATTACCCGTGATTCCTACGACAGTGAGTATAGGTTTTTCATTCTGCATTTTTCTTTGTGTTTTACTCGAGGACGAGCAAAAGATAGGTATGGGGGCATTTGATTAGTGCATAATTTTGCATATTTTTATTGCCTTTTTATTGCTTGTGTTCGTATTTTAATAAATTAATTTTTTGCATTTCAGGAAAATTCGAGAAAACTGAAGAAATTGCAAAATAAAGAAAATAAAGGTCAAGGAAGAGAAGAAGAAGAAGAAGAAGGACCAAAACAAAAAGAAAATGAAAAGCTAGGGGTGGTGGTGCATTTTGTTATCAAAGAAAATGGATGGCCAAGATTTAGCCAACACTAAACTAAATCAATGGTCAAGATTCAACCTTACCAACCAAAAACCCTAAAATTTTCCTATAAATAGCCTTCATTTCTTCACTTGTAGGAGACCAATTAACCTACATACTAGAATTATGTTGTAGTAATTTTAGTTGTAATTTTCTATATTTCCTTGTAAACACTTTGTATTTTTATGCAATTTGAATTTTCATTTTAATTCTAGCATCCCTATTTCCTTTTATTTTCCTTATTCTTTAATTCGTTATTTTCGTAAATTCTCGGGTGGATAAAGTAGCAACGCTAACCACACGGGATTGAAAGTATCGATTTGAAGAATTTGTTTTCGTAATTTTAATTCTCGTTTTAATAGTAATTATGCCCCTTTAAATCCCCATTTTATTGTGGGCATATTTATTCCAAATCATAGTGTAAGATAATTTTTATTTTATAGTTAAGTTCTTTATTTTCATATTTAAGAAAAAAAAAATATTGGTTTTTAAATTTTTAGTACGTAATTTACCTGCCTTTGATTTGTTAATTCGAAGCTTTATTTTTATTTCCATGTTTCTTTCTCTAATTCACGCAGACACCAAACCCAGCAAAACCCATATCCTCTTCTTCTTGTTTTGCAGCCTCCCCATCCCCTTTCTATTTCTCTTCACAGATCCTTCTCCTCTTCCTTCTTTTTGTTCGAACAAATACACATAAACACACTCTTCCCTTTCTTTTTCCCAGCCTTCCCTTTCTTTTAACCACACCCAGCTTCCCCTTTCAATTCCAGCCAAGCACAACACCATTTCTTTGTTTTCCTCTCTTTTATTTTCGAATCATATACACACAAATACACTCTTTCCCTGCTTCCTTCTAAAACCACCGAACCAAAACACAAATTTCCCACAAGACCCACCTCCCCGTCTCCACTGCCTTTGTCGGAACTTCCTTGATTTTGTCTCTCGTGTCTATCATCGGGAATTAATTCTGAGTTCTTGCATTTTGATGATTGTGTGATTTCTATTCAGAGTTTTCGAGTTTGTAATGTTATCGAGTTGTGTTACTGAGTTAGTTCGATGTATTTGTTATTTGTTTGGCGAGTTCTTGCTAAGTTGTCGAGTCTGAGTTTATTGTAGGCGATTTCCGGGTTTATGAATTGATAATCGAGCTGTTTGTTCCTGAGTGATTTGATATTGGGTCTTGCTGCGTTTTAATCGAGTTTTAGTAGCTGTAGTTCGAGTTCTGTTTCTTTATTGCTGTTTATGTATCCTGCGATTGTGTTTGATGTTTATATTTGTTTTGTGTTCTTCATCTTTGCTGAATCGTTGTAGTCGAATTAGACATGTTTGCTGAGTCGTAAGTTGCTTTAGTTTTCGAGTGCCTTCGAGTCTTCGAGTTTTGCGTTTTAGTCTTTGTATTGAATACCGTTTGCATTTCTCCTGAGTTCCGTTGTAATTTCCTTTCTGTTTTTACCTGTTTTAATGTCAAGTTTTCGTCGTTTTCTTACCGAGTTGCTGTGATTTGCCTGTTTGTAATTGTTTGAGTTGTTGTAATTGTTTGATGATCTCTGCCTTTGCCGCAAAGTTCTTGAGTTTGTTGTCTGTTTTTAGCTGGGAATTCGAGTTATGGTCACTAGTTGTGTTTGTCTGTGTCCGAATTGTTGTCAAAGTTCTGGTTTTTAATGGGTATTGTTTTGTGTGGTTGATTGTCCTGTTCGTTTTAGAAGTAATGAGTTCATGAAATGTTGTTGTCAATTTCAGAGTTGTATCACCGAGTTGTCCGATTTTTTGAGGTTGCTGTTTCGTGTCAAAATTTTATGTAATAAATTTTTAGAATAAAATCAAATTTTAATTCGAATTTATAATTTAGTTAATTAATTTAGAATTAGAATAAATTAAATTTTCTGTAAAAATAGTTTAAATTTTCTTTAGGAATTAAAAAAAGAAAAAAAATGTGTTTAGAATAAAGTCAAAATTTTATTTTCGAATTAGGAATAAATTGTAGAATAATTTTATTTAGAATAATTTAGAATTTTAGAATAAGTTAGTTTTAAATTAGCTTAAAATAGTTTAAAATTCCATTTTGTTTTTATTTTAATTTGTAAAACCAAAATCCAAATGTTCTAATTCGATTAAATTGGAAATTAAGGATTGTGAAAATATTATTCCCTGTGGATCGAATCTTAAAATACTAAAACGATGATCGTGCGCTTGCGATTTTAATTGTACCATTTCTGAACCACCATTTACTTTTGATGATCAGGAGCAAGTGAACTATCTCTTAGAAGAGATGACTTTTCTCATCTAGTTAGATATGGTTGGTCTTAACCCAGATGAATTCCAAGAATCTCCTCTAAAACATCTACCAGTCGAACAAAATCCTCCTCTAATCTCTTCACACCTTGAGGATGAAGAATTTGGCGAAGAGTCTGAGGTTGATCTTGATGGAGATGCTATTCATTTTCTTCAATAAGCATAAAGATGAGTCAGCTGCTTTCATTCAAGTCCCCCGACAAGGAATCTAATCTTGAGATGCTCCTTTTCCTGAAGTCGATCATTGAAGATTAAAGCAGCAACAACTTTAGACAAGAATAGGATTATCAGTAGAAGTTAGACAAAAAGAAGAATTGTATTTCATTTCCATGTATGTAATGCTTTTGATTAATGAAAATACAAGTTTTCTTATTATCTACTTGTCTATTGTTGTTTATTGACTGATCTGAATAATGATATAAATTATCAGTATGCATGTGGTAAAACTTGCTAACATAGACTTAACAAAACTCGGAATTGAACCACTGTATAGAATGATCTTCAGAATTTGAAATAGTAAGACACAAATTTCATAATCCTGATACTAAGGATACAATCCTGATGATAATACTGATGATGTCAGCATACTGATAGCAATCCCGATCCTGATGTTTATTAATAAGTCTATGATACTGTAATTTATCAAAGTAAAGTGTTACAGCTTAAGCTTTTAACCATCAATTATAAACCCTGACAAAGATATAAAGTCTATAAGCTGAACAACATACCTTGCTACTTGTGCAGATGTTAAAGATCTAAAAATTTAACATTCCTAACTCACTAACCAATCTAATGAATGTAGCCTCATCAAGTGGTTTAGTTAGAATATCTACAAGCTGTTTGTCAGTAGGAACAAAATGAAGTTCCACAGTACCATTTTCAATATGTTCTCTAATAAAATGATACCTGACATCAATGTGCTTAGTCCTTGAGTGTTGAACTGGATTTTCTGCAATTTTGATAGCACTAGTATTATCACAAAACATAGGAATATTACTAAGTGTCATACCATAATCCATCAACTGATTTCTTATCCAAAGGAGTTGAGCACAACAACTGCCTGCAACAATGTATTCAGCTTCTGCGGTTGAGGTTCAAACTGATTGTTGCTTCTTGCTTGCCCAAGAAATCAATATGTGTCCCAAGAATTGACATGTACCTGTAGTGCTTTTCCTGTCTATTTTACACCCTGCATAATCAGAGTCTGAATAGCCAATTAGGGAGAAATTAGATTCTCTTGGATACCACAAACCAAGATTTGGAGTTCCCTTGAGATATCTAAAAATTCTATTCACAGCAATTAAATGAGATTCCTTAGGATCACTTTGGAATCTAGCACATAAACAGGTAGAGAACATTATATCTGGTCTACTTACAGTTAGATATAACAGTGAACTTATCATGCCTCTATAGCTAGTGTTATCAACACTCTTTCCCTTAGAATCAGAGTCTAGCTTAGTGGCTGTTGCCATGGGTGTCTTTTCAATTGCACAATATTGAAAGTCAAACCTTTTTAAAAGATCTTTGATATACTTTGACTGATTAATGAAAATACCAGTCTTAGTGTGTTTGACCTGCAAGCCTAAAAAGTAATTTAGTTCACCCATCATGCTCATCTGATACTTAGACTGCCTAAGGTTGCTAAACTTAGCACATAACTTTTCATTAGTAGAACCAAATATAATATCAACATAAACTTGAACTAAAAGTAAATCACCTTTTATCTTTCTAAAGAATAGAGTTTTGACAATTGTACCTCTTGTGAAGCCATTTTCAAGAAGAAATTTAGACAAAGTTTCATACCATGCTCTTGGTGCCTGCTTTAGTCCATAGAGTGTCTTGTCAAGTTTATAGACATGATTTAGAAACTTTGGATCAACAAAACTAGGTGGTTGCTCCACGTAGACTTTCTCATCAATTTTGCCATTTAGAAAAGCAATCTTTACATCCATCTGGTATACCTTGAATTTTGAATAAGCTGCAAATGCAAGAAACATTCTAATTGCTTCCAATCTTGCTACATGTGCAAAGGTTTCATCATAATCAATTCCTTCTTCCTGAGAATAACCCTTGGCCACCAGTCTTGCTTTGTTTATTACAATCATACCAGATTCAACTAGCTTGTTTCTGAAAACCCATCTTGCACCAACAACAGATCTATCTTTAGGTCTTGCTACCAGTTTCCAGACTTTGTTCCTCTCAAACTCATTCAATTCTTCCTACATTGCTATTACCCAATCAGGTTCCTGTAAGGCTTCTTCAACCTTCTTAGGTTCATTCTTTGAGAGAGAAAACTATACAAGCATTCATTTTGAGTTGATCTTCTAGTTCGAACACCACTATTTGGATCACCAATTATCAAATCTTCAGTATGATCCCTTGTCCATTTTCTAAAAGGTGGTAGATTACTCCTGCTAGACTCTCCCCCTAAGTTAGTGGTATCTCTTGTAGAAGAACTTTCTTTGCCTTCAAAAGCTCCCCCTTGATCAGTAGAATCAGTGGATTCAATACTGCTGCTAGTTTCTGATCTTCCTTCATTAGACTTTGAAGGATCAGTTCCTGATGAAGTAGACTCTGAAAGACTAGTCTGATCCTGACCAGTACTGTGTTTTCCTTGATTGAAATGCTCCCCCTCAACAGTAGCATTCCTTTGAGAAGCAATAGAGATTTCCTCTGGAGAACCTTCATCATCACTGGAGAGAATCTCAGAATACTTAAGATTTTCAAATTCCATATTGTCATGGCTTTCATCAGTTTACAAAATTCCAAACTTCTTATCATCAAATGCAACATGAATTGATTCCATAACAATGTGAGTTCTGAGATTGTATACTTTGAAGGCCTTTGATGCTGAATATCCTAAAAAGATTCCTTCATCCGATTTGGCTTCAAATTTTCCAAGTTGTTCTGGATGAACTTTCAGGATATAGCATTTGCATCCAAAGATGTGAAAGTATTTCACACTTGGCTTCTTTCCTTTGATCATCTCATAGGGAGTCTTTCCATGGCCATTTACCAAGGTACAATTTCGAGTGAAACATGTAGTGTTAATAGCTTCTACCCAGAAATAGGTTGGAAGCTTTGAATCTGCAAGCATGGTTCTTGCTGCCTCTATGAGAGTTCTGTTCTTTCTTTCTACTACACCATTTTGCTGAGGTGTTCCAGGTGCAGAAAACTGTTGAGTAATTCCATTGTCTCCACAATACTCCTCCATTGTAAAATTCTTAAATTCTGTACCATTGTCACTTCTGAGCACTTTGACCTTGTACTCAGAGCTATTCTGAATATTCTTGACAAGTTCAATGATTTGCTGAGGAGCTTCATCCTTTTTGTGTAGAAAGAATATCCATGTGAACCTTATGTAATCATCCACTATCACTAGAGCATATCTTTTCTTGCTGATAGACATAATTTTTACTGGACCAAATAAATCAAGATGCAGCATGTGAAATGGTTCAGTAATTGAATTTTCTGTCTTGCCCTTAAAAGTGGTTCTTCTTTGTTTTCCAAGCTGACAAGCATCACAAAGTCCATCTTGCACATAATTTGCTTGAGGTAGGCCTCTCACCAGATGGTGTTTAACAAGTTGATTAAACTTCTTGAAATTGAGATGTGAGAGCTTCTTGTGCCAGTTCCAGCTTTCATCATTTGATGCCTTGTTGTAAAGACATCTGGAAGTTCCTTTAGATGTGTCACTCAAGCTGGCTTCAAATATGTTACCATGTCTCTGACCAGTCAGAACAATGTCTCCATTCTTCATATTCAAGATTTTACATCCTTCACTGTCAAAGATTGATTGGTAACCCTTATCACCCAGTTGACTTATGCTTAAAAGTGTGTGTTTCAAGCCTTCAACCAGTGCTACGTTTTCTATGATGACATTCCCCAAATTAATTGAGCCATATCCCAGAGTTTCTCCTTTGTTGCCATCTCTAAAGGATATTACTGGGCCAACTTTCCTCTCAAACTTTGTAAGCAGGGACTTCTTTCCAGTCATATGTCCAGAGCATCCACTGTCCAAGATAATTTAATGCTTCTTTCTAGTGCCATTAACAGAAGATGAAAAAGTTTTCTTTGGAGATCCAGACTTGTCTGAAGCACTTGCCATCAATGCAATGTTGCCATAATCCAATTCATCTTCAGAATCACTGGAGTCTGCCCAATCCTTCTTTGTGACCATGAGTGCATTACCCTTCCCTGAATTCCTAGGCTTCTTGCACTCACTAGCAAAGTGTCCAAGCTCACTACAGTTAAAGCACTTGATCTTGGCCTTATCAAGATTGATAATTGTACTCTTGCCTTTGTCACTCTTCTTCTCCTCTTTCTTCTAAAAAGATCCTTTGCTAAATCTTCTCCTGTTGAATCTTCCTTTCTTAAAAGCTTTAGCAAACATAGCAAAGAGTTCTTGCATCTCTGATTCAGAACCATTATCTTCAGAGTCTGTATTGCAGTCTCTGACTCAGAACTTTCTTTTCTCTTCTTCTTCCTCAAGTCTTTTTCAGTAGATTCAGACTTTTCTTCTGGAAGCTTCTTTGATTCAGATTGAGCAGTGAGTGCAACAGTTTTCATCTTTCCTTCACCTCTGCTCTTCTTCTGCTGTCTGTCAAGTTCATAAGCCCTCCGTTTTCCATAAACTGCCTCTAATGATATTTCATCCAGATCATTAGCTTCCTCAATTACAGATATCTTCTCATTGTAGAAATCAGGCAAGGCTTTCATGAACTTAGTATTCATATCCTCCAAGTCATAATATTTTTCGTGCATGGCCATCTCATTGATGAGTTTAGTAAACCTATCAAAGGTATCAGTATGTGACTCACCAGACTTGGATTCAAAGTACACATACTGTTGTATGAGAAGTTTCCTCATATTCTTCCTGATAGGTTTAGTTCCTTCACAATGAACCTTCAGATTGTCCCATATCTCCTTAGCAGTTTTATAAGAAAGAACATAGTTAGTGAGAACAGAATCTAGACTGTTGAATAGTATGTTTCTCACTTTAGCATCCTTAAGAACGTTCTCCTTTTCCTTATCTGTCCATTCAGATTTAGGCTTCTCTGCTGTATGTTCTGCAACAACTTTTCCTTCGACAGTTGCTTGAGGAATTACTTTCGTTGGAACAAAAGGCCCATCTCTTATCCTATCAAGATAATCAGGGTATGTTGCCTCCAGATGATGCAACATCTTTACTTCCCATAGAGTATACTCGTTTATCTTGAGCATAGGGATCTTAGTATTACCATCCTTTTAACCAGACATGATTGTAGATCTTTATGATTATTCGAAATCAACCCGCTCTGATACCAATTGTTAACTCGAATAACTTGTAGAAGAGGGGTTGAATACAAGTTAAGTAATCATGTCTGATTTTTGCTTGATTAAATAAACAAGAACAAACGAATAAATCAACATTGTTTGTATTAAATAAATCAAATACAAACTCTACCAAAGGTGTACAATACCTTTAGCAGCCGCTCTCAATACAAATCTCTCTCTGTTTGTTCACTCGTATACTCACGATGATCACAAATCTCACACATATTACAATGATATAGAGAGAGTATTTATAATGCTACCTATCAACTAATAACAGAAAGTACTGACTAATACATGGTAATGTTCTGTCGTCTAGTTGATAGTTTCCAACAATGCTCTAATTCTTTTCTTCATGCACACTTCTTTCCATCATCTGAATACAAGATCCTAAAGTATAGCACTTTCCAATTCTTCAACTTCGATACAGTCAGGATCTGTCATAGCCCCTGAAAAACCCGTAGTCCGTGACCTCAGTCTCTGATCAAGTACTGTTCACAGTTCTGCAGATCATGGATAACTGATATTCCCTTAATCAAATGCTAAACCCTTTATAGAATCAGGGTATTATAAGAAGTGTTATGTCATTCTATTCTATACATCACAACTCATGAATTTATTCCTAACAAACATATTACCTTTTCTATTTTTCAATAACTAATTAATTTTCTTTTCAGGTAAAATATATAAAACTGAAACATTAAAAGTTTGGTTAGTCAGTACTGTTGATTTTACTTATTACCCTTGCTTAATTACAGATAAAATCCATCTTATTAACTAATAAATTTATATCTTTTATATTTTTATCTAAATAAAATTTTTCCTTTATTAATTAATTTCCTTTTCCCGGCTAAACATATTAACTTTTCTATTTTTCAATAACTAAGTAATTTCATTTTCAGGTAAAATATAAATCTTTTATATTTTATCTAATTAGAAAGTATATTATAATTACTATTACTAATCAATTAACTTTTTTAGTCAAAACACGTTACCTTTTCTGTTTTCTCTAACTAAAATATTTATTTTCCAAATTATATCACGGGTTACCTTTTTCAGGCAAAACACATTTCCTTTTTTGTTTTCTCTAACTAAAACCTCACTTTTTCCAATTATATCACGGGCGATTCTATTTAATAAAAATAAAATAATAATATAATAATGTGATTCTATTTAATAAAAATAAAATAATAATATTATAATGCTAATAATTAACCGATTACCTTTTCAGCAAAAACGTATCATCTTTTTAATTTTTTTAAATTAATTTCTTTTCTTCTAGAAATATCACGGGTAACATTAATTTCTCATTTTCTAAAAATACTACGAAAAATTTTATTTAGTAAAATCTATACTATTATATAAAAGCCAAAACATTAAAAGTTTTGGTACCTGTTTTTTGGTACATGTTTTTTGGTACCTATTTTTTTGGTACTTCGTGAATTTACTTATTTACCCGTCCTTATAAAGAAAAAATAAATACACATAAAATAAATAATAAATAATATAATTAATGGTAATTAATATTAATAACATAATATTTTCAATGGTAATTAGTCAATTTCCTTTTTCACATTTACTTTTAGTTGAAGATATTACCTTCTATAAAACCTAAAAACATCAATCGTATCATATCTTTCGATCATTAATATTTTCTTTTGAATTAAAATACGTTACCTTTTTAATTTAAAACAAATCTTACAATCACTAATATATACCTGAAAATATCACACCATAATTTTTAAGAAAAATATAACACCTAAAATAAATAATAACATACTATAATTAATGTTATTAGTCGATTAACATAATAAAATTAATGGTAATTAGTCGATTACCTTTTTCACATTAACATAATAAAATTAAAAGTAATTAGTTGATTTACTTTTTCACATTTACTTTTAGTTGAAGATATTAACTTTTATAAATACCTAAAAACATCAATCATATCATATATTTCGATTATTAATATTTCCTTTTGGATTAAAACACGTTACCTTTTTAATTTAAAATAACCTATTTCACATTAACATAATAAAATTAATGGTAATTAGTCGATTGCCTTTTTCACATTTACTTTTAGTTGAAAATATTACCTTTATAAACACTTAAAAACATCAATCGTATCATATCTTTCGATCATTAATATTTCCTTTTGAATTAAAACACATTACCTTTTTATTTAAAATAAATCTTACAATGCTTAATATATACCCGAAAATATCACACCATAATTTTCAAGAAAAATATAACATCTAAAACAAATAATAACATAATATAATTAATGGTAATTAGTCGATTGCCTTTTTCACATTTACTTTTAGTTGAAGATATTATCTTTTATAAACACCTAAAAAGATCAATCGTATCATATCTTTCAAGCGTTAATATTTCCTTTCTAATTAAAACACATTACATTTTAATTTAATTATTAATATATAACCGAAAATATCACACAATATTTTACAATTATTAATAAAATATATTAAAAACCGTATATGTTACTTATAATAAGGAAACATTAGTATAATCCGTAAACAAGAGTATATTGAAGTATATCAAATTAAAATTTAAGACATTATTAAAAATAGTTATTATATAAAAACATAAATATAATATTAAATAAAATTTATAACATAATACAAGAAACCCGTGCATTGCACGGGTTATAAGCTAGTAATACCAAATTTTGATTAGCAAAAAAAAAATACCAAATTTTGTGATTTCACAGAAAAAATAAATACAAAAATGGGTTTTTTAAGAGTGTTGCCCCTCTTTATCACAATTTGAAGAAAATATGCCCAAATTATCATAACTGAAAAAATGGTCCTTTTATCACAAAGAAACGTAACATTAAGAAACGTTTATTATAAACGCATTGTCATGTCCCGTACTGTGTATCTTCCTTTTTTGGAAAGATATAAATGCTCTATAAACTTGAGTTTATGGTAATAACGCTTTAAAAGATTGCGTTTCCTTGTATACAAACATGATAAATTGGATAAAACTTTAAAAATAGAACGCCACTTTATGTGGCGCTTGTGGGGTTTTTTTTCCCCTTAAATACTAATTTTTTTTTTTTTGAAAAAAAATATATTTGCAAATACTATTAAAAAATGTATAATCAAACGATCAATTTAATTGTGTTTTTTATTAAGTTCAGCGGCCTGATTTTTAAAAAATCAGGATAAGTTAGGATTTTGGGTCTAGGGTCTAGGGTTTAGGGTACCCTAAACCCTAAGTTCGCATATGGTTTATTCGTCATTTTGAATATTTCTAAACCCAAAATGGAAACGTTGAACATCAAAGATTAACTGTTGAAACCCCAAGGAAATACAGATAAAATTTAAAATTTAATTAAAAAATGAATCCGGCAGCCTGATTTTTAAAAAATCGCGAGCAAGCCTCATTTTTAAAAATCAGGATAAATTAGGGTTTAGAGTTGTAAACAACCCTAAACCCTAAGTTCGTATACAATTTATTCGACGTTTTAAATAATTCTAAAACCCAAACTGGAAATGTTGAACCCCCAAAAGGTTAATTATTGAACCCCTTAGGGAATACAAATAAAATTTAAAAATTTGAATTAAAAAAATTGAATATTTCTTAACCTCAAATGAAAACTATTTAACCAAAGGTAAATATCTATTAAAATAAAATATAATAATTGGGAAAAAATTGCAAAAAAAATAATAACAGGGAAAAAAAATTAAAAAACAACCCCCACTCCCCATTCCCAACGCCGCTCCCCAACGCCAGTGGCTTCCTAAACAACGCAAGGTTAACAAGCATACGCAAGGTTAACAATGTTAACAAGCATTTTCAAGAAACGCAATATTGAAATGCGTTGCTTTTTATATTTTTATATTTTTTTATTTTTTTATTTTTTTATTTTTGGAAAATTGATTTTAGATATTAAAAAAAACAAAAACGCCATACGCCTATGCGTTATTTAAAACGGTAGATAATGTTACGTTTCTTTGTGATAAAAAGGCTATTTCCAAATTTGTGATAATTAGGACATTTTAACTTCAAATTGTGATAAAGAGGGTCATTTCACTCTTTTTTTAATGTGTGTCAATTGGCACGTCATAAGAGTTTAGTTGGCATATTTTGATTGATTTTAATTTCGTTTCAATGCAAATAATTAGTAAAACATGCTGCAATGTCTATTTGGTTAATTGCAGTATCTAAATTGATTTATTTAATAGAATTTGCAGCTTTTACTTTGTTAGCAAGGAATCACAGTTTATGCAGACGTTTAAATCTTAACTATATAGGCATGATGACAAAGCAATAAAATCCTAACTCGAATATGAAATACAGTAGGTCCTTCGGAAAAATAAGCATTTTAAAAGTGTTTTGGCAACTGCACAGTGAATGAGATAAACTAAATACCAACAAACATAATACTTATTACAACAAAATCACGTGAATTGATCAGATAAACTAATTTTATAGATCACAGGCCAATGAAGATCAATAAACAAACATAAAAGGCTGATGCACAAGAATAAGGAATTAGAAAGACATCAAAAACAGCATTGAAGGTATTAGGCATACCTTCACAGGACATTATTAAGCATACCATATCTTTAGCAATAATGTCTCAGTAAAAATGTAGAACCAAGTCATATTCAAGACAGAAATACAATGATCTTGAGATTTTCTCATGTCTAATCTAGAAAAAAAACTTATCAAACTAATAAACTAAGTAAACTATGTAGAACCAAGTCATATTCAAGACAGAAATACAATGATCATGAGATTTCCCCATGTCTAACCCAGAAAAAAACATCAAACTAACTTCAAGATGTTACCAATTCTATGGCCATTCTCCTTCTGAAATTGTCTGCTTCAGAGGATCCCCAAGTCATCTTCGTCAGATCAAGCCCCTGCATAAAAGTGCTGAGAAACATGCACATATAGACTCCACAATTTCCATCATTAACTGGTTGTTGTGGAATGTTGATGGGTGCATAACATTTTATTGGGGATCGTTTCAGCAGTTTAAATGCTCTGATGTGCAGAATGTTTTCCAGAATATAAATCTAGAAAGTAGGCAAAGAGTAGAAGACACTGTTAGTGGATTACATTATTCAGCATATCATAATGTGTAGTTAAGGGATGCTAATTAACAATTCATTGACTATAAATTAGAGGATAGTGATCAGCTGTTGTTAACAGTTCTGATCAGCTGTAATCAGGGATAGTAATTAGCAGATTCTGAGAAGATAATTAGGCAATAATTAGAAATAGCAATTAGCATATACTCACAAGATAGTTAGGCTATAATTGTGGCATAATGTGTGTATCTGTGGTGTATATAACAGAAAAGAAATACAAAGGAAGGTCATTGAATTCAACTTTGATAGACATTAACAATAATATGGATTTGGATTCGAAGACAATCACAAATATAAACCACAATTGTATATAAGGAAATGATTTGGGTACTGTACCGCGACTTTGGCAGCCTCTTTCTGCATACTCCTGAAATTTCCCAACTCATTTAGGGAGTCTAATATTAACAGCTCCCACTGCTTGATATTGAATACGAGAAGGATAAAATGGTTTTGATCACAGACCGGAAAAACTAAGTATGACATCTCTTCCAAATAGGGAGTATTCTTCTTTCTCTCACTAGCTCTCGCATAGTGTAGTGGCCAGGAATACTTTGATTTTGCAAATTTTCGTTTAAATATCCATATCTCACATCTTGGTGTGGTGTACTGTGGTAAGGAAAATATGAAATTTCAAATACTCAAGCACACTTATGTCTTTAAGAAATCTTGCATAACCATCAACCACACCATCTACAAGCCACATCCCTTTCCATAAGGAATGAAGAAAATAGAAGTTCATGTTGTATTCATTTTTGTAGTTGGGAAAGTCCATCTCCATCTATCGCCTGATACCTCGACTATTTCTACTCATAGCTTCAAATGCCTCTTTCTCTTCTTAAGACCTGTTGGGGTTAAACACTGTGGGGTCTTCCAATTTATTTAATATCTCATCCAACCACTTATGTTGATCTTTTTCAAAATTGAAATTACAGAAATGGTGGCTTTCATTTTTACCAACTATGCCATGCCCCCCCCTGCCATTTCAAATATCACATCTATCTCTTCTAGACAAAAAGAGCCGCTGGGGCACAAGTATACCTGGTTAAAAAACATTATTACCATTACACAATGATGGGTGAAGGCACCTTCAATTTAAAATTTCATATTAAAAAATGTGCCTTATCTCCCATTGCCGGCACTTTCGCAGCAGTACAAGCAGAGGTAATTTTTGTGGCAGGTGGAGGAATCTGTGTAGCTTCATTGGTTGTTGATGGTATTCCTCTCTCCTTAGCAGACCTTTCAATCTGTTTTATGATTTCAAATAGAATTACTTTCTTTACCATTCAGGGATAAATCACAACTTGGGATGGGCGTCGGGCCACTTCGGGGCCGGGGAGTGCTATCCCCGCCCCCACCCTCGAATTTAAACCCGATTCCCGTCCCCGGCCCGACCCCCGTCGGGGATTATTTTTCATTCCCCGTCCCCGGCCAAAATGGGTAACGGGGATTCCTGCGGGTAATCGGAGAATTTTAATTAAAACTAAAAATAATTTTAAATAATTTTAAATACTAATTAGTGAGCTCAAATGCACTAAATTAAGAAAAAAAAATATTACTTAAAGAAACAATTGTAAATAACATGGAAATGAAGTTATTTAACTACTAAAAAGACAAACATATAAAATTAAAAGATCTTTTTGTTTCCAATATGAAGTATTGGAAATTCGTTTATATTAATATATGATTAATATATATATATATATATATATATGTATGTGTGTGTGTGTGTATATATATATATATATATATATGTATTAAAGTGTGGTGAAATCGAGTCGGGATTGAAAATCGGGACGGGGGTCGGGGATCGGGCCGGGAACACATAAAAACACGGCCCCGGCCCGCTCCCCGGTTTTTTTTTTGAAAATTGTCCCCACTCCCCGGCCCGTACCCGAAAAAATCCCCGAATCCTCGCCCCGTTCAGTACGGGGATCGGATCGGGATCGGGCGAGCCGAGATGAATGCCCATCCCTAATCACAACTACCATGATGATAATGGTTAATGTTAAGACCTGTTAATATTCAGAGTCTTATTTGTTTAAACTTCCGAGTTTAGTTCAACGTGAACTCTTTAGGCCATGTCACTAGCCTAGGTGCAGGTTATCCAGGGTATCAAGCTACTGTCAGTTGTCCTGTATCGATCATACTAAGTTCTATATTGAAAATATGAGATTATTTAGAAATTCTTAGCTTGTTTATTCAAATTTTTATCTAACAACATGATGTTGCAAAAGATTCCAAAAAGGGAATAATATGATTTATCACAAATAGATGAGTATAATTGGTATATATATATATATATATATATATGAGTAAAGATCTAGGGAAAACTTTTTAGATGGAAAACTTAGAGACCATAATATACACCGTTAATTTTTATAGTAACTAACAAATTTAAAATTTGACTAATAATGACAATAGTACAATCAGATTTAAATGCTATCAATCATATAATTGCATTAATTGCACAATAAACTCAAATTCCAATAAGATTCTCTAGACTATTTCATTGTAGATTAATTAGATATTGTTCATTTCTTTAATTTATTTAATATTTTCTTTTCAATTATTTATTAAGATTCTACTAGGTGTTCTATTATATGTTTTGTTAATCATTGAAGAAATTATATTTTAGATTCAACCCCTTCAACTAAGTGTCCTTGTAAGATTCTTTTAAGTGTTTCGTTTTATAAATTTTAAATTAGATTCTTTAAAGCATTTTTAAGTATTCTTCCAAGATTCATTCAGGTATTCTTTTAAGATTCTATTAAGTGTTCCACAAGTTATATATTAATTATTAGTTATATAAAATAAAATTTATATTATTATAAAACAATAATAAGATTTTACCATTTGTTCTACTGAGTGTTTCCTTAATTACTTTAAGATAAAATTTAATTTTTACTAAGATTCAAGTATTCAACATGTTCAATTAAGTGTTCTTTTAAGATTCTCTTAAGTGTTTCGTTTGTTAAATTTAAATTTTATTCTTTTAATCATTTTTCAAGTGTTCTTCCAAGATTCCCTTTTTAAGATTCTATTAAATGTCCCATAAATTTTTTATTAATTATCATTTAAATAAAATTTAATTTAGTTTACATTATCATAAACAATAATAAGATTCTGCCATGTGTTAAACTCAATGTTTCATTAATTATTTTAAGAATCAATATTATAAAAATTTATTGAGATTCAACATGTTCAACTAAGTGTTCTTTTAAGATTCTCTTTAGTGTTTCGTTTGTTAGATATTAGATTCTCTAAAGCATTTTTTAAGTATTTTTAGTTAAATAAAATTATAAAATTTATTATTATTAGATAACAATAATAAAATTCTATTAAGTGTTCTATTATATATTTTTAATTATTAGAAAATATATTTTAGATTCAACATGTTCAACTAAGTGTTAATTCTCTTAAGTGTTTTTTTTATTAAATTTTTTAGTGTTCTTCAAAAATTTACTGAAGTGTTCTTTTAAGTAGAACACTTAATAGTAAATTTTTTTGGTGTTCTTCCAAGATTCACTCAAGTGTTCTTTAAGCATTTACTAGGGTACCTGACAAAAAATTTAATTTGATACTATTACAATGATAATTTTTTAATAATATAATATCAAGAACACATAATATAATATCAAGAACACTCGGTAGAACCTAGTAGAATATATAATAAAATCTACGATTATGTTAAGAACACTTAATAGAATCTACCATTTTTAATATACTTACGAGAACCTTGGTGAAATCTTAAGTAAAATTAGTAAAACATATAGTAGAATCTTTAACTTTTATAATAAAATTAGAATAATATCAAGAACACATAATAGAACCTACAATTGTTTTGCTAATATAATTTACAAAACTACATAGTAGACTAAATTTATAAAATTAGTAGAACACGAGAATAGAACACGAGAATGAGTACGTAATAGAATACTTAATACAATCTAGTAAATTTTAATACGATAAAATTATGTTGATAAAAAATATTAAGAACATAATATTAAGAACAATTAGTGGAATCTTAGCGAAATATTAAGTAAAAATTTTAGTAGAACACTTAGTGGAATCTTAATCAAATATTTTTGTATCTCACTTAAATACTTGATTGAGTAGAATACTTATAGTTTATAATTTTATTACAATTTTCATAATTAAATTTAGGATTCTAGTAGGTGTTGTAGTATAAATAATATTTTAAATTATTAATATACTATTCATACAGTTTTATAAAATAATAAGTCTATATATATATAACAACAATCTTACTTACCTTTTTAAACTAAAATTTAGAAAATTAATGCATTAATAATAACCATCATATAAGATTGTAATTGATGGACAAGATTATGGTTTCTAGTTTTCTCCAAAAAAAGTTTTCTTTTGAACCTTCTCCTATATTATATATATATATATATATATATATATATATATATATATATATATATATATATATATATATATATATATATCAGGGTTGTGTGCATGGTACTATGGTTATGACCAAAATCGTATTAAAAATATTTAAACATACATTAAGAAATCGAGAGAGAAGTCTGAATTTGAGTCGTGCCTTTCTCATCTCACTTCTAAGAGTCCGAGTTACGGCTGAGCAAAAATCCGAAAAAATCCGAATCCGAATCCGCTAAAAACCGATCCGTATAAATCCGATCCGAAACCGAAACCGAAAAATTAAAAATCGAATCCGAATCCGATTATGCGGTTTTGGTTTCTTGTCGAATCCGATCCGACAAAACCCGAATCCAATCCGATTAAAATAAATAAATAGATTATATATATATATATATATATATAATTAATTAATATATACACATATATTTTGAAATATAACTGCTTAAAAATAGAAATGGGTGGTTGGGCTCTGTCTCTTTGCCATTTGGGCCAGCAGCCCAGTTAAATTAAAACCTAATCTATCTAATATCTAATTACTTGCACTCTTGCAATATAGGAGTCCTCACTGAATACAATATGTTACAGACTACGGGTGTTGGGTGCACTGCTTCCATGCTTCTCTGTCAGGTTCACCTGTATCCACTTTCGAGGTTGCATTATTAACAATGGGGGTACATGACAGAAGGAATTGTTATCCTATATTTTTTTGAACAGGAGTCCTTACTTTTGTTTGTTATGTGAACAGGCGGGTATCGTGAAGAAGGAACACATTAAAATTCATGATTTCTGAGCTGCATTTTATCATCTATCGAATCACTGTTTATGTTTATTGAATTTTCATTATTCATGAATTATGTTAGACTGCAATTTATTATAAAAACTTTGAATGCTATTTCGGGAAAAAAAATCTTGTAATCATATTCATTTTGTCATTTTTATTTGAGACGGGTTTAAAACCGAAACCGAACCGATTGCATCCGATCCGACATTTTTGAATCCGAAACCGAACCGCCGGTTTCGGTTTCGGTTTCGGTTTTAGATTTTAAAATTCGAAGAGTTTCGGTTTCGGTTTTACCATAAATCCGATCCGATCCGATCCGTGCTCTCCCCTAGTCCGAGTAACATAGCTTGTGACAACCTCAGAGGGAATACTATTAAGTAACCAACGGTATACTTATTGCATGATTCACAAGTGTGTACCACTTATGAAACGGTACTGCATGACGGTTAGAGAGAAGGCTGAGAAGGTGATTAGATAGCACCTAATACTGCACTACGTTGTGTATCCGTCCAGAATATCATCATATTATCATGCTCTCTGGTCAACAACAAATTAGCAACAGATAGGCAACGGATGAAATTAGAGTTACCAATTGTATTAGACTTTAATCTGGAAATGTACTAGATAAAATTATGGACTAGCTTGAGGAAATGGGAATAAAATTAATTTCCCAAAAATATACACGTCAAAGGATCTGGAAATGAACAGTTATATTTGAGAATGTCAATACCCTCCCTCCCCCTTGAGATACTAACAAAATGGAATGCAAGGCAAAGTTCTTGCATTTCTTCTCTATGATCTAAAAGCAAACTTGGTACGGAAGAATCCCACCAAATCACTAACTTGGCAGTATAAAAGACTTGTATCTTTTCCTCGAAATATTTTTGCAATAAATTTGCCACCTTCTTTAAGAATGTGAGTAACTATCGTTAAGCCCTGCAAGCAAGCATTATTCAACTATTAAATTAATGCAAGTATAGGTAGAGATCTAGCTTCACCAATTTTAATCTTTGTTAAGACTATCAAGGACACAGCAAGAATCTAAACATAGCCCTTTACATACAGTTTTTGTTTGACAAAAACCAAACCAAACCAAACATACCCAGTATATCCCGCACATAGCAGGGTCTGGGGAGGGTGAGATGTACGCAGTCCATGCCCCTACCTTTTATGGTAGAGAGGCTGTTTCCATGAAGACCCCCAGCTTAGTGCACAACAGAAAAATAGTGTGTGATATCTACAAATGCTTCATAATTTTTTGGAAAAGATCGCAGCCATACCTGAGCCCATGGGTTTGTACACATGGGGCTTACCTACCAGGGGATTGACTACTCCGCTCTACCAAAGAATCTGATCTTAGATGGCACATGTCCAAGCTCCCTGCAACTGCAAAACCAGAAAACAAAAGACAATAAAAAATGCAAAATGAGAATGAAAAGCCGAACTACTAAGATAAAGCTAACCGAGACAACCCAACTCTGAGGCCCTCAACAACAGAGCCACTCCCTAAAAGAGAATCCACCACTCTGATCTTACGCCTCCAAGAACACCTATCAGCGATCATGGTCTCATTTAAGTTTAAGACCTTCAAATCCAACCTAAGCTGCTCCTCCCACGACCTCCTCGGTCTTCCTCTCCTCCTCGCCCCAACAACCATAAGACTCTCGACCCTCCTCACTGGGGCTACGGCCATCCTCCTACGGACATGGCCGAACCATCTCAACCTCCCTTCCCTAGCTTTCTCAGAAAAAGGCGCCACTTCAAGCTCGCTCCTAAACACCACATTCGGGATTCTATCCAACATCGTACGCCCACATAACATCGCAGGACGGATTGCTGCTCTATAGAATTTCCCTTTTAGCTTTAAAGGGACTTTCTTGTCACACATCACCCCTGACGCTGCCCTCCACCTTATCCATCCAGCCTTGATACGATGCGTAACATCGTCTTCAATCTCACCTTCCTTCTGGATGATCGAACCTAAATACTTGAACTTATCTGTACGAGGTACGATCTGATCTTCAATCCTAACCTCCACCCCTTCCTCGTTGTCCTCACCACTGAAGTTACACCAGAGATACTCGGTTTTAGACTGGCTCACACGCAAGCCTTGGGACTCCAAAGTAGATATCCATAACTCCAACTTCTCGTTCACCTCCCCCCTCGACTCCGCTACTAACACGATATCATCAGCGAAGAGCATGCACCAAGGGACGACATCTTGAATCCCTCGCGACATGACATCAAGAATAAGGGCGAAAAGAAGAGGACTTAGGGCCGACCCCTGGTGAAGCCCAATCTCAACAGGGAAAAAACGAGAGTCACCAACTGGGGTTCGGACGCAAGAACTAGCTTTGGAGTACATGTCTTGAATCGCCCTAACGAGCGGCGACGACACTCTCCTCTCCTCAAGGCTCTTCCAAATAGCCTCACGGGGGATGCTATCATACGTCTTCTCAAGATCAATGAACACCATATGGAGGTCTTTGCGACGTTCCCTAAACTTCTCCATAAGGCGTCTGACGAGATGAATGGCCTCGGTCGTCGATCTCCCAGGCATAAAACCAAATTGATTCTCTGAGATTTCAACTTCTCTTCTAATCCGACTTTCAACCACTCTCTCCCAAAGTTTCATAGTATGACTGAGTAATTTAATACACCGATAGTTACTACAACTCTGAGCATCGTCTTTGTTCTTGAAAGAAGGGACCACAAAACTACGCCTCCATTCAGCTGGCATCTTATCCCAAGAGGAGAACACTGAACATGTCTGCTAGACATTGGATGCCAACCTCTCCAAGACAAAGCCACACCTTGATAGGGATCTGATCCGGACCAACCGCCTTTCCTCTAGCCATCTTTTGCAGGGCACCGTTGACTTCATCTTTGCTGATACGCTCATAGGGACCTAAAGAAAGCACAGACAAAAGAGAGACCTCTTGCTCCACCCCGGCACCACTCCTCCTGGCCTCATTGAAAAGATTATGAAAATACGAACTCCACCTCTCCGTAATAGCACCTTCATTCACTAACACTTGGCCTGAATCATCCTTAACAAACTTAACAGAACCCAGGTCGCGCCGCCCTCTCTCCCTAGCTTTAGCTAGTTTAAAGATAGCATTCGCTCCTTCCTTGGTATCTAGGCGCTTGTACAGCCCCTCATAGGCTTCACCTTTGGCTTTCGCCACAGCCTTTTTTGCCTCTCGTCTCGCCACCTTGTACGCTTTCATCTTCAGAATCCTTTCCGCCCCTGCACAAATCGACAAAAACTCTTTAAAGAGCGCAAGTTTAGCCTTTACTTTCTTCTGACAAGAAAGTACTAATTAGGGAAGCAAAAGAACTACAAAGCAGTTGGAGGAGAAGAAAAATCAAGGAACCTAAAAAAATCAAAATCGGGGAGACAAGAAGAAATCACCAAAAAAGCTCAAGTTATTCACAGTGCAATACTAATTTTGTGCCTCAGAAGGTGTCATGGGATGGGTACTAAGAGATGAAAAGAGGGAATTTTATCTTAAGTTATCAACTGGCCTGAAAAAAGTTTGGTTTGACTATACTTACAGCATCCTTGTATCACCACATTATAAGGACACACTTAAGTCCAAAATTAATCTAGACTACAAAGAGACACCAGATGCATCAAGTAATTATATATAGAATATGTTTTCTGGTGATTGATATTTGTAAAAAAGGAATCTAAAATGGTCAAAAACGGGAAAAACATGCAGATGAAGTGAAAAGGTGATATAAAAGGTAGCGCTGTTGTAGCTCTACAACTGAAGTTGGCATCACAGATGGTCAATAGGTATTATTAATAATGAAATATATTGGCATTTATTATCATTTCTTACACACCTAGACTTGAAAATAATACTTCAATTCAAGAAGACCAGCTACTTTTCAGCTAACTATCTCTCGTATGCTCGTGTTTTAGAATTAGGATCTAGCCATATAAAACTTTGATGTGCATAAGCTACAAAATAATGAAGATAGAAAGAATCTATTAACAAAATTTGTAGTTAGAAATGAAGCAGAATAGTTACTGCCAATATGAGCTGGGATTGAACAAATTCGTCGATGTCATGAAGTCCAGTCACTGCATATCATAAAGAAAAACCAATTAGAAACAGAATAAAGAAGTAACTCTTATAATTAAAATGTCAATACCAGTATGTGTTCCCCTACCATCAAGAGCACCATCACAGACAACTAGGTCGGCTTTGCATCCATCAAAATGTCTAATGACCTGGAAGTGAAAAAGAAAGCAAACTCGATTGTCTTGTAACATTTAAAGTCAAATACTAGTACATACAAATCATTTTTTTCCTACATAAATACGAGAGAACAATAGTATTGAAGCATAGGGTGATTATTATAACCAGAATGAAAGGATGAAGTGATAATATTACAGAACAATAGTATTGAAGCAGAAAATAAGCATAGTATCAAAGAACTTCAAGCCAAAAAGAAGTATCTCACTTGGAATCAGGGGACAGCTTCGCTTGGAGATACAATTTATGGCTCAACACCTGTGAGAGAAGTAAAACATCAAAGATTTGACCACAAAAAAGTTTAATTAACCCCTTCATTAACTTTCAAACATTTTTCTTGTATTATCATTGTCCGCGTATTACCTTCCTATGTAAAATTATCCCTTTTAGATGTACATCGAGGAATCTTTGGTGAGGTAAAAAAGTCAAGATCACATGTCAGAATACAACTATATTTGAATCTTTAATCAGAACTGTAGTATTAAGGACGAGAAGATAGGATGGAGGATACAGAAGAGAAAATAGGATGGAGGATACAATCTGAAAGCAGGAAAGTTTCCACAATTCAAATGATACATAACAAATAGTTAGGAGAATAACCCAAAAAATATATAATCATTTGTTATTTTATAAGTTCATGTTCAAAATCTTCAAATGGATAGTGTTAACAATTATCCGCGGAATGTAGTTTGACTAACTTCAGTTTTACAACCCTTTCAGTGCTCAGTGACATATAATAAATATTACTAAAAAAGTGGTAAAGGTTTCATTACTACCTGACTCCAGCTACCAGGCGCTGCACAGAGATCTACCACATGCCGAACCCCTGCAGATAATTTTCAATTCGAATACATTACTTGAAAGTGTAATCTAATAGTAATATCATGGAAAACTTAGTCCAGCACTCCAGTTGAGCATACAAAGTACAAACATGGATATGCCATAAGTGCCCCTTGCATATGTCACTGATGCAAAGGAACTACGCTGTTTTCGTTTATTTTCAGAATTGGTTGTAGATCATTTCATATGCATGGATGCACAGGCATACATGTCATGAAAACATCTATTTAAGGTCGTTCTTCATTTATAACCGATCAACAATCTACTCAGCAAGTAAAGCATCTGATGCATAATGGTCGAGATTAGCCTGTGAATATAATACCAATACACTTACACATTGATCATTACTGAACCAACTTATAGTGTAGCATATCTCATCTAAACCCCAATCATGTAGGATATATTATGAAAAATCTAAGAAACGCGTAGGAATAGTGGTAAGGTAATTCCGGACCATCAAATATGTTCAATTCCTCATCAATCTAGAGGAGTTTAAAGGCACTTAGCACGCCAACCTTCTTCTTTTGCTTTCATATAGTAAATATCCTGCAAAATAAACCAAACCACTCTTGAACTAGTATCACAAGAGAAGCATAAACAAATCAGAAGTCAATGTAGCAAGAAGAAGTACCCCTTTATCTCTAGAGGCTTTACCCATCTATTGATAGCCTTGTAGATGCTGCGAGTTAATTCACACTTTATATACAAGTTCTTAGACTGATAACTACAAAAACGAAGAAACAAAATAAGTCAAATTTCAGGCCAGGCAATTGTGGTTTGCAGCCGCCTTGCAGGAAATATAAGGTATTTACTTAGAACAATACTTCTAGAAACTATATTAAATGTGCCTTCTTCTAAGCACTAAAGTACGAGACATTAAAAATTTTGTAGCTTACATGGATCAGTCTTTTGCAATCACTTACTAGTTCACAATCATCTCATATCAATAACAACATAAGTATTTCGCATAAACACTGCAAAAGACTAGGGGGAACTTGAAAAGTTTATACGAAACCACACTAGATATCATCTTGCATAACATAATTAAAATAGTCATCCCTTATTAATACAAAAAAAATCAAAATTACAAGAATAAAAGACTTCGTAATACGAAGTTTTTTTTTTCGAAAATAACATTCATTACAGGGTATATACTATATGCTAATCAAAACCAGCTACACATTTCATCAAACACCTTGCAAGCACTTCCAAACTCAACAATACATGCAACAAGAATCATAAATTCTAACAAAAACAGGTGTAAATTCGAATAAAGATTGAATCTTTAGTACAAGGGCACACTCAAATTGTATAAACAGAATCATAAATTCTAACAAAAACAGGTGTAAATTCGAATAAAGATTGAATCTTTAGTACAAGGGCACACTCAAATTGTCTAAACAGATGAAGTCACAGACAATACTGGAGTTATAAAGTAAAAAGATGATTTACCCAGTTGAGGAAGACAATCTTGGTGGTTTACAAGCATGGACTGAGCTTCTGAGCATCTCCAACGGGGCCGGCTAGAAATGGTTGGCTAAAATAATATTTGCTAAACGGTTATAATAGTTGGCTATAATTTAAAAATAGTATTTTATTGTTATTTCAAGTTGTTATAAATAAAATGTATTCTTTTAATATGGTAATAGATGACTTGTAATTTTGCTACAGGTCTGCTACAGGTCTTTATGGTTCGACAAATATAGCCAATATCACGGGGTTGGCTAAAATTATACACAAGGGATTTGTACCATTGGAGTGCAAATTTTTTTTACACAATCTATATAATTTTTATTTAAGATATTCCACTTAGACTTTTAGCTAAAGTTTTTCCCCATTGGAGATGCTCCAGTATTTTTTTCGCAGGGGCTCTGGCCCAACATAACACATAACCCTTTTTTTTTAAGTACGATACTGGGAAATTTTAAATCTTGATTAAAAAATAACTTTATGACAGGTATTAAAAAATAATTAGCCTAAAACCCGTATGATGTGCGGATTTTTTTTTTATATTATATAAAAAAATTCATTAATTTAAATTAATTTTTTTAAAACATGAATTTTGGAGGCTTACATTTTTATATGAGGTGATTTGATAATAATTATATAAATGTTATCCGTGATATTTCTAGAAAAGGAGGGATTTTAGTTAGAAAATATAGAAAAGATGATAGGTTTTAGTTAAAAAGAGTAATCGATTAATTATTAGTAATTACAAAATTATTACTTCATTTTATTAAATAGAATGCCCGTGATATGATTAGAAAAATAGAGAATTTAGTTTGAGAAAATTAAAAAGGTAATGGGGGTGCTTAGCAAAAAAAAAAAGGTAATGGGGGTGTTTGGGGGAACTTATTATATCCTATATATAATTGGTGTAAAAGAGTTCATGTGGTTGGTTTGGTCGTCAGTTAGAATTGTCATTTCAAAAATACTACTTTTATATTCTTAATTAATAAGGTTAACCAGAAATTTATAATATTATTAAAATATAAACATTATTTCAAAAATGATATAAATAGTGTAAAGGACTTCATGTGGTTTGGTCGTGTGTCATCTCAAAAATACTATTTCTTATTTTCTTAAATAAGGTTAAACAGAAATTTATAATATTATTAAATAGTACACCTTATTTCAAAAATTATGAATAGAGTTTTTAGACATTATATATTTGGTGTAAGGCAGTTTAATGTGATTTGATCGTCAAGACAAATGTATTATTTAAAAAGTATTAAAAATAATTATATTTTTAAATAATATTAAGTAAAAAATAAAAATATTGTTCAATTGTACACCTTATTTCAAAAATTATGAATAACACGTGTAGATTTATTTTAGATTTTTTCAAAGAAAATCAAAATTAATTATATAGAGTACAATAAAGTTTTTGAGTGAAAAAATATATAAATAGAATTTGATAGTTTTAAAATTAGAAAAACATGAAATTTCAGGTAAAAAATATATTAACAGCTAAAATGAAATTAATGTTAATAGGTGTATAGGTTGTGTGGTTTGATATTTAAGGGTAGATATGTCATTTAAAAAGTACTAATAATAATTATATTTTAAATAATATTAAGTAAAAAATAAAATTTTTGTTAAATTATACACATTATTTCGAAAATGAAGAACATGATTTATAGGTATTATTTTGAAATTTTTCGGAGAAAAATCAAAATCAATTATATAGAATATAGTAAAGTTATTGAGTGAAGAAATATTAACATTTAATAATTTGAAAATTAGTAATCTAATAAAATATAGAAAAATTATTAAAAATACCTATGTTTTCAATCGTTTTCCAAAAATATGGAAAAAATGCATATGAGGTTGTAAAGCAAGTTAAAAGCAATTACATTTTAGATTGCAAACACCGTATTTTTTAAAAATGTTTTGCAACATGAGTACTTTGGAAAAGGTCTTAAAAAGTTTGCATAATTATTTTGCAGTTCTTCCAACAAAATTTGAAAAAATTAAAAATTTTATATAAAATTTTTATAAATCATATCTATAAAAACATCTCGTGCATCGCACGGGTATAAAGCTAGTTTTCCATAATAAGTCAACTTATTTTAATTTGCAAGTTAAGGGGGTGTTTGGGGAACTTTTTTTCAGAATAAGTCAACTTATTTTAAGACAAAGTTAAAGATTCCTAACATTCCAACTTATTTTTGCACTTATTGAATCTCAAACATACATTAAATACTTGTATAAAAAAAATTTATCAAAATATAAAATTTTTACCCGAAAATAAGTCCATAAGTCCATAAAAAAAGTTTTGGCAAACGGGCACTAAGATTCCTAACTTTCCAACTTATTTTTGCAACTTATTGAATCTCAAACATATATTAAATACTTGTATAAAAAAAATTATTGAAATATAAAATTTTTACCCGAAAATAAGTCAATAAGTCCTTAAAATAAGTTTTGCCAAACAGGCACAATATGTTCTAGGTGAAAAAGGTAATTTATTAGTTTATAGTAATTATAGTTTAATTACGTTATTTTACTAAATACAATTGCTCGTAATGTTTTTAGAAAATGAGAAATTAATATTGTCCGTGAAATTTCTATTAAAAGAGGGATTTTAGTTAGAAAATATAGAAAAGATGATACGTTTTAGCTAAAAAAGGTAATCGGTTAATTAATAATATTATTATTTTATTATTTTATTTTATTAAATAGAACCGCACGTAATGTAATTGAAAAAAAAAAAATTAGTTAGAGAAAATAGAAAGGTAACGTGAAGATGACATGATTTATGTGAAAAAGGTAATTGATTAGTTTATATTAATTATAATTTAATTATGTTATTTTACCAAATAAAATTGTTCATAGTTTTTAGAAAATGAGAAATTAATGTTGCCTGTTATATTTATAGAAAAAAGGGAATCTAATTTGAAAAAATTAGAAAAGATGTTATATTTTAGCTGAAGGTAATCGGTTAATTATTAGTATTATAATATTATTATTTTATTTTTATTAAATAGAAACGTCCGTGATATAATTGGAAAAGGGAGGTTTTAGTAGGAGAAAAGAAAAAAGGTAACGTGTTTTGGCTGAAAAAGGTAACTATCCATGATATAACTGGAAAAAAAGATATTTTATTTAGAGAAAAGAGAAAAGGTACGTGTTTTGACTGAAAAGGGTAATTGATTAGTTAATAATAATTGCAATATAATTATGTTATTTTATTAATAAAAATTGCTCGTAGTGTTTTTAAAAAGGAGAAATTTTAGTTAGATAAAATGTAAAAGATATTTGAAAGGCATATGACACAGCCTATTTGTAGTTCGAGGACTCAACTCAACTTAATCTTAGATTGTAATAAGTAAATAGCTTTAACTGTCACAGGAATCTCAGAAGATACTATCTGTCAGAAGAAAAGCCCTAAAGTCAATCTATAGTTTTGATGTTTTACACTGGAAGAAGCTCAGATTGCTGATCAAGCCTCAATATAGCATCAAAGAAGTGGATTTATTTTTTAAGACAGAGATTTCTAGAGTGACAGGTTCAGACAGAATACAGTGGAGTACAAGAAGAAGAAAGAGATGAGAAGAAAAATGAATCACATTTTTAATGTGAAAATTAAAGGACAGTCATTGAAGTTAGTCGTTCATGAACCAGACCGTGCATGGAACTTCAACAAAATATTCAATGGTATTCCTTTATTACTTTCAGTGATTCAAAAAAGAATTAAGACAATCCAAGGATATATAATTATTCTTCTTTAATTAATTTAAATCAAGTAGTCAATTTAATTAATAAATTAATTCATCAAGAATTAATTCATTAATTAAATTAATTATTAAATTAATTAAATCTGAATAATCATTATTTAAGTAAGTTTAAATTAAAATGATTATTTATTAATCAGTTTAATTTAAAACTGAAAAAATAAACTAGCAAGACAATCTGAGATTGTCTTGCCGATTGTCTTGAAGAAAGAAATCAGTAAAGTAAGACAATCTCAGATTGTCTTGGTAATGATAAATTCTAAACAACTTTAAAAAAGAAGAATAAAAATCTGATTTGATTGTCTTGACGATTGTCTTGACAGTTCAAATCAGATTGTCTTGATAATGATCAAAAAGAAAAAGCTTCAGACAGAATGATAATTTTTGATAAAGCAAGACAAAGATCTCAGAATTTGATTGTCTTATCGATTGTCTTGGAAGAACCTGATTGTCTTGCCGATTGTATTGCCTATTGTCTTGGCAGTACAAAATTGATTGTCTTGGAAGAACAGATTGTATTGCCTATTGTCTTGACAGTTATATTTGAAGATAAAGAGGCAGTAGACATTATATATGAAAACACAGACGACACAAATCATTCAGACAAGAATATTACATTCAAAAGCAAAGGCAACTTACTCTCTTCTCTCCCATCAAGAACACAACCTGCAGGAGCAGAAAAATTCATAGAAAATCAAGTTCATCTTATTTTTAATATCTGATCCGATAGAACTTGTTTACTTGATACTCTTGTACTATTACCGAGTTTTTACTCCTAATCTATATCTTGATTTTTATTAACAAATCTAGAAAAATTCATGTCGAATTTTCTAATTTGTTTTTATTAACTAGATATAAATTCTGTACTGTATTTGTAACAAACCCCTCAAGTTAATATAATTTTATATTCAACTTGAATTTTGTTTCATTTAATTCCGCTCAAATTTGTCAAAATATAAATTAAATTATCCGGACAAATTTCGATTAAACAGTACTATTTGTATTCAACCCCCCCTTCTACAAACATATTGGACCTAACAATTGGTATCAGAGCCTATTGATTGATACACAAATCAAGATCCTAATTTTATTCCGTCAAAAATCTATCTCACTTAAAAATTCATCATGTCGTCAAAAAGCATTGTTAAGATTCCCATGTTTAACAAGGACAATTATGCAATGTGGAAAAATAAAATGGAGTTGTTTCTTGATGTCGCAAATTCTAAATATTTGGGTGTTCTACAGAACGGACCTATAATTCCACTCGAATATATATATCTGAATCTATTGTTGGAGGACTTGTTGTAACACCTGCATCATCTGTTCCAAAGCATGCTGATTCTTTTACTCCTGCTGAAAAAGAGGACGCAGGACTGGATAAAAATTTGAGACTTATTCTAATAGATTCCCTGGATGCCGTGATGTACAGTCATGTGATGAATTGTAAAACTGCAAAACACATGTGGGAAACTGTTGAGACTATCAATGAAGGAACTGATGAAGTCAGGGAAAACAGACTTCAGATTTTAACCTCTGTGTAAAGCATAAAAATGTAATATGTAATAGAGGACATATATAACTCAACTAGGATAAAAGATAAATAATAAACTCTATACAAGGATCGTGAAATTTGAAGAACAGGCACCAACAAGGATCAAGTCGCTGAAAGAAGTTCATTAAAATGATCAAGCCTCAGTGACAAAAATAAGATGTACAGATGATTCAGTTGAAGGGCCAAAAGATTCCAGTGATAAAGTTTTTATGGTTGTATAATTCTTGGCAGTATTCTTAAAGACATGATACGAAGACCACGAGTGAATGTTAGTCGTCTGTGAACCAGACCAGTTGCACTAGGCGTCAACATTTTCACAAAGGAATCGAAGTATCTAACTCATAAAAACTATTAAAGAGGTATGATTGAGAGCAGTGTTGATATTCTCCATTTCAGAAGCTGAATATTTAAGGATATCAAAAATAAAAGGAAAATGAATAGTAACCGGAATAAGTATTCACACCGGATTACTATTCACCAGAATCACTATTCACACCGAAATTACTATTCACACCGGGTGAATAGTAACCGAAGTTACTATTCATGTGAATAGTACCCAAAGTACTATTCATAAAGTAGGGAACATGTGGGGCCCACAGGTATTAAAAATCAAAGTAAGACTTTGAAATTGAAAATGCAGTGGTTGAAAAGTTCGGCAGGTTGTTGAAATTAGGCAGGTTAATATACGTAATCAGTTACGTATATTAACTGCATAGTGACTTTCTATAACCTATAAATAGGCCTGTTGTATTTCATTTCAAAATACACCTCAACACACAACTCTCTCTTCTCTCTCATATATTTTCTGTGTAAGCTGCTAGATAGTCCGTCTAGTAGGAAAGTTGGCTTAGCCCACTTTCAGGCAGTGTCAGGTAGAAGGACCTCGTGCCTAAACTATCCTTAGGAGTGTTCTAATTTTGAAGCTAATCCATTGGATTATAAGTTGTAACACCCCTTCGAGTTTATTATCAATAAAAATATATTCTCGGAATTATTTTTAATTTTTATAGTATCGTATTCAACCCCCCTTCTACGATACTTTGGGACCTAACAATTGGTATCCGAGCAAGCTTCTAGCATACAAGAAGTCTAAAGATCACCACCATGGGAATGAAGGATTCAGGCGTGAGAATACCAGTTCTTGACAAAGATAATTACTTTCACTGGAAAGTAAAGATGCATTTACATCTCTTATCTATTGATGAAGGTTATGTAAACTGTTTTGAGAAAGGGCCTCATATTCCTATGAAGGCCAACACTGCAGTTGGAGAAGCAGCAGGAACTGGAGTTGCTGGAAGGCCTATTCCCAAATTATCCGCAGAATTCACAGATGGAGACAAAGAGGAAGTCCAGAAGGATAAAAAGACCATGAATATACTGTTCAATGGTATTGATCAAGACATGTTCGACAATGTCATCAACTGCACCACTGCCAAGCAAGTGTGGGACACTATTCGAACACTATATGAAGGAACTGAACAAGTCAGAGAGAACAAGATGCAACTCCTCATACAACAGTATGAACACTTCCATCATAATTCTGGAGAAAATTTAACAGATATATTCAGTAGATTTCAAAAACTACTGAATGGCCTGAAGTTGTACGGGAGAACATATGAAGTCAAAGACTCCAACTTAAAATTTCTGAGATCTCTTCCTAAGGAATGGAAGCCAGTTACAGTCTCGTTGAGAAACTCTCAAGACTACAAAGATTTTACACTTGAGAGACTGTATGGAATTTTAAAGACCTATGAGCTCGAGTTGCAACAAGATGAAGAAATTGAGAAAAGCCAGAAGAAAGGTGGAAATATAGCTTTGGTAGCCAATATTCCAACAAACCAAGATGGAGAGAAGATGAAGAATAAAGAAGCCACACCAAGTCAAAGAACTTGGGAAGGTGGAACTACAACTAGCCAAGGTAAAAACAAGATGATTGAAGAACCTGATGCATTAAGTGAGGATGAAGCTGAAGATCTAGATGAATATTTGGCATTTCTATCAAAAAGATTTTCGAAGCTAAGATTCAAGAAGAATTCAGCAGGAGCCGGGCAATTCAAGAAAAACTATCAACCAAACAAGGATGTGGTTGAAAGATCAAAGTTCAAATGCTACAACTGTGGAATTGCTGGCCACTTTGCAAATGAATGCAGAAAATCCAAATCTGAGAATGAAAAGAAACAGTTTGAGACTGTCGATTACAAAAAGAAATACTTTGACATTCTCAAGCAAAAGGAGAGAGCATTCGTATCAAGAGATGATGATTGGGCAGCTGGAGGTGACTCAGATGCAGAAGAAGAGTTTGTCAATCTTGCACTCATGGCAAACGAAACTGATGAAGAGGCTAGTTCAGCAAGCAACCAGGTATACTCTACAAATCTAACTGAGCTTTCCAAAGATGAATGTGCCAATATTGTTGATGAAATGTCTAATGAATTGTACAACATGCATGTCACATTAAAATCACTTAACAAGGAGAACAAAAAGATTAAAGATCTTAATGCTAAGATAGGTGATAGGAATACTCTGTTAGAAACTCAACTAATTGATTTTGAAACAATGAAAAGAGATTGCCAGGATGCTAAGAATGAGTTACTTGAGGCTCTGAAAAGAGAAGAGTGCTTAATAAAAAAGTTAAAAGAGGAACAAGACTTAATTGCTAAGTGGAAGGGATCAAAGGCTAAAACTGAAGAAATGTACAGTATACAAGGAGTTGATTCTTTTCACAAATTAGCAGAAGCTAAGTTAGATGTTGATAGGGAAGTTGCTTCAGATAGTGATTTAGTCGAAAAAGAATGTTCTTTGAGACCTAAGCCTGTTAGCAAAGCAACTTTAACTAAATTAAATAACCAATATGGACATGTCAACAACAACTTTGTAGTTGGAGAGTGCAGCAAAACCAAATCTGTTGAACAAATAAACATAGGCAACATGTCCCACAAGCAATTGAAGGACAAGCTAGAAAATGTTAAGTCAGGTGTTAAGGACAAGAAAAAGAATAGAAATGGTAAGGTAGGGATTAACAAACACAACAATTACACACCTGATAAAAATGCTCCTAGGAAAAAATGTGTAAAGTGTGGAAGTGTTAATCATTTATCTACCAACTGTAAATCTGTTAAGAATGCTTCTGTGCCTTATATGCCTATGCCTGCTGTGAATGTTATGCCAAATATGTATGCTCCCTCTGCTCATGCATCTAGTCAATATGCTAACATGCCATTCATGTATAATCCATACTACAATATGCCACAAATGCCATGGATGATGAATAACATGTTTGCACAGACTATGCCTAATAATGCTATTAACTATAACACATATGAGCAAGTATTAAATTCTGTCTCTCAAAGGCCCAAACCAAAAGTCAAAATTGATTTAACTCAATCTAAACCTTCGGTTAAAAGGGATTTGAAGGATAAGAAATTGGCTAAAAAGACAGGACCCAAGAAAGCTTGGGTACCAAAATCAACTTGATTTTGTGTTGATGTGTGCAGGGAAACAGAAAGAATCTTTGGTATCTGGACAGTGGCTGCTCTAGGCATATGACTGGAGATTCTACCCTGCTCACTAAGTTTGAGGAGAGAGCTGGCCCTAGCATTACCTTTGGAGACAACAGCAAAGGATATACTAGAGGATATGGCTTGATTTCACAAGGGAATGTTGTCATTGAAGAAGTAGCACTGGTTGATGGACTTAAGCATAACTTGCTAAGTGTCAGTCAATTGTGTGATAAAGGCCAGAACGTCTGGTTCACATCTGAAGCTTGTGTCATTTTCAAGAAAAGTGACAACAAGGTAGTGTTGACAGGAGATAGAAGAGGAAATGTGTACATTGCTGACTTCAATTCAACAAATGCAAACTTGACTACATGTCTTCTCAGCAAGGCAAGTGTAGATGAAAGTTGGCTTTGGCACAAAAGACTGTCACACTTGAGTTTTAAAGCAATGAATGAGTTGGTAAAGAAGGATTTGGTTAGAGGTATTCCAAAATTGGATTACTCCAAGGATGGATTGTGTGATGCATGCCAGAAAGGGAAGCAGAAGAAGGCCTCTTTCAAATCAAAGTCAATGTCATCAGTTGATCAACCCTTGCAACTACTCCACATGGATCTCTTTGGACCAGTCAATGTGTTGTCAATTTCAAATAAGAAATACTGTCTTGTGATTATTGATGATTTCTCAAAATTCTCTTGGACATTCTTTCTGCACTCTAAGGATGAAGCAGGTGAAGTCATTTTAAATCACATCAGGATAGTCAACAACAATCCTTTACTCAAAGTAAGGAGAATCAGAAGTGACAATGGAACTGAGTTCAAGAATTCTGTAATAAGAGAGTTTTGTGAAGAAGAAGGAATTATCCAAGAATTCTCTGCACCAAGAACTCCTCAACAGAATGGTGTAGTGGAAAGAAAGAACAGAACTCTAATTGAAGCTGCAAGGACAATGCTTGAAGAATCTAAGCTACCAACATACTTCTGGGCAGAAGCTGTAAACACTGCATGCTACACTCAGAATATTTCTTTGGTCAATCAAGCAAAAGGCATGACACCTTATCAACTTTTCAAAGGCAAGAAACCAACAATCAACTTTCTGCATGTCTTTGGATGCAAATGCTTTGTACTGAAAAATCATGGTGAGCATCTTGGAAAATTTGATTCAAAAGCAGATGAAGCTATCTTTGTTGGATACTCATCTGGAAAATCCTACAGAGTCTACAACCTAAGACTAAACATTGTAATGGAGTCCATACATGTTGCCTTTGATGACAAGAAAATATCTGGTCTAGTAGATGAAGGTTTTCATGAGTCTCTCTCATTCGAGAATGAGAGAAGTGGTGAAGAAAGTGAAGATGATGATGAAGAATGGAGATCAAATGGTGTGAGAAACAGACAAGGATTATCAGTTGAAGTGCAGAATGAACCACCTGTTGAAGAGCAAATTACACCATCAGTTGGAAATCAAATTGAAGCATCTGTAGAAAATCAAAGAGAAGCATCTATTGATGAATCTGCAAGAAATCCATCAATCTCGAGGGCCATACACTCAGGGGGAGTTTCTCACAGTCAAAACTCAACAATAAGTCACAATGATCAACACAGAGAAAATGAAGCCCCTTCATCAAAGTCAAACTTACCACTACAGAGAAAATGGACCAGGGATCATCCATTTGAGCTTATCGTTGGAGATCCTAATGCAAAGGTCCAAACCAGAAGAGCAAGTCAAGAAGAATGCTTATACAGTAGTTTTCTATCCAAAGAAGAACCTAAGAGAGTTGAACAAGCTCTTCTGGATCCAGACTGGGTTTTAGCAATGCAAGAAGAGTTAAACCAGTTTGAGAGAAATGAAGTATGGAAACTTGTACCCAAACCTAAAGACAAATCAGTGATTGGCACTAAGTGGGTATTCAAGAACAAGATGGATGAGAATGGCATAGTCACAAGGAATAAAGCTAGATTAGTTGCTAAAGGCTACTGTCAAGAGGAAGGAATTGATTTTGAAGAAACCTTTGCACCAGTAGCAAGGTTAGAAGCAATAAGGATCTTCCTGGCCTATGCATCGCATGCCAATTTCAAAGTCTATCAAATGGATGTCAAGAGTGCATTTTTGAATGGTATTCTGGAGGAGGAGGTGTATGTTAGTCAACCGCCTGGTTTTGAAGATCCGGACTTTCCAGAATATGTGTTCTTTCTACTCAAAGCACTCTATGGCCTGAAGCAAGCACCTAGAGCCTGGTATGACACACTCTGACAGTTTCTTATAGAGAATCACTTCATTCGAGGTACTATTGATAAAACTCTCTTTTATAGAAATGTCAATGGCTCTATGATACTTGTCCAAATTTATGTAGATGAAATAATATTTGGGTCTACAGATGAGAAACTTTGTAAGAGGTTTGCCAAACTCATGCAAAGTAAATATGAAATGAGTATGATGGGTGAATTAACTTATTTTCTTGGTTTACAAGTTAAACAAGTGAATGAGGGAATTTTTATAAGTCAAACAAAATACATTTATGATCTTTTAAAAAGGTTTGATTTAGCAGATTGTTCTTCTGCAAAAACACCCATGGCCACTGCCACTAAGCTTGAAATGAATACTAAGGAAAAGAAGGTGGACATGACAAGCTATAGGGGCATGGTTGGATCTCTTTTATACTTAACAGCTAGTAGACCTGATATTATGTTTGCTACATGTTTATGTGCTAGATTTCAAGCTGATCCGAGGGAATCTCACTTAGTAGCTATTAAAAGGATTTTCAGATATCTCAAGGGAACACCAAAACTCGGCATTTGGTACCCTAGAGATTCTAGTTTTGATCTAATTGGTTACTCAGATGCAGATTATGCAGGTTGCAAAATGGATAGAAAAAGTACCACAGGAACCTGTCAATTCTTGGGAAACAAGCTGGTCTCATGGTTCAGTAAAAAGCAGAACTCAGTATCTACCTCAACTGCAGAGGCTAAATACATAGCAGCTGGGAGTTGTTGTGCACAGATTCTATGGATGAGAAATCAACTACTTGACTATGGAGTTAAAGTTAAAAGGATCCCAATTTTCTGTGACAACACTAGTGCAATTGCAATATCACAGAATCCAGTGCAACATTTAGAATCAAGCACATAGACATCAGATTCCATTTCATCAGGGAGCATGTGATGGAAGGCACTGTGGAACTGCATTTTGTTCCTAGTGAAAAACAGTTGGCAGACATTTTTACTAAAGCTTTGGATGAAGCAACCTTTTCAAGGTTGGTAAGTGAGCTTGGTATGTTAAATTTCACATGATTTTTTAAAATGTCTGTTCAATTAATTGCAGCCAGTGAATTTATTCTCTGGATTTTGTTTGTTTTATTTGATTATCTGCATGATTATTCTGGAGATATCACTGTAGCATAATTAAATAAATATTTTATTGACATATATCAATTAATGATATTTTGTTAATTTTATATCTATTTAATTGTGAGTTTATCTTATTATTGTGGATTAATTCTTGATTTACAGCGTGATTATTTTTAAATCCATAATAATTAGAAGTAATAAATATGTGTATATGTGTATAGACTGATAGGTTTCGGTGATAAGATGTTTTTTCGGCCGACAGGTTTCGGTGATAAGATGTTTTTTCGGCGAATTAGGTTGTTAGGTGAGAAATTATTGAGCGGTGTTGTTTTTCAAACATAACCTATCACTATTACACCTAACCTACTAAACCTTGAAACCATATAAATGATGAGTTTTTGTTTGTGTTTAACATCATCATTTTTCAGATATACAGAGCATATACACACGATTGCTGAATATTTCGAGCTTTGATCGGAAAGATCTCTCAATCTAACTGGTGGTTTTTAGATTGGATTTTATATTCTTGCTTTATACATCATCCTTTATAAAAACTAACCCTTGTTTTTTGAATTTCCTCGATGTTTTGAAAATGGCATTGCAGGGAAGCTTTTTAATTGCTAAAGTTAATCCTATTTCCATTCAGCAAATCGAAACCATTCAGGATGAGCAATTTCGGGCTTGGACACAATTTTTGAATGAACATTCATTAATTCGATATGCTTTAGTTACACCAGTGCAGCTTAACCATGATGCCTTGTGTGAACTATATTGCAGTGCGGTTAACACTTCTGGACAGGACGGGTGTGCATTCACATATCGACTATTTGGTAGGTCGATTAGGGTCACTGAACGAGATGTTAATCGAATTCTTAATTTTCCTATGGAAAATCTCGTTTCTGATCCTACACCTGAACAGATTGAAATGTTCTTTCGTTTTATAAGGTACCAAGATGGCAATTTCAATACTGGTAATCTTTATAGAACGTTTCTAACCCAGTATTGGAGTTTCTTCTTTCACACTCTTAACCATGTTTTTTCCTCAGATAGAACAAATCAAGATCGAATACCTGAATATATCCAAAAAATAGGGTATGCGGTCGCCAATAATTTGAGGATTAATTTTGGAAAAATAGTGCTTGGTCAAATCATTTTAACGATGAAACACTTAGGAACAAGAGATGTTCGGACTCAAAATGTCAAATGTCTATATCCAAGGTTTCTACAGCTAATATTAAATGATTTTTTGAATGATGAAGACAGGGTACGCTTGGAAAATGGTCAAAAGGTGGAATGTTCTTCCATAAAGACGAATGTAATTAATTACATGAGCAAAAAGAAATATACGGATGTGCCTACAGTCCTAACTGAATATCTAAAGACTGTCCCACTTCCGTTGTTACCAAGACCAGTGAGAGCAGGTATACGACAAGGTAATATTTCAATCCCTGCTATTCCAACCTTTGTATTCCCTGTTATGTCACAAGAAATACAGTTTCTACAGCCCCCAGTGGCCATCTTACCCGACCAAGAGTAGGAAATCCCACCGACTCTAACACATGTCGAAGAGCCCATTTTACAAATGAAAACACAAACACAACAAACTCCTACACCTCAATTGTCACTTAAATGACCAACCATCAACACTTTTGAGGGAGATAGTGCCTCAGCAGCACCACATAAGGAGTTAGTTACATCAGCAGCTCTACCTCATTCTAAACGAAGTAAACCAAATGAACCTGAGGTAACTGTAACTGTTAAGGAAACAATTCTTCCTTGTCAAATGAGTGAAAATGTAAATGAGGATGAATTGACGGGAGCAACTATCTTGAGTTCCATTTCATGGAACATAAGAGTGGTTGATGATCTTTCTAAAGATCAAATGCCTTCACAGGCATCCGAGGTGGAATTACCTACCTCAATAACTGCTGGTGAATCTTCCATTTTACGGAAAGATCCATCGGTAGGTGGTTCTTTTATGAACCAAGTGTCTTCACAGACATACGAGGGAAACTTGGGTTTTGTGCCATTTAATCGATTCAAGTTTAACCTCCCAGAGGAAAAATCTCTGGATCTCTTTCGAGATTTACCACTGTTTACCAGTGGTTGGTAACTCGCTTCACGCGAGGATGGAAGCTCACGAACTTTCATTGCACTATCTGTGACCTCTAAAAAAGGGGCTAGGATGATTTCATTTGCAGGTACACATATCGGTGGAAGCTCTGGAGGAGAGTTGAGGGAAACACGAACAGAACATGTAAGTGTCACCCAAACCACTAAATCGAGTGAATATAGAGTGTTGAGTGAAACACCTGCAGAACATATGAGTGAGCAACCTACTCAACCACATGCACCTGTAACCAGAAAGGAATACAGGAGACTCCTTACACGGGTCCAAAAATTAGAGAAAGAGTTGCCAAATATCTCTTCGTCTAAATTACCAACTCCACATCCTACTATCTTGGAGGATAACCCAACTGAGGGGGAGAAGGTGGATGACCAAGAAGCTACTAGGCGTAATAAAGGCAAGGAAAAGGTTGTTGACACGGAATTAACTTTATCTTGGGAAAGGAAAAGCTAATGGAAGTATTCGTGCTATGTGAAAAGAAAGCAAGGCAAAACTTGAAGATATGTTCAGTCTAGAGGAAGAATTGTCTTGCACTTGGAAATCTGGAAAATATATATATGATCCAGAATGTACGTTTATATTATTTATCTTTGTATTTTATTTTTTGTTGTATCAGTTGAGTTATCCTCTAATTTGTTTGTCAAACCCTGACAATCAAATAGGGGGAGATTGTAAAGCATAAAAATGTAATATGTAATAGAGGACATATATAACTCAACTAGGATAAAAGATAAATAATAAACTCTATACAGGGATCGTGAAATTTGAAGAACAGGCACCAACAAGGATCAAGTCGCTGAAAGAAGTTCATTAAAATGATCAAGCCTCAGTGACAAAAATAAGATGTACAGATGATTCAGTTGAAGGGCCAAAATATTCCAGTGATAAAGTTTTTATGGTTGCACAATTCTTGGCAGTATTCTTAAAGACATGATACGAAGACCACGAGTGAATGTTAGTCGTCTGTGAACCAGACCAATTGCACTAGGCGTCAACATTTTCACAAAGGAATCGAAGTATCTAACTCATAAAAACTGTTAAAGAGGTATGATTGAGAGCAGTGCTGATATTCTCCATTTCAGAAGCTGAATATTTAAGGATATCAAAAATAAGAGGAAAATGAATAGTAACCGGAATCAGTATTCACACCGGAATTACTATTCACCAGAATCACTATTCAAACCGGAATTACTATTCACACCGGGTGAATAGTAACCGAAGTTACTATTCATGTGAATAGTACCCAAAAGTACTATTCATAAAGTAGGGAACATGTGGGGCCCACAGGTATTAAAAATCAAAGTAAGACTTTGAAATTGAAAATGCAGTGGTTGAAAAGTTCGGCAGGTTGTTGAAATTAGGCAGGTTAATATACGTAATCAGTTACGTATATTAACTGCATAGTGACTTTCTATAACCTATAAATAGGCCTGTTGTATTTCATTTCAAAATACACCTCAACACACTACTCTCTCTTCTCTCTCATATATTTTCTGTGTAAGCTTCTAGATAGTCCGTCTAGTAGGAAAGTCGGCTTAGCCCACTTTCAGGCAGTGTCGGGTAGAAGGTCCTCGTGCCTAAACTATCCTTAGGAGTGTTCTAATTTTGAAGCTAATCCATTGGATTATAAGTTGTAACACCCCTTCGAGTTTATTATCAATAAAGATATATTCTCGGAATTATTTTTAATTTTTATAGTATCGTATTCAACCCCCCCCCTTCTACGATACTTTGGGACCTAACACTCTGAGTATGAACACTTTAGAGCTGGCCGTAATGAAGGCATTCAGGAAGTGTTTGAAAGGTATAGCAAAATTATCAACAACTTGCAAGTTCAAGGCAAGCAATATACACAGAAGGAGATTAATATGAAGTTTTTGTTGACGATGCCCACTCATCTTGAACATAGGATAACAGCCATCAAAGAATCAAGAGATTTGAATAAGATTGCTCTTGAAAGATTGTTTGGTGTTCTGAAAACCTATGAACTGGAACAAGTACAGCAGAGGGAGGTCTCTAGTAAAGGAAGAGTGCCAAGTTCATCTACAGCTCTTGTAGTTGAGGCACCTAAGGAATTGGAAGCTAAGGTTGTTTTACCTTACAGCTCAGACAAAGATAGAGCTGTTAACGAACCGAACCGAGCCGAGCTTTGATCGAACCGAGCCGAGCTTAAATTTTTTTCTGATGAACCGAGCCGAGCCGAGCTTTCTTATCGAACAAAATATGTATTCGAGCTCGAGCTCGTTAATGAACCGAGCATAGCTCGAGCCGTGATCGAGCTTTTATCGAACAAAACGAGCCGAGCCGAGCTCGTTAATAATAATAAAATATTATTATTTTATATATAATATATATAAAAATATATAAAATATATACAAATTTTTCGAGCTTTAACGAGCCGAACCGAGCCGAACAAAATCGAGCCGAGCTCGAGCCGCACATGCTAAAAGCTCGGCTCGAGCTCGTTAAGCTTAACGAACACTTTTTGTGTTCGAGCTCGAGCTCGAGTTCTTAACGAGCCGAGCCGAACCGAGCCCTTAACGAGCCGAGCTCGAGCTTGCTCACGAACAGCTAGTTTCGTTAACAGCTCTAGACAAGGAAAAGACTGAAGTAGAACTTGGTCAGACACCACCTACTCAGGATGGTGGAGACTTTTACTCATTGGAAGAGCTAGATCAACTGGAAGATGAATCACTGGCATTGATGGTAAGGTAATTTGGCAACTTTAGATTCAGAAGAAATCCAAAGTACAGGTTTAAGTCAAATAACAGATTCCAAAGAGGAGGCTCTTCTTCCTCTAGTAACAGGGGAGGATACAAAACTGGATTTGTTGACAGAAGCAAGATTCGTTGCTTCAACTGTAATGAATTAGGGCACTTTGCCACTGAATGTCAGAAACCCAAGCAAACTCAAAGAAGAGATTTTGCTGCTGAGAAGAAGAAACCTGGAAAAGCCTATGTTGCGGCTGGTAAGAGTTGGGATGACACGGACAGCGAAGATGAAGAATATGGAAATCTTGCGTTTGGGGCAAATGATGAAGGATCTGATCATCATAACAAACCGGTAATTGTTACTGACACTGAATTGATTCGTAGTCTATACAATTCCTTAGGTAATGCACAAACTGGATATAACAGACTAGATCTGCTAAGCACTAAACTTGAAAATGAAGTTTCAGAATTGAAAAGGTACATATTAATCAAGATCAACAAAGAGATGAAATAACAATGCTTTATAAAAAGGAGAAAGCTATTCTAGAAGTTGTAGGCAAACAAATGGCTAGAATTACTGAACTTAAAACACAGGCCAGGGCTTGTTATAATTCTGTTAAAGTTTCCAAAGAGTTTTTTAACAATCAAGTTGTAGAACGAACAACAGGTATAGGGTATGGTTACAATGAAGCTGTTGGATCATTGGGCATAAATTCCCCTAACCCTGTTATTGATAAAGAAAGGGGAATACCACATGTGCTCAAAAATGTTAAAGAACCTCTATTTAAAAAATCTGATGATGGACCACCAGATATTCTTTCTATGGTTATCCAAGAAGAAATGAGAAATGAGGATAGTGCAAATGGCACAGTCTTTGTTAAGGATAAATTTGTTAGGAACGCTAATCCAAAGAATGTTTCATCCAAGAAAGATGTCACAGTCTTTGTTAAGGCTAAATCTGTTGAGGACACTAATCCAACGAATGTTTCATCCAAGAAAGATGTACCTAAAGTGCCAGTCAAGGTGGTTGATACAGCTAGTTCTTCTAAGACTGGATTAGGTGGTAATAAGTTGAAGCAGAAAAATAACATGTCTAACATGAATACCATGCCTATCATTGATTCTAATCATAAAGCATGTGGTGTTATCAATTGTATGTCTTCTGCTTTTAACAGTATGCGTGCTTATTTTAATGGTAGTTATGCATGTGATAAACAGACTGCTCCTCGACAGCATATGAACAGGAACAATAATGTTCGATGAAAGACTGCTTTTCCTCCTCAAGTTAGGAGAGAGACATTTGTACCTAAGACTAAAAAAAGGGTTACCAAGAATGTTTACCAGGTCAAATGTCCAGTCAATGACACAAGTGTTATTGCTGCTAGAGAAACATGGATACCCAAGATAAAACAAAAGATTTTCAAATCTGTTTATAAGGTTAAATGTTTATTGACTAAAGATGTTAAAATTAAAAATGTTGTTTTGACTGATAAAGGTCAATACTTTAAATCCGCAGGACCCAATCAAATTTGGGTCCCGAAGAAGGTTTAATCCATTTGTCATTGCAGGGTATTGAACAGGTTGAACGAGTAACCTGGATCTTGGACAGTGGATGTTCAAGTCATATGACTGGAGACAGAACCCTGCTGATAAATGTGGTGGAGAAGGCCGGCCCAGTAGTTACCTTTGGAGATAACAGCAAAGGTAGAACTGATGGATATGGCAGACTTGAAGCTGGAAATGTTATCATTGAAGAAGTGTCCTTTGTAAAAGGACTTGAGCATAATTTGCTCATCATCAGTCAATTCTGTGACAAGGTATTTGAAGTCTACTTTAACAAAAAGAATTGTCTGATTTCACACAAAAGAAGTGAGCAACCATCTCTGACGGGATTCAGAAAAGGAAACTTGTATGTAGCCAACATGAACACTAAAAGCACTGAAGAAATCAATTGCTTCTATTCTAAAGCATCCACAGATGAAAGCTGGCTATGACACAAGAAACTTTCTCACCTGAATTTCAAAACAATGAATTATTTGGTTAAGAGGGAAATGGTGAGAGGTTTACCTCCTATGGAATTCACACAGGAAGGACTATGTGATGCCTGTCAAAAAGTAAAACTAAAAAGGGCAACTCACAGGAGCACTGATATATCTTCAATAACTGATCCTTTACAGTTACGTCACATGGATCTATTTGGTCCAGTGAATGTGATGTCTATGTCAAAGAAAAGATATGCTCTTGTGATTCTTGATGATTTTTCAAAGTACACATGGGTTTTGTTCCTGAATTCTAAAGATGAGACTCCACAACTGGTGATTGATCACATCAAGTTAATTGAGCTAGATTCCAAGTATCCAGTGAGGGCTATAAGGTCAGATAATGGAACTGAATTCAAGAATGCAGTTCTGAATGACTTTTGTACTGAAAAAGGTATAACCAGACAATACTCCGCTCCAAGAACTCCTCAGCAAAATGGGGTAGTTGAAAGAAAGAATAGAACTTTGATTGAAGCTGCACGTACTATGTTAAGTGAATCAAGGCTTCCATTATATTTTTGGGCTGAAGCTGTCAACACTGCTTGCTATACTCAGAATCGAACTCTTATCAACAAAGACTTGATGAAAACACCCTATGAAGCCATGAATGAAAAGAAACCAACACTCAAATACTTTCATGTATTTGGAGCAAAATGCTTTGTACTTAAAGAAGGAGATGATCAAGGTGGAAAATTTGAAACCAAAGTACATGAAGCAATTTTTGTTGGTTATGAAAGAAGAGCTTATAAGGTGTATTTGATTGAACATCAGAAGATGATGGAAAGTGTCAATGTAAGATTTGATGACACTAAACTCCCTAGTATCCAAACTGAAGATTCATATTGATATGGGCTAAAAATAAGCCCTAAAGACACATTTAATGTTGCATTAATTAGACCCGGTATGGTCCAAACGTGGGGCCCACCAACAGGGTCCAAAACCCTATTTAAATATTAATTTCATAATTAATATTGAGGGATAATTAACAGCTGGGAAGTACAAGTCAAATAAGGATATTATCTCTCCAAAGAGTAGCCTCCAAGCCACATAGTCATACAAGGAAACAGACTCCTACAAGGAAGGAGTCTAGAACCTTCCTCAAGGCTGATTTGCCCACTAAGTCACCTAACCCTACTGTAATTCTCAGGCTTCTCAGCCTATATAAAGGGTCAGATCCCTCACCTCAGAACTACGTTTTTGGCTTGATCTTTGATATTCATCAAAGTACGTAGGCATCTTGTGAAGGCAGATTCAGCCACGAACACAAGAACAGCCATTAAAGCTCGAAGCTCCCACCAACCCTAGTAGTTAATACGCAATTAATATACCCTACTTTTTATTCCACAACATTTGGCGCCGTCTGTGGGAAGACAACATCAACCATGGTTCAAACACGAAGAACAACACCAGTTGTAACTGAGGCCGTGCCACTCAGCTCTGCTCCACCCCTTATCGAACAGGCTCCCCCAGCATCAGGGGCGATCATCCAACAGGCTCCCCCAGCATCAGGGGTGATCACCCAGTCTCAAGTTTCTCAACAATCAGGGGCGATTCCCCACGTTGAGAGTACGCTGCCTCTGATCGACCAAGCAGGACGAGGAACCAACCCTCTTCAGATGGTGGTCTCTCCTCTTTTTAATCCTGACAACCCACCACCAGGGGTACAGATCCACACCACGGATCTCCCCTTGAATACTAACCCGAGGTATGGTCTGCCTAACCACCCTATAGATGCTCGGGGAGCAGGGCCAAGCGGACATGCCATGCAAATACAAGATCCATCCTACATTAGAGGATTGGGTCTGAAAGGCATATGGCTCAGCCTATTTGTAGTTAGAGGATCCTAATCAACTTAAACCAAATTGTAATAAGTAAATATACATATGAACTGTCACAGGAATCTCAAGAAGTATTATCTGTCAGAAGAAAGAAGAAAAATCAATCTATAGTTTTGATGTCATACACTGGAAGACGATTCAGTTATCTGATCAAGCCCCAGTACAGCATTGAAGTGAATTGATTCATTTAAACAGTGACAGAGATTTTTCGAGCGATAGTTTGAAGATCAGTTACAGTACAAAAGAATTGAGAGAAGAAACAAACCACAACCTAAAGTCAAAAGTGAAGAAGCATCGTTGAAGTTAGTCGTTCATGAACCAGACAGTACATCGAACGTCAACACAAATCAGTGGTAATTCTTTACTACCTTTAGTGGTTTGTAAGAATTAAATTAATTATTTATTGATTTAATTAAATTCATTTATAATTGATATAAATCATTTAGTTGATTTAATTAAATGAATTAATTCTGGAAGAATTAATTTATTTATTTAAATTAATTATTATATCAATTAAATATGAATTAGTTAATCATTAATTAATTAAATGGATCAATATGACTTAAAGAAAGAAAAATGATTTATGTCTTGGAGAAGAAAATTCGGTATGACTTAATTTTAAGTCTTACCGACAGGAGCTTTTCAAGATTAAGTCTTACCGACCTGGATTAAGTCTTACCGACCTCTGCCAGCTGTTGTAAGTCTTACCGAATTTCTGTTAAGTCATACCGACACATTTTATGTCTTAATGGAGGTTTGTGTAAGTCTTAATGAAGGAAAATCAAGTCTTGGTACCAGTTTAAGTCATGCTGGAGCAGTTAAATATCCTACAGAAAGCCAGCAAGACCTGTTACTAATATAAAAGAACAGAACACAGCAGATTATGTCATAACGGAGAAAACAAAGCAGAAACATTAAATCCAGACCAGAATTCTCTCTCTCAAGAACACCAAGAACACCAAAGCTTAAACAATTCCCAGAAATTCAAGTTCTTCATCTTTGTTATATTCTATCCGCTAGAACTTGTTTATTTGTGATTCTTGTACTACTAGCGAATTAAGTTTCCTAGTTCTTATCTTGATTATTATTAACTAAATTAGAAAAGTTCATGTCGAATTTTCTAATTAGTTATTAACTTCTTGATAAGTTGTTATACTGATTTTGTAACACCACATCAAGTTAATATACAATTATATTCAACTTGAAAAATTGTGTTAAATAATTCTGCACATAAATTTGTCTTTATCAAATTTAATTTAAAGGAAAAATTTCGATAAAAAGGTAAAGATTGTATTCAACCCCCCCCTTCTACAATCTTATCGGACCTAACAATTGGTATCAGAGCCGATTGATTGATACACAAATCAAAGATCCCATTTTACTCGATTAAAAATCATCCCCGAATTTTTTAACTCTCTTAAAAAATTCATCATGTCTTCTAAAGTTGGAACTGTGAAAATTCCCATATATGACAAAAATAGTTATGATATGTGGAAGAACAAAATGTTAATGTTCCTCGAGGTTGCAGATCCTAAATACATGAAAGTCTTATCAGAAGGACCTATAATACCTTTTGGAATAATTCCTGAAGTTGTTACTGATGGAAAAGTTATTTCCCCTGCAAGGTATGTACACAAAGACTCTTCTGAATACACTCTTGTTGAAAGAGAGGAAGCTGGACTTGACATTAATTTAAGACTGATCTTAATAGACTCTCTAGACTCTGTAATGTACAGTCATGTGATTAACTGCAAAATTGCAAAGCAAATGTGGGAAACCATTAAAACTGTGAATGAAGGAACAGAGGAAGTTAGGGAGAATCGACTAGAAATTCTGACATCTGAGTATGAACACTTTCGATCAGCATACAATGAAAGTATTCAAGATGTGTTTGAAAGATATAACAAACTTGTCAACAATTTACAGATGCATGGCAAGTACTACACTCAGAAAGAGATCAACAGAAAATTTCTACTGTCAATGCCTGTTCATCTAGAACATAGAATTACAGCTATTAGAGAGTCTAGGAATCTAAGTGAAATTACTGTAGAAAGACTCTTTGGTGTTTTAAAAACCTATGAACTGGAACAATCTCAACAAAAGGAGATTTATGGAAAAGGAAGAGTTGCTAATACTTCTACAGCTCTTATTGTTGAGAACAAACAGGAAGTGGAAGATAAGGTTATTCAACCTTGTAATGTTGACAGTGGTAAGCTTGAAGTTGAAGTTGGTCAAATGAATTCTAGTCCAGATGAAGGAGACTTCTATTCGTTAGAAGAGCTAGATCAGTTGGAAGATGAGTCCATGGCTTTGTTGGTAAGGAAATTCAGCAACTTCAGATTCAGGAAGAATCCCAAGTTCAGGTTCAAAACTAACTATAACAGGTTCCAGAGAGGAGGTTCTTCATCCTCAAGTAACAGAGGAGGTTACAGAACTGGAACAGTTGAAAGAAGTAAAATTAGATGCTACAACTGTAATGAACTTGGACATTTCGCTACTGAATGTCAGAAGCCAAAACAAAACCAAAGAAAAGACTTTGGATCTGAGAAGAAGAAGAAGACAGGTAAAGCCTATGTGGCTGCTGGAAAGAGTTGGGATGATACAGACTCTGAAGATGAAGAGTATGGCAATCTTGCCCTGATGGCAAAATCTGATAACTCCAGTGGTACTTCATCTGAGGTATCATGTACTGACAGTCAATATATCTATTAACTTAGTGATACACTAGGTAATGCAAATAGAGAGATTGAAAGGCTAAATTTGTTAAATACAGATCTTAGTAATCAATTATCAGAATTACACGATGTACAAAATTGCCATGATAAACAAAAATCAGAAATAAGAATTCTAAAAGAACTTGAGAGGTCTCTAGCGTTGATAGTGGTTCAACAACGTGAAACAATAGCTGAGCTAAAAATAAGGTCTAGTGCTACTTCTAATTCATGTAAAGTGGCTAAAGAGTTGTTTAACCAACAAGTTATTAATCAAACCATGGGTATTGGGTTTGACTATAATGAAGCTATTGGTCGAAAAAGCATTATTATCCCTAATCGTGTCAGTGCTGTAGATAGGGGTATACCATTAGTGCTTAAGGGTGTTAGTAACCCACTCTTTAAGACATCCATAGCAGAACCTTTGGATACAACATCTTTAATCATTAAGGAAGAAATGTGCATTGAGGATTTAGCTAATGGCGTAGTCTTAGAAAGTAATCAAGTTGTTAAAAATGATGAAGATAGAAAGACTGTGTTTAAGAAAGCAGAAAGAGTTGGTGAGTCTGCCAGTTCCTTGAAAACTAGTAGTAGAAGTAACAACATGAATAAATGCAACAACATATCTACCATGCATGCTATTCCTGTTATTGATACTGCTCATAAGAAATGCAATGCTGTTAATTGCATGTCTTGTGCTTTTAATATAATGTCTGCTTACTTTAACAGTAATCATGCATGTGTTGATAAGAATGCTCCTAGACAGCATATGAGCAGAAATAAACATGTTAGATCCAGGACTGAAAAATCACCTAATTCTAAGATTAGGACTCCAAGTCCTTCTCAGGATATGGTAAAGACATGGTTACCCAAGCTGAAACCAAAACAAGTTAAAGCTGTTTACAGGGTCAAATGTCCAGTACCTGAAGAAAATGTTGTTAAAATAAAAAGTGTTGCTTTACCTGATAAAGGTCAATTCTTTAAGTACTCCGGACCCAATCAAATTTGGGTTCCGAAGAAAGTCTAACCAATTTGTCATTGCAGGGTTTGAAACAGGTTGAACGAGTCATGTGGATTCTGGACAGTGGATGTTCAAGGCATATGACCGGAGATAGAGCCCTGCTGACAAATGTGGTGGAGAAGGCTGGCCCAGTCGTTACCTTTGGAGATAACAGCAAAGGTAAAACTGATGGATATGGCAGATTAGAAGCTGGAAATGTTATCGTTGAAGATGTCTCTTTTGTGAACGGGCTTGAGCACAATTTGCTCAGTATTAGTCAATTCTGTGACAAAGGTTATGAAGTTCATTTCAACAAGAAGATTTGTCTAATATCACACAAGAGAAATGAAAGGCCACAGTTGACTGGAGTAAGAAAAGGAAACTTGTACATAGCCAATATGAACTCTGGAAGCACAGAAGAAATTAGATGTTTTTATTCAAAGGCATCCACTGATGAAAGTTGGTTATGGCACAAGAAACTTTCTCATCTAAACTTCAAAACAATGAATTCTCTAGTGAAAAGAGAGTTGGTGAGAGGTTTACCTTAGATTGAATTTACTCAGGAAGGTCTATGTGATGCTTGTCAAAAAGGGAAGTTAAAAAGGGCAACTCATAGGAGCACTAACATATCATCAATAACTGAACTATTACAACTTCTCCATATGGATTTGTTTGGTCCAGTTAGTGTGATGTCTATGTCAAGAAAAAGATATGCTCTAGTGATTGTTGATGATTTCTCAAAATTCGCATGGGTACTATTTCTGAACTCAAAAGATGAAACTCCACAACTGGTAGTTGATCACATTAAGTTAATTGAGCTGGATTCTAATCGTCCAGTTAGAGCTATAAGGTCAAACAACGAAACTGAGTTCAAGAATGCAGTTCTGAATAACTTTTGCACTGAAAAGGGTATAACTAGACAGTACTCGGCTCCCAGAACTCCTCAACAAAATGGGGTAGTTGAAAGAAAGAATAGAACCTTGATTGAAGCTGCACGTACAATGCTAAGTGAATCAAGGCTTCCATTGAGCTTTTGGGCTGAAGCTGTCAACACTGCATGCTATACCCAGAATCGAACACTTATCAATAAAGACTTAATAAAGACACCATATGAAGCTCTACATGACAAGAAACCAACTCTCAAGTACTTCCATGTATTTGGGACAAAATGCTTTGTGCTGAAAGAAGGAGATGATCAAGGTGGTAAATTTGAAGAAAAAGCACATGAAGCAATATTTATTGGTTACACTAGAAGAGCCTACAAGGTGTATCTTATTGATCAACAGAAAACCTTGGAAAGTGTCAATGTTACATTTGATGACACAAAACTCCCAAATATCCAAAATGAAGATCCATCTGAAAAGCTTAAGTTTGATGATATGTCAGACTTAGATTCAGATGATGACAATCAACCTGACGTTGTTGCTGATAATAATAATCCAAATGTTGGTAGTAATGATCAAGGTGATGCTGGTGAAAACAATGATAATTTTCAAGACACCACTGATACTCTTGAACCATCAACAAATCAAACTGGCAACAACTCAGGGGGAGATAATGAAGGGTCAACAAGTCATACTCAACATCATACTGAAGAACAAGGCGAATCGTCAAGATCAATTCTTCCCAGACAAACTGTTTGGAATAGAGCTCATCCTTTTGAGCTGATTCTTGGTGATCCAGATGTTGGTGTGAAAACAAGAAGAGCTTATCAAAATCAATGTAACTATTCTGGGTTCCTGTCTGTCATGGAACCTAAGAAAGTAGAAGAAGCTCTATCTGATCCTGATTGGGTGATTGCTATGCAAGATGAACTCAATCAATTTAAGCAACTAGAAGTATGGAAGCTGGTACCCAGACCTAAAGATAGAAAAGTGGTGGACACAAGATGGGTATTCAGAAACAAACTAGATGAAGATGGCACTGTGATAAGAAACAAAGCAAGACTGGTAGCTAAAGGTTATTCTCAAGCTGAATGCATTGATTATGACGAGACCTATGCTCCAGTGGCAAGACTTGAGGCCATCAGAATATTCTTGGCATTTGCATCCTATTCAAGATTCAAAGTTTATCAAATGGATGTCAAGAGTGCCTTTCTGAATGGTAAGCTAGATGAAGAAGTGTATGTAGAACAGCCCCCTGGTTTTTAAGATCAAGATCATCTGGACTATGTCTACTTTCTTTACAAAGCTATCTATGGTCTTAAGCAAGCCCCAAGAAAATGGTATGACACTCTCTCTGAATTTCTATTAGAAAATGGTTTTATAAGAGGTTTCATAGACAAAACTCTCTTCACTAAAAGACATAAGAATGATATAATACTAGTCCAAGTCTATGTGGACGATATTATATTTGGGTCTACTAATGAGCTTCTGTGCAAGAAGTTTTCTAAGTTAATGCAGGGTAGGTTTGAAATGAGCATGATGGGAGAACTGAAATTCTTTCTTGGATTACAAATAAGTCAAAGACAAGATGGAATATTTATTTGTCAATCTAAGTACATTAAGGAGCTCCTCAAGAAATATCACATGGAGGAGTGCTCATCAGCAAAGACACCATCAACTATAGCTGTCAAAATTGGTTTATGTGAAAGTTCTGCCAAGGTAGATATCACAGGCTATAGAGGTATGATTGGCTCATTACTTTACCTAACTGCTAGTAGACCAGATATAATGTTTGCCACATGCTTGTGTGCAAGGTTCCAAGCGAACCCTAAAGAAATCCATCTCACTGCTGTCAAAAGAATCTTAAGATATCTAAAGGGTACGCCTAATTTAGGCATCTGGTACCCTAATGAAACTGGTTTTACTTTAATTGGATATACAGATTCTGACTATGCAGGAAGTGTTGTAGACAGGAAAAGTACATCTGGGAGTTGTCAATACCTAGGTGGAAGATTGGTATCCTGGTTCAGTAAGAAACAGCAAACAGTTTCCAACTCTACAGCCGAAGCTGAATATATAGCTGCTGAAAGCTGTTGTGCTCAGATCTTATGGATAAGGAATCAATTAATGGACTATGGCATTGTATTGGAAAATATTCCTATTTTATGTGATAATACAAGTGCCATAGCAATCGCAAGCAATCCTGTGCAGCACTCAAGGACAAAGCACATTGACATAAGGTATCATTTTATAAGAGAACATGTAATGAATGGTACAGTGGAACTACTATTTGTACGCTCTGGAGATCAAATTGCAGATATTTTTACTAAGTCGCTTAATGAATCTTCATTCACTAGAATTGTTAGTGAATTGGGTATGTTAAACAGTCCTAGTAATTAATACTGTTAATATCTGAAATTTGATCTTTAATAATTTTGCAAGTGATTATTCTATGAATATTTGTTGTTTGAAATCACTTGTATAATTATTTTACCATCTGATTTTCTTGCTTGTTTAGTTATTTTTCACTCTGTTTATTCATATTATTTAATACTTCATACTTCTGTATTTTTAGAATATTTGTAGATATTTATTTCTATTTTAGTAATTAATTTATCATATGTTTTGTAATGTTTGTCATGTTAATTTTGCTTTGTTTTCGTTAATAGGTTAGCATATGGTATTTATAATTATTTTTATTATTTGTTTAAATTTTATATAATATTTTTATTATTTTTATAAGTTAATTGTATATTTTATAGTGTTTTTAATGATTGTTTAAAGTAAATATGACTTAAAATTAGGAAAAACAGTCAATATGACTTAACTTAAAATCGGTATGACTTAAACAGGTTAAGTCTTACCGAGTTTTTAAATCTAAGTCATATTCGCTAGTCAGTATAAAGTAAGTCTTAATCACCTGTATTTAATTAAGTCTTAATTACTTATTTGTTAAGTCTTATTACTTAAGTCTTTTTATTTTTAGATTAAGTCTTATTCAAATTAAGTCTTAGTTTTCTTAGTTAAGTCTTATTAGTAACAGTTTTTTTGTCTTGTTAATATTAAGTCATAATTTTTTTTAATTAAGTCATATTCGGGTATAATATATATATATTTCAGTTATGTCTTAATGTAGTTAAGTCTTATTAGTTATTATTTTTAAGTCTTATTCGACAGGTTAGTATATATATTCAGTAGTTAGAATGTTAAGTCTTAATTTCATTTTAAGTCTCTCTCAAGTTAAGTCTTAGAGAACAAGAACATATACATACGATACACACACACAACTGTCGAACCTCTGCCCGATTTTCGACCGGAATCACTCATTTTTTTCACGATCTAACCACATATTTGGATTCCTTGACTGTTTATGTACGTTTTGGTGGTTTAAAATCGTGATTTTATTCAGTTTTTAAAGGTTTTTATTTTCGAAAAATCGATTTCCAGATCTGTTTTTCTGGAAAACTGAGTTTGATTCTTGCAAAACTAAAAATATATGTGTGTTTGTGTGTATACAAGGATCATTGTGTGAATTTTTCAGAATTTTTGAAGAACTTTTAATTATTTCGAATTTTTAATTAATTATTAATTCGAAAAATTAATTTTTTAAATTAAAAATTTGTAAAATCTGAAATTTTCAAGGAAATTAAATCTTGATTAAAATGGCTGATCGATTTGAAATTATTAAACATAATTTAATCGGTTATTTTGATCCAGAAAAATGTTCAGTTGAACGTTTTCGACCGTGGATTCGTTTTTTAAATGAAAATTCACTGGTTCGCAATGCTTTGAGATTGGATGCTCCTCTGAAAATTGAACCTTTGCGAATCATGTGTACTACTGCTGTCATTTCTAATGATAACAGATCTTTTGTCTTCTCTGTAGGAGACAATCAGTACACAGTGAATGAAAATACAATAAATACGGTCTTAAATTTTCCAACTGATAATTTCGAAGAATTACCATCAGATCAAGAATTGATAAATTTTTTAAATGGTATATTCTATCAAGACAGTCCTGATCAAACTGTCTGGAATAAAAAGAACTTCGTTCAGGAATGGGATTATCTGTTTGACACATTAGGTAGAGTCTTTGCCAATACTACTAAAGGGAACTTCGGGGTATAACCATCCTTTTTGCAGCATATTGGATATGCGGTTGCACACAACCGAAGAATTAATATTGGCAGACTACTGTGTGTTCCGATGGTTAGAAGAATCATTAATGCAAAGAAGAATTTTGATAATGGACATAAAGTATCATGTTATTATTCAAGATTCTTGTCATTGATTTTTAATCATCTTGTGGAACTAGAAAACCAAGCCCAATTCCTGAATGGAGAGTCACTGGCGTCAGGTAAACCTACTACCAGATTGTTCACTGAGTACAGCAACAAGCCTAAATTCACAAACATACCTGTAGTTGTCACCCAATACATGTCAAACTATATACAACTACCTGTCATTGAACCTGTACCAGAACCTGAACAACCAGAACAAAACCCTGAACCACCAGTGGAAAACATACTTGTTGATAATGAAAATCAAGGCAATCAACAAGTTGAACCTGCTCAGCAAATTGTTCCTCAGCCAGCTGCTCTTGCTGTTGAACATCCAGTGCAAGAAACTGCATCTATCCCTGAACCTGAATCAGATCAACCCATCTTATCAGAGACTGTTGCGGAATCAGCTGACCAGGTATTGCCTTCTATTCCTCAAACTACTACTTCTCAATCAATTTCTGGAACCTAAGTGGTTGGTAGGTCTGACCAAGGGGTTATAGTACCACAACCTCTAACCAAGGTCGTAGAGCCAAACACTCAACCAACAAAACTCATATCTTTTCACTCCAGAAAGATATTGCAAGTCAAAAGAAGTCGAATCAGTAGTGGTAGTATGAGTGAACCCACAGCTCTGCCTCTAGAAAAGAAAAGTAGAACTCAAACTGAGGCAACTGTAAGCCCGTCTTTATCCTCCCAACAGGATATGGAAGTTGATATGGCCGTTACACAGTTACTAGAATCATCTTCTCAACAGGGTGATTCTATTGAAATTCGCCATAGGGCCGTGGCACCTTGTAGTGAGTCAAGCACACCTCCCCTATTACTCACAATGGGGGAAGACATACCTTTAGATGAGTCTCAGGACACACTGCAAGGAGAGCACGTAGAAAATGTGACAGTGCCTACCATAGTTACGGTAGAAGAGTCTTCACAGGCTTTATAGGGAAATCTTGGTTCTCAGCCAACTTTAATAGAACCATCATCTCCCCTCCCAGGACAAACACTCCTGGCTCCCTCAAGGGATTTTCCACTCGCAGTTTCGACTGGAGAAGGTGGAAGGCAACTTGATCAATCTACTACTGAAGCAATTCAGTCAACAATTTCAAATGTTCAAGTAGATTTGATTAAGGACAGGGATTTGCGAACTCCCATTGCACCACCACTGACCTTCCCAGAAGAGGCTAGGGTGATTTTACATGCAGGTACAAATCTGGAAGTAGCTAAGGAATCTGAGAGGAGTGATGTGAGGAATACCATAAAATTGAGTGAAACACATGCACTTCAGGTGAGTGGATCTCAAAGTGAACATCAGGTGAGCGCACACACTGACACATACACTCTCTCATTATTAGAAAAGATAACTGCGTTAGAGAAAGAACTTGCAGTCAGCAAGGCTGAAACAGAAATCCTTAAAGCACAAGTGGGTGAGCGATCTTCTTCATCCACCTCTGTCAACAGTCAGCTTGCTGTAATCAAGAAGGACATTAACTACTTAAAGACATCTTTCACCAAGAAGATAGAATCTCTCGAACTCTCTCATGAAAAGGCACTTGATGACTCTGGAGATATTACTGTTGCTCAAGACATGTTAATTTCTGAGATTTCCTTGAAAGTTGATAATCTACAGTCAGAGGTACAGCACAATCAGGAATCTACTGATTCTCGTCTGGACCAGATCGAAAAGCAAAATGCACACCAGGCTAAAGGGTTAAGACATTTGTTTAATCTTGTAAGTCAAAGTCGCAAACCTACGAATGAAGAAATTGAATTCTTTACAAGCAAGGATGGTGATGATGATGAACAAGATCCTGAAGCTGGGGCAACTGATAAATCTGTAGAGGATTCCTCAACTAAGGGGGAGAAATCAAAGGAGTCACAAGATAAAACTAAAGAAAGAGAGGGAGGAGAAGGAAAATCTGGTAAATCTGACCAAGGTGAAGATAAGAGGAAGAAAGTAGTTGAAGAAACTGAAGAAGAAATTCAAGACAAGAACACAGGTTATTATTACACGGGTAAACCGGATAACTTCGATGTTTTTGCTGATCTTGAAATCCCTGATCAAGGTGAAGAACTTCCTGAACCTGATGTTAGTCACTTGGAAGATGAAGGACCAGTGATATCTGAATTTGAAGCTCAACAAGCTGAGAAAGAAAGAATCTGAAGAATTATTTGCTCAAAGGGAAGCTAATTTGCAAATGAGAGAAGAAAAACTTCAAAAATCTTTAGAGCAAATTGCACGAAATGAAGAACTTCAGAAAGCTGAACAGCAAGCATTACAACGACTACATGCTATAAATGTTGAGAAAAGAAAAACATATATCAGACTAAAGAGCGGTGACAAATGGGAACGTGCTCAAAGAGTAATTGATTCACCTCAGAGTTCTGATTATGAAGATCGTCGTCTTGGACAAATTCTCGAGGAATTCAAACTGGCAAATCCAATTCATGAAATGTATATAAAGGCCTTACAGGTAGAAGTCATCAGGATAACTACTGCATTTGAACCCAAATCTGATGAGCTGGCAATATTTGTAGATTGTCATAAAGTTGGAACTTTCAGAATATCTATTCAGTTCTTTTATGACATATCGCTGACAGAGATTTGGGTACTTAGGCCTAAGGTAAGAACATCTTCTGAGCTAGGTGTATTGTTACATGAAAAGTTCAAAGAATTTGCTGAAAGAGCTGGACCAGAAGTGATTAAGGAACCTCCACAAGTAAAATTTCTTAAGGGAGAGGTACTTCACTCAATCAATCTTCAGACAGATGAGCTATACGAACATCATGCAAAGCACTTGGTATATGCTGAATATGCTCTCAGAAATCATGGATTCTTGACTGAAGAAAAGGTAATAGCTGCAGATCACATTCGTTCCTATGCACAAACGAACATAAAAGATTACAAGAAATTTCAAGGTGAACTGAGAAAGAAGCTTGGAATTCCTTTAGTCTTACCTCAAGGATTGTCATCAAGAAGAGAACGTCTTGTTGATTCTGATCTACACATGAAACTTCAAGTCACAGATGAGCCAGAAGAAGGAGAATTCAGAAGGGAAGACAACTGAAGAAAAGGAATTGCTCTACATGTTATATCTTTAGAGCTTGGATAAATCTTGATAGGAATTTGTATCATATGACCAGTCTAGAGGATTATCTATCTTGTATTTATCTTTCATGTTTGAATCTGGCAAATGTTAAATATAAACCAGAACTTTTTTTCATATTTACTTAGTATTTAAAGTTTTATCTTTCATTTGGTTAAGTTGGATTAGTTGAGGTATCCTCTAGGAATTTGCTTGTTATTGTCTAACAAACAAATAGGGGGAGATTGAAAGGCATATGACTCAGCCTATTTGTAGTTAGAGGATCCTAATCAACTTAAACCAAATTGTAATAAGTAAATATACATATGAACTGTCACAAGAATCTCAAGAAGTATTATCTGTCAGAAGAAAGAAGAAAAGTCAATCTATAGTTTTGATGTCATACACTGGAAGACGATTCAGTTATCTGATCAAGCCCCAGTACAGCATTGAAGTGAATTGATTCATTTAAACAGTGACAGCGATTTTTCGAGTGATAGTTTGAAGATCAGTTACAGTACAAGAGAATTGAGAGAAGAAACAAACCACAACCTAAAGTCAAAAGTGAAGAAGCATCGTTGAAGTTAGTCGTTCATGAACCAGACAGTACATCGAACGTCAACACAAATCAGTGGTAATTCTTTATTACCTTTAGTGGTTTGTAAGAATTAAATTAATTATTTATTGATTTAATTAAATTCATTTATAATTGATATAAATCATTTAGTTGATTTAATTAAATGAATTAATTCTGGAAGAATTAATTTATTTATTTAAATTAATTATTGTATCAATTAAATATGAATTAGTTAATCATTAATTAATTAAATGGATCAATATGACTTAAAGAAAGAAAAATGATTTATGTCTTGGAGAAGAAAATTCGGTATGACTTAATTTTAAGTCTTACCGACAGGAGCTTTTCAAGATTAAGTCTTACCGACCTAGATTAAGTCTTACCGACCTCTGCCAGCTGTTGTAAGTCTTAACGAATTTCTGTTAAGTCATACCGACACATTTTATGTCTTAATGGAGGTTTGTGTAAGTCTTAATGAAAGAAAATCAAGTCTTGGTAGCAGTTTAAGTCATGCTGGAGCAGTTAAATATCCTACAGAAAGCCAGCAAGACCTGTTACTAATATAAAAGAACAGAACACAGCAGATTATGTCATAACGGAGAAAACACAGCAGAAACATTAAATCCAGACCAGAATTCTCTCTCTCAAGAACACCAAGAACACCAAAGCTTAAACAATTCCCAGAAATTCAAGTTCTTCATCTTTGTTATATTCTATCCGCTAGAACTTATTTATTTGTGATTCTTGTACTACTAGCGAATTAAGTTTCCTAGTTCTTATCTTGATTATTATTAACTAAATTAGAAAAGTTCATGTCGAATTTTCTAATTAGTTATTAACATCTTGATAAGTTGTTATACTGATTTTGTAACACCACATCAAGTTAATATACAATTATATTCAACTTGAAAAATTGTGTTAAATAATTCCGCACATAAATTTGTCTTTATCAAATTTAACTTAAAGGACAAATTTCGATAAAAAGGTAAAGATTGTATTCAACCCCCCCTTCTACAATCTTATCGGACCTAACAGGGTCCTTATCAGGACGACTACTCCGGCCCCTATTCTGATGATTCGTCATCTGAGGATGATGATCGTGATGAACATCCAAGGAGGCGATGTGTTAGCAGAGAACCTCGAGCGAGGACCCAAGGAATCCATGATGGACCTCCACAAACGGCTGAGGAGAGGATTAAGGCTCATGAGGCTGAGATCCAAAGGCTAAAGGATGACATAGCAAGGGAACAGGCAAGACAGAGTCTAATTCGACCCCCTCCAATCTCAGGAAGGATTCCAATTATAGATTTAGAGAGGTCCTCAAGAAGACAGAAGAGGGCTGATGTCCCAACAAGAGAAGCTATGAGGGTGGAAACCCCCAAGAGTAATCCCAAAGATCTCATGCCACTTGGAGATCCTGATGATCACACACCCCCGTTTACTGAGGAGGTGATGAATGCTCATATTTCTAGGAAGTTTAAGATGCCGATAATTAAGGCTTATGATGGAACAGGTGATCCCGCAAATCACGTCAGGACGTTCTCAAACGCACTGCTGTTGCAACCTGTAAGTGATGCCCTAAAGTGCAGAGAGTTCCCCCAAACCCTGTCGGGCATGGCTCAGAGATGGTATAGCCGATTGCCTGCGAACTCCATTGGCTCTTTTAAAGAGTTGAGTGCCGCCTTCGTTAGCCAATTCATTAGCGGAAGGGTGCATGAGAAGAGCTCCGCATCTCTTATGTATGTGGTGCAAGGAAAGAATGAAAATCTGAGGAATTACCTCAAGCGATTCACTAAGGAGACCCTGAATATCACTGATTTGGAAAATAAGGTGGCAATGGTAGCCCTGGAACACGGAACCACTGACCTCTTCTTCAAGAGATCATTGGCGAAGCATCCCCCTGAGAACATGGCTGAGCTCCAACGAAGGGCTGATAAGTATATTAAAGCTGAGGATAGCATGAAGAAAGAAACCACCATAGGTGGAGGAGGAGGTAACAATGACTCCAAGAAGCGAAAGCAAGACCAGGACTATGATGATCAAGAGTATGATGCTAGGGACAAGTATCCCCGAACTAGCGAGGACTCTGACTCTGCCCCTAAGAAGAACCAAGGGTCAAGGTTCACTGAGTATGCAAGGTTGAATACTCCTAGGAGTCGAATCTTGTTAGACATTGAGAATGATAAGGATTTCGGATGGCCGAAGCCACTCAGGGGTGATCCCGCAAAGAGAAACCAGAATCAGTATTATAGATTCCATAGAGACGTGGGGCATGACACTGACGTTTGTAAGCAACTCAAAGATGAGATCGAGTTTTTGATCCATAGAGGGAAACTGAGGCACTTCACTAAGGGTGAAGACCATGGTAATCAGAGAAGAGACTATAACAGAAGGGATGACGATCAAGATCGCAACCCACAGCCCCGAGGGCCAGTAATCAACATGATCTCAGGAGGCCCGACTGTGGCCGGGACAACTAGGAACTCTCGAAAGGCTTATGCCCGAGAGGTGTTGCACATCGTGGGAGAGGCCCCGAAGCGTGCAAAAACTGAGGTAGCGATTAGCTTTGATGACTCAGACTTGGAAGGGGTGAAGTTCCCCCATGATGACCCGTTGGTCATAACTCCTGTGATTGGAAACTCAGAGGTGAAGGGAGTCTTGATAGACAATGGAGCTTCCGTTGACATTCTGTTTCATGATGCGTTTGTGAAGATGGGATACACTGATTCTCAGTTGACCCCCAATAACATGCCTATATACGGATTTAATGGAGTAAAATCCAAAGTTGAAGGGACTATTCAGCTGCCTGTAACTATTGGGCAAGAGCCCAAGGAGGCCACTCAGATGTTGAACTTCCTGGTAATCAAGGCGGATTCAACGTACAACGCTATCCTTGGAAGGACTGGACTTCATGCATTCAAGGCTGTTGCCTCAACCTATCATATGAAGATCAAGTTCCCTACCAGGAATGGTGTTGGAGAACATAAAGGTGATCAGAAGATGGCACGAAGCTGTTATGTAGCCTCTTTAAGGCATGACGGAGTCGGGGGGCAGGTCCTTCCGATTGAAGACATGGATGTCCACAGTGGTAAGGAACACAAAGAAAGGTCAGCAGAGGACATCACACAGAAGCCTCGGACAGCCATTGAGGCTAAGGCGTTAACTAACTTTGTGGTTGAGTGTACCATTGGCAACCAAGAAGTCGGGGGGCAGGAGGTAGTACCCCAAGCAGGAAGTGAACTTCAGAATAAGAATGAGGAGACCAGAAGGAGTGGTGGGTGCCCTATTTTGATGGAGCATCAAAAACAAAATTAAGTGGTGCATACCTAGTCTTGCAAAACCCCGATTGGGCTTAAGTTATCCTAGTAGGACTTAACTTCATATTTATATAGTAGAAGTAGAAATAAGGTTCATTAAAACCATTGCAGAGCATGTTGCTCCGAGTAGGACAGTAGTACTCTATGTAAGGGTTGAACCCATTTCAAGTTATTAATGCATGTTTGTTTTCCATTCATTGATTGTGATTTTATTTATGTGCCAAGCACCTGATGTGTGAGTCAAAGATGACCAAGTACCGAAAATAAAAGAATACACGAATGAAAACAAACAAATGCATATCCCGAAGGGTAGAGTTAGGTTACAGCAGATAAGAGTTTAAGTCCTTGAAGGACCCTGGATAAAGACAAACATTGAAGCCCTGATGGAACACCCGCTGAAGAAACATATTTCATAGCCCGAAAGCCAATGGAAGGCTCATCAAGTGGGCAATCAAACTAGGAAAATTTGATGTTAAGTACAAGCATAGGACGACCATCAAAACCCAGGCTCTAGCTGACTTCGTGGTTGAATATACCATTGACAACCAAGAAGTAGGGGGCAGGAGGTAATAGACCAGGAAGGTCAGCAAGGTGAAAAACCCCTGGAATAGAAGAAAGAATATTGGATGCTCTATTTTGATGGGGCATCAAAAACAAAAAGCTCTATTTTCATGGGGCATCAAAAACAAAAACCAGTGGTGCGGGTTAAGTTCTGCAAAGCCCCGATGGGTTCACACTCGAGTATGCCTTGAAGTTGGACTTCCAAACAACCTACAACGAGGTGGAGTATGAAGCTCTGATAGCCGACCTTGGACTGACAAGAACCCTGAGGGTCAAGAACTTGAAAGTCTGTGAAGACTCAAAGCTGGTAGTCTCACAAGTCAATGAAGAGTCTGAGGCATCAGGCTACTTAAAACCTAGCCAAGGTTCTACAAGTATAAGAAGAAGGTTGGAAACCTAGAAGTAAGATAGAGGATTGGCAACCAGCCAAGGCACACCAGACTTAAAGTTGAGTGCTTAGTGGCAAATGAACTTCTTGAGCGATCAACCGAGAAGCAAGACCTCCACTATATGAAGCAAGGGGGGCCAGAACTAAGGGACTCCATTATTTCTACATTTTAGAACGAGAGTTAACGGTTGAATGTTTGATAACCAACACCGAACGAGTTCTCCTTTTTAAATCAAGAATAACAAGTAGTAAAAACTATGAAAGCCACGGTGCCAAACAAGGTTTCCAAGAACTCTAGCTTGACTCCAATGCAAAGAATTTGGGCTCAAAAACAAGGAACTCGGGAACTTAAGAAATTTCATTCGATGTAACCGAGGCCACAAGGCCGAGGCACCTCAAGGAAACCTCAAGGCCGAGTAGCCCTAACCGAAGTCCCTCGCGAAGGGCAAAAGCCGAGCTCGCCCGACCGAGCACCTCCCGAAAGGCCATAGGCCGAAGTCACACAGTCGAAGAAACCTGAAAGCCATTAAGAGGCCCTTATTTCGACCAAAATCCTGGTCGAGACGACCAAGAATCCTAGTCGAAAAATCATTCGACCAAGCGAAAAATTGGTCCTTATTTCGACCAAGATCCTGGTCGAAACGACCAAGAATCCTGATCGAAAATTCTTTCGACCAAGAGGCTGGGAAGGCCCTTATTTCGATCAGAATCCTGACCTAAGGGTCAGCATTCCTGATCGAAAATCCTGACCTAAGGGTCAGCATACTGATCAAAAATCCTGACCTGAAGGTCAGCATTCCTGATCGAAAATCCTGACCTAAGGGTCAGCATCCTGATCAAAAATCCTGACCTAAGGGTCAGCATTCCTGATCGAAAGTCCGTCCGACCATGCCAGAAATTGGTCCTTACTTCGACCAAGATCTTGGTCGAAACGACCAGGAATCCTGATCGAAAATCCTTTCGACCAAGAGGCTGAGAAGGCCCTTATTTCGATCAGAATCCTGACCTAAGAGACAGCATTCCTAATCGAAAATCCTGACCTAAGGGTCAGCATCCTGATCAAAAATCCTGATCTAAGGTTCAGCATTCCTGATCGAAAATCCTGACCTAAGGGTCAGCATTCATGATCGACAATCCTGACCTAAGGGTCAGCATCCTGATCAAAAATCCTGACCTAAGGGTCAGCATCCTGATCGAAAATCCTGACCTAGGGGTCAGCATTCCTGATCGAAAATCCGTTCGACCAAGCCAAAAGTTGGCCCTTATTTCGACCAAGTTCCTGGTCGAAACGACCAGGAATCCTGATCGAAAATCTGTTCGACCAAGAAGCTAGGAAGGCCCATATTTCGATCAGAATCCTGACCTAAGGGTCAGCATTCCTGATTGAAAATCCTGACATAGTGATCAGCATTCCTGATCGAAAATCCTGACCTAGGGGTCAGCATTCCTGATCGAAAATCCTGACCTAGGGGTCAGCATTCTTGATCAAAAATCCTGATCGAAGGGTCAGCATTCCTCATCGAAAATCCTAATCCAAGGGTCAGCATTCCTGATCGAAAATCCTGACCTAAGGGTCAGGATTCCTGATCGAAAATCCTTGTCTAAAATACCACAAATTCTGGTACAAGAATTAGGCTATATAGTGAAAATTTTTATGTGCCTAAAGTCATGAATGACCTCAATTCTGGACGAATTTCGAGCCAATGAGGCCAAAAATACGATCGTAAATTACGAAAATATTAGGGCTGAGTACCCCTCTAAAATTACAAAATTTATTATTATTATTATTAAAAATAATAATAACAAAATCCGGGTTGAATTTTATTCGAATGAAATTTTATCCGAGTGGGACACCTCCTATTTGGGGATCGAAATTATCCGGGATTTGGACAAGAAAAATATTATTATTAAATAATAATATTCAAAAAAAAATTATTATTCGTTTGACCAAAATCCTGGTCGAAAAAGACTAAGATCCTAATCGAAAAAATCTTCGACTAGCCAGCCAAAAGGGGCCTTATTTCGATCAGCTTTGATCGAAAAAAAAAAAGCAAGAATGCAAAAAATGAAAAAGAAAAGAAAAAAAAAGGAAGAATGCAAAAAAAAAAAAGAGGTTCGATCACAATCCTACTCGAATCGAGCAGGATTTGTAGTCGAACTTTCCTTCGACCAAAACAAACAAAGGCCCTTAATTCGACCAGGCGTGGTCGAAGGTTTTTAATGTTTTTGGCAAAAATGCAATTTGGTACCTCAAGTTCTGTACACTTTACAAAAGGAGTACTACAGTTTACAAACTGACAGAAAGAATATTGGAGTTTATAAATTTTACGAAAAGACCCCTGCTGTTTATATTTTTACAGAAAGGTCTCTGCACTTCGCATTTTGACGAAAAATACCTGTTGGTACATTAAAAATTCCTAAATTATTAGGAATAATTACAAAAAATACCTGTGGGTACATAAAAAAATCCTAAATTATTAGGAATAATTTAGAAAAATACCTGTTGGTACATAAAAATTCCTAAATTATTAGGAATAATTTAGAAAAATACCTGTTGGTACATAAAAATTCTTAAATTATTAGGAATAATTAAGAAAAATACCTGTGGGTACATAAAAATTCCTAAATTATTAGGAATAATTAAGGAAAATACCCGTGGGTACATTAAAAATTCTAAATTATTAGGAATAATTACGAAAAATACCTGTGGGTACATAAAAATTCCTAAATTATTAGGAATAATTAAGGAAAATACCTGTAGGTACATGAAAATTCATAAATTATTAGGAAAAGTTACGAAAAATACCTGTGGGTACATAAAAATTCCTAAATTATTAGGAATAATTAAGGAAAATACCTGTAGGTACATGAAAATTCATAAATTATTAGGAAAAGTTACGAAAAATACCTGTGGGTACATAAAAATTCCTAAATTATTAGGAAAAATTACGAAAAATACCTGTGGATACATAAAAATTCTTAAATTATTAGGAATAATTAAGGAAAATACCTGTTGGTATATGAAAATTCCTAAATTATTAGGAAAAATTACGGAAAATACCTGTGAGTACATAAAAATTCCTAAAATATTAGGAAAAGTATAGAAAAATACGAGGAAAATTATAGAAATATTTTCTCGACAAATTGAGCAATACTTTATGCTAATAATGCATAAAAGCTCTATGAAAGTGTCAAAATTGTTAAAAGCAAGCACAAATTAAAGCCTCGAATAAGGCCAATCGTCGTAAATGTGTAGGTCGCTCCACACTTTACAATCAAGACGATACTCGTGAAACACTAGTGTAAACCAAAATTCCCATATAAGGGTAGGAAAATTAGGAAGTCCCAGGTAAGGGATAAAAACGATCCCGAGTCTCGATTAAGGCAAATATAACTTCTACGAAAACCTGATCAGTTTTCCTAGAAGTTGGGGGGCAAATGATATGGGCTAAAAATAAGCCCTAAAGACACATTTAATGTTGCATTAGTTAGACCCGGTATGGTCCAAACGTGGGGCCCACCAACAGGGTCCAAAACCCTATTTATATATTAATTTCGTAATTAATATTGAGGGATAATTAACAGCTGGGAAGTACAAGTCAAATAAGGATATTATCTCTCCAAAGAGTAGCCTCCAAGGCACATAGTCATACAAGGAAACAGACTCCTACAAGGAAGGAGTCTAGAACCTTTCCCAAGGCTGACTTGCCCACTAAGTCACCTAACCCTACTATAATTCTCAGGCTTCTCAGCCTATATAAATGGTCAGATCCCTCACCTCAGAACTACGTTTTTGGCTTGATCTTTGATATTCATCAAAGTACGTAGGCATCTTGTGAAGGCAGATTCAGCCACGAACACAAGAACAGCCATTAAAGCTCGAAGCTCCCACCAACCCTAGTAGTTAATACGCAATAAATATACCCTAATTTTTATTCCACAACACATATGAAAAGCTATCTTTTGAAGATATGACAGATCTAGATTCAGATGATGATAGTCCACCTGATGTTTTTGTTGATGCTAATGACAATAATGTCAATGATGAGTTCAATCAGAATAATGGTGGTGAAAATAATGATAATATTGAAAACACCACTCATACTTCTGAACACTCATCTAATCATCCTGGCAACAACTCAGGGGGAGTTAGTGAAGGATCAACAAGTCATACTCAACAACACAATTCAAATCAAGGGGAATCATCAAGAATTAATCTACCCAGACAAACTGTTTGTAATAGAACTCATCCTTTTGAGTTAATTATTGGTGATCCAGATGTTGGAGTAAAGACTAGAAGAGCTTATCAGAATCAATGCAATTATTCAGGGTTTCTATCTAAAATGGAACCTAAGAAAACTGAAGAAGCTCTGTCTGATCCTGATTGGGTGATTGCTATGCAAGATGAACTCAATCAATTCAAACAACAAGAAGTATGGAAGCTGGTACCCAGACCTTCAAATAGAACAGTGGTTGGCACTAGATGGGTATTCAGAAACAAACTTGTTGAAGATGGCACAGTTACAAGAAATAAAGCAAGACTGGTAGCAAAGGGTTATTCACAAGCTGAAGGCACTGACTATGATGAAACCTATGCTCCATTGGCAAGACTCGAGGCCATTAGAATATTCTTGGCATTCGCAGCATTCTCAAACTTTAATGTTTATCAAATGGATGCAAAGAGTGCTTTTATAAATGGTAAGCTGGATGAAGAGGTCTATGTAGAACAACCCCTGGCTTTGAAGATCCAGATCTTTTGAACTATGTCTACTTCCTTTTCAAGGCTATCTATGGCCTCAAGCAAGCACCAAGAAAATGGTATGACACCCTTTCTGAATTTTTACTTGAAAATGGCTTTGTTAGAGGTGTCATAGACAAAACTCTCTTCACTAAGAAACATAAAAATGATACAATACTAGTCCAAGTCTATGTGGACGATATAATATTTGGGTCTACTAATGATCTTTTGTGCAGGAAATTTGCTAAGTTAATGCAGGGTAAATTTGAAATGAGTATGATGGGAGAACTAAAATTCTTTCTTGGATTGCAAATAAGTCAAAGGACAGATGAAATATTTATCTGTCAATCCAAGTATATCAAAGAGCTCCTCAAGAAATATCAAATGGAGGACTCATCTTCAGCTAAGACACCATCATCTACAGCTGTCAAGTTTGGAGCTTGTGAAAATTCTGCCAAGGTAGATGTCACAAGTTACAGAGGTATGATAGGCTCATTACTTTACCTTACTGCAAGTAGACCATATATTATCTATGCTACATGCTTGTGTGCAAGGTTCCAAGCGGATCCTAGAGATGTTCATCTCATTGATGTAAAACGAATCTTAAGATATCTTAAGGGTACACCTAATCTAGGTATCTGGTACCCTAAAGAATCTGGTTTTAATCTTGTTGGATACACAAATTCAGATTATGCAGGAAGTGTTGTAGATAGAAAAAGCACCTCTGGGAGTTGTCAATTCCTAGGTGGCAGGCTAGTTTCCTGGTACAGCAAGAAACAACAAACAATTTCCAACTCAACAGCTGAAGCTGAATACATAGCTGCTGGAAGCTGTTGTGCACAAATCTTGTGGATTAGGAATCAGCTGAAAGACTATGGTTTTGTATTAACAAAAATTCCAATTTTGTGTGATAATACAAGTGCCATAGCAATCTCCAACAATCCTGTGCAGCATTCGATGACCAAGCACATAGACATCAGGTATCATTTTATAAGAGAGCATGTCATGAATGGTACTGTGGAATTGTTATTTGTACCCACAGAAGAACAAACAGCAGATATTTTTACTAAGTCTCTTGACGAATCCACATTCACCAAAATTGTTGGTGAATTGGGTATGTTGAACAGTCCTAGTAATTAAGCTTTTTAATATCTGAAGTTTATTCTTTAATAATTTACAAGTGATTTTCTTATTATTTTTAAATTTTAATCACTTGCACAATTATTTTATCAACTTTTATTGCTTGTGATTGTTAAAAATCTTTGTCAACATGTTAATAATAACTTCTTTATTACTTCTTGTGTTTTGGAATACTTGTGATATTTTAATGAATCATATTCTCTCTTTAAATAATTTTCTATTAGAAAGTTATTTATTAGAAAATATTTAGATTCATTAATTTGTTATAAATGTTCTTGTAAATATATTTAATATTTTATTAAATATTTTGTAGTGTTTGTCCTTTTGTTATTTATATTTGTTGTCGTAAAAAGATTAATCCATGTGTTTGCTAAATATTTATTTATAGTAATTTTAATAATAAATGAGAGTGTATTTTAATTGGATTAATTATGCACATTAATTTGTATTTTTTTGTATAAAATTAGCAGATTAATTGTAATAATCCGAATTTTCAGGATTTATTATTTTGATGATTTAAGTATTTTATTTATTTTCCTATTAAGGAGGAAAAAGATTGTGGATATTTTGAGAGGTCAAATATATATGTTAATATGTTTTCGTGTTTATATGATGGTTTACGGGTGTTGGGTAAGCCCGTGTATTTTTATTTGTATTTTGAGGGTTTAAATTTATTTAAAACATGCATTGTTGAGCTTCGGAAATTTTTATAAATCATCGGAGCATTTAAAAATCATGAAATCTTTTGTAAAATTATTTTAATATATTTATCGAGTTTTTAAAATTGTTGGGTGGATTAAGTTGGATGTTCTGGATTTTAAAATGATTTTAAGAGTTTTATTTTATTTAAAAGATCAAAACTTTGAAAATTCATATTTAATTCATTTTTGATCCGAAAAATATTTTAAAAATATGTGGGTGTTCGTAATTTTATATTCTTTATTTTAAAAATGAAAAATGTAATTTTCCGAAGGTTTTATTCAATTATGATTTATAGAGATCGGTTATTAGTATTTCATCGGGCCAAAAGAGAGAGTAGAGTGGAAATAAGAGTATTGGGCTAGGCCCAACAAGAGAGCCCAGCAGTTAGAACACTCTAGAGCAGTCAGGAGAAGGAAGAAACGCAGAAAAAAAAGAGAGAAGGGAAGAAGAAGAAAAGAGAAATGAGGGATTGAGAGATTAAGGAGAATAGGGATATATATATATATATATATATATATATATATATATATATATATATATATATATATATATATATATATATATATATATATATATTTGTGCGTATATATGTGTGTGTAGAAGAGTGTGTGTGGGTTTGTGTGGTCGCGTTTTGACAGAGATGGAGGAGGTCGGAGTTTTTCCCGATGAGCTCGCACGGCGACGGACTGGCCGGCGACTGGTGGCCTTCGACGGTGACGGCGAGCAACAGGAAGAGGTGGCAAAGTGAGTGGTGTATGTATATCCATACATATACCGTATGTATATGAGAGAGAGAGAGAGAGAGAGAGAGAGAGAGAGAGAGAGAGAGAGAGAGAGAGAGAGAGAGAGATTGTTGCGGGAAATTGAAATCGAAAAAGGTATAATTTACTATTTTTATTTATTTAATTTATTTAATTCATTTTCCGATGTAAATTGCATATTAGAGTAAATTATGTAATTGTTGTAATTAATTAGATTTAAGTTATGAGTTAACTCGTTAATTATCGTAATTAGCCTAATGTCGTAAATTATGAACATTGTTGTATTTCCGAAGTTTAATTTGGAAAGTATGTTAGTAATTATTAATTGTTAGTTGCTAGTTATAATCATTGAGTTTAATTGTGGGGGCTAATTGTGAGTCCGATAATATACTTTGGTGATTGTCGTTTAGTAGTAAGATACTCGATAATTTCCGTATTTAATTCAGAGAGTCTATAATTGTTTATAATTGTTAATTGCTAATTGTTATTGTCATATATTATGTTGAGTTTTTATGAATTGCTAGTTGTAAATGTTTAAGTGTTAAGTGCTAATGTCGTAAGTCGAGTTAAAGTATATGCTAAATGCCTTAATTGACAATTACTTGGTGATGGGTTATATGTGACTAATTGATGGTCGGTTATCAGTCATTAGTGCTTGGGATTAAAATGATTTTGATTAAGTAATTATATAATTGCCTAAGATGAATATTTGTATAAATGTTCAGTAATGGTTTCTGAGAAATACCAATGACCCTAGAGGCTATGTGGTTTGTTTTAATTTAGTTTTCGAATGTAATTTATAGTAGAGTTAAACTTTTATTTATTTCTCCTTACATGTTGAGGTGCCGCATGTCTGGGCGGGTAATTGTCTTTATATGTTTATCTGCGAGGAGTTGTAATGAGATCACGGGTCTTAAATGTCAATATTTAACGACTTGTGTAATTCTCTGCAACTAGTTCCCCGGGCTTACGAATATCCATGATTTGCTATCACGAATATAATTAATATACTTGAGTGGTGTGATCATCGATATAGCGTAAGTAATAGTTAATGCTAGGGGCTGTTCCCTAGGGCTTACGAACATCAATGATTGATTGTCACGTGTATCATTAAAATGCATGAGAAATACGATCATTGGTGTAGCGTAAGTAGTAGTGTTAATATAAATCATTATGTGCTATGTGCCGCATGTCAGGGCGGATACTTTCTTATGTGTTTATTTTATGTTGCTGCAAGTTGAGGCAGCTTTATTTTTGCTAAAACAGGGTTGTATTGTATTTGAGGGGCTGTGCCCATAGTCCGATAAACGAATACTTCATGCCGGAATTTTCTGAAAATCCCCTGCGATTAATTATAATTAATTTATTAAATTTCCGTGGTCTAGAGGCATGAAGTGGATGTTAACTATTTATGTGTATATGTGTTAAGTGGTTGATTTGAGGATTAATTGTTGTCTCGAGGATTTATGTGCTAAGTTAAGTATTAAAAATGGTATTGAGGATCAATGATGCTTTGAGGATTAATTATATATTAAATTGGTTTAAGTCTATTAAATGGATATAAATGTGTTATGTGCATTAAGTGGTATTAGAATAGTTAACTATGGGGAAGACGCCTATAGTTTTTCTTTAAGTGACTTAGTAGTAACTCTGAGTCGGGACTACTCAAGATACGAGGCTGGACTGACACGTACGCATAACTATTGCAGTCGTTAAAGCATGATCAGGTTGAAGCGGTGTATATCAAATAGGAAAGATCGGGGTATCATATAAAGTCCATGGAATTACTTGGGCGGAATGCTGTGAATACGTTGCGTTCTTCTGCATTATGCTAAGGACCAGAGGCAAGTTATTATGCATGCTCTATTGTTCAGAGCATTTGTATTTTGAAATATATATGATGTTTATGAATCCAATTTAAATTCATATTTACAAGTTTCTAAACTTGTACTTCTTTAGCAAAATCAGATTTGAGTTGTTGGACTCTTTTGCTGTTATTAGTTACGTTATTATTCTGGAATGTGAATTCCAGATTTTACTAATTTTTTAGAGGTTGTCGATTGTTCCGACACCTGAGACATTAGATATAGGATTGGACTGTTAGTTTTTTTTTTAAAATGTGGACCGTAAGGGTCGGACCAGATTCGTGGTCAGAATTATTAAGGCCAATGTGTGCCGTGGATCCATTAAGGACATTGCTGTGTGCGTTTGTCCGGGGTTAGTGCGTGACTGATCAGCAGCCTAACCTAATTGTTTTATAAAAATTATATAATAGTCCAATTCTATTCTAGTCACTGCATTGATATTACTTGAACTTTGATTACCTTTGAGTTCTTCTTTCTAGTTATCATGGAAATGGATTTTACATATCAGTTCTGCCATTGTTGCAATCATTTAATTATACGATTATATACTTGCTGAGCAATTCTTTCGCTCACACTTGCTTGTTTTAAATATTAACCTTTCAGAGGAAGGTAGACAGTTGAAGCTTACTTGCATATCTTTGAAGAAGCAAGCAACAGGACTTGTGAAGATGATTTGATCCAGAGATTTTATAGCTGGAGTAATTTGTATGTTTGTATATTGAAGTATTGTAAGTAATACTTTTTATATATAATATTAGTTGCTAGTATACTTCTCATAGAAGATTATACTAGTATAAGTTGTAAGATAAGGTTATGTAATTAGATGGATAGTGAGAATGTAATATTTAATTCTCGTTTCTAGCCCTATAGCCTAGAAGATGCTGGTGGTTGGAATTTCAATGATGTAATTCGGTTATTAAATGAATTCTTATGGATTAAAATTGTTAAAAAAAAATTTAGTTGTTAATTGAAATAAGTGGATTAGTGTGATTAATCAAATGTGTGAAATTGGGGGCGTTACATTAATCGATTGTCTTGTAAGTGTCTTTATAGTATCAAGACAATCGCCAAGACAATCCACAGATTGTCTTGGCAAGTTATTTTGTAAATAATATAATGTTTTTCATTTTATTTGTTTTGTTTTATTTTGTTTTACTCAAGAGATGATTGTCTTTATAGTTTTTAAACTACCAAGACAATCGGCAAGACAATCACTTGATTGTCTTGGAGTGTCATTTCAGTATTTAAAATAATAATAATAATAATAATATTAATAAAATAAAAATAAAATTTATTTACGTTTTTTTTATTTATTTATCAGTATAGTTAACGATTATCTTGATAGTTTTTGAACTACCAAGACAATCGGCAAGACAATCAATCGATTGTCTTGTAGTGTTAAATTTGTACTTAAACAAAAAAAAACAGTACCAAGACAATCAACACTTCAGTTCTCTCTCTCTCTCGTGTATTGACAAAGAGCCCAGTTCATATATACATACGATACACACAAATTCTAAACGAATTTCTGCTCGATTTTATTCAACGAAACTGAAATCTGAGACCGGATTCAAATAGATCGTTCGATTTTCTATCTATTGAACCGAATATCAACGAATTTCATTAAGTTTTTGAAAAATCAATTTTTCAAAAGTTTCAATCGGGTTTTCACTGTTTTGATTGTTTTAGATTTTTTCTTTGAAATCTAAAAATAGATTGAGACTCCCAGTGTTAAGAAGATCATCATACTAATTTTTGGGATTTTTCTTACAACTTTGAATTAATTCGAATTTTTAATTAATTTTAATTAATTAATAATTCTGAAAATTTTCGAATTGTTTTAACCTTCCCAAAATTGAAGTGTGTTTTTGTGTTAAAAAAAATGGCTGATAATTTTGAGATAATGAAGCATAATTTGGTTGGGTATTTTAATCCGAACGATTGTCCCTATGATCGATTTAAGCCTTGGATACGGTTTTTAAATGATGATTCAATTATCCGAACTGCTATTTCGATGGAAGCCCCAATTAAAATAGGACCACTGAGATTGATTTGCACAGAAGCTGTGGTGTCTGAGGATTTGACCTCATTTTCTTTTGACTTTGATGGAACACACTACATTGTGACTGAATCAACCCTTACTACTGTATTGGGTCTCCCGGTGGATAATTTTGATCCGTTTCCAACCAGTGAACAACTCTATCAATTTTTCAGTGATATTAATTATCGTGGAGTAATTGATATGAACAACTTGAGCAAGAAGAACCTGGTTCAACAATGGGATACATTTTTCGACACGATCTCCAAGGTATTTGCTAATACAGCCAGAGGTAACTTTCATTTACTTACCTCTATGTTACAAACTATTTGTTATGCTGTTGCTAACAACCGTAGAATCAATATTGGTAATTTACTTTGGAATACTATTGTTGGTAGAATTGTTAAGGCCAGAAGGGATTTTGATGCGGGTAATAAAGTTTTATGTTATTATCCTAGATTCTTAACTTTGATATTTAATCATCTTGTTCCTGTTGGTCAACAAGCAATCTTTAACAATGACAACCCTATGGTATCAGGCAGGCAAACCAAGAAAATATTCACTAGCCTGGATACACATAGAAAATTACCAAATGTGCCAGTGTATGTTACACCATACTTGTCTACCTTCATAGATTTACCTGTTATTCCTCGACTTGTAAATGCACCTAAACCTGAACCTGAAAATGTACCTGTCCCGGAACTTCAACCTCAAATGGAACAATCCATTCCTTCAGGTACAGCTACTACATCAACGGAGCAGGTATTGCCTTCTATCTCTCAAACTGTTTCTGGAGCCCAATTGGCTGATAGGTCAGACCAAGAGGTTGTAGAACCACAGCCTCTATCCCAGGTCTTAGAGCCAAACACTGTGTCTACTCAAATCTCTAAACCTAAATCCAGAACCAAACAGTTAGCTAAAAAGGCTATTAGAAGAAGTGATAATGTGAGTGATCCCACAGCTCTGCCTCCACCAAAGAAGAGAAGAAACCTACTACTTGAGGCATCTGTTAGCCCATCCATTTCCTCCCAAAAGGACTTGGACATTGAAATGGCCGATGAACTGTTACTAATTTCATCCTCTCAACAGGATGAAATTATTGAAATTCGCCAAAGGGCCGTGGCACCTTGTACAGAGTCAAGCACACCTCTATTACTCACAATGGGGGAAAACATTATATTAGAATCCGATGTTGTTAAGGACACTGAGCAAGGAGTGCACGATAGGATTGTTACTGAGACAGTGCCTACCATTGTTATGATAGAAGAGCCTTCACAGGCTTCAGAGGGAAATCTTGACTTCTTGCCATTTATAATAGAGTCATCATCTCCCCTCCCAGGAGGAACATTCCTGTCTCCCTCAAGGGATTCTTCACTCGCAGATTTATCTGGAGAAAGTGAAGGGCAACTTGGTCATCCTATCACTGAAGAAATTCAGTTATCAAATCCAAATGAATTAATAGAGATGACTGAGGATTGGGAATTGCGAACTCCCATTGCACCACCACTGACCTCTCCAGAAGAGGCTAGGGTGATTTCTATTGCAGGTACAGCTCAAAGAAAAGAGCTAGTGTTGAGTGATGTGAGGACCACCTTAAATATGAGTGAAACACATGCACGAAAGGAGAGTGACATATCCTTGAGTGAACATCAGGTGAGCGCACACACTGACACAAACACTTTGTCTCTTATGGCTCAAATAAAAGATCTGCAAAAGAAATTGATGGAAACTGAGGCTGAAAAACAATTTTTCAAAGCACAAGTGGATGAACGGTCTTCTTCTTCCACCTCTGTCAACAATCAGCTCATGATTATTCGTGACGATGTTCAGAACATAAAGACCACACTCACTCCAGCAATCAATACATTGATACAATCCAACTCTCAGGCATCTACAGAAAGGTCAGATATTCTAAATGCTATTGACAGACCCTCTAATAGGGTGGATGAACTTCAAGTGGAAATGCATGTAACTGCTCAATCATATTCAACAACCTTTGCGAAGCTTGAAGAAAAATATGATTATATGTTTGAAGGACTTGATCATTTATACAACATTGTTAAACCTATTCATCATATCACACCAGAACAAAGAGCATATTTTGAAGACTATGATGGTGATAATGAAGGGGATAATGATGACAATAGAGAGCTTGACAGTCAAAGAAAGTCTGTAGAGGATTCCTCAAATAAGGGGGAGAAGTCTGGAGGAGCAGGAGCAGGAGGAAGTAAGTCTGGAGGTCAGTCAACTCAGGGGAGGCATAAGGAGAAGTCTACAAAGGGAAAAGAAAAAGCTCATGATCAGGATGTATCAGATTTTGATTTTGATCTCAAGAACAGTAATTTTGAGGTACAGCAATTAAATGACATTGAAGAAGATCTTTCAAACTGGCAAGATGATCCTGAATTTGAGAAGGAACTTCAAGAGGAGAAAGCTGATCGTCAGATGAGACAAGCTAAGCTTGAGAAGACAAGATAGGTAGTGGATAAGAGATTGAAGCTGAAGCAAGCTGAAGATGCAGAGAAAAAAAGCTACATGCAATCAGTGTACAAGAAAGGAAAAGAGATATTCAATTGAAGATTGGTCCAAAGTGGGAGAAAGCAAGAGAAATTTTTGATTCTATTCAAAACATTGCTAATGATGATGAACGTTTTCTCCAACTAATTCAACAGTTTCAAGAGACCAATCCAAATTACTTGCAATATATGGATGCATTGATGCTGGAAATCTCGAGGATAGTAGCTGGGTTTGACAGATGTGCAGATCAGCTGGTAATTCAGATTGACTCTCGTACAATGGGTTCTCTCTATGTGTCACTTCAAATCTTTCAACAGAGAAGCTTGATTGAACTGTGGATTATGTCTCTAAAGGTAAAAAGGTTTTCTGAACTGAATATTTTACTTCATGAAAGACTTTTGGAGTTTGCTCAAAGGAATAGTCCACAAGTTATTCAAACTCCACATCATGTTAAGTTTCTCAAGGGTAATACACTACATTCTTGCTTCCTTGATTCTAAGTCGATGAAATTATATACTGCATCTCATCTGGTCTGGTTAGAACATATGCTGAGGACTACAGGATTCGAAGATAAAGAAAGTATCTTTGTTGCTGACATTATTCGATCATATGCTTTAACTGGCTTTGAAAAGAAATATTACATGCTTCGGAATCGGCTATGGGGCAACCATGGACTTTTGCCTAAGAAACCTAAAGGCCTTGTGTCAGATTATGAACGTGTATTTGACAAAGATTTGATCAAAACCTTGGATGATCAAGAACGATTTGACACAGAGAATATCAGAAGATTTCTAGAACAAGAAGATGAAATTGAAGCTGGAGAGATAAGGGAGGAAGATACTTCTAGGTGAGGATCAGCTCTACATGTGATATCTTTAGGGCTTAGATAGGACAAGATAGAAAATTGTATTATATGATCAGTCTAGAGGATCATCTATCTTGTATTTATCTTTTATGTTTGAATCTGGACAATGTTAAATATAAACCAGAACCTTTCTTTTATTTACTTTGTATTTAAAGTTTTATCTTTTACTAAGTTAAGTTGAGTTAGTTGAGTAATCCTCTAGGTATTTGCTTGTTATTTTCTAACAAACAAATAGGGGGAGATTTGAAAGGCATATGACACAGCCTATTTGTAGTTCGAGGACTCAACTCAACTTAATCTCAGATTGTAATAAGTAAATAGCTTTAACTGTCACAGGAATCTCAGAAGATACTATCTGTAAGAAGAAAAACCCTAAAGTCAATCTATAGTTTTGATGTTTTACAATGGAAGAAGCTCAGATTGCTGATCAAGCCTCAGTATAACATCAAAGAAGTGGATTTATTTTTTAAGACAGAGATTTCTAGAGTGACAGGTTCAGACAGAATACAGTGGAGTATAAGAAGAAGAAAGAGTTGAGAAGAAAAATGAATCACATTTTTAATGTGAAAATTAAAGGGCAATCATTGAAGTTAGTCGTTCATGAACCAGACCGTGCATGGAACGTCAACAAAATATTCAGTGGTATTCCTTTATTACTTTCAGTGATTCAGAAAAGAATTAAGACAATCCAATGATATATAATTATTCTTCTTTAATTAATTTAAATCAAGTAGTCAATTTAATTAATAAATTAATTCATTAATAATTAATTCATTAATTAAATTAATTATTAAATTAATTAAATCTGAATAATTATTATTTAATTAAGTTTAAATTAAAATGATTATTTATTAATCAGTTTATTTTAAAACTGAAAAAATGAACTAGCAAGACAATCTGAGATTGTCTTGCCGATTGTCTTGAAGAAAGAAATCAGTAAAGCAAGACAATCTCAGATTGTCTTGCCGATTGTCTTGGTAATGATAAATTCTGAACAGCTTTAAAAAAGAAGAATAAAAATCTGATTTGATTGTCTTGACGATTGTCTTGACAGTTCAAATCAGATTGTCTTGATAATGATCAAAAAGAAAAAGCTTCAGACAGAATGATAATTTTTGATAAAGCAAGACAAAGATCTCAGAATTTGATTGTCTTACCAATTGTCTTGGAAGAACCTGATTGTCTTGCCGATTGTATTGCCTATTGTCTTGGCAGTAAAAAATTGATCGTCTTGGAAGAACAGATTGTATTGCCTATTGTCTTGACAGTTATATTTGAAGATAAAGAGGCAGTAGACATTATATATGAAGACACTGACGACACAAATCATTCAGACAAGAATATTACATTCAAAAGCAAATGCAATTTACTCTCTTCTCTCCCATCAAGAACACAACCTGCAGGAGCAGAAAAATTCATAGAAAATCAAGTTCATCTTATTTTTAATATCTGATCTGATAGAACTTGTTTACTTGATACTCTTGTACTATTAGCGAGTTTTTACTCCTAATCTATATCTTGATTTTTAATAACAAATCTAGAAAAATTCATGTCGAATTTTCTAATTTGTTTTTATTAACTAGATATAAATTCTGTACTGTATTTGTAACAAACCCCTCAAGTTAATATAATTTTATATTCAACTTGAATTTTGTTTCATTTAATTCCGCTCAAATTTGTCAAAATATAAATTAAATTATCCGGACAAATTTCGATTAAACAGTACTGTTTGTATTCAACCCCCCCTTCTACAAACATATTGGACCTAACAATATTCTATTTTATCTGAAAAATGAAATTATTTAGTTATTGAAAAGTAGAAAAGGTAATATATTTAACTTGAAAATGGAAATTGATTAATAGAGGAGAAATTTTAGTTAGATAAAATATAAAAGATATTGTATTTTACCTGAAAAGGAAATTATTTAGTTCATGAAAAATAGAAAAGAATTATTTAGTTCATGAAAAATAGAAAAGATAACATGTGTAATATGAAAAAGGACATGTGTAACCTGAAAAAGGAAATTGATTAGTTAGTAGATTTGTAATTGAGTAAGGGTAAATAAGTAAAATCAACAGGTACTGTACCGACCGACCGACCAAACTTTTAATGTTTAGGCTTTTATATAATAATATAAAAGTATAGATTTAAGATTAATTACATTGGTGTGCCAATTCTTTTTTCTTTTTTACAACAGACCCTAAGAATTTTGTAAACGTAGTATTTTTTTTTTGATCATTTTATATCTACTTTTTTTAATATTTTATTTTGGTATGATTAATAATACAAAATTTTGTGATTTCACAGAAAAGATAAATACAAAAATGGGTTTTTTTAAGGTTGTTGGCCCTCTTTATCACAATTTGAAAAAAAAATGCCCAAATTGTCACAAACTGAAAAAATACAAACTGAAAAAATAGTCCTTTTTATCACAAAGAAACGCAACATAAAAAACGTTTATTATAAACGTATTGTCATGTCCTGTACTAGGTATCTTCCTTTTTTGGAAAGATATAAACGTTCTATAAATTTGCGTATAACGCTCTATAAGATTGCGTTTCCTTATTTACAAACATGATAAATTAGATAAAACTTTAAAAATGGAACGCCATTTTATGTGGCGTTTGTGGGTTTTTTCCCCCTATAATATGTATTTGTAATTATTATTTTTTTTAAAAAAAATGTATTTTTAAATACTATTAAAAAATTTATAATCAAATAGTCAATTAAATTGTGTTTTTCTATTGAGTTCGGCAGCTTAATTTTAAAAAAAATTGGGGGTCAACCTCGATTTTTTTAAAAATCAAGATAAATTAAGGTTTTGGGTCTAAGGTCTAGGGTTTAGAGTTGTAAACAAACCTAAACCCTAAGTTCGTATATGGTTTATTCGTCGTTCTGAATATTTCAAAACCCAAAATGGAAACGTTGAATCCCAAAGGTTAACTGTTGAAACCCCAAATAAAATTTAATAATTTTAATAAAAAAAATGAATCCGGCCACCTGGTTTTTAAAAACCGAGGGCTGGAACCCTAAACACTAAGTTCGTATATGGTTTATTCGACGTAAATATTTCTAAATCTCAAAATGGAAATGTTGAACCCCCAAAGGTTAATTATTGAACCTCGGGAATAAAAATAAAATTTAAAAATTCGAATTGAAAAAATTTAATATTTCTAAACCTCAAATGAAACCAATTAAATCTCAAATGGACCCAAAAGGAAATATCTATTAAAATAAAAAATAATAATTGGTAAAAAATTACAAAAAAAAATAATAATTAGAAATAAAATTACAAAACAGCCCGCATTCCCCAACGCCAGTCCCCAACGCCAGTGGCTTCCTAAACAACGCAAGGTTAACAAGCGTTTTCAAGAAACGCGATATTGAAATGCGTTGCTTTTTATATTTATTATTTTTAGAAAATTGATTTTAGATATTAAAAAAATAAAAACGTCATATACTTGTGCGTTATTTAAAAACGATAGATAATATTGCGTTTCTTTGTGATAAAAAGACTATTTTTCCACTTTGTGATAATTAGGACATAACTTCAAATTGTGATAAAGGTCTTTTTTTTTAATGTGTGTCAATTGGCAGGTCATAGGAGTTTAGTTGGCATGTTTTAATTGATTTTAATTTCGTTTCAATGCAAATTATATCCTTATATATAATAAGCATAAGAGGGATCTTATCCAAAATTTTGGTTTGGTCACTGTACTGTCAAAATAATCTCAACCGTCGAATCTAATATTATTAAAAATAGACGATCAAGATTATATCATATTATAAAGGAAATTATAATCTGAAAAGGATATCACTATACTACCAAAATAATCTCAACCGTCGAATCTAAAATTTTTAAAAATAAACGATCAAGATTATATCATATTAAAAAAGGAATTATAATCTAAAAAGAATATCACTATACTACCATAATAATCTCAGCCGTCGAATCTAATATTTTAAAAAAATAGACGATCAAGATTATATCATATTAAAAAGGAAGTTATAATCTAAAAAGAATATCATTAAAAAAGATTATATAAATTTATATACTTTTTATTACTTTTAGGTGTTAATATCTAAAAAGATATTAACACCTTTGATTCCAATCACTCAGTATCTCAGTCGTTTCTCCGAAGAGAAAGATGATATACAGGGATTGAATGGATTAAAATATTTTGTTACCAATAGTAGTTGTTACTACCAGGACAGCATACTCTCTTGAAAAAATTATTTCGTGGAAGGTGATAGGCAAATAGGATCTTGAGAGACCAACATCACCACAAGTCTCATGGGAACACTCAAGCACAAGAAGAAGTTATGTAGCATGCTAAGCAGTAAAAACTACGTGTTACCACCGTTGGATCATCTTAATCTAATGGTTAAGAATCATAACAACTCGAAGGTGGGGAAATCTGAATTAGAAGGTGGTGTGAAGAAAAAGAAGAAGCCTTTGGCTATCAAAAACAAAAATATTAATACAAAAATATTTTATATATATAGAAAAATATATAGAAAATACATATATATATATATATATATATATAGAAAATATATATTAATATGTATAGAAAATATATATTAATAATAATATTTTTATATTATATCAATATAATAATATATATTAATATTAATATTGATATTAATATTAATATTAATATTTTAATAATATATTAATATTAGTATTAATATATTATATTTATATTAATATTAATATATATTAAAGTATATATTAATATTAATATTTATAGAAAATATATATTAATATTTTTATAGAAAATATATTTTATGTATATAGAAAATTTATAGAAAATATTAATATTTTATATGTGAAGAAAAATTTATAGAAGGTGAATTAGAAGGTGAGGTGAAGAAAAAGAAAAAAAAAGATATACAGAAGAAGAACGAAGCCAAAGGAAAACAAAAATATATGAAGAAAGGACAAGACAAAACAAGTAAATAATGGTCACATCTCAGCCTATGTCTTTTGTTAATACATTTTATATATGTACATGTATGTTTCGTCATTCGTGTGTGCGCATAAATTTTATCAATGCCACCATAAAATATTTACATTCATATATGTAGGTCCCATGATTGGAAAATCACCTCAAAACACAAGTAATAAATATATATATCAATGTTAACTAACCTAATTTGGTCAAAGTTTGTTTGTACTTAATCTAATCAATTTTTCAAATTTGTTTGAAGACCATCCCATTGATTTGCATGATAGATCCAAGTTTATAACTGAAAAAAAAATTTCAAACAAAATTGATTATTTATATTGATTTAACGTTGCAATGATTTTTAAAAAAATTTGAAATCCTTAACTTAACATTGATAAAAAAATAAAATTATTTAAGAATTTATTTTTGTGAAATGTTATTTATAAAATTTAAAATCGTGTTGGAAACTATTTAAAAATTAAATCTCAAGTCTAATGATATAACTTCAATCAATGACGACACAAATAAATATAGCAAATTTGAAAATAAAACATACAAAATTAAATTGTATCGTAAAAAAATTTAAAAAAACCATGCATCACACGGACTATAAGCTAGTAATTAGTAAAACATGCTGCAATGTCTATTTGGTTAATTGCAGTACCGATGATTTTCGTCCAAGAAATTGTAATTAATTGCTTTATTTAATAGAATTTGCAGCTTTTACTTTGTTAGCAAGCAATCACAGTCTGCATAAACGTTTAAATCTTACTTAACTATATAGGCATGATGACAAAGCAATAAAATCCTAACCCGAATATAAAATACAGTAGGTCCCATCTTAAAAGTGTTTTGGCAACTGCACCTTTCAAGTGAATGAGATAAACTAAATACCAACAAACATAATACTTATTACAACAAAATCACGTGAATTGATCAGATAAACTAATTCTATAGATCACAGGCCAATGAAAATAAATAAACAAACATAAAAGGCCGATGCACAAGAATAAGGAATTGGAAAGACATCAAAAACAGCATTGAAGGTATTAGGCATACCTTCACAGAACATTATTAAGCATACCATATCTTAAGCAATAATGTCTCAGTAAAAATGAAGAACCAAGTCATATTCAAGACAGAAATACAATGATCTTGAGATTTTCCCATGTCTAACCCAAAAAAAAAACTTATCAAACTAAGTAAACTATGTAGAACCATGTCATATTCAAGACAGAAATACAATGATCATAAGATTTCCCCATGTCTAACCCATAAAAAAACATCAAACTAACTTCAAGATGTTAGAGCAAGTCCAATGCTAGATGTTAAATAGCTATAGCTATTGCTATAATTTAGCATCAAAAAGTGTTTTTTGGTGCTAAAATAGAACTTCAACTCCAATGCTAGTTGCATTTTACAGTCAATTAATTCCAAATTTAGCTATTTTTTGTTTCTCTCCTATCTTTCATTTAAAGTATATCAACATACAATTCATATATGGTTAAATGATGATGTAGCATGAATGCATAAATGCATCCTTGGTTTCAAATTTAGAACCAAGGATGCATTTATGCATATTTGCATCCAATTATAGCACTCCTTTGGAGTTGGATTTTTTAGCATTTGGTGCTATAATATAGCAATAGAACCAAGAATAGCATTGCATTGGACTTGCTCTTACCAATTCTATGGACATTCTCCTTTTGAAATTGTCTGCATCATCAGAGGATCCCCAAGTCATCTTCGTCAGATCAAGCCCCTACATAAAAGTGCTGGGAAACATGCACATATAGACTCAACAATTTCCATCATTAACTGGTTGTGGAATGTTGATGGGTGCATAACTTTACTAGGGATCGTTTCAGCAGTTTAAATGCTCTGATGTGCAGAATGTTTTCCAGAATATTAATCTAGAAAGTAGGCAAAGAGTAGAAGACAATGTTAGTGGATTACATTATTCAGCATATCATAATGTGTAGTTAAGGGATGCTAATTAACAGATTCATTGACTGTAAATTAGAGGATAGTGATCAGCTGTTAACAGTTCTGATCAGCTGTAATCAGGGATAGCAATTAGCAGATTCCGAGAATATAATTAGGCAATAATTAGAAATAGCAATTAGCAGATACTCACAAGATAGTTAGGCTATAATTGTGGCATAATGTGTGTATCTCTGGTGTATATAACAGAAAAGAAAGACAAAGGAAAGGTCATTAAATTCAACTTTGATAGACATTAACAATAATATGGATTTGGATTCGAAGACAATCATAAATATAAACCACAGTTGTATATAAGGAAATGATTTGGGTACTGTACCGTGACTTTGGCAGCCTCTTTCTGCATACTCCTGAAATTTCCCAACTCATTTAGGGAGTCTAATATTAAGAGCTCCCACTGCTTGATATTGAATATGAGAAGGATAAAATGATTTTGATCAAAGACCGGAAAAACTAAGTATGACATCTCTTCCAAATAGGGAGTATTCTTCTTTCTCTCACTAGCTCTCGCATAGTGTAGTGGCCAGTCAGGAATACTTTGATTTTGCAAATTTTCGTTTAAATATCCATATCTCACATCTTGGTGTAGTGTACTGTGGTAAGGAAAATATGAAATTTCAAATACTCAAGCACACTTCTGTCTTTAAGAAATCTTGCATAACCATCAACCACACCATCTACAAGCCACATCCCTTTCCATAAGGATTGAAGAAAATAGGAGTTCATATTGTATTCATTTTTGTAGTTGGGAAAGTCCATCTCCATCTATCACCTGATACCTCGACTATTTCTACTCATAGCTTCAAATGCCTCTTTCTCTTCTTAAGACCTGTTGGGGTTAAACACTATGGGGTCTTCCAATTTATTTAATATCTCATCCAACCACTTTTGTTGATCTTTTTCAAAATTGAAATTACAGAAATGGTGGCTTTCATTTTTACCAACTATGCCATGCCCCCCCCACCCCGACCCCGACCCCGACCCCGACCCCCACCCCCACTGGCATTTCAAATATCACATCTATCTCTTCTGGACAAAAAGAGCCGCTGGGGCACAAGTATATCTGGTTAAAAAACATTATTACCATTACACAATGATGGGTGAAGGCACCTTCAATTTAAAATTTCATATTAAAAAATGTGCCTTATCTCCCATTGCCGGCGCAGAGGTAATTTTTGTGGCAGGTGGAGGAATCTGTGTAGCTTCATTGGTTGTTGATGGTATTCCTCTCTCCTTGGCAGACCTTTCAATCTGTTTTATGATTTCAAATAGAATTACTTTCTTTACCATTCAGGGATAAATCACAACTACCATGATGATAATGGTTAATGTCAAGACCTGTTAATATTCAGAGTCTTATTTGTTTAAACTTCCGAGTTTAGTTCAACGTGAACTCTTTAGGCCATGTCACTAGCCTAGGTGCAGGTTATCCAGGGTATCAAGCTACTGTCAGTTGTCCTGTATTCGATCATACTAAGTTCTATATTGAAAATCTGAGATTATTTAGAAATTCTTAGCTTGTTTATTCAAATTTTTATCTAACAACCTGATGTTGCAAAAGATTCCAAAAAGGGAATAATATGATTTATCACAAATAGATGAGTATAATTGGTTAATATGTTTGGTGTATATATATACATACATATATATATATATATATATATATATATATATATATATATATATATATATATATATATATGGTCCTACTCTACTACAAACTAAAATTAACTACAAACTACAAACTAAACACTAATTCAATATTTCATGCTAATCTAATGATCAAACTAGGGGTACCCCAATACAAAAAGTGTTTAAAATAATTGGCTCCACTCAGCAAAAAAAAAAAATCACTGTTCACGTGATGACGTGGCAGTGGATTTCACTGGTTAACGGTGCTTCTTGTACGGCGCTTCGCGCCTTTATCATTCTAAAGTTGTAAGGAATGACAATCAATGGTAAAGGCAATAGACGATTGACGGGTGTGTCGGCCCTCATGACTACCTAAATGTCTTAAATGCTTCGCATTTCCACGGCAAGATTTTTTTTTTTTTTGGTGGATAGAGCCAATTATTTTAAGCATTTTTTGTGAAGGTACCCTTGGTGGGAACCTTAGAATAAATGAAATATAATTAATCTAGTGTTAGTTTGTAGTTTGTATTTAAGGATTGGTTTCTATTTGAGCAAAAGCCTATATATATATATATATATATATATATATATATATATATATATATATATATATATCCATGAATAACGGTCAGGTAGATAGGCTAATTGGAAGCAGGGTAGTGTGCATGGTACTATGGTTATGACCAAAATCGTACTAAAAAAATTTAAACATACATCAAGAAATCGAGAGAGAAGTCTGAATTTGAATTGTGCCTTTCCCATCTCACTTTTAAGAGTCCGAGTAACATAGCTTCTGACAACCTCAGAGGGAATACTATTAAGTAACCAACGGTATACTTATTGCATGATTCACAAGTGTGTACTACTTATGAAATGGTACTGCAAGACGGTTAGAGAGAAGGCTGAGAAGGTGATTAGATATAGCACCTAATACTGCACTACGTTGTGTATCCGTCCAGAATATCATCATATTATCAAGCTCTCTGGTCAACAACAAATTAGCAACAGATAGGCAACGGATGAAATTAGAGTTAGCAATTATATTAGACTTTTTTCTGGAAATGTACTAGATAAAATTATGGACTAGCTTGAGGAAATGGGAATAAAATTAATTTCCCAAAAATATACACGTCGAAGGATCTGGAAATGAACAGTTATATTTGAGAATGTCACTACCCTCCCTCCCCCTTGAGATACTAACAAAATGGAATGCAAGGCAAAGTTCTTGCATTTCTTCTCTATGATCTAAAAGCAAACTTGGTACGGAAGAATACCACCAAATAACTAACCTGATAGTATAAAAGACTTGTATCTTTTCCTCGAAATATTTTTGCAATAAATTTGCCACCTTTAAGAATGTGAGTAACTATCGTTAAGCCCGGCAAGCAAGCATTATTCAACTATTAAATTAATGCAATTATAGGCAGAGATCTATCTTCACCAATTTTAACATGTATAGCAATTCAATTTAATCTTTGTTAAGACTATCAAGGACACAGCAAAAATCTAAACATAGCCCTTTACATACAGTTTTTTTTTTTTTTTGATAAGAAAGTACTAATTAGGGAAGCAAAAGAACTACAAAGCAGTTGGAGGAGAAGAAAAATCAAAGAACCTAAAAAAATCAAAACCGGGGAGACAAGAAGAAATCACCAAAAAAGCTCAAGTTATTCACAGTGCAATTCTAATTTTGTGCCTCAGAAGGTGTCATGGGATGGGTACTAAGAGATGAAAAGAGGGGATTTTTATCTTAAGTTATCCACTGGCCTGAAAAAATTTTGGTTTGACTATACTTACAGCATCCTTGTATCACCACATTACAAGGACACATTTAAGTCCAAAATTAATCTAGACTACAAAGAGACACCAGATGCATCAAGTAATTATATATAGAATATGTTTTCTGGTGATTGATATTTGTAAAAAAGGAATCTAAAATGGTCAAAAACAGGAAAAACATGCAGATGAAGTGAAAAGGTGATATAAAAGGTAGCGCTGTTGTAGCTCTACAACAGAAGTTGGCATCACAGATGGTCAATAGGTATTATTAATAATGAAATATATTGGCATTTATTATCATTTCTTACACACCTAGACTTGAAAATAATACTTCAATTCAAGAAGACCAGCTACTTTTCAGCTAACTATCTCTCGTATGCTCGTGTTTTAGAATAAGGATCTAGCCATATAAAACTTTGATGTGCATAAGCTACAAAATAATGAAGATAGAAAGAATCTATTAACAAAATTTCTAGTTAGAAATAAAGCAGAATAGTTACTGCCAATATGAGTTGGGATTGAACAAATTCGTCGATGTCATGAAGTCCAGTCACTGCATATCACAAAGAAAAACCAATTAGAAACACAATAAAGAAGGAACTCTTTTAATTAAGATGTCAATACCAGTATGTGTTCCCCTACCATCAGGAGCACCATCAAAGACAACTAGGTCGGCTTTGCATCCATCAAAATGTCTAATGACCTGGAAGTGAAAAAGAAAGCAAACTCGATTGTCTTATAACATTTAAAGTCATACACTAGTACATACAAATCATTTTTTTTTTCCTACATACATACGAGAGAGTAGGAGCACAGGTAGCCTTTTCTGTCTGAGCAAGACCTAAATCTACTCTTCAGTTTGTGAGATGGAAATGTCTGCAAAAGACCCTATTACCCTCAATCAGCTGTTAACAAGTAAAAGTTGGTCTATGCAACATTTTCTGTAGACAGGTGGTGATGGTCTATACGACATTAATAATATAATAGTCACTTTATTATACAGATAGGGTGGTTCCTCTTGTATTCGTATAAAATTGCTTTCTCTTGCTTTACACTTGTAAAAGTTGGACCATCGCTAGATTCTAACACTCTTAATATTCTTTCTAGTTTTGCAATAAATTTTATGCAGGAATAGTTGATGTAGGAAGGTCTACCAAGATCAAATACTTTGCTCTATCCATAAATGACAACTTCAAAAGGCCAATTTTTATAAGAAAAAGACACTTATTAGCTGGAACCGGGGAAGTGAGTTTGCATTCTCCGTCTACCGGAATAATAAGTCGACCAGATATAAACAAAGTAAATGCAGAAGACAATGATATGAAAGTATCATTGCAACAGAAGTTTATGAGCAGTGGTGAGGAGAGATAATTCTATACCACTTCAGCTGTTCGAGCATTTGTTATATCACCCTGCACCTGAATAACCCCGTCGATTGGAGCCATAGGTTGCAGATCAATAGCAACAATAAGTGGAAGATCACACTCCCTGCAGACAGTGATTAAGACAAATATTTAGCTATTGAACATAGGGTGATTATTATAACCAGAATGAAAGGATGAAGTGATAATATTACAGAACAATAGTATTGAAGCAGAAAAGAAGCATAGTATCAAAGAACTTCAAGCCAAAAAGAAGTATCTCACTTGGAATCAGGGGACAGCTTCGCTTGGAGATACAATTTATGGCTCAACACCTGTGAGAGAAGTAAAACATCAAAGATTTGACAACAAAAAAGTTTAATTAACCCCTTCATTAACTTTCAAACATTTTTCTTGTATTATCATTGTCTTTTAAAAATATCCCTTTTAGATGTACATCGAGGAATCTTTGGTGAGGTAAAAAAGTCAAGATCACATGTCAGAATACAACTATATTTGAATCTTTAATCAGAACTGTAGTAGTAACTAGTAAGGACGAGAAGATAGGATGGAGGATACAGAAGAGAAAATAGGATGGAGGATACAGTCTGAATGCAGGAAAGTTTCCACAATTCAAATGATACGAAGAATAAAAGACTTCGTAATACGAAGTTTTTTATTTTATCGAAAATAACATTCATTACAGGGTATATACTATATACTGATCAAAACCAGCTAGACATTTCATCAAACACCTTGCAAGCACTTCCAAACTCAACAATACATGCAACAAGAATCATAAATTCTAACAAAAACAGGTGTAAATTCGAATAAAGATTGAATCTTTAGTACAAGGGCACACTCAAATTGTATAAACAGATAAAGTCACAGACAATACTGGAGTTATAAAGTAAAAAGATGATTTGCCCAGTTGAGGAAGACAATCTTGGTGGTTTACGAGTATAGACTCCGCTTTTAAACAGTGTTTTTTTCGTAGGGGCTCTGGCCCAACATAACACATAACCCTTTTTTTTAAAGTTCGATACTGGGAAATTTTAAATCTTGATTAAAAAATAACTTTATGATAGGTATTAATTTAAAAAATAATTTAAGATTAATTACATTGGTGTGCCAATTCTTTTTTTCTGTTTTACAACAGATCCTAAGAATTTTGTATACTTAGTACATTTTAAATTAATTTATATCTACTTTTTTTAATATTTTATTTTGGTATGATCAATAATACAAATTTTGATTAGCAAAAAAAAAAACAAATCTTGTGATTTCACAGAAAAAATAAATACAAAAATGGGGTTTTTTTAAGGGTATTTCCCCTCTTTATCACAATTTGAAGAAAAAATGCCCAAATTATCACAAACTGAAAAAATGGTCTTTTTTATCACAAAGAAACATAACATTAAGAAACGTTTATTATAAACGCATTGTCATGTTCCGTACTGTGTATCTTCTTTTTTTGGAAAGATATAAACGCTCTATAAATTTGCGTTTATGATAATAACGCTTTAAAAGATTGCGTTTCCTTGTTTACAAACATGATAAATTGGATAAAACTTTAAAAATGGAACGCCACTTTACGTGGCGCTTGTGGGGTTTTTTTTCCCCTAAAATATGTTTTTGTAAATACTAATTTTTCTTTTTTGAAAAAAAATATATATTTTATTTTTATTTTTTTTTACATGGGAACCCGCAGCCGCTACCCTTCGGGTGCGCTCTGGGTAAACCCATGGGCTCACGCAATAGTCTGCAAACCACGTGATCCAAGTCAAACCGCACAAGTGCGACAGGCTCTGCCCCAGGATGGCATAATCACAAATCCGCCTCCCATGGGAGTCGAACCTGTGACCAAGAGGTGAGATGACCTCTCTTTAACCAATTGAGACAACCCTTGCGGGCTGAAAAAATATATTTCCAAATACTATTAAAAAATGTATAATCAAATGGTCAATTGAATTGTGTTTTTTTATTAAGTTCGGCGGCCTGATTTTTAAAAAATCAGGATAAGTTAGGATTTTGGGTCTCGAATAAGTCTTTTCTCCAGGAATCCTTGAGATATCGAATAGAGCATTTTACTTATCGAATCCCTAAGATATCAAATAGCTTCCTGAGTCATTGAGATATCGAATGGAACATTGACTTGTTGACTCCTAGAGAACTCGAATGATACTTTGACTTGTTGACTTCCTGAGTTCTCGAATGGAGTAGTCGACATGTCGAATTTCTGAGATATCGAATGAGATATCGAACAGTACTGTCAGAGATATCGAACAGTGTCTCTTGAGATATCGAATCCCTGACTTCTCAAAAGCTAGACTTCTCGAATATGACAACATACTTCTCGAATAGGTACTTAGGCAAATGTTCATTCTTCAAAATCCAAATGTGTTTATTTTGACAGTCTTGTTCTTCAACCTTGAGGCATGATCCATGGATCTTCTTTCAAGAATTATTCTTTGACTTTAATTACAGTTACACAGATAGATATTGATGCCTATTACAAGTACTACAACAAGTAGAAACTCTACAACTAGAGGTTCCCTCAGTCAAGAGATCATGTAAGTAATGCATAGCATTACAAACAATTAGGCTTGTTATTAGATGTACTCAGGCATGCCTCTGTGACTAACAGGTACCCTAAACCCTAAGTTCGTATATGATTTATTCGTCGTTCTGAATATTTCTAAACCCAAAATAGAAACGTTGAACATCAAAGGTTAACTGTTGAAACCCCAAGGAAATACAGATAAAATTTAAAATTTTAATTAAAAAAATGAACTCGACGGCCTGATTTTTAAAAAATCGCGAGCAAGCTCCATTTTTAAAAAATAAAGATAAATTAGGGTTTAACGTTGTAAACAACCCTAAACCCTAAGTTCGTATACGATTTATTCGACGTTTTAAATATTTCTAAACCAAAATGGAAATGTTGAACCCCAAAAGGTTAATTATTGACCCCTTAGGGAATACAAATAAAATTTAAAAATTTGAATTAAAAAATTTGAATATTTCTAAACCCCAAATGGAACTCATTAAACCCCAAATGGAAACTATTTAACCCGAAAGGAAATATCTATTAAAATAAAAAATAATAATTGGGAAAAAATTACAAAAAAAATAATAATTGGAAAAAAAATTACAAAACAACTCCCCCTCCCCGCACTTCCCAACGCCAGTGGCTTCCTGAACAAAGACCTGTTAATATTCAGAGTCTTATTTGTTTAAAGGGTTAAGGAGCAAAAACACCCCTGTAATATATGTGTAGGATCAATTACACCCCTGTAATAATATCTAGCCCAAATAAACCCAAAAATTGTAAAATGAAGTTCTAATAAGCCCCTACCGTTAGTGTTCTGTTAAGTTGTTGTAAATTTAATAATGAAAAACAATCTTTTATTTACAAGCAAAATTATTCATTAATATTACTCTCTTCCATAAAAAAATGGGAGAGCATTACATACTGCAGACTTTAGTACCAGCAAGGCAGCATACACAAAACCCGAGACTTATTTTCATACTGCATATTATAGATATATGTAATATGGATTCTAAAACTAGACAATCCAGAGTCATTGAAATTGTACACCTAAAAGAAACATAAGGATGCACTAAATGACTTTCCTCCCTATCAGTATGCATATAACACTGAGGTATCTCTCACTTAGTAGTGAAATCTGCTAACATAAAAAATAGCTTGGCAAGGAGATGACTCCAGATCAGAAGGTTCATATCAGGTTTAACATCGAGATCACACTTCTTTTAAATAGTAATGGGTAAATACCAAAGAATAAATATTGTGATCAAGAGATCAAGTAGAGTTTGACATTAATGCCTTTAGTAACAAATGTAAATACATGAATAAAAACTAGATGAGCAGAAGCCATATCAATGGCAGAATCCACAGAAACAAGTCAGACCTTTTGAAACGATTATGACAATGGATAGTCACTAAAAATTCAACAGGAAAACAATAGAGTAGCATTGTAGAAGGGGGGTTGGATACAAGTTATATAATCGTGTCTAATTTTTACTTTATTTAGATGAACAAGAACAAATGAATGAATCAAACTGTTTGTATTAATGAAATCAAATACAAACTCTACCAAAGGTGTACAATACCTTTAGCAGCTGCTGACAATACAAATCTCTCTCTGTTTGTTTCGAACTCTCGAATACAAACCTTATACTAAGCTCTCGTTTTCGAATTCACGAACACACAAACGGGCTCTTTTTACAATGATATAGAGAGAGTATTTATAATGCTACCTATCAACTAATAACAGAAAGTTACAATCTATACATGACAATGTTCTGCCGTCTAGTTGATGGTTTCCATCAATAGAAAATTCTTTCCTTCATGATACCTTCTTGCTTGTTCTTCAAAACAACGATCCTGTTTTGTAGCACTTTCCAGTTTCTGTAGCATCCGTAATGACATCATCAGTAGTATGACTGATATCAGGATTTAACCTTCATCAGGATCTGACATCCATCCCATCAGGACTTGATTAGGATTTGACTTGCTGTATCAGGATCTACCATAGTTTCTAAAATGTAGTCCTTGATGCCCTATTCCTGACTAAACTCTACAGATTACTGTCTAACACATGTATCCTATACAAAGTGCTCTAAATCCTTTATAAGATCAGGATATACAAGAAGTATATGCAAATTTTATTCTTAACATCACAATTTATGAATTATTCCTAACAACTAAGAAGCAATTTAACAATATTAAGATGTAATTAACTAACGTAGCTTAAAACTGAATTACTTATGAGAGAATAAACATGGGATCCTAACTTCCTTAAATACTTCGCCTAGAGTTGATGCCTTTAATCAATGCATGCGATGGTTATGATATCTGATCGGATAACACGAAACAAGTATAGGCTACCTGTCAGTATACGAATACCAAACTACTCATACATCCACAAAAGAGATAGAAGATGGGTAGACACCAATTATGTTTAGACCCTATATGTCTATAAGATTTGAAAACATAACGGTTTAAGCACAAGTTATCCTTTGATATCACATAGGGCATCATAAGATGGTTAAAATTACGCTACAAATCATGATGTCAAAACATACATAATCCTATGCGAGCATGGAAAGTTCTAATCTTTAGATCTACTCTCGCTTCAATAAAGATAAACAATTTAGATGTTAGCTACGCATCTAAAAACATTAAGCACAACGATACGGGGATATCACAAATTCACCACACACAAATCTTTAAAGCAAACAAACTACTGAACTACATAGATAAATCTGTTAGAATCCCATGACAACGATTAGTTCATAATCGAACGGCTCGTCATCATGGGATCTAGAGATAACATGATAAATAAAAAAGGTTGAAAGAAAATAATAATGCTAAAGTTATAGAGTTAAGAAAACAAATCCAAAACATCCAAGAGTATCGCCTAAAAGAAGAAAACAAAAAGTATATCTAGATCTCCGTTGCTTGTCACGAGCGTTTGGAATCCTTCTCCAAGTCTGAATCTCCGTCTCGGCTCTCTCTCTGTGTTATGTAGGGTGTTGGTACGTTTTATGTTGAAGGATGGTGTTTATATAGGCGATGTGTAAGAACCCCAAATTTTGGATATAATTAAAACTTTTTATTATGTACTGAGGTAATGGTGAATAGTGATTACGACTACGATGTAACGATTGAGATAATGAATGAAAGGAATAGGTTTGGATTCAAATGTTTATATGCCGTGAAGAATACTATTGGTTGACACTTTAGATAAGAATTATCTATCTCCTAGGGAACTGAGATTTGATAATTCTAAAGGAGAAGATTATTCTTATGTCATCCAAATCGATATCTGTTATTGGTCCAGTGGGTCCGTAAAAAGGTTAAGGAACGATCGAAAGAGAGCAAGGACAATTGTACAACCCTAAGAGAATAAGTAAAGAATAAAGAATGAATAGTGTTTTGGTGGAAAAGAGAATTTTATGAGACGACATTATATAGAAGTATTCGGAACGGATTTCCGAGTTCGTATTAGTGATCCAGGAGGAAAATAAGTGTATGTAAAAGCTGTCAGATTCTGAAAAATAGCAATTTTATTTTCCCCGAGATTTCCATGGATACTGAAAGACTTAATGAATTATTGAAGGGATTTAAGGAAAATAGGTTCAAGAATTAGTAAGAAAGATGGAGAATGATAGTATTAATATTAAGAAGATTCCCGGTAAACCCTAATTAGAAATCCGTGAGATATTCCTACGAACGATCAATCGAAATGAGCAATAACCGGACAAAAGAAACAAGCAGAGGAAGCAAGATTCATGCATAAGCAACTAGAAAATATCTAGTAACCAAGTGGTGACTCAAGTAACTAGCACACTTAGGGATTAAAATATTACTTAGTAAGCAAACACTTGGTTAGCCTTAACACCACCAAATCTTCAACACTTGTCCACCCAATTTCATCATCCCTTGCATCATCACTTTATTAAAGTAGTTTTGGATGAGATATTATCCAATTACCATCACTTTATGCATTATTGTCAAGAGCAAGACCAAGCAAACTTCATTTCTCTCCATTTGTACAAACTGCACAGCAAGAACACTCATGAGAATAAAATTCATATCTCCATTTCTAGCCATGATAAAATCACCAAATTTTAACCAAAGCCTCTCCACTCCATGGGTAATATTCTCCCCAAATTTCATAGCAATACAAGTAGTATAGCCTAGTCAAATCACCTCCCCAAGTTGGAGAAGCAAACTGTCCTGATGCTTGTTAGTTTCTGGACTAATTTTCAAACGGCCATATCTCCTTCGTTTCTCAATGAAATTTGTTGGAAATCTGGTTAGATGCTCTACAACTCTCCTTTAGGAGCCTTGTCGAAGAAAACATGGTAAGGGCCTCGTTTTTGCAGATCTTTGAACTGATGTATAGTAATTTTAAGAACTAACTTTAGTTTTATTGTTTCTTTGGATGATCCAAGCTTGTTTAAGGTGTTCTAAGGGCTATACAAGGTTTTATAAGGCTAGTACATACTCCAAGGAAGGTATAAACTTCAAGAACCCAAGTTTTTGTTTTGAGTTTTAATGGAGTTTTAGATGAGATTTGGTGATGATGTTAGTATAAGCATGTTTACATGATCATGTAGTTGTTCTTAGTAGTTATTTAGTCATGATTCAAGTTCTTGATGATTTTGAGGTTAAGATCAGTGGTTCTAGGACTTGTGGATATGAGAATCATGTTTATGAATTGTGTTGATGCCCGGTGTGGCTTGGTTGTGTTGTTACGATTTTTAGAACGTCCGATTTATAGCCTTCGTAATGCTGAATTTTTGTTAACACTTAAAAACCAAGCATGGAAGTTAATATAATTTCCTGACCTTGGTAATATTGTGACTGGTCCTTGTAGATCTCGAGCCATAGATCGTTTTGGCATGAGAATCGAAACATTCCGACTTACGGTTTAGGAGTTATGGTCAAATTACTAAAATTGGTTTGGAACCGTAAGTAAAAGTTCGTAACTTCAATTGAACCCTCGTAAAGCATATTACTCAGTGGCTAATCTTGGTAAATAAATACTAGGGGTCATAAGGAAGGTATGAAAGAAACCACATATCAAACGGATCATTTTCCGATTTTATAAAAATGTTGGAATTGAAGTTAAACGCGAACGAACCCCTAAAAACCCGCTTGGTTATAACTTTGGTAAAACACTTAGAAAACGAATTATAAAACTCGAAGTATAATCTTGGTTCATAATCGATCGACTTTAGAATTTATACGACTTAAGTATATACCGAGTGTGGGTACGATGACATGTCGTAATAACGGACAAATGTCGGATCGTAGCAGTAATAAAAAAAGTTACACTAAAAGGTGTATAACGAGATAATTCGAAAATGTGTTTCGATTTAAGTGAAGTTTATACCTAGACTTTTAAAAGGTGTTAAGTGGTTAATCTCGAATGTTCTGATTGTTTATAGATCATCGAGCAGACCCAGGGCACGCTATCTCCACCCACACCCGATTACCAGGCAAGTGTTCAAAACTTTGAACCTGTTGTTGTGATAATATATATATGTGATTGCCATCTTACATATGCCATAGCATGCATGCCTATTGTCAAATTATATTATGATACCTGTTCCCTGAATTGCCTTTGGCTTATAGACTAGATACGAATTATCAGTTATAAGCCGGATTGTTTTGGTAAGACGCTTAGCGAAGGGCATATGATATTCATTCTTAAATATAGACCGGGAGTCGGTATTTTGAGATATAGATAGTCGTGGAAACCCGGAGGGATTCCAACGATAGATTATTATTTATCTGAGGAATGTTATTATTAAACGTTATTGATATTTCCATGAAGTATCAATTACTTGGAAATCTTTCGAGGAATGTTATTCGAGTATTATCTCAGTCGAGAGATATTAAATGAATGTTAGTTTCGAATATTCATTTAGAGTTGATTATTTAATGAATATTATTTTGATATTCATTAGAATGTTATTTATTAAATGAATATTACTTTCGAATATTCATTTAAGGTTTATGTACTTAATGATTATTATTTTAAAATATTCATTGGAAGTTCTAATTACTTAAGGGATATTATTTCGAATATTCCTTTAAAGTTTTGATTACTAAATGAATATTATTTGGATATTCATTTAGAAGATTATTTATTAAATGAATATTATTTCAAATATTCATTTAAAGTTTGACTCATTTATTGAATATTATTTTAAATACTTATTGGAGTTTAATTATTAATGAATATTATTTTGAATATCCATTTAAGGAGGGATTTATTTAGTAAATAATTCGATATATTCATTCGAGGGTTACTTACAAGCAATATTATGATTTAATAATATTCAGTAATTATTATTGAGTTAATAAATATTCTTGGAATATTTATTTAATTCTTTTAAATTCTTTATAAAATAATTTATATTATTTGGAGATTATCTTTCACCTCCAAATATTATGTAAAATATTTCGGAGTTTTTTTTTTTATTTACGACTATTTTATCAAGGAAAGGTTCCCAACTCTTTTTATTTTTCATTTAAATCTATCTTAAAAGGATTTAAATGCTCGCTCAAACTTCCATATTATAGGGGAACCTACTTGAGAAAGGTTATTTATCTTGTTGACTTCCCGGTCATAATTTATCCTTTTCACTCGTAACTTGGTTGCTATGGACTCATTAAGTCTGTGTGTACCTTCTCATCATTCGAGGGGTAAGATTGTTGGAACAAGTTGATATCCATTAACAAGCAAAAGCTTGGGAAAGGTTGGTGAATTTTCCTTTCCAACTAGATACGACTACTTTGTGGAGTCTTATCAACAAGTATTTCACTTGGGGAAGGGAGGACAAACTCTACGTTTCAATGCTTTGGATTTATTCGAACTAGGAGTCGTGTGTAAGAGGCCGAGTCGCGCGGTCCATCACAAGCCCTAACCATTGGCCAGGGAGTTACTATTAAAGGCAATCGAAAAGTGGAGCCGTCAGTTCTTCCTTCTACCGGTAGTAAACTATGTTGGGCTGTACCATCCCCGACTGATCATCAGGGAGTGGGACAGCTGGCGCGTGATAACTCCAGTATTGGTTCATCTCCCAAATTGGGAATTCCCTGCAACACATATCGAAGAGACTTCTTTCAGGTTGTAGGACTTCGAAAAATGTTAATAACTGGAATTGCAATATTTTCCTTGCAAGTTCCTCTTTATATGATAATATCTCGTTAATCTTTGACATAGCAGATATTCCCACCTATATATGCATTTTGAGTTACCTCGTAACTTCATCGTTCATGTTATTCTGGCATCATTTCCGTAAATGCATGGCATATGGTTTGAAAGATACTTTTGAACTGTTATATATTATCGTTCAGTTATACATTATTGTTGGTGGGCTATTGCTCACCCTTGCTTTATTATTATATCACAACAACAGCTAGACTAGATGACCCGCACAAGGCACACTCGACGCTGGCAAGGACGATGAGACTACCAGAGCCGAAGAGAAAGCTATTGGTAGGATAGATTTATTCTTTCAGTACCAAGTATATGGTTTAGTATGACTTATACAAATGGATGGCAAAGAGTATGTATTCATATTGTAATTCTTTTTGGATTGTAAGAACTCATAATGTGCTTAATAAAATTTTGTTGTTACTCTAATTTCATCTCTGGGACTATAACGGGTGTGTTTTATATTGTTGTGTTGGGTCATAAAGATGTAATTTATTGTATGTTGAAGTAAGTTCAAGTATTGTGGACAGAATTGGAGACCGTAACGACCGGATCCCGGACCCCGGATCTGGGGGTGTTACAAAAGTGGTATCAGAGCGTACGTTATAAACCCCAGAGATGAGGCGACGTTAAAATAATAAATTCACTAAGATAATAAGAACTCTTGCCAAGTTCATAGTCGGACTACTTAATGTAGTGATGACCTATAAAACCCTTATGGGAACTCTTAAGTATCATGATAGTAACTTAGCTCGATATCGTATCGATGAGTAAGGTGACAGACCTTGAGGCATACGAGCAGCAACGTGATGATGCTTTATTATATGCTGAAGATTAGCGGGTAAATTCAATAGAGTACCCTACTGGAGACCCGGAAGCGGTTCCAGAAGATAATGAAAATCCTGTTAGGATAAGGAGCTTACCCTCGAGGAATGAGGGCTGTAGCCAGAAAGACTGAGATGATTAAGGTATAGTGCTCAGAAAAGTGAGCATAAAGAACTAAGCTATTAGCAAGAGAATTGAAGATTCATGTTGGATTCATGGCTGGACTACTGGAGGTAGTACCAGCAAGTAAGACGGATTGGAAGAATTACTTGAGATCTTATACGGGAATAGATGAGAATCGTTAGAGACTTTCATATTAACGAAAAGAGTGATAGAGAGATGTATGATTATCAAAGGCATCGATATAAGACGAGGAGCAGAGTCCCTAGAAATAGTTGAGAAGAGGCAGTAAGTGCCATATCATTTGATAAATTAATAATTATGAATATTGTCAGTAATAATTCGCCATGAGAAGGCAGATGTCATAGGTTGTAATTTGTGGAACCAAATTGAGGTTGATGAAGTTGTTTTATTCAGGAAAATGTCCATTTTATGAATGAATCGGTTAGAAAGTGAAAACATTGGGAAGTGACCGCATGATTGGATAAAGTTATATAAGGAAGTAGTAAGAAAGACAATGATCTCAGAACCTACCGGAAGATAAGACCAGTGAGTCAAGATGAACTCGTAATGAGACTATTGTCAGAGACTAAGTATAGGGTTAATTTAACTCAGTGAAATGATGAACCAGAAATGTTAGATGCATGTGATTCGGAGGAATATTAAATTCATTCTTTTCTTTGAATGGATTATAGTAGTTACCTTAAGTTTACTCCGACGCGGAATTATAACGGATCAAGTAGTACGATCAGCAGTTAAAGAGAAAAATGTGAGAAAATCTTCCTGGAGCTAAAAGATGAAATTGGTAATGACCAAGAGTTGGAATTGTTTAATGGAAAAAGGAGACTTTGTGCTTCTAACGACGCTTCGCATAAAAGATTAGGATGTGTGCTTGTGCAGCACGACAAAGTACTTGTGGATGCATTCGGACAGCACGGTTCACCAGGTTCGGATGGCCTTAGTAGTGCCAATTTTTGTGGAACAACCAACTCCGACGGTAATATTCTGTTAGGCCGAATACACAATTAATAATCAAATTCGTATGAGAGTTTAACAAGAAAGATGATTATGCACTTTAAAACTTCTGGTATTAAGAACCCTCTTCGTGATGTAAACTATCACAAAGAGCTGCTAGGTTACAATAAAGATAATTCGATGCACGATACCCTTCTAGGGTTAACCTAACTGTATTTATAAAATATACAGCTTCGATACAATCTCTAATTGATATTCCTAATAATCAGCTATACAATGATATCAATTACAGATTGTCACTCGTCTCCTAAGTCAACTCGATCTCTTTGATAGCTATCCAATCTCCAAAGATCTCGCTTCCATATCGATCTTCAATTGATCTCTAATATCTTCTGTTGACTCTGTACGCGCTACTTCCAGACAGACTTTACTAAACTCTGTCCAGCTTCCGTCAGTCAGACTTTACTAAACTCTGACTTCCTTCCAGTTAAACTCTGATATATCACTGTTACACTTAAACACTGAAATATTACATCAATTATATCTAACAATCTCCCCCAACTTGTTCATTAGCAAAAATGCACAAGTTAATAGATAATTGATGATGTCAAAACAAATAGACAAATACAGTGTTTATACAAATTCAGAGTTTAAGCTTCTACTTAACAAAATCTACAGAAAATAAGAAAATCCTTACAGACTTTAATCTCTAATCTCTTCAAGATCTGGTGTAGCTCTGAGATAATCTATGAGTAATCTTCTTTCTGCATTCTGAAGCTCAATCTCCATAGCTTCTTTAATCTCTTTTAGCTGAGGATCACTCTCATCTGTCTGATAGATAGCAGATCTAAGATCATAGATTTTGTTTCTTCTCATCTCATTTCCCAGTCTGATAAATTTGACTTCTTCTGACTGTGAATTGAAGTCAAGTACTGTGATTCCCAAATCAGTCTTTAATTTCGCAGTACCCTTCTTCATTTCAATAAGATTTCCATTCCAATCCCTGTACTTAGGAACATATCTGCTATTATACTTCACTCCTCTGATTGCCAAATTCTGGTGCATTTTCTTTCTGAGCACATTTGCAACTGATTGAGTCCTTTGACTATTCACCTTGAAAAGATATAGAACATATTCTAATTCTTCCCAATATTTCAAGCCAATATCATTTTCACCAATTCTAAATACTGTCCCATCAGCCATGAAATACAAGAGAAAGTCCTTCTTTAAACTCTTCTGATAAACTAACTGTACTGATTCCAGTCTGTCCAAACTTTCTTGAGTGACACCACGACCTGGAACAGCCAGTGAAGAAGGATCTCTAGGACCAGTATATTGCCTTTTGTCCTTGTGTGAACCTAGTCCACCCTTATTGTTTCCAACTTTACCAGACAAGGCTCTTCCATCAGAAAAATTCATAGAAACTCCAGATAATAGATTTGGATCATTAAGTGTTCCTTTCCCAAAAACTGATTGCAACTGAGAAGATAAAGGTCTAGACACAACTTGTGTAGCAACAGAGATTGTAACTTTCTTCTGTGAACTTTCTCCTTCAATGCCTTTCAGCTTGAGTTGAGCTTCTGCTGCCATTGTTTCCTTTGATAACTGAGATTTTTGACTAACATCAGCACTTTCCTTGATCACAATGCCTTTACGAACAGGCCTAGGAGCTTTTCCTTTCTTTAACTTACCAGACTTTAAAGCCTTGAGATGTTCTTCTTGTAAACTCTTTTCTTCAGCTTTAATGTCCTCAATTGTAACTCCTTCCTCATTCTCTTCAATAAACAACTTAGCAGCCAATTCTTCATCAGTCTGTGGATTAGAAGATAATAGCAAACTCTTGGTCTTTGTTAGCACAAAATTACGCAAGCGCACGTAGTCACAAGTAATATAATTAAAGTTCGTTCCGCAGAGATCTGGTTAAGTTTCAATCAGTAAATATGCCTATGCAACAATGTTTAGTTTTAATCCACTGCTAAGACAATTAACACTTTTGGTATTGATTTACTAAATTAAACTAGGATGAAATTTTTAAACTAAGAATTTAATTAACTAATGAGATTGAATTCGAATTACTAATATGAGAATAAACATGGGATCCCAACTTCATTAAATACTTCCCTTAGATCTGACGCCTTTAATCTCTATATGCAATGATTTTGATATCTGATCGGATAACACGAAACCAGTATACGCTACCTGTCAGCATACGCATACCAAACTAAACATACATCCACAAAAGAGATAGAAGATGAATAGACACCAATTATGCTTAGACCCTATATGTCTATAGAATTTGAAAACATAACGGTTGAAGAACAGGTTATCCATTAAGATCACATAGGGTAGTATAAGTATTTTCATCTCACACCACAAATCATATTGACAATCAATTATGAACCTATGCTAGCATGACAAGTTCTAAATCTCAAGATCCACTTTCACTTCACAAGAGATTAACAATTCAATTTAGATGTTAGCTACGCATCTAAAAGCATTAAGATTAACCATACGAGGATATCAATTTCACATCACACACAGATCTTTACAGCATCGAGATACTAAGTTCCATAAATAACTCCGTTAGAATCCCATGACAACGTTTAGCCCATAATTGAACTATTCATCGTCATGGGATTTGATGAAAACATAATAATTAACAAGATATGAAAGAAAGAAACAATATTATTAATAAAAACAAGAGTTGAGAAAACAAATCTATAATCCAATGTATACAAAAGATGAAGTAGATCTAGATCTTTGCTTGTCACCGAGCTTGAATCCTTCTCCACTTTTCTCTCTTGCAATTCTACGTTACAATAATAATAATCTGATACAAATTACAAGGTATGATGTGTTTATATAGGCACTACAAGTCTTGCCCAGCAAGAAAATACACAAACAGAATTATAATAGAATTTCTGCAAGATACGTTTCCTAATTTGATTATGTTTTGTAAGGAAAATTCGTGGCTGACTTTTCTTCAGATTTTCTGGAACGTTCCCCACGTAATTGGACCTCTGGACCACCTTAGAATGATAGAAAATCTCGTTATCTTCGCGTGGACTGCTTACGGGCCTCAAACGGACTTCTAGAACTCAAGATATGGCAAAAACAGTGTAAACTGTGCAACCCTTCTCGAAAATCCGAATTTTAATCAATTAATTCCCAAAAAATTATAAAAGCATCCACCTTAGTCAACATTCTCGTAATCCTGCACAACTAAGCAAAACACATCAAATCTACAACAACTTGAGTCCAAGACAATCAATTTAAGCCGAAATTAAGCGATCCAAGTGGATATAAAATCCACTTATCACACCCCCAAACTTAAACCGATGCTTGTCCTCAAGCATAAACAATTACAACTAACTAACTAGATAGTACCACTTCCGTAGGTGATCACGGTTGCATTTGGCATATGCAACAAGCCCTTTAAACCCCTAGGCAGCCCTAGTGGACGAGTAAGGTCTCGTGAGGGCCTATAGCGAATGTACCCACAAAATCCATTTAACCTAATACAATGCAATGCATGAATGCAACTAGAATGAAAAATGCAACGATCCCCTTCAAACTAACCAAAACCAACGAGCAAGCAAATATCTTAGAGAATGCAACTAAATCCAAATAGAGCTCGACCAAGTTCCCGTATACTAACAATACATGAACAGAAACGTGCGTGTGTGCAATGCTCATCAGAAATACTCCCAAAACTAGGTCAAAAATCATACATGCTCTTCGTCAAGACAATCACAGGTTTATAAATAAAATAGACTGTAGACACTTCATAACCTAAGAACACCTCCATCCTTATCCAAGGTATACAGAAATTCATGCTTTTATTACTAAACAACTACGACACATAATATACAAGCATGCTTATTTAACCGTGCAATGGATGAGACCCTGAAAGGCTTATACAATAATACCCATGTAGCGAGCGTTGGGTTAGTGAATCCCAGACTATAAAAGCCTTAGGTCACTAGGCAAAAAGTCCCCGCGAACTTAATTGCTCGAGTATTAAAGAGCTCAACCTGGTTAATTTTGCATATAAACAATTGACACTTTTGATCTTTTCTTTTTCTTTTTTTTTCTTTTTTTTCTCTTTTTTTTATGCAATCTGGAATGAGAATTCTCAATTCCAACCCTAGACTACTCATATAAATATGAGCCGGCTACTAGCCATTTGACACCTAGTCATTATTGACAATTATTTACAATTAAGCATGAAATTCCTGGTTTCCCCCAAACTTAGACTTTAGTGATCCTACGCCATCAAGGGAATAACGAAAATTCTAAATATAATCAAGTGATTAAATCTCAAAACATCCAAACAAGCATGATCTCAACCTAGCCCAAAAGCACCCAATGAGACTGTGAAAAGATTTTGTTTCTAAAGCATGCAAGTCAATTTCATAGAAACTATAAGTCAACCCTCTACTCATCATTACCACACTCAATTAGACACCTACCTACCAATCAGAATTAGCTCGTTCTAAGGGATCATGAAACATGCATGCTATGAAAATGCAACTAGAATGAACTCACATGGTATACGAAACAAAAACAGAATGCCCTACATGAAACAAACATAATTAATACGAACATAACATGAATGAATTACTACTAAGCATGCAAAACATGATATCCTACATGAACACATATATACAACAACAACTACTAATCCCTCAAACCACCCCTAAACTTAAAATATTCAATGTCCGCATTGAATGGAAGTAAATACAAGGGATAGTAGAAACATACCTACTCGTCCTCGCTATCGTCACCCTCGTCATCCTCCTCAGATGAATCAGGCGGAGGGTACGGAGTCCGAGCTCCAAATATAGGCCACTGAACAGGAGTACCTGGTGACTGAAAAGCTGCATCCAAAGCCACGTCCATGTCCTCGGAATACTGGCGACTGCTAACATGCATAGCATCCAACCGCCTAGTCATGCGACGAAAATAGGTATCAAAAACCGACATATCCACTGTACGCCGCGGAGGACCTGCCATAACAACTCCCGGTGCCCTAGAACCCTGTGGTGGAGCGCCCGCTCCCTGACCACCAGCACCATCAACAACAAATCCTAAACCCCGAGGATGAGGAATGCAGCCCGGCCACTCCGTCAACCGGTCAATAGTAGCATCAGTAATGGAAGACATAGGTTTATGCACCGGCTCACCGTCATACCATTTTACTTTCGAAGCATCACACAAGTACGCTATGATAGAAGCATAGGGAATACTAGCCATCGAATTACTCCCCAAATAACGAAGAATATTTTGATTAATAAGGTAACCAAGGTCAACATACTTACCTTTGAGAATACCCCATAACAGAATAGCTCTATCAACAGTAACATCGGACACATGGCTTGACGGAATGATATTAGAACTTATGAACAAGAACCAAGCCCGTGCAAAACTAGACAATGATGCAGCCGGAAAAATCCTCTTCTCGGTGGTACCCGACCTACACTTCCACTCCGTACCCGGGACACATAGCTCACTAATGATAGCATCAAGATCAACATCATCTCTAGTCTTTTTCCCCCAATCCGTAGCACCTCTAGGTTTAGGCGGTTGCCTAATCAAAGTACGAATTGCACGAGACGAATAATCCACCTTCTGGCCCCTAACAACCGTGGAGTTATTCCTTGCTATCGAAGCATTAGCATAAAACTCCCTAACCACATCCAATGGGGCATCATTAGCAAACTCACAAAATAAAGTCCATCCCCGCTCACTAATCATCGCCTCCATCTCCTCATACTTACGGGGCACAAGCCTTCTTTCCTGAATAACCCCCTTGACAACCAACCTACCATACTCCGCTTTGGCATCCTCATTCACAAATTTTTCCACTCCATCTCCCACAACATCATTCTCATCCAAAGATGGACGAGCACTACTACTACTACCCACTAACCGTGGTCTCTTAGGAGCCATAATCAACAAATATCAAGCAAAGAACAACAATCTCCAACAATTCACCAAACAAGACCCCCCAAATTACACACTTCAAGACCCCTAATTTGCAAAATTCACAAATCCAAATAAAAGATGAGATAGAATATTACCCAATTGAATCAAAGAGGTGAACTTGCTAGATTAATCCCCAAAAATTCAAACTTGAATCTCCCTTGCACTTTGAATGGATGGAAGTTGAGAAATTTGTGTTTATATAGATGGGTGTGTGTATGTATAGGTAAGGTGGGTGTATGTATATAGATAATGGAGATGGAAAAGGAATTGAAGATTGAATTAGATGTAGAATGTGATTTAGAGATGTAGGATATGTAGGATATGATTTTGGGGATTAGGGTTTGAATTGAATTTGATGTAGGAAAGGAATTGTGTATATAATAGGATTGGAGATGAGAGAAAAAGAAATTTTTTTTTTTTTCGGCTGAACAGTGGTTTTCTGCGCTGGAAGCGCCTGTTGCGCACTTCGATCCTGCGTGACATGCCTCTAGCGCCTCTGGCGCCTGTGGCGCCACCTGCTCCTGCGTTACCTGGCGCCTAGGGCGCGGCTGGCGCCTGTGGCGCGGATGCATCCTGCGTGACCACAGCGCTGGAGGCGCGCCTTGCGCCTGAGGCGCGGCTGTGACCTGCATAAAAGTGTTGTTGTTGTATTTTTTTTTTCTTTTTTTCACAACAACAATTTTTTTTTTTCACACTCTTTTCTCTCTTTTTTTTTTCTTTTTTTTTTCTCAACACTCACAACACTTTTTTTTTTTTGAAAGAATGGTATATACAACATATACAATACTTGGGTTGCCTCCCAAGAAGTGCTCCTTTTACGTCATTAGCTTGACGTTCTTCTCCCGAATCAAGTAGATGCCAAAACGGCGGAAACCTTATCGCGTTGAAACGACCCGCCATAGTAATGCTTCAACCGTTGTCCATTCACTTTAAAAGCATAACTAAGAACTCATAATGTCCATATCTGGTGCGGAATGCAGTCTTCGGGATATCTTCAGGTTTGATCTTCAGTTGGTGATATCCCGTTCTCAAATCAATCTTAGAGAAGTATTCAGCTCCTCTTAGCTGGTCAAACAAATCGTCTATCCTGGGCAATGGATACTTATTCTTTATGGTTAGCTTGTTCAATTCTCTGTAGTCGATGCATAACCTCATACTTCCATCCTTTTTCTTAACAAACAACACTGGTGCGCCCCAAGGCGACACACTGGGCCTTATCATGCCCTTATCCAACAATTCCTGTAATTGTTTAGCTAGCTCCTTCATTTCTACTGGGGCTAGTCGGTACGGGGCCTTCGAAACTGGCGCCGTCCCCGGGGCTAATTCGATGGCAAACTCAATTACCCTATCAGGTGGTAGTCCAGGAAGATCTTGTGGGAACACGTCCTCGAACTCATTAACTACCAGAATGTCCTGCAATCTTGGCACTTCCTTCTGAGTATCTATAACGTAGGCTAAATAAGCCTCGTTCCCTTTTCGTAACAATCTCTTGGTTTGCGCCATGGTCAGAATTTTCTGGGTCTGTCGCATCCCTTTAAACACTATTTCTTTCTTCCCTGGGGTTTTCAACTTAACCTTTTTCCCTTTACAATCTATCTGCGCATCATTGCGAGACAACCAATCCATACCCAAAATGACATCGAATTCCCCTAGCTTAAAAGGAATTAAATCGACATAGAAGGATCGTCCTCCTATTTCTAGCTTACAATCGGGGTGAATTTGATTAACCGGTACGATTTCCTGATTAGCTATTTCTACTTGTAAGGAATCTCTTAGTTGCTAGGTTTTAAGTTTCAAGTTATGCGCAAAATCTCTAGATATAAAAGACTTAGTTGCTCCTGAATCAAATAAGACATTTGCACTGACTGAATTAAGAGAAAAAGTACCTGCTATCACATCTGTGTCCCTCACGGCATCTTGTACTGACATATTGAAAGTCCTAGCAGTTGGTGGCCTATTTGAGGCAACCTTGCTTGCTCCTGATGCTGCTGGTTTGCTCTTTGGGCAATCCTTCCTCATGTGCCCTCGCTGTCCACACTGGAAACAGGTTGTGCTGTTAGGGATGACCGTGGTGCAAGCGGTAGCATAATGCCCAGCTCGCCCACACTTATAACAGTTTATCTGCTTCAGGTTGCACACCCCGGAGTGCCTCTTCCCACAAGTAGCACACAATGGCAATGGAGGTCGAGAAGGGTTGGAACGGGACATTCCTGATTGGTGGCCGCCCTGGCTCACACTCACACTCGCAGATGGTTTAAACCCTACACTCCTCCCTGGTAGGGAAACCGCTCCTCGATTAAACTTGGTTGGGGGTTTTCCTCCAGCGGATCTTCCGCCCATACTAACATGCTTTCTCTTTATCCCCCCTTTCTCTCTCTCTCTCTGCATCTGATCACTACCAGCCTCCACAATGGTTGCCTTCTACACCAAGGTGGCATAATCTGTAATCTCTAAAACAGCCACCCTATTCTGGATCCACTGTTTCAGCCCTTGTTGAAACCTGTTAGCTTTCTTCTCTTCTGTGTCTACAAACTCTGGCACAAATCTTGATAGCTCAGTAAATTTAGCCTCATAGTCAGCCACTGACATATTGTTCTGTTTCAGTTCCAAGAACTTAAGTTCCATCTGGGTTTTCATGAACTTCGGGAAGTACTTCTCCAGGAATAATTGTTTGAACCTTTCCCAGGCTATGACAGCATCAGTCTCCATGTTTTTCTTGGCTTCCCACCAATAATTGGCCTCTCCCTTTAGTAGGTAAGTAGCAAAAACAGTCTTCTGAGCCTCATTGATACTCAGAATCTCAAAAGACTTTTCCATTTCTTTGATCCAGGCCCTCGCCTCAACGGGATCAGCCGATCCGTGGAACTCTGGGGGCTTAAGGGACTTAAAGGCCCTAAAGGAATTTGCCACTGAAGTGTTGTTGCTTGGTGGTGGTTGGGGGTATTGGTTCAAATTCTGCCTAAGTAGATCCATAAACTGGCCCATGGGGTTTCCGCCCTGGTTCTCCCCTTCCTGTTCTACTTCAGTTTCTCCACCCTCTATTTCCCTTTCAAATTCTTCAGAGTACAGGGGTTCATCCTCTGCTCCATACTGGGAATCTTCTTGCTCATTATAGTCCTGATCTTGTTCCTCACTACTTCCACGGTTTTCCTCGTGTTGGTTGTGACTTTCTTGGTCAGTATATTCGCGGGGGTTAGCCCTAGTGCCCATTCGTCTTGGAGGCATTTTACTGAAAATTTGGAAAGTTATACATTAGGTTCACTGATCTGTTTTAGAGGATTTTTCCTTGCACATTTCTTTACATGATTGGGTTTAAAATCCCACAGTTTTATATCTCATGGCAACTTAATCGAAAAGTAATACATATGCTAATAAACTCGTGATCACATCCCAACAAAATTGTAATGACTGAAATGGAAACAAATATATACCAGGTACCGAAAAGGTACAACATCCGAGTTACAACGATAGTTTAAAGTACAACCATCCTAACAACAACAACAAGTCAAAAGTGAAATATGCTGTCTATCTGTCTAGTCTGCAAAAAGGGAAAACAAGTACAAGAAAACCATCCCTACAAAAGCCGGCACCACTATGTCCGTACATGACTAGACAACTAGACCACTGCATCACTACATCTGAATTCAGCCGTCACGACGAAACATCCTCCGAACCCTCCCCATGGCGATGCGGAAAACCTCCTCAGCCGCTGCTCTGTCTACCCTACCATGCCCATCAGTAGGCAACTGTCGCACCCTCACCCGAGCCCTCAGCTCGATGCGGGTCACAGCCCTATACCCAACTCTGTCACTGATAGTCCTCCTGCCCTGCACCCTCATCCGGGCGGCTCTCTCTGCTGCTAACTCACTCCTAGACTCTGCCAACCTGGCATCTGCCACAGACAACTCTCTATAAAGCCCGTTCATAATCAAGTTGTGAACACATATTGGGACTCCTCCTATCGGGGCATGAGGTGGGGTGGATGGCTCAGCTGGAGCGGCAGTCTCTGTCTGCTGGGGCTCTGGGGTAAGCTCCTCAAACTCGTCGGGGTAGGGGCTCACAGGTAGTGGTGGTGGGGTAGGGGCTCTCTCAACAGGGAGGAGTGGCACAAAAAGTCCAGGACTCCCTACCGCACCAACTACTAGCTCATCTATATCTCCCTCAACACCCTCATCCACCGGCACCACCTGATCCGTGGTCATGTCAGTGTCATCTCCCATAGTCCTGAACTCAGTCATAACCCAATAATCATCATCCTCAACCACTAACTCAGCGTCCTGTCCTGTCTGGACCCCCTCCGGGTCCTCCTCCCCCTCAGTCTCAACAACATCTGTGTCAGCATCATCCTGGACCTCCTCAGGGTCCTCCTCCTCAGACTCGATCACATCAGTATCAGCCTCAACCTGGACCTCCTCAGCGTCCTCCTCCTCAGGCTCAGTATCATCCTCAGGCAAGTGCTCATAGTATGGGTCCCTAGTCCGGAACATGTCCTCATCATGCTGTCTCGCAGCTGCCTCCTGGGCCGACAAGTCGCTCGCCTACACAAGACGAACTATGTTACTATCATGATACTTAAAAAGTTCCCGTAAGGGTTTTAGGTGAACCTGGCAAGGGTTCTTATTATATTATTGAATTTATTATTATATAACGTCGTATCATCTCTTGGGATATATAACTCTCGCTCTGATACCATCTCTGTAACACCCCCAGATCCGGGGTCAGGGATCTGGTGGTTACGGTCTTACATCCATTCATAATACTTGACTTGAGTCCACAATAAATAAATCACATGCTGTGACCCCACAATAATTACCACTCACACACACAACAGTTATAGTCCCAGAGATGAAATTGAAATAAGTCTTACATTAAAGGGTTACGAATAAAAGTTATTACAATCCCAAAAGGATAACATCATAGGTTTAAAAGTTTTGCCGTTGATTACATTAATTATACATATAGTTAAACAGGAAACAAAAGCTGTCTAACTATGCTACCTCAGCAATGGCGGCTAGCATCTCAGCGGGTAGTCCGGTGGGTCGGGTAACCTGCTTGCGCCGAGTGCGCCTGACGCGAGCCATCTGTCCTAGCTGTTGTTGTGACATAATATAAACAAAGCAAGGGTGAGCGAAAGCCCACCAACAAATATATAACTGAACGATAATTTAAAACAGTTCAAAGCTATCTTTTAAACCATATGCCATGCATTTACGGAAATGATGCCAGTATAATATGAACGATGAAGTTACAAGGTAACTTAAAGTATTTGTTTGAAGGAATATCTGCTACATCAAAGTAAGCGAGATATTATTATCGTTATTAAGAAGAGGAACTTGCAAGAAAGGGTTGCAATTCCAGTTATGACTCTTTTCCAACTCTGCCAACAGTAATCATGTTGCAGGAAATAAATGAATTTGGATGATGAACCAATGATGGAGTATTCACCGCGCCCGCTGTTCCAATCTTGATGATCAGTCGAGATCGTACAGCTCAATTTAGATTTACTACCGGTAGAAGGAAGAACTGACGGCTTTACTTGTATACCGCCATGCTAGCTCTCCCCGGCCAACGGTTGGGCCAAGGGGATGGACCGGCACTACTCGGCCTCTTACACGACTCCTAGTTCAAATAGAGTTCATGATTCTGAATATAACGTTCGTCCCCCTTTCCCCAAGTATAATACTTGTTGATAAGACTCCACAAAGTAGTCGTATCTAGTTGGAAAGGAAAATTTACCAATAACTCCCAAGCTATTACTTGGTAACGGATATCAACTTGTTCCAGTAATCTTACCCCTCGAAAGATGAGAAGGTAAACAACGACTTAATAAGTCAACGGCACCCGAGTTGCGGGTGAAGGGAATACTTTATGACCGGGAAGTCGACAAGATAAATAACATTTTTCCAAGTAAGGTTCCCTTATTATTAAGAAGATAGACTCAAAGATGAATGATGTCTGGGAACCTTTCTTGATATAAGATTAATAATAATATGACTTCGAAATATTTTCTGTAATAATCGAAGAAGATTAACCTTATCGAGATTATTCTAAGTATGGAATAAATATTCAGAGAATATTTATTGAGTTAAAATATTGAAAGAATATTTGGGAATATGAAAGAATATTTTTAATCAGAGTATTTCTCAAAATAATCCCTGAAGAAATATCAGGAGAATATTTATTGAATAAATAAATATTTAAATGAATATTCAAAACAATATTCATTAATTAATAAGACCTGAAAAGAATATTTAAGGTAATATTCATGATTAATTAGGAATTTAAATGAATATTCAAAAGTAATATTCATTTAATGAATAATATCCTAAATGAATATCAAGTAATATTCATTTAGTAATCCAAGCCTTAAGGAATATTCGAAATAATATTCGATAATTAAATCAAGCTTCAGATGAATATTAAAATAATATTCATCAAGTATTTAATATCTTAAATGAATATTCAAAAGTAATATTGATTTAATAAAATAATAATCTAAAAGAATATCCAAAATAATATTCATTTAATAGTCTCATCTTTAGAAGAATATTCGAAATAATAGTCGATAATCAGTTCGACTCTGAATGAATATTGAGAAATATTATTCGTTGAATAGTTACGTTCAAATAATTATTTGAAGTAAGGATCGTTAAAATAATTAGTCTCGAACGAATATTCAAATAATATTCGTCGCCCAAATAATAGAAAATATTTACTTAAATATCTTCTTCCGAGGTAATCTCGATATATCAAGGAATATTGACTCCCGGTCTATTTTTGATTAATAAGATATATACGCCCTTCTATGAGGGTCTTATAATAACCGGCTTATAACTGATATATAACTATCTAGCTTATAAGCCAACAATAACATTCAGGGAACAAGTATATCAATTCAACTTGAAAGTAGGCATGCATGCAATGGCATATGTATATCAGCAATCATATATATATATATATATATATATTTATTCAATCACAACAACAGCCTAAAAGAAGGGAATTGAAACTTGCCTGGTAGTCGAGTACGGTAAGGGGTAGTGGTAGCGGGTCCCGGTTCAGCCTGGTGATCTATAAATAGCCAAGGCATTCGGGATTAATCACTTAACATATTAAAAGTTAAGTTATACTTAAATCGAAACACGTTCTCGAGTTATCTCGTTATACCCCTATTAGTGGATTACTTATTATCACTGATCCGACCCGACATTCGTTCGTTAATACGACATGTCACTGCACTTATACTTGGGACATACTTGAGTCATACGAGTTCTAAGGTTGATCGTTACGAACCAATCTTATACTCCGAGTTTTATCGCCCGTTTTCTAAGTGTTTTACCAAAGTTACAAAAGAGTCGTCTTTTAGGGGTTCGTTCGCGTTTAACCTTGAATCGAACATTTTTAATAAATCGAAAAATGCTCTTTTTGACATACGGTTTTCTTTCACACCTTCCTTCTTACCCCTAGTATTTATTTACCAAGATTCGCCATGACGTTACATTGCTTACGAGGGTTCAATTTCAGTTACGAACTTTTGTTTACGGATTCGAACTACTTTTAGTAATTTAGTCATAAATCCTAAACCGTAAGTCCGTTTCACGTGATCTTTATATCAAAACGAAGCTTATAACATAATCTAGCCTTTCATGGCAAAATCCGAGACTGGACAGTGTGTTCATGCTACTGCTAATCACGGTTTCTTAAGGCTAACGACAATCGGGCATTACGACGGCTATGTTTACATGATTTCCAAATTTCAAACCATCCAATAATTATAGTTTCCACTCCAAACAACATTTACATGTTATTCAACCATGAACTAAGACCAAGCAATGTCTTTCCGTTCATCTAAACTAATTTCACATTTAATAAATCCCAATCATAATCTTAAGGTCCTAAACATGCATTAAATCCATATAACTCATCTAAAATACCAAAACTTAAACTAAGAGCTTGGTTTTCAAGAGTGGTATACCTTCCTTGGTGTATGTATGAACTTATCAAGCCTTGTTTAGCCCTTATCTAGCCTTAGTATAGCTTGAATAATCAAAAGAAATCAAGAAATAAAAGTTAGTTTATGAAGAACACTATTCATCATCATCTTTGATGATTTATTTGAAAATGATAAAAGATGAATTTGAAGCTGAAATTTCTAGGAGATCATTACCATGATATGTAGTACTTACCATAAAAATTTGAAGAACAAGTGATGGTTGGAAGTTGGACTTCCAATTAGCTAAGAATGGGCAGATTTTTATGAAGAAATGGAGAAAAATGGTGGTGGTTTGTTTTGTTTTGGTGATTTATGGCTAATACATGTATAACCCTTGCATATATAATGGATGCATCTCTTTTAATGTGTTGTTGGCAATCCAATGGTGCCACTTGTTGCTTCCTCATTGGGCCAAGTGTTGGCACTACAACAAACAACTCCATTTTTGCAAGAATGCAATTACACCACTCATCTTGTAGTTGACTTATAAGGATGTTACTTGGGTTTCTCCTTTTCCCACCAATTGCACTTGTTTGTCTCTTGGTTATTTATTCGTTCCTTTGTCCGGGTATTACTCAATTTCCTTGCTTGTTCGTTGATCGTTCGAGGGAATAACTCATTCGTTTCTAGTTAGGGTTTTACCGAAAACCTTCTTAATATTTCTAATACTATTCTTCATCTTACTTAATACTTCTCGAATTTAAATTCCTTAATTCCCTTTTATAACTCCTTAAGTCTTGTAGTGTCCAGGGAAATCTCGGAGAAAATAAAAGTGCTCTTTTTCTGAATCCGACGGCTTTTACATACACTTATTTTCTTCCTGGATCACTAATACGAACTCAGAAATCCGTTCCGAATACCGGGTATATCATTATTATAATAATATTCCAAATTCCACCAAAATCACTATTCATCACTTATTTTTGTTTAATTCCTATAATTAGGAAAATGAACCTGGTTCACTCTCGAGTGCTTCTTAACCTTTTTACGGAACCGCTGGACTTATAATAGATATTGATTTGGATGACACAAGAATAATCTTACTTGAAGTAATATACTTATATCCTTAGGAGATAGATCATTCTTACCTATGCCGTCAACCAAAAGTATTCTGCATGACATGTAAGTAATTGAATTCAAATCCGTTCCATTTATTTAATAGATCTTCGTTACATCGCAGTCATAACCACTATTCATTCTTACATCATTAAATACATAAAAGTTTTAATCCCACCCAAAATCTGGGTTCTTACAGAAACTTCAGCTTGGCCATTCGTTTGAGGGTGATAAGCAGTGGCAACACGATGCGTCACATTATATTTCGCCATCAACGTAGTAAACTGGCGATTGCAAAAGTGAGTTCCCTCATCACTTATTATAGCACGTGGAGTTCCGAAACGCGTAAAAATTTGCTTATGCAAGAAATTCAATACCACCTTTGCATCATTGGTCGGCAACGCCTTAACCTCGACCCATTTAGACACGTAATCCACAGCTAGCAAGATGTACTGATTGTTGCATGAAGAAACAAAAGGTCCCATGAAGTCAATCCCCCAGACATCAAAGATCTCTACCTCAAGAAGCATGTTAAGAGGCATCTCGTTCTTTCTAGAAATATTGTCAACCCTTTGACAACGATCACATTTCAACACGAACTGATGAGCATCCTTAAACAAGGAAGGCCAATAGAAACCTGCTTGAAGCACACGAACCGCTGTCTTTTCTCCACCATAATGACCACCATAAACAGTTGAGTGGCAATCTCGCAACACACCCTCCGTCTCACTATACGGAATACATCGTCTGATCATCTGATCTGCTCCTTGTCTAAATAGAAATGGTTCATCCCAATGGTACCACTTCACATCATGTAGAAACTTCTTCCTTTGAGCACTCGAAAGATCTGGAGGAATAACATTGCTAACCAAATAGTTTACATAATCTGCAAACCATGGCTCTTCATCTTGCATTGCAAACAGCTGCTCATCTGGAAAAGATTCATTAATAAGAGATTTGTTATGCAATTCCTTACCGTGGTCCTCTAAGCGTGAGAGATGATCCGCTACTTGATTTTCTATGCCTTTCCTATCCTTGATTTCCACATCAAATTCTTGCAAGAGAAGCACCCAACGAATCAATCTAGGCTTGGAATCCTTCTTCGACATAAGATATCGAATTGCAGCATGATCCGTATACACAATCACCTTCGTACCAAGCAGATAAGACCTGAATTTCTCGAAACCATAGACAACTGCTAGCAACTCCTTCTCCGTAGTAGTGTAGTTCAGCTGTGCATCATTGAGGGTTTTACTAGCATAGTAAACCACATGAAATATTTTATCCTTCCTTTGACCAAGCACAGCTCCAACAGCATAGTCACTAGCATCACACATAAGTTCAAACGGTTCCTCCCAATTAGGTGCGGTAATGACTGGTGTAGTAGTCAACTTCTTCTTCAAGAGCTCAAAAGCTGCAAGACACTCATCATCAAACTTGAAAGGAACATCCTTTTCCAAGAGATTGCACAAGGGTTTAGAAATTTTTGAGAAGTCTTTGATGAATCACCGATAGAAACCCGCATGACCAAGAAAACTACGAATTCCTTTAACAGAGATAGGTGGAGGAAGATTTTCGATTGTTTCCACCTTAGCCCTATCCACCTCAAGTCCTCTACCAGATACCTTGTGCCCAAGAATAATTCCCTCTCGCACCATGAAGTGACACTTCTCCCAATTAAGCACCAGGTTAGTCTCCACACAACGTTTCAAAACCAAACCAAGATTATGCAAGCACTCGTCATATGAAGTACCAAAAACTGAGAAGTCATCCATAAAAACCTCCACATTCGAGCCAATCATGTCTGAGAAAATAGCCATCATGCACCTTTGAAAAGTGGCGGGAGCACCACAAAGTCCGAAAGAAACCCGTCGGAAAGCAAAGGTACCAAAAGGACATGTGAATGTGGTCTTCTCTTGATCTTCCGGAGCAATGCAAATCTGATTGTAGCCTGAATAACCATCAAGGAGGCAATAATACTCATGTCCCGCCAACCTGTCTAGCATCTGATCAATGAATGGCAGAGGAAAGTGATCTTTTCTCGTGGCTTTGTTGAGCTTCCTATAGTCCATACAAACTCTCCACCCCGTGACTGTTCGAGTAGGGATGAGCTCATTCTTTTCATTAGCAACAACTGTCATGCCTCCTTTCTTTGGCACACATTGAACCGGGCTCACCCAAGAACTGTCTGAGATAGGATATATAATACCCGCATCCAGCCACTTTAGAATTTCCTTCTTCACCACCTCTTTCATAATCGGATTAAGTCTCCGCTGATGCTCAACAGTAGGCTTAGCTCCCTCCTCTAGCAGAATTTTATGCATGCAATAAGAAGGGCTGATTCCCTTGATATCTGCTATAGTCCAACCAATTGCTGACTTGAATTCCCTCAAAATTCGCAACAGCTTTTCTTCCGCACTAGCTGACAAGTTAGAGGCAATAATGACAGGTAATGTAGATGCATCACCAAGAAAAACATACCGCAAGTGTTCCGGAAGTGGTTTGAGTTCAAGTGTGGGAGCTTCCTCAATAGATGGTTTCAGGCGCCCCTCTGAATTTTTACGTTCTCCTAACCCAAGAGATTCAAAACGCAAATCAAATCTCCTTTTCCAAGGGGCTGAATTTAGCTGCTGAAGTTGCTCGGCTAATTCCTCATCTTCAAAATCAGAGTCACCAACTAAAACTTTTTCCAAAAGAATCTGACTTAAGCAACTTCTCCATTTCCATAGTAACTGCAGAATCAACCCAATCCACCTTCAAACATTCTTCTTCATCTGAGGGAAGTTTCATTGCATTAAAAACATTGAAAGTGACATTCTGGTCTTGCACCCTCATGGTGAGCTCCCCTTTCTGCACATCAATCAAAGTCTTTCCCGTAGCCAAGAATGGTCTTCCCAAGATTATGGGAATCTTCTTATCTTCCTCGAAATCCAAGATAACAAAATCAGCAGGAAATATGAGTTTGTCAACTTTCACCAACACATCCTCCACTATGCCTCTAGGATATGTAACTGAACGATCAGCCAACTGCAAAGAGATGTTGGTAGGCTTTGGTTCCGGTAGACCAAGTTGCATATAGACTGACAAGGGCATGAGATTGATGCTAGCTCCCAAGTCACACAAGCACTTCGCAAAAGACAAATTACTAATAGTGCATGGAATAGTAAAGCTACCAGGATCCTTTAGTTTTGGAGGCAATTTCTGTTGCAGCACAGCACTGCATTCTTCTGTTAGAGCAACGGTCTCTAATTCCTCAAGCTTCAACTTACGAGAAAGAATCCCCTTCATGAACTTGACATAGCTCGGCATCTGTTCAAGAGCTTCGGCAAAGGGAATGTTAATCTGCAACTTCTTGAACACCTCTAAGAACTTAGCAAACTTCCTGTCCAACTGCTGCTTCTGGAGTCTTTTAGGATAAGGAGGAGGAGGATAGATCTGAGTGTTCTTTGTAGACTGCTCCACAGAATTTTTAACAGGTTCCTTGCTCTTCTCTACTTCATCACCTTGCTGATCAGCCATCAAATCAGGTTGAGCAATTTCGGGCACTGCAGATTTTTCACACTGCTGATTCTGAATATCTTCAACTTCTTCTACTGCTGATTTAGGGCCTGCTATAACTTTTCCCGATCTCAAAGTCACAGCCTTCACCTGTTCCTTGCTATCTCTCCTACCTGGATTTGCTTCCGTATCACTAGGAAGAGTTCCTTGAGGTCTACTAAGTAAGGCACTTGCAATCTGTCCTATCTGAGTTTCCAAGAGCTTCTGACCAGCTTGTAGGTTCTTTAACGCTATCCACACATCATCTGATTTTTCATTAGAAGATTGCCCCGCATGAGCCTGGGGTTGTTGCTGCTGAAATCCCGGAGGTTGATATGATTGCTTTGGAGCATACTGCTGCTGATAACCTTGATTGAATGGCCTTGCTTGCTGCCCCTGAAACTGCTGATAGGGTTGCTGAGGTTGTTGAGCACCTTGGTTATTGCTCCAGCTGAAGTTAGGATGATTCCTGTTGCTTGGATGATAGGTGGCTGGTACTGGTGCAGCAGGTCTCTGAAAATTACTTACGAACTGTGCTGATTCAGAAGAGATAGCACACTGATTCGTCTCATGTGCGCCCGCACATAACTCACAAACATTGGCAACCTGCTGAACTCCATAATTAGCAAGAGAATCCACCTTCATCGAAAGAGCCTTCAACTGAGCTGCAATAGCTGAAGCTGTGTCAACTTCAAGAACACCTGCTACCTTACCTTGAGAAAGCCTCTGTGTTGGATTTTGATATTCGTTAGCAGCCATCATCTCAATAAGATCATATGCTTCCTCATAGCTCTTCGCCCATAGAGCTCCACCAGATGCTGCATCTAGCAAAGGCCTAGACTGTGCTCCCAACCTATTGTAGAAACCATTAATAACCATCCAATCAGGCATGCCATGATGAGGGCACCTTCATAGCATCTCTTTATAACGTTCCCAAGCCTCACACAAAGATTCGCCAGATTGCTGTTGAAATTGAGTTAACTGGTTCCTTATTGCTGCAGTTTTCGCCATAGGGAAGAATTTAGTAAGAAACTTCTGAGCAAGATCATCCCATGTAGTAATGGAACCAGCTGGTAGAGAGTGTAACCAGCCCTTAGCCTTATCCCTTAAGGAGAATGGGAAAAGCCTCAACTTGATAGCATCATCCGACACACCATTAAATTTGAAAGTGTCGCAGATCTCGATAAAGTCCCTGATATGCATATTAGGATCCTCTGTCGAAGCACCCCCAAACTGAACCGAATTCTGCACCATCTGAATTGTGCTCGGCTTGATCTCAAAGTTATTTGCTGCAATAGCTGGCCTGACAATACTAGATTGTATGTCAGTAATCTTTGGCTGAGAATAGTCCTTCAAAGCCTTAACGGCTGCTGGTAAATCTGCCATCTCTACAGTAGTTTCAAGTTCCTCTTTCTGATTATCTACTACAAGACCGTCTTCTGCCAGTTTTTCCTTACGAGCCTGCAAACGTGTTCGCATACACGTTCAAGTACCTGAAAACACAACGAAACAACAACTAAGTAAGAAATCCGAGTCAGTGAACGCTAACGACCACTGATGACAAGCACATAAACTAAACAAAACACCGATGATCCCCGGCAGCGGCGCCAAAAACTTGTTAGCACAAAATTACGCAAGCGCACGTAGTCACAAGTAATATAATTAAAGTTCGTTCCGCAGAGATCTGGTTAAGTTTCAATTAGTAAATATGCCTATGCAACAATGTTTAGTTTTAATCCACTGCTAAGACAATTAACACTTTTGGTATTGATTAACTAAATTAAACTAGGATGCAATTTTTAAACTAAGAATTTAATTAACTAATGAGGTTGAATTCGAATTACTAATATGAGAATAAACATGGGATCCCAACTTCATTAAATACTTCCCTTAGATCTGACGCCTTTAATCTCTATATGCAATGATTTTGATATCTGATCGGATAACACGAAACCAGTATACGCTACCTGTCAGCATACGCATACCAAACTAAACATACATCCACAAAAGAGATAGAAGATGAATAGACACCAATTATGCTTAGACCCTATATGTCTATAGAATTTGAAAACATAACGGTTGAAGAACAGGTTATCCATTAAGATCACATAGGGTAGTATAAGTATTTTCATCTCACACCACAAATCATATTGACAATCAATTATGAACCTATGCTAGCATGGCAAGTTCTAAATCTCAAGATCCACTTTCACTTCACAAGAGATTAACAATTCAATTTAGATGTTAGCTACGCATCTAAAAGCATTAAGATTAACCATACGAGGATATCAATTTCACATCACACACAGATCTTTACAGCATCGAGATACTAAGTTCCATAAATAACTCCGTTAGAATCCCATGACAACGTTTAGCCCATAATTGAACTATTCATCGTCATGGGATTTGATGAAAACATAATAATTAACAAGATATGAAAGAAAGAAACAATATTATTAATAAAAACAAGAGTTGAGAAAACAAATCTATAATCCAATGTATACAAAAGATGAAGTAGATCTAGATCTTTGCTTGTCACCGAGCTTGAATCCTTCTCCACTTTTCTCTCTTGCAATTCTACGTTACAATAATAATAATCTGATACAAATTACAAGGTATGATGTGTTTATATAGGCACTACAAGTCTTGCCCAGCAAGAAAATACACAAACAGAATTATAATAGAATTTCTGCAAGATACGTTTCCTAATTTGATTATGTTTTGTAAGGAAAATTCGTGGCTGACTTTTCTTCAGATTTTCTGGAACGTTCCCCACGTAATTGGACCTCTGGACCACCTTAGAATGATAGAAAATCTCGTTATCTTCGCGTGGACTGCTTACGGGCCTCAAACGGACTTCTAGAACTCAAGATATGGCCAAAACAGTGTAAACTGTGCAACCCTTCTCGAAAATCCGAATTTTAATCAATTAATTCCCAAAAAATTATAAAAGCATCCACCTTAGTCAACATTCTCGTAATCCTGCACAACTAAGCAAAACACATCAAATCTACAACAACTTGAGTCCAAGACAATCAATTTAAGCCGAAATTAAGCGATCCAAGTGGATATAAAATCCACTTATCAGTCTTTGAGGTACCTTGAGTATCAGTGTTTATCCCAACAAACTGTGATTTAGAGGACTTGCTAGTTTTCAGAGTTTGAAATTCTTCAGTTTTGCTTTTTCCTTTACTACTTGCTCCTCCATCTCCAGCATTATCCTTTCTGATCAGAGTTTGAGATTGCTTGCATTTATCTTTAGCAACTCTCTCCCCCTTTTTGACATCATCAGGCATAAGAATAGATGTGATTAACTCCAAGGAGGTAGCAATAGAATCAAGCTTTAAGGACATATCATTCTGATTTTGTTCAACTTTGCTCAGCCTGTGAGACAAAGTTTCTTGATTCTGAGTAAGATAGTGAAATTTATTCTTGTTGTCAAGTTTAATCATATCAGCTCCTCTAACAACATCACCTCGAACATCAGAGATTGCCTTTTGACATAGATCAAACCTATAGTTGAGAGTCTTCACTTGTACAACTGTAGCCTTGAGACAAGATTGAATCTCTGGATTTGTAATTGTTCTGGAGGTTTTCTTGACAAATTCAGCTGCTCTTGCCGCAGGAAAGATACAAGTGTCCTTGTACCCGTCATTTGAAAATTGTTCAAGGTGTTCTTCTTCAGCATCTGCTTGATTTGAAGGACCAGCAAAATCCTTAACCTTAGCATCAGTCTGGACTGGTAATCTCTGAGAAGAGCTTGACTCAGTATTCCCTTTAGTTTCATCTCCAACCTCAGCTTCAACATGATGAGTGGATGGAGGAATTGGAATAGATGCATCAGCAGGGTCAACAACAGCCTCTGCAACAGGTTCAATAGTAGAGTAAACAATAGGCTGTACAACATCCTCTGCAGATTGCACAATAGTCTCAGAGTTTATCTCCTTAGGTTGTTGATCAATTTCCTCACCATGTTCAACAGTCTGGTGAGCATCTGAGAGTAATTCTGTATGTGATGCTACAGTTTCAGAAAGGACAACTGTAGGTTGATCAGCTGCACCAGTTGCTTCAGATTGAGCAAAAATTGATGAGATAGGATCAGAGAATGGCATGAATGAATCAAGAATATCATTCATTGGAGAAAAGCCATCTCTAGTATCCTCTTCTGCAGGCATTTTGTCCTCTGCAGGCATTTCAACCTCTACAGACATTTCAACCTCTACAGTAAGTGTTTTATCCTTTTCAGTCTCAACAGTAGGTGTTTGCTGTGAAACCACCTCTGGAGCTTCAACATTTTCATCAACAGAATCAGAGATTATCAGTTTTCTTCTCTTAGCTAGAGGCACTTCATATGAATCCTCTTTACTAGATTCTGCCACCACTGAGGGTGACTTAGATCTTTTTGCTCTTTGTATCATTCTTCTAGTATAAACAGCTCCAGGATATGTCTGTTTTGCTTTGATTTGTGTCTCTATTGTCTTCTTAACTCTTGCATGTCTTTCAGTGATTGCTGCTGACTTTACTCTGCCTCTTTTTGCTTTAGGCTGTGGTTGTGGTTGAGATTGTGATGGTTCAGAGTTTATTTGTGGAGTGAGTGAAGATTGTTTTGTGATTGGAGATTGAAGGTTTTGGGTTGAATCAGTGTTTGTGATTGGTGATGGAGGTTGTTGAGTAGGTACAGTGTGGGTAGGTGATGTAGGTGGTTCAGTGTTTAGGGTTTGAGTATGATCAGTGTTTAGTGGTTCAGGTTGTGGTTCTGGTTGTGGTTGGTCTTGAGGTTGGTTGAGAAAGTTCTGAAAAGCAAGTGGCAGAACAAAGGCAGGTAGGTTTTCTTTACCAACATCCTTATTAGTCATATCAGAGAATATTCTCTTGTTGACTCTAAAAGGCTGAATTTCATCAGTTTCAGCAATCTCTAAACCAGTTACACAAGCATTGAATAACATTTGACAGAAACGAGCAAAATAAACTGTAGTAAACTTTGACAGTTTATCACCTAAATATATCAGAACATATCTACCAAAATCAAAATTACTACCATAAAGTAGAGAATACCCGATTTGTAGACTGTCCATTGGAATAGCATCCCAATTAGTGACCTTCTTCTGGAATGTTCTTGTAATGCAGTCGAAGAAAAAATTCCATTCCTTCCTGAGATTAGGCCTCTTTACACTGCCAAGCTTGTCAAGAGATTCCATGTAGCCTATCTCCTGTAGCATCTGTCTCAATTGAGGTTCAGCAACGTAAGTATAAGAGGTGTGAGTATCAAACCCCATTGTGTCTCTGACAGTTTGTGGAGTAATCACAAACTCTTGTTCTTCATGAGGGGTTTGGATTTCACTTTTTATTTTCATGTTGAATAGATTAGTAGATAGAGAGAACAAAAAGATGTAATATTTTCATGTAATCTCTTTCTTATTATCAATGAAGGATCCTGTTTCTCTAATCTTATTCAATGTGTTCTGCTATTTTTTTTATGTTTATGAACTGTTCTTCAAAGAATTAAATCAAAGAAGTGAATATGAAAACTAATTAAAGTAATCATGTAAGTAACAAATTCATCAACAATAACCACAATTAAATCAGGAACAGAACAATTTGGGATTACTTGTATCACCGCTGTATTCTCTTTCCTATTTCCAAGACACTTTAACATAATACACTTATTAACAGTTGTCAAAGACCCTATTTACTCCAAAATTTTCAAATTATCCAAATGAAAATTTACCTCAGAGTACTAATCACAAATCAACAGCGTTTGTCAATTCTCCAACTTTATCACCGAAACCCTTTCAAAAATTGCACAGTTGTGAAAATATGTGTGTGTGAAGCAGAGTTTACTAAATCAATTTTTAGAGCATCTAATTTTTCATAAAATTCGTAAAGTAAATCAATAAACACTGGATGCACAAACTGTCATAGTAAACACTGACTGTATGATGAAAGCTAAACTCTGTAGTAATCAATCTATATACAGTAACGTTTAATTTATTTTATACCCCCCTTTTTTTTATATTCTATTCATTCCAGTAATTAGAGGTTGGAGCCAGTCACCAAAAATTCAAAAAATTTAGCCCTTATCATTTTGATAAGTTCCTGGGTCATCCTAGTCTTTGACTAGTCACCAAAAATCAGAGAATTTTAGCACATATTATATACCCAATAAGTTCCTTGGTCATCCTAGTCTCCAACATAATCTCAAAGGAGTATAGTAACCTATATACATTTTCTTTTGGGGTATTGCAGTAAGTATTTTAATCTACCAGTGTATAACTAACAGAGTTTAGAGTTCATCAACATCAGTAGTTATTCATGAAAGGCAATGCACACAGTATTTATAGACTCGGAGTTTAGGACAAAATAAACTAAGAGATGCTATAAATATGAACCAGTATCATGCTGTGTTAATTTTCTGTACAATCTAAGATTAGATCACAATAACTCAGAAAGATTCATGATTAATTGCTGAGAATCATGCTGCATACATATTCTTCATTGGTGTTTTCACTCAGACAAAAATCAACTCAGAGTTCACAGAGTTTATCAAACTTATTAACAGTGTATGACGTACAAGCATGCTGACAGAGTTTAACAGAGTTTGACAGAAAAACATGTTGACAGAGTATGCATAACAGAGTTTAATCAACAGAGTTCACTTAGCACTTTGATTATCACAGTAAATAGGAATCTTACTGTACCTCAATCCATAATCCAGCAATTGATTCTTCATCCACAAAATCTGTGCACAACAGCTACCAGCTGCAATATACTTTGCTTCAGCTGTAGATGTAGAAATTGATTTTTGTTTCTTGCTTTACCAAGAGACAAGTCTGTCACCAAGAAATTGACAACTTCCACTAGTGCTCTTTCTGTCTATCTTGCAGCCTACAAAGTCTGCATCAGAATACCCAAGTAGCTTGAAATCTGATTCTCTAGGGTACCACAGACCTAATGATATGGTGCCCTTGAGATACTTGAAGATTCTCTTCACAGCTGTCAGATGTGGTTCTCTAGGATCTGCCTGAAACCTTGCACAAAGACAGGTTGCATACATGATGTCAAGCCTACTAGCTGTCAAGTAAAGAAGAGATCCTATCATGCCCCTGTAGTTTGTCATATCCACTGAAACTCCTGTGTCTTTGTCCAATTTAGTTGCTGTTGCCATGGGAGTTGATGTAGATGAACAGTCAAGCATACCAAATTTCTTGAGAAGATTTCTGGTATATTTTGCTTGATTAATGAAGATACCATCATCTGTTTGTTTCACCTGTAGGCCTAGAAAATAACTAAGCTCTCCCATCATGCTCATTTGATACCTGGACTGCATGAGCTTGGCAAACTTCTTACAGAGTTTATCATTAGTAGACCCAAAGATAATGTCATCAACATATATCTGAACTAAAAGGAGGTCACTTCCTTGATTGAAATAAAACAGAGTTTTGTCAATTGTACCTCTGTTGAATCCACTTTCTAGAAGAAATTGAGCAAGTGTCTCATACCATGCTCTTGGTGCCTGCTTAAGTCCATAAAGTGCCTTATCTAGCCTGTAGACATAATCTGGATATTTGGGGTCCACAAATCCTGGTGGTTGTTCAACAAACACTTCTTCTTCAAGCTTCCCATTCAGAAAAGCACTTTTTACATCCATATGGAACACTTTAAATTTCTTGTGAGAGGCATATGCTAGAAAAATTCTGATTGCCTCCAATCTTGCAGCTGGAGCAAATGTTTCATCATAGTCTATTCCTTCCTGCTGTGAATAGCCTTTTGCTACCAGTCTAGCCTTGTTCCTTGTGATAACACCTTCACTGTCAGTCTTATTTCTGAAAACCCATTTAGTACCAACAATAGATCTGTTCTTTGGTCTTGGTACAAGGGTCCAAACTTCATTCCTTTCAAATTCATTCAACTCTTCCTGCATTGCTGTTATCCAGTTAGCATCTTGAAGAGCTTCTTCCACTTTCTTTGGTTCATTCTTAGACAAGAATTCATGAAACAGACATTCACTTGCAGTGGCTGTGACGCCCCCAGATCCGGGGTCGGAGATCTAGGCGCTCACGGTCCATTTTCCATTAATAACATACCTGTTCTTGCACATAATATATATAAAACAGCCATCGACCCCACAATAAACTCACACCGCACACACACACACACAGGTTAGAGCCTCAGAAATGTCACAACATTGATTAAGCAGAAATAAAAGTATCAGAGTTATTACAGACCGAATTAAATAGTATTTATGCTACCAGCGACACTTCGATATGAAGCGAAGTTGGCGGCTTGATAGTTTTTTACGATACACTGCCTTGCACAGGTCATACTGATAAATAAAACGAACTAACAAAAGCTGCCAACCAATCCGGCTAATGGGGCCTACCGGTGGAATCTCAACTGCTGGCTCGGGTCTAGTCACCTACTTTCGAGTAGTCTGTCTGGGTCTTGCCATTTCGCTTAGCTGTTGTGTTTGTAAAATTTGAAAACAAGCAAGAGTGAGCAACTATAGCTCGGCAAGAAATATACGTATAAGGTAAGCAATATAACATTTCATATGATTAGCAATTATTAAACTTGTTTGTATCAATCAGATATAAAATCACTTGTCATTGTTGATAAATCTCGAAGGTGCATCAATACGTGCCCTCGTTTTCAAAATAAACTTGCAGTTCTAGATACTGCATAGAGTCAACATCTTTCTCATCAAAATAGAACAGTATCAGCAACTTGGCACAAAAGCCTAAGAAGCAGTGTCAAAGCATTTTTCCAAAATGGAGGAATGGGACTTAAAGAAAACATAAAACCTGACAAGGATTGACGATGATCAGTCGCCACATCCAAGTCCAATAATCCGCGGGTCTTCTCTACCGGTAGAAAGATAGAAACTACATCCGTAACTATCCCCGGGTGAAAACTACATCCGTAATCACCCTCGATGAAAACTACATCCGTAATCATCCTTCGGCAACACCTGGGCCGGAATAATAATTGATGGACCGCCTGGCTCACGGCCGCTTACACATCCCGGGAATCGTTCGTCAACGGTTCCCACACCTGCCAGAGTCCCCTTTTTCTTTTTCTTTTGAAAACTTGATTTTGATTGAAAATAGAGTAATTGAGGTCCGACATCAGTCGACCGATGATTCTTGAAATCATACAAGAAGCAGAACCTGACCGGGGGTTTTCGAAAAGGTTTTGAGTTCGAAAGAGTTCGAGTTTGAAAGTATTAAATGTATCTTGGATTGACTTCATCTTTAAAATAATGAACAATAATTAATAAATAATATTTTAAGATTTAATATTGATAATTAATAAAATAATTATTCGATAAGATAAACTTCTAATCCAAGATAGGGTTTCAAGTATTTACGAAGATATAACAATAATTACTTGAGTATACAATACTCCCCGACTGACCCTTCGGGTTTTCGCAATCTAGTTACGATATAATAATATACCGCTCCCCGGTCAATAGTATATACAGACCGCTACGACCTCTATTGCTAGAGTCGTTGTCCGAGGAAAACATTTCAATCTAAGTTCAAGGGGTACAAACATATATGTACTTATACAATCTCAATTGCATCCATACTTCGATAAACATAACATTTGATATAATTGAAAATTACAAACACAACAGTGAAAGTCCTTGTATATGTATAAGTTTTGAAAAGTAAACTTGCCTTGGTTTGGTTGGGGTGGTCGAGCGTGCGGAGTGGAACGATCTATACATAAGCAATAACCGCTCGTTAGTACCTTAACATTATCTCTTTAATTACGGGGTTTTAGGGGGTACGAAATTAACTTAGTGACTTCGCCTTATGACACTCTAGCCCCGCTATAGGTTCATGTCATCACTCAATTACGCTCGTCACTTATTCGACTTAATTTAGTTACCACATTCGAATCATAACCATTACCCCTAGAATTATGCTCCACTAACGACTTTTTCCCTTGCGCGAATTTTACTCTAGCATTTTTATAAAATTGAAAAATTCATATTTTAATCCAATTCTTTTTGGGTAGCCTTCACCACTGCATTTCCTAGTTTCTCAAATTTTTCCATGATCCCACATAAATATTTAGGGGTTTAAACAAGGTTCACAAGGGGGTCATTTATTGCAGTCCGGAATCCAGAAACACAATTTACTTCTCCGGCCATAACTTAAAATCTGTACATCACCTAGTCATGAACCTTACATTTCCAGAAACTACATTCAAATATCTTTCCAACAATATATGGTAGGACCTCAGGGGACAATATTTGGGGGTTCAAAACCATGTTACAAGACAGGTCAAGTTTCTGGGAAAAATTCAGCAAGCATGTTTCACTTAGATCAACCAATATTCTTAATTCCACAACACAACCAACACCTAATTCACTTAGTTCATGCTTTATAACATTCATGGAGATACATATACTAACCACAATTATAAAAATCACAATCACAACACTAAAACTCAAGATCCATGTCATCCATTACTTATACAACCAAGATTAACACCATAACACATGGATCTATCACCAAACATCATAAACACTACATGGCCAAAAGGGTTTATGATTTTTATACCTTCTTGAGTGCCTAGGAGCCTTGGGTAAGCCTTACAAAACTCAAGAACACCTTGAATGATCTCCTACAACCCTTATAATCCAAGATCTAAAAGAAAAACTAAACATGGTTACTATTCACAATATCTATAACAATTAATATCTTGAAATTGAATGGATGAAAGGGCTTGAAACTCTTAGTATACCTTTCTTAGATGATGGTGAGAGCCTAGGAATTATGCCTTGATTTATGAGTGAGGAGAAATGGAGGAAGAAGAAATTTTCTTCTCCTTTTTGAAGCTTGGCCGAGAGCATTCTTCCAAGGGGGGGTTTGTTTTTGTGTTTTTGATTTTTGTGTTTTGGTTGAATAATTGTAGTTGGGTGATACATAATGGTGTATGTATAAGCATGGTACAACCTAGGTATGGCCTCATGTACTTCTTGTCTCCTCCTTGGAAAAAGCAATGTAACTAGTTACTATTCCTCTTCCATTTGGTTTAACTAGTTTGCTTCCTCCTAATTACTTGGTTGCATGGGACTTGCATATCATTATTCTTCCACCAATTCTTGTCACTTAAACTTTAATTCGTATCGTATCTTAATTAATCTCTCGTAATAATATTTTGTCGCGTAGAGATTTCCCCTATAATTCCTTAAGTACTTAATTGTGTAAATTCCTCGAATGTCCATAATTCCTCGTCATAATCCTTAATAAATCTTTTAATACTCTAATCATTCTCAAATCCCAAGTTTTATAAATCTTACTAACAATAAGACTCTTGCCCTCAACAATCTTCTCTTTTATCTTACATAGTGAATAGAACAACATAGTTTCTCAGACAATCAATTCCATTAAACAACAGGGATGACTAGAAAGGTTCCAAATTGACAATGCCACATGATATTAAATAAAAGAAAATATTACCAAAAATTAGGGTTCTTACAGCCTCCCCTCCTTAAAAGGATTCCGTCCCGGAATCAGGTTGAAAACAGTTGGGGGTGCTTTTCACGCATCACGCTCTCTAGTTCCCATGTTGATTCTTCGACATTCTGGTTCCTCCACAAAACTCTCACTAGTTTGACAACCTTGTTCCTCAGCACCTGTTCTTTTCTATCCATGATTTCTACGGGTTGCTCCACATATGTTAAGTCTGGTTGCAGATCCACTTGATCATGTTTTATCACGTGTCAGAAGTCCGTATGGTAGGGTCGTAGCATGGACACATGGAACACATTATGTACTTGCTGCAAGCTCGGGGGTAAAGCCAATTCATAAGCAAACTTTCCAACTCGTTTCAAGATCTCAAAAGGTCCAATAAATCTCGGGCTTAGCTTCCCCTTCTTACCAAATCTCATCAATCCCTTCCACGGTGAAACTTTTAACATCACAAACTCTACTACCTCATATTCTTTGTCCTTGCGGGTATGGTCCGCATACTTCTTCTGTCTGTCTTGGGCCGCTACCAGCCGTCCTCTTATGAGCTCGATAATTTCTCTTGTCTGTTGGACCAGTTCAGGCCCTAAAATCTTCCGCTCTCCTACCTCTTCCCAACACAAGGGAGACCGACATCTTCGTCCGTATAAAGCTTCATATGGGGGCATTCCTATACTCGCATGGTAACTGTTGTTGTAGGAAAATTCGATCAACGGCTAGTGGTCATCCCAACTTCCCTTGAAATCTATGGCACATACTCTCAACATGTCCTCGATGGTCTGGATGGTTCTCTCACTCTGTCCGTCTGTTGGGGGATGGTATGCAGTACTCATGTTTAACTTGGTCCCCACACAATCCTGAAAACTTCTCCAGAACCTGGAGTTGAATCTTGGGTCTCTATCTGATACAATGCTCACAGGAACCCCATGTCTTACCACGATCTCCTTTAAGTAAATATCTGCCAGTTTATCGACAGTGCATCTCTCGTTGATTGGAAGAAAATGTGCTGACTTGGTCAATCTATCGATAATTACCCAAATGGCATCATGATTAGTCTTGGTCCTTGGTAATCCGACCACAAAGTCCATCGCAATATGCTCCCACTTCCACTCGGGTATCTCTAAGGGTTGCAACAATCCACTGGGCCTCTGGTGTTCGGCCTTCACTCTTTGACATGTCAAGTATTTACTTACCCACTCTGCCACGTCCTTCTTCATATTTGGACACCAATAGTATTCTCTCAAATCTCTATACATCTTAGTGCCTCCAGGATGAATTGAGTACCTCGAACTATGAGCCTCTTGCAAAATCTCGTCTTTTAATTCTTGAACGTTCGGGATCCATATCCTAGATGCGTACCTCATAATTCCATTCCCGTCCTTTTCACACTTAATTTCCTCGCCAGTCAAAATTTTCTCCATCGAATTCTTTTCTTCTTCTATCTTCTTTTCCTGGCATAACTTAATCTTTTCCAATAGCGGTGGTTGGACTCTTATTTCCATTAGACTCTCTTGTCCAATTCCTGGTAACCTCACCTCAATCTCCAGTTTCTCAAGGTCATTGATCAATTCGTCCACTGACGTTATCATCTTGAGTTTCTCCTTTCGGCTAAGTGCATCGGCCACTACGTTGGCCTTCCCTGGGTGATAATGAATCTCACAATCATAATCTTTGATTAGTTCTAGCCATCTCCTCTGCCTCATGTTTAACTCTTTCTGAGTGAATATGTACTTTAAGCTCTTCTGATCCGTGTAGATTTCACACTTTTCTCCGTAAAGATAATGTCTCCAGATCTTCAAAGCAAAAACTATCGCTGCTAACTCCAAATTGTGGGTGGGGTATCTTATCTCGTACTCCTTAAGTTGTCTGGATGCATACGCGATCACTTTACCGTGCTGCATAAGCACACACCCTAAACCTTTATGGGATGCGTCGCTATAAATCACAAAATCTCCCTTATCATCAGGTAGGGCTAGTACTGGTGCTGTCACCAACCTCTTCTTCAACTCTTGGAAGCTCTCTTCACATTTTTCAGTCCACGCAAACTTCTCGGTCTTGCGAGTTAGTCGGGTCAAAGGGGCTGCTATCTTAGCAAAGTCTTGGACAAATCTCCTATAGTAGCCAACCAATCCTATAAAACTTCTCACCTCTGACGGAGTGGTTGGTCTCTCCCAATTTGATACAGCCTCTATTTTGGCTGGGTCCACTAGAATGCCTTGTTCGCTAATCACATGCCCCAAAAACTGAACTTCCTTTAACCAAAATTCACACTTCGAGAACTTAGCGTACAACTTTACTTCTCTCAACGCTCCCAATACAATCCTTAAGTGCTCTGCATGTTCCTCCTCCGTCTTGGAATAAATCAAGATGTCATCGATGAAGACTATAACACACTTGTCTAAGTACTTCTTGAAGACTCGATTCATTAAATCCATGAAAGCTGCAGGGGCATTCGTTAACCCAAATGACATCACTAGGAACTCATAGTGTCCGTACCGGGTGCGAAAGGCCGTCTTTGGTATATCTTCTGGTTTAATCCTTAACTGGTGATACCCGGTCCTCAAATCAATTTTAGAAAAATAAACTGCGTCCTTTAATTGATCAAACAGGTCATCTATCCTGGGCAAGGGATACTTATTCTTTATAGTCACCTTGTTCAGCTCTCTGTAGTCTATACATAACCTCATACTACCATCCTTCTTTTTCACGAATAACACCGGGGCTCCCCACGGTGACACACTAGGTCTTATCATCCCTTTATCCAACAACTCTTGTAACTGAGTGGCCAGCTCTTTCATCTCCACTAGGGCTAGCCGATATGGGGCTTTCGAAATTGGAGCCGTACCCGGAACTAAGTCTATAGCGAACTCGATGTCTCTATCAGGTGGTAGTCCTGGAAGATCATCCGGAAATACGTCTGCGAACTCATTAACGACAGGGATTTCCTGTAGGTTTGGTGCCTCCTTCTTGGTATCCTTCACATAGGCTAAATAGGCTTCGCATCCTTTACATAACAGCTTCTTAGCTTGAATCATAGTCAGGAACTTCTGGTTTTGCCGTTTCCACTAAACACTACTTCCTCGTCCCCTGGCAGTTTCAAACTTACTTTTTTCTTTATACAATCAATCTGGGCTCCGTGGGTTGTTAACCAATCCATACCTACTATTACGTCAAACTCTCCTAGTTTAAAAGGTATTAAGTCTACCCGAAAGTGTCGCCCTTCTATTTCTAGGTCGCAACCTGGACATACTTGGCTAACAGGGATAATTTCGTGGTTAGCTATCTCTATTTGCAATCTGTCTTTCAATGGTTCAGTCTTAAGGCCTAACTGACATACAAAATCTAGAGATATGAAAGACTTGGTAGCTCCCGAATCAAATAAAACATTTGCCTTAACTGAGTTGAGCAGTAGAGTACCTGCAATCACATCCGTGTTCCTCACAGCATCCTGCACCGTCATGTTAAAAGTTCTTGAAGTAGGGGCCTTGTTAGAAGCAGTTCCACTCACTCTCGATGCAGCTGGCCCAGAGGACATACATTCCCTCATTCGGTGCCCTGGTTTCCCACACTTCAAGCAATTACCTCCGGCACTGGTGTTGTTACTAGTTCCCCGACAGGCATTAGCATAATGTCCTGTCAGCCCACACTTGAAGCACTTCACATCCTGTAGGTTATACACGCCCGCATGTTTTCTTCCACATTTATTGCATTCTGGGGGTAGGGCTCGGGATGGGGTAGAGTAAGACGATCCCTGTGGTCGGCCGCTCTGGCCCACACTCCAACTTTCAGCTCTCTTGGTTCTAAAGTTTCCGCTGGGTTGGGACATCGTTCCTCGCTTAAATTTGCTCGGAAAGCTCCCACCCGCAGAATTTCCCTCCCGACAATCAAACTTCCTCTTCTTTCCTTCCCTCTCCTTCTGCATCTGTTCACTCCCAGCCTCAACAATTGATGCTTTCTGTACCAGGGTAGCATAGTCTGTCAGCTCAAGAACCGCCACACAATTCTGAATCCATTGCTTTAGCCCTAATTGAAACCTTCGGGCCCTCTTTGCCTCAGAGTTCACATATTCCGGCACAAACCTCGATAACTCAGTAAATTTGGCCTCATACTCGGCCACCGTCATGTTACCTTGCTTCAGTTCCAAAAACTTCAGCTCCATTTGTGTCTCCATGAACCTAGGAAAGTACTTCTCCAAGAACAGCTCGCTAAACCTCTCCCAGGTCACCACACCTCTTCCTTCCAAATTCTTCTTAGCTTACCACCAATAGTTCGCCTCACCCTTCAGAAGGTAAGTGGCGAAAACAGTCTTCTGCTCCTCAGCGACACCTAGTATCTCGAAAGATTTTTCCATTTCCTTCAGCCAGGCCCTTGCCTCGACTGGGTCGACAGTTCCTTTAAATTCTGGGGGTTTCAGGGATTTGAAGTTCCGGAAAGCATTTGCATTAGCATTTTGGGGTGGTTGCTGAACCGGGGGACGGTCCAAATTCTGCCTAAGTAGTTCCATGAACTGTTCTATAGGGCCTCCCCTAGGGTGTTCGACCTCTCGGGTGTCATCACCAGCTTCTTCTTCGTCATACTCAGAGTCATCAAACAAGTTATGATCGTTGCCCTCATTCTCACTCAGGTTCACATTCTCCCCTTCGTGGTTCTGGTGGCCTCCGGTCCCATGGTGGCTACCCTGGCCCTCAGAACTGATCGGGTGAGCTCGAGTGTTCATTTTTCTGGGTGGCATGATTCTGATAATAAAACAAGAAATGGGTTAGGGTTTTCCAATTACCTGACAACGTTTACACGGGTCAGGAACGTATCGTTCCTCCTCATAAGGGTGGAAGTTACAAAAGTTTTAATAATCCGATGCTGGAGATAAAATGTCAAACATTTTTGGGAAAAATCTCTATGGGATGCGAAAACATTTGCAAGAGTTTTCAAAATTTCGAAACCTCAAAAAAAAAAAAAAAAATATATATATATATATATATTGAAAATTTTATTTTAAAAATTGTAGGAACATTTTTGGAAATTGTAGAGAACAATTTGAAGTCACATATCGTAAATTTGAAACAGCATGGTTGTATTTGTGGCTTGTAGCCATTGTATAATCATAGTTGTATATCAAAACAGTAAAGCATGGCATCGGAAAGTAAGGCAGTTGAGACAATATCAAGGAAACTGAAACTAAATAAGTACGGTACAAGGGTTATCACAAAGTTTGGATGTTAGAGCCAAATACATAGTTCCGATGTCAAAGTCTAGAAAAAGTGGAACAATAACAAGTACATCATCTGAATAGTCAGGGCTACACAAAAGTAGGGCTACATCCGTACATACTATCCGAAGTCACATCCACATATCTGTAGGTTAGTCTACTCATCCACTGGTCAGAAAGGATACCACTGCACAAGTCAACTATCCCGCAAAATCAACACACTAATGTCATCTGAACCTAGGGGACTGAGCTATCAGTAACACATCACGGGGCCGCACCGCGGCGGAGCAAGGTCCTCACTCGGGCAAATGCACGACGCACAACACGCCTAGCATCCCTAGTCTGGATCACTCCGCCCCCGCGGATCCCTAATCCAAGAATCCTCTCACGACTCCTCCTCTCAATCCTATGGAGTCGAGCCCTAGTCCTCCTAGCAACAGCGGTCCTCATCTCAACCTGGATCCTCAAGCGCGCCTCGCGCTCCTCCACTAGTGCCCGCCTCGCCTCGTTAAGTCGGGCCTCCGCAGAAAGTAAGTCTCGGGTCAGGAACTGCACCACGTAAGCGTGCTCAGTACCCGACACTGGGGGTAGGTCCATCGGTGGGGGTGGCATGACAGGAACAGGAGCAGGTGCAGTAGCAGTAGCAGGAGCAGGAGCAGCAGCAGGGGTAGGGTCAAGCTCCTCCTCTCCAGAAGTATCATCCTCGGAGTCACCGTCCGATGAAATAGGGCTCGATGACTGCGGAGAAGGTGGGGGTGACACAACACGACCCTCACCGAATCTCACACTCTCCTCATCAGTAGCTACAGGAGATGGGGTAACAGGCTCTGGCTCAGGCTCAGGCTCAAAGGGCTCCTCAACGGGATCCTCCTCATCAGTATCTTCTATCAGCGTAATCCAGGGGCCGAGCTCAGAGTCAGCACCCATATCCTCCTCAGGATCCTCGGTATCTCACATCAGTGCCTCATCATGCTCTCTCTCGAAAGCCTCAGGGTCTGGTATCTCCTCCATCTACACAAGAGAAATAAGGAGGGTCACTAACCAAAAAGAAAGGTTTAAGGAGTAGTTCCTTCACGGGCCTTAAAGTCAGCGCTATATCCGATAACCCGACTACAAACTCGATGAGAGTTCTAAGTATTATTAAGGTTGTTATTAGGGTTATTATTCTTGTTATTATTATTAGGGTTGCTTTCTTAAATTACTATCATTTCTGAGAACCGTAACCTCGCTCTGATACCATTTTTGTGACGCCCCCAAATCCGGGGTCGGAGATCTAGGCGCTCACGGTCCATTTTCCATTAATAACATACCGGTTCTTGCACATAATATATATAAAACAGCCATCGACCCCACAATAAACTCACACCGCACACACACACACACAGGTTAGAGCCTCAGAAACGTCACAACATTGATTAAGCAGAAATAAAAGTATCAGAGTTATTACAGACCGAATTAAATAGTATTTATGCTACCAGCGACACTTCGATATGAAGCGAAGTTGGCGGCTTGATAGTTTGTTACGATACACTGCCTTGCACAGGTCATACTGATAAATAAAACGAACTAACAAAAGCTGCCAACCAATCCGGCTAATGGGGCCTACCGGTGGAATCTCAACTGCTGGCTCGGGTCTAGTCACCTGCTTTCGAGCAGTCTGTCTGGGTCTTGCCATTTCGCTTAGCTGTTGTGTTTGTAAAATTTGAAAACAAGCAAGAGTGAGCAACTATAGCTCAGCAAGAAATATACGTATAAGGTAAGCAATATAACATTTCATATGATTAGCAGTTATTAAACTTGTTTGTATCAATCAGATATAAAATCACTTGTCATTGTTGATAAATCTCGAAGGTGCACCAATACGTGCCCTCGTTTTCAAAATAAACTTGCAGTTCTAGATACTGCATAGAGTCAACATCTTTCTCATCAAAATAGAACACTATCAGCAACTTGGCACAAAAGCCTAAGAAGCAGTGTCAAAGCATTTTTCCAAAATGGAGGAACGGGACTTAAAGAAAACATAAAACCTGACAAGGATTGACGATGATCAGTCGCCACATCCAAGTCCAATAATCCGCGGGTCTTCTCTACCGGTAGAAGGATAGAAACTACATCTGTAACTATCCCCGGGTGAAAACTACATCCGTAATCACCCTCGATGAAAACTACATCCGTAATCATCCTTCGGCAACACCTGGGCCGGAATAATAATTGATGGACCGCCTGGCTCACGGCCGCTTACACATCCCGGGAATCGTTCGTCAATGGTTCCCACACCTGCCAGAGTCCCCTTTTTCTTTTTCTTTTGAAAACTTTATTTTGATTGAAAACAGAGTAATTGAGGTCCGACATCAGTCGACCGATGATTCTTGAAATCATACAAGAAGCAGAACCTGACCGGGGGTTTTCGAAAAGGTTTTGAGTTCGAAAGAGTTCGAGTTTGAAAGTATTAAATGTATCTTGGATTGACTTCATCTTTAAATAATGAACAATAATTAATAAATAATATTTTAAGTTTTAATATTAATAATTAATAAAATAATTATTCGATAAAATAAACTTTTAATCCAAGATAGGGTTTCAAGTATTTACGAAGATATAACAATAATTACTTGAGTATACAATACTCCCCGAATGACCCTTCGGGTTTTCGCAATCTAGTTACGATATAATAATATACCGCTCCCCGGTCAATAGTATATACAGACCGCTACGACCTCTATTGCTAGAGTCGTTGTCCGAGGAAAACATTTCAATCTAAGTTCAAGGGGTACAAACATATATGTACTTATACAATCTCAATTGCATCCATACTTCGATAAACATAACATTTGATATAATTGAAAATTACAAACACAACAGTGAAAGTCCTTGTATATGTATAAGTTTTGAAAAGTAAACTTGCCTTGGTTTGGTTGGGGTGGTCGAGCGTGCGGAGTGGAACGATCTATACATAAGCAATAACCGCTCGTTAGTACCTTAACATTATCTCTTTAATTACGGGGTTTTAGGGGGTACGAAATTAACTTAGTGACTTCGCCTTATGACACTCTAGCCCCGCTATAGGTTCATGTCATCACTCAATTACGCTCGTCACTTATTCGACTTAATTTAGTTACCACATTCGAATCATAACCATTACCCCTAGAATTATGCTCCACTAACGACTTTTTCCCTTGCGCGAATTTTACTCTAGCATTTTTATAAAATTGAAAATTTCATATTTTAATCCAATTCTTTTTGGGTAGCCTTCACCACTGCATTTTCTAGTTTCTCAAATTTTTCCATGATCCCACATAAATTTTTAGGGGTTTAAACAAGGTTCACTAGGGGGTCATTTATTGCAGTCCGGAATCCAGAAACACAATTTACTTCTCCGGCCATAACTTAAAATCTATACATCACCTAGTCATGAACCTTACATTTCCAGAAACTAAATTCAAATATCTTTCCAACAATATATGGTAGGACCTCAGGGGACAATATTTGGGGGTTCAAAACCATGTTACAAGACAGGTCAAGTTTCTGGGAAAAATTCAGCAAGCATGTTTCACTTAGATCAACCAATATTCTTAATTCCACAACACAACCAACACCTAATTCACTTAGTTCATGCTTTATAACATTCATGGAGATACATATACTAACCACAATCATAAAAATCACGATCACAACACTAAAACTCAAGATCCATGTCATCCATTACTTATACAACCAAGATTAACACCATAACACATGGATCTATCACCAAACATCATAAACACTACATGGCCAAAAGGGTTTATGATTTTTATACCTTCTTGAGTGCCTAGGAGCCTTGGGTAAGCCTTACAAAACTCAAGAGCACCTTGAATGATCTCCTACAACCCTTATAATCCAAGATCTAAAAGAAAAACTAAACATGGTTACTATTCACAATATCTATAACAATTAATATCTTGAAATTGAATGGATGAAAGGGCTTGAAACTCTTAGTATACCTTTCTTAGATGATGGTGAGAGCCTAGGAATTATGCCTTGATTTATGAGTGAGGAGAAATGGAGGAAGAAGAAATTTTCTTCTCCTTTTTGAAGCTTGGCCGAGAGCACTCTTCCAAGGGGGGGGTTTGTTTTTGTGTTTTTGATTTTTGTGTTTTGGTTGAATAATTGTAGTTGGGTGATACATAATGGTGTATGTATAAGCATGGTACAACCTAGGTATGGCCTCATGTACTTCTTGTCTCCTCCTTGGAAAAAGCAATGTAACTAGTTACTATTCCTCTTCCATTTGGTTTAACTAGTTTGCTTCCTCCTAATTACTTGGTTGCATGGGACTTGCATGCAATACTACTCCTTGTATCATTATTCTTCCACCAATGCTTGTCACTTAAACTTTAATTCGTATCGTATCTTAATTAATCTCTCGTAATAATATTTTGTCGCGTAGTGATTTCCCCTATAATTCCTTAAGTACTTAATTGTGTAAATTCCTCGAATGTCCATAATTCCTCGTCATAATCCTTAATAAATCTTTTAATACTCTAATCATTCCCAAATCCCAAGTTTTATAAATCTTACTAACGATAAGACTCTTGCCCTCAACAATCTTCTCTTTTATCTTACATAGTGAATAGAACAACATAGTTTCTCAGACAATCAATTCCATTAAACAACAAGGATGACTAGAAAGGTTCCAAATTGACAATGCCACATGATATTAAATAAAAGAAAATATTACCAAAAATTAGGGTTCTTATAGTGGCACTTCTTGTTTTCACTTTTGCATCTGGATCACTAATTATCAAATCAGGTGTATGTGATTTAGTCCATTTCCTAGCAGAAGGCAAATGGCTTCTGTCAGCATGTGATCCTCCCCCTTGATCCATGCTCTCCTGATTTTGTTGTGGGCTTTCTTCATTTTCTGAGACTCCCCCTAAACTTGACTGCCCAGAGTCAGAATTTGAATTTTCAGAGTTTGAATCATCAGAGTTTGATCCAGATTTTTCAGTTGACCCAGTATCAGTGTTTGAATCTTCATCTTGATCATGCTCCCCCTCAACTAGTTCTTCCCTTCGTTGTGGCTGAGAAGTTTCTCCAGTGTTTACCAGTAGAGGTTCAGAGTTTGTTTCAACAGAGTCTGTCAGAATTGTTTGATCAGAGTTTACTTCAACAGAGTTTAAATCTTCATTTTCAAAGTTCAGTTGATCATACTCATCTTTGTCTTCAAGTCCAGTTATCTTCTTGTCATCAAAAGACACATGTATAGATTCCATGATCACTTTAGTTCTTAGATTGTAGACTCTGAATGCCTTTGTTGACAGTGGATAGCCAAAAAAAAATTCCTTCATCTGCCTTTAGCTCAAACTTGGTCAACTGTTCAGGACGAGTCTTCAAAACAAAGCATTTGCACCCGAAAATATGAAAGTATTTTAGGTTAGGCTTCTTTTTCTTCACCATCTCATATGGTGTCTTTCCATGCTTATTGATCAGTGTAGTATTTTGAGTAAAACAAGCAGTTTGAACAGCTTCTGCCCAGAAATAAGTTGGCAGTTTTGCTTCATCAAGCATAGTTTTGGCAGCTTCAATCAAGGTTCTATTTTTCCTTTCAACTACACCATTTTGTTGTGGTATACCAGGTGCTGAAAATTCTTGCTTCACTCCATTGTCCTTGCAGAATTCTTCCATTGTTGTATTTCTGAACTCAGTTCCATTATCACTTCTGATGATTCTGACTTTGTTACTTGATCCTTTGTCCAAAAGCTTCACATGCTCCATCAGAGTTAATGTAGTTTCATCCTTCTTTGATAGAAAATACACCCAAGTGAATCTAGTGTATTCATCAACAATGACTAAAGCATATTTCTTCCTTGCTATAGACATAACATTTACTGGACCAAAGAGATCAACATGCAGAAGATGATAAGGATCAGTGATTGAAAATTCTGTCTTGCTCTTGAAAGATGACTTCCTTTGTTTGGCCTTCTGACATGAATCACATAGGCCATCAACATTTAACAGAGCCTTTGGGAGTCCTCTTACAGGATCCTTTCTGATCAATTCATTGATGTTGTTCAAGTTCAAATGTGAGAGTTTCTTGTGCCACTTCCAACTCTCTTCACTAGACATTCTTGTAGACAGGCAAACAGCTTTTCCAACAGAGTCTATTAAGAGCTTGATTTCATAAATGTTGTTTTGCCTATGACCAACTAGAACAACCTTTCCTGTAGATTTGCTGATAACTTCACAATATTCAGGTTGAAAATCTACATGATATCCCTTGTCACAGATTTGACTCACAGATAACAAGTCATGCTTGAGTCCTGGGACATGAGCTACATTTTTGATGATGACATTTCCAAGATTAATATTGCCATATCCCAATGTTCTTCCTACATTGCCATCACCATAGGAAACTTTTGGGCCAGCCTTCTCCTCACAGTCTGAAAGCAGGGCTTTATTTCCTGTCATGTGTCCTGAACATCCACTGTCCACAACTAGGGTTGCCTCCCTGTTGCCCTGCAATCACAAGCAATTACTGAGGATTAGATCTAAGGATCCAGACTTGCTTGGATCCTTTGACATTCTTAACTTTGTTAGCTTTTGCAGCGGAATTAACATTATCAGAGTTTGAGCTAACAGTATCAGAGTTTACACTTGCAGTATTAACTTTAACCCATTTCAGATTGGTTTTAAGTTCATAGTAATTATGATAGATAGCATGATACTCTCTGCAAGTATAAATGGAATTCCAAGTGCTTCCACAGTGTGTGCATAAAGTCTGTGGCTTAGTTCTAGCAAAATCCTTCTTTACCTCAGACTTGGAAGGTAAAGAATTTATATTTTTATTTTTCTTGCAGAAATTTGCAAGATGCTTAGTACTACCACAGTTATGACATGTCTTTCTTGGAGCATAACTAGAAAGCATTGGTTTATTTCCTGAAGTGATGCCTAATTTTCAATTTCTGTTCTTATTTGACACTCCCTGTTTCTTAACAGATTTTAACTCCTTCAGTTTATGTTTGAGTTGTTTATCTGTCATTGAACCAATATTAACCTGTTTAACACTAGTTTTTACTGGTTCACTTTTAACAGCTTCTTTTTCATTGTCAAACAAAAATTTACTGGTTCCATGTACAAAAAGGTCTGATTTTAACTTGATTTTGAAATCTTAGTTCATCTCCCTCATTATAACCTAGACCAACAGTGTCTGTTTGGAAAATCTATTGAGTGTCCTTTCCAGAATTAGTCCAAGTCCTAATTTTCTTATTTGCTTCCTCCAACTCAGATTCTAGTTTTTTATATTTCTGAAGCAAATCCTGTTCTATAGAAACAGCATCATCTCTCTCTTTCTGAACTTGTTGCATGTTTTCAAGTTTTTCTTAAACAAGTTTATTTCTAACCTTAAGTTCAGAATTTTCAAATTTTATCCTCTCATTCTCTAAAGTCTGATCCCTATAACTTATATGCAATGACTTAAGATAAATTCTTAACTGAGCAATGTCATCAATATTATAAGCATAGGTAGTTAGCGGTACCTGATTTTCAGAAGTTTCTGATTCAGTAGTAGCCATGAGAGCATAGTTGACTTCTTCATCAGAATCTGAAGTGTCTGCCCAATCTCTGCCTTTAGTGTAGAGTACCTTTCCAGTTTTACTCTTCTTGCACTCAGGAGCATAGTGACCCATCTCCTTACACTTGTAGCATTGAATTTCAGACTTATCCTTCTTCCCCCTTGAATCTCTCTTATCAGACTTCCTAAAGCTTTGTCTGTCTTCATTTGAATCTCTAGAAAACCTTTTCCCTTTCTTGAAATTCTTGAAACCCATTTTCTTGAAGGTCTTCACCATCAACACAGCCATTTTCCTCATTTCTTCTTCATCATCCTCAGAGTCAGATGATTCAGAAGAGTTTGAATCACAATCAGAGTTTGATGATTCACTTTCTGAGTGTATGACCAAGGCTTTTCCCTTCATTTTCCTTCTTGATGCCTCTTTCTTCTGAGGCTTCTCTTCAACCTTAAGTGCAACAGACTTTGCCTTCCTGCTTGATCTCATGTTTCTCTGCTCCATTTCCAATTCATGAGTTTTGAGCAGCCCATATATTTCATCAATCTCTGTTTCAGCAAGATCATAGTTGTCTCTAATAGTGGTTGTTTTCACATCCCACTTTTCAGGTAGAGAAAGAAGAAACTTGAGATTTGAATCTTCAAGATCATACTCTTTGTTGACCAATGACAGATCATTAAGCAATTTACAGAATCTATCAAATGTTTCTGTCATGGTCTCTTCAGGTTTAGCCTCAAAATGCTCATACTCTTGTGTGAGTATGTTTCTCCTATTCTTCTTAATAGCAGCAGTTCCTTGACATCTGACTTCAAGAGCATCCCATATCTCTTTTGCAGTGGTGCAGTTAATCACTTTGTTAGACATAACATTGTCTAAAGCACTATGCAGTAAATGCCTAACCTTTGCATCTTTAGCAATTGATGATAGATCTTCAGGAGTCATGTCCTTCTTTTCCTTTGGAACTATTTTAGCCTCCTCACCAGCAGCTGCAACAGATAGCTTTGTAGGATTGTGAGGGCCTTCATAAATCCTGTCAAGATATTCTGGATCTGTAGCCTCCAGAAACATAGTCATCTTGACCTTCCACATGGCATACTCTGTTGGCCTGAGAATAGGAACCCTGATTGGTTCATAACGACTCACAGTAGTAGGAGCCTTTTCAGAACTAGTAGGTGTTGGTGGAGGAATTGCTGACATGATTATTGTTGTGTTTGGATCTTAACCTGTAATAAAGTAACAGATTGGCTTTGATACCACTTGTTAGGCCGAATACACTAATGAAATTCGTATGAGAGTTTAACAAGAAAGATGATTATGCACTTTAAAACTTCTGGTATTAAGAACCCTCTTCGTGATGTAAACTATCACAAAGAGCTGTTAGGTTACAATAAAGATAATTCGATGCACGATACCCTTCTAGGATTAACCTAACTGTATTTATAAAATATATAGCTTCGATACAATCTCTAATTGATATTCCTAATAATCAGCTATACAATGATATCAATTACAGATTGTCACACGTCTCCTAAGTCAACTCGATCTCTTTGATAGCTATCCAATCTCCAAAGATCTCGCTTCCATATCGATCTTCAATTGATCTCTAATATCTTCTGTTGACTCTGTACGCGCTGCTTCTAGACAGACTTTATTAAACTCTGTCCAGCTTCCGTCAGTCAGACTTTACTAAACTCTGACTTCTTTCCAGTTAAACCCTGATATATCACTGTTACACTTAAACACTGAAATATTACATCAATTATATCTAACATATTCCTTCTGAGACTAGTGGTTAGGTACACTGACATTTGGTAATATTGAATGTCAGGAAGTATAGGTATTAGGATATTGTGTCAGGTTTCAGTTTGAAACTGTTGATTCCCTTCTAAGGGATGTAAATAATTGGTTCCTCTCCAGTGGATTAAACTTCCAATCTAATGACGATTATTTCGTAAATTATGACTGCTTATGGTTCTACCTGCTTGGAGGTTTATAGAACCATTCTTCAGGTTTCGAAACTGGTCTCCTTAATGTTACCAGTAGGTGGATAGATTGGCCAAAATTTCCCTGATTCTGGAAAGAAATCCGGAGAATTTTGGCAAACCTTGTCTTTCTGATTATCAGAGAACATCATTGAAAAGAATGGAAACTGGAATGAACCCTGTGAATTGGGTAAGGTAGCCGCTATATGCATTGGTGGACAGACCCCGGTTATCGCGATTGATTGTAGAAATACAATGATGAAGTGAGATTGGACGAAAACAGGAAATGTAAATAAGAAACCAGCCGGACTGAGAAACTACGGGATTGACTTAAGTGAAAAGGCTATTATTCCAGGAATGGAAAGCTTGCGTGGCACGTGGGATTCATAAGAATAGTTGAAAAGATAAAAGTAGAGGAAAGGTGACCAGAGACGGTGCCGAGAAGTCGATTAAGACTTATATGGAGTAAAGTTTTGGAAAGGTAGGAAGGTATCAAAGAAGAAGACACTATACCGGCAATTGCTAGAAAAGTAATGCTATTAGCCAACCCCTAAAATCATATTTTTTTCATTTGTTTTGTGTGGCCAGTTGAGGCCAAGTTACAAAGGATTATCAAGTGACTAGACCAGCAATGAAAGGACAAAGCAGGGTTGCTTCTAAGTATGCACCGACTGCAAGGGCTTCTGATATAAAAGAAACATTAATGAGATCGTAGGAATCTTCTACTGAACCCTTTGCAACCCATGTTTCGATTGAGAATTTACTAGACTTCTTTTTGAAGTGGGGTCACCCGTACTAAAGTGATTCATGTGTATATGATTGTCCAAGATTACGAGTAAAAATAGAAGTATAGTGACTTGAGATGTATGATGTTAGGGTATTATGAATAGCATGAATATATTATGATGGAGGAAAATAAACAATGAAGGTTTATGAAGAAAGTATAGAAATGGTCAAAGATTGATCAGTATGCCGTAGAAATTTTTGGCTAAGGTAAGTACCTTTGAGAAGAATGATAAGTACTAAGAGATTCACATTGAACTCGACCAATATCTTCCAAAACATCCTTGCTGCCATTACCAAGTTCTGTAAGAGAGCAGATAGACATACGTTGTCTTTTGGAAGGTCAAATAGGTTGACAACTATCTAAAAGAAGAGGTTAGCATTAAGCTACCGATCGATTATCAAATGAGAATGATTGAAAAGAGACCCTTATTAAGGATACATGATCTGATTGGCAATTATAGGATGCAAAAATTCCTTGGCAATTGAATTAAGGATAGGATATCCATAAATTAAGACAAACCCTGGGGAATGCACAAGGGATGACATTAACCCTAATAAAGACATTGTGAATTCAGATGATATGAGTTGGATTTGCTAAGGCAACAATGACCTGTAAGGATTATTAAAAAGAGTTCTGGAAAGAACATAGATAGAATGATTAGAGTATTGATCGATGACGTTCTGATATACCCTGTACCTAGAAAATACAGGAGGAATGATGAGGACGACCTAAGAAACCTTACAGGGAAAAAGTTAACATTCTGAGTTTCAAAATAGAAGCTTGGTAGAGAATGTATGACACAATAACAATAATGCCAGATGAGGCATGTATGAAACCATAATGAGGTATGGATGGAACCCAAGAAGGTTGAGATTATCCTAGAACAAGAAAGAACTAAGAGAACAAATATTCCAGGTAGGATTGAGGGTAACTTGATAAAGTTCCCACGGGAAGGTGGAAGCAATGACTTATGAAAAAAGACTGATAGATATATTTTTCTCCTTCAGCAAGGCTTAAGAGAGAATGCTTTCACCCAACAGTGATGGGAATGAGGTAGAAAAGTTTGAGTTGGAATGTATCTAGAGAACATGGATTACAAGAAATTGTTAGTATCAGGAAAAGCCAATGAGGTGGCTGACAGTCAAAGTATAAAGGAATAATTACAAATGTTCATACCGAAGAAACAAAATGATATTTGGAAAGACCTTGAAGGTCATATCGGAGTGGAGGAATTTACATTCCTTTTGATGATTGTGCAAGAATCGAAGGTAATAATAGTTTAAGTAAAGGTTCTGTAAGAACCCAAATTTTGGGTAGAATTAAAACTTTTATTTATTTAATGATGTAAGAATGAATAGTGGCTACGGCTACAATGTAATAGTTGATATTTTAAAAGAATGAATGGAATTCGACTTTATTATTTCTATGTCTTGAAGAATGCTAAAGGGTGACAACATAGGTAAGAATAATCTATCTCCTAAGGGAATAAGATATGGCAATTCCAAGCAGAAGAATATTATCATGTCATCCAGATCGATAGCGATTAATCCAGTGGTTCCGTAAAAAGGTTAAGGAACGATCGAAAGAGAATACGGACAATTGTACAACCCTAGATGAATAAGTAAAGAATAAGAATGAATAGTGATTTTGGTGTAATTGAGAATATTATTAGACGACACTATATAGAAGTATTCGGAACGAATTTCCGAGTTCGTATTAGTGATCCAAGGGGAAAATAAGTGTATGTAAACGACATCGGATTCAGAAAAATAGCACTTTTATTTTCTCCGAGATTTCCCTGGACACTGCAAGACTTGAGGATTTATTTAAGGGATTTAAGGAATTTAAATTCGAGAAGTATTAAGAAAGATGGAGAATGGTATTATAATTGTTAAGAAGGTTTTCGGTAAAACCCTAACTAGAAACCTTTGAGATATTCCTATGAACGATCAAATGAAATTGAGCAATAACCGGATAAAAAGACAAGCAGAGAACCAAGGGGTGTGATGAGCTAGTGGAAGGTGACATAGTCACTTTAAGCAAGATAAGATCAAAGTAACCAAGCTAGTTACAATACCAACTAGCAAGATTAGAAAGCTAACTAGTACTTAGCAACACTTTATCATCTTACCACCAAATCATCAACACTTGTCTCTCCAAACACCTCATCCATTGCATCACCACTTTAATAAAGGCAATTTATACAAGATATTATCACAATAATTCATTTGGATGAGAGCAAACCAAGGCAACCAAGCAAATACTCTTTCTCCCCCATTTCCATCAGTTTGGTTTTCCAGGACAGGGGGATCTTTACGATTTTTTTCGCCCAGTTCTACTCATTTAAAAATCATGAAAACATTCACGAAGCTTCTACACATCAAGATGAAGTTGTGGATTTAATTTCATAATTTTTGAAGATTGTTTGAGTGGTCAAATAAATTCGACAAAATCGCTCTGTTTTTCCCCTTGAAAAACCCACTTCGAATTTTTGAAGTTTTGAGATTTCAAAATCCAACTTCCAACCATTGTTTGATCTCCAAATTTTATGGTGAGTATTACATTTCATAAAAATGATCTCCTAAAAATATTAGCTTCAAAATCCCTTGTTTCCATTTTCAAATAAATCATCCAAGATGAGGGTGAATAGTGTTCTTCATGAACTAATCTTGTTTTCTTTGATTTCTTTGGTTTATCTAGCAAGTTTAAACACTCCTAAGGACTATACCAAGCTTTTTAAGGCTATTTCATACTCCCAAGAAAGTATAACAACTTGAAACCCTAGATCTTGTTTTGAGTTTAAGCATGTTCTTGATGGATCATGAGTTTTAAGTGAGTTTTAGTGATATTATGCATGTATGTTACCTTAGAGACATGATTGGGCTTTGTTAAATGTTAAAATGTTTTAGATGAACGGAAAGGCATTGTTTGGCCTTAGTTCATGGTTGAATAACATGTATATGTTGTTTGGGGTGGAAACTATGATTATTGGAAAGTTTGGAATTTGGAAATATCCGATTATAGCCGTCGTAATGCCCGATTTTCGTTAAACCTTGAAAACCGTGCATCACAGTAGCTCTAGCTCACGGCCTAGCTTTATATTCTGCCATGTTAAGGTAGATGATGTTATAAGCTTCGATTTGATATAAAGATCATGTGAAATGGACTTACGGTTTAGGAATTATAGCCGATTTACTAAAAGTGGTTCGAAACCGTAATTGCACGTTCGTATCTGAAATTGGATTCCTTTAATACTACGAAATCAGTGGCGAATCTTGATAATTAAATATTAGAGGTAAAAAGGAAGGTGTGAGAGAAAACCACATATCGAAGGGATCGTTTTCCAATTTTATAAAAATGTTCGAATCAAGGTTAAACGCGAGCGAACCCCTAAAAGCATACTTGGTTATAAACTTGGTTAAGTACTTAGAAAACGGGCGATAAATCTCGAGGTATACTCTTGGTTCGTAAATGATCGACCTTAAAACTTACATGACTTCAGTATATACCAAGTGTAAGTACAGTGACATGTCGTATTAACGAACGAATGTCGGGTCGAATCGATGATAAAAGAAATCCACTAAAAGGGGTATAACGAGATAACTCGAGAACGTGTTTCGATTTAAGTATAACTTAACCTTTAAAGTTTTAAGTGATTAATCCCGAATGTCTTGGCTATTTATAGATCACCAAGCTGACCCGGGACCCGCTACCACTACCCCTTATCGTACTCGACTACCAGGCAAGTTTCAATTCCCTTCTTTTAGGCTGTTGTTGTGATTGAATATATATATATATATATATATATATATATATATATATATATATATATATATATATATATATATATATATGTTTTCTGTTATACATATGCCATAGCATGCATGCCTACTTTCAAGTTATATCGTTATGATTGTTCCCTGATTGTTTATTGGCTTATAAATTAGATAACTAACGTATCAATTATAAGCCGGTTATTGTAAGACCCTCATAGAAGGGCGTATACATCTTATTCGTCAAATATAGACCGGGAGTCAATATTTCTTGATATATCGAGATCACCTCGGAGGAAAATATTTAAGTAAATATTTTCCATTATTTTGGCGACGAATATTATTTGAATATTCGTTCGAGATTATTTATTTAACGATCCTTACTTCAAATAATTATTTGAACGTAACCATTCGACGAATAATATTTTTCAATATTCATTCAAAGTCGAATAGATTATCGATTATTATTCCGAATATTCTTCTAAAGATTGGACTACTAAATGAATATTATTTGAATATCCATTTAGAATATTATTTTATTAAATGAATATTACTTTTGAATATTCATTTAAGATATTAATTACTTGATGAATATTATTCTAATATTCATCTGAAGCTTGATTTATTTATCGAATATTATCTCGAATATTCCTTTAAAGCTTGGATTACTAAATGAATATTACTTGATATTCCTTTAGAATATTATTCATTAAATGAATATTGCTTTTTGAATATTCATTTAAATTCCTTATTAATTAATGAATATTATTTTGAATATTCATTTAAATATTTATTTATTCAATAAATATTCTCTTGATGTTTCTTCAAGGATTATTTGGAGAAATACTCTGATTAATGATATTCTTTCATATTCCTAAATATTCTTTAAATATTTTAATTCAATAAATATTCTCTGAATATTTATTCCATACTTAGGATAACCTCAATAAGGTTTATCTTCTTCGATTATTACGGAAAATATCTCGGAGTCGTATTATTATTAATCTTATATCAAGAAAGGTTCTCAGACATCATTCTTCTTTGATTCTACCTCCCTAATAATAAGGGAACCTTACTTGGAAAATGTTATTTATCTTGTCGACTTCCCGGTCATAAATTATTCTCTTCACTCGCAATGCGGGTGCTATTGACTTATTAAGTCGTTGTGTACCTTCTCATCTTTCGAGGGGTAAGATTGTTGGAACAAGTTGATATTCGTTACCAAGCAATAGCTTGGAAGTTATTTGTGAATTTTCCTTTCCAACTAGATACGACTACTTTGTAGAGTCTTATCAACAAGTATTATACTTGGGGAAAGGGGGACGAACGTTACATTCAGAATCATGAATTCTAATTTAACTAGGAGTCGTGTACGAGGCCAAGTAGCGCCGGTCCATCCCCTTTGGCCCAACCGTTGGCCGGGGAGAGCTAGTAAGGCGGTAGACAAGTAAAGCCGTCAGTTCTTCCTTCTACCGGTAGTAAATCTAATTTGAGCTGTACGATCTCGACTGATCATCAAGATTGGAACAGCGGGCGCGGTGAATACTCCATCATTGGTTCATCATCCAAACTTATTTATTTCCTGCAACATGATTACTGTTGGCAGAGCTGGAAAAGTGTTCATAACTGGAATTTCAATCTTTTCATGCAAGTTCCTCTTTTTAATGACAATGAGAATATCTCGCTTACTTTTGATGTAGCAGATATTTCTACAAACAAATACTTTAAGTTACCATGTAACTTCATCGTTCATATTATACCGGCATCATTTCCGTAAATGCATGGCATATGGTTTGAAAGATACTTTTGAACTGTTATATATTATCGTTCAGTTATATATTATTGTTGGTGGGCTATTGCTCACCCTTGCTTTATTATTATATCACAACAACAGCTAGACCAGATGACTCGCACAAGGCGCACTCGAGGCAGGCGAGGACGATGAGACTACCAGAGCTAAAGAAGAAGCTATTGGTATGATAGATTTATTCTTTCAGTTCCAAGTATATGGTCTAGTATGACTTATGTAAATGGATGGCAAAGAGTATGTATTTATATTGAAATTCTTTCGGATTGTAAGAACTCATAATGTGATTAATAAAAAAATTTGATTGTTACTCTGATTTCATCTCTGGGACTATAACGGGTGTGTTTTATATTGTTGTGTTTGGTCATAGAGATGTAATTTATTTTATGTTAAGGAAAGTTCAATTGTTGTGGATAGAATTGGAAACCGTAACCACCGGATCCCGGACCCCGGATCTGGGGGTGTTATAGAAGTGGTATCAGAGCGTACGTTATAAACCCCAGAGATGAGGCGACGTTAAAACAATAAATTCACTAAGATAATACGAACTCTTGCCAAGTTCATAGTCGGACTACTTAATGTAGTGATGACCTATAAAACCCTTGTGGGAACTATTAAGTATCATGATAGTAACTTAGCTCGATATCGCATCGACAAGTAAGGCAACAGACCTTGAGGCATACGAGCAGCAGCGCGATGATGCTTTATTATATGTTGAAGATCAGCGGGTAAATTCAATAGAGTACCCTACTGGAGACCCGGAAGAGGTTCCAGCAGATAAGGAAAATCCTGTTAGGATAAGGAGCTTACCCTCGAGGAATGAGAGCTGTAGCCAGAAAGACTAAGATGATTTAGGTATAGTGCTCAGAAAAGTGGGCATAAAGAACTAAGCTATTAGCAAGAGAATTGAAGATTCATGTTGGATTCGTGGCTGGACTACTGGAGGTAGTACCAGCAAGTAAGACGGATTGGAAGAATTACTTGAGATCTTATACGGGAATAGATGAGAATCATTAGAGACCTTCATATTAATGAGAAAAGAGTTAGAGTGGTACATGATTATCAAAGACAACGATAGAGGACATGGAGCATAGTCTCCAGGAGCAGTTGGGATAGAGGCATCAAGTGCCATATCATTGATAAAGGGATTAGTGTGATCATTGTTAATGATAATTCGCCATGAGAAGGCAGATTTCATAGGTTATAATTTATAAAGTCAAAACTGAGATTGGTGACGTGGTTTGGTTCAGGGAAATGTTCATTTTATGAATGGATCAACTTAGAAAATAAAGACATTGGAAGGTGATGGTATGATTGGATAAAGTACATAAGGAAGTAGTAAGCGAGACAATGATCTCAGAACCTACAAGAGGAGACCAGTGAGTCTGTGATAAACTCGTAACGGGACTACTGTCAGAGCCTAAGTATAAGGTTATTTTAACTCAGTGGAATGATGAACCAGAAATATTAGATGCATGTGATTCAGAGGAATATTAAATTCTTTCTTTTCCTTGAATGGATTATGGTAGTTACATTAAGTTTATTCCGACACTGAATCATAAATGGATTAGGTAAGGCAAGCAGTGGTTGAGATATAATTGAGAATGCTTGTAGATGAAACCTGAAAGAACAGGTGTAGGCCATGTTCTCGAAGTAAGAGTTTTGGCAAAATGAAGTCCAGATAATAGGACATATGAGCAATAGGAAGTAGTGATTGATCGACCCCACCAAGTTAAAGACAGTTTCAAATGGAGAATGGCCAACCACACTGGCAAAGGTGAGAAATTTCATAAGATTCACGAGGTATTACCAAAGATCTGCTCAGGACTTTACAAAGAGTGTTGTCCCGTAACCAGACTTAATTGTAAGACTAAAAGTTTGAATGTACAAGATAAATGGGGGAAAATCTCCCTGGAGTTAAAGATAAAATTGATGACGACCCAGCATTGGCGTTATCTAATGGAGGAAGGAGAATTTTGGAAATTTATTAGGATGCACCTCGTATAGGTTTAGGTGCTGTGCTTGTGCAACATGGTAGGGTAACTTCGAATATAGTTGGACAGCACGGTTTACCAGATTCGGATGGCCTTGATAGTGCCAATTTTGTGAGGTGACTAACTCCGACGGTAGTGTTTCTTCTGAGACTATATGTTAGGTAGACTAGTATTCGGTAGTATCGCCTATTAGGACGATTATGTACCGGGAAGATGTGGTATGTTTCAGTTTGGATACTTTGATTTTCCCTTCTAGGGGAGGTATATATATTTGGTTTATTCCCAATGGTTAAACTCCCAACTTTATGGCAATCATTTCGTTAATATAACTGTTTATGGTTCCACCGCTTGGATGTTCCTAGAAATATTCTTCGGGTATCGAAATGGATCTTCTTAATGTTACCAGTGGGTGGATAGATTGATTGAAATTCCCTGATTCTTGGAAGAACTTCAACAAATTTGGCAAACCTTGTCCTTCTGATTATCAGAAGACGTCACCGGAAAGAGTGGAAATTGGAGCGAACCCTGTGGATGGGATAAGGTAGCCGCTATACAGGTTGGTAGACAGACCCCGATTATTACAGTTGAATGTAGGGATAAAATTATGAAGTTGAGATTTGACCGGAAAAAAAGGGGGAAATGTAATTAAGAAACAAGCCGGTCTGAGAAATTCCGGGATTGACTTAAATGAAAAGGTTGTTATGCCAGAAGTGTTAAGATTTTGTGGCACGTGAAATTGATAAGAATAGCTGAAAGAATAAAAGTAAAGGAAAGGTGACCGGAGATGGTACCGAGAAGTCGATTGAGACTTATATGGAGTAAAGTTTTGAAAAGATCAAAAGGTATCAAAGTAGAAGGCACTATGCCAGCAATTGCTAGAAAAGTAATGCTATTAGCCGACCCCTAAACTCACATACTTTAGCATGGCCAGTTGAGGCCAGGTCACAAAGGATTATCAAGTGACTAGACCAGCAATGAAAGGACAAAGCAGGGTGCTTCTAAGTAAGCGCCGACTGCAAGGGCTTTTGATATAAAGGAAATATTAATGAGATCGTAGGAATCTTCTACTGAACCCTTTGCAACCCATGTTTGGATTGGGAATTTACTAGACTTTTTGGAATGGGGTCACCCGTACTAAAGTGATTCAAGTGTATATGATTGCCCAAGATTACGAGTAAAAATGGAAGTATAATGACTTGAGATGTATGATGTTAGGGTATCATGAATACCATGAATATATTATGACCAAGGGAAGTAAACAATGAAGGTTTATGAAGAGAGTATAGAAATGGTCAGAGATGGATCAGTATGCTGTAGAAATTTTGTCTAAGGCAAGTACCTTTGAGAAAAACGATAAGTACTAAGAGATTCACGTTGAACTCGATCAATATCTTCCAGAACATCCTTGCTACCATTACCAAGTTCTGTAAGAGAGCAGATAGACATACGTTGTCTTTTGGAAGGTCAAATAGGCTGACAACTATATGAAAGAAGAGGTTAGCATTAAGCCACCGATCGATTATCAAATGAGAATGATTGAAAAGAGACCCTTATTAAGGATACATGATTTGATTGCCAAGTATAGGATGCAAGAATTCCTTGGCAGTTGAATTAAGGATAGGATATCCATAAATTAAGATGAACCCTGGGGAATGCACAAGGGATGGCATTAACCCTAATAACGACATTATGAATTCAGATGATATGAGTTGGACTTGCTAAGGCAACAATGACTGGTAAGGATTATTAAAAAGAGTTCTGGAAAGAACATAGATAGAATTATTAGAGTATTGATCAATGACATTTTGATATACCCTGTACCCAGAAAATACAGGAGGAATGATGAGGATGACCTATGAAACCTTACAAGGAAAAAAGGTAATATTCCGAACTTCAAAATTGAAGTTTGGTAAGGAATGTATGACATAGTAACAATAATGCCAGATGAGGCATGTATGAAACCCTGAGGAAGTATGGATTGAACCTATAAAGGCTGAGATTATCCTAAGATAAGGAAAGAACTAAGAAAAGAAGTATCCTAAGTAGGATTGGGAATAAACGTGATAAAGTTCCCACGGGTTGGTGAAAGAAATGACCTATGGAAAAGATTGATAAATATATTTTTCTCGATCAGCAGAGCTTAAGGGAGAATGCTTTCACCCAACAGTGATGGGAATGAGGTAGAAATTTTTTTGAATTGAAATGTATCCAGAGAGCAAGGATTACCAGAAATTATTATTATTAGGAAAGGCCAATGAGGTGGCCGACAGTCTAAGTATAAAGGAATAATTACAAATGTTCATACCAAAGAAACAGAATGATATTTGGAAGGACCTTGAAGGTCATATCGAAATAGAGGAATTTACATTCCTTCTGATGATTGTGCAAGAATTGACGGTAATAATAGTTTAAGTAAAGATTCGATTCCTGATGGAGTCTTAAGCATATTACGTACCTTAGAAGGTCCCGTTTTGAGGCAAACCAGGACCATGATACAAAATTGACGAAGTAAACCATTAAGTTTCCAGTCTTTTATGGAAGATGCATGAGTGATAGTTTCATCAACCTGACTTAGTTGCGATGCTTGAAACTCTTCTGCAATTTTATCTACTTCATGTAATATCTACATCAAGTTCAGGAAGCGTTCCTTATGGATAAGGAATAGTGATTACTTTGTCTCCCTAAAGGATTGAAACCTGTATGGTTAGCTATTAAGGCAATACGTAAGCAACAAGCGATGGTGATTCTTCTAAGAAACTAGATGACAATGTAAAGATAAAGAAAGTGCTGCTATTGATAAGCTAAATGGCATGTTGATGAATGACAAGCAATTTTGTGTTAGTGTACTTCTGCGCAAACAAGATAGAGAATATGAGGTTGATGATTCATGATGCTAAATGTATTCTCGTGGAAAGAATTAATGAGACTTAGAGAGAACGGCAGTTGAGCCCGAGACTTATTAGGCCACCTGAGAGTTTAAAAGTGTTCGGAAGGTGGCATTCGAGCAAATTTTACCCCCAAAGCTTATAGCATGGTAGTAACGTGTTTCATGTGGCAAAGCTACACCAGTAAAATACAGATGCTCAACAGATGATAAGAGTGCGAGCAGGTAGGTGTACGACCTGGTCTGACTTACGAAAGACAACCTCTGGAAAACCGCGGGTAGAAAAGAATAAGTGATGAGAAACAAGTTGACAGAAGTAGATTATATTGGATCTAAGCTCAAGAAATTGGCTAGATTCATTTCGGAGGTTTGTAATTGGAATAATGTGATGATTATAGAGTAAATGTGACGGGATACCAATAAGGAGGTGCCAAGTGCAAAAGATGTCTCAATAAAGAGATGAAGGTGGAAGTAAATAACAGAAGTAAATAAGAATCAGATAATAAGAAGGATGTGATTGATAAAGAAAAGACTGGGAAAGCAACTATGGAATGTGAAGCAAGGAATGTTATGAATGGAATAATAAATGGGTTTTTTGATGAATTCTCGGGATGATAACCTGATAGTGTTAATATTATAGATATGAAAAAGCTAGTAGCGTGACATGGAATGTCAGTAACCATGATGTCAAGCGAGAAACCTAAGATTTAACCTAAAAGGTTGAAGGAATTTTCTGGAGTGAGCGTTGCTAAGGTTGAACCAGAGTATAGGTCCATAGAATAGTGGACAAAGCAGCAAGATGTGTTGACACATGAGATTGCGATCAAATAGTATTGGATATAATTATGATTAATTTCTTCTTTGATAAACCTCTATAGTTCAGAGGTAAATTCTGAGAATGATATTTTACAATCATGAAAACTTTCTATAATCCTATAGAATTCTTTTCTTTTCTTCTCTTTTATTCATCTTCTTTATGAATTGAGAAGAACAACCCTTTAAGGAGGGGAGGTACTGCTACGTAACTATCTGTCTATGTGATAGAAGTCCAAGTAGAATACCATAACTTGTTTAATTGCTTGTCAAGTACTAAAGGCTGGCCCCCTTCTGTACTAACTATGCAATATAACAAATGTTCAATTGATCATAGTGATCTCTCAATAAATCTTTCCACTTCTCTATATTGATCGAGATTGTGAAGATTAAAGCGATCAGAAAATGCATAATTACGAGTGAGGTTATCTCCGAATTCGTAACGCGATAGTGATACCAAAGTCACCACATATACCAATAAGGAAAATAGTATATGACTGGGTAAGAGCATAACCTGAATAGTGTGTTGTACGAAAAGTAGCAGAGATTAATGAAAAAGGATAAAAGGATGTATTGTAGCACTAGTAAGATGTGCTGAAAAAGGATTGGGATTGATTAAGGACTGACTGGGAAACTGGGAAGTGAAATAACCAACAAGTACTCAATTGTCTTCTACCTGATTCCGGGACGGAATCCTTTAAAGGAGGGGAGACTGTAAGAACCCAAATTTTGGGTAGAATTAAAACTTTTATTTATTTAATGATGTAAGAATGAATAGTGGCTACGGCTACAATGTAATAGTTGATATTTTAAAAGAATGAATGGAATTCGACTTTATTATTTCTATGTCTTGAAGAATGCTAAAGGGTGACAACATAGGTAAGAATAATCTATCTCCTAAGGGAATAAGATATGGCAATTCCAAGCAGAAGAATATTATCATGTCATCCAGATCGATAGCAATTAATCCAGTGGTTCCGTAAAAAGGTTAAGGAACGATCGAAAGAGAATACGGACAATTGTACAACCCTAGATGAATAAGTAAAGAATAAAGATGAATAGTGATTTTGGTGTAATTGAGAATATTATTAGACGACACTATATAGAAGTATTCGGAACGAATTTCCGAGTTCGTATTAGTGATCCAGGGGGAAAATAAGTGTATGTAAACGACATCGGATTCAGAAAAATAGCACTTTTATTTTCTCCGAGATTTCCCTGGACACTGCAAGACTTGAGGATTTATTTAAGGGATTTAAGGAATTTAAATTCGAGAAGTATTAAGAAAGATGGAGAATGGTATTATAATTGTTAAGAAGGTTTTCGGTAAAACCCTAACTAGAAACCTTTGAGATATTCCTATGAACGATCAAATGAAATTGAGCAATAACCGGACAAAAAGACAAGCAGAGAACCAAGGGGTGTGATGAGCTAGTGGAAGGTGACATAGTCACTTTAAGCAAGATAAGATCAAAGTAACCAAGCTAGTTCCAATACCAATTAGCAAGATTAGAAAGCTAACTAGTACTTAGCAACACTTTATCATCTTACCACCAAATCATCAACACTTGTCTCTCCAAACACCTCATCCATTGCATCACCACTTTAATAAAGGCAATTTATACAATATATTATCACAATAATTCATTTGGATGAGAGCAAACCAAGGCAACCAAGCAAATACTCTTTCTCCCCCATTTCCATCAGTTTGGTTTTCCAGGACAGGGAGATCTTTACGATTTTTTTTCGACCAGTTCTACTCATTTAAAAATCATGAAAACATTCACGAAGCTTCTACACATCAAGATGAAGTTGTGGATTTAATTTCATAATTTTTGAAGATTGTTTGAGTGGTCAAATAAATTCGACAAAATCGCTCTGTTTTTCCCCTTGAAAAACCCACTTCGAATTTTTGAAGTTTTGAGATTTCAAAATCCAACTTCCAACCATTGTTTGATCTCCAAATTTTTATGGTGAGTATTAAATTTCATAAAAATGATCTCCTAAAAATATTAGCTTCAAACTCCCTTGTTTCCATTTTCAAATAAATCATCCAAGATGAAGGTGAATAGTGTTCTTCATGAACTAATCTTGTTTTCTTTGATTTCTTTGGTTGATCTAGCAAGCTTAAACACTCCTAAGGACTATACAAAGATTTTTAAGGCTAGTTCATACTCCCAAGAAGGTATAACAACTTGAAACCCTAGATCTTGTTTTGAGTTTAAGCATGTTCTTGATGGATCATGAGTTTTAAGTGAGTTTTAGTGATATTATGCATGTATGTTACCTTAGAGACATGATTGGGATTTGTTAAATGTTAAAATGTTTTTGATGAATGGAAAGGAATTGTTTGGCCTTAGTTCATGGTTGAATAACATGTATATGTTGTTTGGGGTGGAAACTATGATTATTGGAAAGTTTGGAATTTGGAAATATCCGATTTATAGCCGTCGTAATGTCCGATTTTCGTTAAACCTTGAAAACCGTGCATCACAGTAGCTTTAGCTCACGGCCTAGCTTTATATTCTGCCATGTTAAGGTAGATGATGTTATAAGCTTCGATTTGATATAAAGATCATGTGAAATGGACTTACGGTTTAGGAATTATAGCCGATTTACTAAAAGTGGTTCGAAACCGTAGTTGCAAGTTCGTAACTGAAATTGGATTCCTTTAATACTACGAAATCAGTGGCGAATCTTGATAATTAAATATTAGAGGTAAAAAGGAAGGTGTGAGAGAAAACCACATATCGAAGGGATCGTTTTCCAATTTTATAAAAATGTTCGAATCAAGGTTAAACGCGAGTGAACCCCTAAAAGCATACTTGGTTATAAACTTGGTTAAGTACTTAGAAAACGGGCGATAAATCTCGAGGTATACTCTTGGTTCGTAAATGATCGACCTTAAAACTTACATGACTTCAGTATATACCAAGTGTAAGTACAGTGACATGTCGTATTAACGAACGAATGTCGGGTCGAATCGATGATAAAAGAAATCCACTAAAAGGGGTATAACGAGATAACTCGAGAACGTGTTTCGATTTAAGTATAACTTAACCTTTAAAGTTTTAAGTGATTAATCCCGAATGTCTTGGCTATTTATAGATCACCAAGCTGACCCGGGACCCGCTACCACTACCCCTTATCGTACTCGACTACTAGGCAAGTTTCAATTCCCTTCTTTTAATCTGTTGTTGTGATTGAATATATATATATATATATATATATATATATATATATATATATATATATATATGTTTTCTGTTATACATATGCCATAGCATGCATGCCTACTTTCAAGTTATATCGTTATGATTGTTCCCTGATTGTTTATTGGCTTATAAATTAGATAACTAACGTATCAATTATAAGCCGGTTATTGTAAGACCCTCATAGAAGGGCGTATACATCTTATTCGTCAAATATAGACCGGGAGTCAATATTTCTTGATATATCGAGATCACCTCGGAGGAAAATATTTAAGTAAATATTTTCCATTATTTGGGCGACGAATATTATTTGAATATTAGTTCGAGATTATTTATTTAACGATCCTTACTTAAAATAATTATTTGAACGTAACCATTCGACGAATAATATTTTTCAATATTCATTCAAAGTCGAATAGATTATCGATTATTATTCCGAATATTCTTCTAAAGATTGGACTACTAAATGAATATTATTTGAATATCCATTTAGAATATTATTTTATTAAATGAATATTACTTTTGAATATTCATTTAAGATATTAATTACTTGATCAATATTATTCTAATATTCATCTGAACCTTGATTTATTTATCGAATATTATCTCGAATATTCCTTTAAAGCTTGGATTACTAAATGAATATTACTTGATATTCATTTAGAATATTATTCATTAAATGAATATTACTTTTTGAATATTCATTTAAATTCCTTATTAATTAATGAATATTATTTTGAATATTCATTTAAATATTTATTTATTCAATAAATATTCTCTTGATGTTTCTTCAAGGATTATTTGGAGAAATACTCTGATTAATGATATTCTTTCATATTCCTAAATATTCTTTAAATATTTTAATTCAATAAATATTCTCTGAATATTTATTCCATACTTAGGATAACCTCAATAAGGTTTATCTTCTTCGATTATTACGGAAAATATCTCGGAGTCGTATTATTATTAATCTTATATCAAGAAAGGTTCTCAGACATCATTCTTCTTTGATTCTACCTCCCTAATAATAAGGGAACCTTACTTGGAAAATGTTATTTATCTTGTCGACTTCCCGGTCATAAATTATTCTCTTCACTCGCAATGCGGGTGCTATTGACTTATTAAGTCGTTGTGTACCTTCTCATCTTTCGAGGGGTAAGATTGTTGGAACAAGATGATATTCGTTACCAAGCAATAGCTTGGAAGTTATTGGTGAATTTTCCTTTCCAACTAGATACGACTACTTTGTAGAGTCTTATCAACAAGTATTATACTTGGGGAAAGGGGGACGAACGTTACATTCAGAATCATGAATTCTAATTTAACTAGGAGTCGTGTACGAGGCCGAGTAGCGCCGGTCCATCCCCTTTGGCCCAACCGTTGGCCGGGGAGAGCTAGTAAGGCGGTAGACAAGTAAAGCCGTCAGTTCTTCCTTCTACCGGTAGTAAATCTAATTTGAGCTGTACGATCTCGACTGATCATCAAGATTGGAACAGCGGGCGCGGTGAATACTCCATCATTGGTTCATCATCCAAACTTATTTATTTCCTGCAACATGATTACTGTTGGCAGAGCTGGAAAAGTGTTCATAACTGGAATTACAATCTTTTCATGCAAGTTCCTCTTTTTAATGACAATGAGAATATCTCGCTTACTTTTGATGTAGCAGATATTTCTACAAACAAATACTTTAAGTTACCATGTAACTTCATCATTCATATTATACCGGCATCATTTCCGTAAATGCATGGCATATGGTTTGAAAGATACTTTTGAACTGTTATATATTATCGTTCAGTTATATATTATTGTTGGTGGGCTATTGCTCACCCTTGCTTTATTATTATATCACAACAACAGCTAGACCAGATGACTGCACAAGGCGCACTCGAGGCAGGTGAGGACGATGAGACTACCAGAGCTAAAGAAGAAGCTATTGGTATGATAGATTTATTCTTTCAGTTCCAAGTATATGGTCTAGTATGACTTATGTAAATGGATGGCAAAGAGTATGTATTTATATTGAAATTCTTTCGGATTGTAAGAACTCATAATGTGATTAATAAAAAAATTTGATTGTTACTCTGATTTCATCTCTGGGACTATAACGGGTGTGTTTTATATTGTTGTGTTGGGTCATAGAGATGTAATTTATTTTATGTTAAGGAAAGTTGAATTGTTGTGGACAGAATTGGAAACCGTAACCACCGGATCCCGGACCCCGGATCTGGGGGTGTTACAGGTTCGATTCCTGATGGTGTCTTAAGCATATTACGTACCTTAGAAGGTCCCGTTCTGAGGCAAACCAGGACCAAGATAAAAAATTGACGAAGTAAACCATTAAGTATCCAGTCTTTTATGGAAGATGTATGAGTGATACTTTTATCAACCGGATATAGCTGCGATTCTTGAAACTCTTCTGCAATTTTATCTACTTCATGTAATATCTACATCAGGTTCAGGAAGTGTTCCTTATGGATAAGGAATAGTGATTACTTTGTCTCCCTAAAGGATTTGAAACCCGTAGGGTTAGCTATTAACGCATTACGTAAACAACAAGCGATGGTGATTCTTCTAAGAAAGTAGATGACAACGTAAAGATAAAGAAAGTGCTGCTATTGACAAGCTAAATGGCATGTTGATGAATGACAAGCAAGTTTGTGTTAATGTACTTCTGCGAAAACAAGATAGAGAATATGAGGTTGATGATTCATGATGTTAAAGATATTCCTGTTGAAAGAATTAATGAGACTTGGAGGGAAGGGCAGTTGAGCCCGAGACTTATTGGGCCACCTGAGAGTTTAAAAGTGTTCGGAAGGTGGTATTCGAGCCAGCCTTACCCCCAAAGCTTATAGCATGGTAGTAACGTGTTTCATTTGGCAAAGCTACACCAGTAAAATTTAGATGCTCAATAGATGATAAGAGTGCGAGCAGGTAGATGTACGACCTGGTCTGACTTACGAAAGACAACCTGTGGAAAACCGCGGGTAGAAAAGATTAAGTGATGAGAAACAAGTTGACAGAAGTAAATTATATTGAATCTAAGTTAAAGGGATCAGACAGATTCATTTCGGAGAATTTAAATTGGAATAATGTGATGATTATAGAGTTAATGTAACGGGATACCAATAAGGAGGTACCAAGTGCAAAAGATATCTCAATAAAGAGATGAAGGTGAAAGTAAATAACAGAAGTAAATAAGAATCAGATAATAAGAAGGATGTGATTGATAAGGAAAAGACTGGGAAAGCAACTATGGAGTATGAAGCAAGGAATGTTATGGATGGATTAATAAAAGGGTTTTCTGATGAATTCTCGGGATGACAACCTGATAGTGTTAATATTATAGATATGAAAAAGTTAGTAGCGTGACATGGAATGTCAGTAACAATGGTGTCAAGCGAGAAACTAAGATTTAACCTAAGAGGTTCAAAGATTTTCCAAAAGTAAGTGTTGCTAAGGTTGAACCAGAGTACAGGTCCAGAGAATAGTGGACAAAGCAGCAAGATATGTTGACACGTGAGGTTACGATCAAATAGTATTGGATATAATTATGATTAATTTCTTCCTTAATGAACCTCTATAGTTCAGAGGTAAATTCTGAGTATGATATTTTACAATCATGAAAACTTTATATAATCCTATAGAATTCTTTTCTTTTCTTCTCTTTTATTCATCTTCTTTATGAATTGAGAAGAACAACCCTTTAAGGAGGGGAGGTACTGCTACGTGACTATCTGTCTATGTGATAGAAATCTAAGTGGAATACCTTGTTTAATTGCTTGTCAAGTACTAAAGGCTGGCCCCCTTCTGTACTAACTATGCAATATAACAAATGTTCAATTGATCATAGTGATCTCTCAATAAATCTTTCCACTTCTCTATATTCATTGAGATTGCGAAGATTAAAGCAATCAGGAAATGCACAGTACGAGTGAGGTTACCTCCGAATTCGCAGGGCGATAGTGATACCAATGTTAATAAGGATAAGACTGAGTAAGAGTATAACCCGGATAGTGTGTTGTACGAAAAGTAGCAATGTTGATGGAAAAGGGATAAAGTATGGATTGTAGCACTAAAAGATGTGCTGAGAAAGGGTAGAACAACTAAGAATTGACCGGGAAGCTAAAAAGTGAACGACAGGCAAACGACTCTTTGCTTCCTACCTGATTCCGGGATGGAATCCTTTTAAGAAGGGGAGACTGTAAGAACCCCAAATTTTGGATATAATTAAAACTTTTTATTATGTACTGAGGTAATGGTGAATAGTGATTACGACTACGATGTAACGATTGAGATAATGAATGAAAGGAATAGATTTGGATTCAAATGTTTATATGCCATGAAGAATACTATTGGTTGACACTTTAGATAAGAATTATCTATCTCCTAGGGAACTGAGATTTGATAATTCTAAAGGAGAAGATTATTCCTATGTCATCCAAATCGATATCTGTTATTGGTCTAGTGGGTCCGTAAAAAGGTTAAGGAACGATCGAAAGAGATCAGGGACAATTGTACAACCCTAAGAGAATAGGTAAAGAATAAAGAATGAATAGTATTTTGGTGGAAAAGAGAATATTATGAGACGACACTATATAGAAGTATTCGGAACGGATTTCCGAGTTCGTATTAGTGATCCAGGAGAAAAATAAGTGTATGTAAAAGCTGTCGAATTCTGAAAAATAGCACTTTTATTTTCCCCAAGATTTCCCTGGACACTGAAAGACTTAAGGAATTATTGAAAGGATTTAAGGAAAATAGGTTCAAGAATTAGTAAGAAAGATGGAGAATGATAGTATTAATATTAAGAAGATTCCCGGTAAACCTTAATTAGAAATCCGTGAGATATTCCTACGAACGATCAATCGAAACGAGCAATAACCGGACAAAAGAAACAAGCAGAGGAAGCAAGAGTCATGCATAAGCCACTAGAAAATATCTAGTAACCAAGTGGTGACTCAAGTAACTAGCACACTTAGGGATTAAAATAGTACTTAGAGCATCTCCAAGAGACCCTTAAATTGGCTCTTAACTTGAAATTTGAGGAGAGAGATTGAAATTTTTTGCTCCAAGAGACTCCTAGTGGCTCTTAAATTCACTAAAATTCTCTTCTCTCTCCTCAATTTTAAGAGCTACTAGCAACTCTTAACTAATATTATATTATAAATTTTTAAATCAACATTCTCTCTCTATCCACCTCCTTTTGTACTTTTATGGATGTGACTTATATTTAATAATATAAAACAAAATAAGGAGTGAATATAAGAAGCATTGTTGGAGATGAGTCCACATTAAATCACTAAGAACTATTATTTTATAATATATTTAGGAGTAATTTAAGAGACTCTTTGAGATGCTCTTAGCAAGCAAACACTTGGTTAGCCTTAACACCACCAAATCTTCAACACTTGTCCACCCAATTTCATCATCCTTGCACCATCACTTTATTAAAGTAGTTTTGGATGAGATATTATCCAATTACCATCACTCTATGCATTATTGTCAAGAGCAAGACCAAGCAAACTTCATTTCTCTCCATTTGTACAAACTGCCCAGCAAGAACACTCATGAGAAGAAAATTCATATCTCCATTTCTAGCCATGATAAAATCACCAAATTTTAACCAAAGCCTCTCCACTCCATGGGGAATATTCACTCCAAATTTCATAGCAATCCAAGTAGTATAGCCTAGTCAAATCACCTCCCCAAGTTGGAGAAGCAAACTGTCCTGATGCTTGACAGTTTCTGGACTGATTTTCAAACGGCCATATCTCCTTCGTTTCTCAATGAAATTTGGTGTTATTTAGCTTGTTGGAAATCTGGTTAGATTCTCTACAACTCTCCTTTAGGAGCCTCGTCCAAGAAAGCATGGTAAGGGCCTCGTTTTTGCAGATCTTTGAACTGATGTATAGTAATTTTTAGGAACTAACTTTATTTTTATTGTTTCTTTGGATGATCCAATCTTGTTTAAGGTGTTCTAAGGGCTATACAAGGTTTTATAAGGCTAGTACATACTCCAAGGAAGGTATAAACTTCAAGAACCCAAGTTTTTGTTTTGAGTTTTAATGGAGTTTTAGATGAGATTTGGTGATGATGTTAGTATAAGCATGTTTACATGATCATGTAGTTGTTCTTAGTAGTTGTTTAGTCATGATTCAAGTCCTTGATGATTTTGAGGTTAAGATCAGTGGTTCTAGGACTTGTGGATATGAGAATCATGTTTATGAATTGTGTTGATGCCCGGTGTGGCTTGGTTGTGTTGTTACGATTTTTAGAACGTCCGATTTATAGCCTTCGTAATGCTGAATTTTTGTTAACACTTAAAAACCAAGCATGGAAGTTAATATAATTTCCTGACCTTGGTAATATTGTGACTGGTCCTTGTAGATCTCGAGCCATAGATCGTTTTGGCACGAGAATCAAAACATTCCGACTTATGGTTTAGGAGTTATGGTCAAATTACTAAAATTGGTTCGGAACCGTAAGTAAAAGTTCGTAACTTCAATTGAACCCTCGTAAAGCATGTTACTCAGTGGCGAATCTTGGTAAATAAATACTAGGGGTCATAAGGAAGGTATAAAAGAAAACCACATATCAAACGGATCGTTTTCCGATTTTATAAAAATGTTGGAATTGAAGTTAAACGCGAACGAACCCCTAAAAACCCGCTTGGTTATAACTTTGGTAAAACACTTAGAAAACGAATGATAAAACTCGAAGTATAATCTCGGTTCATAATCGATCGACTTTAGAATTTATACGACTTAAGTATATACGGAGTGTGGGTACGATGACATGTCGTAATAACGAACAAATGTCGGATCGTATCAGTAATAAAATAGTTACACTAAAAGGTGTATAACGAGATAATTCGAAAACGTGTTTCGATTTAAATGAAGTTTATACCTAGACTTTTAAAAGGTGTTATGTGGTTAATCTCGAATGTTCTGATTGTTTATAGATCATCGAGCAGACCCAGGGCACGCTATCTCCACCCACACCCGATTACCAGGCAAGTGTTCAAAACTTTGAACCTGTTGTTGTGATAATATATATATGTGATTGCCATCTTACATATGCCATAGCATGCATGCCTATTGTCAAATTATATTATGATACCTGTTCCCTGAATTGCCTTTGGCTTATAGACTAGATACGAATTATCAGTTATAAGCCGGATTGTTTTGGTAAGACCCTTAGCGAAGGGCATATGATATTCATTCTTAAATATAGACCGGGAGTCGGTATTTTGAGATATAGATAGTCGTGGAAACCCGGAGGGATTCCAACGATAGATTATTATTTATCTGAGGAATGTTATTATTAAACGTTATTGATATTTCCATGAAGTATCAATTACTTGGAAATCTTTCGAGGAATGTTATTCGAGTATTATCTCAGTCGAGAGATATTAAATGAATGTTAGTTTCGAATATTCATTTAGAGTTGATTATTTAATGAATATTATTTTGATATTCATTAGAATGTTATTTATTAAATGAATATTACTTTCGAATATTCATTTAAGGTTTATGTACTTAATGATTATTATTTTAAAATATTCATTGGAAGTTCTAATTACTTAAGGGATATTATTTCGAATATTCCTTTAAAGTTTTGATTACTAAATGAATATTATTTGGATATTCATTTAGAAGATTATTTATTAAATGAATATTATTTCAAATATTCATTTAAAGTTTGACTCATTTATTGAATATTATTTTAAATACTTATTGGAGTTTAATTATTAATGAATATTATTTTGAATATCCATTTAAGGAGGGATTTATTTAGTAAATAATTCGATATATTCATTCGAGGGTTACTTACGAGCAATATTATGATTTAATAATATTTAGTAATTATTATTGAGTTAATAAATATACTTGGAATATTTATTTAATTCTTTTAAATTCTTTTTAAAATGATTTATATTATTTGGAGATTATCTTTCACCTCCAAATATTATGTAAAATATTTCGGAGTTTTTTTTATTTACGACTATTTTATCAAGGAAATGTTCCCAACTCTTTTTATTTTTCATTTAAATCTATCTTAAAAGGATTTAAATGCTCGCTCAAACTTCCATATTATAGGGGAACCTACTTGAGAAAGGTTATTTATCTTGTTGACTTCCCGGTCATAATTTATCCTTTTCACTCGTAACTTGGTTGCTATGGACTCATTAAGTCTGTGTGTACCTTATCATCATTCGAGGGGTAAGATTGTTGGAACAAGTTGATATCCATTAACAAGCAAAAGCTTGGGAAATGTTGGTGAATTTTCCTTTCCAACTAGATACGACTACTTTGTGGATTCTTATCAACAAGTATTTCACTTGGGGAAGGGAGGACAAACTCTACGTTTCAATGCTTTGGATTTATTCGAACTAGGAGTCGTGTGTAAGAGGCCGAGTCGCGCGGTCCATCACAAGCCCTAACCATTGGCCAGGGAGTTACTTTTAAAGGCAATCGACAAGTGGAGCCGTCAGTTCATCCTTCTACCGGTAGTAAACTATGTTGGACTGTACCATCCCCGACTGATCATCAGGGAGTAGGACAGCTGGCGCGTGATAACTCCAGTATTGGTTCATCTCCCAAATTGGGAATTCCCTGCAACACATATCGAAGAGACTTCTTTCAGGTTGTAGGACTTCGAAAAATGTTAATAACTGGAATTGCAATATTTTCCTTGCAAGTTCCTCTTTATATGATAATATCTGGCTTATATTTGACATAGCAAATATTCCCACCTATATATGCATTTTGAGTTACCTCGTAACTTCATCGTTCATGTTATTCTGGCATCATTTCCGTAAATGCATGGCATATGGTTTGAAAGATACTTTTGAACTGTTATATACTATCGTTCAGTTATACATTATTGTTGGTGGGCTATTGCTCACCCTTGCTTTATTATTATATCAGAACAACAGCTACACTAGATGACTCGCACAAGGCACACTCGACGCTGGCAAGGACGATGAGACTACCAGAGCCGAAGAGAAAGCTATTGGTAGGATAGATTTATTCTTTCAGTACCAAGTATATGGTTTAGTATGACTTATGCAAATGGATGGCAAAGAGTATGTATTCATATTGTAATTCTTTTTGGATTGTAAGAACTCATAATGTGCTTAATAAAATTTGGCTGTTACTCTGATTTCATCTCTGGGACTATAACGGGTGTGTTTTATATTGTTGTGTTGGGTCATAAAAATGTAATTTATTGTATGTTGAAGTAAGTTCAAGTATTGTGGACAGAATTGGAGACCGTAACGACCGGATCCCGGACCCCGGATCTGGGGGTGTTACACGATGGAAGTCTTGAACAGCAAGAAAATACCATAAAAATCGAATTGTAGTCAAAACAGGATTTTCTGGCAGCTGAGGATCGCGCCCCCGCGCACCATGTCCACGCCCCCGCGTACCAGGAAAACTGACTCGCGCGCCCGCGCGCCTATATCGCGCCCCCGCGCGCCTGGCTCAAGATATTAACCCTGCACAATCTCAATAAAAACGAATCAAAAACACAACATACTTGAGGCCAAGTTAATCAATTTAAGCCGATTCGAAGCATTCCAAGTGGATATAAAATCCACTTATCAGTAGTTTGACTAACATCAGTTTTATAACCCTTTCAGCGCTCAATGACATATAATAGATATTACTAAAAAAGTGGTAAAGGTTTCATTACTACCTGACTCCAACTACCAGGTGCTGCACAGAGATCTACCACATGCCGAACCCCTGCAGATAATTTTCAATTCGAATACATTACTTGAAAGTGTAATCTAATAGTAATATCATGGAAAACTGTAACACCCCCAGATCCGGGGTCAGGGATCGGGTCGTTACGGTCTCATAACTCATACATCATACTTGACTTGAGTCCAAAATCAAGAAGTAGCATGCTGTGACCCCACAATTATATCCACTCACACACACACAGTTATAGTCCCAGAGATGAAATTGAAATAAGTCTTACATAAAGGGGTTTACGAATAAAAGTTATTACAAGCCAAAAGGATAACATCGTAAGTTTAGAAGTTTTGCCGTTGATTACATTAATTATACGTATAGTTAAACTGGAAACAAAAGCTGTCTGACTATGCTACCTCAGCAATGGCGGCTAGCATCTCAGCGGGGAGTCCGGTGGGTCGGGTAACCCGCTTGCGCCGAGTGCGCCTGACGCGAGTCATCTGTCCTAGCTATTGTTGTGACATAATAAATAAGCAAGGGTGAGCAATAGCCCACCAACAACAATATAACTGAACAGTTATGATATATATATATATATATATATATATATATATATATATATATATATATAGCAGTTCAAACAACTTTGAAACCATATGCCATGCCTTAGCGAAGATAATACCAGGATAAGGTAAATGATGAAGTTACTATGTTTGGTCCAAAATAGTTTGTAGAAGGGGGGTTGAATACAAACTATGTCGTTTGATCGAATTTGCTCTTTTCGTAAAATATTAAATCAAGAACAAATTGATGCGGAATAAAACGAATACCGATATTCAAGTTAAATATAAAATTTATATTAACTTGATGGGGTGTGTCTAAATACACGGGTACAAATTACAATGGTTTGATGACCAACTAATTATTACAAATTCTATAGAAAATTCGACATGAACTTTTCTATATCTGTAATAAAAAGATCGAATGCTAAAAGCAATTCGAGAGATAAGTTCTAGGAGTAAAAACTCGCTAGATAGATCCAAGGTTATAAGTAAACTATTTCTATCGGTTTAGATTTAACAATAGAGCTCAGAAATAATTTACAGGAATTTATTTGAAGCTCAGGAACTATTTCTCTTGGTCTCTTCTTTTTCTCTCTTCCGTCTGTGTTGAAGAAGATGAAGTGGTGAAGATGATTTTAAAAGCAGCCGCCTTGGTTGATTTAATATAGTCTTCTGCCTCCTTTTTCTTTTTCATTTGTACTGGCAAGACAATCGGCAAGACAATCAAACTTTCCAAGACAATTGATTTTGTACTAACAAGACAATAGGCAAGATAATCCAAACCCACCAAGACAATCAATTTTGTACTGGCAAGACAATAGGCAATACAATTGGCAAGACAATCAGCTTCCATCAAGACAATCGGCAAGAAAATTGAAATTGTCTTGTTAAATAAAATAATTCGGTTAAAATGATTGAGTCGTAAACAAAATGATTCTGCTGTAAACGAAGACCAATCGCGGGAAGGGGAAGTGTGCTGCACGCGGGGCTTTTTGCACAGCTTGTCACAGGTGCGTGTCTCTCACGTGCACGGTAGAAGTGTGACAGCATGGCCGATAGAGCCTGCAACCTTCTGTCCAGTTCTGTTTCTTTAACAAATTCATTGGCTTTAAATTGTTTGTTTAATATTCAAATGTGATTCTTTTGCTTTTATAAACAAACAAGTCAACAGCTCCTTTTATCTTTTGTTTTTACACAATTCGGCCGCTTGTTTCATCCTTTTGCTGTTCAACTAATTCAACCGAGGTCTTCAATTAATTTAATTAATTAATTTAATCACATAATGATTAATTGATTAATTAATTAAATCAATTTAGATTAATACATTAATTCAGATTTAATTAACATGATAATTAATTTAATAAATAAATTAATTCAGAATGAATTAATTTATTAAATTAAATCAATTACATAATTATATTAATTAAATGAGAATTAATATAAATAATCTAACAACCAAATAATCCAACAACCAAATCTTTTTCTTGAACTACTGAAAGTAATAAAGAATTACCATCGAATTTTTGTTGACGCTCGATGCACGGTCTGGTTCATGAGCGACTAACTCCAACGGCTTTTCTTTATTTTTGACTCTATGATTTGGTTCATGTCTTCTTTTCTTCAGTCTTTTTCAAACCTTTATAATCTGTATTCTGCCACTGTAGGAACCTCTTGTCACTATAAATAGTAACCACTGTCTTGATTACTCCACCGACGCTTGATCAACTGAATGAACTTCTTCAAGTGTAGTATACCTCAAAACGGTAGATTGACTTTGTCTTCTTTTTCTTGACAGTTATGCATTTGAGATCCCTGTGACAGTACATATATTATTTACTATTACATTCTTGTTTGAGTTGAGTTGTATCCTCGAAATACAAATAGGCTACATCATATGCCTTTCAATCTCCCCCTATTTGTTTGCTAGACAATAACAAGCAAATACCTAGAGGATAACTCAACTACAAACAAAGAAGATAAAACATTAAAGAACTTTAGTAAATAATACATAAAAAAATTTCTGGTTTAGATATAACATTTCCAGAATCTCAGTAGATGAGATGATAGATGATTGTTCCTCTGGCAATGAACTGATCTTCATTAAGTAACTCATCTTCATACATATCTTCTTGATAACCCTTTACATCTAATATTGAACATTATCAGCAGATACTTGGGAATTCTTCAGTGGTAAATAATATGACTTTTCAACCACATAATGAAGAATTCTTCTTTGTCGTTTCATACTTCTGTCCTTCCTTATGTCCCTCTACCTAAGGTGATATGTTACCTCCTTATAACGGTGAATACTCCCCCTTTGTAAGGTATATCTATAACGTCCTAGAAAATATTATATTTATTATTATTATTATTATTATTATTATTATTATTATTATTATTATTTAATTAATTAATATTAAATATGATTTATTGGGTGTGAAAATTTTATTTTATTTTTAGATAAAATATATGTGACGTTATGTTATATGGTGAATTATGTGTGCCAGAATTGTCCGTGTATTTTATTTGCATTTTTGATGATTTAAATTTATTTGAATTACGCATTATTGATCTTTTGAGAATTTTATAAAATTATCGGAGTTATTAAGAATCACGTAATCTTTTGTAATATCATTTTTGTATATTAAATTAGTTTTAAAATTATTAGGTGTATTAATTTGGGTGTTTTGGTAATTTAAAATGATTTTAAAAATTTTGTTGTATTTAAAGGATCAAAACTTGTAAAATCCATATTTAATTCATTTTTGATCCTAAAATTATTTTAAAAATATGGAGAGATAGCTAATTTCATTTCCTACATTTTAAAAATAATTTTATAATTTTTCTCAAATATTACCCATTTATTCTCTACTTTTCAAAGCCAATTAGAATTGTTTTAATGAGAATTTTTAATTATGAATTTTATAATTTCTATTTTTAATTATTCTCCACTTTTCAAAGCCAATTTGTACATTTCTCTCGTATTATAATGTATTAAAATTTTTTTATTCTGGATTGATTAAAATACTGTTTTGGTTTGGAGGACGGTTACTTAGCATACATGTGGGTTTAAACTTTAAACTTTGTTCGAGTTGTGAAGTGATATTGTGTGGGATATCTTTTAGGTGGTAATTATTGTATATTAAATTAATTGTTTGTTATGTGATTGAAAATATTAGATTTCTGATTGGGTCGATTATATTCTGACAGGTTGGGCCATATTATAAAGGAGATGCTGTCCAATTTTTATTAGAATTATTTTATAAATTTTGATAAAGATTTCTGGTGTGTAAATGTTATATGTATGCTACGAGATACAAGTGTAAGTAGATATTACGTGCTAAGTGCTTATATGATTTTGTGGTTATATATTACTATTTTAAGAATATGATCAGTGTATGCTATATATGTTAAGTTGTAAAGCGTAATAGGACACGATTGGGTAGAATAGAGTAGACAGTTAAGATTATAAGTGTACTGTAGTAGTACTTTACCTGTATATAGGTACGCATAGGAGGCTAGCTAAGAGCCAGTGCATATGTAGATGGAATGTAGAGGAAGGAGATACTTATCGGGATTGACAAGTGATAAAGGAAAGATGGATGAGTGATCGAAGAAAGGTAAAATATAAAGAAGTAGAGACGGATATAAAGTGATAAAGTGTTAAAGTATTGGAAATGGAAACCCTGTGCATTGAGGCAAGTGTACTATCCCTCACTTATTATTCAAGTGATGTGAAACTGTTTTATGTTATTTATCTGATATTTCTTTCAAATCCTTTTACTTGTATCTATACCCCATTCTTTTTTCTCAAGTGATTCGAACCTTATGTTGAAGTTCGGATTTCTTGGATTGGTTATAAATTGTGATTTAATTCTTATCTTGCTGTTTTATCCTTATAAATTGTTGTTTACCTCTTGTACCCTATTATTTTATCTTTATGAATTATTGTTGAAACCCTTGTACCTTATCGTTGATACCATGAATAATTGTTTAAACTTTCTGTACCCTACTGTCACCCTAATTCCTGTTAAACTATAAACCTTAATTTATAATTTATGCCTTGCTCTGTCATAAACCTTTTCTTTACGCTTATTTCCCAAACCACCCAAATAAAATCCTACTTATAATTCCCTGGAACTTTGATTTTAAAACCTTAACATTTACTTTATCCCTCATTTGCTCGTGACCTTTTATTTGATTTAACCCTGTCTTTCTAAAATCTACCCAAGTTAATTAAATATTTCTTCTACATCACCTCTTTATAATATTATGTGCTTGACAAACATTTATTCTTAAATACCTTTGAATCACACTTGAATCCCTATTTTGTGTATCTTATGCAATTACTCCTAAATGCTTCCCTGACCCTTAATTCAGTATGAAAGCAAATCAAAATGGCTTATTTATTTTTAAAATGTTTTCAAAATTCCTTAAGCTGGGCTGATATGTTATCAGTGAGTTTAAGGGCCGAAAAGTGAATTGTTTTAAAGGTTTTATAGATTGGAGAAGCGTAAGAGGCTAGGGTGGTCCTAGTCCAGCACTTTTATTTAGCGTAAGAGGCTAGGTGGTCCTAGTCCAGCATGAAAGGCCAATGTGTTGCCTAATTGGGAACCCAATTTCAAAGGAAGGGGGACTTTACGTGGCTGATCACCCGTATTGTCCGTAATCAGGATAATAATACAATCAACTTAAATGTTTTTTTAAAAAAAGATTTATGAAAAGTATGTTTTGATGGAAAGAAACGTTTTTGAGAAAAAGGTTTTAATTTAAAGAAAAATGGAAAGTCTTATTCTATGATGGAATTAAATTATTCCTTAAGATAAGTTGGTCAATGATATTGTTCATCAATGAATCATTGAAATGTTATTGTTTCACTATATTATTAACTTGCTGAGTGTTGTTGGCTCACTCTTGCTTTATTTTCCCTAACCTTTCAGTTAGGATTAAGGGTGGACGTCCACATTCTTACAAGTCATATGAGGGAAATGAGGCAGCCTATACAGGATAGATCTCGAAGTCAGAGCGGGCATGCACAGATTAGATGGTGCAATAGTTGAGATTAGATCAGAAACAGAAGCTATAATAATGTAGATTCTTGTTTTATACCATAACCTGAGATCGATCCTCGATGAGGAATCGTTGGTGTATTAATTTTTAATTGTATTTGTTAAATTGGAATTTGGTTAGGTTGAAGTACAGGTGGATAGTCCGATTTACGAATACTTTATGCCGAATTTTTCTAAAATTCCCCTGTATCAAAGTCTATTTTATTATAAAAAGTATATTTTCAGTATTGGGAAGTCGGGGCGTTACAATATCCCTTTTTCATATCTCTCCCCCTTAGATAGAAAATCTTCTCTCCTTCCTTATGTCTCCCTACCTAAGGTGATATGTTACCTCCTTATAACGGTGAATACTCCCCCTTTCTAAGGTATATCCCTTTTTCATATCTCTTCCCCTTAGATAGAAAATCTCCCCCTCACTAAGGTAAGCTTATACTCTCCCCCTTAGTTAAGTATCTCTTACTAAGGCAATCTTTGAGTATATCTATATCTTCTTCAATTATATCTCTTAAATCTCTCCCCCTTAGTTGAGTAATCCTCCAAGCATTCAATTATAGAAAACATCCAAATGTAAATTAGATGATACCATATTTTCAATTATAACTCACCTCTTACTTTTAGTACAACAGATTCTTCAAACATCTAACATTGACTGCTGCAATAAAGAAAAGAAGCTTTGCTTGTGTTGAAGAATTTTCATGAAGACTTCTAGAATAGAAGTATGTAGACTGATCAACTTTGCCCTTTAGATATTATAGAATGGCCTCACTGTTGATCATCCTGACAACCAAATCTTCCGACAATTTCCTTGTATCTCCCAAATCTTGTAAGTAAACTTTGTTTAGGAATAGGGAATGAGATTTGATGTTTATCTTTCTTCCTCACTGTGAGTGTGTGATTCTGTTTCGTGTACCTCACAAGTGTTTAGCTCATCTCTCCACTCATATCACTTAAAATGAGTGATCTCATCTCTCAACTCTCAAGTGTTTACACTCATGCTCACTAGTGTATCACTCTTATCTCTCATAGCTCCAACATCCATATGTACCTGTAAGGAAAATTCACCATAGCCCCTTCTAGAGAGGTCACTGGTGGTGTAATGGGGTTTCGCAAATCCCCGATCCTCGTTAAACTCGTCAGACGAATCTGAGTCATAATCTACAAGTTGATAAAAATTTTCCCTTTTTGTGGGTTTCAGATTTGAATTCTGAGAAGGTAAACAATGAAATCAAAACTTAGAATTAAAATCATGTTTCCATCTAATGTCTATGAAGACATCACCTTGTTAAACTCATCAGGTAAATCTGAATCATAGTTAACAAGTTACCGATCTGTACCTATGTTGGATCCGATACCCGCAGGATCCAGAGATGTTCCCTCTGGGGAGTTAAACAGTGATCCTGAAAGATTTTGCATTAGGGATCAAAGCCTTCTCTCGAGGTCTGTGAAGACTCTTGGTTCTTTGAGGAACCTTCAACTTATAATCCTAACCGTAAAATGGTCCGAGTATGAGTTGTTTCCGTCAATTCATCCTTAGTGTGTGCAATCTCACTTTGTGCATAGAAAGTATTTTAGAATTGTGTATGAGGTAGTGACTTACCAACAAATACCCTGGCCGACAGGCAAATTTCAATAGACTCATCCTTTTGAGAGAATGAATCCAGATAATGTTTTAGTGCCATTTTCAGCTCTGCATCCTTTTGGGAGAATGCAGGTGAGCTTACAGATACCTCAAGTTGTATAAGACTATTCTCCTTGAGAGGTAGAACTGTGGGTTTACTATCCCTCACATCCTTATTTGCTGTAACAAGTACATTTACTCCCTTATTGACCTTTAGTCTAATAGGTTACTTCCACTTTAGGGGGTAAGTTAGGATGTGTTTAGATTTGGATTTATAGTCCGGGATAGAAGTTATTAGGTTTACAACCTCATGACTTACAATGTGAGAAAACTTCCACTAGGAGCTGAACCTGCATTACATAGCAATAGAGCAATATAGAGATAGAATGCATTTACATCATACCATAACATTGTGTGAAAAGATATGCATTATATCTTGTAAGAGAATTGATGTACATTTATGATTTCAAAAAGTTTTACAATATAAGCAATCACAACTGTAGAAAAAATTGAGTTTTTCTTTTAAAACTGTTAATGTACAAGAGTTTGTATTTATGCATAAAACAATGTATTATAATGTCTTTTAATGAAAACTAGGTCATTTTATTTTTAAAAGACACAAACTCTTGACTTCGTAGTAATTTAGAAAGAAAGATTTTCTTTAAGTGCTTATTATGTATAGAGAACTTTAACACAAAGTTAGTGAAAAGACTCATACAAGCACTTGATGTCGTTTAGGTAACAAAGATTACCAAGTACATAAGTACAGATAACCAATGTCTCTCCTTTGGCACTTCATTACTTAGCACAACATAAACTAAGTAATTGACTGATGGATGTAAAATATTCTAAGAACTATCATATGTATAAAGTGGTGTATAACCAGAATTAGAGAATTTAATTTTAAAAAATCTTCACCACTTCAAAATATGATAGGAGACCGAATGTAACTTTAAGTCTCACTTACTTAGAAAGTTGAACACCTTAATTTATACTAACACTAATTATTTATAGATAAGACACATTTACTCAGAATAAATCCTAAGTAATATCATCAGAGATAATATATACATCACAATTAGTTTGCAATAAAGTATGAGAACAACTAGCAATTGTCAGTAAACAAATATTTTACTATTTGATATCAACTGCTAGTATTTATCAAATACTTTAAAATGCAAGTAATTGTGTTTATGATTACTTTACCAAAATTAAATTATGAGCAAATAAACCATTGAATTGCTTCACGTCATAATTTAATTAGGATATAAATAATCACTGCTAAATACTAAATATTCAATGATACCAATTGTTTGATAAATTCAATCTATTGTAAGATAAATTCAATTTAGTGAAGATTGAATTGTTACATTGAGTACCAATTGACAGAATGAATATTAGTATCTAACTACTTAAGAACATTATTCACTGATATTCATAAGTACGAGGAACTAGTTGACAAGAAATACACAAGCTCTTAAGATATAACATTTCAAACTTATGACTTCAAGGCAACTCTTTGATAATAACAATTGTTAACTCCTAACAACTGTTTACTGGTAGACAACCTTGGTTCTATAAATAAGACTCGATTACCAAAGCTATCTTGTCTGCAATCTTAGAAATGATATTCTAAGTCCTATACACCTTGATCCATAGTATATAACATTTATTATCAAAGTGAATAGAAGCTTGAAAATAAGCATAAAAATTATTCCAAGTAACTGAACAATGGTCACTTTAGATATTTCAATATCCATAGTTCTACTTAAAGAATTTTCATACTATGCATAGTAATATGAGTGAATTGTAAAAGATATAACAATGATTACTTAGAGGAGTTCTAAGTAATTTCACACATACCAATATATCTCAAAATTAGTTAGTAAATAGAATTCTAACTAAATATCATTAACTGATATAAGTCAAAACTTCAATACAACCAATTGTTAGAGCCATGATATTAATTATAATGAATTTCTGAAAATGGAGCATTGATAAAATTCACTAGAATTAACATCTCACAACTAATTGAAGACCAAGACAGATAGGTCCAATTTAGTTATGATTCAGATTTACTTTGATAAATGAGGTATAGAGCAAATACTAATTTGAATTGCTTTAGGTTCTATAACTCATCTTAATCAAAATAAATAATTAAATAAATAAATACTAAATCTCTATGAGTTAGATTTTAGAATTTAAGTATTTAAATTATCCTTAAATAATCACCACTGAAATATATTACAATTATACACATGGCAATCATTCAACAGATAATTCTCAGCGTGAGGTCTGGATGTAAATAAGTTCACAAGTCCTTTCGATACAGACAATTGAATACTTGTGAGCTTACTTAAGAATTACTTAACAGATGGGATTTACAAATCATATAACATTAATAAAATCCCAAGTTTACAAACCAATCTTGAAAAATTAATTTCATCAAGTGATTTAGCAAACATGTCTGCAAGTTAATCTTAAATAAAGGCATGCTGTGACAACCCGGGTCAAATCCCGAGCCTTTTTCAAAAATCGGGTCGAGTCCCGGTTCTGAATCCGAAATAAGCCAAAGTAAACTGGCCCAAATACAGCCAACTTGGGTAAACCACAAGCCCACCACAGGCCCCCAAAAGATCATGATTTGTTGGTGCACTTGGTAGTATTACTTTTGCTAATATACTGAACTAAAGTCCCAAATCTCCTCGATGTGGGACTGGGGTGTTACAAACTCCCCCACTTAAACTCCTGACGTCCTCGTTAGGCCTGAACGGATATCCCATAGGTCCAAGATCGTTCCTCTCTAGCCATTGTGGGATAATACCGGCTGGCTTCGTGTCCCCACCTCTGGATCTCTGTCCATTGTGGGATAATACCACCAGCCTTCGTGTCCCCACCTCCGGCAACTTGACGAATCAAGCTTTCGAGAGTCGGCTTTGATACCATATGTGACAACCCGGGTCAAATCCCGAGCCTTTTTCGAAAATCGGGTCGAGTCCCGGTTCCGAATCCGAAATAAGCCAAAGTAAACTGGCCCAAATACAGCCAACTTGGGTAAACCACAAGCCCACCACAGGCCCCCAAAAGATCATGATTTGTTGGTGCACTTGGTAGTATAACTTTTGCTTATATACTGAACTAAAGTCCCAAATCTCCTCGATGTGGGACTGGGGTGTTACACATGCTCTCGAAATAATTGATACCTTATGCAAGTTGCTTAGTCCTTGAGTGTTCCACAGAGTTGTTGGAGATGAATTTGATTCCTTGTGTTCTCCTGCTTTCGTACAACTCATTTGATCTATCTCTATGCAGCAAAACATGTCAGAACTGATGTCTCTAGGGTACCATCTCCGCAGATTTGGGTCCAACTTAAGACATCTGAAAATCAAGTCTAATAACTTCAAGAATAGATTCTCTAGGATCCAATTGGGGCCTTGCACATTTGCATATTAAGAATAAAATATGTGTAAGTGATCTATTATCAATTGAATAAGATAATGAGCTGATGATTCCTCTATAGCCTGATTAGGTCCTAATTAGTAGATCCTGAACTTATTGGGTCAAATATCTCTAGGGTACCATTTCCTTGGATTTGGGTCCATCTTAAGATTTTTAATTACCAACTTGTTAGGTCCAAACTAATAGGTCAAAAGCCAGCTATAATGGTGTGTTGGCATGTAGTCTTGACAGGTCTAGAATCTTCAGAATAGAAACAAAAGATCCTTGACTTACTTTTATTGTCATCATTCTTTTGGCTTACTGAAGTAAATCAAAAGAATTGCAACTTTACCAACATCAAAACAGCAAATATCTTGATCCCAATTTATAGTTAGTAGACCAACATATAATATAATCAAGATATCATTGCACATATATATCATTTATGTTTGTGCCTAAAGATGTAGAGAGTTCTATAAATGTGACACCAATTTTTAAAAGATACCAACTGTTAAAGATTGATACCAAATATTAAATTATAGGTTGGGTGTTATACCATGTCTTCCATGCTTGCTTGAGTGATGATACCAGTTAATTATTCCATATTTTAAACTTTTTAAACCTTAACAAACAATTCAGAATGAATAAGCAAATCTTGTTCTACTGGGGATCCTAAAACTAGCTTAAGCAGAGGTCATATATGCTTGACATATATCATTTAAGAATTGAGAGATATTGTCTAAGGAACACTTCTAACTCACTATTGCAATTAATTAAATTCAACAAATATTCATACACATAATAAGATCTTCTAACCAAAGATATAATAATTAAAAACTAAGATGTTAACATGCTTTGAATTTCTGAGAATTACATATTACACTAGTTCGAAGAATTGATACCTGAGACATGTGAGGTGAATCATCTTCAGAGATTGCTATAAAGGCAAGATATTAATTATGCTCTTCTCATGATCATCTGATCCATCCCAACTCTTTTCTTCAGCAAGATAAGTTCTGCACTGATGCTTCTATTTCATCTCATATAATGAATCCCTATTCATCCTTGTCTGTCAGAATTTTGTACCATGTTGCACACCTTGATAGTTACTTATCACATAAAGCTTTTCATAACTGCAACTATCGTGTTTTGTTCTTTCCACCAACTCAGTCTTGTAGCCACCTCTTGAACTATATCCTGAAGAGTTTCTGCTTCGGAATAGATAGGCCTAATTCCTGGATTAAACATTTGTACTCTTTCTAAATTAGTAACTCTTCATGTATGTTCTGAGGTTCCATCATTAATTCCTGACTGAGATGTCTAACTGTCTAGTTCATTGTCAAACCTCCTTGATTCCAGTTTTTTAAAACTCTGTTGATTCCTTGAAAGATATTTCTTGGTACAATCCACTAAGTGTAGTAGATGTTACATTGGAGCAATCCACTGATTGTTTGTATATCACAGAATCAATAGAGTTAATTCAAATCTTCGAGAAAAATTCAATCCATTATAACCTCTTCCATTTCTGCTTCTGAAAAACCAGTGAATTCTATGGATATAACTTTGAGGAGCTTCCACAAATTTTTCTTCAGTAGGTAGAAATTAATTTCATTGAAAAATGCATTTTTTTCAAAAGATTCAAATCATCTTTGTTAGATATAATTGATGTAATGTTTCCGTGTTTAAGTATAACAGTGAAATATCAGAGTTTAACTGGAAGGAAGTTAGGGTTTAGTAAAGTCTGACTGACAGAAGCTGGACAGAGTTTAGTAAAGTCTGTCTAGAAGCAGCGCGTATGAAGTCAACAGAAGATATTAGAGATTAATTGAAGATTGATATGGAAGCGAGATCTTTGGAGAATGGTTAGCTATCAAAGAGATCGAGTTGACTTAGGAGACGTGTGACAATCTGTAATTGATATCATTGTATAGCTGATTATTAGGAATATCAATTAGAGATTGTATTGAAGCTGTATTCTTATATATACAGATAGGTTAATCCTAGAAGGATTAAGAACAATAGAATTATTCATTCTTATTGTAACCTAGCAGCTCTTTGTGATAGTTTACATCACGAAGAGGGTTTTTAATACCAGAAGATTTAAAGTGCATAATCATCTTAATTGTTATTCTCTCATCTAATATTGATTATTAGTGTGTATTCGGCCTAACAATTGGTATCAGAGCCATATCTGTTAAACATTACAGTTTAAGATCCACACACACACAGAAATCATCATGTCTGAAGTTCCACCTCCATCAGAGTTTGAAAATGCTAGACCCACTGTTAGTCGATATGAAGCTATTAGGGTTCCTATTCTCAGGCCATCAGAGTATCCCATCTAGAGGGTAAAGATGACCATGTTTCTGGAAGCTATAGATGTAGAATATCTTGACAGGATTAATGAAGGGCCACACCTGCCTATAAAGTTGGCTCCTGCTGTTACTGGTCAAGAGGCCAAAATGATTCCTAAGGAGAAGAAGGATATGACTCTTGAAGATCTTTCATCCATTACTAAGGATGCAAAGGTGAGGCATTTACTTCACAGTGCTTTGGATAATGTTATGTCTAACAAGGTTATTGGCTTGACTACTGCAAAAGAAATTTGGGATGCTCTTGAGGTTAGATGTCAGGGAACTCCTGCTATCAAGAAGAATAGGAGAAACATACTCACTCAGGAGTATGAACATTTTGAGGCTAAACCTGAAGAGACCATGACACAAACATTTGACAGATTCTGTAAACTGTTGAATGATTTGTCATTGGTTGACAAAGAATATAATTTGGAAGATTCAAATCTAAAGTTTCTTCTGTCTCTACCTGAAAAGTGGGATGTGAAAACTACCACTATTAGAGACAATTATGAACTTGATGAGACCCAAATTGATGAAATTTATGGGTTGCTCAAAACTCATGAATTGGAAATGGAACAGAGAAATAGGAGATTCAACAAAAAGGCTAAGTCTGTTGCTCTTAAGGTTGAAGAGAAGCCTATGAAGAAAGAATCATCCAGGAGAAAAGCTAAAGGAAAGGCACTAGCTGTACAGTCTGATAGTGAGTCACCAATGTCTGACAATGACTCAAACTCAGATGAATCATTTGATTCTGAGGATGATGAAGAAGAGATAATACAGATGGCTGCCTTGATGGTTAAGACGTTCAAGAAAATGGGCTTCAAGAATTTCAAGAAGGGAAAAAATTTCTCCAGGAATGTTTCCAATTCTGACAAGAAAAGCTTCAAGAAGTCTGATAAGAGCGATTCAAGGGGGAAGAAAGACAAGTCTGAAATCCAATGCTACAAGTGTAAGGAAATGGGCCACTTTGCTCCTGAGTGCAAGAAAGGTAAAACTGAAAAAGCACTCTACACTAAAGGCAGAAATTGGGCAGACACTTCAGATTCTGATGAAGAAATGAACTATGCTCTCATGGCTACTACTGAATCAGAAACTTTTGAAAATCAGGTACCTCTAACTACCTATGCTTATAATATTGATGACATTTCCCAATTAAGAATTTATCTCAAGTCATTGCATATAAGTTATAGGGATCAGACTTTAGAGAATGAGAGGATTAAATCTGAGAATTCTGAACTCAAAGAGAGAAATAAAATTGTTGAAGAAAAGCTAAAAAATATGCAACAAGTTCATAAAGAGAGAGATGATGCTGTTTCTATAGAACAGGATTTGCTTCAGAAATATAAACAACTAGAATCTGAGTTGGAGGAAGCAAATAAGAAAATTAGGACTTGGACTAATTCTGGAAAGGACACTCAACAGGTTTTTCAAACAGACACTGTTGGTCTAGGTTATAATGAGAGAGATGAACTAAGATTTCAAAGTCAAGTTAAAATCAGACCTCATTTTGTACATAGAGCCAGTAAATTTTTGTCTGATAATGAAAAAGAAACTGTTAAGGTCAAATCAGTAAAAAATTGTGCTAAACAGGTTAATATTGGTTTGGTGACAGATAAACAACTCAAACATAAACTGAAGGAGTTAAAATCTGTTAAGAAACAGGGAGTGTCAAATAAGAACAGAAATGGAAAAGTAGGCATCACTTCAGGAAATAAACCAATGCTTGCTAGTTATGCTCCAAGAAAGACATGTCATAACTGTGGTAGTACTAAGCATCTTGCAAATTTCTGCAAGAAAAACAAAAAATATAAATTCTTTACCTTCCAAGTCTGAGGTAAAGAAGGATTTTGCTAGAACTAAGCCACAGACTTTATGCACACACTGTGGAAGCACTTGGCATTCCATTTATACTTGCAGAGAGTATCATGCTATCTATCATAATTACTATGAACTGAAACCCAATCTGATATGGGTTAAAGTTAATACTGCAAGTGTAAACTCTGATACTGTTAGCTCAAACTCTGATAATGTTAATTCCGCTACTAAAGCTAACAAAGTTAAGAATGTCAAAGGATCCAAGCAAGTCTGGATCCTTAAATCTAACTCTCAGTAATTGCTTGTGATTGCAGGGCAACAGGGAGGCAATCCTAGTCGTGGACAGTGGATGCTCAGGACACATGACTGGAAATAAAGCCCTGCTATCAGACTATGAGGAGAAGGCTGGCCCAAAAGTTTCCTATGGTGATGGCAATGTAGGAAGAACATTGGGATATGGCAATATTAATCTTGGAAATGTCATCATCACCGATGTAGCTCATGTCCCAGGACTCAAGCATGACTTGCTATCTGTGAGTCAAATATGTGACAAGGGATATCATGTAGATTTTCAACCTGAATATTGTGAAGTTATCAGCAAATCTACAGGAAAGGTTGTTCTAGTTGGTCATAGGCAAAACAACATTTATGAAATCAAGCTCTTAACAGACTCTGTTGGAAAAGCTGTTTGCCTGTCTACAAGAATGTCTAGTGAAGAGAGTTGGAAGTGGTACAAGAAACTCTCACATTTGAACTTGAACAACATCAATGATTTGATCAGAAAGGATTTGTAAGAGGACTCCCAAAAGCTCTGTTAAATGTTGATGGCCTATGTGATTCATGTCAAAAGGCCAAGCAAAGGAAGTCATCTTTCAAGAGCAAGACAGAATTTTCAATCAGTGATCCTTATCATCTTCTGCATGTTGATCTCTTTGGTCCAGTAAATGTTATGTCTATAGCAAGGAAGAAATATGCTTTAGTCATTGTTGATGAATACACTAGATTCACTTGGGTGTATTTTCTAGCAAAGAAGGATGAAACTGCATTAACTCTGATGGAGCATGTGAAGCTTCCGGACAAAGGATCAAGTAACAAAGTCAGAATCATCAGAAGTGATAATGGAACTGAGTTCAGGAATGCAACAATGGAAGAATTCTGCAAGAACAATGGAGTGAAGCAAGAATTTTCAGCACCTGGTACACCACAACAAAATGGTGTAGTTGAAAGGAAAAATAGAACCTTGATAGAAGCTGCTAGAACTATGCTTGATGAAGCAAAATTGCCAACTTATTTCTGGGCAGAAGCTGTTCAAACTGCTTGTTTTACTCAAAATGCTACACTGATCAATAGGAAAGACACCATATGAGATGGTGAATAAAAAGAAGCCTAACCTGAAATACTTTCATATTTTCGGGTGCAAATGCTTTGTTTTGAAGACTCATCCTGAACAGCTGACTAAATTCGAGTTAAAAGCAGATGAAGGGATTTTTGTTGGCTATCCACTGTCAAAAAAGGCATACAGAGTTTATAATCTGAGAACAAGAGTGGTTATGGAATCCATTCATGTGTCATTTGATGACAAGAAAATAACTGGACTTGAAGATGTGGATGAACATGATCAAATTCGTTTTGAAAATGAAGATTTATTCTCTGATGAGATAAACTTTGATGAAGATGAATCAACAAACACTGTCGAAGTATACTCTGAGCCTCTACTGGTGAATACTGAAGAAATTACTCAGCCTCAGCAAAGGAGAGAACCAGTTGAGGGGGAGCATGATCAAAATGATGACTCAAACACTGAAAACGAGTCACATGGTGAATCTGGATCAGACACTGTTGAGTCAAATGCTGATGGCTCAAACACTGTTGACGCAAAATCTGAAAGCTCAAACACTGACAGTTCAAACTCTGAGCAGTCGAATTCAGGGGGAGCTTCAGAAAATGAACAGAGACAACAAAACAATCAGGAGAACATTGATCGAGGGGGAGGATCAACAACTGAAAGAAGTCATTTACCTTCAGCTAGGAAATGGACAAAATCTCACACCTGATTTAATTATTGGAGATCCAGATGCCACAGTAAAGACAAGGAGTGCAACAACTAATGAATGTTTGTTTCATGCATTCCTTTCTCAAACAGAACCAAAGAAAGTTGAGGAAGCTCTTCAAGATGCTGACTGGATAACATCAATGCAGGAAGAGTTAAATGAATTTAAAAGAAATGAAGTCTGGACACTTGTACCTAGACCAAAGAACAGATCTGTTGTTGGTACAAGATGGGTTTTCAGAAACAAAACTGACAGTGAGGGTGTAATCACAAGAAATAAGGCTAGATTAGTGGCAAAAGGCTATTCTCAGCAGGAAGGAATAGACTATGATGAGACTTTTTCTCCAGTTGCAAGATTGGAAGCGATAAGAATTTTTCTAGCATATGCCTCTCACAAGAAATTCAAAGTATGTCAGATGGATATGAAAAGTGCTTATCTCAATGCTTGTGGAGCAACCTCCAGGTTTTGTGGACCCCAAATATCCAGATTATGTCTACAGGCTAGATAAGGCATTATATGGACTTAAGCAGGCACCAAGAGCATGGTATGAGACACTTGCTCAATTTCTTCTAGAAAGTGGATTCAATAGAGGTACAATTGACAAAACTCTGTTTTATTTCAATCAAGGGAGTGACCTTCTTCTAGTTCAAATTTATGTTGATGACATAATTTTTGGGTCTACAAATAATAAACTCTGTGAAAAGTTTGCCAAGCTCATGCAGTCAAGGTATCAAATGAGCATGATGGGAGAGCTTAGCTATTTTCTAGGCTTACAGGTGAAGCAAACAGATGATGGAATTCTTATTAATCAAGCAAAATATACCAGAAATCTCCTCAAGAAATTTGGTATGCTTGGATGCTCATCTGCAACTACTCCCATGGCAACAGCAACAAAATTGGACAAAGACACAGGAGCACAAGTGGATATAACAAGTTACAGAGGCATGATAGGGTCTCTTCTTTATCTGACTGCAAGCAGACCTGACATCATGTATGCCACCTGTCTTTGTGCAAGGTTTCAGGATGATCCTAGAGAACCACATCTTACAACTGTGAAGAGAATTTTCAAGTATCTAAAGGGCACTATTACTCTGGGCTTATGGTATCCAAGGGAAACAGACTTCATGCTAGTTCGTTACTCAGATGCAGACTTTGCAGGTTGCAAGGTAGACAGAAAAAGCACAAGTGGGAGCTGTCAATTTCTGGGTAACAGACTGGTCTCATGGTACAGCAAGAAGCATAAATCAATTTCTACTTCAACAGCTGAGGCAGAGTATATTGCAGCTGGTAGCTGTTGTGCACAGATTTTGTGGATGAAGAATAAATTGTTGGATTATGGATTGAGGTACAGTAAAATTCCTATTTACTGTGATAACCAAAGTGCTATTGCTATGACAGGTAATCCAGTACAGCACTCTATGACCAAGCACATCAGCATAAGGTACCATTTTATCAGAGAGAATGTGGAAGAAGGAGACATTGAACTGCATTTTGTGTCTACAGACCAACAGCTAGCAGACATCTTCACCAAGCCATTGAGTGAGGCAACGTTCACAAAGCTGGTAAATGAGTTAGGAATGATCTCTGGTTTTGACTAGAGAAAGTGGTTAGACTCAAAACTTCATTTTTCCTCAAACTCTGTTCCGCATACTCTGTTTGTTAAACACTGTCTGTCAAACACTGTTTCCGTATACTATTGGTTAAACTCCGATACTGTCATTGTCTGAACATTACACCTATGAAGAAATTGTATGCAGCATATTCTCAGTAATTAATCATGCATTCTTCTGAATTATTTGTGATTAAATCTTAGACTGTGCAGACATATTTACACTGCATAATACTGTCCTGCTATTTTTAGCATCTCTTAGTTTATTTATCATAAACCTTGAATCTGTAAATACTGTCTGCATTGCCTCTCATAAAACAAACTCTGTTTTAAATAACACTGTGTAAATAATTAGAAGGACATGAATATATGTATACTGATTTGATTTATATGCTTTAGATACAAGTAGCTGTGTTATAGAGATTTTTTAATTGGGATTAATCTAATTACAAACCTAGTGAGCTTTTGAGCCATATTGCATATCTTTTGCAATTTATTCATTTGCTTGAGTGTTCACAGCTTAGTTGCATTGCTAGCAGTTGCTTGAAATCTTTCCTGAAATGCATAACATTATATTCTGATAAAATGATAAAGGCAGTAGGTTACACCACATAATTCCCATATTTACCAAACACTGTTTACATGATCCATTAGTTAACCCATTGAGCCTAATCATATTTTTCGGTGACACACCATATTACTGCCTATAATTTTTTTTTTGTATTGGCCAATCTGGAAATTTGAACCCAAATTGTCAAAGGCTAGTACTGTACAAAAGGAGTAATAAGGTGAAGGGTTATTAATCTTTAAGAAAGGGCATTCATTTATGATTTGAGATTGTGTACCTAATAGTTGACTAGTGCAATAAATTACAAAGGATCAGTATATCTTGCGTTACTATATGTTATTTAGCTCTCTATACATAAAAAAAAATATAGAGAGCATATTATTGTCTGATCCTTGTTTTAGAGTCAACTAGTTGAGGTCAATAAATTGGATGGTCTAAGGATGTCACTTGCTAGCTTTTGACGCTAACCTGTTTTAGCCTTCTTTGACATACCTTGTCCCAAGCATGCATTACAACCCAATAAAGACCTTTTGATTATCATTTGTAATGTATATTGTGTTCAAAGTTAGATTAATATCAAATGTCAAGCATGCTTCTGATGTTGTTGATTCTGAGTGATATACTTACCTGTTCTTGAGTGATATTCTCATTGAGTGAAAGGTGAGTCCTTATTAATTTCATAAATCCCAAGAAATTTCTCGAAAATGCATACTTGTACATTTAGCATGTTTATCAACTTATTTCTGCATTTGACATGGACTTTTTTTTGATTCTATACACTGTCATTAAATACTAGCAGTTGACTATAAGAGTTTGTGCAGACAGGGTTTACTCGTTTATTTTATGGATTTTATAAAATATTAGATGCTTTAAATACTGTTTCGGAAAACTCTGCTACACACACATATATTTGCACACTTGCACAGTTTTTGAGGAAGTCATGAAAATAAGGTTGGATAATTGATAAACACTGTTGGATTTTGTGAATTATTCGGAGGTACGAATTTTTGTTCATGATAATTGATTTATTTGGAGTATTTCGGAAATTGTTTCATATTATTGCCAACTGTTATTTGGTAATGGGGAGTTAATCTTGGCATTGGAAACATGAGAGAGAGAGTTGTGAGGAGTTAAAGATATGAGAGTGAATGGTAATCATTAACTATTTTTACGGCGCATGCGGTTTAACTGCACCAATGCATGTGTGCCACGTGTCCCACTCACACATTTCACAAGAGAACTGCTGTGTGCCTTAATGATTAAAACTCTTGAGTTTTTCTTATTATTACTTCTCTAATTTTTTGACACACAACGGTTCACTTATTCACTTAATCGATTTTCACTTTGCACACATCTACACTCTGTTCTCTAGCATTCTAACTCCCACACTTCATCAAACACCTTACCTGCTTACTCTTTTCTTACTCAAAATGGCAACTAAACTGTTTCATGATAATGGATTGGCATATCCTACTAATGACTATGCTGCACCCTTGAGTACAGATGTTTCTCCTGCTGATTTCCATGTGATTCAAAACTTTCTTAGAGATTCCGAGATTGGCACGGCTCTCACTGCTCCACAACATCTGTATGGCACTCAGATTGCCTATTTTTGGCATCATTCCAGTTATGATGATGGAGAAAATGACACTCCGTCTATCACTTTCACTCCTCCAGAGAACAATTTTGTTATTACTCCAAGGACAGTGAATGAGGTTCTTGGGTTTGAGACATACACTTCTCATGATATTGTGACTGATGTGAACTTGAGGACGATGCTCACAAAGATTGGGTATGCTGATTCAATGGACAAGCTTGGGTCCATTACACGCCCAAAATTGCGCAAGGAGTGGAATTTTTTCTTTGACTCTATCACACGGGCATTTGGCAACAAAATAACCAATTGGGATGCTATTCCAATTGACAGTCTTCAGATGGGGTACTCTCTTCTCTACGGTACTAATTTCGATTTTGGTACTCATGTCTTAAAGAATTTAAGAGAGAGATTAGCAAATTTTCCTACTACTGTTTACTATGCTCGTTTTTGTCAATTACTATACAATTCTTGTCTGCCTGGTCAACAAGTTGTTGAAGCAGATGAAATCAAACCTTTCAAGTTGACAAAACGAATATTTGCTGATTTGGTCAACAAGGATGCAGCTAAGGCTGATTTACCTGCAATGGTATATCCTATAGCCGTTGCAAACTTTCTTGTACAACCCCAAGAACCACAACAACAAGAACCACAACAACAAGAACCGCAACAACCATCAACAGCTACAAACCCAAACACTGAGCCTATACATCAATCACTCTCAAACACTGCCACATCATCACAACATCAACCTCAACCTCACCCACAAACTTCTCATCCTAAATCACCTGTAACCCAAACTCCACCATCAAACACTGTTAACCCCCAAACTTCTGGTCCTGAGGTTCCTACATGTCATGATCTTGAAAGAGAACACTTTGAAAGATCAGCTGCCAGATGGTATAAATCAGATTGCATTTTTCCAATTGGCAGGGTAGCAGAATTTGTGAAAAAGGCTGCAGATGAAATTAAAAATCCTGACATTGTTTTCTGTTTGAAGGCAACTGTTGTTCAGGTCAAAGTCCTTAATAAACGATTTGATGCCGCTGCAGAAGATATTAATGGCCTTCGAAGAGATATTACTGAAATTGATTTCAAGAGGGAGAAGGAAGCTACTCTTAGACATCAAACTTATTCAGCCAGATTGGCAAAGGTGGAAGAAAATCAAACTCTGATGGCTACCAAAATAGATTCCATTGCAAACTCTTTGGAGTTGCTAACCTCCATCCTGATTCCTGATGATGTCAAAAATGGGGAGAAAGTTGCAAACAACTTCAATCTTTGGAGAGGAAGGATGATGCTGCAGATGGAGGTGGATCTGATAGAACCAAAAGAGCAATTACAAGGTCTAGAGTAAACTCTTCTAAAGCAAACACTGTTGAAGGTCCACAGAATGATACAGAGTTAGCTGCAAACATGTTTCTTGAAGAACATGGAAATGATGTCACTCTAGAAGATGTAAAGGCTGAAGAGCTAAGACTTAAAGCTGAACATGAGAAAAAGTTAAGTCTGGGAAATTCTAGAAGAAAGTTGAAAAAGCATCAAGGCCTGTTCTTAAAGGCATTAAGATCAATGAAAATGTCAATGCTGATCAGAGATTGTCTCATTCAAGAAAACCAACAGCAGATGAGGCTTGATTAAAGCTTAAAGGAAAAGTTGTTGAAGATGATAAGAGTTTAAAGAAGTCAAAGCAAGTTACAACCTCTGTTTCTACACATGGTGTACAAACTACTCTTCCAATTCATGGTTTTGTGAGACCTACTATTCCTGATAAAACTGAGCAAGTTCAAGGAGGTGATATTTTTCAAAGCAGAGCAATGATTGCTAAGCAACCTCATGATTTGGCTGGTTTAGGGTCAAACAGAGAAAGGACTTTGAATATTACTCCTAGAGATCATTCATCACTGGCTGCTCCAGGCAAGGGTGTCCCTCAAGTTAATTTGGACAAGCTGGAATCAGTACAGTTGATCCATCAAAGAAGTCTAAAAAAAGATTTTCTGCTGTATTTCATGGAGGATGGGACTGTCTACAAAATTGGAGAGCATGATATTCATTTAAAGATGTATGAAGAACTACAGTATGTCTTACATATTTTCAAGGTAAATAACAGTCCTACTTATCAAGCTGCAGAAGTGCTCAGATACCAGATGGAAAGATCAAAGATGATTTGTGGAATTAAAGATAAGTCTGAATATGTACCAAAGTACTTAGATTACAATGGAAGAATGGTTGAAATGAAGAGAAACGGTGCTAAGCTGAGAACTGATTTGGGTGTCACTGTGCTTGAATTTAATTCAGAATCAGCAAAGTCATATTTTATCAGACTTGGAAATGAAATGAAGAAGAACAGCATCTATGATTTGAGATCAGCCATTTATCAGACAGATGGTACAGATTCTAAGCTTCGAGAGATCAAGATAGAGATGGAAAGAGCACTTGAAGTTGTAGAAGAGAGATTGCTAACAGAGTACTTGAAGACAGCATGGGATGTTGAAAGGATTAAGTAATTTATGCTCTGTAAGTTTTTCATATTTTCTGTAATTTTGTTAAGTAAAAGTTTAAACTCTGTTTAGTTGTTAAACACTGTATATGATTATTTGTTTTTGATATCATCAATTATCTATTAAGTTGTGCATTTTTGCTAATAAACAAGTTGGGGGAGATTGTTAGATATAATTGATGTAATGTTTTAGTGTTTAAGTGTAACAGTGAAATATCAGAGTTTAACTGGAAGGAAGTCAGGGTTTAGTAAAGTCTGACTGACAGAAGCTGGACAGAGTTTAGTAAAGTCTGTCTAGAAGCAGCGCGTATGAAGTCAACAGAAGATATTAGAGATTAATTGAAGATTGATATGGAAGCGAGATCTTTGGAGAATGGTTAGCTATCAAAGAGATCGAGTTGACTTAGGAGACGTGTGACAATCTGTAATTGATATCATTGTATAGCTGATTATTAGGAATATCAATTAGAGATTGTATCGAAGTTGTATTCTTATATATACAGATAGGTTGATCCTAGAAGGATTAAGAACAATAGAATTATTCATTCTTATTGTAACCTAGCAGCTCTTTGTGATAGTTTACATCACGAAGAGGGTTTTTAATACCATAAGATTTAAAGTGCATAATCATCTTAATTGTTATTCTCTCATCTAATATTGATTATTAGTGTGTTTTCGGCCTAACAATCTTTGACAATTCGGAGGAATCTTCAACTAACAACCTTCTTAGAACTATATGCTTAGAATAAATTCAAAATATTTAAAATTAAAAAACTTCAAGGACTCGAAAATTTTTGAGAAATAAAAAATCTGAAAGTAAGTTCAAATTAATTAAAATTCGAAATTAGAGTCAAATTAATTAAGAATCAAAAAATCTCAAGAAATGATAATTTTTGAGAGTTAAAGAATTCGAAAATAAATTCAATTTAATTAAAGTTTGAAATTATCAAGAATTAAAAATTTTGAGAATTAAACAATTTGAAAATAAATTCAAGTTGTTTAAAAATAAAAAATTCCAAGTATTAAAAACTTCAAAAATTAAAATTTTTGAAATTAAAGTCAAATTAATTAAAAATCAAAAATTTCAATAAATGAAAGTTTTTGAGAGTTAAAAAATCTGAAAATAAATTCAAGTTAATTAAAATTCGAAATTATCAATAAATAAAAATTTTGAGAATTAAACAATTTGAAAATAAATTCAAGTTGTTTAAAAATCAAAATTTCCAAGAATTAATCATTTCAAGAATTAAAAAATTGAATATAACTTAAAATTATTTAAAGATCAAAAATCTCAAAAATGAATATTTTTGAAGGTTAAAGAATTCGAAAATAGAGGAGTTGACTTTTTGGTCTAATACCGGATTTAATTTCTGTATGGGTCAACAAATTCGAAAACCAATTGGAGGACCACAAAAATAAGGATCTTGATTTGTGCGTCAATCAAGAGGCTCTGATGCCAATTGTTAGGTCCAAAATAGTTTGTAGAAGGGGGGTTGAATACAAATTATGTCATTTATTCGAATTTGCTCTTTTCTTAAAATATTAAATCAAGAACAAATTGATGCGGAATAAAACGAATACCGATATTCAAGTTAAATATAAAATTTATATTAACTTGATAGGGTGTGTCTAAATACACGGGTACAAATTACAATGGTTTGATGACCAACTAATTATTACAAATTCTATAGAAAATTCGACATGAACTTTTCTATATTTGTAATAAAAAGATCGAATGCCAAAAGCAATTCGAGAGATAAGTTCTAGGAGTAAAAACTCGCTAGATAGTTCCAAGGTTACAAGTAAACTATTTCTATCGGTTTAGATTTAACAATATAGCTCAAAAATAATTTACAGGAATTTATTTGAAGCTCAGGAACTATTTCTCTTGGTCTCTTCTTTTTCTCTCTTCCGTCTGTGTTGAAGAAGATGAAGTGGTGAAGATGATTTTAAAAGCAGCCGCCTTGGTTGATTTATTATAGTCTTCTGCCTCCTTTTCTTTTTCATTTGTACTGGCAAGACAATCGGCAAGACAATCAAACTTTCCAAGACAATTGATTTTGTACTAGCAAGACAATAGGCAAGATAATCCAAACCCACCAAGACAATTAATTTTGTACTGCCAAGACAATAGGCAATACAATCGGCAAGACAATCAGCTTCCATCAGGATAATCGGCAAGACAATTGAAATTGTCTTGTTAAATAAAATAATTTGGTTAAAATGATTGAGTTGTAAACAAAATGATTCTGCTGTAAACGAAGACCAATCGCGGGAAGGGGAAGTGTGCTGCATACGGTATAACGCCTTAGAAATTTTCAGAATATTTAATTACTAAAAGTTATTTATTTTATATTAAATGTGTATTATGTGGCATATAAATTAGTTGAGGAGGTGAAGTATCTGTGGAATAATATTTGGGGGCCTAGTTGATGTTTTGTATGTGTGGTGTAAGCCCGGCTATTTTAATTATATTATTGGGAATTTATTTCCTATTTAATTGCGTTATAATTACCTTCTGTGAATTTTATAAAATTATCGGGATCTCCAGAAATCCTGAAATCTTTTGCATTATTACCTTTATTAGTTTATATGACTTTTAAAAATATTTTGGTGAATTATTTTGGGTTTAATGATTTTAAAATGATTTTACGAATATTTATTTTCATTTTATGGTTTTAATCTTGTAAAATCCATATTTAATTCGTTTTTGATCCTAAAAGTATTTTAAAAATATGTGGGTGATGGTAATTTTTTTCATTCTTTATTTTAAAATTTTGAAATTTAATTTTCCACCTATTTTTTTTAGTTTAATTTTTTTTTATTTGATTTTATGAATTTAGTTTATCAGAATTGTGAAAAAAATTTGTTTTTAAACATTTCCCCAAATCTTATTAAAACTCAAATCCCTAATTGCTAAAACCCCCAATTCGATTGCAGTGGTACTCTTGCGATATCTCTAGAACTCTCTCTCGAGCTCTCCTTTACTCTCAAATCTCTCTCTCATTTTGTCTCAAGGATTCTCTCGGTTCTATTGAATTCACTCGGTAATATCTCATATCTCTCCCTCCCTCTACACTGTAAGCTTCGATTTTGTTGATTGTTGTTACAAAACATCAACCCATTCGATCCCTCTTGTTGTTCAGCGCGGGTGTTGCTGGGTATATACGAGTGTATGTATATACTCGAATTAATGGTGGAAACTTGGGGCTTTTTGTGGTCATCGCTTGCAATTGTTGCAAGTGAGTATGTGAGTCGAGTGGTGTGCGTGTGTGCAGCCATGTGTGTGTGTCGAGTACTCCCCCTCCCATGTTCTTGCGGTTCCATTGAAACACCGTTACAAGGCCTCTTTTTTTTTTCTCGGGTATTGGTTCGATTAAAACCTGTTATGTTCAACTATGGCACCTTGTGAGTTGTTCGATGGTAACTGTGTTGCTGTGTGAGTGTGGTTATTCACTGTGTACAGTTATGTGGTACCAAAGATGTGGATTTGCTGGTTGTCACTTCAATTAGTGTTATTGTTTAGCTGCTCCTTGCAGCGTTGGTTTCTGGAGTTGGTTGCCTGGTTCTGTTAATTAACGAATTTAATAGCTTCGTTTCATGGCTTATGCAGTGTTTATGATGTTAAAAGTTGCTAATCGCCCGAGTAATTAATTGTGTGAAGTTTCGTGATTGGAAACCCGAAAACGGGTACCTCCGGGACTTTGCCCCATCGACAATGATATTAAATATAAATTGAGTCGATGGAATTTGGCGATGATGATGATTTCTGAGCCAAATATTTTAAATTTAATGTTTACGTAATAAATTGAAATTTATTATCAAATTGGTATTAATTATTTAATCTATAATGGATTGGGATTTCAGTAAATTGGAAATGTGAGTTGAGATATGGATTGATTGGTAAATTGATGATTGTATTGGTTGTGTCGGCTGTATCCCGACTGGCAGTCCCCCGTATAAAGGGGATGCCTTCAAAATTTTTCTAAAAATATTAATTTATTTCTTGAAAATGAGTATGTATAATTATACAACTTGCATAAGTTATGAGTCGGGCTTCATATTTTTAAAACTGAATGCTTATGTGTTAATGTGTCAATTATGGTTAAATATTTTACCAGTGGCTTATATAATGTTGATATATAATTAAATATATGTAAATTAGGAGATTATTCGCGGGGGTAGCTTAAGTTAAATATTTATATTGATTAGCGAGTATTGTGTAGAATTCTAAAATAGTGTTATATTGTGTGTAGATTCCACTGATAAAGGGAAAGCAAAGGCTGAGGACGTAAAGACTCTTCGTATCTTGTGATTTCCTGGTTAAGGCAAGTAAATTACTTCACTTATCTTGCAAGTGAATTATGATTATTATAACTTGATTTATATGCTCATTCGAATTATCCTTGATATAATTGTTCCATTAATTTCCTTTAATTTCGAATATTAAATTGTTATATCCCAAATCGATTGTATTGATTTCGTTGATTCTTTTAGTGGCTTGACTTACATCCATACCCCCTATATATATATCAAACTTGTCGATACCTCGGTCAGAAATTACCCGACCTCATTTCATTTTCCGGGATTTGAGATGTTGACCTGGAATGAAAGTGTCCAGGGTGTTTGGCAGTTGAGGTGGTCGATTGTTCCGACACCTGATGTTTAGTTCTAGGATTGGACTGTTAGTTTTTTTTAAAAAAAAATGTGGACCGTAAGGGTCGGACCAGATTCGTGGTCAGAAATTATTAAGGCCAATGTGTGTCATGGATCCATTAAGGACATTGCTGTGTGCGTTTGTCCGGGGTTAGTGCGTGACTGATCAGCAGCCTAACCTTATAATTGTTTTTATCTATAAAATGCATGATAGTCCAATCCTCTTCTATTTTATGATTCAGACAAGAGACGTATCATTCAGTTGAGCTTTTTTATTGTTGATTGATTAATTCTTGATAGACTTGCAAACGTTTCAGTTTGTTTATGCTTTTGATTATATATATTCTTGCTGAGCATTTTAGCTCACTTGCTTGCTAATTCTGTTTCCTCAGCTAAGCTCGAAGATGTCTAGAAGGAGTGGACCGTCTGGTTGGGGTAGCCATAGAGGCAGCCAGAGAGTCGAGGTGGTGGGATGGGTAGTGAGCCTATGACCCTGTTTCATATTATTTCTGTATTAGTAGCCAGATTATTTTATTTTATGGAGTTGTATATTATTTTATTCTGTATTGGGTTGTAATAGTAAATTAGTAGTTGTTTCATACTGTGGCCTGTGAGCGATCTTGGTTGGTGTAGTTATATTCTCTATGGTTTTTGTTATTATCACGCAAGTGAACTGTTTTGGTATTAGTTGGTTGGTTTGGTTGACTTGGACAGGTGGATAGTCCTATTTACGAACCCATCATGCCGAATTTTCTAAAATCTCTTCTATATAAATGTTTAATTAGTTATAAAAGCTTATAATCTTAATATTGGTAAGTGAGGGTGTTACATGTTGGTATCAGAGCTACAGGTCACAGACACTGAAACAATTAGGTGGGAAAGTCGGGGTAGAGTTATAAGAAAGGTTAGGATTGTTTCGTGAGAGATAGGGTGTCTAACTATAAGATATATATATATATATATATATATATATATATATATATATATATATATATATATATATATATATATATATATATATATATATATATATATATATATATATATATATATATATATACTACAGGCACCTGTTTCTAGTTCCGATTCAGACCCGGACGAGGATCCGGAAGGAGGGGCTTCCGTACCGCAGCAGGTTTCCCCAGGGGCTAGGCAGCCATACGTAGGATCGCAGGGCTCGGTGAATGGGCCAGCATATCAGTACACTCCTCAGCCTGTTCCATACCATGTGTACGAGCGAGTGGCCAGAGAGAGGGACTATCTCTTAGGGCAGGTGATAGAGTTGAGGGCTATGAGGGCTGGGGAGGAGGATCTGACTAGAGAGCGAGATAGAGCGGTAGCTGAGTTGGAGGATGTTCGGAGGCGTGTACGAGCTATTAGGCATGTTATCACTAGGCGGGGACGGATTAGGTCCCGAGATGAGCCGGCGTTCGTGACACAGCAGGTGACTCTAGGCCTGGTGAAGGCGGAGCTGGAGAGCATTCTTGGATCAGCTTGGCGGGAGAGTCTGATGATGATGACGACCAGTGATGGTTATGGTAGTAATAGTATATCAGGATTTGCAGAACGACCAGTTTTGTTGTAGATATCTGTTGTACTGTGACTAGATGCTAGCAGTCTCCTCTTTTAGTATTATGTTGTACCCCTATCGAAGCGTTGTTCTTACGCTTGTATCGGATCTATATATATATATCATTATCACTTTTGCAGAATTGTTGTTGAATTTCCTTTATACGTTGTTGATTACTTTTGCGCACCATATTTACTTTCCTGCACTATATTTCTTCTTAGTACCCCATTTATTTTCGGCATCATATTTATTTTTCAGCATTGGATTTATTTTCAGCATTGCTTCTTTTCTAGTACTGCCTTTACCTTCAGCATCATATTTAATTTCAGCATTTTGTTTATTGTTCTGTTAATGCATCTATCAGATATTTATGAATACCTTGCATAGCTTTGATTCTTGTACTCTGTTACACCTTGTAAACCAATTACTGACCCGAGTAATGGCAGGGAACCTTGAATTATATTTCAAAAGTATATTCATTGTTGGCTTAAATTAGATTCTTTTGATTTAGTTGCTCTTGAATTTGAACCTAATGATTGTCCGTTGATTTCAGAAATATGCCTCAAAGAAAGAAGAAACAAAATACCCGAACCACCAATCAGGGTGAGCAAGCCAACCCACCCCCTGTAGCTCAAATGGACCCCACTTTGGCTCAAATATTACGGATTCTTGTTCAGCAGACTGCTACTCTAGCACAGCAACAGCAGCAATTACAGCAGCAGTTGTTGGCTCAACAACAACAACAGCAACAACAGCAACAACAACAACAACAACAACAACAACAACAACAACAGCAGCAGCAGCAACAACCACTTGTTCCTCCGGTGGTCACTTTTAAGTCCTTCCAGGCAGTTAAACCGCCAGAGTTTAAAGGAACAGCGGACCCAGTGGAGGCGAGATCTTGGCTGAAAGAGATGGAAAAAGCTATTGAACTGGTGGGAGTCCTAGCAAATAAACAGACCGAATATGTAAGTTATTTCTTGAACTATGATGCCACTTATTGGTGGGAGTCGGTAAAGATAGAGCTGGCAATTCGTGTCGTGTCGTGTACTTTCGTGTCGTGTACTTTCGTGTTTCGTGTACCAAGTGGCCAAAACGAAAACGAAACGAAATAAATTCGTGTACTCAAATTCTGAAACGAACACGAAACGAAACATTTCGTGTAAACACGAAACGAAACGAAAAGTACACGAAATATTTCCGTTTACACGAAAATGAAACGAAAACCGTGTACTTTTCGTGTACTTTCGTGTACTTTTCGTGTACTTTCGTGTACTTTTCGTGTACTTTTCGTGTACTTTCCGTGTATTTTCTATTTATTTTGTAAAAAAGTTAAATATGTAATATTTGTTTATAATATATATTTATATAATTTAAAATATTTATTTAAATATTTATTTATTTCGTGTATTTTCGTTTCGTGTCGTGTACCTAATGGTAAATCCGAAACCGACACTAAATTCTCTCTTGTACTTTCGTGTTCGTGTATTTTCTTGTTCGTGTACCGAAAAGGTCAACCCAAACCCGTAAGTTTCGTGTCGTTTTCGTGTCATGTTTTCGTGTCGTGTCCAAAATTGCCGGCTCTAGGTAAAGATGCTGGAAGCTACAGAAGTGATTCCTTGGGAAAGGTTTACAGAATTGTTTTTAGAAAAGTATTTCCCAGACTACATGAAAGATCAGATGGAGATGAAGTTTTTGGAATTGAAACAGGGAAGTATGTCAGTAACGGAGTATGAAACAAAGTTTACTGAACTAGCTAGGTTTGCTCCGGCTTATGTGGACACGGAGAGGAAGATGGCAAAGAGGTTTCAACAAGGATTGAAACCATGGATTCGTAGTAAGCTAGCAGTTTTGGAATTGGATACTTATGCGGCTGTGGTGCAGAAGGCCATGATAGCCGAAGGAGAAAGTGAATTGTATTTTAAGGAAAAAGAGGGGAAGAAAAAAAAGCTGGGTCAATAGGAGGACGACAAGAGCAAGGCAGTTCTCAGAGTGTGCCTAATAAAAATCCAGTGTTTCAGTCAGGAAAGAATGGGAACTCTAAGAAGCCGGGATCGGGGAACGGAGGGCAAGGGAATAGAATCCAAGATTCAAGTCAGCAGAAACTGGTTAGGCAACCCTTGGCAGAGTGCAAGACTTGTGGAAAGAGGCATCCAGGAGTGTGTGCAAAGTTGGAGGTAACGTGCTACAAGTGTAATCAGAAAGGTCACTATGCTCGAGAGTGCAAGGTAGGGATTGTATGCCACCGTTGTGGGAAACCAGGGCATGTAATGAGAGACTGTAAAGTACCTGTGGTGAAACCTCCGGCTCTGGCTAACCCAATGCTTCAAGCGATTGAGGCACCTCCAACAGCAAATGTCAGACCAGTGGCGAGGACCTTCAATATGACTCTGAATGAAGCTATTAAGAATTCTGATGTGGTAGCAGGTACGCTCCCTGTAAATTCTGTTCAAGCTAAAGTATTAATTGATTCCGGGGCTACGAAATCCTTTATATCCAAAGAATTTGTTCAAAGGTTAAAATGTGAGGTATGCATGTTACGTGAGGCTATAGTTATAGAAATAGCTAAATCAGAACAAATTCCGGTTACTCAAGTATGTCCTCGTTGTAAGATCGATATCTCAGGGCATTGCTTTTACGCTAATTTGATACCCTTCCACTTAGGTGAATTTGATGTCATTCTAGGAATGGATTGGTTAACAGAGAATAATGCACAGATTGACTGTAAGAACAAAAAGGTGATACTTAAGCCCTCCGATAATATAGAAGTTACCTTTAGGGGTCAGAGACAGACTAGGAGATTTTTAACGATCATGCAAACTAAAAGGCTATTGAGGCAGGGATGCGAGGGCTATATGGCTTATGTCATGGATACCAAGCAAGAGGTACCTAAGATAGAGGAAATACCAGTGGTGAATGAGTTTCTCGATGTTTTTCCAGATGAACTTCCCGGGTTGCCTCCGGATAGAGAAATAGAATTTACCATCGATTTAGCCCCAGGAACCGAACCCGTGTCGAAGGCTCCCTATCGAATGGCACCTGTGGAGATGAAAGAATTGGCTATTCAGTTGCAAGATCTTTTGGAGAAAGGTATTATTAGTCCAAGTGTTTCGCCGTGGGGAGCTCCGGTATTATTTGTAAAGAAGAAGGATGGAAGTATGATATTGTGTGTTGATTATCGGGAACTAAATAAGATGACCATTAAGAATAAGTACCCTTTACCAAGAATTGACGATTTATTCGATCAGCTGAAAGGAGCAACTTGTTTCTCGAAAATTGATTTGTGATCAGGATATTTCCAATTAAAGATTAGACCGGAAGATGTTCCAAAAACAGCGTTTCGGACTGGGTATGGGCACTACGAGTTCTTAGTGATGGCCTTTGGGCTAACAAATGCACCAACATCGTTCATGGACCTAATGAATAGGGTTTTTAAAAAATATCTGGATAAGTTTGTGATTGTGTTTATAGATGATATTTTGATATACTCAAAGACTGAGGAAGAACATGCAGGGCATTTGAGGATAGCTCTAGAAACGTTGAGAAAAGAGAAATTGTATGCAAAATTTTCCAAATGTGAGTTTTGGTTGAAAGAAGTGCAGTTTTTAGGGCATGTCGTCAGCAGCGAAGGGATTAAAGTGGATCCTGCTAAGATTGAAGCTGTGATGAATTGGGAGAGACCTAAAACACCTACAGAAGTTCGAAGTTTCTTAGGATTGGCGGGATATTATCGAAGATTTGTTCAAGACTTTGCGAAGATAGCCACCCCACTAACAAAGTTGACAAGAAAGAATGAAAAGTTTGTGTGGAATGAGAGGTGTGAAGAAAGTTTCCAGGAATTGAAGGAGAGATTGGTGACTGCACCTGTATTGACACTTCCAGACGAGAAAGGAAATTTTGTGATCTACAGTGATGCATCTCACAAAGGTTTGGGATGTGTACTAATGCAGCACGGTAAGGTAATTGCTTATGCTTAGAGACAATTAAAACCTCACGAGTAGAAATATCCTACACATGACTTAGAATTAGCCGCGATTGTTTTCGCCTTGAAGATTTGGAGACATTACTTGTATGGGGAAAAATGTGAAATTTACACGGACCATAAAATTTTGAAGTATATTTTCACCCAGAAGGAGCTAAATATGAGACAGAGAAGATGGTTAGAGTTACTCAAGGATTATGACTGTACCATCAACTATCACCCTGGGAAGGCGAACGTGGTGGCGGACGCTTTAAGTAGGAAAGAGAAAATCAATATATTGACAATGCCTGAGGAATTATACAAAGAGTTTAAAAGATTGGAGATAGAGGTGTGTATGCCTGCAAGTAGTACAGATACAGTGTACACTATGACGTTTCACCCAGAATTGTTAGAAAAGATTCGCAGATGCCAGGAGGAAGTCATGAACGGAGATGTGAATAAGTTAACAGGTGAGGAAATATGCACACAGGTAGATGACAATGGGATATTGAGATTTTCTTCACGTATTTGGATACCCAATGTGACAGAGTTGAAGAATGAGATTCTACAAGAAGCCCACAGTTCGAAATATTCGATTCATCCAGGAAGTACGAAAATGTATCGAGACTTGAAAAGAAACTTCTGGTGGCCGGATATGAAGAGAGATATTGCCGAATGGGTGAGTAAGTGTTTGACCTGTCAGAAAGTAAAAGCAGAACATCAAAGGCCAAGTGGGATGCTACAACCATTAGAGATTCCCGAGTGGAAATGGGAACATATTGCGATGGATTTTGTGGTTGGATTGCCAAGGACGAGAGCTAATCATGATGCTATCTGGGTAATTATTGATCGATTAACGAAATCCGCACACTTCCTTCCGATAAATGAGAGGTTTTCATTAGACAAATTGGTTCACATATACATAAAAGAGATTGTGGTGCGAGACGGAGTTCCAGTATCAATAGTCTCAGATCGAGATCCAAGATTCAATTCGAGATTCTGGAGAAGTTTTCAAGAATGCTTGGGCACTGAATTAAAAATGAGTACTGCCTACCATCCTCAGACTGACGGTCAGAGTGAAAGAACGATTCAAACAATTGAAGACATGCTCCGAGTTTGTGCATTGGATTTCGCAGGAAGTTGGGATGAACATTTGCCATTAGTGGAATTCTCATACAACAACAGTTTTCATGCTAGCATCGGTATGCCACCGTATGAAGCATTATATGGACGGAAGTGTCGATCCCCAGTATACTGGGAAGAAGTTGGCGAGCGAAAGATACTCGGACCAGAGTTAGTGCAGCAAACCAAGGAAGTAGTTCAACTTATTCAGAAACGATTAGTGACAGCTCAGAACCGACAGAAGAAGTATGCTGATTTGGCCAGAAAGAATATGGAATTCGAAGAGGGAGAACAAGTTTTGTTGAAAGTATTTCCATGGAAAGGGTTAGTGAGATTTGGTAGGAAGGGAAAGTTAAGTCCAAGATTTGTCGGGCCTTTTGAGGTTTTGAAGAAGGTTGGAAAAGTTGCCTATGAGTTAGCCCTACCGCCTCACATGCAACATATTCACAACGTGTTTCATGTATCAATGCTTAAGAAGTACCATCTGGACTCTAAACATGTCATTGAATATGAGCCGATAGAGATTCAGCCAGATTTATCCTATGTGGAACAACCTATTAAGATATTAGATCGTAAAGAGAAAGTCCTACGAACTAAGACAATACCAATAGTAAAAGTTTTGTGGAGAAACCCCAAGGTGGAAGAATCAACTTGGGAGCTTGAAAGCGACATGCTTGAGAATTATCCTCATTTATTCACTTAGGTGAGATTCTGGGGACAGAATCCTTTTAAGGGGGGAAGGATATAACGCCTTAGAAATTTTCAGAATATTTAATTACTAAAAGTTATTTATTTTATATTAAATGTGAATTATGTGGCATATAAATTGGTTGAGGAGGTGAAGTATCTGTGGAATAATATTTGGGGGCCTAGTTGATGTTTTGTATGTGTGGTGTAAGCCCGACTATTTTAATTATATTATTGGGAATTTATTTCCTATTTAATTGCGTTATAATTACCTTCTGTGAATTTTATAAAATTATCGGGATCTCCAGAAATCCTGAAATCTTTTGCATTATTACCTTTATTATTTTATATGACTTTTAAAAATATTTTGGTGAATTATTTTGGGTTTAGTGATTTTAAAATGATTTTACGAATATTTATTTTCATTTTATGGGTTTAATCTTGTAAAATCCATATTTAATTCGTTTTTTATCCTAAAAGTATTTTAAAAATATGTGGGTGATGGTAATTTTTTTCATTCTTTATTTTAAAATTTTGAAATTTAATATTCCACCTATTTTTTTTAGTTTAATTGTTTTTTTATTTGATTTTATGAATTTAGTTTATCAGAATTGTGAAAAAAATTTGTTTTTAAACATTTCCCCAAATCTTATTAAAACTCAAATCCCTAATTGCTAAAACCCCCAATTCGGTTGCAGTGGTACTCTTGCGATATCTCTAGAACTCTCTCTCGAGCTCTCCTTTACTCTCAAATCTCTCTCTCATTTTGGCTCAAGGATTCTCTCGGTTCTATTGAATTCACTCGGTAATCTCTCATATCTCTCCCTCCCTCTACACTGTAAGCTTCGATTTTGTTGATTGTTGTTACAAAACATCAACCTTTTCGATCCCTCTTGTTGTTCAGCGCGGGTGTTGCTGGGTATATACGAGTGTATGTATATACTGGAATTAATGGTGGAAACTTGGGGCTTTTTGTGGTCATGGCTTGCAATTGCTGCAAGTGAGTGTGTGAGTCGAGTGGTGTGCGTGTGTGCAGCCATGTGTGTGTGTCGAGTACTCCCCCTCCCCTGTTCTTGCGGTTCCATTGAAACACCGTTACAAGGCCTCTTTTTTTTCTCGGGTATTGGTTCGATTAGAACCTGTTATGTTCAACTATGGCACCTTGTGAGTTGTTCGATGGTAACTGTGTTGCTGTGTGAGTGTGGGTATTCACTGTGTACAGTTATGTGGTACCAAAGATGTGGATTTGCTGGTTGTCACTTCAATTAGTGTTATTGTTTAGCTGCTCCTTGCAGCGTTGGTTTCTGGAGTTGGTTGCCTGGTTCTGTTAATTAACGAATTTAATAGCTTCGTTTCATGGCTTATGCAGTGTTTATGATGTTAAAAGTTGCTAATCGCCCGAGTAATTAATTGTGTGAAGTTTCATGATTGGAAACCCGAAAACGGGTACCTCGGGGACTTTGCCCCATCGACAATGATATTAAATATAAATTGAGTCGATGGAATTTGGCGATGATGATGATTTCTGAGCAAAATATTTTAAATTTAATATTTACGTAATAAATTGTAATTTATTATCAAATTGGTATTAATTATTTAATCTATAATGGATTGGGATTTCAGTAAATTGGAAATGTGAGTTGAGATATGGATTGATTGGTAAATTGATGATTGTATTGGTTGTGTCGGCTGTATCCCGACTGGCAGTCCCCCGTATAAAGGGGATGCCGTCAAAATTTTTCTAAAAATATTAATTTATTTCTTGAAAATGAGTATGTATAATTATACAAATTGCATAAGTCATGAGTCGGGCTTCATATTTTTAAAACTGATTGCTTATGTGTTAATGTGTCAATTACGGTTAAATATTTTACCAGTGGCTTATATAATGTTGATATATAATTAAATATATGTAAATTAGGTGATTATTCGCGGGGGTAGCTTAAGTTAAATATTGATATTGATTAGCGAGTATTGTGTAGAATTCTAAAATAGTGTTATATTGTGTGTAGATTCCACGGATAAAGGGAAAGCAAAGGCTGAGGACGTAAAGACTCTTCGTATCTTGTGATTTCCAGGTTAAGGCAAGTAAATTACTTCACTTATCTTGCAAGTGAATTATGATTATTATAACTTGATTTATATGCTCATTCGAATTATCCTTGATATAATTGTTCCAGTAATTTCCCTTAATTTCGAATATTAAATTGTTATATCCCAAATCGATTATATTGATTTCGTTGATTCTTTTAGTGGCTTGACTTACATCCATACCCCTTGTATATATATCAAACTTGTCGATACCTCGGTCAGAAATTAGACGACCTCATTTCATTTTCCGGGATTTGAGATGTTGACCTGGAATGAAAGTGTCCAGGGTGTTTGGCAGTTGAGGTGGTCGATTGTTCCGACACCTGATGTTTAGTTCTAGGATTGGACTGTTAGTTTTTTTTTAAAAAAAATGTGGACCGTAAGGGTCGGACCAGATTCGTGGTCAGAAATTATTAAGGCCAATGTGTGCCGTGGATCCATTAAGGACATTGCTGTGTGCGTTTGTCCAGGGTTAGTGCGTGACTGATCAACGGCCTAACCTTATAATTGTTTTTATCTATAAAATGCATGATAGTCCAATCCTATTCTATTTTATGATTCAGACAAGAGACGTATCATTCAGTTGAGCTTATTTATTGTTGATTGATTAATTCTTGATAGACTTGCAAACGTTTCAGTTTGTTTATGCTTTTGATTATATATATTCTTGCTGAGCATTTTAGCTCACTTGCTTGCTAATTCTGTTTCCTCAGCTAAGCTCGAAGATGTCTAGAAGGAGTGGACCGTCTGGTTGGGGTAGCCATAGTGGCAGCCAGAGAGTCGAGGTGGTGGGATGGGTAGTGAGCCTATGACCCTGTTTCATATTATTTCTTTATTAGTAGCCAGATTATTTTATTTTATGGAGTTGTATATTATTTTATTCTGTATTGGGTTGTAATAGTTAATTAGTAGTAGTTTCATACTGTGGCCTGTGAGCGATCTTGGTTGGTGTAGTTATATTCTCTATGGTTTTTGTTATTATCACGCAAGTGAACTGTTTTGGTATTAGTTGGTTGGTTTGGTTGACTTGGACAGGTGGATAGTCCTATTTACGAACCCATCATGCCGAATTTTCTAAAATCTCTTCTATATAAATGTTTAATTAGTTATAAAAGCTTATAATCTTAATATTGGTAAGTGAGGGTGTTACATGCGGGGCTTTTTGCGCGGCTTGTCACAGGTGCGTGTCTCTCACGTGCACGGTAGGAGTGTGACAGCATGGCCGACAAAGCCTGCAACCTTCTGTCCAGTTCTGTTTCTTTAACAAATTTATTGGCTTTAAATTGTTTGTTTAATATTCAAATGTGATTCTTTTGCTTTTATAAACAAACAAGTCGACAGCTCCTTTTATCTTTTGTTTTTACACAATTCGGCCGCTTGTTTCATCCTTTTGCTATTCAACTAATTCAACCGAGGTCTTCAATTAATTTAATTAATTTATTTAATCACATAATGATTAATTGATTAATTAATTAAATCAGTTTAGATTAATACATTAATTCAGATTTAATTAACATGATAATTAATTTAATAAATAAATTAATTCAGAATGAATTAATTTATTAAATTAAATCAATTACATAATTATATTAATTAAATGAGAATTAATATAAATAATCTAACAACCAAATAATCCAACAACCAAATCTTTTTCTTGAACTACTGAAAGTAACAAAGAATTACCACCGAATTTTTGTTGACGCTCGATGCACGGTCTGGTTCATGAGCGACTAACTCTAACAGCTTTTCTTTATTTTTGACTCTATGATTTGGTTCATGTCTTTTTTTTCTTCACTCTTTTTCAAACCTTTATAATCTGTATTCTGCCACTGTAGGAACCTCTTGTCACTATAAATAGAAACCACTGTCTTGATTACTCCACTGACGCTTGATCAACTGAATGAACTTCTTCAAGTGTAGTATACCTCAAAACGGTAGATTGACTTTGTCTTCTTTCTCTTGACAGTTATGCATTTGAGATCCCTGTGACAGTACATATACTATTTACTATTACATTCTTGTTTGAGTTGAGTTGTATCCTCGAAATACAAATAGCCTACATTATATGCCTTTCATACAAGTAACTCAAAACATATATATTCCAATTATGAATACTTTTCCAATACTGCCAACAATAATACTGTTGCAGAAAATAATGAATCTGGATGATTGAACTTATGCTGGAGTATTCACCGCGCCCACTGCCAATCCTTACAGAATATTTATTAGAAATATTAGATAAATATTCAGAGAATATTTATTGTATCAGAAATAATTACAGAAGGCTTATGACTACGAGCGACTATTTAAATCGAAGTATTTCTTAGAATACTTCTCGAATAAATAAGGAGGAAATATTCATTGAATAATTAAATATTTAAATGAATATTCAAAATAATATTCGTTCAAGTAATAATACTTGAAAGGAATCTTGAAATAATATTTGATAAATAAATAGATCATCAGATGAATATTTAAAATATATTTGTCAAGTAATTAGGAACTTAAATGAATATTCACAAAGTAATTTTCATTTAATGAATAATATTCTAAATGAATATCAAAGTAATATTCATTTAGTAATCCAAGCTTTTAAAAGAATATTCGAAATAATATTCGATAAATGAATCGACTTTGAATGAATATTGAAAAATAATATTCATTGAATAAATAGCGTTCAAATAACTATTTGAAGTAATAATCGTTAATTAAATAATCTCGGACGAATATTCAAATAATATTCGTCAACCAAATAATGGAAAATATTTACTTAAATATTTTCCTCGAATGTAATTACGATATATCAAGAAGTACTGACTCCCGGTCTACATTTAATGAATACGATATATATATGCCCTTCTCTAAGGAACTTATCAACAACCGGCTTATAACTGATTATTCGATATCTAGCTTATAAGCCAACAATAATTCAAGGAACAGGTATCACAATATATCTTGAAAGTAGGCATGCATGTTATGGCATATGAAACACAAAATCGAATCACATATATATATTCACAACAACAGCCTTTAAAAGGAGTTAGAACTTTCCTGGTAATCGAGTAGGGGTAGTGGTAGGGTGTCCCGAGTCAACTCGGCGATCAATAGATAGTCAAGAGATTCAAGATTAATCACTTAACACTTTTCAAAGTTGAGTATTAACTTAAGTCGAAACATGTTTTCGAATTATCTCGTTATACCCCTTTTTAGTGTAACTCTTTTTATTACCGATACGATCCGACATTTATTCGTCATTAAGACATGTCATCATACTCACACTTAGTGTATACTTAAGTCGTATAAGTTCTAAATTCGATCGATTACGAACCAAGATTATATCTCGAGTTTTATCGCTCGTTTTCTAAGTTATAACCAAAGTTATACTTTTAAGGGGTTCGTTCGCGTTTAACCTTGATTCAAACATTTTTATAAAATCGAAAAACGATCCGATTCACATGAGGTTTTCTCTCACACCTTCCTTTTTACCTCTATTATTTAATTACCAAGATTCGCCACTGACTTACGTATTTTACGAGGGTTCAATTTCAGTTACGAATTCTCGTTCACGGTTTCGAACTTCTTTTAGTATACCGGCCATAACTCCTAAACCGTAAGTCCATTTCACACGTTCTTTATATCAAAACGAAGCTTGAAACATTATCTATCTTATCATGGCAGATTTTGAAGCTAGGCAGTGAGTTACATCTACTGTCCAAGTCGTTTTTCTTAAGGTTAATGAAATTTCGGCATTACGACGGCTATAAATCGAATATTTACCAATTCCAAATCTTCCCATAAACATAGTATCCACTCCAAACAACATATACATGATTTATAACCATGAAATGAGGCTAAGAAATGCCTTTCTGTTCATCTAACTATTTTTAACATTTATCCAAAACCCAATCATAATCATGCTTATAATCATGCTTATATCCTAATAACAACATAACTAACTTATATAACAAAAGAACATACATAAAACTCAAAGTAGATCTAGATTTTCAAGTTGTTATACCTTCCTTGGAGTATGTACTAGCCTCACAAAGCTTGGTATGGTCCTTGGATAGCCTTAAGTTAGCTAGGATCAACCATGAAAACAAGAAAAACAAAGATTAGTTCTTGAAAACACTATTCACCCTCACCTTTCTTGATTTTTTTGAAAATGGAAACAAAGGAATTTGGGCTTGAAATTTCTAGGAGATTAGTTTTGTGAAATATAGGACTCACCTTAAAAATTACAAGATCAAATGATGGTCTGAAGTTGATTTTTGGTCTTTGAATTAGCCAAAAGGCCGAATGGATGAAGAAAAGAGGAATGGAGAGTGTTTGCTTGTTTTCTTGATTTGTTTTGTTCAATTATGAATAAAGTGACTTTTGATAGATAATATCTCATCTTGGTTGTGTTAGTGGAGTGTGATGTAATGGATGAGGTATTTGGCAAGACATGTGTTATGTTTTAAATGGTGGAAAGCTAAGTAATGGTTAAATTTCTAAGTACTACTTCCTTTTCCTAAGTGTGCTAGTTACATGAGTCATCACTTAGATATTTTCCTAATACCACATGCATGCACCTTGCTTCCTCTGCTTGTTTCTGTGTCCGGTTATTGCTCTTTTCGATTGATCGTTTGTAGGAATATTTCACGGATTTCTAATTAAGGTTTATTGGGAATTTTCTTAATATTAATACTATCATTCTTCGCCTTTCTTACTAACTTTCAAATTTATATTCCTTAAATCCTTCCGTTAAATCCTTAAGGCTATCAGTGTCCAGGGAACTCTCAGAGAAAATAAAATTGCGATTTTTCAGAATCTGACAGCTTTTACATACACTTATTTTCCCCCTGGATCACTAATACGAACTCGGAAATCCGTTCCGAATACTTCTATATAGCGTCGTCTCATAATATTCTTACTTCCACCAAAAACAGTATTCATTCTTTATTCTTTACTTATTCTCTTAGGGTTGTACAATTGTCCTTGTTCTCTTTCGATCGTTCCTTAACCTTTTTACGGAACCACTGGATTAATCGTTATTGATCTGGATGACATGAGAATATTCTCCTGCTTGGAATTGCCATATCTTATTCCCCTAGGAGATAGATTATTCTTACCTAAGTGGTCAACCATTAGCATTCTTCAATACATATAAATATTTAAATCGAATTCCATTCATTCATTCAGAAGATCAACTATTACATCGTAGCCGTAACCACTATTCATTCTTACATCATTGAATAATAAAAGTTTTAATTCTACCCAAAATCTGGGTTCTTACAGTCTCCCCTCCTTAAAAGGATTCCGTCCCGGAATCAGTTTGAAAATAAATGGGGGTACTTCTCTTGCATTGTGCTTTCAAGCTCCCAGGTTGATTCTTCTACATTGTGGTTCTGCCACAAAACTCTGACTAGTTGAATGACCTTGTTTCGGAGCACTTGTTCTTTCCGGTCTATGATTTCCATAGGTTGCTCTACATAGGTCAAGTCTGGTTACATGTCCACTTGCTCATACTCTACAATGTGCTTGGCATCCGGATTATACTTCCTCAGCACCGAAACATGGAACACATTGTGCACCTGCTGTAGATTCGGGGGCAATGCTAGTTCATAAGCTAGTTCCCCAATCCGTCTCAAGACCTCAAATGGTCCAATGTATCTGGGACTCAGCTTTCCTTTCTTTCCAAATCTCATTAAACCTTTCCAAAATGACACCTTCAAAAACACTAGGTCTCCTACTTCGTATTCTTTGCCTTTCCGAGCTAAGTCGGCATATTTCTTTTATCGATCCTGGGCCGCTACCAACCGTCCTCTGATTAGATCTACTGCATCTTTAGTTCGTTGGACCACTTCGGGCCCGAGCATCTTTCGCTCTCCAACTTTATCCCAATACAAGGGAGATCGACATTTCCTTCCATAAAGGGCCTCATAAGGTGGCATTCCTATACTTGAATGGAAACTGTTATTGTAGGAAAACTCGATCAATGGCAAGTGATCATCCCAATTTCCTTTGAAGTCTATAGCGCAGACTCTCAACATATCCTCTAGCATTTGGATGGTCCTTTCACTTTGCCTGTCTGTCTGGGGGTGGTAGGCTGTGCTCATGTTCAGCCGGGTCCCTACACATTCTTGAAAACTTTTCCAAAACCTGGAGTTAAATCTAGGATCTCGATCGGATACTATTGCGACTGGGACTCCATGTCGCGCCACTATCTCTTTTAAGTAGATATCCACTAGTCTATCGACCGTGTACCTTTCATTGATCGGGAGAAAGTGAGCTGACTTCGTCAGTCGATCTACAATTACCCATATGGCATCGTGATTAGCCTTGGTCCTCGGTAAACCTACTACGAAATCCATGGCCATGTGTTCCCATTTCCATTCTAGAATCTCTAAGGGGTGTAGAAGTTCGCTGGGCTTCTGGTGCTCTGCTTTCACTCGCTGGCAGGTCAAGCATCTGCTTACCCAGTCTGCTACGTCCTTTTTCATATTGGGCCACCAGTAATACTCCTTCAAATCCATATACATTTTGGTGCTACCGGGGTGTACCGAGTATCTTGAGTTGTGTGCCTCGTATAAAATCTCATCCTTGAGTTCCTGAACGTTTGGGATCCATATCCTGTACGTGTACCTCATGATCCCTTCCTTGTCTCTTTCACACTTATTTTCTTCCCCGATCATTATCTCTTCCGTGGATTTCTCTTCTTCCTCCATTATTCGTTCTTGACACAGTCTAATCTTTTCTAACAATGGAGGTTGGATTCTAATTTCCATCAACTTTTCTTGGCCTTCTTCGGGTAACTTAATCTCAATTTCCAACTTCTCAAAATCTTTCACTAACTCTTCCTCTGAAGTTATCATCTTGAGCTTCTCTTTCCTACTAAGGGCACCAGCCACCACATTGGCTTTGCCCGGGTGATAACGAATTTCACAATCGTAATCCTTGATTAACTCTAGCCATCTCCTCTGGAGCATGTTAAGCTCTTTTTGAGTGAAAATGTACTTGAGGCTCTTATGGTCAGTGTAAATCTCGCACTTTTCCCTATACAAGTAGTGTATCCAAATCTTTAAAGCGAAGACTATGGCTGCTAGTTCTAGATCATGCGTGGGATATCTGACCTCATAATCCTTCAATTGCCTAGACGCATATGCTATTACCTTGCCGTGCTGCATAAGCACGCATCCCAATCCTTTATGCGAAGCATCATTGTAAATCATGAAATCTCCTTTTCCATCAGGTAACGCCAACACTGGGGCCGTCACCAACCTCTTCTTTAGTTCTTGGAAACTCTTCTAGCATTTTTCAGTCCATTCAAATTTCTCAGTTTTACGGGTAATTCGATTTAACGGAGCTGCGATCTTCGCAAAATCTTGGACAAATCTTCTGTAATATCCGGCTAGTCCGATGAAACTCCTTACCTTGGTTAGAGTAGTTGGCCGTTCCCAATTTGAAATTGCTTCTATCTTGGAGGGGTCAACCAACACTCCTTCTCTATTGATCACGTACCCTAAGAATTGCACTTCATTTTTCCAAAACTCACACTTGGAGAACTTGGCATATAACTGCTCCTTCCTGAGTATTTCTAAAGTTATCCTCAAATGTTCAGCGTGTTCTGCCTCTGTCTTTGAGTAGATGAAATGTCATTGATAAGTGCATAATTTTGCATATTTTTATTGCCTATTTATTGTTTGAATTCGTATTTTAATAAATTATTTTGTTGCATTTCAGGAAAATTCGAGAAAAATGAAGAAATGAAAAAATAAAGAAATAAATGACAAAAGAAGGAAAAGAAGGACCAAAATGGAAGAAAAATGAAAAGCTAGGGAGGGTGGTGCATCTTTGTAACCCACCAAAATGAATGGCCAAGATTTAGCCAACCAAAATTAAATCAATGGCTAAGATTAGTCCATACCTACCAAAAACCCTAATTATTTTCTATAAATAGCCTCATCCTTCATTTCTAAAAACACATTAGAATTAGGTTAGTTGTAGTTCAATCCTAAATTATAGCCTCCATTTTATTTTGTAAACATTTTTTTATGCAAATTTTCATTTCTTTTTTTTTTTTTTCATTCTTAGTTGTTAATATTAAATTTGCCCCTTTAAATTTCCATTTTATTGTGGGCAATTTTAATTCCAAATCTTCATTTAAGTGTAATTTTAATTTTCTTGTTAACCTTTTTGATTTAAAAATAGAAATAAATATGTTTTAAATTTTCTGTTTCGTTTCTTTGGATTTAATTCGAAGCATTTGCAACTCCCCTGTTTTTCTTCAATAAAGCAAACCGAAAATCTTACAACTTTTTTTTTTCCTTTCCTTTTAGCTGCAAACCCAGCCCATTCCCTTCTCTTATTTATCATCTTCAATCTCAAGCCCCTCCGATTTTTTACACACAAACCCATTTCCCCATCTTCTTCCTCTTCCCTTCATTTTTTTCTCTCCCTCACCTTTCTTCTCTCATCTTCGAACCCCATCCCCTTCTTCTTTTTGTTAGAAACCCACAATTCCCCTGTCTTTATTCGGTTATAAACCCACCTCCCCTGTTTCAGTTTCGTTGGATTAAAGTTTTAGAATTAAGTGTGATGAATTCTTGTTCGATGTTGTTTCGTCGATTGTCTGAGTTGTAAATGATTTCTGGATGTTATTCGTGTTTGTATTATTTGTTCGCGAGCTCTTGTTGTTAAGATGAGGTTGTTGTTTGATCGAGTTCCATTACTGAGTTTACTGGGTCTTTTCCTTGTCTTGTGTTTTTGAGTCGTTGTTGATTCTGTTTTGCGAGTTAGTACTGCTGAGTCGATTGGGAGTATTGGTTTTGTTGCTTGTTGTCTATGTCTTGTTTGGTTGCTGTCAAAGTCCTGTGTTCTAAGTTGTTTCGTTTGAATCACTGAGTCTCTGAGTAAATTCGGTTCATTGCTGTCGAGTTCGTGTTTGCCATCACTGTACCAGTTGTTTTCTGAGTCAATTTCCAAGTTATAGTTTCGTTTTCTGCAGTTTTTTCGAGTCAATGTTTTCCCGAGCTGTTTGTGTTCGTTATGGTCGTCGAGTTATTGTTTTGGTTTCTGCGTATTGTACTGAGTTGCTGTTAACCAAATCCATTCACTGAGTGCATTATTCGAATTGAGAGATGAAACTGAATTTTGTTTTGAGGCGTTGTCTTTTGTTTCCGTTTATTGAGTTTTAATCTATGTCTGAGATGCGTTTCGTGATTTTTGAGATCGTTGAGCTCGTTTTTTGTTGGTTTGTTTTAGGCTAGTAAAATTTATAATCGGATCATGCCGAATTTTTTTTGTAAGAATTTTGATTAATAAAATTTGTTAATTTTGTTTTTATTTCTTTTCATTGTTAAAAATCAGTTTTATTCTAATTTCATTTTTTTTATTGGTTTAAAAGTAGTTTAAATTTTCTGTAGGAATTAAAATAGAAAATAAAACCTAATTTTTCTGTTCTTTTAATTTTTAATTAGTTAAATAAAAATTAGATTAAATTAAATTCTCTTTTCGTTATAGCTTGAATTTTCCTTTAGTAATTAATTAGAAAAATCAAAATTTTCTAAAAACCCAAATCGTTCTAATTCGCCTAAATTAGAAATTAAGGATTGCGATAAATATTATTCCCTGTGGATCGAATCTCAAATACTAAAACGATGATCCTGCGCTTGCGATTTTAATTGTCATGTTTTCGGCACATCAGTCATCAATGAAGACTATCACGAATTTGTCCAAATATTCTTTGAACACTCTATTCATTAAGTCCATGAAAGCTGCTGGGGCATTGGTCAATCTAAACGACATCACCAGGAACTCATAATGTCTATATCTAGTACGAAATGCAGTCTTCGGGATATCTTCAGGTTTAATCTTCAGTTGGTGATATCCCGTTCTCAGGTCAATCTTAGAGAAGTATTCAGCGCCTCTTAGCTGGTCAAACAAATCATCTATCCTGGGTAGTGGATACTTATTCTTTATGGTTAGCTTGTTCAAATCTTGGTAGTCGATGCATAACCTCATGCTCCCGTCCTTTTTCTTAACGAACAACACTGGTGCGCCCCAAGGTGACACACTGGGCCTTATCATGCCCTTATCCAACAATTCCTGTAACTGTTTAGCTAGCTCTTTCATTTCTAATGGGGCTAATCGGTATGGGGCCTTCGAAACTGGCACCGTCCCCGGGGCTAACTCGATGGCAAACTCAATTACCCTATCTGGTGGTAGTCCGGGAAGATCTTGTGGGAACACGTCCTCGAACTCATTAACTACCGGAATGTGTTGCAATCTTGGCGCTTCCTTCTGAGTGACTATAACGTAAGCTAAATAAGCCTCGTTCCCTTTTCGTAACAATTTCTTGGTTTGCGCTATGGTCAGAATTTTCTGGGTCTATCGCATCCCCTTAAACACTATTTCTTTCTTCCCTGGGGTTTTCAACTTAACCTTTTTCCCTTTACAATATATCTGCGCATTATTGGGAGACAACCAATCCATTCCCAAAATGACATCAAATTCCCCTAGCTTAAAATGAATTAAATCGACATAGAAGGATCGTCCTCCTATTTCTAGTTTACAATCGGGGTGAATTCGATTAACCGGTACGACTTCCTGATTAGCTATCTCTACTTGTAAGGAACTTAGTTGCTGGGTTTTAAGCTTCAATTTATGCGCAAAATCTCTAGATATAAAAGACTTAGTTGCTCCCAAATCAAATAAGACATTTGCACTGACTGAATTGAGAGAAAATGTACCTGCTATCACATCCGTGTCCCTCACCGCATCTTGCACTATTATATTAAACGTCCTAGCAGTTGGTGGCCTATTTGAGGCAGCCTTGCTTGCCCCTGATGCTGCTGGTTTGTTCCTTGGGCAGTCCTTCCTCATGTGCCCTAGCTGTCCGCACTGGAAACAAGTGGTGCTTTTAGGGATGATCGTGGTGCAAGAGGTAGCATAGTGCCTATCACGCCCACACTTATAGCAGTTTATCTGCTTCAGGTTGCACACATCGGAATGCCTCTTCCCACAAGTAGCACATAATGGTAAGGGGGTCTAGATTGATGGGAACGGGACATTTCCGATTGCTGGCCGCCCTGGCTCACCGTTGCACTCCCAGATGGCTTAAACCTTTCTCTTCTCCCAGGTAGGGAAATGGTCCCTCTATTAAACTTGGTTAGGGGTTTTCCTCCAGTGGACGCTCCGCCCATGCTGGCATACTTTCTCTTTATTCCCCCTTTTTATTTTTCTCTATGCATCGGATCACTTCCAGCTTCCACAATGGTTGCCTTCTGCACCAAGGTGGCATAATCCGTAATTTCTAAAACTGCCACTCTATTCTAGATCCACTGTTTTAACCCTTGTTGAAACCTGTTAGCTCTCTTTTCTTCGGTATCCACAAATTTTGACACAAACCTCGACAGCTCAGTAAACTTGGCCTCATAGTCAGCCATTGACATATTGTTCTATTTCAGTTCCAAAAACTTAAGTTCCATCTGAGTTTTCATGAACTTCGAGAAGTACTTCTCCAGAAATAATTGTTTAAACCTTTCCCAGGTTACGATAACATCAGTCTCTATGTTCTTTTTGGCCTCCCACCAATAATTGGCCTCTCCTTTTAGTAGGTAAGTAGAAAAAACAGTCTTCTGAGCCTCATTGATACTCAGAATCTCGAAAGATTTTTCCATTTCCTTGATCCAGGCCCTCGCCTCAACAGGGTTAGCCGATCCGTGGAACTCTGGGGGCTTAAGGGACTTAAAGGCCCTGAAGGAATTTGCCACTGAAGTGTTGTTTCCTGGTGGTGGTTGGGGGTATTGGTTCAAATTCTGCCTAAGCAGATCCGTAAACTGGCCCATGGGGTCTCTGCCCTGGTTCTCCCCTTCCTCCTCCACTTCAGTTTCTCCACCCTCTATTTCCCCCTCAAAGTCTTCAGAGTACATGGGTTCATCTTCTACTCCATACTGGGAATCTTCTTGTTTATTATAGTCCTGATCTTGTTCTTCATTATATTCATGGTTTTCCTCATGTTGGTTGTGACTCTCTTGGTTAGTAGATTCACGGGGGTTAGCCCTAGTGCCCATTCGTCTTGGAGGCATTTTACTGAAAATTTGGACAATTATACATTAGGTTCACTTACCTGTTTTAAAGGATTTTTCCTTGCATAATTCGTTACATGAATGGATTTAGAATCCCACAGTTTTATATCTCATGGCAACTTAATCGAAAGCAGTACATATGCTAATAAACTCGTGATCGCATCCCAACAAAATTGAAATAACTGAAAGGGAAACAAATATATACCAGGTACCGAAAAGGTACAACATCTGAGTTACAACGATAGTTTAAAGTACAACCATCCTAACAACAACAACAAGTCAAAAGTGAAATATGATGTCTATCTGTCTAGTCTGCAAAAAGGGAAAATAAGTACAATGAAACCATCCCTACAAAAGCCGGGACTACTACGTCCGTACATGACTAGACAACTAGACTACTGCATCACTACATCTGAAATCAGCCACCACGACGAAACATCATCCGAACCCTCCTCATGGCGATGCGGAACATCTCCTCGGCGTCTGCTCTGTCCACCATACCATGCCCATCAGTAGGTAACTATCGCACCCTCACCCGAGCCCTCAGCTCGATGCGGGTCACAGCCCTATACCCAGCCCGATCACTGATGGTCCTCCGGCCCTGTAACCTCATCCGGGCGGATATCTCCTCTGCTAGCTCCCTCCTAGACTCTGCCAATCTGGCATCCGCCACTGACAACTCTCTATAAAGCCCGTTCACAATCAAGTTGTGAACGCATACTGGGACTCCCCCTATCGGAACATGGGGTGGGGTGGATGGCTCAGCTGGAGCTGCAGTCTCTTTCTGTTGGGGCTCTGGGGTTGGCTCCTCAAACTCATCGAAAAATGGGCTCACAGGTAGTGGTGGTGGGGTAGGGACTCTCTCAACAGAGAGGGGTGGCACTAGTAGTCCAGAACTCCCTACAACATCATCCGCTGGCTCATCCTCATCTACAGCCTGTCCAACAACAGCAGCCATGACCTGCTCAGTTGTAACACCCCCAGATCCGGGGTCCGGGATCCGGTTGTTACGGTCTCCAATTCTGTCCACAATACTTGAACTTCCTTCAACATACAATAAATTACATCTTTATGACCCAACACAATAATATAAAACACACCCGTTATAGTCCCAGAGATGAAATCAGAGTAACAACCAAATTTTATTAAACACATTATGAGTTCTTACAATCCAAAAGAATTTCAAGATAAATACATACTCTTTGCCATCCATTTGCATAAGTCATACTAGACCATATACTTGGTACTGAAAGAATAAATCTATCCTACCAATAGCTTTCTCTTCGGCTCTGGTAGTCTCATCGTCCTCGCCAGCGTCGAGTGCGCCTTGTGCGAGTCATCTGGTCTAGCTGTTGTTGTGATTTAATAATAAAGCAAGGGTGAGCAATAGCCCACCAACAATAATATTTAACTGAACGATAATATATAATAGTTCGAAAGTATCTTTCAAACCATATGCCATGCATTTACGAAAATGATGCCAGTATAATATGAACGATGAAGTTACAAGGTAACTCAAAATGTAAATATATGTGGGAATATCTGCTATGTCGAAAATAAGCAAGATATTATCATTTATCATATAAAGAGGAACTTGCAAGGAAAATATTGCAATTCCAGTTATTAACATTTTTCGAAGTTCTACAACCTGAAAGAAGTCTCTTCGATACGTGTTGCGGAAGACACCGTCAACCTGAAAGAAGTCTCTTCGATACGTGTTGCAGGGAATTCCCAATTTAGGAGATGAACCAATACTGGAGTTATCACGCGTCAGCTGTCCCACTCCCTGATGATCAGTCGGGGATGGTACAGCCCAATATAGTTTACTACCGGTAGAAGGAAGAACTGATGGCTCCACTTGTAGATTGCCTTAAATAGTAACTCCCTGGCCAATGGTTAGGCCTTGTGATGGACCGCGCGACTCGGCCTCTTACACACGACTCCTAGTTCGAATAAATCCACAGCATTGAAACGTAGAGTTTGTCCTCCCTTCCCCAAGTGAAATACTTGTTGATAAGACTCCACAAAGTAGTCGTATCTAGTTGGAAAGGAAAATTCACCAACATTTCCCAAGCTTTTGATTGTTAATGGATATCAACTTATTCCAACAATCTTACCCCTCGAATGATGAGAAGGTACACACAGACTTAATGAGTCCATAGCAACAAAGTTGCGAGTGAAAAGGATAAATTATGACCGGGAAGTCAATAAGATAAATAACCTTGCTCAAGTAGGTTCCCCTATAATATGGAAGTTTAAGCGAGCATTTAAATCCTTTTAAGATAGATTTAAATGAAAAATAAAGAGTTGGGAACCTTTCCTTGATAAAATAGTCGTAAAAAGACTCCGAAATATTTTACATAATATCTAGAGGTGACAGATAATCTCCGACTAATATAAATCATTTTAAAAAGAATTTAAAAGAATTAAATAAATATTCCAAGAATATTTATTAACTCAATAATAATTACGGAATATTATTAAATCATAATATTGCTCGTAAGTAATCCTCGAATGAATATATGGAATTATTTACTAAATAAATCCCTCCTTAAATGAATATTCAAAATAATATTCATTAAATAATTAAACTCCAATAAATATTTAAAATAATATTCAATAAATAGGTCAAACCTTAAATGAATATTTGAAAATAATATTCATTTAATAAATAATCTTCTAAATGAATATCCAAATAATATTCATTTAGTAATCAAAACTTTAAAGGAATAATCGAAATAATATTCCTTAAGTAAATAGAACTTCCAATGAATATTTTAAAATAATATTCATCAAGTACATAAAACCTTAAATGAATATTCGAAAGTAATATTCATTTAATAAATAACCTTCTAATGAATATCAAAATAATATTCATTAAATAATCAACTCTAAATGAATATTCGAAACTAACATTCATTTAATATCTCTCGACTGAGATAATACTCGAATAACATTCCTCGAAATATTTCCAAGTAATTGATACTTTATGGAGATATAAATAACTTTTAATAATAACATTCCTTAAAATAAATAATAATATGTCATTGGAATCCCTCTGGGTTTCCACGACTATCTATATCTCAAAATACCGACTCCCGGTCTATATTTAAGAATGAATATCATATGCCCTTCGCTAAGGGTCTTACCAAAACAATCCGGCTTATAACTGATAATTCGTATCTAGTCTATAAGCCAATATCAATTCAGGGAACAGGTATCATTATATAATTTGACAATAGGCATGCATGCAATGGCATATGTAAAATGGCAATCACATATATATATATTATCACAACAACAGGTTCAAAGTTTTGAACACTTGCCTGGTAATCGGGTGTGGGTGGAGATAACGTGTCCTGGGTCTGCTCGATGATCTATAAACAATCAGAACATTCGAGATTAACCACTTAACACGTTTTAAAAGTCTAGGTATAAACTTCACTTAAATCGAAACACGTTTTCGAATTATCTTGTTATACACCTTTTAGTGTAACTCTTTTTATTACTGATACGATCCGACATTTTTTCGTTATTACGACATGTCATCATACCCACACTAGGTATATACTTAAGTCGTATAAGTTCTAAAGTCGATCGATTACGAGCCGAGATTATACCTCGAGTTTTATCGTTCGTTTTCTAAGTGTTTTACCAAAGTTATAACCAAGCGGGTTTTTAGAGGTTCGTTCGCGTTTAACTTCGATTCCAACATTTTTATAAAATCGTAAAACGATCCGTTTGACATGTGGTTTTCTTTCGTACCTTCCTTATGACCTCTAGTATTTATTTACCAAGATTTGCCACTGAGTAACATGCTTTACGAGGGTTCAATTGAAGTTACGAACTTTTATTTACGGTTCCGAACCAATTTTATTAATTTGCCCATAACTCCTAAACCGTAAGTCGGAATGTTTCGATTCTTACTCCAAAACGATCTATGGCTCGAGATTTACAAGGACCAGTCATAATATTATCAAGGTCAGGAAATTATATTTACTGTCATGCTCGGTTATATATCGAACGTTCTAAAAATCATAACAATTCAACCAAGCCACACCGGGCAAACCAAACATCTTACATTCATGATATACACCTCATAAGTCCAGGAACATCTCAACTCATCCTCTTAATCATTATGTGGCTAAATGAACTAAATCAACTACTAATCATGCTTATATGCTTAAAATCACATCATCATCAAAACTAATCCAATAATCACAAAAACTCAAAATAAGTTCTAGGGTTTCTTAAGAGTTATTCCTTCCCTGGAGTATCCTAATACATGACTAAGCCATGGTTTGCCCTTGTATAGCCTTAGGATTGCTTAGATCATCCAAACAAAACAAGAAATCAAAGTTAGTTCATGAAGGTTATTATTCATCAGTTCAAAGATCTGCAAAAACGAGGCCCTTACATTGATTTTCTGGACAAGGCTTCTAAAGGAGAGTTGTAGAACATCTAACCATGTTTCCAACAAGCTAAAGAAAACCAAATTCCATTGAGTAATGAAGGAGATATTGCTGTTTGAAAATCGTTACAGAAAACTGTCAAGAACAGGACAGTTAGCTTCTTCAACTTGGGGAGGTGATTTGACTAGGCTATACTACTTGGATTGCTATGAAATTTGGAGCGAATATTGCCCATGGAGTAGAGAGGCTTTTGTAAAAATTTGGTGATTTTATCATGGATAGAAATGGAGATATAAATTTTCTTCTTAAGCTTGGTGCTGCTGGGCAGTTTCACAAAATGGAGAGAAATGGAGTGGTTGCTTGTTTGCTTGCTAATCTCTTGTTCTCATCTTGTGTCTTTGAGATATTTTCTCATAAAGTAGCTTTATTAATACTATCATTCTCCATCTTTCTTACTAACTTTCGAATTTATATTCCTTAAATCCCTTCGTTAAATTCGTAAGTCTATCAGTGTTCAGGGAACTCTCGGAGAAAATAAAAGTGCGGTTTTTCAGAATCCGACAGCTTTTACATACACTTATTTTCCCCCTGGATCACTATTATGAACTCGGAAATCTGTTCCGAATACTTCTATATATTGTCGTCTCATAATATTCTCTTTTCCACCAAAAACACTATTCATTCTTTATGCTTTACTTATTCTCTTAGGGTTGTACAATTGTCCCTAATCTCTTTCGATCGTTCCTTAACCTTTTTACGGACCCACTGGACCAATAACAGATATCGATTTGGATGACATAAGAATAATCTTCTCCTTTAGAATTATCAAATCTCAATTCCCTAGGAGATAAATAATTCTTATCTAAAGTGTCAACCAATAGTATTCTTCATGGCATATAAACATTTGAATCCAAATCTATTCCTTTCATTCATTATCTCAATCGTTAAATCGTAGTCGTAATCACTATTCACCATTACCTCAGTACATAATAAAAAGTTTTAATTATATCCAAAATTTGGGGTTCTTACAGTCTCCCCTCTTTAAAAGGATTCCGTCCCCGAATCAGGTAGGAAGCAAAGAGTCGTTTGCCTGTCGTTCACTTTTTAGCTTCCCGGTCAATTCTTAGTCGTTCTACCCTTTCTCAGCACATCTTCTAGTGCTACAATCCATACTTTATCCTTCTTCCATCAATGTTGCTACTTTTCGTAGCACACACTATCCGGGTTATGCTCTTACTCAATCTTATCCTTATTGATACCTGCAGTGGCTTTGGTATCACTATCGTGCTGCGACTTCGGAGATAACCTTGCTTGCATTGTATATTTCCTGATCGCTTTAATCTTCGCAATCTCGATCAATATAGAGAAGTGGAAAGATTTATTGAGAGATCACTATGATCAACTGAACATTTGTTATATTGCATAGTTAATACAGAAGGGGGCCAGCCTTTAGTACTTGACAAGCAATTAAACAAGTTATGGTATTCCACTTAGACTTCTATCACATAGACAGATAGTCACGTAGCAGTACCTCCCCTCCTTAAAGGGTTGTTCTTCTCAATTCATAAAGAAGATGAGTAAGAGAGAAGAAAAGAAAAGAATTCTAAAGGATTATAGAAAGTTTTCATGATTGTAAAAAAATCATACTCAGAATTTACCTCTGAACTATAGAGGTTCATCAAAGAAGAAAATAATCATGATTATATCCAATACCATTTGATCGCAATCTTACGTGTCAACATATCTTGCTGCTTTGTCCAATATTCTATGGACCTATGCTCTTGTTTAATCTTTGTAACGCTCATTTCAGAAAATTCCTTCAACCTTTCAGGTTAAATCTTAGTTTCTCGCTTGACACCATTGTTACTGACATTCCATGTCACACTACTATCTTTTTTCATATCTATAATATTAACACTATCAGGTTGTCATTCCGAGAATTCATCAGAAACCCATTTATTAATCCATTCATAACATTCCTTGCTTCACATTCCATATTTGCTTTCCCAGTCTTTTCTTTATCAATCACATCCTTCTTATTATCTGATTCTTATTTACTTCTGTTATTTACTTCCACCTTCATCTCTTTATTGAGACATCTTTTGCACTTGGAACCTCCTTATTGGTATCCCGTCACATTTGCTCTATAATCATCACATTATTCCAATTTAAGACCTCCGAAATGAATCTGGCCGATTTCTTTAACTTAGATCCAATATAATCTTCTTCTGCCAAACTTGTTTCTCATCACTTGTTCTTTTCTACCAATGATTTTCCACAGGTTGTTCTTCGTAAGTCGGACCAGGTCGTATATCTTCTTGATCATACTCTTATCATCTATCGAGTATCTGCATTTTACTGGCGTAGGCTTGCCACATGAAAACCCGTTATGACCGTGCTATAAGTTTTGGGGGCAGAGTTGGCTCGAATGCCACCTTCCGAACAATTTTAAACTCTCAGATGGCCCAACAAATCTCGGGCTCAACTGCCCTTAATTCTTTCTACGGGAATACATTTAGCATCATGAATCGTCAACCTCATATTCTATATCTTGTTTGCGCAGAAGTACACTAACACAAACTTGCTTGTCATTCATCAACATGCCATTTAGCTTATCAATAGCAGTACTTTCTTTATCTTTACGTTGTCATCTACTTTCTTAGAAGAATCGCCATCGCTTGTTGTTTACGTAGTGCGTTAATAGCTAACCACACGGGTTTCAATCCTTTAGGGAGACAAAGTAATCACTATTCCTTATCCATAAGGAACACTTCCTGAACTTGATGTAGATATTACATAAAGTAGATAAAATTGCAGAAAAGTTTCAAGCATCGCAGCTAAGTCAGGTTGATGAAACTATCACTCATGCATCTTCCGTAAAAGACTGGATACTTAATGGTTTACTTCGTCAATATTGTATCATGGTCCTGGTTTGCCTCAAAACGGGACCTTCTAAGGTATGTAATATGCTTAAGACCCATCAGGAATCGAATCTTTACTTAAACTACTATTACCGTCGATTCTTGCACAATCATCAGAAGAAATGTAAATTCCTCCACTCTGATATGACCTTCAAGGTCCTTCCAAATATCATTCTGAACATTTGTAATTATTCCTCTATACTTAGACTGTCGGCCACCTCATTGGCCTTTCCTGATAATAATAATTTCTGGTAATCCTTGTTCTTTGGATACATTTTAATTCAAATTTTTCTACCTCCTGCTCATCACTGTTGGGTGAAAGCATTCTCCCTTAATGCTCTGCTGAAGGAGAAAAAAAAAAGAATAACTATCAGTCTTTTTCCATAAGTCATTGCTTCCACCTTCCCGTGGGAATTTTATCAAAGTTACCCTCAATCATACCTAGGATATTTGTTTTCTTAGTTCTTTCTTGTTCTAGGATAATCTCAACCTTCTTTGGTTCCATCCATACCTCATCATGGTTTCATACATGCCTCATCTGGCATTATTTTTATTGTGTCTTACATTCTCTTCCAAACTTTTACTTGGAAACTCAGAATATTAACTTTTCCTTGTAAGGTTTCTTAGGTCGTCCTCATCATTCCTCCTGTATTTTCTAGGTACAGGGTCATTGATCAATACCCTAATAATTCTATCTATGTCCTTTCCAGAACTCTTTTTAATAATCCTTACCGGTCATTGTTGCCTTAGCAAGTCCAACTCATATCATCTGAATTCATAATGTCTTTATTAGGGTTAATGCCATCCCTTGTGCATTCCCCAGGGTTTTTCTTAATTTATGGATATCCTATCCTTAATTCAACTGCCAAGGAATTCTTGCATCCTATATTTGGCAATCAGATCATGTATCCCTAATAGGGTCTCTTTTCAATCATTCTCATTTGATAATCGATCGGTGGCTTAATGCTAACCTCTTCTTTCAGATAGTTGTCAGCCTATTTGACCTTCCAAAAGACAACGTATGTCTATTTGCTCTCTTACAGAACTTGGTAATGGTAGCAAGGATGTTCTGGAAGATATTGGTCGAGTTCAACGTGAATCTCGTAGTACTTATCATTCTTCTCAAAGGTATTTACCTTAGGCAAAATTTCTACAGCATACTGATCAATCTCTGACCATTTCTATACTCTCTTCGTAAACCTTCATTGCTTACTTTCCTTCATCATGATATATTCTTGGTATTCATGATACCTTAACATCATACATCTCAAGTTACTATACTTTTATTTTTACTCGTAATCTTGGACAATCGTATACACATGAATCACTTTAGTACGGGTGACCCCATGTGGCGCCCCCAAATCCGAGGTCAAAGATTCAAGTCGTCACATCACCATCCAACCATATCATACCTGTATTAACTTTACAACTCAACAATACATCCATCCAGACCTCAATCTTACGCACAAACAAGTTAGAGCCTCAGAAACGATAATCAAAAGTAACACTAAATATTACAATTCATCTGTACAATCCAGAATCTTACGCACTTCCACTTATACAACTACACTTGAAGACAAGTCTTACTATTACAGTTGAAAACCTATCAGACTTACTCTGTAGTATTTATCAGGAACTAAATCATCTCCCCGGGGTAAATCTTCTACTCATCTTCTGCTGGTGCGGAGTTAATCGGCCAAATTCTTCTCTTTCTGAAAAATTTTTATAAAACAAGAATGAGCTACATAATGCTCCGCAAGTTCACCATTTTAAAAAATAATAATGTGGTTTATTTCGAAAACATTCTCAACTGTATGGGTATATATCTCAGATTTCAAAACATAATTGGACAATATATATGTCCGAGTTTGAATAAAACATTTATACTCACTAAGGAGTTTTAAGAATAACATATGAACCCTATATAAGGTTCCCATTTCAATATATCTCAAGTTTGAACATATATATACATATGAGTATATCATTTTCGGCAAAACACTCTACGGTTAACATACTGCACAGGGAATACATCATTGCAAACCTCTTTCCTTCCATTATCTTAGAAGGTTTCTCATTCAAAAACATTTCATTCTTTGAAATAATTGCAAGAGTGCACTAACACATGCCAATCTTTATAGAAAATCTTGCAGTTCTAGATACTGCACGATGTCCATATTTTTCTTATCAAAAACCACACTATCGGTAACTTGGCACTTAGGCCCAAGAAGCAGTGTTTGAGTATTTTTCCAAAGTGGAGGATGGTACTTGAAGAAAACATAAAACCTGACAGGGATTGGCGATGATCAGTCGCCACATCCAAGTCCAATAATCCGCGGGTCTTCTCTACCGGTAGAAGGATAGAAACTACATCTGTAACTATCCTCGGGTGAAAACTACATCCTTAATCACCCTCGATGAAAACTGCATCCGTAATCATCCTTCGGAAACACCTGGGCCGGAATAATAATTGATGGACCGCCTGGCCCATGACTGCTTACACATCCCGGGAATCGTTCGTCAACGATTCCCACACCTGCTAGAGTCCCCTTTTTTTCTTTCTTATCAAAAATCATTTTGATAGAAAATTCGAGTAGTTGAAGTTCGACCTCTGTCGGCCGATAATTCTTGAAAAGTGTACAAGAAGCAAAACCTGACCGGGGGTTTTCGAAAATGTTTTGGGTTCGAAAGAGTTCGAGTTTGAAAACGATGAAGGTATCTTTGATTAGTTTTGTCTTTAAAATAATGAACAATAATTAATAAATGATATTTTGAGATTTAATATAAACAATTAATAAAATAATTATTTAATTAAAATAAGCTTTTAATCCAAGATTGATATTTTTGAGTATTTATAATAATGTAAAAATAATAAATACTTAAGTATACGGTACTTCCCGAATGACCCTTCGGGTTTTCACAATTTAATCACGATACAATAATATACCGCTCCCTGGTCAATAGTATATTTGGACCGCTACGACCTCTATTGCTAGAGTCGTTGTCCGAAGAAAACATTTTCATTCTAAGTTCAAGGGTGTACAAACACATATGCATAAATCTCAAACTTCAACATAATCTCGTAAAGCATAAGCATATAATACGTTTGAAAGCCACAAATACAACAGTGAAAATTGTTCGCTATTTTCTCTACGCAAGTATACGCAGTCCAAAAGCAATATAGGGAAATAAGGATCGTTCCCACGAAGACTTGGTGTATTTAAGTAAATATGTTTATTCAACAACGTTCGGTTAATTATAGAAGCCTGAACAACGAAATGGTTGGTTTGTTCCAATCACAAATAATTAATGAAATGACAACTAAAAATTAATATGATAAAGATTTTATATATGAGATAAACATGGGATTCTAATTTCATTATTTATTTCATTTAGAATTGATGCCTTAATTTAAAGTGATTCTGATAATTATGAAAGCTAGCCGGGAACACGAAACTAATATAAGCGCCTTTCAGCCTTAACTTATATCAAACCATACAAACATCCACTTATAAAGATAGAAGTTGTGGACACCATTTATGTCTAGACCCTATATGTCTATAAGATTTAAAAACATAACTGGTTTACGAATAAATTCCTTATTTTTGGCTACACAGGGCGATGTGATCCAAAACCCTACCACTAATCGTAATTATATATGAAAATTACGAACCTGTGCTAACATGGCAAATTCTAAATTCTCAAATCCACTTTCGCATTCATTAAGAATTAATAATTTAGATGATAGCTACGCATCTAATAAATTAAGCACAACCACGTTAGGCAATCGGAAATTTTTATCATAACACAATTTATTAAGGCATCGAATTACTAAATTACGTAAATAAATCCATTAGAATCCATGACGGCGATTAGTTCATAATTAAACGAATCGTCATCATGAGATTAATTGAAATCATAATAATAATAATAATAATAATAATAATAATAATAATAATAATAATAATAATAATAATAATAATAATAATAATAATAACAATAATAATAATAATAATAATAATAATAATAATAATAACAACAATAATAAAACTAATTTAAAAATTACGATAAATTAAATATGAAAATTATAAGAGTTTAGAAACTAAAACCGAAATAATTTCCACTTGCAAGAAACGAGCACTCCGATAATTCCCTGTAAAATAAGAAATTAGAAAATAAAACCGAAATAGCTTCCACCGAAAGAGAAGAGCACTCCAAATAATTCCCGTAATTTCTTCAACCAAAATAACACTTATACTAAATTTGCTAAAAATTAAAGTGTTTAAAAACAAAGCTTAAAATTTACAAGAACAAGAGAGAATACAAGAGAGAAAAATTGCTCTCCAAAATGTTGTGTGTCAATAAGCTCAAGAACTAGGCCTATTTATAGCAAAATTCTAGCACACCATTTAATAAAATAAAACTAAAAAGAAATAAAAAAGAAATAAAAAGAAATAAAAATAATTACAAATCAAATAATGCAGCAGCCCTCCCATTTTTTAAACAGCCGAAAGCAACCATAACAGCAATACTCAACAACTGCACTCAATCGTAGAAGACGAATCCCAGCTGCGGGCCACGCGCGTGCGGGCCACGCGCGGCAGACTGCAGGAAGACTAATGGGCGCGTGCATCCCAACTTGATTTACAAACATGCAGCTTCCTTTTTGCTTTCAATTCTTGTTGCTTTACTTTTCTTTTTTTTTATTTAACTTGGCCAACCACTTGAATTGCTTTTCTTTTGTGCACAGCCACTTGACACATTTTCAAGATTAATTAATCAATCTTGACATGCATTGGATTTGTACACCACCTGCACAATTCGTTTCCTGTTTTTGCTTTTCTTTTTTTTTTCTTTCTTTCTAACTTACATAATAAAATATATTTAATTAATAAATAATTAATTTAATTCCGAATTTATAAAAATAAATATCTAATATTATTAGATATTTATAAATATAATTTTCTAATTAAATAAAGTATTTATTAATATAAATAAATTTTCAAGACCCAAGCTGCGGTAAATTTCGGGCCAAAAACCGGACTCCTTTTCCTTAACGAAAAATATATCAATTCCAACCGGGACTTTCTTTTTAAGAACATATCACTTTCCATTTTTTTGTGATAATTCTTATTTCCTCATTGCTCGTTTTGGTGCGAATTACGGCCTCTTGAGGATCTGAAACTGGATTCCTTTTGCGAAACGAAAAATATATCACATCCAACCGGGGTTCCAGATTTAAGAATATATCATACAGAATTTCTTTATGATAATTCTTTTTCCTCGTAGCCAGTCCACTTGATAAAATTGAGACAGAAATCCACCGTTTTTAGCCTTTTATCGCCTGGATACCTGAATTTGCGAGTTCTGCACAACAAATAATTAAACAACAAAAACGAATTAAAAGACACATCATATTTAAGGATAAACCACCAATCTAGGTCCATTTAGTGCATAATAAGTGGATATAAAATCCACTTATCACACCCCCAAACTTAAACTGAAGCTTGTCCTCAAGCGAAACAGACTCGATTATCTCTAAATGCATGAATGCAAACGATGCAAGGATCCCATAGGCAAGGCAAAAACCAATTTAGCAGAGTGTCTCAGAGAATGTGATAACTCCAAATAGAGATCGACTAAAAATCAGAATATTAACATTTACAAGTACAGAAACGTGCGTGTGGGCAATACTCATCAGAATTACTCTTAGCACTAGATCAAAACCATACATATTCTTCGTCATATCAATCACAAGTTTATAAATAGAATGGACACTAGACACTTCATAACCTAGAAACACCTCTATCATCATTTGAGTTAGACAGGAATTCATGCTTTATTAACAACTATGACGCATAATACTATACACAACACACATGCTTATTTGACCGTGCAATGGATGAGACCCCAAAAGGCTTATACAATAATACCCATGTAGCGAGCGTTAGGTCAGTGGATCCCAGACTATAAAAGCCTTAGGTCACTAGGCACAAAGTCCCCTCGTACTTAATTGCTCGAGTATTAAAGAGCTCATCCTGGCCAATTCTGCATACTCACACTCTCATAAAACTCTTTTTTTCTTTTTCTTTTTTTTTTCTTGCTTTTTTTTTATAAATGCAATATGGAATGAGAATTCTCAATTCCAACCCTAGACTACTCATATAAATATGAGCTGGCTACTAGCCAATTGACACCTATCCATTATTGACAAATTACTAGCATGAAATTCCTGGTTTCCCCCAAACTTAGAATTTAGTGCTCCTACGCCATCAAGGGAATAAAGAAAATTCTGAATATAATCAGGTGATTAAATCTCAAACAACCAAACAAGCATGACCTTAACCTAGCCCAAAAAGCAAACGATGAGTTGTGTAAGATTGTGTTTCTGCAACATGCAAGTCAATTCATAAGCATTTAAATCATCCCTCTATCCATCATTATCACACTCAAATTCATCATTGACTACTAAACGGACTCGCCAAGCGCTACGGGATCAAGGAAAATATGATATGCAACTAATCATGAATATGCAAATTTTTTTATTTTTTATTTTTTTAATTTTTTTATTTTTTTAATATATATATATATATGAATTATATGAAATTATACTAGCATGGAACTATATGCATACTATGACTCGATAAATCAATTATCCTAAATCACCCCCAAACTTAAAATTTTCAATGTCCTCATTGAAGGTATAGATAAAGGATAAACGAGAACTCCCCTAACTGTCGGCATCGTCACCCTCCTCGGGTGGTGAATCAAGTGGTGGAAATGAGCTCCAACCCGAGGCTAATCCTGCAACTCGCCAATGGCCTGTATACTGAAAAAAATCACACAAAATCAAACCACACATAAAAACACCAAACCTATGGGTTGCCTCCCATGAAGCGCTTGTTTATTATCGCTAGCTTGACGATTATATTGAGAATCATGTGGTGGCCAACTTGGTGGTATCAGCCTCACGGTTCACCGTCTCACCAAAATAGGGTTTCAATCTCTGCCCATTCACTTTGAACGATTGATTGGGTGATTTCTCAAAGATTTCCACCGCTCCGTGTGGAAATACAGTTTTGACAACAAATGGCCTTGACCATCTCGATTTGAGCTTCCCTGGAAACAATCGAAGACGAGAGTTATATAATAAGACCGACTGGCCAGGAACGAATACCTTTTGAATAAGACGACGATCATGCCATCGTTTCACTTTCTCCTTATAGAGCTTATTGTTCTCATATGCCTGCAATCGAAACTCGTCCATCTCGTTGAGTTGCACCATCCTTTTCTCACCTGCGGCCTTAAGATCGAAATTTAGCTTCTTCAAAGCCCAATAAGCTTTGTGCTCTAGTTCGGCAGGCAGATGACAAGCCTTCCCATAGGCAAGCTGATATGGTGACATACCCAAGGGTGTTTTATATGCTGTACGATAAGCCCATGCGGCTTCATCGAGTTTTAAAGACCAATCCTTTCTCGAAGGATTCACCACTTTTTCCAGAATGCGCTTAATCTCGCGATTAGATACCTCGGCTTGGCCATTGGTTTGCGGGTGGTATGCCGTAGCTACCCGGTGGTTGATGTTGTACCTTGCCATAAGATTAGTGAATTTGCGATTGCAAAAGTGAGTACCTTCATCGCTTATGATTACTCGAGGAGTGCTGAATCTTGTGAAGATGTTCTTGTGAAGGAAATTGAGCACGACATTGGCATTATTGGTCGGAAGTGCCTTGACTTTAACCCATTTGGAAACATAATCAACGGCCAGCAAGATGTATTGGTTGCTACATGAGGAAATGAATGGACCCATGAAATCGATGCCCCAAACATCGAAGATTTCCACTTCTAGCATTATATTGAGGGGCATCTCATCCCTCCTAGATATGTTACCAACACGCTGACAATGATCACACTTTAGTACAAACTGATGGGCATCCTTAAAAAGGGATGGCCAATAAAATCCCGCTTGAAGAATTCGAGTTGCGGTCTTTTCACTTCCATAATGGCCACCATATGTCGTGGCGTGATAATCCCTTAGAATAGCCTCTGTTTCACTGTATGGCACACATCTCCTAATCACCTGATCGGCTCCTTGTTTAAACAGATATGGTTCATCCCAACGATACCATTTGACTTCATACAAGAATTTCTTTCTTTGTGCAAAAGAGAGCTCGGGAGGAATCACTCGACTCACCAGAAAGTTCACAATGTCTGCAAACCAAGGCTCTTCTTCTTGTATCCCAAACAATTGTTCATCAGGAAAGGATTCATTAATGACGGTTTTGTCTTGGGATGTCTTCCCAAGGTCTTCCAATCGTGAGAGATGGTCGGCTACTTGGTTTTCTGTCCCTTTTCTATCCTTGATCTTCACATCGAATTCTTGCAGCAGAAGAATCCATCGAATCAACCTAGGTTTGGAGTCCTTTTTAGAGAGCAGATATCTGATAGCCGCGTGATCAGTGTACACAGTCACCTTCGTGCCAAGCAAATATGAACGGAATTTTTCAAAACCATAAACTATGGCTAACAGCTCCTTCTCAGTGGTAGTGTAGTTTAATTGAGCATCGCTGAGAGTTTTGCTTGCATAATAGATGACATGAAACATTTTATCTTTCTTTTGGCCAAGAACGGCCCCAACTGCGTAATCGCTAGCATCACACATCATAGCGAAAGGCTCACTCCAATCTGGAGCAATGATCACGGGTGCTGAAATCAATTTCTTCTTCAGAGTCTCGAAAGCTGTGCGACATTCTTCGTCAAATTTGAATTGAATATATTTTTCCAGCAGCTGACACAAAGGTTTGGAAATTTTTGCGAAGTCCTTGATGAAACGCCTATAGAAACCTGCGTGCCCAAGGAAACTGCGAATCCCTCGCACTGAATTAGGTGGTGGCAGCTTTTCAATAGCTTCTATCTTTGCTCTGTCCACTTCTAGACCCTTCCTTAACACCTTGTGCCCGAGAATAGTTCCTTCTTGTACCATGAAGTGGCACTTCTCCCAATTGAGCACTAGGTTAGTTTCCACGCATCTTTTCAGCACCGAGCTAAGATTTTGCAAGCATTCATCAAAAGATAGACCGAATACCGAGAAGTCATCCTGAAGACTTCAACAATCTTGCCAATCATGTCTGAGAAGATGGCCATCATGCATCTTTGAAAAGTACCAGGTGCTCCACACAAGCCAAAAGAAACCCGTCGAAAGGCGAAAGTGCCGAACGGGCATGTAAATGTTGTTTTCTCCTGATCCTCAGAAGCAATGCAAATTTGATTATATCCAGAATACCCATCCAGGAGGCAGTAATAATCATGGCCGGCTAGTCTATATAGCATCTGATCAATGAAAGGAAGGGGAAAATGATCCTTCCTTGTGGCTTTATTTAACTTCCGGTAGTCCATGCAGATTCGCCAACCGGTGACTGTGCGAGTAGAGATGAGTTCATTCTTTTCATTGGTAATCACAGTCATGCCTCCTTTCTTCGGTACACATTGCACTGGACTCACCCATGCACTGTCAGAAATGGGATAAATAATCCCTGCATCCAACCACTTGATGATTTCTTTCTTCACTACCTCTTTCATAAGAGGATTTAGCCGCCTTTGATGCTCCACTGTTGGTTTACTGCCTTCTTCCAATGGAATTTTATGTTGACAATAAGCTGGGCTGATGCCTTTGATATCTACTAGGGTCCAACCAATGGCTGTTTTGAATTCCCTCAGGACTCTTAAAAGCTTGTCTTCCTCAGAGTCTGAAAGGTTAGCAGATATAATCACAGGTAAGGTAGATGATTCACCAAGAGAAGCATACTTTAAGTGATTAGGAAGTGGTTTGAGCTCTAGAGTTGGAGCTTCCTCGATAGATGGTTTCATTTACTGATGCGGCCCCTTTAGTTCTGGCAGATCCAATGATTCAACTGGTCTTTCAAATTTTCTTTGCCATGGCAGAGCATCCAGATATTGCAATTGTTCATCTATGTCATCTTCATCTAATGAATACCTTCCACTAAGGGCCTTTTCCAAAGTGTCATTCATGAACATGTGATCCAACTTTTCTTGTACCGTAGACTCAATCAAGTCTACCTTCAGACACTGTTCTTCTTCTGTTGGAAACTTCATGGCTTTAAAAATGTTGAAAGTGACATTTTGATCTTGCACCCTCATTGTAAGTTCCCCCTTTTGGACGTCAATCAATGTTTGTCCTGTCGCCAAAAATGGTCTACCAAGAATGATTGGAATCTTCTTGTCCTCTTCGAAATCAAGTATGACAAAATCAGCTGGAAAGATAAGTTTGTCTACTTTCACTAGGACATCTTCAACAACTCCCCGAGGATAAGTGATAGAGCGATCAGCCAACTGAAGTGACATGTTCGTCGGGTTTGGCTCAGGAAGGCCAAGTTGTAAGAAAACTGAGTATGGCATGAGGTTGATGCTCGCTCCTAAATCACATAAACATTTGTCAAAAGACAAATTCCCAATGGTGCATGGTATGGTGAAACTTCCAGGATCTTTTGTTGCAATACCGCACTACACTCCTCTATCAAAGCAACAGTTTCTAAGTCCTCAAGTTTTACTTTTCTCGATAAAATGCCCTTCATGAACTTGGCGTAAATCGGCATTTGTTCCAGGGCTTCAGCAAATGGAATGTTGATATGTAATTTCTTAAAGACTTCAAGAAATTTGCCAAACTGCTTGTCCAATTTCTGTTTTTGCAAACGTCGAGGAAATGGCGGAGGTGGATAGACATGCTCTTCTGCTTCTTTCTGTGCACGGACTGTTTGTTTAGGAGGTGGTACACTTTCTTCTACCTCCGTGCTTGAAATTGAAGCCTTACTCTTCTCCTCGGTATCTCCCAAGTTCACTGTTTCTTCATCGGGCAGAATTCTTTTTGCTCTTTCCAATTCAGTGCCTTCTGTGACTTTTCCCGATCTTAAAGTGATGGCTTTAATGTGCTCTTGGTTGTTCTTTCTCCCCGGATTAGCTTCAGTATCACTTGGGAGTGTTCCTTGTGGTCGGCTCATCATGAAACTAACGAGTTGTCCCAATTGAGTTTCCAGATTTTTAATAGAAGCCGCTTGGCTTTTGGACGCCAACCTCAACTCCTCCAATTCTGCCTTTTCACTAGAAGATGATTGCCCAGAATTCCCATAGGATTGTTGTTGAAATCCTGGTGGTTGAAATTGTCGTGGGGCATATTGTTGCTGATATTGGTGCCCCTGCTGTTGCTGGAATCCAGATGGATTATATGGCTTAGCTCCAAACTGCTGATTTTGAAATTGTTGGTAGGGCTGATTTGATTGTTGCGCTCCTCCTTGATTATTGCTCCAACTGAAATTTGGATGATTTCGGTTGTTCGGATGGTAGGAATTTGGAGCTGGCTGTTGCTGTCTTTGGAAATTGCTTACGAATTGAACCGACTCGTTTGAGATGGCACATTGGTTTGATTCATGTGCGCCCGCACACAACTCACAAACACTAGCAACTTGATGAAATCCTTGTGCTGTCAAAGAGTCTATTTTCAAGTTCAAAGCCTCTATCTGAGCTGCTAAGGAAGTGGCCTTGTCGACATTAAGAATTCCTGCTACCTTCTGTTGTGGCATCCTCTGAGTTGGATTTTGATATTCATTAGCTGCCATCATCTCGATAAGATCGTAGGCCTCTTCATAACTTTTAGCCCATAATGCTCCCCCTGAAGCTGCATCTACCATTGGCCTTGATTGTATTCCTAGTCCATTATAGAAGCAATTTATGACCATCCAATTTGGCATGCCATGATGAGGGCATTGCCGAAGCATTTCCTTGTATCTTTCCCACGCCTCACATAAAGATTCACCAGACTGTTGTGAAAATTGCGTGATAGCATTCCTTATAGCTGCAGTCTTTGCCATGGGGAAGAATTTGCTAAGAAACTTTTGAGCTAGATCAGCCCAAGTGGTGATAGATCCCGGTGGCAGAGAGTGTAACCAACTTTTGGCCTTGTCTCTTAAGGAAAACGGGAAGAGTCTCAACTTCACAGCATCATCTGAGTCTCTGACACATTGTTGAATCTAAATGTGTCGCATATTTCTATGAAGTTCCTAATGTGTAAGTTAGGATCTTCCGTTGCAGTTCATCCGTACTGTACTTGATTCTGCACCATCTGAATAGTGCTGGATTTAATTTCAAATGTAGGAGCCGCAATTGCTGGACGAATGATACTTGACTGAATGTCATCAATCTTCGGTTGCGAGTAGTCCATTAAAGCCCTTGCTGCTGCAGGTGCAACTACTTCAGCTTCTCCGTCCATCTTGTGAGTATTTGCTAGTTTAAGTACTTGTTTGGCCTTTAATGCTTTAGCACGTGTTAGCATAAAAATCCAAGTATCTGAACACAAATAATCACTTCAAAATATCAGATAAAATGTTCAAGTCAAACAAATTAACTTCTATTGTAGTAAAACACATAAACAAAATAACACCGAGTCCCCGGCAGCGGCGCCAAAAACTTGTTCGCTATTTTCTCTACGCAAGTATACGCAGTCCAAAAGCAATATAGGGAAATAAGGATCGTTCCCACGAAGACTTCGTGTATTTAAGTAAATATGTTTATTCAACAACGTTCGGTTAATTATAGAAGCCTGAACAACGAAATGGTTGGTTTGTTCCAATCACAAATAATTAATGAAATGACAACTAAAAATTAATATGATAAAGATTTTATATATGAGATAAACATGGGATTCTAATTTCATTATTTATTTCATTTAGAATTGATGCCTTAATTTAAAGTGATTCTGATAATTATGAAAGCTAGCCGGGAACACGAAACTAATATAAGCGCCTTTCAGCCTTAACTTATATCAAACCATACAAACATCCACTTAAAAAGATAGAAGTTGTGTGGACACCATTTATGTCTAGACCCTATATGTCTATAAGATTTGAAAACATAACTGGTTTACGAATAAATTCCTTATTTTTGGCTACACAGGGCGATGTGATCCAAAACCCTACCACTAATCGTAATTATATATGAAAATTACGAACCTGTGCTAACATGGCAAATTCTAAATTCTCAAATCCACTTTCGCATTCATTAAGAATTAATAATTTAGATGATAGCTACGCATCTAATAAATTAAGCACAACCACGTTAGGCAATCGGAAATTTTTATCATAACACAATTTATTAAGGCATCGAATTACTAAATTACGTAAATAAATCCATTAGAATCCCATGACGGCGATTAGTTCATAATTAAACGAATCGTCATCATGAGATTAATTGAAATCATAATAATAATAATAATAATAATAATAATAATAATAATAATAATAATAATAATAATAATAATAATAATAATAATAATACTAATAATAATAATAATAATAATAATAATAACAATAATAATAATAATAATAATAATAATAATAATAATAATAATAATAATAATAATAATAATAATAATAATAATACTAATAACAACAATAATAAAACTAATTTAAAAATTACGATAAATTAAATATGAAAATTATAAGAGTTTAGAAACTAAAACCGAAATAATTTCCACTTGCAAGAAACGAGCACTCCGATAATTCCCTGTAAAATAAGAAATTAGAAAATAAAACCGAAATAGCTTCCACCGAAAAAGAAGAGCACTCCAAATAATTCCCGTAATTTCTTCAACCAAAATAACACTTATACTAAATTTGCTAAAAATTAAAGTGTTAAAAACAAAGCTTAAAATTTACAAGAACAAGAGAGAATACAAGAGAGAAAAATTGCTCTCCAAAATGTTGTGTGTCAATAAGCTCAAGAACTAGGCCTATTTATAGCAAAATTCTAGCACACCATTTAATAAAATAAAACTAAAAAGAAATAAAAAAGAAATAAAAAGAAATAAAAATAATTACAAATCAAATAATGCAGCAGCCCTCCCATTTTTTAAACAGCCGAAAGCAACCATAACAGCAATACTCAACAACTGCACTCAATCGTAGAAGACGAATCCCAGCTGCGGGCCACGCGCGTGCGGGCCACGCGCGTGCGGGCCACGCGCGGCAGACTGCGGGAAGACTAATGGGCGCGTGCATCCCAACTTGATTTACAAACATGCAGCTTCCTTTTTGCTTTCAATTCTTGTTGCTTTACTTTTCTTTTTTCTTTTTTTTTATTTAACTTGGCCAACCACTTGAATTGCTTTTCTTTTGTGCACAGCCACTTGACACATTTTCAAGATTAATTAATCAATCTTGACATGCATTGGATTTGTACACCACCTGCACAATTCGTTTCCTTTTTTTGCTTTTTTTTTTCTTTCTTTCTAACTTACATAATAAAATATATTTAATTAATAAATAATTAATTTAATTCCGAATTTATAAAAATAAATATCTAATATTATTAGATATTTATAAATATAATTTTCTAATTAAATAAAGTATTTATTAATATAAATAAATTTTCAAGACCCAAGCTGCGGTAAATTTCGGGCAAAAAACCGGACTCCTTTTCCTTAACGAAAAATATATCAATTCCAACCGGGACTTTCTTTTTAAGAACATATCACTTTCCATTTTTTTGTGATAATTCTTATTTCCTCATTGCTCGTTCTGGTGCGAATTACGGCCTCTTGAGGATCTGAAACTGGATTCCTTTTGCGAAACGAAAAATATATCACATCCAACCGGGGTTCTAGATTTAAGAATATATCATACAGAATTTCTTTATGATAATTCTTTTTCCTCGTAGCCAGTCCACTTGATAAAATTGAGACAGAAATCCACCGTTTTTAGCCTTTTATCGCCTGGATACCTGAATTTGCGAGTTCTGCACAACAAATAATTAAACAACAAAAACGAATTAAAAGACACATCATATTTAAGGATAAACCACCAATCTAGGTCCATTTAGTGCATAATAAGTGGATATAAAATCCACTTATCAAAAATCCTTATATATAAGTTTTGAAAAGTAAACTTGCCTTGGTTAGGGTGGGGTGGTCGAGCTTGCGACGTGGAACGAAGATCTATACATAATCAATATTCGTACGTTAGTACCTTAACAACACTACTTAATCGTAAGGTTTTAAAGGATGTTAGACCAACTTAACGACTCCAATTTGTGACAACTAACCCTCCCATATGACCATGTCATCACTTTATCACATTCGTTACCCATTCGACTCGAATCCATTCCTCAAACTTGAAACACAAGTGAGTACTCTTAAAACTACGTTAAACTAACCTCCTAGGTGATTTTTCACTCGCGCGCACTTCGCTTTAACATTTTTATAAAATTGAAAAATACAAATTTTACTCCAATTATTTTTGGACAGCCTTCACAACTGTATAATCTGACTACCTTCAAATTTTCATAACACTAGCATAAATTTAAGGGGTCCTAACTCAGTTCACAAGTGGACAACACAGTGCAGTACGAATTCCAGACCACACTGCACTAATCCGGCCATAACTCAAGACCTACACATCTCCTGGGTATGAACCTTATGTTTATAGAAACTACATTCAATTATATTTCCAACCATATAAATTAGGTCCTCGGGTGACAAGATTTAAGGGTTCAAAACCCTCTCACAAGACAGTACATGCTCCCAGAATTTTTACACAGCACACATTCTTTCTCAAGCAATCAAGGACTCACTTTATACATCATATCTATCATCAAAATCACCAAGACTTGACTCTATAGCATACATGGGGTTACATACTCCAAGTACAAGCTTTAAAATCACATCAACAACATATAACCTCAAGATTTTCATCATCCATAACTCATGTAACCAAGATATGCACTAAAACTCTTAGATCTAACATTATAACCTATAAACAAGTCATGCTAAGGGTTGAGAGAGTTTATACCTTCTTTGATGTGTGTAATAGCTTTCTAAACCTTGTATAATCCTTGTATAGTCTTGGGTAAGCTTGGATGATCAAAAGAAATGAAGAAAACAAAGTTAGTAATTCGGAGTTATTAGAATCCGACTGAAAGATCGTGGAAAACGAGGCCCTTACCGAGCTTTTCTGATCGAGGCTTCTAAATGAGAGTTGTAGAGCATCTTCACAGATTTCTAACCATATAAAGAACACGAAATTCCATTGAGTAACGAAGGCTCTAGGCCCGTTTTACTGAGCTGCTGTTCTGCTGGGCAGAATGAGTGTTTTCTTGTGTTTGTTTTGTTTTGTTTGCTAAATAATGACTAATACATGTATTATATATCTATCTCATTTGGATGCATCTTCTTGTAATGTGTTGTCAACACCTCATTGGCTCACTTGGATTTCCTTATCCACAACAATTGCAACAAAGTCCTCATATTTTGTTTCTTTCATATTAGTCCCTTGGTTTGTTTCCTTTTCCAACAATTTGATTTCCTTGTTGTCAACTGAATAAAATTAATACGTTACAACTTATACTTTGCATATATTTCTCTAATATGGCACAATACCTCGAATGAATATTAATTCCAACATCCCTTGTTTATTTCTCTTTATCTCAGAAAACGTTCTCCCGATTTCTCAAGCATTCTCTATTTCTCAATTCTAGGAGTTTATTCTCAATCCTCTTTCTTTCTTTCTCATAATATATCCTTCCTTGGACTCTTAATATACCATATCCTTAATCCATGCTTCGTTCGCTCAATCGCTTAATCTCATTGTAAAGTTTCAGCGGTTTCTAGAACGTTTGTTTCACTTCCTCAGTGGTTTCCGTTCCAAATTCTCAAATCAATTATAATAAAATTCCAAAATATTAACTCCTCAATTCCTCAAATTAAATATCTCATTTCTTGATATTACTGATATATAATTCACTGCTCGGTCAAATATTACACGAAAATAGAATTTGGAATTTCTGAATTCCGACCGCATTTACATACACTTATTTACTCCGTAGATTACTAGTATAACTTCGGAATATCCACACTACGTCTCGTACATAGGTGGCATGAAAAATTTTCTTAATCCTCAAAATCACTATTCATCCACCAAATCACTATTCATTGATGCACTTCATCATAATAGGAAAAGTTTTAATTCTACCGAAATTTTGGGTTCTTACAGTCTCCCCTCCTTGAAAGGATTCCGTCCCGGAATCAGTTTAGGAATCACTGGGGTTACTCCTTCTTTGTTTCACTCTTTCAACTTCCAGGTGGATTCTTCCACATCTTGATTTTCTCACAATTCCTTATTAGCTTGAAAACCTTGTTCCTCAGCACTTGTTCTTCTCTATCCATGATTTCCACGGGTTGCTCCACATAGGTCAAGTCGGGTCATAGGTCCACTTGGTTGTACTCTATCACATGCCGATAGTCGGTGTGGTAGGGTCGTAACATAGACATATGAAACACATTATGAATTTGCTGCAAGCTTGGGGCAAGGCTAACTCGTAGGCTAACTTCCCAATACGCCTCAAAATCTCAAAAGGTCCAATAAACCTCAAACTTAGCTTCTCTTTCTTAACAAACCGCATCAATCCTTTCCAGAGGATACCTTTAGCATCACGAAGTCTCCCACCTCATACTCCTTTGATATCTCATAAAATTTGACCATTCGAAATAATGGGTTGCGTAAAAAAAAACTAATGACTTTTACATACACTTGTCTGTACCGTAAAGACGTAATATCAATTCGAAATCTTCATTTAATAATTCATACATATCGTGATTGAAAAATTTTCTCATCCACCCATAAAATTAATATTCATCCAGGTTTCGAATATTCACGAAAATTAGGGCTATTGCAGTCTCATCTCCTTAAAATGATTCTATCTTAAGAACCTAAGGAAAATAGTTGTGGATACAATTCCAACTTTACCCTTTCCAACTCTCAGGTTGACACTTCAACCCTTTTGTTCTCTCACCTTGGTCTCACCAACGCTTTAATGTTGTTTCTCAACGCATACTCTCCTCGACCTGTATTCCTTATCGGTTGTTCTATGCATGAAAATTTCTATCCTAATACTTATACATTCCTCTACTACCTTGTTCATAGTATCCGTGTTGAGTCCTTGTATTGTTGGCCCGTGAATACTTTGTGGTCGTGTTTTATAATCTGAGACAACGTCAATACACATGGTATTCCTCATATTCATTGGCCTGATTAGCACGCATGTGTTGCCTCCCGTCAGCCGTTACCACTTGCTATGGATACTGTATAGTCTTCGATATACGTCAAACCAGTTCAGCTACTATGTCCCTCATTCATTGACTTCTTCGTAACGCAAGAAAAGCGAAACTTCTTCTTTCGCAGTACGCTTTACAAGAGACGTCCTTACGTTCGCATGGTGACGATCGTGATAACAACATTCATCTCATGGATAATTTTTTATTCTCGACTGCCCCGTGAAACCTAAGGCACGACACTAAATATAAATTCGATCGTCTGGACAATTCTTCTACCTGTCCGTCAGCCACAGATCAAATTAGTACATACGTTCAATCTCTTTGTTAAATATACTTGAAAGCACCTTCAATATTCAAAGTTTAACCTTAAGTCTTTATCTGACGTAATCGCTGCAGAAGTTTTATATTGCACCACCATCTCTTCCGTATATAATTCGATAATCTTCTAAATGGAAAGTCTCTCGTAGGTAAATCACTTGGTCCAACAATTATAAATCAACTAGGGCCATCTCTTGGCTCGGTATTCGGTGACCTACTTATGAAATTCATTATAATTTTGTCCACGTTCCAGATTTTCTACAGGCTAAATTAATCTACTAGATCTCTATCATTCTGCTTTTGACATGTTACGTTTGTACTTAATAGTTTGCCAATACCATTCTTCATATCCGTTTGCCAAACATTCTCTTAATTCTCTTTACATCTTTGTCCTTCCCCATAATTTAGTCACTTTCCTCTAACATTATTCTTTATTGTATATACTTTATTTTATTGGTCAATACTGACTGAATTCCAATTTCGAATAATCCCTTCTATAGGTATCGGCCACCACACTGGCCTTTCCTGGGAAATAACAAATTTCTCCATTATACTCCCTGCTCCCTTTCGTCACCTTCTCTTTCTTATGTTTAGTTCTAATATGAATATATACTTATGGCACTTGTGGAAAACTTTCACACTTTTCTCATAAAGTTAACGTCTCAGTTTTATGCGTGAACGCCATAATGACTAATCCCCGACTCACGGTTAGTATATCATATCCCGTAACCTTTATGTTGTTCAGAAGTAGAGGCTATCATCCCCTTTCTATTGCATCAGCACACCTCTTAAACTCTTGAAAGACGCATCATCGTGACCCTCAAAGTCCTCTTCTCATTATAAAGTATAGCTAACAACGAGGTTGTTACTAATCTCTCATATCATTCTTAAAACTTTATTTATTAACCCACATGGGGTTCTGACTCACTAGTCAATCCACATGATACTACCAAAATTTATAATGTTTATATTAATGTGAAATGCCGACTTTGGTGCAGTACAGAGGTCGATCTTGAGTTGGTGAAACTTTCTCTTCAACCTTATCTTTGAAAAACAACTACGCATTTTAACTAGTCAACAATTCCTCCATTTCCGATAAGGGTATCAGTTCTCGATGGTATATGTAAGATGTCATACGCTCGTCCTCCTTCACAACTGGTGCCAATCAGCCTGAGGCCTGCATGCTGCTGTGATTCCCAATAAACTTGATTAGGTGGTAACCTTGAAGGATCATTGGGATATATCCATGCATCCATTTGCTATTAGGGGCCTTTTAAACTTTATGTCTCTCTATGTGCATTCCCTTTAAGCTAAGTAAAGCTTCACATTCTTGCCACGATATTTCTTCCTTTCTTGTCCATCTCACTTCCATGTTAGTTTCCTCTAAGGATATGTCTTACATCGCAATCGATTTGCATTTCTTGGATCAGGAAAAGGCTTGGTAACTCCAGAATTCATTAATATAACATCCTGACAACGGTTGGTAGGAGCATACTCCCAACCACCTCATCATTTCTTATAACCTTCCTTACACTAATATTAAAGGTCCTTGTGGTATGCCCTGACATGTTATTCCTACTTTAAATAATTACTCGGCATAACGCTCTGGCTGCATAATTACAACATTTGGTTTTTTTTTTGATCTCATATTGGTGCAACGGTTCACAATTGTACCTCCTTTTCACCTTAGAGTATTCACTTTTGAAAGGAATGGTTTCAAAATAACAAGGTCTAATAGATAATTTCAATAAGAATTCCACATTGGATGTTCCAAGAATGTTAATGGTTCCAAATACTAGGAGTCTCGATTTTTGGAGATGTAAGGATGGACAGAAAGAATACAACAAGGTTTATTCCCTCAAGTCCTGATAATTTTGTAATGTGATATCATAGAGAGTGTTGCACGAGGGCAATGATTGTTGGTTACAAAAATCATAAAGACAGTCTTTATACCATTCTTACATCTGGTGAATACTTTTCCTCAAAAAATAGAGGATCTAAAAAGTCCCCTTGATAAAGGTCAACTGATCGAAATCAATTCTACTCTATGACAATAAATTTGGAGTAGTTTATCATAATCTATGGTTTCAAATGAATCTTCATTATATGAATGAAAGAACAGAATATTCAAGTGACATAAAGTCTGATACGAAGATGGGTAGAATTCAAGTTGAGTGGGTGACCTCACTAGGTCTCAATCAAGTTATTCGTCAAAACTTTAATCATCATACTTTACCACATGCAAAATGCATTGCGGAATTGCTGAATGAATTCAATTGGGAGTTGGACCAGTGAAACAATAACTAGTCCTTTTCAAGAAACACTAGCAACTAGCTAGACAAAATTTGCTAGTTCACCTGTTTGAGACATCACCACTAGCTAGGACAATTAGCTAGGTGTTCTTCACAACATTACAATTTTGACTAGTTAGAAAAATCAACTAGTCATTCATATTGACATATCGACTAGCCAGTTTCAATTGGCTAGAACGAAATTTCAACATCGTAGCCACTGAAGAAACTTTAGGCTACTCGGACAACGAATGGAAATAAGAAGTTATTAAGTTTGAAAAAGAAAACTATAAAATCTGAAGAGAATGTTCTAGGTATCGGAACAATTGATAACCTCTCATCAAATATTACTTACCAGTGATACGGTCCACCCAAGGGTGCCTCCTGTCACGCCCCGCCAAAATTCAACCTCTCTAAGTGCGGAATATTCTAGAGAAGACCGGAAGAGTCCGGATGACTCTAGGATATAGTGGAACATTGCGAAGTTCTCTAGAAGGTACTTGGGAATTCACGAGGAGTCCAGAAGGTGGTGGAACGTAGTGGAGCCTCGTGGAATCTTCCGGAGCCTTCAGGAGCTTGGGAGCTTTCTAGAGAAATCCTAGATGTTATGTATATACTTGTATATTCTAGATATGGTAGGATCTTGAATAATCTTGTATAGGCTTGATAGTGGAATAATCTAGAAACATGTGGGATGTACATGTTCTAGAATCCTCTCCAAGTGGTGGAGGAGCCTATAAAATGGTGAGACCCCTCATTTGGAGAGGCATAGAGTGATAGAGAAGAATTCAGAGGCAAAGTGAGAGTATTCAAAGTTAGAAAGCTAGGGAGCTTGTCTAAGTGTGGGTGAAGTGCTAAACTTTGTAAACTAGCAAGGGGCTAGTGGGGATCAAGGGGATCCAAACCTTGTAATATTGAGGTTTACTAATAAAGAAGGGCTTTGTTAGTAAATATTCTTCTTCTCTACTTGTTTATTCCGCTGCACAAGTGTAGGCGACACTTGGGGGTAAGGCTGGTCTAGTAGTGCGCAAGGTGGGCGATAAGTGCTAGACGCCGGCACGGTTGGCTTAGAAAGGGGACAAACTCTAAGGCCGTGACAAAGTGGTATCAGAGCTAAGGTTCGGAACTACGTCAAAAGAAAACTTATAAGAAGGCATTATGACAGACACACACGCACAAGATCAAACTAAGGGACGTGGCAAGTCAAGGGACGTTATTGCCGCCATGGAACAACGTATGTCTAAGGTGGAGACTCACGTTAGGCTTATGAAGGATCGCTTAGAGACACTGGATGATGAGAAACAAGGCTTTGATCAGGGCATTAAAGACTTGATTAGACGGAATGAGGAGATGGGTGTCGAATGGGATCACAAGCTAAGAACACTCAAGGAGGAGCTCGTGAAGGAATTAGTAGGCCTCAAGGATAATCAGTTGGGGCTCGAAAGCAAGGTCGCAACCATGGGGGCGGTCCATGAAGAAAGGATAGTAAAGGTGGAACGTGAGATGCTTGGGTTCCAACGAACAACGGCGCAACTTTTAGAGAGTCTCAAGGCTGATATTGATGCATATGATGCAGAGTTGGCCATAGTAAAGAAGGCTGTGGCAAATGGTGGAACACCCAGTTGTGCATTCCGGCCACCAAAGTTGGATGTTCCAAAGCCCAAGGAGTATGATGGTAGGCGCGAGGCGGTAAGCTTTGACGATTTCATTTGGAACATGGAAAGATACTTCGATTCTCTTGGCTTAGTGGATGAACCAACAAAGATCAAGACGGCTACTCCATACTTGACCAGAAATGCAGGGATTTGGTGGAGGCACAAGCATGCTGAGATTGAAAAGGGAACTTCAACTATCGATATATGGGATGAGTTCAAGGCCGCCCTCCGAAAGTCATTCTATCCTGAGAACGTTGATTTTGAGGCCCGGAAGAAGATGAAGGAGTTGAAACATGGGGGTTCTATCCGAAGCTATGTGGAAGAATTTTCCAACCTGATGCTACTAGTCACGGATATGAGCGAGAGGGATCTTTTATTCAACTTCATGGAGGGGTTAAAACCTTGGGCCAAGATGGAACATCAAAGAAGGGAGGTCAAAGATATTTCTAGTGCCTTAACCATCGCCGAAGCATTAACGGAGTATAGCTCCAAGGGTCAAGATGAATCGGGTAGAAGCAATGGACCTAAGGAGAGCTCGGGAAGTAACTTTGCCAAAGGTGAGGGAACAAAGGATCAACCCAAGGCCAACAATGGAGGAAAAATTGGGTACAAAGATTGGAAGACCCGCCGAGAAGAAAGCAAAAAGGAGCCCAAAGGATGCTTTTTGTGCGATGGACCGCACTATGCTAGAGATTGTCCAAAAAGGAGCAAACTTGATGCTTTGACCGCAGAAGAGGGAGACAAAGAACATGTGAGCATGGGAACACTCAAGTTTCTAGGCACTATGAGGGAGGATCTTAAGGAGAAAAGGTCTCTTATGTATATTGAGACCAAGGGGAATGGTAAGAACACACTTATGATGGTAGACACAGGTGCAACCCACACCTTTATTCGCAAGAAAGAAGCGGACCGGCTTGGTTTGATGGTGGTCGAAGCCAAGTCCTCATTGAAGACGGTGAACTCGGCACCAATTCCTATAGAAGGCGTAGCCAAAGGAGTGCACGTGGAAATTGGAAAATGGCATGGTAAGGTCGACTTTACTGTGGCTCCTATGGGTGATTATGATATTCTTGCAGGACTAGATCTTCTTGTACAGTCAAGAGCACACTTGATTCCCTATGCCAAGTCATTATGCATCTTTGAGGAGGAACCGTGCTCCGTATAGATCAAGGAAGTGCCCAAAGAAATGGGAAGTTTGGGATCAATGACCTTATCTGCCATGCAAGTCAAGAAAGGACTAAGAAAGGGCTATGTGCCGAAGAAGGGGTGCCACGTGTGCAAGGGGCCACACGTGATGGCAAAGTGCTCGAAATTGGGGTCATTGAGTACAATGATCCAAAAAGAAGAAGAGCCGAGGAGGCTATCTATCATGGAGAGGGAGGAGTCGCCATCAGAACCCATGGTGACTTACCTTGGGGGTATGAGGATAGTGGAGGAGGGACTACCCTCAACGAAGGAAAAGCAGGGTCGTGAAGCCAAGGGTGTGGGCAAGGCGACCATGAATGGGGCTAAAGGCGGCATAACTAAGGGATGTCCAAAGTCTCCTAGGGGAAATGGAGCCAAGGACGAGAGGAGTGTGTCGCCAAGCAAAAAGGGGCAACGTGGGGGCGTTGCAAGGCAGGAGTCACAACGGGTATCTCCAACAAGGGCCGAGGGGCGGCACAAGGAGGTCAAGGAAATACTTGGGGAGCGGCTCGTGAAATTGAAGGGTTTGGCATCGAGTAGGCAATACTTGGTGAGGTGGAAGGGTGTGGCACCAAGTAAGGCAACGTGGGAGTTGGAGCCGAACTTGGAGCAACACCAAGAGGCGTTGGAGCGCTATTGGGAGGCGGCGGCGTCGACGAGGGGGTCGACAGATTCGGTGGGGGAGAATGTCACGCCCTGCTAAAATTCAACCTCTCTAAGTGCGGAATATTCTAGAGAAGACCGGAAGAGTCCGGATGACTCTAGGATATAGTGGAACATTGTGGAGTTCTCTAGAAGGTGCTTGGGAATTCAAGAGGAGTCCAGAAGGTGGTGGAACGTAGTGGAGCCTCGTGGAATCTTCCGGAGCCTTCAGGAGCTTGGGAGCTTTCTAGAGAAATCCTAGATGTTATGTATATACTTGTATATTCTAGATATGGTAGGATCTAGAATAATCTTGTATAGGCTTGATAGTGGAATAATCTAGAAACATGTGGGATGTACATGTTCTAGAATCATCTCCAAGTGGTGGAGGAGCCTATAAAATGGTGAGACCCCTCATTTGGAGAGGCATAGAGTGATAGAGAAGAATTCAGAGGCAAAGTGAGAGCATTCAAAGTTAGAAAGCTAGGGAGCTTGTCTAAGTGTGGGTGAAGTGCTAAACTTTGTAAACTAGCAAGGGGCTAGTGGGGATCAAGGGGATCCAAACCTTGTAATATTGAGGTTTACTAATAAAGAAGGGCTTTGTTAGTAAATATTCTTCTTCTCTACTTGTTTATTCCGCTGCACAAGTGTAGGCGACACTTGGGGGTAAGGCTGGTCTAGTAGTGCGCAAGGTGGGCATTCAACCTCTCTAAGTGCGGAATATTCTAGAGAAGACCGGAAGAGTCCGGATGACTCTAGGATATAGTGGAACATTGTGGAGTTCTCTAGAAGGTGCTTGGGAATTCAAGAGGAGTCCAGAAGGTGGTGGAACGTAGTGGAGCCTCGTGGAATCTTCCGGAGCCTTCAGGAGCTTGGGAGCTTTCTAGAGAAATCCTAGATGTTATGTATATACTTGTATATTCTAGATATGGTAGGATCTAGAATAATCTTGTATAGGCTTGATAGTGGAATAATCTAGAAACATGTGGGATGTACATGTTCTAGAATCATCTCCAAGTGGTGGAGGAGCCTATAAAATGGTGAGACCCCTCATTTGGAGAGGCATAGAGTGATAGAGAAGAATTCAGAGGCAAAGTGAGAGCATTCAAAGTTAGAAAGCTAGGGAGCTTGTCTAAGTGTGGGTGAAGTGCTAAACTTTGTAAACTAGCAAGGGGCTAGTGGGGATCAAGGGGATCCAAACCTTGTAATATTGAGGTTTACTAATAAAGAAGGGCTTTGTTAGTAAATATTCTTCTTCTCTACTTGTTTATTCCGCTGCACAAGTGTAGGCGACACTTGGGGGTAAGGCTGGTCTAGTAGTGCGCAAGGTGGGCGATAAGTGCTAGACGCCGGCACGGTTGGCTTAGAAAGGGGACAAACTCTAAGGCCGTGACACTCCATACACATGCTTTATTAGATCCTACAATAGAATTAAATTCAGAATACCAATATCAAAATGATATCCTTACTATGATTTCAATGTACGATGTACAATCTCATCTTGAATAGAAGTAAAGAATTCATGTGGGATGTCTGGACATTAGATCATCCATATCCTCAGTAATTTGTTAAATATTTATGAGCTCAACTGAAGAGTGCAAGTATGATAGAAGCAATCAAATATCAATATTCGTTAAGTAATATTCATCGATTAATTAAGGAAATATTTGTTGAACCTTCCTTGGATAATTGAAAGAAAGTGTAAATAGGCCTGAGCCGAACAAGATCATCATAAATTTTTGGATAGAATGTTCATGGATCAAATAAAATTACTTCGGATAAGTCCTGCTTTAGGGAAAGTATCTCACCGGTTGTTATTCCACAAGTTTGAAGTAGAAAGCTAGAAGGGTTACCTGATATAAACTAATCGAGGTAACAGGGTTAGTGAATAGTTTAAAATGAAGTAGTGCACCTGCCAGTAGTTACCAAAATAAGTTAATAATCATTCGTGCATCTCATTATCACCATTATGAGGGTAACTCCATCTCTTCGTCTTCGTAATACAAGACACCAACTAGTGCGTCTCTCAATCATCATCTTAAAGTCATTTATCTTGAAGGCCAAGCTTCAAATCATTCCGGGGACACCTGCTAAGTCCATGGGGTCCTACTTCATGCCTTCTGACATGAATCACAAGTGGCCAGTTCCCCCTGGGAACAGATCAAAGAGATTTCTCAGGGATCTCAGTGCAGTCCATAGGTTCAGTGGCGGGTGTGTGTATGTGAACATATACCAAAAATATTGAGGTCTACAATACATATATACATAGTCCCTAATAACATCTCTATCAAAGGATCCCACTCTAGACCAAATGGTCTTTTCTTTTGGTAGACTCTGAGATCATTGTATCGCTCGTTGCAACCATATCCAACTTCTCTTGAGTCCCTTTGTTAATTCTACTATTTGTTCACTAAGTTAAACTACCATGCTCTAGCGTCCGAATCATGCATGGAATTATCTATCACGCTCGTCTTATGATAATATTCTCGCATAACACATGTAAAATTCGCCATCAAGGGTAATGAAATCCACAATGACATAGTGACCAAGTTTCAGGTAAACCCGTTACTTATCGAAAATTGGATCTATAACCAAAGTAAAAGACTTTTATTCTTCCAAGTACTAAGTACCCTTAATTATGTAGGGAATTCTAAACTTCTTGATTCTTAAAATGCCGCCTCCTAAACTGTGGAGGTCTATGGGCCACAAAATTTATGCCAGCCTAGTCATCCGATCATATTGTAAATATCACCTCTACCTCAGCTGCTCTTGAGATTTCGCTCTGCTTCCTATATCATTACCTATGATAGGTCATGTACGACTCTCAAACCTCTATTCATCATTCTGAAGGTCTCTAAGGATTCTATCGACCCTAGTATGATACCTCCAGTAAACACTCCAGTCCATTCTACTCACCGGTACCTCTTCCGGTAGTCCAATAATAAGTTTACTACGATCTCGTATGTCATTCTCCTACTTAGACTTAACTCTCAACGCTCTCGTTTCTGAGTACTGTAACTTATCGCTCTGATACCATTTCTGTGGCGCCCCCAAATCCGAGGTCAAAGATTCAGGTCGTCACATCACCATCCAACCATATCATACATGTATTAACTTTACAACTCAACAATACATCCATCCAGACCTCAATCTTACGCACAAACAAGTTAGAGCCTCAGAAACGATAATCAAAAGTAACACTAAATATTACAATTCATCTGTACAATCCAGAATCTTACGCACTTCCACTTATACAACTACACTTGAAGACAAGTCTTACTATTACAGTTGAAAACCTATCAGACTTACTCTGTAGTATTTATCAGGAACTAAATCATCTCAGGGGTAAATCTTCTACTCCTCTTCTGCTGGTGCGGAGTTAATCGGCCAAATTCTTCTCTTTCTGAAAAATTTTTATAAAGCAAGAATGAGCTACATAATGCTCAGCAAGTTCACCATTTTGAAAAATAATAATGTGGTTTATTTCGAAAACATTCCCAACTGTATGTGTATATATCTCAGATTTCAAAACATAATTGGACAATATATATGTCCGAGTTTGAATAAAACATTTATACTCACTAAGGAGCTTTAAGAATAACATATGAACCCTATATAAGGTTCCCATTTCAATATATCTCAAGTTTGAAAATATATATACATATGAGTATATCATTTTCGGCAAAACACTCTAAGGTTAATATACTGCACAGAGAATACATCATAACCTCTTTCCTTCCATTAGCTTAGAAGGTTTCTCATTCAAAAACATTGCATTCTTTGAAATAATTGCAAGAGTGCACTAACACGTGCCAATCTTTATAGAAAATCTTGCAGTTCTAGATACTGCACGATGTCCATATATTTCTTATCAAAAACCACACTATCTGCAACTTGGAACTTAGGCCCAAGAAGCAGTGTCTGAGTATTTTTCCAAAGTGGAGGATGGGACTTGAAGAAAACATAAAACCTGACTGGGATTGACGATGATCAGTCGCCACATCCAAGTCCAATAATCCGCGGGTCTTCTTACCGGTAGAAGGATAGAAACTACATCCGTAACTATCCTTGGGTGAAAACTACATCCGTAATCACCCTCAATGAAAGCTACATCCGTAATCATCCTTCGGCAACACCTGGGCCGGAATAATAATTGATGGACCGCCTGGCCCACGGCCACTTACACATCCCGGGAATCGTTCGTCAACGATTCCCACACCTGCCAGAGTCCCTATTTTTTTCTTTCTTGTCAAAAATCATTTTGATAGAAAATTCGAGTAGTTGAAGTTCGACCTCTATCGACCGATAATTCTTGAAAAGTGTACAAGAAGCAAAACCTGACCGGGGGTTTTCGAAAATGTTTTGGGTTCGAAAGAGTTCGAGTTTGAAAACGATGAAGGTATCTTGGATTAGTTTTGTCTTTAAAATAATGAACAATAATTAATAAATGATATTTTGAGATTTAATATAAACAATTAATAAAATAATTATTTAATTAAAATAAGCTTTTAATCCAAGATAGATATTTTTGAGTATTTATAATAATGTAAAAATAATAAATACTTAAGTATACGGTACTTCCCGAATGACCCTTCGTGTTTTCGCAATTTAATCACGATACAATAATATACCGCTCCCCGGTCAATAGTATATTTGGACCGCTACGACCACTATTGCTAGAGTCGTCCGAAGAAAACATTTTCATTCTAAGTTCAAGGGTGTACAAACACATATGCATAAATCTCAAACTTCAACATAATCTCGTAAAGCATAAGCATATAATACGTTTGAAAGCCACAAACACAACAGTGAAAATCCTTATATATAAGTTTTGAAAAGTAAACTTGCCTTGGTTAGGATGGGTGGTCGAGCTTGCGACGTGGAACGAAGATCTATACATAATCAATATTCGTACGTTAGTACCTTAACAACACTACTTAATCGTAAGGTTTTAAAGGATGTTAGACCAACTTAACGACTCCAATTTGTGACAACTAACCCTCCCATATGATCATGTCATCACTTTATCACATTCTTTACCCATTCGACTCGAATCCATTCCTCAAACTTGAAACACAAGTGAGTACTCTTAAAACTACGTTAAACTAACCTCCTATGTGATTTTTCACTCGCGCGCACTTCGCTTTAACATTTTTATAAAATTTAAAAATACAAATTTTACTCCAATTCTTTTTGGACAGCCTTCACAACAATATAATATGACTACCTTCAAATTGTCATAACACTAGCATAATTTTAAGGGGTCCTAACTCAGTTCACAATTGGACAACAAAGTGCAGTCCGAATTCCAGAACCACACTGCACTAATCCGGCCATAACTCAAGACCTACACATCTCCTGGGTATGAACCTTATATTTCTAGAAACTACATTCAATTATCTTTCCAACCATATAAATTAGGTCCTCGGGTGACAATATTTAGGGGTTCAAAACCCTCTCACAAGACAATACATGCTCCCAGAATTTTTACACAGCACACATTCTTTCTCAAACATTCACGGACTCACTTTATACATCACATCTATCATCAAAACCACCAAGACTTGACTCTCTAGCATATATGGGGTTACATACTCCAAGTACAGGCTTTAAAATCACATCAACAACATATAACCTCAAGATTTTCATCATCCATAACTCATGTAACCAAGATATGCACTAAAACTCTTAGATCTAACATTATAACTTATAAACAAGTCATGGTAAGGGTTGAGAGATTTTATACCTTCCTTGATGTGTGTAATAGCTTTCTAAACCTTGTATAATCCTTGTATAGCCTTGCGTAAGCTTGGATGATCAAAAGAAATGAAGAAAACAAAGTTAGTAATTCGGAGTTATTAGAATCCGACTGAAAGATCATGGAAAACGAGGCCCTTACCGAGCTTTTCTGATCGAGGCTTCTAAATGAGAGTTGTAGAGCATCTTCACAGCTTTCTAACCATATAAAGAACACGAAATTCCATTGAGTAACGAAGGCTCTAGGCCCGTTTTACTGAGATGCTGTTCTGCTGGGCAGAATGGGTGTTTTCTTGTGTTTGTTTTGTTTTGTTTGCTAAATAATGACTAATACATGTATTATATATCTATCTCATTTGGATGCATCTTCTTGTAATGTGTTGTCAACACCTCATTGGCTCACGTGGATTTCCTTATCCACAACAATTGCAACAAAGTCCTCATCTTTTGTTTCTTTCATATTAGTCCCTTGGTTTGTTTCCTTTTCCAACAATTTGATTTCCTTGTTGTCTCGTGAATAAAATTAATACGTTACAACTTATACTTTGCATATTATTGCTCTAATATGGCACAATACCTCGAATGAATATTAATTCCAACATCCCTTGTTTATTTCTCTTTATCTCAGAAAACGTTCTCCCGATTTTTCAAGCATTCTCTATTTCTCAATTCTAGGAGTTTATTCTCAATCCTCTTTCTTTCTCATAATATATCCTTCCTTGGACTCTTAATATACCATATCCTTAATCCATGCTTCCTTCGCTCAATCGCTTAATCTCATTGTAAAGTTTCAGCGGTTTCTAGAACGTTTGTTTCACTTCCTCAGTGGTTTCCGATCCAAATTCTCAAATCACTTATAATAAAATTCCAAAATATTAACTCCTCAATTCCTCAAATTAAATATCTCATTTCATGATATTACTGATATATAATTCACTGCTCGGTCAAATATTACACGAAAATTGAATTTGGAATATCTGAATTCCGATCGCATTTACATACACTTATTTACTCCGTAGATTACTAGTATAACTTCGGAATATCCACACTACGTCTCGTACATAGGTGGCATGAAAAATTTTCTTAATCCTCAAAATCACTATTCATTGATGCACTTCATCATAATAGGAAAAGTTTTAATTCTACCGAAATTTTGGGTTCTTACACCCCATAAAAACCTATTAAATTCCCAATCAAAACATGGGTTGCAAGGGTTCAGTAGAAGATTCCTACGATCTCATTAATATTTCCTTTATATCAGAAGCCCTTGCAGTCGGTGCTTACTTAGAAGCAACCCTGCTTTATCCTTTCATTGCTGGTCTAGTCACTTTATGGTCCGTTATGACTTGGCCTCAACTGGCCACACTAAAATAAAAATATATGATTCTAGGGGTTGGCTAATAGCATTACCTTTCTAGCAATTGCCGGTGTAGTGCCTTTTTCTTTGATACCTTTCTACCTTTCCAAAACTTTACTTCATATAAGTCTTAATCGACTATTCGGCACCGTCTCTGGTCACCTTTCCTCTACTTTTATCTTTTCAACTATTCTTATCCATCCCACGTGCCACGCAAGCTTACCATTCCTGGCATAACAACCTTTTCACTTAAGTCAATCCCGGAGTTTCTCAGTCCGGCTGGTTTCTTACTTACATTTCCTGTTTTCGTCCAATCTCACTTCATCATTGTATTTCTACAATCAATCGCGATAACCGGGGTCTATCCACTAACCCATATAGCGGCTACTTTACCTAATTCACGGGGTTCGCCCCAGTTTCTAGTCTCTTCCATGATGTTCTCTGATAATCAGAACGACAAGGTTTGCCAAAATTCGTTGAAGTTCTTCCCAGAGTTAGGGAAATTTTTGGTCAATCTATCCATCTACTGGTAACATTAAGGAGACCAGTTTCGAAACCTGAAGAATAGTTCTATGAACCTCCAAGAAGGTAGAACCATAAGCAGTCCTAATTTACGAAATAATAGTCATGAGATTGGAAGTTTAACCACTGGAGAGGAATCAATTATATACATCCCTTAGAAGGGAATCAACAGTTTCAAACTAAAACCTGTCACAATATCCTGATACCTATACGTCCTGACATTCAATATTACCAAATGTCAATGTACCTAACCACTAGTCTCAGAAGGAATATTACTGTCGGAGTTGGTTGTTTCACAAAATCGGCACTACTAAGGCCATTCGTACCTGGTGAACCGTGTTGTCCGAATGCATCCGCAAGTACTTTATCGTGCTGCGCAAGCACACATCCTAATCCTTTATGCGAAGCATCGTTGGAAGCACAAAGTCTTCTTTTTCCATTAAACAATGCCAACTCTTGGTCATTACCAATTTCATCTTTTAGTTCCAGGAAGATTTTATCACATTTTTCTCTTTAACTGCTGATCGTATTACTTGATCCATTATAATTCCCCGTCGGAGTAAACTTAAGGTAACTACTATAATCCATTCAAAGAAAAGAAGGAATTTAATATTCCTCTGAATCACATGCATCTAACATTTCTGGTTCATCATTTCACTGAATTGAAATAACCCTATACTCAGTCTTTGACAGTAGTCTCATTACGAGTTCATCTTGACTCACTGGTCTTATCTTCCGGTAGGTTTTAAGATCATTGTCTTGCTTACTACTTCCTTATATAACTTTATCCAATCATGCTATCACTTCCCAATGTCTTTACTTTCTAACTGAGTCATTCATGACATAAACATTTTCCTGAATAAAACCACCTCATTAACCTCAATTTGGTTCCATTAATTACAACCTATGACATCTTCCTTCTCATGGCGAATTATTACTGACAATATTCATACTTATTCATTTATCAAATGATATGGCACTTACTGCTTCTTCTCAACAATTCCTAGGGACTCTGCTCCTCGTCTTATATCGATGCCTTTGAGAATCATACATCCCTCTAGCATTCTTTTCGTTAATATGAAAGTCTCTAATGATTCTCATCTTTTCCCATATAAGATCTCACGTAATTTTCCCCAATCCGTCTTACTTGATGGTACTACCTCCAGTAGTCCGGCCACGAATCCAACATGAATCTTCAGTTCTCTTGCTAATAGCTTAGTTCTTTATGCTCACTTTTCTGAGCACTATACCTTAATCATCTCAGCCTTTCTGGCTACAACCCTCATTCCTCGAGGGTAAGCTCCTTATCCTAACAGGATTTTCATTATCTACTGGAACCTCTTCCGGGTCTCCAGTAGGGTATTCCATCGAATTTACCCGCTGATCTTCAGCATATAAAGCATTATCGCGCTGCTGCTCGTATGCCTCGAGATCTGACGCCTTACTCGTCGATACGATATCGAACTAAGTTACTATCATGATACTTAATAGTTCCCATAAGGGTTTTATAGGTCATCACTACATTAAGTAGTCCGACTATGAACTTGGCAAGTGTTCTTATTATCTCAGTAAATTTATTGTTTTAACGTCGCCTCATCTCTGGGGTTTATAACGTACGCTCTGATACCACTTCTATAACACCCCCAGATCCGGGGTCCGGGATCCGGTCGTTACGGTCTCCAATTCTGTCCTCAATACTTGAACTTACTTCAACATACAATAAATTACATCTTTATGACCCAACACAACAATATAAAACACACCCGTTATAGTCCCAGAGATGAAATCAGAGTAACAACCAAATTTTATTAAACACATTATGAGTTCTTACAATCCAAAAGAATTCCAATATGAATACATACTCTTTGCCATCCGTTTGCATAAGTCATACTTGACCATATACTTGGTACTGAAAGAATAAATCTATCCTACCAATAGCTTTCTCTTCGGCTCTGGTAGTCTCATCGTCCTCGCCAGCGTCGAGTGCGCCTTGTGTGAGTCATCTGGTCTAGCTGTTGTTGTGATTTACTAATAAAGCATGGGTAAGCAATAGCCCACCAACAATAATATTTAACTGAACGATAGTATATAACAGTTCGAAAGTATCTTTCAAACCATATGCCATGCATTTACGAAAATGATGCCAGTATAATATGAACGATGAAGTTACAAGGTAACTCAAAATGTAAATATATGTGGGAATATCTGCTATGTCGAAAATAAGCAAGATATTATCATTTATCATATAAAGAGGAACTTGCAAGGAAAATATTGCAATTCCAGTTATTAACATTTTTCGAAGTCCTACAACCTGAAAGAAGTCTCTTCGATACGTGTTGCGGAAGACACCGTCAACCTGAAAGAAGTCTCTTCGATACGTGTTGCAGGGAATTCCCAATTTAGGAGATGAACCAATACTGGAGTTATCACGCGCCAGCTATCCCACTCCTTGATGATCAGTCGGGGACGGTACAGCCCAATATAGTTTACTACCGGTAGAAGGAAGAACTGACGGCTCCACTTGTAGATTGCCTTTAATAGTAACTCCCTGGCCAATGGTTAGGCCTTGTAATGGACCGCGCGACTCAGCCTTTTACACACGACTCCTAGTTCGAATAAATCTACAGCATTGAAACGTAGAGTTTGTCCTCCCTTCCCCAAGTGAAATACTTGTTGATAAGACTCCACAAAGTAGTCGTATCCAGTTGGAAAGGAAAATTCACCAACATTTCCCAAGCTTTTGCTTGTTAATGGATATCAACTTATTCCAACTATCTTACCCCTCGAATGATGAGAAGGTACACACAGACTTAATGAGTCCATAGCAACCAAGTTGCGAGTGAAAAGGATAAATTATGACCGGGAAGTCAACAAGATAAATAACCTTGCTCAAGTAGGTTCCCCTATAATATGGAAGTTTGAGCGAGCATTTAAATCCTTTTAAGATAGATTTAAATGAAAAATAAAGAGTTGGGAACCTTTCCTTGATAAAATAGTCGTAAAAAGACTCCGAAATATTTTGCATAATATCTGGAGGTGACAGATAATCTTCGACTAATATAAATCATTTTACGACTAATAGTCGTAAAAGGACTCTGAATTTAAAAGAATTAAATAAATATTCCAAGAATATTTATTAACTCAATAATAATTATGGAATATTATTAAATCATAATATTGCTCGTAAGTAATCCTCGAATGAATATATGGAATTATTTACTAAATAAATCCCTTCTTAAATGAATATTCAAAATAGTATTCATTAAATAATTAAACTCCAATAAATATTTAAAATAATATTCAATAAATAGGTCAAACCTTAAATGAATATTTGAAAATAATATTCATTTAATAAATAATCTTCTAAATTAATATCAAAATAATATTCATTTAGTAATCAATACTTTAAAAGAATATTCGAAATAATATTCCTTAAGTAAATAGAACTTCCAATGAATATTTTAAAATAATATTCATCAAGTACATAAAACCTTAAATGAATATTCGAAAGTAATATTCATTTAATAAATAACATTCTAATGAATATCAAAATAATATTCATTAAATAATCAACTCTAAATGAATAATCGAAACTAACATTCATTTAATATCTCTCGACTGAGATAATACTCGAATAACAATCCTCGAAATATTTCCAAGTAATTGATAATTTATGGAAATATAAATAACTTTTAATAATAACATTCCTTAAAATAAATAATAATCTGTCGTTGGAATCCCTCCGGGTTTCCACGACTATCTATATCTCAAAATACCGACTCCCGGTTAAATATTTAAGAATGAATATCATATGCCCTTCGCTAAGGGTCTTACCAAAACAATCCGGCTTACAACTGATAATTCGTATCTAGTCTATAAGCCAATATAATTTGACAATAGGCATGCATGCAATGACATTTGTAAAATGGCAATCACATATATATATTATCACAACAGCAGGTTCAAAGTTCTGAACACTTGCCTGGTAATCGGGTGTGGGTGGAGATAGCGTGTCCTGGGTCTGCTCGATGATCTATAAACAATCAGAACATTCGAGATTAACCACTTAACACGTTTTAAAAGTCTAGGTATAAACTTCACTTAAATCGAAACACATTTTCGAATTATCTCGTTATACACCTTTTAGTGTAACTCTTTTTATTACTGATACGATCCGACATTTGTTCGTTATTACGACATGTCATCATACCCAAACTCGGTATATACTTAATTCGTATAAGTTCTAAAGTCGATCGATTACGAACCGAGATTATACCTCGAGTTTTATCGTTCGTTTTTAAGTGCTTTACCAAAGTTATAACCAAGCGGGTTTTTAGGCATTCGTTCGCGTTTAACTTCGATTCCAACATTTTTATAAAATCGGAAAATGATCCGTTTGACATGTGGTTTTATTTCATACCTTCCTTATGAACTCTAGTATTTATTTACCAAGATTCGCCACTGAGTAACATGATTTACGAGGGTTCAATTGAAGTTACGAACCTTTATTTACGGTTCCGAACCAATTTTAGTAATTTGACCATAACTCCTAAACCGTAAGTCGGAATGTTTTGATTCTTGCGCCAAAACGATCTATAGCTCGAGATTTACAAGGACCATTCATAATATTATCAAGGTCAAGAAATTATATTTACTGTCATGCTCGGTTTCTAAGTGTTAACAAAAATTCGGCATTACGACGGCTATATATCGAACGTTCTAAAAATCATAGCAATTCAACCAAGCCACACAGGGAAAACCAAACATCTTACACTCATGATATACACCTCATAAGTCCAGGAACATCTCAACTCATCCTCTTAATCATTATATGGTTAAATAAACTAAATCAATTACATAATCATGCTTATATGCTTAAAATCACATCATCATCAAAACTAATCCAATAATCACAAAAACTCAAAATAAGTTTTAGGGTTTCTTAAGAGTTATACCTTCCATGGAGTATCCTAAAACATGACTAAGCCTTGGTTTGTCCTTGTATAGCCTTAGGATTGCTGAGATCATCCAAAAAAACAAGAAATCAAAGTTAGTTCATGAAGGTTATTATTCATCAGTTCAAAGATCTGCAAAAACGAGGCCCTTACATTGATTTTATGGACAAGGCTTCTATAGGAGAGTTGTAGAACATCTAACCAGATTTCCAACAAGCTAAATAACACCAAATTACATTGAGTAATGTAGGAGATATGGCTGTTTGAAAATCGTTACAGAAAACTGTCAAGAACATGACAGTTTGCTTCTTCAACTTGGGGAGGTGATTTGACTAGGCTATACTACTTGGATTGCTATGAAATTTGGAGCGAATATTTCCCATGGAGTGGAGAGGCTGTGGCAAAAATTTGGTGATTTTATCATGGATAGAAATGGAGATATAAATTTTCTTCTTAATCTTGGTGCTGCTGGGCAATTTCACAAAATGGAGAGAAATGGAGTGGTTGCTTGTTTGCTTGCTAATCTCTTGTTCTCATCTTGTGTGTTTGAGATATTTTCTCATAAAGTAGCTTTATTAAAGCTATTATGTCATGGATGATGAATTTTGAGGGACATGTGTCTTGTTTTTGTGGTTGGATGAGAAAAGGATGCTAAGTACTAGTTAATCTCTAATGGTTCTAGTTTGTAATGTAACTAGATTTGTTACTAGATATTTATCACTTGCACATGCATGTATCTTGCTTCCTCTGCTTGTTTCTTTGTCCGTTTATTGCTCGTTCCGATTGATCGTTCGTAGGAATATTTCACGGATTTTTAATTAGGGTTTACCGGGAATCTTCTTAGTATTAATACTATCATTCTCCATCTTTCTTACTAACTTTCGAATTTATATTCCTTAAATCCCTTCGTTAAATTCGTAAGTCTATCAGTGTCCAGGGAACTCTCGGAGAAAATAAAAGTGCGGTTTTTCAGAATCCGACAGCTTTTACATACACTTATTTTCCCCCTAGATCACTAATACGAACTCGGAAATCCGTTCCGAATACTTCTATATAGTGTCGTCTCATAATATTCTCTTTTCCACCAAAAACACTATTCATTCTTTATTCTTTACTTATTCTCTTAGGATTGTACAATTGTCCCTGATCTCTTTCGATCGTTCCTTAACCTTTTTACGGACCCACTGGACCAATAACAGATATCGATTTGGATGACATAAGAATAATCTTCTCCTTTAGAATTATCAAATCTCAATTCCTTAGGAGATAAATAATTCTTATCTAAAGTGTCAACCAATAGTATTCTTCATGGCATATAAACATTTGAATCCAAATCTATTCCTTTCATTCATTATCTCAATCGTTACATCGTAGTCGTAATCACTATTCACCATTACCTCAGTACATAATAAAAAGTTTTAATTATATCCAAAATTTGGGGTTCTTACATCAGTGTTCATATCAATGTCCTCCTCTATGGTCCTAATCTCAGATACAACCCAAAAATCCTCATCCTCAGCAACTAACTCAGCGTCCTGCGCTGTCTGGACCCCCTCCGGGTCCTCCTCCCCCTCAGTCTCAACAACATCAGTATCAGCATCAACCTGGACCTCCTCAGGGTCCTCCTCCTCAGACTCAATAGCATTAGTATCAACATCAACCTGGACCTCCTCAGGGTCCTCCTCCTCAGGCTCAGTATCCTCATCAGGCAAGTGCTCATAATACGGGTCCCTAGTCCGGAACATGTCCACATCATGCTGTCTCGCATCTGCCTCCTGGGCAGACAAGTCGCTCGCCTACACAAGACGAACTATGTTACTATCATGATACTTAAAAAGTTCCCGTAAGGGTTTTAGGTGAACCTGGCAAGGGTTCTTATTATATTATTGAATTTATTATTATATAACGTCGCATCATCTCTTGGGATATATAACTCTCGCTCTGATACCATCTCTGTAACACCCCCAGATCCGGGGTCAGGGATCGGGTCGTTACTTGACTTGAGTCCGAAATCAATAAGTAGCATGCTGTGACCCCACAATTATATCCACTCACACACACACACAGTTATAGTCCCAGAGATGAAATTGAAATAAGTCTTACATAAAGGGGTTTACGAATAAAAGTTATTACAAGCCAAAAGGATAACAACGTAAGTTTAGAAGTTTTGCCGTTGATTACATTAATTATACATATAGTTAAACAGGAAACAAAAGCTGTCTAACTATGCTACCTCAGTAATGGCGGCTAGCATCTCAGCGGGGAGTCCGGTGGGTCGGGTAACCCGCTTGCGCCGAGTGCGCCTGACGCGAGCCATCTGTCCTAGCTGTTGTTGTGACATAATAAATAAGCAAGGGTGAGCAATAGCCCACCAACAACAATATAACTGAACAGTGATGATATATATATATATATATATATATAGCAGTTCAAACAACTTTGAAACCATATGCCATGCCTTAGCGAAGATAATACCAGGATAAGGTAAATGATGAAGTTACAAGTAACTCAAAACATATATATTCCAATTATGAATACTTTTCCAATACTGCCAACAATAATACTGTTGCAGAAAATAATGAATCTGGATGATTGAACTTATGCTGGAGTATTCACCGCGCCCACTGCCAATCCTTACGATGATCAGTCGCAGATTGTACAGCTCAATTTAGATTTACTACCGGTAGAATGAAGAGCTGACGGATTTACTTGTCTACCACCCTGTTAGATCTCCCCGACCAACGATTGGGCCAATGGGATGGACCGGCGCTACTCGGCCTCTTATACGACTCCAAGTTCGAAAAGAAGTTCATGACTCTGAACGTAAAGTTCGTCCCCCTTTCCCCAAGTATAATACTTGTTGATAGGACTCCATAAAGTAGTCGTATCTAGTTGGAAAGGAAAATTCAACATTTTATCTCCCAAGCTGTTGCTTGTTAGAGGATACCATCTTGTTCCGATAATCTTACCCCTCGAATGTTGAGAGGGTACACAGATGCAATAGATAGCATTTCTAGTTGCGAGTGAAAAGAATACTTTTCGAAAGATTTATGACCGGGAAGTCATCAAGATAAATAACATTTTTCAAGTAAGGTTCTCTTATTATTTGGAAGATAGATTCGAAGGAAGAACGACATTTTGAGAACCTTTCTTGATGTAATATTAATAATAATCCAACTTCGAAGAAATTTTATAATTATCGAAGGTCAACGATAATATATGAAATCATTTCAGAGTATTAGATAAATATTCAGAGAATATTTATTGTGTGAGAAATAATTACAGAAGGCTTATGACTACGAGCGACTATTTAAATCGAAGTATTTCTTAGAATACTTCTCGAATAAATAAGGAGGAAATTTTAATTGAATAATTAAATATTTAAATGAATATTCAAAATAATATTTGTTCATGTAATAATACTTGAAAGGAATCTTGAAATAATATTTGATAAATAAATAGATCATCAGATGAATATTTAAAATAATATTCGTCAAGTAATTAGGAACTTAAATGAATATTCACAAAGTAATATTCATTTAATGAATAATATTCTAAATGAATATCAAAGTAATATTCATTTAGTAATCCAAGCTTTTAAAAGAATATTCGAAATAATATTCGATAAATGAATCGACTTTGAATGAATATTGAAAAATAATATTCATTGAATAAATAGCGTTCAAATAATTATTTGAAGTAATAATCGTTAATTAAATAATTTCGGATGAATATTCAAATAATATTCGTTAACCAAATAATGGAAATATTTACTTAAATATTTTCCTCGAATGTAATTACGATATATCAAGAAGTACTAACTCCCGGTCTACATTTAATGAATACGATATATATATGCCCTACTCTAAGGGACTTATCAACAACCGGCTCAAGGAACAGGTATCACAATATATCTTCAAAGTAGGCATGCATGTTATGGCATATGAAACACAAAATCGAATCACATATATATATATATATTCACAACAACAGCCTTTAAAAGGAGTTAGAACTTGCCTGGTAATCGAGTACGAGTAGGGGTAGTGGTAGGGTGTCCCGAGTCAGCTCGACGATCTATAGATAGTCAAGAGATTCGAGATTAATCACTTAACACTTTTCAAAAGGTTAAGTATTAACTTAAGTCGAAACATGTTTTCGAATTATCTCGTTATACCCCTTTTTAGTGTAACTCTTTTTATTACCGATACGATCCGACATTTATTCGTCATTAAAACATGTCATCATACTCACACTTAGTGTATACTTAAGTCGTATAAGTTCTAAATTCGATCGACTACGAACCAAGATTATATCTCGAGTTTTATCACTCGTTTTCTAAGTTATAACCAAAGTTATACTTTTAAGGGGTTCGTTCGCGTTTAACCTTGATTCAAACATTTTTATAAAATTGAAAAACGATCCGATTCACATGAGGTTTTCTCTCACACCTTCCTTTTTACCTCTATTATTTAATTACCAAGATTCGCCACTGACTTACGTATTTTACAAGGGTTCAAATTCAGTTACGAATTCTCATTTACGGTTTCGAACTTCTTTTAGTATACCGGCCATAACTCCTAAACCGTAAGTCTGTTTCACATGTTCTTTATATCAAAACGAAGCTTGGAATATTATCTATATTATCATGGCAGATTTAGAAGCTAGGCAGTTAGTTACATCTACTGTCCAAGTCGTTTTTCTTAAGGTTACCGAAATTTCGGCATTACGACGGCTATAAATCGAATATTTACCAATTACAAATCTTCCCATAAACATAGTATCCACTCCAAACAACATATACATGATTTATAACCATGAACTGAGGCCAAGCAATGCCTTTCCTTTCATCTAACTATTTTTAACATTTATCCAAAACCCAAATCATAATCATGCTTATAATCATGCTTATATCCTACTAACAACATAACTAACTTATATAACTCAAGAACATACATAAAACTCAAAGTAGATCTAGAGTTTCAAGTTGTTATACCTTCCTTGGAGTATGTACTAGCCTCACAAAGCTTGGTATGGTCCTTGGATAGCCTTAAGTTAGCTAGGATCAACCATGAAAACAAGAAAAACAAAGATTAGTTCTTGAAAACACTATTCACCCTCACCTTTCTTGATTTTTTTGAAAATGGAAACAAAGGAATTTGGGCTTGAAATTTCTAAGAGATTAGTTTTGGGAAATATAGGACTCACCTTAAAAATTACAAGATCAAATGATGGTTGGAAGTTGATTTTTGGTCTTTGAATTAGCCAAAAGGCCGAATGGATGAAGAAAAGAGGAATGGAGAGTGTTTGCTTGTTTTCTTGATTTGTTTTGTTCAATTATGCATAAAGTGACTTTTGATAGATAATATCTCATCTTGGTTGTGTTAGTGGAGTGTGATGTAATGGATGAGGTATTTGGCAAGACATGTGTTATGTTTTAAATGGTGGAAAGCTAAGTAATGGTTAGATTTCTAAGTACTACTTCCTTTTCCTAAGTGTGCTAGTTACATGAGTCATCACTTAGATATTTTCCTAATACCACATGCATACACCTTGATTCCTCTTCTTGTTTCTGTGTCCGGTTATTGCTCGTTTCGATTTATCGTTCGTAGGAATATTTCACGGATTTCTAATTAGGATTTACCGGGAATTTTCTTAATATTAATACTATCATTCTCCGCCTTTCTTACTAACTTTCAAATTTATATTCCTTAAATCCTTTCGTTAAATCCTTAAGGCTATCAGTGTCCAGGGAACTCTCGGAGAAAATAAAAGTGCGGTTTTTCAAAATCTGACAGCTTTTACATACACTTATTTTCCCCCTAGATCACTAATACGAACTCGGAAATCCGTTCAGAATACTTCTATATAGCGTCGTCTCATAATATTCTTACTTCCACCAAAAACACTATTTATTCTTTATTCTTTACTTATTCTCTTAGGGTTGTACAATTATCCTTGTTCTCTTTCGATCGTGCCTTAACCTTTTTACGGAACCACTGGATTAATCTTTATCGATCTGGATGACATGAGAATATTCTCCTGCTTGGAATTGCCATATCTTATTCCCTTAGGAGATAGATTATTTTACCTAAGTGGTCAACCATTAGCATTCTTCAAGACATATAAATATTTAAATCGAATTCCATTCATTCATTCAGAAGATCAACTATTACATCGTAGCCGTAACCACTATTCATTCTTACATCATTGAATAATAAAAAGTTTTAATTCTACCCAAAATCTGGGTTCTTACAAAAACTTAGTCCAGCACTCCAGTTCAACATACATAATACAAACATGGATATGCCATAAGTGCCCCTTGCATATGTCACTGATGTAAAGGAACTACACTATTTTCATTTTTTTTCAGAACTTGTTGTAGATCATTTCATATACACGGACACACAAGCATACATGTCATAAAAACATCTATTTAAGGTCGTTCTTCATTTATAACCAATCAACAACCTACTCAGCAAGTAAAGCATCTGATGAATAATGTTCGAGATTAGCCTGTGAATATAATACCAATACACTTTGTTGGAATTTATGCGTGATAGCATAGAGACAACTCAACTAGATTTTCCTGTACTTAGTTTTTACTAAGTTGAACATGCTGTCACAGCCAGAGTATGTTCTTGTAATCAAATAATTGCTGTCATGTAATAATTGTATGTCATGGGAGAAGATCATACATTTGTTCAAGCCTCAAGGAATACATCCAGAAGACAGCAAGAATAAAAGTTACTGTCACATTCTTGACAGTAAGGTTACAAGAAGACACATGTTGCAAGTCACGACAAAAGCTATATCTGACAGCAACATTGGCTGAAGCACGAGACAGGAACATTCTCATACTTGACAGCAAGTCTGGAGTTCCGACAGCAACTTTGGCAGGAGCTCGTACTGTCAACATATTAATATTCCTTCGATAGCAGACTCTGCGATTAAGGTTACTATCTCAGTAAATTATTTGATTTGGGTAATTTTCTCAGTCAAAGCTTGTGAAAGGTTATGTGTTCAAGAAACAAATTTTGTAACACCCCCAGATCCAGGGTCCGGGATCCGGTCGTTACGGTTTCCATTTCTGTCCACAATACTTGAACTTATTTCAACATAAAATGAATTACATCTTTATGACCCAACACAACCATATAAAACACACCCGTTATAGTCCCAGAGATGAAATCAGAGTAACAATCAAATTTTATTAATCACATTTAGAGTTCTTACAACCCAAAAGAATTACAATATAAATACATACTCTTTGCCATCCAATTGCATAAGTCATACTAGACCATATACTTGGTACTGAAAGAATGAATCTATCCTACCAATAGCTTCTTCTTCAGCTCTGGTAGTCTTATCGTCCTTGCCAGCGTCGAGTGCGCCTTGTGCGAGTCATCTGGTCTAGCTGTTGTTGTGATATAATAATAAAGCAAGGGTGAGCAATAGCCCACCAACAATAATGTATAACTGATCGATAATATATAACAGTTCAAAAGTATCTTTCAAACCATATGCCATGCATTTACGGAAATGATGCCAGTATAAACGATGAAGTTACAAGGTAACTCAAAATGTATATATAGGTGGAAATATCTGCTATGTCAAAGGTAGGTCAGATATTATCTTTTATCATAAGAGAGGTACTTGCAGGAAAATATTGCAATTCCAATTATGAATTCTTTTCCAATACTGCCAACAATGATAATGTTGCAGAAAATAAATGAATTTGAATGATGAAGTTGCTGGAGTATTCACCGCGCCCACTGTTCCAATCCTTACGATGATCAGTCGCAAATTGTACAGCTCAATTTAGATTTACTACCGGTAGAAGGAAGAGCTTACAGATTTACTTGTCTACCGCCCTGTTAGATCTCCATGGCCAACGGTTGGGCCAATTGGGATGGACTGGCGCTACTCGGCCTCTTACACGACTCCAAGTTCGAAAAGAAGTTCTTGGCTCTAAGCGTAAAGTTCGCCCCCCTTTCCCCAAGTATGATACTTGTTAATAAGACTCCACAAAGTAGTCGTATCTAGTTGGAAAGGAAAATTCAACATCATATCTCCCAAGCTACTGCTTGTTAGGGGATACAATCTTGTCCCAATAATCTTACCCCTCGAATGATGAGAAAGTTACTCAAAGATTCAATTGATAAACAGTAACTAAGTTGCGAGTGAAAAGAATAGTTTTACAAGATTTATGACCGGGAAGTCACCAAGATAAATAACATTGCTCAAGTAGGTTCCCCTATAATATGGAAGTTTGAGCGAGAATTTAAATCCTTTCAAGATAGATTTAAATGAAAAATAAAGAGTTGGGAACCTTTCCTTGATAAAATAGTCGCAAAAAAAGACTCCGAAATATTTTACATAATATATGGAGGTGAAAGATAATCTTCGAATAATATAAATAATTTTAAAAAGAATTTAAAAGAATTAAATAAATATTCTAAGAATATTTATTAACTCAATACTAATTACGGAATATTATTAAATTATAATATTGCTCGTAAGTAATCCTCGAATGAATATATAGAATTATTTACAACATAAATCCCTCCTTAAATGAATATTCAGAATAATATTCATTAAATAATTAAACTCCAATAAATATTTAATATAATATCCAATAAATAAGTCACACCTTAAATGAATATTTGAAACAATATTCATTAAATAAATAATCTTCTAAAGGAATATCCAAATAATATTCATTTAGTAATCAAAACTTTAAAGGAATATTCGAAATACTATCCCTTAAGTAAATAGAACTTCCAATGAATATTTTAAAATAATATTCATCAAGTACATAAAATCTTAAATGAATATTCGAAAGTAATATTCATTTAATAAATAAGATTCCCATGAATATCAAAGTAATTATTCATTAAATAATCAAACTCTAAGTGAATATTCAAAAATAATATTCACTTAATATTTCTCGGCTGAGATAATACTCAAATAACATTCTTCGAAAGATTTCCAAGTAATTGATACTTTCTGGAAATATAAATAATGTTTAATAATAACATTCCTCAAGATAAATAGTAATCTGCCGTTGGAATCCCTCCGGGTTTCCACGACTATCTATATCTCAAAATACCGACTCCCGATCTATATTTAAGAATGAATATCATATGCCCTTCGCTAAGGGTCTTACCAAAACAATCCGGCTTATAACTGATAATTCATATCTAGTCTATAAGCCAATATCAATTCAGGGAACAGGTATCATAATATAAGTTAACAATAGGCATGCATGCTATGACATATGTAAAACGGCAATCACATATGTATATTATCACAACAACAGGTTCAAAGTTTTGAACACTTGCCTGGTAATCGGGTGTGGGTAAAGATAGCGTGCCCTGGTTCTTCTCGATGATCTATAAACAATCAGAACATTCGAGATTAACCACTTAACACCTTTTAAAATTCTAAGTATAAACTTCACTTAAGTCGAAACACATTTTCGAATTATCTCGTTATACACCTTTTAGTGTAACTCCTTTTATCACCGATACGATCCGACATTTGTTTATTATTAAGACATGTCATCATACCCACACTTGGTATATACTTAAGTCGTATAAGTTCTAAAGTCGATCGATTGCGAACCGAGATTATACCTCGAGTTTTATCGTTCGTTTTCTAAGTTATAACCGAAGTTATACTTTTAAGTGGTTCGTTCGCGTTTAACCTTGATTCAAACATTTTTATAAAATCGGAAAACGATCTGTTTGACATGTGGTTTTCTCTCATACCTTTTTTATGACCTCTAGTATTTGTTTACCAAGATTCGCCACTGAGTAACATGCTTTACGTGGGTTTAATTGAAGTTACGAACTTTTACTTACGGTTTCGAACCAATTTTAGTAATTTGACCATAACTCCTAAACCGTAAGTCGGAATGTTTCGATTCTTTCGGCAAAACTATCTATGACTCGTGATATACGAGGACATGTCATGTTCATGACCATTTAAGACAATTAACCCTACTGTGATGCACGAATTCTTTAAGGTTATCGAAAATCGGGCATTACGACGACTATAAATCGAATATTTCCAAATTCCAAACTTTCCAATAATCATAGTTTCCACTCCAAACAACATATATACATGATTTATAACCATGAACTGAGCCCAAGCAATGCCTTTCCATTCATCTAACTATTTTATCCTTTTATATCAACAAATCACTATATAAGCATGCTTTAATCATCACCGTAATCATACTAATCTAAAAACTCATCAAGAACATCATTAAACTCAAAGTAAGAGCTAGGGTTTAGGTGAGATATACCTTCCATGGAGTGGGTAAAGACCTTGCTAAGCCTTGTATAGTCCTTTTATATCCTTAACCAAGCTTAGATCATCCAAGAAGTCAAGAAAACCAAGATTTGTTCTTGAAAGTTACTATTCACCCTAGACTTTGATGATTTTATTGAAAATGGAAAAAGTGGTGTTTGAGGCTAAAATTTCTATGGTATCATTTTTATGAAATATAAGATCTACCATAAAAATTTGGAGATCAATTGATGGTTGTAAGGTTGATTTTGGATTTGGAATTAAAGGAGAAGCCGAATGCTTCTCTTTGGAGAGGAATGGAGTTGGTTGCTTGTTTGCTTGCTAATCTCCTGTTCTCATCTTGTGTCTTTGAGATATTATCTCATAATGTAGCTTTATTAAAGCTATTATGTCATGGATGATGAATTTTGATGGACATGTGTCTTGTTTTTGTGGTTGGATGAGAAAAGGATGCTAAGTACTAGTTAATCTCTAATGGTTCTAGTTTGTAATGTAACTAGATTGGTTACTAGATATTTTCCACCACTACATGCATGTATCTTGGTTCCCTGCTTGTTTCTTTGTCCGTTTATTGCTCAATTCATTGATCGTTCGGAGGAATAACTCATTCGTTTCTAGTTAGGGTTTTACCGGAATCCGTCTTAATATTTATATAATCATCCTCCATTATCTTTAATAATTCTTGAACCTATATTCCTTAAATCCCTTCAATAATTATTTAAGTCTTTCGGTGTCCAGTGAAATCTTAGGGAAAATAAAAGTGCTATTTTTCAGAATCCGACAGCTTTTACATACACTATTTTTCCCCCGGATCACTAATACGAACTCAGAATTTCGTTCCGGGTACTTCTATATAGTGTCATCTCATAATATTCTCATTTCCACCAAAAACCCTATTCATACTTTATTCTTCCTTTATTCCCTATATTTATGACAATGTCCTTGTTCCTTCTCGGGCGTTCCTTAACCCTTTCACGGAACCACTGGACTAATCGTTATCGATCTGATGACATGAGAATATTCTCCTACTTGGAATTGACATATCTTATTCCCCTAGGAGATAGATTATTCTTACCTAAGTTGTCAACCATTAGCATACTTCATGACATATAAGTATTTGAATCCATATCCATTCCATTCATTCATTAGAGCTGGTGACCTTGTTGTCGGAATCATTGTTCCTCATTTTATCAATACTTAATAAAAAGTTTTAATTCTACCGAAAATTTGGGTTCTTACAGTCTCCCCTCCTTAAAAGGATTCCGTCCTGGAATCAGGTAGAAAACAAGAGTCGTTTATTTGTCGTTTCACCTTTCAGCTTCTCGGTCAATTCTTAGTCGTTCTCCCCTTTCTCAGCACATCTACTGGTGCTACAATACGTACTTTATCCTTTTTCCATCAACTTGCTACTTTTCGTACAACACACTATCCGGGTTATGCTCTTACTCAGTCTTATCCTTATTGATACCTGTAGTAACATTGGTATCATTATCACACTGCGAATTTGGAGGTAACCTCGCTTGCACTGTGCATTTCCTGATCGCTTTAATCTTCGCAATCTCGATCAATATAGAGAAGTGGAAAGATTTATTGAGAGATCACTATGATCAATGAACATTTGTTATATTGAATAGTTAGTACAGAAGGGGGCCAGCCTTTAGTACTTGACAAGCAATTAAACAAGTTATGGTATTCCACTTAGACTTCTATCACATAGACAGATAGTCACGTAGCAGTACCTCCCTTCCTTAAAGGGTTGTTCTTCTCAATTTATAAAGAAGATGAATAAGAGAGAAGAAAAGAAAAGAATTATAAAGGATTATAGAAAGCTTTCATGATTGTAAAATATCATACTCGGAATTTACCTCTGAACTATAGTGGTTCATCAAAGAAGAAATTAATCATAATTATATCCAATACTATTTGATCGCAATCTCATGTGTCAACATATCTTGCTGCTTTGTCCACTATTCTATGGACCTATACTCTGGTTCAACCTTAGCAATACTTACTTTTGGAAAATCTTTGAACCGCTCAGGTTTAATCTTAGTTTCTCGCCTGACACCATTGTTACTGACATTCCATGTCACGCTACTAGCTTTTTTCATTTCTATAATATTAACACTATCAGGTTGTCATCCCGTGAATTCATCAGAAAACCCATTTATTAATCCATTCATAACATTCCTTGCTTCACATTCTATAGTTGCTTTCTCAGTCTTTTCTTTATCGATCACATCCTTCTTATTATCTGATTCTTATTTACTTCTGTATTTACTTCCACCTTCATCTCTTTATTGAGACATCTTTTGCACTTGGCACCTCCTTATTGGTATCCCGTCACATTTACTCTACAATCATCACATTATTACAATTTAAACCCTCGAAAATGAATCTGACTGATCCCTTTTGACTTAGATCCAATATAATCTTCTTCTGCCAAACTTGTTTCTCATCGCTTGTTCTTTTCTACCCTTGATTTTTCACAGGTTGTTCTTCGTAAGTCAGACCAGGTCGTATATCTACCTGCTCGTACTCTTATCATCTATCGAGCATCTGCATTTTACTGGCATAGCCTTACCACATGAAACACGTTACGATCATGCTATAAGTTTTTGGGGGTAAAACTGGCTCGAGTGCCACCTTCCGAACACTTTTAAACTCTCAGGTGGCCCAATAAGTCTCGGGCTCAACTGCCCTTCTCTCCAAGTCTCATTAATTCTTTCTACGGGAATAAATTTAGCATCATGAATCATCAACCTCATATTCTCTATCTTGTTTACGCAGAAGTACACTAACACAAACTTGCTTGTCATTCATCAACATGCCATTTAGCCTATCAATAGTAGTACTTTCTTTATCTTCACGATGTCATCTACTTTCTTAAAAGAATCACCACTATATTATTGTAGTCCATTGTTGAATCGCCATCGTTTGTTGTTTACGTAGTGCTTTAATAGCTAACCATACGGGTTTCAAATCCTCTAGGGAGACAAAGTAATCACTATTCCTTATCCATAAGGAACACTTCCTAAACTTGAGGTAGATATTACATGAAGCAGATAAAATCGCAGAAGAGTTTCAAGCATCGCGGCTATATCAGGTTGATGAAACTATCACTCATGCAGCTTCCATAAAAGACTAGAAACTTAATTGTTTACTTCGTCAATTTTGTATCATGGTCCTGGTTTGCCTCAAAATGGGACCTTCTAAGGTGTGTAGTTTGCTTAAGACAATATCGGGAATCGAATCTTTACTTAAACTATTATTACTGTCGATTCTTGCACAGTCATCAGAAGGAATGTAAATTCCTCCGCTCCGATATGACCTTCAAGATCCTTCCAAATATCATTATGTTCCTTCGGTATGCACATTTGTAATTATTCCTTTATACTTAGACTGTCGGCCACCTCATTGGCCTTTCCTGATAATAATAATTTCTTGTAATCAATGTTCTCTGGATACATTCCAACTCAATTTTTTTTTTCTACCTCATTCCCAACACTGTTTGGTTAAAGCATTCTCCCTTAAGCTTTCCTGAAGGAGAAAAACATAACTATCAGTCTTTTTCCATAAGTCATTGCTTCCACCTTCCCGTGGGAACTTTATCAAAGTTACTCTCGATCATACCCAGAATATTTGTTCTCTAAGTTCTTTCTTGTTCTATGATAATCTCAACATTCTTTGGTTCCATCCATACCTCATCATGGTTTCATACATGCCTCATCTGGCATTATTGTTATCGTGTCTTACATTCTCTACCAAGCTTCTATTTTGAAACTCAGAATGTTAACTTTTTCCTTGTAAGGTTTCTTCGGTCGTCCTCATTATTCCTTCTATATTTTCTAGGTACATGATATATCAAAACGTCATTAATCAATACTCTAATAATTCTATCTATGTTCTTTCCAGAACTCTTTTTAATAATCCTTACAGGTCATTGTTGCCTTGGCAAATCCAACTCATATCATCTGAATTCACAATGTCTTTATTAGGGTTAATGCCATCCCTTGTGCATTTCCCAGGGTTTGTCTTAATTTATGGATATCCTATCCTTAATTCAATTGCCAAGGAATTCTTGCACCCTATAATTAGCAATCAAATCATGTATTCTTACTAAGGGTCTCTTTTCAATCATTCTCATTTGATAATCGATCGGTGGCTTAATGCTAACCTCTTCTTTCAGATAGTTGTCAGCCTATTTGACCTTTCAAAAGACAACGCATGTCTATCTGCTCTCTTACAGAACTTGGTAATGGTAGCCAGGAGGTTTTTTTGGGAAGATATTGGTCGAGTTCAACGCGAATCTATTAGTACTTATCATTCTTCTCAAAGGTACTTGCCTTAGACAAAATTTCTACAGTATACTGATCAATCTCTGACCATTTCTATACTCTCTTCATAAACCTTCATTGTTTGCTTTCCTTAGTCATAAGATATTCATGGTATTCATAATACCCTAACAACCTACAACTCAAGTCACTATACTTATATTTTACTTGCAATCTTGGACAATCATATACACATGAATCACTTTAGTACGGGTGACCCCATACAAAAAATCTAGTAAATTACCAAACAAAACATGGGTTGCAACGGGTTCAGTAGAAGATTCCTACAATCTCATTAATGTTTCCTTTATATCAGAAGCCCTTGCAGTCGATGCTTACTTAGAAGCAACCCTGCTTTGTCCTTTCATTGCTGGTCTAGTCACTTGATAATCCTTTGTGACTTGGCCTCAACTGGCCATACTAAAATTATATAATATTTTAGGGGTTGGATAATAGCATTACTTTTCTAGCAATTGCCGGCATAGTGCCTTCTTCTTTGATACCTTTATACCTTTCCAAAACTTTACTCCATATAAGTCTTAATCGACTACTCGGCACCGTATCCGGTCACCTTTCCTCTACTTTTATCTTTTTAACTATTCTTGTCAATCCCACGTGCCACACAAGCTTATCATTCCTGGCATAACCGCCTTTTCATTTAAGTCAATCCCGGAGTTTCTCAGTCCGGCTGGTTTCTTACTTGCATTTCCTGTTTCCGTCCAGTCTCAACTTCATCATTATCTTTCTACAATCAATCGCGATAATCGCGGTCTATCCACCAACCCATAGAGCGGCTACCTTACCCAATTCACGGGGTTCGCCCCAGTTTCTTCTCTCTTCCATGACGTTCTCTGATAATCAGAAAGACAAGGTTTGCCAAAATCCGATAAAGTTCTTTCCAGAATTAGGAAAATTTTGGTCAATCTATCCACCTACTGGTAACATTAAGGAGACTAGTTTCGAAACCTGAAGAATAGTTCTATGAACCTCTAAGTAGGTAGAATCATAAGCCGTCATAGTTAACGAAATAATCATCATCAGATTGGAAGTTTACCCACTGGAGAGGAACCAATTATATACATCCCTTAAAAGGGAAATCAATAGTTTCAAACTGAAACCTGACACAACGTCCTGATACTTATACGTCCTGATATTCAATATTACCACATGTCAGTCTACCTGAACACTAGTCTCAGAAGGAACATTACCATCGGAGTTGGTTGTTCCACACAATTGGCATTACTAAGGCCATCCGACCTGGTAGACCGTGCTGTCTGAATGCATCCACAAGTACTTTGTCATGCTGCGCAAGCACACATCCTAATCCTTTATACGAAGCATTGTTGGAAGCACAAAGTCTCCTTTTCCATTAAGCAATGCCAACTCTTGGTCATTACTACTTTCATCTTTTAGCTCCAGGAAGATTTTCTCACATTTTTCTCTTTAACTGTTGATCGTACTACTTGATCCATTATAATTCCGCGTCGGAGTAAACTTAAGGAGCCTACTATAATCCATTCAAAGAAAAGAAAAAATTTTATATTCCTCTGAATCACATGTATCTAGCGTTTCTGGTTCATCATTTCACTATGTTGAAATAACCCTATACTTTGTCTCTGACAGTAGTCTAATTACGAGTTCATCTTGACTCACTGGTCTTATCTTCCGGTAGGTTCTGAGATCATTGTCTTGCCTACTACTTCCTTATATAACTTTATTCAATCATGCTGTCACTTCCCAATGTCTTTACTTTCTAACTGATTCATTCATAAAATGAACATTTCCTTGAATAAAACCACCTCATTAACCTCAATTTGGTTCCATAAGTTACAACCTATGACATCTGCCTTCTCATGGCGAATTATTACTCACAATATTCATACTAATTCATTTATCAAATGATGTGGCACTTACTGCCTCGTTCTCAACTATCCCTAGGGACTTTGCTCCTCGTCCGATATCGCTGTCTTTGATAATCATACTTCCCTCTAGCTCTTTCTTCGTTAATATGAAAGTTTCTAAGGATTCTCATCTATTTCCGTATAAGATCTCAAGTAATTCTTCCAATCCGTCTTACTTGCTGGTACTACATCCAATAGTCCGGCTATGAATCTAATATGAATCTTCAGTTCTTTTGCTAATAGCTCAGTTCCTTATGCTCACTTTTCTGAGCACCATACCTTAATCATCACAGTCTTTCTGGCTGCGACCCTCATTTCTCAAGGGTAAGCTCCTTATCCTAACAGGACTATCCTTAACTGCTGGAACCTTTTCCGGGTCTCCAGTAGGGTACTCTATCGAATTTAATTGCTGATCTTCAGCATATAAAGCATCATCACGCTGCTGCTCGTATGCCTCCAGGTCTGTCGCCTTACTCGTGGACACGATATTGAGCTAAGTTACTATCATGATACTTAAGAGTTCCCATAAGGGTTTTATATGCATCACTACATTAAGTAGTCCGACTATGAACTTGGCAAGAGTTCTTATTATCATAGTGAATTTATTATTTTAACGTCGCCTCATCTCTAGGGTTTATAACGTAGGCTCTGATACCATTACTGTAACACCCCCAGATCCAGGGTCCGGGATCCGGTCGTTACAGTTTCCATTTCTGTCCACAATACTTGAACTTATTACAACATAAAATGAATTACATCTTTATGACCCAACACAACCATATAAAACACACCCGTTATAGTCCCAGAGATGAAATCAGAGTAACAATCAAATTTTATTAATCACATTTGGAGTTCTTACAACTCAAAAGAATTACAATATAAATACATACTCTTTGCCATCCATTTGCATAAGTCATACTAGACCATATACTTGTTCTGAAAGAATGAATCTATCCTACCAATAGCTTCTTCTTCAGCTCTGGTAGTCTCATCGTCCTCGCCAACATCGAGTGCGCCTTGTGCGAGTCATTTAGTCTAGCTATTGTTGTGATATAATAATAAAGCAAGGGTGAGCAATAGCCCACCAACAATAATGTATAACTGATCGATAATATATAACAGTTCAAAAGTATCTTTCAAATCATATGCCATGCATTTACGGAAATGATGCTAGTATAAATGATGAAGTTACAAGGTAACTCAAAATGTATATATAGGTGGAAATATCTGCTATGTCAAAGGTAGGTCAGATATTATCTTTTATTATAAGAGAGGAACTTGCAGGAAAATATTGCAATTCCAATTATGAATTCTTTTCCAATACTGCCAACAATGATAATGTTGCCGAAAATAAATGAATTTGAATGATGTACTTATGCTGGAGTATTCACCGTGCCCACTGTTCCAATCCTTACGATGATCAGTCGCAAATTGTACAGCTCAATTTAGATTTACTACCGGTAGAAGGAAGAGCTGACGGATTTACTTGTCTACCGCCCTGTTAGATCTCCCCGGCCAGCGGTTTGGCCAATTGGGATGGACCGGCGCTACTCGGCCTCTTACACGACTCCAAGTTCGAAAAGAAGTTCTTGGCTCTAAGCGTAAAGTTCGTCCCCCTTTCCCCAATTATGATACTTGTTGATAAAACTCCACAAAGTAGTCGTATCTAGTTGGAAAGGAAAATTCAACATCATATCTCCCAAGCTACTGCTTGTTAGGGGATACCATCTTGTTCCAATAATCTTACCCCTCGAATGATGAGAAGGTTACTCAAAGATTCAATTGATAAACAGCAACTAAGTTGTGAGTGAAAAGAATAGTTTTACAAGATTTATGACCGGGAAGTCAACAAGATAAATAACATTGCTCAAGTAAGTTCCCCTATAATATGGAAGTTTGAGCGAGAATTTAAATCCTTTCAAGATAGATTTAAATGAAGAATAAAGAGTTGGGAACCTTTCCTTGATAAAATAGTCGTAAAAATAAAAGACTCCAAAATATTTTACATAATATATGGAGGTGAAAGATAATCTTCGAATAATATAAATCATTTTAAAAAGAATTTAAAAGAATTAAATAAATATTCTAATAATATTTATTAACTCAATAATAATTACTGAATATTATTAAATTATAATATTGCTCGTAAGTAATCCTCGAATGAATATATAGAATTATTTACAACATAAATCCCTCCTTAAATGAATATTCAGAATAATATTCATTAAATAATTAAACTCCAATAAATATTTAACATAATATCCAATAAATAAGTCACACCTTAAATGAATATTTGAAACAATATTCATTAAATAAATAATCTTCTAAAGGAATATCCAAATAATATTCATTTAGTAATCAAAACTTTAACGGAATATTCGAAATACTATCCCTTAAGTAAATAGAACTTCCAATGAATATTTTAAAATAATATTCATCAAGTACATAAAATCTTAAATGAATATTCGAAAGTAATATTCATTTAATAAATAAGATTCCCATGAATATCAAAGTAATTATTCATTAAATAATCAAACTCTAAGTGAATATTCAAAAATAATATTCACTTAATATTTCTCGGCTGAGATAATACTCAAATAATATTCTTCGAAAGATTTCCAAGTAATTGGTACTTTCTAGAAATATAAATAATGTTTAATAATAACATTCCTCAAGATAAATAGTAATCTGCCGTTGGAATCCCTCCGGGTTTCCACGACTATCTATATCTCAAAATACCGACTCCCGGTCTATATTTAAGAATGAATATCATATGCCCTTCGCTAAGGGTCTTACCAAAACAATCCGTCTTATAACTGATAATTCGTACCTATTCTATAAGCCAATATCAATTCAGGGAACATGTATCATAATATAATTTGACAATAGGCATGCATGCTATGGCATATGTAAAACGGCAATCACATATGTATATTATCACAACAACAGGTTCAAAGTTTTGAACACTTGCCTGGTAATCGGGTGTGGGTAGAGATAGCGTGCCCTGGTTCTGCTCGATGATCTATAAACAATCAGAACATTCAAGATTAACCACTTAACACCTTTTAAAAGTCTAAGTATAAACTTCACTTAAGTCGAAACACATTTTCGAATTATCTCGTTATACACCTTTTAGTGTAACTCCTTTTATCACCGATAAGATCCGACATTTGTTCATTATTAAGACATGTCATCAAACCCACACTTGGTATATACTTAAGTCGTATAAGTTCTAAAGTCGATCGATTACGAACCGAGATTATACCTCGAGTTTTATCGTTCATTTTCTAAGTTATAACCGAAGTTATACTTTTAAGGGGTTCGTTCGCGTTTAACCTTGATTCAAACATTTTTATAAAATCGGAAAACGATCCGTTTGACATGTGGTTTTCTCTCATACCTTCCTTATGACCTATAGTATTTGTTTACCAAGATTCTCCACTGAGTAACATGCTTTACGATGGTTTAATTGAAGTTACAAACTTTTACTTACGGTTTCGAACCAATTTTAATAATTTGACCATAACTCCTAAACCGTATGTCGGAATGTTTCGATTTTATCACCAAAACGATCTATGACTCGAGATCTATGAGGACATGTCATGTTCATGACCAGTTAAGACAATTAACCCTACTGTGATGCACAAATTTTTTAAGGTTATCAAAAATCGGGCATTACGACGGCTAGAAATCGAAAATTTCGAAATTCCAAACTTTCCAATAATCATAGTTTCCACTCCAAACAACATATATACATGATTTATAACCATGAACTGAGGCCAAGCAATGCCTTTCCATTCATCTAACTATTTTATCCTCTTATATCAACAAATAACTACATAAGCATGCTTTAATCATCACCATAATCATACTAATCTAAAAACTCATCAAGAACATCATTAAACTCAAAGTAAGAGCTAGGGTTTTGGTGAGATATACCTTCCATGGAGTGGGTAAAGACCTTGATAAGCCCTGTATAGTCCTTGTATATCCTTAACCAAGCTTAGATCATCCAAGAAATCAAGAAAACCAAGATTTGTTCTTGAAAGTTACTATTCACCCTAGATTTTTATGATTTTATTGAAAATGGAAAAATTGGTGTTTGAGGCTAAAATTTACAGGGTATCATTTTTATGAAATATAAGATCTACCATAAAAATTTGGAGATCAATTGATGGTTGGAAGGTTGATTTTGGATTTGGAATTAAAGGAGAAGCCGAAAGCTTCTCTTTGGAGAGGAATGGAGTTGGTTGCTTGTTTGCTTGCTAATCTCTTGTTCTCATCTTGTGTCTTTGGGATATTATCTCATAAAGTAGCTTTATTAAAGCTATTATGTCATGGATGATGAATTTTGAGGGACATGTGTCTTGTTTTTGTGGTTGGATGAGAAAAAGGATGATAAGTACTAGTTAATCTCTAATGGTTCTAGTTTGTAATGTAACTAGATTGGTTACTAGATATTTTCCACCACTACATGCATGTATCTTGGTTCCCTGCTTGTTTCTTTGTTCGTTTATTGCTCAATTCATTGATCGTTCGGAGGAATAACTCATTCGTTTCAAGTTAGGGTTTTACCGGAATCCGTCTTAATATTTGTACTATCATCCTCCATTCTCTTTAATAATTCTTGAACCTATATTCCTTAAATCCCTTCAATAATTCTTTAAGTCTTTCAGTGTCTAGGGAAATCTCGGGGAAAATAAAAGTGCTATTTTTCAGAATCCGACAGCTTTTACATACACTCTTTTTCCCCCTGGATCACTAATCCGAACTCAGAATTTCGTTCCGGGTACTTCTATATAGTGTCGTCTCATAATATTCTCATTTCCACCAAAAACCCTATTCATCCAAAAACCCTATTCATACTTTATTCTTCCTTTATTCCCTATATTTATGACAATGTCCTTGTTCCTTCTCGGGCGTTCCTTAACCCTTTCACGGAACCACTGGACTAATCGTTATCGATCTGGATGACATGAGAATATTCTCCTGCTTGGAATTGCTATATCTTATTCCCCTAGGAGATAGATTATTCTTACCTAAGTTATCAACCATTAGAATACTTCATGACATATAAGTATTTGAATCTATATCCATTCCAATCATTCATTAGAGCTGGTGACCCTGTTGTCGGAATCATTGTTCCTCATTTTATCAATACTTAATAAAAAGTTTTAATTCTACCGAAAATTTGGGTTCTTACAGATTTGCTGCAATACTCCATCGTTTGTAGCAGACTTGCAAAGACTACGACAAAAGCTTGAGAGATTACAATACAAGGCTGGTCAATTCAAAAAGTATGATATATCCACATTTACTAGAATTGTATTAGGTAGAAATGGAAAGAATCTAGGTTGCTTTACATGTAATGTTTACACTGTCTGTTTAGCAATTTAGGAAAGTCACATGGGTGTGTAAATTATAATGAGCTGCCACTTGAAAATGACAGCAGCTCAACACCACATGTGAAAGGGACAACAGAGTATCTAAGTCTACTTAGATACACGTCTCTAATTCTTTTTATGTACTGCTTCAACGAAATAATCTTGTATCTCTCAAGAAGTTCGCAGCTGGAGAATTCTTTCTCTAAGTTGTAGCACCACTTCACAAGATAAATAAACCATTTATTTTGTGAGAAATCTTGTTCCATTTACGTTTGCATATCTCAACTGAAAACTTGTAATCTTTATCATTGTTGTTGTTTTAAAGATTGGATTTTATCAGTATTGCATTCAACCCCCACTTCTGCAATACTCAGGGACCAACAACTAGTATCAGAGCAACAGATTGACAAACAAATCTAAAGATCATGACGAGTGTTCAGAAGTCAAGTGGTATCAAGATTCCAGTCTTTGATAAAGAGAACTACAATTTCTGGAAAAGAAAGATCTTGTTATTTATCAAAGCTGCCCATCCACTGTACTTGGGAATCCTTGAGAATGGCCCATTCATTCCACAGAAGGAAGTAGCTGTTGCTACTATAAATGACGAACTCATTCCAGCCCACTGGGTTGGTAAGAGGCCTTCTGAGTACACAGAATCCGAAAAGGAGAAAGTAGCCTTGGATGACTACTTACAACTTATCTTGCTTGACTCTCTTACATTAGACAAAGCCATGTGTGGTAATGTCATGGGATGTTCATCGGCAAAAGAAAATCAACGGCAAATCCTTGTATCACAATATGAAGCTTTTATGGCTAAACCTAGCGAAAAACTTACACACATGTTTGAAAGGTTCAGTAAGCTAATAGCCGAGTTACAAATTCATGGAAAGTTTTATGATAGAAAGGAGATTAACATCAAATTTTTGCTCACTCTCCCTGAGCATCTTGAGCACAAAGTCACAACCATAAGAGAAAGAAGAAACTTGAACGATTTTCACTAGAAACTCTATATGGTGTGCTCAAATCATACGAACTTGAACTCTTTCAAAAGAGAGCTATTCAAACTGGAACCAAAGGAAAGTTGGCAAACATGTCAAGAGCACTTGTAGCTCATGAACCACAAGTAGCTTGTCCAAGTGAACCTTCATAAAGTTACAACCAACACAAGTGTCATCCTTGAAGATTGAAGAGGTGTTGGACGATGACGAGGAGAAGGTGGTTCTGCAGCTGAACGATGTTGAAGATGAAGACTTCTACACAGTAGAAGAGATTGAAAGCATGGATAATCCAACCATCGCTTATATGGCTAAGAGATTCAAAAATATCAAGTTCAGAAGGGACAAGCCACATGGTCAATCATCTAAATTCAACAAGGGAAGTTTTTCAAAAGCTACTGGTGGTGCCACAAGAGGTGGATACAAAATAGGGATGGTGGATAGGTCAAAGTTCAGGTGTTATAACTGCAATGAGCTAGGTCATTTTGCTATTGAGTGCAGAAGACCAAAACAGAATCAAGGAAAAGGATCTGGAAATCGGTTTAAGAAAAATCAAGGAAGAGCCTATGTGGCTGAAGGAAAATGCTAGGATGATTCTGAAATTAGTCATAAAATTCTTAAACTCAGCATGGATAGATCTAATATCATCAGAATCTAAGCTATCAAATGAATCAAGAGAGTGAAGAGATATCTTAGCAAAAGATGGAGAAGTTTTTCTTTGGAGATCCAGGCTTGTCTGAAGCATTTGCCATCAATGCAATGTTGTCATAATCCAATTCATCTTCAGAATCATTGGAATCTGCCCAATCCTTCTGTGTGACCATGAGTGCATTATCCTTTCCTGAATTCCTAGGCTTCTTGCACTCACTAGCAAAGTGTCCAAGATCACTGCAATTAAAGCACTTAATCTTGGCCCCAGCTTGATAATTGTACTTTTGCCTTTGTCACCCTTCTTCTCCTCTTTCTTTTGAAAAGGTCCTTTGCTAAATCTTCTCCTGTTGAATCTTCCTTTCTTGAAAGCTTTAGCAAACATAGCAAAGAGTTCCTGCATTTCTGATTCAGAATCACTATTTTTAGAGTCTATATTTGCAGTCTCTGACTCAGAACTTTCTTTGCTCTTTTTCTTCCTTGAGTCTCTTTCAGTAGATTCATACTTTTCTTCTTAAAGCTTCTTTGATTCAGATTGAGCAGTGAGAGCAACAATTTTCATCTTTCCTTCACTCCTGCTCTTCTTCTGCTTCTTATCACGTTCATAAGCCCTAAGTTTTCCATAAACTACCTCTAATGAAATTTCATCCAGATCATTAGCTTCCTTAATTGCAGATATCTTCTCATTGTAGAAATAAGGCAAGGCTTTCATGAACTTAGTATTCATATCCTCCAAGTCATAATATTTGCCGTGCATGGCCATCTCATTGAGGAGTTTAGTAAACCTATCAAAGGTATCAGTAAGTGACTCACCAGACTTGGATTTAAAGTACTCATACTATTGTATGAGAATTGTCCTCATATTCTTCCTGACAAGTTTTGTTCCTTCAGAGTGGACCTTTAGAGTATCCCATATCTCCTTAGCAGTCTTACAAGAGAGAACATAGTTAGTGAGAACAGAATCAAGACTGTTAATAGTATGTTTCTCACTTTAGCATCCTTAAGAACGTTCTTCTTGTCCTTATCTGTCCACTGAAATTTAGGTTTCTCTGCCGTGTATTCTGGAACAACTTTTCCTACGATAGTTGCTTGAGGAACAACCCTTGTTGGAACAAAAGGCCCATCTCTTATTCTGTCAAGATAATCAGGATCTGTTACTTCCAGGTGATGCAACATCTTCACTTCCCATAGAGTATATTCGTTTCTATTGAGCATAGGAATCTTAGTATTACCATCCTTGTAACCAGATATGATTGCAGATCTTTATGATTATTCAAAATCAACCTGCTCTGATACTAATTGTTAACTTGAATAACTTGTAGAAGGGTGAGGGGTTGAATACAAGTTATATAATCGTGTATGATTTTTGCTTTATTTAGATGAACAAGAACAAATGAATGAATCAAACTGTTTGTATTAATGAAATCAAATACAAACTCTACCAAAGGTGTACAATACCTTTAGCAGCTGCTGACAATACAAATCTCTCTCTGTTTGTTATGAACTCTCGAATACAAACCTTATACTAAGCTTTCGTTTTCGAATCCCGAACACAAACGGGCTCTTTTTACAATGATATAAAGAGAGTATTTATAATGCTACCTATCAACTAATAACAGAAAGTTACAATCTATACATAACAATGTTCTGCCATCTAGTTGATAGTTTTCATCAATAGAAAATTCTTTCCTTCATGATACCTTCTTGCTTGTTCTTCAAAACAACGATCCTGTTTTATCGCACTTTCCAGTTTCTGTAGCATCCGTAATGACATCATCAGTAGTATGACTGATATCAGGATTTCACCTTCATCAGGATCTGACATCCATCCCATCAGGACTTGATCAGGATTTGACTTGCTGTATCAGGATCTACCATAGTTCCTGAAATGTAGTCCTTGATGCCCTGTTCCTGACTAAACTCTACAGATTACTATCTAACACATGTATCCTATACAAAGTGCTCTAAATCCTTTATAAGATCAGAATATACAAGAAGTATATGCAAATTCTATTCTTAACATCATAACTTATGAATCATTCCTAACATTAGGGGATGTGAATTGAGTCCTTTAAATGGATAATTTCATTAAGGAGCACGTTTCTAATATGATAAATACAAAATATTTGTGTATGTCTATAAATACATGGAGTTATCGTATGAGTAGGATTTGGGAGTTCTACTTCGAATAGGACTCTACTAAGGGGCTAGCTGAATTAAAGATAAGTTATATTTCTGGTTAATACTCTATTATTTCATGGCTTAATCAGCAAGAAAAGGATTCCTAACCTAAAAGAACTACATTAGGGCTTGATTCCTATAAATAGGATATGTAGGCAATTAACAAGGGGTTCGGTTTTCACTTATTTTGTACGCAAGGTACGTGTATTGTCCGGTGACCTTGCTAATCCAGCCCTTAAAACAATAAACACCATTATTAGGTTCAGTTGTCCTGTTTCCTTACATCTGTTCGATCTGTTTTATTATCCGAAAACCAAGGATAATTCATACTATTCCGGCGAGGCTTATTCGGGGTGTTGTGTGAATTTTTTGCATAACATTTTTGGCGCTAGAAGGAGGGGGCTCGAACCTCCTAAAAATCTATTGGTGAAACAATATCGGCAAGTTCCGAGCATGTGCGAACGCCGAGCGGCGAAGGCGGTAAGCATGATGCTAACCCTGATGGTGAAGTGATTGCTAGGGATATCCTTAACCATCTCCAAAATATGGATAATAGGATTGACCAGTTAGAGAAAAAATTGTCACGAATGAAGAAAGGACAAAGAAAGCAGAGGTCCTCGGAATGGTGTACTAGGCGTCGGGAAGTGACACCAATAAACTTGGATTTTGGAAGTGAAGAAGTGCCTGAAAAGGAGGCTCGGAAAAAAAAAATTCTGATGTTGAAACAGATCAGGAGAATTTGGATTGGAAAGAAGGTCCTGTGGATTCTCCAACTAGGAGTGTGAGCGCATCTGATCAAGTAGGGAAGAAGCTCAATAACAAAGACTTGCGGCATGTGTTGGATGGAACAAAGGAGAAGGTGAATGGAAATGACAACCTTGACAAGTCTAAGTCGAAAGGTTCTAAGAGCTATAGGAAGGAAAAGTCTCAAGGTGAAGAACAGACTTATGACAGGAGGTCCAAGTCCACGAAGCTCCAATCAACAGCTAGGAGTGATGACAGCTCCAGCTCCCAAGACAGTTCAGCTCATAAGCAGGGTGAAGACTCGAATGAAGAAACAGATGGAAGTGATGATTACCTCTCGGATGGAGAGGATACAAATTATAAGGTAGCTGACTTGAGGAAAGCTCTGGAGAAGATTAAAGCTGAGAAGAGGTCAACATCAGGTCTAGCTGTAGCTTCACCTTTGACTAAGAAGGTGCGAGATTCACCCCTTCCACCTAGGTACAGGGGGGTAGGGGACCTGAAGTTTGATGGCACCACGGATCCAGTGGAATACCTTAGTCGTTTTAGCACTGAAATGGAGGTGTATCAAGTCAGGGATCGCAAAAAGTGCCGGCTGTTAGCAACTACGCTAAGGGACAATGCTCATCAGTGGTACAAGAGGTTGCCATCTAATTCAATTTGATCCTGGAGGCAAATGAGTGAGCTTTTTATGACTCAGTTTCGAGCTACGGTCGCATTTGCACCTCCTGCCAACACTTTGGCGAATATTAAGCAAATGGAGAAGGAAACTTTGAGAGAGTATTTTAAGTGTTTCAACGCAGAGGTGCCAAAAGTGAGGAAGGCTATGGATGAAACCTATAAAAATTTCTTAATATCTGGGATATGGCCTGGAAGTGATTTCTGGAAGGAACTTCAGAAGGAGGAGCCTATCACGCTGGATGATTTTTATGCGCGGGCTAAAGCGCAAAAGGTTGTTGAAGAGTCTATGGCCAAATTAAGGAAGGATAACAGCTCAGCTGGTTGGAATGGAAGAAAAATGTGACGCCCCCAAATCCGAGGTCAAAGATTCAAGTCGTCACATCACCATCCAACCATATCATACCTGTATTAACTTTACAACTCAACAATACATCCATCCAGACCTTAATCTTAAGCACAAACAAGTTAGAGCCTCAGAAACGATAATCAAAAGTAACACTAAATATTACAATTCATCTGTACAATCCAGAATCTTATGCACTTCCACTTATACAACTACACTTGAAGACAAGTCTTACTATTACAGTTGAAAACCTATCAGACTTACTCTGTAGTGTTTATCAGGAACTAAATCATCTCCGGGGTAAATCTTCTACTCCTCTTCTGCTGGTGCAGAGTTAATCGGCCAAATTCTTCTCTTTCTGAAAAGTTTTTATAAAGCAAGAATGAGCTACATAATGCTCAGGAAGTTCACCATTTTGAAAAATAATAATGTAGTTTATTTCGAAAACATTCCCATCTATATGGGTATATATCTCAGATTTCAAAATATAATTGGACAATATATATGTCTGAGTTTGAATAAAACATCTATACTCACTAAGGAGCTTTAAGAATAACATATGAACCCTTTATAAGGTCCCCATTTCAATATATCTCAAGTTTGAAAATATATACATATGAGCATATCATTTTCGGCAAAACACTCTACGGTTAATATATTGTACAGTGAATACATCATTGCAAACCTCTTTCCTTCCATTAGCTTAGAAGGTTTCTCATTCAAAAACATTTTATTCTTTGAAATAATTTCAAGAGTGCTCTAACACGTGCCAATCTTTATAGAAAATCTTGTAGTTCTAGATACTGCACGATGTCAATATTTTTCTTATCAAAAACCACACTATCGGCAACTTGGCACTTAGGCCCAAGAAGCAGTGTCTGAGTATTTTTCCAAAGTGGAGGATGGGACTTGAAGAAAACATAAAACCTGACAGGGATTGACGATGATCAGTCACCACATCCAAGTCCAATAATCCGCGGGACTTCTCTACCGGTAGAAGGATAGAAACTACTTCCGTAACTATCCTCGGGTGAAAACTACATCCGTAATCACCCCCGATGAAAACTACATCCGTAATCATCCTTCGGTAACACCTGGGCCGGAATAATAATTGATGGACCGCCTGGCTCACGGCCGCTTACACATCCCGGGAATCGTTCGTCAACGATTCCCACACCTGCCAGAGTCCCCTTTTTTTCTTTCTTGTCAAAAATCATTTTTGATAGAAAATTCGAGTAGTTGAAGTTCGACCTCAGTCAACCGATAATTCTTGAATAGTGTACAAGAAGCAAAACCTGACCAGGGGTTTTCGAAAATGTTTTGGGTTCGAAAGAGTTCGAGTTTGAAAACGATGAAGGTATCTTGGATTAGTTTTGTCTTTAAAATAATGAACAATAATTAATAAATGATATTTTGAGATTTAATATAAACAATTAATAAAATAATTATTTAATTAAAATAAGCTTTTAATCCAAGATAGATATTTTTGAGTATTTATAATAATGTAAAAATAATAAATACTTAAGTATACGATACTTCCCGAATGACCCTTCGGGTTTTCGAAATTTAATCACGATACAATAATATACCGCTCCCCGGTCAATAGCATATTTGGACCGCTACGACCTCTATTTCTGGAGTCGTTGTCCGAAGGAAACATTTTCATTCTAAGTTCAAGGGTGTACAAACACATATGTGCATATATCTCAAACTTCAACATAACCTCATAAAGTGTAAGCATATAATACATTTGAAAGCCACAAACAATACAGTGAAAATCCTTATATATAAGTTTTGAAAAGTAAACTTGCCTTGGTAGGGTGGGGTGGTCGAGCTCGCGACGTGGAACGAAAATCTATACATGATCAATATTCGTACGTTAGTACCTTAACAACACTGCTTAATCGTAAGGTTTTAAAGGATGTAAGACCAACTTAAAGACTCCAATTTGTGACCACTAACCCTCCCACATGACCATGTCATCACTTTATCACATTCGTTACCCATTCGACTCGAATCCATTCCTCAAACTTGAAACACAAGTGAGTACTCTTAAAACTACATTAAACTAACCTCCTACGCGATTTTTCACTCGCGCGCACTTCGCTCTAACATTTTTATAAAATCGAAAAAAATAATCCTTTTTACAAAATTCTTTTTCTTATACTTTCTTCACTGCAATGTGGTGTAAATATAATTTTCACACATCCCAAGGATTTTCCTAAGGTCCTTAACCAAGCCCTTAAACCATACTCTTTCCTGCATGGATTTCCTACTGCGCAGTTTGTACTCTACGATTTTTATAAAATTGGAAAATTCAAATTTTCACCTAATTCTTTTTATGTCATCTACTCCACTGTAAGAAATTGCTACTCAATTTTTACCATAGGTTCAACACCGATTTTAAGGGTCCAAAAATTATTTACAAGGGGACAATTCTCTGCAACTCCCTACTCAGAACACATCTCACTAAATCGTCCATAACTCAAAATCTACAAATCCCTTGGAATTTAACTTTACATTTCTAAAAACTACAGATCAATACCTTTCCAAGCATATAAGGTAGGTTTCCAGGGGAGTAGATTTAGGGTTCAGAATCACAGCTTGAAACAGGGGTATTTGCAGATTTGTCAAAACCACTTATTACAAGACATACAACTTCCAAAATTTCCACCCACTTCAATATCATCACAAATATACCAAACTCAAATTTTATCTACTCTCATGACTTCATATAACATAAAAAAAAAATTTCATCACAACAATTTTCATCAATATCCAAGATTTTCCAATAATCAAACTTGATCCAACATTTTTATCAATAGAACTTTTAGATCTCATCAAACCAAGCTTAAAACCTTGCAATGGCTACTAGGGTTAAGAAATTATACCTTCCTTGAAGTTCAAAGTATCTCAACAAGGCTTGAAATCCTTCTCAAACTCCTTGGTTGATCAATATATGGCTTAATCTTTAAGATCTAAAAACAAGATTTCATAAGATCACTATTCACCAAGCAACTTTGACAATTTTTCTAGGTATGCTAGGATTCATATAATATTATGAAAATTAAAACGTACCTCACTAGTACTCTGAAGAACCTTGGGATTTAATTTGGGAATATTTGAGATAGTGGAAGGCAAGGAAAAAAATTATTTTCTCCTCCTTGTTCTGTTGCTCAGCAGAATGCAGAAAAAAAGAAGAGAGAAGTGGTGTTTGCTACTTGCTTTGCTTTTTCTTTTAACTACAATAATGTGATAATATCTTATATGTATAAAGGCAATGGCTAGTTGGTCAAGATTTTCCAAGTCTAAAAAGCCTACACAATTTGCTTGGTGATCCATCTTTTATGCTAACTATGTTTCCTAACTAGTTGTTTTGTTTCTAACTAGTACTTGGTTTTCTAACCATGCTACCAACTACTAGTTACCTAGTTCCTTGGCTTGGTTACTAGCTAAATCAACCACCTTGCATGTAATTTGCATGGATTTTGCATGGGTATTGCCCTTGGTTATTTTCCAAGTTTATTTCTTAATTTTCCATGCCTTGTTATACCACTCCTTAAAAATGTTCTTAATAAAATCTCTTCAAGTGGTTCTCATTTCTCCAATATCTTCTTAATTATTATTCCATAATATTCTCATGTTTATAAAGTCCTTGGCCATGTCACGGCTTTCGTATTTATCGCTTTCTCAAAAATCGTAATTTCTTACGAAGTGTGATTTACTAATTTTTGACGGCTTTTACATAAACTCATTTTGCTTATATAATTTTAATATGAATTAATCATCCTCAAATTTCCATTACATAATTATGGGTGGGATTTGTTTTTCTTACACACCGAAGTTACTATTCATCCGGGTCTTTTCTACAGTAGTACAAAAATCAGGGTTATTACAGTCTCCCCCCCCTTAAAAGGATTCCGTCCCGGAATCAGGTCGAGAATAGGTGGGGGTACTTCTCTTGCATCTCACTTTCCAATTCCCAAGTTAATTCTTCTACGTTGTGATTCTGCCACAATACTCTGACTAGTCTGACCACCTTGTTCCTTAGCACTTGCTCCTTCTCTATCCATGATTTTCACGGGTTGCTCCGCATAGGTCAAGTCGGGTCATAGGTCCACTTGGTTGTACTCAATCACATGCCGATAGTCGGTGTGGTAGGGTCGTAACATAGACATATGAAACACATTATGAATTTGGTGTAAGCTTGGGGCAAGGCTAACTCGTAGGCTAACTTCCCAATACGCCTCAAAATCTCAAAAGGTCCAATAAACCTCATACTTAGCTTCTCTCTCTTAACAAACCGCATCAATCCTTTCCAGGGGATACCTTTAGCATCACGAAGTTTCCCACCTCATACTCCTTTAATATCTCATAAAATTTGACCATTCGAAATAATGGGTTTCGTAAAAAAAACTAATGACTTTTACATACACTCGTCTGTACCGTAAGGACGTAATATCAATTTGAAATCTTCATTTAATAATTCGTACATATCGTGATTGCGAAATTTTCTTATCCACCCATAAAATTACTATTCATCCAGGTTTCGAATATTCACAAAAATTAGGGCTATTGCAGTCTCATCTCCTTAAAAGGATTCTATCTTAAGAACCTAAGGATAATAGTTGTGGATACAATCCCAACCTTACCCTTTCCAACTCTCAGGTTGACACTTCAACCCTATTGTTCTCTCCCTTGGTCTCACCAACGCTTTAATGTTGTTTCTCAACGCATACTCTCCTCGACCTATATTCCTTATCGGTTGTTCTATGAATGAAAATTTCTATCCCACTACTTATACGTTCCTCCTCTACCTTGTTCATAGTATCCATGTTGAGTCCTTGTATCGTTACCCCGTGAATACTTTGTGGTCGTGTTTTACAATCTGAGACAACGTCAATACGCACGATATTCCTCATATTCCTTGGCTTGATTAGCACGCATGTGTTGCCTCCCGTCAGCCGTTACCACTTGCTATGGATACTGTATAGTCTTCGGTATACGTCGAACCAGTTCCGCTACTATATCCCTCGTTCATTGACTTCTTTGTAACGCAAGAAAAGCGAAACTTCTTCTTTCGTAGTACGCTTTACAAGAGACGTCCTTACGTTCGCATGGTGACGATCGTGATAACAACATTCATTTCATGGATAAGTTTTTATTCTCGACTGCCCCGTGAAATCTAAGGCACGACACTAAATATAAATTCGATCGTCTGGATAATTCTTCTTCCCTGTCCGTCATCCACAGATCAAATTAGTACATACGCTCAATCTCTTTATGAATTATACTTGAAAGCACCTTCAATATTCGAAGTTTAACCTTAAGTCTCTATCTGACGTAATCACTGCAGAAGTTTTATATTGCACCACAATCTCTTCCGTATATAAATCGATAATCTCCTAAATGGGAGGTCTCTCGTAGGTAAATCACTTGGTCCAGCAATTATAAATTAACTAGGGCCATCTCTTGGCTCGGTCTTCGGCGACCTACTCATGAAGTTCATTATAATTCTGTCCACGTTCAAGATTTTCTACAGGCGGAATTAATCCACTAGATCTCTATTATTTTGTTTTTGACATGTTGCGTTTGTACTTAATAGTTTGCCAATACCATTCTTCATATTCGTTTGCCAAACATTCTCTTAATTCTCTGTACATCTTTGTCCCTCCCCATAATTTAGTCATTTTCCTCTAACATTATTCTTTATTGTATATACTCTATTTTCTCGGTCAATACTGACTGGATTCCAATTTCGAATAATCCATTCTATAGGTATCGGCCACCACACTGGCCTTTCCTGGGTAATAACAGATTTCTCCATTATACTCCCTGCTCCCTTACGTCACCTTCTCTTTATTATGTTTAGTTCTAATATGAAGATATACTTATGGCACTTGTGGAAAAATTTTCACACTTTTCTCATAAAGTTAACGTCTCAGTTTTATGCGTGAACGCTATCATGACTAATCCCCGACTCACGGTTAGTGCTATCTCATAATCTTTATGTTTTTTAGAAGTATAGGCTATCATCCTTTTTCTACTACATCAGCACACCTCTTAAACTCTCGAAAGATGCATCATCGTGACCCTCAAATTCCTCTTTTTATCATCAAGTATAGCTAACAACGAGGTTGTTGCTCATATCTCATTTCATTCCAAAACTTTGTTCATTAATCCATAAATGCTTCTGACTCATTAGTCCACTCAAATGATACTACCATAATTTTATAACGTTTATATTAGTGTGAAATGCCAACTTGGGCAGAGTACAGAGGTCGATCATGAGTTGGTGAAACCCGCTTTTTAACCTTATCTTTGAAAAACAACTACGTATTTTAACTAGTCAACAATTCCTCCATTTCCGATAAGGGTATCAGTTCTTGATGGTATATGTAAGACGTCATACGCTCGTCCTCTTTCACCATTGGCGCCAATCAGCCTGAGGCCTGCATGCTACTGCGATTCCCAATAAACTTGATTAGGTGGTAATCTCGAAGGATCATTGGCATATATCCATGCATCCATTTTCTATTAGGGGCCTGTTAAACTTTATGTCTCTCTATGTGCATCAATCCCTTTAATCTAAATAAAGCTTCACATTCTTGCCACGATATTTCTTCCTTTCTTGTCCATCTCACTTCCATGTTAGTTTCCTCTAAGGATATGTTTTACATCGCAATCGATTTGCATTTCTTGGATCAGGAAAAGGCTTGGTAACTCCAGAATTCATTAATATAACATCCTGACAACGGTTGGTAGGAGCGTACTCCCAACCACCTCATCATTTCTTATAACCTCCCTTACACTAATATTAAAGGTCCTTGTTGTATGCCTCGATATGTTACTCCTACTTTAAATAATTACTCGGCATAATGCTCTGGCTGCACAATTACAACATTTGGTTTTTTTTGATCTCATATTGATGTAACGGTTCATAATTGTACCTCCCGTTCACCTTAGAGTAATCACTTTGAAAGGAATGGTTTCAAAATAACAAGGTCCAATAGATAATTTCAATAAGAATTCCACATTGGATGTTCCAAGAATGTTGATGGTTCCAAATACTAGGAGTCTCGATTTTCGGAGATGTAAGGATAGACAGACAGAGTACAACAAGGTTTATTCCTTCAGGTCCTGATAATTCTGTAATATGATATCATAGAGAATGTTGCACGAGGGCAATGATTGTTGGATACAAAAGTCATAAAGATAGTCTTTATACAATTCTTACATCGGGTGGATACTTTTCCTCCTGAATAATAAGAGGAAATCTAAAGTTGCATTGATGAAGGTCAGCCAATAGAAAGCAATTCTACTCCATGACAATTAAAGAATGAAGTAGTTTGTCATCCAAGTAATCAATGGTTTCAAATGAATTCTCATTGTATGAATGAAAGAATAAAATATTCGATATAAAGTCTTATACGAAGATGGGTAAGAGTTTAAGTCGAGTGGGCGACCTCACTAGGTCTCAATCAAGTTATTCATCGAACTTTCATCATCATGCTTTACCGTAGGCAAAATGCATGGCAGAATTGCTGAATAAATTAAATTGGGAGTTGGACCAGTGAAACAATAACTGGTCCTTTTCAAGAAACACTAGCAACTAGCTAGACAAAATTTGCTAGTCCACCTGTTTGAGACATCACCACTAGCTAGGACAGTTAGCTAAATGTTCTTCATAATGACACATTGGTGACTAGTCAGAACAATCAACTATTCATTCATATTGACATATCAACTAGCCGGTTTCGATTGGCTAGAACGAAATTTCAACACCGTAGCCACTGAAGAAACTTTAGGCTACTCGGACAACGAATGGAAATAAGAAGTTATTAAGTTTGAAAAAAGAAAACTATAAAATCTGAAGAGAATGTTCTAGGTATCGGAACAATCGATAACCTCTCATCAAATATTACTTACCAGTGAAACGGTCCACCCAAGGGTGCCTTCGTACACATGCTTTATCAGATCCTACAATAGAATTAAATTCAGAATACCGATATAAAAATGATATCCTTACTATGATTTCAATGTACGATGTACAATCTCATCTCGAATAGTAGAAAAGAATTCATGAAGGATGTCTGGACATTAGATCATCCATGTCCTCAGTAATTTGTTAAATATTTATGAGCTCAACTGAATAGTGCAAGTATGAAAGAAGCAATCAAATGTCAATATTCGTTAAATAATATTCATCGATTAATTAAGGAAATATTTGTTGAACCTTCCTTGGATAATTGAAAGAAAGTGTAAATAGGCCTGAGCCGAACAAGATCATCATGAATTTTTGAATAGAATGTTCATGGTTCAAATAAAATTACTTCGGATAAGTCCTGATTTAGGGAAAGTATCTCACTGGTTTTTATTCCACAAGTATGAAGTAGAAAGCTAGAAGGGTTACCTGATATAAACTAATCGAGGTAACAGGGTTAGTGAACAGTTTAAAATGAAGTAGTGCACCTACCGGTAGTTACCAAAATAAGTTAATGATCATTCGTGCATCTCATTATCACCATTATGAGGGCAACTCCATCTCTTCGTCTTCGTAATACAAGACACTAACTAGTGCGTCTCTCAATCATCATCTTAAAGTCATTTATCGAGTTGGGGTTTCACAAATATATCTGTCATTTCCGTGCTTTATCTTGAAGACCAAGCTTCACATCATTCCGGGGACACCTGCTAAGTCCATAGGGTCCTATTTCATGCCTTCCGACATGAATCACAAGTGGCCAGTTCCCCCTGGGAACAGATCAAAGAGATCTCTCAGGGATCTCAATACAGTCCATAGGTTCAGTGGCGGGTGTGTGTATGTGAACATATACCAAAAATATTGAGGTCTACAATACATATATACGTAGTCCCTGATAACATCTCTATCAAAGGATCCCACTCTAGACCCGCTGGTCTTTTCTTTTGGTAGACTCTGAGATCACTGTATCGCTCGTTGCAACCATATTCAACTTCTCTTGAGTCCCTTTGTTAATTCTACTTGTTTGTTCTCTAAGTTGAACTACCATGCTCTAGCGTCCGAATCATGTGTGGAATTATCTAGCACGCTCGTCTTATGATAACATTCTCATATAACACATGTAAAATTCGCCATCAAGGGTAATGAAATCGACAACGACATAGTAACCAACTTTCAGGTAAACCCGTTACTTATCGAAAATCGGATCTTATAGCCAAAGTAAAAGACTTTCATTATTCCAAGTACTAAGTACCCTTAATTATGTAGGGAAGTCTAAACTTCTTGATTCTTAAAATGCCGCCTCCTAAACTGTGGAGGACTATGGGCCACAAAATTTATGCCAGCCTAGTCATCCGATCAGATTGGCAATATCGCCTCTACCTCAGCTGCTCTTGAGATTGCGCTCTGCTTCCTATATCATTACCTATGATAGGTCATTTACGACTCTCAAACCTCTATTCATCATTCTGAAGGTCTCTAAGGATTCTATCGACGCTAGTATAATACCTCCAGTAAACACTCCAGTCCATTCTACTCACCGGTACCTCTTCCAGAAGTCCAATAATAAGTTTACTACGATATCTTATGTCATTCTCCTACTTAGACTTAACTCTCAACACTCTCGTTTCTGAGTACTGTAACTTATCGCTCTGATACCATTTCTGTGACGCCCCCAAATCCGAGGTCAAAGATTCAAGTCGTCACATCACCATCCAACCATATCATACCTGTATTAACTTTACAACTCAACAATACATCCATCCAGACCTTAATCTCACGCAGAAACAAGTTAGAGCCTCAGAAACGATAATCAAAAGTAACACTAAATATTACAATTCATCTGTACAATCCAGAATCTTATGCACTTACACTTATACAACTACACTTGAAGACAAGTCTTACTATTACAGTTGAAAACCTATCGGACTTACTCTGTAGTGTTTATCAGGAACTAAATCATCTCCGGCGTAAATCTTCTACTCCTCTTCTGCTGGTGCAGAGTTAATCGGCCAAATTCTTCTCTTTCTGAAAAGTTTTTATAAAGCAAGAATGAGCTACATAATGCTCAGCAAGTTCACCATTTTGAAAAATAATAATGTGGTTTATTTCGAAAACATTCCCAACTATATGGGTATATATCTCAGATTTCAAAACATAATTGGAAAATATATATGTCCGAGTTTGAATAAAACATCTATACTCACTAAGGAGCTTTAAGAATAACATATGAACCCTTTATAAGGTCCCCATTTCAATATATCTCAAGTTTGAAAATATATACATATGAGCATATCATTTTCGGCAAAACACTCTACGGTTAACATACTGTACAGTGAATGCATCATTTCAAACCTCTTTCCTTCCATTAGCTTAGAAGGTTTCTCATTCAAAAACATTTCATTCTTTGAAATAATTTCAAGAGTGCTCTAACACGTGCCAATCTTTATAGAAAATCTTGAAGTTCTAGATACTGCACGATGTCAATATTTTTCTTTTCAAAAACCACACTATCGGCAACTTGGCACTTAGGCCCAAGAAGCAGTGTCTGAGTATTTTTCCAAAGTGGAGGATGGGACTTGAAGAAAACATAAAACCTGATAGGGATTGACGATGATCAGTCGCCACATCCAAGTCCAATAATCTGCGGGTCTTCTCTACCGGTAGAAGGATAGAAACTACATCCGTAACTATCCTCGGTTGAAAACTACATCCGTAATCACCCTCGATGAAAACTACATCCGTAATCATCCTTCGGTAACACCTGGGCCGGAATAATAATTGATGGACCGCCTGGCTCACGGCCGCTTACACATCCCGAGAATCGTTCGTCAACGATTCCCACACCTGCTAGAGTCCCCTTTTTTTCTTTCTTGTCAAAAATCATTTTTAATAGAAAATTCGAGTAGTTGAAGTTCGACGTCAGTCGACCGATAATTCTTGAAAAGTGTATAAGAAGCAAAACCTGACCGGGGGTTTTCGAAAATGTTTTGGGTTCGAAAGAGTTCGAGTTTGAAAACGATGAAGGTATCTTGGATTAGTTTTGTCTTTAAAATAATGAACAATAATTAATAAATGATATTTTGAGATTTAATATAAACAATTAATAAAATAATTATTTAATTAAAATAAGCTTTTAATCCAAGATAGATATTTTTGAGTATTTATAATAATGTAAAAATAATAAATACTTAAGTATACGATACTTCCCGAATGACCCTTCGGGTTTTCGCAATTTAATCACGATACAATAATATACCGCTCCTCGGTCAATAGCATATTTGGACCGCTACGACCTCTATTGCTAGAGTCGTTGTCCGAAGGAAACATTTTCATTCTAAGTTCAAGGGTGTACAAACACATATGTGCATATATCTCAAACTTCAACATAACCTCATAAAGCGTAAGCATATAATAAATTTGAAAGCCACAAACAATACAGTGAAAATCCTTATATATAAGTTTTGAAAAGTAAACTTGCCTTGGTAGGGTGGGGTGGTCGAGCTCGCGACGTGGAACGAAGATCTATACATGATCAATATTCGTACATTAGTACCTTAACAACACTGCTTAATCGTAAGGTTTTAAAGGATGTAAGACCAACTTAAAGACTCCAATTTGTGACCACTAACCCTCCCACATGACCATGTCATCACTTTATCACATTCGTTACCCATTCGACTCGAATCCATTCCTCAAACTTGAAACACAAGTGAGTACTCTTAAAACTACATTAAACTAACCTCCTAGGTGATTTTTCACTCGCGCACACTTCGCTCTAACATTTTTATAAAATCGAAAAAAATAATCCTTTTTACAAAATTCTTTTTCTAATACTTTCTTCACTGCAATGTGGTGTAAATATAATTTTCACACATCCCAAGGATTTTTCTAAGGTCCTTAACCAAGCCCTTAAACCATACTCTTTCCTGCATGGATTTCCTACTGCGCAGTTTGTACTCTACGATTTTTATAAAATTGGAAAATTCAAATTTTCACCTAATTCTTTTTATGTCATCTACTCAACTGTAAGAAATTGCTACTCAATGTTTACCATAGGTTCAACACCGATTTTAAGGGTCCAAAAATTATTTACAAGGGTACAATTCTCTGCAACTCCCTTGGAATTAAACTTTACATTTCTAAAAACTACAGATCAAGACCTTTCCAAGCATATAAGGTAGGTTTCCAGGGGAGTAGATTTAGGGTTCCGAATCACAGCTTGAAACAGGGGTATTTGCAGATTTGTCAAAACCACTTATTACAAGACATACAACTTCCAAAATTTCCACCCAATTCAATATCATCACAAATATACCAAACTCAAATTTTATCTACTCTCATGACTTCATATAACATAACAAAATTTTTCATCACAACAATTTTCATCAATATCCAAGATTTTCCAATAATCAAACTTGATCCAACATTTTTATCACTAGAACTTTTAGATCTCATCAAACCAAGCTTAAAACCTTGCAATGGCTACTAGGGTTAAGAAATTATACCTTCCTTGAAGTTCAAAGTATCTCAACAAGGCTTGAAATCCTTCTCAAACTCCTTGGTTGATCAATATATGGATTAATCTTTAAGATCTAAAAACAAGATTTCATAAGATCACTATTCACCAAGCAACTTTGACAATTTTTCTAGGTATGCTAGGATTCATATAATATTATGAAAATTAAAACGTACCTCACTAGTACTCTGAAGAACCTTGGGATTTAATATGGGAATATTTGAGATAGTGGAAGGCAAGGAAAAAAATTATTTTCTCCTCCTTGTTCTGTTGCTCAGCAGAATGCAGAAAAAAAGAAGAGAGAAGTGGTGTTTGCTACTTGCTTTGCTTTTTCTTTTAACAACAATAATGTGCTAATATCTTATATGTATAAAGGCTATGGCTAGTTGGTCAAGATTTTCCAAGTCTAAAAAGCCTACACAATTTGCTTGGTGATCCATCTTTTATGCTAACTATGTTTCCTAACTAGTTGGTTTGTTTCTAACTAGTACTTGGTTTTCTAACCATGCTACCAACTACTAGTTACCTAGTTCCTTGGCTTGGTTACTAGCTAAATCAACCACCTTGCATGTAATTTGCATGGATTTTGCATGGGTATTGCCCTTGGTTATTTTCCAAGTTTATTACTTAATTTTCCATGCCATGCTATACCACTCCTTAAAAATGTTCTTAATAAAATCTCTTCTAGTGGTTCTCATTTCTCCAATATCTTCTTAATTCTTATTCCATAATATTCTCATGTTTATAAAGTCCTTGGCCATGTCACGGCTTTCGTATTTATCGCTTTCTCAAAAATCGTAATTTCTTACGAAGTGTGATTTACTAATTTTTGACGGCTTTTACAAAAACTCATTTTGCTTATATAATTTTAATATTAATTAATCATCCTCAAATTTCCATTACATAATTATGGGTGAGATTTTTTTTCTTACACACCGAAGTTACTATTCATCCGGGTCTTTTCTACAGTAGTACAAATATCAGGGTTATTACAAAAAAGAAGCAGGTCTTATAGTCCTAGGAGCAGGAATGTGGATAGGCGTGCTTCCTATCATGGAGCTTCAGCTTCCACCGAAAGGGAAGCTGGTCGAAAGGAATGGACAACACCTCTAATATTGAATGCAACTGGTTGAAGGAGATCTGTGGAATATAAGCCCCCGCCTTTTAAGAACTACAATAAATATACAGAGTATACCCCATTGGCAGCCCCTCTTAAGCATGTGTTCGAAGTTAGAGACAAAGCAGGAACGTTCAAGAAGCCGACTCGCACCGGTCCCCCTGGAAGGAGGGATCTAGAGAAATATTGTGCATTCCATAATGCAAATGGGCATGATACAGCTAACTGTCATCATTTGAAGGATCATGTTGAGGACCTAATCAGGAAGGGATACCTCGCGGAGTTTGTGGCTCAAGAGGCGAAGAAATATAGGGATGAGAAAGAAAGAAAGGAGGTAGAAAAAATGGTACCTGATCGTACAGCAAGGGCGAATAGTATTCGTACCCTAATAGAAGGTCCATACATTGGAGGCACAAGCAGGAACTCTATGAAAAACTTTGCTTGGGAGGCTAGAAGAGCTCCCCTTACTAATGTCTTCCATCTGGCTGAAAGGCCCCCAAAGTTATTTAAGGGGGAAACTGCAGACATCACTTTTACTGAAGAGGATGCTAAACACGTACATCACCGACATAATGATGCCATGGTGGTCATGTTCTCCATTGGGGGGATGAATGTGCATCAGATTTTGGTGGATAATGGAAGTTCATGCAATATAATAGCTTATGACACCTATCAGAAAATGGGAATCTTGGATAAGGAGATGTTTCCCTCTTACAACAATTTATATGGATTTACTGGAGGTCCGGTTCAGATTGTGGGATGAGTGAAGCTCCCAATTAGGATGGGGAGCGAACCTTATGTGGCAACTCAGGTTGTAGAGTTTATGGTTGTGAATGAAGATATATTTTATAATGCTATTATGGGTAGGTCTTTCTTGAAGGAGATGCGCGTGGTGACTTCTATATACCATCTCTCAATGAAATTTCGAACTCCTAATGGGATTGGGTGTCTACGAGGATGTCAGTCGGATTCACGGTAATGCTACGGTAAGGCCTTGCGTACTGCTGAGCAGGCTTCAAAGCATTTGCTACTGGTAGATGGAGGAACAACTGACAACTTCTACCGTTATCTCGGACCCCCAAATACTTTGACTGGAGAGTCTTCCCAACAGAAAGAAAGGGTGTTTGAGAAAGAATCATGCAATGCAATTATGATTGTGCAACATCCAGATGAAGACCCTTACGTGGATGTAGCTTCATTTTTGGGGGTAGGTAATGGAAAGGAGGTGCTCATGCTGGATGCACCTCAATTGAAAAATGAAAATGGCAATGATACTTCTGTTGAAGGCATCATGGAAGAAGTCAATGATAGTGACTTTGAAGATGTGGAAATTTTAAAGCAGTCACAGGCAGAGGTACCTAAATATGCCCAGGTGGAGAAAAAAGGGAACCTGGTGGAAATTAATTTGGATCCCAGGATGCCCGAATCCAAAGAAAAGGATGGTGCTGCAGGAGACACTGTATCTTTTATGGTGGATACCACTAATTCTGGCAAGGACCTAAAAGTCAGAAAATAGCTGGAGCCAAACATGTGGGAAGCTTTGATAGATTTCCTTAGAAAGAATGTGGATGCATTTGCTTGGAATCATTCATACACGATCGGGATAGACCCAAAGGTAATGTGTCATCGTCTTAATATTGATCCACAGGTAAAACAGTAAGGCAGAAAAGAAGGGCCATAGGTGGTGCAAGAGCTTCTGCTTTGAGAGAAGAGGTGGATAGATTGTTGGCAGCTGGTCCGGTGAGGGAATCTTTTTACCCCATGTGGTTGGTAAATCCGGTGTTGGTTAAAAAACCCAATGGGAAATGTTGTACATGTGTGGATTTTACAGACTTGAATAAGGCGTGCCTAAAGGATAGCTTCCCGCTACGTCGCATTGATCAGCTGGTAGATGCAACTGTTGGGCATGCTCTGCTGAGTTTTATGGATGCATATTCCGGATATAATCAGATCCCTATGTATGGACCAAACCAGGAGCACACCTCCTTTATAATAGATTGGGGTTTGTATTGCTACATTGGGATGCCTTTTGGTTTAATAAATGCGGGAGCCACATATCAGCGTCTGGTAAATATGATGCTCAAGGATCAAATTGGGAAAACAATGGAGGTGTATGTTGACGATATGTTGGTAAAGTCAAAAGAGGCAGCTGATCATGTTTCGCACTTGGCAGAAATATTTGACATCTTGAAGAAATATAGGATGAAGCTCAACCCTCAGAAATGTGTGTTTGGGGAAGAGTCCGGAAAATTTCTCGGTTCATGGTCAATTATCGTGGTATCGAAGCTAATCCTGCGAAGATTAAAGCCTTGTTGGAGATGAGGTCACCCAGGAGTATTAAGGAGGTTAAGTCATTAACGGGAAGAGTGGCAGCTCTGAACAGGTTCGTCTCAAAATCTTCAGACAGGTGTAAAGAATTCTTTTCGGCAATCAAGAAAGGAAAGAACTTTGAGTGGACAACTGAATGTGAAGCTGCTTTCGAGAAGCTAAAGGAACAACTAGGTAGTCCCCCACTCCTCTCTAAACCGGTTGATGGTGAGGTTCTGATACTTTACCTAGTAGTTTTTGAGTATTCCGTTAGTGCGGTGCTGGTTCGAGAAGAAGGGAAGGTGCAACTCCCAGTGTATTATGTAAGCAAGAGGTTGTTGGATGCAGAAACCCGGTTTACTAACATGGAGAAGTTAGCCTATGCATTAATTCTGGCTTCAAGGAAGCTCCGACCTTACTTTCAGTCTCATAAAGTTAAGGTACGGACTTCCTTCCCGCTAAGGCAGGTGCTGCATAAACCTGAAGCTTCTGGAAGGTTGATGAAGTGGGCTATTGAGTTAGGGCAGTTTGATGTGGAATACAAGCCGAGGTCCGCAATAAAAGGGTAGATGGATTTTCTTTTGGAATTACCCCAATGATAAGTGGATTTTATATCCACTATTTACCTTCCATTTGGACTTTAATCGTTTGCAAGTTCTCGAGTTTCGTTGTCATTTGATATGTTTTTGTGTAATTTGTGTAGGTTGCATGGTTGAAGGCATTTTGGTGCTACATTGGTTAAATGGTGGTGAATGAGTGTAGGTGGTGGCTTGTGTGCTGATTCCAGGGGGTAGGAGGCGCTGTAGCTCAGTTTATAGCGCTGTAGCTCAGTTTCTAGCGCAACAGCGCTGTGTAAGAAGCATTTCCAGGGGTGGTAAAGCGCAGCTGTGCGGTTTCAGGCGCACAACATCCAGTTCCTGACACATATCATCCAAACAACAGGAATCACCCTAACTTTAGCTGGGGTAACAATCAGTACAACTAGTAGCAATCATCTTATCCTTCTCCTAACCAGTAGTTTGGGGGTAGACAATCCAACCCTTCGGGAATGCAGCAGCAGTATGCTCCAAGGTAGCAATATCAGCCTCCGGGATTTCAGCAGCAGTCGAATGAAAAATCTAAATTAGAAGAATTGAGATCGATGGTCAAGAGTCAAGCGGTATCACTCTAGAGTCAGGTATCATCTCTCAAGACATTGGAAAATCAGATTGGACAACTCGCAAATGCCCTACTCCATAGGCAGCAAGGAAGTCTGCTTAGGAACACAGAACCTAATCCAGGAAAAAAAGATGGAAAGGAAAAGGTACAAGCTATTACTCTACGGTCAGGAAAAGTCACAGGGAGCACAGACCTTGAACAGAATTCAAAACAGGAAGAGCAAGAGGAAGTTGCAGAAAAGGAAAAGCAGCCAGTCCATCAACCAGCCAAGCAGTCGGGTCCTTTAGAGGCTAATCCTCCAGTCTATCCGCCTCCACCATTTCCTCAAAGGTTTCAGAAACAGAAACTGGATCAGCAATTTGGCAAATTTATGAAGGTATTTAAAAAATTGCATATTAACATTCCATTTGCTGAAGCTTTGGAACAAATGCCTAGTTACGCCAAGTTTATGAAGGGAATTCTCTCGAAGAAGTTAAAGCTAGCTGGTTTTGAGACGGTTGCACTGACGAAAGAATGTAGTGCGATCTTGCAACAAAAACTACCTCCAAAGCTTAAGGATCCAGGTAGCTTCACAATTCCCTGCACTATTGGTAACGTGTCATTCAACAAATGCCTGTGTGATCTTGGTGCAAGCATCAATCTGATGCCTCTCTCAATGTTCATGACGCTTGGACTACCCGACCCAAAACCAACCAATATCTCTTTGCAGCTAGCTGACAGGTCGGTCACATATCCTCATGGAATAGTGGAAGACGTTTTAGTCAAAGTGGATAAACTCATTTTTCCCGCTGACTTCATCATCTTGGATTTTGAGGAAGATAAGAACATCCCTATCATCTTGGGAAGGCCATTCTTGGCGACAGGCAAAACGTTGATCGATGTTCAGAAAGGGGAGCTGACTATGAGAGTGCATGATCAAAATGTCACATTTAATGTTTTTAAAGCAATGCAACTCCCAACTGAAGAAGAAGAATGTTTCAGACTTGATATGGTTAAGTCACTGCAACATGAGGAAATGAATCAGTTGTTGAAGGTAGATGCCTTGGTAAGCCCTTTACAAGGGGAATCTGATTCTGAGGATGAAGAAATTACAGAATATGTTCAAATGTTGAATGCTATAACCCCTACCAAAGGAAGTTCAATGCTCCACCGGAATCACTTGGCTTAGCTGAGCTTCAAAAATCACAGATTCGTCTAAATCCATCTATTGAAGAAGCTCCTGAACTTGAACTTAAGCCACGACCAGATCATTTAAGGCCGATTGGTTCTCTTGATCACCATGCGATCACTACGCCATAAGTAGGCTACTGTAATGCTTTTTTGTAAGCGTTACACAAATAGTGTTACAATAGCTAGTAAAGTTCATACCTATTGTAACACCGCTCGATTGGTGTTACATTAGCCATATATCTAGTGTTACTCTGAAATTACGGTGTTACGTGAAATGTAACACCACACCGTGGTGTTACAATAGGTAATACTAGTTTTTGAATTTTACTATTTTTTTAAAATTTTTAATACTAATATTTATTTTTTTAATAACTTTTAATTAATAAATCTATTACTCTTTAACCCAATTTCCGGAAAATGAAAACCCTCTTTGATTTTAAATTAACGAACTCCTTATTTGGATTAAATATTAATTTTAGAAATTCATATAATAATAATAAGTACTAAATAAAATAAATATGTTATGAAAATAATATAATATATTTAGATGGTTTCTCTCACTAAAATATAAGAATTAATATAGTAAAAAATTTAGAATATTTTTATCACTAAAATTTATATATAAATATATAACATATATTTTGTATGACTTTTTAAAAATTATGAAAAATGATTAAAAAATAAATATTTCATTTTTTTTATAAAATTTAAGAGTTTACCAAGTAAATGAGTTTTTATTTTTAAATATCAAAGTATTTAATTATTATTTTTAGATTCTATTTATTTATTAAATTTAAAATGAAAAATTCTTAAAAAATCAAAATTTAATAAATATATTTATAACAATGTTGATTAATTAAAGGCACACAGATCGATGAAATTTGTAAGCGGGCAAAAATTAGCGCCCAAACTAAAAATTTCAATCTTTTTACACTGACAAAACTCTCACTCTCTCCTAAAACACTACTAGAAAAAGTGTAATAGACATTATTGATTTAACATCAATCGTAATTGCCATCGATGTTAAAATATTTATTAACATCGTTCTTTAAAAAACTGATGTCTTTGGTTTTTTGGACATCAGTTTATTAGTCAATCGATGTCATATCTACATTTTAAAAAATTTTAACGCGCTCCCATCATTACTTTCCCCCTTATCTCAATTTATTTCGTGCTAACCAAAATTTATTCCCCCTTTACTAAATTTTTACTTCCCTCCTTACTCATTTTGAGACAAAACCCAAACACAACAATTAAACTAAAAAACTAAAACCTAAACACTCAACTCAAACTCTCTCTCGTCTCTCGCCTCTCGCTCAAGAACCCTCACCCCCAAATCTCAAAATCACCAAAATCACCCTCGAATCTCAAAGCTCTCACCCCCAAATTCTCAAAGCTCATCCCTAAATCTCAAAATCTAAAAGGTCAGTCTCAGATAATTTGTTCGATTTGTTCAAAGGTTTTATCAAATTGATTTGTTCAAAGCTCGAATCCACGATTTGGTAGGTGGGTAAGCTTGCTTGTGTATGTATGCTTGCTTATGTATGACTTAGTTTGATTTATTGTGAATTTTGGGGTCTTTTGACTCGAACCCTAATTTTTTAATTCAGTTCTTTTTTCTTTTTTTTTTTTTAATACAGGACTTGTTACACAATGGTTTTTTTCTGGGTAAGCCCTGTTTTTTCAATTATGGACCGGATACACTTCAGGATGTTCATCCATTTTTGTTCAATTTGTTTTCTGGGTATGTTGTTCTTTTATTCCATTCTTTAATTTTTGTACAAGAAAAAATATTAGACGGGACTTCATTGATTAAACTAATTATTTAGATTTCTTGTTCAAACTTTCAGTCAAGGGCCGATGAAATTATATTGTTGTATCCTTATATTCTGTTTACTAGTTAAGAAAGAGCATGTCCGGTGAAACCAGCTATATAAATTAAAACTTGGCGTATTAGAAGCCATATCACAGTGCACGTATGTTTGCAGGGTTACTGATCCTGGATTATAATCCTATAGCAGTCAGTCATTTAATTTTATTAATTACATATCTGTTTTGAATGAATGCCTTTGACAATGTTTACATATCTATTTTACATGTGGTGCCAAACTAATAATCTATTGTGCGGCACATGTTAACAAACTGGTTTCCTTTTACAGGCCAAGGCAGCAAAAGTACATAGCAGTTTGCTGCTGGAGGACACGTTAGTTTTGTTACTTAAATTATACGTAGAATTTGTTACTTAAATTATACGTTAGTTTTTTATTAAGAACACACTAGTTCACTGATTTTATTCACTAGAGCGCGACTCGTGTATAATATGTTCTTCTTCCTATGCATTTAGGTGTGATATGGAAAGGGGATACTCTCATTGATGGTTCCAAAGAGGCACTCGACATGCTTAGATCCAAAGTACTGCCTCCTACTTTTTCATCCTGTTATTACCTACAAATCAGTTCTAAATGTGTAATTAATCATGTAACAACGTATGTTTTATAAATTTGTGTTCATTTACTACCTAATTTCGCCAAAAACATTTTATATCAGGGAAAGAAGCTAGTGTTTGTTACTAATAATTCCAGAAGGTCAAGAAGCCAATACGCCAAAAAGTTCCTCTCTCTTGGAATTCCTATTACTCAGGTGTTTAAATGTACCCTTTGTTTCTTGTACCATTGCATTTACATTCTTCACTTACCTAGTACAACATTATTTGCAGGATGAGATATTTTCCTCGTCGTTTGCTGCTGCTATGTACTTGAAATATAAAGGACACCAGTGGTGCCAAACTGGTTTGCTGCTGCCATCAAAAGTTGGACATTGATGACTGAAGTCTGAAGGTATAGTGGCTAGTTTTTGTTAGAACTTAATATACTATCTAATTAAGCACTCGTACCAAAACCTTGAGGTTCACAAGAGCTGACAAGTTAGCAGTTTTTTATGTTGAGGCAGAGAAGCATATAGAGTTCTCTATATATGCTTTAACTTTGTTGATATGGCAACAAATATGTATTCTGAATCACGCGAGGAAGCTCGCGACTATGCTCGTTTACGTAATGTGTACTTTGAACAGGTGAGTGTTTATGTTATGTTTTCGTTTTTTCTGATGCCATAGTTGGTTTTGTTATATTCCCTGGGTTGCGTCTTTCTCTCTCCTTATTTGGTACTAGACTATTGGTTCATTTCATTTAAAGCAAAGGTTTCACAGTGGTACAGAGTAGTTGCCTGGTGTGTTAGTAAATCAATTTGTATTAGTTCTATTGTGAAATCTTCTTAGTTACCCTGGCGTGACCACATCGAAAGACATATAAAGCATGACTGACATGAGTTTGTCACTGCTACGTTTAATGATTTGCATATTGTTTTATTCTTTTTCTAGTCTCGTTAAATTTCAAATTATAGAAACGCAATTATATTTCAGAATTAATGCTTGCAAAATTTGTTTGTTGCGTTGGTGGTCACTCCTGCAAATATTCTAAATAATTTACAATTCTACTTTTGTTTACATTTTTACCTTCATTTGAGGAGTAACAAGGTGTGTTTGTCTCACAACCCATGTTCCCAGAAAGAGTTCTCTATTGACAAAGGATTTGCGGGTCTGATATTAATAAGTCTGTAGGCCAGGGTTAGTTGAGCTGAATAGGAATTAATGCTTACAGAACTGAGGGAAGAGCAGGGGTAGCTCATGTTATCACATAATCAAAATATAGTGGAAGATAGGTCTCAGTGAAAGTTATACAACTGAAATTTGGTTTTTTAGTATAAATTTATGTTCATGATGTATTAGATTCATTTTTTTGAAATGTAAACTTCTAGGATTTCTGTTGATAGGATAGTTTCCTTTCAAGCTTGGTCCAGTAGGACTTGTTTCTAGGAACCAACTTCTGTTTACTTGATGAAGAAATAATTGGTTACCAAGAGCTCAATCACCCCCTGGAATAATATGAATATTGGATGGCTGGTTATTGTATTTGTGGTGATCCTATTGATTTTAGGACGGGTCACCTTCTGTATTTCTAAATGTAATATCCTGCCTGCATTTCTGATAGGGGCTGGTACTTTGATTAATAATGAAAGTTGTTCTGTTATCTATAATATATCGGAATTTTCACATTAAGGGTAATAATTTTTACCACCAAGTATTCTTATAGCTGCCTAATACTGTATAAAGTTACGCCTTTGTTACCCTTTCCATTGTATTAATCACATGGTGCTGTTTGATTCTTAAAAATTGCATTTTCCCCTGTATCTACTAACCATCGAATCAATTTGCTTTCTTGCCTCCATCGTATCAATTTGCATTTTTTCTATCTAATAACCATCGTATGATTGTATTAAAACAGGCTCGTCAGGCATATCTTGTTGGTAACAAAGCACTGGCTAAAGAGCTAAGCGTGAAAGGACAGCTGCACAACATGCAGATGAAAGCAGCCCATGCCAAGGCTCAAGAATCCAAATGACGTGCTTCCGTCACGAAGCTGTAAGCCATTTATAATTTTTTGCTAAGTAGGCCTGTTCATAATAACTGGAATGGTTGGACGAAGCTGTAGGATTTATTGTTAGGTCCAAATGTGTTGTAGAGGGGGGGTGAATATAACTTTTCGAATATGAGAAGCAATAAATACGATGCAATAAATGAACACACAGATTCAAGGAATATATGTCTTATATATAACTTGAAAGGGTTGCTACAACATTCATTACAAAGTATAACAGAAGTTGAGAGAGAAGTGAATGATACTAAGCTCTGTGAATGCACTCTCTCTTTTTCTCTTGTGTTTTTCTCTAGAATTGCTCACTGAATAAAACATTACACAAGTACTTCTATTTATATTACATGTAATCTATGTCCTGTAGTCTTCAAAGACTAAGATGTACATGGCCCAATGATGTCCACATAAATCTTGCCTTATCTAGAAAGCTTGGAAATCTGCCAATCAGAAGATGCCATGTGTCATGTTGAAGCTGCACTCTAAGTAGAACTTCTACTTGAGAATTTCTACTTAGCCATCTCGAAGTTCTAAGTAGAACTTCTACTTAGAAACTTGTACTTGGCCATCTAGAATATTTAGTACTTAGAAAATATTCTGGTCTTCAACTTGAAACTTCAATGCACATCTTGAACTTGTGATATCTTCATGTCTTCTTTGTTCTTCACTAAGTTCTTGAATATGGATCTTTATTACTGACATAAACTTGCTATCAATGTCCTGACACTTGATGCAACGGTCTGGTTCATAAGTGACTAGTCTTGATAGGGTTTTTGCTTCTTGAATAAATTACCATATCCAATTAGAAATGTGGCTTTCCAATATTTGCTTTCCTTCTTGTTCACTTGAAATCAATTGGTCTTATTGATACTGATGGTTATGATCTTGATCTTTGGCTTTTCAAATCACTGAGGCATGAACAACTTTGACTTGAACTTCTTTCAATGATTTCTTCTTCGATTGATCATAGTTAACATGTTGAATTGTATCAATTACCTTGTCTTCATTTAGTGTTGATTTCTTGTGACTTCTTGTTCTTGATTGTCTTCGGGTTAAGTATCTTTTCCTTTAGTTTGAGTTACATTAGTTATAGTGTTACAAGTTTACACACTCTGCCTTTCATTTATATAGATAGTTTAATTATTGAAAGCTACTTGTTTATTGCAGGTCAGTTGCAATGGTTGGACGTTCGAAGCTGTGACAACATAATGCGTTCTTTCTCAGTGGCCAAAATCACATGTTTAACTTTGTGGTTGCCTTAAACATTTTGATGCTGTGAATTTTCTCCGTTTAACTTCTTTTTGATTGTATTGGTGGGATTTTGTATGCTGTAACTGGTGGATTAGGATGTTTTGGGAGATTTAGTATGTTGATTGTGTAATGTATTGGTGAATTGGATTATTTTGGGATGTATAATAAATATGCAATTTTATTCAACTTTTTTCACGTAAAATTTTATGATGTAATATAAAATGTAACACTTAATATGTGTTACAATTGCCCAGTATAGTGTTACAATAGAGGCTGGTGACGTGTACACAGTGTGCCACGTGGCGCCACATGTGTTGCCACGTGGCCACGTGGTGCCACGTAATGCCACGTATGCACATGGTGCCACGTCTGAAAAAATTGAACTGAGCTATTGTAACACTCAAAATGTGTTACAATTGGGCCCCTGGTGTTACAATAGGTGCCTATTGTAATACTTTTGCTACTGTTACAATAGAGAAGAAAAGCGTTACATTAGGGTATCTATTGTAATGCTCGTAAACGTAACGCCTCCTGGTGTTACAATAGATCTAATGTAACGTTTTTTGGGCCTATTGTAACATCAGAGAGGCGTTACATATGCCCATCTATGGCGTAGTGGATTAAGAGGTTGGCGGAGTGGCCGGGCGGCCCTCCTCACCCTAGGGGCCTTGGTTATGTTGTTACTGCGGAGGGAGGTGGTAATCCGCCACCGGTGGAGAGAGTGCCTCGACAGATAGATAGAGCGGGACCTTCTCGCACACAGACGAGCCAGACGAGTCAGGGGACTGTGGTTTTCAGTGATGCTCAGTTCAGGCGCATGATAAGGCGTTATGATACTACACATGACATGATGCACCGATTTGCTACAGACTTGACTCAGTCATTAGATGGAGTGTACCGGCAGCAGGGTTTTCAGGTCACATGGCCCACCTTCGGAGCGCACCATGTTTGTTCACCACCAGACACACCACCCGAGGAGGGTGACGATGCCGACGACTAGGGGAGTATCTCTTGTACCCTTTAATTTTACCTTTAATGAGGACATTGATATTAATAAGTTTGGGGGTGATTTTAGGGTATTAAGATTCATTGCATTGCATATAGCTGCATATTCATGCTAGTTCATATTAGTAATTTTGCATGTAGTTTGGCCATGTCATTTAGTTTGCATTTAGGATGCCATGCCATATAGAATTATTTAGGATTGTTATTTTATTTGTTCATGCATGTCACATGATTCCATATGAGTGTCTGTTTCTGGCTCAATAGGTCGATGTTAATTTGAGTGTGACGACAATGGATAGAGGGTTGATTTAAGTATTTATGAAATTGACTTGCGTGTGTCGGAAACACAATCTTTTCACGTTCTCACTGTTTGCTCTTGGGCTAGATCGAGTCATACCTGGTTTGGCTATTGGGATTTAATCACCTATTTATATCTAGAATTTTTGTTATTCCCTTGATGGCGTAGGAGCACTTAAGTATAAGTTTGGGGGAAAACAGGGATTTCATGCTAAGTGTTGTGTCGTAGTGTAATAATGGCTAGGCGTCAAATGGCTAGTAGCCGCTCATATTTAATATGAGTAGTCTAGGGGGGTGAGATAGTGCACCCATGTGTGAAAAAAAAAAAAGAAAAAAAAAAGAAAAGGCAAGAAAAAAAAAAGAGATTCGATAGAAAAAGAAAAAGAAAAAAAAGAGTTGTAAGTATAAAAAATGAGCGTTTGTGAGAGTGTGTGTATGCTAATTGACTAGGGTGGGCTCTTTAGTACTCGAGCAAGTAAGTTCTAGGGGATTTTATGCCTAGTGACCTAAGACTTTTCCGGTCTGGGATCCACTAACCTAACGCTCGCTACAAGGGTGCTGTTGTATAAGCCTTTAGGGGTCTCACCCATTGCACGGTCAATAAGCATGTGTGTTTTGTGTTTTGTTTTTTGTGGTGTTTTGTGTAGTTAAGCATGAATCCTTGTATACCTTAATTGATGATGGCGGTGTCTTTGAGTCATGGAGTGTCTAAAGTTCATTCTGTTTATAAATATGTGATTGTCTTGTTGAAGAATTGGTTATGCCTTTTATCTAGTTTCAAGAGTATATATAGAGAGAATTGCACACACCACGTTACGAGCATGTATTGTTAGTATACGAGGACTTAGTCGAGCTCTGTTTGTAGTTGTTGCATTCCTTGAGGCGTTTGCATGTTGAGTCGGTTTCGGTAATTTGTGTGGGATTATTGCATTAGGACATTTGTTTTGCATTATCATGACATTTAATTTTTAGTTGCATTCATTCATCATTTTAGGGTTGAGTTGCATTGCTTGAGGACAAGCAATGGTTTAAGTTTGGGGGTTTGATAAGTGGATTTTATATCCACTATTTACCTTCCGTTAGGACTTTAATCGTTTGCAAGTTCTCGAGTTTCGTTGTCATTTGATATGTTTTTGTGTAATTTGTGTAGGTTGCATGGTTGAAGGCATTTTGGTGCTACATTGGTTAAATGGTGGTGAATGAGTGTAGGTGGTGGCTTGTGTGCTGATTCAAGGGGGTAGGAGGCGCTGTAGCTCAGTTTATAGCGTTGTAGCTCAGTTTCTAGCGCAACAGCGCTGTGTAAGCAGCATTTCCAGGGGTGGTAAAGCGCAGCTGCGCGGTTTCAGGCCCTATAGCGCGTTTCCTGTTTCTTCCAAGGCGCAGTAGCACAGCATGTAGGTGCAACAGCGCGTGTTTTCCTCCTATTGGCGCAATAATTTTCCAGGAGCCAGGAGGCACAACAGCGCTCTAACTCGAGCAACAGCGCCTTGGAGAATTTTTCTGAAGGATTAATTTTCTTCCGGGTCGAATTGTTTTGGGCCTATTTTTAGGGCAAACAGTTAGGGACTTTTTATATATTATCTTAGGTATTAAAAACGAGGATTATCATTAGGGGAGGACGACATTATTATCTCAAAAACAAAATTTAGAGAGGGGTCTTCAAGCTAGCGACAAGCAAGGAGGCCTAATCTATTTTCATCTTTTGTTCTCTTCTATACATTTTGGGGGATTCATTTCTACCTTATTTCTCTTCTATTATTATTTGTTTTCTAGAACCATGTTTTCTCTAGAACCCATGATGGTGAAAGGTTCAATTATGAACTAATCATTATCGTGGGGTTCCAATGGATTCGATTTCATGATTATTGTGTTTGACATGTGATCGATGTTGGGTGATTTTATTGCGATAATCTAATATGGTTTGATTTAATTGATAGATGTGTAGCTAGCATCTAATTTATTAATCCTTGATGATTGCGAAAGTGGATTCTAGGATTGAGAATATGCCATATTAGCATGGGTTCATGAATTAATTGTTTATTCTTGATTAGTAGTATGATTTTACCCAATTCATATTGCCCCATGTAATTATAAAAGATAACTTGTGCTTAACCAATTGCTTTTCCAGATTGTATAGACATATATGATTTGATCGTAATGTGGTGTCCTCTTGACTTCTATTCGTTGTGGATGTTAAGTGGTTTGATATGAGTATACTGAAAGGTAGCTCGTATTATTGTCGTGTTATCTGATTAATTATCTTGTTTATCATCTGTGTCGATTTAATGTGTCAACCTTTAGTGATGTTTCGATGAAATTGGAATCCCATGTTTTCTCATATATAAGAACTCTTAATTGTTAATTTATTCTCGCTTAGTTAATTAAAATAGTTTAATCAAAAACCCAAATTGATAAGTGTTCAAGCATTAAGAAGTAACCATACACCGTTGCATAAGTACTAAAATTTGCATTACACATAGTCTCTGCGGAACGAATCTTACTTATCACTTGCTATTTGTGATCGCGTATACTTGCGTGTTTACGAACCAACACCCAACATTTGAGGTAGGTGGAGATGAATGTGTACCTGTTGGTGAGCCACCTGTGACGGAGGTGCTCGTGGAAAATTGTGCTCTATGGTGGACTTTGTACGTGGATGGGGCGGTTAACTCTAATGAAGCAGGTGCGGGTATAATTTTGGTAAGCCCTGAAGGATATAAGTTGCAGAGTGCTATTCACTTTTCATTCTATGCAACTAATAATGATGCTGAATACGAAGCATTAATTGTCGGTTTGAAGCTGGCTTTGGAAATGAGATGGAAAATTTGACCATTTTGAGTGATTCGATGTTGGTGGTTTGGTATGTTAAAGGAGGGTTTCAAGCTCGAGGCCCCCGTACTGATTTATACATGAGGTACACACATGAATTGATAAGAAGGTTTAAGGGCAAGTCCAACAGTCTCCTTGTGTTTTCCTTATAAATATTATAAAATATTAGGTTCTTAGTGATTTAGGATATTATAAGGTATGACAACTCCAACAAGCTTACTTATATTTGATCCTTATAATTATTAAATAATAAATAAAAGGAAGGAAGAACAAAAAAAGAGGGAAACAATTAGAAAGAGGAGAGAAAATAATATTTTATTGATAAAAGTAAAATAAGGGAGCCTTAACGATAAGGGATGGCATGGTGCTCTTAACTTTTTAAGGAAAAGTTAAGAGTCTATTGGAGCACAATTTTAGACCTTATTCCGTATAATTTGAGTTAGGAGGTCATATAAGGGATCTATTGGACTTGCTCAAAGGAGGTGAATTTGGAACATATTCCTAGATTGGAGAATGCTAATGCGGATGCACTGGCTAAGCTAGGTTCTCAAAGGCAAGCTACTCTGTTGGGGGTCATTCCTTTTGAGGTACAGCTTCAGCTAAGTATTTCAAAAATAGAAGTTCTGAATGTTGAAGCTACAGTGGAGGATCACTGGACGACTCCAACTGTGGAGTATATCACGAAAGGAGTTTTACCTTTAGATAAGGATGAAGCTCGAAAATTGAAATACAAAGTGATAAGTGGATTTTATATCCACTTGGAGCATTCCATATCGGCTTAAATTGATTCACTTGGCCTCAAGTTTGTTGTAGTTTTGATGTGTTTTGTTAATTGTGCAGGGTTGCAAGAATGTTGAATAAGGTTGCAATTTCTGTCAATCTGGAGATGAATTCGAGCTTAAGAATGAGCAATGGAGTCTTGTTGTGAGCCACCATGAAGGCTCCAAGGCAAGGAATTGATGTATGGAAGCTTTGAGAAAAAGAACGAAAGGAAACAGAGGCAAAACGAAGAAAAAACGAACGAAACAACATGCTGAAAAATGCCGGGCAGATTTGGCTTGAGGCCGCGGCCTCAAATCCCAGGATGCGGCCTCGGGAGTGCGCTATCCATGACGAAAATTTCACTAAAGACCCTCCAAAACTTTCCTGTTTTGACTCTATTTGGTATTTTCGTATTTCCTTGTTGGATAAAACTTCTAGGGCCTTTAAAAACATATTGTATCATTGTAAAATCATATCATCACATAGAATATCATATCATATCATTGTAATACAGTAGAGAGATCAAGAACAAGAGGGGAAACAACTTCCAAGGTGACGGCAAGGAAGAATCACACTCAAGTTCAGGATCTACCGTTTTCTATATTGTTTCTTTTCTGAATCTTCAACTTAATACTTTATTATCTGTTAGATTTTTATCAAGTATTCTATTCTCAATCATTAATTATTTTCAGTTCTTTGTTTTAATTATGTTATCAATTGAACCCATTATGGTGCTAAGTTCAATTATGAACTAAACACTTTCATGTGGTTCTAATGGAGTGTTTTGTGGATTCTAGTAGTTGATAGTTTTGACAACATATGTATGCTTGTGATTGAAAATAAGGTTGCCTGACCTGGTTGTGTGTATTTATATAGATGTGTAGCTAACATCTATTTTGTCAATCTCTAATGAATGTGAAAGTGGATTTAGAGATTAGGGCTTGCCATGTTAGCATAGGTTTATGACGGCTTCTCCGCATATCGGTAGTATAGATTCGAAAGAACATTACTCCCCTATGTAGTTGATAGTGGAACTTGTGTTTAAAATTGATTATGTCACCCAATCTCATAGACATATAGTAATTTGGATGTAATTGATGCCCGTAAAACTTCTATCTTAATTGTGGATGAATTTATGGATTGGTGTGAGTTTATTGAAAGATAACTCGTACTTCCTTCGTGTTCCCACTAGCTACCTTAATACTCACAGTGCATTGAGTCTTGACGGTTAATCTAGATGAAACAAATCATGAAGTTGGAACCCTATGTTTCTCTCATATATGTAAAATCTCCTTAGTAAGTTTTTAGTAGTATAATCTAGTTAAAACAACACAAAAATTGTTACTATACCAAGCAATTCTAATTTAGCCATACATTGTTGAATAGGCAAATTTACTTAATTCACCGAGTCTTCGTGGGAACGATCCTTATTTATCCATATTACTCTTGACTGCGTATACTTGCGTAGTTTTTAGTGAACAAGTTTTTGGCGCCGCTGCCGGGGACTTCGGTGTTATTTTAGTTTATGTGTTTGACATCAGTGGTAGTTAAGTTTTATTGACTTGGATAATCTTTCTCATATATTCGAGTGTCTTGATTGTGTGTTTCAGGTACCTGAAAGTTTATGCTAACACGTTCTAAAGCTAAACAAGAAAAAGAGCAAGCAGAAGCTCTAAGTATGGGAGACGCACCAGCACCACCAACAGTACCAAAGGCTTTAATGGACTACTCTCAGCCAAAAATTGATGATATTCAGTCGAGCATCATCAGGCCAGCCATTGCAGCCAATACCTTCGAGATCAAACCGGGTACTAATCAAATGATACAGAACTCAGTGCAGTTTGGGGGAGCGCCAACTGAAGATCCCAACATGTACATCAGGAATTTCATTGAAATTTGCGACACCTTCAGATTTAACAATGTGTCGGAGGATGCTATTAATTTGAGGCTCTTCCCATTTTCTCTCAGGGACAAAGCCAAGGGTTGGCTGCACTCTCTACCAGCAGGCTCTATTACTACTTGGGTTGATCTTGCTCAAAAGTTTCTCACCAAGTTCTTTCCTATGGCTAAAACTACAGCAATCAGGAATGCTTTAACTCAATTCTCTCAGCATTCCGGTGAATCTTTGTGTGAAGCTTGGGAGAGGTACAAGGAGATGCTGAGAAAATGTCCTCATCATGGTATGCCTGACTGGATGGTAATTAATTGTTTCTACAATGGGCTTGGATGGCAATCTAGATCGAATGTGGACGCAGCTTCTGGCGGAGCTTTGTGGGCTAAGAGTTATGAGGCCGCCTATGAACTGATTGAGATGATGGCAGCGAATGAGTATCAGAATCCTACTCAGAGAATGCCACAGCAAAAGGTGGTAGGAATTCTGGATGTCGATAAGGCCACTTCTTTGGCTGCTCAGCTAGAAGCACTGAACTTGAAGGTTGATTCTTTGGCGAATCAAGGGGTGCATCACATTGCAAGTGTCTGTGAACTTTGTGCGGGCGCACATGAGACCAACCAATGTGCAATTTCTAATGAGCCGGTTCAATTTGTGAGTAATTTCCAAAGACAGCAATAGCCAGCTCCTAACACTTACCATCCCAGCAATCGGAACCATCCAAATTTCAGCTGGAACAACAACCAAGGTGGTTTACAATAGTCAAATCAGCCGTATCAACAGTCTCAGAATCAGCAGTTGGGTGTTAGGCCATTTAATCCTTCTGGGTTTCAACAGCAGCAAGGGCAACAGTTTCAACATCAGTATGCCCTGAGGCAATTTCAACCACCAGGATTGTAGCAGCAACCTTATGGGAATTCTTGGCAATCTGCTAATGAAAAATCAGAACTAGAAGAATTGAGATTGATGTGCAAGATCCAGGCCGTTTCTATCAAGACTTTAGAAAATCAGATGGGGTAACTTGCAAATGCTTTGTTGAGCAGACCACAGGGAACTCTTCCCAGTGTACGGAAGCAAACCCAGGGCGGAAAGACAGCAAGGAGCAGATTAAAGCCATAACTCTACGGTCCGGTAAGGTCACGGAAAGCACTACACTTGAGAAAGAAGAAAAAAATCTGCCAGAAAAGGAAGAAGAGAAAGAGGATTTGGGAGGTTCAGTTGACAAGGGTAAAAATTCAGATTCAAGCAATGGAGAAAAGGAAAGCGTACTGACTCCTAAAAAATCAGCCCCTGAGACAAAGGATGTGAAGAATCAGGTCTTCCCACCTCCACCATATCCTCAGAGATTGCAGAAATAGAGGTTGGACAAGCAATTCGGTAAATTTCTTGAGGTATTTAAAAAGCTGCATATTAACATACCTTTTGCAGAAGCTCTGGAGCAGATGCCGAGTTATGCTAAGTTCATGAAGGGTATTCTATCGAGAAAGCGGAAATTGGAGGAGTATGAAACCGTTGCTTTGACGGAGGAATGCAGTTTTGTTCTGCAACAGAAATTGCCTCCGAAACTGAAAGACCCTGGAAGCTTCACTGTACCATGTACTATTGGTAATCTGTCATTCGACAAATGCTTATGTGACTTGGGAGCAAGCATAAACTTGATGCCTCTATCAGTTTTTGTTCAACTTGGTCTTCTGGAGCCGAGACCGACCAACATCTCTTTACAGCTAGCAGATCGTTCGATCACTTACCCGAGGGGCATAGTCGAAGATGTCTTGGTAAAGGTTGACAAACTTATCTTTCCGGCTGATTTTGTTATTCTGGACTTCGAGGAAGATAAGAAAATTCCAATAATCTTGGGAAGACCCTTTCTAGCCACAGGCCGAACACTGATCGATGTTCAGAAAGGAGAGCTTACTATGCGAGTGAATGAGCACAATGTTACTTTTAACGTGTTCAAGGCAATGAACTTTCCAATAGAAGAAGAGGAGTGCTTCCAAGTTAACATGGTTGAAACGTCTATAAAAAGAGAAACAGGGCATCTGCTAATTTCTGGCCCCTTGCAACGGGTTTTGAATGGGGATTTTGACGAGGAAAATGGGGAAGAAGTAGAGCTAATGCTGACGTTGAATTCAGCTCCTTGGAAGAGGAGGACGGAGGTACCAATTGAGTCTCTGGGTTTAGAAGCTCTTAAAAAGTCAGAAGTGAGGCTAAAGCCATCCATTGAGGGAGATCCTTCTCTTGAGCTAAAGCCACTGCCAGACCATTTGAGGTATGCATATTTAGGTGCTTTATCTACCTTGCCTGTTATTATTACGGCTAACCTGACAGGTAGTGAAGAAGAGAAATTGTTTCGGATTCTAAGGGAGTTCAAATCAGCTATTGGATGGACTATTACAGATATTAAGGGAATCAGCCCTTCCTTCTGCATGCACAAGATTCTTCTTGAGGAAGGCAGCAAACCATCTGTTGAACAACAAAGAAGACTCAATCCCATCATGAAAGAAGTGGTCAAGAAGGAGATTCTTAAATGGTTAGATGCATGGATTATCTACCCTATTTCAGATAGCTCTTGGGTGAGTCCTGTGCAATGTGTGCCTAAGAAAGGAGGCATGACAGTGATAGCAAATGAAAAGAATGAACTCATTCCTACTCGGACAGTCACGGGGTGGCGAGTGTGCATGGATTATCGGAAGCTCAATAAGGCCACTAGGAAAGATCACTTCCCTCTTCCCTTCATTGATCAGATGTTGGATAGATTGGCCGGTCATGAGTATTATTGTCTTCTTGACGGGTATTCGGGCTATAATCAGATTTGCATTGCTCCAGAAGATAAAGAAAAGACCACTTTCACTTGCCCATTTGGCACTTTTGCTTTTCGACGGGTTTCTTTTGGTCTGTGTGGCGCACCAGCCACTTTTCAGAGATGCATGATGGCCATATTCTCGGACATGATCGGGACTAATGTGGAAGTATTCATGGACGACTTCTCAGTGTTCGGTACTTCTTATAATGAGGCTCTATCTAATTTGAGTCTAGTGCTGAAAAGATGCGTTGAGACCAATCTGGTTCTCAACTGGGAAAATTGCCATTTCATGGTACAAGAAGGGATCATTCTCGGGCACAAGGTGTCTAAGTGAGGTCTTGAAGTGGATAGGGCCAAATTGGAGACAATTGAGAATCTTCCTCCCCCGATCTCAGTTAGAGGAGTTCGCAGTTTTCTGGGACATGCTGGCTTCTATAGGCGGTTCATAAAAGATTTCTCAAAAATCTCCAAACCATTGTGCAATTTACTGGAAAAAGACATCCCCTTCAAATTTGACGAAGAGTGCTTGGCTGCCTTTGAGCTTTTGAAAAAGAAGTTGACAACAGCTCCGGTTATTACGGCTCCTAATTGGGAAGAGCCATTCGAGCTTATGTATGATGCAAGTGATTTTGCAGTGGGAGCTGTGTTGGGGCAAAGAAAGATGAACATATTTCATGTGGTTTACTATTCTAGTAAAACCCTGAATGAGGCGCAGCTGAATTACACCACTACTGAGAAGGAATTTTTGGCAGTGGTCTATGGTTTTGAGAAGTTCCGATCTTACTTGCTTGGCACCAAGGTGATTGTTTATACTGATCATGCAGCCATCAGATATCTACTTGCAAAGAAAGATGCAAAGCCTAGGCTGATCCGTTGGGTTCTATTGTTGCAAGAGTTTGATGTGGAAATCAGGGACAGGAAGGGCACGGAAAATCAAGTGGCCGATCATCTATCTCGGCTAGAGGATCATGGTAAGGATGCCAAAGATAAGTCTCTCATCAATGAGTCCTTCCCAGATGAACAGTTGTTTGCGGTGCAAGGTGAAGTGCCATGGTTTGCCGATTATGTGAATTATCTGGTGAGAAACATCATTCCTTCAGAATTCACCTATGCACAAAAGAAGAAATTTCTCCATGATGTAAAATGGTACCTTTGGGACGAACCTTTCTTGTTTCGTCAGGGGGCAGACCGAATGATCTGGAGATGCATTCCCTATAGTGAGATGGAGGGGGTTCTGAGAGATTGTCACTCCACCACTTATGGTGGTCATTATGGAGGTGAGAAAACAGCAGCTCGAGTACTTCAGGCAGGGTTCTTTTGGCCTACGCTGTTCAAGGACGCTTATCAGTTCGTATTGAAATGTGATCGTTGTCAATTGTGGGTAATATCTCTAAGAGGACTGAAATGCCTCTTAATATGCTACTTGAAGTGGAGATATTTGACGTGTGGGGAATAGACTTCATGGGACCTTTCATCTCGTCGTGCAATAATCAATACATCTTGCTAGCCGTGGATTATGTTTCTAAATGGGTCGAGGTGAAGGCTCTACCGACCAACGATGCTAAAGTGGTACTCAATTTTTTGCATAAGCACATATTCACGTGCTTTGGAACTCCGAGAGCCATAATCAGTGATGAGGGAACGCACTTTTGCAATCGTCAATTCACTAATCTGATGGCGAAGTACAATGTGACACATCGGGTGGCCACAACTTATCATCCCCAAACAAATGGGCAGGCAGAGGTTTCTAACAGAGAAATTAAGAGGATTCTGAAGAAAGTAGTGAACCCCTCAAGGAAGGATTGGTCGTTGAAGTTGGACGAGGCTGTATGGGCTTACCGAACCGCGTACAAGACACCCTTGGGAATGTCTCCCTTTCAGTTGGTGTATTGTAAGGTGTGCCATTTGCCTGCCGAGCTAGAGCACAAGGCATTTTGGGCCTTACAGAAATTGAACTTCGATATGAAAGCAACGGGTGAAAAACGACTACTTCAACTTAATGAACTTGAGGAGTTTCGTGCACAAGCTTACGAGAATAACAAAATGTACAAGAGGAAGGTCAAAAGGTGGCATGACAGAAGGTTGGTGCACAAGACCTTCGTACCAGGTGAATCAGTTCAATTGTTCAATTCTCGTCTTTAACTCTTTCCAGGGAAGCTCAAGTCAAGATGGTCGGGACCATTTGTAGTGAAGACAGTGTTCCCGCATGGCGCGGTTGAGGTTTATGAAAAGTCACCTGATCAATCTTTTAAGGTTAACGGACAGAGGTTAAAACACTACTTTGGTGGAATGGTGAACCGTGAAGCGGTCGTCACCGCCCTCGCCACTACGTGATTTAGCGAGGAAATGTCAAGCTAAAGACACTAAGCAAGCGCTTCGTGGGAGGCAACCCATGCGTTTTATATGTTGTGTATTTAAAAAAAAAGAAAACAAAAAAAATGCAAAAGTCGAACAAGAACAGGAGACCATTTAGGCCGCAGCGCCAATTGCAAAGGATGCAGCGTTACTACCCTCCTGTCCAGGTGCGACAAGATGTTATAAAAAAAATTTCAAAACAGGTTTGAGGCTATAGCGCGGGGTCGCGAGGCTGCAACGCCACATGTGGTCTGCCCAGGTCTGTGTAGAAGCAACTGGGAAGGTAGTTTTATCAAAATAAAAAAAGAAGAAAGAAAATTTTGAGGAACGAACAGAAGGGGACGAGGCTGCGGCTTCACTTTCCCAAGATGCGGCGCCATTCTCTCATGTCCAGGTCTGTGTGGAAGCAAGGCTATCTAAAAAAAATAAATTATTCAAGGCCGCGGCTTCATATGTTGTCTGTCCAAACATGTTTTTTGTTACTTGTATAATATGTTGTTAAATACAATTCTCAACCCTCTCCTTCTAATATTATAACCCCAATTCCTAATTCTAACCCAATATCAATTCCAAACCCCTCCTAATCCATCTCCTTTTCTAAAATCTCTACCACAAATCCAAACATATTAACCTATATATACACCTTTACACACAAATTCATAAACCAAATCCCTAATTTAAAATCTGTAACCTCCATTCCAATTTCAAGATTCAAGAAGGATTTAAGTTTGGGGGATCTTTCATTGCAAGTTTCACCTCTTTGATTCGTATCGGGTATATTTCTTCATTAATCTTGTCTTATTACGAGTTTGTGTTCTTGCAAAATTAGGGGCTTTTGTGAAGTTCTTGTTAATTGGGAGATTTGGTGTAAGATTGTTTGGTGATTATTGGTAACTTTGTTGGTTGAGTTGGTTTTGTTGTTATGGCTCCAAAACGTCACAGAGGTAGTTCTAGCACTCGTCCATCATCGGATGAGATTGCTAGTGTAAAGAGGTTTTTGAATGAGGAGGCACAAAGTGAGTATACGAAATTGTTGGAGAGGTCGGTGGCTCGAGAAAGAGGGTTTGTGCCAGAGACTTATGTAGAGTTAGTTGCTATGATTGAAGAACTTGGTTGGGAAGATGTGTGTGCGGCACCTTCACCGGTTCCCTTAGGTGTGGTGCGGGAATTTTATGCGAACGCTAAGGAAAATCCGAAAGGTTTTTGTGTAGTTCGTGGTATGAAGGTGGATTATAGGCCAGCTGTTCTCCATACGGTTGTTGGTCAACCTCCTAAGCCGAGGGGGGTGGAAGATTGGGCTAGGAAAACTCGAGACGAGGTGGATTTGGATGCCATTATAGCGGAGTTATGTGTGTCGGGCATGGTTTGGAAGTTAGGAGCGGGTTCTGCTGAGAAGGTTAATTTTCCTGCTAATGCTTTGAACAAGTTTGCACGGGCGTGGAACTTGTTTATATGTGTTAAGATTATGCCTTCGACACATCCGAATGATGTGCCTGTGGAGAGAGCCATTATTTTGTATGGCATTTTAACGGGTAAGTATGTTGATGTGGGTTATATAGTGCATCAAAACATTCTTCGGTTCTTACGTGGATGTACTCCAGCACCGATTCCGCATGCTTCTTTTGTTGCGGGTGCGTGTATGGTTGCTAATGTTCGTTGGGATGATAATGAGCAACTACAATTGCAAACTAAGCCTATTACTGACACTACTATTAACCAGATGGCGGAGTGGCCGGGCGGCATTCCGCATCCTAGGGGGCTAGGTTACATTGTAGAAGAAGCAGGTGCTGGTGGTCAGGGAGCGGGTGATCTGCCACATGTTCCTAAGGCACCGATAGGAGAGGGTGATGCTGGCTCGAGAGCTTCTCATGATAGGAGGATGATGAGTCGTATGGATGCTTTGTATGAGAGCCATAGCCGTTTTTCCCAGAGGTTGACACAGACTTTGGATAGTGCTTTCAGAGCCAGTGGTGTTCATGTGGATTGGCCAGTTTTTGGTTCGGACACTGTGTATCCTCCTCCCGATTCTACACCCGAGGAGGGTGATGACGCTGATGCGTAAGTATGTTCTACTATCCCTCGTATTTACCTTTCCATTCAATGCGGACATTAAATCTTTCAAGTTTGGGGGTGGTTTGAGGGATAAGTAGTGTGTATATAGTTATATGTCATTGTGTTCATGTAGGATTTCATGCCTTGCATATTAGTAGTAATTCATGCATATATGTTCGTGTTAATTATGTGTGTTTCATTTAGGACATTATGTTTTTGTTTTTGTATACCATGTGAGTTTCATATTAGTTGCATTTTCATGGCATGAACTTTTCATGATCGCTTAGAACGAGCTATTTCTGTTGGTAGGTGGATGTTGATTTGAGTGTGGTAATGATGAATAGAGGGTTGATTTATAGTCTCTAGGAAGTGACGTACATGTTATGGAAACAAAACTTTACACAGTCTCATTAGGTGCTTTTGGGCTAGGTTAGGGTCATGCTTGTTTGGATGCTTTGAGATTTAATCACTTGTTTATATTTAGAATTTTCGTTATTCCCTTTATAGCGTAGGAGCACTTAAGTCTAAGTTTGGGGGAAAACAGGAATTTCATGCTAGTTGTTAATAATGGCTAGATGTCAAATGGCTAGTAGCCAGCTCATATTTATATGAGTAGTCTAGGGTTGGAATTGAGAATTCTCATTCCAGATTGCATAAAAAAAACATTAAAAAAAAAAGAAACAGAAAAAAAGAAGAAAGAAAAAAAAAGAGTCAATTGTTAAATGCAAAATTAACCACGAGTAAGCTCTTTAATACTCGAGTAATTAAGTCTGAGGGGACTTAGTCCTAGTAACCTAAAGCCTTGTGGTTTGGGATTGCTAACCTAACACTCGCTACATGGGTATTATTGTATAAGCCTTTTGGGGTCTCATTCATTGCACGGCTAAATAAGCATGTTTGTATATTATGTGTCATAGTTGTTTAGAAATAAAAGCATGAATTTCTGTCTACCTTGGATAAGGATGGAGGTGTTCTTAAGTTATTAAGTGTCTACAGTCTATTCTGTTTATAAACTTGTGATTGTCTTGGTGAAGGATAGGTATGATTTTTGACCTAGTTTTGGGAGTATTTTTGATGAGCATAGCACACACGCACGTTTCTGTCATGTATGTTAGAGTAAGGGGACTTAGTCGAGCTCTATTTGGATTTATTTGCATTCATTGAGATATTTGCGTGCTAGTTGGTTTTGGTGAGTTTGAAGGGGATCTTTGCATTTTTCATAGTAGTTGCATTCATGCATTGCATTGTTAGTTTAATGGATTTTATGGGTACATTCGCTATAGGCCCTCACGAGACCTTACTCATCCACTAGGGCTGCCTAGGGGTTTAAAGGGCTTGTTGCATATGCCAAATGCAACCGTGATCACCTACGGAAGTGGTACTATTTAGTGAGTGTAGTTGTTTATGCTTGAGGACAAGCATCGGTTTAAGTTTAGGGGTGTGATAAGTGGATTTTATATCCACTTAGAGCATTCCATATCGGTTTAAATTGATTCACTTGGCCTCAAGTTTGTTGTAGTTTTGATGTGTTTTGTTAATTGTGCAGGGTTGCAAGAATGTTGAATAAGGTTGCAATTTCTGTCAATCTGGAGTTGAATTCGAGCTTAAGAATGAGCAATGGAGTCTTGTTGTGAGCCACCATGAAGGTTCCAAGGCAAGGAATTGATGTATGGAAGCTTTGAGAAAAAGAACGAAAGGAAACGGAGGCAAAACGAAGAAAAAACGAAGGAAACAACATGCTGAAAAATGCCGGGCAGATTTGGCTTGAGGCCGCGGCCTCAAATCCTAGGATGCAGCCTCGGGAGTGCGCTGTCCATGACGAAAATTTCACTAAAAACCCTCCGAAACTTTCCTGTTTTGACTCTATTTGGTATTTTCGTATTTCCTTGTTGGATAAAACTTCTAGGGCCTTTAAAAACATATTGTATCATTGTAAAATCATATCATCACATAGAATATCATATCATATCATTGTAACACAGTAGAGAGATCAAGAACAAGAGGGGAAACAAATTCCAAGGTGACGGCAAGGAAGAATCACACTCAAGTTCAAGATCCAGGGTTTTCTATATTGTTTCTTTTCTGAATCTTCAACTTAATACTTTATTATCTATTAGATTTTTATCAAGTATTCTATTCTCAATCATTAATTGTTTTCAGTTCTTTGTTTTAATTATGTTATCAATTGAACCCATGATGGTGCTAAGTTCAATTATGAACTAAACAATTTCATGGGGTTCTAATGGAGTGTTTTGTGGATTCTAGTAGTTGATAGTTTTGACAACATATGTATGCTTGTGATTGAAAATAAGGTTGCCTGACGTGGTTGTGTGTATTTATGTAGATGCGTAGCTAACATCTATTTTGTCAATCTCTAATTAATGCGAAAGTGGATTTAGAGATTAGGGCTTGCCATGTTAGCATAGGTTTATGACGGCTTCTCCGCATATCGGTAGTATAGATTCCAAAGAACATTACTCCCCTATGTAGTTGATAGTGGAACTTGTGTTTAAAATTGATTATGTCACCCAATCTCATAGACATATAGTAATTTGGATGTAATTGATTCCCGTAAAACTTCTATCTTAATTGTGGAAAAATTTATGGATTGGTGTGAGTTTATTGAAAGATAACTCGTACTTCCTTCGTGTTCCCACTAGCTACCTTAATAATCACAATGCATTGAGTCTTGACGGTTAATCTAGATGAAACAAATCATGAAGTTGGAACCCTATGTTTCTCTCATATAAGTAAAATCTCCTTAGTAATTTTTTAGTAGTATAATCTAGTTAAAACAACACAAAAATTGTTACTACACCAAGCAATTGTAATTTAGCCATACATTGTTGAATAGGCACATTTACATAATTCACCGAGTCTTCGTGGGAACGATCCCTATTAATCCATATTACTCTTGACTGCGTATACTTGCATTGTTTTTAGTGAACACAAAGTAGTAAGGTATGTAATAAGAGGGGTTTTAACAAGCCGTTACTAAGGTGTATTTCGGGAGCTGAATGTGAGTATATCATGCGGGAAGTGCATGAAGGGATTTTTGGTAATCACTCTAGAGGAACCTCTTTGGTACACAAAATACTTCGTCAGGGGTATTATTGGCCAACTTTTCAAGGTGCTGCTCACAAGTACACTCGAGCATGTGATTGCTGTCAGAGGTTCGCAAAGTTGGGTGTCAACCCAGCTATACCTCTCTTAAACCTCTCACTAGTCCTTGGACTTTCGTGGTTTGGGGGATAGATTTGATTGGGGAGCTTCCCAAGGGAAAAGGTGGAGTGAAATATGCAGTTGTTGCAGTGGATTACTTCATAAAGTGGGCTAAAGCAGAACCTTTTGCTACAATAACTGCTGCAAAGTTGAAGGAGTTTGTGTTTCGAGCTATAGTTTGTAGGTATGGAGTACCTTATAAGCTCATCTCAGATAATGGGAAGCAGTTTGACAGCAAGGAGATGCGAGGTTTGTGTGAAGACCTTGGAATTCAAAAGGGGTTTTCAGCTGTTTGTCACCCCCAAAGTAATGGTCAAACAGAGGCTGTGAACGAAATAATAAAACACACTCTAAAGGCCAAGCTGGAGGAACGAAAGGGAAGCTGGCCGGAGGAGCTTCCAATGGTGTTGTGGTCCTATAACACCACTCTAAGAACAACAACAGGTGAATCTCCATTAACCTTAGCATATGGATGTGAGGCAATGGTGCCTGTTGAGATAGGAGCTGGTTCATTCAGGAGGGAAAATTTTAACCCTGAGAATAATGAGGTGAATCATCGTTTGTACCTGGATCTTGTTGAAGAGGTACGCATGAATTCACAGCTGAAGCTGGCTGCATATCAGCAGCATACACGGAAGTACTTTGATTAGAAGGTTCGAGCTCGCCCGCTGAAGGTGGGCGATTTGGTTTTAAGGAGGTGATACCAAACATGAGAGTACCTGGTCATGGTGCGTTTGGAGCCAATTGGGAAGGACCATACCTTATAAGACGGTTCTTTGGGAAGGTACTTATCACTTGACTGATTTGGATGGGAAGCAGATCCCTAGGGCATGGAATGACGAACATTTGAGGAAATATTACCAGTAGGTGCGTTTTTTCAGGTAATGCTTTCAAGTAGACCTCTTTCAGGTATAGGATTAATAAAGGTATCTTATTAGTTGTAGGTGCCATCTTTAGGACAAGTAGATGATTTGACTTTGTCCTGCTATGCTCGGGGGGTAGTGCATGTACACCTCACCGATAGGAAATATCATGAACTTTGCCTCTATGAGGCCAATGAAGTTGTTGCTTTCTTATAACATGTTTTGTTCTTATATTATATCGTGTTCCTTTATGTGCTTTATGGAATGAGTATGGAATTTCATGCATAAATATGTGGTTTTAGTTCTTTATCATGACTGTTAATATATTAAAGAACTAGGGGTAGTAGGTTATATCCCTTTCCTCTAGTTATTTGCATGATTCTAGGAGGTTAAAAATTGGAATATAAAATTTTTTTATGGTAATGAATTTTGGAATGGATTATGGTGTGTGAAGAACCCCATGGAAACAGGTTCGCAAAATTGATCTACCTATGAGGTTCTTCGAAGATGGAAGCTGTTTTGGAATTATGTTGTCAGGTTCATGTGGATCCCAGGGAATCTGGGCACATGAATTATGTTGCATTCATCTCTCTGGAAAATATTTTTGTGGATTCTTTTTATAAAACAAAACAAAGTCATATGGGAACCAGGACATCAGCCATATGATGATTCTTTACATGGAAAGGCTGGGTGAGAGCAAATGGGAAGCTCTACCTTATTTTGGAATTCTACACATCAATGTGTATGATTATTTAAAGACGTTCATGTTAGTGTAGGTGCCCTAGAGGCAATACATTTCAGTTTATTTATACTTCGTCATTGAAATTTATGTTCTATTTTGATTATATTGATGTTTTATTATGCTTAGTATTTACTGCGATATAATTGTTAGTATAATAAATGTCCCTAGATTATTGATACGAACTATATAACTATGAGATTATATACAGTATAATAATCTTAAATATCCCTAGTCAAGTATTATTGTTATTGGGACAATAATAATACATCGAGACTAGTATGTTGATTGACTGATGATCACTTCTCATTGATCATAAGTATGATGATACTAAAGTCAATGCATAGGTACATGTATGAGTACGATTAACTGGATAGACCCACTATGAGATCCGATGGAAAGAATAAATGTGTCATTATGAATCTCAATGTGATAATGATGTAATGATCCTTAGACCTGAAGTCATTACATTTCTATATGAGAATTAATATATTATTGGCCTCTTGTTTGAGTGAGACTATGAAATGCATGGCCGTGCTCAAATAGTGATTTGTTTGAATAGTCTACTCATCGATCAAGAAAATAAAGATTAAATTATGACGAGGATGACATATTCCATGCCTCCAGTTTAATCTGTAATATCATGGTTAAGGGATTATATTACATAAAACATTGCTCACGAAAGGAGAAATCGATTCACTGCTTTAATTATTATTACTAGGGTAGCAATGATGTGTTACTAGATGCCGCTCTTTGTTTACGATTTTAATTGGGATTTTAAAATTGTTGCCAACGTAATAATAACCTATCGGGTCACACACAAAGAATGCTCGGAGGATTATTTAATTTGAATTCGGATTTAAATTAAATGATAGAATTCGAATTATTTATTATTAATTTAAGTATGACTTAATTAATGTAATAAATGGAAATTCGAATTATTAATTCAGAAGTGCAGTTATTATTTAATTGAAAAAGTCTTAGTTAGATAATGATTAGAAAATCTGAATTAAGATGGGCTCTAATTAGGATTAGGGCTGAATTCATTTTTGGACTCTCCTATATAATATTTCTTTGTGGCTTGGAGAGGGTTAGACGTTTTTATACAAAACCCTAGCTGCTAGAGAGGTAGAGAGAAAAGAGAGAAAGAAAACGAAGTATTGTGCTAGTACACAGCATCCTCCGTTCGAGCTTCTGCGTGGATACTGACAGAGCGTAGATCGTTGCATACGGGATACGTGGTGTTCATTAAGCTAGGATCTCCATCTGACAACCGAATCGTAAAGCTTTTTAAGGTACAGATTCTGTTCTCCATAATCAATCACAACTTATACACGGATTCTAGGGTTAGGTTTCGGATTTTATTGTTTATTATCATTTTTCGTTGCGCTTGTTGCCACCCGAAACCTATCCGTTCATTCATAAGGATTTTATAATGAATTGGATGGGACATCTTTAACGTGGGAAAAGGATTGGTTGGATGTCAAACTGTATGATCTCCTAATGTATTAAATCATGTTAAGGGAAGCTTCATGATATACGTATTGGAGAAATGTTATTAGTTTCGAAAACAAATAAGTAACTCGATACATTTGTGTATAAGAGGTTGATTTTGTTACGTGTTTACTGTATTCGATGCATGTATGCATGTTTTATGAATACGCCTTGAGACAGTTATGAGATATGTCGATTATAATATGCTATGTCGCTTATATATGATTCTGTTATGATTTATATATTGATATGATAATAACAAGCATGTTTACAATCTGCCATGACTGATCAGTATGCGATTTTGTATGTTATGCATGTTGTCTGGTTTGTATTGTGATATAAACTATTGGACAGATTGTGTTTGGACACGATATGTAAACTGGGAAATGATTTGAATGTATACTGATACATGTTTCTGGTAACTAGGATTTGGGTCGTCTGTATACTGATACATGCTTTTGGAATTGTATTCTAATACATGTTTTGCTTGTATTATATATATCGATCCGCGGGTTAGGGCTTTGTTTTAATTTGGGCTTGTGACATATTTTGATATGTTATGATATGATAATGTGATTTATGTTGTTCTTAAATGTTAATTGAGCATGGTGATTGGTTATGGCCTTGAGACCCATAGGTTAGTGGTTTTATTTATTATGGTTTGGTTTTATAAATACGACTTGCATGTCGTTTTCTTTTTCCTTTGTAATTGTTCATCTCGAATGAAACTCGAGTTCTTATGTAATTACATTAGTATAGTTATGTTTTATATTTTATGTAATAAGAAGTTCATTGGAGGCATGCAATGAAGGATCAATGGAGATGAAGGCAGTTGACACAAAGAAGACATAAAGACATGTATTTATGAAGACCAACTATGTAATAATTTAGTTTTATTAACCACAATAGATTGACCTAGATTTTTCCATTAGCTTGGAAAGATCATATAGGTTTGGGCCATAACCAAGCACGATTTTATATTCATGCACTTTACATATGATGATATGTATGCGTAGTGATAGATATGCATGCTTAATTAGAATAAGTAGAATGTATGTATGTATTAGATACGTCATCCATGCCATGCTAAACAAGATAAAATCCGTAACGATTTAAGATGAAGATTAAACAAAATGAGCATGAGATTCCTGTGTTTATCAAACACGGTAATTAAATATGAATTATTATAGTTCAAAGATGAAATGATTTTGCCAACAACGAGATTAATTTCTTGTAAGGTTAAAAGGTGTCAATAATGCCATTTGTGCGTTAACCTTTCTACCTGGAAATCATTAATTCAGCGAACTATGATTTGAAATATTTAATTCAAGGAAAAATTGGGGATCTCTTTATGATGGGATCATGGTCATTTTAATTAAAAATCCCTTAATTAAATATTAAGTTATTAGATACTTTCCAATTGAATAACACTCATCAAAGCCTAGATCATTAGGAGTTGGTTTGCCAAAGTAAAGCATTCCTAATAATCGTGGTTAGGTGCGAAAGAATAAATGTGATATTCGACATGTTAATCAATTGGGTCTAACTTAACTAAGTTATCACAATAGGATTGTGAAATGAGAACTTAAAAGCATAGGTTTGGCGGAAAATTTATTTGATAAATTAGAGCAATTGTTGTTCACCAAACTATCCAAGAATTATATACGAGATATAATTGGCAAATGTTGTCTACCTAAATAGTTGTGTTTTGGGAGTATCGGCCAACGCTCACCCAAGACATAATAAAATATGGATCTTGGCCCACTAGAAAGTAAAGTTTCGCATATACTTTCCGAGTTAATAGTGACGGCTATTAATTTGATAAAAATAGTGGGAGGTATATTAAGTTGAATGTACCATAATCACTTGAACATAATTATTGTAACAATCTAACTTATCTTATGCATTTTATCATTGTAGATAACAAATAGCACAACACAAACAACACTTTCTCTGTGCGATCAGTCCTTGAGAAGGACAAGCTGACAGGATCAAACTTCCTTGACTGGTCTAGGAATTTGAGAATTGTTCTCATGCAGGAAAAGAAATCTTATGTGATTGATAATCCTCAACCTGAAGCCCCTGTTGCCAATGCCACTCGTGTTGTGCAAAATGCTTATTAGAAGCATATTGATGATGCGAACGATATGGCTTGTCTTATCCTTGCTACAATGAATGCTGAGCTTCAGAAGCAGCATCTAGATATGAATGCACATGCTATGTTTGAACATCTTTCAACGATGTTTCAATCACAGGCTCGTGTGGAAAAGTTTAACACGAGCAAAGCACTCTACTCATGCAAGCAGGGCAACGGACCAGTCGGACCACATGTTCTAAAGATGATTGGGTACTGTGATTACCTTGCTCGTTTGGGTTTCCCGCTTCAGCGAGAGGCTCAAATCGATATAATCTTGCAATCTTTGAACAATGACTATACTCAGTTTATTATGACTTTTAATATAACTGAGCAAGATAAAACTCCCATGGAATTGTTGGCCATGCTGAGGACCACTGAAGCAAATATGGTCAAGGCACCTGAGAAATCTCCCATAATGATGGTGGGCAAGAAAGGTGCTAAGGGAAAGGGGAAATGGAAGGGCAAGAAAAAGGTTGCATCAAAAGCTTTTGCTACTTCAAAGCCCTCTTTCAAAAAGGCTGGAAAGCCGAAGGGAGATGTCGCGAAGGCTGACAAGGGTGATTGTCACTATTGCAACAAGCCTGGTCACTGGAAGAGGAACTGTCCTAACTACTTGGAGGATCTGAAGAAGATGAAGTCTGTCAAGATTTCTACTGATTCAGGTATTTATGTTATAGAAGTCAATTTGTCTATTTCAACATCTTGGGTATTGGATACTGGATGTGGTTCTCACATTTGTATTAATGTGCAGGAACTGCGAAGGAGTAGGACATTAGCAAAGGGAGAAGTTGACCTACGAGTAGGCAATGGAGCAAAGGTTGCTGCTTTAGCCGTAGGAACTTATTATTTATCGTTGCCCTCTGGGCTTATTTTAGAACTTGATAATTGCTATTACGTGCCTGCGATTTGCAGAAACATGATTTCTATTTCTTGTTTGGACAAGAAGGGTTTTTCATTTACTATTAAAGACAATTGTTGCTTTTTTGGTTTGAATGATTTAACTTATGGCATTGCACGCATGTTTAATGGTTTATATGTTCTAGATTTAAATTTTACTCCTGTCTATAATGTTAATAAACTCCTTAAAGCAAATGACTCTAATCAAACCTTCCTATGGCATTGTCGATTAGGCCATATAAATGAGAATCGCATATCCAAGCTCCATAAAGATGGATTTTTGGATAAATTTGATTTTGAATCATACGATGAATGCGAAGCTTGTTTACTTGGTAAAATGGCAAAGGCCCCTTTTAACAAACAAGGTGAAAGGGCCATTGAACTATTAGAACTAATACATAGTGATGCATGTGGTCCAATGCGTTCTATGGCAAGAGGAGGCTTTTAATACTTCATAACATTTACTGATGATTACAGTAGATATGGATATGTGTATCTAATGAAGCACAAATCTGAATCTTTTAAAAAGTTCAAAGAATACAAGCTGAGGTAGAAAAGCAAAAGGAAGAGAGTATTAAAACTCTTCGATCTGATCAAGGAGGTGAATACTTAACCCTGGAATTTTAGAATTTCTTAAAGGAATGTGGTATTGTATCATAACTCACTCCTCCTGGAACACCACAATGGAATGGTGTTTCTGAAAGGAGGAATCGTACTTTGTTGGACATGGTACGATCGATGATGAGTCATGCTGATCTTCGAATAAGTTTCTGGGGTGATGCCCTAGAAACCGCTGCATATACACTAAACCGAGTTCCATCAAAATCGGTTCAAAAGACTCCATATGAGATATGGACTAGAAAGCGTCAAAGCATGTCATTTATGAAAATATGGGGATGTGAAGCGTTTGTAAAACGCTTGACCTCTGACAAGCTTGGACCCAAATCAGACAAATGTTATTTTGTGGGGTACACAAAGGAAACTAAGGGTTACTATTTCTATAATCCAATTGAGAACAAAATACTTGTTTCTCGAAATGTTGTATTTCTAGAAAGAGAATTTGTCTCTAGAAGAAATAGTGGGAGGAAAGTAGATATTGATGAAGTTCGAGAATCACAAGATAACATTGAACCGGAAATGGAACATGAGCAAGATATTCAAGATAATCTTGAAGAGAATATTGCTCAAGAAACATAAGTTGTTCGTAGATCTGGTAGGATTCGCCATGAGCCTGTGAGATATTATGGATTTCTCCTAGGTGATAATGGTGATATAATGCTCATGGATCAAGATGAGCCTCTTGCCTATCAAGATGCTATGAACAGTCCAAACTCTGAGAAATGGCTAGAAGCCATGAAATCTGAAATGGATTCCATGTATGAAAACAAAGTATGGACTTTGGTTGATCCACCTGAAGGGGTAAAACCCATTGGGTGCAAATGGGTCTTCAAAATAAAGACTGACATGGATGGAAAGGTCCAGACCTATAAAGCTAGGTTGGTTGCAAAAGGTTTCAAACAAATTCATGGTATTGACTATGATGAAACTTTTTCACCAGTAGCAATGGTCAAATCCATTAGGATTTTGCTTGCGATAGCAGCTTACAACGATTATGAAATCTGGCAGATGGATGTCAAGACAGCCTTCCTTAATGGAAGCCTTGAAGAGGATGTATATATGATACAACCTGAAGGTTTTGTAAATCCAAAGGATGCTAGAAAGATATGTAAGCTAATCAGATCCATTTATGAACTAAAGCAAGCTTCAAAGAGATGGAATATTCGTTTTGACCAAGCAGTCAAAGAGTTTGGCTTCGTTCAAAATGAAAATGAACCTTGTGTTTACAAGAAGGTTAGTGGGAGCACTGTGGCATTCCTAGTTCTATATGTTGATGATATATTACTAATTGGGAATGACATACCTTCTCTACAGGCTGTTAAGGCATGGTTAGGAAAGAATTTCTCCATGAAAGACTTAGGTGAGGCTTCCTATATATTAGGGATCAAGATCTGTAGAGATAGATCAAGAAGATTGATTGGCCTAAGTCAGAGTACATACATTGATAAAGTATTGCATCGTTTTGGGATGCAAGATGCAAAAAAAGGGGATTTGTCCCTATGTCTCATGGATCTCTGATAAAGATATTCCTAAATCGAAAGATGAAAATGACCGCATGAGTAAGATTCCATATGCTTCTGCAATTGGATCTATCATGTATGCAATGATATGTACTCGTCCTGATGTGTCGTATGCTTTAAGCATGACGAGCAGGTTTCAGTCTTATCCAGGTGAAGCTCACTGGACAGCTGTCAAGAACATTCTAAAGTACTTAAAAAGGACTAAAGATTCGTTCTTGGTGTATGGAGGGGAAGAGGGACTAGTTGTAAAAGGTTACACTGATTCTAGTTTCCAAACAGACAAGGATGATTCTATATCCCAGTCTGGTTTTGTGTTTTGTCTCAACGGAGGTGCTGTTAGCTGGAAAAGTTCGAAACAAGAAATAATAGCTGATTCTACAATGGAGGCTGAGTATATTGCTGCTTGTGAAGCAGCTAATGAGGCAGTTTGGATCCGAAACTTCATCACTGAGCTTAGTGTGGTTCCATCAATAACAGATCCCATTAATCTCTATTGCGATAATAATGGGGCCATAGCACAAGCAAAGGAACCAAGATCGCACTCCAAGGCGAAACATATACTTAGAAGATATCATCTTATTCGTGAGATTAACGAGCGAGGAGATATACACATATGTAAAGTGCATACCAATCATAACGTTGCTGATCCACTGACTAAGCCTCTGTCGCAGCAGAAGCACGAAAGTCATACTAGTTCCATAGGTATTAGGAATATGAATGATTGGCTCTAGTACAAGTGGGAGATTGTTAGTGTAGGTGCCCTAGAGGCAATACATTTCAGTTTATTTAAACTTCGTCATTGACATTTATGTTCTATTTTGATTATATTGATGTTTTATTATGCTTAGTATTTACTGTGATATAATTGTTAGTACAATAAATGTCCCTAGATTATTGATACGAACTATATAACTATGAGATATTATACAGTATAATAATCTTAAATATCCCTAGTCAAGTATTATTGTTATTGGGACAATAATAATACATCGAGACTAGTATGTTGATTGACTGATGATCACTTCTCATTGATCATAAGTATGATGATACTAAAGTCAATGCATAGGTACATGTATGAGTACGATGTACTGGATAGACCCACTATGAGATTCGACATGGAATGAATAAATGTGTCATTATGAATCTCAATGTGATAATGATGTAATGATCCTTAGACCTGAAGTCATTGAGAATTAATATATTTTGATTCTTTCAAAAGTTATCTTTAATCGGGTAATGATAAAGGTGGTCTTGGGTATATTATGAATCGTATGAGAAATGTGAATGATCTAGATGGAATTTAACCATTCTTAATATATATAAATATATAAGAGTGATATTATTGGCCTCTTGTTTGAGTGAGACTATGAAATGCATGGCCGTGCTCAAATAGTGATTTGTTTGAATAGTCTACTCATCGATCAAGAAAATAAAGATTAAATTATGACGAGGATGACACATTCCATGCCTCCAGTTTAATCTATAATATCATGGTTAAGGGATTATATTACATAGAACATTGTTCACGAAAGGAGAAATCGATTCACTAATTTAATTATTATTACTTGGGTAGCAATGATGTGTTACTAGATGCCGCTCTTTGTTTATAATTTTAATTGTGATTTTAAAATCGTTGCCAACGTAATAATAACCTATCGGGTCACACACAAAGAATGCTCAGAGGATTATTTAATTTGGATTTGGATTTAAATTAAATAATAGAATTCGAATTATTTATTATTAATTTAAGTATGACTTAATTAATGTAATAAATGGAAATTCGAATTATTAATTCAGAAGTGCAGTTATTATTTAATTGAGAAAGTCTTAGTTAGATATTGATTAGAAAATCTAAATTAAGATGGGCTCTAATTAGGATTAGGGCTGAATTCGTTTTTGGACTCTCCTATATAATATCTCTTTGTGGCTTGGAGAGGGTTAGATGTTTTTATACAAAACCCTAGCTGCTAGAGAGGTAGAGAGAAAGGAAAGAAATAAAACGAAGTATTGTGCTAGTACACAGCATCCTCCGTTCGAGCTTCTGCGTGGATACTGATAGAGCGTAGATCTTTGCATACGGGATACGTGGTGTTCATCAAGCTAGGATCTCCATCTGACAACCGAATCGTAAATCTTCTTAAGGTACAGATTCTGTTCTCCATAATCAATCACAACTTATACACGGATTCTAGGGTTAGGTTTCGGATTTTATTGTTTATTATCGTTTTTCGTTGCGCTTGTTGCCCCCCGAAACCTATCAGTTCATTCATAAGGATTTTATGATGAATTGGATGGGACATCTTTAACGTGGGAAAAGGATTGGTTGGATGTCAAACTGTATGATCTCCTAATGTATTAAATCATGTTAAAGGAAGCTTCATGATATACGTATTGTAGGAATGTTATTTGTTTCGAAAACAAATAAGTAACTCGATACATTTGGGTTATTTTATTTAACTCTAAGTGGACAATATCTACTTAACAGGAAATGTTATGATATAGATTCATGATGAGTTTGCCATTTTTATGAAGCTGCTTTAATTAATCTAGCCACGAGTAAACAGTTCACATACAGGTTTAAGTGTGTGCTCTGTCATTAGAATATATGTGCCTAGCATGGCAATTTCATAATACGTATGAGGATATATGGAAAGCAAAGGTGCATAATTCAAAATAACCAAAATTATGGATTACATCTTGTGAGGCAATACGAGGAGCCCACGACCTCATAAATTTAAAGTTAATAGCGTAATCGCCACCAAAAGCATTTAAAATTCAAACCCACATAGGGGTAGGAAAATTCTTCAACCATAAAGGGATTAAGGAGTAGGAGTATCAGGAGTTACCTGGGTTGTTGGAACAGGAGGAATTGGAGCAGCTGTGTTGGAGGCATTTGCCTGAGCTTCAGCTGCCTCTTATGAGGGAACCTCCACCTCCTTCTCCTTGTCAACTGGTTCAACATCATCCATCTTGGCTGCGGCAGCTTCCTTCTTCTTGATATCCTCCACTGCTTTAACAGCATCTTCACCAAGCTGAGACCAGTCTAGGTCGGGAAACATGAGGTAAGTGGATTCAATATAATCGTTGATGGCCACGTTGTAGCCAACATCATAGGCTTCCTTCCTTCTCTCCTTCTGGACGGACCTTTCCTGGGCAAACTTGGTGTTCAAAGCTTCCATCTTCAGCTCTAGCTCATGGATCTGTTTGGCATGAGAGGAAACCAACTCTTCTTTCTCTGCATCTAGGCTGGCAACCAAATTAGCCAGCTGGTCACGTTCCTTTAACAGCTTGGTTTCAGCAGATTAGAGCTTCTTGTTGGCATCAGCATACTTCTTCTTTTCTTTGTCCTTAGCTTTGATGGATAATTTAAGCTGTTTCACTTCTTCAGCAAGTTTTTGGTCACCTCTGGCTATTTCCACAATTCTCTCACCATGCTTAAGGTAGTGAAATAAACTTTGAGCATTGGCGTGGACAGCAGCTCTTTTAGCTTCAGCTAGTGACATTTTGTCCCAAGCAGCTATAGCTTCTTCAGGGATTTGATTCCTTGATATCTGAAAGAAATGTTGCATATGGGGACCTAAACTTTCAATCTCCTGAGAAGAAGCTAACTTGGTTCTTTTAACAGAACGAGAAGCAGATGCTCGAGGTAGCTTTGTGATAGGTGGAGGCAGATTTCTCTTTGAAAAAGTGGACGATTTTTCCAAATTGAGAGAGGGAGCTTTGATTTTTGAAATTGGAGTGGCTGCAATTGGGGTGATCTTATCGTCATCCTCCTCAAACATCTCTTCATACTTGGTCGATTTATTAATAAAGGATGGGATTCCCGAAGCCATGTCTGCAGGGATTAAACAACAAAGAAACAAATGAACAAGTTGTAAACTACAAAATAAATAAGGAAAACTGTTATGAGTATATGCATGTATTAATGACGTGCATGATGTAAGAGTTAGTGATTTTTTTTGAAACCAGTTAGTGAATTGTCTATGGAAAAAGTAATAAACAGCTCCAGCTAGTTGGAGTAGGGATACCTCTCCCAGGTTGAAAGTCGCAGCTTATGAGGTTATCACGAGTTAGAAAACTAAGGTCATTTCCAAGCTCAGCTGACAAGTTTAGTGCTTCTAAAGCACGATCAAGAGTTCGACCTCTCAGGGGAGTTTTTGCAAGTATTTTTGGAGAAAGGTTAAAATCTATTCTTAGTTTAGGGCAGTCATAAGAATAAAGGAACTGTTTGAGCCAGCCGCTCATTCCTCACTTACAACTCTGGAAACACTGGCCCTCATGGATACTCCAGGCAGCTAAATAGAAGAAACCTGAGTCTTTTCCAATTGGTTTCAGTTGGTAAAAATATCCCAATTCTCGAGCAGAAAGGGTTTTGTTAAATTTCGAATGGTATAAAAAATACATGCACATTGCCATGCAATATGAATTAATAGTAAGTTGAAGGGGGGCTATGTCAAAGAATTCAAGAAGCTCTTGGATAAAAGGATGCAAGGGAAGAGATAATCCCAATTTGAAAAATTGAGCTGACAAGACAGCTTTAGGTAAAAGTTGTCCAGGTTCAAACATGTCAAACCTGTGGCATCTTTCTTCAAGAGAAGGTATGACTAAGGAACAACCTATGTGATGGGATTGAGTCAATTTCTCAAGGTTTGGAGTGGTCATGGAGGTACTCACGTTCTCACAAGATAAGCTAGCATGGGAGTTGTCCAGAGGTTCGCTTTCTGTTTCGTCTTTTGGGGGGTCCATTTCGAGGGAAGCTGTGCAGATGGTGTGTAAAAGTGAAGCTTTGGTAGAGGAAACCTCATCAGCAGTAGATTTATGTGGAAGGTTTGGGGTGGTTTCTGATTCCCATGATGTTTGTTCACTAGAGGAGGTTACGAGGATAGCAGGTCGAGTGTCTTTGGTTTTATGAGCAAAGAGGTTGATGCTTAAAGGATGGGTTTGTGTGGGTCCAATTGATTTAATTTATGAATGGTTCCTGGTGCTTATGGAGAAGGATGGGTTAATTCGTGAAGCTGGTGTAATAGATGGAAGCTGATTTGCACCCGAAGGCTCTGGGAAGTGGGTAATCTCCTCAGAGGTGGAATGCTGGGAGTTGGCTATAGCTGATCCACTAGACATCTGCATAAAGCGAAGCAGGATGAGTAGGTGACCAGTGAGTCCTCCCAAATGAGGTGTCTTAAGAGACATGTGTGAACAAACACACACAAGGGGCCAAAAACAATGGAAGAACATGTTCGCATAAATGGCTAGCTGGGCACAGGTACGCCCATCGAGGAACCTTAACAACTGTTACAGGTTGGTTATTTTTACATAATGCGTACACTATTAAATTAATGGTAAAAATTGATACATGCATCATAATAGCAAATAGCAATTGGGTTCTGGAAAAGAGTATTATATATGGATTTTTACAAAAAAAAATCATGAAAAGGGGAAAAAGGGATACTCGTAGGTATACACCGGCGAGATTTGAATTTTAGGGTTTCGATTCCTATAGAATATTGGGATTATAAGAAGGGAATACGTGATTTATTGATAATTCAAGTACCAGACAACATGGTATAATGATATACGTAGGTGGATAGTGGTGTATATGTTCAAGTGTGCATATATAAGTACAAATCGGAACTAATCGGAACATGCAATTAAGGAAACAACAGTAAATGTATGTGAGGAGTGAAAAGCATAAGAGGGATCATACCTTCAGAATATTTGGAGAGTTTAAATTGCTAGAATCTGAGAGTATCGCCGGAATGGATCGCATGAGTGGAGCTTCCAGTGAGGAGATGAACCGGTGGGGGGAGAAGAGAGTGTATACTCGAGATAAAAGAAAAAGAAAAGAGGGTGAATGGGTTTTGATATATGAAAAAAAGGCTGTGGCGTGTAAAAGTAAATTGTGTATTGATAGGAGTTATTGTGGCATGGGGATATGTAACAGTGAGAAGATGTGTGTGTGGAGAACACGTTTTTCAAGGGGAAGCATGAGAGTTTCGGTATGACTTTAATTAGTGGAGTTTTTGTTTCTTTGTAGAATCATTTTGGAAATTTGTTTGAAAAAATAACGAATTTAAATTTTTGGATAAAATTATGAAAGAAAAGGGATTTTTGGTGGAAGGTTCAGTTGGTTGAATATAAGTTTGGCAAATAAAGGATTTATTCTTTGGCAAGGGAAATATTGTAGATTTTGTTTATAGGAGAATTACATTATTTTTGAGGCTTTCATTGATTGAATTATGGCAAATTCGTTATAAAAGCAAGAGGTGGTAGAGCGTTATGTTGGAGCTAGACATAAGAATGAAGCTGAACCTAAGGAGGGATGGCAAGGTTCCTTTTGCATTCTTTGGCTGCAAGGAACCGGGGGGTAGTTGTTGTTCCCAAAATTTGTAATGGGCTCAATTTTAGGCCCATAGATATTAAGGGCTTGTTAGGTTATTTAGTGAGCAGGTGCTGTTTTAAAAGGAAGTTGTTTAGGTGCTGTTTTGAGGGAAGCTGCACAGGTGTGAGTTTGGAGGAAGCTGTGTAGGTGCAGGTGCGCTTAAAGCTCCACCTTTGCTTACCGAAGGGTAAGGATTATCTCCTACTTTTTAGGGGATGCGAATTGAGTCCTTTAAATGGATAATTTCATTAAGGAGCACGTTTCTAATATGATAAATACAAAATATTTGTGATATATGTCTATAAATACATGGAGTTATCGTATGAGTGGGATTTGGGAGTTCTACTTCGAATAGGACTCTACTAAGGGGCTAGCTGAATTAAAGATAAGTTATATTTCTGGTTAAAACACTATTATTTCGTGGCTTAATCAGCAAGAAAAGGATTCCTAACCTAAAAGAACTACATTCGGGCTTGATTCCTATAATTAGGATATGTAGGCAATTACAAGGGGTTCGGTTTTCACTTATTTTGTACGCAAGGCACGTGTACCCTCGGTGATCATATTCTGGACTTATTTGGCCGGAGTTTTGCCATTGTTGTCCGGTGACCTTGTTAATCCAGCCCTTAAAACAATAAACACCATTATTAGGTTCAGCTGTCCTGTTTACTTACAGCTGTACGATCTGTTTTATTATCCGAAAACCAAGGATAATTCCTACTATTCCGGCGAGGCTTACTCGGGGTGTTGTATGAATTCTTTGCATAACAGCTGGTCATACAATATGTTGTTTATACTTGACTTAATTTAATTATTATTAGTAAGATAAAAGTATGAATAATATACCAGCACCACTTTGCTCTTAATTTAATTTAATATGTTGTTTATACTTGACTTAATTTAATTATTCTTTTCCTCTTCTTTGATGTGCCATGTACATCCCACCACTTTGCTCTATAGTAAAAAACTATTACTAATTGATTACGTTTTTAAGGTAAAATATAATATTTTTTCTATATTTTTTTAATTAAAATATATCCTTTTCTAAAAGTATATGGGCATCAAATATAAAAATATTATAATCAAATAATATCAATTAAAAATTTTAAGCCTACAAAATTTATATCTTAAAATTTTTAAAGATAAATTAAAAACAATTATATCATATTAAAACAATCTGTGCATCGGTTCTAAAATATTTATATCATTTAAAAATTTTAACCTACAAAATAAATGTTTAAAAAAAGTTAATTCAAATTAAAGAAAAAATTTATATAAATTAAGTAAAATCCGTGACTCGCACGCGTTTTAAGCTAGTAATCAAATAATTACAAAAGGTAACTTTAATCTAGTGTTACTTGTACATTCTGTTGAAATAATTAATTGGAATAAATTACAGTATCTAAGTGTAACCATTAAAAAAATTACGGGCAATGTAGAGCACAGAGAAATTAGCTTTGTTTACGCAGAAAACAAAAATCAAAAAGTCAAATAATAATAATCATTACCAACTTGCATTTTAAATAAGATGGTTGCTAAAGAAATTGCTGATGGTTTTTAAATTTTGACTTTTAAGTCCTGATTGATCGAGTGCAAAGACTATTCTTTTTCCTTCTTCGTATATTTTAGGTGTAATTTTATTATTTCATAACAATGTCAAACCACCTGTTGGAGAGACTGTTCATAGATCCTATGATGACTTTGTGTCTAACCAAATTTTTTTCTTTGTTATTTAGTTTAATATTATTCTCAAAATATGAATGAGCCAAACACAAATACAAGCATTGTAGAAAAAATCAAAAATGTAAAACCAGTGTGATAAAACGAATAAACCGAGGCTCAAGGAATCTAGGATCGATATGATGGCATCGACTTGCAAACAGGGCCGTTCCATAATAAACGGAGGCCTAGGGCGAAATCAAAAAAATTGGCCCTCATTCTTTTCCTTCCCGAAAACAAACATACTAATATAAATTATGATTTAATTAAATTTTAAATACAAACCATACCAATTAGACATCAAAGTACTAACAATAGTTTCAATACCAACATGCCATACACAAGTGGTGAATCATGAAAAACAACTTCGTCGAGCAATTCTTGATGCAAAATCAATTATTATGGCATCACCATTAATACTCTCCAACATATCTCTCTCGATGCATATAATTGCGAGACCATTTAATCTTTCTTGTGACATCGATGAACGCAAATAGTTTTTCAACAATTTGAACTTGGAAAAACTACTTTCTGCTGATTCTACACTCACGGGTATAGATAATAAGATTCGATAAGCAATAGAAACATTCGAAAGACAATCAAGAGATTTGATAAATTCAAGAATCTCCAGAGCGGATGTCAAATTATTCGAAACGTAATGTTGCAATACCTCTACTTCTTGTAACAAGACATCTAGCTCAAAATCTGATAACCCGTTATGAGGAAAAGTAGTTACGAGATTACTACGACATTGGTTGACTTGATCATGCTGCAAAGACCTTAAAGTTGGTGGATGAAATAAAAACATAAAAATACCTTCAAATGTTTGTAATTGTTCAAAGCGGCTCCTTAGTGAATTAATTGCAATAACCACCAATCGCACAAAAAAATCAATTCTAAAAGACTCTTCAACTGATCTCACTTCTTCATTGGCATCATTTTCATCAAATTGTTTTTTTTCTAATGACACGACGCTTTATAGGAAAGTAGGCTCAATATCCATATCAAATGCAATTTCTTTGGCAACATCCATGCTAGAGACAACCCTTCTTCTCTGTATTTTTCAAAGAATGTCATCACACTTTCTAATATGCCCATATGCTAATATGCTAATATGGTATTATAATAAAGGATATATTTGTAGAAAATAAAATATGTAAAATTTTGTATATGAATTATAATTTTTCATATAAACTTTAATTTTCATTCATTTTGTTGATTATTTCTGTTCTTCGAAATACTACTTTTATGATTGTGCGGAGTCTCATATTATTTTTGTCACAGGGCCCCCAAATACTGTTAGATGGCCCTGGTGACACATGACAAAATCCATGGGATCCTCACCCCCTTCACTTGATATTATCTTCCCGGGGAGGTGATAGATCATCCTCATGAATTCTGCTGTGTATTTTGCTACGAAGAAATGGACAAAAACAATTGATTCTACCATTGCAGTGTTTGTGATCCGTTCTTTTCTAAAATTTGCCATATTTATGCTAATATATTTTCCATATATATTTTTTGGATTATAGCATATTCCATATATTTTTGAACATTTTGAAAAATCAAATCAATGATCATATATTTTTTATAAACAAAATAGAAAGAAATCTTTCAAGATTACGAAAATAAATTCAAGAATTCTAATATACGTAAAATAAAACTACAAAGTGTGAAGAGGGAAAATTTGAAATTCAAAATTGTAGCTGCTAACTCAGTAAATCAAGGGATAACACAAATTGGATGGCTATTCAAACCAATAAATAAACACACATACACGCAAATCATACATGCAAGTAAAATACATTCGTGAAAATGGTAGAGAAAGAAGTAAAGAAACAAGTAGAATTGATCACAGGTGTTGTCACATTGATAGTGATGCGACAAAATGTTCTTAATTTCTACTGCACCATGAAAATTGATGCTCCATTACAAAAGCTTTTCGAATCGTACTGTAATACTCATGGAATAATGGATTACAGGACTCTCAGGTTCACTAATGTTGAAGGTTAAAGGGTTCGTGGTGATCGAACTGCCCAGGATCTCTGTCTCGAAAATGGTTCCGTTCTTGATGTTTAGGTCATGACTTTTGGTGGTGGTGCTGCTTAATTTCGTATATTCTTAATTTATATTTATTAAGTACAATATTTAATGTAAGTTTAGCTTAATTAATCGAGTACAAACACATCTCGTGTTTAGTTTTGCGAGTATCTATTTCTCTCATTTTGACGATTGATGATGATAATAAAAGGTCGAGAATTCCATTTTAATGTGTTCCAGGTATTTATAGTTTTATTATTTGGGATGATTATGGTTGTGAGGTTCTTTTTAATATTGATCATGTTACGAAGTTTTTGGATCAGAGATTGTCTTTCATGTTTTATACTAAATTATGTCACATTTTATTTTCTCTGTTTTTCCAATTACCTCTGTAGAAGTCATGATGGATCTTGTTCATAGACTATTCTTTTCCTTTCTTTGTATGTTTTAGGTGTAATTTTATTATTTCATAACAATGTCAAACCACCTGATGGAGAGACTGTTCATAGATCATGTGATGACTTTGTGTCTAACCAAGATTTTTTCTTTGTTATTTCGTTTAATATTATTATAAAAATATGAATGAGCCAAACACTAATACAAGCATTGTAAAAAGGAGAAAAAATGTAAAACCAGTGTGATAAAACGAATAAACCGAGGCTCAAGGAATCTGGGATCGATATGATGGCATCACTTGCAAACAGGGCCGTTCCATAATAAACGGAGGCCTAGGGCGAAATCAAAAAAATGGGCCCTCATTTTTTTCCTTCCCGAAAACAAACATACTAATATAAATTATGATTCAAGTAAATTTTAAATATAAACCATACCAATTAAACATCAAAGTACTAACAATAGTTTCAATACCAACATGCCATACACAAGTGGTGAATCATGAAAAACAACTTCGTCGAGCAATTCTTGATGCAAAATCAATTATTATGGCATCACCATTAATACTCTCCAACATATCTCTCTCGATGCATATAATTGCGAGACCATTTAATCTTTCTTGTGACATCGATGAACGCAAATAGTTTTTCAACAATTTGAACTTGGAAAAACTACTTTCGGCTGATTCTACACTCACGGGTATAGATAATAAGATTCGATAAGCAATAGAAACATTCGAAAGACAATCAAGAGATTTGATAAATTCAAGAATCTCAAGAGCGGATGTCAAATTATTCGAAACGTAATGTTGCAATACCTCTAATTCTTGTAACAAGACATCTAGCTCAAAATCTGATAACCCGTTATGAGGAAAAGTAGTTACGAGATTACTACGACATTGTTTGACTTGATCATGCTGCAAAGACCTTAAAGTTGGTGGATGAAATAAAAAAATAAAAATACCTTCAAATGTTTGTAATTGTTCAAAGCGGCTCCTTAGTGAATTAATTGCAATAACCACCAATCGCACAAAAAAATCAATTCTAAAAGACTCTTCAACTGATCTCACTTCTTCATTGGCATCATTTTCATCAAATTGTTTTTTTTCTAATGACACGACGCTTTATAGGAAAGTAGGCTCAATATCCATATCAAATGCAATTTCTTTGGCAACATCCATGCTAGAGACAACCCTTCTTCTCTGTATTTTTCAAAGAATGTCATCACACTTTCTAATATGCCCATATGCTAATATGCTAATATGGTATTATAATAAAGGATATATTTGTAGAAAATAAAATATGTAAAATTTTGTATATGAATTATAATTTTTCATATAAACTTTAATTTTCATTCATTTTGTTGATTATTTCTGTTCTTCGAAATACTACTTTTATGATTGTGCGGAGTCTCATATTATTTTTGTCACAGGGCCCCCAAATACTGTTAGATGGCCCTGGTGACACATGACAAAATCCATGGGATCCTCACCCCCTTCACTTGATATTATCTTCCCGGGGAGGTGATAGATCATCCTCATGAATTCTGCTGTGTATTTTGCTACGAAGAAATGGACAAAAACAATTGATTCTACCATTGCAGTGTTTGTGATCCGTTCTTTTCTAAAATTTGCCATATTTATGCTAATATATTTTCCATATATATTTTTTGGATTATAGCATATTCCATATATTTTTGAACATTTTGAAAAATCAAATCAATGATCATATATTTTTTATAAACAAAATAGAAAGAAATCTTTCAAGATTACGAAAATAAATTCAAGAATTCTAATATACGTAAAATAAAACTACAAAGTGTGAAGAGGGAAAATTTGAAATTCAAAATTGTAGCTGCTAACTCAGTAAATCAAGGGATAACACAAATTGGATGGCTATTCAAAACAATAAATAAACACACATACACGCAAATCATACATGCAAGTAAAATACATTCGTGAAAATGGTAGAGAAAGAAGTAAAGAAACAAGAAGAATTGATCACAGGTGTTGTCACATTGATAGTGATGCGACAAAATGTTCTTAATTTCTACTGCACCATGAAAATTGATGCTCCATTACAAAAGCTTTTCGAATCGTACTGTAATACTCATGGAATAATGGATTACAGGACTCTCAGGTTCACTAATGTTGAAGGTTAAAGGGTTCGTGGTGATCGAACTGCCCAGGATCTCTGTCTCGAAAATGGTTCCGTTCTTGATGTTTAGGTCATGACTTTTGGTGGTGGTGCTGCTTAATTTCGTATATTCTTAATTTATATTTATTAAGTACAATATTTAATGTAAGTTTAGCTTAATTAATCGAGTACAAACACATCTCGTGTTTAGTTTTGCGAGTATCTATTTCTCTCATTTTGACGATTGATGATGATAATAAAAGGTCGAGAATTCCATTTTAATGTGTTCCGGGTATTTATAGTTTTATTATTTGGGATGACTATGGTTGTGAGGTTCTTTTTAATATTGATCATGTTACGAAGTTTTTGGATCAGAGATTGTCTTTCATGTTTTATACTAAATTATGTCACATTTTATTTTCTCTGTTTTTCCAATTACCTCTGTAGAAGTCATGATGGATCTTGTTCATAGACTATTCTTTTCCTTTCTTTGTATGTTTTAGGTGTAATTTTATTATTTCATAACAATGTCAAACCACCTGATGGAGAGACTGTTCATAGATCATGTGATGACTTTGTGTCTAACCAAGATTTTTTCTTTGTTATTTCGTTTAATATTATTATAAAAATATGAATGAGCCAAACACTAATACAAGCATTGTAAAAAGGAGAAAAAATGTAAAACCAGTGTGATAAAACGAATAAACCGAGGCTCAAGGAATCTGGGATCGATATGATGGCATCACTTGCAAACAGGGCCGTTCCATAATAAACGGAGGCCTAGGGCGAAATCAAAAAAATGGGCCCTCATTTTTTTCCTTCCCGAAAACAAACATACTAATATAAATTATGATTCAAGTAAATTTTAAATATAAACCATACCAATTAAACATCAAAGTACTAACAATAGTTTCAATACCAACATGCCATACACAAGTGGTGAATCATGAAAAACAACTTCGTCGAGCAATTCTTGATGCAAAATCAATTATTATGGCATCACCATTAATACTCTCCAACATATCTCTCTCGATGCATATAATTGCGAGACCATTTAATCTTTCTTGTGACATCGATGAACGCAAATAGTTTTTCAACAATTTGAACTTGGAAAAACTACTTTCGGCTGATTCTACACTCACGGGTATAGATAATAAGATTCGATAATCAATAGAAACATTCGAAAGACAATCAAGAGATTTGATAAATTCAAGAATCTCAAGAGCGGATGTCAAATTATTCGAAACGTAATGTTGCAATACCTCTAATTCTTGTAACAAGACATCTAGCTCAAAATCTGATAACCCGTTATGAGGAAAAGTAGTAACGAGATTACTACGACATTGTTTGACTTGATCATGCTGCAAAGACCTTAAAGTTGGTGGACGAAATAAAAAAAATAAAAATACCTTCAAATGTTTGTAATTGTTCAAAGCGGCTCCTTAGTGAATTAATTGCAATAACCACCAATCGCACAAAAAAATCAATTCTAAAAGACTCTTCAACTGATCTCACTTCTTCATTGGCATCATTTTCATCAAATTGTTTTTTTTCTAATGACACGACGCTTTATAGGAAAGTAGGCTCAATATCCATATCAAATGCAATTTCTTTGGCAACATCCATGCTAGAGACAACCCTTCTTCTCTGTATTTTTCAAAGAATGTCATCACACTTTCTAATATGCCCATATGCTAATATGCTAATATGGTATTATAATAAAGGATATATTTGTAGAAAATAAAATATGTAAAATTTTGTATATGAATTATAATTTTTCATATAAACTTTAATTTTCATTCATTTTGTTGATTATTTCTGTTCTTCGAAATACTACTTTTATGATTGTGCGGAGTCTCATATTATTTTTGTCACAGGGCCCCCAAATACTGTTAGATGGCCCTGGTGACACATGACAAAATCCATGGGATCCTCACCCCCTTCACTTGATATTATCTTCCCGGGGAGGTGATAGATCATCCTCATGAATTCTGCTGTGTATTTTGCTACGAAGAAATGGACAAAAACAATTGATTCTACCATTGCAGTGTTTGTGATCCGTTCTTTTCTAAAATTTGCCATATTTATGCTAATATATTTTCCATATATATTTTTTGGATTATAGCATATTCCATATATTTTTGAACATTTTGAAAAATCAAATCAATGATCATATATTTTTTATAAACAAAATAGAAAGAAATCTTTCAAGATTACGAAAATAAATTCAAGAATTCTAATATACGTAAAATAAAACTACAAAGTGTGAAGAGGGAAAATTTGAAATTCAAAATTGTAGCTGCTAACTCAGTAAATCAAGGGATAACACAAATTGGATGGCTATTCAAAACAATAAATAAACACACATACACGCAAATCATACATGCAAGTAAAATACATTCGTGAAAATGGTAGAGAAAGAAGTAAAGAAACAAGTAGAATTGATCACAGGTGTTGTCACATTGATAGTGATGCGACAAAATGTTCTTAATTTCTACTGCACCATGAAAATTGATGCTCCATTACAAAAGCTTTTCGAATCGTACTGTAATACTCATGGAATAATGGATTACAGGACTCTCAGGTTCACTAATGTTGAAGGTTAAAGGGTTCGTGGTGATCGAACTGCCCAGGATCTCTGTCTCGAAAATGGTTCCGTTCTTGATGTTTAGGTCATGACTTTTGGTGGTGGTGCTGCTTAATTTCGTATATTCTTAATTTATATTTATTAAGTACAATATTTAATGTAAGTTTAGCTTAATTAATCGAGTACAAACACATCTCGTGTTTAGTTTTGCGAGTATCTATTTCTCTCATTTTGACGATTGATGATGATAATAAAAGGTCGAGAATTCCATTTTAATGTGTTCCGGGTATTTATAGTTTTATTATTTGGGATGACTATGGTTGTGAGGTTCTTTTTAATATTGATCATGTTACGAAGTTTTTGGATCAGAGATTGTCTTTCATGTTTTATACTAAATTATGTCACATTTTATTCTCTCTGTTTTTCCAATTACCTCTGTAGAAGTCATGATGGATCTTGTTCATAGACTATTCTTTTCCTTTCTTTGTATGTTTTAGGTGTAATTTTATTATTTCATAACAATGTCAAACCACCTGATGGAGAGACTGTTCATAGATCATGTGATGACTTTGTGTCTAACCAAGATTTTTTCTTTGTTATTTCGTTTAATATTATTATAAAAATATGAATGAGCCAAACACTAATACAAGCATTGTAAAAAGGAGAAAAAATGTAAAACCAGTGTGATAAAACGAATAAACCGAGGCTCAAGGAATCTGGGATCGATATGATGGCATCACTTGCAAACAGGGCCGTTCCATAATAAACAGAGGCCTAGGGCGAAATCAAAAAAATGGGCCCTCATTTTTTTCCTTCCCGAAAACAAACATACTAATATAAATTATGATTCAAGTAAATTTTAAATATAAACCATACCAATTAAACATCAAAGTACTAACAATAGTTTCAATACCAACATGCCATACACAAGTGGTGAATCATGAAAAACAACTTCGTCGAGCAATTCTTGATGCAAAATCAATTATTATGGCATCACCATTAATACTCTCCAACATATCTCTCTCGATGCATATAATTGCGAGACCATTTAATCTTTCTTGTGACATCGATGAACGCAAATAGTTTTTCAACAATTTGAACTTGGAAAAACTACTTTCGGCTGATTCTACACTCACGGGTATAGATAATAAGATTCGATAAGCAATAGAAACATTCGAAAGACAATCAAGAGATTTGATAAATTCAAGAATCTCAAGAGCGGATGTCAAATTATTCGAAACGTAATGTTGCAATACCTCTAATTCTTGTAACAAGACATCTAGCTCAAAATCTGATAACCCGTTATGAGGAAAAGTAGTTACGAGATTACTACGACATTGTTTGACTTGATCATGCTGCAAAGACCTTAAAGTTGGTGGATGAAATAAAAAAATAAAAATACCTTCAAATGTTTGTAATTGTTCAAAGCGGCTCCTTAGTGAATTAATTGCAATAACCACCAATCGCACAAAAAAATCAATTCTAAAAGACTCTTCAACTGATCTCACTTCTTCATTGGCATCATTTTCATCAAATTGTTTTTTTTCTAATGACACGACGCTTTATAGGAAAGTAGGCTCAATATCCATATCAAATGCAATTTCTTTGGCAACATCCATGCTAGAGACAACCCTTCTTCTCTGTATTTTTCAAAGAATGTCATCACACTTTCTAATATGCCCATATGCTAATATGCTAATATGGTATTATAATAAAGGATATATTTGTAGAAAATAAAATATGTAAAATTTTGTATATGAATTATAATTTTTCATATAAACTTTAATTTTCATTCATTTTGTTGATTATTTCTGTTCTTCGAAATACTACTTTTATGATTGTGCGGAGTCTCATATTATTTTTGTCACAGGGCCCCCAAATACTGTTAGATGGCCCTGGTGACACATGACAAAATCCATGGGATCCTCACCCCCTTCACTTGATATTATCTTCCCGGGGAGGTGATAGATCATCCTCATGAATTCTGCTGTGTATTTTGCTACGAAGAAATGGACAAAAACAATTGATTCTACCATTGCAGTGTTTGTGATCCGTTCTTTTCTAAAATTTGCCATATTTATGCTAATATATTTTCCATATATATTTTTTGGATTATAGCATATTCCATATATTTTTGAACATTTTGAAAAATCAAATCAATGATCATATATTTTTTATAAACAAAATAGAAAGAAATCTTTCAAGATTACGAAAATAAATTCAAGAATTCTAATATACGTAAAATAAAACTACAAAGTGTGAAGAGGGAAAATTTGAAATTCAAAATTGTAGCTGCTAACTCAGTAAATCAAGGGATAACACAAATTGGATGGCTATTCAAAACAATAAATAAACACACATACACGCAAATCATACATGCAAGTAAAATACATTCGTGAAAATGGTAGAGAAAGAAGTAAAGAAACAAGTAGAATTGATCACAGGTGTTGTCACATTGATAGTGATGCGACAAAATGTTCTTAATTTCTACTGCACCATGAAAATTGATGCTCCATTACAAAAGCTTTTCGAATCGTACTGTAATACTCATGGAATAATGGATTACAGGACTCTCAGGTTCACTAATGTTGAAGGTTAAAGGGTTCGTGGTGATCGAACTGCCCAGGATCTCTGTCTCGAAAATGGTTCCGTTCTTGATGTTTAGGTCATGACTTTTGGTGGTGGTGCTGCTTAATTTCGTATATTCTTAATTTATATTTATTAAGTACAATATTTAATGTAAGTTTAGCTTAATTAATCGAGTACAAACACATCTCGTGTTTAGTTTTGCGAGTATCTATTTCTCTCATTTTGACGATTGATGATGATAATAAAAGGTCGAGAATTCCATTTTAATGTGTTCCGGGTATTTATAGTTTTATTATTTGGGATGACTATGGTTGTGAGGTTCTTTTTAATATTGATCATGTTACGAAGTTTTTGGATCAGAGATTGTCTTTCATGTTTTATACTAAATTATGTCACATTTTATTCTCTCTGTTTTTCCAATTACCTCTGTAGAAGTCATGATGGATCTTGTTCATAGACTATTCTTTTCCTTTCTTTGTATGTTTTAGGTGTAATTTTATTATTTCATAACAATGTCAAACCACCTGATGGAGAGACTGTTCATAGATCATGTGATGACTTTGTGTCTAGCCAAGATTTTTTCTTTGTTATTTCGTTTAATATTATTATAAAAATATGAATGAGCCAAACACTAATACAAGCATTGTAAAAAGGAGAAAAAATGTAAAACCAGTGTGATAAAACGAATAAACCGAGGCTCAAGGAATCTGGGATCGATATGATGGCATCACTTGCAAACAGGGCCGTTCCATAATAAACGGAGGCCTAGGGCGAAATCAAAAAAATGGGCCCTCATTTTTTTCCTTCCCGAAAACAAACATACTAATATAAATTATGATTCAAGTAAATTTTAAATATAAACCATACCAATTAAACATCAAAGTACTAACAATAGTTTCAATACCAACATGCCATACACAAGTGGTGAATCATGAAAAACAACTTCGTCGAGCAATTCTTGATGCAAAATCAATTATTATGGCATCACCATTAATACTCTCCAACATATCTCTCTCGATGCATATAATTGCGAGACCATTTAATCTTTCTTGTGACATCGATGAACGCAAATAGTTTTTCAACAATTTGAACTTGGAAAAACTACTTTCGGCTGATTCTACACTCACGGGTATAGATAATAAGATTCGATAAGCAATAGAAACATTCGAAAGACAATCAAGAGATTTGATAAATTCAAGAATCTCAAGAGCGGATGTCAAATTATTCGAAACGTAATGTTGCAATACCTCTAATTCTTGTAACAAGACATCTAGCTCAAAATCTGATAACCCGTTATGAGGAAAAGTAGTTACGAGATTACTACGACATTGTTTGACTTGATCATGCTGCAAAGACCTTAAAGTTGGTGGATGAAATAATAAAATAAAAATACCTTCAAATGTTTGTAATTGTTCAAAGCGGCTCCTTAGTGAATTAATTGCAATAACCACCAATCGCACAAAAAAATCAATTCTAAAAGACTCTTCAACTGATCTCACTTCTTCATTGGCATCATTTTCATCAAATTGTTTTTTTTCTAATGACACGACGCTTTATAGGAAAGTAGGCTCAATATCCATATCAAATGCAATTTCTTTGGCAACATCCATGCTAGAGACAACCCTTCTTCTCTGTATTTTTCAAAGAATGTCATCACACTTTCTAATATGCCCATATGCTAATATGCTAATATGGTATTATAATAAAAGATATATTTGTAGAAAATAAAATATGTAAAATTTTGTATATGAATTATAATTTTTCATATAAACTTTAATTTTCATTCATTTTGTTGATTATTTCTGTTCTTCGAAATACTACTTTTATGATTGTGCGGAGTCTCATATTATTTTTGTCACAGGGCCCCCAAATACTGTTAGATGGCCCTGGTGACACATGACAAAATCCATGGGATCCTCACCCCCTTCACTTGATATTATCTTCCCGGGGAGGTGATAGATCATCCTCATGAATTCTGCTGTGTATTTTGCTACGAAGAAATGGACAAAAACAATTGATTCTACCATTGCAGTGTTTGTGATCCGTTCTTTTCTAAAATTTGCCATATTTATGCTAATATATTTTCCATATATATTTTTTGGATTATAGCATATTCCATATATTTTTGAACATTTTGAAAAATCAAATCAATGATCATATATTTTTTATAAACAAAATAGAAAGAAATCTTTCAAGATTACGAAAATAAATTCAAGAATTCTAATATACGTAAAATAAAACTACAAAGTGTGAAGAGGGAAAATTTGAAATTCAAAATTGTAGCTGCTAACTCAGTAAATCAAGGGATAACACAAATTGGATGGCTATTCAAAACAATAAATAAACACACATACACGCAAATCATACATGCAAGTAAAATACATTCGTGAAAATGGTAGAGAAAGAAGTAAAGAAACAAGTAGAATTGATCACAGGTGTTGTCACATTGATAGTGATGCGACAAAATGTTCTTAATTTCTACTGCACCATGAAAATTGATGCTCCATTACAAAAGCTTTTCGAATCGTACTGTAATACTCATGGAATAATGGATTACAGGACTCTCAGGTTCACTAATGTTGAAGGTTAAAGGGTTCGTGGTGATCGAACTGCCCAGGATCTCTGTCTCGAAAATGGTTCCGTTCTTGATGTTTAGGTCATGACTTTTGGTGGTGGTGCTGCTTAATTTCGTATATTCTTAATTTATATTTATTAAGTACAATATTTAATGTAAGTTTAGCTTAATTAATCGAGTACAAACACATCTCGTGTTTAGTTTTGCGAGTATCTATTTCTCTCATTTTGACGATTGATGATGATAATAAAAGGTCGAGAATTCCATTTTAATGTGTTCCGGGTATTTATAGTTTTATTATTTGGGATGACTATGGTTGTGAGGTTCTTTTTAATATTGATCATGTTACGAAGTTTTTGGATCAGAGATTGTCTTTCATGTTTTATACTAAATTATGTCACATTTTATTCTCTCTGTTTTTCCAATTACCTCTGTAGAAGTCATGATGGATCTTGTTCATAGACTATTCTTTTCCTTTCTTTGTATGTTTTAGGTGTAATTTTATTATTTCATAACAATGTCAAACCTCCTGATGGAGAGACTGTTCATAGATCATGTGATGACTTTGTGTCTAACCAAGATTTTTTCTTTGTTATTTCGTTTAATATTATTATAAAAATATGAATGAGCCAAACACTAATACAAGCATTGTAAAAAGGAGAAAAAATGTAAAACCAGTGTGATAAAACGAATAAACCGAGGCTCAAGGAATCTGGGATCGATATGATGGCATCACTTGCAAACAGGGCCGTTCCATAATAAACGGAGGCCTAGGGCGAAATCAAAAAAATGGGCCCTCATTTTTTTCCTTCCCGAAAACAAACATACTAATATAAATTATGATTCAAGTAAATTTTAAATATAAACCATACCAATTAAACATCAAAGTACTAACAATAGTTTCAATACCAACATGCCATACACAAGTGGTGAATCATGAAAAACAACTTCGTCGAGCAATTCTTGATGCAAAATCAATTATTATGGCATCACCATTAATACTCTCCAACATATCTCTCTCGATGCATATAATTGCGAGACCATTTAATCTTTCTTGTGACATCGATGAACGCAAATAGTTTTTCAACAATTTGAACTTGGAAAAACTACTTTCGGCTGATTCTACACTCACGGGTATAGATAATAAGATTCGATAAGCAATAGAAACATTCGAAAGACAATCAAGAGATTTGATAAATTCAAGAATCTCAAGAGCGGATGTCAAATTATTCGAAACGTAATGTTGCAATACCTCTAATTCTTGTAACAAGACATCTAGCTCAAAATCTGATAACCCGTTATGAGGAAAAGTAGTTACGAGATTACTACGACATTGTTTGACTTGATCATGCTGCAAAGACCTTAAAGTTGGTGGATGAAATAAAAAAATAAAAATACCTTCAAATGTTTGTAATTGTTCAAAGCGGCTCCTTAGTGAATTAATTGCAATAACCACCAATCGCACAAAAAAATCAATTCTAAAAGACTCTTCAACTGATCCCACTTCTTCATTGGCATCATTTTCATCAAATTGTTTTTTTTCTAATGACACGACGCTTTATAGGAAAGTAGGCCCAATATCCATATCAAATGCAATTTCTTTGGCAACATCCATGCTAGAGACAACCCTTCTTCTCTGTATTTTTCAAAGAATGTCATCACACTTTCTAATATGCCCATATGCTAATATGCTAATATGGTATTATAATAAAGGATATATTTGTAGAAAATAAAATATGTAAAATTTTGTATATGAATTATAATTTTTCATATAAACTTTAATTTTCATTCATTTTGTTGATTATTTCTGTTCTTCGAAATACTACTTTTATGATTGTGCGGAGTCTCATATTATTTTTGGCACAGGGCCCCCAAATACTGTTAGATGGCCCTGGTGACACATGACAAAATCCATGGGATCCTCACCCCCTTCACTTGATATTATCTTCCCGGGGAGGTGATAGATCATCCTCATGAATTCTGCTGTGTATTTTGCTACGAAGAAATGGACAAAAACAATTGATTCTACCATTGCAGTGTTTGTGATCCGTTCTTTTCTAAAATTTGCCATATTTATGCTAATATATTTTCCATATATATTTTTTGGATTATAGCATATTCCATATATTTTTGAACATTTTGAAAAATCAAATCAATGATCATATATTTTTTATAAACAAAATAGAAAGAAATCTTTCAAGATTACGAAAATAAATTCAAGAATTCTAATATACGTAAAATAAAACTACAAAGTGTGAAGAGGGAAAATTTGAAATTCAAAATTGTAGCTGCTAACTCAGTAAATCAAGGGATAACACAAATTGGATGGCTATTCAAAACAATAAATAAACACACATACACGCAAATCATACATGCAAGTAAAATACATTCGTGAAAATGGTAGAGAAAGAAGTAAAGAAACAAGTAGAATTGATCACAGGTGTTGTCACATTGATAGTGATGCGACAAAATGTTCTTAATTTCTACTGCACCATGAAAGTTGATGCTCCATTACAAAATCTTTTCGAATCGTACTGTAATACTCATGGAATAATGGATTACAGGACTCTCAGGTTCACTAATGTTGAAGGTTAAAGGGTTCGTGGTGATCGAACTGCCCAGGATCTCTGTCTCGAAAATGGTTACGTTCTTGATGTTTAGGTCATGACTTTTGGTGGTGGTGCTGCTTAATTTCGTATATTCTTAATTTATATTTATTAAGTACAATATTTAATGTAAGTTTAGCTTAATTAATCGAGTACAAACACATCTCGTGTTTAGTTTTGCGAGTATCTATTTCTCTCATTTTGACGATTGATGATTATAATAAAAGGTCGAGAATAACATTTTAATGTGTTCTGGGTATTTATAGTTTTATTATTTGGGATGACTATGGTTGTGAGGTTCTTTTTGATATTGATCATGTTACGAAGTTTTTGGATCAGAGATTGTCTTTAATGTTTTATACTAAATTATGTCATATTTTATTCTCTCTGTTTTTCCAATTACCTCTGTAGAAGTCATGATGGATCCTGTTCATAGACTATTCTTTTCCTCTCTTTGTATGTTTTAGGTGTAATTTTATTATTTCATAACAATGTCAAACCACCTGATGGAGAGACTGTTCATAGATCATGTGATGACTTTGTGTCTAACCAAGATTTTTTTCTTTGTTATTTCGTTTAATATTATTATAAAAATATGAATGAGCCAAACACTAATACAAGCATTGTAAAAAGGAGAAAAAATGTAAAACCAGTGTGATAAAACGAATAAACCGAGGCTCAAGGAATCTGGGATCGATATGATGGCATCACTTGCAAACAGGACCGTTCCATAATAAACGGAGGCCTAGGGCGAAATCAAAAAAATGGGCCCTCATTTTTTTCCTTCCCGAAAACAAACATACTAATATAAATTATGATTCAAGTAAATTTTAAATATAAACCATACCAATTAAACATCAAAGTACTAACAATAGTTTCAATACCAACATGCCATACACAAGTGGTGAATCATGAAAAACAACTTCGTCGAGCAATTCTTGATACAAAATCAATTATTATGGCATCACCATTAATACTCTCCAACATATCTCTCTCGATGCATATAATTGCGAGACCATTTAATCTTTCTTGTGACATCGATGAACGCAAATAGTTTTTCAACAATTTGAACTTGGAAAAACTACTTTCGGCTGATTCTACACTCACGGGTATAGATAATAAGATTCGATAAGCAATAGAAACATTCGAAAGACAATCAAGAGATTTGACAAATTCAAGAATCTCAAGAGCGGATTTCAAATTATTCGAAACGTAATGTTGCAATACCTCTACTTCTTGTAACAAGACATCTAGCTCAAAATCTGATAACCCGTTATGAGGAAAAGTAGTTACGAGATTACTACGACATTGTTTGACTTGATCATGCTGCAAAGACCTTAAAGTTGGTGGATGAAATAAAAACATAAAAATACCTTCAAATGTTTGTAATTGTTCAAAGCGGCTCCTTAGTGAATTAATTGCAATAACCACCAATCGCGCAAAAAAATCAATTCTAAAAGACTCTTCAACTGATCTCACTTCTTCATTGGCATCATTTTCATCAAATTGTTTTTTTTCTAATGACACGACGCTTTATAGGAAAGTAGGCTCAATATCCATATCAAATGCAATTTCTTTGGCAACATCCATGCTAGAGACAACCCTTCTTCTCTGTATTTTTCAAAGAATGTCATCACACTTTCTAATATGCCCATATGCTAATATGCTAATATGGTATTATATTAAAGGATATATTTGTAGAAAATAAAATATGTAAAATTTTGTATATGAATTATAATTTTTCATATAAACTTTAATTTTCATTCATTTTGTTGATTATTTCTGTTCTTGGAAATACTACTTTTATGATTGTGCGGAGTCTCATATTATTTTTGGCACAGGGCCCCCAAATACTATTAGATGGCCCTGGTGACACATGACAAAATCCATGGGATCCTCACCCCCTTCACTTGATATTATCTTCCCGAGGAGGTGATAGATCATCCTCATGAATTTTGCTGTGTATTTTGCTACGAAGAAATAGACAAAAACAATTGATTCTACCATTGCAGTGTTTGTGATCCGTTCTTTTCTAAAATTTACCATATTTATGCTAATATATTTTCCATATATATTTTTTGGATTATAGCATATTCCATATATTTTTGAACATTTTGAAAAATTAAATCAATGATCATATATTTTTTATAAACAAAATAGAAAGAAATCTTTCAAGATTACGAAAATAAATTCAAGAATTCTAATATACGTAAAATAAAACTACAAAGTGTGAAGAGTGAAAATTTGAAATTCAAAATTGTAGCTGCTAACTCAGTAAATCAAGGGATAACACAAATTGGATGGCTATTCAAAACATTAAATAAACACACATACACGCAAATCATACATGCAAGTAAAATACATTCGTGAAAATGGTAGAGAAAGAAGTAAAGAAACAAGTAGAACTGATCACAGGTGTTGTCACATTGATAGTGATGCGACAAAATGTTCTTAATTTCTACTGCACCATGAAAGTTGATGCTCCATTACAAAAGCTTTTCGAATCGTACTGTAATACTCATGGAATAATGGATTACAGGACTCTCAGGTTCACTAATGTTGAAGGTTAAAGGGTTCGTGGTAAGCGGCTCCTTAGTGAATTAATTGCAATATCCACCAATCGTACAAAAAAAAATCAATTCTAAAAGACTCTTCAACTGATCTCACTTCTTCATTGGCATCATTTTCATTAAATTGTTTTTTTCTAATGACACGACACTTTATAGGAAAAGTAGGCTCAATATCCATATCAAATGCAATTTATTTGGGAACATTCATGCTAGAGACAAACTCTTCTTCTCTATATTTTTCAATGAATGTCATCACACTTTCTAATATGCCCATATGCTAATATGGTATTATAATAAAGGATATATTTTTAGAAAATAAAATATTTAAAATTTTGTATATGAATTATAATTTTTCATATAAACTTTAATTTTTATTCATTTTGTTGATTATTTTTGTTATTCGAAATACTACTTTTATGATTATGCGGAGTCTCATATTATTTTTAGCACAGGGCCCCCAAATACTAAAAGACGGCCCTGGTGACACATGACAAAATCCATGGGATGCTCACCCCCTTCACTTGATATTTTCTTACCGAGGAGGTGATAGATCATCCTCATGAATTCTACTGTGTATTTTGCTCCGAAGAGATGGACACAAACAATTGGTTTTACCATTGCAGTGTTTGTGATATGTCGTTTGGTAAAATTTACCATATTTATGCTAATATATTTTCCATATATTTTTTTGGATTATTTAGCATATTCCATATATTTTTAAACATTTTGAAAAATCAAATCAATGATCATATATTTTTTATAAACAAAACAGAAAGAAATCTTTCAAGATTACGAAAATAAATTCAAGAATTCTAATATAAGTAAAATACAACTACAAAGTGTGAAGAGGGAAAATTTGAAATTCAAAATGGTAGCTGCTAACTCAGTAAATCAAGGGATAACACAAATCGGATGGCTATTTAAAACTATAAATAAACACATATACATACAAATCATACATGCAAGTAAAATACATTAGTGAAAATGGTAGGGAAAGAAGAAAAGAAACATGTAGAATTGATCACAGGTGTTGTCACATTGATAATGATGCGACAAAATGTTCCTGATTTCTACTGCACCATGAAAGTTGATGCTCCATTACAAAAGCTTTTCAAATCGTACCGTGACACTCACGGAATAACGGATTACAGGACTCTCAGGTTCACTAATGTTGAAGGTAAAAGGGTTTATGGTGATCGAACTGCCCAGGATCTCTGTCTCGAAAATGGTTCCGTTCTTGATGCTTAGGTCATGACTTTTGGTGGTGGTGCTGCTTAATTTCGTATATTCTTAATTTATGTTTATTAAGTACAATATTTAATGTAAGTTTAGCTTATTAATCGAGTACAAAAACATCTCGTGTTTAGTTTTGCGAATATCTATTTCTCTCGTTTTGATGATTGATGATGGTAATAAAAGGTCGAGAATTCCATTTTAATGTGTTCCGGGTATTTATAGTTTTATGATTTGGTATGACTATGGTTGTGAGGTTCTTTTTGATATTGATCATGTTAAGAAATTTTTGGATCAGAGATTGCCTTTAATGTTTTATAATAAATTATGTCACATTTTGTTCTCTCTGTTTTTCCAATTACCTCTGTAGAATTAATGATGGATCCTATGCATAGACTATTATTTTCCTTTCTTTGTATGTTTTAGGTGTAATTTTATTATTTCCTAACAAAGTCAAACCACCTAATTGAAAGACTGTTCATAGATCATGTGATGACTTTGCGTCTAACCAAGATTTTTTCTTTGTTATTTCGTTTAATATTATTATCAAAATATGAATGAGCCAAACACTAATACAAGCATTGCAAAAAGGAGAAAAAAATGTAAAACCAGTGTGATAAAACGAATAAACCTAGGCTCAAGGAATCTGGGATCGATATGATGGCATCGACTTGCAAACACAGCCGTTCCATAATAAACGGTGGCCTAGGGCGAAATCAAAAAAATGGGCCCTCATTTTTTTCCCTCCCGAAAACAAACATACTAATATAAATTATGATTCAAGTAAATTTAAATATAAACCATACCAATTAAACATCAAAGTACTAACAATAGTTTCAATACCAACATGCCATACACAAGTGATGAATCATGAAAGACAACATCGTCGAGCAATTCTTGATGCAAAATAATTGATTATGGCATCACCATTAATATTCTCAAACATATCTCTCTCGATGCATATAATTGCGAGACCATTTAATCTTTCTTGTGACATCGATGAACTCAAATAGTTTTTCAACAATTTCTACTTGGAAAAACTTCTTTCGGCTGATGCTACACTCACGGGTATAGATAATAAGATTCGATAAGCAATAGAAACATTTGGAAGACAATCAAGATATTTCACAAATTCAAGAATCTCAAGAGCGGATGTCAAATTATTCGGAACGTAATATTGCAACACCTCTACTTCTTGTACAAAGACATCTAGCTCAAAATCTGACAACCCGTTATGAGAAAAAGTAGTTACGAGATTACTACGACATTGTTTGACTTGATCATGCTCCAAAGACCTTAAAGTTGGGGGATCAAATAAAAACACAAAAATACCTTCAAATTTTTGTAATTGTTCAACGCGGCTCCTTAGTGAATTAATTGCAATATCCACCAATCGCACAAAAAAATCAATTCTAAAAGACTCTTCAACTGATCTCACTTCTTCATTGGCATCATTTTCATCAAATTGTTTTTTCTAATGAAACTACGTTTTATAGGAAAAGTAGGCTCAATATCCATATCAAATGCAATTTCTTTGGCAACATTCATGCTAGAGACAAACCCTTCTTCTCTATACTTTTCAAAGAATGTCATCACACTTTCTATTTGTTTCATGGTAGCACCAATGCACGTTGATTTAGATTGTAACTTTTTACTCACCATGTTAATGGAAAATAAAATTTCATAGCATATAACCATACCAAGGAGGAACTCAAAGCTCTGAAGTAGCCCAATCAAACTCTCTGCTTCACTAACTGACTTTAGATCATTAGAAGATTCTTTTAATTCCAACAAAGACAACCTAATTTGAGGAGCTTAAAATCTAATTGCCTTTACACTTTTTATACAGCTTTCCCAACGAGGATTACACAAAGATTTCATAGTTAAACCCGGAACATTGTTAAGCAAAACCTTCCATCTTTTAGGAGAACTTGAAATAATGCATATATCCGTTACACAACTCCAAAAAATGAAATAGCTTTAACACAAGAATTAGCCGCATCACAAAGAGTAAGATTAAGACTATGACAAGCACATGGCATATATAAAGCTCTTAGGTTATGAAGTAACCGTTTTTTAACCCCTTGGTGTTTTCCTTTCGTATTAGAACCATTATCATAACCTTGACCTCTAATATCATCAACATTAAGATCAAAAGACTTTAGAGCATTTATCAACTCATCAAATAGCCCTAATCCGGATGTGTCATCTACCTTTAAGAACTCAAGAAAGAACTCTTCTATTTTAATTTTGTTACTTGACATATTCACACATCTCACAATTAGAGTCATTTGTTCTTGATGACTTATATCCAGGGTGCAATCAAGAATAACCGAGAAATATTTATCCTCTTTAACAACACTTATGATAGAATTCCTCACACTATGAGCCAAGAGAGAAATCAACTCATTTTGAATTTTGGATCCAAGATAATGATGATGTATCACATGATTTTGTATTATTCTAACATGATCTTGCATTACCAAATCAAATTCCGCAATCATCTCAATTAATCCCAAAAAATTACCATAACGTTCTTGGTAAAGTTTCTCATTAGACCCTCTAAAAGATAAATTATTTTTAGCAAGACATTTCACAACCGAAACTATTATTATCAAAACTTGTTTCAATGCTTTTTCTCCTTGGATATTTCTTTTTGGAGATCTTTATCAATAGTTTGATTTTTGTTCAATCACACTTTTAGTTCATTCCAATTATTCATGTTTGTGATATGTTCTACAATATTTTCATGTTGTTTGAGCCTTTCACCAAGATGTTTTTAATCTATCAATCCATCATTGGTTAATGTACTTTTCATGTGATGAGATTTGAACAACTTATAACAAAAACAATAGACCTTATCCACAGGTCTACAATAAATCAACCATTTTCTATCAACAATCACCCTATTACTCAATCTTCTAGAATAAAAATCATATGAAAAATGTCTTGAAGTATCATCCAATGGAAATGTAAGATTCAATTCCCTTTGAGGCCCATTTTCAACTACAATGTCCCTTTCTTTGTTGTTTAAATTATACCAATTTCTAGGATCATAAATATCCTTAAAAGGAGGACTTGGCTTGTAACACCCCCAGATCCGGTGTTAGGGATCGGGTCGTTACGGTCTCAATTTCCATAAATAACACTTGACTTGAGTCCACATAAATAAATAACATGCAGTGACCCCATAATAATATCCAATCACATACACACAACAGTTATAGTCCCAGAGATGAAATTGAAATAAGTCTCACATTAAAGGATTTACGAATAAAAGTTATTACAATCCAAAAGGAGTAACAACATAAGTTTAAAGTTTTTGCCGTTGCTTAGGATTAATTATACATATAATTAAACTGGTAAACCAAAAGCTGTCTATCTATGCTACCTCAGCAAGGGCAGCGATGATATCAGCGAGTAGACCTCTGGCTGGGGTAACCTGCTTGCGCCGAGTGCGCCTTACGCGGGCCATTCTGCCTAGCTGTTGTTGTGACATAATAAATAAGCAAGGGTGAGCAATAGCCCACCAACAATAATATAAAGTTGAGCAACAAATATATATATATAACAAGTCAACAATATCGTTGAAACCACATGCCATGCATTTATGAAGATAGTGCCAGTATAATGTAAAGGATGAAGTTAAAAGGTAACTCAAAGAGTATATTTCTGTGGAAATATCTGCAATGTCAAGGATAAGCAAGATATCATTATTTATCATAAAAGAGGAGTTTGCAGGAAGTATTGCAATTCCAGACTCAGCCACTTTTTCACCTGCCAACACCGATAGTGTTGCAGAAAATTTCCAACATTTGAAATGTGAACTAATACTGGAGCATTGACGCGCCAGGAGACATAACATTCACGATGATCAGTAGCATGTTATGCTCCCCACCTCTTGTTCTCTACATGTAGAAGGAAGCACCGACGGATTTACTTGTCTACTGCCCTCTGGAACCCCCCGGCCAACGGTTGGCCCATTGCTGGACCGGCGCCACTCGACCACTTACGCGGCTCCTAGTTCGTATAACATCCATAACTCTGAAACATAAAGTTCGTCCCCCTTTCCCCAAGTATAATACTTGTTGATAAGACTCCACAAAGTAGTCGTATCTAGTTTGGAAAGGAAAATTCCCCAATATTTCCAAAGCTGCTGCTTGTTAATGGATACCAATTTGTTCCAACACTCTTACCCCTCGAATGATGAGTGGGTACACATGATTCAATGAATAATAGCAATCAAGTTGCGAGTGAAAAAAATAGTTTCAAAGAATTTATGATCGGGAAGTCAACAAGATAAATAACATTTCTCAAGTAAGGTTCCCTTATAATTTGGAAGATGGATTTGAATGAAGTATATAATTTTGAGAACCTTTCTTGATTCAATAATATTAAATAGGCTCAGAATAATTTAGATAATACTCGAAGGTCGAAGATAATATTTGAACGAAATAAATCATTTTTAAACAAGTCGGAAGAATTAAATAAATATTCCAAAGAATATTTATTAAATCGAAATATCGAAGGAATAATCCTGATATAAAATATTACCCAGAATAATCCTCGAATAAATATTCACCAATAATATCCTTTAAATAATTAATGAATATTTAAATAAATAGTACTTATCAAATAAATAAAGCTCGAATGAATATTTGAAATAATATTCACTGAACAAATAGTGAATATTCAAATTAATAATACTTATCGAATAATTAAAACTCCAACGAATATTCGAAATAATATTCACCGGATAAATAGTGAATATTCTAATTAATATTACTGATTGCAGGAATAATTATAAAATGAATATTCGAAACAATATTCGATAATTAAATCAACTTTAAACGAATATTGAAAAATAATATTCGTTGAATAAATGAAGTTCAAATGAATATTCAAGATAATATTTATTAAATGAATGAGGCTTAAAAAGGAATTTAGAAATAATATTTAATAGGTAATTAATCTCGAATGAATATTCAAATTAATATTCATTAAATAAATAATGGGAAAATATTTACTTAGATATTTTCCTTCGAAAATAATCGCGATATATCAAGAAATACTGACTCCCGATCTATAATCAAAGAATGAGATTCATATGCCCTTCTCTAAGGGTCTTAGCAATATCCGGCTTATAACTGATTATTCACTACCTAGCTTATAAGCCAACAATAATTCAGGGAACAAGCATATCAATATAACTAGAAAGTAAGCATGCATGCTATGGCATATGTATGACAGAAAGAATATATATTCAAAGCAAAACCCTTTAAAAGGATTTGAAACTTGCCTGGTAGTCGGGTGTGGATAGAGGTAGTCGGGTGTGGATAGAGGTAGTGTGCCCTGGGTCTGCTCGGTGATCTATAAACAATCAGAATATTTGAGATTAATAACTTAACACTTTTTTAAAAGGCTAAGTATAACTTAACTTAAGTCGAAACACAATTTCGAGTTATCTCGTTATGCACCCTTTTTGTATACTCTTATTAAACTCGTTTTGACCCGACATTCGTTCGCTATTACGGCTTGTCATTACACTTACACTTGGTATATACTTGAGTCATGTTAGTGCTAAGGTAGGTCGTTTACGAACCAAGATTATTCCTCGAGTTTTAGCGCTCGCTTTCTAAGTGTTTTACCAAAGTTATCACCATGTGTGTTTTTTTTAGGGGTTCGTTCGCGTTTAACCTTGATTCAAACATTTTTATAAAATCAGAAAAAGATCCGTTCGACATGAGGTTTTCTCCTACACCTTCTTTATGATCTCTAATATTTAATTACCATGATTCATCACTAACTTACATATTTTAACGAGGTTCAATTTTAGTAACGAACTCGTACATACGGTTTCGAACGACTTTTAGTAAATCGGCCATAATTCCTAAACCGTAAGTCTGTTTGTTTCGATTCTTTCGCCAAAATGATCTATGACTCGAGATCTACAAGTGTGGGTCAACTATTAATCAAGATCAGAAATTTATACCGACTGCTATGAACGGATTTTAGTGGTTAACAAAATTTCAGCATTATAACGGCTATAAATCGAACGTTCCAAAAATCAATCCATCACAATCAAGCCACACCGGGCATCCATACCACTTATACACATGATTGTCATCTTAATAAGTCCAAGAATATCATGCTTTACCATAATAATCATCATCATGATACTCAAATCACTAAATCACTAACTAAACATGTTTATAACATGAACATAATCACAACTAAGCTAGATCCATCAAGAACATGCTTAAAACTCCAAGTAGATCTAGGGTTCTTAAGAGTTATACCTTCCTTGGAGAGTGCTAGAGCCTTAATAATCATTGATCTAGTCTTTGTGTGGCCTAAGCTAGCTTAGATCAATCAAAAGAAACCAAGAGATCCATGTTAATACATGAAGAACAATATTCATCATCACTTTAAATGATTTATTTGAAAATGGAAACAAAGGAGTTTGAAGTTAAAACTTCTTGGAGATTATTTTTATGAAATATAGAACTCACCATAAAAATTACAAGAATAAATTATGGTTGGAAGTGGGTTTTTGGTTCTTGAATTTGCAAGAAAGTCAAATGGGGGAGTTCTTGGGAGATAGTGAGTTTGCTTGGTTGATTTCTTGAACAATAATGCATAAAGTGATTTTATTTAGATAATATCTCATCTTGGAGTTGCTTTATTAAAGTGATGATGCAAGGGATGATGAAAATGGATGGACATATGTTGATCTTTTGATGGTGTTTAAGCTAACTAAGGTTTGATTTGCTAAGTACACTACAAAATCTGTTGTTTTATGCGACGGAAATATGTGCCGCAAATAGACCTAAACTCGTCGCATATATTATTTACGACGCCATATACGACGGAATTTGTTCGTCGGATAAAATCTTGTGGTATATAGTATTTATGAAGGAAAAACCCGTCGTATATACTTTATATTACGAGTTTGACCATCTGTCGTATATAAGATATGCCACAGATTGTTGTGTCTTATGTAGAATATACAAAGGTATTTGGTAGTTGTTGCAATTATAATTTACGGCGGTCGGATATTCGTTGCATATATATTTATGCGACAGAAAACTTTGTTGCAAAAAATATAATATATGCGGCCTGTTAGTACCTTAATAACATGTCCAGGTTATATAGATTTTTTTTAGAAATCTAATTATTGATATTAAATTCTGCTAATAACCATAACATATATTATATTCAAGCCCAACAAAAATATAAAAACTAATATCTTCATTAATTAAGTTTACGAGTAGAACTACATTTCAAGTAGCTAGCTAGTAATATCATAGTTCTTCACTTAAACAAAATATAGAAAAACGTAGTACTTCATTGAAACAAAAGCCTTGTTCATTGGCATAGTACTTTACTGAAATATAGAAAAACGACCAAAATATCATCAAGTTTAATGAAACAAAAGCCTCTGAATGCACCAACTGCTTTTGCCTCTGGAATGCGCGAAAATATAGTTCATCAACTTTTATAGGTTGCCTTTGCCTTTGCCTCTTAATGCGCTAGTAGCCTCTGCCTCTGGATTGGTTGTTTGCAAATTGGACACTTCTTGGTTTGGAACCTTAGGATCTTGGCACACTCGCTGCACATGCACTGCACCAAGTAATAGATATAAATATATTTTGGCATTATAGGATATGATATAGTACTTTTCAGGTAGCTAAGGCAGAGCTTCCTTAAACCATATTTGGCAAAATCACATTTCCAGGAAACATGGAACAGTAGAACAAAAAACATATCCTCTAATGGATGTTACTCAAAATGCAGTACACCAATATATAATAATGCAACAGCATAAAGCAGACAAACTTATACTTTCAATGTAAGCACTAGGATTTGTACTATACTTAACGTAATGTAAGCACATGTAGACGGTCTAATAGAACCCTACACACAGGTGAAAAGTCAGAGCATAATTGAAATCAAAATTCTCAAAAGAAAACTGCAAATAAATGATTATAACAAGAATATTATGGAATGAACGTATCAAACAAATGTACTAGACCTAATATGAGCCTATTCTGTTCTTCCTGCTTGACATACAAAAGGGTGATTAGATATTTGTGTCCATCAAGGCCGTCATAGACCGTCTACATGATCGTGTAGTTTATTGACAATATTGGCTGTAATGCAGATCTACTATTACACAAATATAGTTTATGATCAACTAATGTCTAGGTCATAGTATGAAATGTGAATATTTCGACAAAAGATGTAAGGGTTAGGTAATGCAAAGTAAGATGCAAATTTATAGAAACAGCTTCTAGGTACTGTAAGGGTTAGGTAATGCAAAGTAAGATGATTAAAATTTTTACTGCTTTTATATGGCACCTCATTCATAACATTTATCTTTAGGTACTGACTGAGAGTTCAGATAGACAACTAGTGGTTGATCTTAAGCTGTGTGAAATTAAAAAGCTATTCATGAAAAGAAGTTTACTGCCTTGGATATATATATAGTTATATATTTACCTGTTTCAGATTGTAGTTGAGAGAGCAGTTCTTTTTTAAAGGCTTCCATTCGCAACCCCATTTCTATCCTAGTTGCTTCTCGTTCGGCTTGAATGCGAGTCTCTGTTTCTTGCTTTTGTAACTCAAGTTTTTCCTCGAATTCCGCGCGAACTGTTGCAACACTTTCAGCTGCAGTTGATACTCCACGCTTTCTGCCATACACCATAGTTGGCGTAATACCAAGCTCTTCAGGAGTATCCTTGTTAGCTTCTTTCAGTTCATCTCTACAAACCTCAAGCTCGTGCTGTAATCATAAATTCAAAAGTTAGAAACAAAAAGCATGTAAAAAGAGCATAAAATAATTATTTTCAACTCAAGTCAGACTTTAAAAATTGCTTTATATATTAGAAGAATACTTACTATCATGCGTTGTGTAGTAAGATCTTTCGCACCTTCACGAGAGGGAATAAACATGCTAAGTCGGTCAGTAGGCTTCCCCTCGCCAGCCCTCTTTAACAAATAAGAAATTAACATCTCAAAATAATGGATTAGTACATATATAGTTAGAAATGCAATAAAAAGCTTTCCTTCATACCTCTTTCTTTAGCACAGCGAATGGTTTCTTGCCAGTATGATGCAAACAATCTTCTTTTGATCGATTATCCTTATTAGTTTGTGCTTTTTTCTGAAAATACAACACTAATTAGGTACATCTACTTCTATTGTTTGAAGTGGTACTATAATGTTAATTACCCATTTCTCTATTACCTGGTAGCAACCAATGAACTCAATTGCTTTTAAATTTAATTACCTGTACATCTTCTCATCCCACATAGATACCAGCACACGCCACTGACTCTCGACAACACCATTTGGACAATGAGCTAGTCTTTTTTCATCAGTATCATATGCATAATAATTATCCTTTTTTATACGACATTTCCAATCCCTCCACTGGTCACCCATCTTATCAATGCAATGTTGTTTGGCATACAATGGTCCATTTGTATTACTCCGAGATAAAAAATTAAAGTGAATCAGATTTCGAAATAAAGATGTATAATTAAAATTGAGTAACTATAAAATATTAATAAATATGTACCTGAATATCATCCCAAACTTTTTCAATAACAGTCAAATCCATTTGATCCCAACGTTCAGTAGTTAAAGGGAAAGATGTTCCATCTTTAATGAAACATCCAAGTTGAGTTGCAAATTTTTTATACTTACCTCCACATGGACGACCAATGTCATCAAAATCAATCATTAGCTTTTTTTTACCCCAATTACGCGTCTTTTTTGCTAGGCCTCTCCCTTTTCGTTTTTTATTGACATCGCCATTGCCTGAATCGCCGTTGCCTAAATCGCCATTGCCTGAATCGCCATTGCCTAAAGAACTTCCACATGAAGCTTGCTTTTCCATATCTATACATGTTCCGGGGGGGTTGCATTTTGAGTTGGAGGGGATGCATTCTGAGTCTCCGGAAGGACCTGAGACAATCAGCGTAATAAATAAATTAGAAAACAAAACCGATTGACATTTAAATCAATATACTTTCCCTGACAAAAAAAAAATTAAAATACTTTTACCTGAAGTGTGGTTCTCGAACGTGTCATTGGCCTGGAAGTATTGGTCACTGTCTTAACCTCTCGACTTGGATTTAATTTTTTCTTTTTCATAACTGGCTTTGACATGATATCTTTCCCATCATGTCTAGATAACTTGCTTTCACCCTCGGACAAACTGCCTTTTTCCTTATTAAGATCACCTTTCAATTTCATTATTTTGTAACCTTCAGAGACATGTCTTTTGACTTTCCCTGGTCAGCCATCTCAACTGCACTAGATTTTGCAGCCAATAGATTGTGCAGATCTTTTATTGTCACAAACTGACGCTTTCCAAGTAATCCTGTTGGTGCAATCAGTGGATAAGAAAAAAAGATAATCGGTATCTACATGTGAAATAATTATCAAATTAAAAAGCATTTGTGAAATTGTACCTTCAAAAAACAAGTTTCTTGGTCTCACAGTCACATGTGGTTGCATCTGTGACACAGGTGCTATAGAAAGGTCAACTACGTTATCGACATAAAATTTCAAATTCACTCCAACAGCTTCAACTGGTTTCACTCCAACAGCTTTTACAAACTCATTCAAATCGGCGTCGTTGGCAATTAGTTCCCAACCATTCGGCACTTTCTTGACATAAACTCCGCCAATTTCCGTGTAATTCAAATTTCCCTTCACATACTTCATCAAAACCGTGTACGAGAACCTATCAGCTTCAACAAGCTCTGGAATTACAGTACATGTCCCACCTACATACATTGTTTTCGTGAACTCTCCCTTGTGGTGGAAACTGAGAATATAGTCTATATCCTCCATCCTTAAAAAAACATAAAAAACAAAAGAAAAATAGTTAGCAATGGAATATACACACATTTGACTAGTCGATAGAAAACTAATTAGAAAGCAGAGAATAATATAAAAAGCAAAGTCAGCTAATATTGGCCACAACTTTAAGACATAATGAACTAATAAAAGAAAATATTTCATTTTTTTATATAAGCCGATTGTATATATCATGACCCCAAAGGGAAAATTGAGAATGATACAGATTTGGTGGGTCTAACAGAATGTTCAGCATGCTTAGCATTATAACCTAAAGCAAAATGAACAAATACAAGAAAAACAAGTAAATAGCACTATAAATTCTCTATTTGTCAGATTTCAAGATCATCCTCATCCTTTTCAACAATCTCAGTGTCGTTATCTCCTTGATATTCAGAATCAACCTCCATCCCTTCTACTCCCTCACGCACCCATGAATATTCGGTGTCTATAACATTATCATCAAAGTCCTGCACATTAAATGGTTGAATTTGAGATATAGGTGCCGACTCTGCAGAATCTTCAATCGTATAAATATCAAAATTATCCCTGATTGTCATCCTTATTACAACACTCCAATCAGTTTCTATAGGATCCTGAACATACCACACTTGCTCGGCTTGAGTTGCTAATATAAAAGGTTCATCACTAACCCGATTTTCCTTAAGCACATGTTTAAAATTTACTAGAGTAAACTTAAATGGATCTTTCACTAAACCGGTGCGATGGTCCACCCAGTTACAATTGAATAAGGTAAACCTAACCGAATTACTATAGCGTATCTCAATAATATTAGTCAACTCCCCGTAAAATTTCATGTCACCGGTAACAGGATTAATATCTTTCTGACTCGCAAAGCTAGTGACACTTGCACTTAGCATAACACCACTATTTTGGCTTTTTCGTTTTAAATCGACCTCTTTGATTCTGAAACGAAAACCATTTATTATATATCCTTTACACCTCCTAGCATCCATGTGCGGTCCTAATGCCCACAACTTGACATCATCTGGTATTGCATCTTTTGTCGTGCATACCTTGGAAAAAATATAGAAGACGATGTATGATCAGTTTGATTGGCTTGTATACACAATTTATAAATTATCATAAGAAATATTTACTTACATAGTCTTTGAACCATGTATCAAAATTCAGATTATGCTCTATCTGAATTCGATGTGAGTGATTACGAGGGACTGTCCTCTTTAGGTGTGCTAAATGCATTCTGTAAATCAATAAATAATTATCAGAATGTATATACACTAACTTAAATCTACTACATACACTGGCTTAGCTCTACAAAAACAGGACTTAATTACGAGATGATTCAACTTACTCTATGTATGGCGCTATTGCTTCCGTGTTAAATAAGATATATCTGTGAGCTTGTGTTCTTGTGACGTAGTCTAGAGATATATCTTCAACTTTTCCCACAAAAAGGCCATTAATATTGCCTCTATCATCATTTCTTCCAGGACGATTCAGTTTTGTCTCAACATCCTTTAGATATCGAGAACAAAAGGTCATGCATTCTTCTGCAATATATCCATTAGCAATTGACGCCTCTGGATGGGTACGATTACGCACATAAAGTTTTAATGTGAGCAAATATCTTTCAATTGGATACATCCAACGAAAAAGTACGATGCCACACAAGAGCGCCTCTTCGGCTAGATGCACGGGAAGGTGTTCCATGACATAAACAAAAGAAGGTATAATTATCTTTTCAAGTTGACAAAGTGTAAGAGGTATACGACCATTTATATCTTCCAATTCAGCTAATGTATTAGTTTTTGAGCATAGTTGTCTGAAAAAATTTGCCAACTCAATTAAAGTCTTAACAACATCAGGTGGCAATGTTTTTCGAGCAGCCAATGGAAGGAGTTGCTGTAGTAAAATGTGGCTATCGTGACTTTTTAATCCCCACATAGCACTTTCATCCAAGTGCACACATCTTGATATGTTCGAAGAATATCCATCGGGGACTTTGACTTGCTTCAACACCTTAAGAAACGTCTCTTTCTGCTCTTTACTCAATGTGAACTGAGCCAGAGGTAAGACACTTTTAGAAGATCCCTTGGGTTGTGGCTGCAATGATGTCCGAATATTCATTTCTTAAAGGTCCAACCTGGACCTCAGATTGTCCTTTGATTTTGATGTATTCAAGAATGTATATAACAAATTGTCACATACATTCTTCTCAATATGCATAACATCAAGATTATGGCGAACAAGATTATGTTGCCAATAAGGTAATTAAAAAAAATGCTTTTTTTCTTCCAATTATGAGGCAGCTTACAGATCTTTCTTTTCTCGGCTCTGGCTTGATGCTTTTCCCTTTGTAATCTGGTTCTCTTCCCTAGCACGTCTTGTATTTTGTACTCAGTTTCAATATTCTCCACCTGTTGTAGTATTTCAACACCCGAAAGATATTTTGGTTTTGTTCTAACTTCACGTGATCCATAAATTGCTTTCTTGTCCCTGCGAAACTTGTGATTATAAGGTAAGAATCTCCTATGTCCAATATAACACCATTTACGACTATGTTTCAACCATTGGCCTTGTGGTCTCTTGTTGCATGTCGGACATGCATATTCCCCTTTTGTACTCCATCCAGACAAGTTTGCATATCCAGGGAAATCGTTTATTGTCCACATTAAAGCCGCTCGTAAAGTAAACATCTCATTTTTTGATGCATCATAAGTCTGAACACCATCTTCCCATAATTCTTTCAACTCTTCGATTAAAGGCTGTAGATATACATCAATTTTGTTACCTGGTTCCTTTGGGCCTTGGGTGAGTACAGATAAAATGAAATTACCTTGTTTCATGCACAACCAATGTGGCAGATTGTATGGAATGAGTACGACAGGCCATGTACTGTGAGAAATTGACATAGTCCTAAATAGATTAAATCCATCAGATGCTAACCCCAACCTTACGTTACAAGCATCACTTGCAAAATCCGGAAATCTTTCATCAAAATGTTTCCAAGCACGTGAATCAGCAGGATGCCTTAAAACACCGTCATCCACTCTATCATCAAAATGCCATCGCATGAGATATGCTGTTTTAGAAGACCAGAATTTTTTTTGCAATCTTGGTTTAAGAGGAAAATACCACATCTTTTTCGTAGCTATTCGGTTGCTCTTCTTCTCACCATCGCCATGTTTATATCTTGACTCATCGCAGATCTTACATTTATCGAGCTTTTCATTTTCATTGCGGTACAACATGCAATGATTAATGCATACATCCCATGTCTGGTAACTGAATCCCAAGTCTCTAGTCATTTTAAAGGCATCATTAAATGAACTTGGTAACTTAGAAGATTTTGGCATTGCACGGTTTAATAGCTTTAGTAAACCAGTGAAGGATGAATTTGACCATCTACAAATGGCCTTTAGGTGCAACAGCTCGACAATAAAGGAGAGAGTCGTAAACTCCTCACATCCTTCCCATAATTCTGTTTCAGCAGCTTTCAGAAGTTTTAAAAACGTGGTCGTTGTTTCATCACATTGTACCACTTCACTGATCTCGGGTCGTCGCTCGTTCATGCTTGGAATGCCTAAACCTTCATAAACCATTCTTCTAATGTCATCATTTGCATCTCCGTGAATGTCTTCATGTTCAGACATATTATTTTTACCATGTGATATGTGCACGTTTTTGTGTGCTTCTCCGCCGTGAGAGGTCCAATTTGTGTAGCATTTCTCAAACCCAACCACAACACAATGTGTTCTTACAGTTTCTTGATCTTGATAATACCGATTAGAACAATCTCGACATGGACATAGTATTTTATCTCCAGGAGACTTACTTGAATATGCGAATTCCAAGAACAATTCTACCCCGGAGATATACTCATGTGATGCTCTATTATTACTATTAATCCAACTCTTATCTATATTAGACATTATTAACCTACGAGGAACCAAAACGTCAAAAATTTAAACTAGCAATTTAATTACACTTTACAAGTAAAAGGCAGAGGCAGATACCACATAATACACAAAAATAGGGGCAGGTAAAAAAAATATATACTAATTTCAACAGGGCTATTGTGATTATATATACAAAAAAAGAGGCACATATTGCACTTTATAAGCAAAAGGCAGAGGCATTTTTACTTCATCTCCTACGATTATATATACAAATTACTTGAACTGACACACACAGACACAATGGTATACATACATACGATTATGTTTGATATATTTATTTGATACAGATACAAACATATGTTTGATGTATGGTTAACATTCAAACATTCAGAGCAAACATAGAGCATTATAGAACATAGACCATTCAATTTAGGGTAAATTGAATTTAGGGTAAATGACGAGAGATGATAGAGAAGACAATAACCTGTTAAGATAATAGAGAAGCTGAGAGATGACAGAGAGATGCTGCGACCAGAGATGATAGAGAGACGAGAGATGATACAGAGACGAGAGAGACGAGAGACGAGAGAGACGAGAGACGAGAGATGGAGGCGTAAGTGAAATTAGGGTAAACTGTTTTAATTTGGGGGAAATAAAAAGTAGAGACCCGCGAAGATTAATTTTTGGTATACTGTTTTAATTTGGGGGAAATTGAAAGTAGAGACCGCGAAGATTAATTTTTGGGGAAACATTTTGGCGCTAAGTAATAAAACTATATACGACGGAATCTAAAGTACCGTCGTAAATATAATTTATGTATTTTAATATTTACACATATACGACGGTAAAATTATTGCGTTGTATATATTTTACAAAGATACGACAGTCAAAATAATCCGTCGTATAAAACATTATATACGACGACTTATACGACAGTCAAAATAAACCGCCGTATAAACTCGTCGCATAAAACCACTTTTTTTGTAGTGGTACTTGGTTGCTTCAAGTGTTTCTAGTTACTCTTGTAACTATATAGTCATTAGATATTTTCTAATAGCACATGCATGCATCTTGATCTCTGCTTGCTCTTTTGTACGGTTATTGCTTAATTTCAATGATCTTTCGAAAGAATATCTCAAGGGTTTCTAGTTAAGGTTTTACTGGAAACCTCCTTAATATTTATATTACTACTCTCCATTCTCTTTAGTAATTCTCGAATCCATATTCCTTAACTTAAATCCTTTTAATAATCCCTTAGGTCTTTCAATGTCCAGGGAAATCTCGGGGAAAATAAAATTGCTATTTTTCAGAATCCAACAGCTTTTACGTACACTCTTTTTCCCCCTGGATCACTAATACGAACTTAGAATTTCGTTTCGGGTACTTCTATATAACGTTGTCTAATAATATTCCTAATTCCACCAAAATCACTATTCATCCCTTTTTCTTTACTTATTCTTTTAGGGTTATATAGATGTCCCGGTTCTCTTTCGATCGTTCCTTAACCCTTTTACGGAATCACTGGACTGATAACAGATATCGATTTGGATGACTTAAGAATAACCTTCCCCCTTGGAATTATTAAATCTTAATTTCCTAGGAGATAGATAATTCTTATCTAGATTGTCAACCAATAGTATTCTTCATGACATATAAATATTTGAATCCAAATCCATTCCATACATTCATTAGAACAATCGTTACATTGTAGTCGCAACCACGATTCACTATTACATCCATACATACACTACACCATATATGGTCTTTACCAACACCTAAAATCAGTGTTGGCATGTAAAATGTAGCCTTAGATGACTTAATTTTGATTTAAGCCAACATTGTATTTTGATGTTACAATACATGTCAATGTGTGTTGCCTTAAATGTTTTCAATTAACAAAGCCAACACTTATAAAGGTGTTACCATAAACACTAACAAAAGTGTTAAAAATAAACCGGGGAAAAAATGAAATATTTTGGGGGGAAACGAAAATTTTGGGGGAAATTGGTCGGGGAAATAATTTGGGGAAAAACTCTCTAATCTCTTTGATACACTCTCGCTCTCTCATACAATCTCTTATCTCTCTCATACACTCTCGCTCTCTTTCTCTCTCTCTCAAACTCGGTAAAACTCTCTCTCACTCTTTCTCTCTCTCTCGTTCTCTCTCACCTCCCTCGTTAACATCTATAATCTCGTTCTCCTTCTCTCTCATCTTGTTTACAAGTATCTATATCTCTAATTAAATTGGTACCTTTTGTCAATTAAACTCAATTCGACACATTTCAACTCAATACCTGTTCGATTTGTTCTCGTAATGATGTTTTATACATCATATATGAAAAGCCCCTTGGATTGGTTACAAATTTTCGAAACCCTAATTCTCAATTTCCTTTTAATTCATGAGTTTTAATGAACAAACTGATGAAATTAGTTATGAATTCAGGTATTTGGTGACTCAAGGAGATCATATCTGGTGGTTTTGTGCTTGACTCGATGATGACTCGCGCCTGACTCATTGAGTCCAGTGACTCGACCAGAAATTCTTCATCTCGTAAGCTTGTTCTAATTGTTTATTGCTCTATGTGATTGGTTTTATGGAATCTGCTATGTTTAAGTCTTTGAATGCTATGAATTGGATTTGGGTAGAATGTGATTAATGGTCACTTTGAGATGATTGGCTTAGTATTTTTAGTATTATGTTTGGACTGTTATTTTTGTGATTAATGGTTACTTTTGTTATTTGCACTATTATAAGTTGATAACAGTTGGATTAATTGACTGTTAGTGTATATCTTAATAATATATGTGTATATCAGTTTCAGTATAGGCGATTTGCATTATGTTAAGTATCGGTTGTAAATCAAGGCAATTGCTATATTATGCAGGTCTCCTTGAATTCTACAGATTTTTAAGTATATTAAATTCTCTGTATGTGTATTTGATGTAATTGTTTAATATATATCTCTGGATAGCTGTCAGCTTATGGTTCAATATTTGTGTTTCTCGAAGTATTCTTCAAAGTGATGCATTACTTTCCTTGTTGGTAGGATGAGAAAGATGAGGAGTTAAAGTTTAGCTTTGATAGAGTGTTCTATCCAGATTCAGAACAGGCTGAAGTGTTTGGATTTGTAGCTCTTCCTATCATTAAAGGTATATATTGGAACTCATATCTTTTTATTCAAATATTGGTAGGTGTTACTGATTTTAAACTCAAAAGAATGAGCAAAATTCTATAGCACAATTGTGCATCTGTTGAACTTATGGCATTGTGCATGTTTGTCTGTTTTTCAATTGTGATACAGATGTGTTTAACGCTGTAAATGGGACAATTATAACCTACGGCCAGGTATACATGTTTCAACCTTCTGAAGTCTTTGGTTCGGTTGACTTAGAATATAAATATATTCAATTTCCCTTGCAATGATTTGTATCATATTCCAGATCGGAGGATGCATGCCTAGCCTTTTTGAGCATTTTTTGCATGACGAGTATCAACTGTCGTTTTAAACCATGCTACATGTTCATTATAAATGTCAACATCTATGACGTTCATGCTTAGGAATTTGATGGAATTTATATGGCTAATATTAAATTGTTTAAATGTAAGTTCATGCTCAATTTATTTGAATTTATAAGGTCAATTAATCAGGTCAATTATTGGAAGAATATCATAAACATGATATAACTGTTGTTCTTGTCCCATAACGTCGATATTTTTGAAGGCTTTTAATTTTGTTTACTAAGGTTTAAGCTTTTATTTAATCATCATTTGGTATTTACAGGGAACCGAAATTTGTGCAGTCTAGAGATCTAAAGAAAGTGAAAAAATTGTATTTAATTTGAAAATTTTAATTTCAAAGTTAATATTTTCTTGTGATTATTTAATATTAGGATAACTCTAATAAATGGTGATGATCAAATGTTATATTCTTGACTCAAAATACACATAAAATATGGGATATAATTTATATGACTTTTTAACCTGTATTAGGCTATGCCAAATTTCTCTTACAAATAAATTGTTTTGATCGAAAATTGTAACTTAACAATGTGTGTTCCAATTATTAATCAGAGAAATGAAAACACATTTATTTTTTAAATTATAGTTAAGTTTTTGAATAAAAAAACATACCCATATTAGTATGAAAATAATATTTATTTTAAAATATTAATCAGTAACATAAGTCATATACTTATTGAATTTAATTAAATATGGTTTTTAATTTTCAAGTACAATTAAATTTACAATATTTATTGTGTTAATCAATATAATTTTAACTAAATATAATTAATTTAAAATATTCATACAGTATCTACAAGGCTATACTAATAAATGGACATAGTTTTGAAACAACTCATTTAACATTTAAATCAAAATTTATAAAAATTGTGCATTTGAATTTATTTGATGGAATCATTATAAATGTCAACATCTATGACGTTCATGCTACATGTTTGATCATTTTTCTTGCCTTATGATTTAATAGTTTATATTGACAAAGATCCTTATAGAAATAACCACCCAGTTCGGAAATTTGTATGTAAAGAGAAACAAGTAGTCATGCCATGGGAGCAAATCATTTAGGAGGCATAGGCTTACAATTAGTTGATTTGTTTTCCAAGTGTCTAGTAAAGAGCACATATTAGCACTTGATTTATTTACTTAATTTTTGTAGTTGAATCTATCATATGTAGTCTCAATATGTTTGTAAGAACCCAGATTTTGGGTGGGATTAAAACTTTTATGTATTTAATGATGTAAGAATGAATAGTGGTTATGACTGCGATGTAACGAAGATCTATTAAATAAATGGAACGGATTTGAATTCAATTACTTATATGTCATGCAGAATACTTTTGGTTGACGGCATAGATAAGAATGATCTATCTCCTAAGAATATAAGTATATTACTTCAAGTAAGATTATTCTTATGTCATCCAAATCAATATCTATTATAAGTCCAGCGGTTCCGTAAAAAGGTTAAGAAGCACTCGAGAGTGAACCAGGTTCATTTTCCTAATTATAGGAATTAAATAAAAATAAGTGATGAATAGTGATTTTGGTGGAATTTGGAATATTATTATAATAATGATATACCCGGTATTCGGAACGGATTTCTGAGTTCGTATTAGTGATCCAGGAGGAAGATAAGTGTATGTAAAAGCTGTCGGATTCAGAAAAAGAGCACTTTTATTTTCTCCGAGATTTCCCGGGACACTGCAAGACTTAAGGAATTATAAAAGGGATTTAAGGAATTTAAATTCGAGAAGTACTAAGAAAGATGAGGAATAGTATTATAAATATTAAGAAGGTTTTCGGTAAAAACCCTAACTAGAAACGAAAGAGTTATTCTTACGAACGATCAATCGAATCGAGCAATAACCGGACAAAAGAGCAAGCAGAGACTAAGATGCATGCATGTGCTATGTATAAAATATCTACTAACCAAACTAGAATCAAGGAACTAGAACCATTAGAGATCAACTAGTACTTAGAAAATCAAATCACTTGGTTAAGCCTTAAACCATCCAAACTTCAACACTTGTCCTCACAAATACATCATTCTATACATCACCACTTTATTAAAGTGACAAGGATGAGATATTATCTAAAACAAGTCACTTTATGCATTATTTTCAAACAACCAAGCAAGAACTCATCTTTCTCTCCAAAGAAACAAAGCATTCGGCCTCTTGGAAATTCCAAATTCAAAATCCAACTTCCAACCATTTGTTGATCTTGAAACTTTTATGGTGAGACTTACATTTCATATAAATGATCTCCTCAAAATCCTAGCTTCAATCTCTTCTTTTTCCATTTTCAAAAAAATGATTTAAGAGGAGGGTGAATAGTGTTTTCATGAACTAATCTTGTTTTTCCTTGATTTCTTTGGTTGATTTAGCAAGCTTAAGCACTTCTAAGGATCATACCAAGCATAGTGAGGCTAGATCATACTCCAAGGAAGGTATAACAACTTTAAACCCTAGGCTTTACCTTGAGATTTTGCATGCTCTTGATGGGTTTTAGTATAAGATGTGATATTAGCATGATTATAAGCATGAATATGATGTAGTTTTGATAAATGTTAAAAATAGTTTAGATGAACGGAAAGGCATTGCTTGGCCTCAGTTCATGTATATAAGTCATGTATATGTTGTTTGGGTTGGATGCTATGTTTATGGGAAGATTCGAAATTGATAGATATTCGATTTACAGCCGTTATAATGCCCGATTTTACAATACCATGTTTTGTATGCCATTTTCCATGTTGAACCCCTACTGTCCAGAGACCTTATCTGCCATGATAGGATAGGTAATGCTCTAAGCTTCGTTTTGATATAAAGATCACGTGAAACGGACTTACGGTTTAGGATTTATGACTAAATTACTAAAAGTAGTTCGAATCCGTAAACAAAAGTTCGTAACTGAAATTGAACCCTCGTAAGCTATGTAACGTCATGGCGAATCTTGGTAAATAAATACTAGGGGTAAGAAGGAAGGTGTGAAAGAAAACCGTATGTCAAAAAGAGCATTTTTCGATTTATTAAAAATGTTCGAGTCAAGGTTAAACGAGAACGAACCCCTAAAAGACGACTCTTTTATAACTTTGGTAAAACGCGTAGAAAACGGGCGATAAAACTCGGAGTAAAATATTGGTTCGTAACGATCAACCTTAGAACTCATATGACTTAAGTATGTCCCAAGTATAAGTGCAGTGACATGTCGTATTAACGAACGAATGTCGGGTCGGATCAGTGATAATAAGTAATCCACTAAAAGGGGTATAACGAGATGACTCGAGAACGTGTTTCGATTTAAGTATAACTTAACGTTTAATATGTTAAGTGATTAATTCCGAATGCCTTGGCTATTTATAGATCACCAGGCTGAACCGGGACCCGCTACCACTACCCCTTACCGTACTCGACTACCAGGCAAGTTTCAATTCCCTTCTTTTAGGCTGTTGTTGTGATTGAATAAATATATATATATGATTGCTGATATACATATGCCATTGCATGCATGCCTACTTTCAAGTTGAATTGATATACTTGTTCCCTGAATGTTATTGTTGGCTTATAAGCTAGATAATTATATATCAGTTATAAGCCGGTTATTATAAGACCCTCATAGAAGGGCGTATACATCTTTATTCATCAAATATAGACCGGGAGTCAATATTTCTTGATATATCGAGATTACCTCGGGAGAAAATATTTAAGTAAATATTTTCTATTATTTGGGCGACGAATATTATTTGAATATTCGTTCGGGACTAATTATTTTAACGATCCTTACTTCAAATAATTATTTGAATTTAACTATTCAACGAATAATACTTCTCAATATTCATTCAGAGTCGAATTGATTATCGACTATTATTTCGAATATTCTTCTAAAGATGAGACTGTTAGATGAATATTATTTGGATATTCTTTTAGATTATTATTTTATTAAATAAATATTACTTTCGAATATTCATTTAAGATATTAAATACTTGATGAATATTATTTTAATATTCATCTGAAGCTTGATTTAATTATCGAATATTATCTCGAATATTCCTTAAGGCTTGGATTACTAAATGAATATTACTTGATATTCATTTAGGATATTATTCATTCAATGAATATTACTTTTGAATATTCATTTAAATTTCCTAATTAATTATGATTATTACCTTAAATATTCTTTTCAGGTCTTATTAATTAATGAATATTGTTTTGAATATTCATTTAAATATTTATTTATTCAATAAATATTCCCCTGATATCTCTTCAGGGATTATTTTGAGAAATACTCTGATTAAAGATATTCTTTCATATTCCCAAATATTCTGTAAAATATTTTAATTCAATAAATATTCTCTGAATATTTATTCCATACTTAGAATAACCTCGATAAGGTTTATCTTCTTCGATTATTACAGAAAATATTTCGAAGTCATATTATTATTAATCTTATATCAAGAAAGGTTCCCAGACATCATTCATCTTTGAGTCTATCTTCTTAATAATAAGGGAACCTTACTTGGAAAAATGTTATTTATCTTGTCGACTTCCCGGTCATAAAGTATTCCCTTCACCCGCAACTCGGGTGCTGTTGACTTATTAAAGTCGTTGTTTACCTTCTCATCTTTCGAGGGGTAAGATTACTGGAACAAGTTGATATCCGTTACCAAGTAATAGCTTGGGAGATATTGGTAAATTTTCCTTTCCAACTAGATACGACTACTTTGTGGAGTCTTATCAACAAGTCTTATACTTGGGGAAAGGGGGACGAACGTTACATTCAGAATCATGAATTCTATTTGAACTAGGAGTCGTGTAAGAGGCCGAGTAGCGCCGGTCCATCCCCTTGGCCCAACCGTTGGCCGGGGAGAGCTAGCAAGGCGGTACACAAGTAAAGCCGTCAGTTCTTCCTTCTACCGGTAGTAAATCTAAATTGAGCTGTACGATCTCGACTGATCATCAAGATTGGAACAGCGGGCGCGGTGAATACTCCATCATTGGTTCATCATCCAAATTCATTTATTTCCTGCAACATGATTACTGTTGGCAGAGTTGGAGAAGAGTCATAACTGGAATTGAAACCCTTTCTTGCAAGTTCCTCTTCTTATTAACGACAATAATATCTCGCTTACTTTGATGTAGCAGATATTTCTTCAAACAAATACTTTAAGTTACCTTGTAACTTCATCGTTCATATTATACTGGCATCATTTCCGTAAATGCATGGCATATGGTTTAAAAGATAGCTTTGAACTGTTTTAAATTATCGTTCAGTTATATATTTGTTGGTGGGCTTTCGCTCACCCTTTCTTTGTTTATATTATGTCACAACAACAGCTAGGACAGATGGCTCGCGTCAGGCGCACTCGGCGCAAGCAGGTTACCCGACCCACCGGACTACCCGCTGAGATGCTAGCCGTCATTGCTGAGGTAGCATAGTTAGACAGCTTTTGTTTCCTGTTTAACTATATGTATAATTAATGTAATCAACGGCAAAACTTTTAAACCTATGATGTTATCCTTTTGGGATTGTAATAACTTTTATTCGTAAACCCTTTAATGTAAGACTTATTTCAATTTCATCTTTGGGACTATAACTGTTGTGTGTGTGAGTGGTAATTATTGTGGGGTCACAGCATGTGATTTATTTATTATGGACTCAAGTCAAGTATTATGAATGGATGTAAGACCGTAACCACCAGATTCCTGACCCCGGATCTGGGGGTGTTACAGAGATGGTATCAGAGCGAGAGTTATATATCCCAAGAGATGATACGACGTTATATAATAATAAATTCAATAATATAATAAGAACCCTTGCCAGGTTCACCTAAAACCCTTACGGGAACTTTTTAAGTATCATGATAGTAACATAGTTCGTCTTGTGTAGGCGAGCGACTTGTCGGCCCAGGAGGCAGCTGCGAGACAGCATGATGAGGACATGTTCCGGACTAGGGACCCATACTATGAGCACTTGCCTGAGGAGGATACTGAGCCTGAGGAGGAGGACGCTGAGGAGGTCCAGGTTGAGGCTGATACTGATGTGATCGAGTCTGAGGAGGAGGACCCTGAGGAGGTCCAGGATGATGCTGACACAGATGTTGTTGAGACTGAGGGGGAGGAGGACCCGGAGGGGATCCAGACAGGACAGGATGCTGAGTTAGTGGTTGAGGATGATGATTATTGGGTTATGACTGAGTTCAGGACTATGGGAGATGACACTGACATGACCACGGATCAGGTGGTGCTGGTGGATGAGGGTGTTGAGGGAGATATAGATGAGCCAGTAGTTGGTGCTGTAGGGAGTTCTGGACTTTTTGTGCCACTCCTCCCTGTTGAGAGAGCCCCTACCCCACCACCACTACCTGTGAGCCCCTACCCCGACGAGTTTGAGGAGCTTACCCCAGAGCCCCAGCAGACAGAGACTGCCGCTCCAGCTGAGCCATCCACCCCACCTCATGCCCCGATAGGAGGAGTCCCAGTATGTGTTCACAACTTGATTGTGAACGGGCTTTATAGAGAGTTGTCTGTGGCAGATGCCAGGTTGGCAGAGTCTAGGAGTGAGTTAGCAGCAGAGAGAGCCGCCCGGATGAGGGTGCAGGGCAGGAGGACTATCAGTGACAGAGTTGGGTATAGGGCTGTGACCCGCATCGAACTGAGGGCTCGGGTGAGGGTGCGACAGTTGCCTACTGATGGGCATGGTAGGGTAGACAGAGCAGCGGCTGAGGAGGTTTTCCGCATCGCCATGGGGAGGGTTCGGAGGATGTTTCGTCGTGGCGGCTGATTTCAGATGTAGTGATGCAGTGGTCTAGTTGTCTAGTCATGTACGGACATAGTAGTGCCGGCTTTTGTAGGGATGGTTTTCTTGTACTTGTTTTCCCTTTTTGCAGACTAGACAGATAGACAGCATATTTCACTTTTGACTTGTTGTTGTTGTTAGGATGGCTGTACTTTAAACTATCGTTGTAACTCGGATGTTGTACCTTTTCGGTACCTGGTATATATTTGTTTCCATTTCAGTCATTACAATTTTGTTGGGAAGTGATCACGAGTTTATTAGCATATGTATTACTTTTCGATTAAGTTTCCATGAGATATAAAACTGTGGGATTTTAAAACCCAATCATGTAAAGAAATGTGCAAGGAAAAATCCTTTAAAACCGGTAAGTGAACCTAACGTATAATTTTCCAAATTTTCAGTAAAATGCCTCCAAGACGGATGGGCACTAGGGCTAACCCCCGCGAATCTACTGACCAAGAGAGTCACAACCAACACGAGGAAAACCGTGGAAGTAGTGAGGAACAAGATCAGGACTATAATGAGCAAGAAGATTCCCAGTATGGAGCAGAGGATGAACCCCTGTACTCTGAAGAATTTGAAAGGGAAATAGAGGGTGGAGAAACTGAAGTAGAACAGGAAGGGGAGAACTAGGGCGGAAACCCCATGGGCCAGTTTATGGATCTACTTAGGCAGAATTTGAACCAATACCCCCAACCACCACCAAGCAACAACACTTCAGTGGCAAATTCCTTTAGGGCCTTTAAGTCCCTTAAGCCCCCAGAGTTCCACGGATCGGCTGATCCCGTTGAGGCGAGGGCCTGGATCAAAGAAATGGAAAAGTCTTTTGAGATTCTGAGTATCAATGAGGCTCAGAAGACTATTTTTGCTACTTACCTACTAAAGGGAGAGGCCAATTATTGGTGGGAAGCCAAGAAAAACATGGAGACTGATGCTGTCATAGCCTGGGAAAGGTTCAAACAATTATTCCTGGAGAAGTACTTTCCGAAGTTCATGAAAACCCAGATGGAACTTAAGTTTTTGGAACTGAAACAGAACAATATGTCCGTGGCAGACTATGAGGCCAAATTTACTGAGCTATCGAGATTTGTGCCAGAGTTTGTAGACACAGAAGAGAAGAAAGCTAACAGGTTTCAACAAGGGCTGAAGCAGTGGATCCAGAATAGGGTGGCTGTTTTAGAGATTACAGATTATGCCACCTTGGTGCAGAAGGCAACCATTGTGGAGGCTGGTAGTGATCAGATGCAGAGAGAGAGAGAGAAAGGGGGGATAAAGAGAAAGCATGTTAGTATGGGCGGAAGATCCGCTGGAGGAAAACCCCCAACCAAGTTTAATCGAGGAGTGGTTTCCCTACCAGGGAGGAATGTAGGGTTTAAACCATCTGCTAGTGTAAGTGTGAACCAGGGCGGCCATCAATCAGGAATGTCCCGTTCCAACCCTTCTCGACCTCTATTGCCATTGTGTGCTACTTGTGGGAAGAGGCACTCCGGGGTGTGCAACCTGAAGCAGATAAACTGTTATAAGTGTGGGCGAGCTGGGCATTATGCCACCTCTTGCACCACGGTCATCCCTAACAGCACAACCTGTTTCCAGTGTGGACAGCGAGGGCACATGAGGAAGGATTGCCCAAAGAACAAACCAGCAGCATCAGGAGCAAGCAAGGTTGCCTCAAATAGGCCACCAACTGCTAGGACTTTCAATATGTCAGTACAAGATGCCGTGAGGGACACAGATGTGATAGCAGGTACTTTTTCTCTTAATTCAGTCAGTGCAAATGTCTTATTTGATTCAGGAGCAACTAAGTCTTTTATATCTAGAGATTTTGCGCATAAGTTGAAACTTAAAACCCAGCAACTAAGAGATTCCTTACAAGTAGAAATAGCTAATCAGGAAATCGTACCGATTAATCAAATTCACCCCGATTGTAAGCTAGAAATAGGAGGACGATCCTTCTATGTCGATTTAATTCCTTTTAAGCTAGGGGAATTCGATGTCATTTTGGGTATGGATTGGTTGTCTCGCAATGATGCGCAGATAGATTGTAAAGGGAAAAAGGTTAAGTTGAAAACCCCAGGGAAGAAAGAAATAGTGTTTAAGGGGATGCGACAGACCCAGAAAATTCTGACCATGGCGCAAACCAAGAGATTGTTACGAAAAGGGAACGAGGCTTATTTAGCCTACGTTATAGATACTCAGAAGGAAGTGCCAAGATTGCAGGACATTCTGGTAGTTAATGAGTTCGAGGACGTGTTCCCACAAGATCTTCCTGGACTACCACCTGATAGGGTAATTGAGTTTGCCATCGAATTAGCCCCGGGGACGGCGCCAGTTTCGAAGGCCCCGTACCGACTAGCCCCAGTAGAAATGAAAGAGCTAGCTAAACAATTACAGGAATTGTTGGATAAGGGCATGATAAGGCCCAGTGTGTCGCCTTGGGGCGCACCAGTGTTGTTTGTTAAGAAAAAGGATGGAAGTATGAGGTTATGCATCGACTACAGAGAATTGAACAAGCTAACCATAAAGAATAAGTATCCATTGCCCAGGATAGACGATTTGTTTGACCAGCTAAGAGGAGCTGAATACTTCTCTAAGATTGATTTGAGAACAGGATATCACCAACTGAAGATTAAACCTGAAGATATCCCGAAGACTGCATTCCGCACCAGATACGGACATTATGAGTTCTTAGTTATGTCATTTGGATTGACCAACGCCCCAGCAGCCTTCATGGACCTAATGAATAGAGTGTTCAAGGAATATTTGGACCAATTCGTGATAGTTTTCATTGATGATATTCTCATCTACTCAAAGACAGAGGCAGAACACGCTGAACATTTAAGGATAACCTTAGAAATACTCAGGAAAGAGCAGTTATATGCCAAGTTCTCCAAGTGTGAGTTTTGGAAAAATGAGGTACAATTCTTAGGGCACGTGATCAATAGAGAAGGAGTGTTGGTTGACCCCTCCAAGATAGAAGCAGTTTCAAACTGGGAACGGCCAACTACTCCAACCGAGGTGAGGAGTTTCATTGGACTGGCCGGATATTACAGGAGATTTGTCCAAGACTTTGCGAAACTCGCAGCTCCATTAACTCGACTTACCCGTAAAACCGAGAAATTTGAATGGACTGAGAAATGCGAGAAGAGTTTCCAAGAGTTAAAGAAGAGGCTGGTGACAGCCCCAGTGCTGGCATTACCTGATGGAAAAGGAGATTTCGTGATTTACAGTGATGCTTCGCATAAAGGACTGGGATGCGTGCTTATGCAGCACGGCAAGGTAATAGCATATGCGTCTAGGCAATTGAAGGATTATGAAGTCAGATATCCCACGCATGATCTAGAACTAGCAGCCATAGTCTTCGCCTTAAAGATTTGGAGACACTACCTGTATGGGGAAAAATGCGAGATTTACACAGATCATAAGAGCCTCAAATACATTTTCACTCAGAAAGAGCTTAACATGCGCCAGAGGAGGTGGTTAGAGTTAATCAAGGATTACGACTGTGAAATTCGATATCACCCGGGTAAAGCCAATGTGGTGGCTGACGCCCTTAGTCGGAAAGAGAAGCTCAAGATGATAACTTCAGAGAAAGAGCTAGTGAAGGATTTTGAGAAGTTGGAAATCGAGGTTAAGTTACCTGAAGAGGGCCAAGAAAAGTTGATGGAAATTAGAATCCAACCTCCATTGCTAGAAAAGATTAGACTGTGCCAGGAACGGATGATGGAGGAAGAAAAGAACTCCACAGAAGAGCTAATGACCGGGGAGGAAATTAAGTGCGAAAGAGACAAGGAAGGGATCATGAGGTACACGTACAGGATATGGATCCCAAATGTTCAGGAGCTCAAGGATGAGATTTTAAATGAGGCACACAACTCAAGATACTCAGTGCACCCCGGTAGCACTAAAATGTATAGGGATTTGAAGGAGTATTACTGGTGGCCCAATATGAAAAAGGACGTAGCAGAGTGGGTAAGCAGATGCTTGACCTGCCAACGAGTGAAGGCAGAGCACCAGAGACCCAGCGGACTTCTACATCCCTTAGAGATTCCAGAATGGAAATGGGAACATATAGCCATGGATTTCGTAGTAGGTTTACCCAGGACCAAGGCTAATCATGACACCATATGGGTAATTGTAGATCGACTGACGAAATCGGCTCACTTTCTCCCGATCAACGAAAGGTACACGGTCGATAGACTAGTGGACATCTACTTAAAAGAGATAGTGGCGCGACATGGAGTCCCAGTCGCAATAGTATCCGATCGAGATCCTAGATTTAACTCCAGGTTTTGGAGAAGTTTTCAAGAGTGTGTAGGGACCCGGCTGAACATGAGCACAGCCTACCACCCCCAGACAGATGGGCAAAGTGAAAGGACCATCCAAACGCTAGAGGATATGTTGAGAGTCTGCGCGATAGACTTCAAGGGGAGTTGGGATGATCACTTGCCATTGGTTGAGTTCTCCTATAATAACAGTTATCATTCAAGCATTGGGATGCCACCTTATGAGGCCCTTTATGGAAGAAAATGTCGATCTCCCTTGTATTGGGATGAAGTTGGAGAGCGGAAGATGCTCGGGCCCGAAGTGGTCCAACGAACTAAAGATGCAGTAGATCTAATCAGAGGACGGTTGGTAGCAGCCCAGGATCGACAAAAGAAATATGCCGACTTAGCTCGGAAAGGCAAGGAATACGAGGTAGGGGACCTAGTGTTCTTGAAAGTGTCACCTTGGAAAGGTTTAATGAGATTTGGGAAGAAAGGAAAGCTGAGTCCCAGATACATTGGACCATTTGAGATCTTGAGACGGATTGGGGAACTAGCTTATGAACTCGCATTGCCCCCGAATCTACAGCAGGTGCACAATGTGTTCCATGTTTCGATGCTGAGGAAGTATAATCCGGATGCTAAGCATATTGTAGAGTATGAGCAAGTGGACATGCAACCAGACCTGACCTATGTGGAGCAACCTGTGGAAATCATAGACCGGAAAGAACAAGTGCTCCGAAACAAGGTCATTCAGCTAGTCAGAGTTTTGTGGCAGAACCACAATGTAGAAGAATCCACCTGGGAACTTGAAAGCGCAATGCAAGAAAAGTACCCCCACTTGTTTTCAAACTGATTCCGGGACGGAATCCTTTTAAGGAGGGGAGACTGTAAGAACCCAGATTTTGGGTGGGATTAAAACTTTTATGTATTTAATGATGTAAGAATGAATAGTGGTTATGACTGCGATGTAACGAAGATCTATTAAATAAATGGAACGGATTTGAATTCAATTACTTATATGTCATGCAGAATACTTTTGGTTGACGGCATAGATAAGAATGATCTATCTCCTAAGAATATAAGTATATTACTTCAAGTAAGATTATTCTTATGTCATCCAAATCAATATCTATTATAAGTCCAGCGGTTCCGTAAAAAGGTTAAGAAGCACTCGAGAGTGAACCAGGTTCATTTTCCTAATTATAGGAATTAAATAAAAATAAGTGATGAATAGTGATTTTGGTGGAATTTGGAATATTATTATAATAATGATATACCCGGTATTCGGAACGGATTTCTGAGTTCGTATTAGTGATCCAGGAGGAAAATAAGTGTTTGTAAAAGCTGTCGGATTCAGAAAAAGAGCACTTTTATTTTCTCCGAGATTTCCCGGGACACTGCAAGACTTAAGGAATTATAAAAGGGATTTAAGGAATTTAAATTCGAGAAGTACTAAGAAAGATGAGGAATAGTATTATAAATATTAAGAAGGTTTTCGGTAAAAACCCTAACTAGAAACGAAAGAGTTATTCTTACGAACGATCAATCGAATCGAGCAATAACCGGACAAAAGAGCAAGCAGAGACTAAGATGCATGCATGTGCTATGTATAAAATATCTACTAACCAAACTAGAATCAAGGAACTAGAACCATTAGAGATCAACTAGTACTTAGAAAATCAAATCACTTGGTTAAGCCTTAAACCATCCAAACTTCAACACTTGTCCTCACAAATACATCATTCTATACATCACCACTTTATTAAAGTGACAAGGATGAGATATTATCTAAAACAAGTCACTTTATGCATTATTTTCAAACAACCAAGCAAGAACTCATCTTTCTCTCCAAAGAAACAAAGCATTCGGCCTCTTGGAAATTCCAAATTCAAAATCCAACTTCCAACCATTTTTTGATCTTGAAACTTTTATGGTGAGACTTACATTTCATATAAATGATCTCCTCAAAATCCTAGCTTCAATCTCTTCTTTTTCCATTTTCAAAAAAATGATTTAAGAGGAGGGTGAATAGTGTTTTCATGAACTAATCTTGTTTTTCCTTGATTTCTTTGGTTGATTTAGCAAGCTTAAGCACTTCTAAGGATCATACCAAGCATAGTGAGGCTAGATCATACTCCAAGGAAGGTATAACAACTTTAAACCCTAGGCTTTACCTTGAGATTTTGCATGCTCTTGATGGGTTTTAGTATAAGATGTGATATTAGCATGATTATAAGCATGAATATGATGTAGTTTTGATAAATGTTAAAAATAGTTTAGATGAACGGAAAGGCATTGCTTGGCCTCAGTTCATGTATATAAGTCATGTATATGTTGTTTGGGTTGGATGCTATGTTTATGGGAAGATTCGAAATTGATAGATATTCGATTTACAGCCATTATAATGCCCGATTTTACAATACCATGTTTTGTATGCCATTTTCCATGTTGAACCCCTACTGTCCAGAGACCTTATCTGCCATGATAGGATAGGTAATGCTCTAAGCTTCGTTTTGATATAAAGATCACGTGAAACGGACTTACGGTTTAGGATTTATGACTAAATTACTAAAAGTAGTTCGAATCCGTAAACAAAAGTTCGTAACTGAAATTGAACCCTCGTAAGCTATGTAACGTCATGGCGAATCTTGGTAAATAAATACTAGGGGTAAGAAGGAAGGTGTGAAAGAAAACCGTATGTCAAAAAGAGCATTTTTCGATTTATTAAAAATGTTCGAGTCAAGGTTAAACGAGAACGAACCCCTAAAAGACGACTCTTTTATAACTTTGGTAAAACGCGTAGAAAACGGGCGATAAAACTCGGAGTAAAATATTGGTTCGTAACGATCAACCTTAGAACTCATATGACTTAAGTATGTCCCAAGTATAAGTGCAGTGACATGTCGTATTAACGAACGAATGTCGGGTCGGATCAGTGATAATAAGTAATCCACTAAAAGGGGTATAACGAGATGACTCGAGAACGTGTTTCGATTTAAGTATAACTTAACGTTTAATATGTTAAGTGATTAATTCCGAATGCCTTGGCTATTTATAGATCACCAGGCTGAACCGGGACCCGCTACCACTACCCCTTACCGTACTCGACTACCAGGCAAGTTTCATTTCCCTTCTTTTAGGCTGTTGTTGTGATTGAATAAATATATATATATGATTGCTGATATACATATGCCATTGCATGCATGCCTACTTTCAAGTTGAATTGATATACTTGTTCCCTGAATGTTATTGTTGGCTTATAAGCTAGATAATTATATATCAGTTATAAGCCGGTTATTATAAGACCCTCATAGAAGGGCGTATACATCTTTATTCATCAAATATAGACCGGGAGTCAATATTTCTTGATATATCGAGATTACCTCGGAAGAAAATATTTAAGTAAATATTTTCTATTATTTGGGCGACGAATATTATTTGAATATTCGTTCGGGACTAATTATTTTAACGATCCTTACTTCAAATAATTATTTGAATTTAACTATTCAACGAATAATACTTCTCAATATTCATTCAGAGTCGAATTGATTATCGACTATTATTTCGAATATTCTTCTAAAGATGAGACTGTTAGATGAATATTATTTGGATATTCTTTTAGATTATTATTTTATTAAATAAATATTACTTTCGAATATTCATTTAAGATATTAAATACTTGATGAATATTATTTTAATATTCATCTGAAGCTTGATTTAATTATCGAATATTATCTCGAATATTCCTTAAGGCTTGGATTACTAAATGAATATTACTTGATATTCATTTAGGATATTATTCATTCAATGAATATTACTTTTGAATATTCATTTAAATTTCCTAATTAATTATGATTATTACCTTAAATATTCTTTTCAGGTCTTATTAATTAATGAATATTGTTTTGAATATTCATTTAAATATTTATTTATTCAATAAATATTCCCCTGATATCTCTTCAGGGATTATTTTGAGAAATACTCTGATTAAAGATATTCTTTCATATTCCCAAATATTCTGTAAAATATTTTAATTCAATAAATATTCTCTGAATATTTATTCCATACTTAGAATAACCTCGATAAGGTTTATCTTCTTCGATTATTACAGAAAATATTTCGAAGTCATATTATTATTAATCTTATATCAAGAAAGGTTCCCAGACATCATTCATCTTTGAGTCTATCTTCTTAATAATAAGGGAACCTTACTTGGAAAAATGTTATTTATCTTGTCGACTTCCCGGTCATAAAGTATTCCCTTCACCCGCAACTCGGGTGCTGTTGACTTATTAAAGTCGTTGTTTACCTTCTCATCTTTCGAGGGGTAAGATTACTGGAACAAGTTGATATCCGTTACCAAGTAATAGCTTGGGAGATATTGGTAAATTTTCCTTTCCAACTAGATACGACTACTTTGTGGAGTCTTATCAACAAGTCTTATACTTGGGGAAAGGGGGACGAACGTTACATTCAGAATCATGAATTCTATTTGAACTAGGAGTCGTGTAAGAGGCCGAGTAGCGCCGGTCCATCCCCTTGGCCCAACCGTTGGCCGGGGAGAGCTAGCAAGGCGGTACACAAGTAAAGCCGTCAGTTCTTCCTTCTACCGGTAGTAAATCTAAATTGAGCTGTACGATCTCGACTGATCATCAAGATTGGAACAGCGGGCGCGGTGAATACTCCATCATTGGTTCATCATCCAAATTCATTTATTTCCTGCAACATGATTACTGTTGGCAGAGTTGGAGAAGAGTCATAACTGGAATTGCAACCCTTTCTTGCAAGTTCCTCTTCTTATTAACGACAATAATATCTCGCTTACTTTGATGTAGCAGATATTTCTTCAAACAAATACTTTAAGTTACCTTGTAACTTCATCGTTCATATTATACTGGCATCATTTCCGTAAATGCATGGCATATGGTTTAAAAGATAGCTTTGAACTGTTTTAAATTATCGTTTAGTTATATATTTGTTGGTGGGCTTTCGCTCACCCTTGCTTTGTTTATATTATGTCACAACAACAGCTAGGACAGATGGCTCGCGTCAGGCGCACTCGGCGCAAGCAGGTTACCCGACCCACCGGACTACCCGCTGAGATGCTAGCCGCCATTGCTGAGGTAGCATAGTTAGACAGCTTTTGTTTCCTGTTTAACTATATGTATAATTAATGTAATCAACGGCAAAACTTTTAAACCTATGATGTTATCCTTTTGGGATTGTAATAACTTTTATTCGTAAACCCTTTAATGTAAGACTTATTTCAATTTCATCTCTGGGACTATAACTGTTGTGTGTGTGAGTGGTAATTATTGTGGGGTCACAGCATGTGATTTATTTATTATGGACTCAAGTCAAGTATTATGAATGGATGTAAGACCGTAACCACCAGATTCCTGACCCCGGATCTGGGGGTGTTACAATGTTAATTCGACACTTTTATGTATCTGTAACAGACAGAAGCAGGGAAGACATATACCCACACATATACTAAATCAAGCATATATATAGGGACCTGGCATTGCAAATTGTGATGAGCAATAAAGGATATAAATAAGAATACTGACATGACATCTACAAGGAGAGAACGAGAGTACTTTGCTACAAGTCCTGACTACGGACAGTTGGCCAGTAAAATGGGTTCAGAATATCTGGCTAAAGTGCTAAACTTCTATCAATGGTTATTTATTTTACAAGTAAAATGGGACAAAGATTGTATCCGTTGTGCAGTTGCTAATGTTCTAGTTGCTAGGTATACTTTAGATTTATATTGTATTGTATGAATAAACGAGGAAGATTTGACTTATAAGTAGTGATCTTGCTACTTCATGTTTTTTTGTAAGTTATTGATATTTGGAATTTATTTCAATTTTAACGAAGTAATTTTAGTTTCTAGTTTTTATTAGAATTTGGATTGGCATTGTCAATTTTATTGTATTGTATTCATCTAAAAAAAATGGTGTTGCTAAAATATGAAAAGCGTTTAATAAATATATGTTGCCAAAGAAATAATGATGTTGCTAAATACTGAACAAAGTGTTGCTAAAAAACAAAGTGTTTGATGAACCAATGTTGCAATAAGAAAAAATCGATGTTGCAATAGGTCTATTACAACATCCCATTTAGTGTTGTTATACACTCGAACGTGTTGGCATAGATGACTAATGCAACATCTATAGCGATGTTGCCGTAGGGTGGCAAAAGTGTTGGCTTACCCACCTAAGGCCACACGAGCAGATCCAACACCGCTGAAATTGGAAAAAGTGTAGCCTTAGACCAATTCTGGGCTTATGGCAACACTTTTCAGGCTTTTTTACACTATTTTTTAGGTGTTGCTAAAGAGCATATATGGTGTAGTGATAATAAAAAGTTTTAATTCTATCCAAAATCTTGGTTTTTAAAGTCTCCCCTTCTTAAAAGGATTCCGTCCCGAAATCATTTTGAAAAAAATGGGGGTACTTTTCCATCATTCCGCTTTCTAGCTCCCAGGTTGATTCTTTCACATTATGATTTTGCCACAAGTGATAAGTGGATTGTAGATCCACCATGTTTGATTTTCTTTTAGATCTTGGATTGTAAGTGTTGTAGGAGACCATTTAAGGTGTTGTTGAGTTGTGAAAAGCTTATCCAAGGCCCCTAGGTGCTCAAGAAGGTATAAAAATCTCAAACCCTCTTGGTTATGTATTATTTATAATGTGTGGAAGTAGATCCATGTGTTTGTGAGCTAATCTTGGTTGTATAATTATTGGATGACATGGATCTTGAGTTTTGATGTTGAGATTGTGACTTTTATGATTATGGATAATATATATATCTCCATGAGTGTTATGAACCATGGACTAGGTGTATTAAGTGTTGGTTGTGTTGTGGAATTGTGAAAAATGGTTGATCTAAGTAGTATGTGCTTGCTGAGTTTTGTCCAGGAGCATTGACCTGTATTGTAACATGGTTTTGAACCCCCAAATGTTGTCCCATGATGTCATACCATATATTGTTGGAAAGATAATTGAATGTAGTTTCTGGAAATGTAAGGTTCATGGCTAGGTGATGTATAGAATTTAAGTTATGGCCTGAGGAGTGAATTGTGTTTCTGGATTCCTGACTGCACTAAGTGACCCCCTTGTGAACCTTGTTTAAACCCCTAAAAATATATGTGGGATCATGGAAAAATTTGAGAAGTTAGGGAATGCAGTGGTGAAGACCACCCAAAAAGAATTGGATTAAAATATGAATTTTTGGATTTTATAAAAATGCTAGAGTAAATTTTGCGCAAGGGAAAAAGTCGATTAGTGGAGCAAAATTCTAGGGTTAATGGTTATTATTCGAATGAGGTAACTAAATTAAGTCGATTAAGTGACGAGCGTAATCGAGTGACGATGTGAACCTATAGTGGGGCTAGAGAGTCATAAGACGAAGTCGTTAAGTTAATTTCGTAACCCCTAAAACCCGTAATTAAAGAGATATTGTAAAGGTACTAACGAGCGGTTATTGCTTATGTATAGATCGTTCGACTCCGCACGCTCGACCACCCCAACCAAACCAAGGCAAGTTTACTTTTCAAAACTTATCCATATACAAGGACTTTCACTGTTGTGTTTGTAGTTTTCAAATCAAATGCTATGTTTATCGAAGTATTGATGCAATTGAGATTGTATAAGTACATATATGCTTGTACCCCTTGAACTTAGATTGAAATGTTTTCTTCGGACAACGACTCTAGCAATAGAGGTCGTAGCGGTCCGTATATACTATTGACCGGGGAGCGGTATATTATTATATCGTATCTAGATTGCGAAAACCCGAAGGGTCATTCGGGGAGTATCATATACTCAAGTATTATGTTCATAATCTTCGTAAATACTCGAAACCCTATCTTGGATTAAAAGTTTATTTTATCGAATAATTATTTTATTAATTATTAATATTAAATCTTACAATATTATTTATTAATTATTGTTCATTATTTAAAGACAAAGTTAATCCAAGATACATTTTAATACTTTCAAACTCGAACTCTTTCGAACTCAAAACATTTTCGAAAACCCCCGGTCAGATTCTGCTTCTTGTATGATTTCAAGAATCATCGGTCGACTGATGTCGAACCTCAATTACTCTGTTTTCAATCAAAACCAAGTTTCAAAAGAAAAAGAAAAAGGGACTCTGGCAGGTGTGGGAACCGTTGACGAACGATTCCCGGGATGTGTAAGCGGCCGTGAGCCAGGCGGTCCATCAATTATTATTCCGGCCCAGGTGTTGCCGAATGATGATTACGGATGTAGTTTTCATCGAGGGTGATTACGGATGTAGTTTTCACCCGAGGGATAGTTACGGATGTAGTTTCCATCCTTCTACCGGTAGAGAAGACCCGCGGATTATTGGACTTGGATGTGGCGACTGATCATCGTCAATCCTTGTCAGGTTTTTATGTTTTCTTTAAGTCCCATTCCTCCATTTTGGAAAAATGCTTTGACACTGCTTCTTAGGCTTTTGTGCCAAGTTGCTGATAGTGTTCTATTTTGATGAGAAAGATGTTGACTCAATGTAGTATCTAGAACTGCAAGTTTATTTTGAAAACGAGGGCACATATTGTTGCACCTTCGAGATTTATCAACTATGACAAATGATTTTATATCTGATTAATTGATACAAACAAGCTTAATAACTGCCAATCATATGAAATGTTATATTGCTTACCTTATACATATATTTCTTGCTGAGCTATAGTTGCTCACTCTTGCTTGTTTTCAAATTTTACAAACACAACAGCTAAGCGAAATGGCAAGAACCAGACAGACTGCTCGAAAGCAGGTGACTAGACCCGAGCCAGCAGTTGAGATTCCACCGGTAGGCCCCATTAGCCGGATTGGTTGGCAGCTTTTGCTAGTTCGTTTTATTTATCAGTATGACCTGTGCAAGGCAGTGTATCGTAACAAACTTTCAAGCCGCCAACTTCGCTTCATATCAAAGTGTTGCTGGTAGCATAAATACTATTTAATTCGGTCTGTAATAACTCTGATAATTTTATTACTATTTAATCAATGTGTGACGTTTCTAAGGCTCTAACCTATGTGTATGTGTGTGGTGTGAGTTTATTGTGGGGTCGATGGCTGTGTTATATATATTATGTGCAAGAACAGGTATGTTTATTAATGGAAAATGGATCGTGAGCGCCTAGATCTCCGACCCCGGATCTGGGGGCGTCATAGAAATGGTATCAGAGCGAGGTTACAGTTCTCAGAAACGATAGTAATTTAAGAAAGCAACCCTAATAATAATAACAATAACGATAACCCTAATAACAACTTTAATAATACTTAGAACTCTCATCGAGTTTGTAGTCGGGTTATCGGATATAGCCCTGACTTTAAGGCCCGTGAGGCAACTACTCCTAATCCTTTCTTTTATGGTTAGTGACCCACCTTATTTCCCTTGTGTAGATGGAGGAGATACCAGACCCTGAGGCTTTCGAGAGAGTGCATGATGAGGCACTGATGCGAGATACCGAGGATCCTGAGGAGGATATGGGTGCTGACTCCGAGCTTGGCTCCTGGATTACACTGATAGAGGATACTGATGATGAGGATCTCGTTGAGGAGCCCTTTGAGCCTGAGCCTGAGCCAGAGCCTGTTACCCCATCTCCTGTAGCTAGTGATGAGGAGAGTGTGAGATCCGGTGAGGGTCGTGTTGTGTCACCCCCACCTTCTCCACAGACATCTAGCCCTGTTTCATCGGACGGTGACTCCGAGGATGACACTTCTGGCGAGGAGGAGCTTGACCCTACCCCTGCTACTGCTCCTGCTGCTGCTGCTGCACCTACTCCTATTCCTGTCATACCACCTCCACCGATGGACCTACCCCCAGTGTCGGGTACTGAGCACGCTTACGTGGTACAGTTCCTGACCCGAGACTTACTATCTGCAGAGGCCCGACTTAACGAGGCGAGGCGGGCACTAGTGGAGGAGCGCGAGGCGCGCTTGAGGGTCCAGGCTGAGATGAGGACCGCTGTTGCTAGGAGGACTAGGGCTCGACTCCATAGGATTGAGAGGAGTAGTCGCGATAGGATTCTTGGTTTAGGGATCCGCGGGGGCGGAGTGATCCAGGCTAGGGATGCTAGGCGTGTTGTGCGTCGTGCATTTACCCGAGTGAGGACCTTGCTCCGTCGCGGCGCGGCCCCGTGATGTGTTACTGATAGCTCAGTCCCCTAGGTTCAGATGACATTAATGTGTCAATTTTACGGGATAGTTGACTTGTACAGTGGTATCCTTTGTGACCAGTGGCTGAGTAGACTGACCTACAGATATGTAGATGTGACTTCGGGTAGTATGTACGGATGTAGCCCTACTTTTGTGTAGCCTGACTATTCGGATGATGTACTTGTATTTGTTCCACTTTTGCTAGACCTTGACATCGGAACTATGTATTTGGCTCTAACATCCAAACTTTGTGATAACCCTTGTACCGTACTTATTTAGTTTCAGTTTCATTAATATTGCCTCAACTGCTTTACTTTCCGATGCCATGCTTTACTGTTTTGATATACAACTGTGAATATATATACAATCGCTACAAGCCACAAATACAACCATGCTGTTTCAAATTTAAGATATGCGATTTCAAATTGTTTTCTACAATTTCCAAAAATGTTCCTACAATCTTTAAAAATAAATTTTTTCAAAAAAAAAAAAGAAAGAAAATTTTGTTTGAAATTTTGAAAAAAAAAATAATAATATTTTTGATGTTTCGAAGTTTTGAAAACTCTTGTAAATGTTTTCGCATCCCAAAGGGATTTTTCCCCAAAAATGTTAGACATTTTATCTCCGACATCGGATTATTAAAACTTTTGCAACTTCCACCCTTATGAGGAGGAACGATACGCTCCTGACCCGTGCAAACGCTACAAGGTAATTGGAAAACCCTAACCCCTTTCTTGTTTTATTATCAGAATCATGCCACCCAGAAGAATGAACACTCGAGCTCGCCCGATCAGTTCTGAGGGCCAGGGTAGCCACCATGGAACCGGAGGCCACCAGAACCGGGAAGGGGAGAATGCCAACCTGAGTGAGAATGAGGACAACGATCATAACTTGTTTGATGACTCTGAGTATGAAGAGGAAGAAGCTGGTGATGACACCCGAGAGGTAGAACATCCTAGGGGAGGCCCTATGGAACAGTTCATGGAGTTACTTAGGCAGAACTTGGACCGTCCCCCAGTTCAGCAACCACCCCAAAATGCTAATGCTAATGCTTTCCGGAACTTCAAATCCATGAAACCCCCAGAATTTAAAGGAACTGCCGACCCGGTCGAGGCAAGGGCCTGGCTGAAGGAAATGGAAAAATCTTTCGAGATACTAGGTGTCGCTGAAGAGCAGAAGACTGTTTTCGCCACTTACCTTCTGAAGGGTGAGGCGAACTATTGGTGGGAAGCTAAGAAGAATTTGGAAGGAAGAGGTGTGGTGACCTGGGAGAGGTTTAGCGAGCTGTTCTTGGAGAAGTACTTTCCTAGGTTCATGGAGACACAAATGGAGCTGAAGTTTTTGGAACTGAAGCAGGGAAACATGACGGTGGCTGAGTATGAGGCCAAATTTACTGAGTTGTCAAGGTTTGTGCCGGAATATGTGAACTCTGAGGCAAAGAGGGCCCGAAGGTTTCAATTAGGGCTAAAACAATGGATTCAGAATCGTGTGGCGGTTCTTGAGCTGACAGACTACGCCACCCTGGTACAGAAAGCATCAATTGTTGAGGCTGGGAGTGAACAGATGCAGAAGGAGAGAGAAGGAAAGAAGAGGAAGTTTGATAGTCAAAAGGGAAACTCTGCGGGTGGGAGCTTTCCGAGCAAATTTAAGCGAGGAACGATGTCCCAACCCAGTGGAAACTTTGGAACCAAGAGAGCTGAAAGTTGGAGTATGGGCCAGAGCGGCCAACCACAGGGATCGTCTTACTCTACCCCATCCCGAGCCCAACCCCCAGAATGTAATAAATGTGGAAGGAAACATGCGGGCGTGTGTAACCTGCAAGATGTGAAGTGCTTCAAGTGTGGGCTGACAGGACACTATGCTAATGCCTGTCGAGGAACTAGTAACAACACCAGTGCCGGAGGTAATTGCTTCAAGTGTGGGAAACCAGGGCACCGAATGAAGGAATGTATGTCCTCTGGGCCAGCTGCATCGAGAGTGAGTGGAACTGCTTCTAACAAGGCCCCTACTGCAAGAACTTTTAACATGACGGTGCAGGATGCCGTGAGGAACACGGATGTGATTGCAGGTACTCTACTACTCAACTCAGTTAAGGCAAATGTTTTATTTGATTCGGGAGCTACCAAGTCTTTCATATCTCTAGATTTTGTATATCAGTTAGGCCTTAAGACTGAACCATTGAAAGACAGATTGCAAATAGAGATAGCTAATCATGAAATCATTCCCGTTAGCCAAGTATGTCCAGGTTGTGACCTAGAAATAGGAGGGCGACACTTTCGGGTAGACTTAATACCTTTTAAACTAGGGGAGTTTGACGTAATAGTAGGTATGGATTGGTTAACAACCCACGGAGCCCAGATTGATTGTGTCAAGAAGAAGGTAAGTTTGAGACTGCCAGGGGACGAGGAAGTAGTGTTTAGTGGGAAACGGCAAAACCAAAAGTTCCTGACTATGATTCAAGCTAAGAAGCTGTTACGTAAAGGATGCGAAGCCTATTTAGCCTATGTGAAGGATACCAAGAAGGAGGCACCAAACCTACAGGAAATCCCTGTCGTTAATGAGTTCGCGGACGTATTTCCGGACGATCTTCCCGGACTACCACCTGATAGAGACATCGAGTTCGCTATAGACTTAGTTCCGGGTACGGCCCCAATTTCGAAAGCCCCATATCGACTAGCCCCAGTGGAGATGAAAGAGCTGGCCACCCAGTTACAAGAGTTGTTGGATAAAGGGATGATAAGACCTAGTGTGTCACCGTGGGGAGCCTTGGTGTTATTCGTGAAAAAGAAGGATGGTAGTATGAGATTATGTATAGACTACAGGGAGTTGAACAAGGTGACTATCAAGAATAAGTATCCCTTGCCCAGGATAGATGACCTGTTTGATCAATTGAAAGATGCAGTTTACTTCTCTAAAATTGATTTGAGGACCGGGTATCACCAGTTAAAGATTAAACCAGAAGATATACCAAAGACGGCCTTTCGCACCCGGTATGGACACTATGAGTTCCTAGTGATGTCATTTGGGTTAACGAATGCCCCTGCAGCTTTCATGGATTTAATGAATCGAGTCTTCAAGAAATAATTGGACAAGTGTGTTATAGTCTTCATCGATGATATCTTGATTTATTCCAAGACGAAGGAGGAACATGCAGAGCACTTGAGGATTGTATTGAGAGCACTAAGAGAAGAAAAGTGGTACGTTAAGTTCTCGAAGTACGAATTTTGGTTGAAGGAAGTTCAGTTTTTAGGGCATGTGATTAGCGAACAAGGCATTCTAGTGGACCCAGCCAAAATAGAGGCTGTATCAAATTGGGAGAGACCAACCACTCCGACAGAGGTGAGAAGTTTCATAGGACTGGCTGGCTACTATAGAAGATTTGTCCAAGACTTTGCAAAGATAGCAGCCCCTTTGACCCGACTAACTCGCAAGACCGAGAAGTTTGTGTGGACGGAAAAATGCGAAGAGAGCTTCCAAGAGTTGAAGAAGAGGTTGGTGACAGCACCAGTACTAACCCTACCTGATGATAAGGGAGATTTTGTGATTTATAGCGACGCATCCCATAAAGGTTTAGGGTGTGTGTTTATGCAGCACGGTAAAGTGATCGCGTATGCATCCAGACAACTTAAGGAATATGAGATAAGATACCCCACCTATGATTTGGAATTAGCAGCGATAGTTTTTGCTTTGAAGATCTGGAGACAATATCTTTACGGAGAAAAGTGTGAAATCTACACGGATCACAAGAGCTTAAAGTACATATTCACTCAGAAAGAGTTAAACATGAGGCAGAGGAGATGGTTAGAGCAAATCAAAGATTATGATTGTGAGATTCATTATCACCCAGGGAAGGCCAACGTGGTGGCCGATGCACTTAGCCGAAAGGAGAAACTCAAGATGATAACGTCCGTGGACGAGTTGATCAAGGTCTTTGAGAAGTTGGAGATTGAAGTGAGGTTACCAGGAATTGGACAAGAGAGTCTAATGGAGATAAAAGTCCAACCACCGTTATTGGAAAAGATTAAGTTATGCCAGGAAAAGAAGATAGAAGAAGAAAAGAATTCGATTGAGAAAGTTTTTACTGGCGAGGAAATTAAGTGTGAGAAGGACGGGAATGGAATTATGAGGTACGCATCTAGGATATGGATCCCGAACGTTCAAGAATTAAAGGACGAGATTTTGCAAGAGGCTCATAGTTCAAGGTACTCAATTCACCCTGGAGGCACTAAGATGTATAGAGATTTAAAAGAATACTATTGGTGGCCAAATATGAAGAAGGACGTGGCAGAGTGGGTAAGTAAATGCTTAACATGTCAAAGAGTGAAGGCCGAACACCAGAGGCCCATTGGATTGTTGCAACCCTTAGAGATACCCGAGTGGAAGTGGGAGCAAATTGCGATGGACTTTGTGGTCGGATTACCAAGGACCAGGACAAATCATGATGCCATTTAGGTAATTATCGATAGGTTGACCAAGTCAGCACATTTTCTTCCAATCAACGAGAGATATACTGTCGACAAGCTGGCAGATATTAACTTAAAGGAGATTGTGGTTAGGCATGGGGTTCCTGTGAGCATTGTATCAGATAGAGACCCAAGATTCAACTCCAGGTTCTGGAGGAGTTTTCAGGATTGTGTGGGGACCAAGTTAAACATGAGTACTGCATACCATCCCTAAACAGACGGATAGAGTGAGAGAACCATCCAGACCATCGAGGACATGTTGAGGGTATGTGCCATTGATTTTAAGGGAAGTTGGGATGACCACTTGCCGTTGATCGAATTTTCCTACAACAACAGTTACCATGCGAGTATAGGCATGCCCCCTTATGAAGCTTTATACGGATGAAGATTTCGGTCTCCCTTGTGTTGGGAAGAGGTTGGAGAGCGGAAGATTTTAGGACCTGAACTGGTCCAACAGACAAGAGAAACTATCGAACTCATAAGAGGACGGCTGGTAGCGGCCCAGGACAGACAGAAGAAGTATGCGGACCAGACCCGCAAGGATAAAGAATATGAGGTAGGAGAGTTTGTGATGTTGAAGGTATCACCGTGGAAAGGATTGATGAGATTTGGTAAGAAGGGAAAACTAAGCCCGAGATTTATTGGACCTTTTGAGATCTTGAAACGAGTTGGGAAGTTAGCCTATGAATTGGCTTTACCCCCGAGCTTACAGCAAGTACATAATGTGTTCCATGTGTCCATGCTACGACCATACCATACCGATTTCCGACATGTGATAGAACATGATCAAGTGGATCTGCAACCAGACTTAACATATGTAGAGCAACCCGTAGAAATCATGGACAGAAAAGAACAGGTGCTGAGGAACAAGGTTGTCAAATTAGTGAGAGTTTTGTGGAGGAATCAGAATGTCGAAGAATCAACATGGGAACTAGAGAGCGCGATGCGTGAAAAGCACCCCCAACTGTTTTCAACCAAATTCCGGGACGGAATCCTTTTAAGGAGGGGAGGCTGTAAGAACCCTAATTTTTGGTAATATTTCCTTTTATTTAATATCTTGTGACATTGTCAATATTGAACCTTTCTAGTCATCCCTGTTTAATAGAATTGATTGTCTGAGAAACTGCATTGTTGCATTTATTATTTAAGATAAAAAGGAAGATTGTGAAGGCAGGAGTCTTATTGTTAGTAAGATTTATAAAACTTGGGATTTTGGAATGGTTAGAGTATTAAAGGATTTAGTAAGAATTATGACGAGGAATTATGGACATTCGAGGAATTTACACAATTAGTACTTAAGAAATTATATGGGAAATCTCTACGCGACAAAATATTATTACGAGAGATTATTTAAGATACGATACGAATTAATGATTAAATGACAAGCATTGGTGGAAGAATAATGATACAAGGAGTAGTATTGCATGCAAGTCCCATGCAACCAAGTGGTTAGAAATCAAGCAAACTAGTTAGTAATTGGAAGATGAATAGTATCTAGTTACTTGCTTTTTCAAAAAGGGGGACAAGTAGTACACATGCCCATGCCTTTCTAGTACTTACCTATACTTACACTAATATGTAACACCCAACATAACTTTACATCAATTATTCAACCAAACATAACACACAAAACACAAAACACAAACACACCCCCCCTTTGCTAGTTGCTCTCGGCCAAGAGAAAAAAAGGAGAAGAAAAATTCTTCTTCCCCCTCTTCCATCACTCATAAATCACAACATAAATCCTAGGCCATCTCCATCATCTAGACAAGGTATGTTAGTAATTTCAAGCCATTTCATCCACCCAAATTCAAGTTATAAATTGTTAAAGATTGGGTGAATAGTAACCATGTTTGATTTTCTTTTAGATCTTGGATTGTAAGTGTTGTAGGAGACCATTTAAGGTGTTGTTGAGTTGTGAAAAGCTTATCCAAGGCCCCTAGGTGCTCAAGAAGGTATAAAAATCTCAAACCCTCTTGGTTATGTATTATTTATAATGTGTGGTAGTAGATCCATGTGTTTGTGAGCTAATCTTGGTTGTATAATTATTGGATGACATGGATCTTGAGTTTTGATGTTGAGATTGTGACTTTTATGATTATGGATAATATATATCTCCATGAGTGTTATGAACCATGGACTAGGTGTATTAAGTGTTGGTTGTGTTGTGGAATTGTGAAAAATGGTTGATCTAAGTAGTATGTGCTTGCTGAGTTTTGTCCAGGAGCATTGACCTGTATTGTAACACGGTTTTGAACCCCCAAATGTTATCCCATGATGTCCTACCATATATTGTTGGAAAGATAATTGAATGTAGTATCTGGAAATGTAAGGTTCATGGCTAGGTGATGTATAGATTTTAAGTTATGGCCGAAGGAGTGAATTGTGTTTCTGGATTCCGGACTGCACTAAGTGACACCCTTGTGAACCTCGTTTAAACCCCTAAAAATATATGTGGGATCATGGAAAAATTTGAGAAGTTAGGGAATGCAGTGGTGAAGACCACCCAAAAAGAATTGGATTAAAATATGAATTTTTGGATTTTATATAAATGCTAGAGTAAATTTCGCACAAGGGAAAAAGTCGATTAGTGGAGCAAAATTCTAGGGTTAATGGTTATTATTCGAATGAGGTAACTAAATTAAGTCGATTAAGTGACGAGCGTAATCGAGTGACGACGTGAACCTATAGTGGGGCTAGAGAGTCATAAGACGAAGTCGTTAAGTTAATTTCGTACCCCCTAAAACCCGTAATTAAAGAGATATTGTTAAGGTACTAACGAGCAGTTATTGCTTATGTATAGATCGTTCGACTCCGCACGCTCGACCACCCCAACCAAACCAAGGCAAGTTTACTTTTCAAAACTTATCCATATACAAGGACTTTCACTGTTGTGTTTGTAGTTTTCAATTATATCAAATGCTATGTTTATCGAAGTATTGATGCAATTGAGATTGTATAAGTACATATATGCTTGTACCCCTTGAACTTAGATTGAAATGTTTTCTTCGAACAACGACTCTAGCAATAGAGGTCGTAGCGGTCCGTATATACTATTGACCGGGGAGCGGTATATTATTATATCGTATCTAGATTGCGAAAACCCGAAGGGTCATTCGGGGAGTATCGTATACTCAAGTATTATGTTCATAATCTTCGTAAATACTCGAAACCCTATCTTGGATTAAAAGTTTATTTTATCGAATAATTATTTTATTAATTATTAATATTAAATCTTAAAATATTATTTATTAATTATTGTTCATTATTTAAAGACAAAGTTAATCCAAGATACATTTTAATACTTTCAAACTCGAACTCTTTCGAACTCAAAACATTTTCGAAAACCCCCGGTCAGATTCTGCTTCTTGTATGATTTCAAGAATCATCGGTCGACTGATGTCGAACCTCAATTACTCTGTTTTCAATCAAAACCAAGTTTTAAAAGAAAAAGAAAAAGGGACTCTGGCAGGTGTGGGAACCGTTGACGAACGATTCCCGGGATGTGTAAGCGGCCGTGAGCCAGGCTGTCCATCAATTATTATTCCGGCCCAGGTGTTGCCGAAGGATGATTACGGATGTAGTTTTTATCGAGGGTGATTACGGATGTAGTTTTCACCCGAGGGATAATTACGGATGTAGTTTCTATCCTTCTACCGGTAGAGAAGACCCGCGGATTATTGGACTTGGATGTGGCGACTGATCATCGTCAATCCTTGTCAGGTTTTTATGTTTTCTTTAAGTCCCATTCCTCCATTTTGGAAAAATGCTTTGACACTGCTTCTTAGGCTTTTGTGCCAAGTTGCTAATAGTGTTCTATTTTGATGAGAAAGATGTTGACTCAATGCAGTATCTAGAACTGCAAGTTTATTTTGAAAACGAGGGCACATATTGTTGCACCTTCGAGATTTATCAACTATGACAAATGATTTTATATCCGATTGATAGAAACAAGCTTAATAACTGCCAATCATATGAAATGTTATATTGCTTACTTTATACATATATTTCTTGCTGAGCTATAGTTGCTTACTCTTACTTGTTTTCAAATTTTACAAACACAACAGCTAAGCGAAATGGCAAGAACCAGACAGACTGCTCGAAAGCAGGTGACTAGACCCGAGCCAACAGTTGAGATTCCACCGGTAGGCCCCATTAGCCGGATTGGTTGGCAGCTTTTGCTAGTTCGTTTTATTTATCAGTATGACCTGTGCAAGGCAGTGTGTCGTAACAAACTTTCAAGCCGCCAACTTCGCTTCATATCGAAGTGTTGCTGGTAGCATAAATACTATTTAATTCGGTCTGTAATAACTCTGATAATTTTATTACTGTTTAATCAATGTGTGACGTTTCTGAGGCTCTAACCTGTGTGTGTGTGTGTGGTGTGAGTTTATTGTGGGGTCGATGGATGTGTAATATATATTATGTGCAAGAACAGGTATGTTATTAATGGAAAATGGACCGTGAGCGCCTAGATCTCCGACCCCGGATCTGGAGGCGTCACACTACCATTGTAATTAGGGATATACAATATCAATTACATATCATAGCTTAGTTTTGCAAGGGAGAAAAGGATAGAAGGATTCAACGCTCGTGACAAGCAACGGATCTAGATCTACTTCATCTTTTGTGTTATTCTGGATTCTAGATTTGTTTTCTTAACTTTTTGTTTTATAAATATTATTACTTCTTTCATTCATATCTTATTTTATATCATGGTTTCATCAGATCCCATGACGATGAATAGTTCAATTATGAGCTAATCGTTGTCATGGGATTCTAACGAATTTTCTATGTAGCTTAGTAGTTTGTATGATTTAAAGATTTATGTGTGGTGAATTCTTAATATCCTCGTATGGTTGTGATTCACGTATTTAGATGCGTCGCGAACATCTAATTTGTTAATCTCTTTCCAAACGAGTGTGGATCTTGAGATTTAGAACTTGTCATGCTAGCATACGATAGGTTGATGTTTTAACATCATGATTTGTGGCGTAAATAGAGATATTATGCTACCATACTTGATCTAAGTGGATAACTTGTTCTTAAATCATTATGTTTTCAAATTCTATAGAGATATAGGGTCTAAACATAATTGGTGTCTACCCATCTTCTATCTCTTTTGTGGATGCATGCGTAGTTTGGTATTAGTATACCGAGAGGTAACTTTTACTTGTTTCGTGTTATTCGATCAGATATCAAAACCATCATATGTATTGATTAAAGGCATCGACTCTAAGTGAAGTAGATAATGAAGTTAGGATCCCATCTTTTTATTCTTATAAGTAATTCAGATTTAATTCTCATTAGTTAATTAGTTCTTACTTTGCATCTTAGCTTAATTTAGTTAATTAAAATCTCAATTTATTTATTGTCTTAGTAGTGAATTAAAATCATACATTGTTGAATAGGTGCATTAACTGAAATGAACTTAACCAGATCTCAGTGGAACGAACTTTAATTGTATTACTTGTGATCACGTCTACTTGCATGATATTGTGTTAATAACAAGACTCTAACTAGATTAATGACCTTGTTCCGGAGCACTTGTTCTTTCCGGTCTATGATTTCCACCGGTTGATCTACATAGGTCAAGTCTAGTTGCATGTCCACTTGCTCATATTCTACAATATGCTTGGCATCCGGACTATATTTCCTCAGCATTGAAACATGGAACACATTGTGCACTTGCTGCAGATTTGGGGGTAAGGCTAGTTCCCCAATACGTCTTAAGATCTCAAACGGTCCAATATATCTGGGACTCAGCTTTCCTTTCTTTCCAAACATCATTCAACCTTTCCAAGGAGATACCTTCAAAAATACTAGGTCTCCAACTTCATATTCCTTGCCTTTCCGAGCTAAGTCGGCATATCTCTTTTGTCGATCTTGGGCTGCTACCAGTCGTCCTCTGATTAGATCTACTGTATCTTTAATCCGTTGGACCACTTCGGGTCCGAGCATCTTTCGCTCTCCAACTTCATCCCAATACAAGGGAGATCGGCATTTCCTTCCATAAAGGGCCTCATAAGGTGGCATTCCTATGCTTGCATTGAAACTATTGTTGTAGGAGAACTCAATCAAGGGCAAGTGATCATCCCAGTTTCCTTTAAAGTCTATAGCACAGACTCTCAACATATCCTCTAGCGTTTGGATGGTTCTTTCATTCTACCCGTCTGTTTAGGGATGGTATGTTGTGCTCATGTTTAGTCTGGTCCCTACACATTCTTGAAAACTTCTCCAAAATCTGGAGTTAAACCTAGGATCTCGATCGGATACGATGGCGACTGGGACTCCATGTCACGCCACTATCTCTTTTAAGTAGATATCCACTAGTCTGTCGATCGTGTACCTTTCATTAATCGGGATGAGCTGACTTTGTCAGTCGATCTACAATTACCCATATGGCATCATGATTAGCCTTGGTCCTTGGTAAACCTACTACGAAATCCATGGCTATATGTTCCCATTTCCATTCAGGAATCTCTAAGGGGTGTAGAAGCCCACTGGGTCTCTGATGCTCTGCTTTCACTCGCTGGCAGGTCAAACATCTGCTTACCCACTCTGCTACGTCCTTTTTCATATTGGGCCACCAGTAATACTTTTTCAAATCCCTATACATCTTGGTGCTACCGGAATCCATATCCTGTATGTGTACCTCATGATTCCTTCTTTGTCTCTTTCACACTTAATTTCTTCTCTGGTCATTATCTCTTCCGTGGAGTTCTCTTCTTCCTCCATTATCCGTTCTTGACATAGTCTAATCTTTTCTAACAATGGGGGTTGGATTCGAATCTCCATCAACCTTTCTTGACCATCCCCTGGTATCTTGATCTAAATTTCCAACTTCTCGAAGTCTCTTATCAACTCTTCTTCTGAAGTTATCATCTTGAGTTTCTCTTTCCTGCTAAGGGCGTCAGCCACCACATGGGCTTTACCCGGGTGATAACGAATTTCACAATCATAATCCTTGATTAATTCTAGTCATCTTCTCTGGCGCATGTTCAGCTCTTTTTGAGTGAAAATGTACTTGAGGCTCTTATGATCCGTGTAGATCTCGCACTTCTCTCCATACAAGTAGTACCTCCAAATCTTTAAGGCGAAAACTATTGCTGCTAATTCTAGATCATGGGTGGGGTATCGGATCTCATAATCCTTCAATTGCATTGACGCATATGCTATTACCTTACCGTGCTGCATAAGCACGCACCCTAATCCTTTATGCGAAGTATCACTGTAAATTACGAAATCTCCTTTTCATCAGGCAATGCCAGCATTGGGGCCGTTACCAATCTCTTCTTTAGCTCCTGGAAACTCTTCTCGCATTTTTCAGTCCATTCAAATTTCTCAGTTTTACGGGTAAGTCGAGTTAACGGGGCTGCGATCTTTGCAAAATCTTGAACAAATCGTCTATAATATCCTGCCAGTCCGATGAAACTCCTTACCTCGGTTGGGGTGGTTGGTCATTCCCAATTTGAGACTGCCTCTATCTTGGAGGGGTCAACTAACACTCCTTCTCTATTGATTACGTGCCCTAAGAATTGCACCTCATTTTTCCAGAACTCACACTTCGAGAATTTGGTATATAACTGCTCTTTCCTGAGTATCTCTAAGGTTATCCTCAAATGTTTGGCGTGTTCTTCCTCCGTCTTTAAGTAGATAAGAATATCGTCAATGAAAACTATCACGAACTTATCCAAATATTCTTTGAACACTCTATTCATCAAATCCATGAAAGTTGTTGGGGCATTCGTCAATCCAAATGACATTACCAAGAACTCATAATGTCCATATCTGGTACGGAATGCAGTCTTCGGGATATCTTCAGGTTTAATCTTCAGTTGGTGATATCCAGTCCTCAAGTCAATCTTAGAGAAATACACAGCTCCTCTTAGCTGGTCAAACAAGTCGTCAATTCTGGGTAACGGGTACTTATTCTTTACGGTTAGCTTGTTCAACTCTCGGTAGTCGATGCATAACCTCATACTCCCGTCCTTCTTCTTAACAAACAACACTGGTGCGCCCCAAGGCGACGCACTGGGTCTTATCATACCCTTATCCAACAATTCCTGTAACTGCTTAGCTAGCTCTTTCATTTCCACTGGGGCTAATCGGTACGGGGCCTTTGAAACTGGCTCCGTCCCCGGGGCTAACTCGATGGCAAACTCTGATAGTTCCCATATATGGGTTAGATAAGCTAGAAGGGGGGTGAATAGTTTATCACCTTTTTAAAATTTAAAGCTTGGTTTTTTGAAAAATTCTTTCGCCTTTTTAAACTTCATTACTTGTGAACAAGTAAGTAAAGTGCGGAAAATAAAGAGCGAAAGAAAAGAGAGTAGCACACGGTCGATTTTATCCTCGTTCGCGATGCCCACAACCCCTAATGGATTCGAACACCCCTACTCCAGTCCCCGAGCTCCTCCCCGGACTCGAGATTTTTACTACTACAAAGATACTCCTTTATAGTAGGCGGAGAAGCCTTTACAACTCCTTTGACCAATATCTATTTATCTTGGAGCGATACACACACGTATCCTCCTCAAAATTAAATAGCTAAATACAAACTACAAAACTTGTCTTGGAGCGTAACTCCCTGTCACCTCCTCAAAGACTTTGTAGTATCCCTTTGTAGACTATATACTTCTACAACTTTGCCGGTCTTGGATCTTAGGACTTAGGCCTTGGGTCTTCCCTTTTCCTCACAGTGCAAAGGCTACTAACTCCCCGTTAGTACGCCTAAGACTTGGGTCTAAGAAAAAGAGTCACCTCACTTCATTTCACCACACTGCAAAGATTAGAATACAAGTCCAACAACAACCAAGCAATTTATAAGATATAAATCCGTGCAAGCTAGTATGTTACGGGACTAGTCACGGGGACGCTATTATGCGTTAAGTTAAATATATACCGGCAAGGGATAAGTCACAATAATGGACTTGTCACACAAGAGGTACACACACTTACACACAACACACAAGCAATTAAAACTCAACTCACACGTGCGTGAAAGTAACTCGCTTATTTATAGGATAAAACGAGGGCCGCTATTATGCGTTAAAATATTACACACACACACACAAGCAAAAATATAAACAAAAACAAGCAAGCAAGCAAGCAAGCAAGCAAAAGTCACAAGTGCTAAAAGCACTTCGGCCGAATGGTATAGGAAATAGGATGGCCGGATTTTTCGAAGTCCTAAAACAAGTTCAAGTAGTCTTGTTTAAATCCTTGTTCAAGATATAAAGATAAGACAAGTGAGTAACCAACTTGAACAAGAAGACTATAAATGGTAGTGTTTTGGCCGAATATAACAAGAAAAGAAAAGGCCAACAATGAACTACCAACTTGTTTTAAAAAGCTAGCTTGTATAGTCTTGATTCTTAAAGTCCTTGTTCAAAAGTAAACCATAAAAAGAACAAAGGACTTGGTTATACAAGACTAACAACCAAATTATCTTTTGATTTTTAAATATCAAGTTTAAACCACTTAAGGTAAAAACAAGATGTAAGCTTTTTGTTTGTAAATCAAAAGATAGTTAACTAGCCTTTTTAATCCAAATACTCCACTTGGATTAAAGGACTTAAATGAGGTGATTCTCAACTTCAACCTCAAGAACACACCTTACAAGATGTCAAATATACACTACACGAATATACTTCAAGAACAAGTGTATATTACTGACAAAATGCAAGAAAGATGAATATTAGTGTTTGTAAGTGTAGATCTAAACCAAACAAGCATAAACACTAAATATTCAAGCCACCCACCACCACTACTACTATATATACTCGACTTATATATAGGAGAGTGAGGAAATATGAAAACCAACTTGTAACCCTTGAGATCTAGAGAGAAAACAAGAGAAAAAGCTAGTAAACAAGCCAAAAACACACAAAAAGAGTCGCCGGGAAATGGCCGGAAAATGGATTTATGGTATGACTTTTGGAGGCTCAAAAGGTCAATTATAAACTGGTATAACAAGGTCCTAAGACCACAAGAAGGTTGGTGACCAAAGGTGTGTGTTATGGAGGAAGAATGGTGAAGAAAATCAAGCCTGAATAAGGTTTAATCTTGAGATATTTTAGGCAAGAAACATAGAAGCGTTTTTGGACTTTTGGGAACTGAAAAGAGAGTGTTTCTAGGGTAATTTCACCAGCATGTGTTTGGCTCTTGGGGGCTTGGACAAATGTGGGGGGGGGGTTAAGAGCATCTCCAAGGGTGAAATGTAAAATTGTTAGCTAAAATGATTATCTATATTAAATATGTAAAATTTTAGCTAAGAGGAGGTATATGTACTCCAATGGGGTTATCTGTAATTATAATTATGTAAAATTATACATAAGAGGTTTATGGGTTCAACAAATATAGAAGACCAAATATGATTATCTATATTTTTTGCTAAGGGGAAAGAAGGTTGGAGTACCTCAATTTATAGATATTATCTAAAAGGTGCCACATAGATGCCACTTAGATAATATAGCTAAGGGGTCTCTCCCCTTGGAGATGCTCTAAGGGGGCTATTTATAGCCAAAATATAAGATATTTTAGCTTTATTTTAAAAGATAAAGTAATGGCATGTGTTGGGCATGTGTTGGCATGGGTTAGACACACTCCACCAGCTGTAAACATTTCAACATAGCTGACTTGGACGAGCTTGGGTGTTATTCCCTTTGCCGAAACGATTAAAAGCCGAAAGATGCGCGTACCAACGAGACGAAATGGGTTTAATCGCAATAAATTGAAAAATCATCGAAAAACTATGAAATTTTAGGAATCCCCTAGAAATGTTCCCAGAGGATTGTGGTCAAAATCTCACCTTGAAATGAGTTGACCTACTATGACTTTTAAGTGACCAATAAATCAATTACGTATCGATTTAAGGGGTCCTAGAAAAAAGTCATCCAAAATTTAAGAAATTTATTCTACAATGTCCTATGGGGAAACTAAGGACACATTCAAAGTTTCAAGTCAAAAAGATGAGTGGAAGTATTTTTATGAATTTTTTGAATGTTAAAACAGTCTTCCGGAGCGACAATAAAATTCATTTGTCTTTACCGATAACTTAGACAAAAGTTTTGACTTGATAGATATTCAAAAATAATATTCCATGTAAAATAATGACTATGAGGTCCAAGGAATATTTAAGTTCGAATTAAAAATGATTTTATCCGGATAAATAAGGATTTAAGGGTTTTTCGGAATAAAATCTGTTTTGGGTCTTTTGGCACAGCTTTTGGCAAGGCAAATTGAATATAAATATTAAGTAAATATATCAAGAATATTTTAGAGTAAAACATTTAAGAATAACATGCTTTTAAATAAATCGAATAGTTTGACTCGTAAAAGCAGAGTTTAGGAAATTCTCGATATTTGTGCCTTTAGCCGAATGCCTATTTTCTTTTGACATAAATAGATTAGAATATAAAATACAAATATCATGATATTCTCATCATCAGTAAATGTCGAAAACATGTCGGAAAACATTTTTGGCTCGGTTTGACCAGTTTGACTTGAATCCGAATTATATCGTCCCCTAGGGAGGATTCTAAGTGTAATCCTAAATCTAATTTAATTTCACTTTTATTTTGGAAAATTCCAAAATCTAAAGAGCGAAAGCAATGACTCTGTCAATCTTCCCCTTTTTGGTATTTGTCAAAACTACTCGTGAAAATTAAATCCATGTGTGCGATCTACTTCCCCTAAGTGTATGCATGATACAAAATAAAAATTTGGGATCACTTCCCCTAAATATATGCATTCCATCATACAAGCATACAATCACAAATATTAAAACATAGAATCATGTAAGCATATAAAGATGTGAGTTAGAATTTACCCCACGTGATAAGTGTCGGTACTTATCACTAAAATCCAATGCCATTTCATTTTTCCCACGTGATAAGTGTCGGTACTTATCACTAAAATCCAATGTCGTTTCATTTTTCTGCAAAACAAGGGTTAGCACAAGCATATTGTAATTTTCATTTTATATTCCCGTAAAATATCTTCTTCCCCTTTTTGACATAATGCCAAAAAGTGAAATTAATATTGAGGGAGGGAACAGGGGAAGGGGATTTAGGTGATTAAATCCTACTTATTACAAATAAGCACCACCAATCTCCTTATCACTCCAAAACCAGTCAAAACGTCCAAAATCTTCACATATTGGACTGGTTTTAATTAATTACAATTAAATAGGACTAGCCTATAAATACAAATTAATCTCCCCATTTATACAAGAAAAATAGATACAACTTGTTAGGTCCGTCTTGTATTTCCATGCATATAATTATTCTACAATAATTAAATTGTTAGAAGAATTTTCAATTTGCATATAGCAATTTTATTTTGCGAAATTAAAGAAAGGTTTGAGTTGGGAGATTTCGAATTTTGAATAATTCGAGTTTTCCATTTGTGTCCATTCCACTCAATTTCCTTTTGAGAGTTTCTACAAAATTTAACAAGTTAGATCATTTTGAAAAATTTTGCATTTATAGAATCATTTTTATAAAACTCGTATTTTAAGGCCAAAACTATTTCGATTAAAAAATTCGAATTTATCATCCTGCAGAAAATTTTGTTAGGGCATATGGCAAAAGCACTTTCTGCATGTTATCCTTAAATACTACATGCACAAGTACTTAAAAGGAATAAATCGAATTGTATAGTATTTAACTATACAAGGTTCTAACATAACATTGTAATTACTAACAGTCCATCATGTCCAAAAAAAATAAGATGAAGGAATTTTAACAACTAAATCTAGTCAACTACACGAAGAGAGAATAAATAAGGAAATGGCTTAAGTGTAGAGACTGCAGAATTTAGACTCGAAAGGACTGATAGAAACTTCAAGTTCCTGCACCAACACTCAAAAGTTATTATTAATGTATTAGCAAGACACTGAAGGACATAAGAGACATAATTTCACTAAAGGAAAGAATGTGAGCTCATCGAAGGCTCATCCTAGTTCAACTTAACATGTATAAATGTCAGTTTCAATCTTAATAAAATGAACAACAATGTAGCATAATATCAACTGAGAATAATAAGATGAGTTCAAGAAAGACAAACAGTGCATTTTAGATTCAATCATCCAAGTGCAGAGCAGCCATGCTACAACACAGAGCACGTTGCAGAGACTTCTTTTCGAATGCAAAGGATAATGTCCAAGAGTTCCCAGAACATTGATGTTTTAGCATCATTTCTGATCTGATGAAGGTCAATTTCTCCAATTCTTTAAGCAACACAGAGTGTAGAGTTGTCCTTTCTATAAAGCAAAGAAAACTAACAGTTCCCCTAATATAATGTTAGTAAGCCTAGAGAAGCAATAAAGTAGAGTGTAGCATACTAGGTCGAACTTGATAAATAACAATATTAAAGTACTTACGACTAAAACCACAAGTTAACCATAAGCAAGCTATACCAACTACATGACAAATTACATATACAAACTTATCATCATGTCTAGCACCTACTTCAAGTACCAAAAGACTCATGATGAGCACAACTTGTAGTCATTTCGAGCAAAAGCAGACTCGATACCACATTCAATAATCAACCACATTCACAAAACCAGCAACCAAAAGTTGATTACCCTCATTGAGTAGATAAATAACCTTGCATACGAAATATTACCAACTCCTTACCATGGGTACAATTTAATGATAGAAACAAGAGTACTAATTATTGCAGAGGTAGTTTACATGCGTACCACAAAAGCAACAAGTGCAGCAATTAGCAAGCATTAAGCATGTTATACATCTAATCATTAGTAATGAAGCATCAGTAGTCATGTACTTCAGTAAACAGTAGTAATAGACTAACAGCTATAGCCAAATCACAGAAACCTTTAGCAACCAGCAGACAAAATTACCGATACGGTAAAATTACTCTTATAACTAGGTTGAACCTTAAGTGATACAGAGAACATGGTATCATAGTAAGAAGAAGGTATACATCAGATTCCAGTGTAATGGCAAAGAAAATTGTATCAAGTTGGCATCGTCAGGTAAGAGTTATTCCATTTAAGATCATCAAGGCACTGCAATAACATTCCTATATACCAAGAGCAACTCAACTAACTAAATCAAGCAGATGCAATAAGATAGTATCAATTTAAACATTATCAACGATAAATGTATCAATCATAACAAGATAATCACATTCTAAGTTATAACACAAACTTCATGCTTTGTCATTAAAACTAAATTACTCATGACATAATTAGATCACATATGCATCATATTCATATGTACTAAACATTATCTAAGTGAGACATCAAATGACAGTAGTTTACAAGATTCCTTAAATAAATGGCTATGTCACATATGAATGAAGAATTGCAACTAGCAATCTAAGCAAGCAGGGTCAATACTTCAAATAAATACTTCCTTGTTAATGACTTACTCTAGCAAACATTATTATTAAAGTTGGTTACTAGATTCAATCAGCCCTATTTTCTTTAAGGTGTTTAACACATGTAGCTCTAGAGAATACTACAAACAAGTATTCACAACAGTGTATGCTAGACAAGTACATACTGCAGCACAAGTATATATGGCAGTGCAAGGACTGTCCTTAAACAGTCAGTAAAGTACATAAGAACTCAGAAAAGTACTAAAAGGACTGTCCTTGAACAGTCTCATTAAGTACACAAGTACTTAGAGAAGTATAGAGACCACCTAATGTTGTCAACAAACACTTATATATATATATATATATATATATATATATATATATATATATATATAGGCTAGCGTTCAAATAGAAACCAACCTTAGAATAGAAACTAGAAACCTACACTAAATAAATTATATTTCATTTATTTTAATGGCCCCGCTAGGGGCACCTTCACAAAAAACGTTTAAAATTCTTGGCTCTATTCAACAAAAATATAAAAAAAAATAAAAAAATTTTAAAAAAAGTTACTGTTCACGTGCCACGTCATCACGTGAACAGTAACTTTTTTTTTAAAATTTTTTTTTTTATATATTTTTGTTGAATAGAGACAATAATTTTAAACGTTTTTTGTATTGGAGTACCCCTAATTTGGTCATTAGATTAGCTTGAAATATTTAATTTAGGTTTAGTTTCTAGTTTCTATTCTAAGTTAGTTTCTATTAAAACAAGAGGGTCTTGTTCTAATAGAAACTAACTTAGAATAGAAACTAGAAACTAAACCTAAATTAAATATTTCAAGCTAATCTAATGACCAAATTAGGGGTACTCCAATACAAAAAACGTTTAAAATTATTGTCTCTATTCAACAAAAATTTAAAAAAATTTAAATAATTTTAAAAAAAATACTGTTCACGTGATGACGTGGCACGTGAACAGTAACTTTTTTTAAAAAATTTTTTATTTTTTTTTATATTTTTGTTGAATAGAGCCAAGAATTTTAAACGTTTTTTGTGAAGGTGCCCCTAGCGGGGCCATTAAAATAAATGAAATATAATTTATTTAGTGTAGGTTTCTAGTTTCTATTCTAAGGTTGGTTTCTATTTGAACGCTAGCCTATATATATATATATATATATATATATATATATATATATATATATATATATATATATATATATATATATATATGCATCAGATGCTGAGATGACAATTAAACAAATAACATAATTTTACATCCCAAATTCACTTGAAAGCAATTTCTATAAAGCAATGGAAGTGTAGCAGTTAAGCAAGAAACACAGAGATGTATATACTGCATATAATTATGTAGACAGAATTACAAGTTACCATGGTTATACATATAATTCTACCAACAAGGTCCTTGCATGTACATACAACTTCCGAATGGGACTAAAATAGAGCAAGGAAATAAACTAATTCAGTTGGATTACCTAGTCTACTTATCAGTGATCACATTGGCAATTAGGATTTCCATTTAATAGAAGTACCAATTAAATTCTATAGATGATCACACTCTCACTGCAAGTAAGCAAGTCACAAAATTCTCACAAGACACTTACATTCTCCCTGTCTTATGCATTTAGCAGACCAACAAAAAGGTAGAACACTAAGTCTGATATGATAATCAAAGCACAATTTCAGCCAAAAGGAGTTAATCTCAGTTATATCAAGCTATCTAACCACGGATAATAGCAGAAATTTCTAAGCAACTAAGTTGGTCCAAGTCAGAGCATCAAGAGAGATAAGCAGGCAAGACCCAGTAGTAGGCAACCAAGACAGACATATAGCTTCTAAACATATACAAGCTTCCTCTTATCCATATTAAATAGACCAAAAAAATCATAGCTAGCAATTTCACAACACAAGGTAATAACACTACCACTAGCCAGTCATTTCCAACTAATAAGCATCAAACTCACAAGTAGGGTACAACTCAATTGACACCAACTAATGATATCCTGTACATACTCGAGCAAATATAAATCATATCACGGATTCAAATTTGAGCTACTAATTTATTAATTTTCAATAAACATACCTTTGCCATGGGGTCCCTTCACACGGTACTTACCTCTATCAAACGTAATTTCAATGAAAAGGGCTGGCTGGAATGACTAGGAGATGCATCGAATTGAACTGGAGCTGCTTGACTCATCGTGACTCGTTCTGACTCAATGATATTGGCTAGTCAGCAACCAAGTTAACCTTTATAACACCAATCCTCGACTCTTCTTAATGGAATCGTTGTAACTCGCTAGAAACCACCACAGTGAATCATGAATTCGTCAAAACCACTGAGTCACGCCGAGTTAAATATCAAACCAACAAGGGTGACACTTCAAACTTTGTTTTCATCATAGAACTAGCGACAATATAACTATACTTCGATTTGAGATGAAAACCGAATGTATAGATGGGTCTATATAAGCGTACAAAGAGGATTGAATAATTGGGTGAAAGAACCGAGACAAGGATGATATGAACCAATAGTATACAACAAGAAGATTGAGGTTACATGATCGAGTTGATTGAAGACAATGGTGTTTAGCCAGAATTTCAATTTACTAGGCTAGGGTTCCGGTGAAAATGAGAAGGGAAAAAACAAGTACGGCTGCTTTGATTAAATTCAAATTAAACTGATTTTGTTGAAAATCAATTAGATTTTCCAAAAAATCATTTTAGTGATTTTATATTTAATCTTTAATTACAAAAAAATCTGTAAATAAAGATATTAATATTGTAAAAATCTCAGAAATATAATTTCTAGCCAAATTAAAATTCGATCCAAATTTTAAAATTAAATTCTAAAATTTATGAGATTACTAAGTGACTAAAAATATTTTGTACTTGAGATCGAGTTTGGACACCTTTATCTTTATCACCTACGAAATTCTCGATAGGATGATGTCTAACCCAAGATACATTCGAATATAGTCCATTATCGACGTCAACTACTTCAAGAGGATTATTCGAAACCGTAGTTACTTGATCAAAAGTTTCGATTTGTCTAATAACATTCTCAACGTTATCTTGATAATCTTCTTTTGGATCATTTTCCTCTTCAACCAAATCTTTATACTTTGATAGTGGTTTCAGTTCATCAAACACAACATTTAATGATTCTTCCACCATTAAAGTTTTAAGATTAAATACTCGATAAGCTTTGCTTGTATTTGAATATCCGAGAAAAACACCCTCACCAGATTTTGGGTCGAATTTCGTTAAATAATCATTTGTATTCAAAATAAAGCATTTACTTCCAAAAACTTTGAAGTAACTTATCTTAGGAGTTTTACCAAAATAAAGCTCGTAGGGAGTCTTCATTTTAATAAGTCGTAGTAAAACCCGATTAAGAACATAGTAAGCAGTTGACATAGCCTCGGCCCAAAAATATTTAGGTCGACGATATTCATTAAGCATAGTGTTTGCCATTTCTTGTAACATTCTATTCTTCCTTTCAACAACCCCATTTGATTGAGGTGTATAAGGAGGAGAAAAGTTGTGAGTAATGCCATTGGCTCTACAAAATTCAACAAACTCGAAAATTTGAAATTCCTTACCATGATCCGTACTAATATAGGTGACAGACGTTTCTTGTTGAGTTTGAATCCTTTTGCAAAGAGCAACAAATGATATAAAGGCATCACTTTTTGCTTTTAGGAACTCCGTCCACGTATATCGTGAGAAGTCATCTACTACCACAAGAGTATATAAACTTCCTCCCAAATTTTGTACGGGCACGGGTCCGATAAGATCCATATGCAAAAGCTCTAGTGGTCTAGTAGTAGACACTATGAATTTGGCTTTATGAGATGCTCGAATCTGTTTGCCAATTTCACAAGCTTCACATATATGATCTTTAACGAAACTGAGTTTCGGTAATCCACGTACATGTTCATTCGAACATATATTTTTGATGAGTTTCATGTTGACATGACCTAAACATTGATGCCATAACCATGGGTCCTCATTCATAGATACCAAACACACATTTTCATAGTCATTTAGGTCACACGAATAAACATTCTTACTTCGTGGATACTTAAGAATTAGTTTCCACTCTTTGTCATAAATAGCACAATGAGATGGAAAGAAAATAACTTTGCAACCATTATTGCATAGTTGACTAATTGAAAGCAAGTTGTACTTTAGTCCAGTGACTAATTGTACATCACAAATTTTAAAGCTTTCATTACCAATGTCACCAATGCCAATAATGTCACCTTTGCTACTATCTCCAAAAGTTACAACTCCGGCGGTTGCCTTTCTAATGTTGTTCAACAACGACTTATTACCGGTCATATATCGAGAACAACCACTATCAAGGTACCACATATCTTTCTTAGCAGCAAAGCACACCTACACAAAAGATTAGTTAAATCTTTTGGTACCCCTTTTTACTTGAGGGTCCGGGTGTTAGTATATCATAAGGCAATCGTGTACTTTCATATATAAATCGAGGCATAGGATAATCATCCACATAAACAATATCATTTCTAGATGCTTGATTCCTATTAGAGATATGATATGGATTTCTTCTAGGAGCATATCTCGAATTACCACGAAAAGCATTATTATTACTACGGGGAAATATAGTAATAACGGAATCTCTAGAATGATTATTAGCACGATAATTACCATGATTATTCCTAACATGAGCATGAGAGTTTCTAGAGTAAGCACGATGACTCACATTAGCATGTTGACTCGATCTAGCATTAACATGACTAGCATTTCTAGGCATAGAATGAGCATTTAAGTTATGAGCATGACCATGACCATTTTGGTTTCTAGCCTTATAACCTTGATTAGGAACTTTAGAGGAACTAGCATTGTTGGTACTAGTACTAGCTTGATGTTGCATGTTCCTTTATTAAAAAGTAATCGGTTGTTGATGATAAGTAAACTTCGGTTGCCTTTTATCATTGTTAACCACTTTTTCTTTCTTTTTAGCAACTTTAGTTTTCTTATCATTTTTCGAACGTTCACCTTTAGGAATCCATTTATACTTCCCTTTTCTTTCACTTTCTTTGGCTTTGCAATAAAGACTTATATGTCCACTAACATTGCAATATGAACACTTAGGTGAAGATGGTTTAGGAGGAGTATTCCTTGAAGTATTAGGAGGTGGAACTTCTCGTTTAGGAGGAGAGTTCAAATTATATCCCAAACCTTCTCGGTTAAATGGTACCTTTGAGTTAAATACCATACTATCCAATATAGTATTAGTCTTGGTGAATTGTTTAATGGTTTTCTCAAGATTTTCCTTTTCGGCTAACAAAGAATTAATCTTGTTATTAAAGAAATTTGCTTGATCAAAGACTTGAGATAAGAGCTTGCTATTATCATTTTGACGCCTTTGATTTTCCACAAGAACCGATTTAAGTTTCGAGACTGCATGTTCTCGTTTCTTTGAATTGGTCTCGAGTAAATCATTTAGTTTTCCAAGTTTGAAATCTTTATCGGATAACATAACTTGAAAATCTAATTCTTTTTCTTTTAGGGCTTCGTGTAGCTCTTCCTCAATATCTCCCGTTAAAGCTTGTTCGAGTCTTTTATCTTTTCACTTAGGGTCTCATTTTCATGAATCAAAAGATTCATTTCGAATCTTTAAATTCAACATCTCAACATGGAGATCACTAGTGTTAGTAGATAATTGAACTTTCTCATTTTCCATCTCTTCAGCTTGAAGAACCAAGGATATATTCTCAATCTCAAGATTTCGAAGAATTTCATCCTTCTTAGTATTTTCAAGGTTCAAGCACTCTTTTTGAGATGAAATAAATTCGTAATATTCCACATCTTTGACATGGATATCGGTCAAACAAGTGACCTCTTTTTGTAGCTCAATATTCACTTCTCGTATTTTATTCCTTTTGGAACTAACCGTGATGTAACTTTGGCTAATTTCATCATGACTCGTTTTCAACATTTTTACAAGATTAATAAGCTCCGAGACACCCAAATTTGCATAGTCTAGTAACTCTATACTCAAATTATCACTACTACAAGATCCCACAATATTAGTAGAGTTTAAGGTTACCTCTTGATTTGTAGTGGAGGTTTCCGATGGTGTAGTTTCATCACCAATCGCCATCAAGCACAAGTTAACAACTTCTTCAGTTTGTTCTGGAGCTTCTTCATCCTCGCTTAAGTCCCATCCATTTTCGGCTACAAGACTTCATCCTTTAGCCAACTTTGGACATTCCCGTTTAAAGTGACCGGGTTGTTTACATTCGAAACATAAATCATGTGTTTCCTCATTTGGTGATTCCTTGGGCTTAGGTGGAGAATAATTATTCGAATAATTCGAATTATTGTTATAAGCATTATTCCCTTGTTGAGCACCTTTGCCTTTGTTAAAACTCGTGGTCGAAAAGTTGTTGTTACTCTTATAATTAGGCCTTCCTTTCGAGTTAAATACACGTTGTTGATTACTCGACTTAAGGAATCCTTTTCCGTACTGTTGAGCTTTGCTTTGCAAAACCCGATGTAGTTGTCTCGAAAGTAGTGCAATCTCTTGTTCATCGAGATTTTGTAACTCTTCATTTAACTCATCTTCGTTTTCATCTTCATCGATAAGAATTGCTTTTAAAGCCATATTCTTTCTTTTATCTTCCACTTTCGGAAGGGCCTTTTCCGGAATGTTATCTTCCTCGTAAGCACGAAGATTTCCGAATAAGCTATCGATGGAGTATGAATTTAAGTTATGCATTTCTTTTATTGTGGTAACTTTGACTTTCCAACTTGGAGGTAAGGCTTTCAAAATCCTACGATTTTTCTCATTTATAGTATATACCTTTCCAAGTTGTGCAAGTTCATCGATAATACGAGTAAACCTTGTTTCCATATCGATGATGGTTTCACCTTCGAGGAGTTTAAAATTTTCATATTCTTGTATTAAAGTATCCATCCGGGATTCTTTAATATCTTTTGTACCCTCATAAGTAATAACCAACTTGTTCCACATTTCTTGTGCGAACTTGCAATTATTAACACGTTTATACTCTTTTTCTGCAAGTGCACTAGTAAGAACCATTTCCACTTTTGCGGCTATGTTCATTTGAGTTTCTTCATCCGGAGTATATTCACCCACTTTCTTTTCGACCATTACGTCGCCTACCTTTTCAGTAGGAGTGGTGGCTCCGTCTTCTATGGCCATCCAAACTTTAACTCCTTGGAATCTAGCATAAATTCTAAATCGTGTTTTCCAAGTTGCAAAGTTTGTGCCATCGAACAATGGTGGTCGGGAGCTAGAAAGACCTTCTCCGCAACTAACAAAATTCAAGTAAGCCATCAAAAAGATGTCCTTTTTACGGATTTATTTAACGACTTTCTCAACAGTCAATAAACCTGGTAAGGATATACTTTTTGTTGTATTTTACGATTATCACAAAAATCGTAAAAAACAGTTAAAAGCACTGCTCTGATACCAATTGATAGGTCCCGTATATGGGTTAGATAAGCTAGAAGGGGGGGTTGAATATCTTATCATCTTTTTAAAATTTAAAGCTTGGCTTTTTGAAAAATTCTTTCACCTTTTTAAACTTCGTTACTTGTGAACAAGTAAGTAAAGTGCGGAAAATAAAGAGCGAAAGAAAAGAGAGTAGCACACGGTCGATTTTATCCTAGTTCGCGATGCCCACAACCCCTAATGGATTCGAACACCCCTACTCAAGTCCCCGAGCTCCTCCCCGGACTCGAGATTTTTACTACAACAAAGATACTCCTTTATAATAGGCAGAGAAGCCTTTACAACTCCTTTGACCACTATCTATTTATCTTGGAGCGATACACACACGTATCCTCCTCAAAATTAAATATCTAAATACAAACTACAAAACTTGTCTTGGAGCGTAACTCCCCGTCACCTCCTCAAAGACTTTGTAGTATCCCTTTGTAGACTATGTACTTCTACAACTTTATCGGTCTTGGATCTTAGGTCTTAGGTCTTAGGTCTTCCCTTTTCTTCACGCTGCAAAGGCTACTAACTCCCCGTTAGTACGCCTAAGACTTGGGTCTTAGAACAAGAGTCACTTCACTTCACTTCACCTCACTGCAAAGATTAGAATACAAGTCCAACAACAACCAAGCAATTTATAAATATAAATCTGTACAAGCTAGTATGTTACGGTACTAGTCACGGGGACGCTATTATGCGCTAAGTTAAATATATAACGGCAAGGGATAAATCACAATAATGGACTTCTCCCATAAGCGGTACACACACTTACACACAACACACAAGCAATTAAAACACAACTCACACGTGCGTAAAAATAACTCGCTTATCTATAAGATAAAATGAGGGCCGCTATTATGCGTTCAAATATTACACACACACACAAGAAAAAATATAAACAAACAAACAAGCAAGCAAGCAAAAGTCACAAGTGCTAAAAGCACTTCGGCCGAATGGTATAGGAAATAGGATGGCCGGATTTTTCAAAGTCCTAAAACAAGTTCAAGTAGTCATGTTTAAATCCTTGTTCAAGATATAAAGATAAGACAAATGAGTAACCAACTTGAACAAGAAGACTACAAATGGTAGTGTTTTGGCCGAATATAACAAGAAAAGAAAAGGCCAACAATGAACTACCAACTTGTTTTAAAGAGCTAGCTTGTATAGTCTTGATTCTTAAAGTCCTTATTTAAAAGTAAACCATAAAAAGAACAAAGGACTTGGTTATACAAGACTAACAACCAGATTATCTTTTGATTTTTAAATATCAAGTTTAAACTACTTAAGGTAAAAACAAGATGTAAGCTTTTTGTTTGTAAATCAAAAGATAGTTAACTAGCCTTTTTAATCCAAATACTCAATTTGGATTAAAGGACTTAAATGAGGTGATTCTCAACTTTAACCTCAAGAACACACCTTACAAGATGTCAAATATACACTACACGAATGTACTTCAAGAACAAGTGTATATTAGTGTCAAAATTCAAGAAAGATGAATATTAATGTTTATAAGTGTAGATCTAAACCAAACAAGCAATAAACACTAAATATTCAAGCCACCCACCACCACTACTACTATATATACTCGACTTATATATGGGAGAGTGAGGAAATATGAAAACCAACTTGTAACCCTTGAGATCTAGAGAGAAAACAAGAGAAAAAGCTAGTAAACAAGCCGAAAACACACAAAAAGAGTCGCCGGAAAATGGCTGGAAAATTGATTTATGGTATGAATTTTGGAGGCTCAAAAGGTCAATTATAAACTGATATAAAAAGGTCCTAAGACCACAAGAAGGTTGGTGACCAAAGGTGTGTGTTATGGAGGAAGAATGGTGAAGAAAATCAAGCCTAAATAAGGTTTAATCATGAAATATTTTAGGCAAGAAACATAGAAGCGTTTTTGGAATTTTGGGAACTGAAAAGAGGGTGTTTCTAGGGTAATTTCAGCAGCATGTGTTTGGCTCTTGGGGGCTTGGACAATGGGGGGGGGTTAAGGGGGCTATTTATAGCCAAAATATAAGGTATTTTAGCTTTATTTTAAAAGATAAAGTAATGGCATGTGTTGGGCATGGGTTAGACACACTCTACGAGCTGTAAACATTTCAAAATAGCTGACTTGGACGAGCTTGGGTGTTATTCCCTTTGCCGAAATGATTAAAAACCTATAGATGCGTGTACCGACGAGACGAAATGGGTTTAAACTTAATAAATTAAAAAATCATCGAAAAATTATGAAATTTTGGGAATCCCCTAGAAATGTGCCCAGAGGATTGTGGTCAAAATCTCACCTTGAAATGAGTTTACCTACTATGACTTTTAAGCGACCATTAAATCAATTACGTATCGATTTAAGGGGTCCCAAAAAAAGTCATCCAAAATTTACGAAATTTATTCTACAATGTCCTATGGGGAAACTAAGGACACATTCAAAGTTTTAAGTCAAAAAGATGAGTGGAAGTATTTTTATGAATTTTTTGAATGTTAAAACAACCTTCCCGAGCGACCGAAAAATTCATTTGTGTTTACCGATAACTTAGACAAAAGTTTTGACTTGATAAATATTCAAACATAACATTCCATGTAAAATAATGACTATGAGGTCCAAGTAATATTTAAGTTCGAATTAAAAATGATTTTATCCGGATAACTAAGGATTTGAGGGTTTTTCGGAATAAAATCTATTTTGGGTCTTTTGGCACGGCTTTTGGCAAGGCAAATTGAATATAAATATTAAGTAAATATATCGAGAATATTTTAGAGTAAAACATTTAAAAATACCATGCTTTTAAATAAATCGAACAGTTTGACTCTTAAAAGCAGTGTTTAGGAAATTCTCGATATTTGTGCATTTAGCCGAATGCCTATTTTCTTTTGACATAAATAGCTTAGAATATAAAATACAATATCATGATATTTTCATCATAAGTAAATGTCGAAAACATGTCGGAAAACATTTTTGGCTCGGTTTGACCAGTTTGACTTGAATCCGAATTATGTCGTTCCCTGGGGAGGATTCTAAGTGTAATCCTAAATCTAATTTAATTTCACTTTTATTTTGACAAATTCTAAAACCTAAAGAGCGAAAGCAATGCCTCCGTCAAACTCAATTACCCTATCCGGTAGTAATCCGGGAAGATCTTGTGGAAATACGTCTTCGAACTCATTAACTACCAGAATATCTTGTATCCTGGGCGCTTCCTTTTGGGTATCTATCACGTATGCTAAATAAGCCTCATTCCCTTTTCGTAGCAATCTCTTGGTCAGCGCCATGGTTAGAATTGTCTGGGTCTGTCGCATCCCTTTAAACACTACTTCCTTCTTTCCTGGGGTTTTCAACTCAATTTTCTTTCCCTTACAATCTATCTGAGCATTATTGCGAGACAACCAATCCATTCCCAAGATAACATCAAATTCCCCTAGCTTAAAAGGAATCAAATTGACATAGAAAGATCGTCCTCCTATTTCTAATTTGCAATCGGGGTGAATCTTATTAAGTGGAACGACTTCCTGATTAGCTATTTCTACTTGCAAAGAATCCCTTAATGGTTGGGTCTTAAGTTTTAAATTCCGCGCAAAATCTCTAGATATAAAAGACTTAGTTGCCCCAGAATCAAACAAACATTTGAGCTAATTGAATTGAGGGAAAATGTACCTGCTATCACATCCGTGTCCCTCACGGCATCCTGCACTGTCATATTAAAAGTTCTGGAAGTTGGTGGTCTATTGGAGGCCGCTTTGATCGCCCCTGATGCTGCTGTTTTGTTCATTGGGAAATCCTTCCTTATGTGACCTTGGCGTCCGCACTGGAAACAAGTATTGCCTCTATTGGCAGTAGGATTAACCGTGGTGCAATTGCTGGAGTAATGGCCCACTTGTCCACATTTATAACAAATTGACTGCTTCTGGTTGCATACTTAAGGATGTCTCTTTCCACAAGTTATACATACTGGTATTGAAAGTCGAGAAGGGTGGGAATGGGACATCCCTAATTGCTGTCCGCCCTGGCTTACACTTGCACTCATAGATGGTTTAAATCCTACATTCCTTCCAGGTAGGGAAACTGCTCCTCGGTTGAACCTATTTGGGGGTTTTCCTCCTACGGACCCTCCGCCCATACTGGAATGCTTCCTTTTCAATCCCCCTTTCTCTCTTTCTTTCTGCATCTGATCACTACCTGCTTCCACGATGGTTGCCTTTTGCACCAAGGTGGCATAATCAGTAATCTCTAGAACTGCAACTCGATTCTGGATCCATTGTTTTAGCCCTTGCTGGAATCAGTTTGCTTTCTTCTCCTCAATGTCCACAAACTCTGGCACAAACCTTGACAGCTCGGTAAACTTAGCCTAATAGTCTGCCACTGTCATATTGTTCTGCTTCAGCTCTAAAAACTTAAGCTTCATCTGAGTTTTTATGAACCTCGGGAAATACTTCTCTAAGAACAATTGTTTGAACCTCTCCCAGCTTACTATAGCACCAGTTTCCAGGTTCTTCTTGGCCTCCCACCAATAATTGGACTCTCCCTTTAGAAGGTAAGTGGCAAAGACAGTCTTTTGTGCCTCGTCGATACTCAAAATCTCGAAGGACTTTTCTATTTCCTTAATCCAGGCTCTTGCCTCAACGGGGTCAGCTGATCTGTGGAATTCTGGGGGCTTAATGGGCTTAAAGGCCCTGAAAGAGTTTGCCATGGTGTTGTTGTTTCCCTGCGGTGGTTGGGGGTAGCGGTTCAAATTTTGCCTAAGCAGATCCATAAACTGACCCATGGGGTCTCTGTCTTGGTTTTCCCCCTGCTGCTCAACCTCAGTTTCCCCTTCTTCGACTTCCTCTTCGAAGTCTGCTGTGTGAAAGGTTTTATCTTCTGCCCTATACCGGAAATCCTCTTGCTCATTATAATCCTGATCTTGTTCTTCATTATACTTAGGTTTTTCCTCATGTTGGTTCTTACTTTCTTGGTCGGTAAATTCACGGGGGTTAGCCCTAGTACCCATTCTTCTCGGAGGCATTTTATTGAAAATTTGGACAATTATACATTAGGTTTATTCACCCATTTTAAAGGATTCCTCCTCGCAATATAGATGCATATTTGGATTTAGGATCCCACAGTTCTATATTTCATGGCAACTTTAATTGAAAGTAGTACGTGCAGATATAATGTAACAAACTAGTGATCGTGTCATAACGAAACTGAAATAACTGAAGAGGGAAATAAATATATACAAGATACTGAAAGGTACATCATCTGGGTCACATCGACCGTTTTAAGATTACAACCATCCGAATAACAACTAGTCAAAAGTGAAATATGCTATCTATCTGTCTAGTCTGCATCAGGGAATCTAAATACACTGAGACTATCCCACCAAAAATCGGCACTACTATGTCCGTACAAGACTAGACATCTAGACCAATAGATCACTATCCCTGCAGTCAGCCACGACGGCGGGTCAAAGCTAGAACCCTCCTCATAGTAATACGGAAAATCTCCTCTGCATCTGCCCTGGATACCATGCCATGTCCATCACCGTGTAACTGTCGCACCCTCACTCGAGCCCTCAGCTCTATACGGGTCACCTCCCTATACATCCCTCCAGCCCTGGCTCGTCTCCCGCCCTGGTGCCTCAACCGGGCGTCTCTCTCTGCTGCTAGCTCTCTACGGGACTCTGCCAACCTGGCCTCAGCCACGGCCACCTTTGTAGAAAGTCTGGCCACAACATAGTTGTGCACACATAATGGGATCCCCTCAATCGGGACATGGGGTAGAGTAGCTGGCTCTGCTGGAGGCGCGGCCTCTGCCTGCTGCGGCTCTGGTGTCAGCTCCTCAAACTCATCAGAAAATGGGCTCACATGTAGTGGTGGTGGTGAAGAGGCTCTCTCAACAGAGAGGTGTGGCACACGAAGTCCGGAACTCCCTACAGTATCATCCACTAACTTATCAATATCTCCCTCCGTACCCTCATCTACAGTCTGTCCAACAACAGCAGTCATAAACTGCTCAGTGGTCATGTCAGTGTCCTTCTCCATTACCCTAATATCAGCTACTACCTGGATCTCTTCCAGATCCTCATCATCATACTCTACCTTAATGACCTCGGTATCCTAAGCTGACTGACCCCCTCCGGGTCCACCTCCTTCTCAGACTCAATCACCTCAGTGTCCTCATCAGGCAAGTGCTCGTAATACGGGTCTCTGGTCCGAAACATGTCCTCATCATGCTATCTCGCATCTCCCTCCTGGGCAGACAAGTTGCTCGCCTACATAAGACGAACTATGTTACTATCATGATACTTAAAAAGTTCCCGTAAGGGTTTTAGGTGAACTTGGTAAGAGTTCTTATTATATTATTGAAATTATTATTATATAACGTCGCATAATCTCTTGGGATATATAACTCTCGCTCTGATACCATCTCTGTAACACCCCCAGATCCGGGGTCAGGGATCGGGTCGTTACGGTCTCAATTTATATAAATAACACTTGTCTTGAGTCCACATAAATAAACAACATGCAGTGACCCCACAATAATATCCAATCACACACACACACAACAGTTATAGTCCCAAAGATGAAATTGAAATAAGTTTCACATTAAAGGATTTACGAATAAAAGTTATTACAATCCAAATATAGTAACAACATAAGTTTAAAGTTTTTGCCGTTGCTTAGGATTAATTATACATATAATTAAACTGGTAAACCAAAAGCTGTCTATATGTGCTACCTTAGCAAGGGCAGCGATGATATCAGCGGGTAGACCTCTGGCTGGGGTAACCTGCTTGCGCCGAGTGCGCCTTATGCGGGCCATTCTGCCTAGTTGTTGTTGTGACATAATAAATAACCAAGTGTTTGCACTAAATCACGCAAGCGTACACGGTCACAAGTAATATAGAATAAAGTTGAGTTCGTTCCCACAGAGATCTGGTTTAGGTTCAATTCAGTTCATGTACCTATGCAACAATTGTATGGTTTTTATTCACTGCTAAGACAATTAACAAATTTGGGTTTAATTAACTAAATTAACTAAGAAGTAAATTAACAACTAAGAATTAACTAACTAAAGAGAATTGGAATCGAATTACTTCTACAAGAGTAACTTGGGATCCTAACTTCATTAAATACTTCACTTAGATTTAACGCCTTTAATCATTATATGCAATAGTTATGATATCTGATCGGATAACACGAAATAAGTACACGCTACCTGTCAGCATACATATACCAAACTACCCATACATCCACAAAAGAGATAGAAGATGAATAGACACCAATTATGCTTAGACCCTATATGTCTATAGAATTTGAAAACATAACGGTTGAGGAACAAGTTATCCATATTGATCACATAGGGCAGTATAAGTATTTTCATCTTACACTACGAATCACGTTGATAAAAAATCATGAACCTATGCTAGCATGGCAAATTTTAAATCTCAAGATCCACTTTCACTTCACAAGAGATTAACAAATTAGATGTTATCTACGCATCTAGCAATTAAGCACAACCATACGAGGATATCAATTATACATCACACACAGATCTTTAATGCATCAAAATACTAAAGCTCCATAAATAAATCCGTTAGAATCCCATGACAACGATTAGTTCATAATCGAACCGCTCGTCATCATGGGATCTGATGAAACCATGATAACAAACAAAGTATGAATAATAATAAAACTAGAGTAATAGAGTTAAGAAAACAAAGATGTAGATCTAGATCTTAGTTGTTTGTCACGAGCGTTGGGAATCCTTCTCCAAGTCTCTATCGTCTCCCTCTCTGTGTTATTCTATGTTATGATGAGAATTGGTGGGTGTTGGTCATTTTATGATAGTAGGATGTGTTTATATAGGCCCTAGGAGTCTTTTTCAGCAAGAAACTACCAAAACAGACTTATAATAGAATTTCTGCAAAATACGTTTCCTAAACTGATTCTGTTTTGAAGGAAAATTTGTAGCTGACTTTTATTCAATATTTCTGGGCCGTTCCAGTTGTAATTGGACCTCTGGACCACTTTAGAATGAAATAGAATTCCGTTATCTTCGCATGGACTGTAAGATCGTCCAAAACGGATTTGTAGAACTCAAGATATGGCCCAAACAATAAATCATAATTTTTTTCCAGAGAATTAGGGCGCAGTCTGCGCGACAAGTTTCTGCCCAGATTTTTATTTTGCTTCAGACTTCAAGAAAATTACCCAGGCTTCGCGTGGACAGTAAGATCGCTGAAAACGGACTTCTAGAACTCCAAATATGGCCAAAACAGTGTAGACTGCGCAACCTTCCCGGAAATCCAAATTTTCCATAATTTGCTCATTTCTCATCCGTTTTCTCTTCCGATTCTTTTGCCACTTCCCGTTCTTCAACTCTTGAGCGTGAATCCACCATGGTAGCATAAGAAATCACTCCTTGCTTCATTCCAAGCTAAGAATCCACTCCAAAATCAATGGAAATCGCCAACCTTAATCGATAGTACAATCCTGCACAACTACACAAAACATATCAAAAATGCGACAAACTTGAGGCCAAGTGAATCAATTTAAGCCGATATGGAATGCTCCAAGTGGATATAAAATCCACTTATCAGCAAGGGTGAGCAATAGCCCACCAACAATAATATAAAGCTGAGCAACAAATATATATATATATATATATATATATATATATATATATATATATATATATATAACAAGTCAACAATATCGTTGAAACCATATGCTATGCATTTATGAAGATAGTGCCAGTATAATGTAAAGGATGAAGTTACAAGGTAACTCAAAGAGTATATTTCTGTGGAAATATCTGTTATGTCAAGGATAAGCAAGATATCATTATTTATAATAAAAGAGGAATTTGTAGGAAGTATTGCAATTCCAGACTCAGCCACTTTTTCACCTGCCAACATCGATAGTGTTGCAGAAAATTTCCAACATTTGAAAGGTGAACTAATACTGGAGCATTGACGCGCCAGGAGACATAACATTCACGATGATCAGTCGCAGGTTATGCTCCTCACCTCTTGTTCTCTACATGTAGAAGGAAGCACTGACGGATTTACTTGTCTACCGCCCTCTAGAACCCCCCGGCCAACGGTTGGGCCATTGCTGGACCGGCACCACTCGGCCACTTACGCGGCTCCTAGTTCGTATAACATCCATAACTCTGAAATATAAAGTTCGTCCCACTTTCCCCAAGTATAATACTTGTTGATAAGACTCCACAAAGTAGTCGTATCTAGTTTGGAAAGGAAAATTCCCCAATATTTCCCAAGCTGCTCCTTGTTAATAGATACCAATTTGTTCCAACACTCTTACCCCTCGAATGATGAGTGGGTACACATGATTCAATGAATAATAGCAATCAACTTGCGAGTGAAAAGAATAGTTTCAAAGAATTTATGACCGGGAAGTCAACAAGATAAATAACATTTCTCAAGTAAGGTTCCCTTATAATTTGGAAGATGGATTTGAATGAAGCATATAATTTTGAGAACCTTTCTTGATTTAATAATATTAAATAGGCTTAGAATAATTTACATAATACTCGAAGGTCGAAGATAATATTTGAACGAAATAAATCATTTTTAAACGAGTCAGAAGAATTAAATAAATATTCCAAAGAATTTTTATTAAATCGAAATATCGAAGGAATAATCCTGATATAAAATATTACCCAGGATAATCCTCGAATAAATATTCACCAATAATATCCATTAAATAATTAATGAATATTTAAATAAATAGTACTTATCAAATAAATAATGCTCGAATGAATATTTGAAATAATATTCACTGAACAAATAGTGAATATTCAAATTAATAAAACTTATCGAATAATTAAAACTCGAACGAATATTCGAAATAATATTCACTGGATAAATAGTGAATATTCTAATTAATATTACTGATTGCAGGAATAATTACTAAATGAATATTCGAAAAATATTCGATAATTGAATCGACTTTAAACGAATATTGAAAAATAATATTCGTTGAATAAATGAAGTTCAAATAAATATTCAAGATAATATTTATTAAATGAATGAGGCTTAAAAAGGAATTTAGAAATAGTATTTAATAGGTAATTAATCTCGAATGAATATTCAAATTAATATTCATTAAATAAATAATGGGAAAATATTTACTTAGATATTTCCTTTCGAAAATAATCGCGATATATCAAGAAATACTGACTCCCGGTCTATAATCAAAGAATGAGATTCATATGCCCTTCTCTAAGGGTCTTAGCAATATCCGGCTTATAACTGATTATTCACTATCTAGCTTATTAGCCAACAAGCATAACAATATAACTTGAAAGTAGGCATGCATGCTATGGCATATGTATGACAGAAAGCATATATATATATATATTCACAACAACAACCTTTAAAAGGATTTGAAACTTTCCTAGTAGTCGGGTGTGGGCAGAGGTAGTGTGCCCTGGGTCTACTCGGTGATCTATAAACAATCAGAATATTTGATATTAATAACTTAACACTTTTTAAAAGGCTAAGTATAACTTAACTTAAGTCGAAACACAATTTCGAGTTTTCTCGTTATGCACCCTTTTTGTATACTCTTATTAACCTCGTTTTGACCCGACATTCGTTCGCTATTACGGCTCGTCATTACACTTACACTTGGTATATACTTGAGTAATGTTAGTGCTAAGGTAGGTCTTTTACGAAGCAAGATTATTCCTCGAGTTTTAGCGCTCGCTTTCTAAGTGTTTTACCAAAGTTATAACAAAGTGTGTTTTTTTTAGGGGTTCATTCGCGTTTAACCTTGATTCAAACATTTTTATAAAATCGGAAAACGATCCGTTCGACATGAGGTTTTCTCCTACACCTTATTTATGATCTCTAATATTTAATTACCATGATTATTCACTAACTTACATATTTTATCGAGGTTCAATTTTAGTAACGAACTCGTACTTACAGTTTCGAACGACTTTTTGTAAATTGGCCATAATTCCTAAACCGTAAGTCCGTTTGTTTCGATTCTTTCGCCAAAACGATCTATGACTCGAGATCTACAAGTGTGGGTCAACTATTCATCAAGATCAGAAATTTAAACCGACTGTTATGAACGGATTTTAGTGGTTAACAAAATTTAGGCATTATTACGGCTATAAATCGAACGTTCCAAAAATCAATCCATCACAATCAAGCCACACCGGGCATCCATACCACTTATACACATGATTCTCATCTTAATGTGTCCAAGAATATCATGTTTTACCATAATAATAATCATCATGATACTCAAATCACTAAATCACTAACGAAACATGCTTCTAACATGAACGTAATCACAACTAAGCTATATCCATCAAGAACATGCTTAAAACTCAAAGTAGATCTAGGGTTCTTAAGAGTTATACCTTCCTTGGAGAGTTCTAGAGCCTTACTAAGCCTTGGTCTAGTCTTTGTGTGGCCTAAGCTAGTTTAGATCAATCAAAAAAACCAAGAAATCCATGTTAATACATGAAGAACAGTATTCATCATCACTTTAAATGATTTATTTGAAAATGGAAACAAAGGAATTTGAAGCTAAAATTTCTTGGAGATAACTTTTATGAAATATAGAACTCACCATAAAAATTACAAGATCAAATGATGGTTGGAAGTTGGTTTTTGGTTCTTGAATTTGCAAGAAAGCCGAATGGGGGAGTTCTTGGGAGAGAGTGAGTTTGCTTGGTTGATTTCTTGAAAAATAATGCATAAAGTGATGTTATTTAGATAATATCTCATCTTGGAGTTGCTTTATTAAAGTGATGATGTAAGGGATGATGAAAATGGATGGACATGTGTTGATCTTTTGATGGTGTTTAAGCTAACTAAGGTTTGGTTGCTACAAGTCTTTCTAGTTACTCTTGTAACTATATAGTTATTAGATATTTTCTAATAGCACATGCATGCATCTTGATCTCTGCTTGCTCTTTTGTCCGGTTATTGCTCAATTTCATTGATCTTTCGAAAGAATATCTCAAGGGTTTCTAGTTAGGGTTTTACCGGAAACCTCTTTAATATTTATATTACTACTCTCCATTCCCTTTAGTAATTCTCAAATCCATATTCCTTAAATCCTTTTAATAATCCCTTAGGTCTTTCAGTGTCCAGGGAAATCTTGGACACTAATACGAACTCAGAATTTCGTTTCGGGTACTTCTATATAACGTTGTCTAATAATATTCCTAATTCCACCAAAATCACTATTCATCCCTTTTTCTTTACTTATTCTTTTAGGGTTATATAGATGTCCCGGTTCTCTTTCGATCATTCCTTAACCATTTTACGGAACCACTGGACTGATAACAGATATCGATTTGGATGACATAAGAATAACCTTCCCCCTTGGAATTATCAAATCTTAATTTCCTAGGAGATAGATAATTCTTATCTAGATTGTCAACCAATATCATTCTTCATGACATATAAATATTTGAATCCAAATCCATTCCATACATTCATTAGAACAATCGTTACATCATAGTCGCAACCACGATTCACTATTACATCCATACAAAATAAAAAGTTTTAATTCTATCCAAAATCTGGGTTCTTACATGGCTCATCTTCAACCCACACATTTTCAATATTAGACAAATTAGGCACATGGTCATCCTCATTTAAAACCTCATTTTCTACATTTAAATCCTCTATATTTTCATTACCTACTTTCAGATCCTCCAAATTTTCATTCACTTCTTGTTTCGAAGTGTCAACCTTTTTTATAACAAAATTCTCAATAGCTCCTCTTTGTGACTCTACTAACTCATTTGCTCATTTTCTTTTTTTTTTCCTCTTTTCATTTCCAGATAGATGTTTTTTAGGTAGCATTGTACTCCACAATAATAAAACAACTATTTGAGGCAAAGAAAGGATAACACCTTGAATAATATTGTTCAAAATCCAAACTCCAAAGCACCCAAAATTCTGAAATCCCAAGTATGATTGCTTAAGTCTTGATAATTACCCCTGTTAAATGAAAATAGAAAGCAAATTAAGACAAGAAAAGCCTAAAATTGAACAAGATTACAAAAACTAAACCTCTAATAAGTGTATATACAATATATAATTGTACTAGAATAGATTATACATCATATATAATATATTAATATACATATTACATATATTATATAACTATAATAGTATTATAGTAATAGGGATGTGGGCGTTCTTACCTCTAAACTTAATCTGTAAAGGCATAAAGCAGTAGACAGCAGTGGTGGACTAGTGGTCCTCGTGGTCTCGTGTAGTCGTGTAATCTTCTGTTCTAATTTTTTTAACAAGTAAAACTGAGATATACTAAAAGTAATATAAAGGCATGCTAAATCTTGGGCCCCTAAACAAGATGGGCCCATGGCAGTTGTCCTGTTTGCCCTATGCCTAGACCAGCCCTGCACATAGGTATCAAGACCAACCCTGACATCATTTATTAATATATGCCTCAGCAAAAAAGAAATCATCTTCATTCTTTTCAATCTACAACACATCTTCAATAATGGCATGTAGGTTTCCAAATCTGGCCGGCAGCGATTCTTTTCCATTTTCTGAAGTAGTTTTAGAGCTTTTTCCTCCTGCAAGCGATGGCAAACACTTTTGATCAGAGTTTTATATGCTAAAACATCTGGAATAAGTCCTTGATTGGGCATATCCTCGAAAACATCCTGGGCATCCTTAAGCCTGCTAGCTTTACATAAGAAGAAAATTGAGGAACTACAAAATGCTGAATCAAGAGCACAACCATTCTTCTTCATAGTTGCTGATATCGCCAAGGCTTCATCTATTTCCTTTGCCTTTCCTCGAGCATGCACTATAATATTGTAAATTACCACGTTTTGAGGACAATTATTTTCTTGCATCTCCTCCAGAATTTCATTAACTTTACGAAAATTCTTCTCGCGGCAATAGGCATCAACAAATGATGTATATGAAACCAAATCAGGACAAATCTTAGTTTTCTGCATCTCTTCCATATTCTATCTTGCTTTATCTATTTTCCTAGCCCTGCACCAATCACGTAACAATATATTATAAGTACGCAAATTCGGAGTTATCTGATTCCTAAACTCAATATACACATGTTGAGCAAGCTCAACGTGTTAGTGTAGGTGCCCTAGAGGCAATACATTGTTTCTTTGAATAAACCTTTTTGTCATTTGATCATTCAATAAACATATTTATTATGACTTTAATTACTGCGATATATTTGTTAGCATAATAAATGTCCTTAGAATCATGATACACATTATATAGTTTAAGTACATGACTTGAACTTGAGATTATATAATATATCATATTCTTAAAAGGTCCCTGGTCGAGTATTATTATTATAGGACAATAATAATACACAAATATACTAGTATGTTGTTTGACAGATAACCACATCTCATTAGTTATAAGTATGGAGATACTAAAGTCAATACATAGGTACATGTAGGAGTACATGGTACTGGACAGACCCACAGTGAGATTCTTCATGTTTAATAAAGTCATAAGAAAGACTCACAGTGATAATGGTGTAATGATCCTTTGACTTGAGATCATTATATTTCTATACGAGGATTAATATACTTTGACTACGTTAAAAGTTACCTTTGACCGAGTGATGATAAAAGTGGACATCGGGTATATCATGAGTCGTATGAGAAATATGAATGATAGATAAAGGATTTAACCCTCCTAGAATTAGGAGAGATATTATTGGCCTCTTGATTGAGTGAGACTATAAAGTACATGGCCGTGCTCAAATAATGATTTGTTTTTTAATAGTCTACTCATGGATCAAGTAAACCTGAATTAAATGTTGAAGAGGATGACTAAACACATGCCTCGAGTTTAATCTATAATATTTGGTTTTATCGAATGTTGAAGGGATTATATTACACGGAAACATTAATCACGAAAAAGGTTTTATCGAATCACGATTTAATTATTGTTTAATTGGGTAGCAATGATGTACTATTAGATATCGCTCATTGTTTATAGTTTTATTGGAGAATAAAATTATTGCCAATTAAATAATAGCCTATAGGGTCACACACATTGAGCACTTAAAGGAATAATTAATTTAAATTAAGGATTTAAATTAATTGGTGATTATTTGAATTTTATTATGTTAATTAAGTGAGACTTAATTAATTTAGATAATATATAAATTCGAATTAGAGGAGTATTTCTGCCCATAATAATTAAGTGTGACTTAGTTATTAATTAAATAATAGAATTTTGTTTTATTATTTAATCCTATACCTAAAAGGGTTGGGCTTTTGCTGTTGAGGGCCCATTAACCAGTCATTATAAATAGATAATGATAGGTTAAGAGGGTTTTACGTTTTTGTGAAAAACCCTAGAGAAGGCAGCAAGAAAAGGCAGAAATCGAATCATCAATAAGGAGGCTAGTACATCCATTCCGCAGTCAAGTTCGTGAGTCGTTCTTGAAGGTGTTCGTGTGGATACCATAGATGTGTTTTCCGAGAGGTAGACTGTAAGAACCCAAAATTTCGGTAGAATTAAAACTTTTCTTATTATAATGAAGTGCATCAATGAATAATGATTTGGTGGATGAATAGTAATTTTGAGGATTAAGAAAAATTTTCATGCCACCTATGTACGAGACGTAGTGTGGATATTCCGAAGTTATACTAGTAATCTACAGAGTAAATAAGTGTATGTAAATGCGATCGAAATTCAGAAATTCCAAATTCTATTTTCGTGTAATATTTGACCGAGCAGTGAATTATATATCAGTAATATCAAGAAATGAGATATTTAATTTGAGGAATTGAGGAGTTAATATTTTGGAATTTTATTATAAGTGATTTGAGAATTTGGAACGAAAACCATTGAGGAAGTGAAACAAACGTTCTAGAAACCGCTGAAACTTTACAATGAGATTAAGCGATTGAGCGAACGAAGCATGGATTAAGGTTATGGTATATTAAAAGTCCAAGGAAGGATATATTATGAGAAAGAAAGAGGATTGAGAATAAACTCCAAGAATTGAGAAATAGAGAATGCTTGAGAAATCGGGAGAACGTTTTCTGAGATAAAGAGAAATAAACAAGGGATGTCGGAATTAATATTCATTCGAGGTATTGTGCCATATTAGAGCAATAATATGCAAAGTATAAGTTGTAACGTATTAATTTTATTCACGAGACAACAAGGAAATCAAATTGTTGGAAAAGGAAACAAACCAAGGGACTAATATGAAAGAAACAAAAGATGAGGATTTTGTTGCAATTGTTGTGGATAAGGAAATCCAAGTGAGCCAATGAGGTGTTGACAACACATTATAAGAAGATGCATCCAAATATAGATAGATATTACATGTATTAAGTCATTACACATAACAAAACACAAAAAAAACTCCATCTCTCCATTTCTCCACAAGCTGTCCAGCAGAACCAACCCTCAAAGAAAAATATATATCTCCATTTCTATCCATGATAAAATCACCAAATTTAACCTCAACCTCTCCACTCCATCGTCAATATTCGCTCAAAATTTCATGGCATTCTAATGAGTGTAGCCTAGTTAAATCTCCTCCCCAATTTGAAGAAGCAAACTATCCTGGTGCTTGACAGTTTCTGGGACGATTTTCAATCAGACGTATCTCCTTCATTACTCAATGGAATTTCGTGTTCTTTATATGGTTAGAAAGCTGTGAAGATGTTCTACAACTCTCATTTAGAAGCCTCGATCAGAAAAGCTCGGTAAGGGCCTCGTTCTCCATGATCTTTCAGTCGGATTCTAATAACTCCGGATTACTAACTTTGTTTTCTTCATTTCTTTTGATCATCCAAGCTTACCCAAGGCTATACAAGGATTATACAAGGTTTATAAAGATATTACACACATCAAGGAAGGTATAAAACTCTAACCACTCTTAGTCATGGAGTGTTTATGGTTTATAATGTTAGATCTAAGAGTATGGGTGCATATCTTAGTTATAAGAGTTATGGATGATGAAATCTTGAGTTTAAATGTTGTTGATGTGATTTTTAAGCTTGTAGTTGGTGTATATAACTCCATGTGTGCCATAGAGTATAATCTTGGTGGTTTAGATGATGGTTGTGGTGTATACAAAGAATTCTTGAATGGTTAATTAAGATAGCAAGCTGTGTAAATTTCTGGGAACTTGTACTGTCTTGTAGGATGGTTTTGAACCCCTTAGACTTGTCTCCCGAGGGCCTAATACCCATAGTTAGAAAGGTATTTGAATGTAGTTTCCAGAAATATAAAGTTCATGACTAGGTGATGTGTAGATTTTGAGTTATGACCAGAAGAGTGAGGAGTGGTTCTGAAATCCGGACTGCACTGTATGGTCTGTTTGTGAACTGTCTTTGGACCCTCAAACTTTCTGCAAACACTGTGAAAAATTGAGAATAGCTAGGACTTACAGTAAGGAAGGATACCCAAAAAGAATCTGATTAAAATTTGAATTTTTCAATTTTATAAAAATGTTAGAGCGAGGTGTGCGCAAGTGAAAAATCACTTAGGAGATTAGTTTAAAGTAGTTTTAAAAGTATTCACTTGAGTTTCGAGTTTGAGGAATAGATTTGAGTCGAATGGGTAAAGAATGTGATAATGTGATGACATGGTCATATAGGAGGGTTTGTGGGTCAAATGGTGGAGTCGCTAAGATGGTCTTGTATTCTTAAAAACATTATGATTAAGTGGTGTTGCTAAGATACTAACGAGCAAAAATTGGATATTTATAGATTGTCGCTCCACTCCACGAGCCCAACCTTCCCAAGGCAAGTTTTCCAACCCTAAGCATTTATTTTCAAGATATTATGTTCCTGATTCTACCTATGCAAGTTTACTTTTCAAAACTTATATATATATAAGGACTTTCACTGTTGTGTTTGTAGTTCCCAATCGTATTATATGCTTATGCTTATTGAGGTTATGATGAAAATTGAGATATATGCACATATATGTTTGTACCCCTTGAACTTAGAATGAAATGTTTTCTTCGGACAACGACTCTAGCAATAGAGGTCGTAGCGGTCCAAATATACCATTGACCAGGGAGCAGTGTATTATTATATCGTGATTTAATTGCGAAAACCCGAAGGGTCATTCGGGAAGTATCGTATACTTAAGTATTTATTTTTATATCATCATAAATACTCAAAAATACCTATCTTGGATTAAAAGCTTATTTAATTAAATAATTATTTTATTAATTATTAATATTAAATCTTAAAATATCATTTATTAATTATTGTTCATTATTTTAAAGGCAAAGCTAATCCCAGATACCTTTAGCACTTTCAAACTCGAACTCTTTCGAACTCAAAACACTTTCGAAAACCCCCGGTCAGGTTTTGCTTCTTGTACGATTTCAAGAATTATCGGTCGATTGAGGTCGAACTTCAACTACTCGAATTTTCTATTAAAATGATTTTTGAAAAGAAAAGAAAAAGGGGACTCTGGCAGGTGTGGGAATCGTTGACGAACGATTCCCGGGATGTGTAAGCGGCCGTGAGCCAGGCGGTCCATCAATTATTATTCCGACCCAGGTGTTACCAAAGGATGATTACGGATGTAGTTTTCATCGAGGGTGATTACGGATGTAGTTTTCACCCGAGGATAGTTACGGATGTAGTTTCTATCCTTCTACCGGTAGAGAAGACCCGCGGATTATTGGACTTGGATGTGGCGACTGATCATCGTCAATCCTTGTCAGGTTTTTATGTTTTCTTCCAGTCCCATCCTCCACTTTGGAAAAATACTCAAACACTGCTTCTTGGGCCTAAGTGCCAAGTTTTCGATAGTGTGGTTTTTGATAAGAAAAATATTGCCATCGTGCAGTATCTAGAACTGCAAGATTTTCTATATTGATTGGCACGTGTTAGTGCATTCTTGCAATTATTTCAAAGAATGAAAAATTTTTAAATGAGAAACCTTCTAAGCTAATGGAAGGAAAGAGGTTTGCAATGATGTATTCCCTGTACAGTTTGTTAACCGTAGAGTGTTTTGCCGAAAATGATATACTCATATGTATATATTTTCAAACTTGAGATATATTGAAATGAGAACCTTATAAAGGGTTCATATGTTATTCTTAAAGCTCCTTAGTGAGTATAAATGTTTTATTCAAACTCGGACATATATATTGTCCAATTATGTTTTGAAATCTGAGGTATATACCCATACAGTTGGGAATGTTTTCGAAATAAACCACATCATTATTTTTCAAAATGGTGAACTTGCTGAGCATTATGTAGCTCATTCTTGCTTTATAAAAACTTTTCAGAAAGAGAAGAATTTGGCCGATTAACTCCGCACCAGCAGAAGAGGAGTAGAAGATTTACCCCGGAGATGATTTAGTTCCTGATGAATACTACAGAGTAAGTCTGATAGGTTTTCAACTGTAATAGTAAGACTTGTCTTCAAGTGTTGTTGTATAAGTGGAAGTGCGTAAGATTCTGGATTGTATAGATGAATTTTAATATTTAGTGTTACTTTTGATTATCGTTTCTGAGGCTCTAACTTGTTTGTGCGTAAGATGGAGGTCTGGATGGATGTATTGTTGAGTTGTAAAGTTAATACAGGTATGATATGGTTGGATGGTGATGTGACGACTTGAATCTTTGACCTCGGATTTGGGGGCGCCACAGAAGTGGTATCAGAGCGATAAGTTACAGTACTCAGAAACGAGAGTGTCGAGAGTTAAATCTAAGTAGGAGAATGACATAAGAGATCGTAGTAAACTTATTATTGGACTTCCGGAAGAGGTACCGGTGGGTAGAATGGACTGAAGTGTTTACTGGAGGTATTATACTAGGGTCGAGAGAATCCTTAGAGTCCTTCAGAATGATGAATAGAGGTTTGAGAGTCGTACATGACCTATCATTAACATGACCTATCATAGGTAATGATATAGGAAGTAGAGCGAAATCTCAAGAGCAGCTGAGGTAGAGGCGATATTGCCAATATGATCGGACGACTAGGCTGGCATAAATTTTGTGGCCCATAGCCCTCCACAGTTTAGGAGGCGGCATTTTAAGAATCAAGAAGTTTAGACTTCCCCACATAATTAAGGGTACTTAGTACTTGGAATAATGAAAGTCTTTTACTTTGGCTATAAGATCCGATTTTCGATAAGTAACGGGTTTACCGGAAAGTTGGTCAGTATGTCGTTGTGGATTTCATTACCCTTGATGGCGAATTTTACATGTGTTATACGAGAATGTTATCATAAGACGAGCGTGCTAGATAATTCCACGCATGATTCGGATGCTAGAACATGGTAGTTCAACTTAGAGAACAAGCAAGTAGAATCAACAAAGGGACTCAAGAGAAGTTGATTATGGTTGCAACGAGCGATACAGTGATCTCAGAGTCTACCAAAAGAAAAGACCAGTGGGTCTAGAGTGGGATCCTTTGATAGAGATGTTATCAGGGACTACGTATATAAGTATTGTAGACCTCAATATTTTTGGTATATGTTCACATACACACATTTGCCACTGAACCTATGGACTGCACTGAGATCCCTGAGAGATCTCTTTGATCTGTTCCCAGGGGGAACTGGCCACTTGTGATTCATGTCGGAAGGCATGAAGTAGGACCCTATGGACTTAGCAGGTGTCCCCGGAATGATGTGAAGCTTGGTCTTCAAGATAAAGCACGGAAATGATAGATATATTTGTGAAACCCCAACTCGATAAATGACTTTAAGATGATGATTGAGAGACGCACTAGTTGGTGTCTTGTATTACGAAGACGAAGAGATGGAGTTAACCTCATAATGGTGATAATGAGATGCACGAATGATCATTAACTTATTTTGGTAACTACCGGCAGGTGCACTACTTCATTTTAAACTGTTCACTAACCCTGTTACCTCGATTAGTTTATATCAGGTAACCCTTCTAGCTTTCTACTTCAAAATTGTGGAATAACAACCAGTGAGATACTCTCCCTAAAGCAGGACTTATCCGAAGTAATTTTATTTGATCCATGAACATTCTATTCAAAAATTTATGATGATCTTGTTCGGCTCAGGCCTATTTACACTTTCTTTCAATTATCCAAGGAAGGTTCAACAAATATTTCCTTAATAAATCGATGAATATTACTTAACGAATATTGATATTTGATTGCTTCTTTCATACTTGCACTCTTCAGTTGAGCTCATAAATATTTAACAAATTACTGAGGACATGGATGATCTAATGTCCAGACATCCTTCATGAATTCTTTTCTTCTATTCAAGATGAGATTGTACATCGTACATTGAAATCATAGTAAGGATATCATTTTGATATTGGTATTCTGAATTTAATTCTATAGTAGGATCTGATAAAGCATGTGTACGGAGGCACCCTTGGGTGGACCGTTTCACTGGTAAGTAATATTTGATGAGAGGTTATCGATTGTTCCGATACCTAGAACATTCTCTTCAGATTTTATAGTTTTCTTTTTCAAACTTAATAACTTCTTATTTCCATTCGTTGTCCGAGTAGACTAAAGTTTCTTCAGTGGCTACGATCTTGAAATTCCGTTCTAGCCAATTGAAACTGGCTAGTCGATATGTCAATATGAATGACTAGTTGATTGTTCTAACTAGTCAAAATTGTAATGTTGTGAAGAACACCTAGCTAATTGTCTTAGCTAGTGGTGATGTCTCAAACATGTGAACTAGCAAATTTTGTCTAGCTAGTTGCTAGTGTTTCTTGAAAAGGACTAGTTATTGTTTCACTCGTCCAACTCCCAATTTAATTCATTCCGCAATGCATTTTGCATGTGGTAAAGTATGATGATGAAAGTTTTGACGAATAACTTGATTGAGACCTAGTGAGGTCGCCCACTCGACTTGAACTCTTACCCATCTTCGTATCATACTTTATATAACTTGAATATTTTATTCTTTCATTCATACAATGAGAATTCATTTGAAACCATTGATTACTTGAATGACAAACTACTTCATTCTTTGATTTTCATGGAGTAGAATTGCTTTCTATTGGCTGACCTTCATCAATGCGACTTTAGATTTCCTCTTATTATTCAGGAGGAAAAGTATCCACCCGATGTAAGAATTGTATAAAGATCGTCTTTATGACTTTTCTATCCAACAATCATTGCCCTCGTGCAACATTCTCTATGATATCATATTACAGAATTATCAGGACCTGAAGGAATAAACCTTGTTGTACTCTTTCTGTCCATCCTTACATCTCCGAAAATCGAGACTCCTAGTATTTGGAACCATCAACATTCTTGGAACATCCAATGTGGAATTCTTATTGAAATTATCTATTGGACCTTGTTATTTTGAAACCATTCCTTTCAAAGTGATTACTCTAAGGTGAACGGGAGGTACAATTATGAACCGTTACACCAATATGAGGTCAAAAACCAAATGTTGTAATTGTGCAGCCAGAGCATTATGCCGAGTAATTATTAAAGTAGAAATAACATGTCGGGGCATACCACAAGACCTTTAATATTAGTGTGAGGAAAGTTATAAGAAATGATGAGGTGGTTGGGAGTACGCTCCTACCAACCGTTGTCAGGATGTTATATTAATGAATTCTGGAGTTACCAAGCCTTTTCCTGATCCAAGAAATTCAAATCGATTGCGATGTAACACATATCCTTAGAGGAAACTAACATGGAAGTGAGATGGACAAGAAAGGAAGAAATATCGTGGCAAGAATGTGAAGCTTTACTTAGCTTAAAGGGATTGATGTACATAGAGAGACATAAAGTTTAAAAGGCCCCTAATAGAAAATGGATGCATGGATATATCCCAATGATCCTTCGAGATTACCACCTAATCAAGTTTAATAGGAATCGCAGCAGCATGCAGGCCTCAGACTGATTGGCGCCAGTTGTGAAAGAGGACGAGCGTATGACATCTTACATATACCATCGAGAATCGATATCCCTAACTGGAGATGTAGGAATTGTTGACCAGTTAAAACGCGTAGTTGTTTTTCAAGGATAAGGTTGAAAAGCGGGTTTCACCAACTCAAGATCGACCTCTGTACTGTGCCAAAGTTGGCATTTCACACTAATACAAACGTTATAAAATTATGGTAGTATTATTTGAGTGGACTAATGAGTCAGAAGCCTTTATGGATTAATGAACAAAGTTTTGGAATGAAATGAGATATTAGCAACAACCTCGTTGTTAGCTATGCGTGATGATAAAAAGAGGACTTTGAGAGTCACGATGATGCGTCTTTCAAGAGTTTAAGAGGTGTGCTGATGCAGTAGAAAGGGGATGATAGCCTATACTTCTAAACAACATAAAGGTTACGGGATAGGATATACTAACCGTGAGTCTGGGATTAGTCATGATGGCGTTCACGCATAAAACTGAGACGTTAACTTTATGAGAAAAGTGTGAAAGTTTTCCACAAGTGTCATAAGTATATCTTCATATTAGGACTAAACATAAGAAAGAGAAGGTGACGAAAGGGAGCAGGGAGTATAATGGAGAAATTTGTTATTTCCTAGGAAAGGCCAGTGCGGTGGCCGATACCTATAGAAGGGATTATTCAAAATTGGAATTCAGTCAGTATTGACCAAGAAAATAGAGTATATACAATAAAGAATAATGTTAGAGGAAAATGACTAAATCATGGGGAAGGACAAAGATGTACAGAGAATTAAGAGAATGTTTGGCAAACGGATATGAAGAATGGTATTGGCAAACTATTAAGTACAAATGCAACATGTCAAAAACAAAATGATAGAGATCTAGTGGATCGATTCCGCCCGTAGAAAATCTTGAACGTGGACAGAATTATAATGAATTTCATGAGTAAGTCGCCGAAGACCGAGCTAAGAGATGGCCCTAGTTGATTTATAAATGCTGGACCAAGTGATTTACCTACGAGATACTTTCCATTTAGAAGATTATCGATTTATATACGGAAGAGATGGTGGTGCAATATAAAACTTCTGCAGCGATTACGTCAGATAAAGACTTAAGGTTAAACTTCGAATATTGAAGGTGCTTTCAAGTATATTTAACGAAGAGATTGAGCGTATGTACTAATTTGATCTGTGGCTGACGGACATGGAAGAAGAATTATCTAGACGATCGAATTTGTATTTAGTGTCGTGCCTTAGATTTCACGGGGAAATCGAGAATAAAAACTTATCCATGAAATGAATGTTGTTATCACGATCGTCACCATGCGAACGTAAGGACGTCTCTTGTAAAGCGTACTGCGAAAGAAGAAGTTTCGCTTTTCTTGCGTTACGAAGAAGTCAATGAACGAGGGATATAGTAGCTGAACTGGTTCGACGTATACCGAAGACTATACAGTATCCATAGCAAGTGGTAACGGCTGGCGGGAGGCAACACATGCCTGCTAATCAAACGAAGGAATATGAGGAATACCATGCGTATTGACGTTGTCTTAGATTATAAAACACGACCACAAAGTATTCACGGGCCAACGATACAAGGACTTAACGCGGATACTATGAACAAGGTAGAAGAGAAACGTATAAGTAGTGGGATAGAAATTTTCATTCATAGAACAACCGATAAGGAGTACAGGTCGAGGAGAGCATGCGTTGAGAAACAACATTAAAGCGATGGTGAGACCAAGGTCAGAGAACAAAAGGGTTGAAGTGTCAACCTGAAAGTTGGAAAGGGTAAAGTTGGAATTGTATCCACAACTATTTTCCCTAGGTTCTTAAGATAGAATCATTTTAAGGAGAGGAGACTGCAATAACCCTAATCTTCATGAATATTCGAAACCTGGATGAATAGTAATTTTATGGGTAGATGAGAAATTTTTGCAATCACGATATGTACGAATTATTAAATGAAGATTTTGAATTGATATTACGTCCTTACGATACAGACGAGTGTATGTAAAAGTCATTAGTTTTTTTACGAAACCCATTATTTCGAATGGTCAAATTTTATGGGATATCAAAGGAGTATGAGGTGGGAAACTTCGTGATGCTAAAGGTATCCCCTGGAAAGGATTGATGCGGTTTGTTAAGAAAGAGAAGCTAAGTTTGAGGTTTATTGGACCTTTTGAGATTTTGAGGCGTATTGGGAAGTTAGCCTACGAGTTAGCCTTGCCCCAAGCTTGCAGCAAATTCATAATGTGTTTCATATGTCTATGTTACGACCCTACCACACCGACTATCAGCATGTGATAGAGTACAACCAAGTGGACCTATGACCCGACTTGACCTATGTGGAGTAACCCGTGGAAATCATGGATAGAGAAGAATAAGTGCTGAGGAACAAGGTTTTCAAACTAATAAGGAATTGTGAGAAAATCAAGATGTGGAAGAATCCACGTGGAAGTTGAAAAAGTGAAACAAAGAAGGAGTAACCCCAGTGATTCCTAAACTGATTCCGGGACGGAATCCTTTTAAGGAGGGGAGACTGTAAGAACCCAAAATTTCGGTAGAATTAAAACTTTTCCTATTATAATGAAGTGCATCAATGAATAGTGATTTGGTGGATGAATAGTGATTTTAAGGATTAAGAAAAATTTTCATTCCACCTATGTACGAGACGTAGTGTGGATATTCCGAAGTTATACTAGTAATCTACGGAGTAAATAAGTGTATGTAAATGCGATCGGAATTCAGAAATTCAAAATTCTATTTTCGTGTAATATTTGACCGAGCAGTGAATTATATATCAGTAATATCAAGAAATGAGATATTTAATTTGAGGAATTGAGGAGTTAATATTTTGGAATTTTATTATAAGTGATTTGAGAATTTGGAATGAAAACCACTGAGGAAGTGAAACAAACGTTCTAGAAACCGCTGAAACTTTACGATAAGATTAAGCAATTGAGCGAACGAAGCATGGATTAAGGATATGGTATATTAAGAGTCCAAGGAAGGATATATTATGAGAAAGAAAGAGGATTGAGAATAAACTCCTAGAATTGAGAAATAGAGAATGCTTGAGAAATCGGGAGAACGTTTTCTGAGATAAAGAGAAATAAACAAGGGATGTTGGAATTAATATTCATTCGAGGTATTGTGCCATATTAGAGCAATAATATGCAAAGTATAAGTTGTAACGTATTAATTTTATTCACGAGACAACAAGGAAATCAAATTGTTGGAAAAGGAAACAAACCAAGGGACTAATATGAAAGAAACAAAAGATGAGGATTTTGTTGCAATTGTTGTGGATAAGGAAATCCAAGTGAGCCAATGAGGTGTTGACATCCAAATATAGATAGATATTACATGTATTAAGTCATTACACATAACAAAACACAAAGAAAACTCCATCTCTCCATTTCTCCACAAGCTGTCCAGCAGAACCAACCCTCAAAGAAAAATATATATCTCCATTTCTATCCATGATAAAATCACCAAATTTTAACCACAACCTCTCCACTCCATGGTCAATATTCGCTCAAAATTTCATGGCATTCTAATGAGTGTAGCCTAGTTAAATCTCCTCCCCAATTTGAAGAAGCAAACTGTCCTGGTGCTTGACAGTTTCTGGGACGATTTTCAATCGGACGTATCTCCTGTTGGGACAATCAGATCTTGGCACTGCGATTTTTGATACAATAAATTAACGAGTACGAATAAAAAAGTCACCTTGTTAACGGTTGATTCCACGCTCTTCTATTGTATTCCCAAATTCCCTTGAGCGAAGTGTGGCCTTCGTCTTCTCAAGTTAACCTCTCTTCTTGCTCCTGGGTGGCTACAAATTTTTTCGACCCACACCCAGCAAGAAGAGAATAGGAATATATATAGGCTACAATAGGGATCATGGATAATTAGGTTGGGCCTTCTAATTACATCTTGAGCCTAGCCCAATGTAATTAAATATTAATTCAATCCACTAAAGAATTAATATTTGCACTACCTTTCCTAATACCGTAATTTAATTAATTCGGTTCCAATATTATTTGCTTATTAAATTCCCCATGTTTAAAATATCGCATGTCCATTAATTAAATAAATTACTGATAATTCATTTAATTAATATCTTTTATCCTTGATCATCCACTCAACCTTTATTTAATTATGCCGGAATAAATCCACCTGCAGGGTTTCACATAATTAAATCTTTTTGAGCTTTCAAGGGGACATCATTAACCCGAATATTATCAGGACATGGATTACTTCAATAAATAATATTCACCATATATATTATTTCATCACCCAAAATATAATGAAATAAATCAAAAGAATTATTTCATATATAAATCAAAGCATGTAAATAATATACACGTGTCAATTACTATATCTGGATTAAGAACCTAAGCATTAATAATAACATAGAATCTTAGTTCACCTTCTTAATCAGTATAAGGGAACAATTCTAAATTTGATCCTGTTCAATATACACAAAGTATACTAGTATTATTTATTAGTCAATACAAACTAATCTAAATAATACTACAGTCATTCCAGTGGATTGTCTAACTCCACCTGTGCTGTGAACCTTATTATATTATATAAACCGTATTTAATAATCTAATATTCTGTATCCCATTTGATACTAGATTATTCACAATATATAATAGTTAGACAACATGTAAACATTTAAATGATTCTCAATAAAATAGGCCAGAAATAAATGTATATACTTCAAATAAATATTTTCAGTATACACCAACAATCTCCCACTTATACTCAAAATATTCTATGAGTATATCAGTGTTTATTTAATCCACTATTACAAAAAAACTATGTGTCCATCCATCTGACTCCTATCGCTTCCACATGCCTGTTAAAAAATTTTGGCTGGCAGGCTTTTTGTGAAAGGATCTGCCCGGTTGTCTTCTGATGATATGTGAGCCACAACTATATCTCCTCGCTTTACGATTCCTCGTATGAGATGATACTTACGTTCAATATGTTTAGCTGCTTTGTGATCTCGCGGTTCCTTCGAATTTGCCACAGCACCAGTGTTATCACAATACACTGTCAAGCTCCTAGGCAAATTAGGTACCACATCCAAGTCCAAAAGGAAGTTCCTGAACCATACAGCCTCCTTTGCAGCCTCAGAGGCCGCCACGTACTCGGCTTCCATGGTAGAGTCTGCAATGCATTTTTGCTTTACACTCCTCCATATAACGGCTCCACCTCCCAAAGTAAAAACATATCCCGAGGTCGATTTCCTCTTATCCCTATCTGATTGGAAATCTGAATCAGTATATCCCAAAGGAAATAGATCTGAGGCCTTGTAAATTAACATATACTCCTTAGTCCTTCTCAGGTACTTGAGTATAGTTTTTACTGCACTCCAATGTTCCTGACCTGGGTTCGACTGATATCTACTAACCATGCCTACAGCAAAGCAGATGTCAGGCCTCGTACATAACATAGCATACATTAAGCTTCCACATGCCGAAGCATAAGGAACTGCTTTCATGCTCTCTATATCCTTAGGTGTCGAAGGACACTGCTCCTTGGATAGAGCCACCCCATGCTTAAAAGGTAGAAAACCTTTCTTAGAGTTCTGCATGTTAAAACGAGCTAATACTTCATCAATGTAGGGCTCTTGAGATAAAGCCAACATCCTTTTCTTGTGATCCCTTATTACTTTGATCCCAAGGATGTATGCCGCTTCACCTAAGTCCTTCATTTCAAATTGTTTGAACAACCATGCCTTTACTGATGACAACATCTTAACATTGTTTCCAATGAGTAAAATGTCATCAACTTACAGTACTAGAAAAACCACTGCATTACCCTCACTTCTCTTATACACACATGATTCGCTTGGACTTTGATCAAATCCATATGACTGGACTGCCTGATCAAAACGAATATTCCAGTCCCTAGAAGCTTGTTTTAGTCCATAAATAGACCTCTTAAGCTTACAAACAAGATGCTCTTGGCCTTCCCTAATGAATCCTTTTGGTTGTTGCATATAGATGGTTTCCTCAAGACTTCCATTAAGGAAAGCTGTCTTGACATCCATTTTCCAAATCTCATAATCGAGATGAGCTGCTATATATAGATAAAAGAATCCGGATCGACTTAAGCATAACAACCGGCGAAAAGGTTTCCTCATAATTGATCCCTTCTTTCTGAGTATACCCTTTCGCAACTAGTCGTGCTTTCCAGGCTTTCACCTTTTTGTCAGATCCTCTTTTCTTCTTGTAGATCCACATACATCCAATGGGTTTTACACCTTTGGGTGGGTCCACGAGCTCCCAAACTTGATTGGAACACATAGATTCCATCTCAGATTCCATTGCCTTTTGCCATAGAACTGCATCTTTATCTAGAATTGCTTCTTCGTATGTCCTGGGATCCTTATCATGTTCACAAGAGACCAAGTCCGAGGACTCTCCCAAAAACATGAATCTATCAGGTTGTTGAACAACCCTCCCACTACGACGAAGCACCGGTGTGGTATTAGTGACAGGTTGTGCATTTTCTTGTGGTTGATCTACATGTACTATTGGCACTTGGGGATTATCTGTCCCTCCCACTAGTTCCTCTAAAACGATACTACTCATGGGTTTGTGGTTCATTATATAGTCTTCTTCTAAGAATATAGCATTGGTGCTAACAATGATATCTCGATCCCTAGGACTATAAAATGAATAACCTTTCGTTCCCATGGGATAGCCTACAAACAGCCTTACTTCTGTACGAGATTCTAACTTGGTCGCGTTCTTGTTCAGCACATGTGCTGGACAACCCCAAATCCGAATATGTCTTAGACTTGGTTTGCTACTAGTCCACAATTCTATTGGAGTCTTGGGAACTGACTTAGAAGGTACCAAGTTTAGAAGGTAAGTCGTTGTTTCTATAGCATATCCCCAGAACGACTTGGGTAAATCTGAATAACTCATCATCGATCTAACACTCTCTAAAAGAGTCCGATTCCTTCTCTCTGCTACACCATTCTGCTGAGGTGTGCCAGGTGCAGACAACTGGGATGCAATCCCATTTTTTGATAAATATTCCCTAAATTCTCCAAGCAAGTATTCGCCACCACGATCTGATCGTAGTGACTTCATACATTTTCCAAGATGTCGCTTCTCCGCACTTGCTTTGTACTCTTTGAATTTTTCAAAGCACTCAGACTTACGGCGCAACAAATAAATGTACCCATATCTAGAATAATCGTCAATGAAAGTGACAAAATACTCATAACCTCCTCTTGCTTGGATACTCATAGGTCCACATAAATCAGTATGAACCAATTCTAACACTTCTTTAGCTCTATTCCCCTTTACTTTAAAAGGCCTATTAGTCATCTTACTTTCCAAGCAGGATTCACAAACTGGAAATGGCTCCACTGCCAACGAGCCTAATGACCCATCTACTACCAGTCTTTGAATCCTCCTCAAGTTAATATGACCTAATCTTAAGTGCCAAAGATATGTTTGGTTCAATTCAGAAGGTTTCTTTCTTTTATTTGAGCTAGAAAGAATGTTATTAGTTTCCTTATGTTGCAGCACTGGTTGGATAGGATTAATAATATATAAATTGTCTTGCAATGTACCAGAACATATAACTCGTTTATTCATCATAATAGAAACATTACGATCCAAACAAACATTTTAACCATCCATGGCAAGTTTAGAAACCGAAATTAAATTCCTTCTAAACGAAGGTACATAAAGACAATTGTTCAAAACCAAAATCCTATCATCGCCAAAAGATAATGTAATTATTCCAACTGCAACTACTGCTACTTTCGTAGCATCTCCCATGAACACATATATCTCGCCATCTCTAAGCATTCTGGATTGCTGGAACCCCTGCATAGAGTTACAAACATGGTCAGTGGCTCCTGTATCTACACACCAAGTGCTCGTAGATATAGCCGCTATATATGTTTCTGTAACTAGAGAAAGAGACATACCAGTATTGTTTGTCTTCTTAGGAAGAGGACAATCCTGTTTCCAGTGACCTGACTGCTTGCACCTGAAGCACTTGCCCTTAGGCTTTTTCACACCACCTTGAACTCCCACTGTATTAGCAATCTTTCCAGCTTTCTGTGTCTGAGTCTTTTTCTTCTTCTTACCTTTCGGCTTAGATGAAGAAGCTTTCTCGGCCACATTCACTTGAACATTCTGCTTAAAGAGTCCTTCAGCTGCCTGAAGTTCTGTCAGAAGTTCCGCGAGACTATACATCCTTTTGTTCATGGTGTAATTCAAGCGGAACTGCTCAAAACTTTTGGGAAAGCTCATAAGGATGATATCGATCTGGGTTTCCCCATCAATATCAGCACCAAGGATCTCCATCTCATTCAGATGAGACATCATCCTGAGAACATGATCCCTTACAGGTGTTCCTTCAGCCATCTGAGTGTTCATTAAAGCCTTCATTGCTACTTGCCTAGCAGCCCTATTCTGTTCTCCAAAAAGTTCCTTGAGATTAAAGAGCATATCTGAAGCAGTGGGCATAGCCTGATGTTGATGCTGCAAAACACCCGACATTGCTGCCAGAATGTAACATCGCGACATCTCATCAGCCTTAACCCACCGCTTATAATACTCCTTCTCACTTTCAGGAGCATCTTTAGCAGGCTGATCTGGCTTGGGTTCATAAGTACAAAATTTGTACTCCTCAGCAGTCAACACTATGTCCAAATTATGTTTCCATTCAATATAGTTCGGTCCAGTAAGTTTGTTATCCTTAAGTATGGTGAATAGTGGATTAAAGCCCATAATGATCTAATCCTGAGAATCATACAAGTAACACATAATCAGATAGTTGCATAAATCTTAAAACCTATTGGTTTCTTCTAACAATTAATTAAAATTAATGCACTAATATTTAAACACCATAAGTATCTGGTACGCCACGATGGGTGACATATATACCACTTAATTCGTTTAAATATTACTTCGGTCCTATTACTAAATAATACGCCACGTTTGGGTGGACTATATATTATTTTTCATAGCTAAGTGTATACCATTATTTAATCTTAAATTACTAAAAAGACCGGATACCACCATTAAATATTTCAAATCAATAATCGATAATAGGATAATTCCCAGATCGGGGGGGGGGGGGAGCATTGTCAAGAGGCATCACTTAAGACCCCTTTCTAGACAGAATCATCCTTTCTCTCAATATCGAAAATCTATATTCAATCATTGGCACCATTCTAATTAATCGAATTCTATGAAACTTGGTACGCCGCGTTGGGTGGCATATATACCTTTCAATATTCGTAATTAATTTAAGAAGTTTATCATAGTAATATCAATAACACTATCTGACACCATAAATCATACGCCACGTTAGGGTGGACTATGTACAATTTATATTCGTCTTAGTGTTAAATTACATACAAACAATAATGGAGACCGTGGGATTTAATTCCTAATTAATTCCCTCACCCACTTAGAATTTTTTATTAAAAAATTGAGGAATTTTATAAATTAAATGGGGCATATGTCATTATAATTATGTCTAACATGTATTCCAAATACGCACATAATTTAACAACATAAAACATTTAATTAAAGCATTAAATAAAAAATCTATGTCTATGTCGTCCAAATTATGTTAAACATGCAATTAAAAATTACACACATAATTAACAACACACATAATAATTATTTAAAGCAATAATTAAAAAATAGCAGAATTAAAATAAAAACAATAAAATAATAATCCACTATTATGGCCCCTGAAATTAAATTTCCTACAGCCCCTTGGTTCGAATTTAGCTGGTCATGTAATTGAACAACAGATGTGAATTCATGTAGTGCAGCGTGGGGTCCATTGCCTTGCATGCGGAAGAAACTAATCAGGATGAAATCAACAGGACATATCTTGTTATCCTTGTTCTTGATGAACCCGCCAGCAACAAAATCAATCACCTCCAAGCGGACCCGCCAGACGTAGTGAATTCCTTGTCCAAGTAAAATAATTAACAGGACTATGGCCTTTCTGTTAATTGTACATCGCAGTAGAAAAAACGAACCCAAAAGCCTGGCAGCAGCTTCGCAGCGGAATAAAAAAAATCCGGTTTTGATTTTCGATCGTACATAATTGTTACAAATTACCCGGATCTTGATAAAATCCAACGAACAATTACAAAAAAATAGATCTAATACAAAAATAATTTTGTAAATTTATTCTAACACGATCAACCCTCGTGTTTTACAACCACGATAAACCACGTGGAAACCAAACAAAATAACCACGATTAAACCACGTGGGATCCAAACACATAATTAAAATATACATGGCCATAATAGTGGATACTAAACAACCTGCAAAAAGATTATTATCCAAGCACACCACCATACATACATGCATATATAATTACGACATGGACATCGTATCAAAAATCGCAGAACCATTGAACCTAGCTCTTGATACCAATTGTTGGGACAATCAGATCTTGGCACTGCGATTTTTGATTCAATAAATTAACGAGTACGAATAGAAAAGTCACCTTGTTAACGGTTGATTCCACGCTCTTCTATTGTATTCCCAAATTCCCTTGAGCGAAGTGTGGCCTTCGTCTTCTCAAGTTAACCTCTCTTCTTGCTCCTGGGTGGCTACAAATTTTTTCGACCCACACCCAGCAAGAAGAGAATAGGAATATATATAGGCTACAATAGGGATCATGGATAATTAGGTTGGGCCTTCTAATTACATCTTGAGCCTAGCCCAATGTAATTAAATATTAATTCAATCCACTAAAGAATTAATATTTGCACTACCTTTCCTAATACCGTAATTTAATTAATTCGGTTCCAATATTATTTGCTTATTAAATTCCCCATGTTTAAAATATCGCATGTCCATTAATTAAATAAATTACTGATAATTCATTTAATTAATATCTTTTATCCTTGATCATCCACTCAACCTTTATTTAATTATGCCGGAATAAATCCACCTGCAGGGTTTCACATAATTAAATCTTTTTGAGCTTTCAAGGGGACATCATTAACCCGAATATTATCAGGACATGGATTACTTCAATAAATAATATTCACCATATATATTATTTCATCACCCAAAATATAATGAAATAAATCAAAAGAATTATTTCATATATAAATCAAAGCATGTAAATAATATACACGTGTCAATTACTATATCTGGATTAAGAACCTAAGCATTAATAATAACATAGAATCTTAGTTCACCTTCTTAATCAGTATAAGGGAACAATTCTAAATTTGATCCTGTTCAATATACACAAAGTATACTAGTATTATTTATTAGTCAATACAAACTAATCTAAATAATACTACAGTCATTCCAGTGGATTGTCTAACTCCACCTGTGCTGTGAACCTTATTATATTATATAAACCGTATTTAATAATCTAATATTCTGTATCCCATTTGATACTAGATTATTCACAATATATAATAGTTAGACAACATGTAAACATTTAAATGATTCTCAATAAAATAGGCCAGAAATAAATGTATATACTTCAAATAAATATTTTCAGTATACACCAACATCTCCTTCATTACTCAATGGAATTTCGTGTTCTTTATATGGTTAGAAAGCTGTGAAGATGGTCTACAACTCTCATTTAGAAGCCTTGATCAGAAAAGCTCGGTAAGGGCCTCGTTCTCCATGATCTTTTAGTCGGATTCTAATAACTCCGGATTACTAACTTTGTTTTCTTCATTTCTTTTGATCATCCAAGCTTACCCAAGGCTATACAAGGATTATACAAGGTTATTTCTTCTTTTTTTTTTTTTTTTTTTTGGATGTTCTTTTTGGTTCCAATTTCTCTTCTAGGTTAGGTTGGTCTTAGGTTGCTTTCTCTTAGCCTTGGCTTAGAGCAAGGGTCAATCCCTGTATTCCGTTTTCTTCTATTAATTAAAAATTTAGCAAAAAAAAATAAAGATATTACACATCAAGGAAGGTATAGAACTCTAACCACTTTTAGTCATGGAGTGTTTATGGTTTATAATGTTAGATCTAAGAGTATGGGTGCATATCTTGGTTATAAGAGTTATGGATGATGAAAATCTTGAGTTTAAATGTTGTTGATGTGATTTTTAAGCTTGTAGTTGGTGTATATAACTCCATGTGTGCTATAGAGTATAATCTTGGTGGTTTAGATGATGGTTGTGGTGTATACAAAGAATTCTTGAATGGTTAATAAAGATAGCAAGCTGTGTAAATTTCTGGGAACTTGTACTGTCTTGTAGGAGGGTTTTGAACCCCTTAAAATTGTCTCCCGAGGGTCTAATACCCATGGTTAGAAAGGTATTTGAATGTAGTTTCCAGAAATATAAAGTTCATGACTAGGTGATGTGTAGATTTTGAGTTATGACCAGAAGAGTGAGGAGTGGTTCAGAAATCCGGACTGCACTGTATGGTCTGTTTGTGAACTATCTTTGGACCCTCAAACTTTCTGCAAACATTGTGAAAAATTGAGAATAGCTAGGACTTACAGTAAGGAAGGATACCCAAAAAGAATCTGATTAAAATTTGAATTTTTCAATTTTATAAAAATTTTAGAGCGAGGTGTGCGCAAGTGAAAAATCACTTAGTAGATTAGTTTAAAGTAGTTTTAAGAGTATTCACTTGAGTTTCGAGTTTGAGGAATAGATTTGAGTCGAATGGGTAAAGAATGTGATAATGTGATGACATGGTCATATAGGAGGGTTAGTGGGTCAAATGGTGGAGTCGCTAAGATGGTCTTGTATTCTTTAAAACATTATGATTAAGTGGTGTTGCTAAGATACTAACGAGCGAATATTGGATATTTATAGATTGTCGCTCCACTCCACGAGCCCAACCACCCCAACCTTCCCAAGGCAAGTTTTCCAACCCTAAGCATTTATTTTCAAGATATTATGTTCCTGATTCTACCTATGCAAGTTTACTTTTCAAAACTTATATATATAAGGACTTTCACTGTTGTGTTTGTAGTTCTCAATCGTATTATATGCTTATGCTTATTGAGGTTATGATGAAAATTGAGATATATGCACATATATGTTTGTACCCCTTGAACTTAGAATGAAATGTTTTCTTCGGACAACGACTCTAGCAATAGAGGTCGTAGCGGTCCAAATATACCATTGACCAGGGAGCAGTGTATTATTATATCGTGATTTAATTGCGAAAACCCGAAGGGTCATTCGGGAAGTATCGTATACTTAAGTATTTATTTTTATATCATCATAAATACTCAAAAATACCTATCTTGGATTAAAAGCTTATTTAATTAAATAATTATTTTATTAATTATTAATATTAAATCTTAAAATATCATTTATTAATTATTGTTCATTATTTTAAAGGCAAAGCTAATCCAAGATACCTTTAGCACTTTCAAACTCGAACTCTATCGAACTCAAAACACTTTCGAAAACCCCCGGTCAGGTTTTGCTTCTTGTACGATTTCAAGAATTATCGGTCGATTGAGGTCGAACTTCAACTACTCGAATTTTCTATCAAAATGATTTTTGAAAAGAAAAGAAAAAGGGGACTCTGGCAGGTGTGGGAATCGTTGACGAACGATTCCCGGGATGTGTAAGCGGCCGTGAGCCAGGCGGTCCATCAATTATTATTCCGGCCCAGGTGTTGCCGAAGGATGATTACGGATGTAGTTTTCATCGAGGGTGATTACGGATGTAGTTTTCACCCGAGGATAGTTACGGATTGGCACGTGTTAGTGCATTCTTGCAATTATTTCAAAGAATGAAATGTTTTTGAATGAGAAACCTTCTAAGCTAATGGAAGGAAAGAGGTTTGCAATGATGTATTCCCTGTATAGTTTGTTAACCATAGAGTGTTTTGCCTAAAATGATATACTCATATGTATATATTTTCAAGCTTGAGATATATTGAAATGAGAACCTTATAAAGGGTTCATATGTTATTCTTAAAGCTCCTTAGTGAGTATAAATGTTTTATTCAAACTCGGACATATATATTGTCCAATTATGTTTTGAAATCTGAGGTATATACCCATACAGTTGGGAATGTTTTCGAAATAAACCACATCATTATTTTTCAAAATGGTGAACTTGCTGAGCATTATGTAGCTCATTCTTGCTTTATAAAAACTTTTCAGAAAGAGAAGAATTTGGCCGATTAACTCCGCACCAGCAGAAGAGGAGTAGAAGATTTATCCCGGAGATGATTTAGTTCCTGATGAATACTACAGAGTAAGTCTGATAGGTTTTCAACTGTAATAGTAAGACTTGTCTTCAAGTGTAGTTGTATAAGTGGAAGTGCGTAAGATTCTGGATTGTACAGATGAATTGTAATATTTAGTGTTACTTTTGATTATCGTTTCTGAGGCTCTAACTTGTTTGTGCGTAAGATTGAGGTCCGGATGGATGTATTGTTGAGTTGTAAAGTTAATACAGGTATGATATGGTTGGATGGTGATGTGACGACTTGAATCTTTGACCTCGGATTTGGGGGCGCCACATAGACACAAGTCGTGAAAGCTAGTATCTCTGTTGAGTTCGTGAAAGTAAAACTTTTTAAAGGTATGATTCATAATCCCCATAATCTGTCCATAATTATACATGGATCCTGGTTTGGGTTTCGATTTTTATTGTTTTATTTACGTTTATCCGCTGCGTTTTATGCCTCGAAACCCAATACAACGCTCCTCTCCTTTGCTAATAAATCAACGAGTACATTCAGTGCAACAACATCCTTCTTCAGTTGAAACCGATCCATGCTTCTAAAAGCCTTTGCAAGCCTACTCATGACCTTTGTCATTGTTTTAAATGTGACATGTCCTCCTAACCGATCCATTTCTTCCACTATTTTCCATATTAAATCAAAATTCTTCGACTTCCCTAAAATATCAACAATCATATTATAAGAGTCTGGAGAATGCTTGAACCATGCCTGCATTTGAGCCCATTTGAAATACCCTGATGCCATTATCCAGTTATTGCTAAATCTCTTCAACACTTGATCAACCAACTCATTAGATACATCAACACCACAATCATTCAAAGCTTGTACTATAACATCATCCGTTGAATCAAACGAGTTATTAAAAATCCTACTTATCTTATCAACATCACTTTTACCAATATCTCCCTCTCGACTTTGCAATCCAACTTTTACATCAAGAATTTTATGCGCATCAACCTAATGTGAAATAGACGGAAGCATAAAGTCATCACCTTAACTAGAACTCCCAATACCCTTCTCTGAAAACTTAACCCAACTCGGGAGTTCAGGCGACTCGTTCATATCACTGGACACAACCACTTCTTTAGACACTATCATACCGGTAAATGAAAACCCTTTGGGTGTTGCTGATATTTTCTAGAAGACCCTTTGGGTTTTGCTGATATTTTTTAGAAGAACCTTTAGGTGTTGCTGATATTTTTTCGGAAGACCCTTTGGGTGTTGCTGATATTTTTTAGAAGATCCTTTGGGTGTTGCTGATATTTTTTCGGAAGACCCTTTGGGTGTTGCTGATATTTTTTAGAAGAATTCTGGGTATTGGTTATATTTTTTGAAAGACCCTCAAGTATTGCTGATAGTTTTTGAAAGAATCTTGGGATATTGATATGGCTTTGGGAAGATGACCTCCTCTAAGGAGGGTTTCCCTTATTTATTTTGATAGACGACCTCCTCTAAGGAGGGTCTTCGTGATTTGTTTTGTAGGATGATCTCCTCTAAGGAGAGTCTTAGTAAGAATGAAGCGATCTTCGGAAAATTGACCTTTGGGAGGAGGATATTTCTGATATAGGGAACGACCTCCTTTGAGGAGGGTATCCCAAATTATAAAATCCTTGTAAAAACCACACTTTCGGGGGGATATCCGTACTTCCGGCATCTCATCAAGGTACGATCTTTGGAAAATTGACCTCCTGAGAGTAGGATATTTCTGATATGGGGAACGACCTCCTTTGAGGATGGTATCCCGAATTATAAAATTCTTGCAAAAACCGTACTTCCGGGGGGGATGTCCGTACTTTTGGCACCTCATCAAGGTACGATCTTCGGAAAATTGATCTCCTAAGAGGAGGATATTTCTGATATGGGGAACGACCTCCTTTGAGTAGAGTATCCCGAATTATAAAATCCTTGCAAAAATCGTACTTCCGGGGGGGATGTCCTTACTTCTGGGGCCTCATCAAGGTACGAGCTTTAGGAATATGACCTCCCGTGATGAAGGTATTCTCTGGAATGCATTTATGGAAATTCTGGTGGATATGACCTTCTTTAAGGAGGATATTTTCCGGAATACATTATGGAAATTCTAGAATACGTCATTCTTTGAGGAGGGTATTTCTCAGAGTACTTAATGGAGGATATTTCTTTGAATATTTGCTTTTCAGCGTATTGCTCAGAAAGCTTTGCATGACTCTACGAATAATGCTTGGATGGCTCTTCAGGATACCTTCTCTCACACCTATAAAACTTATTCTTTTTTACATCTCGCATATTATCTCGTTTACATCTACATGCATATTACGGGCACCTAGGTGCTCCGTATCTTTTACTAATCTTTATCTCCTAGCTGTTTCAGTGACTCAGGAAATTTGGAAGATCGAAGCATGCTTAGTTCTCCAGTCCATCAAGTTGCACTGAAGAACATGGGGTAGTTGTTACGCTATATTTTCGGTTGCCTCAATTATCTCCCAAATTTCAAAATACGAACCTAATAATAATTAACTTAATCCCAAAGTTAATTATTTCCTCTCTCTAAAACGAGGAATTATCTCCAATTTATGATAGAAAATATCTCCAAACAATATCCTTCAAATCAGGAAGGTATCCCACCATGAATATAATTTAAAGAGATAAAATCTACTAATTCCCAAAAATACATCCCTTAACAATCATAGGGATTAAAAACAAATCCTTAACAGATGGCTTCATCCTTATAAATATAAGGTATGCAGGCATCTTGAAAAAGGATCCAACACATCTAACAAGTCGAGACACCTCTCAAGTCCAGCACCAAACATCTAAAATCCCAAATCCCCCTATTTTCATAATTCGTTATTCCAGCAACCTCCGAAATTTGTTATCACCAAATTCCTCCGTTAACACAAACCACACACTCCATTTCTAGGGTAAACATCACCTCTACATACCTTCAACTCAACTCGAGACCCGAAACACGATAAAGCCCGAACCTTTGCTAATTTAAACAACATTCTTGATGACCCTAATAACACAAAAGCCAATCAAAAAACTACTTTAAAAAACAATACACAAATCAAGAAACCATTATAATTTAAGATTTCAAAATGGGTATTCATGAAAACAAGATTTTATAGAAAATTACAAAACGGGGTTGAACCTTTGCTAATTTAAACAACATTCTTGATGACCCTAATAACACTAAAGCCAATCAGAACAACTACTTTACAAATTCATACAAAAATCAAGAAACTATTATAATTCAAGATTTCAAAATGGGTATTCATAAAATAGGATTTTCATCACAAATTACAAAAAGGGCTTAAAATTAAAAGTGAGTGTGTAAGCATAGCAGAAATGAACTTGCATACATAGAAAAGGGGTTTATATCAAATTGGTCACCCATTGCACTCGAATGTATCAAGTAGACCACCTATTCAAAAACGATATCATTTGAACCATTAAAATCATAATAAATATCAAACTGATACCTTTAAAATGTACTCGGGAAGTCAAAGTAATTATTCAATGAGTTCTAAACATTTTTCTTGAATGCTTCCATAAACAAACGAAAGGTTAATAATTCTATTATTTATGATAATATATTTAGATTTTTAAAAAATCATTTACTATTTATTTTTAATTTTATTGTCATTTTTGTTGATGTAGTTTTTGTCAAGTTCGTTCGCAGGGAAGGACTATTGATTCAAGTTCAAGTTCAAGTTTTAATCTCTTAATATCTGGAAGTGTGAGAAATAATTGGTGTGTTTGTTGTTAACTAACTCAAACTAAAGAGAAAATAATAATACGATTTAACAATGATATTAAAACAATCCATAAACTAGGGTTCTTCATTGGTATTAATGAATGTGTATAAGTTTGTGATATTCAAGTCTCGTGCTCTTGCTAAAAACTTTCCACTAATGTTTATATTGTTCTCTCCCAAGATACAATATAATGCCCACAACTACACATTGATATCACTCCCATGATCAAGCAACACATAATTACGAACTGTTTAAGCCCAAGGAATTTTAGTCTCGTAACTCGCATATTAATCTCCCAATTAAATACTTGAATTACGTCTGTTGTATCATAAACTAGAACAATAAATCCTCTCCCGATTCATTACAATTCCTAAAGATACAATCAAGGGTTCGCGACTCCCTCAATTTTGTTAATTGTTCAACAACAGATTAGCAAGGCAGAGAAATCACAATATAACTACACAAGCATATTAAACCATTGAATACTACCTAATTGCCGGATTAGGGAATTAGTTACTCATAATGAATGAAGAAAACAAACATATATTAATAACCAAAACCATGTTTACAAGAGTATAGAGTCAAGAAAAATACAACTTGAAGAATCTCGTAAAGTTTGGATTGAATCCCTTCAATCCTTGCTTGAGCTCTCTTCTCTCTCTTCTCTATCTCCAAGAATAATACACGCAAGAAAACCCTAATTCTAATCTCTAATATACGACCCCCCATACTTTAAAAGTCATACAAGGTAACTAAAAACTAATTACAATTAAATAAATAAATATATTTTTATTTGCTCAAGACCCCTGAATGTGATGTTCAGGCCCCCTGAGCTTGCTGCAGCTTCCCTCAAGGCCCCTGAGTGTGAGGCTCAGGGCCCATGACTCCAAAAAGTGAACTTTCTAATATGCTGAGGGCCCCTGAGTATGAGGCTCAGGTCCTATGACTCTGAAAAGACAAAAATCTGTTTTGCTCAAGGCTCCTGAGCCTCAGCTCAGGACCCATTTTCTCTAATTTTTGTCTTCTTTCAACATGCCTTCTTATCCCCTACACCTTGCTCCTCTGGAATTTCCTACAAACATAGAAAACACCCACTTAGCATCCATACAAGTTAAATAACAACTAACCTTATTCATATAGAACTAAATCATCAAAAACAAGACTAAATGAGGGTTAATATGAAACAAAATATCTATATTTTAACCATACATCAAATACCCCCCAACTTAACCTTTGCTCATCCTCGAGTAAAACTAATATAATATAACTATATACAACTAACTAGTACCACTTCCGTAGGTGATCACGGTTACATTTGGCATATGCAATAAGCCCTTTTAACCCCTAGGTAGCCCTAGTGGACGAGTGAGGTCTCGTGAGGGCCTATAGTGAATTTACCCACAAAATCCATCTAGCTCATGTAAAAGATCGAAAGCCAACAAAGAACCACACACACAAGTCCTCTCATGCCACATCAACTTAAGAATCAAAGTGAATAACACAATGCCTTGGTGCCGAAGGTGCAAGTATTCACATAGTCTACTCAAAGAATATGCATAAGTCATCAAAAATCCATGTCAAGTGTAAGAATAAGTTGGTAACCATGCTAAGCTCACAAGAGTACATCTTTGAGTCAAAACTTGGGATCTCATATGTAAAAGCAAATAATAACTCACCTTTCACACACAAAAGAATATTCACACAAGAACATTGGTAAGTGTATCACTCCATTCCAACAAAATCATAAGCATGCTTTACATTTGGTATCAATCTAACTTTAACACAACATACATCAATGATGATAATCAAAAGGTCTTTATTCGGGTTGTAATGGGTTGTAATGGTAAGTAAACTATCATTCCCCACTTTGATTTTTATTTATTCTCTTTCAACAATTAACTTGCTTAGTCGAATGAAGAAGGATCATAGAAACATAAGTATGCTCTCATATAAATAATATTTTTTTTCTTTTTTTCTCTTTTTCTTTTGTTTTTTTTTTATTTTTTTCGAGAGCTAAGGAAGTAATATATAAATAGATACAATGATCCCCCATATTATTATAAATTTCGACTAACAATCAAACAACCAAACCCCATATTTTCCCAAAATAATGACCATCAATCAAACCCTCCTTGCACACCATATCACTCCCTCAAGTACCCTACTAGCCTTTGACAATTTAGGTTCAAATTAAAGTAAGGCCAATACAAGAAAAAGGTATAGCCAAGTAATGTGGTGTGTCACTGAAAAAATAGGATCAAGCTCAACGGGTTAACTAATTGATCATGTATACATGGTGTGGTAATATAGGAAATATGATGTTATCCTTAAATGCCTTTATCACGTTATCATCAAACAATGTCATGCATTTCAAGAAAGGTCTCAAACAAGTGCTAGCAATGCAAATAACATGTGGACACTCAAGCAAACGAATATAAGATGCAAAAGATATGCATATAGGCTCAAACGCTCACTTGGTGGTAAAACATAATCAATCCCAAGGACAATTCTCTCTAACGCACCTACTTGTACTCAAAGCATGCAAACCAAATCATATTGCACATATTCATGTCTTTATAATTACTTACAACATTCTATAGTTCTACCAGCTTCAACTTACTAGTGTATGTGTGTGTATAGGAACAAATCATATCACTTCTCAATCAAAAGCATCAATAACACAAAATTCCTATAGAATGCATGGTGCATTAAGGCAAATTACAACAAGTAACTTCACAAGGCTAGAATTATTTTTGTCTTTAAAATTTTTTAATTTTTTAAATTGTTTTTTACTACTACTACCACACCACCATATAGCCCAAACAAATACTATCTAACATAAACACCCCCCCCCCCCAACTTAGCTTGTTCCTTGTCCTCAAGGAACAACATTCGTAATCCATATCAAACTATGAAAACAATTAGTTATGTAGTAAATAATTAAGACAGGAAGGAGAAGAAGGCGAAGAAGAAGAAAAACTCCCCTCAATTCTTGAAACTGGATTCAAGCCCTGTAATATGTGATTCAAGGCCCTGAAATTTCCTGCAATCCCCATAGCACTTGTAAATCTTCTTTTCTCCACCTGTAGAGTCCATGCACACAAGAATATTATACAAGTAGTTAAACCTAACAAAATGCAAATAAAAGTGAAGTTCCTTGGGTTACCTCCCAAGAAGCGCTTGTTTATCGTCATTAGCTCGACGTTTTTACTCTCTCTTTCATGGTGGTTCTTTCAACACCATCTCAAATGGTCTGTAACACCCCCAGATCCAGGGTCAGGGATCTGGTTGCTACGGTCTCAATTTAATATATAACACTTGACTTGAGTCCAAAATAAATAACTGACATGTTGTGACCCCGCAATAATAACCAATCACACACACACAACAGTTGTAAGAACCCTAATTTTTTTTTAATATTTTCTTTTATATAATATCATGTGACATTGTCAATTTGGAACCTTTCTAGTCATCCCTGTTGTTTAATGGAATTGATTGTCTGAGAAACTATGTTGTTACATTCACTATGAAAGATAAAGGGAAGATTGTTGAAGGCAAGAATCTTATTGTTAGTAAGATTTATAAAACTTGGAATTTGAGAGTTATTGGAGTATTAAAAGATTTATTAAGAATTATGATGAGGAGTTATGGATATTCGAGGAATTTACACAATTAAGTACTTAAGGAATTACAAGGGAAATCTCTATGCGACAAAATATTATTACGAGAAATTAATTAAGATACGATACGAATTAAAGATTAAGTGACAAGCATTGGGGGAAGAATAATGATACAAGGAATGATATTGCATGCAAGTCCCATGCAACTAAGTAGTTAGGAAAGCAAACTAGTAATACCAAGTTGACAAGAGGAATAGTAACTAGTTGGTACCATTTTCCAAGGAGACAAGAGGGTATAGTGGCCTATACACTAGGCTTGTACCATGTGAGACATATACACACACTTAATACATATCCACCACACCTTACACTTTATTTCAACCAACCCAAAAAGCAAAACAAGAAACTCTCCCCCCTAGCTTCTTTGCTCTCGACCAAGGTAGAAAAGGGAGGAAGAAGAAATTCTTTCTTGCACTTTTCTTCAATCTTAATTCAAGGAAAAATTCCTAGGTCCTCTACATTCCATATAGAAGGTATGCTATGAATTTCAAGCCATTCTAACCATCCAATCTTGAGTTATAAATTGTTGAAGATTGAGTGAATAGTAACCATGTATGTTTATCTTTTAGATCTTGAAGGATTAAGGTCTTTAAAGGCTCATCCAAGTGTTCTTAGTGGTTGTAAAGCGCACCCAAGGTCTTTAGCTACTCAAGAAGGTATAAAACTCCAAACCCCTCTTGGCCATGAATTATTTGTGATGTTTAATGTTAGATCCATGATTATTAGTGTGAATCATGGACATATAAGAGATGAATGATGTAGATCTTGAGTTTAAGTGTTGTGGTTGTGATTTTTATTCTTGTGGTTAGTATATGCAACTCCATGTATGTTGTAAAGTATGATCTTGGTGGTTTAGATGATGGTTGTGATGTGGATGTAAGATTCTTGGTGGGTTAAGTGATATAAGCATGCTGAGATTTTTCCAGGAACTTGAACTATCTTGTAAGAGGGTTTTGAACCCCCAAATCTTGTCCCCTGAAGTCCTAATATATATTTTTGGAAAGGTATTCGAATTTAGTTTCCAGAAATGTAAGGTTCATGACTAGGTGATGTATATATTTTGAGTTATGGCCTGAGAAGTGAAATGTGTTTCTGGATTCCGGACTGCACTAAATGGTCCCCTTGTGAACCTTGTTTAAACCCCTAAAAATTTATGTAGGATCATGGAAAAATTAGAGAAGCTAGTAAATGCAGTGGGGAAGGCTACCCGAAAAGAATTGGATTAAAATATGTATTTTTCGATTTTATAAAAATGCTAGAGTAAAATTCGCGCAAGGGAAAAAGTCGTAAGTGGAGTGTAATTTTAGGGGTAATGGATGTGATTCGGATATGGTAACCAAATTAAGTCGAATAAGTGGCGATCGTAATCAATTGATGACATGAACCTATAGTGGGGCTAGAGAGTCATAAGACGAAGTCATTAAGTTAATTTTGTACCCCCTAAAACCCCGCAATTAAAGAGATATTGTTAAGGTACTAATGATCGGCTATTGATTATGTATAGATCGTTCCACTCCGCAAGCTCGACCACCCCAACCTCACCAAGGCAAGTTTACTTTTCAAAACTTACATATACAAGGACTTTCACTGTTGTGTTTGTAGTTTTCAATCATATCAAATATTTATGTTTATCGAAATATCGATGAAATTGAGATGTATAAGTACATATATGTTTGCACCCCTTGAACTTAGTATGAAATGTTTTCTTCGGACAACGACTCTAGCAATAGAGGTCGTAGCGGTCCGTATATACTATTAACCGGGGAGCGGTATATTATTATATCGTAATTAAATTGGGAAAACCCGAAGGGTCATTCGGGGAGTATCGTATACTCAAGTAATTATTTTTATATCTTCGTAAATACTCAAAATACCTATCTTGTATTAAAAGCTTATTTAATTAAATAATTATTTTATTAATTATTAATATTAAATCTTAAAATATCATTTATTAATTATTGTTCATTATTTTAAAGACAAAGCTAATCCAAGATACCTTTAGCACTTTCACACTCGAACTCTTTCGAACTCAAAACATTTTCGAAAACCCCCGGTCAGGTTCGCTTCTTGTATGATTTCAAGAATCATCGGTCGACTGATGTCGGACCTCAATTACTCAGTTTTCAATCAAAATCAAGTTTTAAAAGAAAAAAAAAGGGACTCTGGCAGGTGTGGGAACCGTTAACGAACGATTCCCGGGATGTGTAAGCGGCCGTGAGCCAGGCGGTCCATCAATTATTATTCCGGCCCAGGTGTTGCCGAAGGATGATTACGGATGTAGTTTTCATCGAGGGTGATTACGGATGTAGTTTTCACCCGGGGATAGTTACGGATGTAGTTTCTATCCTTCTACCGGTAGAGAAGACCCGCGGATTATTGGACTTGGATGTGGCGACTGATCATCGTCAATCCCTGTCATGTTTTTATGTTTTCTTCCAGTCCCATCCTCCACTTTGGAAAAATACTCAAACACTGCTTCTTGGGCCTAAGTGCCAAGTTACCGATAGTGTGGTTTTTTATAAGAAAAATATTGACATCGTGCAGTATCTAGAACTGCAAGATTTTCTATAAAGATTGGCACGTGTTACTGCACTCTTGCAATTGTTTCAAAGAATGAAATGTTTTTGTATGAGAAACCTTCTAAGCTAATGGAAGGAAAGAGGTTTGCAATGATGTATTCCATGTACAGAATGTTAATCGTAGAGTGTTTTGCCGAAAATGATATACTCATATGTATATATTTTCAAACTTGAGATATATTGAAATGGGAACCTTATAAAGGGTTCATATGTTATTCTTAAAGCTCCTTAATGAGTATAGATGCTTTACTCAAACTCGGACATATACATTGTCCAATTATGTTTTGAAATCTGAGATATATACCCATATAGTTGGGAATGTTTTCGAAATGAACCACATCATTATTTTTCAAAATGTTGAACTTGCTGAGCGTTATGTAGCTCATTCTTGCTTTATAAAAACTTTTCAGAAAGAGAAGAATTTGACCGATTAACTCCGCACCAGCAGAAGAGGAGTAGAAGAATTACCCCGGAGATGATTTAGTTCCTGATAAATACTACAGAGTAAGTCTGATAGGTTTTCAACTGTAATAGTAAGACTTGTCTTCAAGTATAGTTGTATAAGTGGAAGTGCGTAAGACTCTAGATTGTACAGATGAATTGTAATATTTAGTTTTACTTTTGATTATCGTTTCTAAGGCTCTAACTTGTTTGTACGTAAGATTGAGGTCTGGACGTATGTATTGTTGAGTTGTAAAGTTAATACAGGTATGATATGGTTGGATGATGATATGACGACCTGAATATTTGACCTCAGATTTGGGGGCGTCACAGAAATGGTATCAGAGCGATAAGTTACAGTACTCAGAAACGAGAGTGTTGAGAGTTAAGTCTAAGTAGGAGAATGACATAAGAGATCGTAATAAACTTATTATTGAACTACCGGAAGAGGTACCGGTGAGTAGAATGGACTGGAGTATTTACTGGGGGTATTATACTAGGGTCGATAGAATCCTTATAGACCTTCAGAATGATGAATGGAGATTTGAGAGTCGTACATGACCTATCATAGGTAATGATATAGGTAGCAGAGCGAAATCTCAAGAGCAGCTGAGGTAGAGGAAATATTGCCAATATGATCGGATGACTAGGCGCCCATAGTCCTCCACAGTTTAGGAGGCGGCATTTTAAGAATCAAGAAGTTTAGACTTCCCAACATAATTAAGGGTACTTAGTACTTGGAATAATGAAAGTCTTTTACTTTGGCTATAAGATCCGATTTTCGATAAGTAACGGATTTACCTGAAAGTTGGTCACTATGTCGTTGTGGATTTCAATACCCTTGATGGCGAATTTTACATGTGTTATACGAGAATGTTATCATAAGACGAGCGTGCTAGATAATTCCATGCATGATTCGGACGCTAGGGCATGGTAGTTCAACTTAGAGGAAAAACAAGTAGAATTAACAAAGGGACTCAAGAGAAGCTGAATATGGTTGCAACGAGCGATACAGTGATCTCAGAGTCTACCAAGAGAAAAGACCAGTGGGTCTAGAGTGAGATCCTTTGATAGAGATGTTATCAGGGATTACGTATATATGTATTGTAGACCTCAATATTTTTGGTATATGTTCATATACACACACCCGCCACTGAACCTATGGACTGCATTGAGATCCCTGAGAGATCTCTTTGATCTGTTCCCAGGGGGAACTGGCCACTTGTGATTCATGTCGGGAGGCATGAAGTAGGACCCTATGGACTTAGCAGGTGTCCCCGGAATGGTGTGAAGCTTGGTCTTCAAGATAAAGTACGGAAATGACAGATATATTTGTGAAACACCAACTCGATAAATGACGTTAAGATGATGATTGAGAGACACACTAGTTGGTGTCTTGTATTACAAAGACGAAGAGATGGAGTTAACCTCATAATGGTGATAATGAGATGCACGAATGATTATTAACTTATTTTGATAACTACCGGCTGGTGCACTACTTCATTTTAAACTGTTCACTAACCATGTTACCTCGATTAGTTTATATCAGGTAACCCTTCTAGCTTTCTACTTCAAATTTGTGGAATAAAACCCAGTGATATACTTTCCCTAAAGCAGGACTTATCCGAAGTAATTTTATTTGACCCATGAACATTATATTCAAAAAATTTATGATGATCTTGTTCGGCTCAGGCCTATTTACACTTTCTTTCAATTATCCAAGGAATGTTCAACGAATATTTCCTTAATTATTCGACGAATATTACTTAACGAATATTGATATTTGATTGCTTCTTTCATACTTGCACTCTTCAGTTGAGCTCATGAATATTTAACAAATTACTGAGGACATGGATGATCTAATGTCTAGACATCCCTCATGAATTATTTTCTTCTATTCAAGATGAAATTATACATCATACATTGAAATCATAGTAAGGATATCATTTTGATATTGGTATTCCGAATTTAATTCTATTGTAGGATCTGATAAAGCTTGTGTACGGAGGCACCCTTGGGTGGACCGTTTCACTGATAAGTAATATTTGATGAGAGGTTATCGATTGTTCCGATACCTAGAACATTCTCTTCAGATTTTATAGTTTTCTTTTTCAAACTTAATAACTTCTTATTTCTATTCGTTGTCCGAGTAGCCTAAAGTTTCTTCAGTGGCTACGGTGTTAAAATTCCGTTCTAGCCAATTAAAACGGGCTAGTCGATATGTCAATATGAATGACTAGTTGATTGTTCTAACTACTCAAAATTGTAAATGTTGTGAAGAACACCTAGCTAATTGTCCTTGCTGGTGGTGATGTCTCAAACAGGTGAACTAGCAAATTTTGTCTTGCTAGTTGCTAGTGTTTCTTGAAAAGGACTAGTTATTGTTTCACTGGTCCAACTCCCAATTTAATTCATTCTGCAATGCATTTTGCATGTGGTAAAGTATGATGATGAAAGTTCGATGAAGAACTTGATTGAGACCTAGTGAGGTTGCCCACTCGACTGGAACTCTTACCCATCTTCGTATCAGACTTTATATCACTTGAATATTTTATTCTTTCATTCACACAATGAGAATTCATTTGAAACCACTGATTACTTGAATGATAAACTACTTCATTCTTTAATTGTCATGGAGTAGAATTGATTTCTATTGGCTGACCTTCATCAATGTGACTTTAGATTTCCTCTAATTATTCAGGAGGAAAAGTATCCACCCGATGTAAGAATTGTATAAAGACCGTCTTTATGACTTTTGTATCCAACAATCATTGCCCTTGTGCAACATTCTCTATGGTATCATATTATAGAATTATCAGGATGGGAAGGAATAAATCTTGTTGTATTCTTTCTGTCCAACCTTACATCTCCAAAAATCGAGACTCCTAGTATATGGAACCATCAACATTCTTGGAACATCCAATGTGGAATCTTGTTGAAATTATCTATTGGACCTTGTTATTTTGAAACCATTCCTTTCAAAGTGATTACTCTAAGGTGAACGGGAGGTACAATTATGAACCGTTACACCAATATGAGATCAAAAACCAAATGTTGTAATTGTGCAGCCAGAGCGTTATGCCGAGTAATTATTAAAGTAGAAATAACATGTCGGGGCATACCACAAGACCTTTAATATTAGTGTGAGGAAAGTTATAAGAAATGATGAGGTGGTTGGGAATACGCTCCTACCAACCATTGTCAGGATGTTATATCAATGAATTCTGGAGTTACCAAGCCTTTTCCTGATCCAGGAAATGCAAATCGATTGCGATGTAAAACATATCCTTAGAGGAAACTAACATGGAAGTGAGATGGACAAGAAAGGAAGAAATATCATGGCAAGAATGTGAAGCTTTAATTAGCTTAAAAGGATTGATGCACATAGAGAGACATAAAGTTTAACAGGCCCCTAATAGCAAATAGATGTATGGATATATGTCAATGATCCTTCGAGATTACCACCTAATCAATTTTATTGGGAATCGCAGTAGCATGCAGGCCTCAGACTGATTGGCGCCAGTTGTGAAAGAGGACGAGCGTATGACATCTTACATATACTATCGAGAACTGATACCCTTATCGGGAATGGAGGAATTGTTGACTAGTTAAAATGAGTAGTTGTTTTTCAAAGATAAGGTTGAAAAGCGGGTTTCACCAACTCAAGATCGACCTCTGTACTGTGCCAAAGTTAGCATTTCACACTAATATAAACGTTATAAAATTATGGTAGTATCGTTTGAGTGGACTTGTGAGTCAAAAGCCTTTATGGATTAATGAACAAAGTTTTGGAATGAAATGAGATATTAGCAACAACCTCGTTGTTAGCTATACTTAATGATAAAAAGATGACTTTAAGAGTCACGATGATGCATCTTTCAAGAATTTAAGTGGTGTACTGATGCAGTAGAAAGGGGTTGATAGCCTATACTTCTAGACAACATAAAGGTTACGGGATAGGATATACTAACCGTGAGTCGGGGATTTGTCATGATAGCGTTCACGCATAAAACTGAGACATTAACTTTATGAGAGAAGTGTGGAAGTTTCCACAAGTGCCATAAGTATATCTTCATATTAGAACTAAACATAAGGAAGAGAATCTTTGGCAAACGGATATCAAGAATGGTATTGGCAAACTATTAAGTACAAACGTGACATGTCAAAAGCAGAATGATAGAGATCTAGTGGATTAATTCCGCCTGTAGAAATTCTTGAACGTGGACAAAATTATATTGAATTTCATAAGTAGGTCGCCGAAGACCGAGCCAAGAGATGGCCCTAGTTGAGTTATAATTGTTGGACCAAGTGATTTACCTACGAGAGACTTTCCATTGAGAAGATTATCGAATATTGTACGGAAGAGATGGTGGTGCAATATAAAACTTCTGCAGCGATTACGTCAGATAAAGACTTAAGGTTAAACTTCGAATATTGAAGGTGCTTTCAGGTATATTTAACAAAGAGATTGAGCGTATGTACTAATTTGATCTGTGGTTGACGGACAGGGAAGAAGAATTGTCCAGACGATCGAATTTATAATTAGTGTCGTGCCTTAGGTTTCACGGGGCAGTCGAGAATAAAAACTTATCCATGAAATGAATGTTGTTATCACGATCATCACCATGCGAACGTAAGGACGTCTCCTGTAGAGCGTATTGCGAAAGAAGAAGTTTCGCTTCTCTTACGTTACGAAGAAGTCAATGAACGAGGGACATAGTAGCTGAACTGGTTCGACGTATACCGAAGACTATACAGTATCCATATCAAGTGGTAACGGCTGACGGGAGGCAACACATGCCTGCTAATCAAGCGAAAGAATGTGAGGAATACCGTGCGTATTGACGTTGTCTCAGATTACAAAACACGACCACAAAGTATTCACGGCCCAACGATACAAGGACTCAACACGGATACTATGAACAAGGTAGAAGAGGAACGTGTAAGTAGTGGGATAGAAATTTTCAATCATAGAACAACCGATAAGGAATACAGGTCGAGGAGAGTATGCGTTGAGGAACAACATTAAGGCGTTGGTGAGACCAAGGGAGAGAACAATAGCGTTGAAGTGTCAACCTGAGAGTTGGAAAGGTTAAGGTTGGAATTGTATCCACAACTATTATCCTTAGGTTCTTAAGATAGAATCCTTTTAAGGAGAGGAGACTGCATTAACCATAATTTTCGGGAATATTCGAAACCTGGACGAATATTAATTTTATGGGTGGATGAGGAATTTTTGCAATCACGATATGTACGAATTATTAAATGATGATTTCGAATTGATATTACGTCTTTACGGTACAGACGAGTGTATGTAAAAGTCATTAGTGTTTTTATGAAACCCATTATTTCGAATGGTCAAATTTTATGAGATATCTAAGGAGATCGTGGTAAGGCATGGGGTTCCTGTGAGCATTGTATCTGGTAGAGACCCAAGGTTCAACTCCAGGTTCTGGAGGAGTTTTCAGGATTGTGTGGGGACCAAGTTAAACATGAGTACTGCATACCACCCCCAATCAGACGGACAGAGTGAGAGAACCATCCAGACCATAGAGGACATGTTGAGAGTATGTGCCATCGATTTTAAGGGAAGTTGGGATGACCACTTGCCGTTGATCGAATTTTCCTACAACAACAGTTACCATGCGAGCATAGGAATGCCCCATATGAAGCTTTATATGGACGAAGATGTCGGTCTCCCTTGTGTTAGGAAGAAGTTGGAGAGCGGAAGATTTTAGGGCCTGAACTGGTCCAACAGACAAGAGAAACTATCGAGCTCATAAGAGGACGGCTGGTAGCGGCCTAAGATAGACAGAAGAGGTATGCGGACCAGACCCGCAAGGACAAAGAATATGAGGTAGGAGAATTTGTGATGTTGAAGGTATCACCGTGGAAGGGATTGATGAGATTTAGTAAGAAGGGGAAGCTAAGCCCCAGATTTATTGGACCTGTTGAGATTTTGAGACGAGTGGGAAAGTTAGCCTATGAATTGGCTTTACCCCCAAGCTTGCAGCAAGTACATAACGTTTCCATGTGTCCATGCTACGACCCTACCATACCGACTTCCGACACATGATAGAATATGACCAAGTGGATCTGCATCCAGACTTAACCTATGTGGAGCAACCCGTAGGAATCATGGATGGAAAAGAACAGGTGCTGAGGAACAAGGTTGTCAAACTAGTGAGATTTCTGTGGAGAAACCAGAAGGTCGAAGAATTAACATGGGAACTAGAGAGCACGATGCGTGAAAAGCACCCCCAACTGTTTTCAACCTGATTCAGGGACGGAATCCTTTTAAGGAGGGGAGGCTGTAAGAACCCTAATTTTTGTAATATTTTCTTTTATATAATATCATGTGACATTGTCAATTTGGAACCTTTCTAGTCATCCCTGTTGTTTAATGGAATTGATTGTCTGAGAAACTATGTTGTTACATTCACTATGAAAGATAAAGGGAAGATTGTTGAAGGCAAGAATCTTATTGTTAGTAAGATTTATAAAACTTGGAACTTGAGAGTTATTGGAGTATTAAAAGATTTATTAAGAATTATGACGAGGAGTTATGGATATTCGAGGAATTTACACAATTAAAGTACTTAAGGAATTACAAGGGAAATCTCTACGCGACAAAATATTATTACGAGAAATTAATTAAGATACGATACGAATTAAAGATTAAGTGACAAGCATTGGTGGAAGAATAATGATACAAGGAATGATATTGCATGCAAGTCCCATGCAACTAAGTAGTTAGGAAAGCAAATTAGTAATACCAAGTTGACAAGAGGAATAGTAACTAGTTGGTACCATTTTCCAAGGAGACAAGAGGGTATGGTGGCCTATACACTAGGCTTGTACCATGTGAGACATATACACACACTTAATACATATCCACCACACCTTACACTTTATTTCAACCAACCCAAAAAGCAAAACAAGAAACTCTCCCCCTAGCTTCTTTGCTCTCGGCCAAGGTAGAAAAGGGAGGAAGAAGAAATTCTTTCTTCCACTTTTCTTCACTATTAATTCAAGGCAAAATTCCTAGGTCCTCTACACTCTATATAGAAGGTATACTATGAATTTCAAGCCATTCTAACCATCCAATCTTGAGTTATAAATTGTTGAAGATTGAGTGAATAGTAACCATGTATGTTTATCTTTTAGATCTTGAAGGATTAAGGTCTTTAAAGGCTCATCCAAGTGTTCTTAGTGGTTGTAAAGCACACCCAAGGTATTTAGCTACTCAAGAAGGTATAAAACTCCAAACCCCTCTTGGCCATGAATTATTTATGATGTTTAATGTTAGATCCATGATTATTAGTGTGAATCGTGGACATATAAGTGATGGATGATGTAGATCTTGAGTTTAAATGTTGTGGTTGTGATTTTTATGCTTGTGGTTAGTATATGTAACTCCATGTATGTTGTAAAGTATGATCTTGGTGGTTTAGATGATGGTTGTGATGTGGATGTAAGATTCTTGGTGGGTTAAGTGATATAAGCATGCTGAGATTTTTCCAGGAACTTGAACTATCTTGTAAGAGGGTTTTGAACCCCCAAATCTTGTCTCCTGAAGTCCTGATATATATTTTTGGAAATTTATTCGAATGTAGTTTCCAGAAATGTAAGGTTCATGACTAGGTGATGTATAGATTTTGAGTTATGGCCTGAGAAGTGAAATGTGTTTCTGGATTCCGGACTGCACTAAATGGTCCCCTTGTGAACCTTATTTAAACCCCTAAAAATTTATGTAGGATCATGGAAGAATTAGAGAAGCTAGTAAATGCAGTGGGGAAGGCTACCCAAAAAGAATTGGATTAAAATATGTATTTTTCGATTTTATAAAAATGCTAAAGTAAAATTCGCGCAAGGGAAAAAGTCGTAAGTGGAGTGTAATTTTAGGGGTAATGGATGTGATTCGGATATGGTAACCAAATTAAGTCGAATAAGTGGCGAGCGTAATCGATTGATGACATGAACCTATAGTGGGGCTAGAGAGTCATAAGACGAAGTCATTAAGTTAATTTTGTACCCCCTAAAACCCCGCAATTAAAGAGATATTGTTAAGGTACTAACGATCGGCTATTGATTATGTATAGATTGTTCCACTCCGCAAGCTCGACCACCCCAACCTCACCAAGGCAAGTTTACTTTTCAAAACTTACATATACAAGGACTTTCACTGTTGTGTTTGTAGTTTTCAATCATATCAAATGTTTATGTTTATCGAAGTATCGATGAAATTGAGATGTATAAGTACATATATGTTTGCACCCCTTGAACTTAGAATGAAATGTTTTCTTCGGACAACGACTCTAGCAATAGAGGTCGTAGCGGTCCGTATATACTATTGACCGGGGAGCGGTATATTATTATATCGTAATTAAATTGCGAAAACCCGAAGGGTCATTCGGGGAGTATCGTATACTCAAGTAATTATTTTTATATCTTCGTAAATACTCAAAATACCTATCTTGGATTGAAAGTTTATTTAATTAAATAATTATTTTATTATTTATTAATATTAAAACTTAAAATATGCTTTATTAATTATTGTTCATTTTTTTAAAGACAAGCTAATCCAAGATACCTTTAGCACTTTCAAACTCGAACTCTTTCGAACTCAAAACATTTTCGAAAACCCCTGGTCAGGTTTGCTTCTTGTATGATTTCAAGAATCATCGGTCGACTGATGTCGGACCTCAATTACTCAGTTTTCAATCAAAATCAAGTTTTAAAAGAAAAAGAAAAAGGGACTCTGGCAGGTGTGGGAACCGTTGACGAACGATTCCCGGGATGTGTAAGCGACCGTGAGCCAGGCGGTCCATCAATTATTATTCCGGCCCAGGTGTTGCCGAAGGATGATTACGGATGTAGTTTTCATCGAGGGTGATTATGGATGTAGTTTTCACCCGGGGATAGTTACGGATGTAGTTTCTATCCTTCTACCGGTAGAGAAGACCCGCGGATTATTGGACTTGGATGTGGCGACTGATCATCGTCAATCCTTGTCAGGTTTTTATGTTTTCTTCCAGTCCCATCCTCCACTTTGGAAAAATACTCAAACACTGCTTCTTGGGCCTAAGTGCCAAGTTGCCGATAGTGTGGTTTTTGATAAGAAAAATATTGACATCGTGCAGTATCTAGAACTGCAAGATTTTCTATAAAGATTGGCACGTGTTAGTGCACTCTTGCAATTGTTTCAAAGAATGAAATGTTTTTGTATGAGAAACCTTCTAAGCTAATGGAAGGAAAGAGGTTTGCAATGATGTATTCCCTGTACAGAATGTTAATCGTAGAGTGTTTTGCCGAAAATGATATACTCATATGTATATATTTTCAAACTTGAGATATATTGAAATGGGAACCTTATAAAGGGTTCATATGTTATTCTTAAAGCTCCTTAGTGAGTATAGATGTTTTACTCAAATTCGGACATATACATTGTCTAATTATGTTTTGAAATCTGAGATATATACCCATATAGTTGGGAATGTTTTCGAAATGAACCACATCATTATTTTTCAAAATGGTGAACTTGCTGAGCGTTATGTAGCTCATTCTTGATTTATAAAAACTTTTCAGAAAGAGAAGAATTTGGCCGATTAACTCCACACCAGCAGAAGAGGAGTAGAAGAATTACCCCGGAGATGATTTAGTTCCTGATAAATACTACAGAGTAAGTCTGATAGGTTTTCAACTGTAATAGTAAGACTTGTGTTCAAGTATAGTTGTATAAGTGGAAGTGCGTAAGACTCTGGATTGTACAGATGAATTGTAATATTTAGTGTTACTTTTGATTATCGTTTCTGAGGCTCTAACTTGTTTGTGCGTAAGATTGAGGTCTGGACGTATGTATTGTTGGACGTATGTATTGTTGGATGTATGTATTGTTGTGTGTAGACATGGGAGATCCAGCAAGAGCTATGAAGGAGTATTCTCTGCCAAGGATCAATGACATCCAATTTAGCATTGTCAGGCCAGCTATTGCAGCTAATAGTTTCGAGATCAAGCCTAGCACAATTCAGATGGTGCAGAACTCAGTTCAGTTTGGGGGTGCTCCGACTGAAGATCCTAACATGCACATCCGGAATTTCATTTAGATCTGTGATACTTTCAGAACCAACGGTGTGTCTGAGGATGCTGTGAAATTGAGACTTTTCCCATTTTCTCTACGGGATAAAGCTAAGGGCTGGTTGCACTCTCTACCAGCAGGGTCTATTTTAACATGGGAGGATCTTGCTCAGAAATTTCTCACTAAATTTTTCCCCATGGCAAAGACCTCAGCAATCAGGAATGCTATTACTCAGTTTTCACAGCAGTCTGGAAAATCTTTGTGCGAGGCTTGAGAGCGATATAAGGAGATGTTAAGGAAGTGTCCACATCATGGGATGCCTGATTGGATGGTGATTAACAGCTTTTATAATGGCTTGGGTGCACAGTCAAGACCCATGCTAGATGCAGCATCAGGTGGAGCTTTATGGGCTAAGAGCTTTGAGGAAGCGTATGAGTTGATTGAGATGATGGCTGCGAATGAATACCAGAATCCAACTAAGAGATTATCACAAGGTAAAATAACAGGAATTCTGGAAGTTAATACAGTCACAGCTCTAGCAGCTCAGCTAGAGGCACTTAATAAGAAATTGGATTCTATGTCAAAGCATGTGGTGCCTCAAGTTGTTAGTGTTTGTGAGCTATGTGCGGGCGCACATGAGACGACTCAATGTGCCATATCTATTAAATCGGCGTAGTTTATGAGAAATTTTCAGAGATCGCAGTAGCCAGCTCCCAATATCTATCATCCTAATTTTAGCTAAAGCAACATTCAAGGTGGTTTCCAATAGCCACAACAGCCACAACAGCCTTATCAGCCGTTTCAAGGGCAACAATTTGGAGCTAAACCGTTCAATCCTTCAGGTTTTCAGCAACAGTAGGGGCAACAGTTTCATCAATAGTATGCCCCAAGGCAACAGTTTCAGTCACTAGGATTCCATCAACAGTTTCATGGGAGTGGTGGTCAGTCGTCTGAGGAAAAATCTGAATTGGAAGAGTTAAGATTGATGTATAAAAGTCAGGCAGCATTTCTCAAGACGTTGGAGAATCAGATAGGGCAACTTGAAAGTGCCGTACTCAACAGGCCGCAGGGAGTTCTTCCTAGTGACACAGAGGTAAATGCAGGAAAACAAGATGGCATGGAGCAGGTTAATGCCATAACACTCAGATCTGGAAAAGTCACGAACGTTCAGAATTCAGCAATTGAGGATGAAGAAGAAATTCATGATCAGGACCCTACAGAAAAAGAAGAACATTATGTTTTGTCAGAACCTGTGGTGGATAGTGATGAGGAGGAAGAGAGTGAGTCATTAGGCTTGGCTGATCTCTGGGATTCTAAGGTGCTGATTGATGAGGTTGTTCCACGATCGAATCTTGAGGATAGTGCAATTGAGTCTTGAGAAAGATGTTTTGTTCGAGTATAAGGGTTATAAAGATCTTCATGTGTTATACAAGAATTTTACTTCTGATGAGATGTTAGAAGAATTGAAGGTCATTTGTTCTAAGTATGAACTCCAACTTGAGGATAGTTCTTTTGATCCTAAGTCCATTTTTAAGACTTCTGTTGGTGAACCACCCACTTTCGTTCCTAATCCGTCTAATTCCACTCTTGATCAGTCTTGGGAAGTTAATAATGAAAATCATCATGTTAAAGAAGCTTCCAAACTCGAGCTTAAACCACCAGATCACCTGAGGTATGCATATTTGGGTCAATCATCTACTTTGCCTATTAATATTGTTGCTAACTTGTCAGGTATTGAAGAGAACAATGTTACTGACACTTTTGAGGAGCAAAGAATGTTGAAACTTGTCATCAAGGATGTAGCCCCGGAAAAGATAATTAAATGGCCATATAGAGATACGGTGTAAAACTTTTCAAGAGAAAAAGCCATTGCCATGTCTAGCTAAAGACTTTAAACAAAGACGCTTCGTGGGAGGCAACCCATGTGTTAGGTCAGTTTTCTTCTATCCCTTTTATTACCTTCAATGGGGACATTGAATATTTTAAGTTTGGGGGTGGTTTAGGTATAAGTAGTGTGTAATAGTTATTTGTGTGTCATTGTGTTCATGTAGGAAATCATATTTTGCATGTTTAGTAGTAATTCATTCATATTTTTTCGTATTATTGCATGTTTGTTTCATGTAGGACATTTTGTTGCATATTTGTTTTTGTATACCATGTGAGTTCCATATAGTTACATTTGCAGAGCATGCATATTTCATGATCCCTTAGGATGGGCTAATTCTGATTGGCGGGTCGATGTCTATTTGAGTGTGGTAATGATGAATAGAGGGTTGATTTATAGTTCTTATGAAATTGACTTGCATGCTTCAGAAACACAATTTTTACACAGTCTCATCGTTTGCTTTTGGGCTAGGTTGAGGTCATGCTTGTTTGGTTGTTTTAGATTTAATCACTTGTTTATATTTAGAATTTTCGTTATTCTCTTGATAGCGTAGGAGCACTAAAATATAAGTTTGGGGGAAACCAGGGATTTCATGCTAGTTGTAAATAAAAGTTAGGTGTCAAATGGCTAGTAACCGGCTCATATTTATATGAGTAGTCTAGGGTTGGAATTGAGAATTCTCATTCCAAATTGCATATATAAAAAGAAAAAAAAAGAGTGAAAAAAAAAGTTGTGTGAATTATAAATGCAGAATTAAGATAAATGTTTAGTTGGGTTAGATAAGTATTATTGAGCTGGAAGACTTATCATGTACAACGAATTTCACATTACTTCTACATTATTTATACACACACGTTAACCCTGTGGTTATTCACTTCGGCAAAAGAAAGAAAAAGAACTGAACTTGTGAAAACAAGGTAGGAGGTACAGAGCACTTTTTTCGAGTTTTAAAAGGTACAGTTATGGACTGTTAATGAGTTGACAATGCATATACTATATCTTTATCATTTATTCAATATCAGCTTATTGTATATGTGGGTTCTGGATTAGGAATACTTGATGTAGTTTTATTAATTTATTTTAATGTAATTACGTGCGTGTTGTGCCGAACTACCATTTTAATTATGACATGCATGCATAACTACTACATGTATGTTTTTTTTGTGTTGAATTGTGTATAATCTTGTAATCTGATAATTAATTTCTCTGTTTTAAATGTTTTATCGAAATAATTTTTTAATAACTTATCGCTTATATTTGTAATTTATTAGTTCTAAAATAAATTTAAAAATATGTTTTTTTATATGTGTAATACATTTATGGTTATCAGAAATAATTTTTTTTTTAAATAGAATAGTAATGATTATGAATATTTTATTAAATTAAGATAAAATTTAGAACTCGGATGTTAGCTTCCCTAGAATTCAAGTGATAGAGTATGAAGCAGAATTCTCGAAGCTCTCTAAGTACGCTCCTACTCTGGTTGCAGACGAAGTTAGTCGTGCTATAAGACTAGAAGAGGGACTTAGGGTTGACATTAGGCATGCGGTTGGTAATTTTGAGCTAGGTACGTACGAGTAAGTGCTTAATAAGGCTCTTGTGGTTGAAAGGGGTTTGGTAGATGCAAAGAAGAAGAATGACGAAGATGGTAAGAAGAGGAACGAGCCTGCAAGTGGATTCATTGATAATGGGCCAGCAAAGAAGTTCGGCAATCGAGGATCCGGTGGAAATGCGAAAAAAGGAACTCAAGGGAATCTACTACAGTGTTCTAGGTGTGGTCGTAATCATTTAGATAAAGACTGTCGATGGAACACTGGTGCTTGTTTTAGCTGCGGGGAGATGGGAGATAGGGTCACGGAATGTCCAAAACGCGATCCAACCAAAGACAAAAATAATAATGCAAGTAAAGGCACTTTGGCAACTCTTCTTGGACCTACCTACGGAAGAGTGTATCAACACCCACCAAAGCAGGATTAAGGTACGATTTTACTTGCTAAATCAGTTTAATTGAAAAGAATGTGTTATTTATGAACTTGTCACATTTAAGTATATTCTAATGTTTTGTGTACAATTGGGGGACAAATTTTTTTTTTAAGGAGGGTAAAATCTAATAACCGACATTTTTTTTAGCCCATTTATTTTCTTAAGTTATTATACTAGATACTAAAAGTATATTTATGTTATTAACTGTTGGAACTAAAGTAATGTATTTATTTATTTTTGGCACATTATTTAATATTTTTTTAAACTACTTTTAAGATAAATGTTTAGTTGGGTTAGATAAGTATTATTGAGCTGGAAGACTGATCATGTACAACGAATTTCACATTACTTCTACATTATTTATACACACACGTTAACCCTGTGGTTATTCACTTCGGCAAAAGAAAGAAAAAGAACTGAACTTGTGAAAACAAGGTAGGAGGTACAGAGCACTTTTTTCGAGTTTTAAAAGGTACACTTATGGATTGTTAATGAGTTGACTATGCATATACTATATCTTTATCACTTATTCAATATCAGCTTATTGTATATGTGGGTTCTGGATTAGGAATACTTGATGTAGTTTTATTAATTGATTTTAATGTAATTACGTGCGTGTTGTGCCGATCTACCATTTTAATTATGACATGCATGCATAATTGCTACATGTATGGTTTTTTTTTTTGTGTTGAATTGTGTATAATCTTGTAATCTGATAATTAATTTCTCTGTTTTAAATGTTTTATCGGAATACTTTTTTTAATAACTTATCGCTTATATTTGTAATTTATTAGTTCTAAAATAAATTTAAAAATATGTTTTTTTATATGTGTAATACATTTATGGTTATCAGAAATAATTTTTTTTTTTTAAATAGAATAGTAATGCTTATGAATATTTTATTAAATTAAAATAAAATTTAGAACTCGGATGTTAGCTTCCCTAGAATTCATTAATTATATAAATCATGTTATTAATCTTGTTCATGCACTCTGTTTTGCTAAAGTACGAATGTAAAGTTTCTAATGATTATTATTATTATTATTATTATTATTATTATTATTATTATTATTATTATTATTTTTATTATTATTATAGTAATTAAAATAATTTAGGATGGTTTGTTTTATTATTATAATATTATTATAATGTATACTTGCTTATTAGAATGTATGCCATGTTACTCCTGTTATATGCATGCATGTACGTGGGCCTTGACTATATTTATAAATTTTCAAGTCTTGGGCTGCAATGATAATATATGTTTAACTTACTGATTAATTCACAGATCGAGGACTGATTGTAAATTATTATTATATATTGTATAGGACCGACTCGTGCTGGTTTATTGGATTATTGTTTTATTAAGGTAAGTTAACTTTTCGTGCTCTTCGATATATTTTTAAAATGTTTTTATATTTGAAATGTTTTGAAATGTTTTATCTTTCTAATATTTATGTTACGAAAATTTGGATCAAGTATGAATTTTTAGATATATGAATTCCCAACTAGCTATGACTTATGAACCCGTCAGCAATTGCGTATAGTTCCGGAACTAGCCTATGATACGTTATTAGGGCGTGCTTTTTATGATGCCTTCGGGAGTGCACACTTTATGATACCTTAGTAAGGGGCGCATTATTGACACCTATGAACCTATGATACTGTGTCACCAGGTATTTGTGACCTTAGCGAACTGTGGAATTTATTATACGTTTTTGGATTTTGATTCTGAAACTATGATTTACGAACTATGAGACTGTGAACTTTGATTTACGAAAATTTGTAAAATATTTTTATGAAACTTACTTGATCCATTGGTTAGTTCGATTAGTTTTCTTGCTGGGCTGTGTAGCTCATTATTTGTGAATTTTCAGGTACTAGCTGCGAGTATGGCATTTGGATTGGATTAGAGTCGAACCAGTGTCACTTAATAATGTTCTAGTTTCTAGTTGTTTTCTTTGAGGAGCTGCGTCTCTATGGATTTTGGTTTTACATTGGATTATTTCATTTAGTATCATTTCCAGATTTTAGAATATTTTTACGATATTTTGGGATTTTATTTTATGAGTTTATGGAATTTGAATTTTGTTATGATTATTCGATCGAATGTTAATAGTCCGAAAAGTCGGGATGTTATAAATGGTATCAGAGCTCTCCCCGGTCAGAAGTGTAAAGGCACTGCCCGGGTTCGGTAAGTTTGTATGTGGGCTCGACGAGGACGTCGGCCCTATAAGAGGGGGTGTTTGTAACATCCCACATCGATTAGAATAAGAGTATTTGGGACCTTTATAGATACAAGTCAGCAACTAATGTGCACCAACTTGCTAGCACTTTTGGACTGATCTATGGTAGGTTGTTGGGTCCGGTATGCATTCGGTTGTGGACTTGGATGTTATAAATATTGTCATTACGTTTCATAAGACTAATTCTGAGGACAGAATCCTATTAAGGGGGGAAGGATATAACGCCCTAGAAAATATTGTATTTGTTATTATTATTATTATTTAATTATTTAATATTAAATGTGGATTATAGGGTGTAAATTTTTTTTAGATAAAATATATGTGACATCGTGTTGACATGGTTATATGGTGATTTGTGTGTGCTGGATGAGTCCGTGTGTTTTTATTTGTATTTCTCATGATTAAAATCTATTTAAATTATGCATTATTGATCTTCTGAGAATTTTATAAAAATCATTAAAGTTATTAAAAATTCCGAAATCTTTTGTAATATCACCTTTGTATATTTATTTAATTTTTTAAATCATTGGGTGAATTATTTTGAGTGTTTATGCATTTTAAAATGATTTTAAAAGTTTTATTGCATTTAAAGGATCTCATCTTGTAAAATTCATATTTAATTCATTTTTGATCCTAAAAATATTTTAAAAATATGTGGGCATCCGTAATTTTGTACTCTACATTTTAAAAATGAGAAGTTTAATTTTCCACCCATTTTCCATTTAATTTCGATTTTTAAAGAGTGATTAAGTGATTTTTATTTGATTTCAACATTATTAAATTTCCAAGTACTTTTTGTCTCTTTACCTTATCTTAACAGCATCATTGTTTTTGGCCACACAACTTCTCTCGACCTTTCCAGAAGTATCAAGCTCTCTCTCATTTTTCTAATATCTCTCGGCTCTCTCCCATCCCAATCTCTCCCTCTCTAATCCCTCGCAACTCTCTCAATCTCCCTCACGTCTCTCTCGCTCAATCTCTCCCCTCTCTTTTCTCTCTAGTAAATCAGTGTGTGTGTATCTTCTATATATTTTTGTGTGTGTGAGAGAGTGCAAAACAGTGAGGGATAAGTGGATTTTTATCCACTTAGACCGTTCTATTTTGGCTTGAATTGATCGCTTAAGTCTCAAGTATTTGTGTGGTTTAATGTGTTTTGTGGAGTTTGTGCAGGAATTATGTTTTGCAGGTAGTTATGGTGTTTTTGTGGCTTTTGGAACAGAAGTTAGTTGAGGTTCAAATGGCGTGCGAAGAATTAATCTCCAACAGAAATTCTGCAGAGACAGTATTTTAAGAGCGCGGCCGCGCCAATATTATACTGCATACCAGCGCGACCGCGCTAAGAAGAATGAGAGGAATTGTGTAGAGCGCGACCGCGCGGAAATAACAAGGGAAGATAGCGCGACCGCGCTGTGGTAAAAACTGACCGATGGGAACTTTGCTGATTCAGATTTTAATAAGGATTGTTGCCGTTTTCTTCTCCTATTCGACATGGAAATAATCTTGGACGGTGGGAATAGTCTAGAACGATTATTTGACAAGGGAATTTGCAATTTATATCATATTCAAAGATGGAAACTTGTCAATTTCAATTCCTACTCAAGAAAGGCAATTGCTTGGAGAAGAGGCAATTTGAGCTATAAATACACATGCTGGGAGGTCAGATTTACACAACACCATACACCAGAGATCAGATTACTTCACATCACATATACACTTTTGAGCACGAGATTGAGAAGCCAAGGCGAGGATCGTGACAACAAGAAGATCTAGACATAGTTTTCTTGTATTCTTACTAGGCGTATCTTTTGGATGCTTGATCATTATTCGGATTTGTTCTCTAAAATTATTACCATTGATTTATTCATCATTATTCTCTTCATCTTTGTCATGCTTTCATCAAACCCCATGATGACAAACGGTTCGATTATGAACTAATTGCCGTCATGGGGTCCTAACGGATTTACTTATGGAATTTAGATGTTGATTGCCTAACTTGATATATGTGTGGTGAATTTGCGATATCCTTGCATGGTTGTATTTAATTCATATAGATGCGTAGCTAACATCTATCTTGTTAATCTTTAGTGAAGCGACAGTGGATCTTTAGATTTAGAACTTGCCATGCTAGCATAAGTCCATGAATGTCATTCATGTTTGTGGTGTGCTTCTAACCGTCTCATACTACCTTATGTAATCTTATGGACACTTGATCTTCAACCATTATGTTTTCAAATTCTATAGACATATAAGGTCTAAGCATAATTGGTGCCTGCATGATTTCTATCTTATGTGGATATTGTGTAGATTGGTGTGCGTGTACTGAAAGGTAACGTATACTTATTTCGTGTTGTCCGATTAGTTATCGTAACCATCACATGTATTGATAAAAGGGCATGATCTCTAAAGGAAGTTTGTATTGAAGTTAGGATTCCATGTTTTCCATCTCATAAGTAACTCAAATTCACTTAGTTAATTTAATTTAGTTGTTAATTACTTCTTCTTAGTTAATTTAGATAATCAAACCCAATTTGTCCATTGTCTTATCATTGAACGATAATCATACATTGATGCTTAGGTACAAGAACTAAATTATACAATCTCTGTGGGAACGAACTCTACTTTATTCTATATTACTTGTGAACACGTGCGCTTGCGTGATATTGTGCAAACAGTGAGCATGTGTGAGTTAATAGTGTGCGGAGGTGTTAGCAGTAGTGGAAGTTGTGGGTGGAAGATAGTCGCAACTGCTGGAGTAGATGGTGGTGTTGTGACTGTGTGTAGCGGTGTCGTGACTTTGCAGTGGTAGTGCCGAGTGAAAGGGGTGTAAGACAGGGGAGATGATGCGGAGGTGCAGAGTAAGAGTGTTGGTGTTGGACTGTGTTAATCGATGGATGGCAATGGTATTGAGAGTAAAGTAGAGTGTTAATTCAGTATTTTCTTTACATGACTTTTAGTAATTAAAATCTTGTTAATCGTAGTTTGTTTGTATTGCCGGATTTTATTTGCCTGAATTGTCAAATTCTAGTTGGGTAAATTGTTATGTTTTGTTGTAATCATTTCGAAGGGTGGGTGACTTTCAAATTTGAATACTCTTGTTTTAAATTCAAGTCATTAGTATATATGGGTGATTGGTGGATAATTGTGAAATTAAATGTAGTCTAATGATACTTAGAGTAAAGGGGCTAATGGGGGCACATAAATTAGTAAAAAGGAGAGAAGGTTATTGTTAAACCTTATTTGATTTAAAGTATAAAGTTAGTACTAAACTAGGTATTAAATTGAACGTTTATAATTGATAATGAGTACTTAGAAAACTTGGGATGAGTAATTATCTAAGCTTGATTTATGAATACTGATGTGAGTCTCCTTAAGCTTCAATGGCACCGAGGTAAACTTGAATGTGTGAATGTTTGTTTAGCTAAGTTGATAGTATATTTGAGTCTATAAATCCAACTATGAACATGCATACGGTCTTTAGAAATTATAAGTTGTGTGCATACGTGCTAAGTGCTTATACAGCTTTTCATAATAATTAAATGTGGAAATTTTGTGTGATTCTTAGAGTATTTTAATAAGGCGATCTTTTATATTCTATATGCGCAGTTAATAATAGTTGTTATATTATAACATGTGCTATATGTGGTTGTATTTGTAAAGAAAAGGGCGTTTGATTTGCTAATTGGGTTGATTATATTCCAACAGATTAAAGTGATATTATAAAGGAGATGCTGCCCGATTTTCATTAGAATAATAAGTTATAAAGTCTATAATATTTAGTTATAAGCCGATTTCAAGTAAGTTGGTATTATGTGTTAAGTGTTTAAGTGACTTACGTGATTTCATGTTATAGATTCTATGTGGTTATGTGCTTTACTTATTGTAGTCAGTTATTTGGTAAGTAATATGTATTAAGTATATTTATAGTATTAGGAAGTCGGAGCGTTACAGATTGGTATCAGAGCTGTCAGGTTTTGGTCACTGAAACAAGCCAGGTTAGGTATAGGATAGGTGCAGGATAGGATTTGAACTCTTATAGACATAAGATATGAGCGAAAGGTGTAGGTTATCATTAGGACAGTAGGTGATAGGTTTAGGATATTCTTTTATCGCTTTAGTACTTTCTTTTTGCGCTATATCGTTATCACGGGTGGTGGATGGTAGGGATTATTCTCGGCAATTACTTTTTATATTTGGATTGTTAACATTGTACCTTGAACTCTAAAACTATTTTGTATATTATTAATCTTGTTTGTACCAGGACCTTTATTACCTTGTTATCTATGCCTTTTTCATTATATTTCTGAGTTGTCTGAATATCTCCTGTTAGAATTTCTTGTTCAAGATAATACCTATGCTTCCCTATTTCTTTACACCGTTATAACTTTTGTGATCACATACAACTCAAATTCAGGATTTATAAACCTTATCTCTGTACATATTTGCCTGTTGTTTAATGCACTACTTGTTTTCTTATCAGAAACATGCCTCCAAAGAAGAAAACACCTACTACAAATCCCGAAAACCAGAACACTGGCAATCACAATCCAGTTGACCCAACTATGACTTAAATTCTTCAACTTCTTCAACAACAGACGGCCGCACTAGCTCAACAACGACCTATTCAACCAATTGTAACATTCAAAGTTTTTAAAGCTGTACACCCTCCAGAGTTCAAAGGTACTATTAACCCTATAGAAGCTAGGGCTTGGCTGAATGAGATGGAAAAAGCTATTGCTTTGGTAAGGGTAGGAGAAGAACAGAAGACTGAATATGCGAGCTATTTCTTGAAAGCTGAAGGAAACTATTGGTGGGAGTCAACAAAGTTGTTGGAAGGTGAAGGAGTGATTACATGGCAGAGATTCACAGAGTTATTTCTCGAAAAGTATCTCCCAAGGTATATGCAAGATCAGCTGGAGATTCAGTTCCTAAAGTTAAAGCAGGAGAACATGAGTGTGGCGGAATACGAGGAAAAATTCACAGAGTTAGCAAGGTTTGTTCATGAATATGTTAATACTGAGGTGAAGAAAGCCAAAAGGTTTCAACAGGGTCTAAAGTCATGGATACGTAGTAAGGTGGCAGTATTTCAGTTAGAGAATTATGCAATGGTGGTGGAGAAAGCTATGATTGTTGAAGGTGAGAGCGAATTGTATCAGAAGGAGAAGGCGGGAAAGAAAAGAAAGATAGAAAGTAGTGAGGGAAGTCATAACAATAACAAGTTCAAGCCAAGGAATGAGGGCCAGTTTGATAAGAGTCAAGGATTCCAGAAGCCGAAGAATGGAAATGGTGGTCAAGGTAAACGTTTTCAGAATACTAATCTGCAATTGTCAATCAGACCAGCTCTACCTGAATGTACAACTTGTGGGAAGAAACACTCGGGAGTTTGTCACAAACTAAGTATTACATGTTTTAAGTGCAACAAGAAGGGACATTACGCGGGAGAGTGCCCGACTTTAAAACCAGGGATAACATGCTACAATTGCGAGAAAATAGGTCATATTGCTAAAGATTGTGAAGAACCAGTGCAAATAGCACATGCTTTGAGGATAGTCGGACCCCCATCGACAAATTCTTTAAGGATAGCTGGACCCCCAGCCCAGACCCAGATGTCTTCACCTAGGGCCAGAACTTTCAACATGAAAATGCAGGATGACGTTCAGGAAATGGATGTTGTCATAGGTACGCTTCCTATGAATTTAGTAGAGGTTAAAGTTTTAAATTGATTCTGGAGCTACCAAGTCTTTCTGTTTTTTATTATTATTATTTTTTTGATAATACCCCATCACCTTTGATAATCAATTATAATTCAATTGATGATGAATTTTTCAGATTCATTTAAATACATTCCTACTTTTCAGAGATACCTCTATTTTCCAGGGGATCACTTGATTCAACATGATGCATATAAATTATTGAGACCCTTAAATTCTTTCTAATTTCTCTGAATAATTGATATTCCTTATTCAACATTGTATATCTATAAACTTTTTAAAACTTTTGAATTCTTTTTGTTTCTCTTTGAATACTTAACCCTATTTATTCATATTGGGATGAACAACCCTATGTATATAGGGGATTCAGGGACATCTTATCTATGTGATAGAAGTCTGGTGGGATGCCACTGATTGTGTTTGTCATGAAAGTACAGAAGGCTGGCCCCCTTCTTGTGCTATGGTGGTTGACCTAAGTGACAAATGCAACCTGAAATTAATTCAATGATCATATTGATCTCTCAGTTAAATTCTTTTATAAAATTCTGATCAAACCAAAACTCACCATATATTTATACCGGCTAACACCTGTCCATTGTATTGATTTCTTTTGTTTTAAACCTTTATGATTCCTAAATCTATCAGTGATTGAATGCGGTAAAGATGGAGACAATGACATTTTGAGTTGTCCAATCAACATTTACGTGGACTATGAATTAGATTATTAGGTTTGAGAATTGATGTTAAAGCAAAGATCGAAAGTTTTGTAGGACCAGCCAGGAATTATCGTAGGTTGTCAAAGATTTTACCAAGATAGCTACAGTAGTGGACACGCTTACCAAGAAGGAAATGCAGAATTCAACGTGAAGAAAGCTTTCAGAATTCAACGAAGAGATTTAGAACCCCTTTAGTGCTAGGGCAACTGAACGAATGAGGAAGGATCGAATGTGATTATAGTGCTCAAATAAATGTTCAAAGAATGTGAAACGTTATTGATACAGGATTCAAAGGTCTAGCTAGATTATTTCGAATGAATCGTTAGAGGAAAGTAGGAAGTACCAATCGGAGTTGACTTGTAAAAGGTGAAGTTGACGAATGTGGAAGAATGAAATGGTTCAAGGAAATGAGTTATTGATATAGGAGTTATAATGTTTAGAGTTTAAATTTTAACGATTTGTAAGATATGTATAGTAATGGTTCGGAAGTCGAGTTTTGATATTAGGGGATATTAGAGTTGGAGTTTATTTGGGTGGAAAGTTGATTTTGAAAGGTATTGAGGGGCAATGACCCCGGAATAGTTTGTATTGTGAACAAAACATATATGTTTCAAGGTAAATGGTTATTAGTTCGAAAAGGTTACTCAGTAAAACAATGGGATTGAGGATGGATAGAAGTTTCCCAGTTATTCCCTCCTCGAGTAACATTGTACGTTGAAAGGGGAGTAAGAATGATTGGGGGATTTCTTGATATTCTTTTTCTCAAAGTTTTATCTGAGGCAATCTGAATTATGGGTAGGAGCGTGGAAGTGGTATAAATTATTTTAGTCGTGGGGAATTCATTTTAAAAATTTAATTATTTACCTGTTTACTTCAAGTCAAGGAAGATTTCTTCGTTTATATGTTGGCTGCTGGTAATGGCAGGTTTTGTTTTAGTATTGAATATGAATGAATTGTTTATGGATGATTGGATTAGTAATTGAGATATTTTTTTCAAGGACATAGTCTATTATACGAGTAGGTCATTGCCGGTTTTCGGTAGAAAAGGATCGTCACGTGCGAGTGATAAGTATCTAAAAGTAACGAGACATGCAAATCAAAGGATTAAGTTTATGTTAGAAATTCAAAGGCCTATATTATGAGCCTATCGATATGTGAATTAATATAAAGGAATGCTAGTGTGGAAGAAATATCATGGAAACTTGAAAGAGAAATGTATGAGTAATATTGTAACAACCCGACTTTTCGGACTATTAACATTCGATCGAATAATCATAACAAAATTCAAATTCCATAAACTCATAAACTAAAATCCCAAAATATCGTAAAAATATTCTAAAATCTGGAAATGATACTAAATGAAATAATCCAATGTAAAACCAAAATCCATAGAGACGCAGCTTCTCAAATAAAACAACTAGAAACTAGAACATTATTAAGTGACACTAGTTCGACTCTAATCCAATCCAAATGCCATACTCGCAGCTAGTACCTGAAAATTCACAAATAATGAGCTACACAGCCCAGCAAGAAAACTAATCGAACTAACGAATGGATCAAGTAAGTTTCATAAAAATATTTTACAAATTTTTGTAAATCAAAGTTCACAGTCTCATAGTTCGTAAATCATAGTTTCAGAATCAAAATCCAAAAACATATAATAAATTCCACAGTTCGCTAGGGTCATAAATACCTGGTGACACAGTATCATAGGTTCATAGGTGTCAATAATGCGCCCCTTACTAAGGTATCATAAAGTGTGCACTCCCGAACGCATCATAAAAAGAACGTCCTAGTAAGGTGTTAGGCCGAATACACACTAATAATCAATATTTGATGAGAGAATAACAATTAAGATTATTATGCACTTTAAATCTTCTGATATTAAAAACCCTCTTCGTGATGTAAACTATCACAAAGAGCTGCTAGGTTACAATAAAGATAGTTCGATGCACGATACCCTTCTAGGGTTAACCTAACTGTATTTATAAAACATACAGCTTCGATACAATCTCTAATTGATATTCCTAATAATCAGCTATACAGTGATATCAATTACAGATTGTCATATGTCTCCTAAGTCAACTCGATCTCTTTGATAGCTATCCAATCTCCAAAGATCTCGCTTCCATATCAATCTTCAATTGATCTCTAATATCTTCTGTTGACTTCGTACGCGCTGCTTCTAGACAGACTTTACTAAACTCTGTCCAGCTTCCGTCAGTCAGACTTTACTAAACTCTGACTTCCTTCCAGTTAAACTCTGATATTTCACTGTTACACTTAAACACTGAAACATTACATCAATTATATCTAACAATCTCCCCCAACTTGTTCATTAGCAAAAATGCACAAGTTAATAGATAATTGATGATGTCAAAAACAAATAATCATATACAGTGTTTAACAACTAAACAGAGTTTAAACTATACTTAACAAAATTACAGAAAATATGAAAAACTTACAGAGCATAAATTACTTAACCCTTTCAACATCCCATGCTGTCCTCAAGTACTCTGTTAGCAATCTCTCTTCTGCAACTTCAAGTGCTCATTCCATCTCTAGCTTGATCTCTCGAAGCTTAGAATCTGTACCATCTGTCTGATAAATGGCTGATCTCAGATCATAGATGCTGTTCTTCTTCATTTCATTTCCAAGTCTGATAAAATATGACTTTAATGATTCTGAATTAAATTCAAGCACAGTGATACCCAAATCAGTTCTCAGCTTAGCACTGTTTCTCTTCATTTCAACCATTCTTCCTTTGTAATCTAAGTACTTTGGTACATATTCAGACTTGTCTTTGATTCCACAAATCATCTTTGATCTTTCCATCTGGTATCTGGGCACTTCTGCAGCTCGGTAAGTACGACTGTTATTCACCTTGAAAATATGTAAGACATACTGCAGTTCTTTATACATTTTCAAATGAATATCATGCTCTCCAATTTTGTAAACTGTCCCATCCTCCATGAAATACAGCAGAAAGTCTTTATTTAGACTTCTTTGATGAATCAACTGTACTGATTCCAGCTTGTCCAAATTAACTTGAAGGACACCCTTGCCTGGAGCAGCCAGTGATGAATGATCTCTAGGAGTAATATTCAAAGTCCTTTCTCTGTTTGACCCTAAACCAGCCAAATCATGAGGTTGCTTAGCAATCATTGCTCTGCTTTGAAAAATATCACCTCCTTGAACTTTCTCAGTATTATCAGGAATAGTAGGTCTCACAAAACCATGAATTGGAAGAGTAGTTTGTACAACATGTGTAGAAACAGAGGTTGTAACTTGCCTTGACTTCTTTAAACTCTTATCATCTTCAACAACTTTTTCTTTAAGCTTTAATCTAGCCACATCTGCTGTTGGCTTTCTTGAATGAGATAATCTCTGATCAGCATTGACATTTTCATTGACCTTAATGCCTTTAAGAACAGGCCTTGATGCCTTTTCATCTTTCTTCTTGAATTTCCCAGATTTAAGCTTTTTCTTATGTTCAGCTTTAAGTCTTAGCTCTTCAGCCTTTACATCTTTTAGAGTGACATCATTTCCATGTTCTTCAAGAAACATATTTGCAGCTAACTCTGTATCATTCTGTGTACCTTCAGCAGTGTTTGCTTTAGCAGAGTTTGCTTTAGCAGAGTTTACTCTAGACCTTGTAATTGTTCTTTTGGTTCTATCAGATCCACCTCCATCTACAGCATCATCCTTCCTCTCCAAGGATTGAAATTGTTTGCAAGCAGTGTTTGCAACTTTTTCCCCCTTTTTGACATCATCAGGAATCAGGATAGAGGTTAGCAACTTCAAAGAGTTTGCAATGGAATCTATTTTGGTAGCCATCAGAGTTTGATTTTCTTCCACCTTGGCCAATCTAGATGAATAAGTTTGATGTCTAATAGTAGCTTCCTTCTCCCTCTTGAAAATCAATTTCAGTAATATCTCTTCGAAGACCATTAATATCTTCTGCAGCGGCATCAAATTGTTTATTAAGGACTTTGACCTGAACAACAGTTGTCTTCAAACATGAAACAATGTCAGGATTTTGAATTTCATCTGCAGCCTTTTTCACAAAGTCTGCTGCCCTGCCAATTGGAAAAATGCAATCTGATTGATACCATCTGGCAGCTGATCTTTCAAAGTGTTCTCTTTCAAGATCATGACATGTAGGAACCTCAGGACCAGACACAGGATAGGCTTGCACCTTGGCATTAATTTGTACTGGTGCACTCAGAAAAGAATCAGAGTTTGCACTGCTTTCACCTTCAAGTTCAACACTTGCAACTTTAGTATTGTCAGCCATAGTTTCTACAATTTCTTCTGCAGCCTTGTCAAGATTTTCTTCATGTTGCTCAGGCTCAGCAACAGAGTTTGCATTTGTGTCATCAACAGGCATAGACTGAGAAGTAGCCTTGGTTGCTTGATCAACCTCATCACCTCCTTCAACAATCTGATGAGCATCTGAGATTAACTCTGTATGTGATGTTACAGTTTCAGAAATGACAACTGTAGGTTGATCAGCTGCACCAGTTGCTTCAGATTGAGCAAAAATAGGTGAGATAGGATCAGAGAATGGCATGAATAAATCAAGAGTATCATCCATTGGAGAAAAGCCATCTCTATTATCCTCTTCTGCAGGCATTCTATCCTCTGCAGGCATTTCAACCTCTGTAGGCATATCAACCTCTGCAGGTATATCTTTTTCAGCCTCAACAGTAGGTATTTGCTGTGAAACCACCTCTGGAGCTTCAATATTTTCACCATCAAAATCAGAGATTACTAGTTTTCTCCTCTTAGCTAGAGTCACTTCATTTGAATCCTCTTTACTAGATTCTGCCACCACAGAGGGTGATTTAGGTCTTTTTGCTCTTTGAATTTTTCTTCTAGCATAAACAGCTCCAGGAGATGTCTGTTTTGCTTTGGTGTGTTTCTCTATTGTCTTCTTAGCTCTTGCATGTCTTTCAGTAGTTGCTGCTGATTGCTTTACTCTGCCTCTTTTTGCTTTAGGCTGTGATTGTGGTTGAGATTGTGATGGTTCAGTGTTTAGTTGTTGAGTGTGTGAAGATTGTTTTGTGATTAGAGATTGAGGATTTTTGGTTGGAGCAGTGTTTGTGATTGGTGATGGAGTGTTGTGAGTGGATGCAGGTTGTTGAGTAGGTACAGTGTGGGTAGGTGATGTAGATGGTTCAGTGTTTAAGGTTTGAGTATGATCAGTGTTTAGTGGTTCAGGGTGTGGTTCTGGTTGTGGTTGGTCTTGAGGTTGGTTGAGAAAATTCTGCAAAGCAAGTGGCAGAACAAAGACAGGTAGGTTTTCTTTACCAGCATCCTTATTAGTCATATCAGAGAATATTCTCTTGTTGACTCTAAAAGGCTGAATCACATCAGCTTCAACAATCTCTAAACCAGATACACAAGCAGTGAATAACATTTGACAAAATCGAGCAAAATAAACTGTAGTAGACTCTGACAGTTTATCACCTAGATTCATTAGAACATATCAACCAAAATCAAAATTACTACCATAAAGTAGAGAATACCCGATTTGTAGACTGTCCATTGGAATATCATCCCAGTTAGTGACCTTCTTCTGGAAAGTTCTTGTGATGCAGTCGAAGAAAAAATTCCATTCATTCCTGAGATTAGGCCTCTTTACACTACCGAGCTTTTCAAGAGAATCCATGTAGCCTATCTCCTGTAGCATCTGTCTCAATTGAGGTTCACCAACATAAGCATAAGAGGTGTGTGTATCAAAACCCATCGTTTCTCTGACAGTTTGTGGAGTAATCACAAACTCTTGTTCATCATGAGTGAAGATGATGTTTGGAGTCCCATTTTCTCCTCCATCCACATAGACTGAGTTTCGCCAAAAAGTGGCAATTTGAGATGCAGAGAGTGTACTATGTTCAACCAGAGCTTGTCCAATCTCTGAGTCTCTTAAGAAATTCTGCATAAGATGAAACGCTTCTGGAATACGTTCATTATTGAGTGGGGTTGCATAATTGTTAGGGACAAAATGTAGACCAAGAACGGTGAATGATTTAGAAGCCATTAAATCAAGAAACGGGCAAGAAATCACAATGAAAAGTGTATGTTGGAAAAGTGTTTGCGAAAATGCGCAAGTGAAAACTGAGAGAACTGTGAGATGTAAAAGTGAGTGGGTGAAAGTAAAGATGAAACGTTGTACACAAAAGTAATTAGAGTTGTAATTAAAAATTAAAACTCAATCGTTTGTGTATTCAAACACTCAACAGTTCCTAGATTAATGTGTGAGTGGGACACAATAATGAGTGAGTGGGGCACGTGTCATACATGCAGTGGATCAATTAATCATGCGCAGTAAAAATAGCAATTATCACCGCTGTATTCCCTTTCCTATTTTCAAGACACTTTAACACAATACACTTATTAACAGTTGTCAAAAGCACTATTTACTCCAAAATTTTCAAATTATCCAAATGAAAATTTACCTTAGAGTACTAACCACAAATCAATAGCGTTTGTCAATTCTCCAACTTTATCACCAAAACCCTTTCAAAAATTGCACAGTTGTGAAAATATGTGTGTGTGTAGCAGAGTTTACCAAATCAATTTTTAGAGCATCTAATTTTTCATAAAGTCCATAAAGTAAATCAATAAACACTGGATGCACAAACTCTCATAGTAAACACTGATTGTATGATGAAAGCTAAACTCTGTAGTAATCAATTTATATACAGTAACATTTAATTTATTTTATACCCCCTCTATTGCTAATATATATATATATATATATATATATATATATATATATATATATATATATATATATATATATATATATATATATATATTCTATTCATTCCAGTAATTAGAGGTTGGAGCTAGTCACCAAAAATTCAAAAATTTTAGCCCTTATCATTTTGATAAGTTCTTGGGTCATCCTAGTCTTTGACTAGTCACCAAAAATCAGAGAATTTTAGCCCATATTATATACCAATAGGTTCCTAGGTCATCCTAGTCACCAACATAATCTCAAAGGAGTATAGCAACCTATATACATTTTCTTTGGGGGTATTGCAGTAAGCATTTTAATCTACCAGAGTATAACTAACAGAGTTTAGAGTTCATCAACATCAGTAGTTATTCATGAGAGGCAATGCACACAGTATTTATAGACTCAGAGTTTAGGACAAAATAAACTAAGAGATGCTATAAATATGAACCACTATCATGCTGTGTTAACTTTCTGCACAATCTAAGATTAGATCACAATAACTCTGAAAGATTCATGATTAATTACTGAGAATCATGCTTCATACATATTTCTTCATTGGTGTTTCCATTCAGACAATAATCAACTCAGAATTCATAGAGTTTATCAAACTTATTAACAGTGTATGACATACAGGCATGCTGACAGAATTTAACAGAGTTTGACAGAGTTTGACAGTGTTTAAAGAAAAACATGTTAACAGAGTATGCATAGCAGAGTTTAATCAACAGAGTTCACTTAGCACTTAACAAATCAAGGAAATATGAGCAACACATTACATAAGTAAAATTTGAATCTAACCAACATTCCTAGTCAGAACCAGAGACCATTCCTAGTTCATTGACCAGTCTTGTAAATGTAGCTTCACTCAATGGTTTGGTGAAGATATTTGCAAGCTGTTGTTCTGTAGACACAAAATTTAGTTCAATATTCCCTTCTTCCACATGTTCTCTGATGAAATGGTACCTTATGCTGATGTGTTTGGTCATTGAATGTTGTACTGGATTACCTGTCATAGCAATAGCACTTTGATTATCACAGTAAATAGGAATCTTACTGTACCTCAATCCATAATCCAGCAATTGATTCTTCATCCACAAGATCTGTGCACAACAGCTACCAGCTGTAATATACTCTGCTTCAGCTGTAGATGTAGAAATTGATTTCTGTTTCTTGCTGTACCAAGAGACAAGTCTGTCACCAAGAAATTGACAACTTCCACCAGTGCTCTTTCTGTCTATCTTGCAGCTTGCAAAGTCTGCATCAGAATACCCAAGTATCTTGAAATCTGATTCTCTGGGATACCACAGACCTAATGATATGGTGCCCTTGAGATACTTGAAGATTATTTTCACAGCTGTCAGATGTGGCTCTCTAGGATCTGCCTGAAACCTTGCACAAAGACAGGTTGCATACATGATGTCAGGCCTACTAGCTGTCAAGTAAAGAAGAGATCCTATCATGCCCCTGTAGTTTGTCATATCCACTGAAACTCCTGTGTCTTTGTCCAATTTAGTTGCTGTTGCCATGGGAGTTGATGCAGATGAACAGTCAAGCATACCAAATTTCTTGAGAAGATTTCTGGTATATTTTGCTTGATTAATGAAGATACCATCATCTGTTTGTCTCACCTGTAGGCCTATAAAATAACTAAGCTCTCCCATCATGCTCATTTGATATCTGGACTGCATGAGCTTGGCAAACTTCTTACAGAGTTTATCATTAGTAGACCCAAAGATAATGTCATCAACATATATCTGAACTAAAAGCAAGTCACTCCCAGATTTGAAATAAAACAGAGTTTTGTCAATAGTACCTCTGTTGAATCCACTTTCTAAGAGTAATTGAGCCAGAGTTTCATACCATGCCCTTGGTGCTTGCTTAAGTCCATAGAGTGCTTTATCCAGCCTGTAGACATGATCTGGATATTTTGGGTCCACAAATCCTGGTGGTTGTTCCACAAACACTTCTTCTTCAAGCTTCCCATTCAGAAAAGCACTTTTCACATCCATCTGGAACACTTTGAATTTTTTGTGAGAGGCATATGCTAGAAAAATTCTGATTGCCTCCAATCTTGCAACTGGAGCAAATGTTTCATCATAGTCTATTCCTTCCTGCTGTGAATAGCCTTTTGCTACCAATCTAGCCTTGTTCCTTGTGATAACACCTTCACTGTCAGTCTTGTTTCTGAAAACCCATTTAGTACCAACAATAGATCTGTTCTTTGGCCTTGGTACAAGGGTCCAAACTTCATTCCTTTCAAATTCATTCAACTCTTCCTGCATTACTGTTATCCAGTCAGCATCTTGAAGAGCTTCTTCCACTTTCTTTGGTTCATTCTTAGACAAGAATGCATGAAACAAACATTCACTTGCAGTGGCACTTCTTGTTCTCACTTTTGCATCTGGATCACCAATTATCAAATCAGGTGTATGTGATTTAGTCCATTTCCTAGCAGAAGGCAAATGACTTCTGTCAGCATGTGATCCTCCCCCTTGATCCATGCTCTCCTGATTTTGTTGTGGGCTTTCTTCATTTTCTGAGACTCCCACTGAACTTGACTGCCCAGAGTCAGAATTTGAATTTTCAGAGTTTGAATCATCAGAGTTTGATCCAGATTTTTCAGTTGACTCAGTATCAATGTTTGAGTCTTCATCTTGATCATGCTCCCCCTCAACTGGTTCTTCCATTTGTTGTGGCTGAGAAGTTTCTCTAGTGTTTACCAGTAGAGGTTCAGAGTCTGTTTCAACAGAGTCTGTCAGAATAGTTTGATCAGAGTTTACTTCAACAGAGTTTAAATCTTCATTTTCAAAGTTCAGTTGATCATATTCATCTATGTCTTCAAGTCCAGTTATTTTCTTGTCATCAAAAGACACATGTATAGATTCCATAATCACTTTAGTTCTCAGATTGTAAACTCTGAATGCCTTTGTTAAAAGTGGATAGCCAACAAAAATTCCTTCATCTACCTTTAGCTCAAACTTGGTCAACTGTTCAGGATGAGTCTTCAAAACAAAGCATTTGCACCCGAAAATATGAAAGTATTTCAGGTTAGGCTTGTTTTTCTTCACCATCTCATATGGTGTCTTTCCATGCTTATTGATTAGTGTAGCATTTTGAGTAAAACAAGCAGTTTGAACAGCTTCTGCCCAGAAATAAGTTGGAAATTTTGCTTCATCAAGCATAGTTCTGGCAGCTTCTATCAAGGTTCTATTTTTCCTTTCAACTACACCATTTTGTTGTGGTGTACCAGGTGCTGAAAATTCTTGCTTCACTCCATTGTTCTTGCAGAATTCTTCCATTGTTGCATTCCTGAACTCAGTTCCATTATCACTTCTGATGATTCTGACTTTGTTACTTGATCCTTTGTCCAGAAGCTTCACATGCTCCATCAGAGTTAATGTAGTTTCATCCTTCTTTGCTAGAAAATACACCCAAGTGAATCTAGTGTATTCATCAACAATGACTAAAGCATATTTCTTCCTTGCTATAGACATAACATTTACTGGACCAAAGAGATCAACATGCAGAAGATGATAAGGATCAGTGATTGAAAATTCTGTCTTGCTCTTGAAAGATGACTTCCTTTGCTTGGCCTTTTGACATGAATCACATAGACCATCAACATTTAACAGAGCCTTTGGGAGTCCTCTTACAAGATCCTTTCTGATCAATTCATTGATGTTGTTCAAGTTCAAATGTGAGAGTTTCTTGTGCCACTTCCAACTCTCTTCACTAGACATTCTTGTAGACAGGCAAACAGCTTTTCCAACAGAGTCTATTAAGAGCTTGATTTCATAAATGTTGTTTTGCCTATGACCAACTAGAACAACCTTTCCTGTAGATTTGCTGATAACTTCACAATATTCGGGTTGAAAATCTACATGATATCCCTTGTCACAGATTTGACTCACAGATAGCAAGTCATGCTTGAGTCCTGGGACATGAGCTACATTGTTGATGATGACATTTCCAAGATTGATATTGCCATATCCCAATGTTCTTCCTACATTGCCATCACCATAGGAAACTTTTGGGCCAGCCTTCTCCTCATAGTCTGATAGCAAGGCTTTATTTCCAGTCATGTGTTCTGAACATCCACTGTCCACAACTAGGGTTGCCTCCCTGTTGCCCTGCAATCACAAGAAATTAATGAGAGTTAGATTTAAGGATCCAGACTTTCTTGGATCCTTTGACATTCTTAACTTTGTTAGCTTTAGCAGCGGAATTAACATTATCAGAGTTTGAGCTAACAGGATCAGAGTTTACACTTGCAGTATTAACTTTAACCCATTTCAGATTGGGTTTCAGTTCATAGTAATTATGATAGATAGCATGATACTCTCTGCAAGTATAAATGGAATGCCAAGTGTTTCCACAGTGTGTGCATAAAGTCTGTGGCTTAGTTCTAGCAAAATCCTTCTTTACCTCAGACTTGGAAGGTAAAGAATTTATATTTTTGTTTTTCTTGCAGAAATTTGCAAGATGCTTAGTACTACCACAGTTATGACATGTCTTTCTCGGAGCATAACTAGCAAGCATTGGTTTATTTCCTGAAGTGATGCCTACTTTTCCATTTCTGTTCTTATTTGACACTCCCTGTTTCTTAACAGATTTTAACTCCTTCAGTTTATGTTTGAGTTGTTTATCTGTCATCAAACCAATATTAACCTGTTTAGCACAAGTTTTTACTGATTTGACCTTAACAGTTTCTTTTTCATTATCAGACAAAAATTTACTGGCTCCATGTACAAAATGAGGTCTGATTTTAACTTGACTTTGAAATCTTAGTTCATCTCCCTCATTATAACCTAGACCAACAGTGTCTGTTTGAAAAATCTGTTGAGTGTCCTTTCCAGAATTAGTCCAAGTCCTAATTTTCTTATTTGCTTCCTCCAACTCAGATTCTAGTTGTTTATATTTTTGAGGCAAATCCTGTTCTATAGAAACAACATCATCTCTCTCTTTCTGAACTTGTTGCATGTTTTTTAGCTTTTCTTCAACAATTTTATTTCTTTCTTTGAGTTCAGAATTCTTAGATTTAATCCTCTCATTCTCTAAAGTCTGATCCCTATAACTTATATGCAATGACTTAAGATAAATTCTTAATTGGGAAATATCATCAATATTACTAGCATAGGTAGTTAAAGGTACCTGATTTTCAGAAGTTTCTGATTCAGTAGTAGCCATGAGAGCATAGTTCATTTCTTCATCAGAATCTGAAGTGTCTGCCCAATCTCTACCTTTTGTGATGAGTACTTTTCCAGTTTTACCCTTCTTGCACTCAGGAGCATAGTGACCAATCTCCTTGCACTTGTAGCATTGAATTTCAGACTTATCCTTCTTTCCAGACTTGGTCTCTTTTCTTTCAGACTTCCTGAAACTTTTTCTGTCTTCATTTGAATCTCTAGAAAACCTTTTCCCTTTCTTGAAATTCTTGAAACCCATTTTCTTGAAGGTCTTCACCATCAACACAACCATTTTTCTCATTTCTTCTTCATCATCCTCAGAGTCAGATGATTCAGAAGAGTTTGAATCACAATCAGAGTTTGATGATTCACTTTCTGAGTGTATGACCAAAGCTTTTCCCTTCATTTTCCTTCTTGATGCCTCTTTCTTATGAGGCTTCTCTTCAACCTTAAGAGCAACAGACTTTGCCTTCTTGCTTGATCTCCTGTTTCTCTGCTCCATTTCCAATTCATGAGTTTTGAGCAACCCATAGATTTCATCAATCTCTGTTTCAGCAAGTTCATAGTTGTCTCTAATAGTGGTTGTTTTCACATCCCACTTTTCAGGTAGAGAAAGAAGAAACTTGAGATTTGAGTCTTCTAGATCATACTCTTTGTTGACCAATGACAGATCATTGAGCAGTTTACAGAATCTATCAAATGTTTCTGTCATGGTCTCTTCAGGTTTAGCCTCAAAGTGCTCATACTCTTGTGTGAGTATGTTTCTCCTATTCTTCTTAATAGCACCAGTTCCTTGACATCTGACTTCAAGAGCATCCCAGATCTCTTTTGCAGTGGTGCAGTTAATCACTTTGTTAGACATAACATTGTCTAAAGCACTATGCAGTAAATGCCTAACCTTCGCATCCTTAGCAATTGATGATAGATCTTCAGGAGTCATGTCCTTCTTTTCCTTTGGAACTATTTTAGCTTCTTCACCAGCAGTTGCAGCAGATAGCTTTGTAGGATTGTGAGGGCCTTCATTAATCCTGTCAAGATATTCTGGATCTGTAGCCTTCAGAAACATAGTCATCTTGACCTTCCACATGGCATACTTTGATGGCCTGAGAATAGGAACCCTGATTGGTTCATAACGACTCACAGTAGTAGGAGCCTTTTCAGAACTAGTAGATGTTGGTGGAGGAATTGCTGACATGATTATTGTTGTGTTTGGATCTTAACCTGTAATAAAGTAACAGATTGGCTCTGATACCACTTGTTAGGCCGAATACACATTAATAATCAATATTAGATGAGAGAATAACAATTAAGATTATTATGCACTTTAAATCTTCTAGTATTAAAAACCCTCTTCGTGATGTAAACTATCACAAAGAGCTGCTAGGTTACAATAAAGATAGTTCGATGCACGATACCCTTCTAGGGTTAACCTAACTGTATTTATAAAACATACAACTTCGATACAATCTCTAATTGATATTCCAAATAATCAGCTATATAATGATATCAATTACAGATTGTCACACGTCTCCTAAGTCAACTCGATCTCTTTGATAGCTATCCAATCTCCAAAGATCTCGCTTCCATATCAATCTTCAATTGATCTCTAATATCTTCTGTTGACTTCGTACGCGCTGCTTCTAGACAGACTTTACTAAACTCTGTCCAGCTTCCGTCAGTCAGACTTTACTAAACTCTGACTTCCTTCCAGTTAAACTCTGATATTTCACTGTTACACTTAAACACTGAAACATTACATTAATTATATCTAACATAAGGTATCATAGGCTAGTTCCGGAACTATACACAATTACTAACGGGTTCATAAGTCATAGCTAGTTCGGAATTCATATATCTAAAAATTCATACTTGATCCAAATTTTCGTAACAAAAATATTAGAAAGATAAAACATTTAAAAACATTTCAAATATAAAAAAATTTAAAAAATATATCGAAGAGCACGAAAAGTTAACTTACCTTAATAAAACAATAATCCAATAAACCAGCACGAGTCGGTCCTATACAATATATAATAATAATTTACAATCAGTCCTCGATCCGTGAATTAATCAGTAAGTTAAACATATATTATCATTGCAGCCCAAGACTTGAAAATTTATAAATACAGTCAAGGTCCACGTACATGCATGCATATAACTGGAGTAACATGGCATACATTCTAATAAGCAAGTATACATTATAATAATATTCTAATAATAAAACAAACCATCCTAAATTATTTTAATTACTATATTAATAATAATAATAATAATAATAATAATAATAATAATAATAATAATAATAATAATAATAATAATAATAATAATAATAATAATAATAATAATAATGTAAATCATTAGAAACTTTACATTCGTACTTTAGCAAAACAGAGTGCATGAACAAGATTAATAACATGATTTATATAATTAATGAATTCTAGGGAAGCTAACATCCAAGTTCTAAATTTTACCTTAATTTAATAAAATATTCATAAGCATTACTATTCTATTTAAAAAAAATTATTTCTGATAACCATAAATGTATTACACTTATAAAAAAAACACATTTTTAAATTTATTTTAGAACTAATAAATTACAAATATAAGCGATAAGTTATTAAAAAAAGTATTTCGATAAAACATTTAAAACAGAGAAATTAATTATCAGATTACAAGATTATACACAATTCAACACAAAAAAAAAACATACATGTAGCAGTTATGCATGCATGTCATAATTAAAATGGTAGATCGGCACAACACGCACGTAATTACATTAAAATCAATTAATAAAACTACATCAAGTATTCCTAATCCAGAACCCACATATACAATAAGCTGATATTGAATAAATGATAAAGATATAGTATATGCATTGTCAACTCATTAACAATCCATAAGTGTACCTTTTAAAACTCGAAAAAAGTGCTCTGTACCTCCTACCTTGTTTTCACAAGTTCAGTTCTTTTTCTTTCTTTTGCCGAAGTGAATAACCACAGGGTTAACGTGTGTGTATAAATAATGTAGAAGTAATGTGAAATTCGTTGTACATGATAAGTCTTCCAGCTCAATAATACTTATCTAACCTAACTAAACATTTATCTTAAATGTGGTTATCAACATTTAAGATAAACCTACGGAAGAGTGTATCAACACCTACCAAAGCAGGATTAAGGTACGATTTTACTTGCTAAATCAGTTTAATTGAAAAGAATGTGTTATTTATGAACTTGTCACATTTAAGTATATTCTAATGTTTTGTGTAAAATTTGGGGACAAATTTTTTTTAAAGGAGGGTAAAATCTAATAACCGACATTTTTTTTAGCCCATTTATTTTCTTAAGTTATTATACTAGATGTTGTTGGAGGAATTTCGTAACAACACGAAATCGGAGGGTTGCTGGAATAATAGAGCGAATTTATGAATATGTGACTGTTTTTAGGGATTTAGGGTTTATGAAAAAAGAGGGGGCTGGACTTGGCAGGTGTCTCGATTTGTCTCGTGTATCGGATTCCATAATGCCAAGATGCCTACGTACCTATATGTTTATATAGGATCAAGCCCACGTAGTTCTGTGAAATTGATTTGTGTTTATCCCTTAGATACTTTAGGGATAAACTTAGTTAATCTGGGTAATTACTGATTTTATCTGATTTAATCTTATCGTTGTGATATCTTCCTGATTTGAAGAATATCGTTTGGAGATATTTTCCGTTATTGACTGATTGAGATTGATTCTTTCCTCGTTTCAGAGAGAGGATAAAACTTAGCGGTTAAGTAATAATTATTAATCTGAATTAACAATTAATATTATTAGAAATTTGGGAAATTATTAGACATGCCAAAATATGGCATAACAATTAGCCCCCAGTTCTTCAGTGTAGCTTACTGCAGTGGAGAACTAAGAATTCTTCAAGCTTCCAAATTTCTTGAGTCGCTGAAAAAACTGAAAGTAGATTATTAAAAAAAAACTTAGAGCACCACTGTGCTCGTTAGGCGTATGCGGATGCAAGTATGATAGCATGTGATGTCCACTATTAGATATATTTTTTGACAAGGTTTTCAAATGTGCGAGCATAAATAATATATTTGAAATCCATTGCGATCCTTGTTGTCTAGTTAGGACCTTGGCGCTTGTATATATCCCGAACTGGCGTACACGCTTTTCAAGTGTTTGATGCAACCACATAAGGATGTGTTTGATGCAATCACATAATGATGTGTCTTGCAGAGTCTTCGATGTAGATAAGATGTACATGTAGATGTACATGTAGTTGTGCATAGGGATGCCTCCACCCATGCGATCTTGAGATCTGGCCATGGGCCTTCAATGTAATTGTGCATAGGGATGCCTCCACCCATGCGATCTTGAGAGATCTGGCCATGGGCCTTCAATGATCCAGAGGGTGCTGAACTTTACTAAGCATGTAGGCTTGCGAGATTTATAGCTTGTCCAGGCTACCTACTTGACAATTTAGTTCGCAAGTTTGAAAATATTTTTGACATATATGTACTATCGCGACGATATACGAAAAATATTTTACAAATCCATATGCAATAATAAATATGCTCGTTTAAGAATGTCGCGATATTTATTTTCTATAAATATAATGTCCTTTTTCTTGTAGAAATTCTTTTACAAAATTATGCGTCTCGCGTATATAATTTTGTTCAAAATATGCAGCTCGTACGAGATTGTAAAATATCCACAATCAATCATCATAAAATCGGCAAGTCATCAGCATAAATATCTCGTACAATATTTTCTAAATCGCAATAATTTTACAAGCATGAAAATAGATAGCTCGCACGAATTTTCTGAATAATAAATATTTTCTTGTAAAAATATTTAAAAACATGATTATGCATGACATAATATAACTAATTGCAGAAAATTAAAAAGGTAATTTGAAAACTTATCTTCGGATATTAAAATTGATTCGATTCTGATTTACTGATGTTGCAGGCATGCCTCGTTCTTGTGCTCCATGCCAATATTTTTTTTTCCTTCCATCAGGTCGCAGTACATGTCTCCTTTTACTCTTTTATATTTCTTGTTGGTAGGCTCCACTTTATGTCATCAAACTCCTTGTTAATTGATTTTCCTTCTTGTTAATGCTTCTATTTTGATTTCATGCGGCTTCTTCCTTTTTTATTTTCTTGTTGCCTGCTGCCTCGATGACCTTGTTGCACCGTTTTTTTTTCTTCAAAACTTTAGTCCCCAGGTTCTTGTTTTTCTTTTTTGCCGTCCAGCCTATGTATGTGTTGATAAAACCCAAAAGTCCCCGTGTAAATTTTTTGGTATTCGTTTGTCCTCCACAAACGAAAAATTAAGCCCCTCCTTCTAGCGCCAAATGTTGTTGGAGGAATTTCGTAACAACACGAAATCGGAGGGTTGTTGGAATAATAGAGCGAATTTATGAATATGTGACTGTTTTTAGGGATTTAGGGTTTATGAAAAAAGAGGGGGCTGGACTTGGCAGGTGTCTCGATTTGTCTCGTGTATCGGATTCCATAATGCCAAGATGCCTACGTACCTATATGTTTATATAGGATCAAGCCCACGTAGTTCTGTGAAATTGATTTGTGTTTATCCCTTAGATACTTTAGGGATAAACTTAGTTAATCTGGGTAATTACTGATTTTATCTGATTTAATCTTATCGTTGTGATATCTTCCTGATTTGAAGAATATCGTTTGGAGATATTTTCCGTTATTGATTGATTGAGATTGATTCTTTCCTCGTTTCAGAGAGAGGATAAAACTTAGCGGTTAAGTAATAATTATTAATCTGAATTAACAATTAATACTATTAGAAATTTGGGAAATTATTAGACATGCCAAAATATGGCATAACACTAGATACTAAAAGTATATTTATGTTATTAACTGTTGGAACTAAAGTGATGTATTTATTTATTTTTGGCACATTATTTAATATTTTTTTAAACTACTTTTAAGATAAATGTTTAGTTGGGTTAGATAAGTATTATTGAGCTGGAAGACTTATCATGTACAACGAATTTCACATTACTTCTACATTATTTATACACACACGTTAACCCTGTGGTTATTCACTTCGGCAAAAGAAAGAAAAAGAACTGAACTTGTGAAAACAAGGTAGGAGGTACAGAGCACTTTTTTCGAGTTTTAAAAGGTACACTTATGGATTGTTAATGAGTTGACTATGCATATACTATATCTTTATCATTTATTCAATATCAGCTTATTGTATATGTGGGTTCTGGATTAGGAATACTTGATGTAGTTTTATTAATTGATTTTAATGTAATTACGTGCGTGTTGTGCCGATCTACCATTTTAATTATGACATGCATGCATAACTGCTACAAGTATGTTTTTTTTTTGTGTTGAATTGTGTAAAATCTTGTAATCTGATAATTAATTTCTCTGTTTTAAATGTTTTATCGAAATACTTTTTTTAATGACTATCGCTTATATTTGTAATTTAGTAGTTCTAAAATAAATTTAAAAATGTGTTTTTTTATATGTGTAATACATTTATGGTTATCAGAAATAATTTTTTTTAAATAGAATAGTAATGCTTATGAATATTTTATTAAATTAAGATAAAATTTAGAACTCGGATGTTAGCTTCCCTAGAATTCATTAATTATATAAATAATGTTTTTAATGTTGTTCATGCACTCTGTTTTGCTAAAGTACGAATGTAAAGTTTCAAGTCTTGGGTTGCAATGATAATATATGTTTAACTTACTGATTAATTCACGGATCGAGGACTGATTGTAAATTATTATTATATATTGTATAGGACCGACTCGTGCTGGTTTATTGGATTATTGTTTTATTAAGGTAAGTTAACTTTTCGTGCTCTTCGATATATTTTAAAAATGTTTTTATATTTGAAATTTTTTTAAATGTTTTATCTTTCTAATATTTTTGTTACGAAAATTTGAATCAAGTATGAATTTTTAGATATATGAATTCCCAACTAGCTATGACTTATGAACCAGTTAGTAATTGCGTATAGTTCCGGAACTAGCCTATGATACCTTACTAGGGCGTGCTTTTTATGATGCCTTCGGGAGTGCACACTTTATGATACCTTAGTAAGGGGCGCATTATTGACACCTATGAACCTATGATACTTTGTCACCAGGTATTTTTGACCTTAGCGAACGTGGAATTTATTATACGTTTTGGATTTTGATTCTGAAACTATGATTTACGAACTATGAGACTGTGAACTTTGATTTACGAAAATTTGTAAAATATTTTTATGAAACTTACTTGATCAATTGGTTAGTTCGATTAGTTTTCTTGCTGGGCTGTGTAGCTCATTATTTATGAATTTTCAGGTACTAGCTGCGAGTATGGCATTTGGATTGGATTAGAGTCGAACCAGTGTCACTTAATAATGTTCTAGTTTCTAGTTGTTTTATTTGAGGAGCTGCGTCTCTATGGATTTTGGTTTTACATTGGATTATTTCATTTAGTATCATTTCCAGATTTTAGAATATTTTTACGATATTTTGGGATTTTATTTTATGAGATTATGGAATTTGAATTTTGTTATGATTATTCGATCGAATGTTAATAGTCCGAAAAGTCGAGCTGTTATAAATGGTATCAGAGCTCTCCCCGGTCAGAAGTGTAAAGGCACTGCCCGGGTTCGGTAAGTTTGTATGTGGGCTCGACGAGGACGTCGGCCCTATAAGAGGGGGTGTTTGTAACATCCCACATCGATTAGAATAAGAGTATTTAGGACATTTATAGATACAAGTCAACAACTAATGTGCACCAACTTGCTAGCACTTTTGGACTGACCTGTGGTGGGTTGTTGGGTCCGGTATGCATTCTGTTGTGGACTTGGATGTTATAAATATTGTCATTACGTTTCTTAAGACTGATTCTTAGGACAGAATCCAATTAAGGGGGGAAGGATATAACGCCATAGAAAATATCGTATTTGTTATTATTATTATTTAATTATTTAATATTAAATGTGGATTATAGGGTGTAAATTCTTTTTAGATAAAATATATGTGACATCGTGTTTACATGGTTATATGGTGATTTGTGTGTGCTGGATGAGTCCGTGTGTTTTTATTTGTATTTCTCATGTAATAATCCGAATTTCCAGGATTTATTATTTTGATGATTTAAGTATTTTATTTATTTTCCTATTAAAGAGGACAAAGATTGTGGATATTTTGAGAGGTCAAATATATATGTTATTATGTTTTCGTGTTTATATGATGGTTTACGTGTGTTGGGTAAGCCCGTGTATTTTTATTTGTATTTTGAGGATTTAAATATATTTAAATCATGCATTGTTGAGCTTCGGAAATTTTTATAAAATCATTGGAGCATTTAAAAATCATGAAATCTTTTTTAAAATTATCTTTATATATTTATTGAGTCTTTAAAATTTTTGGGTGGATTAATTTGGGAGTTTAAATATTTTAAAATGATTTTAAGAGTTTTATTGTATTTAAAGGATCAAAACTTGTAAAATTCATATTTAATTCATTTTTGATCCGCAAAATATTTCAAAAATATGTGCGTACTCGTAATTTTATATTCTTTATTTTTTTTAAATGAAAAAGTGTATTTTTCCGAATGTTCTATTTAACTGTGATTTATAAGAGTCGTTTAAGAGTATTAAATGGGGACGAAATGAAGTGTAGTAGAGATATATTGTTATTGGGCCAAGCCCAATAAGAAAGAGAGACAGTCCAGCAGATGGAACACTCGAGAGAAGTCGGGAAGAAGGAAGAAAATAAAAGAAGAGAGAAGAAGAAAGAGAAGAGAGATTGGGGGGGGGGGTTGGAATTGATTATATATATATAATCGTGTGTATCATGTGTGTGTATATGTGCGGTGTGTGTGTTTATAATCACGTGAGTGTGTGTGTGGGCGTTTGCTGGCAGAACAGTGAGCAGGGGAGGAGCGCGGCGGCGCGGTTTTCCGGCGGGGAGGCTATGTCACGCGAGTACAGCAGCTATGTGAGGAAGGAGAAGGGGGAGGACTGGTGGTCGAGCCGCAGCAAGGTGAAGGGCTGGGTTCGGGTTGCAGAGAGAGAGAGAGAGAGAGAGAGAGAGAGAGAGAGAGAGAGAGAGAGAGAGAGAGAGAGAGAGAGAGAGAGAGAGAGAGAGAGAGAGAGCGGGGGGGGGGAGAGGAGGTGTTTCGAGATGGATTTTTTTTCCGGTGGATTGACTTTCCGGCGGATCGAACCGAAATGGTATATCTTTTTGTGTTTAATTTAATTATAATATTGTTGTAATTAAGTTAGATTTAATTGCGATACGATTGATTTAATTTTCGTAGTTTAATTCAGGAAGTTTATAATTGTTAATTAATTGTGAATTTGATTATAATTGTGGGGATTCATTTCGAGTTCGATAATATGTTTTGGTGATTGTTAATGGCTAATTATTGTTATTGTGTAGTAAATAAAGATTCACTTTCGAAAGTTGAACTTGGGGGATTTTGATGAATGTCGGGAGTTATATGATTGTTGGTTAGGGATTGTTGTTGTATAATATATAATTATTTGAGTTTGCTAAGTTATAATTGCTATGTGCTAAATATTGTAACACCCCTAGATCCGGGGTCAGGGATCTGGTCGTTACCGTCTCAATTCCCATCCACAGTTCAACATAAATATTAAATTACAACCTTGTAACCCAAAACAATAACATAAAACACACCCGTTATAGTCCCAGAGATGAAATCAGAGTAACAACCAAATTTTATTAAACACATTATGAGTTCTTACAACCCAAAAGAATTTTAATATAAATACATACTCTTTGCCATCCATTTACATGAGTCATACTGGACCATATACTTGGTACTGAAAGAATAAATCTATCCTACCAATAGCTTTCTCTTCGGCTCTGGTAGTCTCATCGTCCTCGCCAGCATCGAGTGCACCTTGTGCGAGTCATCTGGTCTAGCTGTTGTTGTGATATAATAATAAAGCAAGGGTGAGCAATAGCCCACCAACAATAATATTTAACTAAACGATAATATATAACAGTTCAAAAGTATCTTTCAAACCATATGCCATGCATTTACGGAAATGATGCCAGTATAATATGAACGATGAAGTTACAAGGTAACTCAAAATGTAAATATATGAGGGAATATCTGCTATGTCGAAAATAAGCAAGATATTATAAAGAGGAACTTGCAAGGAAAATATTGCAATTCCAGTTACGAACACTTTTCCAGCTCTTCCAACAGTAATCATATTGCAGGAAATAAATAAGTTTGGATGATGAACCAATGATGGAGTATTCACCGCGCCCGCTGTTCCAATCTTGATGATCAGTCAAGATCGTACAGCTCAAATTAGATTTACTACCGGTAGAAGGAAGAACTGACGGCTTTACTTGTCTACCGCCTTACTAGCTCTCCCAGGCCAACGGTTGGGCCAAAGGGGATGGACCGGCGCTACTCGGCCTCTTACACGACTCCTAGTTCCAATAGAATTCATGATTCTGAATGTAACGTTCGTCCCCCTTTCCCCAAGTATAATACTTGTTGATAAGACTCTACAAAGTAGTCGTATCTATTTGGAAAGGAAAATTCACCAATGACTTCCAAGCTATTGCTTGGTAACGAACATCAACTTGTTCCAACAATCTTACCCCTCGAAAGATGAGAAGGTAAACACAGACTTAATGAGTCCATAGCAACCAAGTTGCGAGTGAAGAGGATAAATTATGACCGGGAAGTCAACAAGATAAATAACATTGCTCAAGTAAGTTCCCCTATAATATGGAAGTTTGAGCGAGCATTTAAATCCTTTTAAGATAGATTTAAATGAAAATGAAAGAGTTGGGAACCTTTCCTTGATAAAATAGTCGTAAAAAGACTCCGAAATATTTTACATAATATCTGGAGGTGAAAGGTAATCTCCGAATAATATAAATTATTTTAAAAAGAATTTTAAAAGAATTAAATAAATATTTACTCAATAATAATTATGGAATATTATTAATTCATAATATTGCTCGTAAGTAATCCTCGAATGAATATATGGAATTATTTAATAAATAAATCCCTCCTTAAATGAATATTCGAAATAATATTCATTAAATAATTAAACTCCAATAAATATTTAAAATAGTATTCAATAAAAAATTCAAACCTTAAATGAATATTTGAAAATAATGTTCATTTAATATTTACTCTTTTAAATGAATATCCAAATAGCATTCATTTAATAAATAATCTTCTAAATGAATATCCAAATAATATTCATTTAGTAATCAAAACTTTAAAGGAATAATCGAAATAATATTCCTTAAGTAAATAGAACTTCCAATGAATATTTTAAAATAATATTCATTAAGTACATAAAACCTTAAATGAATATTCGAAAGTAATATTCATTTAATAAATAACATTCTAAAGAATATCAAAATAATATTCATTAAATATCAACTCTAAATGAATATTCAAAATTAACATTCATTTATTATCTCTCGACTAAGATAATACTCGAATAACATTCCTCGAAATATTTCCAAGTAATTGATACTTTATGGAATATAATAACGTTTAACAATAACCTTCCTCAGATAAATAATAATCTGTCGTTGGAATCCCTCCGGGTTTCCACGACTATCTATAACTCAAAATACCGACTCCCGGTCTATATTTAGAATGAATATCATATGCCCTTCGCTAAGGGTCTTACCAAAACAATCCGGCTTATTACTGATAAATCGTATCTAGTCTATAAGCCAATATCAATTCAGGGAACAAGTATCACAAAAAAAAAACCAGAGTCACAATATAATTGGAAACAGGCATGCATGCGATGGCATATGTAAAACAGAAATCATATACATATATTATCACAACAACAGGTTCAAAGGTTTGAACACTTGCCTGGTAATTGAGCACGGGTGGGGGTAGTGGTAGGGTGTCCCGAGTCAGCTCGGCGATCTATAATAGTCAAGAAATTCGAGATTAATCAATCACTTAACATTTTTCAAAAGGTTAAGTATTAACTTAAGTCGAAACATGTTTTCGAATTATCTCGTTATACCCCTTTTTAGTGTAACTCTTTTTATTACCGATACGATTTGACATTTGTTCGTCATTAAGACATGTCATCGTATTCACACTTAGTGTATACTTAAGTCGTATAAGTTCTAAATTTGATCGATTACGAACCAAGATTATATCTCGAGTTTTATCGCTCGTTTTCTACGTTATAACAAAAGTTATACTTTTAAGGGGTTCTTTCGCGTTTAACCTATATTCGAACATTTTTATAAAATCGAAAAATGATCCGATTCACATGAGGTTTTCTCTCACACCTCCCTTTTTACCTCTAGTATTTAATTACCAAGATTCGCCACTGACTTACGTATTTTACGAGGGTTCATTTTTAATTACGAATTCTCGGTTACGGTTTCGAACTACTTTTAGTAAACCGACCGTAACTCCTAAACCGTAAGTCCGTTTCACACGATCTTTATATCAAAACGAAGCTTATAACATGATCTATCCTATCATGGCAGAAAACGAAGCCAAACAGGGAGTTACATGTTCTGTCAAAATCATTTTCTTAAGCTTAACGAAATTTTTGCATTACGACGGCTATAAATCGAACATTCCAAAAATCATAACAACAATACCAAGCCACACCGGGCACAAATCCAACTTATACACATGATCTTCATCTCAACAAGTCCAGAAGCTACTGATCTTATCATCAAAATCATCATGCTTCTTAAATTAACTAAACCACTTAACTAATCATGCTAATAACATCACTTATACTAAATCCATCCAAAGCATGCAAAATCTCAAAGTAAGACCTAGGGTTTCAAGTGATGATTACCTTCCTTGGAGTGTTCTAAAGCCCTACTAAGCCTTGATCTACCCTTGTGTGGCCTTAGAGTAGCTAGATCAACCATAAGAATCAAAGAAAACAAAGTTAAATCTTGAAGAACACTATTCATTCTCATCTTTGTTGATTTATTTGAAAATGCTAACAAAGGAATTTGAAGCTAAGATTTCATGGAGATTAGTTTTATGAAATATAAGACTCACCATAAAATTTGGAAGATCAAATAAGGGGTGGAAGCTTGATTTTGATCCTTGAATTTATGCAAAATTCGAATGCCCTGTTTTTGAGAGGAAAAACAGGGTGATCTTCTTGAATTTATTTACCCATTCAAACGACCTTCAAAAATTATGAAATTTTGTACGAATGTTATACATGGAGTGGAGAAGCTATGGTCAAATTTTGGTGATTTTATCATGGTTGGAAATGGAGTTATGATTTTTTATTTGATGGTTGCTCTAGCTGATCAGTTTGAGAGGAAAGAGAAAATGGAGAGTTTCTTTGCCTTGGTTGGTTTTGTGGTGTATTTTACCTTGCTACTTTTCATCCACTAATTCAAGTGTGTAGTGGAAGATATTGTGTAAAGCTACTTTATTAAAGTAGTGATGTAATGGATGATGAAAATGGAGGGACATGTGTTAAGATTTTGATGGTTTACATGCAACTAGTAGTTTGATTTGCTAAGTATTAGTTAATCTCTAACCATACTAGTTACTAGATATTTATCATTTGTACATGCATGTATCTTGCTTCCTCTGCTTGATTCTGTGTCTGGTTATTACCCGTTTTGATTGATCGTTCGTAGGAATATTTCACGGATTTCTAATTAGGGTTTACCGGGAATCCTCTTAATATTAATACTATCATTCTCCATCTTTCATTCTAACTTTCCAATTTATAATCCTTAAATCCATTCGTTAAATACTTAAGGCTATCAGTGTCCAGGGAACTCTCGGAGAAAATAAAAGTGCGGTTTTTCAGAATCCGACAGCTTTTACATACACTTATTTTCCCCCTGGATCACTAATACGAACTCGGAAATTCGTTCCGAATACTTCTATATAGCGTCGTCTAATAATATTCTCAATTACACCAAAATCACTATTCATCCTTATTCTTTACTTATTCATCTAGGGTTGTACAATTGTCCGTATTCTCTTTCGATCGTTCCTTAACCTTTTTACGGAACCACTGGATTAATCGCTATCTATCTGGATGACATGAGAATATTCTCCTGCTTGGAATTGCCATATCTTATTCCCTTAGGAGATAGATTATTCTTACCTATGTTGTCACCCTTTAGCATTCTTCATGACATATAAGTATTTGAATCCATATCCATTCCATTCATTCATTAGAGCTGGTGACCTTGTTGTCGGAATCATTGTTCCTCATTTTATCAGTACTTAATAAAAAGTTTTAATTATATCCAAAATTTGGGGTTCTTACAGTCTCCCCTCCTTAAAAGGATTCCATCCCGGAATCAGGTAGGAAACAATCGGGTTCTTGTTTGTCATCTAGCTTTCCAGTCCTCGGTTGATCCTTAATCATTTCAACCCGTTTACAGCACATCTCCGTAGTGCTACAGTACTCTCTTTTTCCTTTTTATCAACTTTTCTACTTTTGCACATCACACTATCCTGGTTCTGCTCTTACTCATTCATATAATATCACCCTTATTGGTATCTACAGTGACTTCGGTATCACTATCGCATTGCGAATTCGGAGATAACCTCACTCGCACTATGCATTTCCTGATCGCCTTAATCTTCGTAATCTCGATCAATATAGAGAAGTGGAAAGATTTATTGAGAGATCACTATGATCAATTGAACATTTGTTATATTGCATAGTTAGTACAGAAGGGGGCCAGCCTTTAGTACTTGACAAGCAATTAAACAAGTTATGGTATTCCACTTAGACTTCTATCACATAGACAGATAGTCACGTAGCAGTACCTCCCCTCCTTAAAGGGTTGTTCTTCTCAATTCATAAAGAAGATGAATAAGAGAGAAGAAAAGAAAAGAATTTTAAAGGATTATAGAATTTTTTTTTTGTAAAATATCATACTCAGAATTTACCTCTGAACTATAGAGGTTCATCAAAGAAGAAAATAATCATGATTATATCCAATACCATTTGATCGCAATTTCACGTGTCAACATATCTTGCTGTTTTGTCCATTATTCTATGCACCTATACTCTGGTTCAATCTTAGCAACACTTCTGGAAAAATCTTTCAACCTCTCAGGTTAAATCTTAGGTTTCTCGCTGGACATCATTGTTACTGACATTCCATGTCACGCTACTAGCTTTTCATATCTATTATATTAACACTATCAGGTTGTCATCCCGATAATTCATCAGAAACCCATTTATTAATCCATTCATAACATTCCTTACTTCACATTCCATAGTTGTTTTCCCAGTCTTTTCTTTATCAATCACATCCTTCTTATTATCTGATATTTATTTACCTCTGTTATTTACTTCCACCTTCATCTCTTTATTGAGACATCTTTTGCACTTGGCACCTCCTTATTGGTATCCCGTCACATTTACTCTATAATCATCACATTATTTCAAATTTAAAACCTCCGAAATGAATCTGGCCGATTTCTTTAGCTTAGATCCAATATAATCTACTTCTGTCAACTTGTTTCTCATCACTTATTCTTTTCTACCCACGGTTTTTCACAGGTTGTCTTTCGTAAGTCAGACCAGGTCGTACACCTACCTGCTCGCACTCTTATCATCTGTTGAGCATCTGCATTTTACTGGTGTAGCTTTGCCACAAGAAACACGTTACTACCATGCTATAAGCTTTGGGGGTAAAACTGGCTCGAATGCCACCTTCCGAACACTTTAAACCCTCAGGTGGCCTAATAAGTCTCGGGCTCAACTGCCCTTCTCTCTAAGTCTCATTAATTTTTTTTTTCCATGGGAATACATTTAGCATCATGAATCATCAACCTCATATTCTCTATCTTGTTTGCGCAGAAGTACACTAACACAAACTTGCTTGTCATTCATCAACATGCCATTTAGCTTATCAATAGCAGCACTTTCTTTATCTTTACGTTGTCATCTACTTTCTTAGAAGAATCACCATCGCTTGTTGCTTACGTAGTGCCTTAATAGCTAACGGTACGGGTTTCAATCCTTTAGGGAGACAAAGTAATCACTATTCCTTATCCATAAGGAACACTTCCTGAACTTGATGTAGATATTACATGAAGTAGATAGAATTGCAGAAGAGTTTCAAGCATCGCAGCTAGGTCCGGTTGATGAAACTATCACTTATGCATCTTCCATAAAAGACTGGAGACTTAATGGTTTACTTCCTCAATTTTTTTGTATCATGGTCCTGGTTTGCCACAAAACGGGACCTTCTAAGGTATGTAATATGCTTAAGACCCATCAGGAATCGAATCTTTACTTAAACTACTATTACCGTCGATTCTTGCACAATCATCAGAAGGAATGTAAATTCCTCCATTCCGATATGACCTTCAAGGTTCTTCCAAATATTATTCTGTTTCTTCGGTATGAACATTTGTAATTATTCCTTTATACTTAGACTGTCGGCCACTTCATTGGCCTTTCCTAATAATAGTAATTTCTCTCATTCTCATCACTGTTGGGTGAAAGCATTCTCCCTTAAGCTCTGCTGAAGGAGAAAAATAAATCTATCAGTCTTTTTCCATAAGTCATTCCTTCCAACTACCCGTGGGAACTTTATCACGTTTATTCCCAATCCTACTTAGGATACTTCTTTTCTTAGTTCTTTCCTTATCTTAGGATAATCTCAACCTTTATAGGTTCAGTCCATACTCCCTCAGGGTTTCATACATGCATCATCTGGTATATTGTTATCGTGTCTTACATTCTCTTCCAAACTTCTAGTTGGAAACTCAGAATATTAGCTTTTCCTTGTAAGGTTTCTTAGGTCGTCCTCATCATTCCTCCTGTATTTTCTAGGTACAGGGTACATCAAAACGTCTTTGATCAATACCCTAATAATTCTATCTCTGTTCTTTCCAGAACTCTTTTTAATAATCTGTACAGGTCATTGTTGCCTTAGCAAATCCAACTCATATCATCTGAATTCACAATGTCTTTATTAGGGTTAGTGCCATCCCTTGTGCATTCCCCAGGGTTTGCCTTACTTTATGGATATCTTATCCTTAATTCAACTGCCAAGGAATTCCTGCATCCTATAACTGGCAATCAAATCATGTATCCTTAATAAGGGTCTCTTTTCAATCATTCTTATTTGATAATCGATTGGTAGCTTACTGCTAATTTCTTCTTTCAGATAGTGGTCAACCTATTTGACCTTCCAAAAGACAACGTAGGTCTATCTGCTCTCTTATAGAACTTGTTAATGGTAGCAAGGATGTTCTGAAAGATATTGGTCGAGTTCAACGTGAATTTCCTAGTGCTTATCGTTCTTCGCAAGGTACTTGCCTCAGAGAAAGTTCCTACAGCATATTGTTCAATTTCTGACCATTTCTATACTCTCTTCATATACCTTCATTGTTTACTTTCCTCCGTCATAATATATTCATGGTATTTACGATACCCTAACATCATACATCTCAAGTCACTATACTTCCATTTTACTCGTAATCTTGGACAACCATATACACATGAGTCACTTTAGTACGGGTGACCCCATCCCAAAAAGGTCTAGTGAATTCCCAATCAAAACATGGGCTGTTCAGCAGAAGATTCCTACGATCTCATTAATGTTTCCTTTTATATCAGAAGGCCTTGCAGTCGGTGCTTTCTTAGAAGCAACCCTGCTTTGTTCTTTCATTGCTGGTCTAGTCACTTGATAATCCTTTGTGACTTGCCCTCAACTGGCCACACTAAAATTATATATGATTTTAGGGGTTGGCTAATTTAGCATTACTTTTCTAGCAATTGCTGGCATAGTGCCTTCTACTTTGATACCTTTCTACCTTTCCAAAACTTTACTCCATATAAGTATTAATCGACTTCTCGGCACCGTCTCTGGTCACCTTTCCTCTATTTTTATCTTTTCAACTATTCTTATCACTACCACGTGCCACGCAAGCTTACCATTCCTGGCATAACAGCCTTTTCACTTAAGTCAATCTCGGAGTTTCTCAGTCCGGCTGGTTTCTTACTTACATTTCCTGATTTCGTCCAATCTCATTTCATCATTGTATTTCTACAATCAATCGCGATAACCGGGGTCTGTCCACCAACCCATGTAGCGGCTACCTTACCCAATTCACGGGGTTTGCCACAGTTTCTACTCTCTTCCATGATGTTCTCTGATAATCAGAAAGACAAGGTTTGCCAAAATTCGTTGAAGTTCTTCCCAGAATTAGGGAAATTTTGGTCAATCTATCCATCGACTGGTAACACTAAGGAGACCAGTTTCGAAACCTGAAGAATAGTTCTATGAACCTCCTAGTAGGTAGAACCGTAAGCAGTCATAACTAACGAAATAATCGTCATCGGGTTGGAAATTTAACCCCTGGAGAGGAACCAAATATATACATCCCTTAGAAGGGAATTAACAGTTTTAAACTGAAACTTGTCACAACGTCCTGATACCTATACGTCCTGATATTCAATATTACCAAATGTCAGTCTACCTGACTACCAGTCTCAGAAGGAACATTACCGTCGGAGTTGGTTGTTCCACAAAAATTGGCACTACTAAGGCCATCCGAACCTGGTGAACCATGCTGTCCGAATGCATCCGCAAGTACTTTGTCGTGCTGCGCAAGCACACATCCTAATCTTTTATGCGAAGCGTCGTTGGAAGCACAAAGTCTCCCTTTTTCCATTAAACAATGCCAACTCTTGGTCATTACCAATTTCATCTTTTAGCTCCAGGAAGATTTTCTCACATTTTTCTCTTTAATTGCTAATCGTATTACTTGATCCGTTATAATTCCGCGTCGGAGTAAACTTAAGGTAACTACTATAATCCATTCAAAGAAAAGAAAGAATTTAATATTCCTCTGAGTCACATGCATCTAACGTTTCTGGTTCATCATTTCACTGAGTTAAATTAACCCTATACTTAGTCCCTGACAATAGTCTCATGACGAGTTCGTCTTGACTCACTGGTCTTATCTTCCGGTAGGTTCTGAGATCATTGTCTTGCTTACTACTTCCTTATATAACTTTATCCAATCATGCTGTCACTTCCCAATGTTTTCACTTTCTAACTGATTCATTCATAAAATGGACATTTTCTTGAATAAAACAACTTCATCAACCTCAATTTGGTTCAATAAATTACAACCTATGACATCTGCCTTCTCATGGCGAATTATTACTGACAATATTCATACTTATTCATTTATCAAATGATATGGCACTTACTGCCTCTTCTCAACTATTCCTAGGGACTCTGCTCCTCGCCTTATATCGATGCCGTTAATATGAAAGTCTCTAATGATTCTCATCTATTCCCGTATAAGATCTCAAGTAATTCTTCCAATCCGTCTTACTTGCTGGTACTACCTCCACTAGTCCAGCCACGAATCCAACATGAATCTTTAGTTCTCTTGCTAATAGCTTAGTTCTTTATGCCCACTTTTCTGAGCTCCATACCTTAATCATCTCAGTCTTTCTGGCTACAGTCCTCATTCCTCGAGGGTAAGTTCCTTATCCTAACAAGATTTTTCTTATCTGCTGGAACCTCTTCCGGGTCTCCAGTAGGGTACTCTATTGAATTTACCCGTTGATCTTCAACATATAATAAAGCATCATCGCGCTGCTGCTCGTATGCCTCAAGGTCTGTTGCCTTACTTGTCGATGGGATATCGAGCTAAGTTACTATCATGATACTTAATAGTTCCCATAAGAGTTTTATAGGTCATCACTACATTAAGTAGTCCGACTATGAACTTGGCAAGAGTTCTTGTTATCTTAGTGAATTTATTGTTTTAACGTCGCCTCATCTCTGGGGTTTATAACGTAGGCTCTGATACCACTTCTGTAACACCCCTAGATCCGGGGTCAGGGATCTGGTCGTTACCGTCTCAATTCCCATCCACAGTTCAACATAAATATTAAATTACAACCTTGTAACCCAAAACAATAACATAAAACACACCCGTTATAGTCCCAGAGATGAAATCAGAGTAACAACCAAATTTTATTAAACACATTATGAGTTCTTACAACCCAAAAGAATTTTAATATAAATACATACTCTTTGCCATCCATTTACATGAGTCATACTGGACCATATACTTGGTACTGAAAGAATAAATCTATCCTACCAATAGCTTTCTCTTCGGCTCTGGTAGTCTCATCGTCCTCGCCAGCATCGAGTGCGCCTTGTGCGAGTCATCTGGTCTAGCTGTTGTTGTGATATAATAATAAAGCAAGGGTGAGCAATAGCCCACCAACAATAATATTTAACTGAACGATAATATATAACAGTTCAAAAGTATCTTTCAAACCATATGCCATGCATTTACGAAAATGATGCCAGTATAATATGAACGATGAAGTTACAAGGTAACTCAAAATGTAAATATATGAGGGAATATCTGCTATGTCGAAAATAAGCAAGATATTATAAAGAGGAACTTGCAAGGAAAATATTGCAATTCCAGTTACGAACACTTTTCCAGCTCTGCCAACAGTAATCATATTGCAGGAAATAAATAAGTTTGGATGATGAACCAATGATGGAGTATTCACCGCGCCCGCTGTTCCAATCTTGATGATCAGTCAAGATCGTACAGCTCAAATTAGATTTACTACCGGTAGAAGGAAGAACTGACGGCTTTACTTGTCTACCGCCTTACTAGCTCTCCCAGGCCAACGGTTGGGCCAAAGGGGATGGACCGGCGCTACTCGGCCTCTTACACGACTCCTAGTTCCAATAGAATTCATGATTCTGAATGTAACGTTCGTCCCCCTTTCCCCAAGTATAATACTTGTTGATAAGACTCTACAAAGTAGTCGTATCTATTTGGAAAGGAAAATTCACCAATGACTTCCAAGCTATTGCTTGGTAACGAACATCAACTTGTTCCAACAATCTTACCCCTCGAAAGATGAGAAGGTAAACACAGACTTAATGAGTCCATAGCAACCAAGTTGCGAGTGAAGAGGATAAATTATGACCGGGAAGTCAACAAGATAAATAACATTGCTCAAGTAAGTTCCCCTATAATATGGAAGTTTGAGCGAGCATTTAAATCCTTTTAAGATAGATTTAAATGAAAATGAAAGAGTTGGGAACCTTTCCTTGATAAAATAGTCGTAAAAAGACTCCGAAATATTTTACATAATATCTGGAGGTGAAAGGTAATCTCCGAATAATATAAATTATTTTAAAAAGAATTTTAAAAGAATTAAATAAATATTCCAAGAATATTTATTTACTCAATAATAATTATGGAATATTATTAATTCATAATATTGCTCGTAAGTAATCCTCGAATGAATATATGGAATTATTTAATAAATAAATCCCTCCTTAAATGAATATTCGAAATAATATTCATTAAATAATTAAACTCCAATAAATATTTAAAATAGTATTCAATAAAAAATTCAAACCTTAAATGAATATTTGAAAATAATGTTCATTTAATATTTACTCTTTTAAATGAATATCCAAATAGCATTCATTTAATAAATAATCTTCTAAATGAATATCCAAATAATATTCATTTAGTAATCAAAACTTTAAAGGAATAATCGAAATAATATTCCTTAAGTAAATAGAACTTCCAATGAATATTTTAAAATAATATTCATTAAGTACATAAAACCTTAAATGAATATTCGAAAGTAATATTCATTTAATAAATAACATTCTAAAGAATATCAAAATAATATTCATTAAATATCAACTCTAAATGAATATTCAAAATTAACATTCATTTATTATCTCTCGACTAAGATAATACTCGAATAACATTCCTCGAAATATTTCCAAGTAATTGATACTTTATGGAATATAATAACGTTTAACAATAACCTTCCTCAGATAAATAATAATCTGTCGCTGGAATCCCTCCGGGTTTCCACGACTATCTATAACTCAAAATACCGACTCCCGGTCTATATTTAGAATGAATATCATATGCCCTTCGCTAAGGGTCTTACCAAAACAATCCGGCTTATTACTGATAAATCGTATCTAGTCTATAAGCCAATATCAATTCAGGGAACAAGTATCACAAAAAAAAAACCAGAGTCACAATATAATTGGAAACAGGCATGCATGCGATGGCATATGTAAAACAGAAATCATATACATATATTATCACAACAACAGGTTCAAAGGTTTGAACACTTGCCTGGTAATTGAGCATGGGTGGGGGTAGTGGTAGGGTGTCCCGAGTCAGCTCGGCGATCTATAATAGTCAAGAAATTCGAGATTAATCAATCACTTAACATTTTTCAAAAGGTTAAGTATTAACTTAAGTCGAAACATGTTTTCGAATTATCTCGTTATACCCCTTTTTAGTGTAACTCTTTTTATTACCGATACGATTTGACATTTGTTCGTCATTAAGACATGTCATCGTATTCACACTTAGTGTATACTTAAGTCGTATAAGTTCTAAATTTGATCGATTACGAACCAAGATTATATCTCGAGTTTTATCGCTCGTTTTCTACGTTATAACAAAAGTTATACTTTTAAGGGGTTCGTTCGCGTTTAACCTATATTCGAACATTTTTATAAAATCGAAAAATGATCCGATTCACATGAGGTTTTCTCTCACACCTCCCTTTTTACCTCTAGTATTTAATTACCAAGATTCGCCACTGACTTACGTATTTTACGAGGGTTCATTTTTAATTACGAATTCTCGGTTACGGTTTCGAACTACTTTTAGTAAACCGACCGTAACTCCTAAACCGTAAGTCCGTTTCACACGATCTTTATATCAAAACGAAGCTTATAACATGATCTATCCTATCATGGCAGAAAACGAAGCCAAACAGGGAGTTACATGTTCTGTCAAAATCATTTTCTTAAGCTTAACGAAATTTTTGCATTACGACGGCTATAAATCGAACATTCCAAAAATCATAACAACAATACCAAGCCACACCGGGCACAAATCCAACTTATACACATGATCTTCATCTCAACAAGTCCAGAAGCTACTGATCTTATCATCAAAATCATCATGCTTCTTAAATTAACTAAACCACTTAACTAATCATGCTAATAACATCACTTATACTAAATCCATCCAAAGCATGCAAAATCTCAAAGTAAGACCTAGGGTTTCAAGTGATGATTACCTTCCTTGGAGTGTTCTAAAGCCCTACTAAGCCTTGATCTACCCTTGTGTGGCCTTAGAGTAGCTAGATCAACCATAAGAATCAAAGAAAACAAAGTTAAATCTTGAAGAACACTATTCATTCTCATCTTTGTTGATTTATTTGAAAATGCTAACAAAGGAATTTGAAGCTAAGATTTCATGGAGATTAGTTTTATGAAATATAGGACTCACCATAAAATTTGGAAGATCAAATAAGGGGTGGAAGCTTGATTTTGATCCTTGAATTTATGCAAAATTCGAATGCCCTGTTTTTGAGAGGAAAAATAGGGTGATCTTCTTGAATTTATTTACCCATTCAAACGACCTTCAAAAATTATGAAATTTTGTACGAATGTTATACATGGAGTGGAGAAGCTATGGTCAAATTTTGGTGATTTTATCATGGTTGGAAATGGAGTTATGATTTTTTCTTTGATGGTTGCTCTAGCTGATCAGTTTGAGAGGAAAGAGAAAATGGAGAGTTTCTTTGCCTTGGTTGGTTTTGTGGTGTATTTTACCTTGCTACTTTTCATCCACTAATTCAAGTGTGTAGTGGAAGATATTGTGTAAAGCTACTTTATTAAAGTAGTGATGTAATGGATGATGAAAATGGAGGGACATGTGTTAAGATTTTGATGGTTTACATGCAACTAGTAGTTTGATTTGCTAAGTATTAGTTAATCTCTAACCATACTAGTTACTAGATATTTATCATTTGTACATGCATGTATCTTGCTTCCTCTGCTTGATTCTGTGTCTGGTTATTACCCGTTTTGATTGATCGTTCGTAGGAATATTTCACGGATTTCTAATTAGGGTTTACCGGGAATCCTCTTAATATTAATACTATCATTCTCCATCTTTCATTCTAACTTTCCAATTTATAATCCTTAAATCCATTCGTTAAATACTTAAGGCTATCAGTGTCCAGGGAACTCTCGGAGAAAATAAAAGTGCGGTTTTTCAGAATCCGACAGCTTTTACATACACTTATTTTCCCCCTGGATCACTAATACGAACTCGGAAATTCGTTCCGAATACTTCTATATAGCGTCGTCTAATAATATTCTCAATTACACCAAAATCACTATTCATCCTTATTCTTTACTTATTCATCTAGGGTTGTACAATTGTCCGTATTCTCTTTCGATCGTTCCTTAACCTTTTTACGAAACCACTGGATTAATCGCTATCTATCTGGATGACATGAGAATATTCTCCTGCTTGGAATTGCCATATCTTATTCCCTTAGGAGATAGATTATTCTTACCTATGTTGTCACCCTTTAGCATTCTTCATGACATATAAGTATTTGAATCCATATCCATTCCATTCATTCATTAGAGCTGGTGACCTTGTTGTCGGAATCATTGTTCCTCATTTTATCAGTACTTAATAAAAAGTTTTAATTATATCCAAAATTTGGGGTTCTTACAAATATTATAAGTCGAGTTAGAGTATTTGTCGAAATTCATAATTGTCGATTACTTGGTATTGGTTGGTAAGTAGTTGCATGACTGTTAGTTGCTAATTATTATATGTCGTATATTGTTGGAGTTTATATGATGTTACTAATTGTAAATGGTGTATATGGATTAAATGTCGTAAGTCAAGTATTATTAATTATCGGATATGTTATATGATTAGTAAATTGTGTGTTGAATTTGGAGTGACAATTATACTTGTTAAATCACTATTTGTGGATATGGGTTTTAGGATAAAAGAGTTACATGTATAATTACTTTAGTAGTATATTTCGATTTAAATGTTATTTATCAAAGATTTACTGTGAGATTTATTTTATTTTATTATGTATTTATCTACGAGGAGTTGTAATGAGATCACGAGTCTTAAATGTCAATATTTAACGACTTGTGTAATTCTCTTCAACTAGTTCCTCGGGCTTACGAATATCCATGATTTGCTATCACAAGTATAATTAATATACTTGAGTGGTGTGATCATCGATATAGCGTAAGTAATAGTTAGTGCTAGGGGTTGTTCCCTAGGGCTTACGAACATCAATGATTGATTGTCACTTGTATCATTAAAACGCGTGAGAAATACGATCATTGGTGTAGCGTAAGTAGTACTGTAATATAAATTTCTTATGTGCTATGTGCCGCGTGTCAGGGCGGGTACTTTTCTTAATTGTTTACTTTTATGTTGCTGCAAGTTGAGGCAGCTTTATATTTTGTAAAAGCAGGGTTGTATTGTATTTGAGGGGCTGTGCCCATAGTCCGATAAACGAATACTTCATGTCGAAATTTTCTGAAAATCCCCTGCGATTAAATTTATTTACCTTATTTGATTTCAAGGGTTTAAAGGCATGATAAGGGAGTTAAATGTTTAAATAAATATGGGTCAATGGATGGGTTTCGAGGATTAGCTATGTCTTGGGGATTAATGGTTTACTTATATGTTAAATTGAGGATTGAGTGCATTTTGAGAATTATCTGTTAATGGGATAGTGTCAAGAGGATGTCTATAGTATTATGATGGAAAATGTAAATTGCGTTTTATTGCATATTAAATGTGATTGGCACCGGGAGATGTCTACCATGTATAGGGGACTCCTTTCGTGTCATTGTCGATTGCTAAATGTGTTATATGTATTAAGTGGTAATAGGATAGTTAACTATAAGGAGAACGCCTATAGCTTATCTTTATGTGATCTAGTAGAACTCTTAATCGGGTCTACTCGAGATACGAGTTTGGACTGACGCGTACGTGTAACTATTGCAGTCGTTAAACACTACTAGAAAAACTGGATACAACATCGGTTCTGAGCCGATGTAAAAACTTTTCAAAACCGATGTCTAGGTGGGTGTTGTTAAATGTCCATGTGTTTTACATCGGTTCTAGGCCGATGTTAAAAAGTACTTATTACATCAGTTGTGAAACGATGTAAATTGTTGTCAACAACATCAGTTTTCAAAACAGAACCGATGTCTCAACTCTTGTACTACATCGGTTTTAGATAGAACCGATGTTGTAAACTGTATACAACATCGGTTTTTAACCGATGTAAAATAGCTCCCAAAAATTGCCAAAATAAACTGTATACTACATCGGTTTTTAACCGATGTCAAATAGCTCCATAAATTTGCACACTATAATTACTAAACTTAAATCACACTAGAAAGTAACACACTACAATTACCAAAACTAAATCACACAAGAAAGTAAGTAAAACTGATTTTTTCATTAACGAAAGAAATACAACATTCTTACATCATTGAGTAAAACTAAATTTGCCTACTCTACATGAGCCTATATACAAAAAACAAGCTTTCATTACGTTATATGAAAAACCAACTAAAACTAGTTTCTAGCAGTCTCTCGCAATGATCCCTGAATAGCAAGGGAATGGCTCCATTCAATGGGAATGGCTTCTTTGCAGCTTGCTTTTTCCAATATGAAATCTTTTAGCATCCTGTAGTACAAAGCCAGATCACCATCAACAATAATAGGATAAAAAAACAAAATTTAATAGTAAAAAAAACAATCCATTTGCATAACTTATTCTGGTAACTTTCTTACTAAAGGAAAACAGGCCTCCATGTCCTGCTCCGACAGAAATATCAACGGGAACCGTTGTTCTTTGTGTATTACTTGCGGTGGTGGCACTGGCGGCAATATTCGTGGCTATTGTCATCCTTCGTGGTCGTAAAGAAAACCCTGTAGCAGATAAGCAACAAGTACTACTTGAAACGCAAGTCCACAAGAAAAGACCCTCTATGGATATAGACAAGCTGGAGAAAGGAATGCCTCCTGCAGATAATTCGCAGGCAGCTGCCAAGAACAATAATCAGATGAATGTGAGATTGACATTCTTGAGAGAAGAAACATAGAAATTTGACTTGCCAGACTTACTGAAAGCCTCGGCTGAGATATTGGGGAGCGGTGTGTTTGGATCTACATTCAAAGCAGCTCTTGGAAGCTCCCGGGTCATGGTTGTGAAGAGGTTTAGGCAAATGAATAATGTTGGAAGAGAAGAGTTCCAGGAGCATATGAGAAGGTTAGGAAGGTTGAAACACAACAACTTGCTTCCTCTTGTGGCTTTTTACTATAGAAAGGAAGAAAAGCTTTTGGTTACAGAATACATTGACAATGCAAACTTGTCTGCGTATCTACATGGTAAGTTACAGAATAGGTGTGTAGGTTGTGCTTCTCTTAGCAAAGACTATAACCACACATATCATCTTTCAAATGTTGTACTATTGAATTTTGTAATTCAATTTCAGGAAATCGTGGTCGGGGAGTACCAAGCCTAGACTGGCCAAAGCGGTTGAAAATTGTGAAAGGCATAGCCAAAGGACTTCAGTAACTTTACTACGAGCTACCAAGCATAGTCGCACCTCATGGTCACCTCAAATCTGCAAACGTTCTTCTCAATGATTCATGGGAACCTCTACTCACTGACTATGCTTTATCTCCCATAGTCAACCAAGATAAAGCACATGAGATCATGATCACATACAGGTCACCCGAATATAAGCAACAAGGCCGCATAACCAGAAAAACGGATGTTTGGAGCCTCGGAGTTGTGATCCTAGAAGTCCTAACAGGAAGATACCCATCAAATACCTCGCAACAGGATAGGGGAAATGAGACGGATTTGGCAGCTTGGCTTCAATCTATCGATAGAGAGGAATGGAAGACTGAAGCGCTTGATAAAAGCATGACAGGTAAATCAAATCGTGAAGACGAGATGTTAAAGCTTTTAGAAATAGGTTTGAGGTGTTGTGAACCAGACGTGGAAAAGAGGTGGGAAATCAAAGAGGCAGTTGAGAGGATTGAAATTAATGATAGGGTCACTGCTGCATACATACATGAATTCTATGTGATCCCTTAAGTGTGGCTGTTACATCGTCGAAGTCTGAATTTATGCAGCATAGAAAATGATCAGAAGGTTTTCTTTTCCTCGGACATGGGAATCCTGCATCCTCGGACATAATATAAATTGTTGAATATTAGTAGTCTTAATACCTATAATTTAAATTAAGTTTGTCACCCGAATATCTGTTTAAATTAAGTACTTAGCTATATATATTTGTTTTGATAAGAAGTAAGATGCCAATTGCCAAGCTTCGCATGCAAAGTTTTGTTATTTAGATTACTAATCGTTTAAGTTTTCTGCCACTACCAATTTCTAGGTTTCGATCCTTTTCTCGTTCATAGGTTGTACACATAATTACACGCATTTTAAATCTAATAAGTCAAAAGATACATACCAATGACTGAAAAAAGGATCAAGAAAGCTGCTCCAAGTTCCAAAGCTCTCCGATTTGCTACTCTTGTTATGCTAATAGTGTGTACATTCTCTGTCAAGGTTGTTGACCCAGTCCCTGAGCCCCAGACTCCAGCCAGTACACTACAAAAACCTTCCAAGCCAATCCCTCTGCTGACAATACCACGGGTAGGAGGCCTCAATCTAATTCGAACGGATGCAGAGTGGTATGTTCCAACCTGTTCAGGTACAAAAAATTATCAGCAGACTAGGCATGACTCGTGAGGTTTGTATACTTCAAACAAGACTTGCAATGTTTTTGGTAGAAACTAACCGATTCCACTGATGCAATCAGTGATACGATAATCATGATGATTGAAGTCCTCAAACGGAATATTGGAGTACCCCACTACAGAGGGTATGGAATCCTGACCCAAGCTGCAGTGTGCCATGCATCGAACACATCTGTCCTGCAGTGTGACATTAATGTGAAAAATCTAAATAGCATACACATGAAGTATTTGCTGTTTTATGGAGATACCGAAAATTAGTACCTTTCGCAGAGGAATCAACGCAAACAGACCAACTAAACAGGCTAAGAAAAGGTAGGTTGTCATCCAACCAATCCCTGGTTCCTTATATTTTCCAGCAGAAATCCCTTGAGTAGCACCCCCTATTAGCTCATATGTCTTTTTGTTTAACCCTAAAAGGTATGATCCAAATCCACCTGCAGTTTTCATATACACAAGAAAAAAACATGTAAAAAATGAAAAAGTTAATTAGTAATATACAATTTAACAGAATAGCCTCAGTTCCAACCTCCAACGGCTATACTACAGCATGCAACTGAACATGTCTGTATCATAGTATTCTCATGTCTAGTAAACGGAGTTGTCGTAATTCCAAATTTATGCAACATCTTTGTCCAAGTACGCATAAACACAAAAGCGAGAAGAGCAGCAGAGACATTCAAATTAGGAGTAATCCCGGTTGTTCTATTTCAACTATTTCTTCCATTTCGAAAACACCCTCTTGCAGCTGCCTACTCTCTCCATTAATCTCTTCTTTTGCTGCCATTTTACGCTTAGATTCTTATTAAAATATCTGCATCATTAAGAAATGCACTCTTAAACTCATTAAGGGTATTTGAAAACTATATAAAAAAACACTCAAGTGTGTATATGTTTATAAACAAGCTAATCCTAGGAATTTGCAGTGCTCCTTTTGTAAATGTTTATTGTCCGATTCATTCTTCTAAATTCTAATAGACTATTTCATTTAACAGAACTTCTCCCCTGTAGCTGACCAATAACCATAGCTTCATATATAGGAAAATTAGAGTAGAAATAATAGAGCCACATTCAATAAATAAGTTGAAAATAATTTACCTCTCCTATGCAAAGTTTTCTTAGAAACTCTCTACTTTGCCATGAAAAAGGCTCATCAGTTGATTGCTTCCCATCTCTGTGAGCCTACATATATAATATTTAACAAAGATAATTAGGGAATATACAAACAAAAGCATTACATCTAACCAACCAAATTCATTCTAACATATCCATGTGGGAGAAAAAAATACTAGCAAGGACAACTCAACCAGCAAAGGAGGCAACAAAGAACATTAAATCAACAAAAATTACAAGTAAAATAGACATCCATACATCTATAACATTAAATCTGAAAAATCACTTACTTTAGAGATGACCCAAGCTTAGCTTAAGAATCAACCAATCTGCTAAAAAGGCTTAAATTAAAAACCAAAAATTTGAATTTTCAAACAAAAATGAGAAAAATACTTACTAATTGAGTGGATTCTAGATAGATAAAGCCTCCTCTGTAACCAATTAACAAAAATCGAAAGCTAGGGTTCAAACTAATTGGGATTTGACTAGAGGGTTTTGAAATCAAGGGTTTGAATTTGGGGGCTTGTAAGTTAGGGTTTGAATTTGGGGATTGTAAGCTAGGGTTCTTCACTGAGTTTGTGAGTGAGTGAATTAGTGTGAGTGAATTAGTTTTTAGGAAATGGAAAATACGGTACATGTGAGGGTGAGTGAGCTTGAGGAGAGGGTGAGTGAGTTTGAGGAGCGGGAGACAAAATGTCTGAAGGGGGGAAATGAAAAAAAAAAGAAACGGGGGAAATATTTCTAAGTAATTAGTGGAAAAGTGGGCCGGAAAAGATCTGCGTGTTTTTTTATTTTTTTAAAAAGTGTTTGAGACATCGGTTTTAATTACAACTGATGTCTAAAACCTATTTTAACATTGGTTCTAGTAAAACTGATGTAAAACAATCCTTTAACATCGGTCACCAATGCAAACGATGTTAAAAGGGCGATGTCTATTGACTGTTTTCTTGTAGTGAAAGCATGATCTGGTTGAAGCGGTGTATATCAAATAGGAAAGATCGGGGCATCATATAAAGTCCATGGAATTACTTGGGCGGAATGCTGAGAATACTTTGCGTTCTTCTGCATTATGCTAAGGACCAGAGGCAAGTTATTATGCATGCTCTATTGTTCAGAGCATTTTTATTTTGAAATATATGATGTTTGAGAATCCAATTTGAATTCATAATTGCAATTTTTCTAAACTTGTACTTCTTTATTAAAACCAGATTTGAGTTGAACTCTTTTGCTGTTATTAGTTACGTTAGGATTGGACTGTTAGTTTTTTTAAAATGTGGACCGTAAGGGTTGGACCAGATTCGTGGTCAGAATTATTAAGGCCAATGTGTGTCGTGGATCCATTAAGGACATTGTTGTGTGCGTTTTGTCCGGGGTTAGTGCGTGACTGATCAGCAGCCTAACCTAATTGTTTTATAAATATTATATAATAGTCCAATTCAATTCTAGTCACTGCATTGATATTTCTTGAACTTGATTACCTTTGAGTTCTTCTTTCTAGTTATCATGGAAATGGATTTTACATATTGGTTCTGCCATTGTTACAATCATTTAATTATACAAATATATACTTGCTGAGCAATTCTTTCGCTCATACTTGCTTGTTTTACATATTAACCTTTCAGAGGAAGGTAGACAGATGAGGCTTACCTGCACAGTTTGGAAGAAGCAGGCAACATGACTCGTGAAGATGATTTGATCCAGAAATTTTATAGCTGAAGTAAATTTTTGTGCATATATGTTGAGGGTATTGTACTTATACTTTGTATATGATAGTATTAGCTACTGGTATACTTCTCATAGAAGATTATACTAGTAATAGTTTGTAAGATTAGGCGATGTTACTAAATTGGATAAGGATAATGTAAAATTTGATTCTTGTTTCTAGTCCTATAACCTAGAAGATGCTGGTGGTTGGAATTTCAATGATGTAAATCAGTTATTAAATGAATTCTTATGGATCAAAGTTGTTATAATTCAGTTATTAATTGAAATAAGTGGATTAGTGTGATTAATCAAATGTGTGAAACTGGGGGTGTTACATCTCATGATTAAAATCTATTTAAATTATGCATTATTGATCTTCTGAGAATTTTATAAAAATCATTAAAGTTATTAAAAATTCCGAAATCTTTTTTAATATCACCTTTGTATATTTATTTAATTTTTTAAATCATTGGGTGAATTATTTTGAGTGTTTATGTATTTTAAAAGTTTTATTGCATTTAAAGGATCTCATCTTGTAAAATTCATATTTAATTCATTTTTGATCCTAAAAATATTTTAAAAATATGTGGGCGTTCGTAATTTTGTACTCTACATTTTAAAAATGAGAAGTTTAATTTTCCACCCATTTTCCATTTAATTTCGATTTTTAAAGAGTGATTAAGTGATTTTTATTTGATTTCAACATTATTAAATTTCCAAGTGCTTTTTGTCCCTTTACCTTATCTTAACAGCAGCATTGTTTTTGGCCATACAACTTCTCTCGACCTTTCCAGAAGTATCAAGCTCTCTCTCATTTTTCTAATCTCTTTCGGCTCTCTCCCATCCCAATCTCTCCCTCTCTAATCCCTCGCAGCTCTCTCAATCTCCCACACGTCTCTCTCGCTCAATCTCTCCCCTCTCTTTTCTCTCTAGTAAATCAGTGTGTGTGTATCTTCTATATATATGTGTGTGTGTGTGTGTGTGTATGTGTGTGTGTGAGTGCAAAACAGTGAGCGTGTGTGAGTTAATAGTGTGTGGAGGTGTTAGCAGTAGTGGAAGTTGTGGGTGGAAGATAGTCGCAACTGCTGGAGTAGATGGTGGTGTCGTGACTATCTGTAGCGGTGCCGTGACTTTGCAGTGGTAGTGCCGAGTGAAATGGGTGTAAGACAGGGGAGATGATGCGGAGGTGCAGAGTAAGAGTGTTGGTGTTGGACTGTGTTAATCGAAGGAGGGCAATGGTATTGAGAGTAAAGTAGAGTGTTAATTCAGTATTTTCTTTACATGACTTTTAGTAATTAAAATCTTGTTAATCGTAGTTTGTTTGTATTGTCGGATTTTATTTGCCTGAATTGTCAAATTCTAGTTGGGTAAATTGTTGTGTTTTGTTGTAATCATTTCGAAGGGTGGGTGACTTTCAAATTTGAATACTCTTGTTTTAAATTCAAGTCATTAGTATATATGGGTGATTAGTGGATAATTGTGAAATTAAATGTAGTCTAATGATACTTAGAGTAAAGGGGCTAATGGGGGCGCATAAATTAGTAAAAAGGAGCAAGGTTATTGTTAAGCCTTATTTGATTTAAAGTATAAAGTTAGTACTAAACTAGGTATTAAATTGAACGTTTATAATTGATAATGAGTACTTAGAAAACTTGGGATGAGTAATTATCTAAGCTTGATTTATGAATACTGATGTGAGTCTCCTTAAGCTTCAATGGCACCGAGGTAAACTTGAATGTGTGAATGTTTGTTTAGCTAAGTTGATAGTATATTTGAGTCTATAAATCCAACTATGAACATGCACACGGTCTTTAGAAATTATAAGTTGTGTGCATACGTGCTAAGTGCTTATACAGCTTTTCATAATAATTAAGTGTGGAAATTTTGTGTGATTCTTAGAGTATTTTAATAAGGCGATCTTTTATATACTATATGCGCAGTTAATTATAGTTGTTATATTATAACATGTGCTATATGTGGTTGTATTTGTAAAGAAAAGGGCGTTTGATTTGCTAATTCGGTTGATTATATTCCAACAGATTAAAATGATATTATAAAGGAGATGCTGCCCGATTTTCGTTAGAATAATAAGTTATAAAGTCTATAATATTTAGTTATAAGCTGATTTCAAGTAAGTTGGTATTATGTGTTAAGTGTTTAAGTGACTAACGTGATTTCATGTTATAGATGCTATGTGGTTATGTGCTTTGCTTATTGTAGTCAGTTATTTGGTAAGTAATATGTATTAAGTATATTTATAGTATTGGGAAGTCGGGGCGTTACAAGGATGGAGGTGTTCCTAGGTTATGAAGTGTTTACAGTCTATTCTATTTATAAACTTGTGATTGTCTTGGCGACAAATGGGTATGATTTGGACCTAGTGTTAGGAGTATCTCTGATGAGCATCGCACACACGCACGTTTCTACTCATGTATTGTTAGTATACGGGGACTTAGTCGAACTCTGTTTGGACGTATTGCATTTCTTTGAGATATTTGCTTGTTGGTTGGTTTTGGTTAGTCTGAAGGGGATCGTTGCATTTTCATATTCGTTGAATTCATGCATTGCATTGTTTAGTTAGATGGATTTTGTGGGTACATTCGCTATAGGCCCTCACGAGACCATACTCGTCCACTAGGGCTGCCTAGGGGTTTAAAGGGCTTGTTGCATATGCCAAATGCAACCGTGATCACCTACGGAAGTGGTACTAGTTAGTTGTATATAGTTATATTTGTTTATGCATGAGGGCAAGTATCGGTTTAAGTTTGGGGGTGTGATAAGTGGATTTATATCCACTTGGAATGCCTAATATCAACTTAAATTGATTACTTGACCTCAAGTATATGGTGTGTTTAATGTGTTTTCATTGAGTTTTGCAGAACTAAGAGTTGGAGGTTAAATTGATTAAAATTCAGATTTTCCGGGTAGTTTTCGCAGTCGTCACTGTTTTGGCCATATCTGGAGTTCTGGAAGTCCGAATTCAGCGATCTTACAGCTTACGCGAAGACAAAGAAATTTTCTACAATCTTGAACAGAAAGTTTGGGCACAGTCAGTGCTATTACGGCGCAGTCAGCGCTGCAGTCGGCTGGCAAAATTTCTGATTTACTGTTTTGGTCATATCTTGAGTTCTACAAGTCAGTTTTGGACGATCTTACAGTCCACGCGAAGATAACGGAACTCTCTTTTATTCTCAAGTGGTCCAGATGTCCAAATACAACTGGAACGGCATATACTGAAGAAAAGTCATTTACGAATTTTCCTTCAAAACAGAATCAGTTTAGGAAACGTATTTTGTGCCGAACTGCAGAAATTCTATTTTAATTCTGTTTTGGGGAATCTCTTGCTGGACAAGACATGGGGGCTATATAAACACATGTAGACAATGGAAACCAATGTTTTTATCAGAGAAACAAGGGAGACAAGTCGGAGAAGGATTTTACGAAGCTCGTGACAAGCAACGGAGATCTATATCTACTTCATCTTTTGTTGTCTTCTATTAGGATATTCTGGATTTCGGATTTGTTTTCTTAACTCTTCATTCTAGTTTATTTGTATTCGTTCATACTTTGTTATTCACCATAGTTTCATCAGATCCCATGATGACGAGCAGTTCGATTATGAACTAATCGTTGTCATGGGATTCTAACGGATTTATCTATGTAGTTTAGTAGTTTGATTGCTTTAAAGATTTTTGTGTGATGAATTCTTGATATCCTCGTATGGTTATGCTTAATTGTTAGATGCGTAGCTAACATCTAATCTGTTAATCTCTTGTGAAACGAGAGTGGATCTTGAGATTTAGAACTTGCCATGCTAGCATAGGATAGGTTAATGTTTAACATCATGATTTGTAGCGTAATTAGAGATAACTATGCTGCCCTATGTGATCTTCATGGATAACTTGTGCTTCAACCGTTATGTTTTCAAATTCTATAGAGATATAGGATCTAAGCATAATTGGTGTCTATTCATCTTCTATCTCTTTTGTGGATGTATGAGTAGTTTGGTATTCGTATATTAAGAAGTAGCCTATACTCGCTTCGTGTTGTCCGATCAGATATCATAACCATTACATGCATTGATTAAAGGCATCAACTCTAAGCGAATTATTTAATGAAGTAGGATCCTATCTTTTCTGTTGCATAAGTAATTCGATTCCAATTCTCGTTAGTTAATTAATTCTTAGTTGGTTAATGTTCTTTTTAGTTAATTTTAGATAATCAAAACCCAAAGTTGTTAATTGTCTTAGCAGTGAATAAAAACCATACATTGTTGCATATGTGCATTAACTGAATTGAAACGTAAACCAGATCTCTGTGGGAACGAACTTGACTTATATCTATATTACTTGTGACCACGTACGCTTGCGTGTTTTAGTGTTAACAATTTCAATTTTTATTTTCTCTAAGCTTTCTAAAATTTATGGAGTTTTAAAAAATGAAAATACATATCGTTTTCTCTTAATATTATAAATATTCATGTAGTCCTGTATTTATTTAGGGTTCCCACATGAGAATGTTTTTTTATTATGTTAACACGCCAATTCTTTTCTTTTTAAGAAGACTTTTTTTATGAGATTAGTTTTGGATTTATGAATAAATTTTCCTAATAGAAGTATAATTAACTTATTAAAAAAATATAATTTTAGAATATCGTAAAAGATGTCACCATGGTCTTTGAATTCTACTTCCGATAAAATATTTAATTATATATCTCCTCTATATATTCAAACACCTATTGTACTTCTAGTAGAATTTTTAATTATATGTTATTTCTATAAATTCGAACTCTTATTTTCTATAAATTCGAACTCCTATTCTACTTCGAATAAACTTTTAATCATATACCTTATGTGTAACGCCTCCAAATCTGAGGTCAAAGATTCAGGTCGTCACGCCACCATTCAAACATATCATACCTGTATTAACTTTACAACTCAACAATACATCCATTCATACCTCAATCTTACACACAATCAAGTTAGAGCCTCAGAAACGATAATCAAAAGTAACATTAAATATTACAATTCATCTGTACAGTCCAGAGTCTTACGCAATTCCACTTATACAACTACACTTGAAGACGAGTCTTACTATTACAGTTGAAAACCTATCAGACTTACTCCGCAGTATTTATCAGGTACTAAATCATCTCCGGGGTAAATCTTCTACTCCTCTTCTGTTGTCGCGAAGTTAACCGACCAAATTCTTCCCTTTCTGAAAAGTTTTGATACAGCAAGAATGAGCTACATAATGCTCAGCAAGTTCACCATTTTGTAAAATAATAAAGCGGTTTATTTCGAAAACATTCCCAACTATATGGGTATATATCTCAGATTTCAAAACATAATTGGACAATGTATATGTCCGAGTTTGAATAAAACATCTATACTCACTAAGGAGCTTTAAGAATAACATATGAACCCCTTATAAGGTTCCCATTTCAATATATCTCAAGTTTGAAAATATATACATATGAGTATATCATTTTCGGCAAAACACTCTGCGATTAACATTCTGTACAGGGAATACTTCATTGCAAATCTCTTTCCTTCCATTAACTTAGAAGGTTTCTTATACAAATACATTTCATTCTTTGAAACAATTGCAAGAGTGCACTAACACGTGCCAATCTTTATGGAAAATCCGGCAGTTCTAGATACTGCACGATGTCAATATTTTCTTATCAAAAGCCACACTTTCGGTAACTTGGCACTTATGCCCAAGAAGCAGTGTTTGAGTATTTTTCCAAAGTGGAGGATGGGACTGGAAGAAAACATAAAAACCTGACAAGAATTGATGATGATCAGTCGCCACATCCAAGTCCAATAATCCGCGGGTCTTCTCTACCGGTAGAAGGATAGAAACTACATCCGTAACTATCCCTGGGTGAAAACTACATCCGTAATCACCATCGATGAAAACTACATCCGTAATCATCCTTCGGCAACACCTGGGCCGGAATAATAATTGATGGACCGCCTGGCTCACGGCCGCTTACACATCCCGGGAATCGTTCGTCAACGGTTCCCACACCTGCCAGAGTCCCTTTTTCTTTTTCTTTTGAAAACTTGATTTTGATTGAAAACAGAGTAATTGAGGTCCAACATCAGTCGACCGATGATTCTTGAAATCATACAAGAAGCGAACCTGACCGGGGGTTTTCGAAAATGTTTTGAGTTCGAAGGAGTTCGAGTTTGAAAGTATTAAATGTATCTTGGATTGACTTCGTCTTTAAAGTAATGAACAATAATTAATAAATAATATTTTAAGATTTAATATTAATAATTAATAAAATAATTATTTGATAAAATAAACTTTTAATCCAAGATAGGGTTTCGAGTATTTACGAAGATATGAAAGTAATTACTTGAGTATACGATACTCCCCGAATGACCCTTCGGGTTTTCGCAATCTAGATACGATATAATAATATACCGCTCCCCGGTCAATAGTATATACGGACCGCTACGACCTCTATTGCTAGAGTCGTTGTCCGAGGAAAACATTTCAATCTAAGTTCAAGGGGTACAATCATATATGTACTTATACAATCTCAATTGCATCAATACTTCGATAAACATAACATTTGATATGATTGAAAACTACAAACACAAAAGTGAAAGTCCTTGTATATGTATAAGTTTTGAAAAGTAAACTTGCCTTGGTTTGGTTGGGGTGGTCGAGCGTGCGGAGTGGAACGATCTATACATAAGCAATAACCGCTCGTTAGTACCTTAACAATATCTCTTTAATTACGGGGTTTTAGGGGGTACGAAATTAACTTAATGACTTCGTCTTATGACACTCTAGCCCCATTATAGATTCATGTCATCTCTCGATTACGCTCGTCACTTATTCGACTTAATATAGTTACCACATTCGAATCATAACCATTACCCCAAGAAATATGCTCCACTAACGACTTTTTCCCTTGCGCGAAATTTACTCTAGCATTTTTATAAAATTCAAAAATTCATATTTTAATCCAATTCTTTTTGGGTAGTCTTCACCACTGCATTCCCTAACTTCTCAAATTTTTCCATGATCCCACATATATTTTTAGGGGTTTAAACAAGGTTCACAAGGGGGTCACTTAGTGCAGTCCGGAATCCAGAAACACAATTTACTTCTCCGGCCATAACTTAAAATCCATATATCACCTAGCCATGAACCTTACATTTCCAGAAACTACATTCAACTAACTTTCCAACAATATATGGTAGGACCTCAGGGGACAATATTTGGGGGTTCAAAACCATGTTACAAGACAGGTCAAGTTTCTGGGAAAAATTCAGCAAGCATGTTTCACTTAGATCAACCAATATTCTTAATTCCACAACACAACCAACATCTAATTCACTTAGTTCATGCTTTATAACATTCATGGAGATACATAAACTAACCACAAGCATCAAAATCACAATTACAACACTAAAACTCTAGATCCATATCATCCATCACTTGAACATCCAAGATTAACACATTATATACATGGATCTATCATTGAACATCATGAACATTACATGGCCAAAAGGGGTTATGATTTTCATACCTTCTTGAGTGCCTAGGAGCCTTGGGTAAGCCTTACAAAACTCAAGAACACCTTGAATGATCTCCTACAACCCTTATAATCCAAGATCTAAAAGAAAATATAAACATGGTTACTATTCACAATATCTATAACAATTAATATCTTGAAATTGAATGGATGAAAGGGCTTGAAACTCTTAGTATACCTTTCTTAGATGATGGTGAGAGCCTAGGAATTATGCCTTGATTTATGAGTGAGGAGAAATGGAGGAAGAAGAAATTTTCTTCTTCTTTTTGAAGCTTGGCCGAGAGCACTCTTCCGGGGGGGGGGGGGGAGAGCTTTTTGGTTTTTTTGATTTTTGTGTGGTTGGTTGAATAATTGATAAAGTGATGGTTGGGTAATACATAATAGTGTAAGTATATACATGGTACTAACATAGGTATGGCCTCTTGTACTTCTTGTCCCCTCCTTGGAAAAAGAAATGCAACTAGTTACTATTCCTCTTACCATTTGGTTTAACTAGTTTGCTTTCTCCTAACTACTTGGTTGCATGGAACTTGCATGCAATACTACTCCTTGTATCATTATCCTTCCACCAATGCTTGTCATTTAATCTTTAATTCGTATCGTAACTTAATTAATCTCTCGTAATAATATTTTGTCGCGTAGAGATTTCCCCTATAATTCCTTAAGTACTTAATTGTGTAATTTCCTCGAATATCCATAATTCCTCGTCATAATCCTTAATAAATCTTTTAATACTCTAATCATTCTCAAATCCCAAGTTTTATAAATCTTACTAACAATAAGACTCTTGCCCTCAACAGTCTTCTCTTTTATCTTACATAGTGAATGTAACAACATAGTTTCTCAGACAATCAATTCCATTAAACAACACGGATGACTAGAAAGGTTCCAAATTGACAATGTCACATGATATTAAATAAAAGAAAATATTACCAAAAATTAGGGTTCTTACATTATGAATACCTATTCTACTTCCAATATAACTTCTAACTTCTAATTATATGACTTCCTTATAAATTCAAACACATATTCTACTTTTAATATGTTAAAAGATATTTTATGCTTAGCAAAAAAAAGATATTTATATTTATTAGAGTTTACAGTCCTAAAATTTTAAAAAATTAGAAAAATAGATTGAGAACATCTAAGGGCGCCACCTAAGCTCTCGCATACCCTCTTATATATATATATATATATATATATATATATATATATATATATATATGATTGATGCATACAAAAGAGAAAATTTTTAATTCCCGCATGGAAATGTCCTCTATAAAATAACAACATTTTTTTAAATATAAAGATTATTCGCTATGAGAATAATATTGGATTTATAGATTTTTTTAATGCCAGTATTATTAACTTGTATAAAAAAAATAATTAAAATAAAGGATTTTAAGAAAAAAGATAATTAAGTTTAGAAGATTGTTACCTCACGATCTTCGTATTGTACTTCCAATAGAACTTTTAATTATATGTTTCCCTGTAAATTCGAACTCTTCCACTTTATAAGTTTCAACACCTATTCTACTTCCAATATAACTTCCAATTATATATTTACAAACACCTATTCTATTTTCAATAGAACTTGTCATCAGATTCTACTTCCAATAAAACTTTCGATTATAGATCTTCTCTGTAAATTCGAGCTATTCCCCTCTACATATTCAAAAACCTATTTTAATTGTTTCTAAAAGTTAAATGTCTATTTTTATATATAATTTTGAACCCTTCTCCTCTATAATTCATATATATTCAAGTTTCAATAAAAATTTTGATTATATGCCTTACAAACATCTAGTCTCTTTCCAACAGAAATTTTAATTATATGCATTCATTATAAATTCGAATTTTTATCCTTTGTAAGTTAGAACATCGATACTACTTCCAACAGAACTCTTAATCCTATGTTTTACTTAAAAATTCGAATTATTCTCGTTTATAAATTCGAACATATATTCTATTTCGAAAAAAAATTAATTGTATGTCTTCCCATAAATTCGAATACATATTCAACTTCTAAAATGTTAGAAAAATATCTTCTTCTTTTTTTTTGCTAAGTTAGAAAAATATCTTTTTATTTATTAATATTTAAAATTCTATTTTTTTTAAAAAAAAAAGAAAAATAGATTAAGAAGATTTTAAAAACACCACCTAAATCTTTATTTGAAAAATAATACGTCCACCGAAGTCTTTATTTGATACACAAATATCAAAAGCAAGTAAATCCAGACCTATTATTGAATACTAGGTAACTTAGCCGCGCTTCGCACGGTTAATAAAATTTTATTTTTAGCTACTGAAAATTGATAAATTAACATAAAAATTAACAGGTATTTAAAAAAATTCCTAAAAAAGTGATTTTAAACAGTTTGTATGAATTATTAGTTGAAATAATACTCTCATTATATATCAAAAAATTTAATAATCTTAAATATATTATAAAAATGTAAAATAACAATTACAATATTAAATATAACTAAATAACGTTTTTAAAGCCGACACCCCTCTCATAATATACATGCTCAGTAATAGTATAAGAATTTATATTTAGAATATTAATTTATTTTGACACAATATTAGGCAATTTATTCGTGCTTCGTGCGTTTTATAAATTTTTATTTTAAAGTACTGAAAATAGATAATCAATTCATATTATTTTAAAAAAAAATTTGGTCTCTGATGAATTTCTTAAAAATTGATTTAAGCACAATTTACATGAATTATTTGTTGAAAAAATACTTTCATTATATATCTAAATATGGATAATCTTAAAAATATCACAAACATATAAAAATAATAATTTACAGTACGAACGTAATCTTTACGATCAAAAGTTACAAATATTGAACAAGGATTCATGTGCCTGAGGATGACCTCAGGGTTCTACCCGAGGTTAAAAGATTTTCAATACAAATTTAAGGATATTTAGGTAAATTACTGAGAAAAAATTGATATTTAGGTAGATTACAAAAATGTCCCTGCGGGATCACTTACTTTATAGGTTCATTGTGTTATAATCTCAGGAGAGATCCCTGATGAGGACAATCCCAGGCCCAATTTTCTCTATTGAATATAACTTTATAACGTTTTAAAATCGACGCCCCTCTCATAATATAATATTCAACAATAGAGCAAGAATTTATTTAATTATAATACTAATTTATTTTTGGCACAATATAATAAAACACGGGTGTACAAATTTTTTATCAATTTATTCTCCCGATAAAATGGTTGGATTTGTTCAATTAAATTAGTTTGGTCATAACCCATGTATAATTTATTCATGTGCAAAAGTAAAAATCTGTCAGTGTTATTTGTATACAAATATCTGATATTAAGGGTGTGTTTGGTATTGTTGTTGCAGACAACAACAACAGTTTTTTTTAGAGAAAGCAGGTCCCCCATGTTTTTGGAAAAAACTGCTTTTCAGCTTTGGCGGAAAACAATTGCTGATTTCAGCATCAAAACTCACCAAAAACATTATTTTTATTATATTTTTACATCAAAACATGCACACATCAGAAATGATACCAAACAGTCTTCACCTTTTTACAATAACACTTTTTTCACCAGCAGTTTTTCTAACAGTACAACAATTTTTAACAGCAATTCCAAACAGAGCCTAAATAAAGAACTATGTACTTCCATAATTTATTACAACTTCCACAATAACTGATAATAAAGATTGCTTGAGAAGTTAAAGTTAATAAAGTTTTTGAAAGACAACATCCCTCTCATAATATACATATTAAATAATAGTGTAAGAATTTATTTACTTAGAATATTAATTTATTTTAATACAATATGATGAAACAATGGGTGTCTAGCTTTTTTATCAATTTTATCTTCTGATAAAATGATTGGGGTTGTTAAATTTAATCGATTGATCATAACTCATATGTAATTTATTCATGTGTAAAATTAAAAATTCGTCTATATCGTTTGCATACAAATTACAGGTATTAAGTAAAGATCTTGTAGTTCCATAATTTATTACGACTTTCACAACCATTGATAATAAAAATTGCTTGAAAAGTTAAAGTCGTATGACCTACAGTCTTCTGAAAATAAATTACAGTAATATTGAATAGGGAATAAAAAAGAACGCAATATATATAATTAATTTTTAGTCGTCATTTTAGATAAAAATAAACTTAACTATGTATGATTAATATTTAATATTGAAACAATAACTATAATGTTCAAATAAAGTTTGTTAATTTTTAAACAAATTAAAAAGAGTAAATTTAATATATGTTTAATAGGTGTAATTAATGACCAATTAAAATATCATTAATAGCTATTTAATGTAAGAAAAGAATCAATATATATATATATATATATATAAAGGAGGATAGCGGGAGTTTAGGTGGCGCTCTAATATCGTCTCAATCGATTTTTCTAATTTTCTAGAATTTTAAACACTAACAAATATAAAAATATCAATTAGCATATTAGAAGTAGAATAGGTGTTCGAATTTATAAAGGAGAAGATTTCGAATTTATAGGAAAGACATATGATTAGAAGTTCTATTGGAAGTATAATAAGTATTTATAAGGCATACGATTAAAAGTTCTATTGGAAGTAGAATAGGAGTTCGAATTTATAGAGAATAAGAGTTCGATTTTACAGAAAAAGTATATAAATAAAAGTTGTACTAGAACTAGAATAGGTGTTTGAATATATAGAACAGACATATAATTAAATATTTTATAGAAAGTACGATCTTCTTAAATTATATATTTTTTTATATAAGTTAATTATACTTATATTAGGAAAATTTATTCATAAATCCAATACTATTGTCATGAAAAAAGTCACCGTATTTAAAAAGAAAAGAATTGATGTGTTTAAGTAATAAAAGAACAATGAGTAAAAGAACAATCTTATGCAGAAATCCTAAATAAATACAGGAGTATCTATAATATAAAGAGAAAATAAGATGTGTTTTCATTTTCTAAAACTCCAAAATTTAAGAAAATCTAGAGAAAGTATAAATTGGAATTCACTCTATTTTTTAGGTTTTGATTTCAAGGAAAAAAATTGTTGTGTAAGATAAGTATCATCAATAATATGTAATGAAGTTAGAATTTCGATCCCAAACGAGAGCGGCTCAAAACGTGTTTAACGGGAAGACGGCTCACTATAAAAGATCGTACTAGCTATTAAAATATCATATGATGTTATAAATTTTATTTTATTTTTGGGATTTGATTTTTATGGATAAACATTATCATACAAGTAATATATGTAAAACTTAGGTTTTTGGTCTTAACGAGAGAGCGAATCAATAGTAATAAATGTGTTTAACAAGAAAGCGGTTCATTAGATAAGACCGTATAAAAGATGTTTAAATATATAATTAATACATTAAATAAAAATTTTTATTGGAAGTAGAATACGAGGACGGTGGAGACATCTTATACGATTTTTTAAAACTATACATCTTTTTTCCTAGAAATCTTTTAGTTTAACTTTTTTATACAAGTTAATTATACTTGCATTACAAAAATATATCCATAAATGTAATATTATTCCCGTAACAAAAAGTCTTCGTATTTTAATTTTTTTTTGATATGTTAACATAACAGAAAGACATTCCCATGCAGAAACTGTAAATAAATACAAGAATATCTATAATATACAAAAAATATAAGATGTGTTTTCATCTTTTAAAACTCCATAAATATTAGAAAGTTTAAAAAATATAAAAATTGGAACTTACTCTCTTTATATAATGAAGTTAGAATTTTGGTTTCAAATAAGAGCGGCTCGAAACGTATTTAACAGGAAGACGGCTCGCTAGAAAAGATTGTATTTGCTATTAGAATTTGATACTGAAGTCATAATTCTTTTTATTTTTACGGTTCGATTTTATAGATAAAAAATATTATATAAGTTGTTAAAAAGTTGGGATTTCGGTTTTAACGAGAGAGCAGGTCAATCGAAAGAATCGTATTTAACAAGAAATTGATTCATTAGAGAAGATTATTTAATTATTAAAATTTAATATTAATATTATAATATAACGTAAATGTATTGAATTTTTTTAAAAATATTGTAATGCCGCCGCGAAGCGCGGCTTTATCAACTAGTTTTAATAAAAAAAATCAAAAAACGAAAATTCAAGAAAAATAATTTAAACTCTTCTAGTGCGTTTCTGATCTCCGGGCATTATATAATATATAGATTCGATAAAATTCTTAAACTCAAAACATTGTAGGAGTAATGGTAAAACTGGCGGATCCATATTCATCGTCCTTATGACCTTACCATTATTCAGCCAATAACAAAATTATTTTCTTATTCACCTCTCATTTCTTTGAATATCGTTTCACTTAAACTCAAATAGCATTGATTTACTCACTTTCACAAAAATAAGGAAAATATAGCTAATGAAATACCTCTTGAAACTGTACCATACTCATAAATTTTGTGTTGTGTTGATAAGATCTTCTTTTGCACACTATTAACACCTACAAAAACAAAAATACCGAATTTTAGCACAAATATTACTTCTAACAAAAAATAATAACAATGAACAATAAAAAATTAGCAAAAATAAATAAAAAATAATAACACTTAAATTACAGCGAGAATGCTTCCTCTAACGATAAAGAAATTAATCGATTACTTGACAATAACTAAGAACACGAAGGAGCAAAAGTATTTAAGGGTATATCCTTTGTCGATCCAGGTTGGGTTCGACTCTCGCTTATCGCCGAGAATGATTCTAAAAAAATAAAAAAATAGATTGAGACGATCTTAGAGCGCCATTTAACTCCCGCGTATCCTCCTTTATATAATAAATATATATAGGCTAGTGATCAAATAGAAACCACTTTTAAAATAGAAACTAGAAACCTCTATTAATCTTGGGATTTAATTAAATTTACTGTCCCGTTTAAACTCTCACACCCAATTTAACAACACCCTCCCACAACCCAACTCACACCCACTGCCACTACCACCATGTTTTCCGGCGACATCCGATCATCTTCTCCGACAGGCTTGAATTTTCCGACGAGCAGGAAATTTACAGATCTGGCTCCTCCTTTCCTTTCCAACCTTTGGCCCCGCAGGGGCACTATCTTCATCATCTTCCTCTGCCATTCCGACGACCTTCTCCGACGATGGGCCACCAGAGAATCTTTCACGCTTCCCACCACCATCACTTTTCCCTCTTTCTTTCATACTCCCTCTTTTCGCCGCCTTCATAATTCCCTTGCTTCCTGTCCCCGGTCAGCCTCTAACTTCCATGACGCTACTGTTATCTTCTTCTCCACCGCCACATTTAATTAACAATCACCAGTTATAATTAAGAAATCACTAGTTTTTTGTACGAAAATCACTAATTATAATTAAAGAAATCACCAAAATTTGGTGATTTTCTACTAAAAAATAGGTGATTTACCTGTAGATGCGGTGGTCCACGTTCATATTCGACCGTTATTCTGATGAAAATGAGTAAAAAAGTTCAAATCGTAAGTGATTATGATGATTTTTGTTGATGATAGAACAAATTTTTTTTTTTTTTTCCGGGTAAATGAGGCTTGGCCTCGTGGAATTTTATAAATAGAAAGAAATGTACAGACTAAGAGCAAAAAAACTCAGAGCCAAGAAAAATTTCATTTGGAACAGGCTCCAAAGAAAAAAGCAACTAAACAAAAATCAAAATCTCTACAATCAAATTTTTACAATTGTTTAGGTAAACACAGAAGCCCATATTGAGAACAAAATAAAAAAGGCCCAAGAGAACAAGGAGACCCACAAGCCAGCAGGCCCAGCAAGCTTCTAAAAAAACATGCTGAAAACAAGTGGGCCACCAAGAGAAAGCCCAACACCAAAAACCTTACAAAATCTCCAAACCCAACCAGGCCAAGCCACCACCTCCAAAGAACAAATTATTTTAATTTTGGTTTGTAAGACTTGGTCATTAAAAGCAATAATTAGATGCATCAATATTGAGTGGACGTGGTGGTGACTGGGGTGATAATGATTATAAATATAACGATTATAAAAGGGATTGGTTGTGATGATATGTATGCAAGAGTTTGGAGACGTGAGAGAAAGATGAAGGAGGAGCTAGAATTGTACTAGGTTTGTTGAGTCACGTGATAAAAAACAGAGGGTCTAAGCCTGCACAGTATGGCGCGTGCGGTTATATGTGCCTGCCTACTTTGGTTTCTAGTTTTTAGTTTTGTAATGGTTTCTATTAGAGCGCGACCCTATATATATATATATATATATATATATATATATATATATATATATATATATATATATATATATATATATATATATATATATGATGATTGAAAACATCTTAGTGAATACGTAAAGATTTATGCATATAATTAAATACATATTATACTTCTAATAGAACTTCTAATCATATGTTTTTTTTATAAAAATAAATATGAATTGAACTCTTCTCATCTATAAATTCGAATACCTATTACACTTCTAATATGTTAAATTATATTTTTATATTTATTAGTGTTTAAAATCCTAAAATTCTAAAAAATTAGAAAAATAGATTGAGATGATCTTAGAGCGTCATCTAAGCTCTAAGATATCCTCCTTTATATATATACTAGTTGACTAAGCCGCGCTTCACGGCGGCCTTATAATATTTTTTAAAAATATGAATTTAAGAAAGAAATCGGAAAGAAAATAACTATAAATAAATTAATAAACAAAATATTGTACAAATTTTAATATATATATATACAACTATGAAACTATATACTTATTTTTTATGTTGATTCTTAGTTTCACGTTTTCTTAGGCTGCCATCCGTTGTAATAAATACATATAAGACACGTTTCTCGACGGTCTTGTAATATTTTTTAAATTTTTTCAAAATATAGACTATTTAAAAAAAAATCATAAAAAAAATTTATAAATAAATTAGTGAACACAATATTATACAATTTTAATATGTATATAGACAAAAAAAATCATATACTTATTTTTTACGTCGATTTTGTGTCACGTTTTCTTACGCTCACACCCGTTGTAATAAATACATATAGATAAAATAGCATATTTGATTGAATTAATTAAAAGAAGACGTTGGAATATTATGATCAAGAATAATAAGGAGATAACAACGACAAATTAACAATTAACAATAAATGAATCTATACTATTATATAAAAACCGAAATATTAAAAGTTTAGTCGGTCGGTCGGTTGGTTGGTACAGTACCTGTTGATTTTACTTATTTACCCTTACTCAATTACAGACGGTACGGTACCTGTTGATTTTACTTAATTACCCTTACTCAATTACAGATAAAATTCATCCTACTACTAACAAATCAATTTCTTTTTTCATGTTAAACATATTATCTTTTCTATTTTTAACAACTAAATAATATCCCTTTTCAGGTTAAATACAATATCTTTTATATTTTATATAACTAAAATTTCTTCTTTATTAATCAATTTCTTTTTTCAGATTGAACATATTACCTTTTCTATTTTTCAATAACTAAATAATTTTCCTTTTTAGGTAAAATATAATATCTTTTACATTTTATCTAACAAAAATTTCTCCTTTTCTAAAAACAGTACGAGCAATTTTGTATAATAAAAAAACACAATTATATTATAATTACTATTAACTAATCAATTACCTTTTTCCGCCAAAATATGTTACCTTGCTTTTTTCTCTAACTAAAATCTCTCTTTTTCCAATTATATCATGGACGGTTACCTTTTTCAGCCAAAACACGTTACATTTTTTCTTTCTCTTACTAAAACCTCTTTTTTTCCAATTATATCACAGACGTTTCTATTTAATAAAAATAAAATAATAATATTATAATACTAATAATTAACCAATTACCTTTTCAGCTAAAACGTATAATTTTTTCTATTTTTTCTAATCAAATTCCCTTTTTTTCTAAAAATATCACGGGCAACATTAATTTCTCATTTCTAAAAACTATGAACAATTTTATTTAGTAAAATAACATAATTAAATTATAATTATTATAAACTAATCAATTACCTTTTTCACATAAATCATGTCATCTTTTTAATTTTCACGTTACCTTTCTATTTTCTCAAACTAAAATCTCTCTTTTTCCAATTATATCACGGGCGGTTCTATTTAATACAATAAACTAATAATATCAATAATTAACCAATTACCTTTTTTATCTAAAACGTATTATCTTTTCTATATTTTCTAACTATCCCTCTTTTAATAGAAATATCATGGACAATATTAATTTCTCCTTTTCTAAAAATATTACGAGCAATTGTATTTAGTAAAATAATTTAATTAAATTATTATTACAATAAACTAATCAATTACCTTTTTCACCTAGAACATGTTACATTTTTAATTTTCTCTCACTAAAATCTCTCTTTTCCCAATCATATCACGGACATTCTATTTAATAAAATAAAATAATAATTCTATAAATACTAATTATTAGCCGATTACCATTTTCAAGTAAATTAAATCTATCATGAAAGGCATATGATGTAGCCTATTTGTATTTCGAGGATACAACTCAACTTAAACAAGATTGTAATAGTAAATAGTATATAGACTGTCACAAGGAATCTCAGATTGTATTATCTGTCAGAAGAAAAAGATCAAGGTCAATCTACAGACTTGAAGAATTACTACATTGAAAGAAGTTCAGACATCTGATCAAGCCTCAGTGAAGTATTCGTTAAAGAAGTGGATTCAATTAAAGTGACAGAGATTTCAACAGTGACAGAGACAATACAGAAGAATTAATAGAGAGAGAAGAAAAAGAAAAGAAAAGGAACCAGATTTTAAAGTCAAAATATGAAGAACAGTCATTGCGGTTAGTCACTCATGAACCAGAAAGTACATCGGGTGTCAACATTAAACAGTGGTTGTTTATCATTAACTTCAGTGGTTCAAGCTATCAAGACGGGTATATTAAGAGAAGACATTAACTACAGCCATAGAGTCAAAAATAAAGAAAAGCCGTTGGAGTTAGTCGCTCATGAACCAGACCGTGCATCGAGCGTCAACGAAAATTCGGTGGTAATTCTTTATTACTTTCAGTGATTCAAGAAAAATATTTGAGCTGTCAAAAGATTTATATTAATTCTCTTTTAATTAATATAATTATGTAATTGATTTAATTTAATAAATTAATTCATTCCGAATTAATTTATTTATTAAATTAATTATCATGTTAATTAATTTTGAATTAATGTATTAATCTGGATTGATTTAATTAATTAATTAATTAGTCATTATTTGTTAAATGATTAATTTATTAAATTATTTAATTAAATCAAAATCAAAGAAAAAGAGACAAAAGAAAAATAAAAAAAGGAAGAAATTTATACACTCAAATAAAGAGAGAGAGAGAGACGATTGATTTGTTGAAACAATTCAAATGAATTGCTTAGATCCTGCAATCACGTGGCCGACAAAGAAGATGCTGACTAAAGTTTAGAAAGTAAAATACAAACATGCAGGGTGTGCATGATTCTGTCGGCTGAGCTTTCACGTGCCTCTACAGCGCGTGTAGGCCACGTGCCTGGAAAGAAAAAAAATAGTGTGCGCATGTCTCTCACTTCCTGTCTCGAGAGTGGTTCTTCAACTGGCAGTTCAAATGAATTGTTAACAAAACAATTCAACTCAATCATTTAGCCGAGTTTTATAATTAAACAAGACAATCTCAATTGTCTTGCCGATTGTATTGGTAAGCCTTGATTGTCTTGCCTATTGTATTGCCTATTGTCTTGGCAATACAAATTGATTGTTTTGGAGGTTTTGGATTGTCTTGCCGATTGTCTTGGCAGTACAAAATTGATTGTCTTGGAAGAGCAGATTGTCTTGCCGATTGTCTTGGCAGTACAAATGAAAAAGAAAAGTTGCAGAGGACTATAATATTTCAAGACAGGCGGCCAGATCAAAACACACACAGAACATAATATCTTCAAGAAACAAACCCAGCTCCATTCTATCTCATTGAAGAACAACACAGCAAGAGAAATAAATTTGTATAAATTCAAGTTCATCTTATTTTTAATATCTGATCCGATAGAACTTGTTTACTTGATACTCTTGTAATATTAGCGAGTTTTTACTCCTAATCTATATCTCGATTTTTATTAACAAATCTAGAAAAATTCATGTCGAATTTTCTAATTTGTTTTTATTAACTAGATATAATTTCTGTACTGTATTTGTAACAAACCCCTCAAGTTAATATAATTTTATATTCAACTTGAATTTTGTTTCATTTAATTCCGCTCAAATTTGTCAAAATATAAATTAAATTTATCCGGACAAATTTCGATTAAACAGTACTGTTTGTATTCAACCCCCCCTTCTACAAACATATTGGACCTAACAATTGGTATCAAAGCCTATTGATTGATACACAAATCAAGATCCTATTTTTATTCAGTCAAAAATCCATTTCGAATTTTTAACTCACTTAAAAATTCATCATGTCGTCAAAAAGCATTGTTAAAATTCCCATCTTTAATAAAGATAACTATGACATGTGGAAAAACAAAATGGAGTTATTTCTTGATGTAATGTTTGCACTAAATCACGCAAGCGTACGTGGTCACAAGTAATATATGAATAAGTCGAGTTCGTTCCCACAGAGATATGGTTAAGGTTTTAATTCAGTTATTGTACCTATGCAACAATGTATGGTTATTACTCACTGCTAAGACAAATAACAAATTTGAGTTTTAATTAACTAAACTAACTAAGATGCAAATTATCAACTAAGAATTAACTAACTAACGATAATTAAAATCAAATTACTTACGCACTATGAACCATGGAATCATAACTTCAATACAAACTTCCTTTAGAGATCATGCCCTTTTATCAATACATGTGGTGGTTACGATAACTAATCGGACAACACGAAATAAGTATACGTTACCTTTCAATACACGCACACCAATCTACACAATATCCACATAAGATAGAAATCATGCAGGCACCAATTATGCTTAGACCCTATATGTCTATAGAATTTGAAAACATAATGGTTGAAGATCAAGTGTCCATAAGATTACATAAGGTAGTATGAGACGGTTAGAAACACACCACAAACATGAATAACATTCATGGACTTATGCTAGCATGGCAAGTTCTAAATCTATAGATCCACTGTCGCTTCACTAAAGATTATCAAGATAGATGTTAGTTACGCATCTATATGAATTAAATACAACCCGGCAAGGATATCGCAAATTCACCACACATATATCAAGTTAAGCAATCAACATCTAAATTCCATAAGTAAATCCGTTAGAATCCCATGACAACGATTAGTTCATAATCGAACCTCTCGTCATCATGGGATCTGATGAAACCATGATAAAAACAAAGTATGAAAAGATACAAATAAAACTAAGTAATTGATATGTAATGGTGTGTGTTTTTTCTGTCCCCCAAGATGTGTATTTATAGCCCCAAGTGTCCTCTTCTCCAAGTAATTGCCTTCTTTGAGTTGGAATAGAAGATTGGCAAATTCCATCTTTGAATGAAATAGAATTGCAAATTCCATGTATAAGTCTGATTCTGGAATGTTCTAGCCACCCAAAGCAATTACCATACTTAATAGAAGTAGGAATTGTGGCAATTTCCTTGTTGGAATAGAATTCTGCATCTTCTGGAAGTTTCTGTTTTGAAGGAAAATTCTCTTCAATAATTATGGACTCCGGACCACCTTAGAATGATAGAAAATCTCGTTAGCTTCGCGTGGACTGTAAGATCGCCCAAAACGGACTTGTAGAACTCAAGATATGGCCAAAACAAAATCAGAAATTCTGACTGATTTTTCACCCGCACCGCGCGCGCCCGCGCTACTGTTCACGCGCCGCAGCGCCCGAAATTAGTACAAATTAGGCGCGGCCGCGCCCGACCTACTCTTCATTTGCTGAATTTGCTCTATTTTCTTCGTTTTAACTCCGATTTTCATTCCGTTTCTTCTGGCTTTCTCGCAATTTGATGTACTGTAATTCTTTAAGCTCAAAACCCACCATTTAACCATTGAAAACATCATCCCACATCCGACTCTTATTCCTGCACAAATTCACTAAAAACACATCAAAAACACCACATACTTGAGTTCAAGTCATCAATTCAAGCCGATACGAAGCATCCAAGTGGATATAACATCCACTTATCACACCCCCAAACTTAAACCGATGCTTGTCCTCAAGCATAAACGACACAAACAATGTCTAACTAACTAGTACCACTTCCGTAGGTGATCACGGTTGCATTTGGCATATGCAACAAGCCTTTTAAACCCCTAGGCAGCCCTAGTGGACGAGTAAGGTCTCGTGAGGGCCTATAGTGAATGTACCCACAAAATCCAACTGACACAAACGACACAAACAATGCAATGCATGAATGCAACTAATATGAAAATGCAATTAATCTAGTACTAATATCATACCATACCTTCAAATCCTCTCATGCCATATCAACTTAAGAATCAAAGTAAATACGCAATGTCTTGGTGTAGAAAGTGAAGTATTCACATAGTCTACTTAATGAACATGCATAAGTTCTCACAAGTCCAAGTCAAATGTAAGAATAAGTTAGTAACCATGCTAAGCCTACAAGAGTACATCTTTGAGACAAAACTCGGGATCTCATACGCAAAAACAAGCGAACACTCACAATCCACTCACAAAAGAATATTCACTCAAGAACAAGGGTAAGTGTATCACTCAATTCCAACAAAATCATAAGCATGCTTGACATTTGGTATCAATCTAATTCTTAACACAACATACATCAATGACGATAATCAAAAGGTCTTTATTTGGGTTGTAACGGGGATAGGGGCAAGGTATGTCAAATAAGCCAAAATAGGTGAAGTGTCAAAAGCTAGTAGGAGCTTATAATAAATCATACACAACCACCTATTTCCCTCCCATACTTTTCTCAACAAAAACACTCGACTAGTCGACTAAAGTAGGATCACAATAACACAAATATGCTCTCATAATATAACTTTTTTTTTTTCTCTTTTTTTTCTATTTTTTTTTTTCTGTTTTTATCCTTTTTTTCCGAGAGCTAAAGCAACAATAATATAGACAATAACAATGAACCCACGATTTTATTACATATGCCGACTATCAAGCAACAACCAAACCCAATTTCCAAATTTCAATATTTCCCCCAAACTTATGACCAACAATAAACCATTTCTTGCACACCTTATTACTCCCTGAAGCACTCTACTAGCCTTTGACAATGCGGGTTCAAATTAATGTAAGGCCAATACAAGAAAAAGGTCTAGGCAAGTAATGTGGTATGTCACCGAAAAAATAGGATTAAGCTCAACGGGTTAACTAATTGATCATGTAAACATGGTGTGGTAATATGGGAAAATATGTAATATGTGGTTATTCCTAAATGCCTTTATCATTTTAATCGTCAAATAATGTCATGCATTTCAAGAAAGACCTCAAACAACTGCTAGCAATGCAAACAATCCGTGGACACTCAAGCAAATGAATAAATTGCAACAAATATGCAATAAGGCTCAAAAGCTCACTTGGCGGGAAAAACATACTCAATCCCAAGAAAATCTCTCTATGCACCTACTTGTATTCAAAGCATGCAAACTAAATCAACTTGCACATATTCATGTCCTTCTAATTACTTACAACATTCAATAAGTCTACTAGCTTCAACTTACTAGTGTATGTGTGTGTACAAGAACAAAGCATACCACTTCTCAATCAAAAAGCGTCAACAACACAAAATTCCTATCAAGCATGGGTGCACATGCAAACTATTATGAAATCACATGATATACGAACATAAAAACATAATGTCCTATATGAAACAAACGTGGATAACACGAACATAAATGCATAATTTACTACTACTAATATGCAAAGCATGAAATCCTACATGAACACAATGACTAACAATCACATATATATATACACTACTTATCCCTCAAACCACCCCCAAACTTAAAATATTCAATGTCCTCATTGAATGGAAGTAAATACGAGGGAAAGTAGAAAACATACCAGTATACAACAATGCTTGGGTTGCCTCTCAAGAAGCGCTTCTTTAACGTCAATAGCTTGACGTTACTTCCAAGCCTCCATTAAGGATGATAATAGTTTGCCTGGTCCTCTCTTCGTGAGACTTCATCGTCATCACGGCGGCACACTTTCTGCCCCTTCTCCTCGCTTGGCCTATTCGTGTAACAACTATGTCCAATTCCAATACCTTCATCGGTTGACCCAAAATCTGTCAATTTGTAGAATAACACACACTCGCGGGCTTCGCTTGAATATAATGGAGGAGGGTAAATGTAAGTTGCTGAAGCATTTGGTTCCTCAAAGAGAACTTCCTCCATTGGCTCTAATGCGCTACCTCAATCTTTAAACTCTGAGTCAAGTAGAAGACCTGCATCTTTCCCATGTTCTTCAGCCTCTTGGTACGCACATACCAATTCTTGAAATTTGTGCAGCTCATCAGTGTCTGTCCCAAATAGTGCCCTTTCCAAATCATCCACCATCCTAACATGATCAAATTCCTCACATGGCTTGGGAACGCTCACATCACCTTGGAATTTGTCTTCCTCAATAATGCATGTAGCACCTTGCTCCAAGTCACAGTTACTTTCTGGAATTGCCTCTTGTATGAATTGTTGTTTCTCTTGTTTCAAAGCACTCACAGCTCGAGCAACTAGAATCTCCAAAGATTTGATAGACTTCTCACTACTCTTTACAAGCATCCTAAGCTCCTCCATAGTAGGAACCTCATCTGACTGAAAAGTAGGAGTAGGTTGTTGATGTTGAAACTCTTCACTTCCAAACAAATATGTCATATCTGGAACATCTTGCTGGTATTGTTGAGGATGGTATGGAAAATATGTTTGTTCCTCATAAGTGACATATGGATCAACATCTTCGTAGTAACAATATTGTGAGGGATCATGAACGCCCAAACACCGCTCACATTGACAAGGCATGGATGTCCTCGAATATGCCCACCATGGCAACTCCTCGCATGCCATCTTCAAAAACTCAAGTACCTGAAACACAACGAACTAAACAAGATAGTTAAGAAAAAAAAATCCGAGTCAGTGAACTCTAACGACCACTATTGACAAGCACATAAACCAAAAATAAAACACCGATGATCCCCGGCAGCGGCGCCAAAAACTTGTTTGCACTAAATCACGCAAGCGTACGTGGTCACAAGTAATATATGAATAAGTCGAGTTCGTTCCCACAGAGATCTGGTTAAGGTTTTAATTCAGTTATTGTACCTATGCAACAATGTATGGTTATTACTCACTGCTAAGACAAATAACAAATTTGAGTTTTAATTAACTAAACTAACTAAGATGCAAATTATCAACTAAGAATTAACTAACTAACGATAATTAAAATCAAATTACTTACGCACTATGAACCATGGAATCCTAACTTCAATACAAACTTCCTTTAGAGATCATGCCCTTTTATCAATACATGTGGTGGTTACGATAACTAATCGGACAACACGAAATAAATATACGTTACCTTTCAGTACACGCACACCAATCTACACAATATCCACATAAGATAGAAATCATGCAGGCACCAATTATGCTTAGACCATATATGTCTATAGAATTTGAAAACATAATGGTTGAAGATCAAGTGTCCATAAGATTACATAAGGTAGTATGAGACGGTTAGAAACACATCACAAACATGAATAACATTCATGGACTTATGCTAGCATGGCAAGTTCTAAATCTAAAGATCCACTGTCGCTTCACTAAAGATTAACAAGGTAGATGTGAGCTACGCATCTATATGAATTAAATACAACCCGGCAAGGATATCGCAAATTCACCACACATATATCAAGTTAAGCAATCAACATCTAAATTCCATAAGTAAATCCGTTAGAATCCCATGACAACGATTAGTTCATAATCGAACCTCTCGTCATCATGGGATCTGATGAAACCATGATAAAAACAAAGTATGAAAAGATACAAATAAAACCAAGTAATTGATATGTAATGGTGTGTGTTTTTTCTGTCCCCCAAGATGTGTATTTATAGCCCCAAGTGTCCTCTTCTCCAAGTAATTGCCTTCTTTGAGTTGGAATAGAAGATTGGCAAATTCCATCTTTGAATGAAATATAATTGCAAATTCCATGTATAAGTTTGATTCTGGAATGTTCTAGCCACCCAAAGCAATTACCATACTTAATAGAAGTAGGAATTGTAGCAATTTCCTTGTTGGAATAGAATTCTGCAACTTCTGGAAGTTTCTGTTTTGAAGGAAAATTCTTTTCAATAATTCTGGACTCCGGACCACCTTAGAATGATAGAAAATCTCGTTAGCTTCGCGTGGACTGTAAGATCGCCCAAAACGGACTTGTAGAACTCAAGATATGGTCAAAACAAAATCAGAAATTCTGGCTGATTTTTTACCCGCACCGCGCGCGACCGCGCGCGACCGTGCGCGCCCGCGTTACTGTTCACACGCCGCAGCGCCGCCTGTTCATTCCCGCGCCGCAGCGCCCGAAATTAGTACAAATTAGGCGCGGCCACGCCCAACCTACTGTTCATTTGCTGAATTTGCTCTATTTTCTTCGTTTGAACTCCGATTTTCATTCCATTTCTTCTGGCTCTCTCGCAATTTGATGTACTTTAATTATTTAAGCTCAAAACCCACCATTTAAGCATGGAAAACATCATCCCACATCCGACTCTTATTCCTGCACAAATTCACTAAAAACACATCAAAAACACCACATACTTGAGTTCAAGTCATCAATTCAAGCCGATACGAAGCATTCCAAGTGGATATAACATCCACTTATCATGTAACAAATCCAAGATTTTTTTGGATTTTGAAAAATGGGCCAATAATTCCTATCCAACATGATGCTGAAACGGTTACAAATGGAGTTGTAACAATACCTGCAAAATCCTATCCAAAGGACCCTAAGAACTTTACCGCGGAAGAAAAAGAGGAAGTTGGACTGGATAAAAATTTGAGACTCATTCTATTGGATTCCCTAGATGCTGTAATGTATAGCCATGTAATGAATTGTAAAACTGCTAAGCACATCTGGGAAACTATTGAGATCATTAATGAAGGGACTGATGAAGTCAGGGAAAATAGACTTCAAATTTTGACCTCTGAATATGAACACTTTAGAGCTGGCCCTAATGAAGGCATTCAGGAAGTGTTCGAAAGGTATAACAAAATAATCAACAACTTGCAAGTTCATGGGAAGCAATATACCCAGAAGGAGATCAACATGAAGTTTTTACTGACTATGCCTACTCACTTAGAGAATAGAATCACCGCCATCAGAGAATCTAGAGATTTAACTAAGATTGCTCTTGAAAGGCTGTTTGGTGTTCTGAAAACATATGAATTAGAACAAGTACAGCAGAAGGAATTCTCTGGCAAAGGCAGAATGGCAAATTCTTCTACAGCTCTAGTAGTTGAGGTTCCTAAAGAAGTGGAAGCTAAAGTTGTTCAACCTAACAACTTCAACAAGGAACAAACTGAAGTGGAACATGGCCAAACACCAGCTACTCAGGATGGTGGAGAATTTTATTCACTTGAAGAGCTGGATCAATTGGAAGATGAATCTATGGCGATGATGGTGAGACAATTCAGTAACTTCAGATTCAGAAGAAATCCAAAGTTCAGGTTTAAGTCAAATAACAGATTTCAGAGAGGAGGTTCTTCATCCTCTAGTAACAGGGGAGGTTACAAAACTGGAATTGTTGACAGAAGTAAGATCCGTTGTCTCAACTGTAATGAATTGGGACACTTTGCTACTGAGTGTCAGAAACCCAAGCAAGCACAGAAGAAAGATTATGCTTCTGAAAAGAAGAAGACTGGAAGAGCTTTTGTAGCTGCTGGTAAAAGCTGGGATGACACAGATAGTGAAGATGAAGAATATGGAAACTTTGCACTGGTGGTAAATTCCGAATCATCAACTTATTACACCACACCGGTAACTCTTACTGATGCTGAGTTAATTCATAGTTTACGTAATTGCTTGACTAATGCACAAAAAGGGTACGAGAGAATAAGTCTTGTTAACAATAAACTTGAAAATGAAGTGTTAGATTTAAAAAAGGTGCAGATTAATCAAGATAAGAATATAGAAGAAATAGCTCGACTTAACTACAGAGATAAGTCGTTAGGAGAATACATGGTAAAACAAGTTGATAGGATTGCTGAACAAGACATCAGGATTAAAGAACTTGAAACACAGATTAGAGCTTGTTATAATTCTGTTAAAGTTTCCAAAGAGTTTTTTAACAAACAATCTGTAGAACGAACAACAGGTATAGGGTATGGCTACAATGAAGCTATTGGATCATTGGGCATAAATTCCCCTAACCCTGTTAGTGCTAAAGAAAGGGGAATACCACATGTACTCAAGAATGTTAAAGAACCTCTATTTAAAAAATCTGATGCTGGACCACTAGATATTCTTTCTATGGTTATTCAGGAATAAATGAGAAATGATGATAGTGCAAATGGCACAGTCTTTGTTAAGGATAAATGTGTTATGGATAAATCTGTTAAGAACGCTAATCCAAAGAATGTTTCATCTAAGAAAGATATCACAGTCTTTGTTAAGGCTAAATCTGTTGAGGACACTAATCCAGAAAATGTTTCATCCAAGAAAGATGTACCTAAAGTGCCAGTCAAGGTTGTTGAAATAGCTAGTTCTTCTAAGACTGGATTAGGAGGTAATAAGTTGAAGCAGAACAATAACATGTCTAACATGAGTAACATGCCTATCATTGATTCTAATCATAAAGCATGTGGTGTTGTCAACTGTATGTCTTGTGCCTTTAATGTGATGTCTGCTTACTTCAATGGTAATCATGCATGTGATAATAAGACTGTTCCTCGACAACATATGAACAGGAATAATGTTAGATCAAAGACTGCTGGGCCTCCTCATGTTAGGAGAGAGACATTTGTACCAAAGCCTAAACAAAGTTTTATGAAGGCTGTTTACAAAGTCAAATGTCCAGTCAATGATATTGTTACTAAACAAACATGGATACCTAAACTGAAACAAAAGATTGTCAAATCTGTTTATAGGGTAAAATGTTTATTGACTAATGGTAAAATTGGTGTCAAGGTTAAAAATGTTGTTTTGCCTGACAAAGGCCAATACTTTAAATACTCTGGACCCAATCAAATTTGGGTTCCAAAGAAGGTTTAATCCGTTTGTCATTGCAGGGTATTGAACAGGTTGAAAGAGTAACCTGGATCTTGGACAGTGGATGTTCAAGGCATATGACTGGAGACAGAACCCTGCTGACAAATGTGGTGGAGAAGGCCGGCCCAGTAGTTACCTTTGGAGATAACAGCAAAGGTAGAATTGATGGATATGGCAGACTTGAAGTTGGAAATGTTATCATTGATGAAGTCTCTTTTGTGAAAGGACTTGAGCACAATTTGCTCAGTGTCAGTTAATTCTGTGACAAAGGTTATGAAGTTCATTTCAACAAGAAGAATTGTCTAATTTCACACAAGAGACATGAAAAGCCACAACTGACAGGAGTTAGAAAAGGCAATCTGTACGTAGACAATATGAACTCAGGAAGCACTGAAGAAATCACTTGCTTCTACACTAAAGCATCTAATGATGAGAGTTGGCTATGGCACAAGAAACTTTCTCATCTTAATTTTAAGACAATGAATTCTCTGGTTAAAAGAGAGTTGGTGAGAGGTTTGCCTTCAATGGAATTCACTGAAGAAGGACTTTGTGATGCATGTCAAAAAGGCAAGCTAAAAAGGGCAAGTCACAGAATCACTGACACATCTTCAATAACTGAACCATTACAATTACTTCATATGGATTTGTTTGGTCCAGTTAATGTGATGTCTATGTCAAGGAAGAGATATGCTCTAGTGATTGTTGATGATTTTTCAAAATACACATGGGTCCTATTTTTGAATTCTAAAGATGAGACTCCACAACTGGTGATTGATCACATCAAATTAATTGAGCGAGATTCTACGTATCCAGTGAGAGCTATATGATCAGACAATGGAACTGAATTCAAGAATACAGTTCTAAATGGCTTCTGCACTGAGAAGGGTATAACCAGACAATACTCAGCTCCAAGAACTCCTCAGCAAAATGGGGTAGTGGAAAGAAAGAATAGAACCTTGATTGAAGCTGCACGTACTATGTTAAGTGAATCAAGGCTTCCATTGTACTTTTGGGCTGAAGCTGTCAATACTGCGTGCTATACCCAGAATCGAACTCTAATCAATAAAGATCAAATGAAGACACCCTATGAAATTATGGCTGATAAGAAACCATCACTCAAATACTTTCATGTATTCGGGGCAAAGTGCTTTGTGCTTAAAGAAGGTGATGATCAAGGTGGTAAATTCGATTGCAAAGCATTTGAAGCAATTTTTATTGGTTATTCAATGAGAACATACAGGGTGTATGTGATTGATGAACAGAAGATGATGGAAAGTGTCAATGTAACATTTGATGACACTAATCTCCCTTGTATCCAAATTGAGAATCCATCTGAGAAGCTATCTTTCGATGACATGACAGATACAGATTCAGATGATGACAATGCACCTGAGATTTTTGCTGATGCTAATGACAACAATGATGATGAGGGTAATGGTGATGAAATCAATGATAGTAGTCAAAATTCCCCTGACTCTTCTAAACAATCATCATCTAGTCAACCTGGAAACAACTCAGGGGGAGAAAATGAAGGGTCAACTGGTCACACACAACATCACAATGAAGATCAAGGCGAATCATCAAGATCTAATCTTCCCAGACAGACTGTTTGGAATAGAGCTCATCCTTTTGAGCTAATCATTGGTGATCCAGTTGTTGGTGTGAAGACTAGAAGAGCTTTTCAGAATCAATGTAATTATTCAGGGTTTCTGTCTGAAATGGAACCTAAGAAAACTGAAGAAGCTCTTTCTGATCCTGATTTGGTGATTGCTATGCAAGATGAACTCAATCAATTTAAACAACAAGAAGTTTGGAAGCTGGTACCCAGACCTACAGACAGACTAGTGGTTGGCACTAGGTGGGTATTCAGAAACAAACTTGATGAAGATGGCACAGTGACGAGAAATAAAGCAAGACTGGTAGCAAAGGGTTACTCCCAATCTGAAGGCATTGATTATGATGAGACCTATGCTCCAGTGGCTAGACTTGAGGCCATAATAATATTCTTGGCATTCGCAGCATTTTCAAACTTTAAAGTTTATCAAATGGATGTCAAGAGTGCTTTCTTGAATGGCAAGCTAGATGAAGAGGTTTATGTAGAACAGCCCCCTGGCTTTGAAGATCCATATTTAATTGACTATGTCTACTTCCTTTTCAAGGCTGTCTATGGTCTTAAGCAAGCACCAAGGAAATGGTATAACACTCTCTCTGAATTTTTAATTGAAAATGGTTTTGTTAGAGGTGTCATAGACAAAACTCTCTTCACAAAGAAACATAAGAATGATACAATTCTAGTCCAAGTCTATGTGGACGATATAATATTTGGGTCTACTAATGATCTGTTGTGCAATAAATTTGCTAAGTTAATGCAGGGTAAATTTGAAATGAGCATGATGGGTGAGCTGAAGTTCTTTTTTGGATTGCAAATAAGTCAAAGGACAGATGGAATATTTATCTGTCAATCCAAGTATGTCAAAGAGCTTCTCAAGAAGTATCAAATGGAGGACTCATCTTCAGCAATAACACCATCATCTACTGCTGTTAAATTTGGAGCATGTGAAAATTCTGCTAAGGTAGATATCACAAGCTACAGAGGTATGATAGGCTCAATACTTTACCTTACTGCAAGTAGACCTGATATTATGCATGCTACATGCTTGTGTGCAAGGTTCCAAGCGGATCCTAGAGATGTGCATCTCATTGCTGTTAAACGAATCTTGAGATATCTTAAGGGTACTCCAAATTTAGGAATTTGGTACCCTAAAGAATCTGGTTTTAATCCTGTTGGATATACAGATTCAGACTATGCAGGAAGTGTTGTAGATAGAAAGAGCACCTCTGGGAGTTGTCAATTCCTAGGTGGCAGGTTGGTTTCCTGGTACAGTAAGAAACAGCAAACAGTTTCCAACTCTACAGCCGAAGCTGAATACATAGCTGCTGGAAGCTGTTGCGCTCAGATCTTGTGGATCAGAAATCAGCTACGGGATTATGGCTTTGTACTTGACAAGATTCCTATCCTGTGTGATAATACAGGTGCCATAGCAATCTCCAACAATCCTGTGCAGCACACGAGAACAAAGCACATTGACATCAGGTATCATTTTATTCGAGAGCATGTCATGAATGGTACTGTGGAGTTATTTTTTGTACCCACAGAAGAACAAACAGCAGATATTTTTACTAAGTCTCTTGACGAATCCACATTCACCAGAATTGTGGGTGAATTGGGTATGTTAAACAGTCCTAGTAATTAAACTAGTTAATATCTGAGGTTTGATCTTTAATAATTTACAAGTGATTATTTTTTGAATATTTTCTGATTTAAATCACTTGTATAATTATTTTATCAACTTATAATCTTGCTTGTTAATTCTTAAATCATTGTCATTATCTTCTTAATATTTTCCTACTTCTTTTAATTTTAGAATAATTTTATTTCTCTAAAAATATTTTTCTCAAATTTTACAAATGGAAATTAGTGAGAAATCTATTTTTGTTGAAAATTCCTTTTGAATATTTGTGATCTTTTAATAAATCATATTTTCTTTCAAAATAATTTTCTGATAAGAAAGTCATTTTATTCGAAAATATATATATAGATTTATTAATTTGCTACAAATGTTTATGTAAATAGTTAATATTTTATTCAATATTTTGTAGTGTTTGTTCTTCTGTTATTAATGTGTTAATTCCGTCAAAAGGACAACCTATGGTATTTTTAGTTTTTTATATTTTCTATTTAGTTATTTTAAGTAGTTATATTGTTGTAGATATTTTTCTAAATTATTATATTTTATCTTTAATATTCTGTAAATAATATTAATACAGTTATTTTTGTATTTAAAAAAAATATATAAAAATAAAAATTAATAAAAATAAAAATTTGTTTGTAAATTATTAAATTATGTATAGTTTTATTATTTTTGTATAATTCAAATTTTTCTTCTTTGTTTAGTTTTATTTGAATTTTCTTTTGTTTTTTTGGTTTTTATTTTGTATAATTATTGTGTATATTATTTCTTATTTTTGTATATTCTTTTTCATGTGTATATAACTAGGTTGTATAGTTTTTACAGTTTAGTTACTATACTTTCAAAACTTACAAACAGGTCCCTGTACTTGGTTCTTTAGTTGTTCTTCTTCATAACACACACAAAACCTGCAGATTAAGTATAAATCTTTGTTTTGTGATTGCTGTTAACAGATCTTCGTGTTAAGGACTTAACAATTGACCAATGTTGGCATCAAATTGGTATGTGTCTATATAATTGGTTAGGAACTAATGTTTGATTTTCAGGATCTAACAATTGGAAGACAAGACCTATCAAGTGCTAACATTTTCTAATAGTTGGTATCTATCTTACAGGACCTAAAGCATGAGAAAATAGTTTTGTTTGTATTGGTTTAAACTTTAACATACATTGATTCGATTAATATTTATTAATTGGATTTTTGCCTATGTTCTTGTTTTGTAAAACCAGCTCAGGATCTTTAACTTCCTAAATTCAAAATCTCTTTCTACAGCTGTGATTGCTTACATTGTAAACCTTTTGAAATCACAACTGTACATCATTTCTCTTAAGATAAATGCAATATTTTCTCAGAAAATTTTTCAAATGTTAAAAATGCATTCTATCTCTATGTTGCTCATATTCTGTGATGCAGGTTCATCTGCATGGAATTTTGTATTCTCACATGTTTAGTCATAAGGTTGTAAACCCAACAACTTTTGTCCCAGACTACAATCAAACTCAAACACATTCTATCTTACCCCCTAAATGGAAGTAACCTATCAGACTAGAGGTCACCAGGGAGTAACTGCACTTGATGCAGCAAACAAGGATGTGTGGGATATTCAGTTGGAGAGTCACTACCTTGTACACTATCCAAAATATTTCATATGCACAAAGTGAGATTGCACACATCAAGGATGAATTGACGGAAACCTCTAATCCAACCATTTTACGGTTATGATTATAAGTTAAAGGTTCTTTAATGAATCAAGAGTCTTCACAGACTTCGAGAGAAGGTATTGATCTCAAATGCAAAATTCAACAAGATCATTATCTAACTCCCCAGAGGGAATATCTCTGGATCCTACGGGTAACAGATCCGATATATGTGCGGATCGACAACTTGTGAACTATGATTCAGATTTTACCTGATGAGTTTAACAAGGTGATGTCTTCACAGACATTAGAAGGGAACCTTGATCTCAATGCTAAATTTATAGATCATTGTTTACCTTCTCAGAATTCAAATCTGAAAACCCTAAAAAAGGAAATTAGCAACTTGTAGATTATGACTCAGATTCGTCTGACGAGTCCAACGAGGATTTGGGATTTGCGAACTCCCATTGCACCACCACTGACCTCTCTTGAAGGGGCTAGGGTAATTTTTCTTTGCAGGTACACTAAAGGATGTTGGAGCAATGAGTGAAACACTAGTGAGCAAGAGTGTAAACACAGAGAGAAGTGAGACACTCAACACAAATGAGTGGAGAGAAGAGTGAAACACTTGTGAGGTACACTAAACACTATCACACACTCACAGTGAGGAATAAAATGAAACTTCCTTTATAACAAAGCTTTATCAATTGATTTCAATGTACTCTAATGATTGGTATAAATTGGTAACAATTTGGTATCAACTACTTTGTCAATTAGTTGAATGGAGGATTCCTCAACTAAGGGGGAGAGATATATTGAAAACGATATATTCAAGCTTAAAGCTTACCTTAGTAGGATATACTCAACTAATGGGGAGAAGTATGGGGTACAAGTAAAAGAAGAGTGAGTTAGAAAGGGGGAGCAGTAAAGACTGTGCTTAGAATGAGAAGCAAGTCAATAGGGGGAGCAGTAAAGACTGTGCTTAGAATGAGAAGCAAGTCAATGAGAAGCAAGTCTAGTTTCTAAGGGGGAGCCTTAGATGAAGAACAAAAGAACTTTCATTTGTTATGAAAGTGGAGTTATAAGGAGAATTACATCACAATATTATTCTATTAGTCTTTCAATGTACTATGTATAAAGGCTAAGTGGAAGAGTAGTAAATTCACCAGAAGTTATAGAAATGGTATTGATTCACCATTGTCTATATAGTAGGAACAGCTGTTTTTCTTTAGTGAGAAAAGCTGTGTCAGAAATGGGAAGTGATTGTAAATCAAGAACTGCTGATAATCACCAATGTATGATGTGAAGGATTATCAGGTAGAGATATGAAGATCAGAAATGAAGATGAGTTATCTATTGAAGAGCAGTTCAATGCTAGAGGAACAATCATCTATCATTTCATCAACTGAAGATTCTGGAATTGTTAAATCTAAACCAGAGAAATTTTTTTTGTATTATTTACTTAGTTCTTAAAAGTTTTATCTTTTTCTTGTTTAAGTGAGGTAGTTGAGTTATCCTCTAGGTATTTGCTTGTTATTGTCTAACAAACAAATAGGGGGAGATTGAAAGGCATATGATGTAGCCTATTTGTATTTCGAGGATACAACTCAACTTAAACAAGATTGTAATAGTAAATAGTATATAGACTGTCACAAGGAATCTCAGATTGTATTATCTGTCAGAAGAAAAAGATCAAGGTCAATCTACAGACTTGAAGAATTACTACATTGAAAGAAGTTCAGACATCTGATCAAGCCTCAGTGAAGTATTCGTTAAAGAAGTGGATTCAATTAAAGTGACAGAGATTTCGACAGTACAGAAGAATTAATAGAGAGAGAAGAAAAAGAAAAGAAAAGGAACCAGATTTTAAAGTCAAAATATGAAATACAGTCATTGCGGTTAGTCACTCATGAACCAGACAGTACATCGGGTGTCAACATTAAACAGTGGTTGTTTATCATTAACTTCAGTGGTTCAAGCTATCAAGACGGGTATATTAAGAGAAGACATTAACCACAGCCATAGAGTCAAAAATAAAGAAAAGCCGTTGGAGTTAGTCGCTCATGAACCAGACCGTGCATCGAGCGTCAACGAAAATTCGGTGGTAATTCTTTATTACTTTCAGTGGTTCAAGAAAAATATTTGAGCTGTCAAAAGATTTATATTAATTCTCTTTTAATTAATATAATTATGTAATTGATTTAATTTAATAAATTAATTCATTCCGAATTAATTTATTTATTAAATTAATTATCTTGTTAATTAATTTTGAATTAATGTATTAATCTGAATTGATTTAATTAATTAATTAATTAATTAGTCATTATTTGTTAAATGATTAATTTATTAAATTATTTAATTAAATCAAAATCAAAGAAAAAGAGACAAAAGAAAAATAAAAAAAAGGAAGAAATTTATACACTCAAATAAAGAGAGAGAGTCGACTGATTTGTTGAAACAATTCAAATGAATTGCTTAGATCCTGCAATCACGTGGCCGACAAAGAAGATGCTCACTAAAGTTTACAAAGTAAAATACAAACATGCAGGGTGTGCATGATTCTGTCGGCTGAGCTTTCACGCGCCTCTACAGCGCGTGTAGGCCACATGCCTGGAAAGAAAAAAAATAGTGTGCGCGTGTCTCTCACTTCCTGTCTCGAGAGTGGTTCTTCAACTGGCAGTTCAAATGAATTGTTAACAAAACAATTCAACTCAATCATTCAGCCGAGTTTTATAATTAAACAAGACAATCTCAATTGTCTTGCCGATTGTATTGGTAAGCCTTGATTGTCTTGCCTATTGTATTGCCTATTGTCTTGGCAATACAAATTGATATTTTTGGAGGTTTTGGATTGTCTTGCCGATTGTCTTGGCAGTACAAAATTGATTGTCTTGGAAGAGCAGATTGTCTTGCCGATTGTCTTGGCAGTACAAATGAAAAAGAAAAGTTGCAGAGGACTATAATATTTCAAGACAGGCGGCCAGATCAAAACACACACATAACATAATATCTTCAAGAAACAAACCCAGCTCTATTCTCTCTCATTGAAGAACAACACAGCAAGAGAAATAAATTTGTATAAATTCAAGTTCATCTTATTTTTAATATCTGATCCGATAAAACTTGTTTACTTGATACTCTTGTAATATTAGCGAGTTTTTACTCCTAATCTATATCTCGATTTTTATTAACAAATCTAGAAAAATTCATGTCGAATTTTCTAATTTGTTTTTATTAACTAGATATAATTTCTGTATTGTATTTGTAACAAACCCCTCAAGTTAATATAATTTTATATTCAACTTGAATTTTGTTTCATTTAATTCCGCTCAAATTTGTCAAAATATAAATTAAATTTATCCGAACAAATTTCGATTAAACAGTACTGTTTGTATTCAACCATCCCTTCTACAAACATATTGGACCTAACAATTGGTATCAAGCCTATTGATTGATACAAAAATCAAGATCCTATTTTTATTCAATCAAAAATCCATTATGAATTTTTAACTCACTTAAAAATTCATCATGTCGTCAAAAAAGCATTGTTAAAATTCCCATCTTTAATAAAGATAACTATGACATGTGGAAAAACAAAATGGAGTTATTTCTTGATGTAACAAATCCAAGATTTTTGTGGATTTTGAAAAATGGACCAATAATTCCTATCCAACATGATGCTGAAACGGTTACAAATGGAGTTGTAACAATAACTGCAAAATCCTATCCAAAGGACCCTAAGAACTTTACCGCTGAAGAAAAAGAGGAAGTTGGACTGGATAAAAATTTGAGACTCATTCTATTGGATTCCTTAGATGCTGTAATGTATAGCCATGTAATGAATTGTAAAACTGCTAAGCACATCTGGGAAACTATTGAGATCATTAATGAAGGGACTGATGAAGTCAGGGAAAATAGACTTCAAATTTTGACCTCTGAATATGAACACTTTAGAGCTGGCCCTAATGAAGGCATTCAGGAAGTGTTCGAAAGGTATAACAAAATAATCAACAACTTGCAAGTTCATGGGAAACAATATACCCAGAAGGAGATCAACATGAACTTTTTACTGACTATGCCTACTCCCTTAGAGCATAGAATCACCGCCATCAGAGAATTTAGAGATTTAACTAAGATTGCTCTTGAAAGGCTGTTTGGTGTTCTGAAAACATATGAATTAGAACAAGTACAGCAGAAGGAATTCTCTGGCAAAGGCAGAATGGCAAATTCTTCTACAGCTTTAGTAGTTGAGGTTCCTAAAGAAGTGGAAGCTAAAGTTGTTCAACCTAACAACTTCAACAAGGAACAAATTGAAGTGGAACATGGCCAAACACCAGCTACTCAGGATGGTGGAGAATTTTATTCACTTGAAGAGCTGGATCAATTGGAAGATGAATCTATGGCGATGATGGTGAGACAATTCAGTAAATTCAGATTCAGAAGAAATCCAAAGTTCAGGTTTAAGTCAAATAACAGATTTCAGAGAGGAGGTTCTTCATCCTCTAGTAACAGGGGAGGTTACAAAACTGGAACTGTTGACAGAAGTAAGATCCGTTGTTTCAACTGTAATGAATTGGGACACTTTGCTACTCAGTGTCAGGTACCCAAGCAAGCACAAAAGAAAGATTATGCTTCTGAAAAGAAGAAGACTGGAAGAGCTTTTGTAGCTGCTGGTAAAAGCTGGGATGACACAGATAGTGAAGATGAAGAATATGGAAACTTTGCACTGGTGGCAAATTCTGAATCATCAACTTATTACACCACACCGGTAACTCTTACTGATGCTGAGTTAATTCATAGTTTACGTAATTGCTTGACTAATGCACAAAAAGGGTACGAGAGAATAAGTCTTGTTAACACTAAACTTGAAAATGAAGTGTTAGATTTAAAAAAGGTGCAGATTAATCAAGATAAGAATATAGAAGAAATAGCTCGACTTAACTACAGAGATAAGTCGTTAGGAGAATACATGTTAAAACAAGTTGATAGGATTGCTGAACAAGACATCAGGATTAAAGAACTTGAAACACAGATTAGAGCTTGTTATAATTCTGTTAAAGTTTCCAAAGAGTTTTTTAACAAACAATCTGTAGAACGAACAACAGGTATAGGGTATGGCTACAATGAAGCTATTGGATCATTGGGCATAAATTCCCCTAACCCTGTTAGTGTTAAAGAAAGGGGAATACCACATGTACTCAAGAATGTTAAAGAACCTCTATTTAAAAAATCTGATGCTGGACCACCAGATATTCTTTCTATGGTTATTCAGGAATAAATGAGAAATGAAGATAGTGCAAATGGCACAGTCTTTGTTAAGGATAAATGTGTTATGGATAAATCTGTTAAGAACGCTAATCCAAAGAATGTTTCATCTAAGAAAGATGTCACAGTCTTTGTTAAGGCTAAATCTGTTGAGGACACTAATCCAGAAAATGTTTCATCCAAGAAAGATGTACCTAAAGTGCCAGTCAAGGTTGTTGAAATAGCTAGTTCTTCTAAGACTGGATTAGGAGGTAATAAGTTGAAGCAGAACAATAACATGTCTAACATGAGTAACATGCCTATCATTGATTCTAATCATAAAGCATGTGGTGTTGTCAACTGTATGTCTTGTGCCTTTAATGTGATGTCTGCTTACTTTAATGGTAATCATGCATGTGATAATAAGACTGTTCCTCGACAACATATGAACAGGAATAATGTTAGATCAAAGACTGCTAGTCCTCCTCATGTTAGGAGAGAGACATTTGTACCAAAGCCTAAACAAAGTTTTATGAAGGCTGTTTACAAAGTCAAATGTCCAGTCAATGATATTGTTACTAAACAAACATGGATACCTAAACTGAAACAAAAGATTGTCAATTCTGTTTATAGGGTAAAATGTTTATTGACTAATGGTAAAATTGGTGTCAAGGTTAAAAATGTTGTTTTGCCTGACAAAGGCCAATACTTTAAATACTCTGGACCAAATCAAATTTGGGTTCCAAAGAAGGTTTAATCCATTTGTCATTGCTGGGTATTGAACAGGTTGAACGAGTAACCTGGATCTTGGACAGTGGATGTTCAAGGCATATGACTGGAGACAGAACCCTACTGACAAATGTGGTGGAGAAGGCCGGCCCAGTAGTTACCTTTGGAGATAACAGCAAAGGTAGAACTGATGGATATGAAAGACTTGAAGTTGGAAATGTTATCATTGATGAAGTCTCTTTTGTGAAAGGACTTGAGCACAATTTGCTCAGTGTCAGTTAATTCTGTGACAAAGGTTATGAAGTTCATTTCAACAAGAAGAATTGTCTAATTTCACACAAGAGACATGAAAAGCCACAACTGACAAGAGTTAGAAAAGGCAATCTGTACGTAGACAATATGAACTCAGGAAGCACTGAAGAAATCACTTGCTTCTACACTAAAGCATCTAATGATGAGAGTTGGCTATGGCACAAGAAACTTTCTCATCTTAATTTTAAGACAATGAATTCTCTGGTTAAAAGAGAGTTGGTGAGAGGTTTGCCTTCAATGGAATTCACTCAAGAAGGACTTTGTGATGCATGTCAAAAAGGCAAGCTAAAAAGGGCAAGTCATAGGAGCACTGACACATCTTCAATAACTGAACCATTACAATTACTTCATATGGATTTGTTTGGTCCAGTTAATGTGATGTCTATGTCAAGGAAGAGATATGCTCTAGTGATTGTTGATGATTTTTCAAAATACACATGGGTCCAATTTTTGAATTCTAAAGATGAGACTCCACAACTGGTGATTGATCACATCAAATTAATTGAGCGAGATTCTACGTATCCAGTGAGAGCTATATGATCAGACAATGGAACTGAATTCAAGAATACAGTTCTAAATGACTTCTGCACTGAGAAGGGTATAACAAGACAATACTCAGCTCCAAGAACTCCTCAGCAAAATGGGGTAGTGGAAAGAAAGAATAGAACCTTGATTGAAGCTGCACGTACTATGTTAAGTGAATCAAGGCTTCCATTGTACTTTTGGGCCGAAGCTGTCAATACTGCGTGCTATACCCAGAATCGAACTCTAATCAATAAAGATCAAATGAAGACACCCTATGAAATTATGGCTGATAAGAAACCATCACTCATATACTTTCATGTATTTGGGGCAAAGTGCTTTGTGCTTAAAGAAGGTGATGATCAAAGTGGTAAATTCGATTCCAAAGCATTTGAAGCAATTTTTATTGGTTATTCAATGAGAGCATACAGGGTGTATGTGATTGATGAACAGAAGATGATGGAAAGTGTCAATGTAACATTTGATGACACTAATCTCCCTAGTATCCAAACTGAGAATCCATCTGAGAAGCTATCTTTCGATGACATGACAGATACAGATTCAGATGATGACAATGCACCTGAGATTTTTGCTGATGCTAATGACAACAATGATGATGAGGGTAATGGTGATGAAATCAATGATAGTAGTCAAAATTCCTCTGACTCTTCTAAACAATCATCATCTAGTCAACCTGGAAACAACTCAGGGGGAGAAAATGAAGGGTCAACTGGTCACACACAACATCACAATGAAGATCAAGGAGAATCATCAAGATCTAATCTTCCCAGACAGACTGTTTGGAATAGAGCTCATCCTTTTGAGCTAATCATTGGTGATCCAGTTGTTGGTATGAAGATTAGAAGAGCTTTTCAGAATCAATGTAATTATTCAGGGTTTCTGTCTGAAATGGAACCTAAGAAAATTGAAGAAGCTCTTTCTGATCCTGATTGGGTGATTGCTATGCAAGATGAACTCAATCAATTTAAACAACAAGAAGTTTGGAAGCTGGTACCCAGACCTACAGACAGACTAGTGGTTGGCACTAGGTGGGTATTCAGAAACAAACTTGATGAAGATGGCACAGTGACGAGAAATAAAGCAAGACTGGTAGCAAAGGGTTACTCCCAATCTAAAGGCATTGATTATGATGAGACCTATGCTCCAGTGGCTAGACTTGAGGCCATAATAATATTCTTGGCATTCGCAGTATTTTCAAACTTTAAAGTTTATCAAATGGATGTCAAGAGTGCTTTCTTGAATGGCAAGCTAGATGAAGAGGTTTATGTAGAACAGCCCCCTGGCTTTGAAGATCCATATTTAATTGACTATGTCTACTTCCTTTTCAAGGCTGTCTATGGTCTTAAGCAAGCACCAAGGAAATGGTATGACACTCTCTCTGAATTTTTAATTGAAAATGGTTTTGTTAGAGGTGTCATAGACAAAACTCTCTTCACAAAGAAACATAAGAATGATACAATTCTAGTCCAAGTCTATGTGGACGATATAATATTTGGGTCTACTAATGATCTGTTGTGCAATAAATTTGCTAAGTTAATGCAGGGTAAATTTGAAATGAGCATGATGGGTGAGCTGAAGTTCTTTTTTGGATTGCAAATAAGTCAAAGGACAGATGGAATATTTATCTGTCAATCCAAGTATGTCAAAGAGCTTCTCAAGAAGTATCAAATGGAGGACTCATCTTCAGCAATAACACCATCATCTACTGCTGTTAAATTTGGAGCATGTGAAAATTCTGCTAAGGTAGATATCACAAGCTACAGAGGTATGATAGGCTCAATACTTTACCTTACTGCAAGTAGACCTGATATTATGCATGCTACATGCTTGTATGCAAGGTTCCAAGCGGATCCTAGAGATGTGCATCTCATTGCTGTTAAACGAATCTTGAGATATCTTAAGGGTACTCCAAATTTAGGAATTTGGTACCCTAAAGAATCTGGTTTTAATCCTGTTGGATATACAGATTCAGACTATGCAGGAAGTGTTGTAGATAGAAAGAGCACCTCTGGGAGTTGTCAATTCCTAGGTGGCAGGTTGGTATCCTGGTACAGTAAGAAACAGCAAACAGTTTCCAACTCTACAGCCGAAGCTGAATACATAGCTGCTGGAAGCTGTTGCGCTCAGATCTTGTGGATCAGAAATCAGCTACGGGATTATGGCTTTGTACTTGACAAGATTCCTATCCTGTGTGATAATACAAGTGCCATAGCAATCTCCAACAATCCTGTGCAGCACACGAGAACAAAGCACATTGACATCAGGTATCATTTTATTCGAGAGCATGTCATGAATGGTACTGTGGAGTTATTTTTTGTACCCACAGAAGAACAAACAGCAGATATTTTTACTAAGTCTCTTGACGAATCCACATTAACCAGAATTGTGGGTGAATTGGGTATGTTAAACAGTCCTAGTAATTAAACAAGTTAATATCTGAGGTTTGATCTTTAATAATTTACAATTGATTATTTTTTGAATATTTTCTGATTTAAATCACTTGTATAATTATTTTATCAACTTATAATCTTGCTTGTTAATTCTTAAATCATTGTCATTATCTTCTTAATATTTTCCTACTTACTTCTTTTAATTTTAGAATAATTTTATTTTCTCTAAAAATATTTTTCTCAAATTTTACAAGTGGAAATTAGTGAGAAATCTATTTTTGTTGAAAATTCCTTTTGATTATTTGTGATCTTTTAATAAATCATATTTTCTTTCAAAATAATTTTCTGATAAGAAAGTCATTTTATTCGAAAATATATATATAGATTTATTAATTTGCTACAAATGTTTATGTAAATAGTTAATATTTTATTCAACATTTTGTAGTGTTTGTTCTTCTGTTAATAATGTGTTAATTCCGTCAAAAGGACAACCTATGGTATTTTTAGTTTTTTATATTTTCTATTTAATTATTTTAAGTAGTTATATTGTTGTAGATATTTTTCTAAATTATTATCTTTTATCTTTAATATTCTGTAAATAATATTAATACAGTTATTTTTGTATTTAAAAAAAATATATAAAAATAAAAATTAATAAAAATAATTTTTTTTTGTAAATTATTAAATTATGTATAGTTTTATTATTTTTGTGTAATTCAAAATTTTCTTCTTTGTTTAGTTTATTTGAATTTTCTTTTGTTTTTTTTTGGTTTTTTTTTTGTATAATTATTGTGTATATTGTTTCTTATTTTTGTATATTCTTTTTCATGTGTATATAACTAGGTTGTATAGTTTTTACAGTTTAGTTACTATACTTTCAAAACTTACAAACAGGTCCCTGTACTTGGTTCTTTTGTTGTTCTTCTTCATAACACACACAAAACCTGCAGATTAAGTATAAATCTTTGTTTTGTGATTGCTGTTAACAGATCTTCGTGTTAAGGACTTAACAATTGACCAATGTTGGCATCAAATTGGTATGTGTCTATACAATTGGTTAGGAACTAATGTTTGATTTTCAGGATCTAACAATTGGAAGACAAGACCTATCAAGTGCTAACATTTTCTAATAGTTGGTATCTATCTTACAGGACCTAAAGCATGAGAAAATAGTTTTGTTTGTGTTGGTTTAAACTTTAACATACATTGATTCGATTAATATTTATTAATTGGATTTTTGCCTATGTTCTTGTTTTGTAAAACCAGCTCAGGATCTTTAACTTCCTAAATTCAAAATCTCTTTCTACAGCTGTGATTGCTTACATTGTAAACCTTTTGAAATCACAACTGTACATCATTTCTCTTAAGATAAATGCAATATTTTCTCAGAAAATTTTTCAAATGTTAAAAATGCATTATATCTCTATGTTGCTCATATTCTGTGATGTAGGTTCATCAACATGGAATTTTGTATTCTCACATGTTTAGTCATAAGGTTGTAAACCCAACAACTTTTGTCCCAGACTACAATCAAACTCAAACACATTCTATCTTACCCCCTAAATGGAAGTAACCTATCAGACTAGAGGTCACCAGGGAGTAACTGCACTTGATGCAGCAAACAAGGATGTGTGGGATATTCAGTTGAAGAGTCACTACCTTATACACTATCCAAAATATTTCAAATGCACAAAGTGAGATTGCACACACCAAGGATGAATTGACGGAAACCTGTAATCCAACCATTTTACGGTTATGATTTTAAGTTAAAGGTTCTTTAATGAATCAAGAGTCTTCACAGACCTCGAGAGAAGGTATTGATCTCAAATGCAAAATTCAACAAGATCATTATCTAACTCCCCAGTGGGAACATCTCTGGATCCTACGGGTAACGGATCCGACATAGGTGCGGATCGACAACTTGTGAACTATGATTCAGATTTTACCTGATGAGTTTAACAAGGTGATGTCTTCACAGACATTAGAAGGGAACCTTGATCTCAATGCTAAATTTATAGATCATTGTTTACCTTCTCAGAATTCAAATCTGAAAACCCTAAAAAGGGAAATTAGCAACTTGTAGATTATGACTCAGATTCGTCTGACGAGTCCAACGAGGATTTGGGATTTGCGAACTCCCATTGCACCACCACTGACCTCTCTTGAAGGGGCTAGGGTGATTTTTCTTTGCAGGTACACTAAAGGATGCTGGAGCAATGAGTGAAACACTAGTGAGCAAGAGTGTAAACACAGAGAGAAGTAAGACACTCAACACAAATGAGTGGAGAGAAGAGTGAAACACTTGTGAGGTACACTAAACACTATCACACACTCACAGTGAGGAAGAAAATGAAACTTCCTTTCTAACAAAGCTTTATCAATTGATTTCAATGTACTCTAATGATTGGTATAAATTGGTAACAATTTGGTATCAACTACTTTGTCAATTAGTTGAATGGAGGATTCCTCAACTAAGGGGGGGAGATATATTGAAAAAGATATATTCAAGCTTAAAGCTTACCTTAGTAGGATATACTCAACTAGGGGGAGAAGTATGGGGTACGAGTAAAAGAAGAGTGAGTTAGAAAGGGGGAGCAGTAAAGACTGTGCTTAGAATGAGAAGCAAGTCAATAGGGGGAACAGTAAAGACTGTGCTTAGAATGAGAAGCAAGTCAATGAGAAGCAAGTCTAGTTTCTAAGGGGGAGCCTTAGATGAAGAAGCAAAAGAACTTTCATTTGTTATGAAAGTGGAGATATAAGGAGAATTACATCACAATATTATTCTATTAGTCTTTCAATGTACTATGTATAAAGGCTAAGTGGAAGAGTAGTAAATTCACCAGAAGTTATAGAAATGGTATTGATTCACCATTGTCTATATAGTAGGAACAGCTATTTTTCTTTAGTGAGAAAAGTTGTGTCAGAAATGGGAAGTGATTGTAAATCAAGAACTGCTGATAATCACCAATGTATGATGTGAAGGATTATCAGGCAGAGATATGAAGATCAGAAATGAAGATGAGTTATCTATTGAAGAGCAGTTCAGTGCTAGAGGAACAATCATCTATCATTTTATCAACTGAAGATTCTGGAATTGTTAAATCTAAACCAGAGAAATTTTTTTTGTATTATTTACTTAGTTCTTAAAAGTTTTATCTTTTTCTTGTTTAAGTGAGGTAGTTGAGTTATCCTCTAGGCATTTGCTTGTTAATGTCTAACAAACAAATAGGGGGAGATTGAAAGGCATATGATGTAGCCTATTTGTATTTCGAGGATACAACTCAACTTAAACAAGATTGTAATTGTAAATAGTATATAGACTGTCACAAGGAATCTCAGATTGTATTATCTGTCAGAAGAAAAAGATCAAGGTCAATCTACAGACTTGAAGAATTACTACATTGAAAGAAGTTCAGACATCTGATCAAGCCTCAGTGAAGTATTCGTTAAAGAAGTGGATTCAATTAAAGTGACAGAGATTTCGACAGTACAGAAGAATTAATAGAGAGAGAAGAAAAAGAAAAGAAAAGGAACCAGATTTTAAAGTCAAAATATGAAGAACAGTCATTGCGGTTAGTCACTCATGAACCAGACAGTACATCGGGTGTCAACATTAAACAGTGGTTGTTTATCATTAACTTCAGTGGTTCAAGCTATCAAGACGGGTATATTAAGAGAAGACATTAACCACAGCCATAGAGTCAAAAATAAAGAAAAGCCGTTGGAGTTAGTCGCTCATGAACCAGACCGTGCATCGAGCGTCAACGAAAATTCGGTGGTAATTCTTTATTACTTTCAGTGGTTCAAGAAAAATATTTGAGCTGTCAAAAGATTTATATTAATTCTCTTTTAATTAATGTAATTATGTAATTGATTTAATTTAATAAATTAATTCATTCCGAATTAATTTATTTATTAAATTAATTATCATGTTAATTAATTTTGAATTAATGTATTAATCTGAATTGATTTAATTAATTAATTAATTAATTAATTAGTCATTATTTGTTAAATGATTAATTTATTAAATTATTTAATTAAATCAAAATCAAAGAAAAAGAGACAAAAGAAGAAAAAAAGGAAGAAATTTTTACACTCAAATAAAGAGAGAGAGTCGACTGATTTGTTGAAACAATTCAAATGAATTGCTTAGATCCTGCAATCACGTGGCCGACAAAGAAGATGCTGACTAAAGTTTACAAAGTAAAATACAAACATGCAGGGTGTGCATGATTCTGTCGGCTGAGCTTTCACGCGCCTCTACAGCGCGTGTAGGCCACGTGCCTGGAAAGAAAAAAAAATAGTGTGCGCGTGTCTCTCACTTCCTGTCTCGAGAGTGGTTCTTCAACTGGCAGTTCAAATGAATTGTTAACAAAACAATTCAACTCAATCATTCAGCCGAGTTTTATAATTAAACAAGACAATCTCAATTGTCTTGCCGATTGTATTGGTAAGCCTTGATTGTCTTGCCTATTGTATTGCCTATTGTCTTGGCAATACAAATTGATTGTTTTGGAGGTTTTGGATTGTCTTGCCGATTGTCTTGGTAGTACAAAATTGATTGTCTTGGAAGAGCAGATTGTCTTTCCGATTGTCTTAGCAGTACAAATGAAAAAGAAAAGTTGCAGAGGACTATAATATTTCAAGACAGGCGGCCAGATCAAAACACACATAGAACATAATATCTTCAAGAAACAAACCCAGCTCCATTCTCTCTCATTGAAGAACAACACAGCAAGAGAAATAAATTTGTATAAATTCAAGTTCATCTTATTTTTAATATCTGATCCGATAAAACTTGTTTACTTGATACTCTTGTAATATTAGCGAGTTTTTACTCCTAATCTATATCTCGATTTTTATTAACAAATCTAGAAAAATTCATGTCGAATTTTCTAATTTGTTTTTATTAACTAGATATAATTTCTGTACTGTATTTGTAACAAACCCCTCAAGTTAATATAATTTTATATTCAACTTGAATTTTGTTTCATTTAATTTCGCTCAAATTTGTCAAAATATAAATTAAATTTATCCGGACAAATTTCGATTAAACAGTACTATTTGTATTCAACCCCCCTTCTACAAACATATTGGACCTAACATATCATCTTTTCTCTATTTTCTAACTAAAATCACACATTTTCTAGAAATATCACGGGTAACATTTATATACTTATTATCAAATCATCTTATATAAAAATTTAAGCCTCCGAAATTTATGTTTTAAAACAATTAAATTAAATTAATGAAAAAATTCATATAATATTAAAAAAATCCGTGCATCGCACGGGTTTTAAGCTAGTAAATAGTAAATGGTAAAAGTTCAAACATTTCATGTCAAGTTTCTCAAGTGTTTTTACTTCTCAAACAGAGAAAGGTCTCCTAATTCTTGTTCACACGATCAGTTGTTTCTGTACCGAGATCACTAATAAAAAAAAATACAAAATTCAAAGCAAAACAAAAAAATAGATGAAGACAAAAGCAAACAGAAGCAGAAAAAGAATGGTTATAAATATTGTGATAAAATTTGATCGCTATAAGCTATGATTGTGTATATATATATATATATATATATATATATATATATATATATATATATATATATATATGAGAATATAAAATTTCTTTTCTATTTAAATATATATAAGAATATAAAATTTTTTCTCTATTTCAAATATGTAAATTTGAATTCTTCTTCCATACAAATCCAAAAATCTTTTCTATTTCGAGGATGTTAATAATAAAAAAAGGAAGTTCTGAATTTTTTTTATTTTGAATATATAAATTTGACTTCTTCTTCCCAATAAATTCGAAAACCTTTTCTATTTCAAAGATGTTAATGCTGATTTTAAAAAAGGAAGTTTTGATTTCTCTTCTAAAAAATAGGGACTAAAGAAGAAAGTTTTGATTTTATTATTTAAAATAGAGGAGCTCTAGAAAAATAGATAAATAGGATTTGAGCGATTCTAGAGCTCCTAGGGGTTTTCCTTGTAAATTTGAATTTTTTTCCCTACAAATTCGAAAACCTTTTCTATTTTGAAGATGTTGACATAAAAATATAAAATTTCTTTTTTATTTTGAATATGTAAATTTGAATTCTTCTTTTGTACAAATTCGAAAACCTTTTTATTTCAAATATGTTAATGTTAAAAAAAGGAAGTTTTGACTTCTTTTCTAAACAGTCGGAACTAAAGAAGGAAATTTTAATTTTAATTATTTAAAATTGAGAAGCTCTAGAAAAATTCTACAAATTCGAAAATCTTTTTTATTTCGAATATGTTAATGTTAAAAAAAAAGTTTTGACTTTTTTTCTAAGAAATAGGAATTAAAGAAGGAAGTTTTAATTATAATTATTTAAAATTGTCAAATATGTAAATTTGATTTTTTTTCTCCTACAAATTCGAAAACCTTTTCTATTTTGAATATGTTAACTTAAAAATATAAAAAAGAGAATGACCAAAATACCTCATTTTGGAGGTCAATTGCCCGAAATACCTGTTTCCAAATTGCATGGCCCTCAGTACCCACGGGACACGCCAGTGGCAACGGCGTGTCCCAAGTTCACTTTTTCCACATTTTTTCTAACTCCCCGCTGCTCTCCCCCCCCCCCCCCCGACCGGCGAATAACCCCCCTCCCTGACGTTCGTTTCTGTCCATCTCTGTTCCAGAAAATCACATAATTTTGTTGTCCACGACTTGCTCATCAATTTAAGGTATAGTTGTGTTTAAATATGATCCCGTACGTGCGTGTATGACGAGATCGGAAAACATAATCGGAGAATAGCTTCGATTTTGGGCATTTACAATCCGGATTTAGAATAGTTAAATTAATGCCATAGGGTTGTAGAGGACGATGATACGATTCTGTTGGTATATAGAACTCAAATGGAAATTGATTGAGGTGGGAGAACAAAGCAAATGAAGATCTGGCGAAAAATCGCCCGGCGAGTCACGCCGGCGAGGCTCTACACAAGACGATGCTGACGTCGGATACGCCGTTCTAACATGCGTATCACCTGATACGCATGATGGAAATGCGCATCTCGACTACTGTAGCAACATTCCTACATTAGCGTGTCTTCAAGACACGTTAGTACATGTAGCGTGTCTTCAAGACGTGTTGATACATGTAGCGTATTTGAGTGATACTCTGTTCGTGAAGGCGTGACTGGAAGATACTCCTTCACCAGTAGCGTGTCCCGTGGGTATTTTGGGCCGCCCGAGTTGGCGGTAGGCATTTTGGTAATGAGGATTAAAAAAAAAGGTATTTTGGGCCTTCACCCAATATAAAATTTCTTTTCTATTTTGAATATGTAAATTTGAATTTTTCTTTTCTACAAATTTGAAAAACTTTTTTATTTCGAATATGTTAACGTTAATGTTTAGAAAAAGGAAGTTTTGACTTCTTTTCTAAAAAATAAGAACTAAAGAAGGAAGTTTTAATTTTAATTATTTAAAATTGAGGAGCTCTAGAAAAATTCTACAATTCTGAAAACCTTTTTTATTTCGAATATGTTAACGTTAATGTTAAAAAAAGAGGAAGATTTGACTTCTTTTCTAAAAAATAGGAACTAAAGAAGGAAGTTTTAATTTTAATTATTTAAAATTGAGAAGTTTATGTTTATGTTAATGTTTATATTAATGTTAAAAAATGAAGTTTTGATTTATTTTCTAAAATATAGAGTATAAAGAAGGAAATTTTATTTTAGTTATTTAAAATTGAGGAGTTCAAGAAAAATAAATATGAATCGAGCAATTCTAGACCTCCACCAAATGTCCGGGGAATTTCATTTATATAATAGAAGATAGATATTGATGCATGTGTTTTTAAGTTAAAGAGAGGTCCACATTCCTACAGATTAGTATAGATTACGGATCTTAAATTGATTGTTCATTGAACAGCTTGGATCATTAGGAACTCAGCTGTCAATTTTTTCTTTTTTTAAAATGTCGATTTATTGTTTACTTCATTCGTTAACAGTCTGTTTTCCCTTCTCATTACGTCAAAACAATAAATTTATAAACAATTTAGCAAAATCGACATGTCTGCTATAGAACGTGATTAAATCATCGTAATTGTTTTTTAAATAGTTCATCAAGATGTTAAATTACACAATCGATATCAATTATAAAGTTAATCGATAGAAATTGAGTAAGGAACAAAATTAAATATTTTGTCAAGATGTTTAATTATCCAAACGATTATAAAGTTAAGTTATTCGGAAAGCTTAAATATGCATTATATGCTCATTATCCTGGAAATTCAAACATGAGACATGAAAGATTATGTAGAAAAAATAAATAATCACATGGGCTTAGTCCTGATGGGCTAAAACTTTTCTAGCCTCTATCTTTCGGCGTCCATCTGTGTAGACTAACAAGCCCAATTAAAACGCTCAACTCTAAAAAATTAGTATTATGTTTCTGCAAGCCATGACAAAATTTTCTTATTTTCCGAAACCTGTAGTTTTTGCTCGTGCACAACATAACAATAAGAATATGCTCATATTGTGAGGTAAATACTGTCAAGATCAAATTCTAGAGACTTCAATCAGCTTTCTTGCCTGCAAGCTTTTAGCATATATAAGTGTCTCTAAACAGAGCAATTTGGAAAACAAAGTAAATAAACTAATATGAGAACTCAAATGTAAATAATCAAATTTACAAGATCTATCCTTAACTCAAGGATCCTCGACAATATCAACTACTAGAACCAATTTGATAGAAAATTTGTAACTACGGATGCTGCTTGATTTTCAATCTCCCATTAGTACCTATACGATGCTAATAAAAGTTCTCAATAGTTGCAGGTTGAAATCTTAAACCCTACTCAACTTCATGATTGCAGTACACCTGAAATATTCAAATAAACGGGATAAAAGGCAACAATCAAACTAAATTAAATGGGATGGAGTAGATATATCTTTAATTCTTGCACTGTCTACCATGTAAGAAGGCTGGGGGTGTGAACCCACACTCGACAATGTTCAATAAATTTCCAAGAATAATCAACTCCATGCAGAGGGCTAATTCTTTTCGTCTTCAAATTATAAGTAAAATATTTCCTAGAACCATACGAAAACTTATAATCGGGACTATCAGGCGATAAAATGCAGCGCACAAACAGTTCCTCATGACTATTTCTTGACGATTCCCCTATATTTCTTATCCAACCAAGAAACTCATGATTTTCAGGTGACACTCCACATACGTTTCCATAATCAAGTATCTTATAGAGACTCCAATTTCCAGCAAGAAATTCGTTTAAAACGTGTATGTATAATCTTCCAGAATCATGTGAAATACAGGAAAGGACGTTAGTTCCCATCTGAAGATAAGTTACTGGGCAAAAGTCGTTTATAGGGCCATGTATCTGGTGGATAGTTTCCAAACTCACGTCCAAAACAACAATATCATTCCTTCGTATGTAAATTAGATAACCTGCAATGCTTATGCCAGGGAATTCCAATTCACCGAATATTTTCCCTTTACTAATTATTTTCCACGAATCTTTGGTTCCAAGCTTTTGAACATACCAAGAACGTATTCGAGAGCGCTCCAAACATGCAAGCACCAACTTAACTTCTCCAGACCGACGATCACGTACTGCACTATAACTAAAATCTACATAATGTGGACTGAACAAATCATTAATGTGGGAAATTTTATCTTGTTGTCGAGTGACTGGATTTAAAACATAATAAGATCTATAATTATTAAAAATGCGGAGACCTTGAGAAGTAGAATGCATTACGCCCGGTAAATAGTTCAAGCGTGTACTTTCAAGGTAGCTATCATAAAGCTCTATGCATGACGAAACCCCAAACTGGTTTCGGATGATATAATTACTAGATTTTGATCTAAGTAAATTTTTCTCCACAAAATAAGGCTGACGGATCATGGTATTCCAGGCTTTGCAAACACAGGACATAGTGCTACGAAGCCTTGTTGAGGAAAGCCATGAAAGAATCTCAAACCAGATATCAATGGAGAAAAAAGGCATTAATGTCTGCGAATCAGTGATGGTACTTAAATTATTACTACTACCTTTCTTTTGTACAGCAACTCTGGTTCTTTTCCGCTGAAAAAATATTCACAGAAATGGGAAACGATCAATTAAAGGAATTGCAAACAAACACATGCACTATTTACCAATAGGTAAGACACAAATTCTTTTAATACAAATATACTATTCATATCCATTTTATACTAATAAGTATTGAGTTTATTTGGAGAATTGGGATTACGCGTGAATAGTCACTACACATATTAGCATAAAAACATATTAAAGATGCTCTTATATGCGTCTTATTGTTGAACAAGTAGCACTTTTGACATAAACATATACATAAGAACACATCACTCATAAAACATATCCATGATCCAGAACCAATAATAGTAATTTTTGTAACCAAAAAAAATCCATAAAGAAAACTTTAAGTTACTAAATACAAGAAAAGTTTTGACGGTACCATCACTGAATGAATAAAATACGCTAGTAAAAAGGGTTAACGGGAGTCTGTACTAAAGTAACAAACAGAGAGTATATACTCCGTAAAATCTACCGCCCACAAATAACAGAAAGAAATTCCGAGTATCATCAATTATCGAAAAGCCGGAACATATATACGTGCATGATCGAAGAATAAAATAAACAGTAATAATAAAAAACAACAATAATACTACAATACCTTCAGTGATTTGGGAGCCATTGATCGAGTAATTAATAGCTATGCAAAGCAAATTAGAGAGTTGTGTCCGTATATATCCAGGGATGAGATGAGTTCCAGAGCCGTTGTAACTACCGCTTAGATGGCCTCACATGTACCTTCTCGGCCTCAAAATTTTTAGGGTTTTGATTTTAGGTTATAATATTATATTGTCATTTTAATTATATCCTATATGTAATTGCGTTTTTAGGTAGTTGTCGTGGTTGAGGTAGTTATCGTGGTTTAAGTAGTTGTCGTATATGGTCGGGCTAAAATAGAAGTTCATTAAAAATTAGAAATCCAGTGTATTGGTTTTAAAAACCACTTATTGTTACCGACTAACTAATGGTACTTTTAATTAAATAAATAAGTAGATCAAAAAAGAATGCACTAAATTAAAATAACACCTGATAAAACCAAAAAAAAAAAATTAAAGTTGAGAAAATTATTGTTAACTAAAATTAGTACAAAGATATTTTAGACTAAAGTTTAAAATATAATAAAAAAAACCTTACCACAAAATAGTATTTCAAGAAAACCTAATTATTAAAAAAAGTCATTAAAAAAAATTTTACTTTTAGAGTATAAAACAAACATGTTTTTAAAATTTATACTAACAAAGTCAACACAAAACAATAAATTAACATTTTATTATTTTGCAAAGATTCTAGATTCGGTACTAAAATTGTAAACATTTTATTATAATTGGCGTTTATTTCGTGGTTTAGGTAGTTATCGTATGGTCGGGCTAAAAAAGAAGTTCATTAAAAATTAGAAATCCAGTGTATTGGTTTTAAAAACCACCTAATGTTAATTTAGCAAAAAAAAAAAAAACCACCTAATGTTACCAACTAACTAATTAATGGTACTTTTAATTAAACAAATAAGTAGATCAAAAAAAGAATGCATTAAATTAAAATAACACCTGATAAAACGGAAAAATAAAAATTAAAGTTGAGAAAATTATTGTTAACTAAAATTAGTACAAAGATATTTTAGACTAAAATTTAAAATATAATAAAAAAACCTTACCACAAAATAGTATTTCAAGAAAAACTAATTATTAAAAAAAGTCATTAAAAAATTTTACTTTTAGAGTTTACAACAAACATGTGTTTAAAATTTATACTAACAAAGTCAACACGAATTAATAAATTAACATTTTGTTATTTTACAAAGATTCTAGATTCGGTACTAAAGTTGTAAATAAAATTAAAACAATCCGAAAGCCAAAAAATAATAATTTATAGAGAATCTAAATATAATAGAATGCACTAAAATAACACATGATAAAAAGGTAAAAAAATTAAAGTTGAAAAAATTATTGTTAACTGAAATTAATTCAAATATATTTTAGACTAAAGTTTAAAATATTATTTTAAAAAAATCTTACCACAAAATAGTGTTTCAAGAAAACCTAATTATTAAAAAATTCATTAAAAAAATTGCTTTTAGAGTTTACAACAACCATATTTTTAAAATTTATACTAACAAAGTCAACAAAAATCAATAAATTAACATTTTATTATTTTGTAAAGATTCTAGATTCGGTACTAAAGTTGTAAATAAATTAAAAATAATCTGAAAATCCAAAATAAAATAATTTATAGAGAATCTAATTAATATAATAACCACAAAAGATCCTATAATAATTACAAACTTTCATTAAAAAAAGTACAAAGGTAATATATGTTAAATTACAATAATTTCTCACATGTCTAAAGTATATTATATATATTCTAATAAATAGGGGAAAATATGCCGAAATATGAAACATTAAAATATATGTTAGGCTAAACTTTATAATATAATTTAGCAAAAAATTGTTTACCAAATAAAAGTACATTTAATTACAAAAAAAGGTCTTTAAAAAATATATGGTAAAATAAGATATTAAAAAAGTAATAAAAAAACATATCATAATTGGAAATGACACAAAAATTCAATAAAATATAATTTACAAAACAAACGTCAATTCAAAGAAAAATCTAAATTTAGAAAACTAAAATGAATAATAAAATTTAATATCATGCATGATATGGGCTAAAAGTAAGCCTTAAAGACACCTTTAATGTGGTATTAATTATACCCGGAATGGTCCAAACGTGGCGCCCACCAGTTGGGCCCAAACCCTATTTATAATATTAATTTCGTAATTAATATTAAGGGTAATAAACAGCTCAGCAAATAAGAGTTGGATAAGGATGATATCCCCTTCAGACTTATCCAATAAGGCATCCAATTCAATATGGAAACTGATTCCTATAAGGAATAGATCTAGAACCTTCCTCAAAGACTTGACCACCAAGTCTCAGAATCCTACCATAATTATAAGGCTTCTCAGCCTATATAAAGGGCCTGACCCCTCATTCTCAGAACTACGTTTTTGGATTGATCTTTGATATTCATCAAAGTACGTAGGCATCTTGTGAAGGCAGATTCAGGCCACGAGCACGAGAGCAGCCATTAAAGCACGAAGCTCACACACCCTTGCATTAAATACATCAACCCTAGCCGCAATACTAGTAACCTAGTTTTTATTCCACAACATTTGGCGCCGTCTGTGGGAAGACAACATCAACCATGGTTCAAACACGAAGAACAACATCAACCGAGGCCGTGCCCCTTAACTCTGCTCCACCAGCCACTTCTGATCCGCTCATCGTCACTGAGGAAGGGCAAATACTCCCATCAACAGGGACGGTCATTCAACCTCTACCCACTCAGCCCCCAGGGACGACTCCCCATATAGAGGGGACCCACTCAGTAATTGTCCATCAAGGCCAAGAAACTAACCCTCTCCAGATGGTGGTTTCTCCTCTTGGTAACGTTGATCGCACGGGGGTACAGATCCATACTACGGATCTCCCTTTGAACACCAACCCTATGTATGGGCTGCCTAACTACCCCCTCGACGAAGGGAACCTGGACCAAGCGGACACGCCTTACAGATCTGGGATCGAGAATATGATGATTACTCTGGTCCCTATACTGATGATTCATCATCATCTGAGGATGATGATCGAGATGAAGCCCCGAGGAGGCGACGTGCTAGCAAGGAACCTCTAACAAGATAGGTTGAATCAAACTCAGCCTCCTCCAACTGCAGAGAGGATTCCCGTTATAAATTTGGAAAGGCCTTCAAGAAGGCAAAGGAGGGCTGATCCCCGAACCGAAAAATCCACAAGGGTGGAGACCCCCAGAAGCAACCCCAAAGATCTGATGCCACTTGGGGACCCTGACGATCCCACACCTCCGTTTACTGAGGAGGTGATGAATGCCCACATCTCAAGGAAATTTAAGATGCCAACTATTAAAGCCTACGATGGAACGGGCGATCCCGCGAATCATGTCAGAACATTCTCAAACGCACTGCTGCTGCAGCCTACTAGTGATGCCTTAAAGTGTAGGGCGTTCCCTCAAACTCTGTCAGGCATGGCTCAAAGATGGTATAGCCGTCTACCTGCAAACTCGATTGGCTCTTTTAAGGAGTTGAGCACTGCCTTTATCAGCCAATTCATCAGTGGGAGAATTCATGAGAAAAGTTTTGCATCCCTTATGTATGTGGTGCAGGGAAAGAATGAGAACTTAAGGGATGATCTCAAGCGATTCACCAAAGAGACGTTAAATATCACCAATCTGGAAAATAAGGTTGCCTTGGTAGCCCTGGAACACGGACCCACTGACCTCTTCTTCAAAAGGTCTTTGGCAAAACACCCTCCTGAGAACATGGCCGAGCTCCAGAGAAGAGCCGATAAATATATCAAGGCTGAGGACAACATTAAGAAGGAAACCACAGGAGGTAATGGCAAGGGCTCTAATGATTCAAAGAAAAGAAAGTCAGAGCAAGAGTACGACGCTAGGGACAAGTATCCCCGGGCTGGCAAGGACTCCGAGTCATCACCCAAGAAGGATTTTGGGCCAAGGTTTTCTGATTATGCAAGGTTGAACGCTCCTAGGAGCCAAATTTTGTTGGACATTGAGAAGGATAAGGACTTTCGCTAGCCTAAACCGCTCAGGGGTGACCCCGAAAAGAGAAACAAAGATCTGTATTGTAGATTCCATAAGGATGTGGGGCATGACACAGATGACTGCAGACAGTTAAAGGATGAAATTGAATTTTTAATCCGGAATTGAAAGTTAAACAAGTTCACCAAGGGTGAAGACCGTGGAACCCAGAAAAGGGATTATGATAGAAGAGACAATGATAGGAGGGATAACGATCGCGATCGTAACCCACAGCCTCGAGGGCCAGTAATCAATATGATTTTGGGAGGACCAACAGCGGCCGGCACTACCCGAAACTCTCGAAAGGCTTATGCCAGAGAAGTGATGCACATCACAGGGGAAGCCCCGAAGCGTGCTAAGACTGAGGCAGTGATTGGTTTTGATGATTCAAACCTTGAAGGGGTGAAATTCCCCCATGACGACCCGTTGGTCATAACTCCTGTAATTGGAAACTCGGAAGTGAAGCGGGTCCTGATAGACAATGGAGCTTCTGTCGATATCTTGTTTCATGATGCTTTTGTGAGGATGGGGTATACTGACTCTCAACTAACCCCGACTAACATGCCGATCTACGGATTTAATGGAGTTGAGTCCAAGGTTGAAGGGACCATTCAGCTGCCCATGACAATAGGGCAAGAACCTAAAGAAGCCACCCAGATGCTGAACTTTCTAGTAATTAAGGCTGCCTCAACTTACAATGCAATCTTAGGGAGGACCGGACTTCATGCATTCAAGGCTGTTGCCTCTACTTATCACATGAAGGTCAAATTTCCAACCAGGAATGGTGTTGGGGAACAAAAAGGAGATCAGAAAATGGCCAGGAGTTGCTATGTGGCTGCTTTGAGAGCTGATGGAACCGGGGGGCAGGTACTCCCGATTGAGGACATGGATGTCCGTGGTGATGATGAACACCGAGGAAAGCCAGCAGAGGACTTAATACCTATCCCTCTGGAGCTAGGCGACCCTGAGAAGGTGACTTATATTGGAGCCTCTTTGAAAGAACCCCTGAAGGGCAAGTTGATAGAGTTCTTACAAAAGAATAGCGACATTTTCGCTTGGACAGCAGCTGATATGCCAGGGATTGATCCCCAACTTATAACTCATAGATTGAATGTCGACCCTAATCGGAAGATAATACAGCAGAAGAAGAGAAATTTTGCTCCGGGAAGGCAAGAGGCCATTAAGCAAGAAGTGGATAAGCTCTTGGAGGCTGGTTTTATTGAAGAAATTCAGTTTCCCGAATGGTTAGCAAACCTTGTAATGGTCAAGAAAGCGAATGGGAAGTGGAGGATGTGTATAGACTTCACTGACCTGAATGATGCATGCCCAAAGGATTGTTTCCCTCTGCCAAGAATAGATATGTTGATAGATGGCACAGCTGGACATGAGATGCTGAGCATGGATGGATTCATCGGCTATAATCAGATTAAGATGCACAAGGATGACATCCCTAAGGTATCCTTCATAACTGACTTTGGTGTTTTCTGCTATCTTGTTATGGAGTTTGGTTTAAAGAATGCGGGAGCTACTTACCAACGATTGGTGAATAAGATATTCGCCCATCTAATTGGAAGAACCATGGAGGTGTATGTCGATGATATGCTGGTTAAAAGCTTGGTCAAAGCAGACCATATTAAACACCTCAGAGAGGCATTTGAAGTGCTGAGGCACCACAAAATGATGTTGAATCCAGCCAAGTGTGCCTTTGGCGTTGGATCAGGCAAATTCTTGGGTCTGATGGTTTCTAAAAGAGGCATAGAGGCCAACCCCGACAAGATCAAGGCGATCTTAGACATGGAACCCCCGCGCTCTATAAGAGATGTGCAGAAGTTGACAGGCCGGGTAGCGGCTTTAGGAAGATTCATCTCCAAATCTGGTGACAAATGCTTGCCTTTCTTTCAAGCATTGAAGAAGGTGAAAAATTTTGAGTGGACCCCTGAGAGCCAAGAGGCCTTTGAGCAATTGAAGAAATACATGGTTGAAGCCCCGTTATTGACCAAACCAAGTCCTGGAGAGACTCTTTGTCTATACCTGGCGGTATCTGAACAAGCCCTGAGTGCTGTCCTTATTCGGGAAGAGGAGAAAGTCCAGAAACCTATCTACTATGTGAGCAAAGTGTTGCATGGGGCTGAGTTGAATTACTCACCCATAGAAAAGTTTGCTTTGGCATTAGTAACTGCCTCAAGGAAATTGCGACCTTACTTCCAGGCACATAAGATTCAAGTTCTGACGAACCAACAGTTGAGGAACATATTGCATAGCCCTAAGGCCAGTGGAAGGCTAATTAAATGGGCGATTGAGTTAGGAGAATTCGATATCACATACAAGCCTCGGACAGCCATCAAGGCTCAGGCATTGGCTGACTTCGTGGTTGAATGTACTATTAACAACCAAGAAGTCAGGGGGCAAGAGATAATGACTACCCCTGGACAAGAGAAAAAAGAAGAGGAACTTACACCTGATCTGAAGGAATATTGGGTGCTCTATTTTGATGGAGCATCAAACAAAATCTAGTGGTGCAGGTTTGGTTTTGCAAAGCCCCGATGGATTCACAGTTGAGTACGCTTTAAAGTTGGATTTTCCTACTACCAACAATGAGGCGGAGTATGAGGCATTAGTAGCTGGTTTGGGTTTAGCTAGAATCATGAGGGTCAAAAACCTCAAAGTTTGTGGAGATTCACGGCTTGTGATATCCCAAGTAAATGGTGAATTCGAAGCTAAGGATGAGACTATGGCGAAATACCTGAGAGTGGTGAAGGCTGTTATGTCTCAGTTTGAGGAGTGTCATGTTGAACACATCCCGAGAGAAGAAAACGTTAAGGCCGATGCCCTGTCTAAGTTTGCTTCTTCTGAGATAGAAAATTATGCTGGAAGTGTCTACTTTCAGGTCTTGAAGGCCCCGACCGTTAACGCAAAGCTAGTGGCACCAATTGATATAGGAGGCTCTTGGATAGATCCTATCAAGGCACACTTAGAGACCGGGTGGCTCCCAGACAATGCCATGGAGGCACGAAAACTCTTAGTAAGAGCGTTGAGATATACTTTGATTGAGGGCATTCTGTACAAAAGGTCGTTTGTGATCTCGTACTTGAAGTGTCTAAGGCCTCAAGAGGCAAGGGAAGCATTGGAGGAAGTTCATGAAGGGATCTGTGGGCAACACTTGGGGGGCAGAGCCCTAGCTCACAAGATAATTCGTTTAGGGTTCTATTGGCCGGAGATGTTGGCTGATGCACAAAACTATGTCAAGAGATGTGAGAGATGCCAGAAGCATGCCCCAATTGTGAGGCAACCGCCTGAGATGTTGACCTCGATCAACACTCCCATTCCATTTGCGATGTGGGGGATGGATATACTTGGACCCTTTCCCATGGCTTCAGCACAAAGGAAATTCCTGATAGTGGCCATTGATTACTTCACTAAGTGGATTGAGGCTAAACCCCTGGCCAAGATAACCACCAAGCAAGTTTCCCAGTTCTTTTGGGAGAACATCATTTGCAGATACGGAATCCCACGAATCCTTGTGACAGACAATGGGACACAGTTCAATAATGAAGAGTTTAAGAAGTATTGTGAAGAGAATGCGATTGAGCTCCGTTTTACCTCAGTGGCACATCCACAAGCCAATGGGCAAGCTGAGGTAGCTAATCGAATTATCCTTGATGGACTGAAGAAGAGGGTCGAACGCTCTAGGAACACTTGGGTAGATGAATTGGTGCCCATACTTTGGGCATATCGCACCACTTGTAAGGTAACAACTGGAGCAACCCCATTTTTGCTGGCTTATGGAGCTAAGGTAGTTGTGCCTTTGGAGATCATGCAAGCATCACCTCGAGTCGAGGCATATGAGCCAGAAACTAATGAAGAAGGGATGAGACTTGCCCTTGATTTAATTGACGAGGTTAGAGATGAAGCTAATGCTAGGAATGCTGAGTATCAGAAGAGAGCCTCTTTTCATTACAACCAGAGAGTTAAGGAAAGATTTTTTCGACAAGGCGACATGGTTGTGAGGAAGATTGAAGCCTCAGGAGTTGGCCAAAAAGGGAAGTTAGCACCAAACTGGGAAGGACCGTATCTAGTCAGAAAGGTGTTAGGACGAGGATCCTACAAGTTAGAAACCTTGGATGGGGTTGAGGTGCCCCGAACTTGGCATGCTGTGAACCTCAAAGTTTATTATGTTTAAGCTCTTTTGACAAAGGCTTGGACTTTTATCTATTTGTTAGAAATAAGGTTCGAATGAAACCATTATAGAGCATGTTGCTCCCAGTAGTTGATAGAGTATCTATGTAAGGGTTTAACCCATTTTATTGATGTCCTTTGATAGCATAATGGAATTTATTCTATTTTCTCTATTGGATATCCTTCCTTGTTAAAACAAACGAAAGACGAATGTTGGACCAACTTGTGAGTTTAGTACCAGCCAGGAGGCCAAGTACTCAAAAATTCTAAAGTTTAACAAACTATGAGCAAAAACAAGAAAAATGAACAGAAACTAACTGCATAAATAGTTAAGTTAAAAATTACAAAGGCCCGAAGGCTATCAAGTCAAATGGTGGAAACCCAGAGTTCAGAAAAGCAAAAGATAAATAAATAAAGCTTAAGGGGCCTTAGGGGCCTCCTTAGCAGGAGAAGCATCCTCAGAACTAGTCTCAGTAGTGGACCCCTCATCGGCAGAGTTAGCAGCACCAGGCTGTGGTAGAGGAGGCTTGGGATCCAAAGCTGAAGTAGTGGCGGTAGCATGCTCCTTGACCAAAGCATCATCCTCCCCGAATAACTCTTCACTGGAACCAGGCTCATGTGTCAAGGCACTGGGAAGGTGAGGGCTAGGAAAAGCAGAAGGCAAAAGTAACCCTGGATGCTGCCTCAGAACTACTTCAAGGGCTTTGGTCCACCCATCAGTAAACTGACTAGGAAAGAGCATCTCATCATGCTGATCCATGAGAGTCTTGTACTCATCCGAATCCAGATGATCATCAATATGCTTCTCCTTGTCATCCTTCAGGGCAACCAGCTCCGCATGCATCCCAACCATCTCTTCATCTTTCTTCTTTAGCTGCTCTTTCAGTCGGTTAATGTGGAGAGTCTTCTTCTGAGACTCAGACTCAAAAGCTTTTGACTTCTCCTTCCAAGCTTTGGCTTTATGAACCAAGCTTTGGAAATGGACGTTAGCCTGCATGAAAGGTTAGCATTGAAATCAAATAATGAATCTAAGCCGTTAAGGTATTGAAAGACAAAGTTCGAGACTCACCACAGCGATAGCCTGAGCACCGAGTGCCTCTGACTCACCAATACCTCCACTAAGGACCATGTCCTTATAGTCAGGAGTGGTGATTGAGTTCAAAGACCAATCCATAGAGTGCTTGGTAGAGCCCACCACAGAATCCTGCTTTCTGAAGCCCCAGGGAGGCCTAAAAACTGTCGACTGGACGTTAACCTGGGAGCTCCCCTCCAATCCAGCTATGTCACCATACCTCAAGTCTCCTTTCTGGACCTTGTGGGGGCGTAGAAAAGCAGGCTCTGTGTTTTTCCCTCGAGGGTCAGCAGCCCTCTTAGCTCGAACCATCCTGGAAGTCTCTTCATCAGGAGAGGGCGCAGCCTCCACAATCAACTTCGCAACTGCAAGAACAACCAAAAATAGAGTTGGAATAAATTCAGTAAAAAAGTAAATGGCAAAGATTAGTAAGAAAATTACCCCGTTCAGAAACTCTGGAAAGGCCTACTCCCCTTAGAGATTCATCATTTAAAAGGCTTAGGCACGTAATAGAACTACCGTCTGCCTGGGTCAGAGTATTATAAGCGGCCTGTTCCTCGGTACTAAGGACGATTCCCTTAGCCTTCCGTCTGAAACTCTCGAAAATGTCTGCCTAAAGAGAGTGCCCCAATCACCTCCATCCCATTCTAAGTATGCAAACTCATTTTTCCAGCCCGTATTATTATCAGGGATTGACTTGCCGTTAAAAATTGGGGGAACTCTAGGGCGGAGCTTAACATATACCCAGCCAGGGTTCGTGGCAGGACTATTGTAAAATTGAAAAATCTTGCGAAAAAGCGCAACAGATAAAGGGAGTTGTTGTCTAAGACACAAAACCATAAAACACAATATGATTCTCCACGCATTTGGCGGAAGTTGACATGGACTAATTTGAACATCAGATAAGAGTCTAGGAATGAATTCATGAAATGGAAAACGAAGACCAGCTACTAAACTCTCCCTATAAACACATAAAGAATTGGGTTTCCAGTGACAAGGTCTGTCACCTGGCTCAGCTGGGACAAGTTTATAAGGTGATTTGATTTTAAAAAGTTTGTTATATCTAGTGATTTCATCAACATCATGATACGAGCTATAGCAGTCATATGCATCTAATTCTGACAAAGAAGGGTAATCATCTCCACGTTGATTTAACATATCTACTAGAGATGTGTAAGAAGAGCGAATGGTGATAGTACCTTTGGAGGAGGCAGAATTCATTTTTGCAAGACGGGACTTAGCTTTGTCCTCCATTGATGCTCCTGGAAAAAGGTTTGAAGCTCCGCTAAAACCCAGAAAATATGAAGATTTGAAGAAATCTTCAAAGAAAACCCAGAAACTATGAAGATATGAAGAGATCTTCAAGGAAAAACCCAGAAACCACCGTGAGGGGGAGGAGCTCGATGAAAACTCTCGCCGGAAATTGCCTTGAAATAAAGAGAACTATAGAGAGAATTTATAGTGAAGTGTTCGAGTAGAAGTGAGAATGAGAAAGTGAACTCTCCACTCTCACTCTTATATACAACTTTTCAGCCGGTTAAAATTCCTCCAAACGGTCAGAAAACCTACAGTGACAGGTCAAAAAAGCCCATGAAACCGGCCCAAATTAAGGCCCAATTCTAGGACATTCTTAGAAAAATATCTTGGAAAAATATCTTAGATATTTTGAAAAAAATTATAGATATTTTTGAAAAATATCACAGACAAAAGATCCTAAATTTGGATTCGAATAGCCCGGTCGGGCCCAATAACAACTATGAGGTCAAGCCCATTCTGAAAAGAAACCTATCAGGCCCAATAAGAATAGGCCCAAAGCCAAAGTGGCCCTTATTTCGAACAAAGCGTTGGAAACGCCCTTATTTCGACCAGAATCCTGGTCGAAACGACCAAGAATCCTGGTCGAAAAACCTTTCGACCAAAGCGTTGGAAACGCCCTTATTTCGACCAGAATCCTGGTCGAAACGACCAAGAATCCTGGTCGAAAAACCTTTCGACCAAAGCGTTGGAAACGCCCTTATTTCGACCAGAATCCTGGTCGAAACGACCAAGAATCCTGGTCGAAAAACCCTTCGACCAAAACCATTCTGGGGCCCTTATTTCGACCAGAATCCTGGTCGTCGACCAGGATTCTGGTCGAAAAACCCTTCGACTAGAACAAAATTGGACCCTTATTTCGACCAAGATTCTGGTCGAAACGACCAAGAATCCTGGTCGAAAATCTCTTCGATCAGGAAGCTAAAGAAGGCCTTATTTCGACCAGAATCCTGGTCGAATTCCTGGTCGAATTCTTGGTCAAATTCCTGATCGAAAATACTCAATCCTGGTCGAAATTTGTTATAAAAATTGATTTTTTGACAGCAAATCTTCACGGACATGGAATTTTGATACCTGTGGGTACCATAATAGGATAAATATGGAAATACGAGGAATTTCATAAATAATTCCTTGAAGAAAAATATTCTGTAACTGAAGTTATGGAAATTGCTTAGCCTCGAATAAGGCATATCGTCGTAAACGTGTCGGTCGCTCCACACTTTGCATCGAGACGACATTTGTGAAACACTAGTGTACAAAGCCCTGACCCAAGTCTCACGAAAGGCAGTTAAAACTTCAAGGAAAACCTGATCAGTTTTCCTAGAAGTTGGGGGGCAAATGATATGGGCTAAAAGTAAGCCTTAAAGACACCTTTAATGTGGTATTAATTATACCCGGAATGGTCCAAACGTGGGGCCCACCAGTTGGGCCCAAACCCTATTTATAATATTAATTTCGTAATTAATATTAAGGGTAATAAACAGCTCAGCAAATAAGAGTTGGATAAGGATGATATCCCCTTCAGACTTATCCAATAAGGCATCCAATTCAATATGGAAACTGATTCCTATAAGGAATAGATCTAGAACCTTCCTCAAAGACTTGACCACCAAGTCTCAGAATCCTACCATAATTATAAGGCTTCTCAGCCTATATAAAGGGCCTGACCCCTCATTATCAGAACTACGTTTTTGGCTTGATCTTTGATATTCATCAAAGTACGTAGGCATCTTGTGAAGGCAGATTCAGCCACGAGCACGAGAGCAGCCATTAAAGCACGAAGCTCACACACCCTTGCATTAAATACATCAACCCTAGCCGCAATACTAGTAACCTAGTTTTTATTCCACAACAATGCACTTAAAATAAATATAAACCAACACAAAAATATAGAAAGATGATACATATTTTCTTAAAAAAAAGTACAAATGTATGCCTATTCACAATTATATAAACACACATGTATGTAGCTGGACTCTTAACAGTGTCATATTGAACATTAAGATGTGAAAGTTGCATTTTTTTACCCTTTTTCCAAATAATATCTATTAAAAGCAATAACGTGGGCTTATTAGAAAGAAAGATCTAATTCACTTCTCACTCATCATCACACTCCCCACCCAACTCTACCATACCCCCTTCCCCTTCCTGCAAATTCAAGAACCCAAACAAACCCCAAAAAATAGCAATTAAAATTTCATAGCATGGCTAAAGCTGCCGTGACTCAGCCCTAGTAAGAACTGTGCGCGATTTTTACCGCACAGCTCTGGTACTCCTTTTTATTTTTGAATGTTTTATCAATATTCAAAAATTGGTGTTACTAATTGAGTAGTTTTGATGTGAATTATCGTTGCCAGGTTGGTTTTGATAAGAGTCATACAATTTTGTTAATCTGGTAGTAATTGGTTAGATCGCCCGATATGAGTTGGTTTTGCGCTTTGACATGGTGGTTCTGTAATCTACTTCATATTATGATTCTATTTGTGTATTTTCGTTTGGTTTCTTCATATCATGATGATTACTATTGAGAGTTAATGATTAAGATTGTTGTTTGGAATAATTGAGTTTGTAATCCTGATGTCTTCTTGATCATATGGTGTGTGCGTATTTAATGGTTTATTACTGGTTTGTGACCTGCTTAGAGTAGATCATGTTTTGGTGGTTATAAATTTGTTATCAATTTTATTGTTGATCGATCTCCCTTAACAGAAATGCTTTTAGTGTTTAGTATTTAGTGAGATTTCATTACATAACAATATTTATTTGTTTGTACCGATGTGTCAATGTTCGTTTTGTATTTGTGATTTTGATAAGGGTTTCTAGCAATAATTGGGAGTAATATGAGTGTCAAATTAATAATCGGGATTTTGAACGTTGGTCGGAGTTTTGGCCGGATGTTGACTGTACTAGATTGTCAGCAGAGTTCTGGGTAGATAATGGCTTTGTTGAGTGTGTTAAATTGCGTAGAATAATGGTTAATCACATTTAATTTCTTAATTGTTATTAATGGATCTTAATGTGTTAACTTTAATTTAGGCTCCTTTAAAATTATTATTAAAGGTCTAAATATGTAAGCTTTAATTTAGGTTCCTTTTTTGGGGTTTAATTACCCTGCAATTATTGTTTCAGTAAAATTTTGAAATTTGAATTTTTCTAGTAGAGTTTGAAATTTAATATATATTGTTGCATATTCTTTTAAAGACAATTAGTAAATTTATTTGTTTAGTTTTAATAGCATTAATGAGGAAATTGATATCACCTATAGTAATTAAATGGAATTTGATTCTTGTTTTCTTGATTGAGTTTAAATTTTGATAGTGATAAACTTTTATTGATTGTCATGAGTAAGAATAGGTTTGACTAGTCAATAAAATAATGTTAGATTAGAAAGATAATTATGACTAATTTTGTGTTTTGATAGTCAATCTGTATTATCATTGGTGGCCATAAATGTTAGCATATTTGTACCATTTTTGGAGGCCATAATTGATGGCATATTTGTGTTTTTAAGAAGCAATTTAGTGTTATATATATAATGATGTTTTGTTATAGATATTATTTTGTATTAAAATTTATTCGCTAATTTTAAGTCGTGATTTAATTTATTTATTTATATATATATATATATATATATATATATATATATATATATATATATATATATATATATATATCAAATCCTATTTAATAAACACTAGCTACTTGAGGTTATTTTATTACTCATCAAATTATTATTGTTTAATTTATTTCTGTTGTCATAATTATGTTTTAAGATTTAATTTATTTTAAGGTTAGAGTTTTAAATGATTAATACCTTTTGATATTTGTATTATTATTAATTCCTTATGAATTATCTATTATAGTTATGTATCTGACCCAATGGATCCCCTTTGGTTAGATAATTGTTAACTTTCTAAAAATATTTATTTTTATATTTTAATTATGTGTTATTTATGGTGTTTTTCTATATTAAATACCATATAAAGAATTACTAATATTTTTCGCAATACTAATTTATTGCTTTTCTCTTGATGTTTTCAGTTAAATCTCCATAAGTTATGAAGTTTGAGATGGTTAGATGCAGAAGATCAGGGATGGAAGGAGGACATTGGGTGTACAAGTCAAAATATTGATTGTATTAAAAGTCTATAAGGTACTTTATGGAGGTTTGGATGGCTAAAGGTAGATGATAGGGGATGGAAGGAGGACCTCGAAGCATAAGTTAGTTTAGCTACAATTATTGATGGCAGCAGGGACTTTGCTATAGCTACCAGAAGCTATGAATTTTTACTTTTAGCCTCTTTGTAAAGGATGTATTTCTTTTGGAGGGCATCTCTTGAGTGTTTTTCCCATAGGGTTTTACTCTCGCGGGGTTTTAACGAGGCCTTCTTTTGTGGGTTATCTTTTCAGACATTAAAGACGTTATTGTCTAAACGTCCGGGAGTACTTGCCTTACTTTCGGTTAGATAATATCTTTTTTTGAATTATGGAAATTCTTTTATTTGAACATTGTATTTCGATGCAATTCAATAATGAAAATGTTGCTTTAGTCAAAAAAAAAGAAAGATCTGAGATTCTATACCAAAAAATGAAATCTCTTTACATAGAGTAGGAATGGGAAGTGGGCCTTGGACCCGACCCGTTCACATGGATATAAAACATTTGTCTGCCTCTAATTCACGTGCCAGTCTTTGCTTCTTCTCCTATATTCTCTCCTTGAATCACATGGTAAGATTTATGATTCGGCATGCATGAACTTCACTCAATCTATCTTTCAAAAAAATTGTGTCCGAATCCTCTGTCCCCTTCCTTTATGTCCTCTTTGTGTCTCCTCCATTTTTTTAATACAAAAAGAGTGCCCTTGACGGAACCTATTTTAATAAATAATATTTTTATTTGAAATGGGTCCCGCCAGGGACACTATTTTTGTATTAGAAAAAAAGGGGACACAAAGGGGACATGGAGGAAGGGGACAGAGAATCCGGACCCTTTTCCTATAGTCTCCACACAGGGGCGTAGGCAGTGTACAGTCAGCGAGTGCAATCGATCCCACTGAAATTTTGAATTTATATTTCAAAAAAAAAATTTAGTTTTTTTAATAGTGTTTATTTTATTTTTGACCCCAATAAAAAAATAAAGTTGTAGTATTATATTTTATTTTGACCCCAATAATTTTAAAATTGAATATATAATTATTATTAATTGAGAATTTATAAAATTAAATTATGTTCATGTATAAATTAAATTTTAAAAAGAATAAATATGTATTTTAAAAAAAAACATTTGTACAAGAAATTAGTTTAATTATTTTAAAGTATATGCAGAGTAGTCTTGTAGTTGTACGTGGTAATTAGCCCTAACCACTTGTTTAGAAATCTATCTATCAATTAAAACATTCAAACAATACAATTAGCTTCAATCTTGAGTAATAAGGCAGAAGCTGTGAAAGAAAATAAGTGATATGGACAAGTAATTGATCAAACTTGGTCCTCCTATAGAACCAGCAATTGATCATACAAGGGGAAATCAGGATACCAAAGTGGAATCAAGCTCCAGGAGTGAATATGTTGTACATCACTTAAATAATCTTCATGCAGATCCTGAGTGCAGATTAAAAATTACAAGATATCATCCGAATAACAGAGACAAAGTAAGAAGGGCATATCGACAAAAAGGGCCTTGTCAGCCAATTGAGTATAATTTTAAGAAACGAAATATTGGAAATTCGTTGCGTCATTTTAATCCTGCCTGGTACGAAGATCACAAATATTGGTTGGAGTATAGTTATATCTTCCTATTGCATTCATTGTTTTGCACATCAGCTTCAACTTACACTTATTGCTATTGTAAAACATAGTGTTCATGTTGGTAGTCTTTTTAATATGGTGTCAAATTTAGTAAATGTGGTTGGTGCTTCTTGTAAACGAAGAGGTGCACTTCGAGAACGACAAGTTGTTCACATATCTCAAGCATTGGAAAATGGTGAAATTACAAGTGGGAATGGATTGAATCAGGAAATAGTTCTTAAAAGACCAGGAGATACTCATTGGGGATCGCACTACGGTACACTTATTTCCTTGATTGTTATGTGTTGGTCCCCGAGTATTGCAGAAGGGGGGGTTGAATGCAATACTGATAAAATCCAATCTTTAAAACAACAATAATAATAAAGATTACAAATTATCAGTAGTAGTATGCAAACGTAAGTGAATCAAGATTTCTCACAAAATAAATGTTTTATTTATCTTGTGAAGTGGTGCTACAACCTAGAGAAAATGTTTCTCCAACTTCGGTATCTGAGAGATACAAGATTGATTCTGTTGTTGCATGCTAGAAAGAATTAGAGACATGTATCTAAGTAGACTAAGATACTCTGTTGTCAATATCGCATGGGTTGTAGAGTTGATGTCGTTTTCAAGTGGCAGCTCTTTACAATTTGCACACCCATGTGACTTTCCTAAATTACTATACAGACATTGTTAACAATACATGTAAAGCAACCTAGATTCTTTCTATTTCTAGCTAATACAATTCTAGTAGATGTATCATACTCTTTGAATTGACCAGCCTTGTATTGTGATCTCTCAAGCTTCTGTCATAGTCTTTGCAGGTCTGCTACAATCGATGGCGTATTGCAGCAAATCTGTTTCTTGAACATCTAAACTTGTTGGGTTCCGAGGCATAAAACGCAGCGGATAAACGTAAATAAAACAAAATTTTCGAAACCCAAACCAGGATCCATGTATAATTCCGGGCAGAGTATGGAGATAACGAATCATACCTATTAAGATCTTGTTTCACGAACTCAACGGAGATCCTTGCTTGTAATCACCACACACAGTCCTTGCGTCAAGATCCGTGTCTCTAAGGTAATCCACACGACCGTCCAACGATCCGAGGAGCCAGGTACTAGCCCGCGAAGAACAGCCTCTCTCTCTAGCCTCTCGAAGATGGAGCTGCTAGGGTTTTGTCAAAAATGATTTAATGACTCTTAACCCTAAAATAATACATCATTATGTATTTATATGAGAGAAATAATGGGCTAAAATCAAAAAACCGAATTGGGCTTCCTTAAACCCAATTCTATTTCTATTCTGATTTTATTATTGGACTTCCTTAAATCCAATTCTGTTCTTACTTTATTAAATTCGAATTTGCTTAGATAATTAATTAGGACCAGTCCAATTAATTAAATAGCCAATTCTCAATTTAATAATGATTTAATTTAAATTCTTAATTTAAACTAAAACTCCTTTTAAGACGTTCTAAGTGTGTGACCCTGTAGGTTATTATTACGTTGGCAATAATTTTAATATCTAATAAAATTATAAACAATGAGCGGTATCTAGTAATACATCATTGCTACCCAAGTAATAATAATAATCGGTGATCCAATTTAAACCTTTTGTGATTAATGTTTCTGTGTAATATAATCCCTTTAACCAAATATTATAGATTAAACTCGAGGCATGTGTTTAGTCATCCTCTTCATAATTTAATCCAGGTTTACTTGATCCATGAGTAGACTATTAATAACAAATCATTATTTGAGCACGACCATGCATTTTATAGTCTCACTCAATCAAGAGGCCAATAATATCTCTCCTAATTCTAGGAGGGTTAAATCCTTTATCTATCATTCATATTTCCCATACTACTCATGATATACCCGATGTCCACTTTTATCATCACCCGATCAAAGGTAACTTTTAATGTAGTCAAAGTATATTAATCCTCGTATAGAAATATAATGACTCAAGTCAAAGGACCATTACACCATTATCACTGTGAGTCTTTCTTATGACTTTATTAAACATGAAGAATCTCACTGTGGGTCTGTCCAGTACCATGTACCCCTACATGTACCTATGTTTTTGACTTTAGTATCTCCATACTTATAACCAATGAGATGTGGTTATCTGTCAAACAACATACTAGTCTATTTACGTATTATTATTGCCCTGTAATAATTATACTCGACTAGGGACCTTTAAGAATATGATATATTATATAATCTCAAGTTCAAGTCATGTACTTAAACTATACAATGTGTATCATGATTCTAAGGACATTTATTATGCTAACAAATATATCGCAGTATTTAAAGTCATAATAAATACGTTTAATGAATAATCAAATGACATAAGGGTTTATTAAAAGAAACAATGTATTGCCTCTAGGGCACCTACACTAACAATCTCCCACTTGCACTAGGGCCAATCACCCATGTATCTAATACCCATGGAACTAGTGTGACCATCGTGCTTCTACTGCGACAAGCCTTTGGTCAGTAGGTCTGCAATGTTATCATTTGTGTGCACTTTACATATGTGTATGTTACCTCCGTTTAGACAAAACAGAAAACCAGACTGTGATACAGTATCATCCCTATCTGTTTGGAAACTTGCATCGGTGTAACCTTTTAGAACCAGTTTCTCCTCTCCTCCATACACCAAGAATGAATCTTTAGTCCTGTTCAGGTACTTTAGAACATTCTTGACTGTCGTCCAGTGACCTTCACCTGGATTAGACTAGTATCTGCTCGTCATGCTCAAAGCATACGAAACATCTGGGCGAGTACATACCATTGCATACATGATAGATCCAATTGCTGATGCATATGGAACTTTATTCATGTGGTCCTTCTCATCTAATGTTTTCGGACACTGGTCTTTAGAGATCGTTATCCCTTGAGACACAGGGACATATCCCCTTTTAGCATTTTGCATACCAAAATGAAGCAAAACCTTATCAATGTATGTACTCTGACTTAGACCGATCATCCTTTTAGATCTATCTCTATAGATCCTCATTCCTAGAATATAGGTTGCCTCTCCTAAGTCTTTCATAGAGAAATTGCTCCCTAACCAAGTCTTAACAGCCTTTAGAGAAGGTATGTCATTCCCCATTAGTAGTATGTCATCAACATACAGTACTATGAATGCCACATGGCTCCCACTAACCTTCTTGTAAACACAAGGTTCATCCTCGTTTTGAATAAAGCCATACTCCTTGACTGTTTCATCAAAACGAATATTCCATCTCCTAGAGGCTTGCTTCAATCCATAAATGGATCGACGTAATTTACATACCTTGCTAACATTCCTTGGATCGACAAATTCTTCAGGTTGTGTCATGTACACATCCTCTTCTAGGCTCCCATTAAGGAAAGCTGTTTTGACATCCATTTGCCAGATTTCGTAATCATGGAATGCTGCAATTGCAAGCAAAATCCGTATGGACTTGACCATGGCAACTGGTGAGAAAGTTTCATCATAGTCAATACCATGAATTTTTTTGAACCCTTTCGCAACCAGTCTTGCTTTATAGGTCTGAACATTTCCTTCCATGTCAGTTTTCTTCTTGAAAACCCACTTGCACCCTACAGGTTTTACCCCTTCAGGTGGATCAACCAAATCCCAAACTTGGTTTTTGTACATGGAATCCATCTCGGATTTCATGGCTTCAAGCCATCTCTTAGAGTCTGGACTGTTCATAGCATCTTGATATGTGAGAGGCTCATCTTCATCTATGAGCATCAAATCCACACATTGAGTCAAAAGAAATCCATATCTCTCTGGCTCATGGCGAATTCTACCAGATCTACGAACAACCTGTATTTCTTGAGCATTATCATTATTCTGCTCTTGTTCCACCTCAGGTTCAATGCTATTTTGTGGTTCTCGATCTTCATCGAGATCTATAGTCCTCCCACTGTTTCTTTTGGAAACAAAATCTCTTTCCATGAAGACAGCATCTAGAGCAATGAACACTTTCTGCTCAGAAGGACTATAAAAATAATACGCCTTTGTTTCTTTAGGGTATCCCACAAAATTGCACTCTTCGGATTTAGGTCCAAGCTTGTCAGATACTTGACGTTTTACAAACGCCTTGCATCCCCAAACTTTCATAAAGTTCATGCCTGACCGTTTCTCCTCCCACATCTCATATGGAGTCTTTTGAACCTTCTTGGTTGGAACATAGTTAAGTGTGAAAGCTGCTATTTCTAGAGCATAACCCCAGAAACTTATTGGAAGATCTGCATGACTCATCATCCATCGTACCATGTCCAACAGGGTACGATTTCTCCTCTCTGAAACTCCATTCCATTGAGGTGTACCTGGCGGAGTGAGTTGTAATACAATACCACACTCTTTTAAATACTCTTTAAATTCGGTGCTTAAGTATTCACCCCCACGATCGGATCGTAAGATTTTAATACTTGCACCTCCGCCTATTTGCTTCTCTACTTCAGCCTTGTATTCTTTGAATTTTTCAAAAGAATCGGATTTATTCTTCATAAGATATACATATCCATATCTACTAAAGTAATCAGTAAATGTTATGAAGTAGTAGTAGCCTCCTCTAGCCATCACACGCATTGGGCCACATACATCACTATGTATTAGCTCCAAACGTTCAGTGGCCCTTTGACCCTTACCAGTAAAAGGGGCTTTAGTCATCTTACCAAGAAAACAAGATTCGCATTTTTCGTATGATTCAAAATCAAACTTATCCAAGTATCCATCCTTTTGTAATTTGGATATGCATTTCTCATTTATATGGCCTAGACGACAATGCCAGAGGTATGTTTGATTTGAGTCATTAACTTTAAGTCGTTTGTTTTCTATGTTACAGACAGGATTATCTAAATCAAGAACATATAAACCATTAAATAAACGCGCAACACCATAGGTTAAATCATTCAAAGCAAAAGAGCAACTGTTGTTCTTTATTGTAAACGAAAAACCTTTCTTGTCCAAACAAGAAACAGAAATAATGTTTCGCGAATCGCAGGCACGTAAAAACAGTCTTCTAGTTCTAGAACAAGCCCAGAGGGTAAAGATAAATAATAAGTGCCTACAGCTAAAGCAGCAACTTTTGCTCCATTGCCAACTCGTAGGTCCACTTCTCCCATAGCCAAAGTCCTACTTCTCTGCAGTTCCTCCACATTTATACACATGTGAGAAGCACATCCGGTATCCAATACCCAAGATGTAGAAATAGACAAATTGACTTCTATAACATAAATACCTGATCCAGAAATCTAAACACCCTTGATTTTCTTCAGATCCTCCAAATAAACAGGACAGTTTCTCTTCCAGTGACCAGTTTTCTTACAGTAGTGACATTCACCCTTAGCAACACCACCTTTAGGCTTTAAAGCCTGTTTGGGACCTGACTTTGGCTTGGGTGTAGAATCAGATCCAATCCTTTTCTTACCCTTCTACTTGCCTTTCCCCTTGGCCTTACCTTTATTTCCCACCATCAGTATAAGAGCAGGTTCAGCTATCTTCATGTTGGTTTCATATGTCCTCAACATAGCCAACAATTCAGTAGGTGTTCTGTCAAATTCATTCATATTTTAGTTCACAACAAACTGAGTAAATTTGCTGTTCAAAGAATTCATGATTAGGTCAATACCAGTTTCTGGACCAATCGGGAAACCCAAAGTAGCAAGGTACTCAATGTAACCAATCATCTTCAAAACATGTGGGCCAACTGGTTCACTTGCCCCTTGTTTGCAATTAAAGAGTGACTTACTCGTGTTGAACCTTTCTTGACGAGTTTGGCTTGCAAACATGCTTTGCAAGTGCTCATTGATAGTATATGCATCCATATGCACATGCTGTCTTTGAAGCTCAGCACTCATAGTTGCCAACATGAGACATGCAACATCATTTGCATCATTCTCATCCCTTATGCGGGCCGCTCGTTCCTCAACAGTAGCGTTCTCAGGAAGGGGACCTGACGGAGGGATATCAATGACATGAAGCTTGCGCTCCTGCCTGAGGACAATCCTCAAATTCCTCTTCCAGTCTAGGAAGTTGTTTCCTCCTGTCAGTTTGTCCTTTGGACTGATTGTACGGATAGTGTGTTTGTGTTGTTTGCCATTAGTATCTACAATGATAAATGCACAAAATAAACATTAGATTGTCTTGGTTATAAATTATGTTCAAATGATTATGATATATTCATAATATATCTCCCACTATTTTTATCAAATTAATAGCCCTTACTATTAATTCGGAAAGCTTATCCCATAAATCTTTCTAGTGAGCCAAGATCCATATTTCGTCATGTCCTAAGTCAACCACTGGTAGTCCTTAAAACATGATTATTTAGGTAGACAACAATTGTCAATTATATCATATAAAATTCTTGGATAGTTTGGTGAACAACGATTGATCTTATCTATCTAATAGATTTTTAACCAAACTCTATGCTTCTAAGTTCATAATAGTTGAATATAACCGTTTATTTCCACCTCATTATGACGACTCAGTTAAGTTAGACCCAATGATACAACGGCCGAATATAACCGTTTATATTCGTCGCATCTCACCACGATAGACAAGAGTCCCCTGCCACTGACAGTCATTCCCCTTGTCGATCTAGGATTCGATGAGTGTTCATTCATTGGAAAGCATCTGATTAAAACTTAATATTTTGTTAAGGGGTTTAAAGAATTTATGACGATCATGATCACATCATAAAGAGATCCTCAATTTTCCTTGAACCAAATACTTCAAATTTACATCTTAGATTGTTCATTTCCCAGGTAGAGGGAGGATCCCAATGGTCACACTTAATACCCATTAACCTTACGAATACGCATATCCGCTTTTGACAGAAAATCCCAATTTTAGATATCAAAAATCCATATTTAATTCCGTATTTTAAAATCCATATTTTATAAACACAAGAATCTCATGATCGTTTGTTAATTTTAAAATCTTGAATCGTTACAGATTTTATCTTGTTTAAGCAGGCATGGCATGGGTGATGTATCTAATACATTCATTCATACATGATTAATCTAATTAAAGCATGCATCTCTATGTATCCTACACATACATTCATACATCATATGTGAAGTAAGTGCAGTATGTAAACGTGATTGGTTATGGCCTTTATCCTATATGATCCTCTCAAGCTAATGAAAGGATCAAGGTCAATCTATGGTGGAATAAACATAAATACAAATTACATGTCTTCATTCTTCTTGTCTTCTTGGTTGCTCCTTCTCTTGGACCATCCTTCAATCTTCAATTACATTACATTGAATAATTGAATACAATCTACACTAAAGTACTTACATGATAAAACTCGAGTTACATTCGAAGTTCAACAATTACAAGAATGAAGAAAACGACATGCAAGTCGTATTTATAAAACCAAAATCATTAATCTAAGGGTCTTAAGGCCATAACCATCACCATGTTCAAGTAACAATTAAATAATATGTCATATTATATAATCATGTTATACCATATTATATTTCAGATGATCCAATCAAAGAAATCATATACCGCAAAAATCAGAAAATCAGAATCAAATTCTGAAAACAATAAATCGTCTTTTTCATGCAATAAACTGCGTCAAACGCCTTACAGACGAGTCGGTGATAGCTATTCTATCAGTTTTGTTCAGACACTCGTTTCCAGTCAGAAAACACATATCGTTTGCGAAAATCGGACACTGGACAGATTTCACCAGATTTGCACAGCGTATACAGAAATCGTATCGTATACAATCCCCATATCAAGAACAAACATTAATCATATATATATCAGTATATATACAGATTATATAATCATCATATGATCATCTCAATCATCTTAAATCATAACAGAACCATATATATGCATCATAACATATTATAAACAGCATATATAAGAACATAAACATGGCAGATTCGCAAAACATGCATACTCGCATCATATACAGTAAACACGTAACCAAATCAACCCCTTATACACGTAGATCTGATGCCATTGTTGGGTTCCGAGGCATAAAACGCAGCGGATAAACGTAAATAAAACAAAATTTTCGAAACTCAAACCAGGATCCATGTATAATTCCGGGCAGATTATGGAGATAACGAATCATACCTATTAAGATCTTGTTTCACGAACTCAACGGAGATCCTTGCTTGTAATCACCACACACAGTCCTTGCGTCAAGATCCGTGTCTCTAAGGTAATCCACACCAACGTCCGACCGTCCAACGATCCGAGGAGCCAGGTACTAGCCCGCGAAGAACAGCCTCTCTCTCTAGCCTCTCGAAGATGGAGCTGCTAGGGTTTTGTCAAAAATGATTTAATGACTCTTAACCCTAAAATAATACATCATTATGTATTTATATGAGAGAAATAATGGGCTAAAATCAAAAAACCGAATTGGGCTTCCTTAAACCCAATTCTATTTCTATTCTGATTTTATTATTGGACTTCCTTAAATCCAATTCTGTTCTTACTTTATTAAATTCGAATTTGCTTAGATAATTAATTAGGACCAGTCCAATTAATTAAATAGCCAATTCTCAATTTAATAATGATTTAATTTAAATTCTTAATTTAAACTAAAACTCCTTTTAAGACGTTCTAAGTGTGTGACCCTATAGGTTATTATTACGTTGGCAATAATTTTAATATCTAATAAAATTATAAACAATGAGCGGTATCTAGTAATACACCATTGCTACCCAAGTAATAATAATAATCGGTGATCCAATTTAAACCTTTTGTGATTAATGTTTCTGTGTAATATAATCCCTTTAACCAAATATTATAGATTAAACTTGAGGCATGTGTTTAGTCATCCTCTTCATAATTTAATCCAGGTTTACTTGATCCATGAGTAGACTATTAATAACAAATCATTATTTGAGCACGACCATGCATTTTATAGTCTCACTCAATCAAGAGGCCAATAATATCTCTCCTAATTCTAGGAGGGTTAAATTCTTTATCTATCATTCATATTTCCCATACTACTCATGATATACCCGATGTCCACTTTTATCATCACCCGGTCAAAGGTAACTTTTAATGTAGTCAAAGTATATTAATCCTCGTATAGAAATATAATGACTCAAGTCAAAGGACCATTACACCATTATCACTGTGAGTCTTTCTTATGACTTTATTAAACATGAAGAATCTCACTGTGGGTCTGTCCAGTACCATGTACCCCTACATGTACCTATGTTTTTGACTTTAGTATCTCCATACTTATAACCAATGAGATGTGGTTATCTGTCAAACAACATTCTAGTCTATTTACGTATTATTATTGCCCTGTAATAATAATACTCGACTAGGGACCTTTAAGAATATGATATATTATATAATCTCAAGTTCAAGTCATGTACTTAAACTATACAATGTGTATCATGATTCTAAGGACATTGCTAACAAATATATCGCAGTAATTAAAGTCATAATAAATACGTTTAATGAATAATCAAATGACATAAGGGTTTATTAAAAGAAACAATGTATTGACTCTAGGGCACCTACACTAACAAAACTGTCACGGGTTTGACTGAGAAAAATCCCCAAATCAAATAATTCACTGAGACAGTAACCTTAACCGCCAAGTCCGCTGTCAAAGGAATATTCAGATATTGACAGTACGAGCTCCCGCCAAAGTTGCTGTCGGAACTCCAGACTTGCTGTCAAGTGTGAGAATGTTGTTGTCCCATGCTAAGCTTCGTACGTTATTACCTTTATTCAACTTACTTTTTATTAATTCAAATTTGAACTTCAACTTTCATCTTCTTCTTTGCTTTGCTGGAGAGAAAATTGTTTTATTCATACGAAGTTGAGATCTTTTTGTTCGTAGTGTAATTGTGATCATTGAGTTTCTCCTTCTGTACTATGAACAAGGTATATATAAAAATTGAAATTACGATTTCCTTGATGTTTTTTTAAATCGATGTTTAACAGTAAGATGGTTAGGAAAATCGATGGCATCTATTTAGTTCTGAAGATATGAATAGTGTTTTTGAGCGAAAGAAACCCAAAAAAGCAAAGAAAGTCTACCACAAAGACCTTGATTTGTCATGTGCTCTGGTTGGATCACATTCTCCTCTTGCAGTAATCACTAACGATGGTAAGTTTATGCAATGTTATATATACAACCTTAGTCCTTTGATTCTTACTTTCATTTATGGATTAGTTTTGTCACCGTTTCCTAGGTATAAATCAGACTCCTCAGGAAGTTATTCTGCGTAGTCCTTAACCGAATCTAACTTTTGTTCCAAGCTATGCATATTTTAGTTTGTCTTTTGGAGAATATTTTTATTTATGTATTTAGTACTATTAGTTGTCTTCATTGTGTTGTAGGTATAGATCGATCATCTGAGCAAGTTTTTGTGCGCAGTCCTTTATCGAATATAACTAATCTCACAACAACAAACAAAACTGGGGTAGACAAAAGACATAATGGAATCGGTTAGTGACTTTTTCTTCTGTGCTATGCCTTTTTTATTATTATGTTCTGTACAATATGTTTATTCTAATCTGCAGTTCAAGTGCTCAGTAATCCATATACTGATCCTAGTGAAGACATGTACAGAACTCCTGTGTCTAATTTAACCAATGTAGGGAGCACATCAAAAAGTAAGCTACATTCATAATTTCACTGTTCTGTACAACTACATTTCTTCAGTTACAGGTGTACATGTCTTAATGTTTATTTACAACATTTAAGTTGTCAGAAGAAGGTTTCAAATGCTACTGATCAAGTCTCCAAGAGAAAATCGAGAACCTTCAACACTGACTATGGACGTACATTATTTACTGAACAAACTGTTGATGGATCTTATTCTGATTTCGAAGAAGGTAATAGTTGTTTTATGTTAATAATTATTAAAAATAAGTCATTGCTTTGTAGGTTATTAACAATTATGACTTTATTCAATTATGGAAAGCTCCTAATGTTCATGGACCTCCATTGTTGAGTGATGATTCTGAAGATTCAGATTATTCGAATAGTAGTTTTAGTTCCATGTCTACAGAAGAGGATAGTTACTATGATGATGTTTTCTATAGTGATGAAGAAAATGTAGAACACGGTATGTGTATATTTGGCCATAAATCCATAAGAATTTTGTCTTCATCAGTAGCCCTATGAAATAATTATGTTTTGTCTGTGTTGCAGACAATGATATGAATACAACATTAGCAAAACCAAAAACACGTCGAAAACGTATTGTGCTAGAAGGATATGCGACCTTGGGTGCTCTTGCCGCAAAATGTTCATTTTGCAATGCTCAAATGCGGAAAGAAAAAAGGGTAAATAAGAATGTTACCAAATGTACTCCTATATTCTCTCTTTGCTGTATGAAAGGTACAGTGAAATTGCCACCAGTTCAGCCTACTACATCTTACCTAATGGAACTGTATAACCATGTGGAGAAAGGACTTAATATTCATCGTATGATCAGGTTATACAACTCTATGTTTTATTTTACATCCATTGATGGTAATGAAAGGATATCTTCGATATAATATTTAAATTTTATGTTTGTTTGGCAAATACCAAAAAGGGGAAGATTGAAAGGATATCTTCGATATAATATTTATTTTGGTATGTGTTCGATTTAACATAAAATTTAAATACACGTAGAATCCTCTCCACTAGGTCATATATTTAATTGATTCGGTCAAAAGTCAAATGGTCAACTCTAGCAGAATCCGTCACACGGTCTATATTTTAAATATAAGAGATATTCCATTTCGCTAAAAAATAAAATTATATTTTACGGAATATATCTCTTCACCAAGGCAATAAGATCGAAAAAGAAATATCGAGATTTGATATTTTTTAGATCTCCGTTGCAATATTGATAAGGCGACAAGCTCAAACAAGGAATATTAAAGAGTTGATGTTCTTTAGAGAACTCGTGCTAAATTTAAAAACGATATGTTTTTATCCGAAAAAGAATTCTGTCTTCGCACTCAAAATGTTTTGACAACCTAGAAAAGACTTCTTATACTCAAGTATATTAATATTCAGTGGAAGAATATTAACGCTTGTCCTCATCTCGTGTCAGAAATTTTTAAAGTAATTTTTCTCTCGTTTCGTAATTAAATCATATTTCGAAGAAAATTATTTTATTCGCTCAAAAATATTTCCTACGCTCTCATAATATTTTATATATTAGGAAATATATTCTAAGTATTTATTCTAGTCAAAACATTGGTCAAAATATTTATCTATTTTACGGAAAGACCAATCGTATTTTATTCGGAACCGAAAGCTAAATCCAAATAAAATACTTACACTTGCTAGAATGACTTGAAACTTGAGATTGATCATTTAAATGCCATTTTATATGCATGGTAAAAGTTTCGGAATTTTTAGAGAATTTTGGTCCGGCACGAAAATCGAGGGAGTGGGTCCCACGTTTGACCATGTTTGACCAAGTCAACTTTGACCAATTTTGACCAAAATCTCCAGAATATTATTTTACAATATTCCCAAGTGTCCCATAATTTTAGAATTATTTATTGGGTGGTTTCGTATTTTTCGGGTATTTAATTAACGATACAAGTTACGTATTTAATCGTTAATTGATACGAGTACGATACAATAATAATACACAGCAGATTTACTATGCCAACTACACAGAAACACAAACCACTTGCCATGTTGGCAATCCAAGTGAAATCAATCTCCTCCCTTCATTTTTATTCAATCCCAACCATTCTTTCCACCCAACTCTCTCTATAAATTAAACCCCTCATCCACCCATTTCAAACATAAGCTAAGAGCCAAATACATGCTGGGAATTTAGAAGTAGAACACACTTTCATATTTATAATATCTCTCTTTATCTACTTCATCTCAAAAACCTTCTCTCTCTCAAATATATATCCATATATACAAGGTTTTTGATACACCAAGCTTAGTTCCACCCAACCAAGCTTTGTCCACCCAAGCAAGCTCATCTTCAACCACTTTCCGGCCTCCCGAAGGGCTGCCTAAGTTCGTCCAACGTCCAAAATCCGGCCGAACCTCCGGCGAATTTTTCCGGCGACTTTTAAAAGTGGTAATTTTTAGCTTCGTCTTTGTGTTTATATTTGAGATTTGTGCTTAACTTCTCTACTCCATCTTAATCTCTATTCTTGGATCTATATAAAGATTCCAAAATTCTATTTATAAAAGAGAACAACAATATAAACACAAGTTCAACTCATATATCTCTATTGCAATATATTTAAGGAAAGAGTTGAACCAAGTACTTGATCTTTGAAAAGAATCGTTATATTACAAGAAAGATCATATCAAAGTACTTAATCTCAAAAGTTGTGAGATTATTCAAAGTTGTAACAATATTTAATTCGTTCGGATTCCCAACTAACATCTTTAGTGTTCCGTGGGATATTCAAATAACGAAATACATCATACAACTTAAACTTCTTAAAAGAGCACAAGTTTAGCCACTTATTTATCGCACTTACTTTACTTGTCGTGGCCATAAACTTATTTAGTGCAAGAAGTTAAAATATAAGTATACTTTGACATCGCATTTAGTCAAACGGAAGTATACATCTTAAAAGCCTTAAGCCCATTAGCTTAACGGACTTTATATATCAACAAACTCCGAGTTATATTTATTTTATCTCTTCTTAACGGAGTATTGTTATTAAAGTATTCTTGGATTTAAACGATCTATCAAAAGAAAGAATACTACTTCTAAAAAGCACAAGTTAGCCACTTGTTTATCGCACTAATTTAACGCATAATAGCGGCCCTCGTTTTATCCTATAGATAAGCGAGTTACTTTTATTGTCTTGTGTGGCTAAAAACTTGATTCGTGCTAGAAGTTATAATTATACCTCGACATCGTATTAGTCGAACAAATGTATACAATTCGAAGCCTTAAAGCATTTTAGCTTTTAAACAAGGTCTTCCAATATTACTCCAACATTATTTATATCTATCGGGAGTAATTTATAAAAGTATACTTTGATCTTAATTTTTATATCAAAGCAAGTATACTTACAATATAACTTAATATTCCTATACGAATATTAAAGTTACATCTTTGGACTTAGTACCGTAACATACTAGTCCAACTTATATTTTATTCATCATATTTGTCTCGTAGATATTGTTGTCTAACTTTTGTAGTGAGGTGAAGTTGAAGTGAGGTGATTCTCGTTCTAAGACCCAAGTCTTAGGCACTAGCGGGGAGTTAGTGGCCTTTGCACCGTGAGGAAGAGGAAAGACCCAAGACCTATCATCTAAGACCCAAGACCGACAAAAGCAAAGAATCAATAGTCTACACCAAGGGCTCTACATCAATTTTGAAGAAGTAGCGGGGAGTTGCTGTCTAAGATAAGTTGTGTAGGTTTCACAACGACTTTGAGGGAGTAACGGGGAGTTACGGTCCAAGACAAGTCTTGTGGGTATTACATTTATTTTGAGGTAGTAGCGGGTAGTTACGTATCAAGATAAATATTTGTAAGGTTGTGTAAGGCTTCTCCGCCTACTATAAAGGAGTCTCTTTATAGTGGAAGAAATCTCGAGTGCGGAGAGGAGCTCGGGGACTGGAGTAGGGGTGAGCGAATCCAATAGGGGTTGCGCCATCGCGAACCAGGATAAAATCTCCTGTGTGGTATTTTCTTTACTTGTCGTTTATTTCCGTACGCATAATTTGCTAACGACTCGGTAAAATATTTTAAAAAGGGAAAAATATTTTTAAAACGCCATAATAATTTTTAATTGGTAATTAAGCTATTCAACCCCCCTTCTAGCTTAATATAGCCCTCTTACGGGACCTATCAGTTGGTATCAAAGCGGTGCTTTTTAACATGTTTGTTGAGTGATTTGCAGATCTACAGGCACAACAAGAAGTGATCCGCAATGGCGTATCTAAATACTATCGGTTGTGGTGAAGGCCTATCTAGCTCTCGCACTCCTCTATTTGATGGCACCAACTTTGCAACATGGAAAACAAGATTCCGCATCTATGCTAGATCTCAAGGAGTCAAAGTTTGGATGGCCATAGAAGACGGAGTTGTTATTCCTACCGAAACTATTGATGGTGTCGAAGTTGAAAAGAAGGTTAGTGAATACACTCTCGTCGAAGAAAATATGATGAATACTACGGCTAAAGCAGAAATGGTTCTCACAAGTGCACTTGCCGAAAAAGAATATAAATGAGTAAACAATTGCAAGTCGGCACAAGAAATGTGGAACAAATTAGTGGTTACCTACGAAGGTACCATTGATATAAAAGATTCTCGAATGGAAACACTTATCCATGAATACGAGAACTTTAAACTCCAAGAAGGAGAAAATATCATCGATATGGAAACAAGATTTACTCATATTATCGATAAATTATCTCAACTCGGAAAGAAGTATTCCCGAAATGAAAAGAATCGACGGGTTCTTAAATCTTTACCTCCTAGTTGGAAGGTTAAAGTTACTACAATTAAAGAAATGCATAATCTAAATGATTATGACATCGATAGTCAATTCGGAAACCTTCGTGCATACGAAGAAGACAATCTTCCGGATAAAGTCATTCCCAAAGTGGAAGACAAAAAGAAAAATATGGCTTTAAAAGCTATACTAATCGATGAAAATGAAAACAACGAAGATTTAAACGAAGAACTACAAGATCTCGATGAAAGCGAAATCGCTTTACTAACGAGACAACTTCGTCGTGTGCTTCAAAGCAAAGCTCAAAGATATGGAAAAGGCTTCCTAAAATCAAATAATCAACAAAGAGTTTTTAACTCTAACGGAAGGCCAAATTACTCTCAAAATTATACTCCAAAGTATAAAAGTAATTTTCAACCTACGAGCCATAACAAAGGCAAAGCCACTCAAAATAATAATGCCTATCACAATGCCAATAAAAATAACAATCCCAATTACACTCCTCCTAAAAACAAAGAACCAAATCCGGAGGAAACACAAGAAGTATGTTTCGAGTGTAAGCAACCGGGTCACTTTAAAAGAGAATGTCCAAAACTTTCTAAAGGAAGAATTCTCGTGGCCGAAAATGGTTGGGATTTGAGTGAAGATGAAGAAGCTCCGGAAGCTAGTGAAGAAGTCGTCAATCTATGCTTAATTGCTATCGGAGACGAAACTACATCAACACAAGCCTCCACTTCAATCAAGAGGTAAACGCTAATCTCAACTACATTTTAAATAAATTGCAATTAGATGAATCTAACTTGAATTTAGTTGATATGAGTAAGTATGATTTGATTGAGCTTGTAGTAGGCATCAACAATAAATATAAAGATGTTGATAAAAGACTTCATCTATTATGGTCCGAGAAAATGAAACTCGAAGAAATGCATCACACGCAAAGTAAAGAGTTTACTCGGATGATGGATTTGAAAATCCAAACGAAAATGAGATAATGTTCTTGAGTGATCAAAATCATCGCTTGAAAGGTGAAGTTAACACTTTCAAGGACAATGCTCTCAACTTGAAGTAGAAAATGTGGCTTTAGTACTCCAAGTGGAAGAACTAGAAAATGAAAAGTCACAATTGAATGACAATATTAGTTCACTCAATGTTGATCTCTTGAACTTAAAGATTCAAAACGAATCAATGATTCGAAACAATGAAGAATCTCAATCTCAAGTAAACAATCTTGAAAAAGAGAATGAGCTATCACAAATCTTTGAGTCAAAAGAAAAAGAATTACAATCGGAAACTCAAAGATTAAAAGAAGAAAATTTTAAGCTCATGTCTCAAGTCATGGATCAAGCTAGATTCTGTGAAAATAAGATTGATGCCTTAGAAAGAGAAAAAGAAAAAGAAAATCTTGAAAATGTTACACAAAGGTTTACTAAAGGCAATGAGATGTTGGATAGAATGGTACACACTCAAGTACCCCGTAACCGTGAAGGTTTGGGATACAATAGAAACATTCCCCCTGTGCAAAATGTTCAACCACGGGTTCAACCTAGAATGGCTCCTCCTCAACCACAAATCCTAAAATGCACATATTGCAACAAAGAAGGACATTTGGTTCTTGATTTCAAATACAAGAGTGGTGAGATTAAGGGGAAGCATGTATGGGTTCGAAAAGGAACTAGACCATACGAGGTTGAAAGACGAGTACCATTTAACAATGTTGCTTACAATGGTCAAAGGCAACAAAGGTTTCAACAACCTAGAATGTTTCAAAATAGAAACACAATGTATCATAACAATGCTAGTAGGTATGCTCCTAGAAATCAATATGTTCCAAATCGGAATTACTATCCTCAAAATGCTCCCTACTTTGCAAATGATAGATACTATATGCAACGTGCTAACTATAGATCTTATGATTATGCTAGACCTTCACATCATGTTAGACACAATGCACCAAGAAATATCTATATGCCTAACAATGATTATCATATGCCTAGATTTTATCATGGAAATTCAAATGTTACTTATGATGGACTAACCCGAGGACCCTTAAGACAAAAGGGTACCTATAAATTTAATTGATTGTTTTTGTAGCTGTGTCTTGCCACTAAGCAAGACATGTGGTACCTTGATAGTGGATGCTCAAGACACATGACCGGTAACGAGTCACTTTTGAACAACATTAAAAAGGTAACCGCGGGTAGTGTTACATTTGGAGATAGTAGTAAAGGCATCATTGTTGGAATTGGAGACATCGGGAATAGTCATTTCAAGATTTCCGATGTACAACTAGTCACGGGACTAAGGTACAATCTACTCTCGATTAGTCAACTTTGCGACAACGATTACAAGGTAATTTTCTATACTACTCATTGTTGTATTTTAGATAAGAATTGGAAATTGATTCTCACTTGCCCTCGAAACAAAAATGTGTATACGTGTGATATGAGCAATCATGAGAATGTATGCCTAATCACTACAAACGATGACCCATGGCTTTGGCATCGAAGATTAGGGCATGCCAACATGAAGTTGATTAGAAATATATCAACAAAAGATCATGTTCGAGGTATACCAAAATTGAATTATCAAAAAGACCATACTTGTGAAGCTTGCGAAATCGGTAAACAAATTAGAGCCTCTCACAAAGCAAAATGTATGGTATCTACCTCTAGGCCTCTCGAGCTATTACATATGGATCTTATTGGTCCGGTTCCTATTCAAAGTCTCGGAGGTTGTTCCTACACATTAGTAATAGTTGATGATTATTCACGATATACTTGGACGGAATTTCTCAAATCTAAAAACGATGCTTTCGAATCTTTCTCTACTTTATGTAAAAAGATTCAAAATCAACAAAATAGTATCATAGTCTATATAAGGACCGATCATGGTAAAGAATTTGAGAATTCTAGCTTTACTAATTTTTGTGATGAAACTGGTATCACACATAATTTTTCCGCTCCGTACACCCCACAATCTAACGGAGTAGTTGAAAGGAAAAATAGAACTTTACAAGAAATGGCTAGCACAATGCTTAATGAATATCGTCGACCTAAATATTTTTGGGCCGAAGCTATGTCTACCGCTTGCTATATTCTTAATCGGGTTTTGCTACGTCCTTTAAAGCAAAAGACTCCCTACGAGCTTTACTTCGGCAAAACACCAAAACTTAGCTATTTTCGAGTATTTGGTAGTAACTGTTTTATTTTGAATTCGAAAGATTACCTTACTAAATTTGACCCTAAGTCAAGTGAAGGTATATTTCTCGGGTACTCTACAAATAACAAGGCTTATCGTGTATTTAATCTTAAGACTCTTGTGGTGGAGGAATCAATGAATGTTGCTTTTGATGAAAGCAAACCACCACCAAAATACAAAGATCTTATTGAAAATGACAATGTTGAACAAGATGATGTAGAAAATATTATTCGACAATTCGAAAATATGGATCTCGGGACCCCCATTCCAAGAAATCCACTAGAATTGGTCGAAACGGAAGTTGAACTCCAAAAAGAAATTCCTACAATTAAAAGTCATCCCTTGGACAATGTTCTTGGAGACTTAAGTAAAGGAGTTCAAACGCTGTCACAATTACAAAATGTGGTTAATCATCTTAGTTTTTTATCTCAAATAGAACCTAAGACCACGAAAGAAGCTTTGTTAGACGAGGATTGGATCTCTGCTATGCAAGATGAACTATTACAATTTACTCGTAGCAAAGTTTGGGAACTCGTTCCAAAACCCAAGGATACTTCCACTATTGGAACTAAGTGGGTTTTTAGAAACAAGTTAGATAAAAATGGAACGGTAGTTCGAAATAAAGCGCGATTAGTCACTCAAGGTTATACCCAAATGGAAGGTATAGACTTCGATTAAACTTATGCACCCGTAGCACGAATTTAAGCTATTCGAATGTTACTAGCTTACGCATGTCATAAAGATTTCAAGGTTTGCCAAATGGATGTAAAATCGGCCTTCTTAAACGGGATTTTAGAGGAAGAAGTGTATGTAAAACAACCTCCCGGTTTCGAAGATGCCACACATCCGGAATATGTATATAAATTACATAAAGCCCTATATGGCTTAAAACAAGCTCCAAGAGCTTGGTACGAAAGGTTGAGCAAGTTCCTAGTAGAAAACAATTTTAAAATGGGAACGGCCGATAAAACCTTATTTACGAGACAAGAAAAGGATGATATCCTACTCGTACAAATATACGTAGATGACATCATTTTTGGATCAACCAATGATGCACTATGTAAAGAATTCTCTGAAAATATGAGCAAGAAATTCGAAATGAGTATGATGGGAGAATTAAATTTCTTTTTGGGATTGCAAATTAGGCAATCAGACGAAGGCATCCATATCTCTCAATCCAAGTATTGTAAAGAGATGTTAAAGAAATTCGAAATGGATAATGCCAAACCCATCTCAACTCCTATGTCAACTTCTGAAAAATTAACAGAAGATCCTAACGGTATTCCCGTGGACACTAAGAAATATCGGGGTATGATTGGTAGCTTGCTCTATATTACCGCAAGTCGACCCGATATACAATATAGTGTTTGTAACTGTGCTAGATTTCAAGTAGCACCAAAAGAGTCTCATTTATCCGCGGTAAAAAGGATATTGAGATATCTAAAAGGAACCACGGATGTTGGTCTTTGGTATCCGAAAGGAGTACCATTCGACTTAGTATGTTTTTCTGATTCGGACTATGCGGGACATTTAGTCGACAGAAAAAGTACAAGTGGTACATGTCAGTTTCCGGGAGGTTGCTTAGTCTCTTGGTTTTCCAAGAAAAAAAATTCGGTATCAATCTCCACAACGGAAGCTGAATATATAGCGGCTGCAAAATGTTGTGCTCAAATCTTTTGGATGAAGCAAACACTAGCCGATTACAATATGAAATTTTATGTAATATCCATCTTATGCGATAACACGAGCGCTATCGATCTTAGCAAAAATCCCGTGTTACATTCAAGATCTAAGCATATAGATGTGAGACATCACTTTTTGCGTGATCATGTCAATAAAGGCGATATTAAAATGACTCATATTGAAACTGAGTACAATCTCGCAGATATTTTCACAAAACCATTAAATTCCGAAAGATTCGCTAAACTCCGTTTGGATTTAGGAATGTTGGAATTTCCAAAATAAATGGTTTATATATTTATAAATATTATTTATATTTATATCTATTTTGTGAAATTATTTATCATAATTTAGAGTCATCTCACAAATAAGAGATCTTCTTCGGACATAAAGAATCTCAAAAACTCAGATTCATCGATAATGATAACATATGAAACTTTATCGATCGGGTTTTGATTTTCATTCAAGAAGATAAATCTATTCGAATAAATATTTATCGAAATTTATTTCGGAAATATTTTTGAGATGCTATAAATATGATATTTATGCTCACATAAAAAGTATCAAAATACCTAAATATTTTCTCATATTTATTTGATATTATTATATATTATTGTATAATAATTATGATTTTATAAAAGTATTTTCAGATATAAAAATTGCTATTTTTACGATTATTTTCGGGTATATATATATGACCCAATATGAGACCAACCCAGTTACACAAATCTGACGGGCCCAATACAAAACCCTAGCAATCCTATCCGTTCGTTTTTAGCATGATCTAATCTCAGCCGTTTATTCCAAAAATACTTATATTCGTTATGAGAAAATTAGGGTATACTGTTTCTATCTCTTCGCCTCATTTCTCTGAAATCTCTCTCATTTCTCTCTCGAGTTCTCTCACCGCTCCTCAAAACCTTCGGTCAAAACCTTGAATCTTTACCGATTAAACTCTTAAAACACTTCGAATCGAGTCTTTCTTCTTAGATTATATCAGTTAAATCAATTAATTGATATTAATATGTACTGGGTAGGTCAAATCGAAGTAATTCGAAGCACAAAATCATCAGTTCTTGCTATGAATTGACTGATAAAGCTCGAATTAAACATGAGTTGAACGATTTGAGAACGATTCGGAGGGTATACATGAGTAGAGAGCTGCGTTAATTCTTTCAATGGCATGAATCGGTGCACGCGGAGGATAACTCAGTGCGCGACTGAGTTAACCAGGTAAGTCTCAAGCGACAAAATGCCGTCCTTGAGCTCAGGTGATATTCCTTAACTTAGATCGAGTAATAAAACTTGATTAATCATCTGAATATGCTAATTCTTGGCTGCATGTATGTATGAGTGATTGATTACATATATGTTTGGTGTGATTCGAAGTGCCCGATTAATTAATTGTTGTCGAACAGTTTTCATATGTGATTTGGTGGATTTTATGTATTGAAACTCTCTGATCAATTCGTGATAATGATCTTAATGATTCGTATACTTGATTACTATTTAAGTGTTTGTTCAATTTGCTAAGGCCATGTTTGTTCAATATGTGAGGTTAAATAGTTGCATGTAAAGTACGAGTGTTGATCTAGAGTAAAACTTGTTGCTTATGTGGTCTCTGTGATTGTTTACTCGAATAAAACATGACAAATCTATGGTCTTGAATGATTATGTGCTTGTAACTATGTTTAATGCCTCAGTATGAAATATGGATGCTAAACTATTGATATTGGTACTGTTGTAATTGTATTGAGATACTTGTCCCTCAAAATTTATGCCTTGAACTCTGTGATTCAAAAAAATTGATTTGATCTTAAAACCTTAACTTTATGTATGATGATCAGATCGTATTAAAATAATACATATCTTATGTTAAGGATAATAATGTTATATAGTATGCCTGATTGACAAGAATTTATCCTGATACTTTTTGAAATTAGATATACTTTGCTATGAAGGTTGATGATATGAGATATAATAATGTGTATTGATGCTCTTGACTGGTACAATTATGTAAAAAATTATTTTGAACTTAGATTGTTTTTCTATAAATTGCATTGCATTTCTTCACACACACACACACTCAACTGCTCTACACTATAACAGCTTACTACACTATGGACTTTACCAAACTTCCCTGAAACCCTAACCCTAGAAACAAATATGAAAACCCTTCTCTTCTTGACAACATGGAACAAAACAAGTTCATCCATTCTAAAAACTCTTCCTTTAGAGTCATTCCACCAAGACTTCAAAACCTAAAACCAAACAGGAAACCAAAAAGGAGCTTCAAAAGTCCATCTATACCCTTCTACCAGAGCTCTAAGTTCCAAGCTCCAAACACCCCAAATCCCAGACCAAGAAATCCCAACTGGCCAAGAACTTATGCAAGAAGATTTGCTGTTCAAAACCCTAACCCTAACCCTGTTCCAAACCCACCTTCACACCCTGAACTTATTAACCCTTCAGACTCAAATAAATACCTTGAGATGGTCAAAAACATCCAACCAGGTATAAACACTCAAGTTCATGGTCCTGTAGCTGACATAGTGAAGGCAGCTAAGTGGGAGGGGTTAGTATGTCATCTAGGAAAGAAGTACTGTGTCAATAAGATGGGCGAGTTTTACCTAAATATGAGGCTTACTAAAGGACTAAATGGTACTTTGCATTTCACTACTATAGTTGATAAGAAACCTATAATGATAGATCATAAAACCATCAACAAAGCATTGCATTTACCTGCTGTCCAAACTAATGAACCTTGCTTGGATATCTACTCTTATTTTATGTTTAATAGGGGTGAATATAATGCCATGCTTAGTGTCTTGTGTGAGCCAGATGTCCCATTGGGTCTTTCTGATAATAATTGTGGTATACACTACAAGCACTTTGCACCTAAATTTCAGTTACTTGCTTTGATCTTATAAAGAGCCAATGTTCTTCCAAAACCTAACCAAAGCAAATACTTTGACTTCTTTGACATTAAAGTGCTCTACTTGCTTAGCTTTAACAAAATCAAATTCAGCATTTCTTATGTTATCTTGTTGAATATGATTAATGCAAATCTTATTGACTACATGCCTTATGGTTTGTTGATTGCCTCCATATTTGATATCTTTCATATTACCATGCCTAACCACCTTTGTATCTGATTCTCATATTACTCCCACACACATTAGGGCACAAGTGCCTCTATGTATTGTGAACCTCAGCCTCTTATCCCCACCTTGATTCCTAAGATAATTCCTGAAGAGAATGTGTACTTGGCTGACTTTAACTGTGTTAAGTTGTTAATTCAGGAACAAAACTTAGAAATTAGGAGACTAAAAACTGAGAATGAGGATATCAAACTTAGACTAAGTTATATTGAGAGTCTTGCTGCTTCCACTCTGGGATAGAATGGACCTATGGATATGGAGATTGTTAGCACTTATCAAGTTCAGTTGGTAGAAGATGAAGCTTTAGTTAATGAACTAGGTAATGTGAATGTTGGTTTAGGAGGTCTTGATGAGAATGGTCTGCCTGATCTTGTTGGAGAACTTGGTTTTGTAGCTGCTATGGAAGAAGCTACTGGATGATTTGCTTGTTTAAATGTTCTGTGTTACTGCTGCTGGATGTAAACTACTTTTGATGTTTTAAATCTATGTGTACTTTATCTGGTTTGTAATTTGGTTTATTATCCGAACTTGGTTTGGTGAGTCTATAACACTCACTTGTAATATTTGGTTTGTAATATTTGGTACTTTGCTGGTTGTTAAAATCAGAAGTTTGTGAACTTCTGATAAGTTGTATTCGGTAAACAGGTTCAGGAATCTGTTCTAATTAATCACTGAACCACATTGATTAATAACAAATTTTCAATTGTAATATAATCCTATCCTGTTAAATCTTGTGTTCTGTATTCTGTCATCTACAACTAACCTATGCAGCTATTCCATAAGTGAGTATTCTTAAAGATTCATCCCTCTCAAGAATGGTAAGTATTGCTCATATTCAAGTGCAAAGGTATAATCTTTTCACTCTCTACCCTTATTTGTTTATAGCATGCTTCATGTTGTATATTGACTGAGTTCTTATGAGGACTTGTAAGCCTGTTTATCAATTCTCTAGGTTGTACTTAGGATTGATAATATAAAAGTTATTCAACTAGATTGTATTAGAAGCTACTCATGTAACCAGTATTTGTGTATAGAACGAATATTGAGGCTTGTACCACGTTTCTAGACTGTATTACCAGGATTTGTTGCAAAAGGTTTATATATTTGAGTCGTGTAATAACTCGAATTAGGTTGCATCAATTAGACTGTATTAGAGTTTGCGGATGTAATCTGTTGTTTTTGAACTAGAATGTAGTAGGATTTTCTTTATGTAAGTTCTTAATCTACGGTCACAAATTTTATATGTAACATGTTTAGAAGACAGTAGGCCCTGCCTCTTGTAAGTTCGGATTTATAATGTGTTTTTCAACTGTATTTGCATGAACTGCTGTCAAACGTTTGAAAATATATATATATCATGCAATACTGGTTCCTCGTATGTACTCGACTGAGTATTATAATTCACTTGATGTTACATTAAAATGAATATGTATGATAATAACATGCTGTTATGTTTCGTTTATATGCCAAGTGATATGATCTCGATAGCTACATGTTCTAAAAAGGAAATAGTACATATTAAGGGGAAGAAAGAGATTATGTAGTAAACTTTTTAACAAAAGGGGAAGAAAGGATTTTTACTCATAAATTTTCTTTCAAAAGGGGAAGAAGGAGTAGTTATAATAATTATTTTTGGTTCTTTACCAAACAAAAGGGGAAGAAGGAATACCATTCAAAATTTAAAATTTTTCGCATTCCTCTGACTAACAAGTAATTTTGTCTTTTGCAGGAATCAAATAAGTTTCTTGGAAAGGATTGATAAGTATTCTCCCTTAGATTAATATCTTTATGTGCAAAATATTTTCAAATTCATGCATACACTAAGGGGAAGCACACACTCAAAATTTAAATTTTATGTTTGTTTGGCAAATACCAAAAAGGGGAAGATTTAAAGGATATCTTCGATATAATATTTATTTTGGTATGTGTTCGATTTAACATAAAATTTAAATACACGTAGAATCCTCTCCACTAGGTCATATATTTAATTGATTCAGTCAAAAGTCAAATGGTCAATTCTAGCAGAATCCGTCACACGGTCTATATTTTAAATATAAGAGATATTCCATTTCGCTCAAAAATCAAATTATATTTTACGGAATATATCTCTTCACCAAGGCAATAAGATCGAAAAAGAAATATCGAGATTTGATATTTTTTAGATCTCCGTTGCAATATTGATAAGGCGACAAGCTCAAACAAGGAATATTAAAGAGTTGATGTTCTTTAGAGAACTCGTGCTAAATTTAAAAATGATATGTTTTTATCCGAAAAAGAATTCTGTCTTCGCACTCAAAATGTTTTGACATCCTAGAAAAGACTTCTTATACTCAAGTATATTAATATTCATTGGAATAATATTAATGCTTGTCCTCATCTCGTGTCAGAAATTTTTAAAGTAATTTTTCTCTCGTTTCGTAATTAAATCATATTTCGAAGAAAATTATTTTATTCGCTCAAAAATATTTCCTACGCTCTCATAATATTTTATATATTAGGAAATATATTCTAAGTATTTATTCTATTCAAAACATTGGTCAAAAGATTTATCTATTTCACGGAAAGACAAATCGTATTTTATTCGGAACCGAAAGCTGATTTAATCGTTTTAAATCCAAATAAAATACTTACACTTGCTAGAATGACTTGAAACTTGAGATTGATCATTTAAATTCCATTTTATATGCATGGTAAAAGTTTCGGAATTTTTAGAGAATTTTGGTCCGGCACAAAAATCGAGGCAGTGGGTCCCACGTTTGACCACGTTTGACCAAGTCAACTTTGACCAATTTTGACCAAAATCTCCAGAATATTATTTTACAATATTCCCAAGTGTCCCATTATTTTAGAATTATTTATTGGGTGGTTTCGTATTTTTCGGGTATTTAATTAACGATACAAGTTACGTATTTAATCGTTAATTGATACGAGTACTATACAATAATAATACACAGCAGATTTACTATGCCAAAACCACTACAAAGAAACACAAACCACCCCCAACAAACACAAACCACTTGCCATGTTGGCAATCCAAGTGAAATCAATCTCCTCCCTTCATTTTTATTCAATACTAACCATTCCTTCCACCCAACTCTCTCTATAAATTAAACCCCTCATCCACCCAATTCAAACAGAAGCTAAGAGCCAAATACATGCTGGGAATTTAGAAGTAGAACACACTTTCATATTTATAATATCTCTCTTCATCTACTTCATCTCAAAAACCTTCTCTCTCTCAAATATATATCCATATATACAAGGTTTTTGATACACCAAGCTTAGTTCCACCCAACCAAGGTTTGTCCACCCAAGCAAGCTCATCTTCAACCACTTTCCGGCCTCCCGAAGGGCTGCCCAAGTTCGTCCAACGTCCAAAATCCGGCCGAACCTCCGACGAATTTTTCCGGCGACTTTTAAAAGTGGTAATTTTTAGCTTCGTCTTTGTGTTTATATTTGAGATTTGTGCTTAACTTCTCTACTCCATCTTAATCTCTATTCTTGGATCTATATAAAGATTCCAAAAGTCTGTTTATAAAATAGAACAACAATATAAACACAAGTTCAACTCATATATCTCTATTGCAATATATTTAAGCAAAGAGTTGAAACAAGTACTTGATCTTTGAAAAGAATCGTTATATTACAAGAAAGATCATATCAAAGTACTTAATCTCAAAAGTTGTGAGATTATTCAAAGTTGTAACAATATTTATTTCGTTCGGATTCCCAACTAACATCTTTAGTGTTCCGTGGGATATTCAAATAACGAAATACATCATACAACTTAAACTTCTTAAAAGAGCGCAAGTTTAGCCACTTATTTATCGCACTTACTTTACTTGTCGTGGCCATAAACTTATTTAGTGCAAGAAGTTAAAATATAAGTATACTTTGACATCGCATTTAGTCAAACGAAAGTATACATCTTAAAAGCCTTAAGCCCATTAGCTTAACGGACTTTATATATCAACAAACTCCGAGTTATATTTATTTTATCTCATCTTAACGGAGTATTGTTATTAAAGTATTCTGGGATTTAAACGATCTATCAAAAGAAAGAATACTACTTCTAAAAAGCACAAGTTAGCCACTTGTTTATCGCACTAATTTAACGCATAATAGCGGCCCTCGTTTTATCCTATAGATAAGCGAGTTACTTTTATTGTCTTGTGTGGCTAAAAACTTGATTCGTGCTAGAAGTTATAATTATACCTCGACATCGTATTAGTCGAACAAAGGTATACAATTCGAAGCCTTAAAGCATTTTAGCTTTTAAACAAGGTCTTCTAATATTACTCCAACATTATTTATATCTATCGGGAGTAATTTATAAAAGTATACTTTGATCTTAATTTTTATATCAAAGCAAGTATACTTACAATATAACTTAATATTCCTATACGAATATTAAAGTTACATCTTTGGACTTAGTACCGTAACATACTAGTCCAACTTATATTTTATTCATCATATTTGTCTCGTAGATATTGTTGTCTAACTTTTGTAGTGAGGTGAAGTTGAAGTGAGGTGATTCTCGTTCTAAGACCCAAGTCTTAGGCACTAGCGGGGAGTTAGTGGCCTTTGCACCGTGAGGAAGAGGAAAGACCCAAGACCTATAATCTAAGACCCAAGACCGACAAAAGCAAAGAATCAATAGTCTACACCAAGGGTTCTACATCAACTTTGAAGAAGTAGCGGGGAGTTGTTGTCTAAGATAAGTTGTGTAGGTTTCACAACGACTTTGAGGGCGTAACGGGGAGTTACGGTCCAAGACAAGTCTTGTGGGTATTACATTTATTTTGAGGTAGTAGCGGGTAGTTACGTATCAAGATAAATATTTGTAAGGTTGTGTAAGGCTTCTCCGCCTACTATAAAGGAGTCTCTTTATAGTGGAAGAAATCTCGAGTGTGGAGAGGAGCTCGGGGACTGGAGTAGAGGTGAGCGAATCCAATAGGGGTTGCGCCATCGCAAACCAGGATAAAATCTCCTGCGTGGTATTTTCTTTACTTGTCGTTTATTTCCGCACGCATAATTTGCTAACGACTCGGTAAAATATTTTAAAAAGGGAAAAATATTTTTAAAACGCCATAATAATTTTTAATTGGTAATTAAGCTATTCAACCCCCCTTCTAGCTTAATATAGCCCTCTTACGGGACCTATCAGGTAATATTGATCATTCGATAAATTCAGGTAGGGCTCCCTACGTTTATCGATTGAATGGTCAAAACCATCACGTATTTGGATCTTTGATTCCTAATGATGTAGACACACCTAAATTCTGTCAACTTAATATTTATGACACGACCAATGAAGTCAATAATAGGATGCGTTGGGTTAGTACTGAGGATCAAAACACTGTCGATGCTGAAGTTGTGCAAGGGCTTATAAACATGTTGGATGAAACCAACGAATTGGTGCAGCAATTTAGGCAGCAACGTGACCATTTTGAAAGTGATGAGATTTTTGATCTGGAAATAACTCTAAAAGTTTGTCGATCAGAAAGCGGACATGAAAATCATTTTCCTGAGTCTGATGAAGTTGCAGGAATTATGGTTGGTGATACCGATGATACGTGTGGCTACCGTGATATAATCATGGATGATAAAATCCGTGGTTTAGTACGTGCATCATATGTTCATCCAAAGCTTATATCTCTTCAATACCTAATTCTTTTCCCATGGGGTGAAGACGGTTTCCATCCAAGAATAAAATTTCTCAAGATAGAGTTGTGATTATTTGTCAATGAAGGATTATTATTCATATTCTTTCCAAGTCAGAGACAATGAAGGTACATATAATATTATTGCACAAATTTTGATACTAAAAATATTTTTAGTATTATGACATGTCAGTTGCTTTGCTCTAACTGATTCACTTTGTCCATTGTAGGTTTGACACCTCGATTGGGTGGAAGACTTTTTCAACAATATATGGTGGATGCTTTCTCCTCTATTGAACAGACTCGACTATGGTGGTTCCGTACTCATCAAACAATCTTACAGAATGAATTATATATCCATATCTATGATTCTGTGAGGAAAGGTGATTCAGATACATCTAATGTTGGTACAGGTGTTATACTTCCTGTTGGCTTTGTTGGATCAAAGCGTTACATGCAACAGAACTTCCAAGATGTGCTTGCTATTTGTCGTTATGTTGGTCATCCAGATATCTTCCTAACAATGACCTCTAATCCTCTTTAGGATGAATTTATTAAAATGATGGAACATCTTCCAGGCTGCATTTCCACAAATTGTCCTGACATTATATCACGGGTATTTAGATTGAAGCTTGATCAGTTGCTAGCTGATGTAAAAAAGAAGAAAATTTTTGGTGTTTGTGTAGGAGGTAATTATGTTGAGCTATGTCTTTTTATGTTCAGATAAAAGTTTCATAGTATAGCTAATTAATATTTGGTGTTTGTTGTAGTTATTTATGTGGTTGAATTCCAGAAAAGAGGTCTTCCACATGTTCATATGTTAATTTGGCTTGACCAAAAGTCGAAAAATTATTTGAAAGAAAATGTTGACAAGTTTGTATCTGCGGAGATTCCAGATCCGCTTTTAGATCCGGTTGGACATGCTGCTGTAAAAGAGTTTATGATTCATGGTCCATGTGGTTTGCAGAATGTGAAATCTGCTTGCATGAAAAATATGCGTTGTATTAGGCATTTTCCAAAGAAGTAAGAAAATGTATACCCGCTGTTTTATTTACCACTTCTTTGACATTATTAAGTTAATAGCATTTTCCTTTATACTCACCGTATTATTTACCACTTCTTTGACATTATTAAGTTAATAGCATTTTCGTTTTAATTTGTAGGTACTGTTCTAGGACAACATTTGATGAAAGTGGTTTTCCTATCTATAGATGACGTAGACAAAATATAACTGTTCATGTACGAAAAGATGATTTAGACAATCAATGGGTTGTGCCATACAATCGTGATTTATTGGTTAAATATCAATGCCATATGAATGTAGAGATTTGTTGCCATGCTCGGAGTTTAAAATATCTTTTCAAGTATTGCCTTAAAGGTCATGACCGAGCAATTGTTCAAGTTAACCGCAGGAAAAGAAGGAGAAAAGGTGATGGTGAAGATGATTCTATTGATGAAATCAATGCTTATTTCGATGGTCGGTACTTATGTGGTGCTGAGGCTGCATAACGAATATTTGGTTTTCCGATTCATTATAGGAGTATATCAGTTGAGTGTCTACCATTTCATTTACCTGGGAAGAAAAATTGCACTTTCGGAGCAAATGAATCATTGCAAAAAGTTGCATCACGTGAAAAGTACCGCAATAGCAAGCTGAAAGCTTTCTCAATACAGTTGACTGTGATTCCCGTAATTACACTTACGATGAGATTCCACAACATTATGTATGGAACGATAGCGATAGAACATGGAATAGAAGGAAAAGAGGAGTTCAGATTGGAAGATTATGCTGCACTCACCATATCAATGGTGAACCTTGGTTTTTCGTATGCTACTGACGAAAGTTCGCGGCCTAACTTCATTTGAAAATGTTAGAACTGTTAATGGTGTACAATTTGAAAGCTTTCGTGATGCATGTAAAGAACTTGGTTTGCTTGATGATGACAAGGAGTGGCATGAAGTAATATCACAGTGTGCTGCTGGTGGATTTTCTCCTCAAATTCGACAACTTTTTGTACATAGTAAATTGCAAAGTCACTGATCTGAAGAATTTGTGAAATTGTCATTGGCAACATATGGTTGATGACATTTTGGTCAAGATGCGAGAAAAAACAACAAATCCAAATTTAATGCTCAATGACAAACAGCTGGAATTCTATGCTCTTGGCGGTATGTTTTAGCCTTGCCTGATATCTTTTTGCAAAATTCTAAAACAACTTAATCATTTATTCATGTATTTAATTTATGATATATATCTACGGAGATTCATGATTTGCTTCGATCCATTGGGAAATCATTGAAAAACTTTGATCAATTGCTGCAACCTCCTAATAATTACCTCAATTTTGGTTCAAACAACTTAATCATTGAAGATACCAGCTACGACACCAAAGAAATTGAGAAACAACACAAACAATTGTGGCAAAACTGCAACGAAGATCAGAAGAAAGTATACAGCGCGATTATGGAATCTGTAGAAAGTAGTGAAGGTGGTCTTTTCTTTGTTTTTGGCAGCGGTGGGTGTAGCAAAACATATTTATGGAGAACTTTAATCTCAAAATTAAGATCTAAAGGTAAAATTGTGCTACCTGTTGCTACTTCTGGTATTGCTGCCACTTTCATGCCTGGAGGTCGGACTGCTCACTCGCGTTTTAAGATTCCGATTATTCTTGATGAGTTTTCTTTATGCAGTATTGCGCTTGATTCTAACATAGCTCAACTAATAAAGGAAATTAAATTAATTATTTGGGATGAAGCTCCTATGCAACATAGGTATGCCTTTGAGTGCTTGGATCGATCTTTGAAGGATATTATGAAATCTGTTGACTATGCATGGTTAAACATGCCATTTGGTGGTATTACTATTGTCCTTGGTGGTGATTTCTGTCAGATTTTGCCAGTAATACCACATGGTGAACGTGTTGACATTGTATCTTCTTGCATCACCAGATCGCGTTTGTGGGATATATGCAATTTTTTTGAGCTCAAACAAAACATGAGACTTAATCAAGGAAATTATCCATCAGAAATTGAAGAAGTAAAGAATTTTTCCTAGTGGGTTCTTGATGTTGGTGATGGTAATGTTCCACCTCCACAATCTCTTGCGTCGCAAAAGTTAGATGATCAAATTTTAATACCAAATAGTTTTTGTGATGTCGAAGCAGAAAATTCAGTTAAGAATATGATTTTAAGTACTTATCCCGATTTTAGTAAGGAAGTGATGAACTCCAAGTATTTAAGTGAAAGGGCAATTTTAACCCCAACTAACCAGACTGTTGGACAGGACAGCTCAACTCTCTTATTGTTAAAAAGGTTGCCGGTGATTCTTTTTCATACTTCAGTGTTGACGTTGCAGAAGATTTTGGTGGTACTGACGAGGATCTAAACTCTTCTTTTCCTGTGGAGTATCTTAACTCTATTAACATACCAGGAATGCCACTGCATGAATTGGTACTGAAGGTTGGTGTTGTCGTAATGCTTATGCGCAATTTGAATCAAGCTTTGGGTTTGTGCAACGGAACACGAATGATAGTGACAAAGTGTTTAAAATTTTGTGTGGAATGTGAGGTGATATGTGGATCGTTTGTTGGTACTCGGCATTTTATTCCCCGTATGGAGTTATGTCCCAGTGACACCAACATGCCATTCAAGTTGGTTCGCAAACAAATGCCTTTACAACTTTGCTATGCAATGACGATCAATAAGGCTCAAGGGCAGTCACTTGAAACAGTGGGTTTGTATTTACCAAATTCTGTTTTTTCTCATGGACAATTTTATGTTGCCATTAGTAGGGATACATCTCCGCAAGGTTTGACAATTTTTGTTGATGATGAAAGAGGTCACCCAACAAACATAACGCAGAATGTTGTTTTCAAAGAAGTATTTTATTAGGGCTGTTCACGAACCGAGCCAAGTCGAGTTTTGACCGAAACGAGTCGAGCTTTGATCCTAACAAACTGAGCCGAGCTTTGATTTTAACGAATCGAGCTGATTTCTTAACGAACCGAGCCGAGCTTTGACCGAACCGAGCCGAACTCGAGTTGTTCACGAACAGCCTCGAGCCGGGCCGAGTTCGATCCGAGCTCGAGCTGTTCGCGAACAATTAATTTGTTTGGAGATCTTAATAAACATTTAAATTGCAAGTGCACAATTTCACCGTTTTAATATTTGAGATATCGATCCAGAAAGACTATATATTTTTCGCGTTTTCTTAATTTCTAATTTAGGCGAATTAGACCAAAGATTTCGAGGTGAGATTTTATTTTAACTAATTAACAATTATTTAAAAAAAATTAAAACAATTATTTAAAATAAAATTAAAATAATTTTACCGGACATAAAGAACTACTTCGATTTATGAAGCAACAGATCTATCAAGACAAACAAAAATAATTGTGCAGTGATTAACGAATTAACATGGCAATGAATATAATAATTATGGTTGGTAATGATTATAATAATTCAAGAAACTAAGTTAACAGTGAAAGAAAACGGAAGAAAATAATGTACATATAAAAAATAAAGAAGCTAATGATTACTAATGATTAAAAATGATTACTATTTTTATTGTATATATTTTATATATTGATAGAAAAAATATATATACAAGATTTGCAGCAAACAAGATACGATACCATGACCACCCAGTTACATAACACAACTCCAATCACTAGGCTACATGCCACACATGTGTTTACTGATGATTACTAAATTACATGTTTCCATTATTTCTTTAAAAAAATAAGTAAGTGGAACTACTAGTTAATTTAATAATTTTCTACTAAAATCTCCAACCAAACTTATTTTTTATTTTTTAAAAATTTGGAAACATCATTAAATTAGATATATCTTGACATTTGTACGGTTGGATTGTCAAGAAATAATTTTAAAAAAATAGAAACAAGAATATTGGACAAGGTAGTAGTTAGTAGTACTAGTGAGAATAGTAGTGTTCTATTAAAATCTCCAACCAAATTAATTTTTTTATTTTTTTGAAAATTTGGGAATATCATTAAATTAGATATATCTTAACATCCGTACGGTTGGATCGTCGAGAATTATTTTTAAAAATATAGAAACAATAATCTGGCACGAAGCACTAGTTACGAGTACTAAACAATATAGTAGTGTTCTATTAAGATCTCCAACCAAATTAATTTTTTATTTTTTGAAAATCCGGGAATATCATTTAATTAGATATATCTTGACATCCGTACGGTTGGATCGTCGAAAAATATTTTTAAAAATATAGAAACAATAATATGGGATGAAGCACTAGTTACGAGTACTAGACAATATAGTAGTGTTCTATTAAGATCTCCAACCAAATTAATTTTTTATTTTTTGAAAATCCTGGAATTTCATTTAATTAAATATATTTTGACATCCGTACGGTTGGATCGTCGAGAAATATTTTTAAAAATATAGAAACAATAATCTGGGACGAAGCACTAGTTACGAGTACTTCAATAATTAACCTATTTTTTTGTCCGAACTCGAGTTCAGTAAGCTTGTCAGATGAGTTAACTGAACTCAAACACGAACGAACATGTCAAGCTTACCGAATAAGTCCGGTTCGTTTACAACTCTAACAAAAAATATCAAATTTGGTTATTACTATATTCGAGTTCGAATCCTAGCAATTACATAATTATATCATATTTTTTTACTTTAATTTCTTTAATTTCTTCTCGAATTCGATTTCATATAACAACATAATTATTTTCGATAATTTATTAACTTTGATATCTTAATCTTCGTTCACACTCGACCCGTAGCATGTAGTTTAATCATCAAAGACAACTTGCAGAAATCAATAACATGATTTTATATATTTTTTGTCTATGACACGTCTTAGTCGTCGACTCGCCGTATGGAAAAAAATAAGAACAATATTTCTACAATTAATCGACTTCAATAATTAACCTATATGTTTAAAGGAGCCGTGTTCCATATCAGTTGCCCCAGATTATTGTTTAGTACTCCCATATCATCTATCTACCCGCAACATTCCCCCACCCCAGTTTCTCTCATCTCCCGTATCTCTCTATCTCTCAACTCTTTCTACACTCTCTCTCTTCTTCTTCAAAATTAAACCCCTCATTTTGCATGATTTTGCACTCTAAATTCATTATATGAGTAGTCAAAATTCATCTTTTCTCCTCCTCTATCCATTGATACCATCCAATCAAGTTTTGGGTAAAGTTTAATTTTCGGCATATTTATTTGTATGGATTCGGGTGGGTTTTTGTTGGTGTTGATTACATAGATATATAGATCGTTCGCCGGAGTTTTTGATTTTGGCCGGAAAATTTCCATTCGTATTCACTTCGGACTACTTTTATCATCTCCTGATCCATGTAATACATATATATCAACACATATAAAGAGATAAAAATAGATTTATATATGCTAATATCATCTATCTACTCACTACTCCTTCATCCTTCGGTGACATCCCCGTTGTTTCTATTTTCCGGCGAGCTTAATCGAGCCGATCTCGAGTCGAACCCGAGCCGAGCTCGAGTCGAGCTCACTAATAGCTCGGCTCGAGCTCGTTTTGTTATCGAACATTTTTCAGTGTTCGAGCTCGACTCGAGCTCTTAACGAACCGAGCCGATTCCAGCTCTTAACTAGCCGAGCTCGAGCTTGTTCGCGAACAGCTCGGTTCGTGAACAGCCCTATATTTTATGCATTGCCAAAATAAGTAAAATACCTTAAGTAGGTTTTTTGTTATCTGCTTAATGTAATCAATGTAGCTTACGATCGAGTTCATTCTGTAATTAACTGTAGCAAAGTTTTTGTTGTTATATATCATCATAGCTTTCATATGGTGTTTAATAAAGTGATGAATCACATCTTTTCAACTTTTACACTTTACTACGATAGGTAGGCTTTTAGAAGCAACAATGTACTACATAATAAAATTTCAACAAGGAACAATGTAGTACTCTGCATAATAACATCTGAACAGATAGTGAAACTGGTTTTCAACTATTCAGCTGCCCTTACATTGAACCCCATGTTATCATCATAAAAGAACTGCAATTTCATTCCTATGTTGAAGCTGTTGTCGTGTGTGAAATTATCCCATCCATGCCCAAAACGACATATTTTCAGCTTGCGATGCATAGCAACCTTCCATTCTTTATTACAATATCGAACAGTAACCACAGTACCATTTTTCTAACGCTGATATGCACTCAAAAGATAACTTGGGCAGTACTACATATATAAAGTAAATTATTAGTTGTAATCCAATATAAACATATTCTGTTTTTCATAATTTATATATATTACGGTAGATTTACATACCACTCCAGGTCCTTTTTGATCAAAATGTGACGAACTGTAAATGAACGTAAGGGGTTTTCCACCACCATTTGCACGTCTACGCTTGGTTCGTTATTTGCACCTTCACTAATGTCCCTTGAAACATTTGAATTCACCAAACCTGCATCACAGTATGAGTATAGAAAATGTATACGGTTAAAAGCAACATGTGACATGAGTACTATATACTAAATACAGCCCACGTAAGGTTGTAAACTGTTTACCATAATTGGAACTATCAGAATCATCTGTTGACATTGAAGTATCAGAATCTACATCAGAGTTTGTGTAAAAACCCAGATTTTTGGTAGGAATTAAAACTTTTATTATATAATGGAGTATGAGTGTAATAGTGGTCATAATAAATGATTATGGAATGGATATGGATTCCAATGTTTATATGTCATTAAGAATGTAATGGGTTGACAACGTAGATTAGAATAATCTATCTCCTAGAAAGTAGGATATGGTGATTCTAAATGAGGAAGATGGTTCTCATGTCATCCAAATCGATATCTGTTATAAGTCTAGTGCTTCCGTAAAAGAGTTAAGGAACGCTCGAAAGAAAACAAGGACATTTTTTATGGATATAAGGAATAAAGAGAGAATAAGCAATGAATAGTGTTTTTGATGGAAATTAGAATATTATTAGACGCCGCTATATAGAAGTATTCAGAACGGATTTCTGAGTTCGTATTCATGATCCAGGGGTAAAATAAGTGTATGTAAGCGATATCAGATTCAGAAAAATAGCCCGAGATTTGAGGAATTTAAATTCAAGAATTATAAAGGAGGATTGAGAATGGTAGTATAAATATTAAGAAGGTTTCCGGTAAAACCCTAGTTAGAAATCCTTGAGATATTCCTCCGAACGATCAATGAAAATGAGCAATAACCGGACAAAGAAACAAGTAGAGGATCAAGGTGCATGCATGTGCTAGTGGATAAGAACAAGTAACTAAGTAGTTACATGATCAACTATGTAATAACCCGAATTTTGGGGAGAATTAAAACTTTTCTTATTGTGGTTAAAGAGCACTAATGAATGGTGGTTTCAAAGAACAATGATTGTAATGAATGGATATTGCTTTGGACAATAATCCTGATGCATTGGTATATTGTCAGAATAGAGTAATTCGATGGTTGAGGACCTAGATAAGAATAATCTACCGTCCAGGAAGAAGCTAATGGATCCTTGAAGGGAAATGAGTACGTGCATAGTGTTTCCCGTACGTGCATAGTGTTTCCCGTACGTGCATAGTAATTTGGTGGATGAATAGTGATTTTTTAAGTTGGAAAACTTTTCACGCCACCCTATGTACGGGACGTGATATGGATGTTTCGAAGTCGTATTAGTAATACGCGAAGGAAATAAGTGAATGCAGAGACGATCGGAATTCAGAAATTCCAAATTCTTTTTCGATATAATATTTGACCGGACAGTGGATTATATATTATTATAATCCAAGAATTGAGATATTAACTTTGAGGATTTGATATTTTGGGATGTTATTATATTTGATTTAAGAATAAAGGTAGGAAACCACTGAGGCAGTGAAACAGGCGTTCTAGAAACGCTAAAACGTTATAACGAGATTAAGCGATAAAGCGAATGAATCATGGATTATGGATTGAATTCATATCAAGATTAAATATGTAAGAACCCAGATTTTGGGTGGAATTAAAACTTTTATGTATTTAATGATGTAAGAATGAATAGTGGTTACGGCTACAATGTAATAATTGATATTTGGAAAGAATAAATGGAATTCGACTTTATTATTTCTATGTCTTGAAGAATGCTAAAGGGTGACAACATAGGTAAGAATAATCTATCTTCTAAGGGAATAAGATATGGCAATTTCAAGCAGGAGAATACTCTCATGTCATCCAGATCGATAACGATTAATCCAGTAGTTCCGTAAAAAGGTTAAGGAACGATCGGAAGAGAATACGGACAATTGTACAACCCTAAGAGAACAAGTAAAGAATAAAGAATGAATAGTGTTTTGGTGGGAGTATAGAATAATATGAGACGACACTATATAGAAGTATTCGGAACGGATTTCCGAGTTCGTATTAGTGATCCAGGGGGAAAATAAGTGTATGTAAAAGATGTCGGATTCTGAAAAACCGCACTTTTATTTTCTCCGAGAGTTCCCTGGACACTGATAGCCTTAAGTATTTAACGAATGGATTTAAGGAATATAAATTGGAAAGTTAGAAAGAAAGATGGAGAATGAAAGTATTAATATTAGAAAGATTCTCGGTAAACCCTAATTAGAAATCCGTGAAATATTCTTACGAACGATCAATCGAAACGAGCAATAACCGGACACAGAAATAAGTAGAGGAAGCAAGAGTCTTGTGCAAGCTACTAGAATAAATATCTAGTAATCAAGTGGGCAAGAGGAACTAGATTAATTGGAACATAACTAGTACTTAGAAATCAAAACACTTGGTTAGTTTTTAACCATGCAAAACACAACACTTGTCCTCCAAAACTCATCATCCATGACATCACACCCCACTAACACACCAAGATGAGATATTATCTCTCAAAAAGTCACTTTATGCAAGATTGAACAAAGAAAAATCAAGAAACCAAGCAAACACTCTCCATTCTCTTTTTCTTCAAAACTTTCGACCAAGGAGCTAGAAAAGAGGCTTCCAACCATTGTTTGATCTTCAAATTTTTGGGGTAAGTACTACATATCATATCTTAGATCCCCTAGAAATTTCAGCCTCAAATTCAGTTTCTTTCATATTCAAATAAATCATCAAAGGTGATGATGAATAGTGTTTTCAAGAACTAATCCTTGTTTTTCTTGTTTTCATGGTTGATCCTAGCTAAGTTAAACCTATCCAAGGACCATACCAAGCTTATTAAGGTTATATCGTACTCCAAGGAAGGTAGATCTCTTGAAACCCTAGCATTTGATTTGAGATTTATGAATGTTTTTGATGGATTTAGCTTGGTATGATTATAGTGATAATTATAAGCATGATTATGTAATTAGTTATATGATTTTAGATGCATGATGATTTTGATGCTAAGATCAGTAGCCTCTGGACTTGTGAGATGTTTATTATGTGTATAAGTTGTTTAGATGCCCGGTGTGGCTTGGGTTGTTGATTGTGATTTTTGGAACGTTCGTATTATAGTAGTTATAATGCCGAAATTTCATTAACCATTGAAAACCGTGCATCACAGTAGGTCTAATGGCCGAAACTGGACAAGTATCTAACATTCCCTTGTAGATCTTGAGTCGTAGATCATTTTGGAAAAAGAATCGAATCAAACAGACTTACGGTTTAGGATTTATGACCGATTTACTAAAAGTAGTTCGAATCCGTAAACGAAAGTTCGTAACTTAAATTGAACCCTGATAAAATATGTAAAGTCATGACGAATCTTGGTAAATAAATACTAGAGGTAAAAAGGAAGGTTTGAAAGAAAACCGTATGTCAAAAGGATCATTTTTCGATTTATTAAAAATATTCGAGTCGAGGTTAAACGCGAACGAACCCCTAAAAGACGACTCTATTATAACTTCGGTAAAACACTTAGAAAACGGGCGATAAAACTCGGAGCATAATATTGGTTCGTAACGATCGACCTTAGAACTTGTATGACTTAAGTATGTCCCAAGTGTAAGTACAGTGACATGTCGTCTTAACGAGCGAATGTCGGGTCGGATCAATGATAAAAAGGAATCCACTAAAAGGGGTATAACGAGATAACTCGAGAACGTGTTTCGATTTAAGTATAACTTAACTTTTAAGATGTTAAGTGATTAATCCCGAATGCCTTTGCTATTTATAGATCACCAAGCTGAACCGGGACCCGCTACCACTACCCCTTACCGTACTCGACTACCAGGCAAGTTTCAATTCCCTTCTTTTAGGCTGTTGTTGTGATTGAGTATATATATATATATATATATATATATATATGTTTTCTGTTATACATATGCCATAGCATGCATGCCTACTTTCAAGTTATATCGTTATGCTTGTTCCCTGATTGTTTATTGGCTTATAAATTAGATAACTAACGTATCAATTATAAGCCGGTTATTGTAAGACCCTCATAGAAGGGCGTATACATCTTATTCGTCAGATATAGACCGGGAGTCAATATTTCTTGATATATCGAGATCACCTCGGAGGAAAATATTTAAGTAAATATTTTCCATTATTCGGGCGACGAATATTATTTGAATATTCGTTCGAGATTATTTATTTAACGATCCTTACTTCAAATAATTATTTGAACGTAACCATTCGACGAATAATATTTTTCAATATTCATTCGATTATTATTCCGAATATTCTTCTAAAGATTGGACTACTAAATGAATATTATTTGAATATCCATTTAGAATATTATTTTATTAAATGAATATTACTTTTGAATATTCATTTAAGATATTAATTACTTGATGAATATCATTCTAATATTCATCTGAAGCTTGATTTATTTATCGAATATTATCTCGAATATTCCTTTAAAGCTTGGATTACTAAATGAATATTACTTGATATTCATTTAGAATATTATTCATTAAATGAATATTACTTTTTGAATATTCATTTAAATTCCTTATTAATTAATGAATATTATTTTGAATATTCATTTAAATATTTATTTATTCAATAAATATTCTCTTGATGTTTCTTCAAGGATTATTTGGAGAAATACTTTGATTAATGATATTCTTTCATATTCCTAAATATTCTTTAAATATTTTAATTCAATAAATATTCTCTGAATATTTATTCAATACTTAGAATAACCTCAATAAGGTTTATGTTCTTCGATTATTACGGAAAATATTTCGGAGACATATTATTATTAATCTTATATCAAGAAAGGTTCTCAGACATCATTCTTCTTGAGTCTATCTCCCTAAAAATAAGGGAACCTTACTTGGAAAATGTTACTTATCTTGTCGACTTCCCGGTCATAAAGTATTCTCTTCACTCGCAACTCGGGTGTTATTGACTTACTAAGTCGTTGTTTACCTTCTCATCTTTCGAGGGGTAAGATTGTTGGAACAAGTTGATATTCGTTACCAAGCAATAGCTTGGAAGTTATTGGTGAATTTTCCTTTCCAACTAGATACGACTACTTTGTAGAGTCTTATCAACAAGTATTATACTTTGGGAAAGGGGGACGAACGTTACATTCAGAATCATGAATTCTATTTGAACTAGGAGTCGTGTAAGAGGCCGAGTAGCGCCGGTCCATCCCCTTTGGCCCAACCGTTGGCCGGGAAGAGCTAGTAAGGCGGTAGACAAGTAAAGCCGTCAGTTCTTTCTTCTACCGGTAGTAAATCTAATTTGAGCTGTACGATCTCGACTGATCATCAAGATTGGAACAGCGGGAGCGGTGAATACTCCATCACTGGTTCATCATCCAAACTTATTTATTTCCTGCAACATGATTACTGTTGGCAGAGCTGGAAAAGTGTTCATAACTTGAATTGAAATCTTTTCATGCAAGTTCCTCTTTTTAATGACAATGAGAATATCTCGCTTACTTTTGATGTAACAGATATTTCTACAAACAAATACTTTAAGTTACCTTGTAACTTCATCGTTCATATTATACTGGCATCATTTCCGTAAATGCATGGCATATGGTTTGAAAGATACTTTTGAACTGTTATATATTATCGTTCAGTTATATATTATTGTTGGTGGGCTATTGCTCACCCTTGCTTTATTATTATATCACAACAACAGCTAGACCAGATGACTCGCACAAGGCGCACTCGACGCGGGCGAGGACGATGAGACTACCAGAGCTGAAGAAGAATCTATTGGTAGGATAGATTTATTCTTTCAGTACCAAGTATATGGTCTAGTATGACTTATGTAAATGGATGGCAAAGAGTATGTATTTTTTTTGAAATTCTTTTGGATTGTAAGAACTCATAATGTGATTAATAAAAATTTGATTGTTACTCTGATTTCATCTCTGGGACTATAACGGGTGTGTTTTGCATTGTTGTGTTGGGTCATAGAGATGTAATTTATTTTATGTTAAGGAAAGTTCAAGTGTTGTGGACAGAATTGGAAACCGTAACGACCAGATCCCGGACCCCGGATCTGGGGGTGTTACAGAAGTGGTATCAGAGAGTACGTTATAAACCCCAGAGATGATGCGACGTTAAAACAATAAACTCACTAAGATAATAAGAACTCTTGCCAAGTTCATAGTCGGACTACTTCAAGTAGTACTGACATATAAAACCCTTATGGGAACTCTTAAGTATCATGATAGTAACTTAGCTCGTTCTCGTATCGACTAGTAAGGCGTACGAGCAGCAGCATGATGATGTTTTATTATATGTTGACGATCGGATTGTGAATTCGATAGAGTACCATATTGAGGACTCGAAAGTGGTTCCAGCAGAGGAGAATCCTATTGAGGATGAGGAGTTTACTCGAAGGAAATGAGGGCTGTATCCAGAGGGATAGCGAAAGTTAAGATTATAGTGCTCAGAGAAGAGAGCATAAAGAACTAAGATATTATTAAGAGAATTGAAATTTTTTGTTGGATTTATAGCCGGACTACGAGAGGTAGTACCAGCAATTAAGACAGATTGGAAGGATTACTTGAGGTCTTATATGAGGATAGATAAAGATCCTTAGAGACTTTTAGATTAATGAGAAAGGAGTTAGAATGATGCATGATTATCAAAGACGTCGATGTAGGACGGGGAGCACCCAGGAGCAGTTGAGATAGAGGCAACAAGTGCCATATTATCGGATAAATGGATTAGTGTGAATATTGTCAATGGTAATTCGCCATGAGAAGGCGGGTTTCATGGGTTATATTTTATGAAACCAAATTGAGATTGTTGAGGTGGTTTTATTCAGCGAAATGTCCATATTATGAATGAACCAGCTTCGAAAGTAAAGATAGTGGAAAGTGATGGCCTGATTGGATAAAGTTATATAAAGTAGTGAGCGAGACGATGATCTCAGAAACTACCAGAGGAAAAGACCAGTGGGTCTATGATAAACTCGTAATATGACTACTATCAGGTACTAAATATAAGTTTATTTTAACTCAGTAAAATGGTGAATCAGGAACGTTAGATGCATGTGATTCAGAAGAATATTAAATTCTTTCTTTTCCCCGAATAGATTATAGTAGTTACCTTAAGTTTATTATTCTGACACTGAATTGCAAATGGATCAAGTAATGCGATTAGTGGTTAAGAGGTAATAGAGAATGTTTTAAGATGAAATTGGTAACGACCTGGCGTTGGTGTTGCCTAACGGAAGAAGGAAGACTTTATGATACACTATGATGCATCTCATACAGGTTTAGGTGGTGTGCTTATGCAGCACGGTAGAGTAATTGCGGATGCATTCGAACAGCACGGTACACCAGACTAGGATGGCCCTAGTAGTGCCAATTTTTATGAAACGACTAACTCCGACGGTAGTGTTCCTTCTGAAACCTGTGGTTAGGAAGACTGACATTTGATATTATCGACAACTAAGATGTATATGTATCAGGAAGAGGTGGCATGTTTCAGTTTGAAACTTTTGATTTCCCTTCTATGGGATATATATATTTGGTTCCTTTCTAGTGGTTAAACTTCCAACTTTGTGTCAATAATTCCGTTATTACAACTGCTTATGATTCTACCTGCTTGGATGCTCATAGAACTATTCTCTAGGTTTCGAAATTGATCTTCATAGTGTTACCGGTGGTTGGAGAGATTGACCAAAATTTCCTTGATTCTGGAAAGAAATTCAACGAATTTTGGCAAACCTTGTCTTTCTGATTATCAGAGAACATCATGGAAGAGAGTAGAAACTGGGGCGAACCCCGTGAATTGGGTAAAGTAGCCGCTATATGGGTTGGTGGATAGACCCCGGTTATCGCGATTGATTGTAGAAATATAATGATGAAGTGAGATTGGAAGAAAACAGGAAATGTAAGTAAGAAACCAGCCGGACTGAGAAACTCCGGGATTGACTTAAGTGAAAAGGTTGTTATACCATGAATGGTAAGATTGCGTGGCACGTGGGATTGATAAGAATAGTTGAAAAGATAAAAGTGGAGGAAAGGTGATCGGAGACGGTGCCGAGAAGTCGATTAAGACTTATATGGAGTAAAGTTTTGGAAAGGTAGAGAGGTATCAAAGTAGAAGGCAATATGCCAGCAATTGCTAGAAAAGTAATGCTAATTAGCCAACCCCAAAAACCATATATTTTTATTTTAGTGTGGTCAGTTGAGGCCAAGTCACAAAGGATTATCAAGTGACTAGACCAGCAATAAAAGGACAAAGCAGTGTTACTTCTAAGTAAGCGTCGACTGCAAGGGCTTTTGATATAAAGGAAATATTAATGAGATCGTAGGAATCTTCTACTGAACCCTTTTCAACCCATGTTTGGATTGGGAATTTACTAGACTTTTTGGAATGGGGTCACCCGTACTAAAGTGATTCATGTGTATATGATTGCCCAAGATTACGAGTAAAAATGGAAGTATAATGACGTGATATGTATGATGTTAGGGTATTATAAATACCATGAATATATTATGACCAAGGGAAGTAAACAGTGAAGGTTTATAAGAGAGTATAGAAATGGTCAGAGATGGATCAGTATGCTGTAGAAATTTTGTCTAAGGCAAGTACCTTTGAGAAAAACGATAAGTACTAAGAGATTCAAGTTAAACTCGATCAATATCTTCCAGAACATCCTTGCTACCATTACCAAGTTCTGTAAGAGAGCAGATAGACATACGTTGTCTTTTGGAAGGTCAAATAGGCTGACAACTATCTGAAAGAAGAGGTTAGCATTAAGCCACCGATCGATTATCAAATGAGAATGATTGAAAAGAGACCCTTATTAAGGATACATGATTTGATTGCCAAGTATAGGATGCAAGAATTCCTTGGCAGTTGAATTAAGGATAGGATATCCATAAATTAAGACAAACCCTGGGGAATGCACAAGGGATGGCATTAACCCTAATAACGACATTATGACTTAAGATGATATGAGTTGGACTTGCTAAGGCAACAATGACCGATAAGGATTATTAAAAAGAGTTCTGGAAAGAACATAGATAGAATTATTAGAGTATTGATCAATGACATTTTGATATACCCTGTACCCAGAAAATACAGGAGGAATGATGAGGATGACCTATGAAACCTTACAAGGAAAAAAAAGTAATATTCCGAACTTCAAAATGGAAGTTTGGTAAGGAATGTATGACATAGTAACAATAATACCAGATGAGGCATGTATGAAACCCTGAGGAATTATGGATTGAACCTATAAAGGCTGAGATTATCCTAAGATAAGGAAAGAACTAAGAAAAGAAGTATCCTAAATAAGATTGGGAATAAATGTGATAAAGTTCCCACGGGTAGGTGGAAGCAATGACTTATGGAAAAAGACTGATAAATATATTTTTCTCCATCAGTAGAGCCTAAGGGAGAATGCTTTCACCCAACAGTGATGGGAATGAGGTAGAAAAGTTTGAATTGGAATATATCCAGAGAACAAAGATTACCATAAATTATTATTATCAAGAAAGGCCAATGAGGTGGCCGACAGTCTAAGTATAAAGGAATAATTACAAATGTTCATACCGAAGAAACAAAATGATATTTGGAAAGACCTTGAAGGTCATATCGGAGTGGAGGAAGTTACATTCCTTTTGATGATTGTGCAAGAATCGATGGTAATAATAGTTTAAGTAAAGATTCGATTCGTGATGGAGTCTTAAGCATATTACGTACCTTAGAAGGTCCCGTTTTGAGGCAAACCAGGACCATGATACATAGTTGACGAAGTAAACCGTTAAGTTTCTAGTCTTTTATGGAAGCTGCATGAGTGATAGTTTCATCAACCTGACATAGCTGCGATGCTTGAAACTCTTCTGCAATTTTATCTACTTCATGTAATACCTACATCAAGTTCAGGAAGTGTTCCTTATGGATAAGGAATAGTGATTTCCAGAGAACCTACCCAGAGTACCACTCGATCGAGAGATTTGATTCCTTTCGAATTAGGGAGAAATTGATATTATAATAATGATGGATTAGTTGATACCCAATGGAGCTGTAAGAACCCCAAATTTTGGATATAATTAAAACTTTTATTAAGTAATGATAAAATGAGGAACAATGATTCCAACAACAAGGTCACCAGCTCTAATGAATGGTGGTTTCAAAGAACAATGATTGTAATGAATGGATATTGCTTTGGACAATGATCCTGATGCATTGGTATATTGTCAGAATAGAGTAATTCGATGGTTGAGGACCTAGATAAGAATAATCTACCATCCAGGAAGGAGCTAATGGATCCTTGCAGAGAAATGAATACGTGCATAGTATTTCCCATACGTGCATAGTATTTCCCGTACGTGCATAGTATTTCCCGTACGTGCATAGTGTTTCCTGTACGTGCATAGTAATTTGGTGGATGAATAGTGACTTTGTAAGTTGGAAAACTTTTCACGCCACCCTATGTACGGGACGTGTTATGGATGTTTCGAAGTCATATTAGTAATACGCGGAGGAAATAAGTGAATGCAGAGACGATCGGAATTCAGAAATTCCAAATTCTTTTTCGGTACAATATTTGACCGAACCGTAAAGAGCCTATCAATACGATCAAGACAAGAGTATTATAATGTTAAGGATTCAAGGATTTTATTTATTAAGTATGATTTGAGGATTTAGAATGAAAACCTTTGAGTTAGAGTAACAAGTGTTATAGAAATCGCTAGAACTTTATAACAAGATTAAGCGATCAAGCAAACGCGAAAGAAATTACGGATTAAATACGTAACGAGATAAAAAAAACCCTACTTGATCAGCTGGGGTTATATATAAGAATATTTGGTGGAAATGAAATGAAGAAAAGAAATGAGAAATGAGGTGGATGGACAAGAAGAAAACAACAAGGCTTCACATCATCAATTTTTCTAACACACCATAAACCTTTGACACTTGTATTAAGAGGAGTATTAGCAGCTATACCCACTTATACATATCACAAATATCATTTGACAACTAGCCAAGCAAACACCACCTCTCCCTCATTTTTCCAGCAGTTGCATTTTCCAGGGCAGGGGTCTTTGCCATTTTTTTTCACCTAGATCTACTCATCTAAAAATCATGAAAAAATTCATGGAGCTTCTACACATCAAGGTGAAGTTGGGGATTTAATTTTATAATTTTTGAAGATCGTTTGGATGGGTAAATAAATTCGAGAAGTTCACTGTTTTTCCCCCAAAACCAAGGCACTTCGAATTTTGGAGTTTTAAGATTTCAAAATCCACCTTCCAACCATTGTTTGATCTCCAAATTTTTATGGTGAGTCCTATATTTCATAAAAATGATCTCCTAGAAATCTTAGCTTCAAACTCCATGTTTTCCATTTTCAAATAAATCCTCAAAGATGAGGGTGAATAGTGTTTTCAAGAAACTAACTTTGATTTCTTGGTTTCTTTGGATGATTTAAGCTTTGTTAAAGCCATACAAGGACTATATAAGGGTTATTATAGCTTGTACACTCTCCAAGGAAGGTATAATTCTTAAGAACCCAAGATCTTACTTTGAGTTTTATATATGTTCTTGATGGTTTTAGATTAGTTAAGATTATGGTGTTGTTATATGCATAAAAGCATGATTATGTAGTTAGTAGTGATGATTTAAGAGTTTTGATGATTATGATGGTTAATTGAAACCTTCTTGGACTGGTTAAGATGAAAACCATGTATAGTATGCCCGGCGTGGCTTGGATTGATTGTTATGAATTTTAGAACGTTCGATTTATAGCCGTCGTAATGCCGAATTTTCGTTAGACTATTAAACACCGAGCATCACAGTAGCTATAACTCACTGTACAGCTTCATTTTCTGCCATGATAGGATAGATTATGTTCAAGCTTCGTTTTGATATAAAGATCGCATGAAACGGACTTACGGTTTAGGATTTATGACCAAATTGCTAAAAGTAGTTCGAATCCGTAAACGAAAGTTCGTAACTGTAATTGAACCCTCGTAAACTATGTAACGTCATGGCGAATCTTGGTAAATAAATACTAGAGGTAAAAAGGAAGGCGTGAAAGAAAACCGTATGTCAAAAAGATCATTTTTCGATTTATTAAAAATGTTCGAGTCGAGGTTAAACGCGAACGAACCCCTAAAAGACGACTCTTTTATAACTTCGGTAAAACACTTAGAAAACGGGCGATAAAACTCGGAGTATAATATTGGTTCGTAACGATCAACCTTAGAACTCATATGACTTAAGTATGTCCCAAGTATAAATGCAATGACATGTCGTATTAACGAACGAATGTCGGGTCGGATCAGTGATAAAAGTAATCCACAAAAAGGGGTATAACGAGATAACTCGAGAACGTGTTTCGAATTAAGTATAACTTAACTTTTAATATGTTAAGTGATTAATCCCGAATGCCTTGGCTATTTATAGATCACCAAGCTGAACCGGGACCCGCTACCACTACCCCTTACCGTACTCGACTACCAGGCAAGTTCCAATTCCCTTCTTTTAGGCTGTTGTTGTGATTGAATAAATATATATATATATATATATGCTGATATACATATGCCATTGCATGCATGCCTACTTTCAAGTTGAAGTGATATACTTGTTCCCTGAATGTTATTGTTGGCTTATAAGCTAGATAGTTATATATCAGTTATAAGCCGATTATTGTAAGACCCTCATAGAAGGGCGTATACATCTTATTAATCAAAAATAGACCGGGAGTCAATATTCCTTGATATATCGAGATTACCTCGGAGGAAAATATTTAAGTAAATATTTTCTATTATTTGGGCGACGAATATTATTTGAATATTCGTTCGAGACTAATTATTTTAACGATCCTTACTTCAAATAATTATTTGAACGTAATCATTCGACGAATAATATTCGTCAATATTCATTCGGAGTCGAATTGATTATCGATTATTATTTCGAATACTCTTCTAAAGATGAGACTACTAAATGAATATTATGTGGACATTCATTTAGAATATTATTTCATTAAATAAATATTACTTTTGAAAATTCATTTAAGGTATTAAGTACTTGATGAATATTATCTTCAATATTCATCTGAAGCTTGATTTACTTATCGAATATTATATCGAATATTCCTTTAAAGCTTGGATTACTAAATGAATATTACTTGCTATTCATTTAGGATATTAATTATTAAATGAATATTACTTTATTGATATTCATTTAAATTCCTAATTAATTATGAATATTATTTTGAATATTCATCCAGGGTTCTATTTAATCATCGAATATTATTTTAAATATTTTAAATATTCCTTTCAGGTCTTATTGATTAATGAATATTATTTGGAATATTCATTTGAATATTTAATTATGCAATAAATATTCTCTCGATATTTCTTCAAGAATTATTTGAAAAATACTCTGATTAAAGATATTCTTTCATATTCCTGAATATTCTTTAAATATTTTTAATTCAATAAATATTCTCTGAATATTTATTCCATACTTAGAATAACCTCAATAAGGTTTATCTTCTTCGATTATTACGAAAAATATTTCGGAGTCATATTATTATTAATCCTATATCAAGGAAGGTTCTCAGACATCATTCTTCTTTGGGTCTACCTCCTTAATAATAAGGGAACCTTACTTGGAAAATGTTATTTATCTTGTCGACTTCCCGGTCATAAAGTATTCCCTTCACTCGCAACTCGGGTGCTGTTGACTTATTAAGTCGTTGCTTACCTTCTCATCTTTCGAGGGGTAAGATCACTGGAACAAGTTGATATCCGTTACCAAGTAATAGCTTCGGAGTTATTGGTAAATTTTCCTTTCCAACTAGATACGACTACTTTGTGGAGTCTTATCAACAAGTATTATACTTGGGGAAAGGGGGACGAACGTTACATTCAGAATCATGAATTCTATTTGAACTAGGAGTCGTGTAAGAGGCCGAGTAGCGCCGGTCCATCCCCTTTGGCCCAACCGTTGGCCGGGGAGAGCTAGTAAGGCGGTACACAAGTAAAGCCGTCAGTTCTTCCTTCTACCGGTAGTAAATCTAAATTGAGCTGTACGATCTCGACTGATCATCAAGATTGGAACAGCGGGCGCGGTGAATACTCCATCATTGGTTCATCATCCAAATTTATTTATTTCCTGCAACATGATTACTGTTGGCAGAGTTGGAAAAGGGTCATAACTGGAATTGCAACCTTTTCTTGCAAGTTCCTCTTCTTAATAACAATAAGAATATCTCGCTTACTTTGATGTAGCAGATATTTCTACAAACAAATACTTTAAGTTACCTTGTAACTTCATCGTTCATATTATACTGGCATCATTTCCGTAAAGGCATGGCATATGGTTTGAAAGATACTTTTGAACTGTTATACATTATCGTTCAGTCATATATTATTGTTGGTGGGCTATTGCTCACCCTTGCTTTATTATTATATCACAACAACAGCTAGACCAGATGACTCGCACAAGGCGCACTCGACGCGGGCGAGGACGATGAGACTACCAGAGCTGAAGAAGAAGCTATTGGTAGGGTATATTTATTCTTTCAGTACCAAGAATATGGTCTAGTATGCCTTATGTAAATGGATGGCAAAGAGTATGTATTTATATTGAAATTCTTTTGGATTGTAAGAACTCATAATGTGATTAATAAAAATTTGAGTGTTACTCTGATTTCATCTCTAGGACTATAACGGGTGTGTTTTATATTATTGTGTTGGGTTATAGAGACGTAATTTATTTTATGTTAAGGAAAGTTCAAGGGTTGTGGACAGAATTGGAAACCGTAACCACCGGATCCCGGACCCCGGATCTGGGGGTGTTACAGAAGTGGTATCAGAGCGTACGTTATAAACCCCAGAGATGAGGTGACGTTAAAACAATAAATTCAATAAGATAATAAGAACTCTTGCCAAGTTCATAGTCGGACTACTTAATGTAGTGATGACATATAAAACCCTTATGGGAACTCGTAAGTATAATGATAGTAACTTAGCTCGATATCGTATCGACGAGTAAGGTGAATGACCTTGAGGCATACGAGCAACAGCGCGATGATGCTTTATATGCTGAAGATCAGCGGGTAATTCGATGGAGTACCCTACTGGAGACCCGGAAGAGGTTCGAGCAGATAAGGAAAATCCTGTTAGGATGAGGAGCTTACCCATGGGTAATGAGGGTCGCAGCCAGAATGACTGTGATGATTAAGATATGGTGCTCAGAAAAGTGAGTATAAAGAACTGATATATTATTAAGAGATCTGAAGATGCATGTTGAATTCATAGCCGGACTACCAGACGTAGTACCAGCAAGAAAGAAGGATTGGAAGAATTACTTGAGATCTTATACGGAAATAGATGAGAATCCTTAGAGATTTTCATCTTAACAAAGAAAGAGCTAGAGGGATGTATGATTATCAAAGACAGTGATATAGGGCGAGGAGCAGAGTCCCTAGGAATAGTTGAGAAGGAGGCAGTAAGTGCCATATCATTTGATAAATGAATTAGTATGAATATGGTCAGTAATAATTCGCCATGAGAAGGCAGGTGTCGTAGGTTGTAAATTATGGAACCAAATTGAGGTTAATAAGGTGGTTTTATTAAGGAAAATGTTCATTTTATGAATGAATCATTTAGAAAGTAAAAACATTGGGAAGTAATAGAATGATTGGGTAAAAGTTATATAAGGAAGTAGTAAGCAAGACAATGATCTCAGAACCTACCGGAAGATAAGACCAGTGAGTCAAGATGAACTCGTAATGAGACTACTGCCAGAGACTGAGTATAGAGTTAATTCAACTCAGTTAAATGATGAACCAGAAACGTTAGATGCATGTGATTCAGAGGAATATTAAATTCCTTCTTCTCTTTGAATGGATTATAGTAGTTACCTTAAGTTTACTCCGACACGGAATTATAATAGATCAAGTAATACGATCAGCAGTTAAAGAGAAAAATGTGAGAAAATCTTCCTGGAGCTAAAAGGTGAAATTGGTAATGACCAAGAGCTGGCATTGCTTAATGGAAAAAGGAGACTTTGTGCTTCCAATGACGCTTCGCATAAAGGGTTAGGTAGACCGACATTTGGTAGTATTGAATATCAGGACGTTGTGACAGGTTTCAGTTTGAAATTATTGATTCCCTTCTAAGGGATGGATATAATTGATTCCTCTCCGGTGGGTAAACTTCCAATCCGATGATGATTATTTCGTTAACTATGACTGCTTATGATTCCACCTGCTTGGAGGTTCATAGAACTATTCTTCAGGTTTCGAAACTGGTCTCCTTGATGTTACCAGTAGGTGGGTAGATTGATCAAAATTTCCCTGAGTCTGGAAAGGAATTCGGTGAATTTTGGCAAACCTTGTCTTTCTGATAATCAGAGAATGTCATGGAAGAGAGTAGAAACTGGAGCAAACCCTGTGATTTGGGTAAGGTTGCTATAAAATGGGTTAGTAAACGGACCTTGAGCATTACAATCGACGGTAGTGATAATATGATGAAGTGAGATTGGACGAAAACAGGAAATGTAAGTAAGAAACTAGCCGGACGGAGAAACTCCGGGATTGACTTAAGTGAAAAGGCTGTTATGCCAGGAATGGTAAGCTTGCGTGGCACGCGGGATTGATAAGAATAGTTGAAAAGATAAAAGTGGAGGAAAGGTGACCGGAGACGGTGCCGAGTAGTCGATTAAGACTTATATGGAGTAAAGTTTTGGAAAGGTAGAAAGGTATCAAAGAAGAAGGCACTATGCCGGCAATTGCAAGAAAAGTAATGCTATTAGCCAACCCCTAAAATCATATATTTTTATTTTAGTGTGGCCAGTTGAGGCCAAGTCACAACGGACTATAAAGTGACTAGACCAGCAATGAAAAGACAAAGCAGGGTTGCTTCTAAGTAAGCACCGACTGCAAGGGCTTCTGATATAAAGGAAATATTAATGAGATTGTAGGAGTCTTCTACTAAACCCTTTGCAACCCATGTTTTGATGGGGAATTTACTAGACCTTTTTGGGATGGGGTAACCCGTACTAAAGTGACTCATGTGTATATGGTTGTCCAAGATTTTGAGTAAAATGGGAGTATAGTGACTTGAGATGCATGATGTTAGGGTATCATGAATACCATGAACATATTACGACTAAGGGAAGTAAACAACGAAGGTTTATGAAGAGAGTATAGAAATGGTCAGAGATGGATCAGTATGCTGTAGAAATTTTGTCTAAGGCAAGTACATTTGAGAAGAACGATAAGTACTAATAGATTCACGTTGAACTCGACCAATATTTTCCAAAACATCCTTGCTGCCATTACCAAGTTCTGTAAGAGAGGAGATGGGCATACGTTGCCTTTTTGGAAGGCCAAATAGGCTGACAACTATCTGAAAGAAGAGGGTGGCATTAAGCCACCGATCGATTATCAAATGAGAATGATTGAAAAGAGACCTTTATTAAGGATACATGATCTGATTGCCAATTATAAGATGCAAGAATTCATTGATAGTTGAATTAAGGATAGGATATCAATGAATTAAGACAAACCCTGGGGAATGCACAAGGGGTGGCATTAACCCTAATAACGACATTATGACTTCAGATGATATGAGCTGGACTTGCTAAGGCAACAATGACCGGTAAGGATTATTAGAAAAAAAAAAAGAGTTCTGGAAAGAACATAGATAGAATTATTAGAGTATTGATCAATGACATTTTGATATACCCTGTACCCAGAAAATACAGGAGGAAGGATGAGGATGACCTATGAAACCTTACAAGGAAAAAGGTAATATTCCGAACTTCAAAATGGAAGTTTGGTAAGGAATGTATGACATAGTAACAGTAATGCCAGATGAGGCATGTATGAGACCATGAGGAAGTATGGATTGAACCTATAAAGGTTGAGATTATCCTAAGATAAGGAAAGAACTAAGAAGAGAAGTATCCTAAGTAGGATGGGGAATAAACGTGATAAAGTTCCCACGAGTAGGTGGAAGCAATGACTTATGGAGAAAGACTGTTAAATATATTTTTCTTCATCAGCAGAGCTTAAGGGAGAATGCTTTCACCCAAAAATGATGGGAATGAGGTAGAAATGTTTGAATTGGAATATATCCAAGGAACAAGGATTACCAGAAATTATTATTATCAGGAAAGGCCAATGAGGTGGCCGACAGTTTAAGTATAAAGGAATAATTATAAATGTTCATACCGAAGAAACAAAATGATATTTGGAAAGACCTTGAAGGTCATATTGGAGTGGAGGAAGTTACATTCCTTTTGATGATTGTGCAAGAATCGAAGGTAATAATAGTTTAAGTAAAGATTCGATTCCTGATGGAGTCTTAAGCATATTACGTACCTAGGTCCCGTTTTGAGGCAAACCAGGACCATGGTACAAAATTGATGAAGTAAACCGTTAAGTTTCCAGTCTTTTATGGAAGATTCATAAGTGATAGTTTCATCAACCGGACCTAGCTGCGATACTTGAAACTCTTCTGCAATTCTATCTACTTCATGTTATATCTACATCAAGTTCAGGAAGTGTTTCGTATGGATAAGGAATAGTGATCACTTTGTCTCCCTAAGGGATTTGAAACCCGTAGGGTTAGCTATTAATGCACTACGTAAACAACAAGCGATGGTGATTCTTCTAAGAAAGTAGATGACAATGTAAAGATAAAGACAGTGCTGCCATTGATTAACTAAATGGCATGTTGATGAATGACAAACAAGTTTATGTTAGTGTACTTCTGCGCAAACAAGATAGAGAATATGAGGTTGATGATTCATGATGTTAAAGATATTCCCATGGAAAGAATTAATGAGATTTGGAGGGAAGGGCGGTTGAGCCCGAGACTTATTGGGCCACCTGAGAGTTTAAAATGTTCGGACGGTGGTATTCGAGCCAGCCTTACCCCCAAAATTATAGCACGGTCATAACGGGTTTTCATGTGGCCAGGCTACGCCAATAAAATGCAAATGTTCAACAGATGATAGGAGTACAAGAATGTAGATATACGACCTGGTCCGACTTACGAAAGACAACCTGTGGAAAACCATGGATAGAAAAGAACAAGTAATGAGAAACAAGGTTGGCAGAAGTAGATTATATGAATCTAAGTTAAAGGAATCGGGCCAGATTCATTTCGGAAAGTTTAAATTGAAATAACGTGATGATTATAGAGTAAATGAGACGGAATACCGATAAGGAGGTACCAAGTGCAAAAAGGTGTCTCAATAAAGAGGTGAAGGTGAAAGTAAATAACAGAAGTAAATAAGAATCAGATAATAAGAAGGATGTGATTGATAAAGAAAAGGCTGGGGAAGCAACTATGGAATGAGAAGCAAGGAGTGTTATGAATGGGTTTTTTAATGAATTCTCAGGATGACAACCTGATAGTGTCAATACTATAGTTATGAAAAAGCTAGTAACATGATATGGGATGTCAGTAATAATGATGCCAAGTGAGAAACCTAAGATTTAACTTGAAAGGTTGAAGGATTTCCCGAATGTGAGTATCGCTAAGATTGAACAAGAGTATTTGTCCATAGAATAATGGACAAAGCAGCAAGATATGTTGACACGTGAGATTGCGATCAAATAGTATTGGATATAATTATGATTAATTTCTTCTTTGATAAACCTCTATAGTTCAGAGGTAAATTCTGAGTATGATATTCTACAATCATGGAAGCTTTCTATAATCCTTTAGAACTCTTTTCTCTTCTTCTCTCTTATTCATCTTCTTTATGAATTGAGAAGAACAACCCTTTTTGGAGGGGAGGTACTGCTACGTGACTATCTGGCTATGTGATAGAAGTCTAAGTGGAATGCTATGACTTGTTTAATTGCTTGTCAAGTACTAAAGGCTGGCCCCCTTCTGTACTAACTATGCAATATAACAAATGTTCAATTGATCATAGTGATCTCTCAACAAATCTTTCCACTTCTCTATATTGATCTAGATTGCGAAGATTAAAGCGATCAGGAAATGCACAGTACGAGCGAGGTTACCTCCGAATCGTAGGGTGATAGTGATACCAATGTTACTGCAGGTATCAATAAGGATAAGACTGAGTAAAAGTATAACCCGGATAGTGAGTTGTACGAAAAGTAGCAACGTTGATGGAAAAAGGATAAAGTATGAATTGTAGCACTAGAAGATGTGCTGAGGAAGGGTAGAACGAATAAGAATTGACCGGGAAGCTAAAGAGTGAACGACAGGCAAACGACTCTTTGCTTCCTACCTGATTCCGGGACGGAATCCTTTTAAGGAGGGGAGACAGTAAGAACCCCAAATTTTGGATATAATTAAAACTTTTATTAAGTAATGATAAAATGAGGAACAATGATTCCAACAACAAGGTCACCAGCTCTAATGAATGGTGGTTTCAAAGAACAATGATTGTAATGAATGGATATTGCTTTGGACAATGATCCTGATGCATTGGTATATTGTCAGAATAGAGTAATTCGATGGTTGAGGACCTAGATAAGAATAATCTACCATCCAGGAAGGAGCTAATGGATCCTTGAAGAGAAATGAATACGTGCATAGTATTTCCCATACGTGCATAGTATTTCCCGTACGTGCATAGTATTTCCCGTACGTGCATAGTGTTTCCTGTACGTGCATAGTAATTTGGTGGATGAATAGTGACTTTGTAAGTTGGAAAACTTTTCACGCCACCCTATGTACGGGACGTGTTATGGATGTTTCGAAGTCATATTAGTAATACGCGGAGGAAATAAGTGAATGCAGAGACGATCGGAATTCAGAAATTCCAAATTCTTTTTCGGTACAATATTTGACCGAACCGTAAAGAGCCTATCAATACGATCAAGACAAGAGTATTATAATGTTAAGGATTCAAGGATTTTATTTATTAAGTATGATTTGAGGATTTAGAATGAAAACCTTTGAGTTAGAATAACAAGTGTTCTAGAAATCGCTAGAACTTTATAACAAGATTAAGCGATCAAGCAAACGCGAAAGAAATTACGGATTAAATACGTAACGAGATAAAAAAAAACCCTACTTGATCAGATGGGGTTATATATAAGAATATTTGGTGGAAATGAAATGAAGAAAAGAAATGAGAAAGGAAGTAATGAGGTGGATGGACAAGAAGAAAACAACAAGGCTTCACATCATCAATTTTTCTAACACACCATAAACCTTTGACACTTGTATTAAGAGGAGTATTAGCAGCTATACCCACTTATACATATCACAAATATCATTTGACAACTAGCCAAGCAAACACCACCTCTCCCCCATTTTTCCAGCAGTTGCATTTTCCAGGGCAGGGGTCTTTGCCATTTTTTTTCACCTAGATCTACTCATCTAAAAATCATGAAAAAATTCATGGAGCTTCTACACATCAAGGTGAAGTTGGGGATTTAATTTCATAATTTTTGAAGATCGTTTGGATGGGTAAATAAATTCGAGAAGTTCACTGTTTTTCCCCCAAAACCAAGGCACTTCGAATTTTGGAGTTTTAAGATTTCAAAATCCACCTTCCAACCATTGTTTGATCTCCAAATTTTTATGGTGAGTCCTATATTTCATAAAAATGATCTCCTAGAAATCTTAGCTTCAAACTCCATGTTTTCCATTTTCAAATAAATCCTCAAAGATGAGGGTGAATAGTGTTTTCAAGAAACTAACTTTGATTTCTTGGTTTCTTTGGATGATTTAAGCTTTGTTAAAGCCATACAAGGACTATATAAGGGTTATTATAGCTTGTACACTCTCCAAGGAAGGTATAATTCTTAAGAACCCAAGATCTTACTTTGAGTTTTATATATGTTCTTGATGGTTTTAGATTAGTTAAGATTATGGTGTTGTTATATGCATAAAAGCATGATTATGTAGTTAGTAGTGATGATTTAAGAGTTTTGATGATTATGATGGTTAATTGAAACCTTCTTGGACTGGTTAAGATGAAAACCATGTATAGTATGCCCGGCGTGGCTTGGATTGATTGTTATGAATTTTAGAACGTTCGATTTATAGCCGTCGTAATGCCGAATTTTCGTTAGACTATTAAACACCGAGCATCACAGTAGCTATAACTCACTGTACAGCTTCATTTTCTGCCATGATAGGATAGATTATGTTCAAGCTTCGTTTTGATATAAAGATCGCATGAAACGGACTTACGGTTTAGGATTTATGACCAAATTGCTAAAAGTAGTTCGAATCCGTAAACGAAAGTTCGTAACTGTAATTGAACCCTCGTAAACTATGTAACGTCATGGCGAATCTTGGTAAATAAATACTAGAGGTAAAAAGGAAGGCGTGAAAGAAAACCGTATGTCAAAAAGATCATTTTTCGATTTATTAAAAATGTTCGAGTCAAGGTTAAACGCGAACGAACCCCTAAAAGACGACTCTTTTATAACTTCGGTAAAACACTTAGAAAACGGGCGATAAAACTCGGAGTATAATATTGGTTCATAACGATCAACCTTAGAACTCATATGACTTAAGTATGTCCCAAGTATAAATGCAATGACATGTCGTATTAACGAACGAATGTCGGGTCGGATCAGTGATAAAAGTAATCCACAAAAAGGGGTATAACGAGATAACTCGAGAACGTGTTTCGAATTAAGTATAACTTAACTTTTAATATGTTAAGTGATTAATCCCGAATGCCTTGGCTATTTATAGATCACCAAGCTGAACCGGGACCCGCTACCACTACCCCTTACCGTACTCGACTACCAGGCAAGTTCCAATTCCCTTCTTTTAGGCTGTTGTTGTGATTGAATAAATATATATATATATATATGCTGATATACATATGCCATTGCATGCATGCCTACTTTCAAGTTGAAGTGATATACTTGTTCCCTGAATGTTATTGTTGGCTTATAAGCTAGATAGTTATATATCAGTTATAAGCCGATTATTGTAAGACCCTCATAGAAGGGCGTATACATCTTATTAATCAAAAATAGACCGGGAGTCAATATTCCTTGATATATCGAGATTACCTCGGAGGAAAATATTTAAGTAAATATTTTCTATTATTTGGGCGACGAATATTAATTGAATATTCGTTCGAGACTAATTATTTTAACGATCCTTACTTCAAATAATTATTTGAACGTAATCATTCGACGAATAATATTCGTCAATATTCATTCGGAGTCGAATTGATTATCGATTATTATTTCGAATACTCTTCTAAAGATGAGACTACTAAATGAATATTATGTGGACATTCATTTAGAATATTATTTCATTAAATAAATATTACTTTTGAAAATTCATTTAAGGTATTAAGTACTTGATGAATATTATCTTCAATATTCATCTGAAGCTTGATTTACTTATCGAATATTATATCGAATATTCCTTTAAAGCTTGGATTACTAAATGAATATTACTTGATATTCATTTAGGATATTATTTATTAAATGAATATTACTTTATTGATATTCATTTAAATTCCTAATTAATTATGAATATTATTTTGAATATTCATCCAGGGTTCTATTTAATCATCGAATATTATTTTAAATATTTTAAATATTCCTTTCAGGTCTTATTGATTAATGAATATTATTTGGAATATTCATTTGAATATTTAATTATGCAATAAATATTCTCTCGATATTTCTTCAAGAATTATTTGAAAAATACTCTGATTAAAGATATTCTTTCATATTCCTGAATATTCTTTAAATATTTTTAATTCAATAAATATTCTCTGAATATTTATTCCATACTTAGAATAACCTCAATAAGGTTTATCTTCTTCGATTATTACGAAAAATATTTCGGAGTCATATTATTATTAATCCTATATCAAGGAAGGTTCTCAGACATCATTCTTCTTTGGGTCTACCTCCTTAATAATAAGGGAACCTTACTTGGAAAATGTTATTTATCTTGTCGACTTCCCGGTCATAAAGTATTCCCTTCACTCGCAACTCGGGTGCTGTTGACTTATTAAGTCGTTGCTTACCTTCTCATCTTTCGAGGGGTAAGATTACTGGAACAAGTTGATATCCGTTACCAAGTAATAGCTTGGGAGTTATTGGTAAATTTTCCTTTCCAACTAGATACGACTACTTTGTGGAGTCTTATCAACAAGTATTATACTTGGGGAAAGGGGGACGAACGTTACATTCAGAATCATGAATTCTATTTGAACTAGGAGTCGTGTAAGAGGCCGAGTAGCGCCGGTCCATCCCCTTTGGCCCAACCGTTGGCCGGGGAGAGCTAGTAAGGCGGTACACAAGTAAAGCCGTCAGTTCTTCCTTCTACCGGTAGTAAATCTAAATTGAGCTGTACGATCTCGACTGATCATCAAGATTGGAACAGCGGGCGCGGTGAATACTCCATCATTGGTTCATCATCCAAATTTATTTATTTCCTGCAACATGATTACTGTTGGCAGAGTTGGAAAAGGGTCATAACTGGAATTGCAACCTTTTCTTGCAAGTTCCTCTTCTTAATAACAATAAGAATATCTCGCTTACTTTGATGTAGCAGATATTTCTACAAACAAATACTTTAAGTTACCTTGTAACTTCATCGTTCATATTATACTGGCATCATTTCCGTAAAGGCATGGCATATGGTTTGAAAGATACTTTTGAACTGTTATACATTATCGTTCAGTCATATATTATTGTTGGTGGGCTATTGCTCACCCTTGCTTTATTATTATATCACAACAACAGCTAGACCAGATGACTCGCACAAGGCGCACTCGACGCGGGCGAGGACGATGAGACTACCAGAGCTAAAGAAGAAGCTATTGGTAGGGTATATTTATTCTTTCAGTACCAAGAATATGGTCTAGTATGCCTTATGTAAATGGATGGCAAAGAGTATGTATTTATATTGAAATTCTTTTGGATTGTAAGAACTCATAATGTGATTAATAAAAATTTGAGTGTTACTCTGATTTCATCTCTAGGACTATAACGGGTGTGTTTTATATTATTGTGTTGGGTTATAGAGACGTAATTTATTTTATGTTAAGGAAAGTTCAAGGGTTGTGGACAGAATTGGAAACCGTAACCACCGGATCCCGGACCCCGGATCTGGGGGTGTTACAGGAGCCAAATTGATTATGAGGGAAATAATTTAAGGATAAAGACGGAGTCAGAGATTTTGGAATCTAGTTCAGACTAAGAGATTATGACGCCAGAGAAATGAGGCTTGATTAGCTCATATGGTTGACCCCGAGGAAAGAGACACCAAGTATAATTATAATGATTTTGGGAGGTTGTACAAGGTTTTAATAAGCTACCATATATCAATTTGGATGACATAATAATGAATATCGAGTGTTCAGATCCTAGTGCTGCATCCCGTTAGCCCAGTAGGAATAAAAGAATTATCAACTCAGATGCGAGGATTGTTGAATAAGAGTGCGATGAGACTCAATGTGCCACCGTGAGGAACCGGTGTGTTGTAAGAAAGAAATATGTTAGCACAAGATTGTGCATCGAACCTCGAGAGTTGAATGAGTCAACATTGAGTATAGGTACTGTTGTAGAAGATTGGCTGAGCAGCACAGGGACGCTGTGTATTTTCCAAACTTATTAGGAAATGGGACATCACCTGTTGGAAGTTAAAAATCGAGGATATACCCAAGATTGTGAATCGCACTAGGTATAGACGCTATGAAATTGTAAGTGATGTCATTTTGGGTTGACTATTGCACCCACAACTTTTTGGAATTTAATGAATTGGCTGTGAGTTATCTGAGATAGTTTTCGCCCTAAGTATATCGAAACATCGTATATATGAAGGAAAGGTGCGAAATCAAAAAGGATCAAACATGATCGACTTTCAGACCTATCAGATCTGAAAATATATGTGCTTGTGTGTATATGAAGATTATAATTTATGATAAAAGGATTAAGAGTCCTCGAACCAGACAACATTCCCCGCAAACAAATTCCCCAAGAGCGCCTTTCTTTCAGAAAGGAGAAGAGATGAGATAATAGAGAATGACTGAATGAACACAGGAGGTAGATTGGCATTCTGTGAGATGATTAAAGAAGAGGTTGGAATACCGGGGGTGATAGTAGTTAACAATGAGATAGCGAGGCCAAAACAGTGATGGCCGACGAGCTCGTTGCTAGACATCAAGAGTTACTCGAGTCGGTTGTTAGAATACTCGAACTAGTTTCAATACGGAGTACCCCGTCGACAATAGAGTTGACATTTATACAATGGAATTGGGAAATATCTAGAATTAATAGAGGATTCTGACAAGCAAGTTTTTGTTGATGTATTTCTGTGCAAACAAGATAGAAAATATGAGGTTCGATATTTGTAATAAGAAAAGGTATCCTCGTGGAAGGAATTAACAAGATTAGAATGAAAGGAAGTTTAGCCCAAGATTCATTGGGCCATCTGAGAGTTTAAACGCGTCAGGAAGGTGGCCTATGAGCCAGCCTCACCCAAACCGGTAAAATGGTCATAACATGGTTCATGCGTATGTGCCTCATCAGTATACTATAGATGCCCGGCATATGACAGAGTACGAGCAGATAGATATACATAATCAAATCTGAACTACGAAGGACAACCTGTGGAGATTATGAATAGAAAAGAGCAAGCGCTAAGAGATAAGGTTGTCAAGCTAGTGAGAGATCTGAAGAAAATCAAGAAGTGGAAGAATCCACCTGAGAAATAGAAAGGGCAATGGGATAGAAGTAACCCCAGTATTCCTAAACTGATTCCGAGGACGGAATCCTTTTTAAGGAGGGGAGACTGTAATAACCCGAATTTTGGGGAGAATTAAAACTTTTCTTATTGTGGTTAAAGAGCACTAATGAATGGTGGTTTCAAAGAACAATGATTGTAATGAATGGATATTGCTTTGGACAATAATCCTGATGCATTGGTATATTGTCAGAATAGAGTAATTCGATGGTTGAGGACCTAGATAAGAATAATCTACCGTCCAGGAAGGAGCTAATGGATCCTTGAAGGGAAATGAGTACGTGCATAGTGTTTCCCGTACATGCATAGTGTTTCCCGTACGTGCATAGTGTTTCCCGTACGTGCATAGTGTTTCCTATACGTGCATAGTAATTTGGTGGATGAATAGTGATTTTTTAATTTGGAAAACTTTTCATGCCACCCTATGTACGGGACGTGATATGGATGTTTCGAAGTCATAGTAATACGCGGAGGAAATAAGTGAATGCAGAGACGATCGGAATTCAGAAATTCCAAATTCTTTTTCGATATAATATTTGACCGGACAGTGGATTATATATTATTATAATCCAAGAATTGAGATATTAACTTTGAAGATTTGATATTTTGGGATGTTATTATATTTGATTTAAGAATAAAGGTAGGAAACCACTGAGGCAGTGAAACAAGCGTTCTAGAAACCGCTAAAACGTTATAACGAGATTAAGCGATAAAGTGAATGAATCATGGATTATGGATTGAATTCAAAGCAAGATTAAATATGTAAGAACCCAGATTTTGGGTGGAATTAAAACTTTTATGTATTTAATGATGTAAGAATGAATAGTGGTTACGGCTACAATGTAATAATTGATATTTGGAAAGAATAAATGGAATTCGACTTTATTATTTCTATGTCTTGAAGAATGCTAAAGGGTGACAACATAGGTAAGAATAATCTATCTTCTAAGGGAATAAGATATGGCAATTTCAAGCAGGAGAATACTCTCATGTCATCCAGATCGATAACGATTAATCCAGTAGTTCCGTAAAAAGGTTAAGGAACGATCGGAAGAGAATACGGACAATTGTACAACCCTAAGAGAACAAGTAAAGAATAAAGAATGAATAGTGTTTCGGTGGGAGTATAGAATAATATGAGACGACACTATATAGAAGTATTCGGAACGGATTTCCGAGTTCGTATTAGTGATCCAGGGGGAAAATAAGTGTATGTAAAAGATGTCGGATTCTGAAAAACCGCACTTTTATTTTCTCCGAGAGTTCCCTGGACACTGATAGCCTTAAGTATTTAACGAATGGATTTAAGGAATATAAATTGGAAAGTTAGAAAGAAAGATGGAGAATGATAGTATTAATATTAGAAAGATTCTCGGTAAACCCTAATTAGAAATCCGTGAAATATTCCTACGAACGATCAATCGAAACGAGCAATAACCGGACACAGAAATTAGCAGAGGAAGCAAGAGTCTTGTGCAAGCTACTAGAATAAATATCTAGTAACCAAGTGGGCAAGAGGAACTAGATTAATTGGAACATAACTAGTACTTAGAAATCAAAACACTTGCTTAGTTTTTAACCATGCAAAACACAACACTTGTCCTCCAAAACTCATTATCCAAGACATCACACCCCACTAACACACGAAGATGAGATATTATCTCTCAAAAAGTCACTTTATGCAAGATTGAACAAAGAAAAATCAAGAAACCAAGCAAACACTCTCCATTCTCTTTTTCTTTAAAACTTTCGGCCAAGGAGCTAGAAAAAAGGCTTCCAACCATTATTTGATCTTCAAATTTTTAGGATAAGTACTACATATCATATCTTAGATCCCCTAGAAATTTCAGCCTCAAATTCACTTTATTTCATTTTCAAATAAATCATCAAATGTGATGATGAATAGTGTTTTCAAGAACTAATCCTTGTTTTTCTTGTTTTCATGGTTGATCCTAGCTAAGTTAATGCTATCCAAGGACCATACCAAGCTTATTAAGGTTATATCATACTCCAAGGAAGGTAGATCTCTTGAAACCCTAGCATTTGATTTGAGATTTATGAATGTTTTTGATGGATTTAGCTTGATATGATTATAGTGATAATTATAAGCATGATTATGTAATTAGTTATATGATTTAAGATGCATGATGATTTTGATGCTAAGATCAGTAGACTCTGGACTTGTGAGATGCTTATTATGTGTATAAGTTGTTTAGATGCCCGGTGTGGCTTGGGTTGTTGATTGTGATTTTTGGAACGTTCGTATTATAGCCGTTATAATGCCGAAATTTCATTAACCATTGAAAACCGTGCATCACAGAAGGTCTAATGGCAGAAACTGGACAATTATTTAACATGCCCTTGTAGATCTTGAGTCGTAGATCATTTTGGAAAAAGAATCGAATCAAACAGACTTACGGTTTAGGATTTATGACCGATTTACTAAAAGTAGTTCGAATCCGTAAACGAAAGTTCGTAACTTAAATTGAACCCCGATAAAATATGTAAAGTCATGACGAATCTTGGTAAATAAATACTAGAGGTAAAAAGAAAGGTGTGAAAGAAAACCGTATGTCAAAAGGATCATTTTTCGATTTATTAAAAATATTCGAGTCGGGGTTAAACGCGAACGAACCCCTAAAAGACGACTCTATTATAACTTCGGTAAAACACTTAGAAAACGGGCGATAAAACTCGGAGCATAATATTGGTTCGTAACGATCGACCTTAGAACTTGTATGACTTAAGTATGTCCCAAGTGTAAGTACAGTGACATGTCGTCTTAACGAGCGAATGTCGGGTCGGATCAATGATAAAAAGGAATCCACTAAAAGGGGTATAACGAGATAACTTGAGAACGTGTTTCGATTTAAGTATAACTTAACTTTTAAGATGTTAAGTGATTAATCCCGAATGCCTTGGTTATTTATAGATCACCAAGCTGAACAGGGACCCGCTACCACTACCCCTTACCGTACTCGACTACCAGGCAAGTTTCAATTCCCTTCTTTTAGGCTGTTGTTGTGATTGAATATATATATATATATATATATATATATATATATATATATATATATATATATATGTTTTCTGTTATACATATGCCATAGCATGCATGCCTACTTTCAAGTTATATCGTTATGCTTGTTCCCTGATTGTTTATTGGCTTATAAATTAGATAACTAACGTATCAATTATAAGCCGGTTATTGTAAGACCCTCATAGAAGGGCGTATACATCTTATTCGTCAGATATAGACCGGGAGTCAATATTTCTTGATATATCGAGATCACCTCGGAGGAAAATATTTAAGTAAATATTTTCCTTTATTTGGGCGACGAATATTATTTGAATATTCGTTCGAGATTATTTATTTAACGATCCTTACTTCAAATAATTATTTGAACGTAACCATTCGACGAATAATATTTTTCAATATTCATTCAAAGTCGAATAGATTATCGATTATTATTCCGAATATTCTTCTAAAGATTGAACTACTAAATGAATATTATTTGAATATCCATTTAGAATATTATTTTATTAAATGAATATTACTTTTGAATATTCATTTAAGATATTAATTACTTGATGAATATCATTCTAATATTCATCTGAAGCTTGATTTATTTATCGAATATTATCTCGAATATTCCTTTAAAGCTTGGATTACTAAATGAATATTACTTGATATTCATTTAGAATATTATTCATTAAATGAATATTACTTTTTGAATATTCATTTAAATTCCTTATTAATTAATGAATATTATTTTGAATATTCATTTAAATATTTATTTATTCAATAAATATTCTCTTGATGTTTCTTCAAGGATTATTTGGAGAAATACTCTGATTAATGATATTCTTTCATATTCCTAAATATTCTTTAAATATTTTAACTCAATAAATATTCTCTGAATATTTATTCCATACTTAGAATAACCTCAATAAGGTTTATCTTCTTCGATTATTACGGAAAATAGTTCGGAAACATATTATTATTAATCTTATATCAAGAAAGGTTCTCAGACATCATTCTTCTTGAGTCTATCTCCCTAAAAATAAGGGAACCTTACTTGGAAAATGTTATTTATCTTGTCGACTTCCCGGTCATAAAGTATTCACTTCACTCGCAACTCGGGTGCTATTGACTTATTAAGTCGTTGTTTACCTTCTCATTTTTAGAGGGGTAAGATTGTTGGAACAAGTTGATATTCGTTACCAAGCAATAGCTTGGAAGTTATTGGTGAATTTTCCTTTCCAACTAGATACGACTACTTTGTAGAGTCTTATCAACAAGTATTATACTAGGGGAAAGGGGGAAGAACGTTACATTCAGAATCATGAATTCTATTTGAACTAGGAGTCGTGTAAGAGGCCGAGTAGCGCCAGTCCATCCCCTTTGGCCCAACCGTTGGCCGGGGAGAGGTAGTAAGGCGGTAGACAAGTAAAGCCGTCAGTTCTTCCTTCTACCGGTAGTAAATCTAATTTGAGCTATACGATCTCGACTGATCATCAAGATTGGAACAGCGGGCGCGGTGAATACTCCATCATTGGTTTATCATCCAAACTTATTTATTTCCTGCAACATGATTACTGTTGGCAGAGCTGGAAAAGTGTTCATAACTTGAATTGAAATCTTTTCATGCAAGTTCCTCTTTTTAATGACAATGAGAATATCTCGCTTACTTTTGATGTACCAGATATTTCTACAAACAAATACTTTAAGTTACCTTGTAACTTCATCGTTCATATTATACTGGCATCATTTCCGTAAATGCATGGCATATGGTTTCAAAGATACTTTTGAACTGTTATATATTATCGTTCAGTTATATATTATTGTTGGTGGGCTATTGCTCACCCTTGCTTTATTATTATATCACAATAACAGCTAGACCAGATGACTCGCACAAGGCGCACTCGACGCGGGCGAGGACGATGAGACTACTAGAGCTGAAGAAGAAGCTATTGGTAGGATAGATTTATTCTTTCAGTACCAATTATATGGTCTAGTATGACTTATGTAAATGGATGGCAAAGAGTATGTATTTTTATTGAAATTCTTTTGGATTGTAAGAACTCATAATGTGATTAATAAAAATATGATTGTTACTCTGATTTCATCTCTGGGACTATAACGGGTGTGTTTTGCATTGTTGTGTTTGGTCATAGAGATGTAATTTATTTTATGTTAAGGAAAGTTCAAGTGTTGTGGACAGAATTGGAAACCGTAACGACCGGATCCCGGACCCCGGATCTGGGGGTGTTACAAACTAGCATACTTAGAGATTTAAACCAAGTACTTAGCTTCATTTCATCATCCAACCACAAGATCAAGACATTTGTCCATCCAAATACATCATCCATGACATACCACCTTTAATACAGCTACTTTATGCCAAGATATTATCATAATACAACACTTTATGCTAGATTAGTGTTGGGAATTTTACACTAAACAACGCAACAATGAGGCAGTTATATATATTAACAAGAACAGGCAATTACACCAATTAACAAAACAAACACAAAGGTCGAAACAATAGAATAATCAGATACCGTAATAAACGAGAAAAGTAAGAAAACTTATCTCTCACTTAAGCTTTAGCAAAACTAAAACTAATCAGAGAGAGAACAACAGTTGAGTCGCCAAGCCCTACGAGAAGACTTGACTGTTCTTGAAGAGAATATTGCCCCACTTACACTGTGTTGGGTTGCAGCAATATTACTTCCAGAATAAAACAACACCGATCAATCCGTTCACAGACACGACAATGATCAACAACGACCCGCACCTCAATTCACCAAAGAACTATGTAAAAACCTTGTATGTAAATTGAGAGAGAAAGAGAGAGCAGAGAAGAAGGAGAAGAGAACTAGGGTTTCTCACTTTCTCATGGGCATCTCTTTTGATGCCTCTTCATGGTCATGAAATATATATCATGGCCATGATTTTCATCTGCAACCTGATTCTTCCTCTTAATACCAAATCAATGTGGGTTTAAGTTTTTTCAACTAAAACAACCCACATTACCCATTCCAAATATCCTTCTTTCAACTCAATTTATCTATGGATTTCACTAAGAAAATGTCTTACATCCAAATATGAAAGTTTAAATCCACATTACAAGGAACAACTTCCAATAGTTAGTTTCCGGAAATTCCATCAAGAACATATTTAAAATATGCCTTAAACTTTCCATTTTCTAACAATCCCCCACAAATCCACACAGAAATGCATATCAGTTCTCATCATGACTTGCTTTTCAGAGTCGGTACCCTTCCAGGTTTGAACCCTCCTAAGTCCTCTACTTCGATGGCTACCGGATATAGATGGAAAATTTCACCTTGAATCTCTATTCGTTTGATGTAACCACACTCCATAGACGATGACAAGTCAAAGGCCATGGTGCTGATCTACGGCTTTGAGACGTTATTGGTCATGTCTCGATCCTGTTCGTCGAATGCTTCAAGGAATAACCCTTTCCTCTAATTGCGACCACACAATTACATTCGCTTAGCTGGGCATCTCCAGAGTGTATAGCTAGCATCTTGCCATATGACTTGACCCCATTCAGAGTTCAATTAACTCTTGCTATACTTGCAGTAACAGTACCTTTTAGGTTTACAGGGGATAGACTCAGATACATGAGTATCTCAGTATATAGTAATGGTACTACCAATTCACCCTTACAAATTGTTATTACCACATTGAATACACTTTCGAGAGATCTCCTCTCATGTGTATTGGGTTCCCGTTGTAGATGAATCATTATGGGCTATCAGTCCCATCCCCAACCTAGACTTAAGGACTACAGCATGCTCAAGTCCCTTAGTCAAAGGATCAGCTAGGTTATCTTGAGTTCCAATAAACTCAACAGCAATAATCCTTTCAGACATTAGACCCCTTATAGACTTTAGTCTAACTTGGATATGTCTCTTTGTTTTCACATTATACTTCTTGCTGTTAATCTTGTCGATAGTTGTACTGCTATCACAATAAACAGCAAGAGCAGAAAGTGGTCGACTTACTACAAGTAACACTGGCATAAGTTCTGTAAAAGAGTTAAGGAATGCTCGAAAGAGAACAAGGACATTTTTTATGAATATAAGGAATAAAGAGAGAATAAGCAATGAATAGTGTTTTCGATGGAAATTAGAATATTATTAGACGCCGCTATATACAAGTATTCAGAATGGATTTCTTAGTTCGTATTCATGATCCAGGGGTAAAATAAGTGTATGTAAGCGATATCAGATTCAGAAAAATAGCACTTTTATTTTCTCCGAGATTTCCCTGGACACTGAAGGATTTAATAAAGAGATTTGAGGAATTTAAATTCAAGAATTATAATGGCCTTCTCTCCGGTTGTAAAGATGACATCAATCCGAACAGTTCTCGGATTAGAGGCTAGCATGGATCTTGAGCTTGAGAAGTTAGATGTGAAAATTGTATTCCTTCATGGAGATTTGAAGGAAGAAATCTACATGCACCAGCCAGAAGGATTTGAAGTGAAAGGGAAGGAGCACATGGTTTGTAAACTCAAGAAGAGTTTATACGGGCTTAAGCAAGCGCCAAGACAGTGGTACAAATGGTTTGATTCATTCATGAGGAATCATAAGTTCAAGAGAACTGCATCCGATCACTGTGCTTATATGCCAAGGTTTCCTAACGGTAACTTCATTATCCTGCTGCTTTATGTTGATGATATGTTAGTGGTCGGCCAAGATGCTAACATGATCCGCAAGCGGAAAGAAGATTTGTCCAAGTTCTTTGATATGAAAGACTTGGGTCCATCAAAACAAATCCTAGGGATGAAGATTGTTCGTGACAGAACAACTCGGAGGTTGTGGCTTTCACAACAGGGATATATTGAACGGGTATTGAAAAGGTTTAATATGGATGATGCTAAACCTGTTAGCATACCATCAGCGGGACATTTTAAACTGGACAAGAAAATGTGTCCGTCAACAGACAAGGAGAAGGAGGATATGGAGGAAGTTCCCTACTCATCCGTAGTGGGGAGTCTTATGTATGCATTGGTTTGTACAAGACCAGATATTGCTCATGCTGTTGGAGTTGGGATTAGATATCTGTCAAATCCAGGAAGAAAGCACTGGGAAGTAGTTAAGTGGATTCTCAGATATCTCAAGGGCACTTCCGGGTTATGCTTGAAGTATGGACACGGTGAACCAGTCTTGGAAGGTTTTACAGATGCTGACATGGTGGGACATCCAAATGGGATGAAGTCCACGTCAGGGATGCTTTTCACTTTTGCGGGGGGAGCTGTAGCATGGCAGTCCAAGTTACAAAAGTGTGTTACGTTGTCAACAACTGAATCAGAATATATTGCTGCTTGTGAAGCAGGCAAGGAGCTGGTTTGGTTAAAGCGGTTTCTCCAAGAATTGGGTCAGAAGCAAGACAACTTTGAGTTGTATTGTGATAGCCAAAGTGCTATTGACTTGAGCAAGAATGCTACTTGTCACATTCGTACTAAGCATATTAATGTACGTTACCATTGGCTACGAGAACAAGTTGAAGATGGGGTGATACAGATAGAGAAGATACACACGGATAAGAATCCGGCTGATATGATGACGAAGGTCGTTCCACGGGAAAAGTTGGAGCTGTGCAAGCGGGGTGCAGGTATGGAGTGCAAGTGATTAGTTGTGAGTTTGGAAAGAGGGGGAGATTGTTAGGCAGCAGCTTCTTCACCAACCCTCACCAATCCCTCACCACCAACTCTTCACCAACCCCCCCACCCCACCTACTACATTTTCCCTCCTATAAATACCCTTCTCCCCTTCATTCTAAAACACACCAAAAACATCTTACTCTCTTCTCTCCTTCATAGCTGCTGGATAGTCCATCTAGTAGGAAACTTAGCTTGTGGTAGGTCAGAATAGGGGGCCCTTGTGCTTCTCTCTTCTTTCGTTTCGGGTGAGTTAGTGTGAGAGTTTGGTCGGGCTGTAGCCATATGGGTCTACAGCATTAGGAGTTCGTCCAGCCATTGCAGCCGCAACAAGGGGAATTCTCCAAGTTATCCTGTCAAGTACCAAAGGGACAGTTCTGTCCAGGTTATCCAGTCCAGTACCGAAGGAATAGTTAAATATTATATTACTATTCAGGTGTACCTCAAGTGTTACTTCGTAAACTTGAGAGAGAATATTGTAACCATTGTTATCATTATAGTGGAAACATTCGGAGTTGGTCCCGTGGTTTTACCTCTTTGGCTTATGGGGGTTTACAGCATTAGGTATTCATCCAGCCATTGCAGCCGCAACAAGGGAGTTCTCCAGGTTATCCAGTCAAGTACTGAAGGGACAGTTCTGTCCAGGTTATCCGGTCCAGTATCGAAGGAATAGTTAATTGTTATATTACTATTCAGGTGTACCTCAAGTGTTACTTCGTAAACTTGAGAGAGAATATTGTAACCATTGTTATCATTATAGTGGAAACATTCAGAGTTGGTCCCGTGGTTTTTACCTCTTTGGCTTATGGGGGTTTTCCACGTATAAATCTTGGTGTTCATCTGTCAATATTTGTTATTATTATTGACTGTTATAATCTCCGTATTTAATTTACGCAAAGACAGGAAACGAGAATTCCTAACAACTATTATTAGGAAACGAGAATTCCTAATCAGATTCATCTGATTTTTACATGTAACAGAAACAAGCTGATGTGAACTTTACTCTTCTGTTGCTGGCATTGTTATGTCATGTTCTTCCATTGATGTTCCGATATGCTGGCGAAGCTGCTGCTTATAGTCCTAAGGCGACACCTCAATTGTCAAGAACAAGCAGTGTAATCATGTTGATTGCATATATGGCTTACATTTTCTTCCAGCTATGTACTCATAGCAAACTATTCGCAGCACCAGAGGTGATTTATTAAATTAATCTTCATTTTTTGAAATAATATGGAGAGCGCGACTAAGGAAAATGTATATGATGTCCGTCGCATACATAATAAATGGAATAGTCTGTCATTTAACTATAGGTTTAATTTAATTCTGGTATGATCAGGAAGAAGAGGATGATGATACTGTGAGTTCAGAAGAAACACCCGTGATTGGTTTTTGGAGTGGAGTTGTTTGGCTAGTTGGGATGACGATTGTAATAGCTACGTTGTCTGAGTATGTTGTTGGCACTATTGAGGCACAACTAGTTAACTACCTATTGTGGAATAAAAAGTAGGGTATATTTATTGCGTATTGAATGCTAGGGTTAAGGGGAGCTTCGAGCTTTAATGGCTGATCAAGTGTTTCGTGACTTAACTTGGGTCCTCACAAGATGCCTACGTATCTTGCAAATATCAAGAATCAAGCCAAAAAACGTAGTTCTAATTGTGAAGGAGCAGGTCCTTATATCGGCGGGGAAAACCCTAGAATTAGGGTAGAATTAGGATACTTGGTGGGCAAGTTACAGCTTTGGCCCAATTCTAGAGCCTTCCAATTGATAAGAAGATAAGTATTAAAGGTGTATGCCTTGGAGGCTACTCCTAATATGATTTAGTTTCCTTTTAAGACTCAATCTTGAAGTTTGAAACTGGCTGATTTATTAATTACGAATTTATTATCATAAATAAGGTTTTGGGCCTCATTAAGGGGCTTTAACCTTGGACCAATCTAGGATTATTAAATGCCACATTAAATGTGTTTTTACAATCTTAATCTCAGCCCATATCAATTGCCCCCCAACTTCTAGGAAAACTGATCAGGTTTTCATTGAAGTTAAAAGGTTTGTGTACACTACTGTTTCACAACTATCGTCCTGAATGCACAGTGTGGAGCGACCTACACATTTACGACGATTGGTCTTATTCGAGACTGTATAACCATATTTATGTCTCACTGAAAATTATTAATAATTTCCAAGCACTTTCATATACTCGCGAGTATTTTTCATTATTTTTTATTAATTCTATCAAAAATATCATGGGCATACTACCTTCGGAAATAATTTTGTAAATTATCTCTCATTTTTCTGGAATTCTTGGAATTTTATCTCCAACTTTTCTCAGAAAATATTATTTTTAATCAACTTTTCTGTTTCATCATTTTTTTCCGACCTGAAACGAGGTCGTGTATGGCCTCAAAATTGCCCAGGTCGCGTGAGAATCGAACTCAATCCACGAGGTGGTTCCAGGTCGTGTAAGTGCGATGTATGAGGCAGGTCGTGGCATTTTCGACCTCAATTCACGAGGTGGATTGAGGTCGTGCAAGGGAGCCTGATAAGGCACGTCTTGAGATCTATGACCTCACTTTACGACGTTGATCGAGGTCGTGGAGGGCTATAAATGGTGGACCTCGTGAGCCTTGCGACCTCATCCTGCGACGTGGATCGACGTCATGTAAGGATCAATAACGAGCTTCCTCGCGAGTTTTACGAACTCGATCTATGAACTGAATTGAGCTCGTGTAGAGAGCAATAATGGGCCTCCTCGTGGGCTTTTCGAACTCAAGCTACGAACTAAATTAAGTTCGTGTAGATAGCAATAATGGGCCTCCTCGTGGGCTTTTCGAACTCAAGCTACGAACTGAATTGAGTTCGTACAATGCACCATACGACCTGGTTTCATGTCGTAGGTGTTTCCTTTTTTTTATTTTATTATGCCAATTACTTATACAAATTTCTCGATCCTTCCAGAACTTTCTTTCAAATTCTAGATTTTGGGCCCTTATTTGGGTCTATGGGCTTTAACCGGTTATAACCTGTTAACACAGCATTCAAACCGGCTAAATGACCGGCTGTGTCGAGTATAAAAGAGTGAGAAGTGAACTCATTTCTCACTTCACTCAAACATTTCAGTAAAATTTCTCTCTAGAGCTCCTAGTTTCAAGTAGTTTCCGGCAAGAATTTTTTCGACGAAAGCTCTTCCTCTCACGGAGGTTTCTGGGTTTTCTTTGAAGATCATCTTCCAAGCATTCATCTTAAGAGCATAAATGGCAGATGATAGAGAAGCTAGGAGGTTGAGCAAGATGAGTGCATCATCGCGAGGTACCTCTTGGCGAAGCTCAGCAATGCTGCCTCTTTTCAAAATATACTTCCTTGATAGACATGATTAATCAAAGAGGAGATGAATATCCCTCTGTATCTGCATTAGATTCTTATAATCATGATTCGAAATTTTTTGATGCTGAAAAAATCAAAAAATTCAACAAACTCTTCAATGTTCATTCCCCTTTAAAATTAGTCGCAATTGAACCAGGAGATCGTTCTTGTCATTCGAAACCCCATGCCTTGTGCATATACAAGGATGCTATCATGGCTGGGCTTCGTTTTCCTTTTCATAATTTCATTCCCACCTTATTGGCGGATGTTCAAATAAACCCTTGCCAGCTAGTCCTAAACGCTTGGAGAGCCATTCTTTGTTTCATGGTTCTTTGTTTGAAAAACAACTTCCCACTATCTGTTCCTCTTTTTAGGAAGATTTTTCAATTTAAAAATAGTGCAATCACTTATCCTGGCTGGGTATATATCAGCCTTCGTGCTACGATCCCAAATATCTACGATCCCTCTTCAATTCCTGATAGTAATCCTAAATGGAAAGAGGAGTTCATGTACCTTGTGTGGGAGGGGGGTGATTGGGGCACCCTTTTTCGTAGCTCCTTTGGGAAGGTAACTGATGGAAGTTCAGATGATATCGAGCTTAATGATGCCGAAAGAGCTGCTTTCAACACCCTAATTGCAGACAAAGGGGAAACTCACTTCTTCACTCTTCTTGAGGAATTTTCCCTCAAGTCTATGGGTCTTTCTTTTGTCACTGATAAGGGTAAACCCCACCATTCTTTCACTTAGTTTTTCATTCATTTACATGTTATATTTTATTTGTTACTAACTTTGCCTTTGATTTTTCATCTGCTAGAGCCATTAATGAGCTCCAAGAGCATTTGGCTGGGGAAACTCCCCGTATGAAGAGGAAAAGAGCTGCGAAGGATCCTAGGGGACAGCCTAGAGAGCCTGCCTTTTTAAGGTCTCATGATGCTATTGATGTAGAAGAGGGCATTGGGGCTGCCTCCTCTGCTAAGAGTTCTGTTTTTCGACCTGCTTGGGGCATCAGAAAACAGGATTCGGTTGTAGGAAGCACCAAGCATTCCAAGGATTGGTCCTACCACTCAATCACCCCTGCTGATTATCGCGATATTGTTGTTTCTCGCGATTTGGAGGCAGTTGAGCTAATGGGTGCTCAGGCTCTTGCTACCGTAAGTTTTTTTTTTATCTCGTTAACTTGAATTTTTACTTCTTGCCTATTTTTAACTTGTTGTTTTTCAGGGCAACACCTATTTCCAGGCTGCCATGCATCATGCCAAGTCTTGGCGAACTCAGGCTGGGACTCACAAGAAGGATCTTGACCAGTCGAAGGCCCAAGTTACAGGCTTGGAAGAGAAGTTGAAGGCGAAGGAGGAGGAGTTGGAGAAAGCCTATGGCAGCATTGCTGAGCTTCGCCAAGGCAAGAAGGATATCATTGATGATTACATGGACTCCGAGGACTTTCCGAGGCTTATGGCTAAGCATGATGATCTTATCTATCCAGCCAACTACTTTAGTGGCTGGAAGGGGGCACTAGATGCTGTTTCTGACACTACACCAAATATGGGCTATTGCAACGCCAAAAAAGTGTCATATTAGACCCCAAATGTGTTACAATAGAAGTTTTTGCAACGTTTTTGCGAAAATTCAGCGTTGCATCTGCTGCCGTTGCAATAGACCCCTATAGCAACGTTTTACCTACGTATTGAAACATTTTTAAAGTATTACAATATCCCCTTTAGTGCAACACTTTGTAACGTTTAGTGACACTTTTATGATGTTGCAATAGACTATTGCAACACCATTTTGTAACATATTTTCGTTAAAAGTGTTGCACAGTCAATTTATTGCAACATTTTTATGTAACATTTTATCCCCTATTGTAATGCTTTTTGTTTTTCTAGCAACATTTATATGCAACAATTTTGTTTCTATTGTATTCCATTTTTATACTTATTGCAACATTTATTTGCAACACTTTTTATTAGTCCAATTTGCAATATCCTGTTTGAATAGTCAATAAACCAATACAAAATAGATATCAAACCAGAATCACATTTCCCATTCAACAAAATATACCATAAAGCCCAAATAGAGTCGACTTATACCATAACATAGCAAATCACAGAATAAATGTCGAAAGTACATAAATCCAAAGTCGAAACACATAGTCGACTTACACACCAATATCTAAATAAAACTTGGTCTTTACTAAGTACCAAGCATATGTCGACTTAGATTACAATTCTACATTAAACTTAGTCTTTCTAAAAATACCAACCTACTACCAAAAGTACACACATAAAAAATATAAGTAGTTAAGTACTGATCATCCTCGCAATCATCAACCTCCTGATCACTGTCCTTTCGTCACCACCAACACACAACTCTTCAAATGATTCTCCTAATCATTGAGGTTAGATATTCACCAGAAATATGAGAAAGCTTTCCGTGATTGACAATGCAGAGACATGAAGTTAATTTCATCAAGTACTCCTGTAGACAGCATTAGAAGGATAGAGAAAGAGATTCACTTCTAAAATTAAGACCATCTCATGCAAAGCAAACAGATAAAGACATCGTAGCACTAACCATTCCTGAAAGAGAGACACCGGAGGCAACCCTGTCTGCTGGTCCAGAACTACTAGCTGCTGCTGCAGCTACTGATATTATAGGCTGCATGAAATAGAAATATAAGTTGTTTTAAGATACAGTAATTGCATGTCAGGATGCCAAGAAAACCTGAATTGGCTAAGGTCTGCTGGAGTATAAATTATTTGTTTATCATAAATAAAGTTAAGATCAATGACTGTGCAAATTCAAACGAAATAATATCTTTCAACTCATATATAGCCCGTGTCTGCCGAGAATTTATAAAGGTTACCTGGTTAAAGTTGTTCCATATCCAGAATTGGTACACAACATACACCTAGTTATCCTGAAAATCTCTCTGACAAAAAACCCGAGAAAAGAGTGAGAATATACTTCAACACGCTAAGCTTTTGGTATTCTCTTAAGTAGTTTGTATATGCCGAAACATTCTTCTGCTCCCAAAGCCAGGGAATGAAGAATGATCTGTACTTGGGAGGTGAGAGTTCCCTATCCAGATAAGGTAGAGCTGCAACAACCTGAAAAAATAGTTTGTTTCTTCTGCATTAAGCATCTGTTTCATACGTTTTATTTTTATTCTTTTTTGAGAGGGTGAGGAAGAGGACAGAAGAATTCACCTCCCAAGTTGACAGATCACTTCCTCGCAATGGATAAGGTCTTTGCAGCAGCAACTCGACCAGGAAGTCACACCTTTCAATTTCTGAAAGCTGCATCAATCAATTTGAATGAGAACATTTGCTCATGAGCCAATTGATTTATAGTAAAAGCACTTTCAGATTATATTGACAGATAAATAACGCTAAAGGTGCAACAATGTACTTTTCCAAAAGTAAGATATAATACATATTGCTTATCTGATGCCTTGTTCTTATCGTTGAAAAAAGATGGTGCAGCTGACGTGCCTCCCAAAGTAGAATTAAATGGAAATGGAAGAAGGCCCCTGAATCCGTCATTTTATTCACATAATCGATGACTACTTATAATTTTTAATTAAACATAATTAAAAATCAGCAATATGAATCTTGCTATCAAAGAACAAAGAAATTACCAGTATCATTTTTGACAAAAATCAAGAAAACTCTACTGCATTGCCTTGCCTAACACTGTACAACTGTAAAAACTGGCCAACTGCAGCTGGCTTGTTCTTTTAATTCGTTCTGTACATTAATTGTCTGTCACTTAATCATACCTCAACTCCAAGTGCAGAACCGGCAACTGTATAATCTGCATGATGTACCAGTAGTATACATAAACACCAAAGGTATTTACTAAAATTTGTGAATTTATGTATTACATGCTTAACTTGCACATTTTTGTGCCGCTTGAATTATTGTCACTTGGTGGCTATGGAAAAGAAGATATTCTGTTTGAATTAAAATCTGCTTCTACTTGTATATATTAAAAAAGAACGAAGGGGCAAAAAAACCCAAAAATCCCTGTTAAATAACCAATAAACTCTCAGAGAACATTTACTAAGGTGCCATAGAAGTATAACAGTTCTATAACTAAGCTTCAAACTTGGAAGTTTTCATTGATGGGTCTGTGATAGGTTCGAGTTTTGGAGGTCTCGCCTTCTACATTCCTAATTTTTAAGGTAATCCACTTTCTTTTGATTTTTTTTCCTTTTTGTTTTTGATAGCTTATGCCTAATACGTACACACACAGACACATAAGGTAGATAATTGCATGAATTTGTGATGCTTTTTTGTTAGTGCTACCAAATTCTAAGTGGGCTCTGCTGTCTATGTGTTTGATCTGATTATATGATCAAACACAATTGATCATATTAAGCCCTCTAGGTGTTTGATAAAATGATCGGATTTGACAATTTTGCTCTAGTGTAGTAGCGAATGGTTGCGCTAAGCTTGTGTTTTCCTTATTTTATTAATACTGTTTTCGATGTTGATTCAAATCATAGTATAACTACATTTAAAAGGATGGCACTGATCTGACGAAGTTAGTGACATTGATGATTAACTTGAAAATAAGAAAATATAAACCCTAATAAAATTGTCACATTAATAAGTTCGTTACAGAAAATATATTATTGAAATTACGTATATTAGTTTGAGATACGAAAACTTAGATTTAACTTGGGATTTTTCCTGAGCTTTTTCTTAAACTCCGTTGCTTTATACAATAACTAATATCTAATAATTGTATTAACTTACCAAGAAACAAACATCAACAAAGATAACTTGGAGATGACCATAATCATCTGAATATCTGGAAACATATCCAGTATCAACAAACTAACTCAGCTGACAATGACTTAGTTAAAAGAAATAGAGATACAGATCAATTTAATATAGGGATAAGACTAGGCGAGGATCTTTTTTCCATTTTTTTCGAAATAGATTGCTGTCATAAAAAATTTCTCAGAAAGCTTCAAAAATCTTTCTACCAATTTGAGATGGCAAATGTTATTTGCCAAAGAAAAAAATAAAGTCACAAAATTTCTTTATTAGTATTCCATTTTGAAGCCATGGATATTTCCACATTAAAATATCCCCCCTTTCCCGCCTTATAAGATATGAACTGAATCGCAACAGGTCTTACTTGCAGAATTTTTCGAAGATACCAGGAACAATTAGATGGAATAGCCGTTGTCTAGAAGAACCTATTACGAAGAGTTGTTGTTGTACCATAAGAAACCCAGAGGGACTTCGAATTAAATTTAACCAGTCTTCATAACTAAAAAAAGAACACCAGAGAAGTTCCAGAGTTCCGGATCCTTTGTTTTGCAACAGATTTTTCCAAGCAATTTCAAAATTGTATCTTTTTCCCGAGCCACCCCAAAGAAACCTGCCCAGCAGGGACTGAATTTTTTGAATTCTTTACAACTACAATTAAAAATAGGCCCAGACTTTGGCACCATTACAATTGCAAATGTATAAGTAGCATAAGTAGGAAAGAACTATTATTAATGGTCACATTTATGTATTAGCTTGCTTTGTTATTAGAACACTCCTAGCAATAATGTTGGTTATTACTCCCTCCGTTTTGAAATATAAGTCGTTTGACTTTTTGGCACACATTTCTAAGTCTTTGACCGCATAGTTAAAATCATTATTTTTAAAATTTTCTTTTTCTAAATAAAAATATGTGATTTATATTATAATTTACAAAAAGAAAATTTTAAAAATAATGATTTTAATTATGCGGTCAAAAGACTTGGAAATGTGTGTCAAAAAGTCAAACGACCTATATTTCAAAACAGAGGGAGTACTTTACTTTATATAATTGTCAAGACTAAAAACCTGTATGCTTGTTTCCTAATTTTATAGTTCATGTTTTTTTTTATATTAATTGTTCCTCTCTTTCGAGATTTCTAAATGCACAAAATGAAAATAAAGTAGATGATGTTACTTTTGTTTAAGGATGGATTGGGTTAAGGTGGACGCTTAGTGCGACCAGAATTGGTAGAAGCTATTGCTGTCAAAAAATATTTGAACAAGAACGAAAGGAAAGGCTGATTGTTTGATAGTGGAAGTATAAAATTGATACATTGATTCTGGTACAAGCATTGAGCAGCAATATGAAGACGAGGTCTATTATTTATGATATGATTTTAAAATGTAGTAATAACCTCTTTGATTCTTTCTGTGATGTATCAAATGTTAATGTTAAATGTACAAGCTGCGAATGGTATTGCAAGGTGTTCTATTTCTCAACATGTTTCTTTAAAATCTCTTATCGTAAATCTTATTTCAATTGGAGCTATACAGTTCAATTAATCTTTGCTAAGAAGAGGCACGTGCCTTGCACGGGCTTATACGCTAGTAACTACTCTTAAGTGCTAACATGGTGTTTCTAAATGATAAGGGCAACAAAGTACTCCACAAAAACTCTACTTAACAATTCAATTTAAATAGACTGCTTAAACAATCAGGGGAAAATCGACAGTATATCCCACTTCTAAAAGTTACTGACACAAAAGTAAATTTAAAAAGCATAATAAAAAAGGTTCATTATTTTCCCATGACACGGAGAAAGATGAAACACACAAGCATAAGTAAAAGAGAATATTCGTTGTATATAAGATGGTGTGGCTGATGAAATATTACAAACAACATAAATCATTAGGCAAGACATTAAACATTCTGATGTAATTAAAACAAAACTCATATACACCGATATTTGACGATACAGCATTCTACACACCAGTATAAATAGCTAAGGCACCAGGAGTGATAACAAGACACATTTAACAGGTAATTTACATACCTGATAGGCCTTGAGGGACTGGTCGGCAGCCTCTTTCCTATCGTTACCAACTTTAAACTCTGCAAGGTACCTATAGTAATCCCCCTTCCTGCACCCAGCGAAAAATGAAACCTCTTCAGAAAACAAATACAAGAAATCCTGAAATTATTTCTACACTACTTATTGAAGCTATATATCACTTCACCAACATTTTATAGTAGAAAACAGTGGACTCTCCAGCAGAGCAGGAAGGAATGAGATGTTCATCTATGACAGTCATGATATCACCTCAACTACACCAATCCAATCAAATCAGCTAATATTTACCAACTAAACTAACTCAAATAAAGCAAAAACATGACAATAATGAACAACTGAGCTTTAAAAAGAAGTGTAGACTTGGCCACCAATGACGACAATTGAAGGCAACGCGTCCCAGAGAGTAAGCAACGCGCTTTCTTCGCCGTAATCGTCGAGAGCTATACAAGCTCTTTGTAATCTGTTGACAAGAGATATCAGATTCTTCATTTGTCCGGCGAGATTTAGCAGATCGAAGAATTTAATTCATGACACGGCTAGGGTGTACGTATAAAGACGGGGATCTGTGTACCTTCAATTGAAGCTCTAACTTCTTTTTTCAATTTACGAATTTGGGGTTTTTTCTGTTTTTCAATTTTAGGGATTTGAGGAGAGGGATGAGCTAGAGATCGTAGAGAGGGAAGATAGAGAGAGGGAGTTAGTGATTTTGGGTAATATGATTTCATTTTGTGTAATAAAATATTTTGGTGTTAATTTTTCCCCGCTGAGTTTTTACCCGCTCAGTGAAAAAATTGAAATCCCGTCTACAATTTTGAGTAAAGTGTATCGTATATTGTAACGCTTTTACTAAAGTATTGCAATTGTTCTAAAATTTCAAAATGATCTTTTTGCTTGCAACACTTTTCGTATTTATTACAACATTTTTTAAAATATTGCAATAGACTACCAGCTTTTGTGTCTATTGTAACACAAATATAAGTTGGGCTTGCAATAGCCCATATATGGTGTAGTGTGAGAGGCACCCCGGGCTGTTCCAGATTGGTGATGTTCCTTGCCCTGAGGCCCCGTTGGAGCTGGCCAAGTTGTTGGAGTCTCAGAGAATCACCCCCATGGAGGAGGATGAGGAGGAAGAGGAGGAAGGGGAGGATGCTGTTGATAGGATCTTGAACCCTGTTCGCTCCCCTCACCATGCTAGATCTGGTGGTTCAGTTGTTGGGGATTCGACTACCCATACCAGCACTGATAGAGATTCTCCTGCTAGGAGTACTGGCAAGACTTAGGCACCTTGATTTTATTTACCTTGACCCTGCGTGGCATGACTTTTAATGTTTTGCTTTCTTTAAATTTGCAACCTTAAAACTATAGCCTCCGTGCTTGCTTATTTCAAGTTTTAATGCAATTTGGTTTTCTCCTCCTTTAGTTGTTGTTTTATGTCCATGGTTAATATCCTTTCCCACAGACGGCGTCAAATGTTGTGGAATAAAAAGTAGGGTATATTTATTGCGTATTGAATGCTAAGGTTAAGGGGAGCTTCGAGCTTTAATAGCTGATCAAGTGTTTCTTGACTTAACTCGGGTCCTCACAAGATGTCTACGTATCTTGCAAATATCAAGAATCAAGCCAAAAAACGTAGTTCTAATTGTGAAGGAGCAGGTCCTTATATAGGCAGGGAAAACCCTAGAATTAGGGTAGAACTAGGATACTTGGTGGGCAAGTTACAGCTTTGGCCCAATTCTAGAGCCTTCCAATTGATAAGAAGATAAGTATTAAAGGTGTATGCCTTGGAGGCTACTCCTAATATGATTTAGTTTCCTTTTAAGACTCAATCTTGAAGTTTGAAACTGGCTGATTTATTAATTACGAATTTATTATCATAAATAAGGTTTTGGGCCTCATTAAGGGGCTTTAACCTTGGACCAATCTAGGCTTATTAAATGCCACATTAAATGTGTTTTTACAATCTTAATCTCAGCCCATATCACTACCTATTCATGGATTTATATATATGTGCTATAAATGTTGATTAGTCTAATAATCTCCATAAATTGGCAGGAAGCTTCGGCATCTTGGGGAATGTCAGTCAGTTTCATTAGTATCATCTTATTACCTATAGTTGGAAATGCAGCAGAACATGCGGGAGCTGTTATATTTGCTTTCAAGAACAAGTTGGTTAGTAAAAATGCATGCATTAAGCTAAATGTGTATATGATCACCATTTTTAATTAAGGCCTTTTCTCATTCATACAAGCTAACTTCATGCACCAATGCAGGAATTACGTTGGGTATTGCTCTGGGTTCTGCAACTCAGATTGCTATGTTTGTGGTAAGAATACATCACATATATATTAACCAAATGACTCGTGGACTATCTGTTGATATTTTAGATTTGTGGTTTAGTCTCTGTGTTAAACGATATTTGTGAACACAGGTACCAGCAAGTGTATTGTTTGGTTGGATAATGGGCATCGAAATGGATCTTGATTTCAATCTCCTTGAAACTGGCTCACTTGCTCTTTCAATTATTGTTACAGCCTTCACCCTGCAGGTATGAGATAATCTTTATTACACATTATTATATAATCTTGCTGAGTTATAAAAAGTTTGTATTTTGTTGATATAGAATTTAACATTGATTTTAATTTTAACAGGATGGAACATCTCACTATATGAAAGGACTTATTCTTCTGCTATGCTACATAGTTATTGGAGCATGTTTTTTTGTTTCCTCCGGGACAACCAGTAAGCATTTCAGCTACGAATTTCTATAACCAAACAATTTATCTAATGGATCTGTTTCATGTTCTTATTGCTCCTTTTTTGCATATATTTTTCAGCTGATCATCATCAAAACAATATTGACTTGGGTCTTAGATCCTCAACTAAAGGAATCTACAGAGTCTGAAAGGCAGAACGCACTACTAGAAATCTGTTAATAGACATCACACCTTTAACATCGGTCAGTAATGCCACCGATGTCTTTGTGTTTTAAGGCATCGCTTGCAATAAAACCGATGTCTTTATATTTTAAGACATCGTTTTAAAGAAGAACCGATGTCTTAAATAAGTTAAAAAAAATAAAATCCCGCGCATACCCCAAATAATTTCCCCCTTAGAATTTTTCCCCCAAATTGTTAAAATGTTTTCCCCCCTAGGCAATTTTTTGTTCCCCCCAAATAATCACCCTCTCTCTCTCTCAAACAAATTAATTAAAAGCATAAAAGATAAAAACACTCTCGATTCTAAACCCTCTCTCATTCACACACTCACTCACCCGACCTCTCCTCCAAGAACCCTAAATCTCTCTCTCTCTCTCTCTCTCTCTCTCTCTCTCTCTCTCTCTCTCTCTCTCTCCCCCCGAAGAGAATCACTCAGTAGCTGGTTACAATGGAGACCGACGAAACTGAAAGTCACCCCATTTCAACTTCAATTCGACAAACCAATTGCTTCTCAAGTACTATACTCTCAACTCTCTCTATATGAATCTCCTGTTTGTATATAATAATATCCATCTTTGTTAAACAAAGCAGATCAAAATAGCAGAATGGAACCCGGAGAAGGATCTACTAGCGATGGTAACAGACGATTCAAAAATACTTCTACATCGATTCAACTAGCAGCATCTCTGGACCATCTCTCCTGGTCAGTCAATACATATAAAATGTATTCATCATTTTGACATCACTTCTAATTGAATTATAATGTACTCGGAGACGTGATTTCATGTGGAGTGAAGTTTGGTATGTAGTAGGATGCAATGCTTGATGTTTGTTTGCTGCTGTCACATGTATAGCAGTTATGTAAGTAGAATTGAACTATGAGGTTTTTTGTGTTGGTGTTGAAGGATGCGGAGTCGTATTCAAGGTGTTTGATGAAATTACTGAATGAGAATTCTTGTTAAATCAATTTAATTGTTAGACATGATAGACTTGTAGCGAGTTTTTGTTATTGTGTACTTCAATTATGGAAATCATGGGTATTTATTGAATCTGACGGGGTTGTTTCTTATAAATCTGACTAGGTGAATTCATAAATGATATTTATTGAACTTCAATGCAGATGGTTGATAGATGAAGTACGTGATAGCTTACCCAAGGTTAGTTTCCAAGTCTACTAGAATGCACAGCTGAATCATTGAACAATAGCATGCCATGTTGTAGATGTTTTTGTGTGTGTGGATGTTTTCTTCTAATGCGAAATAATCTTGGTGATGACTATCAGGAACTAGATTTCTTAGTTGAGGCGAAGAACAGTGTAAAGTGTATGGAAAATTTTTGGAAGTTATCTCCCCGCATTGCAGATTATGTCTGTGCTCCGAGGGTATACTGGAACTTGAGTACTTCAAAGTTGTTAACCATGGAATATATTGAACACTAGTACAAAACAGGCCATATGCGTCTCGTAATTTGCGTCTGTTATAAGTGGAACGGATGCAAATAATAGTTTTTTGCGTCTGTTATACCCTACGCAGACGCATATAGTAAAGAGAAGCGGGCTTATACGTCTGTTGTTACTTAACAGACATATATGGCTAGTTTATACGTCTGTTACTTAACAGACATGTCACAAACATTTTGGAGTTAAGAAGTATTATGCAAACAGACTTAAATAGACTCCATATAATGCAGACATTTAGCTAAATTGTTGTAGAAAGGTCCACAAAATGTTTAAGGATGAAACTTGAAATTGTCAACGTAGCTCGTACCTATGCTTCTTATATCGATTTGTGGTTTTGGTAGCATTTACTAAAATTACTATTTGTGAACACATTTTTTCCCTTCAGACAGAGATCTTTCTCCAGTCCAGCAAGACCTGGAGAACTAACCAAGGTGGCAGCTTTCTTGCTTTTGGTGTCAGGCAATATTACTAGTATGAGTGAGACTTCTCGAACTTCCGAGTTAAATTTTTTTAGAGTCTGGACTGATTTTCTCCTCATCATTTGTGATAGTAATTCTCAAGCAAAATAGAATGTTATACTATACTTCATGGGAATAAGAATTAGCACTAAATCATGCTTATGCTATGTTTTTGAACCTGATAATATTATAATCAGGTTATAGTTAGGTAGCAAAGAATTAAAAACCTGTTAGGTAGCAATGGATCATTCAGCTGAAGGTTGATTTTTGAGACCTGATACTTGCTGATTAAAATATAATAATATACAGAATGCGTGCGTGTGTGAATTGGCTATATATTTATACGGTGTTTTAGGCAATGTTGATATATGCATTTTTCTTCTAAAATATGCTTTTATCAATCTCACTATTAATGTTTGTCGCCTGTCGGGGACTATGACATGTTAATGCTGCCTTCCCTTGTACATTGCAATGACAGTTCATTATTGGCGATGACAACAATATGTATGATTTCACTTATGTTGAAAATGTGGCACATGCATACATATGTGCTGAACGAGCTTTAGCATTTGATGGACTAGTTGCAATCAAAGCTGCAGGCCAGGTTAGATTACGTTTGCCCATTCTACCGCTTAGTAATTATCAATTACTAGTTGGTAAATGCATCGATGTATATAGCCCAATTCTTTTAGTTGCCTAGTTGGTAATTTGATTGATAGATATGGTGTGGACTGATAAATTCTTATCTCATTTCTGTACAAATTCTTCTATCCTAGTACAAAGTGTGTGGACTGATATTCCCTTTTGCTTGTAATTAGTACTCTAAATTGTTAGTACTAAGTTTTATGTATGGTAATCTGGAACTAAGTGCTTGTTCTATAGTGAGGCCATAAGCAGAATGCTAATGCTATAAGAGTATCACAAATTGCACAAGTCCCTATTTCTGTTACTTGCTTGATGTAAAAGCAGAATACACAGACACACGGTCAATATCTGCGTTATCCTATTTAGATAACTGTTTAGATTTGAGGGACGAGGGTACCCTGTTCTGTAAGAAAAATATGTTGTTAATATATTTCAAGGATTTATATGCAAGATGTGAACCCCAAAATTTTATCATCTCATATTTTTTTATTAATCTTCCATGCAAATTTTAGTAGGTGTAATACTGGAGTGTTTGTATTAAGCTGTTCACATTTTAAGTTCCAGTAAACGATGATGGTTTTCTTTCTTTTTTTATAATCTTGGCTTCTGGCCAATAGCCAAATGCCTGATAATCTGTACCTTGGATATTCATATGCTCATTAGTTCTCTCTGATAAAGTAGAACTTTCTTGTCTTTGGTCTTGTTCTATTTCTCTTTTGTACATCTGTACGTTTCATGCAGAAGTGGGCATCATCTTTTGTTACTAGTAATTGCTAGAAACTTGTTAAGCTTTTAATAAGGAATTGACATGCCTATCAAGCGTCAGATTGAATATTTACATTAGATGCTTGCATTCTGAATGACTAGATATATTGTGTTTTGCAGGCATACTTTATCACCAATATGCATGTATGTTCTCTCTGAATGACTAGCTTTGTATGTTCGAAATGTTTTATTACATGCAGTTGTTCTTATTTAGTGCTGTTGCTGCATAACATTACTGATTTCAAGGTCTTGGTAAAGTTCCACTCAGTTAGCATAAACTATACCAAGTTCTCAGATGCATGTTTTTTCCAGTGTGCCTGTAATCTTTTGGTTGTATAGCACTAAATAATTAAATTTTTGTATTTTCTATAGTCCATTTTGTATTTTCTGCAATAGTTGTCGTCCTTAATGAAGTGATGGTTATATATCTTGAACATCTGTAGCACAGCTGATCAACTATTGTATACAATGACTCATAAAGTGTAGTTCCAATGCAGATATGAGATGTCAGAGATGAGGTTGTGTGCAGCTATAGAACCTTGAACAATTAATCTGTGATAGTTTTATTCTTAAATTGTTTTGGAGTGACATACTGACGGAAACAAGATTTGTTTATCTAAGCGGAATTTGTTGGAAAATAAGAAATTGAAATTTATCTCTTTATTCAATTTTATTGTCAAACTGCTGTAGACATGCCGAGAGACTAAGGATCTTGGACCTCTTCTGCTGGCATAGTTAATGAAATTTTGGATTAATCACTTCATATTTTGTTCGAGGGGTCCTTTAAAGCTTTGATTAGTACCTTGAGCTCTGAATTTATGGGTCCTTAGTTATGTTGGCTTGAGCTCCATCTATGCACCTCTATTATAATAGAGACCTTGTGGGCTTGTGTTATTGACTACAGATATACAGTTGATACTCATACTTTGATAGTAGCGTGTGATATCGTGTATATTTGCATGCTTTCATCCATAGAAAACAAATTGGATAAAATTAGCTAAAAGATATGGACTCCAAAGAAATGCTGAGCTCGACCCCAAAAAAGAGACTCTATCTGTTAGTCTTGTAATCTCAAACACGTACTATTGTTTCTTTTGCTTTCAACGGCTAGTTTGACATGGTCTCAGTGATTGTGTTTAACTGCTAGTTTGTAGTCGTTTTTCTAGGAGCTGAATAAGTAGTCTAGTAGTGGTAGTCAGTTAGGAGGTCGTGGGTTTCATGTCCTAGTTTATAGGATCTATTTGTCTTCAAGTTTCTATTTAAGTTGTATGCTATTTCCAGTTTGATTAATAAGAGAAAACGCTTTCACAGGCATATTGCTTTCCCAGCTAAATATACAAACAGTTTATACATATTAGTATATAATTTGTCTACACTTGGTATCAGAGCGGGAGTTCTGGGTGGACGTGAAAGAGGATGGAGGGCAACAAGGGCAAGTCGGGGTTAGGCTTGAGCTATCCAATGCTTGCTAGGAGCAACTATACGGCATGGGCACTCAAGATGAAGGTATATCTGAAGGCACAAGGTGCGTGGAGTGCCATTGAAGCACAGGACCCAAAGGAGAAGGACCCAAAGGTTGCAACTGAGGACAAAAATAATCAGGTGGCTCTGGCCATGATCTATCAGGCTATTCCAGAAGAAATTCTACTGGCTATCGCAGAAAAGGAGACGGCGAGAGATGCATGGGAGGCAATCAAAACTCTTTGCCAAGGAGCCGAAAAGGTTAAGAAGGCCAGGATACAAACACTGAAGTCTGATTTTGAAGCGTTAAGCATGGGAGACGATGAAATGATCGACGATTTCCATATAAAAATAAATGGAATCGTGACAAACATAAGAGTCCTTGGAGAAGAATTGAGTGAAGAAGTTCATGAGGGCAGTACCTGCAAAATTCTTGCACATTACATCCACTTTGGAGCAGTTTGGTGATCTTGAAACCATGACCATGGAGGAAGTTGTGGGATCTTTGAAGGCATACGAAGAACGTGTGAAGGGAAAGACAGAAACGAAGGAAAGCAATCTATTGTTGACAGAAGCAGAATGGACCAAACGTGAGAAAAATGAGGGAAAATTACTGTTGACACGAGAAGAATGGCTCAAAAGAAATAAAGAAGGTTCATCTGGTGCTAGAAGTCGAGGAGGGCGAGACAAGTCGAATGTAAAATGTTACAACTGTGGTATTTATGGCCACATTGCTGTGGAGTGTCGTAAGCCAAAGAAGAATAAAGAGTTTAGACAGGAGGCGAACATGGCTGAAATAGAAGACGACGAGCCAGCCCTGCTGTTAGCTAAATGTGTGAAAGAAGAACAAAAGGTCTTGTTCTCAGACAAGAGTACACTTGTGAAGTCTATGCTTTCCAGAAACGAAACAAAGACAGGGAAATCAAACTTGTGGTATCTCAACAATGGTGCGAGCAACCATATGACAGGCTTTAAAGGAAAATTCACTGAGTTGGATGAAAGTGTTACAGGGCAGGTACATTTCGGAGATGGCTCCACTGTAAAGATCGAGGGCAAAGGGACTGTCACGATGTTGTGCAAGAACGGAGAGGAAAAATCATTAGTTGATGTTTACTACATTCCAAGTTTATGCAATAATATCATAAGCTTGGGACAAATGTCCGAGACGGGGAATAGAGTAATGATAAAGGGAGAGTTTCTATGGATTTATGATGAACAAGAACGTCTCTTGATGAAGGTAAAACGCTCTCCAAACCGTCTATACAAGATAATTATAGAAACTGGCAAACGGGAGTGTTTGATGTCTAGAGTGGACGAGATGTCTCGCTTGTGGCATATTCGTCTCGGACACATGAATTACAAAGCAATGCATTTGATGTCTAAGGAGAAGATGGTGAGAGGAATGCCAAGGATAAACCAGCCAAGCAACGTGTGTGATGGGTGTCTTATGACAAAGCAGACAAGAAAGAAATTTCCAGCCAAGGCAAACTATGAAGCTGACAAAGTTCTTGACTTAATTCATGGGGATCTTTGTGGTCCAATCACTCCAGAAACAGCGTCGGGCTTCAGGTATTTCTTTCTATTGGTTGACGATTATAGTCGATTTATGTGGGTTTATTTTCTAAAAAGGAAGGATGAAGCCTTCAAGTGTTTTAAAATTTTTCGAGCACAAGTTGAAAAGGGAACTAGCAGTCGCATTAGGGTGTTCAGAACTGATAGGGGGGTGAATTCACATCGAATGAATTCAAGGAATACTGTGAAGAAGCTGGGATAGAACGACACTACACCACACCATATACGCCACAGCAAAATGGCGTGGTTGAACGTCGAAACAGGACGGTGGTAGAGATGGCCAGGAGTTGTTTGAAAGAGGCTAAGCTACCTATTAAATTGTGGGGTGAAGCTGTTAGACACGCGGTGTATATTCTCAATAGAGTTCCAACTCGTGCCCTCACTGGACAGACACCATACGAAGCTTGGTACGAACGAAAGCTAAATTTGAGCTATGTTCGAGTTTTTGGTTGCTTGGCATACATGAGAACACCTGGGAACAACATGCAAAAATTGGAAGATCGTAGCAAGAAGGTTGTCAACCTTGGAAAAGAACCAGGTACTAAAGGCTACCGTCTCTACGACCCTGAAAATAATCGTATTCATTGCAGTCGTGATGTAACATTTGAAGAGAAAAAGTCTTGGGCTTGGAACGAGATGGATAGTGAAGAAGAGTTGTCTGAGCAGTTCACAGTCTTGAATATGGACGAAGAAGGTACTGAACATCATTCTCACTCGTCAGACTTGAACGAAGAAAACGAAGGTAACTCTGCTCAGTCACCACCTACTCAGTCACCACCTGTCAATCGACTCAATCGTGAAGATTACGATGATAGCGCAGAGCCAAAGAAGACCAGGCCTCTCAGTGAGATTTACGATGTAACAGAAGAAATGGAGACAAGTGAGGAATTGTATCTTATGGGAGTAGATGAGCCAACTAATTTCAAGCAGGCGGCTTCTGATCAGAATTGGATGCAAGCAATGAAGCAGGAGATGGAATCTATTGAAGAAAACCAAACCTGGGAATTAACGACGATGCCACCTGGTCAGAAAATCATTGGTTTGAAATGGATTTATAAGCTAAAGAAAGATGCGGATGGAAATGTCATTAAGCACAAGGCACGTCTTGTGGCAAAGGGTTACGTTCAAGAGCAAGGGGTCGACTATGATGAAGTTTATGCTCCTGTTACACGCCTAGAAACTGTGAGGCTGTTGCTCGCGTTATCAGCAAAGAATAAGTGGACTGTTCACCACCTCGATGTAAAAACGGCATTTTTGAATGGAGACATTAAGGAGAATGTATATGTGTCGCAACCGGAAGGATTCGAGAAGGCAGGCAAGGGACATCTCGTGTACAAGTTGAGGAAAGCATTGTATGGCCTTCGCCAAGCTCCCCGTGCCTGGTATGCTAAACTGAGCTCGTGTCTTGAAAGTTTGGGTTTTGTTCGATGTCCTTATGAGCCAGCTGTGTATACAAGGAAGGATCAAGGAGAGACACTGCTAATAGCTGTATACGTGGATGATTTACTTATCACGGGATCAAATGCTTAGATGATTGAAACTTTCAAGGAAGAGATGGGTCAGAAATTTCAGATGAGTGACCTAGGAAAATTGAGTTACTACTTGGGTATTGAAGTTGAGCAAAATGGGGGAAGCATTGTTTTGAAACAATCTGGATACGCTCGGAAGATTCTTGAGAAAGCAGGCATGTCTGAGTGTAATCCCACAAGCTACCCCATGGATCCAAAGGAACAATACACTCGGGATGAAGGAGGGGAAGCAGTTGATGCAACCATGTTTAAAAGCTTGATAGGTGGACTACGTTACTTAGTCCATACAAGGCCAGACATTGCCTATAGCGTGGGGATAGTAAGTCGATATATGGAGAGACCTACCAAGCTTCATCTCAATGCAGTTAAGCGAATTCTAAGATACGTGAAGGGTACGATACAATTTGGCTTAGTATACTCTGAAGACAGTGGTAATAATGTGTTAACAGGCTTCTCAGATAGCGATATGGCAGGACAAGTGGATGACAGACGTAGCACAGGTGGAATGGTGTTTTATTTAAATGAGAGTGTCATCACTTGGGTATCACAGAAACAGCGAGTCGTGGCACTGTCGTCGTGTGAGGCCGAATTCATGGCCGCTACAGCTGCAGCATGTCAAGCCATTTGGTTACGAAATGTGCTAAGTCAGGTTACTTCCAGTCTCATAGGTCCAGTTGTGATATGCATTGATAATCGTTCAGCAATAGACCTTGCTAAGAATCCTATGTTTCATGGACGAAGCAAGCACATAGATGTGCGCTATCACTTCATCAGGGAGTGTGTGGAACGAGGCGAAGTAGTTCTTCAACATGTTAACAGCAATGAGCAGAAGGCAGATATCATGACGAAGGCTCTGGCAAAGATCAAGTTCATGAACATGAGAAAACTTCTGGGGGTCAAAGAGTTAGACAGACATGTTTGAGCTTAAGGGAGGGATTGTTAGTCTTGTAATCTCAAACACGTACTATTGTTTCTTTTGCTTTCAACGGCTAGTTTGACATGGTCTCAGTGATTGTGTTTAACTGCTAGTTTGTAGTCGTTTTTCTAGGAGCTGAATAAGTAGTCTAGTAGTGGTAGTCAGTTAGGAGGTCGTGGGTTTCATGTCCTAGTTTATAGGATCTATTTGTCTTCAAGTTTCTATTTAAGTTGTATGCTATTTCCAGTTTGATTAATAAGAGAAAACGCTTTCACAGGCATATTGCTTTCCCAGCTAAATATACAAACAGTTTATACATATTAGTATATAATTTGTCTACACTATCCTGGTGGCAATTTCTTCAACCCTCTTGGCTTGGCAGCTGACCCCGAAAATAAGGCCACCCTTCAACTTCCCGAGATCAAGTGCGCCCGTATCGCCATTGAGGCTGAGAGAACTACTGAGAGATGAGATATACCAGATGAAATATAATGCAAATGCCTATACCAACAAAGTTCTACATTTAGAAAATACATTGTTTACTTTATGTACACTGCCCAAGTTTTTCGATATTAAATCTCATTCAAAAAAAAATCTGAAATATAAACAATGTCATCTAGGGAATGCACAGATAAATAGAACATAGGAGTACCTCATTATAGCAGAAACAATGTTAGTAGATAATGCTGGTTTCATCTATTATGCGCTTAAATATCAGTTTTGCACGATAATTTTGTTTGTTCATTCAGTTCTCTAGCTTTGCATCCAAGTATCTAGTATCCAGTATTCCAACTTGTTTAGAGTGACTTGTAATATGAGTTGATTTTGATTATGAGAATCAATAATGTTATGTAGTAGGGTACAAGGGGGTCAGCCTAGACTACAATCCCGACTGACCTTCAAAAATCAACAAAAAAAATTATTTTATAAGTTATGAATCCCGACCTACTACAATAATATATTGTTTTAGCTTCAATTATCTTGTAATCCTAATTTCGTCACTAATATGTTAATTAAGTATCTTTTTTCCCTTCATAAGAAGATTTCGGGAATTTGAGTCTTTGCACTAACTACTAAAACTACAAGAAAATACAAATCAAGGATTATACCAAAATTTCACTATGTTTGAAACATGAATCGATTTTGCATCTTTTGTCACTGGAGGCTGGCGGGAAAAATGGTCAAATCAAAATTATTTTTTCCTTTTTTCTGTAGAATGATCAAAATTTGTCTTCTTGTTGATAACGGACCAACTTGTTACAACCTGCTAGGGGTAGAACACCCAGAACGTGATCATGGGCCTACTTTTCTAAACTAAGTTGTAGTTTAGCCTTTTGGGCTCCTCGTCTGTCCAATATTCCATTTTTATCAAATTATTAAAATGAATTCAAATGGCATACGAAAATAAAAAAATTGCCTAACTGAAATTAAAAATATACCATGTTAATGAGTAATGTTATATATCTCGAAACGAATCCCAAAATTTTTTCTAAATATCATGTGTCATCGTTTATACATAAAAATAAAACTCATTTTTTAAAAACGATTTTGAAAATAGTTTGCGAAAGCTCTAACATTTCTTTAACAACATTTTTCATTGAGTATTCAATATAGACTTAATTGCACTGTGCATACCTAAAGATTAATTATTTTGCACGGAAAGGGCTAAATGTTTATTTGTGCCAATTTATTGGCTAATTGTTTATATAGTTGACAGCGTGGGGGCTTCGGGTCAGCTCCGTTAGTTGATCCATTTAAATCTAACGGGAACGAGGGTAAAAAGGGTAGAAATATTTTCAACGTCACTGTTCTCCCTATATAATGCCCCTTTTCAGAATTTGGGATTGAAAATCCTAAAACTCTAATCTCTACTAAGCAATTGACGGTTATGAAGTGTTATTGTGGAAAATGGGTTGTTGAAAGGACTGCTCGGACTCAATTAAATGCGGGGAGAAGATTCTTAGGATGTGTAGATGGTTCAAATGGTTGTGGTTTCTTCAGCTGGGTAGATCCTCCAATTTGCACTCATTGCTTTGGAGTAATTAATGGGCTGCTGAGGACGATTCGTATGAATGAAGAAGAAGATTCCTCTTTTAAACAAAGGTTGAAGCTAGCCGAAGAAGAAGTAGCAATGTGGAAGAAGCCAATGAGGAAGTGGAAGCTTATTAGTGTAGTTCTAGTTATGTTGTTGTTTGTGTTTTGTTGCCAAAGAAATGGTCATGTGGACCTCAATCATGATATGTAGATGACCTGTTGTAATGTGGTGTTAATGTGCTTTAATTTCATGGACCTAACATTTCCAATCTGAAAGTAGTAAATACAAAATGATACTACTTAAGTCATAATTCATTCGATAAATTAAGTAATTGAATTTGTCATTACAAGAACATTACAAAATAAGCATTCCCAAAATAAAAGCCCTCAATGCTTAGGCAAAAGTTTAGCTAAATAAGCATTACCAAGCATTACAAAAGTTTTGGGTCATAACAAAAGATCTAGCATTACAAAAGTGTAGCTAAATATGTGAATGCCTTCAAATCTTCCATGGTGCCTTCTTACCACCAAATTGAGCTACATCCACAGGGGTTCTACCCTGCCTTTTTGCCAGAATTTTCCCTTTTGCTGTAGTACTTGCAGTGCCTCTTGACATTGTAGTGGCTTGACCTTGACCATGGGTTTGTTGCTGTTCCTGGCCAACATGTTGTTCCTGGGCCTGGCCATTTTGTTGCTCCTGGTCCTTGCCAACATGTTGCTCATGGGCCTGGCCATGGGTCTGTCTAAGATGAAGGTCCATTCTCTGTCAATCAATATTCTTATGTCTTGACATAAGAACTGCAGAAACCAAGTCCAGGACTCTGTTTTCAGCCTCTACTATACACCATGCAATTGGATACATTCCCTCATTAGCATCAACACCAACTGTTGCTAGAAGTTGACCACCAAAAGGTCCCTTCAAATGGCAACCATCCAACCCAACTAATTTCCTATATTGTTGAGTAAATGCTTTGTTAAGGGGTCCCAAACAAACATAAATTCTCATAAATCTACCCCTATCTACACCTGGTTCAGGGTTCTCAGTCAAGATCTTGATTGTGCTCTCAGGGAGTACTCTCATCACTTCATGGCCATACTTCCAAACTTGTGAATATTGTTCAGCATGAGTACCATTTATTTTAACTAGAGCCCTTGTGTTGGCTCTATACACAGCATGCTTACTAACATTGCATTTAAGGTCATTCACTATCTTTTTATGAAAAGCATTTATGGGCCATTCAGGGTTCATCCTGATTTCTTTTTCATAATACTCTGCTAGCCATCTAGAATTGATTTGTTTTTGGTTAAAAGTAGGCATGCATGTGTGTGTATGGTTAAAAGTCTTGATTTGGTAAGTGGAGGTTTCTCCCATTGGAGATGCATAAATCCTCCACTTACAAGGTGATTCATATACAAAGCACACTTTCCTACCAAAATTCCTAACATTTGTAATTGGCCTCCTCTCAAGAATAGCATATTTTTTCACTGTAGCCTTAAAAGTTTTGGAATCCTTAAAACACATGCCTAACTCAAACACAGAAGCAAGCATAGATTCCTCATTATACACAGGGTAGCCAATATCTTCCTCATCAGTACTGTTGGCTACCATTCTTTCTTCCTCACTATCATAATACAAGCTAGACTGATCACTACCTTCCTTACCTTGCTCACCATCAAATCTATCATGCTTACCATGTAAATTCTCATCAGGACTAATGTCAAACTGCAGTTCATCATCAGTATCATCCTTGTTTGAATTATCAGAATAAAAACTCTCCTCAGAACTGTCATCAAAATCATCTTCACCCTCATAGGTACTATCATCTTCATCATTTTCACTCTCATAGCCATAAAAATCTCTCATCTCTGCTTTCTGTCTTATCTCATCTTATGTACTCTCCATAAAATCAAAATTTTCATAATGTGGTTCAGGTTGACTGAATTGATAGGGTTCATTTGGAGGTGGTTGACTCCCATAAAAAAGTCATAGTTTTGTGTATTTATCTCTGGTTGTGAACTGGACAAAGGTGGACATGAGGTAGCAAAAACATCTACACACCTAGAATTCACTAAGGCACACATATCCATTAGTTCTTCATCACTGTCCAGTTGAAAACAACCCATACCCATTGTTGTGCCTGGTAATTTATACCAAAAGTCATGACATCCCCCCATTACCCCAACTTCCTTCATCATTGCATTTATATCTAACATGGACAGTTTATCAATACTGCAAAAATCAAAATAATCAACACAAGCACCCACATATGACCTAGGATCAGTCCCCATTTCTCCACCATGGTGTAATTTGATGGTAAAATTATCAGCATCTATCAATTATTAAAAAAGTATAATATAACTAACAAATAAATCATGGAAGCGAACAAATATGCACACCCAAACTTAATTAGGTAACAAATTAACTACATACTAAATCAAGCAAATCATAAAAGTTTTATGCTTAAAACCCTAAAAATCATCACTTTACAGTTGCATATTACTCAAAATAAAGCACGATACCATTATATACACATATATACACACAAGTATATGAACATTAGTAACAAAAACAACAAAACCCCTAATTTTTCGTAGTAATACAATGACATACATATGTACATACATATATTTAAGCACATGAACTAGTATTTCGTTTGTAACTGAATACTCTGGACATTCTCATGGCCCGTAAATCTTAGCATCTTCCTTCGATCTCATAAACCAAGACATTTTTTTTGAGTACACAGCACCAGCTCCAAGGATTAGGGTTTTGATCGCCTTTCTTTAGAAGATAGAACGAGTAACGAGTGCATTTAATGGAGGGAATCGTGTAAAACTATAGATAAATTATTGGGGGCAGCAAAATTACATTATTACCCTTAAAATCTAAACGGCGTTAATCGCGGTTTAACGGAGCTGACCCGGAGCCCCCACGCTGGCAACTATATAAACAATTAGCCAATAAATTGGCACAAATAAACATTTAACCCTTTCCGTGCAAAATAATTAATCTTTAGGTATGTAAAGTGCAATTAAGTCTTCACTATATGTGGATTCAGGTAACTGATACTCCTGTGGGCCAGCACAATTTATCAGGCTATGCAGATTGGGCCCACACAAGTCATGGAGTTATTCAACATGAGGCCCACTTAAGTTCAAAATCTCACGGTACTCGAGAGCTACTTTTATTTCAAAGTCGAACCGACCACCGCTCCATATTCATTTTTTCAACAACTCAATAAAATAATAAAATTTATTTAAGAAATCAAAAAGTAAATAGATTAATTGGCATTTTGTACTTTTGTATATGCCTAAACTCGTGAAACAATTAAAAAGTAGCACTCGAGAGTTCCTAATTTTAAACAAACCCACGTTAAGCCTAATACTTTCAAATATCCTCAACCTTTAAATTTCAAAATATAAAACATACTTTATTACTGCTTCTTTAACCATCTCCTTGTAATGTTGTATTACCTCGGTCCCACCATTTCCTTACACGACATTACTTTGCACACATTTTAAGGTATATATTAAATATAGTTTCATAAATTATTTTTAAAAATTTTTTCTTTAAATAAAAATTTACATATTAAATTTTTATTCCGAAGAAAAAAAAACATTTGCATATCTTGTTCCACTTACGTTTGCATATCTCAACTGATAACTTATAAGCTTTATCATCGTTGTTGTTTTAAAGATTGAATTTTATCAGTATTGCATTCAACCCCCCACTTCTGTAATACTCTGGGACCAATAAATGGTATCAGAGCAACATATTGACATACAAATCTGAAGATCATGACGAGTGCTCAGAAGTCAAGTGGTATCAAGATTCCAGTCTTTGATAAAGAGAACTACAATTTCTAGAAAAGAAAGATCTTGTTATTTATCAAAGCTGCCCATCCACTGTACTTGGGAATCCTTGAGAACGGCCCATTCATCCCTCAAAAGGAAGTAGCTGCTGCTACTATAAATGACGAAGTCATTCCAGCCCACTGGGTTGCCAAGAGGCCTTCAGAGTACACAGAGGCCGAAAAGAGGAAAGTAGCCTTGGATGACTACTTACAACTTATCTTACTCGACTCTCTCACTTTAGACAAAGCCATGTGTGGTAATGTCATGGGATGTTCATCTACAAAAGAGATGTGGAGTAAGATAGAGCTGCTGTGTGAAGGAAATGAAGAAGTCCGAGAAAATCAAAGGCAAATCCTTGTATCACAATATGAATCTTTTATGGCCAAGCCAAGCGAAGAACTCACACACATGTTTGAAAGGTTCAGTAAGCTAATAGCTGAGTTACAAATTCATGGAAAGTTCTATGATAGAAAGGAGATTAACATCAAATTTCTGCTAACTCTCCCTGAGCATCTTGAGCACAAAGTCACAGCATAAGAGAAGGAAGAAACTTGAACGATGTTTCATTAGAAACTCTATGTGGTGTGCTCAAATCATACGAACTTGAACTCTTTCAAAAGAGAGCTATTCAAACTGGAACCAAAGGAAAGTTAGCAAACATGTCAGGAGCCCTTGTAGCTCATGAATCACAAATAGCTTGTCCAACTGAACCTTCACAAAGTTCACAACCAACACAAGTGTCATCCTTGAAGATTGAAGAGGTGTTGGATGATGACCAGGAGAAGGTGGTTCTGCAGCTGAAAGATGTTGAAGATGAAGACTTCCACACAGTAGAAGAGATTGAAAGCATGGATAATCCAACCATGGCTTATATGGCTAAGAGATTCAAGAATATCAAGTTCAGAAGGGACAAGCCACAGGGTAAATCATCTAAATTCAACAAGGGGAGTTTTTCAAAAGCTACTGGTGGTGCCACAAGAGGTGGATACAAAATAGGGATGGTGGATAGGTCGAAGTTCAGGTGTTACAACTTCAATGAGCTAGGTCACTTTGCTATTGAGTGCAGAAGACCGAAACAGAATCAAGGAAAAGGATCTGGAAATCAGTTCAAGAGGAATCAAGGAAAAGCCTACGTGGCTGAAGGAAAATGCTGGGATGATTCTGATGAAGAGGAAGAAGAAGAGTTTGTAAAATTGGCCCTCATGGCTAAATCTGATGATGAAGCTTCTAGTTCCTCAAATCAGGTACCATCTCTCGTTTTACTTGATATGTCTAAAACTGAGTACATGCATACCATTGAAGATTTAAGTACTGAGATGTTTAATATTCATGTTAATTTATCTGCTGCTCACGAGGAAATTGCTAAGTCAACTAAACAGAATGAAACTCTCAAATCTGAAAATAAAATGTTATTGCTTAGAACCAGTCCACTAGATTCATTAGCTCAAGAGAATGCAAGAATGAAAAATGATATTGTCTGTGCTAAGGAGTTAGAAGATTTTATCAGGAACCAAATTGCTGAAAATGAGTTTAAACTCAAAGCCTTTAGAAACTCTTCTAAGTTAGTCCAAGAATATCATGATAACCACACTCAGAATCAAAAGGTAGGAATAAGTTTCGAATATGGTAGGAGGCCTGGAAAGGCAATTGTTCTTGATGATTATTCAGATGGTGATGCTGTCAAACCTCATATCCTAAAAAGAGTTTACAAACCGATTTTCAAAAATATTCAAGTTAATTTCGATGAGTTTTCCTTGCTCATCAAACAATAGCTTCTTGATGAGGATGAGTACATTGATAGTACACTAGATGAAGGGTAAGATACTGTCAAGTCTCCCATGACAGAAACTTTGCCAAACAATCAGACAGAATGTTCTAAAGTAGCTGTCAACAAGGATAAGACAGAAACTTCAAAAGATACTGTCAAGAAAGTATTCAAGACAGCAACCTCCAAACCTATTGTCAAGACATAAGGTACAAAAGGTAATGTCAAGGATGGCTCGACAGCAACTTCAGAACATACTGTCAAGGTAAATGTCTACAAGCCTAAGAATAGAAATGGCAAGTTAGGAATTGACAAAAAGAATGGCTATGCTCATGTTAAGGATGCTCCTAGGAAGCTTTGCAATAATTGTGGCTCATCTCAACATTTAACATTTGTTTGTAAGAAACCCATTAAGAACAAGGTTAATGCGACCAATGTTAGTGGTAACTTACATAGAACCCCCATTATGCAAAGAGAAGTGGACGTCTGTAATAACATTGATTGTATGCCATGCAAGATTGTTGTCATGAGTACATGTTTTAATTTTCCTATTCTATCTACTGAAAAAAGTTCCTATATGGAAACTGCTGAGACTTCTACACCTCCCTATGTTGGTAAAAAGGTAGCTTCCACTAAGAGAAAGACCAAGTCTAACTCTAAAAGTAAGTGGACAGCAAAAGAAGTCAAACAGGAGGATTCTAGTGTTGATTCAAATGTGAGACAGAATGATATGAACAATGATGCTGTAACTGCAGGACCCAACAGAGTTTGGGTACCAGATGTAAATTAAAACCATCTGTTTTGCAGGGCAAGAAGCAGAAGTAAGTCATGTGGATCACCGACAGTGGGTGTTCCAGACACATGATAGGTGATAAAGCCCTGCTATCACATTGTGGAGAAAGCCGGCCCAACTATAATCTTTGGAGACAACAGCAAAGGTTACACTGTGGGATATGGCTGTTTGGAAATTGGAAATGTTGTCATTGAAGATATCGCTCTTGTAGATGGATTGAAGCATAACCTACTCAGTGTCAGCTAATCCAGTGACAGAGGATTCAAGGTTGATTTCGATATGTTGGTATGTAATATCTATCAAAAGAAAGATGGAAGCCTCTCCTTGAAAGGAGTTAGGAAAGGAAGCTTGTTTGTTGTAGACTTAAATTCTGTGAGTAAAGACAAGGCTTACTGTTTTTACGGTAAAGCATCGGTTGGTGAAAGCATGCTTTGGCACAAGAAGCTCTCCCATCTGAATTCCAAGAATATGAATATTCTAATGAAGAAGGATTTGGTGAGAGGACTACCTCAACAGGAATTCTGTCAAGAAGGACTATGTGAGGACTGTCAAATGGGCAAATTAAGAAGATCAGTGCACAAGTCAAAACAAGTGAATACCAACACTGAGCCACTCAAATTGATTCATATGGATTTGTTTGGCCCAGTAAATGTTCAATCTCTTGCAAGAAAGAGATATGCCCTGTTAATGGTGGATGACTACTCGAGATACACTTGGGTAAGATTCTTAGAGTCAAAGGATGAAGGTGCTCAAGAAATCATTGATCACATAAGAGTTCTTGAAAGAACCCCGAATGCAAAAGTTCAATATCTGAGAAGTGATAATGGTACTGAGTTCAGAAATGCCACATTAGGAAGCTTCTGTAAAGAAGAAAGCATTGTCCAACAATTCTCCACTGCCAGGACACCACAACAAAATAGAGTTGTAAAAAGGAAAAATAGAACTCTCATTGAAGCTGCGAGAACTATGTTGAATGATTATAAATTACCAACATATTTCTAGGCAGAAGCTATTAACACAGCTTGCTACACATAGAACAGAACATTGATCAACAAGACTCATGGAAACACTCCTTACTACCTCTTAACTGGAAAGAAACCAACCGTCAAATACTTTCATGTAATTGGAAGTAAGTGTTTCATGATGATTGACAACCATGAAAGGAAAGGAAAGTTTGATGCTAAAGCTTATGAAGGCATTTTCATGGGATATGGATTAGAAAGGACTGCTTACAGAGTCTATGTCATCGAGCACAAAATCATTGAAGAAAGTGTGAATGTCACATTTGATGAAACTAAGAATCCAGGATTACAAGAGGATATTCAAATGGAGCCTCTTAGATTTGAAAATCAAAGGTACTTGGAAGAAGAAGAAATTGTTGCTGAGGAACCTACTGGCACTCAGACTATTGAGTTTGAAGGAAATGTTGTCAACACCAATGATGCTACTCAAATTCCAGCTAAATCTCAAACAATAACTCCCAATCATCAGAATGAGAATGACTCTGGAGATTATGAAGAGCACGAAGGAGAAAACTTCATTGGTGTAGAATCAACCCCTCAAAGAGGAGCTGAACAAGCAGATCAAGAGAGAAGCTTGCCTAGAACTACCAAGTGGAACAGAGATCACACTAGAAATCTAATCATTGGTGATCCCACTACTAGTATAAGGACAAGGAGAAATATTTCTGCTGACAACATGTTTTCTTGTTTCCTATCTCAAGCTGAGCCAAAGTCAATTGATGAAGCATTGTTGGATTCAAATTGGGTGATAGCTATGCAAGAAGAGCTCAACCAATTCGAGAGGAACAATATATGGAAGCTGGTTCCCAGACCAAAAGGGAAGTCAGTCGTTGACACAAAGTGGGTCTTCAGAAACAAATTGGATGAAAGTGGAAATGTGACAAGGAACAAGGCAAGGCTAGTAGCTAAAGGTTATTGTCAACAAGAAGGTATAGACTACGATGAAACATTTGCACCTGTTGCCAGACTTGAAGCTATCAGAATATTTCTAGCCTATGTTGCACACTGTAACTTCAAGGTGTTTCAAATGGATGTCAAAAGTTTCTTTCTCAATGGAGAGTTAGAGGAAGAAGTGTATGTTGAACAGCCGCCTGGATTTAAAGATGCTAAAATGCATGAGTTTGTCTACAAGCAGTTCAAGGCACTTTATGGATTGAAGCAAGCCCCCAGAGCTTGGTATGAAACTCTCTCTACTTTTCTGATTGAGAATCAATTTTCAAGAGGTGTGGTAGACAAGACATTGTTTTACAAGCACCATGGCAAGGACATCATTTTGGTGCAGATTTATGTTGATGACATAATCTTTGGTTCTACAAATGAGAAGATGTGTGAAAAGTTTTCATCTCTTATGAAAAGTAAATATGAGATGAGCATGATCGGGGAACTATCATTTTTCCTAGGACTGCAAATTCATCAAAAGGATGATGGCATCTTCATTTGTCAAGAGAAATATGTCGAGGAACTTCTCAAAAAGTTCAACTTGGAAGATGCATTACCTGCCAAGACACCTATCTCTACTGCAACCAAACTGGATTTGGATCCTAAAGGAAAGAAAATGGACACAAGCACCTACAAAGGCATGGTGGGATCTTTGTTATATCTAATTGCTAGCAGACCAGACATTATGTTTGCCACATGTCTTTGTGCAAGGTATAAAGCCGATCCAAAAGATTCACACTTAGTAGCAATCAAAAGGATTTTTAGATATCTCAAAGGCACTCCAAATTTAGGCCTTTGGTATCCTAAAGATTCCGGATTTGATCTGATAGGATATTCGGATTTAGACTATGCTGGATGCAAGATTGACAGAAGAAGTACAACAGGAAGCTGTCAATTCCTTGGTGGAAGATTAGTGTCATGGTTTAGCAAGAAGCAGAACTCTATGTCTACATCGACAGCAGAAGCTGAGTATATTGCAGCTGGAAGTTGCTGTGCACAAATTCTATGGATGAGGAATCAACTATTGGATTATGGTCTAGAGTTATCTCACATTCCTATCTATTATGATAACACTAGTGCCATAGCCATCTCAGACAACCCAGTTCAGCACTCTAGAACAAAGCACATTGATATCAGATATCATTTTATTAGAGAGCATGTTGAAAAGGGAACTGTGAAGCTGATTTATGTCCCAACAGAAAAGCGACTTGCAGACGTCTTCACGAAGCCACTAGATGAAGCAACCTTCAACAGGTTGGTTGTAACACCCCCAGATCCGGGGTCAGGGATCTGGTCGTTACGACCTCAATATCCACCCTCAAAACCAATATAAATGAAATTACAACCTTGAGACCCAAAACAACAACAACTCACCCGTTATAGTCCCAGAGATGAAATCAGAGTAACCATCAATATTATTAATCACAAATTTGAGTTCCTACAACCCAAATAATTTTTATTAACTAAAACATGCTCTTTGCCATCCATTTACAAATGCCAAATAAATACATACATTAGTTACTCGAAAGCTAACATCTAGCCTACCAATAGCTTCTACTCAGCAGTGGCAGCTATGATCTCAGCGGTTGATCCTCAGACTGCTATCACTTGCTTGCACTAATTGCGCCTTATGCGACCATCAGATCTAGATGTTGTTGCGATATAATAGATGAAGCAAGGGTGAGCAATAGCCCACCAACAATAACATAACTGAACAATAATATATATAACAGTTCAAAAGTATTTTCAAACCATATGCCATGCATTTAATGAACATAATACCAGTATAATATGAAAGATGAAGTTACAAGGTAACTCAAAAAAAAAATATATTCCATGCACATACTTGCTACGCAAAAGATAAGAAAAATATCATCATTGATCTGAAAGAGGAACTTGCAGAAAATATTACAATTCCAATTATGAATACTTTTCCAATACTGCAAACAATGATGATGTTGTAGAAGATAAATGAATCTGAATGATGAACTAATGCTGGAGTATTCACCGCGCCCGCTGTTCCAATCCTTACGATGATCAGTCGCAGATTGTACATCTCAATTTAGATTTACTACCAGTAGAAGGAAGAGCTGACGGATTTACTTGTCTACCGCCCTGTTAGATCTCCCCGGCCAACGGTTGGGCCAATGGGATGGACCGGCGCTACTCAGCCTCTTACACGACTCCAAGTTCGAAAAGAAGTTCATGACTCTGAACGTACAGTTCGTCCCCCTTTCCCCAAGTATAATACTTGTTGATAAGACTCCACAAAGTAGTCGTATCTAGTTGGAAAGGAAATTCAACATCATATCTCCCAAGCTGCTGCTTGTTAGAGGATACCATCTTGTTCCAATAATCTTACCCCTCGAATAATGAGAGAGTACACAGATGCAATAGATAGAAATTCAAGTTGCGAGTGACAAGAATACTTTTCGAAAGATTTATGACCGGGAAGTCAACATAAATAAATAACATTTCTCAAGTAAGGTCCCCTTATTATTTGGATGATAGATTCGAAGGAAGAATGAAATTTTGAGAACCTTTCTTGATATAACATTAATAATAATACGACTCCGAAGTAATTTTTTTTTTATAATAATCGAAGGTCGAAGATAATATTTGAAGTCATTTCAGAGTATTGGATAAATATTCAGAGAATATTTATTGAATCAAAAATAGTTAAAGAAGACTTATAACTATGAACGAATATTTAAATCGAAGTATTTCTTAGAATAATTCTCGAATGAATAAAGAGAAAATATTTATTGAATAATTAAATAATTAAATGAATATTCAAAATAATATTCATTTAATTAATAAAACTTAAAAGGTATATTAAAAATAATATTCGATAAATAAATAGAACATGAGATGAATATTTAAAATAATATTCATTAAGTAAATAGGAACTTAAATGAATATTCAAAAAGTAATATTAATTTAATGAATAATATTCTAAATGAATATCAAAATAATATTCATTTAGTAATCCAAGCTTTAAAGGAATATTCGAAATAATATTCTATAAATGAGTCGACTTTGAATGAATATTGAAAAATAATATTCATTGAATAGATAACGTTCAAATAAATATTTGAAGTAATGATCGTTAATTAAATAATCTTGGACGAATATTCAAGATAATATTTGTCAACCAAATAATGGAAATTATTTACTTAAATATTTCCCCCGAAAGTAATTACGATATATCAAGAAGTACTGACTCCCGGTCTATATTCAACGAATACGATATATATGCCTTTCTCTAAGGGACTTAACAACATCCGGCTTATAACTGATACGTTATCTATCTAGCTTATAAGCCAACAATAATCAAGGAACAAGTATAACAATATGAACTGAGAACAGAAATGCATGCAATGGCATTTGTATAACAACAGTCATATATATATTATCACAACAACAGTTCCAAGTATTGGAAACTTGCCTGGTAGTCGGGTGGAGGTAGTGTGTCCTGGGTCAGCTCGGTGATCTATAAATAATCAGAATATTCGAGATTAATCACTTAATGTTGTTTAAAAAGATAAGTATAAACTTAACTTAGGTTAAAACACGTTTTCGAATTATCTCGTTATGCACCCTTTTTGTGTACTCTTATTAACCTCTTTTTGACCCGACATTTGTTCGTTATTACGGCTCATCATTACTCTTACACTTGGTATATACCTAAGTCATATAAGTTCTAGGGTCGATCGTTTACTAACCAAGATTTTATCTCGAGTTTTATCGTCCGTTTTCTAAGTGGTTTTCCAAAGTTAAACCAAGTATTCGTTTTAGGGGTTCGTTCGTATTTAACCTCGACTCGAACATTTTTATAAAATCAAAAAACGATCCGATTGACATGTGGTTTTCTTTCACATCTTCCTCATGACCTCTAATATTTAATTACCATGATTCGTCACTAACTTACACATTTTACCGAGGTTCAATTTCACTTACGAACTTTCGATTACGGTTTCGAACCACTTTTACGAATTTAACCATAATTCCTAAACCGTAAGTCCGCCTTATATCAAAACGAAGTTTATAACATAATCTAGCTTGTCATGGCAGATTACGAAACTGGACAGTGAGTTATAGCTATTGTCAAACACGAATTCATAAGGTTAACGAAATTTCGGCATTACGACGGCTATAAATCGAACGTTCCATAATTCATAATATCAAAACCAAGCCACACCGGAAAAACCAAACATCTTACATACATGATATACACCTCATAAGTCCAGAAACATCTCAACTCATCCTCTTAATCATTATATGGCTAAATCAACTAAATCAACTACATAATCATGCTTATATGCTTTAAACAACATCATCATCAAAACTAATCCAATAATCACAAAAACTCAAAATAAGTTCTAGGGTTTCTTAAGAGTTATGCCTTCCATGGAGTATCCTAATACATGACTAAGCCTTGGTTTGTCCTTGTATAGCCTTAGGATTGCTTAGATCATCCAAACAAAACAAGAAATCAAAGTTAGTTCATGAAGGTTACTATTCATCAGTTCAAAGATCTGAAAAAACGAGGCCCTTACCATGCTTTTCTGGACAAGGCTTCTAAAGGAGAGTTGTAGAGCATCTAACCAGCTTTCCAACAAGATAAAGAACACCAAATTCCATTGAGTAATGAAGGATATATGGCTGTTTGAAAATCGTTACAGAAAACTGTCAAGAACAGGTAGTTTGGTTTCTTCAATTTGGGGAAGGTATTTGACTAGGATACACTCATTAGATTGCCATGAAATTTTGAACGAATGTTGCCCATGGAGTGGAGAAGCTATGGTTAAAATTTGGTGATTTTAGAAGCTCTATATTGGGAGATATGAATTTTGCTTTGTGTAGTGTTTCTGCTGGACAGGTTTTGGAGAAATGGAGAGAATGGAGTTTGTTTGCTTTTCTCTTGCTTGGTCTCATCTAATCTTGTATTATTGGTATGTAAGGATAATATCTAGCATAAAGTGACTTTATTAAAGTGCTTGGGTCATTGCATGTATCATCTTCCACTAGCAAGCTTATTGTTTAAAGATGAGATTAGGCTAAGTACTTAGTTTGCTTTCTAATTGTTCTAGTTGCTCATGTAACTACTTAGTTGCTAGATATTTCCACTAGCTCATGTATGTATCTTGGTCCCCTGCTTGTTTCTTTGTCCGGTTATTGCTCAATTTACTGATCGTTCGAATGAATATCTTGAAGATTTTCAATTAGGGTTTTACCGGGAACCGTCTCAATAATTATGCTATCATTCTCAATTCTCTCTAATAACTCTTGATCCTACTTTTCATAAATCCTTTCAATAAATCCTTAGGTCTTTCAGTGTCCGGGGATATCTTGGGGAAAATAAAAGTGCTAATTTTCAGAATCCGATAGCTTTTACATACACTGTTTTTCCCCTCGGGTCAATAATATGGACTCAGAAATCTATTCCGGGTACTTCTATATCGTGTCGTCTAATAATATTCTTATCACAACCAAAAATACAATTCATTGCTTATTCCTTATAATTAGGAAAATGTCCTCGTTCTCTTTCGAGCGTTTCTTATCTCTTTTACGGAACCACTGGACTTATACTAGGTATCGGTTTGGATGACATGAGAATATTTCCTTCCTTGGAACACCATAGCTTATTCTATTTACGATAGATTATTCTTATCCAAGTTGTCAACCAATGGCATTCTTCATGGCATATAACAATTGAATCCGAATCCATTAAATAGTCATTCGTTAAAACCACTGTTACATCGTAGTCGTAATCACTATTCATTTCTACATTGATACATAATAAAGGTTTTAATTCTACCCAAAATCTGGGTTCTTATAGTCTCCCCTCCTTAAAAGGATTCCGTCCCGGAATCAGGTAGGAAACAATCGAATGCTTGTTTGTCATTTCGTTTTCCAGTTCCCCGATTTATCCTTAGCATTCCCATCCTTACTCAGCACACCTGCTGGTGCTACAATACACATTTTATCCTTTTCCATCGACTCTGCTACTTTTCGTACAGCACCCTATCCGGGTTATGCTCTAACTCAATCGTATGCTCTTTATTCTTATTGGTATCTGCAATGACTTTGGTATCACTATCGCGCTGTGAATTTGGAGATAACCTCATTCGTACTATGTTCCTAATCGCTTTAATCTTCGCAATCTCGATCAATATATATATAGGAATAGTAGAATTTATTGAGTGATCACTATGATCCATGAACATTTGTCATTTTGCATAGTTAGTATAGAAGGGGGCCAACCTTTAGTACTTGACAAGCAATTAAACAAGTTATGGTATTCTACTTAGACTTCTATCACACAGACAGATAGTCACGCAGCAGTACCTCCCCTCCTTAAAGGGTTGTTCTTCTCAATTCATAAAGAAGATGAATATAAGAGAAGAAAAGAAAAGAATTCTAAAGGATTATAGAAAGTTTTCATGATTGTAAAATATCGTACTCAGAATTTACCTCTGAACTATAGAGGTTCATCAAAGAAGAAAATAATCATAATTATATCCAATACTATTTGATCGCAATCTCACGTGTCAACATATCTTGCTGCTTTGTCCATTATTCTATGGACCTATACTTTGGTTCAACCTTAGTAACACTTACTTTTTGGAAAATCTTTCAACCTCTCAGGTTAAATCTTGGATTTCTCACTTGACATCATTGTTACTGGCATTCCACGCCACGCTACTAGCTCTTTCATAATTATAATTCTAACATCTTCAGGTTGTCATCCCGAGAATTCATTAGAAAGCCTATTCATTAATCCAGTCATAACATTCCTTGCTTCATATTCCATAGTTTCTTTCCCAGTCTTTTCTTTATCAATCACATCCTTCTTATTATCTGATTCCTATTCACTTCTGTTATTTACCTCCACCGTCATCTCTTTATTGAGACATCTTTCGCACTTGGCACATTCTTATTGGTATCCTGTCACATTTACTCTATAATCATCACATTATTCCAATTTAAACCCTCCGAAATGAATCTGGTCAATTTCTTTAACTTAGATCCAATATAATCTACTTTTGCCAAACTTGTTTCTCATCACTTGTTCCTTTCTCATCACGACCTAGAAAATTTCGGTTTTTAATAATATTTATTTATTATAATTTATAAATTATATTATGTGAATATTGTTGTAAAGGTAAAATGTGTGTGAGATGCTGTTTATGTGATTATTTGATGATTTGGGTAAGCTGTGAAGATTGGTGTATTTTTATTTTTATTTTTATTTTTGAGGATTTAAGTATATTTAAATCATGTATTTTTGATCCTCTGTAAATTTTATAAAATTATCGGAGGGATTAAAAATAATGAAATCTTTTGTAATATTATCTTTATAATATTATTTAGTTTTTAAAATGGTTGGGTGAATTAATTTGGATGTTTTGGTATTTTAAAATGATTTCAAGAGTTTTATTGTATTTTAAAGGATAAAAACTTGTAAAATTCATATTTAATTCATTTTTTATCCGAAAAATATTTTTAAAATATGTGTATACTCGTAATTTTATATTCTTTATTTTAAAAATGAAAGTTTAAATTTTTTTTGCAATTTTCTATTTAATTTCGATTTGTAAAAGTCGTGTATTAGTTTTAAGTACGAATAAGTAGTCTTAATTGGGGCCGAGAGATGTTGTAAGTAGTTATAATATATATATATATATATATATATATATATATATATATATATATATACACACACACATATACGTGTGTATAAGTTTGTGTGTAAGAGTGTGTGCAGTGGTGTGTGTATAGGAGGTGTGTGTGTAGCAGGCGAAGGGCGTGGCGGAGGAGGCGGCATCGGTGCTGCAGGCGACAGCGGTGGCCGTGGGGGCAGCGGTAGCAGTTGGAGGGGAGAGAGAGAGAGAGAGAGAGAGAGAGAGAGAGAGAGAGAGAGAGAGAGAGAGAGAGAGAGAGAGAGAGAGAGAGAGGGGGGGGGGTGGAGAGGTTCATTAATTTCCGGAAAGGCATAAACTTTTATTTTATTTATTTAAATTATTTTCCGATGTAATTATTTAATTTGCATTTTTGATTAATTATGTGAATTGTTGAGATTAAATTAGATTTAAATTGTGATATCTAATTGTTGTAATTTAATTAGTTTAATTGTGAATTTTATGATGTTAATTCTAGTAATTAGATGATGTTGAGTTTCGAGAATATTGTTAGTGATTTAATTCGGAAAAGGATAATTGTTAAGTGCTAGTTATAATTGTTGGTGGCTAATTATGATTTAGATATCAATTTTGAGTTAAGTGTGTTAATTTTCGTAATTAGCCTAATGTTGTAAATTACGAATATTGTTTTATTTCCAAATTTAATTCGGAGAGTCTAGTTAAGTATAATTGTTGAGGTTAATTGGGGGCTCGATTAATGTGCGGGTTAGTAATTGTGAAATGTTTATTGTAAATTGCTAAGTGTAATGGTGGGAATTAATTTGTGGTCGTTAGTGGGTAATTATGAGTTGCTAGTTGCATATGGTGTCGGAAGTGTATATGTGCTAAGAGTTTGTTTTAGTTACTAATTATTATTGTCGTATAATGTTGGAATTTACATGAGTTTGTTAATTGTAAATGAGTTATATGGATTGAATGTTGTAGTCGAGTTATAGTATCGGTTAAATGTTATACTTGTTAAATATTTGGAGTCGAGTATGTATTGAGAATTGCTTAAGTAGTATATTTCGGTTTAAATGTTATTTATTAAAGATTAACTGTGAGGTTCATTTTATTATGTGTTTATCTGCGAGGAGTTGCAATGAGATCACAAGTCTTAAGTATCAATATTTAAGAACTTGTGTAATTCTCTACAACTAATTCCTCGGGTTTACGAATATCAATGATTAACTATCACGAGTATAATTAATATACTTGAGTGATGTGATCATTGATATAGCGTAAGTAATAGTTAGTGCTAGGGGTTGTTCCCTAGGGCTTACGAACATCAATGGTTGATTGTCACGTGTATCATTATAATGCGTGAGAAATACAATCATTGGTGTAGCGTAAGTAGTAGTGTAATATAAATTACTTATGTGCTAGTTGCCGCATGTTCGGGCGGGTACTTTTCATTAATTGTTTACTTTTATATTGCTGCAAGTTGAGACAACTTTATTTTTGTAAAAGCAGGGTTGAATTGTTTTTTATTGATATTGAGGGGCTGTGCCCATAGTCCGATAAACGAATACTTCATGCCGAAATTTTCTAAAAATCCCCTGCAAATCTATTTAAAACCTATTTAACTTATCTAAATTCAATGCTTGAAGGTGTGTTATGATTACTAAGGGTTTAAGTATATGTATCAGTGGATTATTTCAAGAATATATTGTGAGTTTAAATATTAAGTGGTTGTGTTGTTTTGAAATGGTTATGTGACGTGTTTATGTGACTTAGTTGATTATAGTGAGACTATTATGTGAATATGAATGATTATGTCTATATGTATTGTATATGTAAGCATTATAGGACGCGCATGGGTAGAATAGAGCAAACGATAAGTTTTGCTTGAGTTAATACTGAAATAGTATCTGACCTTGTAAAGGTTTGAATAGGAGACATGGCCAAGAGCGGTGCACGGGGAAAAAGAAAGACGAATAGAAGGACAAGTATCAAAGCCGACGGATGTATTGACGTGGAAGTTAGTGAGTTACGAAGTAGAAATGGAAGTAGGGCCAAATAAAAGGCTAGCAAGTAAAGAAATGTCATGAAACTGAGTTATGGATCGATGTTAAGGTCGAGAACTCCGTGAATCGAGGCAAGTGTTTGCTCTTCACTTATCTTTCAAGTGATGCAATTCATTCCTTTTGTCGTATAATGTAGTTTGGTCAAATGTGTATAGAAAATGATATACTTCCCAGTTAGCATGGAAATGTTTATTTTCCCTACCCCTAATTCGAATACCAAGTTTTTAAAAGAACCTTAAATATAATCTTTTCCGCTTAAATACTTTACTCAAGCTATGGCATTGGATTCCTCAACTGAATACTATTTCTTTTATTTTCTTCAAAAATGTTTAAAAGACGTTCTAAATAGAGAGAAACCAAGTTTAAAATTTTCACGAATACCTGTTAATAAAATTCTTGATTTTTCACATAATTTCTCCAGTGGACCCCTTTATGAAAATGTTTCCTTCAAACTGATTTGCGACTAACTATCCTGAAATTATTTTACAAATAATCGTTTAAACTACTTTAATCGTTTATGTCAGTTAAGCCTTGCAATGTGTTGAAAATTTTATTAAAAGCGTAGTGCTTGCCTATGTCCTCGCCCTAGCGTAGAATTTCATATGATGATAATCTGGTTGCAATTTATATCTCTTATCGTTGCCCAAGTCGATTTACTCTTTAATCAAGTTAATGATAATGTTCCTCAATACTCATATCTATCTTGTCGACACCTATTCGAATTATCGTTCTTTATATTCCCTGTTCCATTCATTATCGAACTTGTTGATATCCGTTGAATATTTTGATTATTCATTTATCACCATGTATTGTATCGAACTTGTCGATGCTAGAAGATATTGTTGTTTCCTTATTGAATCTTAATTACGAGTTATTGTTGTTCTGGAACGTGAGTTTTCCAGTTGTTGGTTGGCAAAGGTTGTCGATTGTTCTGACACCTAGTATGGATGATTTAGAATTGGAAATGTTTTTTAAAAGTGGCCCTTGGGGCGTTAAACCCTTCGGGGTAAGACCATATTCGTGGTCAGATGTTAAGGCCAATGTGTGCCATGGATCCAATTAAGCACATTGCTGTGTGCGTTTGTCCGGGGTTAGTGCGTGACTGATCAGCAGCCTAACCTTGATGTTTTTTTTAAAAATAAATAAAAATTCCAATTCTAATCTATACTCTGAAATTGAGATGTATAGTTCTTGACTCCTTGGAAGTCTGTTTTAATAATATTTCGATATCAGAACTCTTGTCAGTTCTAGTTCTTGATGCACCTTATGAAGGGAGGATTATTGGCCCTCTTGGCAATCGAAAAGTCGATATAACTGATTCTTCATAGAATGAGATGAAACTCTTTTGTTTATCAGAATTGTCATCGTTATTGAAATTATTATCACTATTTACACTTGCTGAGCATTGTTGGCTCACTCTTGCTTTTGTTTACTTCTCCAGTGGTTAGAGATAATTAGAGAACCTAGTGGCCAGTTGGTATTGCTCTATAGACAGCGAGAGGAGACGTTCGAGTTATGGACTTTTTCAAATAATGGATTGGGAATTGTCAAGGTTGGATATGTAGTTAGATAGTGATTTGTCTATTCGTAAAAATTGTATAACATTTTATTCTGAGGTTGGATTGTAATAAAATAATTTGATAGTTTGTTTCATACCATAACCTGTATGCGATCTTGGTTAATGGGTTTTTATTAGTTTATGTTGTTTATATTCAGAGATGTATAATATTGTTTATAGTTAGTGGCCCCATATCTGTACCCCGGATTTTGGGATGCTACAAGTTGGTATCAGAGCTACAGGTTATGGTCACTGAAATAGATTAAGAGGGTTAGGGTACGAGTATAAGGTAGGAGTCGGGTAGAACGGTTTAGGGTAAGGATCGCGTTAGGATACTTCGGCAAGCGTCACGACGTTAATCGGTCTTTCGGCATATCGCGCGTGTGGAAGTTCGAATTGTTTAAGGATTGGGCTATTAGCCAAACCGCGAACCCGAAGCGGCATAAGCTAAGTGGGCAGCTGAAGCTATCAGTTCGGGGGACGTTATCTCGAAATTTTTGCGTAGAATTAGAATTTTCAACGATATTAGTTTCGATGCGAACGTTTAGGAGATGGTATGAGAAGGTTAAGAATGCGAAGTGGGAAGCGATTATATGCAAGAATTGGAAGTTGAGCATAGTTGTGTATCCGTAATCGTCGATTCATTCAAATTCATTGCTAAAGAAATTTCTTATTCTTTCTTTGAATTATCGTCCTAAGTTAATTCCCGGTTGGTATTGTTGCTGAGGCATTCATTGCACAGTGACGGTTCAAAAATCGAGAATGAATTGAGATCTTCTTATTTATTCAACTCATTATGGTCAGGCCGGTTTGGCAACTAAGTATATTAGTGCTTAGTCGACAAGAGTGAGATTATGAATAATTAAGAATTTCTTGAATGTTTGCTTGATCAACCCTTGAAGTATCTATTGAAAAGTCTTTTATACATCAAACGATGATGAGTTTGGTATGTCAGATTTATTCGAATTCAATTCCATTCTTTTAGAAATATCTATATCTTTCAAAGGATAATTGATCCAACTTTACTTGAAAATTTTTAAAACTCTTGAATCCCTTCCATTTTCATGAATACTTGATTTTTACTATTCCAGCTGAGATGAACAACCTATATAGATAGGGGATTCAGGAACATTTTATCTTTGTGATAGAAGTCCAGTGGGACGCCACTGATTGTGTTTGTCACGAAGTACTAAGGACTGGCCATCCTTATGTACTATGGTGGTTAACCAAGTGACAAATGCAACCTGAAAATAGTTCAAAGGATCATATTGATCTCTCGGTTAAATTCCTTTATAAAATTTTTATCAAATAAACCCGGTGTATATTCGTACTTGATGCCCCATTTATTTTATTGACTTCCTTTGTCAGAAATTCGATATTTTTAAAAATACTTAATGATGAAGAGATGCGAAATAGATGTGATGACGTCTTGAATGATTAAAAACTAAGGCTGCATTGACGAAGAAGTGGTGATGCGAGTTTAAGAATTCGGTGATTAAGACAGATGTAGTGTCAAATTGGAATATTTATTGAACCGATAAAGCATGGACAAGGTCTGAGGCTAATGAGAATGACAATAAATAAGAATGTATGATTGCAGATATTGTTAAAGGATGAAAAGAAAATGGTGATGAAAATGTTGGGTATGAGATGTACAATGCTGAAGAAAGATTATTTTGGACATCTATTGAAGGGCAAAGACAGCAGAGAGAATTTCATAAGGTTTTGAATGTGTGAACCATTGTTGGATATAAGATGTTAGAAACAAGAAGGATGACTTGGATAGAGCAGAGTGAAGTGAGACAGAATGGTTTATAAGAATTATCAAGAAGAAATAAGACTGAATGAAGGGTAAGGTGATTACGTGAAGTAAATAACTTATGAAAGCCAGTGTAGAAAGTCATGATTATCAAGGAAGGTGAAAAGTTGACCAAGATGGAATGAAATGTCAATAAGGAGGAAGGCAGAGAAACCAGAAAGTTTCCAGGAGTGATTAAATAGTAGTCGTATAAAAATTTAGTCAAGAAAAGAATGTAGAATCCGGAAGATGTGGAGTTCGAAGTGAAAAGGGGCACCGTAGTTGCCTATAGAATGAGAATTAGCAGAAATTAACGAGATCTCATGATCAGAAAATAAGATTTCGGGAGTAGAATCCATGTAGATTTTATTAAGATAAATGTGGAAAGTTGTGGCTGTAGCCAGAAGGGAAGTGTGGTAACAAGTAACAAAGTCAGAAATTAAAGCTATGAGTTATAAGCTTGGAAAGATGGAAATTTTGCCGAAAATAGTATTACATTAACTTTAGCCGAAGTTTGAAAAGAGTGACAAGACTGCTTTTATGATTATTAAGAATATGAGATTTAATATGATTGTAGATCACATAACAAGATGATCGAAGATTCAGGAATCGTATGCAAATCAATCGAGAGTGATTGAAGGAGTTTACAAGAAAAGGAAGAAAATTTTGCATAAGAGTTCAAGTGTGAATTCCGAATGTTATGATTCTGTGGTTAAGGATAGTGATGTTAAACGTTGGAGTCGTAATAGGAAGAGTCAAATTCGAGGACTCGCCAAGTATGCAAAGTTATGATTTGGAAGGAACTCTGAGGATGCAAGGTAGTGAAGTCGTAAGCAAGTTTTAAATACGTTGTACCATAGGGAATTATGTCGAAGCCAAGGTCATGGTTTGCTAATTGGTTTTTTTAAATTTTCAAAAATATTTTGGTTTCAAACGGCTTTTTGATTAAAACCTTATTATTTTAAATGTTTTCTCTTAAAATGATTTTCTAAAATATCTTTCAAAAGGATTTTCAACAAAATATTTGAGGCTTTCTTTTAAATGTTTTAGCAAACCGATGTTGTATGAAGGTAGAAATTGAGTATTAAACCGAGTGGTGAATGGCGCAAATGCCATGCGATAAGAGTTGAGCGTGTTGTTCGCGTTCAAATTGCAATTGGGAATAGATGATATAAGGTTAATTTTCCAGGATAAGTACTTAGTGAAACAATGAGATGAAGGATGGATAAAAGTTTCCGATTATTCCCTTCTCAAGTAACATTGCACGTGAAAGAGGAGTAAGAACGATCGAAGAATTTCTTGATGTTCCTTTTCTCAAAGTTTTAATTGAGGAAGATTTTATTTTAAGATATATCAATAAGTGATGATGCATATTAAGTTGTATATGCGTGTTGTTAAAGCGGGAGCTTGTTGAGAATTGTTAAAGAATTGTATCATGATTGGTATCAAGTGGAGTTGTGACCTCAGGAATTGTTCTTGTATAAAGTGAAGTTAAAGTCAAGGTGATGGGTATAATAGCTTCCAAAGGCTGCAAATATTCGAGGCTATGTTTCAAAAGATTGAGCAACCCAGACTATTTTATAAAATTTAGAATCGGGTTGTTAATTAAATTATGCTTGATGTGCATCTAAGGACGTATGTGTTTGGTTATAGTATTCGATTTCGAGAATGCGACTAAGAAAGGACAAAATGATGTTAAGTTTCCGATTGGGTACTCGGTAAAATTTTAGGACTAAAGAAAGAAACTTTTTAATTATTCCCTTCTCGATTAACACAGTACTTGAAAAGTGGATTGGTTACGATCGGAGGATTTCTTGACTCTTTTCTCAAAATTCTATTTGAAATCGTGTGGTTATAAGTAAAGCGTGGGAAACTATACCAAGGGTAGCTCGTTATAAATTGAGGCAAAATGCACGGTCATATTATTACGAGGGGTTGGCGCGGTAATATAGTTTTGACGCAGAGTATAGTTCATTATGCGGAAAAGACATATTGAATTTCGCGGAAAGTTATTCGTTCACGTGTGATGAACGTTAGAAATTCGAAAACCAAAGCTTAAGGTTATTACGGGAATTGAAGGCTCATGGAATAAGCTTATAAAAGTATGAGAGATTGTGACGGAATCCTAGAGTTGAAAGTGCAACCTGGGAAGTGGAAGTAAGATGTTTAACGAGAATTGTTACTAGTGTCCTTAAGATTGATTCTGAGGACAGAATCCTATTAAGGGGGGAAGGATATAACGACCTAGAAAATTTCGGTTTTTAATAATATTTATTTATTATAATTTATAAATTATATTATGTGAATATTGTTGTAAAAGTGAAATGTGTCTGAGATGCTGTTTATGTGATTATTTGATGATTTTGGGTAAGCTGTGAAGATTGGTGTATTTTTATTTTTATTTTTGAGGATTTAAGTATATTTAAATCATGTATTTTTTATCCTCTGTAAATTTTATAAATTATCGGAGGGATTAAAAATCATGAAATCTTTTGTAATATTATCTTCATAATATTATTTAGTTTTTAAAATGGTTGGGTGAATTAATTTGGATGTTTTGGTATTTTAAAATGATTTTAAGAGTTTTATTGTATTTTAAAGGATCAAAACTTGTAAAATTCATATTTAATTCATTTTTGATCCGAAAAATATTTTAAAAATATGTGTATTCTCGTAATTTTATATTCTTTATTTTAAAAATGAATGTTTAAATTTTTTTTTTGCAATTTTCTATTTAATTTCGATTTGTAAAAGTCGTGTATTAGTTTTAAGTACGAATAAGTAGTGTTAATTGGGCCCGAGAGATGTTGTAAGTAGTTATAACTACAATTGGGCTCCGCCCATTAAGCAATGAAATACAAACCACCAGCAGGAACAGAGCCGGAGAAGCTTCAAGAGAAAATGGGGAAGAAAAATCGGGGGGGAAGGAGAAGAAAAGAGAAGGGAGAAGAAGAAGAGAGATTTGGGGGTTTTGAGCATATACATATATATACATATACGTGTGTATAAGTGTGTGTGTGTAAGAGTGTGTGCAGTGGTGTGTGTATAGGAGGTGTGTGTGTGTGTGTGTAGCAGGCGAAGGGCGTGGCGGAGGAGGCGGCATCGGTGCTGCAGGCGGCGGCGGTGGCCGTGGGGGCAGCGGTAGCAGTTGGAGGAGAGAAAGAGAGAAGAAGGAGAGGAGAGAGAGAGAGAGAGAGAGAGAGAGAGAGAGAGAGAGAGAGAGAGAGAGAGAGAGAGAGAGAGAGAGAGAGGTGGCAGGAGAGAGAGAGAAGATAGGGGTGGAGAGGTTTATTAATTTCCGGAAAGGTATAAACTTTTATTTTATTTATTTAAATTATTTTCCGATGTAATTATTTAATTTGCATTTTAGATTAATTATGTGAAATGTTGAGATTAAATTAGATTTAAATTGTGATATCTAATTGTTGTAATTTAATTAGTGTAATTTTGAATTTTATGGTGTTAATTCTAGTAATTAGATGATGTTGAGTTTCGAGAATATTGTTAGTGATTTAATTCGGAAAAGGATAATTGTTAAGTGCTAGTTATAATTGTTGGTGGCTAATTATGATTTAGATATTAATTGTGAGTTAAGTGTGTTAATTTCCGTAATTAGCCTAATGTTGTAAATTACGAATATTGTTTTATTTCCGAATTTAATTCGGAGAGTCTAGTTAAGTATAATTGTTGAGGTTAATTGGGGGCCCGATTAATGTGCGGGTTAGTAATTGTGAAATGTTTATTGTAAATTGCTATGTGTAATGGTGGGAATTAATTTGTGGTCGTTAGTGGGTAATTATGAGTTGCTAGTTGCATATGGTGTCGGAAGTGTATATGTGCTAAGAGTTTGTTTTAGTTACTAATTATTATTGTCGTATAATGTTGGAATTTACATGAGTTTGTTAATTGTAAATGAGTTATATGGATTGAATGTTGTAGTCGGGTTATAGTATCGGTTAAATGTTATACTTGTTAAACATTTGGAGTCGAGTATGTATTGAGAATTGCTTAAGCAGTATATTTCGGTTTAAATGTTATTTATTAAAGATTAACTGTGAGGTTCATTTTATTATGTGTTTATCTGCGAGGAGCTGCAATGAGATCACAAGTCTTAAGTGTCAATATTTAAGAACTTGTGTAGTTCTCTACAACTAATTCCCCGGGCTTACGAATATCAATGATTAATTATCACGAGTATAATTAATATACTTGAGTGATGTGATCATTGATATAGCGTAAGTAATAGTTAGTGCTAGCGGTTGTTCCCTAGGGCTTACGAACATCAATGGTTGATTGTCACGTGTATCATTAAAATGCGTGAGAAATACGATCATTGGTGTAGCGTAAGTAGTAGTGTAATATAAATTACTTATGTGCTAGTTGCCGCATGTCCGGGCGGGTACTTTTCATTAATTGTTTACTTTTATATTGCTGCAAGTTGAGGCAGCTTTATTTTTGTAAAAGCAGGGTTGAATTGTTTTTGATTGATATTGAGGGGCTGTGCCCATAGTCCGATAAACGAATACTTCATGCCGAAATTTTCTAAAAATCCCCTGCAAATCTATTTAAAACCTATTTAACTTATCTAAATTCAATGCTTGAAGGTGTGTTATGATTACTAAGGGTTTAAGTATATGTATCAGTGGATTATTTCAAGTATATTGTGAGTTTAAATATTAAGTGGTTGTGTTGTTTTGAAATGGTTATGTGACGTGTTTATGTGACTTAGTTGATTATAGTGAGACTATTATGTGAATATGAATGATTATGTCTATATGTATTGTATATGTAAGCATTATAGGATGCGCATGGGTAGAATAGAGCAAACGATAAGTTTTTCTTGAGTTAATACTGAAATAGTATCTGACCTTGTAAAGGTTTGAATAAGGAGACATGGCCAAGAGCGGTGCACGGGTAAAAAGAAAGACGAATAGAAGGACAAGTATCAAAGCCGATGGATGTATTGACGTGGAACTTAACGAGTTACGAAGTAGAAATGGAAGTAGGGCCAAATAAAAGACTAGCAAGTAAAGAAATGTCGTGAAACCGAGTTAAGGTCGAGAACTCCGTGAATCGAGGCAAGTGTTTGCTCTTCACTTATCTTTAAAGTGATGCAATTCATTCCTTTTGTCGTATAATGTAGTTTGGTCAAATGTGTTTAGAAAATGATATACTTCCCAGTTAGCATGGAAATGTTTATTTTCCCTACCCCTAATTCGAATACCAAGTTTTTAAAAGAACCTTAAATATAATCTTTCCCGCTTAAATACTTTACTCAAGCTATGGCATTGGATTCCTCAACTGAATACTATTTCTTTTATTTTCTTCAAAAATGTTTAAAAGACGTTCTAAATAGAGAGAATCCAAGTTTAAAATTTTCACGAATACCTGTTAATAAAATTCTTGATTTTTCACATAATTTCTCCAGTGGACCCCTTTATGAAAATGTTTCCTTCAGACTGATTTGCGACTAATTATCCTGAAATTATTTTACAAATAATCGTTTAAACTACTTTAATCGTTTATGTCAGTTAAGCCTTGCAATGTGTTGAAAATTTTATTAAAAGCGTAGTGCTTGCCTATGTCCTCGCCCTAGCATAGAATTTCATATGATGATAATCTGGTTGCAATTTATATCTCTTATCGTTGCCCAAGTCGATTTACTCTTTAATCAAGTTAATGACAATGTTCCTCAATACTCATATCTATCTTGGCGATACCTATTCGAATTATCGTTCTTTATATTCCCTGTTCCATTCATTATCGAACTTGTTGATATCCGTTGAATATTTTGATTATTCATTTATCACCATGTATTGTATCGAACTTGTCGATGCTAGAAGATATTGTTGTTTCCTTATTGAATCTTAATTACGAGTTATTGTTGTTCTGGAACGTGAGTTTTCCAGTTGTTGGTTGGCAAAGGTTGTCGATTGTTCCGACACCTAGTGTGGATGATTTAGAATTGGAAATGTTTTTTAGAAGTGGCCCTTGGGGCGTTAAACCCTTCGGGGTAAGACCATATTCGTGGTCAGATGTTAAGGCCAATGTGTGCCATGGATCCAATTAAGGACATTGCTGTGTGCGTTTGTCCGGGGTTAGTGCGTGACTGATCAGCAGCCTAACCTTGATGTTTTTTTTAAAAATAAATAAAAATTCCAATTCTAATCTATACTCTGAAATTGAGATGTTTAGTTCTTGACTCCTTGGAAGTCTGTTTTAATAATATTTCGATATCAGAACTCTTGTCAGTTCTAGTTCTTGATGCACCTTATGAAGGGAGGATTATTGGCCCTTGTGGCAATCGAAAAGTCGATATAACTGATTCTTCATAGAATGAGATGAAACTTTTTTGTTTATCAGAATTGTCATCGTTATTGAAATTGTTATCACTATTTACACTTGCTGAGCATTGTTGGCTCACTCTTGCTTTTGTTTACTTCTCCAGTGGTTAGAGATAATCTGAGAACCTAGTGGCCAGTTGGTATTGCTCTATAGACAGCGAGAGGAGACGTTCGAGTTATGGACTTTTCCAAATAATGGATTGGGAATTGTCAAGGTTGGATGTGTAGTTAGACAGTGATTTGTCTATTCGTAAAAATTGTATAACATTTTATTCTGAGGTTGGATTGTAATAAAATAATTTGATAGTTTGTTTCATACCATAACCTGTATGCGATCTTGGTTAAGGGGTTTTTATTAGTTTATGTTGTTTATATTCAGAGATGTATAATATTGTTTATAGTTAGTGGCCCCATATCTGTGCCCCGGATTTTGGGATGCTACACCACATGTTACGACCATGCTATAAGTTTTGGGGGTAAATCTGGCTCGAATGCCACCTTCTGAGCACCTTTAAATTCTCAGATGGCCCAATAAATCTCGGGCTCAACTATCCTTCTCTCCAAGTCTCATTAATTCTTTCTACGAGAATACTTTTAGCATCATGAATCTCCAACCTCGTATTCTCTATCTTGTTTGCGCAGAAATACACTAACATAAACTTGTTTGTCATTCATCAACATGCCATTTAGCTTATCAATAGCAACACTATCTTTATCTTTGCGTTGTCATCTACTTTCTTAGAAGAATCACCATCGTTTACTATTTACGTAGTGCTTTAATGGTTAATCAGATGGGTTTCAAATCCTCTAGGGAGACAAAGTAATCACTATTCCATACCCATAAGGAATACTTCCTGAACTTGATGTAGATTTTACATGAAGTAAATACAATTGCAGAAGAGTTTCAAGCATCGCAGCTATGTCAGGTTGATGAAACTATCACTCATGCATCTTACATAAAAGACTGGAAACTTAACGGTTTAATTCATCAATTATGTATCATGGTCCTGGCTTATATTAACCGAGGACCTCCTAATGTAGGTAATATGGTTAAGAGGATATCAGGAATCGAATCTTTACTTAAACTATTATTACAATCGATCCTTACACAATCATCAGAAGAAGTGTAATTTCCTCCACCCTATTATGACCTTCAGGGTTCATCTCTATATTCTTCTGTTTCTTTGGTATGAGTATTTATAATTACTCCTCTATACTTAAAGTGTCCACCACCTCATTGGCCTTTCATGCTAATAATAATTTCTTGTAATCATTGTCTTCTGGATCTATTCCAACTCACATTTTTCTACCTCATTCCCATTACTGTTGGGTGAAAGCATTCTCCCTTAAACTCTGTTGAAGGAGAAAAGTATCTATCAGTCTTTTTCCATAAGTCATTGCTTCCATCTTTCTGCGTGAACCTTATCACGGTTACTCCTAACTATACCTAGGATATTTCTCCTCCTATCTCTTTCTTGTTCTAGGATAATCTCAACCTTCTTTGGTTCCATCCATACCTCATCATGGTTTCATACATGCCTCATCTGGCATTATTGTTATTGTGTCTTACATTCTCAACCAAACTTCTATTTTGAAACTCAGAATATTAACTTTTTCCTTGTAAGGTTTCTTAGGTCGTCCTCATCATTCCTCCTGTATTTTCCAGGTACAGGGTATATCAAAATATCGCTAATTGATCCTGTAACAATTCTGTCGGTGTACTTTCTGAAACTCCTTTCAATAAATTCTTAAAGGTTATTGTTACCTTAGTCAATCCAACTTATATCATCCGAATTCATAATGTCTTTATTAGGGCAATGTCATCCTCTATGCATCCCAAGGGTTCATCTTCAACTATGGATATTCTATCCTCAATTCTCTTTTCAAGGAATGCCTACATCCTGTAACTGGCAATCAAATCATATATCCCTAATAAGGGTCTCTTTTCAATCGTTCTTATCTTGATCATCAATAGGTAGCTTAATGCTAACCTCTCCTTTCAAATGGATGTCAGTCTACAAGACGTTCCAAAAAGACAGTATATGTTTATCTTCTCTTTTCGCAGAACTTGGTAATGGTAGCAAGGATGTTCTGGAAGATATTGGTCATGTTCAACGTGAATCTCTTAGTACTTATTGCTTCTTATCGAAGATATTAGCTTCAGACAAAATTTTGGTAGCATACTGAGCAATCTCTGATCGCTTCCATACACTTAGGTTGATCATCTGTCTCGACTGTATCATAACCTTTGTATTTATAATATCCCAACACTATGTGTCTCAGATCATCGTACTTCTATTCTTACTCAGAATCCGGTCCATTATATACCCATGCATCACTTTACTTTATATCCCAAAAGTTCTCACAGTCGGTGCTTAACTAAAATCAACCCTGCTTTGTCCTTATATTGCTGGTCTAGCCATTTATGATCTTTCGTTTCATGGCCTTAAATAGTTATATTAAAATATGCAACACTGGGGCTTAGTCAGTAGTATTACTTTTCTAGCAATTGCTCGGCATATTGTCTCTGTCAACCTTAACGAAGGTAATTTATCTGGGGTGGATTACGTTCACATATATGCTTTCCCCTGGCATACTCGTAAGCTTCATTCACAGAACCATCTTAGATACCAGAGTAGTGTAGTCACTTGACTCGAGCACCGCCGCCATTCATTCACTATTCTTTTATTTTCATCCTTGCGATTCCTCTTATCAATCCAACGTGCCGCATGAGCTTAACACTCCTGGCATAACAACCTTTTCATTTAAGTCAATCCCGGAATTTCTCAGTCCGGCTGGTTTCTTGAATACATTTCCCTTTTTATCATCCAATCTCAACTTCCAATTTCATCTCTACAATCAATTATAATAATCAGGGTCTGTCTACCAACCCGTATAGCACCTACTTTACCCAATCCATAAGGTTCGCTCCGATTTCAACTCTCTTCAGGGACGTCTTCTGATAATCAGAAAGACAAGGTTTGCCAAAATTTGTTGAAGTTCTTTCCAGAATCAGGGAAATTTTGGTCAATCTATCCACCCGCTGGTAATACTAAGAAGATCCTTTCTAAAACTTGAAGAATAGTTCTAGGGACATCCAAGCAGGTCGAACAATAAGCAGTCATAATCACGGAATGATCGTCATAAGGTTGGAGGTTTAATTACTGAAAAGGAGCAAAATATCTACATCCCATAGAATAAAATCAAAAGTTTCAACTGAAACATGCCACATCTGCCTTATGCATACTCGTTCTAATAGTCTCTACTACCAAAGGCCAGTCTAGCTAAACACTAGTCTTAGAAGGAACACTACGGTCGGGTCAGTCGTTCCACACAGTGGGCACTACCAAAGCCATCCGAAACTGGTGAACCATGCTGTCCAAACGCATCCGCAATTACTTTGCCGTGCTGCATAAGCACACCACCTAAACCTATATGAGATGCATCATATTATATTACAAGGTCTTCCTTCTTCCATTTAGGCAACACCAACGCTGGGTCATTACCAATTTCATCTTTAGTTCCAGGGAGATTTTCTCATATTTTTCTATCTATTCAAACTTCCTAGTCCTTTCTTAGTGGGGTTGGCCTTCCTCAATTGAAACTGCTTTTAAATTGGCGGGGTCAACCAACACTACTCATTATTGACATCATGTCCTAATAACTGAACTTCATTTTGCCAGGATTCATACTTCGAGAACTTGGCAGACACTTGCCCCTTTAGGTTTTATCTTTAAAACATTCTCCATTACCTCTTAACCACTGATCGTGTCACTTGATTCATTAATGATTCAGTGTCGGAATAAACTTAAGGTATCTACTATAATCCATTCAAGGAAAAGAAAGAATTTAATATTCCTCTAAATCACGTGCATTTAATGTTTCTGGTTCATCCTTTTACTGAGTTGAAATAAACCTATACTTAGTCTCTAACAGTAGTCTTATCACGAGTTTATCGAAGACTCAATAGTCTTTTCCTCTTGTAGGTTCTGAGATGCTTACTACTTCCATGTCTAACTTTATCCAATCAGGCCATCACTTCCCACTGTCTTTACTTTCTAAGCTGATCCATTCATAAAATGAACACTTCCATGAATAAAACCACCTCAACAATCTCAATTTGGTTTCATAAATTATAACCTATGAAATCTGCCTTCTCATGGCGAATCATCATTGACAATCTTCACACCAATCCATTTATCAAATGATATGGCACTTGCTGCCTCTAGCTCAATTGTTCCTTCTTAGCTGGAACCTCTTTCGGGTCCTCAATAGGGTGCTCTATCGAGTCTTCAAGCCGATCGTCAACATATAATAAAGCATCCTCGTGCTGCTGCTCGTAAGCCTCAAGGTCTGTCGCCTTGCTCGTCGATACGATATCGAGCTAAGTTACTATTATGATACTTAAGAGTTCCCATAAGGGTTTTATATGTCAGTACTACATTAAGAAGTCCGACTATGAACTTCGAAAGAGTTCTTATTATCTTAGTGAATTTATCATTTTAATGTCGCGTCATCTCTGGGGTTTATAACGTAACGCTCTGATACCATTTCTGTAACACCCCCAGATCCGGGGTCAGGGATCTGGTCGTTACGACCTCAATATCCACCCTCAAAACCAATATAAATGAAATTACAACCTTGTGACCCAAAACAACAACTTACCTGTTATAGTCCCAGAGATGAAATCAGAGTAACTATCAATATTATTAATCACAAGTTTGAGTTCTTACAACCCAAATAATTTTTATTAACTAAAACATGCTCTTTACCATCCATTTACAAATGCCAAATAAATACATACATTAGCTACTCAAAAGCTAACATCTAGCCTACCAATAGCTTCTTACTCAGCAGTGGCAGCTATGATCTCAGCAGTTGATCCTCAGACTGCTATCACTTGCTTGCACCAATTGCGCCTTATGCGACCATCAGATCTAGCTGTTATTGTGATATAATAGATAAAGTAAGGGTGAGCAATAGCCCACCAACAATAATATAACTGAACAATAATATATATAACAGTTCAAAAGTATTTTGAAACTATATGCCATGCATTTAACGAACATAATGCCAGTATAATATGAAAGATGAAGTTACAAGGTAACTCAAAAAATATATATATTCCATGGACATACTTGCTACGCAAAAGATAAGCAAAATATCATCATTGATCTGAAAGAGGAACTTGCAGAAAATATTACAATTCCAATTATGAATACTTTTCCAATACTGCCAACAATGATGATGTTGTAGAAGATAAATGAATCTGAATGATGAACTAATGCTGGAGTATTCACCGCGCCCGCTGTTCCAATTCTTAAGATGATCAGTCGTAGATTGTACAGCTCAATTTAGATTTACTGCCGGTAGAAGGAAGAGCTGACGGATTTACTTGTCTACCGCCTTGTTAGTTCTCCCCGACCAACGGTTGGGCCAATGGGATGGATCGGCGCTACTCGGCCTCTTACACGACTCCAAGTTCGAAATGCAGTTCATGACTCTGAACGTACAGTTCGTCCCCCTTTCCCCAAGTATAATACTTGTTGATATGACTCCACAAAGTAGTCGTATCTAGTTGGAAAGGAAATTCAACGTCATATCTCCCAAGCTGCTGCTTGTTAGAGGATATCATCTTGTTCCAATAATCTTACCCCTCGAATAATGAGAGGGTACACAGATGCAATAGATAGCAATTCAAGTTGCGAGTGAAAAGAATACTTTTCGAAAGATTTATGACCAGGAAGTCAACAAGATAAATAACATTTCTCAAGTAAGGTCCCCTTATTATTTGGAAGATAGATTCGAAGGAAGAATGAAATTTTGAGAACCTTTCTTGATATAACATTAATCTGTCATGAACTTTAAAGGAAATTGCTTAAAATTGCTTAATGGTGACAGCATGTTCTTGCGCCGATGTTACTGTCAAGCAAACCTGCTGTCATCCTCTCAAATTACTAACGAATTTGTTACAGTGCACAGGTTACTGTCAAGTTAGTGGACCGATTTTTGGGATATTACCTCCACGATTTAAAGCCATTAAAAAGTAACTACCCACGACACCTCGTGACTGATTAATGGGTTAAGACATGGCCACTTTCCCCTTTCTCAGTAAAACATTTGCTATTTTCATATAAGCAACTACAAACACACAAACACATAACTCTCAACAGAACATCTTTCTCTCAAAAGCAAAAATCTCTCTCCCAAAACTCAAAGCAAAAATGGCACCCAAACAATCCTCTTCTCAAACAAACTTTGCTGGTATTCTAACTGCTGGAGATGCTAGTGAAGGTTTCAAAGGACTTGTGTCCTTCGTTAACAAGTCATATCTAGGTCATGCTATAACTTCAACCCCATCTCTGAACCTAGAAAGACTTGAAGATTTTTGGAGAACTGCCTATGTTCCAGGAGGCACAGGTAAGGACACCATACAATGCACAATCGAAGGATTTACCTGCATCCTCACAATATAAGGCATAAATGAAGCTTTGGGAACTAAACTGCAAGAAAAAGAATCATACCAGGAGCTTGCAAATGATGAAACCCTAAAGAAGTTTTTCTTGAAAATTAGGTATTCTGGTCCTGTTCTTGAAGAGGGTACATCAAATTGGTACTCGACTGGTTAAATGGACAGAAAGTACTTAAGGAAAGAGTGGAGCAAGATTCTTGATGTCATGATGAAGGTTTTCTCAACAAAAACCACTGGTTGGAATGGTATTCCCTCCTACATCAAGAAACTCACTCACTCTCTAGTCCATGGATACAAAGTGGATGTTGGAAAGCTGCTTATGAGTCAACTTAAGTCTCCTCTGAGTAAGAAGGTACATGTCTATACTCGCTTTATCATAATGTATTTAAATTCATTATGTGGTATTGATGATAATGCATCTCTCACAATGGAGTGCAATATTTTGAAAAAAATACACACACATCATTCAATTCACAAGATTTAAATACACATATTCCACTCCGTTTCACCAAGCACATGGTTGATCAAGAGCCTCATCTTAATTTTGCACTACCCTTTGGGTATGTCATTTTCTCCCTTGAGAATGAAGCTGAATTAGACCCAAATTCAGCTAACCCACATTCTATTCCATTCATTCCAATCATACCTTCTATACAACCAAAGACCACAAAAATAACCCTGCAAGAATACAAGAAGACACTTAGAAACTGGTGTTGGTAGTAGTTCTGAGAATGTTGAGGGAGTAACTACACTTGATGCAGCAAATAAGGATGTTAGTCAAAGTGAACCCACAGTGGTTCCTCTTGAGCCTAAGAAGAATAGAGCTAAGAGGGGCAAAGCCACTGTCAGCCACCCCACAATCTCACAAAAGGCTGTGGAGCTAGGTGCTTCTTCTTAACAAGAAGTATCTATTAAAATTGGCCTGTCTCCCAAGGCACCCTGTAAAGTGTCTGCACAACCTCATGAACACACTCATGAGAAGCCTACACTTGTAGATATGCACACGGAGTTAGGGCACGATGAGGGTCATGAAACTTCTACTCTTGATGTTCCACAAGTTGCCTCTGTGGAACAGCCAAAAATCCCTTCTACACCATCACCTTCTTTATTCTCTAATCCATCAATTATTTCTTCTCAACAACCTAGAGAGGGGGACAGTCCCAACCCTTCAGGTTTTGATCATCCATCTCGAACCATGGATGAGCCCCCATCAAGTGGTCCACAAGAACCCATTTCTCAAAGTGAAATGGACACCACTACCTCAAACACTAAGCTAGACCAAGGTGGCACTCTGCCAGAAAATGAAACAGCCAACATCTTGGTCGAACTCCTCCAAGCAACTAACCTAAGGGAAGTTGCTGTCACAGCCTCAACTACTGTCAAAGACACCACAAAAGTTGCTGTCAAACATTCTGTGGACAGTAACATTTTGAGTAAAGATGCTGTCACCTCTACACAGTTTGATCAAGATTCAGTCATTGTTGAAGATGCTTCTGATGATGATCAACAAACTATCTCTACTATAAAGGTACAATCTAAACGTTCTACTTCTTCAACTAAAATGCATGTCAGTACTGCTCATACCCATGCATCTAGGATGAGTGAGAGAGTGAAAAGAAAATGAGAGATAAAAGAAAAGAGAGGTAAGCATAAAAATGAGAGGCAGCCAAATGAGCTGGCAAAAGGTGAGGGACTTGAGCATGTCCAGTGTGAAATTGAGAGAACCCCACACAAAAAGGCACTAGGCCTTGAGAGTCATTCTGTAAGGAGTGATGAGATCACTCAGAAAAATAATAAGAGTGTGAGACACCCCATAGCCTCCTTGCCCTAGTCTTTTCCTGTGCCATCAAAAAGGTTGAGGTCTGGTGGTCCTTCTAAACAAGCTGAATCAAGGTTGAAATCCCTTGAGGACAGGTGCGCATCCATGGAAGCTAAACTTGATGCACTGTCCACCATGGTAGCTACTAGTTTTGCTGAGCTTCAACAATCTTTTTTATCATTTTCTGCTACTCTTAGTGCTGTCAAATTAACTAAGGGGGAGAAAGTGGTAGATCAGAATAAAGATACATTGGTAGATCAAGATCAAAGCACAGCAAAGCTGGTAGAGAAGGAGAAACAATGTGGAGCTACAAGCAAGGGGGAGTCAAGAAGTGAGGGGGAGCAGAGGGAGCAAGTGAAATTTGATGAAGATGAAGGTGTAAGTGAGGGGGAGCAGGAGAAAAAAGAAAGAAACTTTGGTGAAGAACTAAAGGCAACTGGAGATAGTGATTTGATTGAAGGAGAATTAGATTGTGAGGCAGTATTGTTAACCAAAGAAACATTGGAGCTGTTAAAGGAGACTCAAAAACTCTGAAAGAACAGTACTGCCACCACTAAAAATCAATGAGCCAAAACCTAAAGAGACTGAAACTCCATTCTAGCGTTTGCAAAGTGAATGGAGAGAAAAATAAAATCAAAATGCTCTGGGTAAAGGCAAAGGCAAAATGCCTGAGTATGTGAACATGACTACTAGAACTACTTAGTCAGATGGAAGTGAGTATAGCCCTGAAGATGTAGAACTGATGAAGGTTAGCTACATGGAGAGTACTTTGAACAACGAAGATGAAAGATTCAGTAAGTTGGTGGATGAAACAATTAGTGAAGTAGGGGGAGCTTTTACAAAATTGGCATCAACACTGAGAAGCAAAGTAATAAGTATCTCTGTGAGAGTTAACTTGGAAAGAAGATGGGCTGTTCAAATTTATCTGAAGACCGGATTGACCATATTCATCACAATGCAACTTTTACAAAGTTTGCAGGCTAGAGTACTCCAAGTCCTTGGAACATTGGTGGTAAGGAATTTAATAGCCTTCAATGATAGTCTGTTAGCACAAGTTGAGAGGATGGTTGAAGGCAAACTTCTAGAGGTGATTCACAATCCCTATGGTGTGTGCTACAGAAAGATCACAAAGACAAGAGCAAGAAGACTGAATTTCCTACCCATTGGACAAAGTTTCAGGACTAAGCACTGAGTCAATTATGACAGTGCTGAAGAAAATTCTCAAATCCAGTATCACCAGTGACAAGGTTAAAGCTGTCAAAAGTGCCTTTCTAAATGGGGAACTGGAAGAAGAGGTCTATGTCCATCAACCTCCTGGCTTTGAGGATCCAGAATTTCCAGAATATGTATATCTTCTCATGAAAGCACTTTATGGTTTGAAGCAAGCACCAAGAGCCTGGTATGACACTTTATGTCAATTTCTTTTGGAGAACCACTTCACTAGAGGTACAGTAGATAAAACGTTATTTCATAGGAATATCAATGGCTCTTCAATACTTGTCCAAATCTATGTAGATGATATTATTTTTGGGTCTACAGATGAGAAGCTTTGCAAAAGGTTTGCCAAACTTATGCAAAGTAGGTATGAAATGAGCATGATGGGTGAATTAACTTACTTTCTTGGCCTACAAGTAAAGCAAGTTAATGAGGGCATTTTCATAAGTCAAACAAAATATATTTATGATCTCTTAAAGAAATTTGACTTAATGGATTGTACCTCTGCAAAAACACCTATGGCCACTGCAACTAAGCTTGAGTTGAATACTAAGGAAAAGTCTGTGGACATCTCAAGCTATAAAGGCATGGTAGGTTCACTTCTATACCTAACAGCTAGTAGACCTGATATAATGTTTTCTACTTGTCTTTATGCTAGATTTCAAGCTGACCCGAGAGAGTCTCACTTAATAGCTATTAAGAGAATTTTCAGGTATCTCAAGGGAACACCAAACCTTGGCATTTGGTACCCAAGAGAATCTGGTTTTGATCTAACTGGCTATTCAGATGCAGATTATGCAGGTTGCAGAGTTGATAGGAAAAGTACTACAGGTTCCTATCAATTTCTAGGAAACAGGCTTGTTTCATGGTTCAGTAAGAAACAGAACTCAGTCTCCACTTCTACAGCTGAAGCTGAGTACATTGCTGCTGGAAGCTGTTGTGCACAGATTCTATGTATGAGAAATCAACTTATTGACTATGGTCTAAAAGTTGAGAAGATCCCAATTTTCTGTGACAACACAAGTGCTATTGCCATCACAGGGAATCCAGTGCAACATTCGAGAACCAAGCACATTGATGTCAAATACCACTTCATTAGAGAACATGTGATGAATGGTACAGTAGAAATGCAATTTATGCCAAGTGAAATGCAGCTTGCAGATATCTTCACCAAGCCTCTTGATGAATCCACATTCACAAGATTGGTAGGTGAGCTAGGTATGCTTAACTTATCATAATTCCTAGTGATATTTGATTTTACTGCATTGCAGCTAGGAATGTGTTTTGATTTACTTGAGAATTAAAAAACTCTCAGAAAAATTTTCTTCAGAAATTTTGTCCAAGGCAAAATTATCTTATCAATGGATATCCTTTTACCCGTTGATAGCATAAACACATTCCTAGATTTTTGTATATCAACGGATAACAGGTTATCCACGTCATCAACGGATAAACTATTTCTCAACCGTTCATTTCATATCCGTTGATATACATATTTTCTTTTAAATATAACCGTTGGTAAATGTGTATCTATATAGGACTGGTTATATTTATTTTCTTTTATTATTTGACAGTTACTTTTGACCAATGGGTAATTACTTTTAATTATTTCATTTTCAATTCTTGAAAAGTATAAAAGGCTGTCTTGTGCTCTCACATCTCACTTTTATCGACTTTCAAGATTCTCTTAAGTAAACTGCATCTTCTTCACAAAAACTCTCTGCAACAAAAGTTCAAACACTTCAATGGCGCCTATTGTTAAGATGATGTCCTCCACTGGGTTCACCTATGAGAAGAACAATTTCGCGGCCTATGTCGATACAGTGAACGCCCCAGAAGCTTATCACACCATGATGAATTTTGTGAAGAACTGTAAAATTTCGTATGCTATGACTGCCACCACTCCTCTAATCCACGAGGTAATCGAAGAGGTGTGGGCATCTGCTGAGTTCAATGGCACAGACGGTACAATTGCTTTTTCCCTAAAGGGTAAAAACTATGTAATTAACTCTGATGTGATAACTGCTTGTTTAAAATTGCTTGAGAATAATTGTCTGAAAGTACCCAGTGATGCTGAAATAGTTGTCATGCTTAATTCCATAAATTATGCCCTTAGTACTGATAATTTAGGGAAAATTGTTAGGAAAGGGATGGTTAAAGAATGGAGTTATTTTTGTGATGCCTTCATTAAAACTTTTTCAGGCAAAATTAGTAACTTTGATGCTGTTACCCATTCCATGCTAGTTATGTTGTGTATGCTTCTGACTGATAAATTCTATAACTTTGGCACACTAGTCATGTATGAGATAGCAGAAAAATTAGGTAAAAAGGAAACTAGGAGCAAGAATATCTATTTTGCCAGATTCTTGATGCTCTTAGCACTGCATGTATCTGAGAATAAGCTATCCATTGCTAACCCGGATAGCAAGTTCACATGTTTTGTTCAGGAGAAGAGAGTCTTAAGTGATTTAATTCGAATGAACTCCAATGCAGAAGTACAATTGGTATATCTACCAATTGTTCAGGTAACTCTTTCTAACCTTGAAACTCCTATCTCTAACCCCCAAATTTCTTTGCCTTCCTCAGTCACAATGGAGTCTGTAGTAGTGACCAAACAGGCTCCTACCCAAGTGACTAAAACAAAAGTTTCCAAACCAAAATCTAATAGACAAACCTCAGGTGTTTCTCAAAAAGCACCTGTTGCAAAAACTACCACAACTCTTGAGGGGAGTGTGAAGGAGGTAGTGAGTGGTGAGGGACAGGGTGCAAGCCCTAAGAATAAGGTAGGTGGGGAAAGTGCACCAAATAGCCAAGCCCAAGTTACATCCTCTCAACAGGGTGTGACTACTAGTTCTACAACAACTCTGCACAAAAGGGTAAGGGACACTAGCCCTCTCTCAAAAACCTATGAAAGAAGAGTAAAATCTAAAACCATAGGGGAAACACAGGGTGCACACACAGTACAGCAAACTGTACCTTCTCAAATTCAGTTTGATGTGACTTCAATAAATGTGGAGTCACAGCCCCTTGATCTTAACCTTCAAATCGATACACATTACAATCCACCATCACCAACTCCATCTCTGGATGTGGATATGATATCTACATCAATTCTGGATTCTCCATCTTTAAGATTCTTGGAGAAGCCCCACTCTACAATTGGTGGTCATCATCTTTTAGATGATTTGTTGGGCCATCAACCTTCCAATCCTGAATTCACAACAACATCTGTGGCCTCATCTTTAAAATCAATCTCCATATATTCAGTGTTGGTTTTCACTTCAACGGATATTATCATTCCTTCATCAACGGATATCCTTCATCCGTTGACAAGTGTTTCCCCATCAACGGATGCGCCTATGTCTAGCCATCCGTTGGCAGCTATAACTACTCCATCAACGGATATCCCTTATCCGTTGATAACTCACTCTACCACTGCTATATCTGACATTCCTGTGTCAAGTGTGGAGGAGTTCTCAGTAGTTGAAACACTTTTAGGATTGAGGGAAGGGAGTGAGAGGCTGCCTTGTGAGCAGGCAAAAGGAGAGGCAAATAATGAGAGGCTGACCATTTCTTCAGGTCAGGCAAAAGGAGAGCAAGAGAGTTCCACCTTAGTAGGTGAAGGTGAGGGTGTGAGAGGTGTGAGCCAAGGGGAGCCCCTCATGCAAGAAAAGAGAGATGAGTGGAGAGAAGGGACTACAGGAGAAATAAGGCAGGAAGATCCAGCCATTGCAAGTGAGTTAATGGAGGTTAATGAAGCTTCTAAAGAGATGGAATTTCGACAAGAATATAAGTCAATCATTGACTCCATCTCTTTGGATCCTGAAACCTTTACTCATCATGTTTCTGCCTATCAAGTCATGGCACAACAGGGCAATGTGGAGGTAGAGGAGGCAATGCACCTAGTGCACACCTCACAATCTCTACAAAGAGCAAAGGAAGCTTTGACAACTCTGCCTTCAGATGCTGACAGTGAAGAGTTTGGCAGTGATGACAGTGACAGCACAGTAAATGATGAAGAAGTCAATGTGGCAGATACTCCAGAATGGCTATTTTCTATTGCCACTGTGGCTGGTGACTTCAATGTGGAGATTATGAAGCAATATCAATCTGCTAGGGCTGAGCACCAAAATGCAGATCCACGGAGAAAGGCTATCCTTCAGCAAATAATGGACTCCCTGAAACTTCACAAAATGCATATGGTCATTCAAAGAACACAACAAGAGGAGGTCCAAACTGCAATTAGAGAAATGAAAGTGGAATTAGATGCCAGGATTGAGGCACTAGCCCCTACTACCACTCGGAAGGTGCTGACTAGCAAACTATTGAAGGAAGATAGCCTGGCCAAATCTGTTCAGCATCTCTCCTCCAGAGTGGATAGTATGGAATCTCAAATGCAGACACTCATTGCCAATCAAGCCAAACAGACTGAGCTACTGGAAAGGCTGCTTGCAGCCTCACCTCCAGCCCTTGATGCTAACAAAAAGGGGGAGAAAAAGGTAGAAGAGGTTGCAGCTACTTCTAGTCAAATTCCAGCTTCCAGTAGCAAGATAGCACAAATTGAGGGGGAGCAACAGCCAATGATAGTGGTCAATCCAAAAGAGTTTACTATAGAGGCTTCCCTTGTGAAGAAATAAAAGGCTGTGCTTCCAGTTCCTGACTTATCAAAAATCTCAGAAGATGAGAGGCAAGCCAGAATTAAAGAATTAGAGAAGATCAACAAGGAGGCAAATGAAAGAATGATGAGAACAGAAAGGATGATCAATGATTCAATTGTATCAACTCTGTTCTCTACTCAGTCCTCAGCTCCAACAATATCAACTACAATTCTGAAGGTGCTCACTCCAGAGATTGTGGCTCCTACATTCTATGATGCTGAACCATCTTATGTCAAAGAATTTGAACCATACATAAAAACAAGAGCCTACTCTCCACCAAAGGCAAATGGGAAGAACAAGTTACAATTGGACTTTCCATTTCCCAAGGATGATGATGAGAAGCTAATGTGAAAGACAATCAAAGAATTCAAGGAAAAGACAAATAAGAGTGTAAGAGATTGGATGGCTGTAATAATAAGGAATGGAAAAGTGTTAAATATATCCAACAGCCATCCTAGATTTGTTGAAGCAAAAAGAGAGGAGACCTCCAAACTTCTAAGGGAAGCTCATCCAAGTGAAGAAAATAAATATGAAAACTCAGATGAGAAGCAAGCTAGGCTGGCTCAGGAGTTAATGGATGAGGTAGAGGATGGAATGAGGGAACCTGAGGAAGTCCCCAAATCCAAACCTAAAAGGAAAGTGAAATCAGTCCCCAAATCCAAACCTAAAAGGATAGTGAAATCAAAGGCAAGGAGGCCTGTCTCTCCAGAAATTGAAAGCAAGGAAACAGTTGGCTCATCACAACCTATTTCTGTAAAAGTATTCAACCTAGCTTTGAATTTCCATGGTGATCCTATAGTACCTAAAGAGGAACCAATGAATCTTGACTCCATTGAGGTTCCTTCATTCTTGCTGAAGCCTCAACAGAAGCCTATACAGAAGAAAAGGATACCAAGGAAGCAACCTTCAAAGGAACCAATTCAAGTTGCTAGGGTACCTGCTATTGTCAAGCAGCCAATCTTGGAAAACAAGGATGATTTTATCTATCAGGCAGATATTGAAGAATACTCTGGCATGAATCTGTATCTGGATGAATTGTCAGAAGTAAGAGGAATTGACAAATATAAACATTTGCCTGAGAGATTGGTCTTTGTATACAAGGGAGGAAAGAAAAGGACATGGCCACTACAGAGGGTTCTTGGAGAAAATTATCTAACCTTAACCAAAGTGTTCTCTGCAATTAAGAGATACCCAGGATTCTCCAAGATAGCAAAAGGGGATATACTGGACAGAATAGAACAGATAAGGAGAGAATGGAACTCACCATCAAGTCTACCAAGGAAGATGAAGATCCCATACAATGGACAGAAAATCCACCTTCAACCCTTCTGGATGATGGAGTTCAGGGATGAAGATGGTAACAGGAGATTCTTCAGGTTGGAAGACCAACTATCAAAGGCTAGTTCTCAATACCTGAGATGGTTACAACAAAAGTTAAATCCAAAGGTTGATGAAGAAGATGCCTTCTATATGCAACTCCAAATGCAGATTGAGTCCAACTCTGCCAAAGAAGGAAAATCAAGGGTGATGCCAACAAGAGAAAAGAAACAGTCTTAATCTGCTCAGTCAAGAGGAGCACTTCTCTGTAAATTTCTCAAACTTTCAGTTTTTAATTTTTGTAGCTTAATACAATTTTTGCATTGTTCGATATATATCTTTAGGAATGTTTTGTTATCATCAAGGTCCTGAATTTATGCTTTATTGCCATCAAGTATAAATTGGGGGAGATTGTTAGGAATATGTTGTATTTGATGATAACTTCACAATCAATCAAATTGTATAAGGTTTTGTAGCTGTCAACGGATGAGGATTTATAACTCTATCCGTTGACAGGTAGCTCATCAACGGATGAGGTTTTGTAGCATACTGCAGTATCTCTATGTTATCAGTTGATAGTATTTTTATCCACAGTCATGTTGACCATCAATGGATAGGCAGAATCGGGTAACCAATTGTAAATAAGCTATGCTATGTAATTCTGTCTAAGTGAAAGTGTATCAACAGATGAAGACAAATCTCTATCAACGGATACAATTCAAATCCACCCTATCAACGGATATAGCTCAAGTCTCAATATCAACGGATACAGCTCAATATATCATCAACGGATGTCAGTGTACAATATCAACGGATAATCATTATCACTTACTTCTATGCTAAGCTGGGGATTAGCAGTTAATAAGGACAGGTTTGACTGACAGATCACATGGGTTGATAGTAGATACAAAAAGCAGTATGGTAGCCATACTTTGGAAACACAGAAGAAAGAAGCATTCCGTTTACACTATAAATACAAGAAAGGTGCAGGAGACATGTCTGTTCACAAGGACAACCTTTCGGCTACATGTGTATTTGGAGTGTAGTAGCAAGTCAACTAGAATTAGATTAATATTATCTTATTCCAGTAGTACTTGTAAACTTGGGATTTATAACCAAGGGTAGCAACTCTTTGAAAGCTAAGAAAACAGATACATCTGCTTAGGGTTTTTATTGAATATCCTTAGAAAGCAAAGAGTTGTAAAACAGAAGCTGTGTACTTTTGTATCAAAGAGTTTTCTTCGAATAAAAGCTTCAGGTGGTGCATTTAACCACCTGATTTTATGTGTTTGTGCATTTACAGCAATTATCTAAGGATAGATTTCTGGAGTTCTTTTCAGAAATTTATAAATATCAAGAATTGTATTCAACCCCCCTTCTACAATTATACAAGTGTGTAATCTAGGAATAACTATGTTCCACAAGTTTCCCTTGGGGAACAACCAAAAATCCCTTCTACACCATCACCTTCTTTATTCTCTAATCCATCAATTATTTCTTCTCAACAACCTAGAGAGGGGGACAGTCCCAACCCTTCAGGTTTTGATCATCCATCTCGAACCATGGATGAGCCCCCATCAAGTGGTCCACAAGAACCCATTTCTCAAAGTGAAATGGACACCACTACCTCAAACACTGAGCTAGACCAAGGTGGCACTCTGCCAGAAAATGAAACAGCCAACATCTTGGTCGAACTCCTCCAAGCAACTGACCTAAGGGAAGTTGCTGTCATAGCCTCAACTACTGTCAAAGACACCACAAAAGTTGCTGTCAAACATTCTGTGGACAGTAACATTTTGAGTAAAGATGATGTCACCTCTACACAGTTTGATCAAGACTCAGTCATTGTTGAAGATGCATCTGATGATGATCAACAAACTATCTCTACTATAAAGGTACAATCTAAACGTTCTACTTCTTCAACTAAAATGCATGTCAGTACTGCTCATACCCATGCATCTAGGATGAGTGAGAGAGTGAAAAGAAAATGAGAGATAAAAGAAAAGAGAGGTAAGCATAAAAATGAGAGGCAGCCAAATGAGCTGGCAAAAGGTGAGGGACTTGAGCATGTCCAGTGTGAAATTGAGAGAACCCCACACAAAAAGGCACTAGGCCTTGAGAGTCATTCTGTAAGGAGTGATGAGATCACTTAGAAAAATAATAAGAGTATGAGACACCCCATAGCCTCCTTGCCCTAGTCTTTTCCTTTGCCATCAAAAAGGTTGAGGTATGGTGGTCCTTCTAAACAAGCTGAATTAAGGTTGAAATCCCTTGAGGACAGGTGTGCATCCATGGAAGCTAAACTTGATGCACTGTCCACCATGGTAGCTACTGGTTTTGCTGAGCTTCAACAATCTTTTCTATCATTTTCTGTTACTCCTAGTGCTGTCAAATTAACTAAGGGGGAGAAAGTGGTAGATCAGAATAAAGATATATTGGTAGATCAAGATCAAAGCACAGCAAAGCTGGTAGAGAAGGGGAAACAAGGTGGAGCTACAAGCAAGGGGGAGTCAAGAAGTGAGGGGGAGCAGAGGGAGCAAGTGAAATTTGATGAAGATAAAGGTGTAAGTGAGGGGGAGCAGGAGAAAAAAGAAAGAAACTTTGGTGAAGAGCTAAAGGCAATTGGAGATAGTGATTTGATTGAAGGAGAATTAGATGGTGAGGCAGTATTGTTAACCAAAGAAACATCGGAGCTGTTAAAGGAGACTCAAAAGTCTGAAAGAACAGTACTGCCACCACTAAAAATCAATGAACCAAATCCTGAAGAGACTGAAGCTCCATTCCAGCGTTTGCAAAGTGAATGGAGAGAAAAAGAAAATCAAAATGCTCTGGGTAAAGGCAAAGGCAAAATGCCTGAGTATGTGAACATGACTACTAGAACTACCTGGTCAGATGGAAGTGAGTATAGCCCTGAAGATGCAGAACTAATGATGGTTAGCTACATGGAGAGTACTTTGAACAACGAAGATGAAAGATTCAGTAAGTTGGTGGATGAAACAATTAGTGAAGCAGGGGGAGCTTTTACAAAATTGGCATCAACGCTGAGAAGCAAAGTAATAAGTATCTCTGTGAGAGTTAACTTGGAAAGAAGATGGGCTGTTCAAATTTATCTGAAGACCGGATTGACCATATTCATCACAATGCAACTTTTACAAAGTTTGCAGGCTAGAGTACTCCAAGTCCTTGGAACATTGGTGGTAAGGAATTCAATAGCCTTCAATGCTGTCTGTTAGCACAAGTTGAGAGGATGGTTGAAGACAAACTTCCAGAGGTGATTCACAATCCCTATAGTGTGTGCTACAGAAAGATCACAAAGACAAGAGCAAGAAGACTGAATTTCCTACCCATTGGACAAAGTTTCAGGACTAAGCACTGAGTCAATTATGACAGTTCTGAAGAAAATTCTCAAATCCAGTATCACCAGTGAAAAGGTTAAAGCTGTCAAAGATATTCACAAGCTACTGGCGAAAAAGATGAGGATGTTAGCTCAATCATCAAGAAGCTGATCTCTGATGCCAATGCTAAAAGAGGTGAAAAAGGAGGAAACTGCACCTATGATGATACTCTGGATGATGATGAGAATGACATTGGAGGAATTGGTGGATCTGGAGAAAACAGAAGTCATGGAGGAGAAGCCTCTGAGAATGTTAAAACACAAACTCAGAAGGATGGAGCCCAAGAAGAGCAAGAAACTCCCAGTACTGAAAAGAAAGATGCTGTCAATGAAGAAGGGGGGTTAGAAATTCTTGAAGCCTCGTAGGCACGTATCTTGAGATTTGTAGTTGAATGCTTCGATCTAGAAAAAGATATTGTCAAAGAGGCTGAAGACACTATCATGAAAGATGCTGTCACAAAGGACACTGTCAAAAGCCAAGACAAAGAAGCTGTCAAAGATGCTGTCATGAAAGATGTTGTCAAGAGTCAACCTGAAGAAACTGTCAAAGTACGAAGGCTTGTTAATAACTTTACGTCTAACAGAACTAAGACTAGAGCACAAGTGTAATACCCCCAGATCCGGGGTCCGGGATCCGGTCGTTACGGTCTCCAATTCTATCCACAATACTTGAACTTACTTCAACATAAAATAAGTTACATCTTTATGACCCAACACAACAATATAAAACACACCCGTTATAGTCCCACAAATGAAATCAGAGTAACAACCAAATTTTATTAAACACATTACGAGTTCTTATAACCCAAAAGAGTTACAATATGAATACATACTCTTTGCCATCCATTTACATAAGTCATACTAGTCCATATATTTGGTACTAAAAGAATGAATCTATCCTACCAATAGCCTTTCTTCGGCTCTGGTAGTCTCATCGTCCTCGCCAGCGTCGAGTGCGCCTTGTGCGAGTCATCTGGTCTAGCTGTTGTTGTGATGTAAAAATAAAGCAAGGGTGAGCAATAGCCCACCAACAATAATATTTAACTGAACGATAATATATAACAGTTCAAAAGTATCTTTCAAACCATATGCCATGCATTTACGGAAATGATGCCAGTATAATATGAACGATGAAGTTACAAGGTAACTTAAAGTATTTGTTTGTAGGAATATCTGCTACATCAAAAGTAAGCGTGATATTCTCATTGTCAATAAAAAGAGGAACTTGCATGAAAAGATTGCAATTCCAGTTATGAACACTTTTCCGGCTCTGCCAGCACTAATCATGTTGCAGGAAATAAATAAGTTTGGATGATGAACCAATGATGGAGTATTCACCGCGCCCGCTGTTCCAATCTTGATGATCAGTCGAGATCGTACAGCTCAAATTAGATTTACTACCGGTAGAAGGAAGAACTGATGGCTTTACTTGTCTACCGCCTTACTAGCTCTCCCAGGCCAACGGTTGGGCCAAAGGGGATGGACCGGCGCTACTCGGCCTCTTACACGACTCCTAGTTCTAATAGAATTCATAATTCTGAATGTAACGTTCGTCCCCCTTTCCCCAAGTATAATACTTGTTGATAAGACTCCACAAAGTAGTCGTATCTAGTTGGAAAGGAAAATTCACCAATAACTTCCAAGCTATTGCTTGGTAACGAATATCAACTTGTTCCAACAATCTTACCCCTCGATAGATGAGAAGGTAAACAACGACTTAATAAGTCAATAGCACCCGAGTTGCGAGTGAAGAGAATACTCTATGACCGGGAAGTCGACAAGATAATTAACATTTTCCAAGTAAGGTTCCCTTATTATTAGGGAGATAGACTCAAAGAAGAATGATGTCTGAGAACCTTTCTTGATATATGATTAATAATAATATGACTCCGAAATATTTTCTGTAATAATCGAAGAAGATAAACCTTATCGAGGTTATTCTAAGTATGGAATAAATATTCAGAGAATATTTATTGAATTAAAATATTTTATAGAATATTTAGGAATATGAAAGAATATCTTTAATCAGAGTATTTCTCAAATAATCCTTGAAGAAATATCGAGAGAATATTTATTGCGTAATTAAATATTCAAATGAATATTCAAAATAATATTCATTAAATAATAAGACCTGAAAGGAATATTTAAAATATTTAAAATAATATTCGATGATTAAATAGAACCCTGGATGAATATTCAAAATAATATTCATAATTAATTAGGAATTTAAATGTTTATTGAAAAGTAATATTCATTTAATGAATAATATTCTAAATGAATATCAAGTAATATTCATTTAGTAATCCAAGCTTTAAAGGAATATTCGAGATAAGACTCGATAAATAAATCAAGCTTCAGATAAACATTAAAATAACATTCATCAGGTAATTACTATCTTAAATGAATATTCAAAAGTAATATTCATTTAATGAATAATATTCTAAATGAATATCCAAATAATATTCATTTAGTAGTCCAACCTTTAGAAGAATATTCGAAATAATAATCGATAAATAATTCGACTCTGAATGAATATTAAAAATATTATTCGTCGAATAGTTACGTTCAAATAATTATTTGAAGTAGGGATCGTTAAATAAATAATCTCGAATGAATATTCAAATAATATTCGTCGCCCGAATAATGGAAAATATTTACTTAGATATTTTCTTTCGAGGTAATCTCGATATGTCAAGAAATATTGACTCCCGGTCTATATTTGATGAATAAGATGGATACGCCCTTCTATGAGGGTCTTACAATAACCGGCTTATAATTGATACGTTAGCTATCTAATTTTTAAGCCAATAAACAATCAAGGAACAAGCATAACGATATAACTTGAAAGTAGGCATGCATGCTATGGCATATATATAACAGAAAACATATATATATATATATATATATATATATATATATATATATATTCAATCACAACAACAGCCTAAAAGAAGGGAATTGAAACTTGCCTGGTAGTCGAGTACGATAAGGGGTAGTGGTAGCGGGTCCCGGGTCTGCTTGGTGATCTATAAATAGCCAAGGCATTCGGGATTAATCACTTAATATCTTAAAAGTTAAGTTATACTTAAATCGAAACACGTTCTCGAGTTATCTCGTTATACCCCTTTTAGTGGATTCCTTTTTATCATTGATCCGACCCGACATTCGTTCGTTAATACGACATGTCAATGTACTTATACTTGGGACATACTTAAGTCATACAAGTTCTAAGGTTGATCATTACGAACCAATATTATACTCCGAGTTTTATCGCCCGTTTTCTAAGTATTTTACCGAAGTTATAATAGAGTCGTCTTTTAGGGGTTCGTTCGCGTTTAACCTCGACTCGCATATTTTTTAATAAATCGAAAAACGATCTTTTTGACACACGGTTTTCTTTCACACCTTCCTTTTTACCTCTAGTATTTATTTACCAAGATTCGTCATGACTTTACATATTTTACGAGGGTTCAATTTCAGTTACGAATTCTCGGTTACGGTTTCGAAATACTTTTAGTAAACCGGCCGTAACTCCTAAACCGTAAGTCCGTTTCACGTGATCTTTATATCAAAACGAAGCTTATAACATAAGCTATCCTAACATGGCAGAAAAGTTTCTGGACAGTAGGGTCTTGATGTGAAAAATGGCATACAAAACATGATATTGTAAAATCGGGCATTATAACGGCTATGTTTACGCGTTTTCCAAAGTTTTTACACTTTATCTCGATCTAACAAAGATCAATCCAACCACACAAACGCATGATAATCATCATGACTAGTCTATCAACAACTCATCTCAACCATCTCATCAATCACAATCCAAACAACAACCATAATCAACTAATAACATAGATCTAAGCATAACATAGCATACTAACACTAAATCATCCATAAAACTCATAAAATCTCAAAATGATACCAAGGGTTTTTGAGCTTTTTACCTTCCTTAGAGTGTGATATAGACTTAGTAAGCCTTGATCTATCCTTAGATGACCTTAAGCTAGCTAGATCAATCAAAAGAAACATAAAAATCAAAGGTTAGTTCATAAGAACACTATTCACCCTCCTCTTTATTGATTTTTTTTGAAAATGGAAACAAAGGAATTTGGGCTTGAAATTTCTAGGAGATTAGTTTCTTGAATTATAGGACTCACCTTAAAAATTACAAGATCAAATGATGGTGGGAGCTTGGACTTTGGATTTGGAATTTAAGGAATGGCCGAATGGAATGAACTAAAGGGGGGAAAGAGTTTTTGCTTGGTTGCTCTTGACAATAATGCATAAAGTGATATGTTTAACATAATATCTCATCCTTGGTTGCTTTAATAAAGTGATGATGCATGGGGTGATGTATTTGGCAAGACAAGTGTTGAGTTTTGGATGGTGCTAAGGCTAACCAAGTGGTTGCTTGCTAAGTACTAGTTTAAATCTCTAAGCATGCTAGTTACTTGAGTCCACTTGGTTGCTAGATATTTTATAGTAGCTTATGCATGACTCGTGCTTCCTCTGCTTGTTTCTTTGTTCGTTTATTGCTTAATTTCGCTGATCGTTCGAAGAATAACCAAGTAGTTTCACCTCTAGGGTTTACCGGGAAATTTCTCGATATTCATAATACCTTCCCCAATCCTTAATATAATCCTCGTGATGACCATGTAGGATATTTAATCTCGATACGAACTTAACCCGTAATCTAGGATTCGTTCGCTTTATTGATTAATCTCGTTATAAAGTTTTAGCGGTTTCTAGAACGCTTGTTTCACCGCCTCAGTGGTTTCCTACCTTCATTCTTAAATCAAATATAATAACATCCCAAAATATCAAACCCTCAAAGTTAATATCTCAATTCTTGGATTATAATAATATTTAATCCACTGTCCGGTCAAATATTATACCGAAAAAGAATTTGGAATTTCTGAATTCCGATCGTCTCTGCATTCACTTATTTTCTCCGCGTATTACTAATATGACTTCGAAACATCCATATCACGTCCCGTACATAGGGTGGCGTGAAAAGTTTTCCAACTTACAAAATCACTATTCATCCACCAAATTACTATGCACGTACAGGAAACACTATGCACGTACGGGAAATACTATGCACGTACGGGAAATACTATGCACGTACGGGAAACACTATGCACGTATGGGAAACACTATGCACGTACTCATTTCCCTTCAAGGATCCATTAGCTCCTTCCTGGATGGTAGATTATTCTTATCTAGGTCCTCAACCATCGAATTACTCTATTCTGACAATATACCAATGCATCAGGATCATTGTCCAAAGCAATATCCATTCATTACAATCATTGTTCTTTGAAACCACCATTCATTAGTGCTCTTTAACCACAATAAGAAAAGTTTTAATTCTACCCAAAATTCGGGTTATTACAGTCTTCCCTCCTTAAAAGGATTCTGTCCTCGGAATCAGTTTAGGAATAACTGGGGTTACTTCTATCCCATTGCACTTTCTATTTCTCAGGTGGATTCTTCCACTTCTTGATTTTCTTCAAATCTCTCACTAGCTTGACAACCTTATATCTTAGCGCTTGCTATTTTCTATTCATAATTTCCACAGGTTGTCCTTCGTAGTTCAGATTCGGTTATGTATATCTATCTGCTCGTACTCTGTCATATGCCGGGCATCTATAGTATACTGATGAGGCACATACGCATGAACCATGTTATGACCATTTTACCGGTTTGGGTGAGGCTGGCTCATAGGCCACCTTCCTGACGCGTTTAAACTCTTAGATGGCCCAATGAATCTTGGGCTGAACTTCCTTTCATTCTAATCTTGTTAATTCCTTCCACGAGGATACCTTTTCTTATTACAAATCTCGAACCTTATATTCTCTATCTTGTTTGCACAGAAATACATCAACAAAAACTTGCTTGTCAGAATCCTCTATTAATTCTAGATATTTCCCAATTCCATTGTATAAATGTCAACTCTATTGTCGACGGGGTACTCTGTATTAAAACTAGTTCGAGTATTCTAACAACCGATTCGAGTAATTCTTGATGTCTAGCAACGAGCTCGTCGGCCATCACTGTTTTGGCCTCGCTATCTCATTGTTAACTACTATCACCCCCGGTATTCCAACCTCTTCTTTAATCATCTCACAAAATGCCAATCTACCTCCTGTGTTCATTCAGTCATTCTCTATTATCTCATCTCTTCTCCTTTCTGAAAGAAAGGCGAATCTCTTGGGGAATTTGTTTGCGGGGAATGTTGTCTGGTTCGAGGACTCTTAATCCTTTTATCACAAATCATAATCTTCATATACACACAAGCACACATATTTTCAGATCTTATAGGTCTGAAAGTCGATCATGTTTGATCCTTTTTGATTTCGAACCTTTCCTTCATATATACGATGTTTCGATATACTTAGGGCGAAAACTATCTCAGATAACTCACAGCCAATTCATTAAATTCCAAAAAGTTGTGGGTGCAATAGTCAACCCAAAATGACATCACTTACAATTTCATAGTGTCTATACCTAGTGCGATTCACAATCTTGGGTATATCCTCGATTTTTAACTTCCAACCGGTGATGTCCCATTTCCTAATAAGTTTGGAAAATACACAGCGTCCCTGTGCTGCTCAGCCAATCTTCTACAACAGTACCTATACTCAATGTTGACTCATTCAATTCTCGAGGTTCGATGCACAATCTTGTGCTAACATATTTCTTTCTTACAACACACCGGTTCCTCACGGTGGCACACTGAGTCTCATCGCACTCTTATTCAACAATCCTCGCATCTGAGTTGATAATTCTTTTATTCTTACTGGGCTAACGAAATGCAGCACTAGGATCTGAACACTCGATATTCATTATTATGTCATCCAAATCGATATATGGTAGCTTATTAAAACCTTGTACAACCTCCCAAAATCATTATAATTATACTTGGTGTCTCTTTCCTCGGGGTCAACCATATGAGCTAATCAAGCCTCATATCTCTGGCGTCATAATCTATTAGTCTGAACTAGATTCCAAAATCTCTGACTCCGTCTTTATCCTTGAATTATTTCCCTCATAATCAATTTGGCTCCATTGGGTATCAACTAATCCATCATTATTATAATATCAATTTCTCCCTAATTCGAAAAGAATCAAATCTCTCGATCGAGTGGTACTCAGGGTAGGTTCTCTGGAAATCACTATTCCTTATCCATAAGGAACACTTCCTGAACTTGATGTAGATATTACATGAAGTAGATAAAATTGGAGAAGAGTTTCAAGCATCGCAGCTATGTCAGGTTGATGAAACTATCATTCATGCAGCTTCCATAAAAGACTGGAAACTTAACGGTTTACTTCGTCAATTTTGTATCATGGTCCTGGTTTGCCTCAAAACGGGACCTTCTAAGGTACGTAATATGCTTAAGACTCCATCACGAATCGAATCTTTACTTAAACTATTATTACCTTCGATTCTTGCACAATCATCAAAAGGAATGTAACATCCTCCACTCCGATATGACCTTCAAGGTCTTTCCAAATATCATTTTGTTTCTTTGGTATGAACATTTGTAATTATTCCTTTATACTTAGACTGTCGGCCACCTCATTGGCCTTTCCTGATAATAATAATTTCTGGTAATCCTTGTTCTCTGGATATATTCCAATTCAAACTTTTCTACCTCATTCCCATCACTGTTGGGTGAAAGCATTCTCCCTTAAGCTCTGCTGATGGAGAAAAATATATTTATCAGTCTTTTTCCATAAGTCATTGCTTCCACCTACCCATGGGAACTTTATCACGTTTATTCCCAATCCTACTTAGGATACTTCTTTTCTTAGTTCTTTCCTTATCTTAGGATAATCTCAACCTTTATAGGTTCAATCCATACTTCCTCAGGGTTTCATACCTGCCTCATCTGGCATTATTGTTACTATGTCATACATTCCTTACCAAACTTCCATTTTGAAGTTCGGAATATTACTTTTTTCCTTGTAAGGTTTCATAGGTCATCCTCATCATTCCCCCTGTATTTTCTGGGTACAGGGTATATCAAAATGTCATTGATCAATACTCTAATAATTCTATCTATGTTCTTTCCAGAACTCTTTTTAATAATCCTTACCGGCCATAGTTGCCTTAGCAAGTCCAACTCATATCATCTGAATTCATAATGTCGTTATTAGGGTTAATGCCATCCTTTGTGCATTCCCCAGGGTTTGTCTTAATTTATGGATATCCTATCCTTAATTCAACTGCCAAGGAATTCTTGCATCCTATACTTGGCAATCAAATCATGTATCCTTAATAAGGGTCTCTTTTCAATCATTCTCATTTGATAATCGATCGGTGGCTTAATGATAACCTCTTCTTTCAGATAGTTGTCAACCTATTTGACCTTCCAAAAGACAACGTATGTCTATCTGCTCTCTTACAGAACTTGGTAATGGTAGCAAGGATGTTCTGGAAGATATTGATCGAGTTCAACATGAATCTCTTAGTACTTATCGTTTTTCTCAAAGGTACTGCCTTAGACAAAATTTCTACAGCATACTGATCCATCTATGACCATTTCTATACTCTCTTCATAAACCTTCATTGTTTACTTCCCTTGGTCATAATATATTCATGGTATTTATAATACCCTAACATCATACATCTCAAGTCATTATACTTCCATTTTTACTCGTAATCTTGGGCAATCATATACACATGAATCACTTTAGTACGGGTGACTCCATTCCAAAAAGTCTAGTAAATTCCCAATCCAAACATGGGTTGAAAAGGGTTCAGTAGAAGATTCCTACGATCTCATTAATATTTCCTTTATATCAAAAGCCCTTCCAGTCGGCGCTTACTTAGAAGTAACCCTGCTTTGTCATTTTATTGCTGGTCTAGTCACTTGATAATCCTTTGTGACTTGGCCTCAACTGACCACACTAAAATAAAAATATATGGTTTTAGGGGTTGGCTAATTAGCATTACCTTTCTAGCAATTGCTGGCATAGTGCCTTCTACTGATACCTTTCTACCTTTCCAAAACTTTACTTCATATAAGTCTTAATCGACTTCTCGGCACCGTCTCCGATCACCTTTCCTCCACTTTTATCTTTTCAACTATTCTTATCAATCCCACGTGCCACGCAAGCTTACCATTCATGGTATAACAGCCTTTTCACTTAAGTCAATCCCGGAGTTTCTCAGTCCGGCTGGTTTCTTACTTACATTTCCTGTTTTCGTCCAATCTCACTTCATCATTGTATTTCTACAATCAATCACGATAACCGGGGTCTATCCACCAACCCATATAGCGGCTACTTTACCCAATTCTCGGGGTTCGCCCCAGTTTCTACTCTCTTCCATGATGTTCTCTGATAATCAGAAAGACAAGGTTTGCCAAAATTCGTTGAATTTCTTTCCAGAATCAAGGAAATTTTGGTCAATCTATCCAACCACCGGTAACACTATGAAGATCAATTTCGAAACCTAGAGAATAGTTCTATGAGCATCCAAGCAGGTAGAATCATAAGCAGTTGTAATAACGGAATTATTGACACAAAGTTGGAAGTTTAACCACTAGAAAGGAACCAAATATATATATCCCATAGAAGGGAAATCAAAAGTTTCAAACTGAAACATGCCACCTCTTCCTGATACATATACATCTTAGTTGTCGATAATATCAAATGTCAGTCTTCCTAACCACAGGTTTCAGAAGGAACACTACCGTCGGAGTTAGTCGTTTCATAAAAATTGGCACTACTAGGGCCATCCTAGTCTGGTGTACCGTGCTGTTCGAATGCATCCGCAATTACTCTACCGTGCTGCATAAGCACACCACCTAAACCTGTATGAGATGCATCATAGTGTATCATAAAGTCTTCCTTCTCCCGTTAGGAAACACCAACGCCGGGTCGTTACCAATTTCATCTTAAAACATTCTCTATTACCTCTTAACCACTAATCGCATTACTTGATCCATTTGCAATTCAGTGTCAGAATAAACTTAAGGTAACTACTATAATCTATTCGGGGAAAAGAAAGAATTTAATATTCTTCTGAATCACATGCATCTAACGTTCCTGATTCACCATTTTACTGAGTTAAAATAAACTTGTATTTAGTACCTGATAGTAGTCATATTACGAGTTTATCATAGACCCACTGGTCTTTTCCTCTGGTAGTTTCTGAGATCATCGTCTCGCTCACTACTTTATATAACTTTATCCAATCGGGCCATCACTTTCCACTATCTTTACTTTCGAAGCTGGTTCATTCATAATATGGACATTTCGCTGAATAAAACCACCTCAACAATCTCAATTTGGTTTCATAAAATATAACCCATGAAATCCGCCTTCTCATGGCGAATTACCATTGACAATATTCACACTAATCCATTTATCCGATAATATGGCACTTGTTGCCTCTATCTCAACTGCTCCTGGGTGCTCCCCGTCCTACATCGACGTCTTTGATAATCATACATCCCTCTAGCTCTTTCTCCATTAATATGAAAGTCTCTAAGGATTCTTATCCATTTTCGTATAAGACCCCAAGTAATTCTTCTAATCCGTCTTACTTGCTGGTACTACATCCAGTAGTCCGGTTACGAATCCAACACGAATCTTTAGTCCTCTTACTAGTAGCTTAGTTCTTTATGCTCACTTTTCTGAGCACCATATCTTAATCATCACAGTCTTTCTGGCTGCAGCCCTCATCCCTCGAGGGTAAGCTCCTTATCCTAACAGGATTTTCCTTATCTGCTGGAACCTCTTCCGAGTCTCCAGTAGGGTACTCTATTGAATTTACCCGCTGATCTTCAGCATATAATAAAGCATCGTCGTGCTGCTGCTCGTATGCCTCAAGTTCTGTTGCCTTACTTGTCAATACGATATCGAACTAATTTACTATCATGATACTTAAGAGTTCCCATAAGGGTTTTATATGTCGTCACTACATTAAGTAGTCCGACTATGAACTTGGCAAGAGTTCTTATTATCTTATTGAATTTATTGTTTTAACGTCGCCTCATCTCTGGGGTTTATAACGTACGCTCTGATACCACTTCTATAACACCCCCAGATCCGGGGTCCGGGATCCGGTCGTTACGGTCTCCAATTCTATCCACAATACTTGAACTTACTTCAACATAAAATAAGTTACATCTTTATGACCCAACACAACAATATAAAACACACCCGTTATAGTCCCACAAATGAAATCAGAGTAACAACCAAATTTTATTAAACACATTACGAGTTCTTATAACCCAAAAGAGTTACAATATGAATACATACTCTTTGCCATCCATTTACATAAGTCATACTAGTCCATATATTTGGTACTAAAAGAATGAATCTATCCTACCAATAGCTTTTCTTCGGCTCTGGTAGTCTCATCGTCCTCGCCAGCGTCGAGTGCGCCTTGTGCGAGTCATCTGGTCTAGCTGTTGTTGTGATGTAAAAATAAAGCAAGGGTGAGCAATAGCCCACCAACAATAATATTTAACTGAACGATAATATATAACAGTTCAAAAGTATCTTTCAAACCATATGCCATGCATTTACGGAAATGATGCCAGTATAATATGAACGATGAAGTTACAAGGTAACTTAAAGTATTTGTTTGTAGGAATATCTGCTACATCAAAAGTAAGCGTGATATTCTCATTGTCAATAAAAAGAGGAACTTGCATGAAAAGATTGCAATTCCAGTTATGAACACTTTTCCGGCTCTGCCAACACTAATCATGTTGCAGGAAATAAATAAGTTTGGATGATGAACCAATGATGGAGTATTCACCGCGCCCGCTGTTCCAATCTTGATGATCAGTCGAGATCGTACAGCTCAAATTAGATTTACTACCGGTAGAAGGAAGAACTGATGGCTTTACTTGTCTACCGCCTTACTAGCTCTCCCAGGCCAACGGTTGGGCCAAAGGGGATGGACCGGCGCTACTCGGCCTCTTACACGACTCCTAGTTCCAATAGAATTCATAATTCTGAATGTAACGTTCGTCCCCCTTTCCCCAAGTATAATACTTGTTGATAAGACTCCACAAAGTAGTCGTATCTAGTTGGAAAGGAAAATTCACCAATAACTTCCAAGCTATTGCTTGGTAACGAATATCAACTTGTTCCAACAATCTTACCCCTCGAAAGATGAGAAGGTAAACAACGACTTAATAAGTCAATAGCACCCGAGTTGCGAGTGAAGAGAATACTCTATGACCGGGAAGTCGACAAGATAATTAACATTTTCCAAGTAAGGTTCCCTTATTATTAGGGAGATAGACTCAAAGAAGAATGATGTCTGAGAACCTTTCTTGATATATGATTAATAATAATATGACTCCGAAATATTTTCTGTAATAATCGAAGAAGATAAACCTTATCGAGGTTATTCTAAGTATGGAATAAATATTCAGAGAATATTTATTGAATTAAAATATTTTATAGAATATTTAGGAATATGAAAGAATATCTTTAATCAGAGTATTTCTCAAATAATCCTTGAAGAAATATCGAGAGAATATTTATTGCGTAATTAAATATTCAAATGAATATTCAAAATAATATTCATTAAATAATAAGACCTGAAAGGAATATTTAAAATATTTAAAATAATATTCGATGATTAAATAGAACCCTGGATGAATATTCAAAATAATATTCATAATTAATTAGGAATTTAAATGTTTATTGAAAAGTAATATTCATTTAATGAATAATATTCTAAATGAATATCAAGTAATATTCATTTAGTAATCCAAGCTTTAAAGGAATATTCGAGATAAGACTCGATAAATAAATCAAGCTTCAGATAAACATTAAAATAACATTCATCAGGTAATTACTATCTTAAATGAATATTCAAAAGTAATATTCATTTAATGAATAATATTCTAAATGAATATCCAAATAATATTCATTTAGTAGTCCAACCTTTAGAAGAATATTCGAAATAATAATCGATAAATAATTCGACTCTGAATGAATATTAAAAATATTATTCGTCGAATAGTTACGTTCAAATAATTATTTGAAGTAGGGATCGTTAAATAAATAATCTCGAACGAATATTCAAATAATATTCGTCGCCCGAATAATGGAAAATATTTACTTAGATATTTTCTTTCGAGGTAATCTCGATATGTCAAGAAATATTGACTCCCGGTCTATATTTGATGAATAAGATGGATACGCCCTTCTATGAGGGTCTTACAATAACCGGCTTATAATTGATACGTTAGCTATCTAATTTTTAAGCCAATAAACAATCAAGGAACAAGCATAACGATATAACTTGAAAGTAGGCATGCATGCTATGGCATATGTATAACAGAAAACATATATATATATATATATATATATATTCAATCACAACAACAGCCTAAAAGAAGGGAATTGAAACTTGCCTGGTAGTCGAGTACGATAAGGGGTAGTGGTAGCGGGTCCCGGGTCTGCTTGGTGATCTATAAATAGCCAAGGCATTCGGGATTAATCACTTAACATCTTAAAAGTTAAGTTATACTTAAATCGAAACACGTTCTCGAGTTATCTCGTTATACCCCTTTTAGTGGATTCCTTTTTATCATTGATCCGACCCGACATTCGTTCGTTAATACGACATGTCAATGTACTTATACTTGAGACATACTTAAGTCATACAAGTTCTAAGGTTGATCATTACGAACCAATATTATACTCCGAGTTTTATCGCCCGTTTTCTAAGTATTTTATCGAAGTTATAATAGAGTCGTCTTTTAGGGGTTCGTTCGCGTTTAACCTCGACTCGCATATTTTTTAATAAATCGAAAAACGATCTTTTTGACACACGGTTTTCTTTCACACCTTCCTTTTTACCTCTAGTATTTATTTACCAAGATTCGTCATGACTTTACATATTTTACGAGGGTTCAATTTCAGTTACGAATTCTCGGTTACGGTTTCGAAATACTTTTAGTAAACCGGCCGTAACTCCTAAACCGTAAGTCCGTTTCACGTGATCTTTATATCAAAACGAATCTTATAACATAAGCTATCCTAACATGGCAGAAAAGTTTCTGGACAGTAGGGTCTTGATGTGAAAAATGGCATACAAAACATGATATTGTAAAATCGGGCATTATAACGGCTATGTTTACGCGTTTTCCAAAGTTTTTACACTTTATCTCGATCTAACAAAGATCAATCCAACCACACAAACGCATGATAATCATCATGACTAGTCTATCAACAACTCATCTCAACCATCTCATCAATCACAATCCAAACAACAACCATAATCAACTAATAACATAGATCTAAGCATAACATAGCATACTAACACTAAATCATCCATAAAACTCATAAAATCTCAAAATGATACCAAGGGTTTTTGAGCTTTTTACCTTCCTTAGAGTGTGATATAGACTTAGTAAGCCTTGATCTATCCTTAGATGACCTTAAGCTAGCTAGATCAATCAAAAGAAACATAAAAATCAAAGGTTAGTTCATAAGAACACTATTCACCCTCCTCTTTATTGATTTTTTTTGAAAATGGAAACAAAGGAATTTGGGCTTGAAATTTCTAGGAGATTAGTTTCTTGAATTATAGGACTCACCTTAAAAATTACAAGATCAAATGATGGTGGGAGCTTGGACTTTGGATTTGGAATTTAAGGAATGGCCGAATGGAATGAACTAAAGGGGGGAAAGAGTTTTTGCTTGGTTGCTCTTGACAATAATGCATAAAGTGATATGTTTAACATAATATCTCATCCTTGGTTGCTTTAATAAAGTGATGATGCATGGGGTGATGTATTTGGCAAGACAAGTGTTGAGTTTTGGATGGTGCTAAGGCTAACCAAGTGGTTGCTTGCTAAGTACTAGTTTAAATCTCTAAGCATGCTAGTTACTTGAGTCCACTTGGTTGCTAGATATTTTATAGTAGCTTATGCATGACTCGTGCTTCCTCTGCTTGTTTCTTTGTTCGTTTATTGCTTAATTTCGCTGATCGTTCGAAGAATAACCAAGTAGTTTCACCTCTAGGGTTTACCGGGAAATTTCTCGATATTCATAATACCTTCCCCAATCCTTAATATAATCCTCGTGATGACCATGTAGGATATTTAATCTCGATACGAACTTAACCCGTAATCTAGGATTCGTTCGCTTTATTGATTAATCTCGTTATAAAGTTTTAGCGGTTTCTAGAACGCTTGTTTCACCGCCTCAGTGGTTTCCTACCTTCATTCTTAAATCAAATATAATAACATCCCAAAATATCAAACCCTCAAAGTTAATATCTCAATTCTTGGATTATAATAATATTTAATCCACTGTCCGGTCAAATATTATACCGAAAAAGAATTTGGAATTTCTGAATTCCGATCGTCTCTGCATTCACTTATTTTCTCCGCGTATTACTAATATGACTTCGAAACATCCATATCACGTCCCGTACATAGGGTGGCGTGAAAAGTTTTCCAACTTACAAAATCACTATTCATCCACCAAATTACTATGCACGTACAGGAAACACTATGCACGTACGGGAAACACTATGCACGTACGGGAAATACTATGCACGTACGGGAAACACTATGCACGTATGGGAAACACTATGCACGTACTCATTTCCCTTCAAGGATCCATTAGCTCCTTCCTGGATGGTAGATTATTCTTATCTAGGTCCTCAACCATCGAATTACTCTATTCTGACAATATACCAATGCATCAGGATCATTGTCCAAAGCAATATCCATTCATTACAATCATTGTTCTTTGAAACCACCATTCATTAGTGCTCTTTAACCACAATAAGAAAAGTTTTAATTCTACCCAAAATTCGGGTTATTACAACAAGCCTGGCATGCAATCAGAAGAAAAGGGAAGATAGTTGCAGCAGAAAAGAAAAAGAAGCATGGAGCAGTCTTGACAGAGAAGCCCATTGGTAGAAGAAAAGTAAATAGTTTTGAACTATTGATAAACAATATCGATGGGTATATCACATCTGTTTCAGTGGTAAAGGATTCAGTCAGTGGGAATGTGTCCAAGTACGCTCTCAAAGACTATGGTACTGAAGTCATAACTGTGGAACCAGACTTTACAATGGAAACTATATCACATGTGATAAGCAAGAAGGACATCTCGCTTAAGACTGTAAAAGTGAGAAGAAGAATTGATTTCTTCGTTCTGGAAAGGATGGTTACTCTCATGGAAGATGACCAAGAGGTTTCTGATGATATCTTAGAGCACATCAAGGAATTCTATGCTAAAAGATATGTTGAATTCTATGAGAAGTATGGTGATTGGAGAGCACATGATGATGCAGACCTGGAAATTAACTTAGATGGTGAGCCAATGCCTGATGTGGACCTTACAGAAGCACATCGCCCTTTCACAAAGGCAGGCATGGCTGAATATGAATCTGAACAAGCTTTTCAGGCTGCTAGAGCTAAATCATCCCAACCAAACCTACCAATCAGTCTGCTGAAGATCTAGAAGCTCAACTGAAGGAATGTTACAAGAAGGCTAACAAACTGAACAGTGAGAAAGCAGACTATCAGTCCTGTATACTGGATGATCCTCTCAGAATCATAGATGGAAAAGAAGAAATCTATGTTGATAGTTTTCACAAACTGAGGACCAGTGTACTTAAGGATCTTTACTGGAAAGTTGTTGGATCACTTCATAAGCTCGAAATGTTAGTTGCTTGGGAACTAGAAGAAATCTTTGATAAACGAAGAGATGAAGATCCAAAACTAGACAGATAAAAGAGAGTATCTCTGAATGCTTTTCCTGGAAGGAGATTCAAGATCATCCAAGGTACTTTAAAGTTCAGAACATTCAATTATGAATTTGAAACTTGGTTTGATCTAAAAGATGCTGAAGTATTTCCTTCTCGAGTAATTCAAGGGTACATTGAAGATATTGAAGATGATGCCAGAACTCCTGAATAAAAAGCTTTAGTAGAAGACCTCAAGAAGGCACAATTCGAAGCTCTCAAAAGAGAGGGAAAAATCTGAACAACTGAAGACTGCTTAAATCAAATTAAGTAAAAATCTCTGATATGCTCATTCAATAGGAGCAATTGATTTGCAGTTGGTTCATCAGTTTCATGATCTAGATTTTTCAACATTTATCAGATATGGTATTTTAACTATTCTGATCTATGTTAGTTAAGTTGTCAGAATATTTAATTGTAAATTTGTTGATATTGTCCATAAAAACAAGAGGGAGATTGTTGGGATTTATGGGTGATAGCATAGAGACAACTTAACTAGATATCCCTGTACTTAGTTTTTACTATGTTGAACATACTGTCACAGCCAGAGTATGTTCTTGTAATCAAATAATTGCTGTCATGTAATAATTGTATGTCTTGGGAGAAGTTCATACATTTGTTCAAGCCTCAAGGAATACATCCAGAAGATAGCAAGAATAAAAGTTATTGTCATATTCTTGACAGTAAGATTACAAGAAGACACATGTTGCAAGTCAAGACAAAAGCTATATCTGACAGCAACATTGGCTGAAGCATGGGACAGCAGCATTCTCACACTTGACAGCAAGTCTGGAGTTCCGACAGCAACATTGACTGGAGCTCATACTGTCAACCACTGAATATTCCTTTGTCAGCAGACTTGACGGTTAAGGTTACCGTCTCACTGAATTATTTGATTTGGGTACTTTTCTTAGTCAAAGCCCGTGACAGGTTATATGTTCAAGAAACAGATTTGCTGCAACACTCCATTGTTTGTAGCAGACCTGCAAAGACTACGACAGAAGCTTGAGAGTTCACAAGACAAGGCTGGTCAATTCAAAGGGTATGATATATCCACATCTACTAGAATTGTATTAGTTAGAAATAGAAAGAATCTAGGTTGTTTTACATATAATGTTAACACTATCTGTATAGCAATTTAGGAAAGTCACATGGGTGTGAAAATTGTAATGAGCTACTACCTGAAAACGACAGCAGCTCAACACCCCATACGATAGGGACAACAGAGTATCTTAGTCTACTTAGATACATGTCTCTAATTCTTTCATTGTAACAACAAGTGCTTCAACGAAACAATCTTGTATCACTCAAGAAGTTCGCAGCTGGAGAATTCTTTCTCTAGGTTGTAGCAACCATTTCACAAGATAAATAAAACATTTATTTTGTGAGAAATCTTGTTCCACTTACGTTTGCATATCTCAACTGATAACTTATAATCTTTATCATCGTTGTTGTTTTAAAGATTGAATTTTATCAGTATTGCATTCAACCCTTCCTTCTGCAATACTCCGGACCAACAAATATGTACAATCATTTAAATCTTTTTTTGATATACACAATATTTCATGTAATGAAGTTATTTTAGAAAAAATGACCAAATTACACTATTTTTCTATAAAAATTGCCCAAAATGTCTATATGTAGGAATGTCAGTCCTTTTTGCCCACGGATTACGCATGTTGGGCATGCGTGGTCTAGGATACGGATTTCGGAAATGCATATTGTAGGTCACGCATCTGGGAGATGCGTGATGACGTCATTCGATGTCATTTTTGCTAAACGCCACCGAACGTCTCTTCCCCTCTCTCGTTCGCCTCCCTTTGTTCTTTACCGTTCGACAACCTACACGAATTCTGAGCACATAAAAATGAAGCCCACACCTCCCTCTCCATATTCCCCCTTGTTGATTTTCGGCCCAGCATGGACATGTATGGACATATCGAAAAGTACATCAAAAAAATGGGCTCGGTTTTGGAGATTTCATAATGAATCATTTTATACAATATCTTAATAAAGTGAAGTTATATCTAGGTTTCATATTATCATAGAATAAACTATTTAAAATGTTAAATAATATGTTAGATTTACTTCGTAGATGATGAATTAACTTCTTCTTTTTTAAAGGGAAAAGGATCCATTAATAATAAGCCGTACGACATCTACAACGATAATCAAACATTAACGAACACATAATAAAGATCAAATCAAAAAATTCTTCATTAAAACTACTATCGTCGGGTAGATCTTGCATTGTGGAGCATCCTTCACTCATATAGCTGAGATTTACAGCCTTCTTGGAGAGACAATCTCACGATTTGGTGTAGTTGTGAAAAATATGCATACCTTATTTGTCATAACGTATTCGAAACATCAACCATAACTGCGACATCATGTAGACCCTCATCAATGAATCATTATTATAATACTTTCGCAGATCTACAATCCAGGACATAAAACAAACTAAACTCTCACAAGAAGAGACAAACAAACCAAACTCTCACAATGAGATAAAACAAACCCAATTAATGGGTAAAAATATTCTCAAAAAGAGATAAATTTATTGAATAATAATAAAAATTAAGGAAAAAACACTAAAGGGGCTTATTACCAACCATTCCATTCAAGAAGGTTGGTGATAGCCCCTATATCGATATATTGAATTTAGGATTTTTTGGAGGAGGAGAGAAAAAGAGAGAGAGAAACCGGATGTGTTTTCACATTACATAATACTAATTACTAATTACTACTTTATGATGAATTAATTAATTTACATTAAAAATATGTATTTTTAAGAGGGTGAGTGCCCTAAATACCCACTTTTTATTGTTTCATTACAAAAATGCCCAGATCTCGCGTTGCGCGCCCAAAATACCCATGAGATACGCCTATGGTAGAGAAGTATCTTCGAATACGCCTATGGTAGAGGAGTAAATGGTGGGATACGCTTATTGTAGACAAGTAAACTGTTGGTTACGCCTTTGCCATAGGCGTATTCTTTGAGATGCGTATTTTTGTCCGGCGCATCCCGTGTCACACATTTGTGACATGCGTGATGACGTCATCTGTCACTTTTCCTCATATCTACGTGAGCTCTCCCAGCAATGGCGATTTTGAGGCGATTTTCGCCGGAATAATGAAATCCTCCGTTCAACACCATCGACACACTTTTCCATAGCGTATTATACACCATTGGAATCGTCTTTCGACGATCTATATGACTACATGAATTTCAAACCATTTATTTCACCGAATTTGCAACAACCAGGAAATTAGTTCATTTTTCAGATGTGTTCGATATTTTTCCGGTTAACTTCGTTCAACCTCTACGTTCATCCTCCGTTCACGTATTGTACGTCAATCGAATTGCCTTTCAACGATCTACACAGCCATACCAGTTTTAAAGCATATTCAATCCTAGATTTTAAACCCCCAAAATCAATTCCGATATAGACGACGGAGTGGAGAGATTCAGACGGGTGAGTAGTTGCTACATTACTCGTGGGGTGCATCATTTGGAGTTGCGTGTTCCATGGGTATTTTGGTCAATGTATTAAAAAAATGGATATTTTGGAGAGTGAGTAGTAGAAAAGTGGGTATTTTGAACCATTTTTCTTTTTAAGAAGGTGATTTTACCGAAAAAAATTATGATTGACTATAAAAACATTTTACTTTATTACTGGAGTAAACCAATTTAATGAAATCATAAATTTAAAAACCAAAATCAAAGTAAAAACTACGACTTCACATTTAAAGTTCTAGACTACATAAGTGTGATTTCGATCATAATTTAGATCGAATCAAGATTTGTGTCAAAAATCCAACAAACAACAAAATCGAAGTAGTACTTCATACTTGCAAGTTCCAACATAGTTTATCTTTTGCTCAAAGATTTTAATTTTGTTTTAAAATATACTCTCTCGGTTCTGTTATAGCCAAAATTCGGTTCGGGTTTTTCAAGATGGATTCGGGTTAAATTACGGGTTCAATTTGGGGGATTCTAGGTTTAATTAAGGATTTTATAGGAAATGGAGAAATCAGGCCGCGCCCTCTCTTTCTCTACAAAGAGGGCGCGCCCTAAGTATAGAAACATGGTGACAAATCTATTCAGGTTGGTTTTGTAAGAAGACATCGAAGAAATCTCTCCTAGGATTCCACTCAAGTATGAATTTCACTCAAGAGTGGATTCCACTCCAGTTGGGATTCCAGAAGTTGAAGAATTCCCTCCTGTCGTATCTCAGAAGGGGGATGTCCGTCGCAGAAGGCCTCCAGGGGTTTGCCTGGATATAAGGACCCTTCTTAAACACTAAGGGCGCGCCCTAAGGTGGAAAGATGGGGACTTTTTGGTGTGTGCTTTGGGAGCTCTGTTCCTGTAGCCAATGGGCGCGCTCTCATTGGGGAACTTTGGAGTAATCCTGCACTTTGCACCCAAAAGCTCTGGATCACCTGTCCTGCTATCTGGTGGGTGCTTCTCATTCGGGGGACAGGGATGCGTTCTGCACTTGGGGTAAACCACGGCTATACCTACATCCTTGAAATCAAGGAATAGCTGGTAACGGATGGGACTAGTCCTCGACGGGGGAAGTTTCCTTATCTGTGAAGTCTTGAGATCTTGGATGGGCCTTGGGCCTTTGTGGTTAGGCCTCATAGTAGAACATTCCGGAAGCTGGTCCGTTATCTAAGCCCATTTGGGTTTCTTGTTCTCCAAGAACTACGTATGGCTTGATCCCCTATAAATACCGGGGTACGTAGGCCGATTGAGGGGTTGGAAGTCGAGAGCTCTGAATAGCCGCCACTAACCCTATCAATCTCAGCCACCAATCACGCTCAACAACCACACACCACCGTTTTCTCCGACAAAGAACCACCACATCAGATCTTGTTTCTGGCGGAGTACCTCGAATTTTGTTGTTCCCAAATTCCTCCGTCAACAAATTGGCGCTAGAAGGAGGGGCAGCCAATCAAGATCTACATCTTAGGAGGAAAAGATGTCTCACAATCATGGCAGAGGTTCTCAAGAAGAAGATGGTTACGATTCTGAAGATAGCTTGGGAGATAACCGAGCGCGTCATGAAGCTTACGTCCCGGAAAATATAGCTGCTCCTCCGCGACATCAAGGAACTCCGGCCGCCATCGGCGGACAGCCGCCCGTCCTCATCAGTAATTCGGCATTAATGGAACAGCTGTATATTATGCAAGATGCCATAAATAGTTTCGGGGCGAGATTGGGTTCGGTGGAGGAAGAGCAAGAATCGAGGAGAAAATCTCGGAGTATCCCACGAAATCATCGCCGATCAGGGAAATCCCCTCAGATCGTGGAAGATTCTCGAAGGGGGGAGGAAAGTCATGAAAAGAGATTTCAGCTAGTCACTCCTCGAAGGTTAGATTATTCTGATCCTATTATTGAATATCCTGGTGAAAATAATTCTGAGCGCAGGTTGGTGAATCCTCAAGAGAGGGCGCGCCCTCATCCTCACCGTTCAGGGCGCACTCCTCATGAGATTCAAAGGGATGAAGAGCAAATCGCTAAAGAAAGGAGAGATTTTGCCAGCTTGAAAGAACGCCTTGGAATAAGGCTTGATGACGATGATTTGAGAATGGTGCTCCTCAAGCTTCAGAAGAAAGACAAATATATGGAATCGAGGCCCCATGATTCACAGCGCGTGCCCCCTGATAACAGGTCGCGGCCCCTTGAACATGAGCGAGCCCTTCCTCAGAGTCATGATCCACAGCGCGTGCCCCCTGACAACAGGTCGCGGCCCCTTGGACATGAGAGAACTCTTACTCGAAATGATAATCCACAGCGCGTGCCCCCTGTTCAAAACAGGTCGCGGCCCCTTGGATTCCACCAAACTCCTCATCGTGATAATACCGAAAGAAGAAACCGTGATAACGGTACAGAAGAATGGATTGGCACCAGGGAAATAGGCGCCCCCGTAATCAGGGCGCGCCCTCAGGTGGGAGATCCCCTCACATCCATCAAATCCCCTCAAGCACTTCCAGTGAGTCCAGGTCGAGGACGCACTCTCGCTCGGGAGAACAGTATCAGAGAGGTTCTCAAGGGAATCCACAACCTCATGGAAATCCCGAGGGTCATCAAATTCAAACTCAAGAGGTTGTGATTCAACCACAAGTTGAAGTTCAAGGAGGTATTCAGACGGCGGCTCCACCGCTGCCTCCACCCCCGGGGGGTACTCAGACTGTGGAACAACCAAATATCCAGAATATTCCTGGAGTGGGAACATTTAATGTGGATGACTTAAAGAAACTCCTTGCTCACTTAGATGGAGGAAGAATATCTGCAACTGCGCCAACATCTTCTCCCTTCTCAACTGAGGTTAGAGAGGCACAGCTCCCTGCTGGGTATAGATCAATGACTAATGATTTGCGATTTCATGGAAATGCAGACCCTGTGGAATTCCTTGGACGTTTCGATATTGAGATGGATGTCTATCAAGTTACGGAACTGGCTAGGTGTCGATTGTTGGCAGCAACTTTCAGGGAGAGTGCCCAGCAATGGTTTCAGAAGCTTGGTCCGGGGGTAATTACGTCATGGCAGGTGATGAGGAACTTGTTCTTGACTAAGTTCCAGGCTGCGGTAAAATATGCTCCTCCGGTCACGACCTTGGCCAATATCAAACAAAGGGAAGGAGAGAGTTTGCAATCCTATTTCAAGAGATTCAACTCGGAATCCACTATGGTGAGAGGAGCGACAGATGAAACACTCAAGAGTTTCTTAATTGCTGGATTGTCGGTGGGAACAGATTTCTGGAAACATCTTCAAGGACGTGATCCACCTACGTTGGCTGATGTGTTTGCACAAGCTGAGTCTTTCAAAATTGTGGAACAATCCTTGGCAGACAACCGAAAAACTGACAGTCAGAACGGTTCTAAGGCAAAGATTGGTAAAAGGAAGGATAGGTCTCCCAGTCCTACCCGTCGTATAGCAACTGGTGCGAACCGGATAAATCTAACTGAAACTGGAAGGAGTTGGGGTCCACCTGATACATACACTTACGATCAAAGGCCGGGTAACTATACTCCTTTAGCAGCTTCTATTGAACATATATTTGAGGTGAATAAGAACAAAGGGTTCTTCAGAAAGCCAGAACCATTGACCTCCTGGCAGAGTAAGGATAAGAAAAAGTATTGTGAATTCCATGAATCCTCAGGGCATAACACTCATGAATGTCGTCAACTCAGGGAAGAGATTGAGGATTTGATTAAGGAAGGATACCTGACGGAATGGATTGTTAGGGAGGTGAAGAAGCATAGGGAGAATCCCGACAGGAGAGATGGAGGGCGCGCCCTCCACGGAGATGGTAAGCCGGAAGAGAAGAAATTCGTCAAAGAAGGGAGTATTCACACCATCTTTGGAGGACACCATTTAGGGGGAGATAGCAATCACGCTATGGAGAGATATTCCAGGGAAGCAAGGTATCGACCTCTCACAAATGTGAATAGTTTGGAATTGAGGCCACCTAAGTTGTTCAAGGGAGAATGTGCTGACATTACTTTCACTGAAGAAGAAGCTAGATGGGTACATCATCCTCATAATGACGCTCTGGTAGTAGCAATTCAGATTGGTTCGAAGAATGTCCATCGGGTTTTCGTGGACAATGGAAGCTCGGTGAACATACTCTACTACAGTACTTATAAGAAGCTGGGACTCTTAGACAAAGACATGATTCAAGACAACGGATGGATCTATGGTTTTTCAGGAGAATCGGTAAAAGTTATGGGAGCTATCAAATTACCGGTAACTCTTGGGGAAGGAAACCTTTCTGTGACGCAAATGATGGATTTCATGATTTTGAATGTAGATTCCTCACATAATGCTCTAGTAGGACGACCCCTGTTGAAGGAAATGAAAGTTGTGACCTCCATCTATCATCTCGCGATGAAATTTCCTACGCCAAATGGTGTGGGAACCGTACGGGGCTCCCAGCATGACTCCAGAGATTGCTACCATAAGGCGATTAAAGGGTTTAGAAGACAGCAGGATGGAGGGCGCGCCCTTCGTGAGAGTGGCTCCGGAGTCATGAGTGTTGTCCCAGAAGAGGTGAAAGCCCATTATCTTGTCCAGGAACCTGAAGAGGAAGAACTGCTATACAGGGCGCGCCCTGAGGATGATACCTCGGTTCTTGAAGAAGGAATTTTGGAGGAAATAGAGGAAGATGCAGAGGAAGTAATCTCGTTTGATCTCAAGGGTGAGCAGGTTGAAGGGAGACGAATGTTGCTTGAAGGTTTGGTGCATACCCTTGTCGAGGAAGACTTCCCTCTTAAAGAGGACGTGCCCTCCAAGGACGTAGCACCGGTTGAAGATCCTCGAAGTTTTGATTTCGACCTTGACCCAAGGACACCGCAACCAGTGGAAAAGACTGGTCCTGCAGAGGATACAATTTCTATTTTGGTGGATGAGAGGGATCCAACTAAGGTTCTGAAGATTGGGTCGCAGTTGAACTCCAAGTTAAGAGGCATGCTCACCAATTTCCTTTTAAACAATCTGGATGTTTTTGCTTGGAGTCATGCTGATATGGTTGGGATTGATCCGAAGGTTATGTGTCACCGTCTGAATATAGATCCCACCAAGAAGGGAATTCGCCAGAAACGCCGGCCAGTAAGTGGAGAGAGAGCCGTAGCCTTGAAAGAAGAGGTGGATAGACTTCTAGATGTTGGGCTGATCAAGGAGTCATATTATCCAGATTGGTTGGCTAATCCGGTTCTTGTGAAAAAACCAAATGGAAAATGGCGAACTTGTGTGGATTTCACTGATCTGAACAAGGCATGCCCGAAGGATAGCTTTCCACTCCCGAGGATTGATCAGTTGGTAGATGCTACGGCAGGACATGCTCTTTTAAGTTTCATGGATGCTTACTCTGGTTACAACCAGATTCCTATGTATGAGCCGGATCAGGAGCACACTTCCTTTATTACAGATCGAGGATTGTATTGTTACATTGGAATGCCTTTCGGGTTAATCAATGCTGGCGCAACCTATCAAAGATTGGTGAACATGATGTTTAAGGACTTGATAGGGAAAACCATGGAGGTATACGTGGATGATATGCTTGTTAAATCCTTAAAAGCAGAGGACCATGTAAAGCATTTGGAACAGATGTTCGAGATTTTGAGGAAGTTTAGGATGAAGTTGAATCCTCAAAAATGCGTCTTTGGGGTAGAATCCGGGAAGTTTCTAGGATTTATTGTTAATCATCGTGGAATCGAGGCAAATCCAGCAAAAATAAAAGCTCTTCTTGACATGAAATCTCTGACTAGTGTAAAGCAAGTTCAGAGTCTCACGGGAAGGATAGCAGCCCTTAATCGTTTCGTTTCAAAATCGTCGGATAAATGTAGAGAATTCTTCAAGGCGATAAAGGGGGCAGCCAAAGATTTTGCATGGACATCTGAGTGTGAGGAAGCTTTTCAGAGAATAAAGGAGCATTTGGGAAATCCCCCTCTCTTAGCTAAGCCCGTGGAAGGAGAGACGTTAATTTTATACTTGGCAGTTTCAGAACATTCTATTAGTGCGGTATTAGTAAGAGAAGAAGTTGATCATCAGTCTCCGGTTTACTATGTGAGTAAGCATTTGCTTGATGCGGAAACCAGATATACTAGCATGGAAAAGTTGGTTTATGCCTTAGTTTTGGCGTCAAGGAAGCTTCGTCCTTATTTTCAGGCTCACAAGATTGAAGTTCGTACGGCATATCCATTGAGAGGAATTCTCCACAAGCCGGAAACCTCTGGTCGAATGTTAAAATGGGCAGTTGAGCTGGGACAATTTGATTTGGAATATACTCCAAGGACAGCTATAAAGGGTCAAGCTTTAGCTGATTTCATTCTTGAATTCGAGTCGGAAAATGAAGAAAAATCCATTGTATTAATTGAGCCTGAAGTTCTGCTTAAGAGGGCAACCCCATTTGAAGAAGTTCCTCAACCTTGGTGGAAGTTACAAGTAGATGGAGCTGTCAATAATGGAGGGGCTGGAGCAGGAGTAATCTTGCTTACCCCCGAAGGGAATCAACTCATGAGTGCTATTCACTTCAAATTTCAGGCGACCAATAATGATGCAGAGTATGAAGCCTTGATTAATGGGCTAAAGATGGCTTTGGAGATGAAGGTAGTGAATCTCATTGTGTTAAGTGATTCAGAGCTAGTGGTCGGACAAGTGAAAGGTGGATTTCAGTGTAGAGGTCCAAGGACAGAGCTTTACATGAGGTGCGCTCAACGATTGATCAAAAAGTTCCGAGAAGTACGGGTAGAGTGTATTCCACGAGATGAGAACTGTAGTGCAGATGTATTAGCCAAGTTGGGGTCACAGAAAGACGCTCTGCTATTGGGGACAGTACCTTTGCAAGTACAGGAAGTTCCTAGCATTCCAGAGGTTGAAGTCATGGAAGTGGAATCTATTCCCAGTGTTACTTGGATGACTCCCATTCAAAAATATATTTGAGATGGGATACTTCCTGGTGAGAAGTTGGAGGCCAGGCGGCTTCAGTATCAAGCAGCTAGATTCGTGGAGTATGATGGGATATTATATAAGAGGGGTTTCAATCAACCACTTCTCAAGTGCATAGATGGAGATGAATGCAATTACATTCTTAGGGAGATTCATGAAGGTATATGCGGCAATCACTCGGGGGGTGGTTCGTTGGCAATGAAGGTGTTAAGGTAAGGATATTATTGGCCTACCTTGAAGAAGGATGCTTACGAATTTGTTAGGGCATGTGACAAGTGTCAGAGGTTTGCCAATTATTCTACCAGCCCAGCTACCACTTTGACTTCTTTAATGAGCCCATGGCCATTTGCTATGTGGGGAATAGATCTCATTGGGGAACTCCCTAAAGCTAAAGGAGGAGTAAAGTATGCTGTTGTCGCTGTGGATTACTTTACCAAGTGGGCGGAAGCAATGCCTTTGGCTGCAATTACTGCAAGGAAGATTCGAGATTTTGTTTTCAACTCTATTGTTTGCAGGTTTGGAATTCCATATAAGCTTGTGTCGGATAATGGAAAACAGTTTGATAGCAAAGAACTAAGAAAGTTGTGTGATGACTTGGGGATAAAGAAGGAATTTGCAGCTGTGTATCATCCTCAAAGTAATGGGCAGACAGAGGCTATCAACAAAATAATTAAGCATACCTTGAAGACGAAGTTGGAAGAAAGCAAAGGGAATTGGCCTGAAGAACTTCCCATGGTCTTATGGTCGTATAACACAACTCCAAGAACCACAACTGGAGAATCTCCTTTCATATTGTCTTATGGATGTGAGGCAATGGTGCCGGTGGAAATTGGAGCAGGATCATTCCGAAGGGATTTTTATGACGAAGAATCAAATATGATAAATCAAAGGCTAAATCTTGATTTCTTAGAGGAGATGAGGGCAAATTCGCAGTTGAGGTTGGTAACATATCAGCAGAGAGCTGCAAGATACTATAACAAGAAGGTGAAGGCTCAACCTTTTAAGGTGGGTGATCTAGTTCTGCGGAAAGTTATGCCAAATACGAGGGTAGCAGCACATGGAGTCTTTGGTCCCAACTGGGAAGGACCTTACAAGATCAAGTCTATCATCTGGGAAGGGACTTATCATCTAGAAGACTTGGATGGCAACACAATCCCAAGGGCATGGAATGCAGAGCATCTGAGGAAATACTATCAGTAGGGTGCGGCTTTGACCCCCTATTGTATGAAGGCTTATATTTAAGTTATAGACTAGCATAAATAAATCTTCTCCTAGTCTAGAGGGGTAGTACACATACGCCTTCTTTAGTTCTAGTCGAGACTTGCTGTTTTTATTCCACGCTTTTTCGAAGTTTATTCTCCTTAGCTCGGGGGGTAATACATGTATGCCTTCCCTTGTTCTGTTGAGATTTGAGTTTATTTGAAGATTAATAAAGTATATCAAGACATTTTTTCAAGTTTTTTGAAGATTCTTTTTATTACAAGAGGTCGTGCTCTATGTCTTAGGGCGCGCCCTGTGAAATTCTGTGTAATTACAAGCAATAATTGACAAGTTAAAGCAATCTTGAAAAGGGTAATGCCTTAGGGCGCGCCCTCAACATGTATGAAGATTTTTTTTGTGTTTTTCTGTCAAGGTTAAAGACATTTTCTTGAACGAAATGATGAAGAAAAGGTTGTGCCCCAGTTAAGGGCGCGCCCTTATTGGAAAGATTTAACAAGAAAAGTAAAAGCATGGAAAAGTGATAAACATAGTAAGGTTCAAAGGACATTAAAAGTTAGGAATTACAACTTGCAGGGTTTTACAAAGGACCCGCACCTTAGAAGTTAAAGTAAAAATTCGGGCAGAGTTTGAGTATAGAACCCTAGGACGCGTCCTTGGGAGGTGAAGGGGGCGCGTCCTGGGTATTGTTTGGACGAACAATTGTAAGGGGAGATACATCTTCGGGAGGAGATCTTGGATTGGGGATAGCTGTAGAGCTTGGATTAGGAATATCCTGGGCTGCTGGAACGTTTTCAGTTGAAGGCGCGCCTTCAGGGTCTTCTTCCAAGCCAAGTTCGATCCTTTTTGTCTTGATGGCATTTGCATGCAGTGTCTTGAATTGCTTAATGTCCTCAGCACTCTCTGGGCCAAATTTTTCTTCCCAATTGTAATCAGGGTCGTTTGCAAGAAAACCAAGAAGATAGAAATCAAACCCAGCTTGGAAATTTTTATCTTCCATGGCTTGCTTCTCATCTTTCCAGCAGTCTGCTTTCTCGATCTCAAGGGTGTCCCGCTGCACTTTCAAATCTTCGTTCTCTTTCTCCAACCTGTCATTCTTGTCGGCCAAGAGTTGGCGATGATTGGCAGCATCTTGTAAGTCATTTTTGAGGTCTTGGATAGTAGCATCCTTGGAATCGCACTTACTCTTCCATTTGTTGTCAGCCTCCACAATCATCTTTGCATATTTTCTGTTCTCCCCTTCGAGTTTGTTGATGTGAAGCTTTTCTTTATGAATCCTTTGGGCGCGCCCTAAGGATTGAATTAAAAGTTGAGCAGAGGCTTTGATCATGGAGTTTGTTTCATCATCAGCATTCATGTTTTGCCAATGATCAACCTCCTTTTCATCGACAAGAGATGCAGCAGCTGGCCCAATGAGGGTCTCAATGTACGAGGGCGCGCCCTCAGTTCTTGGCTTCTTGCCCTTGTCAATAGGAGGGTCTTGGGCTTCAGTACTCCTCTTCAAAGATCTGGAAGAAGTAGGAATTGTTGGGTTGGGTTCTTGCTGAATTTGACTAGGGCGCGCCCTAGTGTCAGAAGAACCCGCTTTGTCGGTTGTTTTTTCATTGTCATTTTTCTTCCTGGATCCAAAGCCACGAGGAATTTGAGGAGCCATATCTGCACAAGACAAGAGAAACAATTAGGCCGCGCCTTAGGGAAAGGTTATGGAGCACGTTAAAGAATAAATATTAGGGCGCGTCCTAATCTATAATTTTATACCTTCATTGGAGTCATAATTTTCATCGCTATCATTAGAGGGTGAGGGAACGGCAACGCCATTTCTAAATTTCTTAAATTTACAAAAGGAACCAACTCTCTCAGAGAGAATCCCAACTCTTTTCAGGTTTTCTTCTGTGATAAGAGTTTGAAGATTGAATTTTTCTTCGGCAATTTTGAGGACGGCCTGAGCCCTGAGAGAGGCCGCGCCTTGGAGAGTTTTTTGAACTCTTCTATCTGTGTTAATTCAAAATTAATAAAAATTTAAGAGTGGAAAGTTATCAAGGAAAGAAGAATTTAAGGCGCGCCCTGACTTACAGGGATCGGTGTTGAACTGCACACGAACTCGAGGGACATCCCAAACGAAGAAGAATGGCTCCTTCCAATGTTTGGTGTGGCTGACCCTACCCTCAGAAAATCCTTTATTATTGTGAGGCTTATTTATTACTAAATAGTAATAGCCTATACTGGATTGACGAATGCTGTAGAAGAAACTGACTTCGTGCATGGAAGGAGCTCCAAATTCGAGATCGTGATAGAGAATGAATAAACCAAGTAGAAGTTTGTAGCTATTGGGACTTAGTTGGATGGGTGCAAAATTGTACCATTCGAGTACTTGCCTTAGATATGGGTGTAAGGGCGCGCCCACACCAAGAGCAACTAGCTTTGGAGTTAAGACCATCCTCGGAATTTTGAAATTTTTACCATAATTGAAGATGTGTGGGCGATGATGAGCATATGGAATGGCCCAGATTCCTTCTTGGCCATAATATTGCATAGCCCATCCTACTTCGTCGCTTGTAGCTGTCGAAGACATATTCACGCAAGCCAATTTGCCTCGTTTCTTTCTAAGAATATTTTTGTCCTTTTCAGACATGGTATCATATCTACCAAAGTCAACATCGATTTCTGCATCAAGGACTTCCCAATGTCTAAACGGGATTGGAGAAGGTAATGGAGATGTAGGTTCGGAGTCGGCTGTTGGTGAAATAGAAGAAGCTGAGGGCGCGCCCTCAGAGGAGTAAGTATCAGAAGAATGTGTGTTGTTGGAGGAATTGAAATTTGGAGTATAGTCACTATCTGAGGGATCTGTATGCAAAGGGTCTGGAATTTTTTCGGATATTGGTTTTGAAATTTCTATGTTGTTCTTCATACGGGTGCTAAGGGGAACATTATCCAAGGAATCTTCACTGGAAAAACTCATCCTATCTTCGTTAAAATCCTGGATGAGGCGCGCCCTGTCTTCTGAGGATACAAAGGAGAAGAGAGGTCTAGGCGGATTAGGAGGAAGAGGTGCTGGCAAAGGAGAGTAAGCCCCAATGCGTTTGTTAAGTTCCTTAAAAGGGTGAAATGGAGACGGCGCGCCCTCCAGCTGCAAAATTAAAAAAAAAAATAATAAAGAAACTGAGGGCGCGCCCATGAGAGGAATATAACGAGAATTTTTTCTACAAGTCAACTAATAGGTTGGTCGATAGAGAGGGTACAGATACGCAACTAGGGACAGCCTTGTGTATTAGCAAAGTAAAGCTAAGGACGCGCCCTATATGTAAGGCGCGCCCAACGGATTAATTCAATATACAGAAACATGTTCTGTAAAAGTTATGATGGCAAAACAAAATCAAACGCGTATACATACAAATATATATACAAGCAATATTATAGAACACGAAGATAACCGACAGTCAAGGTGCTAAATCAGGCAAAAAACACGGTGAAAACTTGAAATAAAGACATGAGAACGTACCTTGTAAGTTCTAGAATTCGATTTAGTGAAGAAATGATCGGAAAAGTGACGAAATTGGCCGGATTGGTGCTCGGAAAACTCAAAGTCGCCGGTGTCGGTTTTGTTTGAGAAAGAAAGTAAAAAGAGTAAAGTGGAATATAAGGGAGGTATTTATAGTGGTTTTGAAGAGATAGTGGTTGACAGCTGTAGAGTCGGTTGAAATTCCAAGGACGCGCCCTCTATTAGGGCGCGCCTTGTTCAGAAGATTGTGAGAATTTTGGGTTTTATAGAAGAAATTCCGTACATCATCTTTGATTTCATACGGAATTGGGGGTAGTTGTTATAGCCAAAATTCGGTTCGGGTTTTTCAAGATGGATTCGGGTTAAATTACAGGTTCAATTTGGGGGATTCTAGGTTTAATTAAGGATTTTATAGGAAATGGAGAAATCAGGCCGCGCCCTCTCTTTCTCTACAAAGAGGGCGCGCCCTAAGTATAGAAACATGGTGACAAATCTATTCAGGTTGGTTTTGTAAGAAGACATCGAAGAAATCTCTCCTAGGATTCCACTCAAGTATGAATTTCACTCAAGAGTGGATTCCACTCCAGTTGGGATTCCAGAAGTTGAAGAATTCCCTCCTGTCGTATCTCAGGAGGGGGATGTCCGTCGCAGAAGGCCTCCAGGGGTTTGCCTGGATATAAGGACCCTTCTTAAACACTAAGGGCGCGCCCTAAGGTGGAAAGATGGGGACTTTTTGGTGTGTGCTTTGGGAGCTCTGTTCCTGTAGCCAATGGGCGCGCTCTCATTGGGGAACTTTGGAGTAATCCTGCACTTTGCACCCAAAAGCTCTGGATCACCTGTCCTGCTATCTGGTGGGTGCTTCTCATTCGGGGGACAGGGATGCGTTCTGCACTTGGGGTAAACCACGGCTATACCTACATCCTTGAAATCAAGGAATAGCTGGTAACGGATGGGACTAGTCCTCGACGGGGGAAGTTTCCTTATCTGTGAAGTCTTGAGATCTTGGATGGGCCTTGGGCCTTTGTGGTTAGGCCTCATAGTAGAACATTCCGGAAGCTGGTCCGTTATCTAAGCCCATTTGGGTTTCTTGTTCTCCAAGAACTACGTATGGCTTGATCCCCTATAAATACCGGGGTACGTAGGCCGATTGAGGGGTTGGAAGTCGAGAGCTCTGAATAGCCGCCACTAACCCTATCAATCTCAGCCACCAATCACGCTCAACAACCACACACCACCGTTTTCTCCGACAAAGAACCACCACATCAGATCTTGTTTCCGGCGGAGTACCTCGAATTTTGTTGTTCCCAAATTCCTCCGTCAACAGGTTCCATTATCTACCATTATCCATTATCGAAATACTAAACAATTCCAATATACAACTACACACGCACAGTACACAATAGTACATTCTCAGTTGGGTCCGGTCGTGTTGGGCCAGGAAAACTACAGCTTCAGTCCGTGGCATCATTACATACAATCTATACACACAAAACATAAACATCATACTCCACTCTCTAGGATGCTCTGATAAAAATGGCATCTTCTTGAGTTTCAATGCTTTCTGCACACATTTCTCTCTTTTTATACTGTAACTCAGAATCAAACACACACACACACAAATTTAAATATATTATTATTTTTATTATATCACCTTAATTCAAATCCTCTCTATACACTGTTTGTTCCCCCCACTCTTAACAAAAAGAAAAAAAAAAATTAAGCCTTTTTTTTTGTCAAAGCTTCTCTCTTAGATTTTCTCATTTATTGAACCCTTTTTCTAATTTTTTTTCTGCAAAAGTTTCTTTATTTCGATCTTTCTTTAATTTGAACAATTATATAATACTAAAGTTCATATTTTGTGACTGCCCATCTTCTCCAATCTTCATTCCAGCTTGGTTTCAGCTTCAATGGCGGTATGCACATACTTCTTATTAGTGTGTGTGTGTGTGTGTGTGTGTGAAAATGGTGGTTCTTGATTTTTCAATGCAGGGAAAAAATATTTTAATTTTCTTGATTAGCTAGATTAATTAGTAATGTAAAGATAATGTGTTCATAAGTCATTTAATTCTAATGATATGATGATCTCTTTTTATAATGAATGCTTAGAGTATGTTATTAGTGTGTTGATTGAAGTTTAAAGTTTGACTTAGATCCATGAAATATGGCAATCTTTAAAGCTTAGAGTAGTGGAGTCATTTTTTTTTTTTTTTTTTTTTGTGGTTGTGCTTTGTTTTAGATTCTAGTGATTTTATTAGTATTTGATGTAGATTGAGACTTTTAGTTGTGGTGGTGAACAATGCATGCTTTTATTAGTATTTGATATAGATTGAGACTTTTAGTTGTGGTGAACAATGCAGGCTTCAGTAGAATATAGGAATGTGATGAAGGAGAATGAGGATGATTTGTCATTGTTTTTCGAGATGCGGAACCGTGAAATGGGAGGGAATGATCTCTCACTGCTTCAAAAGTCTGATGATTTTGATGATTCATTTGGTATTATGCAAGTCTTTACATTTTTTTACCAAGTTGAAATAATAAGTGTGGTTTTTCTGTTATTTGATTACATGTTTGTACTTTTGTTGGTTGATGCTTGAGGTGACCAAAATCGATGACGATGCTCTATAATTACAGGATCAAAACCAAAGATAACATCAATAGACACAACGGTGCATGGTCCGAAAACAATAGCTGATGAATTTCTGGATTCTGAAAATGGCAAAACTGATTATGACTGGTAGATTTCTTATTTTCATTCTTACCATTACTCTCATGGTCTCTTTTTTAATGGCTAATACTCTAGTTTTGTATTATGGATAGCCAATTCCCATAAGGTTGGAATGCATTTAGATCAGGTTATTAATCTGCTCATGATGAATGATTAGTTATGACTTATGATACTTAATCCTTTAAAAGGAAACTTGTAATCTTGCTTTTATTGGGTGGTTGGAAATTAGAAGAAATGGTGTGACCTGATTTTGATAATTATTAATCAGAAGAGACAGTGGAGTTTGTTGAGCTATTAAATGACTTTGTTGGTATAAATGCATCCTTTGCTTATTATCTTTCAAAATTCAAAAGCTTAGTTTCTATGAAGAGGAGCTGTCAAACATTTATAGAAGTGACAGTCACCAGAGTTTGTTTGCAGCTACATCTCAAGAAATAATTGTGATAATACGTTTGTTTATCTTATGACTAATGCATATACAGTACTTGATACCTTAAAGTATGTTTGTCAGCAATTCTTGCTGTATTACAATTACAATGACACTTCAAACATTTAGGAGTTGTAAAACTTCTTCTCGAGAAAGATGAATCCCTATAGTAATCCTATGTATGTGAGACAATCATAAATACTTATGATTTGATCACCCACAAAAACTCATAGGCACATCTTGAGCTAGAAATCACTAGATGCTGAGATGGTTAATCTGTAGTAGTTTACAGAAATTATGAATATTACTCTTACGTTGACACCTGCTGTCATAAAACAGGACTACATTTTATCAAACCTAACAAAAGAAATATCTATGTGATGTCTTTCATTCAACAATATGAGCTAAGTGCATGCCTTCCTGAATGAATCTTCCACATTTTATATTTTCTTTCTTTTTTTGGATGTTTGTTGACTCGAATTGGGAGAACAACCAGCTATCAGGGAATACTATTCATATGACGCCACAGCACTTGGGATGTTTCTTCACATTCTAATTTCTGTTTTTTTATGGATGAGATGCAGTTCAAACTAATATAATTAACCATACAAGTTTAAACATATACGGCCTGATATGATGTACTATGTTTCTAAATTGTTCACTTTTCTTTGCTCTGGTTACTTATGCATTATGAATAATTTTCAAATAATTCAGGCTTCTTACACTACCTTGCACTCCATTGGAAAAGGGTGTGATACAAGCAACTGGAAATGCTAAATCCCAAACCACTGCTCCAAGATCTAAAGTAAGAACTATTTATTTGTGCCGGACTAATCATCTATCAAGTTGCTAGACTTCCGGTGTGTGTGTTTGTTTATGGATAAATTTTCTGTTAGATAAATAATACTACAAAGTTCTCCAAATACTTGGGCTTATTATGGCAGTCAATGTAGATTCTATTTCACTTCACTCGACTATATGTAGCTTGCAAGTGAAAATCCCATGCTAAAAATAATTGGTATTGCAGCTAGCAGAACCCTCTTTAGAATCTGCTTCGAGTGAGGTAACTTCATGTAGGCAGAGAAGATCTGCCAGTGCTGGACCTAAAAGGTCGTCATCATCAGGGGGAGGAGGATCAGTTTCTAGACCTGCAACACCAACAGGACGTCCCACATTACCTGCATCAGTGAAGCCCTTGAGGTCCTCCAACCCCTTCTTCAAGAACAGCATCAATTCCTTCCAGTAAAATTGTGGCTCCTCATAAGAGGTCCTCAACTCCAACAAGGTCCACTGGCCCTCTATACTAGCTTCTTCGAAATCGGCATCAAGATGTGCAACTGCATGTCAGTCATGTGACCAATCTACTGTATCTAGCGCATCCGCTCCTGCTGCTCGTTCTTCTTCACTGACAAAGTCAAGAGCTACAACCATTAAAAATACAGTGCCATCACGTGCTATTTCTCCAGCAGCAAAGTCTAAACCACAGAAATCGTCTGAGGCGCCTGGTTTCTCTACTGATGCACTACCAAATTTGAGGACAACATCGTCCAGAAGGCATGCTTCAACATCTAAGGAAAGGGCATCTGCACGTAGTTCTCAACCATCTTCTGCTGAAGCTGTCTCTAGTGAAAAACCCAGACAGAAACCATACTTGTCATCAAAAGCACAGGTCTCAAGTGGTAATTCTCAAAACAGTGGGAGACCTGTGATTTTGAAGAGTCGCAAGTACTCCAACACTAATGACAACGTAAATCCTGTTTTAATGGGAACTCAAATGGTTGAAAGAGTTGTGAATATGAGAAAACTAGCACCACCACAGCGAGACGATCTCATCTCCAATCATAGTAACACCTCTAAGAAGACCTCTTCTCAAGAGAGTTCTGGATTTGGCCGATCACTCTCCAAAAAATCGTTAGATATGGCTATAAGGCATATGGTAACTTATTTATCACCATTTACTAGTTTAAATAATGAAACTGTTGCTGCTAAATGCATGCTCTATGTGAATCATACATTCTTACATGCAGTAATCACTAATCAGTATATAAATAAGTACTTATCTCAATTGTTGTTCCTGATTTTTCAAGATGAACTGACCTTTTTGGTTTCACTGACACTTATGGTGCAGGACATGAGGCGCAGCATCTCAGGTAACATGCGGTCGCTAATGAAAGACGTCCCTGCTTCTTCTGTATACAGCCTGAGATCTAAGTCAAATAAAGTCGGGATATCTGATACTTCCCAATCTGTGATCACAAGCAGTGATGCCAGTTCAGAACGTAGCTTCGGCATCGACTCCCATGGTTTAGATGGTAGTGAAGCGGAAGATATTGACCTTGACAGTGAGCAAGGACACTCTTCTTCCAACAGCCAGCACAAGTAACAATGTTCAACTCAATTTGCTGGTTACCATATTTTTTCTCAAAATGAGTTGACTTAACAGGCAAAAGACTTAACCTATTTGATCACCTAAAAGAAGCGGGAAAAACTCTTTCCTTCTCTTGTATTACCATATAAGACTTATATGTAGATGATTTATGGAAAAGATGGATAAGAGCTTTTTGTAGGCTTATATTCAGTCATTTACAGCATTCTTAAATGTTAATAATTTCTTATGCTTTTTTATAAACAACAGTATTTTTATTTGACCTGTTGCGACCTTCTGTTGGTAGGATGTCGCAACCTACAACGAGCTTATCATTGTATGCATATTACAGAATCATATTTCACGGCATGCATATCGAGTGTCCCCTAGTTTCTTGTGGGGATCAGATGGGACATAAGTAAAAACAGGTTGTAATGTTTTTCTATCTAGTCTTTACAACTTGTCTTTTTGAACTAATCTTGTACTTGTAAGGTTTGGTAGTGTAAACCCTTCAGGACTAACTAATCGATACCATCTGATTGGTAAAAATGTAAAATTGCAATAGAAGATGCAAAAATTCATTAGAGGTGGATGAAAGAAGAAGGGTGGGATGAAAGATGTGTGAACGATAGTGTGGGCTGTATAGTTGAGAAGAATGATTGCCCATTTGGAAATGGTTATAAAGCCAACTAATAGTGCAATACAAGCTGTATGTTAACAGCAGTAGGCACTTGGAAGTTGAGGTAATCATATGGCTTCTATTCGAAGAAAATATTTGCATCATGAAATCGTAAAGTAGGAAATTTCGTCTCATAATTCTTGTTTCTGCTGCCTTGTCTGTAATTTCAGTACCTGCCTGCTGACTGATAATTTTTTAAGCTCAATACATTTTTACAGTAGTAGGATTCAAGACCTGTAATGATTAAAATAGCATACAATATTGAAAAGAAACAAAAAAGGACCTTTTTTGTGAATTTCACAAGGGAAATACATTATACAAAAGAATCAATGTTTGCATGCTTAAACCCTACGGGACTGTTTGGTTGGGGGTTGGGGGAAGTGTTGGGTTTGGCTAGGTTGGGTTAGGTTGGGTTGGGTTGGGTTGGGTTGGGAAGGAACCCTTTTCTTGTTTGGATGGAAGGGTTGAGTAAAGGAGAGTTCAACCCTTATCTTATTTGGATGGAGGGTTGGCTTTCTTATTTGAATGAAGAATTGGCTTTAATATTGTACAATAACCATTAATAAATATGGATTTTTAAAAAATGAGATAAAATTTTAAAAAATTTTACCCTAATTTTTTAAATAATTAAAAAATTCAGAAATTTTTCAATAAATTAAAAATATTGCACATTTATAAAACTTTTAATAAATAACTAAAATCCAAAATTTTCAATTCACAATTTTTAATTATTACGAAATAAATAAAAAAACACATATCCACATAAATATAACAAAAGATCCTTTAACAAAGTCTTCATATCACAATACAAACCACTAGTTGTACAAAATGAAATAAACAATCCCTTTGGCATAGTTGAGACGCAAATCTTTTTATAGATAATCCAAGAGGAAATGACTTCAGCAAAACAAGTTCAGCTACCATAAACAGAAGAAAGTTGATAAAGCAAACAAAAAAAAACCACCTAGCAACAAGCAAAAGATTTCCTAGTATCTTCAAGCAATAACTGAAATAGATAGAGTTTCCACAATTCCAGCTTCAACATCCTCATCAACCAGGGCCACATTCACTTATTGAGCATTGATCCCGAGTTTTTCAACATCTGCAACAACACCATCATTAGTTAGTTTGACTATCACAGCAGCTGCAGTTTCATCAGCAGATAGCTCATTAACTTTAGACACTAATACAACAATTTAGCTACTAAACTCCCTTAAAAGTACTGCCAAATACGGAAGTATGTATTATATACAGGTGATGAATGATGATTGGATAGTAGAAGACAATGCAATGGTTTCGATATGGGAATCGAGTTGTGAGGGACAGATCTTTACAGAAACACAAATCTCTATTTTAAGTTCCTTTATCTGCGCTGAAAGCAAAAGCATCTACTTAATCTTACAATGCTACCAAACCACATAGTTATCTGATTGCTTTTCGCCTCTTAATACATGACAATCTTCAAATGGTCAAAACCGACTTCTTTTGTTAAAGGCAAAAATGTAGAGCAACAAAGAGGACTAAAGATTAACAATGCTGTTTCAACATAATCCTGTTAATCAAATGTCTATATTCCTTTTTGCTTCTTCTCAAATATAAATATAAAATTCAAGGTTTGACGATAACAAACATAAATTTATAACTGCTACAGCTTTACTTAGTTAATTAGCTGCTATCAGTCTATCATGATTCATGACACCACAATAAGATTTCACTCACAGTCACTTACCTCATCATGTCCCCCAATCTAATGTCTCACTACCATATACTAATGTCACCTATGAGTAAGTTACTAAAAATAGGTAAAAGTAATCGTTTCATTAGAGCTGAAGGGTATGTGATAGCACTTAAGCAGCAAATACATGAAGTTATTTTGTAACTTGATCATGGCAACAAAAACGTGAGGTTTCATTGTTATTGTCTAAGTTATTTTGTACCATTGTCTTTTTTATATTCACTGGGCTGTACCTTATATTAATTAAAGTCTAAATAATAAATTTTATGAAAACTCACTGGGCTAAGGCTGCCTCTTTGCATCTTTCATCATTTTTTCAAGTACCAACTTGCGCAAGCCTTTAGGAGTAGACTTCAAGCCCTTTACCTGCACGGGGCTTTTTAACAGAAATACAAATGCTTCAGCAGCGGAATCTTCTTCCAACTCCATCCCATTGATTATACCCCACAACTCCTCAATAGGAATCGGAAGCTTCTCATTATCAACCATTTCTTTAAAACCTCCTGCCATGATGCCTATAGAGTCATCCAACTTCGAAGTCCGTTCGTCATCAGTTTTTGCTTTTTTGTCTTGCTTTGGTACTGACTTTTAGACTTTGTACTGGACACCGGAATGTTATCAGTAGAAGCACTGTCATCAATTTCAGTTGCCAAATTTTGACGTCTCATCTCTGATGCAGTGACAGCAGATTCCCCAGTAGCCCGATCCATTCCAAACATCTCCACCATCTCATGATAATGTCTAAATGGTTTCCTCATCCACTCGGTTTGGCCTACATACAAAATTAAAAGTATTTTTGACTTGGAGAAGACATTGTACATATGTAATGCCTACATTTGATGTCGATAACTAAATAAATTAAGAAAGTAATACCTCAATGAGCTGCTTCCAAACATCAGCCTCCGTTGTCCAGTTTTGCAAAATAGGATCCCAACCAAAACCACTAAGTCCTCCCTTAAAAATATCATAGCATCTTACCCAATTCTTTTTAATATTTTTCATCCTATTTCTTATTTTTGCTTTATCAAGTACTTTCTCCGGGAACTTCTCCTGAAGATCTTTCACAATGCTATCAAACGCTTCTTGAGTGAATTGTCCATTTGCTCTTTGTCCAGCAATATATGCATGATGATAAGAAAGTATTAAGGCGTCGTCCATCTTAGTAGTCCATGTACAATTCGTGTCTGATTTTCTTTTATTTGACATCTGTGACAATAAAGACAAACCAAAAATTTCATTAACAAAAATCTGGCTTGCAGCTATATTTTCAATTTGCACAAATAGAATTCGTCCTGAACACAAAGAAATCAAAATGAAAACTCAAAGTCTCCATCAACACAGGCAACTCAACAATCATTAATCAGCTAATTATCAACTCTCTTTAATATGATATTTGGTGACTAATACATGTAGATAAACAGTTCCTCAAGACACTGTTTCTCTATTTCAGCACAAAATCAAGAGTAAAAAATATGAAGTGCCACTGAATTTAAGGGTGCAGGCACATGGATGAGTGACAAGTCTAATCTTAGAGGTGGTTGTTGTGCATTTATATTCTTTTTCTAGAATTAATTCTTGAAGCAGCAAGCAAGTGCAAAGACTATGCAAGTGACTTTACCCTGCTGACAACTAGAATAACCAAATAAAACAGGCCCCCCAGCTAAGAGAACTATTCTGAGGCTCAAAAGGAGCATCGACCTTTGTACATAGATGAGCCTAGAGCATCAATAACATTTCCAACACACTAAGTTCTGAAGACAAAAATTGTGTACCAGCTACAAGACATTCTAGAGGGGAACCATATAATGAGTAGAAACTAAAATAAAGGCAAATAGGCAATAGCACCCACCCTTGTCTACGGTGCAGAGGTGGTGTAATGTATACAGCGGTGAAGATCGGATTCGGAGCATTCTCCACCACCTAGCTGCAGCTAGCCCATATAATTAACCATTTCCAGAAACGAGATCAATTTATCATCCTAATCGCAATCTTGTTTTAATCATAATTAACTCAGCAATTATAGTGTAAATTCAATTATAGCATCAACACAACTACACAAGTTATAATATTCAGACTTACATATACATACAATAATATAGTAATTGGGGCAGCTAAAACAATTACAAGTAATTGGGGGAGAGAGAGAGAGAGTGGGCGAGAGATAGTGAGACAGAAGAGAGACAGGGAGAGAGAGATTCGGAGAGAGAGAGAGAGAGAGAGTGGGCGAGAGAGAGAGTGGGAGAGAGAGAGAGAGAGAGAGAGAGTGAGTGAAATTATAGAACTAACCTTTGATATGTTGCCGGAGAGAGGAGCGGAGAAGCGGCGAGAAGAGGGAGAAGAGGAGAAGCGGCGAAAGTACGCGAATGAAATTGAGAAAAGAAACAGGGAAGCCAACACCCCGATTTGGGGTGTTAGAAATGTTCACTTTTACTAAAAGAAAGAGTAAAGTGCACTTTGTGTACCTGCACTTTGCCCTTGACACCACTTGCAATACCCAACTTCAAAAGTGAGCATCTGTAATACTGAATTTGTTTTTTTGTTATATTTTGTGTACTTCCGTCAGTCAATGGTTAACTCCGTTAAAAAGCCAGGGGTATTGTAGTCTTTTCAGTGGCTGTCTGTGCGCGCGTTTTCCAGCAACCTTCAATGGCGGGAATGGATTGTGTAAGTATATATACATGTTTGGAACCCTAATTCACTCAATTCTTTCAATTGATAGCTCTCCCTCTCTCATTCACTTCTCCCCACCCACAAAGATGGATTCCAGAAGACGTACAGATGAAGAAATTGATGCTATATTGGACCTTGCTTGCAACTGTGATCAGATGAGTGTGACAAAGACGCAGTGGTTTGGCCCAAACGCAGGTAGGAGGTACAGGGCCTGTTGGAACAATAGCTGTGGCTACCATGTGTGGATTGATGAGGAGCCGCTTGGACCTCGCACTTTAGAAATCATCAAGGAGTTGCAGGAGCGTGCTTTTGAGAGGGAGGAAAAGTACAGGCGCCGGATTGATCGCATGAGAGAGAGGCATGAAGCTCAGATGAATGAGTTGAAGACTAAGCAACAGTGTGTTGTTGCTGGGTTGTTTGTACTTGTTCAGTTGATGACAAATATGGCTTTCAACACAATGAGGAATGAAGTGGCAGCTGAGGATGAAGAATACGATTCTCTTGATGAGTGAATCTGTAGTACATTTGTTAAGGATGTTGTGTTTGCTTTTGTTAAAGATGTGTTTTTAATGTTCTTTGTGCAATCGTATTAATGTTCTTGTGTTCAGTACTGATTGTGTTTTTAATGTTCTTGTGTTCTTGTGTTTTTAATGTTGTTGTGTTCAGTACTGATTGTGTTCTTGTGTTCTTGTGTTTTTAATGTTGATGCTCCTCAGTAGTGATTGTGTTTGTACCAAAGCAAAAGACATAAAATCATAGAGGGTGGCAAAGTAGTTAAGTTTACCATACAAAAGACTAACAAAATGGTTCATACAGACCATTAATTAAAGAGTTTACAGGCCATTGCCATAATACCATCTATTACATCCATTGCATCAAAAGAAACAGTTTACCATAATACCATCTATTACATCAAAAGAAACAGACAGGATAATAGTTTACAACTTCCACACAGGCTTTTGCTTAAGCCTACTTGCCCTTCTCCTCCTAGCTAGCTCCACATTCTTCAAACTAGTCACAGTGGCTTTCCCTGTACTTGCAGATCCAAGGGGTTGTATACCTAGAGGAGTATTTGATGTTTGAGGGGGGTTAGAGTTCATAAAGACCCCTCCTTGGCTACCTTGTACAACTGTTTGAGGAGCATTTGTTCCACTCCCTTCCTTGCCTTGATCAGCATTTGTTCCACTCCCTTCCTTGCCTTGATCAGCATTTGTTCCACTCCCTTCAGTCCTTCCCTCTTCAGCTGTCTTTGCCTTCTTAGCCCTTGTCTTCACTTGCTTCTCACAACCATTAGCTTTGTCATGTGCCTATGAAGACAGTTTACAAAGAAACTGATTAAATCAAAGAAACAATGAAACACTATGAAAATAAATGAATACCTTTGCAGGGCAAGTCCTAATGTTGTGAGATAATTGAGTACAATAGCTGCATTTCACTTTGGTGTTTTGCCTCTTTAGCCTTGTTGCAGCAGGATCAGTAGTATCATTCTTCTTGTTTCTAGATTTTTTGGGTCTTCCAGTTTGAACTTTTAGCACTGGTGGGAGTGGCTTAGGGTAATCTGTTGACTCCCATTCTTCTTCACCAGAAATAGGTTCAATGATGTGATTGTATGTGGCAAGAAAGGTATCCTTTGAGTAACAAGTATGGATGTAGTCCTCATAGTTTTTCTTAGACCATGCAATGCAAGCACATGCATGGTAACAAGGTATACCTGAAAGTTCCCATTTCTTGCATGCACACTTTCTTGCTTCCAAGTCCACCACCATTTTGTATCCACCTTCTGTCATTGTAACTAGGTACTTGGCACCCCCAGACCATGTAACATGACAACCCTTGACTAGGTCAACAGCCCTACATTACAATGTTAACACAGTTAGATGTAAGACACAGTTACATGTAAGACATTAGGGTTTTCTCATGAAAACCTAGTTGAGAAGACTTACTTATTCAGCTTCAAAACAAGTGTAGAACCTCTTAAATCTTTTCTTCCCTGCATTCTCTGCATCCACTGCATCCTCGGTCATCACCAAGACAGTGCTACCAGGCATAGCTTTTAGTAACTCATTAGCATAGTCCCATACCCTACTGAACTGCTCCACATGTTTGCCATTAATTTTTTCCAAAGCTTTTCTTTTGGCCCTAGCAATTGCATAAATGCTTACATGGCAGCCCCAATCATTGACAACTTTCTTCAAAAAGGCAGACAAAGGCCATGTGGGGTTCATCCTTATGTCATTCTCATAATAATTTGCAATCCACCTTGAGTTTATTTGCTTTTGGTCAAATGTTTGAATGCAAGTATGCACAGGTTTATACACTTTTATCTGATATGTGTCAGAGTTTGGCATCTTAGAGGCATATATTTTCCACTCACAACCATTTGAACAAACAAACCTAACCCTCAGACCATAATTTCTGCATTGCACTATGGGCCTTCTTTCAACTATTGCTTGTTTCTTTACTGCATCCCTAAAAATTTTTGCAGTGGCAAACTGTTGACCCAACACAAACTTTGGGTGTCCCATCTCACACTTCTCATCAAAAACAGGCCATTTTATTTCATCCTCATCTGTTGAGTTAGCAGCCATCCTCTCCTCTTCACTATCATAGTAGTATGTAGACTCACTTGAATAGTCCACATTCCCCTCAGTACCCTCAGTCCCTTTAGTCCCCATGTCATGTTCAGTACCAATTGTTGTACTCTCCTTCTGCTTCTCTTTCTCAGTTACCTTTCCTTTGCCTTTTTCAGTTGTCTTCCCTTTGTTCTGTCTTTTCTCTTTTGCAGCTTTCTTTTTGGCCCTCTCAGTCTTATAGTAACACACATCTTCATCGGTTGAGTCCACATTTGAAGAGTCACTGTGAAATGAATCCTCACTGAGTTCATAATCCTCATTGAGTTCATCTTGCCCCACCACATAATCTTCATCATCTGAATCACTGTCCTCACCAAATTCTACATTACCAAATTGTGCATTTTCCTCTTCATTTCCTACATTTTCCTCTTCATCTGCTTCATTTGGTTCCCAATCATATTCATCACACATTTGCCTATAAAAAGCCCTATCATCCTCAGTCTCCACAAACTCCAAGTTGGGATCTTGTGAAGGGTTGTACTCTTGAGTCAGATTACCATCAGATGTCAATGTGGCTAAAGGTTCGAAAGCAATAGCAAATACAAACACCAACCTTGATGGTGGCACAAGCTCACACATTTCAACAACATCACTATCTGACTCCAAATTCCACACTCCCCTAAACCAGTCAGACTTAGGATATTTATAGGACAGAGTCTGAGAACCCAAAACCCCACATTCTTTTAACATACTATTCACCTCTAGCAGACTCATCTTATCTACACTACATCCATCCACATAATCGTACCCCCCACCAACATATTCCTTTGTTTGTGTGTCAAATAGCCCACCATGAAACAGTTTAATTGTAAATAAATCCAAAGCTGAAACGAATAAAAGAACAAAATGAAGTGGGGAACAAGAATCACGGACATAAACATAAAAAAGGACATAAACAACTATTTGAACACATATGGGACCACTGTCAAACATCAAACCTAATTTTTAAATAACCAAAACCCTAACAGCGTAAACAATAAAATAATATTCACATTTAAAACATATAAACCCTAATTTACACATGAAGAACCCTAATTTAACACATATGAAACCCTAATTGAATTATAGCCATACCCGTATATGTTGGACACTCATTTGGAGAATAGACGTCCATGTCTTCCTTTGCACGAACCAACCAACTCATTGCTTACCAGATTTGATCTACAATTTGCTTAATTAAGTGGAGATTAGGGGTAGGTTTAAGGTATTGTTGAAGAGGTAGGAGGAGCGTATAGAGATACATAGAGATACGTAAAGTGAGATGAAAAGGCGGAGTAAAAGGCCGCGTACAAAAATCCCACTGAAAAGACTACAATACCCCTGACCTTTTTAACGGAGTTAACCCTTGACTGACGGAAGTACACAAAATATAACAAAAAAACAAATTCAGTATTGCAGATGCTCACTTTTGAAGTTGGGTATTGCAAGTGGTGTCAAGGGCAAAGTGCAGGTACACAAAGTGCACTTTACTCTAAAAGAAATGAACTCCGTCAAACCCCTCAAAAACCCTCCTCAACCCAACCCTCAGTTAAAAAATTATTTACCCAAATATTGAGATTTATAACCCCGCCCAACCCCCAACCCCCAACCAAACAGGCCCTACGTATTCACAATTTCTCCTATACTTCTTGTATATATTTCGTGTAGCATTAGGAAATGTTGCCTCAAGAACTATATTCATGCTTGCACATTGTACAATGCTCTGATATTAATCTCTGTATTATGCTTCTTCAATTGTTATTCTGCTGCTTTGTTTGTTCCACAGGTGAATCCCATAAGTCATGTCTGTGAGCTATTCTAGCTTATGTTCGATCCATCTTCGACGAACTTGTTTAGGCCCCATGAAGAATCCATCAAACATATGGATGATAAAAAAAACCGATCCGACGAATACCTGATCCAATTCGACCCGATTGGATCTTACCGAACCCGATTTTTTGGATTTGGATTTGAATTTGATTTTTAAACCCGAAAGAGTTTGGATTTGGATATTAGCTAAATCCAACCCGATCCAAACCCCAAATCCAAAACCCGATCCAAACCCGAAAAAAACCCGATATATATATATATGTATATATCATTATATATATATATATATATATATATATATATATATATATATATTATAATTTATTCCTTATATATATGTATATTATAATTTATTTGCAATTGTAATTTTAATTTTTATGAAATTTAGCTTAAAAAAAATATTACTGCTTATTTACAAGAATTTAAAAATTCGGGTTTGGGTCCAAACCCGGTGGATCGGGTTAGGATTTTGAATTTCCAAATCCAATTGGATTTGGATCGGGTTTAGATTTGAATTAAAGATTCAGGTTTGGATTTGAATTAAAGATTCGGGTTTGGATTTTGAATTTCCAAATCCAATTGAATTTGGATCGGGTTTAGATTTGAATTAAAGATTCGGGTTTGGCTTTGGATATCACAGATATCCAACCCGTTGCCGTCCCTACATCAACATGACTCCAGTATATGGGATAAAATGCCGTAGGAGGCAAAATTGTAAAATTGTAGTCTTCAGCTGTTGTCAAATTGGAAACTACTCTTGAGACTAGGTATGGTCCATTATAACACCATTTGTTTCCATAAAAATTTCTCCGGGATTATTGTTTTTCCCCAAGCAATATGTTTGTCATTAAGTTGCAGACTAACTTTGTGTAAAATACCAGAATTCAGTACATATAGCTGTTTCTTTGTGAACTATCGTTTCTATTACTTAGAGAATGTCATCAAACATGTTTAAAATTAAACATTTTGGCAAATACTAGCCAGAAGCTGAAGTTAGTATCTAAATAACATTTCCTGAGTTGCCGGGAACCTGTCCTATCTAATAAGCAAAAACTTAACCAGAGAAATTTAAGAATCTGATGCATGCACCAAGCCAGATACAATTTATCTATGTGTTATTCAATGCTTCTTGCTGTGCACACATGTGCATTGTGCTGACTAAATTTAGCGGGGCTATTACCGATTTACTACAATATCAAACATTAGATCGAGATTATCACTACTAAAAGGCATGTCGTATGTCGGATAAGAGAGTCGAATCAATCATGAGCCGGACACTTCCAAAACCATATTCATTAGTTATTCTATATATTTTGAAATTTACACATTTACATTTCAAGAAAAAATCAGAATTACACGTTTATAAAGGACATGCAGTACTATACAAAAACAAAAATTCTTATCTCTGTCTATTAAACTTATGAATTGAGGCGGCTTGTTCTCCTCTAAAACCCTGTTTTATTTTCTGGGTACGTGTTGAACTACTGTTTTTGGTGTGCATGATAAAATTATTACTCCTACAGAGCATCATAAATGAAGTGCCAAATAATTGAAAGCCGACTACAAGGGAGGCTAAGATTCAATTTCAAAAATGTTGACTAGCTAGTGTTTGCACAAGAAGGTTATTGCAACAAGAAGATATGTACATGTATTCGACTATCTTAAATTTAAATTAGTTCGATTCTCGTTCACCCGAGATTTGTTAGAATAAATTTATTATTCAAAAAGAAAAAAAGAATAAGAGTACATTAATTCTCAATTATACATTAAATTTCTTTAACATATTCGGCTTGTCGAATAATGCAAAACATATTCCGCAAACATTTCTTCAAAAGTTATAAATCGCATTTCAAGAACTCGAATATGATCGGTATTTTATACAATAAATTTATATCATGACTCATGAGACATATCGATATGCAGTAGTATGAACCCAGAATATGAGTTTCTTGAATGGATAATTAGTTGAATTTCTTTTCACTTCGACAAGAGGTAAGAAGATTTCATTCTTTAGGAAAATGAAAGGTTGAAGCAGTCTGTCATAGAATAAAAAAAAATCGACCACAAGCACTAAAGAATCATTCTTGCTTGGTTTCATATTCCTCTGCCGCGTCGTGTACAACATTTTTGATTTTTTTTTACCAATTATGCATGCTCAAATTATATTATGATTTGTTTTTACCAATTTTGTTCTTTTTTTCTAGATCGTCATGGACCACATTTAAACTCTTAAAAATTAGTAAAGAATAAAATTTGGCAAGGTATTTCATAAAGATATTGGCTCGACATATTTAGTATCGAAATACCCTTGCTAACATTTTTTTTAAAAATAACTCATATTTCACTTTTCTAATTCTAATATTATTTCAATTTCGGTTTTGAACCTATGTTTTATGATATATCAAGTAATAAAAATGCTAAAGTAATTAAACTCGTTTATAAATATTGAATTGTCATTAAGTGATTGGCTATTTTTTTGTTGTTATTTATTTTTCTGACTCAACCGAAACTGCATCTAGATTACCACCCCAATTTAGCTTATGATTTTTTCCTACTATAAAGGGAAATTTGAAGTCTTACCTCTAATTCAAATCTTTTATGATTAGGCCTAATTATATTCAAGAAATGCACCAAACTTTACTTTATGTGAACATGTACCAGTTTGATGGTTGAAATTCCATGTTCTACTATAGTTTTGACAAGGACAAATCTAGTAGTGACCAGTGATGGTTACTTTTCAATATATTAAGAATTTCATTTACTATAAACTTTTTTATATTTTAATAATTAAAAAAGTTATCTCTTACCTTTTGGTGAACAGTATCTCACTCGCTCTCTTTACGAGATGTCGACGGTTCAAAATGTCAAGGATTCAAATCTCGTAAAAAGACAATCTCGTTAAAAAACAAGTTGGATGTGCGTAATATATATAAATATCAAAAAAAAAAAGTTCATGATAATTAGCAAAAGAAAAAGAAAAAGTTCATTCAGCTTGAAATAGGGAGTGGACTTTTTTTCCTTCCTCAAAGCTAGAGCTGTTAACGAAACTAGATGTTCGTGAGCAAGCTCGAGCTCGGCTCGTTAAGGGCTCGATTCGGCTCGGTTCGTTAAGAGCTCGAGCTCGAACACCAAAAAAAGCTCGTTAATCTAACGAGCTCGAGCCGAGCTTTTAATATGTGCGACTCGAGCTCGGCTCGAGCTCGGCTCGATTTTGTTCGGCTCGGTTCGGCTCGTTAAAAGCTCGAAAAAAATCAAAATTTTTATTTTTTATTTTTCTATCTCCAACCAAATTAATTTTTTATTTTTTGAAAATTTGGGAATATCACTAAATTAGATATATCTTGACATCCGTACGGTTGGATCGTCGAAAAATATTTTTTAAAAAATAGAAACAACAATTCGTGACAAAGCACTAGTTACTAGTTCTAGTAAAATTAGTAGTGATCTACTAAGATCTCCAACCAAATTAATTTTTTATTTTTTGTAAATTTGGGAATATCACTAAATTAGATATATCTTGACATCCGTACGGTTGGATCGTCGAAAAATATTTTTTAAAAAATAGAAACAACAATTCGTGACAAAGCACTAGTTACTAGTACTATTAAAATTAGTAGTGATCTACTAAGATCTCCAACCAAATTAATTTTTTATTTTTTGAAAATTTGGGAATATCACTAAATTAGATATATCTTGACATCCGTACGGTTGGATCGTCGAAAAATATTTTTTAAAAAATAGAAACAACAATTCGTGACAAAGCACTAGTTACTAGTACTAGTAAAATTAGTAGTGATCTACTAAGATCTCCAACCAAATTAATTTTTTATTTTTTGAAAATTTTGGAATATCACTAAATTAGATATATCTTGACATCCGTACGGTTGGATCGTCGAAAAATATTTTTTAAAAAATAGAAACAACAATTCGTGACAAAGCAATAGTTACTAGTACTAGTTAAATTAGTAGTGATCTACTAAGATCTCCAACCAAATTAATTTTTTATTTTTTGAAAAATTGGAAATATCACTAAATTAGATATATCTTAACATCCGTACGGTTGGATCGTCGAAAAATATTTCTTAACGAGCTGCTCGATAACGGCTCGTGTGCGGCTCGATTTCTTAACGAACGCTAGCTTAAACAAATATTTTGTGCGATAATAAAGCTCGGCTCGGCTCGGTTCGTTAAGAAAAAAAGTAAAGCTCGGCTCATTTAGCTCAAAGCTCAGCTCGGCTCGGTTCGTAAAGCAGTACAGCCCCATGCAAGTGCACAAAAAAGTTTATGTTTGTCAGGCCAATAAAACTACACAACAACAACAGAGTTCATATGTCATTTTCACTCTTCTTTGTCATTTTTATTGTAATCCAGCCATAGTATATTGGCCCACCTACTTTCTCATCATCATCTTCCTCAACAGCACAACAATATTTTTTTTATATATAATGTATACCTCCCATTTGATTAGTTTTTCTTCAAACAAATATACATTTATAAATTTATAAAACACACACACGCACTCTTTTAGCCCTGTTTGGTTTATTATATTTCAAGAACTTCATCTAGGGTACCAAGATTTGAGGTTTTGATTGTGGGTTTTGATCACAAACAAGTTTGAAAGTTTTAGGTTTGGTGTGAAAAGGTTTTGTAAAGATTAGAACTTTGCTTTAGGTCATATCAAGCTATGGGATTTTGTTGTTTTGGTGCATTTGATTCAATTGAAAAGAAGAGCAGAGAGCAAGAAGAAGGTTTGAACTTTCTTTTAATTCATGATTTGTTAAATGTGTTATTCTTCTGTACTGTTTTATAGATTACATTTTTTCCATTTTTAGACATGTTTGGATGATGACAAGCTTTTTTAATCTTTAATAACTGAATAAAAAAAAAGTAGTTTAAATTATTTGCAACTAGACAAGTTTGCTTGGATATAGGAGTAGCACATGTTAACAGAACCATGAAATAAACAAATTGATAAGTTTAATAAAGATCTAGGAGTAGCACATGTTGATATGTTAAGAACCTTTTGCTCTTTTTTATATGATCAATCTTACCTTCAGTCGTATATACTTGGACATCTGCTTGACAATTTTGAATCAACTTCGAATAGTAGGAGATGATTTTGTGTTTAATTTATAGTTCATGTGTGTATTTTAAGTTGAAGAGTCTGGTTGCAGTTTATGCATTGCCCTTCTATAGGTTTGTTACTTGCCCTGTAAATCAACCTGTCATGAATGTACTTCTTTTGAGTATTAAACTATCATTGATATTCCTTAACAGGTTAATTACTTAATTTAGAATTATGAACTTTACGACCTCTGGGGCAGGACAAATTAGGTGCATATTAAATTTAGGTTTGTTGTTTGAAACCGTAGCATTACCTACACGGAAGAGAACCGTCTTTACATGTACACATTTCAAGGCCAGCCTGTGTCTGGTTTAGATGAAATTGTTTGTTGTTTTGCTGCTAAATGTCAAATGTTTGCCTTGTTTCACTGTTTTTTCTTGTTAATTTTATCCCTTAGGAGGTTCCTGATTACTTTTACCAGTATCACATCTTTAATTGAAGCCAACTTGATCATGTCTCCATGTTTTTTGGCATGATTAGAAATTGGCATCAGCAACGTGAATCTTTTTTCCTACAATTCCTTGAGATCAGCAACAAATCTTTTCCATCCATCAAACAAAGTAGGTGGGGGTGGTTTCGGAGTTGTCTATAGGGTATGAACATTGGCAAATAATATATGAATATTGCATGCATAAGAGTTTACGGTATTTTGAATTTCTTGATTCTTACCAAGCTGCACCCCACTGAATGCAGGGCATTTTGAGAGATGGCACTCGTGCTGCAATCAAGATACTTTCTTCTGAATCCAAACAAGGGACCAAAGAGTTTTTGACAGAGATTGATATGATATCTCTTGCCACAAGTTTAACAGATGACCATATATGTATAAGTATAGCTGTTTAGGCCTGTAAAACAAGAACACTCAGAAACACATATGTTTACTCTAACAACTTACTTATTGAATGAAAATGCAAAGTACTTAAAGAAAATACAGAACCAACTCTCCTAAAATGAAGGAACTAACAAATACTAATTTCCCTATCTAATCTCCACCACCTCACGATCCTAAAATCACTCTACTAATTATTTGACTGACTCAACTTATCAACCGACTTAAAGAAATACATTTTATTTAGAATAAAACATAATTAAACTTAGAGAGTTTAAGATTAAACCAATAAACTCCCCCTTAATCTTAAACTTCATCAAACAAACTCACGAACACCCAGAAGTTTCCTCATCTTCTCGAATTTTGCCACACACAATGCTTTCGTCATGACATCAGCCCGCTGAAAATCACTTGCTATGTACTTGATCTCTATCTCCCCACGTTCAATGCACTCCCGGATGAAATGAAAACATACATCAATATGCATGCTGCGACCATGGAAAACCGGGTTCTTCGCTAGATTGATAGCTGACTAGTTATCAACATATAAGATCACTGGATTCACAACTTCACTTGTTATTTGACTCAGCACGTTTCGTAACCAAATACCTTGACACGCAACAGCAGTTGCAACCATATATTCAGCCTCGCAGGAAGACAACGCCAAACACTTCTGTTTCTGGGACATCCATGTAATAATACTGTCATTTAAATAGAACACAAGACCTCCAGTACTTCTTCGATCGTCACAGTCTCCTACCAGATTACTATCAGAATAACCACTCAGAATATTATTCTCTCCATTCTTCGAATAAACAAGCCCAAAATCCAAAGTTCCTTTGATATATCGGAGAATCTTCTTCACAGCATTAAGATGCACATCAGTCGGGAGCTCCATATATCGACTCACAATACCCACGGCATATGCAACATCTGGCCTGGTATGAACTAGGTGTCGAAGGCACCCTACCAAGCTCCTGTATTGAGTTCCATCAATTAGCTTTCCATGTTCATCTTTTGTAATCTGTTCCTTAGGGTCCATCGGGAATTTTGTCGAGTTACAGCTCGCCATACCAGCTCTTTCGAGCACTTTCTTTGCATAACCAGTTTGCCTTAGTTCAATATAACCTTCTCCCTGCTTCACTTCGATACCCAAATAGTAAGACAATAAACCCATGTCACTCATCTCGAAATTGTGGTTCATCTGCTCCTTGAACTCCTCGATAATTTTGATGTTAGTGCCTGTGATCAGTAAGTCGTCCACGTATACCCCAACAATCAAGACTTCGTCCATATCTTTCTTTACATATACTGCGTGTTCATATGCACATCGTTTAAAACCCAACTTCTCAAGACACCTGTTGAGTTTAGCGTACCAGGCACGAGGTGCCTGTCGTAAACCATACAAAGTTTCAACAAACGATATACCTTTCCCTCTTGACCTTTCTTTGCGTATCCCTCAGGTTGTGAAACGTAGACCTCCTCACTGATTTCCCCATTCAAGAAAGCCGTTTTAACGTCTAGGTGATGTACTTGCCAACCCTTTTTCGCAGCCAATGCAAGCAGTAATCTGACTGTCTCCAAGCGTGTCACAGGTGCAAAAATTTCGTCGAAATCAACACCTTTCTCCTGTACATATCCCTTTGCCACTAGACGTGCCTTGTGCTTGATTATTTTCCCATCTGCATCCCTCTTGAGCTTATAGATCCACTTCAAACCAATCACCTTATGTCCCTCTGGTAAATTCGTTAAAATCCATGTTTCATTCTTCTCAATGGACTATATTTCCCTGTCCATCGCCTGTCTCCACTCTTGGCTTTCTTTTGCATGGTTGTAATTTTCTCGTTCTTCTATGCCCATTAACAGAAGTTCTTCCTCCAAATCTAAAGCAGCATATATATCACTGATTCTCCTGGTACGTCTTGGCTCAACACTGTCATCGTAATTCTCAAGATCCAACACAGGTGTTGGTGAGTCTGGTGGCATGTTTTGATTTTCTCCCCCTGGCTCTTGATCCTCTCCCCCATTTTGACCAGTTTCATGTTCCTCTACTGCCTGGTTATCACTTTCGACTGTAGTATCAATGTCTGGGACTGAGAAGTAGCTGAAATCTTCGTCATTACCTACTTCGGGTTGATTCCACGACCAGCCTTTCATTTCTTCAAACTCCACATCTCGACTTATGTGTATGCGCCCCTCTACTGGGTCATATAATCTATAAGCTTTATTGCCCTCCTCTCTGCCAAGGTTCACCACTCTTAAGCTACGATCGTCTAGCTTCTTTGTGTAAACTTTTGGAATCTTCATATGTGCAATGCAGTCAAAAACTCGAACATGATCAATATTTGGCTTGTTCCCCTTCCAGGCCTCATATGGAGTTTTATTTGAGAGAGCTCGAGTAGGCAAACGATTCAAAAGATACACTGAATGTCGCACAGCCTCACCCCATAGTTCACGAGGCAATTTTTTTATCTTTCAAACAGCTCCGAGCCATCTCAACAATCGTTCGGTTTCTTCGTTCCACAACGCCGTTTTGTTATGGTATGTAAGGGGCTGTATAATGCCTCTCAATTCCGGCTTCCTCACAGTAGGCTGTGAACTCTTTGGAGTTGAACTCACCTCCTCTATCAGTCCTGAAAACTTTTATTCTTTTATTTGGACCTTTTTCCACCAGAGCTCGAAAGCGTTTGAACATACCGAATGCTTCATCTTTACTTTTGAGACAATATATCCACATATATCTACTGAAATCATCTACCAACAAAAGAAATTACCTCCCATGGTTGCAGGTTCAATCGATCCGCACAAATCGCCATGTACCAGTTGCAACGCCTTAGTGGCTGTGTAGTTTGCCTTGGACGGAAAAGGTTTCCTCGTCTGTTTCGACATCAAACAACCAGAGCAAATTTCTTTGGCCTGTAGAATACTAGGGAACCCACGTACCTTGTTTTCTTTATGCATCAAAGCCATAGATTTAAAATTAACGTGACCTAACCTTATATGCCACAGTCGAGATAGCTCATCAGCCTTTGACAGGAGGCACTTTTGCTCCACGATTTCAAGTATGATTTTATACAGCCTGTTGAATTACCTCTTTACCTTCATCAACAATCTTCCTTCTTTTTCATAAACCCACAAGTAGCTGTTGTTCATTACGACCCTTTTCCCTTCTTCAGCCAGCTGCCCCAAGCTAAGTATATTGCTGCGTAATGTTGGTACAAAGTAGACGTCATGTATCATTCTCTCTTCCCCGGTTTTTCATTTTACAACTATTGAGCCTCTTCCTTTTATTTCAACTGCAGAACCATCGCCAAACTTGACAAGGCCCGTGACTGATTCATCCAATTCACTAAACTTCGATTTTATCCTTGTCATGTGACTACTTGCTCTATTATCCAGATACCAAACATTTGACTCCGTCTGATTTCCTTTGTTGTCAACGTTCAGTTTTGGGTTAATGCTCTTCTCATTCAACAACACCATCTCAGTCTCCGTTTTCACATGGTTTGCCAATAGAAGTGCTGGTTCATCCTCTTCAAACTTAGCTAGGCGAGCCTCCTGATGTGTTTCCTTTACCCAATGTGGCCTCCTACAATCAGCTGCGATGTGTCCCAATAACTGACAATTATAGCATCGAACTTTGCTCCTGTCATATACTCCTCGCCCTTTGTAGTTTGAACTGCTCTCATTGTTTCCTTTCTTCGTTCGCTTCAACCATTCTTCCCTTGTCAACAACAATTTTCCTTCTCCATTTTCTCGTTTAGACCACTCCTCCTCAGTAAGTAATAGCTGTCCATTTGACCCATTCTTTGACCCTAGCCCTTCATTCTTTCTTCGTGGGCTTTAAGAGATCCCACGGTTTCTTCCACCGTCATCGTCTCCAGATTCCCAAACTGTTCTATAGTCGATGCAATTTGCAAAAACTTCGATGGAACGGCACGCAACAATTTCTTGACCACATACGCTTCCTTCATCTCTTCTCCAAGAGCTCTAATATTCGTAACAAGCCCATTCAGTTTCAAACAAAAATCGTCAAGTTGATCACTTTCTTTCATGGTCAGTGATTCAAACTCCGCCTTTAATGTTTGAACTTTTGCGTCTTTAACCTTCTCTACACCTTGGTACATGATTTTGATTGCCTCCCAAGCATCCTTGGCTTGTTTCTTCTCCGCAATTGATAGCAAAATCTCTTCAGGCACACCCTGGTAAATCATAGCGAGTGCAATCTTATCCGTTCTGTCTTCAATGATTGCTTTTGGGTCGCTTTTCTCCACAGTCTCCCATACTCCATGAGCCTGCATCATGACCTTCATTTTTAACGCCCAGGTAGTGTAGTTGGTTTTGGACAGCGTTGGATAAGTCATCCCCATCGATCCTCCTTTGCCTTTGTTTTGCTCTATCGTTGTGAACTGATCTGCTCACCTTTAGTACCAGGCTCTGATACCACTTCTTGCCACAAGTTTAACAGATGACCATATATGTATAAGTATAGCTGTTTAGGTCTGTAAAACAAGAACACTCAGAAACACATATGTTTACTGTAACAACTTACTTCTTATTGAATGAAAATGCAAAGTACTTAAAGAAAATACAGAACCGACTCTCCTAAAATGAAGGAACTAACAAATACTAATTTCCCTATCTAATCTCCACCACCTCACGATCCTAAAATCACTCTACTAATTATTTGACTGACTCAACTTATCAACCGACTTAAAGAAATACATTTTATTTAGAATAAAACATAATTAAACTTAGAGAGTTTAAGATTAAACCAATAATATCAACTGTCAGACATCCAAACCTTGTTCAACTGATTGGTTGTTGTGTCGAGGGCAAAAATTGGATCTTGTTGTATGAATTTCTAGAGAACAATAGCCTTGCTAGCGTTTTACTACGTAAGATCAGACTTCTCTGTGCATACAGAATAAGTGAAGATCATGAATACAATTAATAACAAACTTTTGTTCACACATATCAGGTTCAAAAGGTAAAGGTGTATACCTGGATTGGCCTAAGAGGGTTACTATTTGTATGGGTACAGCTTCTGGTCTTGTTTTTCTTCATGAAGAAGCTAAGCCGCAAATTGTTCATCGAGATATAAAAGCCAGCAATATACTTCTGGACGAAAATATTCACCCTAAAATAGGAGATTTTGGGTTGGCAAAACTTTTTCCTGACAATGTCACCCATATTAGCACTCGAGTGGCTGGAACAGTGTAAGCATAACTCCTTCGCATATTGCTCCTTTTATATTTTAATCTAGTGCACCTTCCAAACATATTATCTTCAAAGAAGTGTAAGACTAGGGATCTCTTTTCTCGATTATCAATAATAACTGCATCTAGACTTAAACTGTTACATGAAGTCGTCGGGAATTTGTAAATGCTACATAAAGTTATCAGGAATTTGTGTTCATCCTTGGTAACTTGGTAAATGTCAAGAAATGATTTGCAGACTTGCCAGATGTACATGAAAGGAAGGACAACAGACATTCATATAAGTTAAGCAAATGAATAAAAGAGTGAGCATATGTTTTCTCAGGAAAAAGAATGAAAGATTTCGAAGTATTAATAGATAGTATATCAATTGATACTCGATATGAACAGATCTTCTTTCCATTGTTTGTAGATTGATAGTGTGCCAGAGTCTAGTGTTTAATTTCTGAATAACATCGGAAGAGTAAGAAATGGTGGCATCCAATTAGCAGGCACATTTTGTACATTGCTAGTCAGTATTTTACTATTTTTATAAAGATGTCCTGAAAATTGCCCGTCATATAGACAATTTAACTACCATTAACTATTTAACTACCTGTAATATACTTTCTCTAGCCTTGGAGAAACCACCGATACCATCACTATTAGCTGTAATGTTTCAGCAAGAAAACTGTTGGTTATGAGTAGATATGTCAGCTCTAAAGCATGTAGTTATACTTGCATCCACGCGTCAATATTCTTCAACACCTCTGCCTGATATAATTTAAAGTATCTCTCTCATTATTTTGCTTTGTTCTGGTTGTACTAATTTTTTTTAAGTCCTAAATTGCAATATTTGCTTCTTCAGGGGATACCTGGCTCCTGAATATGCGATGTTAGGTCAACTCACGAAGAAGGCAGATGTATACAGTTTTGGTGTGCTTATACTAGAAATTATTAGTGGCAAAAGTAGTAGCACGGCAGCGTTTGGGGAGGATCTTTTGGTTCTTGTGGAATGGGTAATTATGCTACTGCTTTTACATTCTTTAATTTTACGAGAAAATTGAGCAGAAAATATAATGTGCTAGTTCTAGATGTAACTCCGAATGATGTGTAACATATTGCAGACATGGCAGCTTAAATAAGAAGAGAGACTGCTGGATTTAGTAGACCCTGAAATTACAGAATATCCGGAAGCTGAGATGTTGCGGTTCATCAAGGTAGCTCTCTTTTGTACTCAAGCATCTTCAAACCAAAGGCCTTCCATGAAGCAAGTACTGGAAATGCTTTCGAAAGAAGTTAACCTTAACGAGAAATTATTAACAGAAGCTGGTGTATATAAGCGTTACACCTCGCAACATACAGGTGGTGGTGTAACCAGAGGCAAGAAGCAGAGTAATCCTTCTGTAAGCTCAAACCATTTGGATAGCTTCCAGAGCGTAACAACTATACTTCCAAGATAAGATATATACATATACTACATACCTTCAGTTGGTGTTATTATGTACATATATTTGTCAAGTAGAGGTTTGCTGAGTTCAGTGATCATTTCTTACGTTTACATTCATCCCAAAGCTCAGGTCAGCTCAACTGCTAATGCAGTATGCTTGGCATTTGTTTTGCCCTTCTTTTTGATGATTTTAGGAATGAGCATCAAGCAACGACCATATATGCTTAAATTGGTGCAATGGAACCAATATTTAAACGATCATTATAAATGTCAAACGATATATGTTAGTTTCATTCCATTTTCACCAAAATTCATTCCAAGCAACCAGATAAAACACAAGAGAAATGCAATAAACCAATTAAAGGAACTTGGTTCTAAATAAGTGTCACCTTTTCTTTCTCCCTGTTAGCGACTTAGTTGTTTTTGCACCTAGCCTTCAATTTTTTGATGAACTCAGCTTTGTACTCAGGTAGATTTTATGTTACAAGACACTTGTGTAATGTCCAAATTTATTGGTAATGTGTTATTCCATCATTTACGAAATTTCAAGGAAATATTGTGGATTCGGAAGTTTTTGAACTTTTCGCATGTGTGACCTGCAAACGTGAATGGAACAAAAATTTGGATCGAAGCAATAATCATTTAGATTTATTTTTTACGATACTCATTTATCAGTGTAGGAGTGGAGGATTTAATGTTACAAAGGTTGCAAAGACAGAGAATAATGTCATTCCCAATATTAAAATGGTTACATTCTTTTGAAGGTTTTTACAAAATAATTGGTTGGTAAAATGTTAATTAATTTACATCGGAGGGAACATAAAAGTATTAAAATTGTGTAAAAATTAAATTTTGACCTTAGTGGAAAAGAGAGAGGTCGGGTGACTGATGTTCAAAAGTCAAGATTTCAAAGGAGATCTCATTTGACCTTAAGCATGTTAGGCAAGGTTCTAAAAATTATTGAATGGGAGTATAGTATTAGTGTAGGTTAAAATTCGTTTTAAACATAATTCAGTTAAATTTCGAGTATAGAGGGAAATAATGATATTTTTACCAATTTTTTTTAACATTTTGACGAAAATATTATTTTTGAATTTTTTGATAAAAAATACCAGTGTATTACGCATTTCAAAAAATGGATAATAGTATTATGCATTTGTCAAATGGGTAATGCGTATAAAGTAAAAAAATAAAAAAAATTTAATTTTTTTTTTCTTGTGTTACGCATTCTACTGCGTAACACCTTCAGAATTGGGGGTACGCATTCTCAGAATGCGTATCATAATTATTTAATTTTTTTCATTTTTTTGAAAAATTCTTACATGATATCCATTCCATAAATGCGTAATAGCATTATCCATTTTGAAAATGCGTAATAGACTTGTATTTTTGGCCAAAAATATTAATATTGATATTTGTGTAATAAAATCTTGAAAAAATGGCATTTTTGGCCATTACCCCATCTGAAGTTGAACCTGATTTTGAAATATTCAATTTTGTATTGTTATTTCAGTATGAGTAAAATGTTAGTATGTATAAACTCTATTATTGAAATCGACCGATTTCTGAAAAATTGTTGATAAATAGGCCAAAATTTTGGAATCGATTCAATTGTAAATCGATACTTCAATCGAATAATTCCGATTTCCGAAATCTTGAGTATAAATCTTAAATATGAATGGGAAAAAAGTATTTTATTCCTAAATATTCATGTTCATTGTTTTAGAGCGGGAAAAAAGAAAGAAAGAAGCAAGGTACTTTGTGACCTCAACACGTGTTCCTTATTACTGCCACGTATCACAAATTCACGGCTACCATAAATACCCCTTCCACAACTCTACCGTACCTCCCTCCCACAAACACAATTTCCTCATATCTCAGATTCTCAATCCATTCTCTCAAATCCTCATATCTCTCTGCAATCCACTCTCTCATTTCCTCATACCGCAATCCATTCTCTCAAATACTCACGATGTTTGCATGTTGTGTTATTGCACGTGTTCACTTTACCCTTAGTTCGTTTGATTTCCCCCCAATTAAAGAACGATTACAATTTTCCTGCAAACTTAATATGAATTCTGAATCAAGTATAAAAGCTGGCCAGCGTGGCAAACTTAGCTGGGCCCGTGAGGCACTAGTCCCTCCCAATTCCATTCTGTTAATTCTGTTACTCAGGAGATTGTGTAACAAGTTCAGAGTTGTGTTAATATTTTTTTCTACTTTCTTCCTCTCTACCTCATTTTCATTTCTTACTGCTTGAAAACAGAATTGGAGTTTTTCACAGAGATTGCTCTCATGTGCGATTAAGGTACGTTCGTAACTTGATTTAGATAGTTATTTGAGACAAATTGAGATAGGTTTCTGATGATTTGTGACTAATTTGTGAATGTTTGTGATCTTATTCTGTGAGGATTATGTTTTTATTTGTGTGTGTGTGTGTGTATGTTTTTCAAGTTTAAAAGTCGAGAGATTTTTATGCATGTTGAGAGCAGTCGAGAGAGATTTAAGGATTTAGCAGCTGAGGGAGAGAAATATTTAACAGTTAAAGACTGAGTTTAGATTCAGAGTTGTTCATCTTCAACTTCAGGTTTTGTTGTTCTTATCTCTGCAAATTCGGTGAAATTTCGTTATCTTTCAGTTCTTGATTAAAAAATCAATGGCGATTGTGATTGTTATTCATCGATATGTGTCAGTATATGTAGAGATGATGATTTTTCAGTTTTTTTGTTGAAGGTCTGTGTTGTTTTTGTGACGAATCTGTTGAATTACGTTAAGATTTGTCAGTCGTATCTTGTGAATTGATTAAGTTTGATCGAAGATCACGAGAAACAGTTATGCAAATGTTGTTAATCAATCGAATTCACGAATTCCTGTGACATCTGAAAATCAAGTGCATCAAGAGAATGAATCTTCTTGATTTCTAAGAAGTTAGTTGGTACTGAGAACTTTGGGCCTTGGAAGAGATCAATCTCTACGTGCACACACGCTTACACAAAAACTTTTATTAAAAACAGATTTGAGATAACAGATTTGACAGTTGAAAATCTGTTATGTATTGAGATAACAGATTTGACAGTTGAAATCTGTGAGTGAGGGATTTGAAGTATGTTCAGAAGAAGAATGAAGTGTGTTTTGTGTGTGTAAATGAATTTATCTGGTTGTTAGTAGAAGTTGTGTATGTGTAATTGAGTGTTTTTGTAAGTTTGTGTATGTGTAATTTTTCTTTCTGTAATTTGTGTGTGTGGAGAGAATTTGTTTTCTGTGCTGTTTGTAGAGTGACATGTGTTAGCAGTTTTGTGTGTTACAATTGAGTGTTTTTGTAAGTATATGTTTTTTAATTGTTTTCCTGAGAGAAGTTGAGATGAGGGATTTGACGGTTGAGATTTGCAAGTGATAGAGTTGTGAGAGATTTGAAGGATGTTCAGTGTGTTCTTTTGCGTGTCATTGTATCTGGTCCTTCATAATATATGGTTCCTTTGTATTATATTGGTCTCTGGATATGTAGGTTGCGCAATGGAATTGGAAGCTAAAATTAGCAAGTCAATCAGTGACATGCTCAAACTGGGAAGAGAAGGGTACCTTGGTAGATTACAAGAGTTGGTAAACATGATTGTGGCCCCTGATATTACACTAGGTAAGTGTACACAAACATACAAGCAGCTTTGCTCTTCATGTAATTTGCACAGTCCATAATTTTTAAAAAATTTTGTGCATAATTTTTTAATTTTTTTGTGCAGTCCATGAGGGAGAGTTTGAAACTTGGAAATACTATCGTAGCAGTGGAGATATGTGTACCACGAGTTATGCCGTCTCTCCTATAGTAAGGCTAACTTCAACAAAGAAATACAAGCGCAAGTGAACTCTATACTAAGATTTTTACAGTACTCTAAAAGACTAGGTAAGTCGTAAGTTATAAAGTATAAGTCATGTATTCACTAGTATATACTACTGGCTATAGTTTTTAATATTACTGTTTCTTCAGTGTATTTCTTGTTCCTTCTTGCACTTGCAGATTTTGATGAGCACAAGCAAGCGTGGGTATTATTGGATGCTGATAAAGTTAGTGGAAGAGATGATGATGGAACTGATAGTGGGCCTAATGATGATGGCGGAACTCGTACTGGTCGTAGAATAGCAGGGAATACAGGAGCAGTTGGTAAAGATTTAGCTGCCAGGAGGGAAGGGGAAAGGAGAGCAGGGGTGGTTGAGGATACTGATTCTGATGATGATGGTGGTGGAGGTGGACCTCATATTGATGGAACTGATAGTGGACCTGATGATGTTGGTGGAACTCGTACTGGTCGGGAAGGGGAAAGGAGAGAAGGGATGGTTGAGGATACTGATACTGATTCTGATGACGATGATGGTGGTGGGGGTGGACCTCATGATGATGGAAGTGATAGTGGACCTGATGATGATGGTGGAACTCTTACTGGTCGTAGAATAGTTGGGAATATAGGAGCAGTTGGTAAAGATTTATCTGCCAGGAGGGAAGGGGAAAGGAGAGAAGGGGTGGTTGAGGACAGGGAAACTGAAAATCGTCGTGAAGAAAGTGAAGAAGCTGGAGCTACTACTGGGATGGGTAATGTTGTAGTATCCATGGAAGGGCTGAATCTTAGTACTAGTCCTCCAGAAGTAGGAGGTAGTCATGGAAATCGTGACGAAGTGGTTGGAGGAGGAGCTTGTGGGGAAGGGGGTGGTCGGGGTCATGGTTGTGGAGGTCATGGTCGACGTGGTCGACGTGGTCGTCATAGTCGTGGAGGTCGAGGTAATGGCCGTGCTGATTTGAGGGAAACTGCGGGTCATAGAACAGAAGCTCAAGAAACCATTACTGAAGCAAGGAATCTTAGGATTGGTCGTGGGGGTCTGACTGGTTCACCAGGAGTAAGCCATGATAGTGTTCTTGGCCTTGGTCCCGGTGATGCCACTGTACAAGCACCAACAGTTGAAGGTCTCGGTCTAGCATTCCATGAAGGCACAGGGACTCGTCGTACTTTACGACAGAGTAAGGCTCCTACCGAGATTTATATACCATCAACATGGCAAAGAAAGGTACCCAAGAAGAGGAAGGGAGGTGAACCTTCACAACCGCCACCAAAGAGACCAAAGACACGTGATGTGGTAGAGGTACAAACATTGAATTTTTTTTTTTATGAAAGTTATTTGCAGTATATGTTTTGTCCAGATGGGATGTTTCTTAAATCGCACTCTTTTTCGTTGTCTTTTATTAACAAAATATAATTCCTCGCCCCCAATCATACTAACGGGCATACTAACTGTTTAAATACCTTTATTCAGATCCCTTCTTCTCTCTTTGATGACTTTTTGAGGACTAGTACAGCACCCGGATGTGTTGAAGCTCTGTTGAGAAAGGACTATACTGCTGCGCGCCATATTTTGGATAAGGCAAACAAAGATGACGATGGAGTGAATAATGAGGTTAGATGAATTGTCCCATTTGTCTTGAAATTACAGCTAGCCATTTGAACATCGATAGTAATTTAATGCAGTAATGTATCTTCAAAAAGTTCTAATTTTAATTTTGTTGTGGCAAAGTTTAATTTCAATTTCAATTTCATTTTAAGTACTTGGATCTGTTTCATTACTGTTTCTTTGCAACTAATTAGACAAAATACCTGCAATTTTAAGTAGTTTTACAATTTTTCCTTGTACATGTATTAGAGTATTTATTCTATTCCGGCCACAAATTATTTTGCCTGATCATCCTTTAGTCACACGACTAACGGGCTAAGCCTAATTTTTCTCTGACAGTTCTTAGATCTCTTTTTGTACCTTCTCATGGAATCTCGAATATATATAAAGCCTGTGGGAGTATTCTCTATCTGCTGTTAAACCTATCTATAGTATTCTGATCATAAAACACAGATTGAAATCATAAAACAGGTTGAAAGGTCTGCCAAGGAGAGAGGAATACCATCAACTAGTGAAGCTACACAGATTCCTCCACCTGCCACAGAAATTACCTCTGCTTCTACTGCTGCGAAAGTGCCAGCAATGGACTATACTGCTGTGCGCGATATTTTGGATAAGGCGAACAATTGTGACGATGGAGTGAATAATGAGGTTAGATGAATTGTCCCATTTGTCTTGAAATTACAGTTAGCCACTTGAACATCGATAGTAATTTAATGCAGTAATGTATCTTCAAAAAGTTCTAATTTTAATTTTGTTGTGGCAAAGTTTAATTTCAATTTTAATTTCATTTTAAGTACTTGGATCTGTTTCATTATTGTTTCTTTGCAACTAATTGGACAAAATACCTGCAATTTTAAGTAGTTTTACAATTTTTCCTTTTACATGTATTGGAGTATTTATTCTATTCCGGCCACAAATTATTTTGCCTGATCATCCTTTAGTCACACGACTAACGGGCTAAGCCTAATTTTTCTCTGACAGTTCTTAGATCTCTTTTTGTACCTTCTCATGGAATCTCAAATTTATATAAAGCTTGTGGAAGTATTCTGTCTCTATCTGTTGTTAAACCTATCTATAGTATTCTGATCATAAAACACAGATTGAAATCATAAAACAGGTTGAAAGGTCTGCCAAGGAGAGAGATATACCATCAACCAGTGAAGCTACACAGATTCCTCCACCTGCCACAGAAATTACCTCTGCTTCTACTGCTGCGAAAGTGCCAGCAATGAGAGATAAGGTACTTTTTTTAATATGAAATTTTAAATTGAAGGTCTCTTCACCCATCATTGTGTAATGGTAATAATGTTATTTAACCAGGTATACTTGTGCCCCAGCGGCTCTTTTTGTCCAGAAGAGATAGAGGTGACATTTGAAATGCCAGTATGGGGGGGGGGCATAGTTGGTGAAAATGACACCTTCCAGTTCTTTGATTTTAATTTTGACAAAGATCAACAGAAGGTTTTGGATGACATATTAAATAAACTGGAAGACAGCACTGTGTTTAATCCCGAAAGGTCTGAGGAAGAGAAAGAGAAATTTGAAGCTGTGAAAAAACATAATCAACGTATCTTCAAACAGATGGAGATTGACTTTCCCAACTACAAAAATACATACGGAATGAACCCGTATTTTCTCCAATCATTACGGAAAGGAAAGTGGCTTGTGGATGGTGTGGTTGATGCCTATTCAGAATTTCTTAAAGATAGATATCCGCTTGAGTTTTCAAAGTTTCATATTTTTGAAAGCACCTTCCACTGCGATGTGAGAGAAGCATATTTAGAGGAAAATTTGCTGAGCGAAAGTATTCCTGACTGGCCACTACACTATGCGAGAAATAGTGAGAGAAAGAAAGGTGCTCCCTATTTGGAAGAGATACCGTACTTGGTTTTTCCGGTTTGTGATAAAAATCATTTTATTCTTCTCATCTTCAATATCAAGCATTGGGAGCTCTTAATATTAGACTCCCTAAATGAGTTGGGAAATTTTAGGAATATGCAGAAAGAGGCTGCAAAAATCGCGGTATGGTACCCAAACATTTTCTTATATTCCACACATTAATGTAATCTACAATCCACTAACAGTGTCTTCTACTCTTTGCCTACTTGCTAGATTAATATTCTGGAGAACATTCTGCACATCAGAGCATTTAAATTGCTGAAACGTTACCCAGTAAAGTGTTATGCACCAGTGAACATTCCACAACAAGCAGTAATTAGTGATGGAAATTGTGGTGTCTTTGTCTGCATGTTTCTCAGGGCTTTTATGCAGGGGCTTGATCTGACGAAGATGACGTGGGGAACCTCTGACGTAGACAATTTCAGAAGGAGAATTGCCATTGAATTGGTAACATCTTAAAGTTACTTTGAAGTTTTTTTCTATGTTAGACATGGGAATTCAAGATCATTGTATTTCTGTCCTGAATATGACTAAATTCTACATTTTTACCGAGACATTATTGCTAAAGATATGGTATGCTTAATAATGTTCTGTGAATGTATGCCTAATAACTTCAATGTTGTTTCTGATGTCTTTCCAATTCCTTATTCTTGTGCATCGGCCTTTTATGTTTTTTTATTTATCTTCATCGGCCTGTGATCTATAGAATTAGTTTATCTGATCAGTTCACGTGATTTTGTTGTAATAAGTATTATGTTTGTTGGTACTTTTAAGATGCTTATTTATAGTTACGATTCAAACGTTTATGCAGACTGTGATTCCTTGGGGTTGAATCTTAGTTTATTGACGTGTTTGGATACTCGGGGTATGTTAGGTTATGGGATGTTTGGTTGGGGAAAGTTGTTTGGGAGACGAATGAGCCAGGATCGGGTAGGAGTAGTAGGTATGGGGAGTCGTGTGCTGGTGTGGACGCTGATACGGTTGAGTTGAATCTTTTTAAGGTGTGTTCGAAATCGGGGGATTTGGCGATTGCTGATTTGCGGAAATTGACTGATGATCCGTGGTTGTTTATTAAGGATAAGAATCCGAATTTGAGTAATGTAGGTGGAGGGGTTAGTAGTGTGATACATTGTTATAAGAAGCAAGCGTTAGTGAGTTAGAGGTGTGGTCTAGGGTGGAGGAGCAAGGAGGGAGTAGTGTATGTGAAGAAGAATCGTATAGGAGAAATTATGTGGATAAAGTGGAGGATGCCGAGAGAGGAATCATTAAAAAGATTGAAGGTGGTGGGAATAGGCTTTTTGTTAGTAGAGATAACGTTGAGGGAATAGAAGTATGGCAAAGTTCAAATTTTTCGGGTTCGGTTTCACTTTTGTGACCGACCCCCTGAAGAATATGTTGTTGTATCAATGTTGTAGGCGTTTTATGATAATAAATGATGTTATGAGATTTGATTACATTGAAGAACATTTGGCACATATACATATAATATAATCGTCATTTCTAAAGTATATAGAATTTCTGGCTTAAAAAAGTTCTGTGGAGGTATAAGACAATCATGCAGACTTTGATATCATGCTAATTTTGCAGAACAAATTCTTGGTCTAGGTAGTATTAACTGTTTAAATTGCTGTCTTTGTCCTTAATGTGTAGTCAATTTTCAGGTTTCCTATGTATTATTTTTTGAACTTAAAACTTGTACTGATTCTTTTCCACTTTTGCAGTCCCTCTAAAGTTATTTATTTGTAACAGTTGCAACTCTTTGATGTTGCTATAGCTTATATTTAACAAACAATGCGTACATTCTCATATATGATTTGTAGTAGATATTTATTTGTACATTCTCATAGTTTCTCAGGAAGTGGCCGGTGATACTTCGATCATTCAATGTAATTACTTTTGTTAAAGATCCATGTATTTATGCAACCAGAATGGTTTCAGTCATTTCATATGCATTGTTAAGGGTAGTTGTTCAAATCGATCTTGAGGCTGTCACATCCAGCTGATGTTTGAATTGTGAATAGAAGTGCAATTAGTTCTTCTGGTCAGTTCATGTGATCATGTTGTATCAAGTATTATGTTGGTATTTAGTTTAGACCTTGACAGTTCATGTGATCATGTGATGTTGGTGTTTAGTTTAGACCTTGACAGTGAGCAAGGACACTCTTCTTCCAACAGCCAGCACAAATAACAATGTTCAACTCAATTTGCTGGTTACCAATTTTTTTCTCAAAATGAGGACTTAAGGCAAAAGAGTGAACCTATCTGATCACCTAAAAGAAGCTGGAAAAACTCTTTCCTTCTCTTGTTTTACCATATATGTATTGTTGAGTTGCATTCGGATATATATTTGGATGATCCTCTGCAGTCTCATCGAACTTCTTTCGATCGCCAATTGTATGATTTCCCCAAGCAATATGAACTGTTTGTCATTAAGTTGCAGACTAACTTTGTGTAAAATACCAGAATTCAGTACATATAGCTGTTTCTTTGTGAACTATCGTTTCTATTACTTAGAGAATGTCATCAAACATGTTTAAAATTAAACATTTTGGCAAATACTAGCCAGAAGCTGAAGTTAGTATCTAAATAACATTTCCTGAGTTGCCGGGAACCTGTCCTATCTAATAAGCAAAAACTTAACCAGAGAAATTTAAGAATCTGATGCATGCACCAAGCCAGATACAATTTATCTATGTGTTATTCAATGCTTCTTGCTGTGCACACATGTGCATTGTGCTGACTAAATTTAGCGGGGCTATTACCGATTTACTACAATATCAAACGTTAGATCGAGATTATCACTACTAAAAGGCATGTCGTACGTCGGATAAGAGAGTCGAACCAATCATGAATCGGACACTTCCAAAAACCAAAACCATATTCATTAGTTAATCTATTAAATTAATATATTTTGAAATTTACACATTTACACTTCCAAAAACCAAAACCATATTCATTAGTTAATCTATTAAATTAATATATTTTGAAATTTACACATTTACATTTCAAGAAAAAATCAAAATTACACGTTTATTAGCCTAGATTGTAGGACTAACTGTTTAAACTTGCTGCCTCTTGCTTAGTATGTAGCCAATTCTCAGTTTTCCATGTGTTCTATTTGCAAACTTGAAACTCATTTTGATTTCTTTCCACATTCGCAGTTCCTCTTAATTATATTAATTAGTAGTATTTGCTTTTTCATCATGCCTATATAGTTAAGATTCAAACGTTTATGCAGACTGTGATTCCTTGCTAATTTTGTACCAACTAGTTCTTAGTGTAGATTGTAGGATTGACTGTTTAAACTTGCTGCCTCTTTTACTTAATTTGTAGCCAATTCTCAGTTTTCCATGTGTTCTATTTGCAAACTTGAAACTCATTTTGATTTCTTTCCACATTCGCAGTTCCTCTTAATTATATTAATTAGTAGTATTTGCAGGTCTTTGATGTTTGATTAGTGCATAATTTTGCATATTTTTATTGCCTATTTATTGCTTGTGTTCGTATTTTAATAAATTATTTTGTTGCATTTCAGGAAAATTCGAGAAAACTGAAGAAATGGCAAAATAAAGAAATAAATGACAAAAGAAGAAAAAGAAGGACCAAAACAAGAAGAAAAGGAAAAGCAAGGGGGGTGGTGCATGTTTTCACCAAACAAAATGGATGGCCAAGATTTAGCCAACACTAAACTAAATCAATGGTCAAGATTCAACCTTACCAACCAAAAACCCTAAAATTTTCCTATAAATAGCCTTCATTTCTTCAATTGTAACACAACCATTACCATATACTAGAATTATGTTGTAGTTGTTCATCTCCAAAAATTGTATGTAATTTTCCATTTTTCTTGTAAACACTCTTTATTTTTATGCAATTTCAAGTTTCATTTTAAGTCTTGCATCCCTCTTTCCTTTTATTTTTCCTTATTCTTTATTTCGTTATTTTCGTAAATTCTCGGATGGATAAAGTAGCAACGCTAACCACTCGGGATTGAAAGTATCGATTTAAGAATTTGTTTCGTAATTTTAATTTCCGTTTTAATAGTAATTTTGCCCCTGTAAATTTCCATTTTATTGTGGGCTTTATTATTGTTATTTATTATTTGTTAGTGTAATAAATAAATTAATAAAAAAAAACCAACAAAAGCAATAATTTTATTAATTTTTTAGTACGTAATTTACAAGCTTTTAATTTGTTAATTCGAAGCTAAAATCATTCTCCCCTGTTTTGTTCCCAAACCATTCTCCTCTGTTCTTATTCGGATAATCCAGCAAGGCAGCAAACCCATGTCTTTTTGCATCTCCTTCTTCGAATAAAACCCCTTTCTCCTTACCCCTCTCCTCTCTCTCTCTCGTTCTTTCTCCATAAAACCTCGTTCATCTTCGATTATCTTCGAATCTCTTACTCCTCGTTTTAATTCTTGTTGTTTTCTTCTTAATCTCTTCCCTCACAACCCCCTCCCCTCCTCCTTTCTCTTCGTACAAACACACCCCCTACCTTTTTAGTAGATTTTCTGTTCGAAATTGCTGAGATTTGTGAGTTGTTGTTGCTGTGTTAATTTGGTTTGTCAGTTTATGATCATGCCGAGTTCTGTTTTCTGCGTTGCTTTGTGCGAGTTCAAATAAGTTTTTTTTTTTTGAGTCCAAGTAGTTTTTTTCTCGAGTTGTAATTGCTGTGTAGTTGCTGGGTTCATTTTGTTAAATTAAGTGAGTTTGAATTAAGTTTTGTTTGGATTTCGTGAGACTTGTTCTAGTTGCTGGGTTGCATTGTATATGTTAAGTTAGTCATTAAGTTTTATACTGAGTTCAAACGAGCCTGCATTCCCTTTCACCGGTTGAATTGGTTGGTCTGAGTATATGTGTCTGCAAATGTTCGATTGTAAATTGCTGCAAATGTTCGATTCTGTTGAATACGATGCTGTTTTTGCGAGTTCTATTAAAGCATTGCTGATTTCCGAGTGGACAAAGTAGCAATTCGAGTTTGTATAAATTATTCTGAGTTTGTTGGTTTGTCGAGTTTTGTGAGTTCTGTGCCGAGTCCTTGAGTCGAGTCCCGAGTTTTGTGATTATGCTAAGTTTCGTTGCTGCGATTTTGATTGTTGACCGAGTCGACTCAGTAGTGTCTAGTGAGTCCGAATTGTTTCGTTTTAGTGCCTTCGAGTTTGGCTTTGATGCTTGAATGTTAAGTCTTGTTTTCGGTTTCGCTAAGTTACATTGAATTCTTGTAAACGAATTGGGTTAGTTTCATTATGTTGAATTCACGAGTTAATTCAGTTTTGTGCAAGTTCTGTTCTTGAATTTGTTTGTTCGAGTTTTATGGTTGCTGTCTAAGTTCCTGTTTCGTTTAGTTGTTAACTGCGATCACTGAATTGGGTACGTCATCTGCTGTGCTGAGTCTCGAGTTGTAATGCAGTCCAGTTTTTGTTCTAATTTGCACGTTTCTGTCCTGTTTTAGTTGTCTCAGAATTGTTGTTGGTTTAGGATTCTTCCTAGTTTGCTGCAAATTCTGATTTGTTGAAATTGTCTAAGTTCTGCTTTGACGTTATAAAGCGAATTTTTGACGTTTGTTTTGTCTGATTTGTAATGTATTCTAGCGTTTGCTTAAGTGTTTGTTCGAGTCCGTTTTTTTTGTGCTGAGTGTTCTGTAATTGGGTTGCAGTGCTCACAACTTGGTTTCGAGTTATACAAACAAGTCATTTTCAGTAAATAAAAATTATTAAAATTAGCATTTTTACAATTTAGAATAATTTAGTTTTAAAATGATTAAAAGTTTTAGAATAAATTTTCTTTCAAAAATAGATTAAATTGTAAATTTTGTAAATAAAAGTTAAATTTTATTTTAGAATTTTTAGAGTAATTTATTTATTTTTATTTTTTATTTTTTTATTTTTTTTTTCTCCTTCAATTTTAATTAAGTTAATCTAGAAATAGAAATTCTCTTTTAAATAAAAAAAACAATTTAAATTTAAATACTATAAATGCAAAATTAAGTTTTTTTTAAATAGATTAATTTAATCTTCCTTTAAAAAATAGTATAAATTTTCTTTTAGGAATTGATAGTAAAAATACAAAAATCCCAAATTGTTCTAATTCGCCTAAATTAAAAGATAAGGATCGCGAAATAAATATTATTACCTGTGGATCGAATCTTAAATACTAAAACGATGATCGTGCGCTTGCGATATTAAATTGTCATGTTTTCGGCACATCAATGTTGCAATAGCTAAGATTTAACAAAACTTGTATCCTTTGTCATGTCTGATTGTAGGAGTTAATGTTGCTATACTTTAGCTTTATGAAAACAGTGCAAGTTGTATCCTTAATCCATATATTTCTGCAACTAACTGATTTCTGTTCTTTTTTATGCATTTTTAGGGTAGTTAACAAAAGTATTATCCAAGCATGGGACAGTATGTGAATATGAGTTTAGGCTTAGATGTGTCTTTCTATGTTAGAGTATATGGATAATTCTCTTTAGCATTAGGAAGGTATAGCAATATTTTGCAGGTGAAAATATGCTTTTAGTTAGCAGATAGAACATTGAGGAGGTATGTTAAAATTCAAAGTTTCTGGGCTCAGTTGCAATATAGTGACGGACTCCCTGGGATAGGTTGCATCAAAGTGGAATGCTTTGTGAAGCGATAGATAGTGTTTTGAGATTTGATCATTTTGTGTATATGTTATTGCATTTTTATTACGATTCTGCATAGGTTTCTTTTGTGCATATATTCTCTGTCATTTATCATTGAAGAAAGTATCCGCTGTTAGGGGGTACTAGTTAAAAAATAGTTGTCAGGCAAGGTTATGGTGCTAAACAGCCTTTTAAGAATCGTATTTTTTTTCCCAAGAACTTCATAATCATCTTCCAGGGGTTGGTGATTCTCGTGTCTAACAGCTTTATGTATCTAGTAAGCTCTGTCTGTCTAGGTCTGATGTGTAGTCTGTTGCAAATTCTTGATATTCTGCTACTATGAACCACAATTCATCTGTATACTAGCTCAGAAAATCGCCATGCCTCTGGCAACAACTTCTCCACATCGATAGTTATTTACACAGTTGTGCACAGATGTAGTTGGTTAATTTCACCCTAAAGAACCTACCTTATCCTTATATCAGATTTACGATTTTATTGCTTGGTTGCCGTGTCTATGTAGCATTAAAACTTCCATCATTTATTTATTAACAAACAATTATTTTCGAGCATGACAAATTTGATTGTGTAAAAAATTGAGTTAGTGATCTGTAATCACTTGAACTATAAATATATAGTTGGATTAATAAAAAATAATAATGGATTTCAAAATCAAAATTTATAATTGAGATACAAAATACTTGAGATTGAGGCCATGCGTAGTTAAAAGTGAGACATACAAGTAATTTAAAATTAGTAGCGGTGCGCAATTCTACAACCTTAATACCCATCTCTAGTATATAGGGCACACATTGTTTATATACGAATTCTTTTTGTTGGTGTAGTGGTGTGGGCGCACGTCACTCACATAACCAACCCACGTTCGAACTCCAACGCCTAAATGCAAAGATTATTTTTTCTTCATGAGATTAAAAAGATTTAAAACTAGTAGAGGAGTGCACTTCTACGATCTTAATATCCATCTCCAAAACTAGTAGAGGTGTGCACTTCTGCGATCTTAATACCCATCTCCAATGTACAGTATAGGCGATCTTAATACCCATCTCCAAAATACAGTATAGGTGATAAGTGCATATTTTTGCATATTTTATTTACCTATTTATTGCTTGAACTCGTGTTTTAATAATTTATTTTGTTGCATTTCAGGTAAATCGTAAATAAATAAAGAAATGACAAAATAAATAAATAAAGTGCAAGGAAGGGAAAAAGGAGGAAGAAAAAGGACAAAAAATGAAAGAAGGAAAAGAATTAGGAGCTTGAAGCAAAAGGAATATTTCAAGACAAGTGGAAGGTGGAGATCATCCCAACACATTAGCAAAGTGTATGGCCAAGATCAATTCTTCAAAGCTTAAGGGGGAAGGAATCAAATAGATGGCTAAGATTTCACCACCACACAACCCAAATGTATGGTGGGGATTTACCCAACACTCCCCTTAACCCTAATTCCTATCCTATAAATACCTCCTCACCCCCCTTGTATTTAGTAACTTAGATTTTAGGGTAGTTTTATTTTCTTGTAATTTTCTTTAGTTTCAAGTCTTGTAAACACTCTCTTTATTTTAATGCAATTTCATTTCCTTTAATTTCTTGTCTTGCATTCTCTTTTATTGTTGCCTTGTTTCGTTATTTTCGTAAATCCCGTTGCTAACCACATGGGGTTGAAAATAACGAAACTTTAATTTCTTGCTCCTTGTTATAATTTTTAATTTTGAGCCCCTTTAAATCTCAATTTTATTGTGGGTTCAAAATTTTAAATTACCGTTTTAATTTCTAATTCGTAGTTTGCCCCTTTAAAAATTAATTTTATGGTGGGCCATTAATTTTAAATCATCATCTTAGTGTAATTTTAAATTTGTAGTCAATTTCTTTATCTCGTTTTTAATTTTAAAAAAAAATAATAATTATTAATTTTTAGTTCGTATTTTCCTTTCTTGTTGTATTAATTCGAGCTTTCCCCTGTTTTCCTTGTCAAACCCAGCACATAAACCAATTGTCTCCATTGTTTCTTTCTAAAATAAATACAAATCTCTGTTTTTTTTTCAAACTGACCCATTTTCCCTTTCATTAAAACTCACACACATCACACATCTTTTTCTTTTTTTTTTTGTTTCGATTAAAACCAGCCCCTTCCCCCTCTTCCTTTTTCTTCATCTCCCTCTCTTTGGTTCATTTCATATTCGCTAATTATGTTGTTGAGTTCTGTTTTTATTTTGTTTTGAATTCATTTTAGTGCTGCGTCTACTGGGTATGCTGAGTTTTGAGTTTTTACGAAGTTGAATTCAGGGAATCACTTGTCTTGTTTTTGTTGTTGCTTTGCTAATTTGGTTACGGTGCATTGGTGGCTGGTTGTGTCAGTTTTGCTTCATAATCTGCTGTTGAATTCAAGTTCTGTGAATCTCCATTAACTGTTTTTAGGATTAGAGTCGAGTTCGTGTGTTTTGAAATCGTTTCTGTTTGCTGGGTTAATTTCGGTCTGCTGCGATTCAAAGTTCTTGGTGATGTTTGTTTCATTTTTGTCTGGCTGTTGACGTAGAGTCCGCTGTCTGAATTTTAATTTCTGAGTTCGTTCTTGCTGTTGTTGGATTGAGGCCGAGTTGAATGGGACTGAGTGTAAATGCTGAGTTTTTTTTTTCTGGTTTTCGTTCGAATTTTTCTGAGTGTATAATTCCTGGTTTTAGTTCGAGTTTTTATTTTGTTTGTTGTGTTGACTGCGTTGTTAGTCTTGCTCCGATTTTGTGCTTCTGAATAGCTGAGTTTGCAAGTAAAAAAAAACTGGTTCACTGGGTCATTGTGAGTTTGTGTGTAATATAGCTAAGTTCGAGAGTCTAGGATTATGTTTTCGTTTGTTTCTTTTGTTCTAATTTCGAATTGTTCATGTGGTTGCTGAGTTTTGTTGAGTCTTTACGGTTGAGTTGCAGCTGTGTTCTGTGGTCGAGTGTCAAGTTTTGAGTTTTGTTTGCAGAGTCGATTTTGTATTCTGTTAGAGTTGTCGATTTTGTCGTTGGTCAACCCGAAGTTCTGCTATATTGTCGAATCTGAGTCAACTCGTAATTTTTTTTTTCTTGCCAGTAGTGTAAAGTGTTAGCATGCGTTTGTTTGTTTCGTGAATAATGCATTCTTCTAGCTGTTTTATTCAATGTAAGTGCAATTGTCGAGTCCAGTTCCTGTTATCATTTTCTGAGTCCTGTTTTTGTTTTTAGAATAATTTTAGAATAAAATTAGTTTATCTAGTTAATTTGAATTTAAGAATTTTTAGATTAATTTAGAATTTAGAATTTTTAATTTTATAAATTCTAGAATAATTAGGTGTTATAACTTTTAGAATAATTTAGTTTTTTTTTCTTTTCTTTGTTCTTTTCATAATTTTTTTTAGTTCAAAAATAGAATAATAATTTAATTTTCTTTAAAAGTAGTTTAAATTTTAAGAATTAATTAAGTCACAAATTTAAAAAAAACAAATTTGTTCTAATTCGATTAAATTAGAAATCAAGGAATGCGAATAAATTTAGTCCCTGTGGAACGAATCATAATTTTTACAACGAAACGAATTGTGCGCTTGCGATTCGAATGTTTATATTTTTAGCACAACAATAGGCCGTATTCCTGATTTAATTTTGGCAAGTGAATGATTATATTATCAATAAAAATTAATACTTTTGCTCATTATCAACTTCATAATACACGATAGTCTTCTAATTATTATAAGGATGTAGTATAAAACACGATTAAAGGCCGATTTAAGGATGTAGTAAAATTCAATTTCTACTTTATGTTTGCATATTTATTTACATATTAGCTTATAACTAACGTACAGTTCCTTTTTCAATATTTATATACTAGTTTATAATGAACCAAATTTCATTTGTATACTTTGCTCAGGAAATCGCTATGGCACTCTGTGGCAACAATTTCTCTACATCAATAGTTATTTCCACAGTTGTGTACAGATGCAATTGGATTTCAATTGATGACTAATTTTACAATGAATTTCGATGTCTCTTCAAACTAAATTTCAAGATCTAAGATGCTGTTAATCAATCTTAAACTTAACTAAAATGAGATAGTTTTTTTGTAATGAGGATAGTTTTGTTTAAAGAACCAGATAAGCAATTCCCCCATTAAAAACATGTAGGTTTTACATTCACAACATCACAAAATCAAAAACAAAATCAAACAAAATTAAAAGCCACCTGTTATGCCATACTTTTTGTAAGAACCGTGGTTATTAGATCTATTTAATTATTATTTTGGTAATTAGGAATAAAAATATTTTAAATTACTTTATTCCTGTTTGACGAGTCAAGGTATTAAATGTTGATTGGTATTAGGGGATATGTGTTATTATTAAGTGATCAAGGTGAAAATAATTTATTATAATTTATTTTAGCTTATTTTGAATTTATATAAATATTTTGATTCTGTTTGGAGGATAATTATATCGCGAATATGAGATGGCATCGTTGGATATGAATAAAGTGATCGGGAATAACGGTCTGGGGACCCTCTATGTGTTTAGTGATTGTATTAGATCCCTCGATAATTATCTTTTACATTTCCGAAAAACGCATCATTTAGTTTGTTCTTATCCGTTAAACCCTGTTTTCGAAATCCTTGGGGCTTTGATTTAAATTCATTTTCGTATCAATATTCATTAGATAAATATTAAAATATTCGAAACTCGTATTTTATTCGTTTTATAAGTTTTTTAAATTTTGAGTGTTTAATTCATTATTTTTCGTAAAGATATTTTCGTTTGTATCGACCCATAATTGAATTAATTGGTACGTTTCGGACCAATTAAAAGTTAATTAAGATTGTGAGCATTTGGGGAACAAAATATTATACGTAATCTTATCTTGACCAACCTTTTATCGGCCAATCTACATCATCATATTTGGCCAATCAGAAATCAAAAACAAAAATTTCAAAAATCAAATTTTATTATCAAAAATCGTTCTTGAAGATTCTAATATCGGATTTTGGTGTTCTTATTATCTAATCGAAGCTCTTGATCTCTAGTTTCTAAATCTGTAATCAATTTCAACAGAGGGTAATTTTCTGATTTTATAGGATTTTTTCTTTAATCTGCATAAATTAGGGTTCATGTTAGAATTTAGGGATTTTCGATTTTGAGCTTTTCCATGTGAATTGATGATATGTATAGCTTCGCGTGGTTGTAAGGAGCCTAAATATGTGCTCAATTTCCAATGTTTGATTTCAGATTTGTCCAATTCGAAAATTATGGTTCTTGAATCAAAAATTGGGGCTTTTCGTTTGGTGGATTGTTTGCTTGTTTTGATGATTCTTATGGCTTTATATGATGATTTAGAGTCTATTTAAGTATTTTATTGAAGTGTTTATGTCCGATCTGTTGATGTTCGTGTTTTAAGTTTTGACCATTTATAAAAATCATTGGTTCATCACTTGTGTTGATTGTTCGTATGTAAGGTGTTAAGGGTTAGATTGTACACGTTATAAGCTTCGTTTTGTGATATAAAATGTTCGATTTGGTTTAGAAATGAGCAAAAATGGGTTTTGGTCGGAAAATTCATTCGAGTTCGCCGGATTTCAGATTTTTGGTTCGTTTTGATCATTATTCGGTTGAGTTTTACAGTTTATTGTTGTCCAACTGATGGGCAATTGTTCTGTGATCGGCGGAATTTGCTGCCGGCGCCGAATTCTGGGGAGGGGGAGAAAGGTTGACGACGGTGGAAAAAAAAATAAAAAAATGGGTGAAAGACAAGAGTACCTGGTCTTAATGAAAGTTATGAAAATAACCAGTTTCCCCGGCTGTAACAAAACTACCCAATCGATTACGCATTGTCCAAAAGGGTATTCACTAACACTCATCGAAGCTCTAAGAGCATCTTCAATAGAGGTTGCCAACATAGTTGTCAACTTCTAGCACATCATCACATATATTATTTTTTTATCTCTTCTCTCCTCCATCTCATCGTTGGCAACTTTTATTACAATTCTACTCCAATAGTTGGCAACTTTAAAAGTTGTCAATATGGTCGCATACATAAATTTTATATTATCCTATAAATCTATACTATTATATAAAAGCCGAAACATTGAAAGTTTTGGTACCTGTTTTTTGGTACTAAGTGAATTTATTTATTCACCCTTCATTATAAAGAAAAATATATATGATATCTATACTATTAAAACTCCTAAAATAAATAATAACATAATATAACTAATATTACTTTTATAAACACCTACTAATCTTAAAATCATTGATATATACCCGAAAATATCACATCATATATTTATGATATCTATAATATTAAAACTCCTAAAATACACAATAACATAATATAATTAATGGTAAGTAATCGATTGCCTTTTTCACATTTACTTTTAATTGAACATATTACCTTTTATAAACACCAACTAATCTTAAAATCATTAATATATACCCGAAAATATCATATCATATTTTTTAATTATTAATAAAATATATTAAAAATCTGTATACGTTGTTTATAAAAACATCAATCGTATCATACCGTACAATCATTAATATTTCCTTTCAAATTAAAACACTTTAACTTTTTAATTTAAAACTAATATTATAATCATTAATATATACCCAAAAATACTACATCATATTTTTCAATTACATTAAAAGTTTTGGTACCTGTTTTTTGGTACTAATTGAATTTACTTATTTACCCTTCATTATAAAAAAATATATATATATATGATATCTATACTATTAAAACTCCTAAAATATGTAAAGCATAATGTAATGTAATATGTAATAGAGACATATATAACTCAACTAGGATAAAAGATAAATAACATTAACTCTATACAGGGATCGTGAAATTTGAAGAATAGGCATCAACAAGGATCAAGTCGCTGAAAGAAGTTCATTAACATGATCAAGCCTCAGTGACAACATAAGATGTACAGACGATTCAGTTGAAGGGCCAAAAGATTCCAGTAATAAAGTTTTTATGATTTCACAATTCTTAGCAGTGTTCTTAAAGACATGATGTGAAGACCACGAGTGAATGTTAGTCGTCTATGAACCAGACCAGTTGCACTAGGCGTCAACACTTCACAAAAGAATCGAAGTATCAAACTCAGAAAAACTGTTCAAGAGGTATGATTGAGTTTAGAGCGGTATTGATATCCTCTGGTTAGTTGGAAGCTGCATATTTAAGGATCTCAAATTAAGAGGAATTTGAATAGTATCCGAAATTACTATTCATGTGAATAGTATCCGAAATCACTATTCATATGAATAGTACTATTCATATGAATAGTAACCAACGGTTACTATTTGGGGGTTGTTGGAATAGTGCCCGATTACTATTTGGGGGTTGTTAGAATAGTGCTCGGTTACTATTTGGGGGTTGTTGGAATAGTGTCAAATAGTAACTTTCTAACACCTATAAATAGGCCTGTTGTATTTCATTTCAAAACACACCTCAACACACAACTCTCTCTTCTCTCTCTTATATCTTCTCTTTGTAAGCTGCTAGACAGTCCATCTAGTAGAAAAGCCGACTTAGCCCGCTTTCAGGAAATGTCGGGTAGAAAGTCCTTGTGCCTAAACTATCCTTAGGAGTGTAAACTGCTAGACAGTCCATCTAATAGGAAAGTCGGCTTAGCCCGCTTTCAGGAAGCGTCGGGTAGAAGGTCCTCGTGCCTAAATTATCCTTAGGAGTGTTCAGGTTTTGAAGCTAATCCATTGGATTAGAAGTTGTAACACCCCTTCGTGGTTATTATCAATAAAGATATATTCTCGGAATTATTTTTTTTGGTAGTATCGTATTCAACCCCCCCTTCTACGAAACTTTGGGACCTAATAATTGGTATCAAGAGCAAGCTTCTAACATACAAGAAGTTTAAAGATCACCACCATGGGAATGAAGGATATAGGCGTGAAAATACCAGTTCTTGACAAAGATAATTACTTTCACTGGAAAGTAAAGATGCATTTACATCTCTTATCCATTGATGAAGGTTATGTAAACTACATCGAGAAAGGCCCTCATATTCCTATGAAGGCTAATACTACAGTTGGAGCAACAGCTGGAACTGCAGCTGCTGGAAGGCCTATTCCCAAACCGCCAGCAGAATTCACAGAGGCAGACAAAGAAGAAGTCCAGAAGGACAAGAAAACCATGAACATACTGTTCAATGGAATTGATCAAGACATGTTCGATAATGTCATAAACTTCACCACTGCCAAGCAAGTGTGGGACACTATACAAACACTCTGTGAAGGAACTGAGCAAGTTAGAGAGAATAAGATGCAGCTCCTAATACAACAATATGAGCATTTTCACTACTCCTCTGGTGAAAATCTAACAGACATATTCAGTAGATTTCAAAAGTTACTGAATGGTCTAAAGTTGTATGGGAGAAAATATGAAACCAAGGACTCCAACCTAAAGTTTCTGAGATCTCTTCCTAAGGAATGGAAGCCAGTAACAGTCTCATTGAGGAAATCTCAGGACTACAAAGATTTTACACTTGAGAGACTGTATGGAATCCTGAAGACCTATGAGCTTGAAATGCAGCAAGATGAGGAAGTAGAGAAAATCCAGAAGAAAGGTGGATCTGTTGCCTTGGTGGCCAATATTCCAACAATCCAAGGTGGTGGAAGAATGAAGAGTGTAGAAGCCACACTAGGTTCAAAAACTTGTGAAGGTGAAGCTGAAAATAGCAAAGGTAAAAGCAAGATGATTGAAGAACTTGATGCATTAAGAGAGGATGAAGTTAAAGATCCAGATGAGTATTTGGCATTTCTGTCAAAGAGATTTTCGAAGCTAAGATTCAGGAAGAATCCATCAGGAACCGGGCAATTCAAGAAAAGCTATCAACCAAACAAGGATGTGGTTGAAAGATCAAAGATCAAATGCTATAGCTGTGGAATTGCTGGTCACTTTGCCAATGAATGCAGGAAATCCCAAGCTGAGAAAGAAAAGAAGCAGTTTGAAGCTGTTGATTACAAGAAGAAATATTTTGATCTTCTCAAGCAACAAGGGAGAGCATTCGTGTCAAAAGAAAGTGACTGGGCTGTTGGAGATGACTCAGATGCAGAAGAGGAGTTTGTCAATCTTGCACTCATGGCAAACGAAACTGATGAAGAGGCTAGTTCAGCAAGCAACCAGGTATACTCTACAAACCTAACTGAACTTTCCAAAGATGAATGTGATAGTGTTGTTAATGAAATGTCTAATGAATTGTATAACATGCATGTCACATTAAAATCTATTAACATGGAGAACAAAAAGATTAAAGATCTTAATGCTAAGATAGGTGATAGGAATACTCTGTTAGAAACTCAACTAATTGATTTTGAAACAATGAAAAGAAATTTCCAGGATGGTAATAATGAGTTACTTGAGGCTCTGAAAAGAGAAGAGTGTTTAATAAAATAGTTAAAAGAGGAACAAGACTTAATTGCTAAGTGGAAGGGATCAAAGGCTAAAACTGAAGAAATTTTTAGTAAATAAGGAGTTGATTCTTTTAAAAAATTAGCAGAAGTTAAGTTAGATGTTGATAGGGAAGTTGCTTCAGACAGTGAAAAAGAATGTTCTTTGAGACTTAAGCCTTTTAGCAAAGCAACTTTAACTAAATTGAATAAAAAGTACGGGCCTGTCAATAAGAACTTTGTTAACGGAGAGTGTAGCAAAACCAAGTCAGTTGAACAAGGAAATATAGGCAACTTGTCAATCAAGAAATTGAAGGATAAGTTAGAAAAGACTGAACCTAAGGCTAAGGCTAATAAGAAGAATAGAAATGGCAAGGTAGGAATTAACAAACATAGTAATTACACACCTGATAAATATGCTCCTCGAAAGGAATGTGTGAACTGTGGTAGTGTTAATCATTTATTTGTCAACTGTAAATCTGTTAAGAATGCTTCTGTGCCTAGTATGCCTAAGTCAGTACCTATGCCTGCTATGAATGTTATGCCAAACATGCTTGTCCAGCCTGCTCATGCATCTAGTCATTATGCTAACATGTCATTCATGTATAATCCATATTACAATGCTTTTAATATGCCTCAATTGCCATGGATGATGAATAACATGTTTGCACAGACTATGCCAAATTATACATCTAGTTTTAATGCAAGTGAGCAAGTGAAACAACCTATTTTTCAGAAACCTACACCAAGAGTTAAGGTTGATTTAACTCAATCAGAACCCCTGGGTAGTAAGGGCTTAAAAACTAAGAAAAAGGCTAACAAGGCAGGACCCAAGAAAACTTGGGTACCAAAATCAACTTGATTTTGTTTTGATGTGTGTAGGGAAATAGAAAGAATCTTTGGTATCTGGACAGTGGTTGTTCTATGCATATGACTGGAGATTCTACCCTGCTCACTAAGCTTGAGGAGAGAGCTGGCCCTAGCATTGCCTTTGGAGACAACAGCAAAGGATATACTAGAGGATATGGCTTGATTTCACAAGGGAATATTGTCATTGAAGAAGTAGCACTGGTTGATGGACTTAAGCATAACTTGCTAAGTGTCAGTCAACTGTGTGATAAAGGCCAGAATGTCCGGTTCACATCTGAAGCTTGTGTCATTTTCAAGAAAAATGACAACAAGGTAGTGTTGACAGGAGATAGAAGAGGAAATGTGTGCATTGCTGACTTCAATTCAAAAAATGCAAATATGACTACATGTCTTCTCAGCAAGGCAAGTGTAGATGAAGGTTGGCTTTGGCATAAAAGACTGTCACACTTGAGTTTTAAAGTAATGAATGAGTTGGTAAAGAAGGATTTGGTTAAAGGTATTCCAAAATTGGATTACTCCAAGGATGGATTGTGTGATGCATGCCAAAAATGGAAGCAGAAGAAGGCCTCTTTCAAATCAAAGTCAATGTCATCAATTGATCAACCCTTGAAACTACTTCACATGGATCTCTTTGGACCAGTCAATGTGTTGTCAATCTCAAAGAAGAAATACTGTCTTGTGATTATTGATGATTTCTCAAAATTCTCTTGGACATTCTTTCTGCACTCTAAGGATGAGGCATATGAAGTCATTATAAATCACATCAAGATAGTCAACAACAATCCTTTACTCGAAGTAAGGAGAATCAGAAGTGACAATGGAACTGAGTTCAAGAATTCTGTAATAAGAGAGTTTTGTGAAGAAGAAGAAGGAATTATCCAAGAATTCTCTGCACCAAGAACTCCTCAACAAAATGGTGTAGTGGAAAGAAAGAACAGAACTCTAATTGAAGCTGCAAGGACAATGCTTGAAGAATCTAAGCTACCAACATACTTCTGGGCAGAAGCTATAAACACTGCATGCTACACTCAGAATATTTCTTTGGTCAATCAAGCAAAAGGCATGACACCTTATCAACTTTTCAAAGGCAAGAAACCAACAATCAACTTTCTGCATGTCTTTGGATGCAAATGTTTTGTACTGAAAAATCATGGTGAGCATCTTGGAAAATTTGATTCAAAGGCAGATGAAACTATCTTTGTTGGATACTCAGCTGGAAAATCCTACAGAGTCTACAACTTAAGACTAAACATTGTAATGGAGTCCATACATTGTCTTTGATGACAAGAAAATATCTGGTCTAGTAGATGAAGGTTTTCATGAGTCTCACTCATTTGAGAATGAGAGAAGTGGTGAAGAAAGTGAAGATGATGACGAAGAATGGAGATCAAATGATGTGAGAAACATGCAAGGATCATCAGTTGAAGTGCAGAATGAACCACCTGTTGAAGAGCAACTTACACCATCAGTTGGAAATCAAAGAGAAACCTTTGTTGATGAATCTGCAAGTACTCCATCAATCTCGAGGGCCATACACTCAGGGGGAGTTTCTCACAATGATCAACACAGAGAAAATGAAGCCACTTCATCAAGGTCAAACTTACCACCACAAAGGAAATGGACCAGGGATCATCCATTTGAGCTTATAATTGGAGATCCTAATGCAAAGGTCCAAACAAGAAGAGCAACTCAAGAAGAATGCTTATATAGAAGTTTTCTATCCAAAGAGGAACCTAAGAAAGTTGAACATGCTCTTCTGGATCCAGACTGGGTTTTAGCAATGTAAGAAGAGTTAAACCAGTTTGAAAGAAATGAAGTATGGAAACTTGTACCCAAACCTAAAGACAAATCAGTGATTGGCACTAAGTGGGTATTCAAGAACAAGATGGATGAGAATGGCATAGTCACAAGGAATAAAGCTAGATTAGTTACGAAAGGTTACTGTCAAGAGGAAGGAATTGATTTTGAAGAAACCTTTGCACCAGTGGCAAGGTTAGAAGCAATAAGGATCTTCCTAGCCTATGCAGCACATGCAAATTTGAAAGTCTATCAAATGGATGTCAAGAGTGCATTTCTGAATGGAATTCTGGAGGTATATGTTAGTCAACCGCCTGGTTTTGAAGATCCAGACTTTCCAGAATATGTGTTCTTTCTACTCAAAGCACTCTATGGCCTGAAGCAAGCACCTAGAGCCTGGTATGACACACTCTCACAGTTCCTTATAGAGAATCACTTCATTCGAGGTACTATTGATAAAGCTCTCTTTTATAGAAATGTCAATGGCTCTATGATACTTGTCCAAATTTATGTAGATGATATAATATTTGGGTCTACAGATGAGAAACTTTGCAAGAGGTTTGCCAAACTCATGAAAAGTAGATATGAAATAAGTATGATGGGTGAATTAACTTATTTTCTTGGTTTACAAGTTAAACAAGTGAATGAGGGAATTTTTATAAGTCAAACAAAATACATTTATGATCTTTTAAAAAGGTTTGATTTAGCAGATTGCTCTTCTACAAAAACACCCATGGCTACTGCCACTAAGATTGAACTGAATACTAAGGAAAAGAAGGTGGACATGACAAGCTATAGGGGCATGGTTGGATCTCTTTTATACTTAACAGCTAGTAGACCTGATATTATGTTTGCTACATGTTTATGTGCTATATTTCAAGCTGATCCTAGGGAATCTCACTTGGTAGCTATTAAGAGGATTTTTAGATATCTCAAGGGAACACCAAACCTTGGCATTTGGTACCCTAGAGATTCTGGTTTTGATCTAATTGGTTACTCAGATGCAGATTATGCAGGTTGCAAAATGGATAGAAAAAGTACCACAGGAACCTGTCAATTCTTGGGAAACAAGCTGGTCTCATGGTTCAGTAAGAAGTAGAACTCAGTATCTACCTCAACTGCAGAGGCTGAATACATAGCAGCTGGGAGTTGTTGTGCACAGATTCTATGGATGAGAAATCAACTACTTGACTATGGAGTTAAAGTTAAAAAGATCCCAATTTTCTGTGACAACACTAGTGCAATTGCAATATCACAGAATCCAGTGCAGCATTCTAGAACCAAGCATATAGACATCAGATACCATTTCATCAGGGAGCATGTGATGGAAGGTACTGTGGAACTGCATTTTGTTCCTAGTGAAAAACAGTTGGCAGACATTTTTACTAAAGCTTTGGATGAAGCAACCTTTTCAAGGTTGGTAAGTGAGCTTGGTATGTTAAATTTCACATGATCTTTTAAAATGTCTGTTCAATTTGCTTGCAGCCAGTGAATTTCATTCTCTGGATTTTGTTTGTTTTATTTGTTTATCTGCTTGATTATTCTAGAGATATCATTGTAGCATAATTAAATAAATATTTTATTGACATATATCAATTAATGATATTTTGTTAATTTCATGTCTATTTAATTGTGAGTTTATCTGATTATTTTGGATTAATTCTTGATTTATTGCATGAATCCATAATAATTAGAAGTATTAAATATGTGTGTATGTGTATAGGCTGATAGATTTCAATGATAAGATGTTTTTCGGCTGACAGGTTTCGGTGATAAGATGTTTTTCGGCTAATTGATTGATTAGGTGAGAAATTATTGAGCGATGTTATTCAACATAACTTGTCACTATCACACCTAACCCACTAATCCTTGAAACATTATAAATGATGAGTTTTTGTTTGTGTTTAACATCATCATTTTTCAGATAGAGCATATACACACAATTGCTGAATATTTCGAGCTTTGATCGGAAAGATCTCTCAATCTAGCTGGTGGTTTTTAGATCGGATTTCATATTCATGCTTTATACATCATCCTTTATAAAAGCTAACCCTTGTTTTTGAATTTCCTCAAATTTTTGAAAATGGCATTGCAGGGAAGCTTTTTAATTGCTAAAGTTAATCCTATTTCCATTCATCAAATCGAAACCATTCTGGATGAGCAATTTCGGGCTTGGACACAATTTCTGAATGAACATTCATTAATTCGCTATGCTTTAGTTACACCAGCGCAGCTTAACCATGATGCATTGCGTGAACTATATTGCAGTGCGGTTAACACTTCTGGACAGGACGGGTGTGCATTCACATATCGACTATTTGGTAGGTCGATTAGGGTCACTGAATGAGATGTTAATCGAATTCTTCATTTTCCTATGGAAAATCTTGTTTCTGATCCTACACCTGCACAGATTGAAATGTTCTTTCGTTTTATAAGGTACCAAGATGGCAATTTCAATACTGGTAATCTATCTAGAACGTTTCTAACCCAGTACTGGAATTTCTTCTTTCACACTCTTAACCATGTTTTTTCCTCAGATAGAAGAAATCAAGATCGAATACCTGAATTTATTCAAAAAATAGGATATGCGGTCGCCAATAATTTGAGGATTAATTTTGGAAAAATAGTGCTTAATCAAATCATTTTAAAGATGAAACACTTGGGAAGAAGAGATGTTCAGACTCAAAATGTCAAATGTCTATATCCAAGGTTTCTACAGCTAATATTAAATGATTTTTTGAATGATGAAGACAGGGCACGCTTGGAAAATGATCAAAAGGTGGAATTTTCTTCCATGAAGACGAATGTAATTAATTACATAAGAAAAAAGAAATATACGGATGTGCCTACAGTCCTAACTGAATATCTAAAGACTGTTAATTAATTACAAGGTAATATTTCAATCTCTGCTATTCCAACCTCTGTATTCCCTGCTGTGTCACAGGAAATACAGTTTCTACAACCCCTAGTGGCCATCTTACCCGACCAAGAGCAGGAAATCCCACCGACTCTAACACATGTTAAAGAGCCCATTCTACAAACACAAACACAACAAACTCCTACACCTCAATTGTCACTTAAATGACCATCCATCAACACTTTTGAGGGAGATAATGCCTCAGCAGCACCACATAAGGAGTTAGTTACATCAGCCGCTCTACCTCATTCTAAATGGAGAAAACCCAATGAACCTGAGGTAATGGCAACTGTTAGTGAAACAATTCTTCCTTATCCAATGAGTGAAATTGTAAATGAGGTTGAATTGACGGGAACAACTATCTTGAGTTCCATTTCACGGAACATAAAAGTGGTTGATGATCTTTCTAAAGATCAAATGCCTTCACAGGCATCCGAGGTGGAATTACCTACCTCAATAACTGCTGGTGAATCTTCCATTTTACGAAAAGATCCATCGGTAGGTGGTTCTTTTATGAACCAAGTGTCTTCACAGACATAAGAGGGAAACTTGGGTTTTGTGCCATTTAATCGATTCAAGTTTAACCTCCCAGAGGGAAAATCTCTGGATCTCTTTCGAGATTTACCACTACTTACCAGTGGTCGGCAACTCGCTTCACGCGAGAACGGAAGCTCACGAACTTTCATTGCACCATCTGTGACCTCTAAAAAAGGGGCTAGGATGATTTCATTTGCAGGTACACATCTCGGTGGAAGCTCTGGAAGAGAGTTGAGGGAAACAGAAACAGAACATGTAAGTGTAACCCAAACCTCTAAACCGAGTGAATATAGAGTGTTGAGTGAAACACCTGCAGAACGTACGAGTGAGCAACCTACTCAACCACATGCACATATAACCAGAAAGGAATACAGCAGACTCCTTACACGGGTCCAAACAATGGAGAAAGAGTTGCCAAATATCTGTAAGTCCATTGCAAAAATCAAAAATTTGCAACTTATTCAACATGATGTATTCCAGGTTCAATTGAATACCATGGCAACCCAGTTTAATGATGCAATCAACTCCTTGGTAAAGCCATCTTCGTCTAATTTACCAACTCCACATCCTACTACTCAAGAGGATAACCCAACTGAGGGGGAGAAGTTGGATGATCAAGAAAAATCTACTAGGCGTAAGGGCAAAGAAAAGGTTGTTGACACGGAATTAACTTTATTCTGGGAAAGGAAAAGCTAATGGGAGTATTTATGCTATGTGGAAAGAAAGCAAGGCAAACTTGAAGATATGTTTAGTCTAGAGGAACAATTTGTCTTGTACTTGTTCAAATTTTAGAAATCTGGAAAATGTATATATATGATCAAGAATGCACTTTAATATTATTTATCTTTGTATTTTATTTTGTTGTATCAGTTGAGTTATCCTCTAAGAATTTGCTTGTTAAACCCTAACAATCAAATAGGGGGAGATTGTAAAGCATAATGTAATGTAATATGTAATAGAGACATATATAACTCAACTAGGATAAAAGATAAATAACATTAACTCTATACATGGATCGTTAAATTTGAAGAACAGGCATCAACAAGGATCAAGTCGCTGAAAGAAGTTCATTAACAGGATCAAGCCTCAGTGACAAAATAAGATGTACAGACGATTCAGTTGAAGGGCCAAAAGATTCCAGTGATAAAGTTTTTATGATTGCACAATTCTTAGCAGTGTTCTTAAAGACATGATGTGAAGACCACGAGTGAATGTTAGTCGTCTGTGAACCAGACCAGTTGCACTAGTCGTCAACACTTCACAAAAGAATCGAAGTATCTAACTCAGAAAAACTGTTCAAGAGGTATGATTGATTTTAGAGCAGTATTGATATCCTCTGGTTAGTTGGAAGCTGAATATTTAAGGATGTCAAATTAAGAGGAAAATGAATAGTATCCGAAATTACTATTCATGTGCATAGTATCCAAAATCACTATTCATATGAATAGTACTATTCATATGAATTGTAACCAACGGTTACTATTTGGGGGTTGTTGGAATAGTGCCCGGTTACTATTTGGGGGTTGTTGGAATAGTGCTCGGTTACTATTTGGGGGTTGTTGGAATAGTGTCAAATAGTAACTTTCTAAAACCTATAAATAGGTCTGTTGTATTTCATTTCAAAACACACCTCAACACACAACTCTCTCTTCTCTCTCTTATATTTTCTCTGTGTAAGCTGCTAGACAATCCATCTAGTAGGAAAGCCGGCTTAGCCCGCTTTCAGGAAGTGTCGGGTAGAAGGTCCTCATGCCTAAACTATCCTTAGGAGTGTAAGCTGCTAGACAGTCCATCTAGTAGGAAAGTCGGCTTAGCCCGCTTTCAGGAAGTGTCGGGTAGAAGGTCCTCGTGCCAATATTATCAATAAAGATATATTTTCGGAATTATTTTTTTTGGTAGTATCGTATTCAACCCCCCCTTCTACGATACTTTGGGACCTAATAAAATAAATAATAACATAATATAATTAGTGGTAAGTAGTCGATTGTCGTTCTTCACAATTACTTTTAATTGAACATATTGAAGGGTTTCGAGCATCAAACGCAGCGGAAAACAATAATTAAAACAATAAAATGGAAACCCAATCGTAGGATCCATGTGACGCCCCCAGATCCGGGGTCGGAGATCTAGGCGCTCACGGTCCATTTTCCATTATTAACATACCTGTTCTTGCACATAATATATATGAAACAGCCATCGACCCCACAATAAACTCACACCGCACACACACACACACACAGGTTAGAGCCTCAGAAACGTCACAACATTGATTGAGCAGAAATAAAATTATCAAAGTTATTACAGATCGAATTAAATAATATTTATGCTACCAGCAACACTTCGATATGAAGCGAAGTTGGCGGCTTGAAAGTTTGTTACGATACACTGCCTTGCACAGGTCATACTGATAAATAAAACGAACTAACAAAAGCTGCCAACCAATCCGGCTAATGGGGCCTACCGGTGGAATCTCAACTGCTGGCTCGGGTCTAGTCACCTGCTTTCGAGCAGTCTGTCTGGGTCTTGCCATTTCGCTTAGCTGTTGTGTTTGTAAAATTTGAAAACAAGCAAGAGTGAGCAACTATAGCTCAACAAGAAATATACGTATAAGGTAAGCAATATAGCATTTCATATGATTGGCAGTTATTAAACTTGTTTGTATCAATCAGATATAAAATCACTTGTCATTGTTGATAAATCTCGAAGGTGCATCAATATGTGCCCTTGTTTTCAAAATAAACTTGCAGTTCTAGATACTGCATTGAGTCAACATCTTTCTCATCAAAATAGAACACTATCAGCAACTTGGCACAAAAGCCTAAGAAGCAGTGTCAAAGCATTTTTCCAAAATGGAGGAATGGGACTTAAAGAAAACATAAAACCTGACAGGGATTGACGATGATCAATCGCCACATCCAAGTCCAATAATCCGCGGGTCTTCTCTACCGGTAGAAGGATAGAAACTACATCCGTAACTATCCCCGAGTGAAAACTACATCCGTAATCACCCTCGATGAAAACTACATCCGTAATCATCCTTCGGCAACACCTGGGCCGGAATAATAATTGATGGACCGCCTGGCTCACGGCCGCTTACACATCCCGGGAATCGTTCGTCAACGGTTCCCACACCTGCCAGAGTCCCTTTTTCTTTTTCTTTTGAAAACTTGGTTTTGATTGAAGACAGAGTAATTGAGGTCCGACATCAGTCGACCGATGATTCTTGAAATCATACAAGAAGCAGAACCTGACCGGGGGTTTTCAAAAATGTTTTGAGTTCGAATGAGTTCGAGTTTGAAAGTATTAAAATGTATCTTGGATTAACTTTGTCTTTGAATAATGAACAATAATTAATAAATAATATTTTAAGATTTAATATTAATAATTAATAAAATAATTATTCGATAAAATAAACTTTTAATCCAAGATAGGGTTTCGAGTATTTACGAAGATATGAACATAATTACTTGAGTATACGATACTCCCCGAATGACCCTTCGGGTTTCTGCAATCTAGATACGATATAATAATATACCGCTCCCCGGTCAATAGTATATACGGACCGCTACGACCTCTATTGCTAGAGTCGTTGTCCGAAGAAAACATTTCAATCTAAGTTCAAGGGGTATAAGCGTATATGTACTTATACAATCTCAATTGCATCAATACTTTGATAAACATAGCATTTGATATAATTAAAAACTACAAACACAACAGTGAAAGTCCTTGTATATGGATAAGTTTTGAAAAGTAAACTTGCCTTGGTTTGGTTGGGGTGGTCGAGCGTGCGGAGTCGAACGATCTATACATAAACAATAACCGCTCGTTAGTACCTTAACAATATCTCTTTAATTACGGGGTTTTAGGGGGGTACGAAATTAACTTAACGACCTCGTCTTATGACACTCTAGCCCCGCTATAGGTTCATGTCATCACTCAATTATGCTCGTCACTTATTCGACTTAATTTAGTTACCACATTCGAATCATAACCATTACCCCTAGAGTTATGCCCCACTAACGACTTTTTCCCTTGCGCAAAATTTACTCTAGCATTTTTATAAAATCCAAATATTTATATTTTAATCCAATTCTTTTTGGGTGGTCTTCACCACTGCATTCCCTAACTTCTCAAATTTTTCCATGATCCCACATATATTTTTAGGGGTTTAAACAAGGTTCACAATGGGGTCACTTAGTGCAGTCCGGAATCCAGAAACAAAATTCACTTCTCCGGCCATAACTTAAAATCTATACATCACCTAGCCATGAACGTTACATTTCCAGAAACTAAATTCAATTATCTTTCCAACAATATATGGTAGGACATCAGTGGACAACATTTGGGGGTTCAAAACCGTGTTACAAGACAGGTCAATGCTCCTGGAAAAACTCAGCAAGCATATACTACTTAGATCAACCATTTTTCACAATTCCACAACACAACCAACACTTAATTCACTTAGTTCGTGGTTCATAACACTCATGGAGATATATATACTATCCATAATCATAAAAGTCACAATCTCAACATCAAAACTCAAGATCCATGTCATCCATTACTTATACAACCAAGATTAGCTCATATATACATGGATCTACTACCAAACATTATAAATACTACATAACCAAAAGGGTTTGTGATTTTTATACCTTCTTGAGCACCTAGGAGCCTTGGATAAGCTTTACACAACTCAATAACACCTTGAATGGTCTCCTACAACCCTTACAATCCAAGATCTAAAAGAAAATCAAGCATGGTTACTATTCACCCAATCTTTAACAATTTATAACTTGAATTTGGATGGATGAAATGGCTTGAAACTACTAACATACCTTGTCTAGATGATGGAGAGGGCCTAGGATTTATGTTTTGATTTATGAGTGGTGGGAAAGGGGGAAGAAGAATTTTTCTTCTTGGCCGAGAGAAAGAACAAGGGGGGGTTGTGTTTTGATTTTTGTGTTTTGTGTGTGTTGGTTGAATAATTGATGTTAAAGTGTTGGGTGATACATAATGTGTATGTATAGGCAAGTACTAGCAAGGCATGGTCACATGTACTACTTGTCTCCCCTTTTTGAAAAGCAAGTAACTAGTTACTATTCCTCTTCCAATTTGCTAACTAGTTTGCTTGTTCCTAACCACTTGGTTGCATGGGACTTGCATGCAATACTACTCCTTGTATCTTTATTCTTCCACCAATGCTTGTCATTTAATCTTTAATTCGTATCGTATCTTAATTAATCTCTCGTAATAATATTTTGTCGCGTAGAGATTTCCCCTATAATTCCTTAAGTACTTAATTGTGTAAATTCCTCGAATGTCCATAATTCCTCGTCATAATTCTTAATAAATCTTTTAATACTCTAACCATTCTCAAATCACAAGTTTTATAAATCTTACTAACAATAAGACTCCTGCCTTCACAAACTTCCTTTTTATCTTACATAATAAATGAAACAACGTAGTTTCTCACACAATCAATTCTATTAATCAACAGGGATGACTAGAAAGGTTCTATATTGACAATGCCACAAGATATTAAATAAAAGAAATTATTACCAAAAATTAGGGTTCTTACAATCCATGCAAAACAAGACGTTTAATTCGTATTTATGAACGTTTACCTTAAAACGAAGCTTTAAAAAATTGATGACAGATGGAGGTCCAAAGGAATCACCACGCAGCCCTCTTCGAGATCTACGTTGCCAAAGTAGTCCACACGAACGCTTGATCGTCCAATGATCACCGGAGCCGGTACTAGCCGAAAAACCTGCCTCTCTCTCTCTCTCTCTCTCTAGCCTCCCACACGTTTTAATGAATTGCAAGAGTGTGTTCCTAAACAATACATCATAATATATTTATAAGGAAGAGAGATTGGGCTAAAACCCTAAATCGAATTGGGCTTCTCCAAACCCATTCTGATTTGGTTTTATTATTAAATTCGAATTCTTTTTAATAATTAATTAAGACCAGCTTAATTAATTAAGAACCAATTTCGAATTTAATGATTTAATTTAAATCCATAATTTAAACTAAAACTCCTTTTGAACGTTCTTATTGTGTAACCCTTTAGGTTATTATTACGTTGGCAATAATTTTAATATCTAATAATAAAATTATAAACAATGAGCGGCATCTAGTAATACATCATTGCTACCCAAGTAATAATAATAATTGGTGATCCAATTAAACCTTTCGTGATTAATGTTTCCGTGTAATATAATCCATTTAACCAAATATTATAGATTAAACTCGAGGCATGTTATTGGTCACCCTCTTCAACGTTTAATCCGGGTTTCCTTGATCAATGAGTAGACTATTAAAACAAATCAATATTTGAGCATGGCTATGCATTTTCATAGTCTCACTCAATCAAGAGGCCAATAATATCTCTCCTAATAATAGGAGGGTTAAATCCTATATCTATCATTCATATTTTTCATACGACTCATAATATACCCGATCTCCACTTTTATCATCACCCGGTCAAAGGTAACTTTTAATGTAGTCAAAGTATATTAATCCTCATATAGAAATATAATGATGTCAAGTCTAAGGATCATTACACCATTATCACTGTGAGTCTTTCTAATGACCTTATTAACATGTAGTATCTCACATACTTAAAGATATAGAATACGTGTTCTATATTCCAAGGACATTTATTACTCTAACATTTATATCGCAGTAAATTAAGACATAACAAATTAATGTAGAATAATCCATAGAACATAATCATCAAATAACAAAATAGTCTTTCATAGAAGCACAACTACATTGTCTCTAGGGCACTAACACTAACAATCTCCCACTTGCACTAGAGCCGCATGTATCTAATACCCATGGAATTAGTGTGACCTTCGTGCTTCTGATGCGACAAAGCCTTAGTCAGTGGGTCCACAACATTATCATTAGTATGCACTTTACATATATGCATATCTCCTCTCTCGTTTATCTCTCGAAGAAGGTGATAGCTCCTAAGTATATGATTTGCCTTGGAATGGGACCTTGGTTCCTTAGGCTCCGCAATGGCTCCATTATTATCGCAATACAGATCAACTGGATCTGCGATCGATGGAACCACACCAAGTCCTGTAAAAAACTTCCAAATCCAAACAGCCTCTTTGCTGCTTCACTGGCAGCAATATACTTAGCTTCCATTGTAGAATCAACTACTTTCTCTTGTTTTGAACTTTTCAAGCTTACAGCACCTCCATTTAGACAAAACACAAATCCAGACTGGGACACAGAATCGTCCCTTTCTGTCTGAAAACTAGCATTAGGGTAACCTCTTACAACCAGCTTCTCATCTCCTCCATAAATCAAGAACGAATCTTTAGTCCATTTAAGGTACTTAAGAATATTCTTGACAGCTGTCCAGTGACCCTCACCTGGATTAGACTGGTATATGCTCGTCATGCTCAAAGCATACGAGACATCAGGACGAGTATGTATCATTACATACATTATAGAACCAATTACCGAAGCATATGGTACTTTACTCATATGGTCCTTATCATCTGATGATTTAGGACAGTTTTCCTTTGAGATCACTATCCCATGAGACATTGGGACATAGCCCCTCTTTTCCTCTTACATCCTAAAAAGATGCAATACTTTGTCAATGTATGTACTCTGACTTAAACCGATTAATCTTTTAGATCTATCTCTATAGATCCTGATCCCTAAGATGTAGGTAGCATCGCCTAAGTCTTTCATCGAGAAACTTTTTCCTAACCAAGTCTTCAAAGCCAGTAGAGAAGGAATGTCATTCCCTTTTAGTAATATGTCATCTACATATAATACTAGGAATGCCACATGGCTCCCACTAACCTTTTTGTAAACACACGGCTCATCTTCATTTTGCATAAAGCCAAGCTCTTTGACTGTTTCATCAAAATGGATGTTCCATCTCCTTGAGGCCTGCTTCAATCCATAAATGGATCGTCACAACTAACAAACCATTCTAGCAAACCTTGAATCGACAAAACCCTCAGGTTGTGTCATGTACACATCCTTCTCTAAGCTCCCATTTAAGAAAGCGGTCTTAACATCCATTTGCTAGATTTCATAGTCATAATAAGCTATTATCGCAAGCAAAATCCTGATGGATTTGACCATAGCAACCGGTGAGAAAGTTTCATCATAGTCAATACCATGAATTTGATTGAAACCTTTCGCCAATAGTCTTGCCTTGTAGGTCTGTAAATTTCCATCCATGTCAGTTTTCTTCTTGAAAACCCACTTGCACTATATGAGTTTTACCCCATCAGGTGGTGGAACCAAAGTCCATACTTGGTTTTCATACATGGAATCCATCTCAGATTTCATGGCCTCCAGCCATCTCTCAGAATCTGAATTATTCATAGCATCCTTGTAGGTGAGAGGCTCTTCATTATTTATAAGCATCACATCGCCATTTTGAGTCAGGAGAAATCCATAATATCTTTCTGGCTCATGGTGAATCCTACTAGATCTACGAACAACCTGTGTTTCTTGAGCAGTATTGTTCTCAACATCTTGAGTCTCATTCTGCTCATGTTCCAACTCTGGTTCAACATTATCTTGTAGTTCTCGATCCTCATCGAGTTCTATTTTCCTCCCACTACTTTTTCTTAGAAAGTAGTTCTCTCTCTAGAATACAGCCGTTCGAGCAACAAACACTTTGTTCTAGGAAGGTTTATAGAAATAATACCCTTTAGTTTCTAATGGGTATCCTACAAAATTACATTTGTCTGATTTCGGTCCTAGCTTATCAGAGATCAAACGTTTCACAAACGATTCACATCTCCAAACTTTCATAAATGACACGCTATTACGTTTCTTAGTCCATATCTCATATGGTGTCTTTGAACCGATTTTGAAGGAACTCGGTTTAGTGTTTGTGTAGCCGTCTCTAGGGCATAACCCCAGAAACTGATTGGAAGATCCGCATGACTCATCATCGACCGTACCATGTCCAACAAGGTACGATTTCTCCTTTCATACACTCCATTCCATTGTGGTGGTCCAGGAGGAGTGAGGTGGCATACGATACCACACTCCTTTAGGAAATTCTTGAATTCCAAGCTTAAGTATTCTCCCCTATGATCAGATCGTAGAGTTTTAATACTTTCGCCTAATTGCTTTTCAACATCAGCCTTATACTCTTTGAATTTTTCAAATGATTCGGATTTGTTCTTCAAAAGATACACATATCCGTATCTACTAAAATCATCAGTAAAGGTTATGAAATAATAAAAGCCACCTCTTGCCATCGTACGTATTGGAACACATACATCACTATGTATCAATTCCAATCATTGGTGGCCCTCTCACCTTGACCGGTAAAAGGAGCTTTTGTCCTTTTACAAATGAGACACGGTTCGCATTCTTCGTATGATTCAAAATCAAACTTATCCAAGTATCCATCCCTATGTAATTTGGAAATGCGATTCTCATTTATAAGGCCTAAACGACAGTGCCAGAGGTATGTTTGATTTGAGTCATTTGTCTTAAAACGTTTAATACTTATATTATAGACAAGAGTATCAAGATCAAGAACATATAAACCATTAAACAAACGTGCAACCCCATAGGTAACATTATTCAATGAAGAACAACCATTGTTCTGAATCAAAAATGACAAACCAATCTTGTCCAAACAAGAAATGGAAATAATGTTTCTACAAATCGCAGGCACGAAATAACAATCCTCAAGTTCTAAACTAAGCTCAGTGGGCAACGATAAATAATAAGTCCCTACAGCTAAAGCAGCAACCTTTGCTCCATTGCCAACATGTAGGTCGACTTCTCCTTTCGCCAAAGTTCAACTTCTTCGAAGTTCTTGCACATTTATACAAATATGGGAACCACATCCAGTATCTAATACCCATGATGTAGAAGTAGACAAATTGACTTCTATAACATAAATATCTTAATTAGAAATCTGAACAACATTCAGTTTCTTTAGATCGTCCAAATAATTTTGACAGTTTCTCTTTCTTTCACCTTGTTTACACGCATACAAGGCCTTGCTTGTATCAAATCTCTCTTGACGAGCATGTCCTTCAAACATACATTTAAGGTGCTCGATCATCATATAAGAATCAAAATTCTCATGCTATTTCTGCAGCTCAGGACTCATAGTCGCAAGCATCAAATAGGTGACATCGGTGTCAACATCCAAATGCTTCTGATAAGCATTTTATTGAGCCTCCGTTGCACCTTCAGAGAGAGGTCCAGGGCGAGGAATATCTATGACATAGAGCTTTCGCTCCTGCCTGAGGACAATCCTCAAATTCCTTTGCCAATCTAGAAGGTTAGTTCCTGTCAACTTGTCCTTCTCAAGGACTGATCATACAGAGAAGTTATTTGAGTTGTTTTCCATTTCAAATTTCTACAATGTTAAAATGCATAAAATAATTAGTCTACGGATTTATTAAATTATGTTCAAGAGATTATGATATATTCATAATATATCTCCCACTATTTTTATCAAATTAATAGCCCTTACTATTAATTCGGAAAGTATATCCCATAAATCTTTCTAGTGAGCGAAGATCCATATTTCGTCATGTCCTAAGTCAACCACTGGTAGTCCTTAAAACATGATTATTTAGGTAGACAACAGTTGTCAATTATATCATATATAATTCTTGGATAGTTTGGTGAACAACGATTGATCTTATCTATCTAATAGATTTTTAACCAAACTCTATGCTTCTAAGTTCATAATAGTTGAATATAACCGTTTATTTTCACCTTATTATGACGACTCAGTTAAGTTAGACCCAATGATACAACGGCCGAATATAACCGTTTATATTTGTCGCATCTCACCACGATAGACAGGAGTCCCCTGCCACTGACAGCCCTTCCCCTTATCGATCTAGGATTCGATTAGTGTTCATTCATTGGAAAGCATCCGATTAAAACTTAATATTTTGTTAAGGGGTTTAGAAAATTTATAACGATCATGATCACATCATAAAGAGATCCTCAATTTTCCTTGAACCAAATATTTCAAATTGACATCTTAAATTGTTCATTTCCCAGGTAGATGGAGGATCCCAATGGTCACACTTAATACCCATTAACCTTACGAATACGCATATCCGCTTTTGTCAGAAAATCCCAATTTTAGATATAAAAAATCCATATTTAATTCCCTGTTTTAAAAAAATCCGTATGTCATAGACATAAGAATCTCATGATCGTTTGTTAATTTTAAAATCTTAATCGTTACAGATTTTATCTTCTTTAGCATGGCAAGCATGGCATGGGTGACGTATCTAATACATGCATAATTAATCTAATTAGACATGCATCTTTATCTCTACACATACATTGTATCGCATACATTCATATATATGTAAAGTGCATAAATTAAACGTGTTTGGTTATGGCCCATCCTATGTGATCTTTTCAAGCTAATGAAAAGATCAAGGTCAATCTATGGTGGTTAACAAAATACAATTTAAATACATGTCTTCTTATATGCCTCCTTAGATCGCCTCCTTGCTTGCTTGTCTTCATGTACATTACATAAACAAAACAACTATACTAATGTACTTACAAGAAGAACTCGAGTTACATTCGAGATTTAATCATTACAAGGAATGACGACATGAAAGTCGTATTTAGAAACCAAACCATAAACAAAAACCTCTATCCTATTGGTCTTAGGGCCATAACCAATCACCATGCTCATATAACAAATAAGAACATGTAACCATATCATATTTCAGATGATCCAATCAAAGAAATCATATAACACAAAAATCAGAAAATCAGAATCAAATTCTGATAATAATAAATCGCCGTTTTCAGGCATTAAACGATGTCAAACGCCTTAAAGACTAGTCGTTGACAGCTTTGCTATCAGTTTTGTTCAGACGCTCGTTTCCAGACAGAAAACACATATCGTTTACGAAAATCGGACACTGGACACAGATTTCACCAAATCTGCGCAGTATATACAGAAATTGTATCGTATACAATCCCCATATCAAGAACAAACATAAATCATATATATATCATTATATATATAGATTATATAATCATCATATGATCATCTCAATCATCACTAACATACAGTCTATACATATATATCAAAATCAGCGCATCATACATGACAATCATCAAACATGCTCATATATATATCAAAACTATAACATATAACCGAATTAAAACATTTTTGCAAGTAGCTCTGATGCCATTGAAGGGTTTCGAGCATCAAACGCAGCGGAAAACAATAATTAAAACAATAAAATCGAAACCCAATCGCAGGATCCATGCAAAACAGGACGTTTAATTCGTAGTTATGAACGTTTACCTTAAAACGAAGCTTTAACAAATTGATGACAGATGGAGGTCCAAAGCAATCACCACGCAGCCCTCTTCAAGATCTACGTTGCCGAAGTAGTCCACACGGACGCTTGATCGTCCAACGATCACCGGAGCCGGTACTAGCCGAAGAACCTGCCTCTCTCTCTCTCTCTAGCCTCCCACACGTTTTAATGAATTGCAAGAGTGTGTTCCTAAACAATACATCATAATGTATTTATAGGGAAGAGAGATTGGGCTAAAACCCTAAATCGAATTGGGCTTCTCCAAACCCATTCTGATTTGGTTTTATTATTAAATTCGAATTCTCTTTAATAATTAATTAAGACCAGCTTAATTAATTAATAACCAATTTCGAATTTAATGATTTAATTTAAATTCATAATTTAAATTAAAACTCCTTTTAAACGTTCTTATTGTGTAACCATTTATGTTATTATTACGTTGGCAATAATTTTAATATCTAATAATAAAATTATAAACAATGAGCGGCATCTAGTAATACATCATTGCTACCCAAGTAATAATAATAATTGGTGATCCAATTAAACCTTTCGTGATTAATGTCTTCGTGTAATATAATCCCTTTAACCAAATATTATAGATTAAACTCGAGGCATGTTATTGGTCATCCTCTTCAACGTTTAATCCGGGTTTCCTTGATCAATGAGTAGACTATTAAAATAAATCAATATTTGAGCATGGTCATGCATTTTCATAGTCTCACTCAATCAAGAGGCCAATAATATCTCTCCTAATAATAGGAGGGTTAAATCCTATATCTATCATTCATATTTCTCATACGACTCATAATATACCCGATCTCCACTTTTATCATCACCCGGTCAAAGGTAACTTTTAATGTAGTCAAAGTATATTAATCCTCATATAGAAATATAATGATGTCAAGTCTAAGGATCATTACACCATTATCACTGTGAGTCTTTCTAATGACCTTATTAACATGTAGAATCTCACAATGGGTTAATCCAGTGCCATGTATAAAATTACATGCACCTATGTTCTTGACTTTAGTATCACTATACCTATGACCAATGAGATGTGGTCATCTGTCAACAAACATACTAATCTTTATGCATTATAATTGTCCCTTAATAATAATGCTCGATTAGGGATATTTAGGAATATAAATACTATTCATATAATCTCATTTTTAAGTCACATACTTAAAGATATAGAATACGTGTTCTATATTCCAAGGACATTTATTACTCTAACATTTATATCGCAGTAAATTAAGACATAATAAATTAATGTAGAATAATCAATAGAACATAATCATCAAATAACAAAATAGTCTTTCCTAGAAGCACAACTACATTGTCTCTAGGGCACTAACACTATCACATATTACCTTTTATAAACACATATTAATCTTAAAATCATTAATATATACCCGAAAATATCACATCATATATATATATATATAGGGTCTTGCTCAGGTGGGAACCCCCTATTATTGTGAGAACTGAGATCTAATCTCAGCCCCACAATTTTTAAACCATTTTAAATCCTAGCCACATATTAAACACACATATACACCCACATGACACACTGTACACACACTACACAATAAACACACGCACCCAACACACAAAGACACACACTCGCCCCCTCCCCCCGTTGTCACCCACCCCCTGCCATCGACGCCGCCGACCCACCTCGTACACCACCACTGGTTTCTTTTTTGTCTCTCCAATCTCTCTTCTCTCCTGAATCTCTCTCATTCTCTTATTCTTCATCTCCAACGAATTAAAATTCCAAAATTACAGTGACTTTTTGACCCAAATCACAAGTGTTAGTAACTAAACTAATCCTGTTCTTCTCCTCTATCAAGTTTCGAATCATTCGAGTTTGAAGGTAAAAATTGGGTTTGACTTTTGGCTCCGTTTTTTATGATTTTAATTCCGTGTATGTATAGATCGGTGTATGTGGAGTGGATATATATATTTTTCTAATTTTTCTGGGTTGACAAGTAACTCATCGGAAAATTTTGTAGCTTGCCGGAGTTTAAGTTCTTGAGTTGTTTTGTAATTTCATTTATGTGGTTATATAAATCGGTGTAGACTGTATAATATATGTTTTGCTTCGAAGTTTCAGAGTATGTTTCTATCTCGCCGGAAAATTTCTGGTGATTTGGTGTTAATGGTGGTGGTTGTATGGTGGTGATTGGTGGATCTGTTAACAGTACATGGTTTGGTAAATTGTTTATTTGTGGTGATTTTTGGGCTCCGTTGATGATTTTTTGGTGGTGGCTGGAGGTGGCGGGGGCGATGTGGTGGTTTTGGTCGCGGTGATTTTTTACACAGGTGGTGATTTGTTGGTGGTAGTCGGAGCTGGAAGCGGCGATGGGGTGGTTTATGGTGGTGATTTTTCGTTTTCCGGTGGTGATTTTTTGTTTACAGTTGATCGGAGTGGTGATTTTTGTATTTCTAGTGGTGATTTCTGGTTTGGCGGTGGTGATTTTATGTTTGCCGGTGATGATTTTCTGGTGATCGCCGGAGGTGGTGATGGTCGCCGGTGGTGGTTGCCGGTGGTGGAATTAGAAAGAAGATGGTGAAATCCCAAATATAAAATATTAAAATATTAAAATCCAAAATGAATGGTGAGAGATGAATTTAATGTATTTAAATGAGTGGATAGGATTAGATCTCATATCTCACCATAAGTGGGGTTCTCACCTGAGCAAGACCCTATATATATATATATATATATATATATATATATATATAGGGTCTTGTTCTAATAGAAACTAACTTAGAACAGAAACTAGAAACTAAACCTAAATTAAATATTTCAAGCTAATCTAATGACCAAATTAGGGGTACTCCAATACAAAAAACGTTTAAAATTATTGTCTCTATTCAACAAAAATAAAAAAAATTAAAAAAATTTTAAAAAAGTTACTGTTCACGTGATGACGTGGCACGTGAACAGTAACTTTTTTTTAAAATTTTTTTTTATTTTTTTTTATATTTTTGTTGAATAGAGGCAAGAATTTTAAACGCTTTTTGTGAAGGTGCCCCTAGCGGGGCCATTAAAATAAATGAAATATAATTTATTTAGTGTAGGTTTTTAGTTTCTATTCTAAGGTTGGTTTCTATTTGAACGCTAGCCTATATATATATATATATATATATATATATATATATATATATATGATATCTATACTACTAAAACTCCGAAAATAAATAATAATATAATATAATTAATGGTAAGTAGTCGATTGCCTTTTTTCACATTTACTTTTAATTGAACATATTACCTTTTATAAACACCTACTAATCTTAAAATCATTAATATATACCCGAAAATATCACATCATATTTTTCAATTATTAATAAAATCCATACTATTATATAAAAGCCGAAACATTAAAAGTTTTGTTGGTCAGTCGGTACGGTACCTGTTGATTTTACTTATTTACACTACACAATTACAGATCTACCAACTAATCAATTTCCTTCTTGAGGTTAAACATATTATCTTTTCTATTTTTCAAGAACTAAACAATTTCCTTTTTCAAGTAAAATACAATATCCTTTTATATTTTATCTAACTAAAATTTCTCCTTCATTAATCAATTTCCTTTTTCAGGTTAAACATATAACCTTTTATTTTTTAATAACTGAATAATTTCATTTTGCAGGTAAAATAGAATATCTTTTACATTTTGTTTAACTACAATTTCTCTTTTTTTAAAAGTAGTACGAGCAAATTTGTTGAATAAAATAACATAATTATATTATACTTGCTATTAACTAATCAGTTACCCTTTTCACCCAAAACACGTTACCTTTTCTCTTTTCTCTAACTAATATCTCTCTTTTTTCCAATTATATCATAGACGGTTACCTTTTTCAGCCAAAACACGTTACCTTTTTTCTTTTCTCTTACTAAAACCTCTGTTTTTCCAATTACATCACATACGTTTCTATTTAATAAAACTAAAATAATAATATTATAATATTAATAATTAACAGGTTATCTTTTCAGCTAAAACGTATCATCTTTTTTATTTTTTCTAATTAAATTTCTTCTTTTTCTACAAATATCACACTCAACATTAATTTCTTATTTTCTAAAACTATGAGCAATTTTAATTAGTAAAATGACATAATTAAATTATAATTATTATAAATTAATCAATAACTATTTTCACATAAATCATGTCATCTTTTTAATTTTCACCTTACCTTTCTATTTTCTATAACAAAAATCTATTTTTTTACAATTATATCAAGGGCGGTTCTATTTAATAAAATAAACTAATGATATTTTAATATTAATAATTAACCAGTTACCTTTTTCAGCTAAAACGTATCATCTTTTCTATATTTTCTAACTAGAATCCTTCTGTTAATAGAAATATCACGGACAATATTAATTTCTCCGTTTCTAAAAATATTACGTGCAATTGTATTTAGTAAAATAACATAATTAAATTATAATTACTATACACTAATCAATTACCTTTTTCACCTAGAACATGTTGCCTTTTAAATTTTCTGTAACTAAATCCTATCTTTTTATAATCACAACACGGACATTCTATTTAATTAAATTAAAAAAAATATAATTACTAATAATTAAACGATTACCATTTTTAACTAAAACCTATCATCTCTCTTCTATATTTTTCTAACTAAAATTCCTCCATTTTTATATAATTATTCACGGATAACATTTATATAATTATTATCAAATCATCTCATATAAAAATGTAACCCTCTAAAATTCTTGTTTCAAAAAATTAATTTAAATAAGTGAAAAAATTCATATAATATTAAAATAAAAAAAATTCGTGCATCGCACGGGTTTTAGGCTAGTATATTTAAAATAGGGGAGATATAAAAATGGGTAAAATTAAATATATTTTTGGAGAGTTGTATGTGTTTTAACTAAAAGGGGAAGTTGCCAACTTTTGACAACTTTGGTTGTCAACTTGTTGGCAACATTGATACTTAATTAAATAAGTAAAACAACTAGTAAAACAAGAAAACATAATTAAACTAATAAGAACAAAGAAAAGATTAAGAGAACAAAACCTTCAAACTTCAATGTTGTCACCCAAAAGAAGAGTCACGGTGTTTCTCTACATCTCCAACTAATAATAATAATCTACTCTAAACTATATTATCTGATCTAATATTACCTCCTTAATAATGTGTCCCAAGATGTGTTTATATAGGCTCTAGATCTCTTGCCCAGTAATAAATTAACTTCTAATACAATTAGAATTCAATTTAGGTACCAAAAACTGTCCAAAATACAATTAGAACTTGAAAAGGGCAAAACAGTAAATTCCCTGCTCCCATCAGTCTGCTTGTCGCGCAATCTGTGCCCACCACACGCATCCTGCGCGCGCGATCACTGTTCTAAGTTGTAGAAAATCTTCCAGGCTTCGCGTGGACAGCTTACGGGCCTCAAACGGACTTATAGAACTCCAGATATGGCCAAAACAGTGTAGACTGCGCAACCAGTCCAATAATTCCGAAATTTCATCTATTTTATCTCCAAATTTGCTCTTTTTACTCCAAATCCTTCCAAGTTATGAATTCTTTATTTCCTACAATAAAACAATCAAATCTATTAAATAAAAATCCAAATCAATGCAAAACAAAATAAATATGAGAATAAAATCATCTAAAATATATATAAAAATATATTCTATCAAACATCCCCACACTAAGCATTTGCACGTCCTCGGGCAAATAAGTGAAATAAAAACTAAGTCCTAACAAACATCATTTTCGTAGATGACCCGATTGCATTTAGCATATGCAACAAGCCGTTAAACCCCTAGGCAGCCCTAGTAGGACGAGTGTTGTCTCGTGAGGGTTTATAGTGAATATACCCACAAAATTCATCTAACCATGCAAAAGATCAATGCTAACACAACACCACACACACAAGTCCTCTCATGCCACATCAACTTAAGAATCAAAGCAAACATACGATGTCTTGGTGTCAAAAGTGCAAGTATTTACGTAGTTTACTCAACCAACATGCAGAAGGTCATAAAAATTCATGTCAAGTGTAAAAATAGTTGGTAATCATGCTAAGCCCACAAGAAATACATCTTTAAGTCTAAACCTGGGATCCCCTATGCCAAAACAAATAATAACTTACCTTTCACTCGGGATCATGCTAAGCCTATAAGAGTGAATACTAATTGAGTGATACACTTACCCTTGTTCTTGAGTTAATATTCTTTTGTGAGTGTTTACTTGTTTTTGCGTATGAGATCCCGAGTTTTGTCTCAAAGATGCACTCTTATAGGCTTAACATGATTACTAACTTATTCTTACACTTGACATGAATTTTTATGACCTTCTGCATGTTGGTTTAGTAAACTACGTGAATACTTGCACTTTTGACACCAAGACATCGTATGTTTGCTTTGATTCTTAAGTTGATGTGGCATGAGAGGACTTGTGTGTGTGGTGTTGTGTTAGCATTGATCTTTTGCATGGTTAGATGAATTTTGTGGGTATATTCACTATAAACCCTCACGAGACAACACTCGTCCTACTAGGGCTGCCTAGGGGTTTAACGGCTTGTTGCATATGCTCAATGCAGTCGGGTCATCTACGAAAGTGATGTTTGTTAGGACTTAGTTTTTATTTCACTTATTTGCCCGAGGACGTGCAAATGCTTAGTGTGGGGATGTTTGATAGAATATATTTTTATATTTATTTTAGATGATTTTAATCTCATATTTATTGTGTTTTGCATTGATTTGGATTTTTATTTAATAGATTTGATTGTTTTATTGTAGGAAATAAAGAATTCATAACTTGGAAGGATTTGGAGTAAAAAGAGCAAATTTGGAGATAAAATAGATGAAATTTCGGAATTATTGGACTGGTTGCGCAGTCTACACTGTTTTGGCCATATCTGGAGTTCTATAAGTCCGTTTGAGGCCCGTAAGTTGTCCACGCGAAGCCTGGAAGATTTTCTACAACTTAGGACAGTGATCGCGTGCGCAGGCTGCGTGTGGTGGGCGCAGATTGCGCGACAAGCAGACTGATTGTGCCTCTAGTAAGTAAATCTCTCGATCCATACCCCTATTTTGCATATAATTAATCCATGATATCGGCCGATTACACAAATTAATGATTAAAACATATCAATCAGAATTAACCATAACCGATCAAACCACTATGAAAATCATGCCAATATTAGTGCAAACATGGCTTCCCTTTAAGCCATAGAAATAACTACTCGTTAATAATTAAATAAGTAAAACAACTTAGTAAAACAAGAAAACATAATTAAACTAATAAGAACAAAGAAAATATTAAGAGAACAAAACCTTCAAACTTCAATGTTGTCACCCAAAAGAAGAGTCATGGTGTTTCTCTACATCTCCAACTAATAATAATAATCTACTATAAACTATATTATCTGATCTAATATTACCTCCTTAATAATGTGTCCCAAGATGTGTTTATATAGGCTCTAGATCTCTTGTCCAGCAATAAATTACATTCTAATACAATTAGAATTCAATTTAGGTACCAAAAACTACCCAAAATACAATTAGAACTTGAAAAGGGCAAAACAGTAAATTCTCTGCTCCTATCAGTCTGCTTGTCGCGCAATCTGCGCCCACCACACGCAGCCTACGCGCGCGATCACTGTCCTAAGTTGTAGAAAATCTTTCAGGCTTCGCGTGGACAGCTTACGGGTCTCAAACGGACTTATAGAACTCCAGATATGTCCAAAGCAGTGTAGACTGTGCAACCAGTCCATTAATTCCGAAATTTCATCTATTTTATCTCCAAATTTGCTCTTTTTGCTCCAAATCCTTACAAGTTATGAATTCTTTATTTCCAACAATAAAACAATCAAATCAATTAAATAAAAATCCAAATCAATGCAAAACACAATAAATATGAGAATAAAATCATCTAAAATATATATAAATATATATTCTATCAATACTCCAATGGGTGGGTAACCAAGGATGCCAAGCCAAATAGGACTTGGCAACCTCTTGGCAACCACTATTGGAGATGCTTTAATGACTTGTTACGCAAGTACCAGTGGAGTAAATCTGATTACGCACTTCCCAGTGGAGTATTACTAGTTTTATTAATATCAATTGACTGAATAAGCATATGCATTATCTGTATCTTTTGCAAATCGTGGTTGTTGGCACAAATCTGTATTTTCTGATTGACACGCATATGGGGATGGGGTGTAGTTGTAATACGCAATTGAAATATGGGTATCATTAAATTAAAAAATTCTTTAACAATTATTTTAGTTAATTCAAATTCAAATTATTTTCTTACTTAATTCGGCGGCCAGATTTTAAAAATTTACTGTTTATTTTTCCTTCCGAATATTTCTAAAATCCAAAATGGAAATGTTAAACTCCAAAAGTTAATTATTGAACCCCTAAATTTAATTAAAATTGTATTTTTTTAAATTTAAAAACTATAATTAAAAAATAGAATCCTGCGGCCTGATTTTTGAGAAAATTACCAAAATACTCATATTTGAGCTTGTCTAGCCCTATTTACTGACGGGACACGTTAAATCGTGTACCGTGATATGAGGGGTAATACGGTATTTCGTCTTCCATAACAGTGCATGATACGGTACACGGTGTAACGTGTTCTGTGTAGCACGGTGTACTGTGTCTTGTGTTAGGCGGGTGCGCAGCACAAACACGGTACACGCTCTTCCGTATCATGCATAACACGGAAGACCGTGTTCCGTATCCAGCTAATATGGTAGACCGTGTAACGTATTCAGCTAATACGGAGGCCGAAACTCCGTATTCCGTCGGTATTTCGGGCCATTTTTTCCAGAATCAGTATTTTGGGCCACTTGATCCCAAAAATGATTATTGTGGGCCATCACCCCTGATTTTTAAACGCTAACGCGTTTAAAAATCAGGATATGTTAGGGTTTGGGGTTCCCTAAACCCTAAGTTCGTACACGGGTTATTCTTCCTTCCGAATATTTCTAAAACCCGAAATGGAAACGTTAAACCCCAAAAGTTAATTGTTGAACCCCTAAATTTAATTCACATTGTATTTTTTAAATGTAAAAACTTAAATTAAAAAATTGAATCTGAAGGCTTGATTTTTAAATGCTAACGCATTTAAAAATCAGGATATGTTAGGGGGTCTAGGGTACCCTAAGTTCGTATACGGTTTATTTTTCCTTCCGAATATTTCTAAAACCCAAAATGGAAACGTTAAACCCCAAAAGTTAATTGTTGAACCCCTAAATTTAATTTTAATTGTTTTCTTAAAATTTAAAAACTTTAATTAAAAAATTGAATCTGGCGGCCTGATTTTTAAACGCTAACGAGTTTAAAAATCAGGTTATGTTAGGGTTTAGGGTCATACGGTTTATTCGTCATTCTGAATATTTCTAAAACCCAATATAGAAATGTTTAACCCCAAAGGTTAATTGTTTAACCCTTGAGGGAATACAAATAAAATTAAAAAAATTAATTAAAAAATTGAATATTTCTAAACCCTAACTTGAACCCGTTGAACCCCAAATAAAAAATATTTAATCCCAAAGAAAATACTAGTAAAAATTTAAAATATTAATTTTAAAAAATAATATAGATATTTGTCAAATATTAAAAACGCATTCTGCTATAGGGTATTTTGGATATATACGAAAATAGAAAATGGTGTATCAACTAACATGCAATCTCCAATGGAATAATTCATACTCCATCTGTCCCACCCAATTGTTTACACTTTTCAAGGAGTGTTTGTCACGTATTTTAAGGTGTATTTTAAGGATAGTTCCATAATTTATTTTTAAAATTTTATTTTCTTGTATAAAATATAAATATTAATTTTTTGTACAAAAAAGGAAAATTTTAAAAATAAGTTATGAAACCATCCTTAAAATGCATCTTAAAATACGTGCTGGGACAACTCTTAAAAAGTGTAAACAATTGGATGGGACGGAGGGAGTATTACGCAATTTTTAGTGGAGTATTACTAATTTGTTAATATACTTTATATGAAATATTCCACTAAAAATTGTCTTTTAACAATTGGATGTTACTAATTTTAATCGTCTTTTAATGTTTCCTCTTATTTTATTAAACTTATATCCAAGAATGTATTATGTAGATTGTGGTTAGTGGCCCCAAATCTATACCCCGAATTTTGGGATGCCACAGTTGGTATCAGAGCCAGGTTATGGTCACTGGAACAGATTAGGAGGGTTAGGTGTATATGTCTAAGATAGACGTTAGGTGGGACGATTTAGGATAAGGTTCTCTTTAGGGTATCATGACGAATATTGTGACGTTACGCAGTCTTTCGACATATTCTGCGAACAGGAGTTCGATTCGTTTGAGGATTTCGCTATGAGCGAGATAGCTAATCTGGAGTCGCATAAGCTAATTGGGTAGAGAGAGCTACGAGTTTGGAAGATATTATCTCGAGGTTTTCTACGGTATTAGTTACGATGTGGGATGCGATTATTGGCTTAGGTTGGAAGTTAGGCATAGCTGTGCACCCTCAGTCATTGATCTCATTCAATTTACTATCTGAGGGAATTATCAAATGTTTTACAAAATTCTTATTCTTGCTATGAATTATTGTAAATTAATTCCCGGTTTATATCGTTGTTGAAGCAATTGTTGCGTAGTAATGGTTAAAAATCGAGAATGAATTGAGATCTTCTTACCTATTCAACTCATTATTGTCAGACTGGTTTTGGCAGCTAAGTATATTAGTGCTTAGTCGACAAGAGTGAGATTATGAATAATTAGGAATTTCTTGAATGTTTGTTTAATCAATGGTTGATGCATACGTTTGGTGAGCAACTATACTTCAGTTGATGATAAGCTTTATGTTGAATATACGATATGATCCTGGTAAGCCCGCTTCCCTAACACCTTATTGTTTTAGATGAGTTGGTTACTTAACATGGTATCAGAGCTCTGGTTGTGGGAGGTCTCAGGTTTGAGTCCCTCCTACCCCCCAATATTCTCATTTATTGAAATATTGAAATTATGTGCTATGGTGGGCCCAAAAAGGGACGAGATCCCCACCTAATATTGAAAATTGGATCGACCGGATGCTAGGGCCAAAAAGGCACGAAAAACCTAGTGATCCACTCTTTGACCCAAATAAATGGGCCTTCAAGTGAGGGGGATGTTGAATATACGATATGATCCTGGTAAGCCCGCTTTCCTAACACCTTAATGTTTAGATGAGTTGGTTATTTAACACTTTGGATATTAGGTTCACTTGAATTCATCTCATTCTTTCAGAAATATCCCTATTCTTTCAGAAACTCTTTCCATTTTCCCTGAATATTTGATCTTCTTTATTCAAACTGAGATGAACAACCTATGTATATAGGGGATTTAAGGACATCTTATCTCTATGATAGAAGTCTGGTGGGACGCCACTGATTGTGTTTGTCATGAAAGTACTAAAGGCTGACCACCTTTATGTACTAGGGCGGTTGACCCATTGACAAATGCAACCTGATAATAGTTCAATGATCATATTGATCTCTCGGTTAAATCCTTTTAATAAAGTGTTATTAAACGAAAATCCAGTGAATATCCGTACTTGATACCTATTTTTCCTATTAAATTTCTTTTGACAAAAACCCTGTTGATTCTGAATTACCAACGATGAAGAGCTGAAAAGATGGACGCGACGACATTTTAAGTGGTTGAAACCGCAAATTTCGTTAACGAATGAGTGATTGGGCAAGATTGAGAAATTGAAGTTAAAATAGGAATGGCATATCAAATTAGATTACATATTGAATTGAGAACACATGTATCAAGAATTGAGTAAAGGTAATGAACAGGTAATAAGAGTATAAGTGAAGTGTCAAAATATATATATACCGCAAGCGTACGGAGTCTACAGCTAGTACAGAGTGGCAAGCGGGTGGTATCCACAAGGAGACAGTTTTGATCGATCCTGATTCAATTATTGTCAATTGTTTCAAGGCCAAACGATTGTTTGATAATTTTAACTAACTGATAACTAAAACTAAATTATCACTAACTAAATAGACACTAAATTAATATATTAAAAATCTAGGGCAATCAGGTCCACCATGCTCACACAATGACCGGCTTAAAAACTAAAGCAATTATTGTAATCACATAACTAGAGTATGCTAATCTCTCTCAAGCATTAACACTCTTGAAACATTCAACACAATTAACCACTTTTAGTATTTCAATCAATTAGGCAATTAGAGCAATTGTTAATCTTTCTCAAGCATCAACGCTCTCAGAAATCCAGTGATGCTCTCGCACTCAAATTCAATTCTGCTAATCATACGTGTGCCTTTAGTAGTAAAATCTCTCGATTTATTACTCCTATTCGCATGGAATTAAGTCATGATATCGGCCGATTACACAAATTAATGATTAATACATAATCAACTAGAATAACCATAATCAATCAAATCACTATGAAAATCATTCCAATTATATTGCAAATATGGCTTCCCTATAGGCCCTATAAACTACTAATCGCTAATAATTAAACAAGTAAAACAACTAGTAAAACAAGAAAACATAATTAAACTAATAAGAATTGAGAGGAAATTTAGAAAAATAAACCTTTAATCTTCAATCTTCTCACAAGAATGAAAACCATGAGCCCTCTTCTCCAAACCCTAGCTATGTAAAAGTATGTACGTCTCTTTCTATCTCTACACCTACGTTAAAACTGATAATCCCCTCCTAATAAAATCTGATCCTTTATTTAATAATAATAAAAGTCTTCTAATATTTTTAATCAAAATACAAATAGATATCCATAATGGAATAGGACTCTCCAAATAAAATTCGTAGCTGACTGTTGTCTCCAGTTTCTAGGCTGTTTCAGTCGGACTTTGATCTTTGGGCCATCTCTGACTTGTAGGAAATTCAATAAGCTTCGCGTGGACTGTAAGATCGTTAAAATTGAACTTCTGGAACTCAATATAAGGCCCAAACAGTGTAGGCGGTCCGTATAGCCCAATATTACGAATTTTCTTTTATTTCAACTCCAAAATAGCTCTTTTTGCTCCAAATCCTTCCAAGTTATGAATTCCTTATTTCCTACAATAAAACAATCACATCTATTAAATAAAAATCCAAATCAATGCAAAATACAATAAATATGAGAATAAAATCATCTAAAATATATATATATATATAATATATTTTATTAATAAGATTTCGGACTGTGTTAAAGATTGAAAAGAGAATGGTGATAGAAATGTTGGGTATGTGAAGTCAGTTTATTTTCTTTATCGTTTATTGCAAGTTGGTGCAGTTTTATTATTGTAAATATAGTTGAATTGTGGAATTGAAAAAAAAACAGGTGGATAGTCCTATATACCAACACTTCATGCCGAAATTTTCTAAAAACTCCTGACCTGGATTTGGGAGTGCTACAACATGGTTTATTGATGACATATTGTGTGAACATTGGTTTAATTTTGGAGGTATTAAATAGAATATCATAGGATTTTGAATGTTTTGAGGATAAAGATTGGGTATGAATTTTAGAACCCAAACTAGAATAACTTAAGTAAATTATGACGGATTTGTTTATAAGAACTAGCAATAGGAGTTTAAACATGAATATGAGGTAAGGTGATTGTATTGGAGTTAATAACTTGGGTGAGCCCAGCTTAAAGAATTATGAATATTAAGAATAGAAAAGAGTTAACCAAGACGGAGCAAGATGATAAGAAGAGGAAGACAAAGAACCAGGGAATTTCCAGAATTGTTTTTAAAGAAATGTGATTCAGTTAAGGGAATAAGGTAGAATTTAGAGGATCTAGAGTCGGAAGAGTGGGGGGCACAGTTGTTGCCCACAAGATGTGAATTAGCAGAGATGAACAAGACCCCATGGTCGGAAGATAAGATTTCGTGAGAAAGTATATTGAGGATGTGTTGAGGTAAAAGTAGAGAATATAAATGCAACTGGAAAGAATAGGGTGGTAGTAAGTGACAGAGTCAGAAGTCAAGTTGTGTTCCATAAGTGTGGGAAGATAAGACAAGTTGTCAGAGATTACATCATACCAGTCTTAGTGGATCCAAGAATGAGGGTAACAGAACCATTTCTGTAAAATTACTAGAAAGCTAGAAATTTATTGTGGCTATGAATGATGTTATCAAGAATTTGATTGTGATGGCAGTGAAAGGAGTTAAAGATGATTTAGGATTAGATTGATTAGCTAACTACAAAGTAGGGGAGAGCACGGTTCGGTTCGAGGCAGTTTTGCCCCGAAACCGAAACCGAAACCGCATGTCTTCGGTTTTAAAAATTGAAAACCACAACCGAACCGTTGGTTTCGGTTTCGGTTTTAAAAAGCTCGGTTCGATTTTTATCGGTTCGGTTATAAAATTGAACGAAAAAATCATAAATATATTACAAAATTTTAAATTTATAAATTACAACATTCTCAATTTTTAAACAAAATCACACAAGATTTTAGAAAATCCAACAAGCGGAAGAGACAGAACATTAAGGATCCATCTGGATTGCTTTTGTGTACAGACCCGAACATAGAATTGGCTCTGCACCAAAAAAACTAACACCAGTTCAAGAAATTTACACATATTCTTTTACACTGTTTTCTTTACTACTAGGGACTTGCATAAAAAGAGAGCACATAATTAGGTTTATTTTTCTATTAACTAAATAATCATTTTTAACATCTAAAACTGAGAACTCAATCCTACAAATTTTAAAGTCACAAAGGATTCATCCAACATATTTAACTAAGCAGTAAAGCTTAAGCCTGAGAGAAGCCAACTTTAATGTCATGGAAATAAAAAAAAGGACTGCTCGTTCTTTCCTTTGCTCATCCGATATAAATTTGAAACTTAATTATAATTAAGATATATTATATTTATTAATTTTAATAATACATATAAATTATATAATTTATATATATGTTATATATATATATATATATATTTATTTATTTTAATAACCGCTTCGGTTCAGTTTTAGCCGGTTCGGTTTTAACCTATAATCGCAACAAGAACCGAAAGTCTCGGTTTTTCAAAATCAAAAACCGCAATCGCCGGTTCAATTTCGGTTTCGGTTTTTTCGGTTCGATTTTAGCCGATTTCGGTTCGGTTTCGGTTTTAATTCGATTTTTTACTCACCCCAACTACAAAGTACAAATAAGTTGTAAGGACAAGAAGTGAGATTATGGTTCTTAAGGAATGTAAAAATGATATTTTAAGGCCGAGAACAGACAAAAAAAATCGTAATGATTACGCAGACCAAGAGATTATTATACCAATATTATAAAGTTATTTTGCACAGAAGAAGATGTCAGTAAGAAGACAGCTAAATCGGAGTAGATTTTAGTGGTTAATAGATTTTGAATGTATACTTTGATGGATTATCAGGATTGTCATAAGACAAAGAGGCAGAGCTTGTTTGTTATTTATTCCCAAACAGGGAATCAGTTTCAAGGAATTCAATATCGGATGACATTAAAGGAAATGTTGGAGCTAGCAATTTAGTTATAAGGATTTTCGTAAGAAAAGGAGTATGTGGATGAAATTTTAATTACAGAAACAGATGACCTTTCAAGATATGTGAAGATAGGTAAAGAGCATGCAGATCATTTGAAAATAATTTAAGAAATTTCAAGAAGAGGAAGATTATGCACAAGAATTTTGATATAAATTTTGGACGGAAAGAAATCTATGCCTATAGAGGTCGGAAGTTTTGTAAGATTAATCAGGAATTTCTAAAGATTATCGAATTTTTTTAACTAGATGAGTAAGAAAACTTGGTGATGTACTGTGATGTTTTGTATAAGGTGTGAGGTTTTGTATTGCCCTGAGAAGGTATTTGTTTGTATTCATGAGCAGAACTGTTCGACACGTGAGTTGGAGTTGAACGTGATAATTTTTCATGGTCATTAGTTTCGATATTATGGATATCAGAGTTAGTTGTTCTCTCTCGAAAAAAAAATTGGGTGCTTAGTAAAACAATGGGATTAAGGATGGATAGAAGTTTTCTAGTTATTCCCTTCTCAATCGACATTGTACGTTGAAAGTGGAGTAAAAATGATTGGGGGATTTCTTTATATTCTTCTTCTCAAAGTTTTATCTAAGACGGGTTTCGTTTTAATATATATATATATATATATATATATATATATATATATATATATATATATATATATATATATAAGTGAATTATTGTGGACGAGTGGGTTAGTACATGAGGCGTTGTGTTTCGGGCATAGTCCATTATACGAATAGGTCATGTTCGATCTTCGATAGAAAAGATGTTGGAAGTGGAAGCTTGAATGCCTAGCTCTACAAACGAAGATTAGATACGTCATGACATTTCAACATGAGTTGTCAGAGAATTAAGAGGTACCGAGATGCAGTAATGAGCTAGGATGTGAGTGAGATGTCGGAAAAGGAAGTGAATAGTCAGAAGGAAAGTGGTGAACGTGTATTTTGTTTCGGAATATTTCGAAACGCAAGCGGTGAATAGATGTCGTAAGTTCTGTATTTAAATTGAGCAGTGTTAAATATAATGTGTGGAGTTAAATTCGAGAGCTTGTTGGCTATGTAGAGTGTGTTTCAGAAGTTAATTTCCGAGGATGCAGAATAAGTTTGGTTTAAATGAGTTTTGAAAGCTGCGAGTTATTTATTGGTGGTGTATAATTGATTTGACGTGTGTTAAGCCGAATTTTCATGTTAATAAAAGTTAGAGTTTGTTGGAAATTGTGCCAGTGAAAGTTGTTTTGTGATTGGTATCCCAGGGGGTTGTGACCCCGAAATAATTGATATTACAAACCAGTTATTTCAAGATTTTGTTCTTGTAGTGGGTTATGTTAAAGTCAAGGATATAAAGCTATTACTTTCAAATTATGAATATCAAGGATAAAAAAAAATGTTTATGGACATTTTGTTTTGAAGATGCATTCATTCATTTATCTGTTCCTGCATGTCATGCAGTTTTCTTTACCTATGTTTATATTGTAGGTCAAGGCAAATTTACTGCAAGTCAAGGCAGATTTACTTATGTGTTTACTGCAAGTCAAGGCAGCTTTCGTATTAGCATTGTGTATGATTAAATTGAGATTGTGAAATGTTGAAGTACAGAAATGAGTTGTTGTAAATGATTGGGTTGGTATTTGAACTTGTTACACAGGGTATAGTCCGTTAAACGGAAGGGTCATGCCCGATTTTCTGTGGATAGGACATCCATTTATGACTAGTAAGCATTTCGAATTACCCGGATTTGTAAATGTATGGTTTCAGTTTATAATGGAATATTATGGCTCATATGAGACACGAAATTCAACTCGTGATTTCAGAAAAGTTTTCAAGAATGGTTTAGACAAAGTGTTGAGAAATAAGTCAGTATTGCGTTATCATTAAGAGTTTTGTGATAGAGTCCCAGGGACGTGGAAGTTTTGGTAACTTGAGAGTATGATGTTAGAGGAGTCTCCCCATTTAATTGCTTATCTTGATTCTGAGGACAGAATCCTGTTTAGGGGGGAAGATTGTAAGAACCGTGGTTATTAAATCTGTTTAATTACTATTTTGGTAATTAGAAATAAAAATATTTTAAATTAATTTATTCCTGTTTAACGAGTGTAGGTGTTAAATGTTGATTGTTATTTGGGGATATGTGTTATTATTAAGTGATCAAGGTGAAAATATTTTATTATAATTTATTTTATCTTATTTGAATTTATATAAATATTTTGATTCGATTTGGCGGATAATTATATCGCGAATATGAGATGGCATCGTTGGATATGAATAAAGGGATCGGGAATAACTATTCGGGGACCGTGTATGTGTCTAGTGATTGTATTAGATCCCTTGATAATTATCTTTTACTTTTTCGAAAAACATACCATTTAGTTTGTTCTTATCCGTTAAACCCTGTTTTCAAAATTCTTGGGGCTTTGATTTAAATTCATTTTCGTATTAGTATTCATAAGATAAATCTCAAAATATTCGAAAATCGTATTTTATTCATTTTATAAATTTTGAGTGTTTAATTCCTTATTTTTCGTAAAGATATTTTTGTTCGTATAAGACCAATAATTAACTTAATTGGTATATTTCGGACCGATTAAAAGTTAATTACGTTTGCGAACATTTCGGGAACAAAATATTATACGTAATCTTATCTTGACCAGCCTTTTTATCAGCCAATCAACATCATCATATCTGGCCAATCAGAAATCAAAAACAAAAATTTCAAAAATCAAATTTTATTATCAAAATCATATTTTCAAAAATCGTTCTTGAAGGTCAAAGCTACTTTTGAAGGTGATTCTGATATCGGATTTTGGTGTTCTTATTATCTAATTGAAGCTCTTGATCTCTAGTTTCTGAATCTGTAATCAATTTCAACAGAGGGTAATTTTCTGATTTTATATGATTTTTTCTTTAATCTTCATAAATTAGGGTTCATGTTTAGGGCTTTTCGATTTTGAGCTTTTCCATATGAATTGATGGTACGTATAGCTTCATGTGGTTGAAAGGAGCCTAAATATGTGCTCAATTTCAATGTTTGATTTCAGATTTGTCAAATTCGAAAATTAGGGTTCTTGAATCAAAAATTGGGGCTTTTCGTTTGGTGGATTGTTTGTTTGTTTTGATGATTCCTATGGCTTTATATGATGATTTAGAGTCTATTTAAGTATTTTATATGGTGTTAGGGTTTAGATTGTACACGTTATAAGCTTCGTTTTGTGATATAAAACTTTCGATTTGATTTAGAAATGAGCAAAAACGGGTTTTGGCCGGAAAATTCATTCGAGTTCGCTGGATTTCAGATTTTAGGTTCGTTTTGATAGTTATTCGGTCGAGTTTTACAGTTTTATTGTTGTCCAACTGATGGGCAATTGTTCTGTATTGGTTTAGTGCCCGAAAGCAGCTCGTCGGAGCACGTCTGTGATTGCCGGAATTTGCTGTCGGCGCCGGAATCTGGGGAGGAGGAGAAAGGTTGAAGACGGCGGGAAAAAAATAAAAATAAATAAATCTGAGTTTTATTTCTGAAATTCAGAAATTATTTTTCTAAAATAACATTTTCAAAATTCAGAATTATCTCTGAATTATGTATTATTTGTTATTTTCAAAAATCATTTATTTGTTTTCTTTTAATTTAAAAATGATTAAAAGTTAAATACTTTTAATACTTTTAATTAATTTCAATTAATATTTTAATTAATCTAATTATTTGATAAATGTGATAATTTATTGAATAATTTTATTAATTAATTATTAGTTGATTTTTATTAATTTTATTAGTATTATTTAATTTTTTATTAACCAATTTTCTGTTCAAAAATGTTTTAAAAAGATTTAAAAATAGTGAAAAATTGTTTAAAAAATTCAGAGAGTATTTTAATAATACCTTTAGATGTTCTGAGTTGGGTTTTATCCCAAAACCAAGACTGAAGATTTTTTCAAAAATATTTATGGAGTTCAATTAATTATAGAAGTGAGTTATTTGAACGGTTTTGTGAAATTTACCCGCTTATGTGCTATGTGAATTATGTGGAATAAATGCTAGTGAGTCTTAAATGCTCTGTTGGAGTTCAATGTGTTTATGGGAGGTGATTAAAGTCGAATAATGATATTAAGATGTATTAATGTGACTTAATGATTATAGAATCGAGTAGACGCAACGAAGGAAAGTCTAGAGTCGAGTCAGAGGGATAAAAGGGAAAGCTAAAGTAGAGTGAGGCGATCAAGTGTGAGACGAATTTAGCATGGTTTGACAGGCAAGTTTTTCCCTTCACTTCTTGTTCAAGTGAATTTATTCTTTAACAATTGTTCTTTATAATTATCTAGTGTCGATCTCGTCAACATTTATTGTTATTGTTTATTCATTTACACTGTAAGAACCCTAATTTTTGCAATATTTTCTTTTATATAATATCATGTGGCATTGTCAATTTGGAACCTTTCTAGTGATCCTTGTTGTTTAATGGAATTGATTGTGTGAGAAACTATGTTGCATTCACTATATAAGATAAAGAGAAGATTGTTGAGGGCAAGAGTCTTATTGTTAGTAAGATTTATAAAACTTGGGATTCGAGAATGATTAGAGTAGTAAAAGATTTATTAAGGATTTTGACGAGGGATTATGGATATTCGAGGAATTTACACAATTAAGTACTTAAGGAATTACTAGGGAAATCTCTACGCGACAAAATATTATTACGAGAGATTAATTAAGATACGATACGAATTAAAGATTAAGTGACAAACATTGGTGGAAGAATAATGATACAAGGAGTAGTATTGCATGCAAGTCCCATGCAACTAAGTAGTTAGGAAAAGCAAACTAGTTAAACCAAATGGATAAGAGGAATAGTAACTAGTTGGCATTTCTTTTTCCAAGGAGACAAGAGTACAAGGAGGCCATACCTAGACTTGTACCATGCATATACATACACTAATATGTATCACCCAACCACTTAACACAATTATTTCAACCAACACAAAATCAAAACAACAAAACACACCCCCCCCCCCTTGAAGAAAAGCTCTCGGCCAAAAGCAAAAACCAAGGAAGAAATTCTTCTTTCTTCCACTTCTCCTCATTCATAATTCAAGGCATAATTCCTAGGCTCTCTACATCATCTAAGAAAGGTATACTAAGATTTCCAAGCTCTTTCATCCATTAAATTTCAAGATATTAATTGTTAAAGTTATTGTGAATAGTAACAATGTTAAGTTTTTCTTATAGATCTTGGATTATAAGGATAGTAGGAGCTTATTCAAGGTGTTCTTGAGATTTGTAAGGCTTACCCAAGGCTCCTAGATACTCAAGAAGGTATAAAAACCCTAACCCCTCTTGGCCATGTAGTGTTTATGATGTTTGGTGATAGATCCATGTGTATTGGTGTTAATCTTGGTTGTATAAGTGGTGGATGATATAGATCTTGAGTTTAAGTGTTGTGATTGTGATTTTTATGATTGTGGTTAGTATATGTATCTCCATGAATGTTATAAAGCATTAACTTGGTGAATTAGATGTTGGTTGTGTTGTGGAAGTAAGAATCTTGGTTAATTTAAGTGAAACAAGCATGCTGAGTTTTTCCAGGAACTTGACCTGTCTTGTAAGATGGTTTTGAACCCCCAAATCTTGTCCCCTGAGGTCCTACCATATATTTTTGGAAGGGTATTTGAATGTAGTTTCCAAAAATATAAGGTTCATGACTAGGTGATGTACAGATTTTAAGTTATGGCCGGAGAAGTAAAATGTGTTTCTGGATTCCGGACTGCACTAAATGGTCCCCTTGTGAACCTTGTTTAAACCCCTAAAAATTTATGTGGGATCATGGAAAAATTAAAGAAGCTAGGAAATGCAGTGGTGAAGGCTACTCAAAAAGAATTGGATTAAAATATGAATTTTTCAATTTTATAAAAATGCTAGAGTAAAATTCGCGCAAGGGAAAAAGTCGTTAAGTGGAGTATAATTCTAGGGGTAATGAATATGGTTCGGATATGGTAACCAAATTAAGTCGAATAAGTGACGAGCGTAATCGAGTGATGACATGAACCTATAGTGGGGCTAGAGAATCATAAGACGAAGTCGTTAAGTTAACTTTGTACCCTCTAAAACCCCGTAATTAAAGAGACATTGTTAAGGTACTAACGAACGGTTATTGCTTATGTATAGATCGTTCCACTCCGCACGCTCGACCACCCCAACCAAACCAAGGCAAGTTTACTTTTCAAACTTACATATACAAGGACTTTCACTGTTGTGTTTGTAGTTTTCAATCATATCAAATGTTATGTTTATCGAAGTATTGATGCAATTGAGATGTATAAGTACATATATGTTTGTACCCCTTGAACTTAGATTGAAATGTTTTCCTCGGACAACGACTCTAGCAATAGAGGTCGTAGCGGTCCGTATATACTATTGATCGGGGAGCGGTATATTATTATATCGTAATTAAATTGCGAAAACCCGAAGGGTCATTCGGGGAGTATCGTATACTCAAGTAATTATTTTTATATCTTCGTAAATACTGGAAACCCTATCTTGGATTAAAAGTTTATTTTATTAAATAATTATTTTATTAATTATTAATATTAAATCTTAAAATATCATTTATTAATTATTGTTCATTATTTTAAAGACAAAGCTAATCCAAGATACCTTTAATACTTTCAAACTCGAACTCTTTCGAACTCAAAACATTTTCGAAAACCCCCGGTCAGGTTTGCTTCTTGTATGATTTCAAGAATCATCGGTCGACTGATGTCGGACCTCAATTACTCTGTTTTCAATCAATATCAAGTTTTCAAAAGAAAAAGAAAAAAAAGGGACTCTGACAGGTGTGGGAACCGTTGACGAACGATTCCCGGGATGTGTAAGCGGCCGTGAGCCAGGCGGTCCATCAATTATTATTCCGGCCAAGGTGTTGCCGAAGGATGATTACGGATGTAGTTTTCATCGAGGGTGATTACGGATGTAGTTTTCACCCGGGGATAGTTACGGATGTAGTTTCTATCCTTCTACCGATAGAGAAGACCCGCGGATTATTGGACTTGGATGTGGCGAATGATCATCGTCAATCCCTGTCAGGTTTTATGTTTTCTTTAAGTCCCATTCCTCCATTTTGGAAAAATGCTTTGACACTGCTTCTTAGGCTTTTGTGCCAAGTTGCTGATGGTGTTCTATTTTGATGAGAAAGATGTTGACTTTGTGCAGTATCTAGAACTGCAAGTTTATTTTGAAAACAAGGGCACGTATTGTTGCACCTTCAAAATTTCTCAACAATGACAATTGATTTTATATCTGATTGATACAAACGAGTTTAATAACTGCTAATCATATGAAATGTTATATTGCTTACCTTATACATATATTTCTTGCTGATCTATAGTTGCTCACTCTTGCTTGTTTTCAAATTTACAAACACAACAGCTAAGCGAAATGGCAAGACCCAGACAGACTACCCGAAAGCAGGTGACTAGACCCGAGGCAGCAGTTGAGATTCCACCGGTAGGCCCCATTAGCCGGATTGGTTGGCAACTTTTGTTAGTTCGTTTTATTTATCAGTATGACCTGTGCAAGGCAGTGTACCGTAACAAACTTTCAAGCCGCCAACTTCGCTTCTTATCGAAGTGTTGCTGGTAGCATAAATACTATTTAATTCGGTCTGTAATAACTCTGAAACTTTTATTTCCGCTTAATCAACTGTGTGACGTTTCTGAGACTCTAACCTGTGTGTGTGTGTGTGTGTGCGGTGTGAGTTTATTGTGGGGTCGATGGCTGTTTTATATATTATGTGCAAGAACAGGTATGTTATTAATGGAAAATGGACCGTGAGCGCCTAGATCTCCGACCCCGAATCTGGGGGCGTCACAGAAATGGTATCAGAGCGAGGTTACAGTTCTCAGAAACGATAGTAAATTAAGAAAGCAACCCTAATAATAATAACAATAATAATAACCCTAATAACAACCCTAATAATACTTAGAACTCTCATCGAGTTTGTAGTCGGGTTATCGGATATAGCCCTGACTTTAAGGCCCGTGAGGGAATTATTCCTTAAACCTTTCTTTATGGTCAGTGACCCACCTTATTTCCCTTGTGTAGATGGAGGAGATACCAGACCCTGAGGCTTTCGAGAGAGAGCACGGTGAGGCACTGATGCGAGATACCGAGGATCCTGAGGAGGATATGGGTGCTGACTTTGGGCTTGGCCCTTGGATTACGCTGATAGGAGATACTGATGATGAGGATCCCGTTGAGGAGCCCTTTGAGCCAGAGCTTGTTACCCCATCACCTGTAGCTACTGATGAGGAGAGTGTGAGATCCGGTGAGGGTCGTGTTGTGTCACCCCCACCTTCTCCGCAGTCATCGAGCCCTATTTCATCGGACGGTGACTCCGAGGATGATACTTCTGGAGAGGAGGAGCTTGACCCTACCCCTGCTACTGCTACTGCACCTGCTCCTGTTCCTGTCATACCACCCCCGCCGATGGACCTACCCCCAGTGTCGGGTACTGAGCACGCTTACGTGGTGCAGTTCCTGACCCGGGACTTACTTTCTGCAGAGGCCCGACTTAACGAGGCGAGACGGGCACTAGTGGAGGAGCGCGATGCGCGCTTGAGGATCCAGGCTGAGATGAGGACTGCTGTTGCTAGGAGGACTAGGGCTCGACTCCATAGGATTGAGAGGAGGAGTCGCGAGAGGATTCTTGGTTTAGGGATCCGCGGGGGCGGAGTGATCCAGGCTAGGGATGCTAGGCGTGTTGTGCGTCGTGCATTTTCCTGAGTGAGGACCTTGCTCCGTCGCGGTGCGGCCCCATGATTTGTTATGGATAGCTCAGTCCTCTAGGTTCAGATGACATTAGTGTGTCGATTTTTCGGGATAATTGACTTGTGCAGTGGTATCCTTTCTGACCAGTGGATGAGTAGACTGACCTACAGATATGTAGATGTGACTCGGATAGTATGTATGGATGTAGCCCTAATTTTGTGTAGCCCTGACTATTCAGATGATGTACTTGTTATTGTTCCACTTTTGCTAGACTTTGACATCGGAACTATGTATTTGGCTCTAACATCCAAACTTTGTGATAACCCTTGTACCATACTTATTTAGTTTCAGTTTCCTTGATATTGTCTCAACTGCTTTACTTTCCGATGCCATGCTTTACCGTTTTGATATACAACTGTGAATATATACAATTTCTACAAACCACAAATACAACCATGCTGTTTCAAATTTACGATATGCAATTTTAAATTGTTCTCTATAATTTCCAAAAATGTTCCTACAAATTTTTTTAAAATAAATTTTTCAAAATAAAAAATAAAAAAATTTGAGGTTTGAAATCTTGAAAACTCTTGCAAATGTTTTCGCACCCATAGAGATTTTTCCCCAAAAATGTTTTGACGTTTTATCTCCAGCATCGGGTTATTAAAACTTTTGCAACTTCCACCCTTATGAGGAGGAACGAATACGTTCCTGACCCGTGTAAACGCTGTCAGGTAATTGGAAGACCCTAACCCATTTCTTGTTTCATTATCAGAATCATGCCACCCAGAAGAATGAACACTCGAGCTCACCCGATCAGTTCTGAGGGCCAGGGTAGCCACCATGGGACCGGAGGCCACCAGAACCATGAAGGGGAGAATGTGAACCTGAGTGAGAATGAGGGCAACGATCATAACTTGTTTGATGACTCTGAGTATGAAGAAGAAGAAGCTGGTGATGACACCCGAGAGGTGGAACATCCAAGGGGAGGCCCTATGGAACAGTTCATGGAACTACTTAGGCAGAACTTGGACCGTCCCCCGGTTCAGCAACCACCTCACAATGCTAATGCAAATGCTTTCCGGAACTTCAAATCCCTGAAACCCCTAGAATTTAAAGGAACTGCCGATCTGGTCGAGGCAAGAGCCTGGCTGAAGGAAATGGAAAAATCTTTCGAGATACTAGGTGTCGCTGAGGAGCAGAAGACTGTTTTCGCCACTTACCTTCTGAAGGGTGAGGCAAACTATTGGTGGGAAGCTAAGAAAAATTTGGAAGGAAGAGGTGTGGTGACCTGGGAGAGGTTTAGCGAGCTGTTCTTGGAGAAGTACTTTCCTAGGTTCATGGAAACACAAATGGAGCTGAAGTTTTTGGAACTAAAGCAAGGTAACATGACGGTGGCCGAGTATGAGGCCAAATTTACTGAGTTGTCGAGGTTTGTGCCGGAATATGAGAACTCTGAGGCAAAGAGGGCCCGAAGGTTTCAATTGGGGCTAAAGCAATGGATTCAAAATCGTGTGGCGGTTCTTGAGCTGACAGACTATGCCACCCTGGTACAGAAAGCATCAATTGTTGAGGCTGGAAGTGAACAGATGCAGAAGGAGAGGGAAGGAAAGAAGAGGAAGTTTGATAGTCGGAAGGGAAATTCTGCGCGTGGGAGCTTTCCTAGCAAATTCAAGCGAGGAACGATGTCCCAACCCAGCGGAAACTTTGGAACCAAGAGAGCTGAAAGTTGGAGTGTGGGCCAGAGCGGCCGACCACAGGGATCGTCTTACTCTACCCCATCCCGAGCCCTACCCCCAGAATGCAATAAATGTGGAAGGAAACATGCGGGTGTGTGTAACCTACAGGATGTGAAATGCTTCAAGTGTGGGCTGACAGGACATTATGCTAACGCCTGTCGAGGAACGAGTAACAATACCAGTGTCGGAGGTAATTGCTTCAAGTGTGGGAAACCAGGGCACCGAATGATGGAATGTATGTCCTCTGGGCCAGCTGCATCAAGAGTGAGTGGAACTGCTTCTAACAAGGCCCCTACTGCAAGAACTTTTAACATGACGGTGCAGGATGCCGTGAGGAACATGGATGTGATTGCAGGTACTCTACTACTCAACTCAGTTAAGGCAAATGTTTTATTTGATTCGGGAGCTACCAAGTCTTTCATATCTCTAGATTTTGTAAGTCAGTTAGGCCTTAAGGCCGAACCATTGAAAGACAGACTGCAAATAGAGATAGCTAATCATGAAATTATCCCTGTTAGCCAAGTATGTCCAGGTTGTGACCTAGAAATAGAAGGGCAACACTTTCGGGTAGACTTAATAACTTTTAAACTAGGGGAGTTTGACGTAATAGTAGGTATGGATTGGTTAACAACCCACGGAGCCCAGATTGATTGTGTAAAGAAGAAAGTAAGTTTGAGACTGCCAGGGGACGAGGAAGTAGTGTTTAGTGGAAAATGGCAAAACCAAAAGTTCCTGACTATGATTCAAGCTAAGAAGCTAAAGGATGCGAAGCCTATTTAGCCTATGTGAAGGATACCAAGAAGGAGGCACCAAACCTACAGGAAATCCCTGTCGTTAATGAGTTCGCGGACGTATTTCCGGATGATCTTCCCGGACTACCACCTGATAGAGACATCGAGTTCGCTATAGACTTAGTTCCGGGTACGGCCCCAATTTCGAAAGCCCCATATCGGCTAGCCCCAGTGGAGATGAAAGAGCTAGCCACTCAGTTACAAGAGTTGTTGGATAAAGGGATGATAAGACCTAGTGTGTCACCATGGGGAGCCCCGGTGTTATTCGTGAAAAAGAAGGATGGTAGTATGAGGTTATGTATAGACTACAGAGAGTTGAACAAGGTGACTATAAAGAATAAATATCCCTTGCCCAGGATAGATGACCTGTTTGATCAATTAAAGGACGCAGTTTATTTTTCTAAAATTGATTTGAGGACCGGGTACCACCAGTTAAGAATTAAGCCAGAAGATATACCAAAGACGGCCTTTCGCACCCGGTATGGACACTATGAGTTCCTAGTGATGTCATTTGGGTTAACGAATGCCCCTGCAGCTTTCATGGACTTAATGAATCGAGTCTTCAAGAAGTACTTGGACAAGTGTGTTATAGTCTTCATCGATGACATCTTGATTTATTCCAAGACGAAGGAGGAACATGCAGAGCACTTGAGGATTGTATTGGGAGCATTGAGAGAAGAAAAGTTGTACGCTAAGTTCTCGAAGTGTGAATTTTGGTTGAAGGAAGTTCAGTTTTTGGGGCATGTGATTAGCGAACAAGGCATTCTAGTGGACCCAGCCAAAATAGAGGCTGTGTCAAATTGGGAGAGACCACCACTCCGACAGAGGTGAGAAGTTTAATAGGATTGGTTGGCTACTATAGAAGGTTTGTCCAAGACTTTGCCAAGATAGCAGCCCCTTTGACCCGACTAACTCGCAAGATCGAGAAGTTTGTGTGAACTGAAAAATGCGAAGAGAGCTTCCAAGAGTGAAAAAGAGGTTGGTGACAGCACCAGTACTAGCCCTACCTAATGATAAGGGAGATTTTGTGATTTATAGTGATGCATCCCATAAAGGTTTAGGGTGTGTGCTTATGCAACACGGTAAAGTGATTGCGTATGCGTCCAGACAACTTAAGGAGTACGAGATAAGATACCCCACCCATGATTTGGAATTAACAGCGATAGTTTTCGCTTTGAAGATCTGGAGACATTATCTTTACGGAGAAAAGTGTGAAATCTACACGGATCACAAGAGCTTAAAGTACATATTCACTCAGAAAGAGTTAAACATGAGGCAGAGGAGATGGCTAGAGCTAATCAAAGATTATGATTATGAGATTCATTATCACCCAGGGAAGGCCAACGTGGTGGCCGATGCACTTAGCCGAAAGGAGAAGCTCAAGATGATAATGTCAGTGGACGAGTTGATCAAGGACCTTGAGAAACTGAAGATTGAAGTGAGGTTACCAGGAATTGGACAAGAGAGTCTAATGGAGATAAGAGTCCAACCACCGCTATTGGAAAAGATTAAGTTATGCCAGGAAAAGAAGATAGAAGAAGAAAAGAATTCGATGGAGAAAATTTTGACTGGCGAGGAAATTAAGTGTGAAAAGGACGGGAATGGAATTGTGAGGTACGCATCTAGGATATGGATTCTGAACGTCCAGGAATTAAAAGACGAGATTTTGCAAGAGGCTCATAGTTCGAGGTACTCAATTCACCCTGGAGGCACTAAGATGTATAGAGATCTGAGAGAATACTATTGGTGGCCAAATATGAAGAAGGACGTGGCAGAGTGGGTAAGTAAATGCTTGACATGTCAAAGAGTAAAGGCCGAACACCAGAGGCCCAGTGGATTGTTGCAACCCTTAGAGATACCCGAGTGGAAGTGGGAGCATATTGCGATGGACTTTGTGGTCGGACTACCAAGGACCAAGACTAATCATGACGCCATTTGGGTAATCATCGATAGATTGACCAAGTCAGCACATTTTCTTCCAATCAACGAGAGATACACTGTCGACAAGCTGGCAGATATTTACTTAAAGGAGATTGTGGTTAGGCATGGGGTTCCTGTGAGCATCGTATCAGATAGAGACCCAAGATTCAACTCCAGGTTCTGGAGAAGTTTTCAGGATTGTGTGGGGACCAAGTTAAACATGAGTACTGCATACCATCCCCAAACAGATGGACAAAGTGCCGTTGATCGAATTTTCCTACAACAACAGTTACCATGCAAGTATAGGAATGCCCCCATATGAAGCTTTATACGGACGAAGATGTCGGTCTCCCTTGTGTTGGGAAGAGGTTGGAGAGCGGAAGATTTTAGGGCCTGAACTGGTCCAACAGACAAGAGAAACTATCGAACTCATAAGAGAACGACTGGTAGCGGCCCAAGACAGACAGAAGAAGTATGCGGACCAGACCCGCAAGGACAAAGAATATGAGGTAGGAGAGTTTGTGATGTTAAAGGTATCACCGTGGAAGGGATTGATGAGATTAGGTAAGAAGGGGAAACTAAGCCCAAGATTTATTGGACCTTTTGAGATCTTGAGACGAGTTGGAAAGTTGGCCTATGAATTGGCTTTACCCCCAAGCTTGCAGCAAGTACATAATGTGTTCCATGTGTCCATTCTACGACCCTACCATACCGACTTCCGACACGTGATAGAACATGATCAAATGGATCTGCAGCCAGACTTAACCTATGTGGAGCAACCCGTAGAAATCATGGATGGAAAAGAACAGGTGCTGAGGAACAAGGTTGTTAAACTAGTGAGAGTTTTGTGGAGGAACCAGAATGTCGAAGAATCAACATGGGAACTAGAGAGCGCGATGCGTGAAAAGCACCCCCAACTGTTTTCAACCTGATTCCGGGACGGAATCCTTTTAAGGAGGGGAGGCTGTAAGAACCCTAATTTTTGCAATATTTTCTTTTATATAATATCATGTGGCATTGTCAATTTGGAACCTTTCTAGTCATCCCTGTTGTTTAATGGAATTGATTGTCTGAGAAACTATGTTGTTGCATTCACTATATAAGATAAAAAGGAGATTGTTGAGGGCAAGAGTCTTATTGTTCGTAAGATTTATAAAACTTGGGATTCGAGAATGATTAGAGTATTAAAAGATTTATTAAGGATTATGACGAGGGATTATGGATATTCGAGGAATTTACACAATTAAGTACTTAAGGAATTACTAGGGAAATCTCTACGCGACAAAATATTATTACGAGAGATTAATTAAGATACGATACGAATTAAAGATTAAGTGACAAGCATTGGTGGAAGAATAACGATACAAGGAGTAGTATTGCATGCAAGTCCCATGCAACTAAGTAGTTAGGAAAAGCAAACTAGTTAAACCAAATGGATAAGAGGAATAGTAACTAGTTGGCATTTCTTTTTCCAAGGAGACAAGAGTACAAGGAGGCCATACCTAGACTTGTACCATGCATATACATACACTAATATGTATCACCCAACCACTTAACACAATTATTTCAACCAACACAAAATCAAAACAACAAAACACACCCCCCCCCCCTTGAAGAAAAGCTCTCGGCCAAAAGCAAAAACCAAGGAAGAAATTCTTCTTTCTTCCACTTCTCCTCATTCATAATTCAAGGCATAATTCCTAGGCTCTCTACATCATTTAAGAAAGGTATACTAAGATTTCCAAGCTCTTTCATCCATTAAATTTCAAGATATTAATTGTAAAAGTTATTGTGAATAGTAACAATGTTAAGTTTTTCTTATAGATCTTGGATTATAAGGATAGTAGGAGCTTATTCAAGGTGTTCTTGAGATTTATAAGGCTTACCCAAGGCTCCTAGATACTCAAGAAGGTATAAAAACCCTAACCCCTCTTGGCCATGTAGTGTTTATGATGTTTGGTGATAGATCCATGTGTATTGGTGTTAATCTTGGTTGTATAAGTGGTGGATGATATAGATCTTGAGTTTAAGTGTTGTGATTGTGATTTTTATGATTTTGGTTAGTATATGTATCTCCATGAATGTTATAAAGCATGAACTTGGTGAATTAGATGTTGGTTGTGTTGTGGAAGTAAGAATCTTGGTTGATTTAAGTGAAACAAGCATGCTGAGTTTTTCCAGGAACTTGACCTGTCTTGTAAGATGGTTTTGAACCCCCAAATCTTGTCCCCTGAGATCCTACCATATATTGTTGGAAGGGTATTTAAATGTAGTTTCCAAAAATATAAGGTTCATGACTAGGTGATGTATAGATTTTAAGTTATGGCCGGAGACGTAAAATGTGTTTCTGGATTCCGGACTGCACTACATGGTCCCCTTGTGAACCTTGTTTAAACCCCTAAAAATTTATATGGGATCATGGAAAAATTAGAGAAGCTAGGAAATGCAGTGGTGAAGGCTACCCAAAAATAATTGGATTAAAATATGAATATTTCAATTTTATAAAAATGCTAGAGTAAAATTCGCGCAAGGGAAAAAGTCGTTAAGTGGAGTATAATTCTAGGGGTAATGAATATGGTTCGGATATGGTAACCAAATTAAGTCGAATAAGTGACGAGTGTAATCGAGTGATGACATGAACCTATAGTGGGGCTAGAGAGTCATAAGACGAAGTCGTTAAGTTAACTTTGTACCCTCTAAAACCCCGTAATTAAAGAGACATTGTTAAGGTAATAACGAACGGTTATTGCTTATGTATAGATCGTTCCACTCCGCACGCTCGACCACCCCAACCAAACCAAGGCAAGTTTACTTTTCAAACTTACATATACAAGGACTTTCACTGTTGTGTTTGTAGTTTTCAATCATATCAAATGTTATGTTTATCGAAGTATTGATGCAATTGAGATGTATAAGTACATATATGTTTGTACCCCTTGAACTTAGATTGAAATGTTTTCCTCGGACAACGACTCTAGCAATAGAGGTCGTAGCGGTCCGTATATACTATTGAACGGGGAGCGGTATATTATTATATCGTAATTAAATTGCGAAAACCCGAAGGGTCATTCGGGGAGTATCGTATACTCAAGTAATTATTTTTATATCTTCGTAAATACTCGAAACCCTATCTTGGATTAAAAGTTTATTTTATAAAATAATTATTTTATTAATTATTAATATTAAATCTTAAAATATCATTTATTAATTATTGTTCATTATTTTAAAGACAAAGCTAATCCAAGATACCTTTAATACTTTCAAACTCGAACTCTTTCGAACTCAAAACATTTTCGAAAACCCCCGGTCAGGTTTGCTTCTTGTATGATTTCAAGAATCATCGGCCGACTGATGTCGGACCTCAATTACTCTGTTTTCAATCAAAATCAAGTTTTCAAAAGAAAAAGAAAAAAAAGGGACTCTGACAGGTGTGGGAACCGTTGACGAACGATTCCCGGGATGTGCAAGCGGCCGTGAGCCAGGTGTTGCCGAAGGATGATTACGGATGTAGTTTTCATCGAGGGTGATTAGGGATGTAGTTTTCACCCGGGGATAGTTATGGATGTAGTTTCTATCCTTCTACCGGTAGAGAAGACCCGCGGATTATTGGACTTGGATGTGGCGACTGATCATCGTCAATCCCTGTCAGGTTTTATGTTTTCTTTAACTCCCATTCCTCCATTTTGGAAAAATGCTTTGACACTGCTTCTTAGGCTTTTGTGCCAAGTTGCTGATGGTGTTCTATTTTGATGAGAAAGATGTTGACTCTGTGCAGTATCTAGAATTGCAAGTTTATTTTGAAAACAAGGGCACGTATTGTTGCACCTTCGAAATTTCTCAACAATGACAAGTGATTTTATATCTGATTGATACAAATGAGTTTAATAACTGCTAATCATATGAAATGTTATATTGCTTACCTTATACATATATTTCTTGCTGAGCTATAGTTGCTCACTCTTGCTTGTTTTCAAATTTACAAACACAACAGCTAAGCGAAATGGCAAGACCCAGACAGACTGCCCGAAAGCAGGTGACTAGACCCGAGGCAGCAGTTGAGATTCCACTGGTAGGCCCCATTAGCCGGATTGGTTGGCAACTTTTGTTAGTTCATTTTATTTATCAGTATGACCTGTGCAAGGCAGTGTACCGTAACAAACTTTCAAGCCGCCAACTTCGCTTCTTATCGAAGTGTTGCTGGTAGCATAAATACTATTTAATTCGGTCTGTAATAACTCTGAAACTTTTATTTCCGCTTAATCAACTGTGTGACGTTTCTGAGACTCTAACCTGTGTGTGTGTGTGCGGTGTGAGTTTATTGTGGGGTCGATGGCTGTTTTATATATTATGTGCACGAACAGGTATGTTATTAATGGAAAATGGACCGTGAGCGCCTAGATCTCCGACCCCGGATCTGGGGGAGTCACATACACCCTAAATTATCGTGTCGAACTCATTGACACCTGTTGGTCTTGAATTCTTCATTAATTCTTGGATCATGAGTTGTTGTTCAAGAACGTGACTTTTCCAGTTATTTGGTTGGCAAAGGTCGTCGATTGTTCCGACACCTAGTGCGTTTGATATAGAATTGGAATGTTTTTAAAGTATGGACCGTAAGGGGTCGGACCAGATTCGTGGTAGGAAGTTAATAAGGCCAATGTGTGTCGTGGTCCATTATAGGACATTGCTGTGTGCGTTTGTCCGGGGTTAGTACGTGACTGATCAGCAGCCCAACCTTGTTGTTTTTTTTAAAAAAACTTATGTAAAAATCCAATTCTAATCTATATGTTGAATTTAAATGGCTTTAAAGCCTAACTCCTTTGAAGCGTATGATGATTACCTTTGATTATCAGAACTCATATCAGTTCTTGTTGTTGATGCATTTTTATTCTAGTGGAGCACTGTTGGCTCGCCTTTGTGTTCTTATATTCAATTCCTTCAGTTGCTTTCTTTCACAACATATGACAATTATTCTTGTTGATCAGAATTTCTGTTTGCTCTTGATATGGATACATATTTACACTTGTTGAGCACTGTTGGCTCACTCTTGGATTGTTGTTGTTTCTTTCTCTTGTTATGAGAGAAGTTGAGTGGACATTGTGGTCAGATCAGTAGCCTTGTTCCTACAACGAGAGATGATGTTCGGGTTGTTGACTTGGTCGGGTAGTGACTTGAGCTTTGTCAGAGGTTGGTTCACTAGTTCAACCGATGGACTTAGTTATTTAGCAATTTGTATAACAATTTTATTCGAAAATCCGGTTGTAATAATTTAATTTAATAGTTTGTTTAATACAATAACCTGTATGCGATCTTGGTTAAGTGGTTTCCTCTTATTTTATTAAACTTATATCCAGGAATGTATTATGTAGATTGTGGTTAGTGGCCCCAAATCTATACCCCGGATTATGGGATGCCACATTTTTGGCATATCTAATAATCTCCAAAATTTCTAATATTATTATTTATTAATTTAGATTAGATTAATAATTATTGTTTAACCTCTAAGTAATATCCTCTTTCTGGAACGAGGAAAATATCAATCTCAATCAACGAATAATGGAAAATATCTCCAAACGATATTCTTCAAATCAGGAAGATATCACAAAGCCAAGATTAAATCAGATAAAATCAGTAATTGCCTACATTAAGGAAGTTTATCCCTAATATGTCTTAGAGATAGACACAATTGCACATAACTGCGTAGGCTTGATCCAATATAAATTGGTACGCATACATCAGAAATCCAATACACGAGACAAATCGAGACATCTGCCGAGTCCAACCCCTCACTTTCTTATAACCCTAAACCCCCAAAACAGCTATATTCATGCACAAAACTATACTATTTCATCACACCTCCGATTTTATGTTATTACAATATTTCTCCAACACCACCACCTTTTTTTACTTTCACAACGCATGATCCATTATAAATTGGTACACAGACATCGGTGATTCGATACACGAGACAAATCGAGACATCTGCCGAGTCCAACCCTCTTTTTTTTATAAACCCTAAACCCCAAAATAGCTATATTCATGCAAAATCGTTATACTATTTCAGCACACCCCCAATTTCGTGTTGTTACGAAATTCCTCCAACACCACCACCTTTTTTTACTTTCAAAACGCATGACGTCCTAACGTAACGAGTCCAAAGACTCATAACAAAAGTACAAAACTGGACAAAAAACGAAACCGACCTGGCCCATCAATCCATCCGCATATAGAAAAACCTAACGAGTCCAAAGACTCGTAACAAAAGTACAAAACTGGATCAAAAATGTAAGCGACCCAGCCCATCAATCCATCCGCATATAAAAAACCAAGTCATTCTTTTCTTGAGCAGAACTCAAACAGATTGAATTTACAAATTAGAGAGAGAGAAAGAGAGGGAGAGAGATTGAAATTAGAGAGAGGATGGATGTGATAAAATCCGAAATCGAAACCGCTAAAAACTGTAAAAAAATTTGATCCGTATTGAACCGAACCGAATCCAAAAAATTTAAAATCAAAACCGAAATCCGATTATATGTTAGAACCGAACCACAAAAACCCGAACCAATCTGAAAATTTAAAATAAATAAATAAAAGCATATTATATTCATATTATATCAATTCATGTTACATACTCTTTATCAAGAACCAAATCATTTTAGCATATAATGGTCACTGGATTCTGAATCTATTTTTAAGTTAATCCTGTGTTAGGTCCGGAATAACGTAGAAGGGGGGTTGAATACGTTATTTAAAAAATATTTCGATTTTTGATGTGGATATGAGATCAAAAATACTGAATCGAAATAACACAAATGTTTAGGAAATATCTTTGAATAGATAAAACTCGGAGGTTTGCTACACAATTTAATCCTATGGATTAGATACAAAATCAAACACTCCTAAGGATAGTTTAGGCACGAGGACCTTCTACCCGACATTTCCGGAAAGTGGGCTAAGCCGACTTTCCTACTAGATGGACTGTCTAGCAGCTTACACAGAAAATATATGAGAGAGAAGAGAGAGTTGTGTGTTGAGGTGTGTTTTGAAATGAAATACAAGCAGCCTATTTATAGACTTTAGAAAATCATTATGCTGCTAAATTACGTAACTGATTACGTTTTTTTTCCTGGCTGCTGACTGCTTTCCTTCTTTTCTGTTTCAACCGAATTCTCCATTTCAAATCTGCTGAACTTTTGATTTTCAAAAGTTATAAAATAAAACATGTGGGACCCACCTGATGAATAGTACTTTTGGTTACTATTCATGAATAGTAATTTAGGTTACTATTCATATGAATAGTACTATTCATGTGAATAGTGATTTCGGTTACTATTCATGTGAATAGCGATTTCGGTTACTATTCATATGAATAGTGATTTTGGATACTATTCATTTTCCTCTTAATTTGACATCCTCAAATATGCAGCTTCCAAAATGGAGGATATCAATACTGCTCTAAACTCAATCATACCTCTTAACAGTTTTTCTGAGTTAGATACTTCGATTCCTTTGTGAAGTGTTGACGCCTAGTGCAACTGGTCTGGTTCACAGACGACTAACATTCACTCATGGTCTTCGTATCATGTCTTTTAAGAACACTGCTAAGAATTGTGTAACCATTAAAACTTTATCACTGGAATCTTTTGGCCCTTCAACTGAATCATCTGTACATCTTATTTTGTCACTGAGGCTTGATCATGTTAATGAACTTCTTTCAGCGACTTGATCCTTGTTGATGCCTGTTCTTCAAATTTCACGATCCCTGTATAGAGTTAATATTATTTATCTTTTATCCTAGTTGAGTTATATATGTCCTCTATTACATATTACATTACATTATGCTTTACAATCTCCCCCTATTTGATTGTTAGGGTTTTACAAGCAAATTCCTAGAGGATAACTCAACTGATACAAATAAAATACAAAAATAAATAATATTAAAGCGCATTCTGGATCATATATACGTTTTCCAGATTTCTAAAATTTGAACAAGTGCAAGAAAATTGTTCATCTAGATTGAACATATCTTCAAGTTTGTCTTGCTTTCTTTCCACATAGCACTAATACTCCCATTAGCTTTTCCTTTCCCAAAATAAAGTTAATTCCGTGTCAACAACCTTTTCCTTGCCCTTACGCCTAGTTGATTTTTCTTGATCATCCAACTTCTCCCCCTCAGTTGGGTTATCCTTCAGAGTAGTAAGATGTGGAGTTGGTAAATTAGACGAAGATGACTTTACCAAGGAGTTGATTGCATGACTAAACTAGGCTGTCATGGAACTTAATTGAACCTGGAATGCATCATGTTGAATAAGTTGCAAATTTTTGATTTCTGCAATGGACTTACAGATATTTGACAACTCTTTCTCCATTGTTTGGACCCGTGTAAGGAGTCTGTTGTATTCCTTTCTGGTTACAGGTGCATGTGGTTGAGTAGGTTGCTCACTCATACGTTCTGCATGTGTTTCACTCAACACTCTATATTCACTCGGTTAGTGGTTTGGGTTACACTTACATGTTCTGTTCGTGTTTCTCTTCACTCTCGTCCAGAGCTTCCACCGATATGTGTACCTGCAAATGAAATCATCCTAGCCCCTTTTTCAGAGGTCACGGATGGTGCAATGAAAGTTCGTGAGCTTCCATTCTCGCGTGAAGCGAGTTGCCGACCACTGGTAAATAGTGGTAAATCTCGAAAGAGATCGAGAGATTTTTCCTCTGGGAGGTTAAACTTGAATCGATTAAATGACACAAAACCCAAGTTTACCTAGTATGTCTGTGAAGACACTTGGTTCATAAAAGAACCACCTATCAATGGATCTTTCCGTAAAATGGAAGATTCACCAACAGTTATTGAGGTAGGTAATTCCACCTCAGATGCCTGTGAAGGCATTTGATCTTTAGATAGATCATCAACCACTCTTATGTTCCGTGAAATGGAACTCAAGATAGTTGCTCCCGTCAATTCATCCTCATTTACATTTTCACTCAATTGAAAAGGAAGAATTGTTTCACTAATAGTTACAGTTACCTCAGGTTCATTTGGTTTACTTCTTTTAGAATGAGGTAGAGCTCCTGATGTAACTAACTCCTTATGTGGTGCTGCTGAGGCACTATTTCCCTCAAAAGTGTTGATGGTTGGTCGTTTAAGTGACAATTGAGGTGTAGGAGTTTGTTGTGTCTGTGTTTGCATTTGTAGAATGGGCTCTTCGACCTGTGTTAGAGTCGGTGGGATTTCCTTCTCTTGGTCGGGTAAGATGGCCACTGGGGCTGTAGAAACTGTATTTCCTGTGATACAATAGGGAATACAGAGGTTGGGATAGCAGGGATTGGAATATTACCTTGTCGTATACCTGCTCTCACTGGTCTTGGTAACAACGAAAGTGGGACAGTCTTTAGATATTCAGTTAGGACTGTAGGCACATCCGTATAGTTCTTTTTGCTTATGTAATAAATTACATTCTTCTTCATGTAAGAACATTCCACCTTTCGACCATTTTCTGAGTGTACCCTGTCTTCATCATTCAAAAAATCATTTAATATTAGTTGTAGAAACCTTGGATATAGACATTTGACGTTTTGAGTCTGAACATCTCTTGTTCCCAAGTGTTTCATCTTTAAAATGATTTGACCAAGCACTATTTTTCCAAAATTAATCCTCAAATTATTGGCGACCGCATACCCTATTTTTTGAATAAATTCAGGTATCCGATCTAGATTCGTTCTATCTGAGGAAAAAACATGGCCAAGAATGTGAAAGAAGAAATTCCAGTACTAGGTTAGAAATGTTCTAGAGATATTACCAGTATTGAAATTGCCATCTTGGTACCTTATAAAACGAAAGAACATTTCAATCTGTTCAGGTGTAGGATCAGAAACGAGATTTTCCATAGGAAAATGAAGAATTCGATTAACATCTCGTTCAGTGACCCTAATCGACCTACCAAACAGTCGATATGTGAATGCACACCCGTCCTGTCCAGAAGTGTTAACCGCACTGCAATATAGTTCACGTAATGCATCATGGTTAAGCTGCACTGGTGTAACTAAAACATAGCTAATTAATGAATGTTCATTCAGAAATTGTGCCTAAGGCCGAAATTGCTCATCATAGATGGTTTCGATTTGCTGAATGGAAGTAAGATTAGCTTTAGCAATAAAAAAACTTCCCTGCAATGCCATTTTCAAAACTTTGAGGAAATTCAAAAACAAGGGTTAGTTCTTATAAAGGATGATGTATAAAGCAAGAATATGAAATCCGATATAAAAACCACCAGCTAGATTGAGAGTTCTTTCCGATCAAAGCTCGAAATGTTCTGTATATCTGAAAAATGATGATGTTAAGCATAAACAAAAACTCATCATTTATAAGGTTTCAAGGACTAGTGGGTTAGGTGAGATATTGACAGGATATGTTGAATAACATCGCTCAATAATTTCTCACCTAATCAACCAATAATTTCTCACCTAATCAATCAATTAGCCGAAAAACATCTTATCACCGAAACCTGTCAGTCGAAAAACATCTTATCACCGAAATCTATCAGCCTATATACACACACACATACAATACTTCTAATTATTTATGGATTTTAAAAATAATCACGCAGTAAATCAAGAATTAATCCACAATAATCAGATAAACTCACAATTAAATAGACATAAAATTAACAAAATATCATTAATTGATATATGTCAATAAAATATTTATTTAATTATGCTACAATTAACACAATTATTCACTAACTAATTACCATAAAAGATAGCATTTATAAGCATGGCAATTAATATAGAGATAACTGTAAGATGAGGACTGGATGCAAAGTAAATTCACAAGTCCTAAAAATATGGACATTTAAAATACCTTTGAATTTATAACAAATTGCAGTTATTGATTATCCAAAATTAATTAGACAGATTTAACATCCCAAGTTTACCAACTAACCTGGAGAATGTGGATTCATCCAGTGGTTTAGTAAAGATGTCTGCAATTTGTTGATCTGTGGGAACAAAATATAATACCACAGTTCCATTCATGACATGCTCTCGTAATAAATGATACCTGATATCAATGTGCTTAGTCCTGGTATGTTGAACTGGATTGTTGGCAATGGAAATGGCACTCGTGTTGTCGCATAGAATTGGAATTTTGTCCAACATGAGTCCATAATCCTGAAGTTGATTCCTCATCCACAGGATTTGAGCACAATAACTACCTGCCGCAATTTATTCTGCTTCGGCTATCGAGGTAGATACTGAGTGTTGCTTCTTGCTGTACCAAGATACCAACCTTCTTCCTAGAAACTGACAGCTTCCAGAAGTACTTTTCCGATCAATCTTACAGCCTGCGAAGTCAGAATCTGTATAGCCGACTAGGTCAAAACCTGTTCCTTTAGGGTACCAAATCCCAAGATTGGGGGATCCCTTAAGGTATCTGAAAATACGTTTAACAGCTATAAGATGTGACTCTTTAATGTCAGCCTGGAATCTAGCACATAAACAAGTTGTGAACATAATATCTGGTCGACTAGCAGTTAAATATAAGAGAGAGCCGATCATACCTCGATACTTCGTGATGTCAACTGACTTACCAGATTTGTCTTGATCAAGCTTGACAGCAGTTGGCATTGGGGTCTTAGCAGTAGCTGCTTCTTCCATCCCATGCTTCTTCAGAAGATCCTTTATGCATTTTGATTGGCAGATGAAAATACCATCAGTCTTCTGAACAACTTGAAGTCCAAGGAAGAAGGACAACTCACCCATCATGCTCATTTCGTACTTTCTCTGCATTAACTTAACAAATCTCTTGCATAACAAATCATTAGTAGAACCAAATATTATATCATCCACATATACTTGCACCAGAATTATATCATTTTTATGCTTTTTATGAAAGAGAGTTTTGTCGATGATACCTCTTGTAAAACCATTTTCAAGTAAGAACTTGGAGAGAGTATCATACAATGTTCGAGGGGCTTGCTTGAGACCATAGAGAGCTTTAAAGAGAAAGTACACAAAACCTTCAAAGTCCTTGTCTTCGAACCCAGGGGGTTGTTCAACATAGACTTCTTCTTCTAGATCTCCGTTAAAAAATGCACTCTTCACATCCATCTGAAAAACCTTAAAGTTGGAGTGTACAGCAAATGCTAAGAACATCCTGATTGCTTCAATCCTTGCAACTGGAGCATAAGTTTCATCATAATCAATCCCTCTTCTTGAGAGTAACCCTTTGCTACCAATCGAGCCTTGTTCCTCGTAACAATACCATTTTCATCCAGTTTATTCCTAAACACCCATCTAGTGCCAATTACAGATTTATCTTTTGGTCTTGGCACCAGCTTCCAAACTTTCTACCTTTTGAACTGATTGAGTTCTTCCTGCATTGCAGTTACCCAATCTGGATCATCAAGAGCTTCATTAATCTTTTTAGGTTCAATTTGAGATAAAAATCCTGCAAAATTGCATTCATTCTGTGATGCTCTTCTAGTCTGTACACCCGTGTCCGGTTCACCAATGATCTGTTCAAAGGGATGCGCTCTACTCCATATCCTTTGTCTTGGCAGATCTGATCTTGATGATTCCCCAAGTTCATGATTGTGTTGAGTGTGGTGACTAGTAGATCCAAAATCATTGTTTGCTCCCCCTGAGCTGTTGCTTTCAGAGTTTGATGAATCATTAGCAGCAGATGTTTCTTCACTTGATTGGGGTTCATCGTTCACTTGCTCCCCCTCAACATGTGCTGCTGTCTGATCTACTGGTATAGATTGAACAATAGAGTCTGAAAGAGTATCATAATTTTGTAGATCAGCATTTATTTCTTCATTCTCAAATCTCAGCTGGTCATGTTCATCAAAATCTTCAAGTCCTGTTATCTTCTTATCATCAAAAGACACATGGATAGATTCCATGACCACTTTTGTTCTTAGATTGTAGACTCTGAATGCTTTTGTGGATAGTGAGTATCCAACAAAGATTCATTCATCAGCTTTTAAATCAAATTTGGAAAGCTGTTCTGGATGAGTCTTAAGAACAAAACACTTACATCCAAACACATGAAAGTATTTCAGGTTCGGCTTCTTATTTTTCACCATCTCATATGGTGTTTTACTATGCTTGTTTATGAGTGTAGCATTCTGTGTGAAACAAGCAGCTTGCACAGCTTCATCCCAGAAGTAAGTTGGCAGCTTTGCTTCATCAAGCATGGTCCTTGCAGCTTCTATGAGAGTCCTGTTTTTTCTCTCTACTACTCCATTTTGTTGTGGAGTTCCAGGTGCAGAGAATTCTTGCTTTATTCCATTTTCTTTACAAAACTCTTCCATGACTGCATTCTTGAACTCAGTGCCATTATCACTCCTTATGATTTTCACTGTATGCTTAGATCCTTTGTCCAGTTGTCTGACATGCTCTGTTAAGATTGATGTAGTTTCTTCTTTCTTGTGCATGAAATATACCCATGTATATCTGGTGTATTCATCAACAATAACCAAAGCATATCTTTTCTTTCCAATAAACATTATATTTACTGGACCAAATAAATCAACATGCAATAAGTGATATGGCTCAAGAATTGAGGATTCAGTCTTACTTTTGAATGAAGTTTTCCTTTGTTTTGCCTTTTGACATGAGTCACATAGGCCATCTGGAGTAAAAACTGATTTGGGCAATCCTCTCACAAGATCTTTCTTCACTAGCTCATTAATGCTGTTGAAATTCAGATGAGAAAGTCTCTTGTGCCAATCCCAGCTTTCTTCAATTGATGTTCTACTCAGTAGACAGATTGCAGAGCCATCAGAGTTTGTGGAAAGCTTGGCTTCATAAATGTTACCATGCCTGTATCCCTTCAGAACAACTTTTCCTGTAGATTTGCTTACAACTTCACCGTGTTCTTCAAAGAAATCCACATAATAACCTCTGTCACAGATTTGACTCACACTTAGTAGATTATGTTTGAGTCCTGAGATTAGAGCTACAGATTCAATGACGACATTCCCAAGATTGATATTGCCATATCCTAGAGTCCTTCCTATGTTGCCATCTCCATAAGAAACACTTGGGCCAGCTTTCACCACAAATTCTGATAGCAGGGCTTTATTTCCAGTCATGTGTCCTGAGCATCCACTATCCAGAACAAGGATATTTTTCCTGTTACCCTGCAATCACAAAAACCACTAATGATTAGTTTTAAGGACCCAGACTTGCTTGGATCCTTTGGCCTTATTAAGTTTGTTAGCTTTTGCAGCAGAAGTCTTATCAGAGTTTGTGCTAACATTCTTTTTATCAGAATTTATATATGTAGAATCAATCTTGAATTTATTCAAAGAGGGTTTAAGTTCATAATAATCATGATACAAATTATGACACTCTTTGCATGTATAAATAGAATGCCAAATACTGCCACAGTGAAAACAAGGATTCTGTGGCTTAAACCTAACTGAACCACTCTTAACTTATGACTTAGGATGTGTAGAGTTTATATTTTTATTCTTCCTGCAAAAAGTAGCAAGATGGTTAGGATTTCCACGGTTGTGACATTTCTTCCTAGGAGCATTGGGAATAGGCATATAGTTATTGCTTTTATTGATGCCTACCTTTCCATTTCTATTTTTCCTAGGTTCTTTTACATTGTTCACTCCTTTTAACTCCTTCAGCTTGTGTTTAAGCTGTTTCTGAGACATTAAACTAATATTTACTGATTTGACTTCATCCTGTTTTGGTTTGTTAGATTTTGGTACAAACCTCATGTGATTAAGTTTGGGTTTTGCAGCCTTTTCAGTAAATACAAGTTTAGAGGTCTCAGCTTCTAGGTAAACAGTTTTCTTTTTATCAGTGTAACCTAGACCTTCTTTCCAACAATCATTCTCTATGATAATCTGAGTAGTTTTACCAGAGTTAGTCCAAGTTTTAATAATGTTTCTTTCTTTAACAAGTTCAGATTCAAGATAAGCATGCTTTTTCAATAATTCAGTTTAATAATAATAGCATCATCTCTCTCTTTCTGAATTGTTAACATTTGGACTAATTCTAATTCTAGATAACCATTTCTCTTTCTAAGGTCTAGACTTTCAGATTTTATTCTTTCATTTTCTAAAGTCTGATCTCTTTAGCTAACATGCAAGTTTTTAAGAAAGAGTCTTAACTCAGATATATCAGTAGTATCAAAAGCTAGAGTAGAGTGAGGTACCTTGGTCTCAGTAGCTTCAGTGATACTATCAACATTTGCCATCAAGGCATAGTTCACCTCATCTTCAGAGTCTGAAGTGTCAGCCCAGTCCTTCTTCTTTGTGATGTAAGCTTGACCTTTTTTAGCTTTGGCTTTCTTGCACTCAGGTGCAAAATGTCCTTTCTCACCACAATTATAGCATCTGATCTTGGACTTGTCCACTTTCCCAGACCTGCCTTCCTTTTCCTCAGCTTTTCTGAAATTCTTCTTTTCGAAATTTGAATCTCTTCGTATGAACTTCCTTCCATTCCTGAAGTTCTTGTAAGCCATCTTCTTGAAGCTTTTTACCATCAGGGCTGCAAGTTGTATCATCTCAGCATCACTGCTATCATCATCAGGGTCCGTGAGATTGTCAGAGTTTGAGTCATCATAAGAGTTTGATGACTCAGTATCAGACTTTGTAATAAGAGCCTTTCCATTAGATTGACTCTTTTTCACAACAACTTTTTTAGAAGCTTTCTCCTCAGCTTTAAGAGCAATTGACTTGGACTTGCCTCCATGCCTCTTGCTTCTTTGTTCCATCTCAAGCTCATGAGTCTTGAGCATTCCATAGATTTCATCAAGAGACATGTCTTCCAGATCATAATTGTCTCTGATAGTAGTGGCCTTTAAATCCCACTTCTCAGGAAGAGCCAACAAGAATTTCAGATTGGAGTCTTCAAGATCATACTCCTTATCTACCAGTGACAGATCATTCAGCAATTTCAGGAATCTGTCATATCTGTTAATGACTCATCAGTATTTGAGTCAAAGTGCTCGTACTCCTGTGTGAGTATTGTTCTCCTGTTCTTTTTGATGGCTTTGGTTCCTTGACATCTGACTTCCAAAGCATCCCAAATCTCCTTAGCAGTTTTGCATCCAATGACCCTGTTAGACATAACATTGTCAAGGGCGTTATGTAATAAATGCCTTACCTTGGCATCTTTGCTAATAGAGGAGATATCTTCAGGAGTGTAGTCTTTCTTCTCCTTTGGAATCGTTTTCTGTTCCTCCCCAACAACTACAACAGAAAGTTTGGTAGGCTTATGTGGACCATCATGGATTCTGTCTAAGTACTCTGGATCTGTAGCCTCCAGAAACATTTCCATCTTCACCTTCCATATGGAATATTCTGATGCCCCGAGTATTGGAACTCTGATTGATTCATATCTGCTTGTTGTTGGAGTTTGTGTTTTCTCTGTCATGATTGTATAGCTTTTTGGATCTTAACTGTTTGTATAATAACAGAGTGGCTCTGATGCCAATTGTTAGGTCCGGAATAACGTAGAAGGGGGGTTGAATACGTTATTTAAAAAATATTTCGATTTTTGATGTGGATATGAGATCAAAAATACTGAATCGAAATAACACAAATGTTTAGGAAATATCTTTGAATAGATAAAACCCGGAGGTTTGCTACACAATTTAATCCTATGGATTAGTGATAAGTGGATTTATATCCACTTGGATCGCTTCATATCGGCTTAAATTGATTGTCTTGGGCTCAAGTTTATTGTAGTTTTGATGTGTTTTGCTTAGTTGTGCAGAATTACGAGAATGTTGACTAAGGTGGATGCTTCTATAATTTTTGGGGAATTAATTGATTAAAATTCGAATTTCTGAGAAGGGTTGCGCAGTCTACACTGTTGTGGCCATATCTTGAGTTCTAGAAGTCCGTTTGAGGCCCGTAAGCAGTCCACGCGAAGATAACGAGATTCTCTATCATTATAATGTGGTCCAGAGGTCCAATTACATTGGGAACGTTCCAGAAAATCTGAAGAAAAGTCAGCCACGAATTTTCCTTAAAAACAAAATCAATTTAGGAAACGTATCTTGCAGAAATTCTATTATAATTCTGTTTTTGTATTTTCTTGCTGGGCAAGACTTGGAGTGCCTATATAAACACATTCAACCCCTTGTAAATTAGAATTAGAATTAGAAAATTAGACAATTATATATCTTGTACATAATATAGCTTAGATTTGCAAGGGAGAAAAGGAGAGAAGGATTCAACGCTCGTGACAAGCAACGGATCTAGATCTACTTCATCTTTTGTATCATAGATTTGTTTTCTCAACTCTTTGTTTTATTAATCTTATTATTATTATTATTCATACTTGGTTTATTATCATGGTTTCATCAGATCCCATGATGACGAGCGGTTCGATTATGAGCTAATCGTTGTCATGGGATTCTAATGGAGTTATCTATGTAGCTTAGTAGTTTGTATGCTTTAAAGATTTATGTGTGGTGAATTCTTGATATCCTCGTATGGTTGTGTTTCATGTGTTTAGATGAGTCATGAACATCTAATTTGTTAATCTCTTGCGAAACGAGAGTGGATCTTGAGATTTAGAACTTGCCATGCTAGCATAGGATAGGTTGATAATATTATCATGATTTGTGGCGTACATAGAGATATGATGCTACCCTATGTGATCTATGTGGATAACTTGTGCTTCAACCTTTATGTTTTCAAATTCTATAGAGATATAGGGTCTAAATATAATTGGTGTCTACCCATCTTCTATCTCTTTTGTGGATGCATGCGTAGTTTGGTATTAGTATACCGAGAGGTAGCTTTTACTTGTTTCGTGTTATCCGATCAGATATCAAAACCATCGTATGTATTGATTAAAGGCATCAACTCTAAGTGAAGTAGATGATGAAGTTAGGATTCCATGTTTTCTAGCATATAAGTAATTAAATTTTAATTCTCATTAGTTAGTAATTTTTAGTTTGTTAAATTGTATCCTAGTTAATTATAGTTGGTAAAAACTTAATCTTGTTATTTGTCTTAGCAGTGAATAATAATCATACATTGTTGCATAGGTGCATCTACTGAATTAAAACCATAACCAGATCTCTGTGGGAACGAACTTGACTTCTATCTATATTACTTGTGACCACGTACGCTTGCGTGATTTAGTGCAAACAATTAGCTACAAAATCAAACACTCCTAAGGATAGTTTAGGCACGAGGACCTTCTACCCGACACTTCCTGAAAGTGGGCTAAGCCGACTTTCCTACTAGATGGACTGTCTAGCAGCTTACACAGAAAATATATGAGAGAGAAGAGAGAGTTGTGTGTTGAGGTGTGTTTTGAAATGAAATACAAGCAGCCTATTTATAGACTTTAGAAAATCACTATGCTGCTAAATTACGTAACTGATTACGTTTTTTTCCTGGCTGCTGGCTGCGTTCCTTCTTTTCTGTTTCAGCCGAATTCTCCATTTCAAATCTGCTGAACTTTTGATTTTCAAAAGTTATAAAATAAAACATGTGGGACCCACTTGATAAATATTACTTTTGGGTATTATTCATGAATAGTAATTTCAGTTACTATTAATATGAATAGTACTATTCATGTGAATAGTGATTTCGTTTACTATTCATGTGTATAGTGATTTTGGTTACTATTCATATGAATAGTGATTTGGGATACTATTCATTTTCCTCTTAATTTGACATCCTTAAATATGCAGCTTCCAAAATGGAGGATATCAATACTGCTCTAAACTCAATCATACCTCTTAACAGTTTTTCTGAGTTAGATACTTTGATTCCTTTGTGAAGTGTTGACGCCTAGTGCAACTGGTCTGGTTCACAGACGACTAACATTCACTCATGGTCTTCGTATCATGTCTTTTAAGAACACTGCTAAGAATTGTGTAACCATTAAAATTTATCACTGGAATCTTTTTGCCCTTCAACTGAATCATCTGTACATATTATTTTGTCACTGAGGCTTGATCATGTTAATGAACTTCTTTCAGCGACTAGATCCTTGTTGATGCCTGTTCTTCAAATTTCACGATCCCTGTATAGAGTTAATATTATTTATCTTTTATCCTAGTTGAGTTATATATGTCCTCTATTACATATTACATTACATTATGCTTTACATCATGATTTACTTTCTGAATTCTTTAAATGAAAAACCTAAAGTTGTTATTGACTGCATGTGGTACTCATAAATTTGTGAATAAGAACCATATTCCTAAATGTTGCTAAACTTATTTTGTTTTACAGCTGATCTGAAATTTTCACAGTTTTCACAGTTTTTTGCACCTTCGTCATTTTTGAAGATTCGCAATTTTTTTTTTCTGGATCCTTCTAAGTCGTGCATGGTAATCATTACGTCGTACAAAACTCGTGGACGAGTTTTTTCCAAAAAAGGAAGAATGATGAGGAATCGAAGTGGAAGTAAAATAGTTTATTAATAATAAGTCCAACTGTTTTTGGACCTTATTGAGAAAGTAGATATTTGGCTTGCAAGTTTTTACCTTTCACTTGAAAGGATTTTTCTTGTTTTAGCACTTAGGATTTTATTTTTTAAGTTGGATTAGGATTTTGATGGATTTCCTAATTGGGTTCAGGTATTAATTAATTTTCTAGCTGATATTGATTTTTTTTAAAATTATTTATGTAGTAAAAAAATAATAATGGAATTCATAATCAAAATTTATAATTGAGATAGAAAATTTTTGAGATTGAGACCGTGTGTAGTTAAGAGTTAAGGCGTGGAAATCATTTGAAACCAAATCATTTGAAACCAGTAGCGGTGCGCACTTCTACAAGAGTGGACCAAGAACGTAACCGGCCGACCCGCCCCATCACTGATCAATCCATCCGCATGTAAAAAAACGAAAAAATGTTAAAAATAACGTTTTTTTGAAAAAAAAATACAAAAATAACAATTCTGGGGGAGGGGTGTTAAAAATACCGGATTTGTTACCCAGTTGACAAATGCGTCTTCCAGATACGCATTCTGTTTATGCGTATTACATTATATGCATTATTATAATGCGTATCCTTCATATATTTTATTCAACTTCTCCTTTCTTCTACACTTTCTCACGAAATGTCAAATCCTGTTTGTGCTACTTTACATTGCAGGACCCACTCTTGTACACCAACTCCTGTTTTTACGTACATCATGTTTTCACCTTTAACAATTTTTTTAAAAAATTTTAAATTTAAAAAATACAATTTTATTTAAATTTAGGGGTTCAACAATTAACTTTTGGGGTTGAACGTTTCCATTTTGGGTTTTATAAATATTCGAAACGACGAAAACCGTATACGAACTTAGGGTTTAGGGTTCCCTAAACCCTAGACCCTAACTTATCCTGATTTTTAAACGCGTTAGCGTTTAAAAATCATGCCACCGGATTCAATTTTTTAATTAAAAAAATACAATTTTATTTAAATTTAGGGGTTCAACAATTAACTTTTAGGGTTCAACATTTCCATTTTGGGTTTTAGAAATATTTGAAACGACGAAAACCGTATATAAATTTAGGGTTTAGAAATGAAACTAAACAGTGATACCGACTAGTTTTGATGATTGTAAGTTCGTGAGAGGAAATAGAACAGTGTGTTCCACTATAAATGTCTCACAAAAGTCTAAAAAACAGAGGAAACCAACAGAATTCAAAACAAAAAAAAAACCTTGTTACCCAAGTGCTTATTGCGTAACCAACAAAATTCCAAAAAAAAAAACCTCATTACCCAAGTTTCACTTACGTATCATTTTAAAAAAAAAAAATCCCACACACAATACCCAACTGATGTTTGCGTATTATCTTGTTACACAAATAAAAAATGCGTATCACGCATTACCCAAATAAGAAATGCGTAACAAAATCATTATTTTTAACACATCCACTCGACAATCGGTATTTTCATTTTTTTTTAAAAAAAGTCGGTATTTTCAGTTTTAACCCTAAAAAAACCAAATCGTTCTTTTCTTGAGCAGAACTCCAACACCAGAGAGAGAGAGATTGAATTTACAAATCACAGCGAGAGAGAGAGAGAGGGAGAGAGATTGAAATTAGAGAGAGGGATGGATGTGATAAAATCGCAACAGATATCGGCTCGGCCGATGGAGAAAGTGATAGTACATCCACTAGTACTACTAGGCATAGTCGACAATTACAATCGCGTGGCTAAAGATACTTCTTCTTGGCTCTTCTTCCAGAGGCACTTTTGACGTCACCAATAGCTATGCTGGTAATTTATATCTCTGTGTGTGTGTGTGTGTTTTTCAGATCTATCTTTGTCTTGCTTTGTGCTTTTTTATTTTTTTTATTTGACATCATTTTTGGTTTTTTTTTTTCAAGTAATTTTGAAATTAAATAAATTAAACATGAATTGCGTGTTAAGTTTTTGTTATAAGTGTTGTTGGGATTATGTTATAGTTGAAATGGGGTGATGAGTGGTTTGATTGTTTGGTGTGGGATGTGAATTTTTGGGACGAGTTGTTGGTGGATTTTTAGTTTGGGTAGTAATGTATAGAAGTTGAGGTTCTGGGGATCAGCTCGTAAATTGCAAATTTGGGAGTTTGGTTGAGGTTATTGTGGTGTTAAGAAATTTTGGATTAACGAGTTTTTTGTCTTTTAATGTGATCCCCGATGTTTTGGGGATTTTGATTTGGATGCTGAGGTTGGGTAATTCCTAATGTGGACTTTTGTCGTTTGCTCGTCTAACTCAGTATTGGCCTTTTCGGTTAGAAAATGTGTTAACATAATAAGCATGATATACGCTTCGGTCATGAGGCCATGTTCTCCATGTTCAAGAGAATCAATGGTAGTGCTTCACTGCTTCCTAAATTGGGTTTGATCTTTGATGCTTTCGGAATATCTTGCTAAAACGTTATTTATTAAATTTGAAAATTAATGCAGCAAAGGAGCATGTTGTCGGATGGTATAGTACTGGACCGAAGTTGCGAGAAAATGACCTAGATGTTCATGCTTTATTTAATGAGTAAGATTTCGTATTGATAGTTGACCTTCTCTGTCTCTCCATCCACACAAACACACATACTCGCAAACACACATATATGCTCACAGATACTGTTAGATACTGCATTTACTTAATTCGATCCAATTTTAATTATCTCATCTCTTAGGGTAGGATGTCCCGAACCAATTTGGGGTGCATTATGTTTCTAAATTTGTGTGGTCTGACTTTCCGGATGTGATGGATGATGTGTATTATGTCATTTATTACAAAACCAACCTCACCTAGTCAGGGAAGTGTCAAAATGAAGGGTTATGAAGGTTCGGGGATGGCATAGTTGGGATACTTTTGAAATGCCCCTTCTTGCTTTGTTTCCTATTCTTATGATCAAGTGCTGGCATTGCAGCTATGTTCCGAACCCCGTGTTGGTTATCATAGATGTGCAACCTAAGGAGTCGGGAATACCTACAAAAGCTTACTATGCTTTTGAAGAGGTTAAAGAGGTAAGATCATTGTCATTGCTTTCAATCTAATTTCTTGCTTGCTTTAATCTAATGAATGACATTAGTTGTGTCAAGTTGCACGTTACATTTTAGTGAGAGGCTAATGCATGGCAAAGCTGATGGCCTCTTTAAAGTAGGAAAAGAAAATACAGATCTTTGGCTTAGCTAATACTTGTTTATGGTCTCATAGAATGCCACTCAAAAGAGCCAGAAGATCTTTGTACATGTGCCTTCTGAGATTGCTGCTCATGAAGTGGAGGAAATTGGTAAGCAATTGTACAAATATTCATATTGCATATTAAACTTTTTATTAGAACCATCTTCTCCTTATTAAGCAGAATCTAAGATAAATAAAAGCACCAGTTGGACCTTAAAAAATTTACCTGTAACAGGTGTGGAGCATTTGCTGAGGGATGTGAAGGATACAACCATAAGTACCCTCGCAGCAGAGGTTTATTATCTTCACCTGTCTAATTTTTTATTTGTTGGTGCTACTAGTTAAATTTTATAGATATTATTAGTTGTTAATATGCTCGTGTCTGCTTCATTGGTGTAGTCAAATCTAGAAAGCAGGGATACTTCCCCCCACTGGAGAACTGCGTATCCCGTACGTATTCAGTGCGCAGTGCGCGGGGATATGCCTGAGTACGTACGGGATACTCCAGATGGCGTATCGGCGAATTTTCGAACAGGGATACGGGGGGGTGCGGTAAAGGGGGTGCGGGAATGGCATTTTTGTAATATTTCAGCAAAGACTTTTAAGTCAAAAGAGATAAAATCGAATCTGTATCGACAGAGAGACGACCCGAGGGCGACGGAAGGCGACGTCTCCGTCAGCATCTCTGGTCATCTGTGTTTAACTCCGGTCATCTTCTTCGGCCTTCTTCTGTTTCACTTTCACATCGATGAATATTTCTATATATACATATATGGCCGTCTGCGTCTTTGCGTTGTGTATATATATGTGTGTGTATGTTTGTATATGTTTGACTGATTGTCTGATTCACTTTGCCGACCCTTTTGCTGATTCATATATGGCAGTGGAGTCGTGGACAGTGCACAGTGAATAGATTTAATTAATAATTATTTATTTTATTGATTGCTTGTTTGATTGGCACCTGATTTAATATGCTTTAATGATTTAATATAGTAGTTTAAATGTTTAATCGAATGAGTTTGCAGTCATGGAATCTGCAAGTAATATATGTTTAACTATTTTGTTTAACTAAAATGCAAGTCTTGAATTATATATATATATATATATATATATATATATATATATATATATATATATATAATGTAACACATATAATATATATTTTTAATATTTTAATATTTGCCGTATCCCCCCGCACCTGAATCCCTATATTTTTGAATTTGCCGAATTCACGTACTGCGCACCCGCACCCCTGCACCCGCACTCATGCTTCATAGAGTCAAATTGTATTTCTACCTCATTCTCCTGATTAGAAAAGCATTGATATTTATTTTCTTTTATCTATCATAGGTAACTGGAAAGCTTGCAGCCTTGAAGGGATTGGATGTACGGCTACGAGAGATACGGGGTTACCTTGATCTCGTTGTTGATGGTAAACCTCCGCTAAATCACGATATATTGTACCACTTGCAGGTGCATATTTATGAAACTGCCATGTTTCACACATTTGATCTGTTATGGCTTCTGTTACCTCCTAACTTTTGTCATTTGATTTCTCGCGATTTATTCATTATCTTGAATTCTTGAATATGCAGGATGTATTCAACCTACTCCCTAATCTGAATGTGGCAAATTTGATCAAGGCATTTGCAGGTACTTAATAACCTCAGAACTAGGAAGAAGATCAGCCAACATTATCTATCTGCAGTACATTGTTTATTAACTTCTTTTGGACATGATTGATTGTTTCATGTGCAGTAAAAACTAATGATCAGATGCTGGTCATATATCTTTCATCTCTGATCCGAGGTGTGATAGGCCTCCACAACCTGATCAATAACAAGGTCATAAACCCTCTCTTTATTCTTCTAGTTAATAATTTCAGATTTTTTATGCTTCATGAGTTTCCTTTAGATATCTTTGATCAAGAGCAACATTTGGAAGTCAAATATTTTATAGTACATATCCTTTTAATTTCATGCTATTTTATATATTAAAAGCGAACATTTCAATGACATTTAAACTAATAGTTTGGTTGTTAATTATGCTTTTATACTGTAATAGTTTGGTTTGTTCATTATGCTTTTACACTGTAGTAGAATTTATGTAACATTCTGTACATTCGCCACCAACCGACTCACATAGCATGCTATGTTGTAATTAGTACTATATGTGGAAGTTTCCTACCAACGACGTCTCTAGGCTGAACATTTAATACAAATTGTGGTTGTGTTTAAATGATCATATAAGTACTAGTTATCCCTTTTATGTAAAGACGACTTCTTTAGTTTACTGAAAAGTGTTAATGTACCGTACCTCCTAATTAAGGTTTCAAATATGGTTTTTAGACTAAATAAGGAGCATGAGAAAGCAGAGGATGTAAAGCCTGCCTCCGTCGCTGTAGCACCTGTTGGTGGAAGCTGATTTATCAGTACTACATCTCTTAGGATCTGGTGTAAAAAAAGAAAAAAAGAATTGTCACACCAATGTAATTAATCTTAAATTATATTTTTTAATACCTATCATAAAGTTATTTTCTAATCAAAATTTAAAATTTCCCAGTATCGTACTTAAAAAAAAAGGGTTATGTGTTATGTTGGGCCAGAGCCCCTGCAGTATAATAGCTTCAGTTTAACTGGAACAACCTACGAAAAAAAACACTGTTTAGAAGCTCAGTATATACTTGTAAACCACCAAGATTGTGTTCCTCAACTGGGTAAATAATCTTTTTACTATTAGCTCAACTGTAATTATATCATACATATAAATACCATGTATTTTTTACTGCAAGATTCTAATGTTGAGTTTCTTTTTTACTTTATAACTCCAGTATTGTCTGTGACTTTATCTGTTTATACAATTTGAGTGTGCCCTTGTACTAAAGATTCAATCTTTATTCGAATTTACAACTGTTTTTGTTATAATTTATGATTCTTGTTGCATGTATTGTTGAGTTTGGAAGTGCTTGCAAGGTGTTTGATGAAATGTCCAGCTGGTTTTGATTAGTATATAGTATATACTCTGTAATGAATGTTATTTTCAAGTCTAGGTGTGTAAGAAATGATAATAAATGCAAATATATTTCATTAATAATAATACCTATTGACCATCTGTGATGCCAACTTCAGTTGTAGAGGTACAACAGCACTACCTTTTTTTATCACCGTTTCACTTCATCTGCATGTTTTCCTGTTTTTGACCTTTTTAGATTCCTTCTTTACAAATATCAGTCACCAGAAAAATATTCTATATATAATTACTTGATGCATTTGGTGTCTCTTTGTAGTCTAGATTAATTTTGGAGTTGGGTGTGTCCTTATAATGTGGTGATACAAGGATGCTGTAAGTATAGTCAAACTAAACTTTTTCAGGCCAGTTGATTACTTAAGATAAAAATCCCTCTTTTCATCTCTTAGTACCCATCCCATGACACCTTCTGAGGCACAAAATTAGAATTGCACTGTAAATAACTTGAGCTTTTTTGGTAATTTCTTCTTGTCTCCCCGGTTTTGATATTTTTGGGTTCCTTGATTTTTCTTCTCCTCCAACTGCTTTGTAGTTATTTTGATTCCCTAATTAGTACTTTCTTGTCAAACAAAAACTGTATGTAAAGGGCTATGTTTAGATTCTTGCTGTGTCCTTGATAGTCTTAAGAAAGATTAAATTGAATTGCTATACATGTTAAAATTGGTGAAGCTAGATCTCTGCCTATAATTGCATTAATTTAATAGTTGAATAATGCTTGCTTGCAGGGCTTAATGATAGTTACTCACATTCTTAAAGAAGGTGGCAAATTTATCGCAAAAATATTTCGAGGAAAAGATACAAGTCTTTTATACTGTCAGGTTAGTGATTTAGTGATTTTTTTGGGTTCCTTGATTTTTCTTCTCCTCCAACTGCTTTGTAGTTATTTTGATTCCCTAATTAGTACTTTCTTGTCAAACAAAAACTGTATGTAAAGGGCTATGTTTAGATTCTTGCTGTGTCCTTGATAGTCTTAACAAAGATTAAATTGAATTGCTATACATGTTAAAATTGGTGAAGATAGATCTCTGCCTATAATTGCATTAATTTAATAGTTGAATAATGCTTGCTTGCAGGGCTTAACGATAGTTACTCACATTCTTAAAGGTGGCAAATTTATTGCAAAAATATTTCGAGGAAAAGATACAAGTCTTTTATACTGTCAGGTTAGTGATTTGGTGGGATTCTTCCGTACCAAGTTTGCTTTTAGATCATAGAGAAGAAATGCAAGAACTTTGCCTTGCATTCCATTTTGTTAGTATCTCAAGGGGGAGGGAGGGTATTGACATTCTCAAATATAACTGTTCATTTCCAGATTTTTCGACGTGTATATTTTTGGGAAATTAATTTTATTCCCATTTCCTCAAGCTAGTCCATAATTTTATCTAGTACATTTCCAGAAAAGAAGTCTAATACAATTGTTAACTCTAATTTCATCCGTTGCCTATCTGTTGCTAATTTGTTGTTGACCAGAGAGCTTGATAATATGATGATATTCTGGACGGATACACAATGTGATGCAGGACAGTGGGTCAAGAAGCCCAAAGAGAGTATTTGGCAACAATATAAAAGGCTTTGGAGGCCCAATTAGTTTATATAATATTTGTTATCCCTTTAATTTAGGATATAGCTAAATAGAATCCCTTTAATTTAGGACATTAGCTAATTAGAATTTGAGTTGATTAGGAAAGTAGTTTACTATATATTGGACTTTATTATTGTAATTCATTAGCGCTATTCATTGAGATTATTATATCGTTGTTTTCTGAAAATCTCTTGCGAGAGTTTTCTACCCTACCCTAATTATCCCCTGCCTCCTGCATCAAATGGTATCTAGAGCCACCGTTCCAGCCAAACACACTCACCAATAGCCACCACAGTCGCCAGCCACCCGCCTTCAGTCACCAATTCTGCCTTCATTCATCTGCCAACCCTAGCCACACCAGGAAAAAACATACATCCCAACCTATATATTTACACATCTCTCTAAGAATTTTTGTCAAACACCTTTCAAGCACCCAAATCAGTAAAACAACCCCAACCAGCCTTTGTGAAGCAACCCAGAAGAGAAGAAGATAACCTGAAGAAAAGAAATCTAAAAGAACAAGGCAGGAAAATCTGTTAAGGGTTATATATACATACATATATATAGTTATATACACACACACACAGAGAAGAGTCCCTACCCTTCCAGAAAATTGCAAACCAGTCCCCTGACTTTCTGTAAACTGCAGAACAACCCCTGAGTATTCTGAAAATTGCAGAGCGGCCCCTGAACTTATTGAAAATTGCAGAATAGCCCCTGAATTTTCACAATGGTTAATGCTGGAGAAGTAAGCAACCGTCTTGACACACATATTGAGGAAAACAATAAGAGACTACGGAATCTTGAGGATACAGTTGCAGGTTTGAGTTTGCAAATGCAAGATGTGCAAGCAACGCTCAAACTAATTAGTGACCATCTTGGTGTAGAACCTCAACCTCAACCTAATGTTACTGGACAGAAAATCAATACAGTGAAACTTGAAGTTGCTGAGTTTCGTGGAGATCAAGAACCAGATGTATTCCTTGATTGGCTACATAGTGTTGATAAGTTCTTTCGGTGGTACAATCTGGCCGAGGATAAGAAGGTTGTTTTCATTGCTGCAAAATTGAGAGGAATTGCTCGTATTTGGTGGGAGCAATATTAGAGATCTTGGTATCATCATGTGGAAAGATGGGAAGACATGAGAGCTGCTTTGGTTCGTCAGTTTAAACCTGCAGATTATAAACAACGTGCTTCCCTTCAGTTTACTGAGCTTGTGCAAGGAAGCAAATCCGTTGCAGATTACACTCGATAGTTTTATAGTTTGGCAGCACAATCTGAGTTTCCGTGGGGTGAAGATGTCCTTATTTCTATGTATCGACGAGGCTTGAATCATGATATTTCAGGTAAAGTAGCTGGTAGTAGATGCTTTCTTTTGAAGGATGCTATTCAGATTGCACATTCAGTTGAGGATGATCTGAAAAGGAGGGGCATTGGGATGAGTTCATTCTCTAGCCCGTCGAGGAATGCTTATGTTATTTCAGATCCTATTCAAGGCCAACAAACGGCTACTAGTAAATATAATCGTGCTCCAGTTTCATCACAAGGTAGCAACACTAGCAGATGTTTTAACTGTTAAGGAATTGGGCATAAGACGTTCGAGTGTCCTTATCCTAAACAAAGTAACACCTCAAAAAGGGTCAATGTGGTGGGAAAAGAAAATGATGATGATTTATATGATGAGATGACTAAAGAAGATTTAGAGGCGGAGGAACACTTGGAGAGGGCAGCTAATCTTGGGATTATGCAAGCAACAAAGGATGATGCAAATGATTCACATGTACGACGCCAACAAATCTTTCACACTAGAGTTACATGTGCTCGTAAATTGTGTACTCTTGTCATTGATATCGGGAGTTGTACTAATGTGAAATCTAAGGAAACGGTTCGTAAGTTGGGATTAAAAGTGGAATTGCATCCTGAACCTTATGATATAACATGGATAGATGATACGAAATTGCGTGTTCAGGAAAGGTGTTTGGTGACATTTTCAGTTGGGAGGTTTAATGACGCGGTGATGTGTGATGTTCTTCCATTGAAGCTTTGTGATGTCATTTTGGGGCGTCCATGGCTTGTTGATCGAGATGCTCATCATGTTGCACGTGCCAACACATATATGGTTGTTAAGAATGGTCGACGATATACTCTTACTTGTGCTCGTTTTCACATGCCACTTGTTCAACTATCTTTGGTGCTCTCTCGTGCTTCTTTTGATTTTATTAACTCGACGGAGTCGAGTTCTTTTCAGCGGAGGAGAATTGATGCAGGACAGTGGGTCAAGAAGCCCAAAGAGAGTATTTGGCAACAATATAAAAGGCTTTGGATGCCCAATTAGTTTATATAATATTTGTTATCCCTTTAATTTACGATATTAGCTAAATAGAATCCCTTTAATTTAGGACATTAGCTAATTAGAATTTGAGTTGATTAGGAAAGTAGTTTACTATATATTGGACTTTATTATTGTAATTCATTAGAGTTATTCATTGAGATTATTATATCGTTGTTTTCTGAAAATCTCTTGCGAGAGTTTTCTACCCTAACCCTAATTATCCCCTGCCTCCTGCATCACAATGTAGTGCAGTATTAGGTGCTATCTAATCACCTTTCTCAGCCTTCTCTCTAACCGTCATGCAGTACCATTTCATAAGTAGTACTAGTACACTTGTTAATCATGCAATAAGTATACAGTTGGTTACTTAATAGTATTCCCTCTGAGGTTGTCACAAGACAGGTTTCCTTTGGCTGTTATGTAAGGTTTCATATTCAAGGTACACATGTAACCCTTGTAAATTCAAAGTGAGTTATCCACTAGGGGAGAGCAATGTAATTGTCTCTCGGCAGTACCATCTAAAAGGAACTAAGGAAGTGATGTTATGATGGCAGAAGTCAATATACCTATTTCCAATTGGTTTGGACATGGGTGCTTGAGTTTGTTGTAGGGAAAGATTGTTTCTGTTTAGCTGTTATAGCATCCTAGCTTGTATGATTATTTTGGTTAGATGCATGATCCGTTCATATTTTTTTTTTTTTTTAATCATTTGCAGCTAAAGCTATTTTTCACAGAAGTGACTTTTGCTAAACCAAAGAGCAGTCGGAATTCAAGCATTGGTGAGACTTATATTCATTTCTTTTCCCTTTTCTTACATTTTTCTGAATGAATAGCTGTGGTATCCTTAGACGTTCATTTAAATTGTTCTAGTAATTGAGGTCAAGCGCTCAAGCTCTATTTATCCTCTAGTTTCGAGTTAGGCTATCTCGAGTATTATGAAAACTAGATACCCTTTGATTCCTCGTCCTCGCTTGAACATGAACATCTGAATACAAATAGTTCAACTTTCTGGAAACAAGCTAATTTTCGACACCTAATACTTCTGCTAACTGTTAAAACCTTGAGGCACTTCCAGAATAGGTTATGTAACCCCGAACAGTCATTAGATTTTATTGAGTTGGGCTAGGTGGCATTAATGTGCAGCTATGTAGCCCACCTGGTATTGAGTAGAAGGAACAAAGGCTCTATATGTTTTCACGGATTATAATTCAAGGTTCTAATTTAATGTTGCTATTCTTTTATCATACTTGATACTTTTAGAAAGTCCCATTGATTAGTTTTCATAGTTAGTTCATTTGAAGGGGTATTATTTAGTAGCATGGAGGGTTGTATTATACAGTCTCCCCATCTGATGAACTTAAATTTGAAAATAATTATTCCATGAAATTATTTTAAAGATTAAGTTCACTCAATTCAGAAAATAATTGAAGTAATATTGTGATTCGGCCTGCGCCAACAAAACATAGCCAAAGGAATTTACTGATTTTGATGATTATGATCTAAGTGCTGATGATAAAAAGTGGTTGGAGAAAATGAATGTCATGACGTAATAATTGTCTGAGAACTGGTAGTGAGTGTTATGAAATGTTGTCATTTGATAGTTTGGTGTAGTGATTTCAGAGTGGAGTAGTGGATGAATTTAGTGTGTATATTTGGTGGGAGAAAAAAGAAATAATAGTATAAGTGATTAATGATTGCTTAGTTTACCATTTCTGACAGTTGGCAAGATGATGGTCTTGGTTACTTTTAATTGGTTGTGTACCCAGAATGTGTATTCTAAGACGAACTTTAGAATGCAAACAAATATGTTTAGAAGTCTAGGGTCCACAAGTGTTCAAAACCTGTCTCTGTATGCATAGAGGTAGTTTATGCTCTACAGATATCTCTGTCTGTTGCAGCTGTATCTGTTATTTGCTCTGGTTTTTGTACATTTATATTTCTTATTTCAGTATGGCATCACGAAATAGACTCTTATTTCTTATTTTCTTATTTATTGAAATTAAAGAAAGGGTTTTTTTTTATGCTTCAGACCCATTCATACCACAGTTATATCAACCGTGCATGATGCATCAAGTCGAATTAGGCTTGTTATTGAGACTTACTAGGAGTCTTTGCCAAAATTTTAACAACATTCTGACTTGACTGTTTAGGAGGGAATTAGCCAAAAGATATTTTACAGTGTCTGAGGAAGTTATTACTGTGTTTTCTGGTTCTGCAATTAAATGGTTGGGCCACTTGTGGGTACATGTGTTCTTCTATCTCCTAAGTGCAAAATTCACTCAAAAGTGTAAGATCTTGTTATAAAATATTACAAATATATGTAATTTGTAAACTTGTCTCAGTATGCATATGGATAGTTTGTACTCTACAGACGTCTCTATTTTGTGCAACTGTATATGTTGTAGCTCTGGTTTTTGTATTAATTATATCTCTTTATTTTTCAGTATGACATTACCAAATGGTCTCTTATTTCTGCCTTTTGTATCAATTAAAATTACAGAAAGGGGTTCAGTGCACTTTTGCTCATTCGTACCACAATACTATAACTGAGTATAAGTAGGGATGGCAATTTGTACCGACCCGATGGATACCGATCCGTTTCGACCCGAATGGGTCCAACCAAACCCGAAAATTTCGGGTTTGGATTCGGGTTTGGGTTTTAGCAATACCGACCCGAACCCGACCCGAAAACCCGAAACCCGTATCAAACCCGATCCGAACCCGAACCGACCCGAAACCCGAATTAATATATGTTATTATTTCTATTATTTTATACATAATATTTAACATTTAATATATATTATCTATTATTATTTATATTTAACATTTAATATGTAATAAAAATTAAAATATTTTATATATTAATGTTTTATATTATTTTTAATATAAAAATATTTTTTTTTTTTTTTTTTTTGGGTTTCGGGTTCGGGTTTATAGTTTCGGGTTTTTTCGGGTTCGGGTTCGGGTTTGGTCAAAAAATTCGGGTTCGGGTTTGGGTTTGGCAAAACCCGTTTCGACCGACCCGATTGCCATCCCTAAGTATAAGTCAACCATGCTTGTTACTGAAATTGACTAGGAGTGGTTGGCACCATTTTAGAAACATTTTGATTTACAAAAAACTAGGAAACTTAGACAGGAAATGGAGGAGGGTCCGAAGAAGTTATTACTGTGTTTGTGTTTTCTGCAATTAAAATGTTCAGACCACTTGAGGGCATGTAAGTAATGAATTCCTAGTTAGCCCGATATAAATTCATGCCAAAGTAAATTAGCAAAGAACAACTTCTAGTAATCTAAAGTTTATTTATCCGTGTTAGTCAGTCAGAAGTTCCCTGATCTTTAATAGATTCGAGTCGTTAAGGGTTCTCTAATTTGACAGGTGCCAATATTTTTGTGCCATCTCCTCGATGCCAAATGCATAATTCTTTGCTTATATGTAGGAGTTCCTTTTATTATTTTTAATTTGGATATTTACCATTTCTGAATAAACCTTTTAGGTTTTCCTCCTATACTGGCATCGCAATGGCCTCATGGCACAGAAAGATAAATTTTAGTGCTACTTTGACCAAGTATGCATGTCATCTAGTGTCAAGAAAATATGTTTGAGCTCATCAAATTAATATTGATGTTATGTCTCAAATATCATGCTGAGGCATTTGCAGTTTGTGAGAACTATTCACCTCCCAAAGGATTTAATGAGAAAGATTTATATCGTCTCCTTGAAAAGGTTGGGAGTCCTTCAGGAGTTGATGATCTAGGTAAATCTCATATATCAGTTGCCTGTTTACATAACTAAGGTCATGAACTTTCTTTAGTTATCTGTTTTTATCTCTGCATTTTTGTCATACATCACTCCATAAATACTGCCATTTACACATATCTAGTTCAGGCGCTAGAATGATTGAGATTTTTCACATAAATGACATTAATATCTTTCAACTTGGTATGTCTGAAGACTGAAGAGTGCTAATGAAAATAATTTTTGTCATACATCACTCCATAAATACTGCCATTTACACATATGTAGTTCAGGCGCTAGAATGATTGAGATTTTTCACATAAATGACATTAATATCTTTCAACTTGGTATGTCTGAAGACTGAAGAGTGCTAATGAAAATAATTTTGTATCAGCTTTGGTTATGTTTTAAGTTAATGAGGCATATTCAGAATGTTGGACCCGTACTTTTCTGTAAGCATCCTTTAATCTGATTTTACAAGTAACTTTGTTGCCCAAGTAAACTTTTTTTTTTTTTTGCTAAGCTTGCCCAAGTAAACTTTGATCGGTCATATCCACTTCCTAGAGGAGCTGATGGAGCTTACCAGAGCTTGGATCCAGTGCAGCCACCAATTGCTCCACCTTATAAACGAGCTCTTGAAATGAAGAAAGCTTCAAATCAGGGAATCCGTGATCTTGAGAAACTCACTCTTGATTCTTGATATTACCACCATCTTAACTTTTTCAATTTGAAATTGACATGCAACTGATTATATTGTTTGTGGACCATTACAAATTATTCAAGTCCTCATCTTGACTTGTTGATTCGAAGAACATGTAACTTTCATATTTATGAACGTATCATGTCCCGTTTTTGGCTTTTCTGTATGAGATAACAACTTCGAACCTCAAACATGGCGTATTAGTGGTAATGCAGTTATTGCTGGTGTTCTGTTTTTATTGTTTTCAATAGTGAAAGCATCTTGTGCTAGATGGTTTTATTTGATTTGTTAGCTTTTTCTCTATAGTTTTAAATTGCCAACGTTACTCTCGTGTTATTTCTCTAATAAAAAGTCTAAATGTTAATTTTGTCAATTTAAATAAACAGTACTCCTATTTCCAAAGTTATAGTATACAGTAGCAAAGGCGACTTTGAATACTTTTATGGCTTTATTATAGCTTAAATCTTGAAGTATGATTTCATGTACACATAAAATTCTAAAGAAAAATGTCGTACACATCGAACCTTTAAATATGAATACTTGTACATACAAATCCTTAATACTAAATCTTACATTTTGATGGAGGGTAAAATGGGCACAAGCATTAACTTAACATAATAACCGTTACACGGTGGTTTCTTAAAGTTAAATACGCAAAAACATAATAAATAAACATAGTCCAAAATAAGGTCATAATGTTAAGATAAATATGTGGCATAAACATAATATGTACCTTCAATTTTTTAATTTTGTTAGCTGCAATTCATAAGGGGGCCTCTTCCATAATATCATCGATCATTTTTGCATCTACTTCATTTAAAGTTCCCTCATTTGCTTCAGTTTCCTGATTTTCAATGCGTGCTTCAGTTTGTTGATTCTGAAGAGGTGCTTCAGTTTGCACATTTTGAGGAGGTGCTTGACTTGGTTGAGTTAATGGAGGGTCATCATCAGGTATATAGGCCTCCATCACTGCATCATTGTAAACAGATTGCATCATTTCCTCATCCACTTGCAACTGAATCTGCTCAATATGTGAACTTGATTAGAACTGGAAATGCAATCTGATTTGTCTGGACAGGTCCTTATATTGTGTCCACTCTTCTTGCATTTTCCACACCTAATATACATTCAATTATTAATACAAATGAATGCTAATTAAAATGAACAAGAAGTTATTAATACTAAAATCAAATAATTACCTAACAGTAAGCTGGGTTTTTTTCCTTAAAATCTTGATCCCATCGGCTTCAACTTCTATCGGATCCTTAGCCTCTGGCTTCCTCTTTTTCTTAGGTCTGCCGGGCTGATTTTCGATGTTTGGTGGCAAAGGCATGTAACCAGTTTTCTCCCATAGCTCATGACCATTCATGGGAAATATTATCCCTGAATAAGCCTTTCTCACTACGCCAAAACTGTTAAAAGACATCACCCCTTTAACATCAGTTGCGTTTTTGACCGATGTTAAAGGTGTGTTTTACATCGATTTTACTATAACTGATGTTAAAGTAGGTTTTAAACATCAGTTGCACTTTAAACCGATGTCTTAACTACTTTTTAAAAAAATAAAAGAACACGCGAACATTTCATTTCCCTCTAATATGTAAAATTTCAGCCCGCTTTCCCCCTTAGACATTTCAGACATTCCCCCCTTCAGACATTTCATTTCCCCGCTCCTCACTGAAACCACACTACTCCCGCTCCTCACTGAAACCGGCCACACTACTCCCATACACTCAAACTCTCAGTTCAATCTCACTCACAAACCCCCAAATGTGAAGAACCCTAGATTATAAACCCTAGATTACAAACCCCCAAATTAAAACCCTAGATTTCAAAACCCCTCTTTCGAATCCCAATTATGTCGAACCCTACCTTTCGATTTCTGTTAATTGGTGCTCTTGGAGGCTATTAATTAGGTCGAATCTTAATTAGTAAGTAAGTATTTTCGATTTCGATTTCGATTAGCAAGTTTTTTTCGATTTCGATTTTTGTTTGAAAAATGTTTTTAATTTAAGTTTTTTTAGCAGATTGATTGATTCTTAAGCTTGGGTCATCTCGAAAGTAAGTGATTTTTCATATCTACTGTTATAGATGTATGCATGTCTATTTTTCTTGGAATTTTTGTATAGTGATTGATGTTTGCGCTGCTTCTTGTTGTGTAGGTCTCTATTGTTGTCTATAGGTCTGTATTTGGGTCATCTCTGTTTGTTTGGCTGCTGCTTCTTATTATCCAAAGTAAGTATCTAATTCTATTACTTTGCATGTGAATCTTTCTGAACTTATTAACATGTTTTGTTGTTTGATAACTTATTTGTGAACTTCTTTTGCTTAGTTTGGTTGTTTGATAATTTGTTTAGTGTTTTTGAATATATATTAGTAGTGTACCTGCTTATACTTGAATATATATATATATATAGGTAGTTTTTTTGTGTTCTGGTTATCCACATATATATTAAACATTGCTTTCCGACTTCAATTAGTGGTTGCGGTGTGTCTAGCTAGTCTTTGTAATTTGTGTATTTGTTTTCTAAATGATAATTGTGAATGTTTGGGATTTTGCATATTTGTTTGATAACTGATAATTAAATGCAGTTTATATGGAGTTTATTTTAAGTGACATTGTTTTATTAATCTCCTTTTCTGGTTCTGCTTTTGAACACATATATAAAGAGGTGCTCTGTTTGTACCTCTATTTTTCAAGCTTAATTTAACTCATTCCGTGGATGTTCACTTAGGCTTTAGGGTTTTCTGAAAGACACGGTTCCTAATTAAAAGGAACATAATTACATAATTTATATAAGATCTATAAGTAGTGAATAATATCAATTAAATAAATATAAATACAATAAAAGTTTCTTTGTCAAAATATGCAATGAACTATAGTTATACAACAGTTGTAATATCAAAGTATACAAAATAAGCCTTAATTAGAATAATTTAACGTACTATTTCAATTTAAATGGATATATTTATTACTAAGTTGTCTAGTTATATAAATTCATGAAGAACATAATATGCGACAGAAATGAACATAATGTGAGAGATATTTAGGGAACTCGGGTGTGTACCTATAAATTTTTCTGCCATTTGACATCGGAAATTGTAGGTAGGCTATAGCTGTTGCAAAATATGGATAAGTCATGGATTTCAGCGAAAAGAGACACATTAGAATATGAAGTTGGTGTTGAGAAGTTCTTGATGTATGCCGAACAAAATTGCAAAGATCCTAAGAAAATACTTTGTCCTTGTGCACGATGCGTTAATTTCAAGAAATTTTCAGTAAAAATAATTAAAGGACATTTGTATGAAAAAGGTTTTAGTTTGGGGTACACCAATTGGATTTGGCATGGGGAGAAGACTAGTAGAGGGGATAGTAAATTAGCGACTTCCTTATCTGCTGCTTCCGTTTCTTCTGCTTCCGCCTCTTCTTCAGAAGAGCGTATTCCTGATGCTGAATCGGAAATGCCGAATGTTTGTGAAGCAGCCTTTGACGATTTAGACAAAGAAACATTTGACTTCAAGAGGTTCGTGGAGGATGCTGAACAACCACTGTATGAGGGTAGTGATTCCAGTAAACTAGATTCAATGCTAAAACTGCATAACTGGAAAGCGAGATTTGGTATTAGCGATAATGCTTTTACCTAATTACTTAGTTCAGTTGGGTCATTACTTCCTAAAGATAATGTCTTGCCGGTTACTTCTTACGAAGCAAAGAAAACCTTATCTAACTTGTGCCTCGAATATACCAAAATCCATGCTTGCCCCAACGAATGCATTCTGTATTGGGGTGTAAATGTCGATGCTACCGAGTGCCCCAAGTGTCGTGTATCTCGATGGAAGAAAGTAAAGGATGGTACACCGAGGATTAACATTCCGGCCAAAGTTATGTGGTATTTCCCAATCATTCCCAGATTTAAACGACTGTTTAAATCTGCCTCTACCGCGAAATTGATGACTTGGCATGCTGAGCAAAGAGTTGAAGATGGACTAATGCACCATCCAGCCGACTCCCCTTCATGGCGGAATGTTGATTACCTTTGGCCAGACTTTGCTAGTAAGCCAAGAAACATACGCTTAGCTTTGGCGGCGGATGGTATAAACCCGCATAACAATGGCCTAAACAATAGGTATTCTTGCTGGCCAGTAGTACTAACTACCTATAATCTTCCTCCATGGTTATGCATGAAGAGGAAGTTTATGATGTTAACAATTTTAGTCTCTGGTCCACATGAACCGGGTAATAACATTGACGTGTTCTTACAACCGTTGATTGAAGATTTGAAAAAACTTTGGCAAGAAGGTGAACGAAATGTTTACGATGCCTACACTAAGTCTTTTTTTACTCTAAGGGCAATATTGATGTGGACCATAAACGACTTTCCAGCATACGGAAATCTATCAGGTTGTGTAAATCAAGGTTATATGGCTTGTCCTTTATGTGGTGAGGATACGGTGGCTAAATATTTACCTCATAGCAGAAAAATGTGCTTTCAAGGTCATCGTCGTTATTTACCTCGACATCACCCTTATAGAAAGAAAAAGGCAGCTTTTAATGGTGAACAAGAGTCCGGAGAGAAACAAGAACCCCTTTCTGGAGAAGAGGTGTTAAGGCGGCAGGAGCGCATTGATTTTTCTTTTGGAAATGAAGCAAAGAAGTCAAAGAAAGTGGACTGTCCTTGGAAGAAAAAGTCAATATTTTTTGAGTTAGAATATTGGAAATATCATCATGTTCGTCATTGTCTCGATGTGATGCATGTTGAGAAAAACGTGTGCGATAATCTGATCGGGACTTTACTAAATATAAAATATAAGTCCAAAGATAGTGAGGCTTCCCGGAATGATATTATTGCAATGGGTGTTAGGACAGATTTGGCTCCACAAAAAGTAGGAAAAAGAACTTACTTGCCCCTGCAGCTTACACTCTTTCAAAGGCAGAAAAAAGAAAAATGCTGTCATCACTCGCGTCGATGAAGCTTCCATATGGAAATTCATCGAACATAAAAAATTGTGTATCTTTGCCAGATTTGAAGTTGTTTGGGCTCAAGTCCCATGACTGTCACATACTTCTTCAACAACTACTTCCAGTTTCAATTCGATCTATTCTTCCAAGACATGTGACGGTTAGCATACTCAGATTGTGTTTCTTTTTCAACTCTTTGTGCAACAAAGTCGTCGATGTATCAAAATTGGATAAAATGCAAGCAGATGTGGTGTTGACCTTGTGTGAGCTGGAAAAGATATTTCCTCCATCGTTTTTCGATGTAATGATACATCTTACGGTCCACTTGGTTAGAGAATTGCGTTTGTGTGGACCTGTTTTTTATAGATGGATGTATCCATTTGAACGCTTCAATAAAGTGTTGAAAAGTTATGTACGGAACCGCTGTTATCCGGAAGGTTGTATAGTTGAGAGTTATTTAGGAGAAGAATCTGTGGAATTTTGTACGGAGTTTATAAAGAAGAGTTGTACAACTGCCGGCCTTCCAAAGGAGAAAGACAGGCTCTCTGGTCCCTTATCCGTTGCAATAATGAAGTCGGTGGAAGAAAAAGAACGTGATGAGGCGCATCTACATGTTCTACAAAACAACGCTGAAGTGTATCCGTATATTATGTAAGTTAGATATTTTTTCCTATATATTGTTTTCAGTAAGATTTTATTTTAGTTAATAATTTATTTATATATTAATTTTGCAAGGATGCATAAGGAATATCTTGAAGGAATGTATCGAGGGAAAAAAAATCGGCACAGTGGCTGATTGGAAAACACAATCGGCTATTTGCTGATTGGTTTAGAAATAAAGTTAGTAAAATGATCGAGGATCAAGAAGAGGTTTCAGAAACAGTAAGATGGTTGGCAGGCAAACCGTCGTTTTCTGTTTTAACTTATGAAGGTTTTCTGGTTAATGGCGTCCGCTACTTCACAAAGCACAAAGATGATGTAAGGGTTGTCCAAAATAGTGGCGTCTCTTTACTTGCAAGGAAGGTCCAAGTCTCTAGTTCAAAGGATGTAAATCCCGTGGAAACTGAAATGACATTTTATGGCATAATTGAAGAAATATGGGAGTTGGATTACTATGCGTTCAAAGCCCAATTGTTCTTGTGTAAATGGGCTGATAGTGATAGAGGTGTAAAGGTCGATGATATTGGCTTCACACTTGTCGACCTTAGTCGACAAGGCCACAAGAATGATAAATACGTCTCTGTTGAACAAGTCAAGCAAGTTTTCTTTGTTGAAGATCCGGTTGATCCTACCTGGTCAGTCGTACTAACTTCAACATGTTGAGACTATCACGAGATTTACAACGACGATGATTTAGGAGACACTATAATGGAAAATCCTCCATTCTGCTCTAAAATCCCAACAGTCGATGTTTCTCCTGATGGAGATGATGATCCTAGTCTTGGAAATCAAAGACCGAATGTTGAGGGAATTTGGATTAAAAAGTGATTCGTTCTATGTAGCATTATTTTATGTTGTCCCACTCTTTTTCTACTGTTTAATTTAATTCATTTCTTAATGCAATTATTTTACTGTGAATTATGATCTGCAATAGTATACGGTGAATTTTAATTATACATTTATATTTTAATTTACTGTGAATTTTGATCTGTCATCTGCACCATTATAGTACAGATTTACTGTGTGTTTTAATTATGCATTTATATTTTAATTGACTGTTTTTTTTTCTGCAATTATTTACTTTGAATATTTTACTGAAGCACTTATATTTCAGGAATTTGCAGAAAGTAAAAGGAGTTACAAGGAATGGCAAAGAAACAGAAGAAATGCGAAAAACAATCGGGAAAGGGAATTAAGAGTCATGCAGATGGTGCAGACCCTCCCATCATAAACAATAAAGAAAAGCAGCAGGTGGAGGATGATGGAAAGCAGGTGGAGGTGAAAGCATTAAAAGGTCAAGGAGAAAACTCTACAAAAGCTGCCTCCCCCACCCCCGTAGACTCAAACACGGGCACAGTTACTAGTACTGAATCTGCAAAAAAGAGAGCAGTGCGAGGTGTTTCTGGCATGCACAAAGTTGCCATGAAGAAAGCACAAGGGAAGAAGATTAAAATCAGGTACAATCGTAGTGGTGTTCCTATCGGAGAAACTAGATGCACGTTGCAGTCCTATGTAGGCATGCTAGCCAGGACAATGGCACCAATCGATATACCATCATGGCCAAAAGTGGATGATGATTTAAAAGCAAAAATATGGAGTGATGTTCAGGTAGAATTAAAATTTGTTTTAATTTTTGAATTGTAGCATATAACCATTTAAAAATGTTAGAAATGGTAGAATAATTGATTTTCCTCTATTTTTCCTTCAGGGTACGTTCAAATTGGAACCGGAAAGTGAGCATTTTATCTTGAAAAAACAAAGGCTGAGCTTGAAAGAACAAAGGCTGAATGTTGAGGGAATTTGGATAAAAATGATATATAATGATCGCAGATTTACGAGCTCAAGGCCATGATGGCCAGTTTTCAATCACCAAATTTATCTGACAAAGCAAGTTGTCCAGTACAACCACCTGATGAATTGATGGCCAACAATGAGGATGATGATATGTTTATTGTACCTGATCCCGTACGCCCCCCTTCTCCACCTGGAAACAAGGTAAAACAGTTACACGCACACACACAGATATATAAATACAAGTCAAGGTTTTAATGGGACATGATTTGTGATGACGGATACTTACAATTTAACGCATATATCTAGGGTCCAAGAAAATGTGAGCTGGCAGTTGATAACATAGACAATAAGGTAGCTTTTGGTAGGGTTGTACCTGAAGCTGAAGCGGGTAAGTCGGTACATGGAGTGCCTCTGCAACCGGGACATGTTCGTGTCTCGGTGGATGGAGTCATCAAGGGAGATGCCTTGGTTCCGGTGCCCATAGTTGGTGAAATTGAGACCGTCCGCCAAGCTGTTGGGTCTTATTTAGCGTGGCCTCGGGACCTGGTCTCCTTCACCCCCACACTAGCTAAGGCATGTATAGTTAATTAAGGATATTTTGCAGTTGATCACTTGAATAATATGTAGATATATGAACTTGCATACTAAGAATTATATTTAGATATCATTTTATTGTTTATGTGCAGAAAAGGAAAATGAAGTTCAGTCAATAAAGAAGCCAAAAAATGAATTAGACAGGCTGCATGAGATGTTTGCAAATGTGAATCCCGATAAAAAAGTTCCTCATCGCTTTAAGTTGTTGTACAAACATGCTGTTACCTATATGGCAGAAAAAGGAGATTCCATTCAGATTGGATGTGATGAAGATGTGTTTGGAGTTGCAAAAACTTTATACGTGGTGCATGAGAATGTAATTGATTTGTTGAAGTTTGGAATGATTGGCGGGGCTGTTATATCAACTTACATGGCGTAAGTTTTTCCCCTTCTCTTCAAAATTTTGTCTCAATTTTTTCTTATTTTAATACGAATATTTAGAGCAAAATGTTTATATTTAATCTATAGGTATTTGTCTACTGTGGTTGTTGCGAGGAATTTGGATATGTTTGCGTTTGCTGATCCTGGAGCCACATTCAAATTGAATGATGATTTTCAAGCTTACATTGTTAATAGGCTGATGGCTGCACCTTCGCGGATATTATTCGTGCCTCATAATGAATAGTAAGCCTATCTAGTGTTTATAATTAATAGTATTTAGCCAGAAAAAAATAGTCTACTGTTAGTTTGTAATAGTATTTACAGTTAAGACTAATATGTGTGGTAGTTGTAACTTCATATAATTAATTTATAATCTAACAACTGATTATTTTTATCATAAAACAGCTATCATTGGATTTTGATATTGATTTGGAAATCAGAAATTTTCATTCTCAATCCATTGCATTCCAACAAGTTTGATGTGCTAGAAGCAGCGTTAGTACAGTAATACTTTTTTACCCTCTGATTTTTTACCCTTTGATATATCAGTGGATTTCTCGGGTTTAATGCTATTTCTTAATTAATACTCTTCTACAGAGCTGTCCCATCTTACAATGCTCAAACCGGACGTGTAAACAAAAATCCTAAAGTTAAAAATCTTCTGGTCAGTATTCTGCTCACTTTAAATTAGGTTATTTATAGTTTATTTCAATATATTTGGTTACACAGATCGATACTTTGGTTATTATTGGATTAGGGATCTCCTAAACAACCCGGTGGGACTGAATGTGGGTATGTAGTCATGCGCTACATGAAGGACATAATTGAAGACAAGGAAATGGAATTTATGACCAAGGTGTGTGGTTTAATTTCTGTGATTTAACAGAATATATTTAAGTATCTTGGTTTTGGGCGCATGCACAATTTTTAAGATGTTCTACTGATCTGTTTAATATTCATAGTGGGCTGCGAAGAATTCAAAGAGTATTTATACAGAGGAGGATCTTGACGTCGTTCGTTGTGAGGCACTTGATTATATCCAGGGATTCGTGTAATTATCGACGACAAACTGAATGGATTTCAAGCCTTAGTCTGCTGCTAGTATTTTGTTAAGTTTTCTAGCTAGCTAGTACTGTTATTTTAGTTAAGCAGTTGTTTTATGTACTTGACGGTGGATGGTGTAATGTTTGGATGGTTTTGGTTGGTGTACGTAGTAGATGTTAATGAATTATGTGAATGTTTTGTATTCCTTTTGGGTAATGTCAAATTGCTAACTTTGGTGAATGTTTCGTATACGGAATTACAAGGTTGCTGTCGTTCTAATTATGAACGTGCATGCGGATTTTGATATTTTTGTGGTAATTTTGGGCACATAATTATACAATTATAACACATCACATTCTTATTGAAAAACGATGTTAAAACCCAGAACTGACATCAATTTGAGCTTATACCACATCACCTAAAAACTGATGTCTAATATGGAAATTTCATGGATTTATTTTACATCGGTTAAAAAACGATGTGGTATATACTTTACAACATCGGTTTCCTATTAAACACGGATGTCGTATACACTTTACAACATCGGTTTCTTAACTAAAACCGATGTAGTACATGAGTTTAGACATCGGTTCTGATTTAAGAACCGATGTTGTTGACAGCTATTAACATCGGTTTGAAACTGATGTAATAAGTAATTTTTAACATCGGTCCTGAACCGATGTAAAACACATAGACTTTTAACCTCACATAGCTAGACATCGGTTTTGGAAATTTTTAACATCGGTCCAGAACCGATGTCTATTGACTTATTTGGCGTAGTGTCTATAGTTTGTAGTCGAATAACAAACATCTACATAATCATCGACATTATACCCCATCCTATTTAAGCAAGAGATCGACAATGTATCTGGAGGGAATCTTTTGGAGGGCAAATATATTGCTTCTACCCATTTTACCCTCCATCAAAATATAAGATTTAGTGTTAAGGTTTTGTATGTACAAGTATTCGTATTTAAAGGTTGGATGTGTACGACATTTTTCTTTAGGGTTTTATGTGTACATGGAATCATACTTCAAGGTTTAAGTTATAATTAAGCCTACTTTTATAGCCGTCTAATGTTGACCCTTAACCAAGTGTGCGTTGGGATTAAAATGAAAGCATGCTGTTTAGCTAATTGATTTTGTTTGTATTTTTGTTAGATGACATTTAATAACAGTAACAACGTGATGAAGTCAAGCCAACATTCCAGCAGCGACAAAGTAGTTGATAAGTGATAAATAGAAATTATCAGATTATGTTTATCTCTTGTAACTTCATAACAATAGGATAACAATGTATAGGAGTACTTATCAATACCATGTATATATACCTGACTCATGTAAATTGATTGTATCATCAAAATCATTTCAGAACAATTTCATAGAGAAATTATATCTCTTATTGTTAACATTTACTGTTCAAAAGTTGATATAAATTACTCAGATGTCGGTAAATTTAATTAACACATTGTTTCGATAAATCATTTGATGTCGGTAAATTATGAAGGAGAAGAGCTAGAAAGACAAAGATGGTACACAGAAATGAACCCCTATGGGCATGGTTCTTAACTTCTTATCCGTCTTTCAAATACTGTCCTTCCAAAGATTATGTCTTATATGTTCTATGATTTGATCATGATGAATATATGATATTCATGTGGATTGTATAATCATGAGATGATTGTATATATTGTTGTATGCATATGATACATGTTTGTTCTTATTACAAGAATAGTGTACGATATGAATTCTGAAACAGTTATCGCAGATTTGCTGAAATTTGTATTCGGTGTCCGATTTGTGCAAGCTAATAGTGTTTCCGAAAGGTAAACGCGCGTCTGAGCAAAACGACGATTTATTGTTTTCAGATTATAATTTTAATTTTCTAATTTTTGCCTTATTTGATTTCTATGATTGGATCATGAGAAGTATGATATGGTATGATGTGTTATGAAATCGGAGATGTTCTTAATTGTTACATGAGCATCACTAGTACAAAATTGATCTTTTACGTCGCCTATTATACGTCAATTCCGCTTAAAGGCGACGTATATTCAACCATTATACGTCGGTTCCGCCTAAAGGCGACGTATATTTGCGTTTCTGAGTACCATTATACGTCGGTTCAGCCTAAAAGCGACGTATAAAACATTAATATATGTCGCCTTTGTTTAAGGCAACGTATAGGATTTACATTTTACGTCAGCTTTGTTTAAGGCGACGTATAAGATGTACTTTTTACGTCGACTTTGTTTAAGGCGACATATAAGATTTACTTTTTACGTCGGCTTTGTATAAAGCGACATATAAGATGTACTTTTTACGTCGGCTTTGTTTAAGGCGACATATAAGATTTACTTTTTACATCGACTTTGTATAAGGTGACGTATATCACTAATACAAAACTGGCCTTTTTACGTCGCACATACAAAAATGCGACATATATACTACTTTATACGTCGTATTTTTAAAAGGGACGACGTATATACTTATAAAAATTATTAAAAATTAAAAAAAATATTAACTACTCAGTACATATATACCTACCAATTGATCAATTATTACTCTGTTCTTCCCCGAATTACGCAACTGCGCTCTCAACTAAAAACCTAATTTCACTATGTTAAATATAATTGATGTGTTTTAATCAGTGTTTAAGTGTTACAGTGAATTATCAGAGTTTAGCTGGAAGCGGTCAGAGTTCAGTGTAAACTCTGACAGATGGAAGCTCGACAGAGTTTGTCAAACTCTGTCTGGAGGCAGCGTCTACTGGTCAACAGTGATTGAAGATTTATTATGGAAGCGATATCTTTGAAGATTGGATAGCTATCAAAGAGATTGAGTTGACTTAGGAGACGTGTGACAATCTGTAATTGATATCATTGTATAGCTGATTATTAGGAATATCAATTAGAGATTGTATCGAAGCTGTATGTTTTATAAATACAGTTAGGTTAACCCTAGAAGGGTATCGTACAACGAATTATCTTTATTGTAACCTAGCAGCTCTTTGTGATAGTTTACATCACGAAGAGGGTTCTTAATACCAGAAGTTTTTAAGTGCATAAACATCTTACTTGTTAAACTCTCATACGAATTTGATTATTAATTGTGTATTCGGCCTAACAAGTGGTATCAGAGCCAATCTGTTACTTTATTACAGGTTAAGATCCAAACACAACAATAATCATGTCAGCAATTCCTCCACCAATACCTACTATTTCTGAAAAGGCTCCTACTACTGTGAGTCGTTATGAACCAATCAGGGTTCCTATTCTCAGGCCATTAGAGTATGCTATGTGGAAGGTCAAGATGACTATGTTTCTGGAGGCTACAGATTCAGAATATCTTGACAGGATTTATGAAGGCCCTCACAATCCTACAAAGCTATCTGTTGCAGCTGCTGGTGAAGAAGCTAAAATAGTTCCAAAGGAAAAGAAGGACATGACTCCTGAAGATCTATCATCAATTGCTAAGGATGCAAAGGTTAGGCATTTACTGCATAGTGCTTTAGACAATGTTATGTCCAACAAAGTCATTAACTGCACCACTACAAAAGAGATATGGGATGCTCTTGAAGTCAGGTGTCAAGGAACTGCGGCTATTAAGAAGAATAGGAGAAACATACTCACACAAGAGTATGAGCATTTTGAGGCTAAACCTGAAGAGACCATGACAGAAACATTTGATAGATTTTGTAAATTGTTCAATGATCTGTCATTGGTCAACAAAGAGTATGATCTAGAAGACTCAAATCTCAAGTTTCTTCTTTCTCTACCTGAAAAGTGGGATGTGAAAATAACCACTATTAGAGACAACTATGATCTTGCTGAAACAGAGATTGATGAAATCTATGGGCTGCTCAAAACTCATGAATTGGAAATGGAGCAGAGAAACAGGAGATTAAGCAGAAAGGCAAAGTCTGTTGCTCTTAATGTTGAAGAGAAGCCTCAGAAGAAAGAGGCATCAAGAAGGAAAATGAAGGGAAAAGCTTTGGTCATACACTCAGAAAGTGAATCATCAAACTCTGATTGTGATTCAAACTCTTCTGAATCATCTGACTCTGAGGATGATGAAGAAGAAATGAGGAAAATGGCTGTGTTGATGGTGAAGACCTTCAAGAAAATGGGCTTCAAGAATTTCAAGAAAGGGAAAAGGTTTTCTAGAGATTCAAATGAAGACAGGAAAAGCTTCAGGAAGTTTGATAAGAGAGATTCTAAAGGGAAGAAGGATAAGTCTGAAATTCAATGCTACAAGTGTAAGGAGATGGGTCACTATGCTCCTGAGTGCAAGAAGGGTAAAACTGGAAAGGTACTCTACACTAAAGGCAGAGATTGGGCAGATACTTCAGATTCTGATGAAGAAGTGAACTATGCTCTCATGGCTACTACTGAATCAGAAACTTCTGAAAATCAGGTACCTCTAACTACCTATGCTTATAATATTGATGACATTGCTCAATTAAGAATTTATCTTAAGTCATTGCATATAAGTTATAGGGATCAGACTTTAGAAAATGAGAGGATAAAATCTGAAAATTCTGAACTTAAGGTTAGAAATAAACTTGTTGAAGAAAAACTTGAAAACATGCAACAAGTTCAGAAAGAGAGAGATGATGCTGTTTGTATAGAACAGAATTTGCTTCAGAAATATAAACAACTAGAATCTGAGTTGGAGGAAGCAAATAAGAAAATTAGGACTTGGACTAATTCTGGAAAGGACACTCAACAGATTTTTCAAACAGACACTGTTGGTCTAGGTTATAATGAGGAAGATGAACTTAGATTTCAAAATCAAGTTAAAATCAGACCTCATTTTGTACATGGAACCAATAAATTTTTGTTTGAAAATGAAAAAGAAGCTGTTAAAAGTAAACCAGTAAAAACTAGTGTTAAACAGGTTAATATTGGTTCAATGACAGATAAACAACTCAAACATAAACTGAAGGAGTTAAAATCTGTTAAGAAACAGAGAGTGTCAAATAAGAACAGAAATGGAAAAGTAGGCATAACTTCAGGAAATAAACCAATGCTTGCTAGTTATGCTCCAAGAAAGACATGTCATAACTGTGGTAGTACTAAGCATCTTGCAAATTTCTGCAAGAAAAATAAAAATATAAATTCTTTACCTACCAAGTCTGAGGTAAAGAAGGATTTTGCTAGAACTAAGCCACAGACTTTATGCACACACTGTGGAAGCACTTGGCATTCCATTTATACTTGCAGAGAATATCATGCTATCTATCATAATTACTATGAACTGAAACCCAATCTGAAATGGGTTAAAGTTGATACTGCAAGTGTAAACACTGATACTGTTAGCTCAAACTCTGATAATGTTAATTCCGCTGCAAAAGCTAACAAAGTTAAGAATGCCAAAGGATCCAAGCAAGTCTGGATCCTTAAATCTAATCCTCAGTAAATGCTTGTGATTGCAGGGCAACAGGGAGGCAACCCTAGTCGTGGACAGTGGATGTTCAGGACACATGACTGGAAATAAAGCCCTGCTATCAGACTATGAGGAGAAGGCTGGCCCAAAAGTTTCCTATGGTGATGGCAATGTAGGAAGAACATTGGGATATGGCAATATTAATCTTGGAAATGTCATCATCAACAATGTAGCTAATGTCCCAGGACTCAAGCATGACTTGTTATCTGTGAGTCAAATCTGTGACAAGGGATATCATGTAGATTTTCAACCTGAATATTGTGAAGTTATCAGCAAATCTATAGGAAAGGTTGTTCTAGTTGGTCACAGGCAAAACAACATTTATAAAATCAAGCTTTTGATAGACTCTGTTGGAAAAGCTGTTTGCCTGTCTACAAGAATGTCTAGTGAAGAGAGTTGGAAGTGGCACAAGAAACTCTCACATTTGAACTTGAACAACATCAATGAATTGATCAGAAAGGATCTTGTAAGAGGACTCCCAAAGGCTCTGTTAAATGTTGATGGCCTATGTGATTCATGTCAGAAGGCTAAACAAAGGAAGTCATCTTTCAAGAGCAAGACAGAATTTTCAATCACTGATCCCTATCATCTTCTGCATGTTGATCTCTTTGGTCCAGTAAATGTTATGTCTATAGCAAGGAAGAAATATGCTTTAGTCATTGTTGATGAATACACTAGATTCACTTGGGTGTATATTCTAGCAAAGAAGGATGAAACTGCATTAACTCTGATGGAGCATGTGAAGCTTCTGGACAAAGGATCAAGTAACAAAGTCAGAATCATCAGAAGTGATAATGGAACTGAGTTCAGAAATGCAACAATGGAAGAATTCTGCAAGGACAATGGAGTGAAGCAAGAATTTTCAGCACCTGGTACACCACAACAAAATGGTGTAGTTGAAAGGAAAAATAGAACCTTGATTGAAGCTGCCAGAACTATGCTTGATGAAGCAAAATTGCCAACTTATTTCTGGGCAGAAGCTGTTCAAACTGCTTGTTTTACTCAAAATGCTACACTGATCAATAAGCATGGAAAGACACCATATGAGATGGTGAAGAAAAAGAAGCCTAACCTGAAATACTTTCATATTTTCGGGTGCAAATGTTTTGTTTTGAAGACTCATCCTGAACAGTTGACCAAGTTTGAGCTAAAGGCAGATGAAGGAATTTTTGTTGGCTATCCACTGTTAACAAAGGCATTCAGAGTTTACAATCTGAGAACTAAAGTGATCATGGAATCTATACATGTGTCTTTTGATGATAAGAAGATAACTGGACTTGAAGACAAAGATGAATATGATCAACTGAACTTTGAAAATGAAGATTTAAACTCTGATGAAGTAAACTCTGATGAAACAATTCTGACAGACTCTGTTGAAACAAACTCTGACCGTCTACTGGTAAACACTGGAGAAACTTCTCAGCCACAACAAAGGGAAGAACCAGTTGAGGGGGAGCATGATCAAGATGAAGACTCAAACACTGATACTGATTCAACTGAAAAATCTGGATCAAACTCTGATGATTCAAACTCTGAAAATTCAAATTCTGACTCTGGGCAGTCAATTTCAGGGAGAGTCTCAGAAAACGAAGATAGATCACAACAAAATCAGGAGAGCATGGATCAAGGGGGAGGATCACATGCTGACAGAAGTCATTTGCCTTCTGCTAGGAAATGGACTAAATCACATACACCTGATTTGATAATTGGTGATCCAGGTGCAAAAGTGAAAACAAGAAGTGCTACTGCAAGTGAATGTCTGTTTCATGCATTCTTGTCTAAAAATGAACCAAAGAAAGGGGAAGAAGCTCTTCAAGATGCTGACTGGATAACAGCAATGCAGGAAGAGTTGAATGAATTTGAAAGAAATGAAGTTTGGACCCTTGTACCAAGGCCAAAGAACAGATCTATTGTTGGTACTAAATGGGTTTTCAGAAACAAGACTGACAGTGAAGGTGTTATCACAAGGAACAAGGCTAGACTGGTAGCAAAAGGCTATTCACAACAGGAAGGAATAGACTATGATGAAACATTTGCTCCAGTTGCAAGATTGGAGGCAATCAGAATTTTTCTAGCATACGCCTCTCACAATAAATTCAAAGTGTTCCAGATGGATGTGAAAAGTGCTTTTCTGAATGGAAAGCTTGAAGAAGAAGTGTTTGTTGAACAACCACCAGGATTTGTGGACTCCAAATATCCAGATTATGTCTACAGGCTAGATAAGGCACTATATGGACTTAAGCAGGCACCAAGAGCATGGTATGAGACACTTGCTCAATTTCTTCTAGAAAGTGGATTCAACAGAGGAACAATTGACAAAACTCTGTTTTATTTCAATCAAGGAAGTGACCTCCTTTTAGTTCAGATATATGTTGATGACATTATCTTTGGGTCTACTAATGATAAACTCTATAAAAAGTTTGCCAAGTTCATGCAGTCCAGGTATCAAATGAGCATGATGGGAGAGCTTAGTTACTTTCTAGGCCTACAGGTGAGATAAACAAATGACGGTATTTTCATTAATCAAGAAAAATATACCAGAAATCTTCTCAAGAAATTTGGTATGCTTGACTGTTCATCTGCATCAACTCCCATGGCAACAACAACTAAATTGGACAAAAACACAGGAGTTTCAGTGGATATGACAAACTACAGGGGCATGATAGGATCTTTTCTATACTTGACAGCTAGTAGGCCTGACATCATGTATGCAACCTGTCTTTGTGCAAGGTTTCAGGCAGATCCTAGAGAGCCACATCTGACAGCTGTGAAAAGAATCTTCAAGTATCTCAAGGGCACCATATCATTAGGTCTGTGGTACCCCAGAGAATCAGATTTCAAGCTACTTGGTTATTCTGATGCAGACTTTGCAGGCTGCAAGATAGACAGAAAGAGCACTAGTGGAAGTTGTCAATTTCTTGGTGACAGACTTGTCTCCTGGTACAGCAAGAAACAGAAATCAATTTCCACATCTATAGCTGAAGCAGAGTATATTGCAGCTGGTAGCTGTTGTGCACAGATCTTGTGGATGAAGAATCAATTGCTGGATTATGGATTGAGGTACAGTAAAATTCCTATTTACTGTGATAATCAAAGTGCTATTGCTATGACAGGTAATCCAGTACAGCATTCAATGACCAAGCACATCAGCATAAGGTTCCACTTCATCAGAGAACATGTGGAAGAAGGGAATATTGAATTACATTTTGTGTCTACAGAACAACAGCTTGCAGATATCTTCACTAAACCATTGAGTGAAGCTACATTTACAAGACTGGTCAATGAACTAGGAATGGTCTCTGGTTCTGACTAGGAATGTTGGTTAGATTCAAATTTTACTTATGTATTGTATTACTCATATTTCCTGATTGGTTAAATGCTAAGTGAACTCTGTTGATTAAACTCTGTTATGCATACTCTGTTAAACTCTGTCAGCATGCCTGTATGTCATACACTGTTAATAAGTTTGATAAACTCTGTGAACTCTGAGTTAATTTTTGTCTGAATGAAAACACCAATGAAGAAATATGTATGAAGCATGATTCTCAGCAATTAATCATGAATCTTTCTGAGTTATTGTGATCTAATCTTAGATTGTGCGGAAAGTTAACACAGCATGATACTGGTTCATATTTATAGCATCTCTTAGTTTATTTTGTCCTAAACTCTGAGTCTATAAATACTGTGTGCATTACCTTACATGAATAACTACTGATGTTGATGAACTCGAAACTCTGTTAGTTATACTCTGGTAGAATAAAATGCTTACTGCAATACCCCAAAGAAAATGTATATAGGTTGTTATACTCCTTCGAGATTATGTTGGATACTAGGATGACCCAGGAACTTATTGGTATATAATATGTGCTAAAATTCTCTGATTTTTGGTGACTATTTAAATTCTAGGATGACCCAGGAACTTATCAAAATGATAAGGGCTAAAATTTTTGAATTTTTGGTGACTGGTTCCAACCTCTAATTACTGGAATGAATAGAATTAAAAAAAAATTCTATATAGAGGGGGTATAAAATAAATTAAAAGTTACTGTATATAGATTGATTACTACAGAGTTTAGCTTTCATCATACAGTCAGTGTTTACTATGAAAGTTTGTGCATCCAGTGTTTATTGATTTACTTTATGGATTTTATGAAAAATTAGATGCTCTAAAAATTGATTTAGTAAACTCTGCTTCACACACACATATTTTCACAACTGTGCAATTTATGAAAGGGTTTCGGTGATAAAGTTGGAGAATTGACAAACGCTGTTGATTCATGGTTCGTACTCTAAGGTAAATTTTCATTTGGATAATTTGAAAATTTTGGAGTAAATAGGTTTTTTGACAAATGTTAATAAGTGTATTGTTGATGAATTTGTTTCTTATATGATTACTTTAATTAGTTTTCATATTCTCTTCTTTGATTTACTTCCTTGAAGAACAGTTCATAAACATAAAAAAATTGCAGAACACACTGAATAAGATTAGAGAAACAGAATTTTTCATTGATAATAAGAAAGAGATTACAAGCAAGTATTACATCTTTTTGTTCTCTCTATCTGCTAATCTATTCAACAGGAAAATAAAAGGTCAAGTCCAAACCACTCCATTGTTAGCAAACATCCCAGATCCCATCTTTGCCACTTTATTTGGGTGGAAGTTGAAGGGATAAGGTTATTTTTGCTGACATATTCATTAACAATGGTTGGTGGTGTTGGATGAGGTTGCTTTGTCCCTAACAACTATGAAGCTCCACTCTATCATGAACGTGTTCCAGAAGCGTTTCATCTAATGCAGAATTTCTTGAGAGACTCAGAGATTGGACAAGCTCTGGTTGGACCTGGTACTCTCTCTGCATCTCAAATTGATACTTTTTGGCAAAACTCAGTCTATTTGGATGGAGGAGAGAATGGGACTCCTAACATCATCTTCACTTATGAAGAACAAGAGTTGTGATTACTCCACAAACTGTCAGAGATACAATGGGGTTTGATGCACATACATCTTATACTTATGTGGTTGAACATCACTTGAGAAATATGCTACAGGAGATAGGTTACATGGAATATCTTGACAAGCTTGGCAGTGTCAAGAGGCCTAATCTCAGGAAGGAATGGAACTTTTTCTTCGATTGCATTACAAGGACATTCCAGAAGAAAGTCACCAACTGGGATGCCATTCCAATAGACAGTCTACAAATCGGGTATTCTCTACTCTATGGTAGTAATTTTGATTTTGGTAGATATGTTCTGATGAATTTAGGTGATAAACTGTCAGAGTCTACTACAGTTTATTATGCTCGATTTTGTCAAATGCTGTTCAATGCTTGTGTACCTGGTCTAGAGATTGCTGATACTGATGAAATTCAGCCTTTTAGAGTCAACAAGAGAATATTCTCTGATATGACTAATAAGGATGTTGGTAAAGAAAACCTACCTGCCTTTGTTCTGCCACTTGCTCTGCAGAATTTTCTCAACCAACCTCAGGACCAACCACAACCAGAACCACAACCACAACCACAACCAGAACCACAACCTGAACCACTAAACATTGATCGTACTCAAACACCAAACACTGAACCACCTACATCACCTACTCACTCAGCACCTACAAAACAACCTTCACACACTCCACAAATAAACTCTGAATCATCACAATCTCCACCACAACCACACCCTAAAGTAAAGAAAGGCAGAGTAAAGTCAACACTAAACACTGAACGACATGCAAGAGTTAAGAAGGCAATAGAGACCAAAATGAAAGCAAAACAGACATCTCCTGGAGCTGTTTATACTAGAAAAATGAAAAGAATAAAACAAACGGCAAACATACCTAAGTCACTCTCAGTGGTAGCACAATCTAGTGAAGAGGATTCAGATGAAGTGCCTCTAGTGAAGAGAAGAAAACTGGTAATCTCTGTTCTGTTGATGAAAATGTTGAAGCTCCAGAGGTAGTCTCAAAGCAACCACCTACTGTTGAGGCTGAACAAGATTCAATGCCTGAAGAAGTTCAAATGCCTGCAGAGGACAAAATGCCTGCAGAAGAGGATACTAGAGATGGCTTCTCTCCAATGAATGATATTCTTGATTCATTCATGCCTTTCTCTGATCCTATCTCTGATACTGGTGCAGCTGATCAACCTACAGTTGTTCTTTCTGAAACTGTAGCATCACATACTGAATTACTCTCAGATGCTCACCAAACTGTTGAAGGAGGAGATGAGATTGATCAAGCAACCAAGGCTACTTCTCAGTCTATGCCTGTTGATGACAAAAATGTAAACTCTGTTGCTGAGTCTGAGCAACGTGAAGCAAATCTTGACAAGTCTGCAGAAGAAATTGCAGAAACTGTGGCTGACAATGCTAAGCACAGTGTTGAAGATGAACATGCTAAAGCTACAAGTGTTGAACCTGAAGGTGAAAGCAGTGCAAACTCTAATTCTTCTCTGAGTGCACCAGTACAAATAGACAATAAACATACATCTTTCACTCAACCTTGTAAGTCTCATGAAATTGAGAAAGCAAAACTTGCTGCTGACTGGTACAAAGAGGATTGCATTTTTCCACGAGGGAGAGCAGCTGATTTTGTTAAGCAAACTGCTGCTACTATCTCCAATCCAGAGATTCTTTCTTGCTTAAAAGCAACTGTGGTTCAAGTCAAAACTCTGGATAGAAGATTTGATGAAACTACAAAGGCAATTACTGATTTCAGGACTGAGATCGTAACTCGAGAAATGAAAATGGAAAGAGAGTCTAAACTCATGAATACAAAATTTTCTAAAGCTCACGACAATCTCTTTGCCAGGCTGGGTAAAGTTGAAGAGAATCAGTCTGCCTTGTCTGTTAAAATTGATTCTATTGCTGTAAGAACCCAGATTTTGGGTGGGATTAAAACTTTTATGTATTTAATGATGTAAGAATGAATAGTGGTTATGACTGCGATGTAACGAAGATCTATTAAATAAATGGAACGGATTTGAATTCAATTACTTACATGTCATGCAGAATACTTTTGGTTGACGGCATAGGTAAGAATGATCTATCTCCTAAGGATATAAGTATATTACTTCAAGTAAGATTATTCTTGTGTCATCCAAATCAATATCTATTATAAGTCCAGCGGTTCCGTAAAAAGGTTAAGAAGCACTCGAGAGTGAACCAGGTTCATTTTCCTAATTATAGGAATTAAATAAAAATAAGTGATGAATAGTGATTTTGGTGGAATTTGGAATATTATTATAATAATGATATACCCGGTATTCGGAACGGATTTCTGAGTTCGTATTAGTGATCCAGGAAGAAAATAAGTGTATGTAAAAGCCGTCGGATTCAGAAAAAGAGCACTTTTATTTTCTCCGAGATTTCCCTGGACACTACAAGACTTAAGGAGTTATAAAAGGGAATTAAGGAATTTAAATTCGAGAAGTATTAAGTAAGATGAAGAATAGTATTAGAAATATTAAGAAGGTTTTCGGTAAAACCCTAACTAGAAACGAATGAGTTATTCCCTCGAACGATCAACGAACAAGCAAGGAAATTGAGTAATACCCGGACAAAGGAACGAATAAATAACCAAGAGACAAACAAGTGCAATTGGTGGGAAAAGGAGAAACCCAAGTAACATCCTTATAAGTCAACTACAAGATGAGTGGTGTAATTGCATTCTTGCAAAAATGGAGTTGTTTGTTGTAGTGCCAACACTTGGCCCAATGAGGAAGCAACAAGTGGCACCATTGGATTGCCAACAACACATTAAAAGAGATGCATCCATTATATATGCAAGGGTTATACATGTATTAGCCATAAATCACCAAAACAAAACAAACCACCACCATTTTTCTCCATTTCTTCATAAAAATCTGCCCATTCTTAGCTAATTGGAAGTCCAACTTCCAACCATCACTTGTTCTTCAAATTTTTATGGTAAGTACTACATATCATGGTAATGATCTCCTAGAAATTTCAGCTTCAAATTCATCTTTTATCATTTTCAAATAAATCATCAAAGATGATGATGAATAGTGTTCTTCATAAACTAACTTTTATTTCTTGATTTCTTTTGATTATTCAAGCTATACTAAGGCTAGATAAGGGCTAAACAAGGCTTGATAAGTTCATACATACACCAAGGAAGGTATACCACTCTTGAAAACCAAGCTCTTAGTTTAAGTTTTGGTATTTTAGATGAGTTATATGGATTTAATGCATGTTTAGGACCTTAAGATTATGATTGGGATTTATTAAATGTGAAATTAGTTTAGATGAACGGAAAGACATTGCTTGGTCTTAGTTCATGGTTGAATAACATGTAAATGTTGTTTGGAGTGGAAACTATAATTATTGGATGGTTTGAAATTTGGAAATCATGTAAACATAGCCGTCGTAATGCCCGATTGTCGTTAGCCTTAAGAAACCGTGATTAGCAGTAGCATGAACACACTGTCCAGTCTCGGATTTTGCCATGAAAGGCTAGATTATGTTATAAGCTTCGTTTTGATATAAAGATCACGTGAAACGGACTTACGGTTTAGGATTTATGACTAAATTACTAAAAGTAGTTCGAATCCGTAAACAAAAGTTCGTAACTGAAATTGAACCCTCGTAAGCAATGTAACGTCATGGCGAATCTTGGTAAATAAATACTAGGGGTAAGAAGGAAGGTGTGAAAGAAAACCGTATGTCAAAAAGAGCATTTTTCGATTTATTAAAAATGTTCGAGTCAAGGTTAAACGCGAACGAACCCCTAAAAGACGACTCTTTTGTAACTTTGGTAAAACACTTAGAAAACGGGCGATAAAACTCGGAGTATAAGATTGGTTCGTAACGATCAACCTTAGAACTCGTATGACTCAAGTATGTCCCAAGTATAAGTGCAGTGACATGTCGTATTAACGAACGAATGTCGGGTCGGATCAGTGATAATAAGTAATCCACTAATAGGGGTATAACGAGATAACTCGAGAACGTGTTTCGATTTAAGTATAACTTAACTTTTAATATGTTAAGTGATTAATCCCGAATGCCTTGGCTATTTATAGATCACCAGGCTGAACCGGGACCCGCTACCACTACCCCTTACCGTACTCGACTACCAGGCAAGTTTCAATTCCCTTCTTTTAGGCTGTTGTTGTGATTGAATAAATATATATATATGATTGCTGATATACATATGCCATTGCATGCATGCCTACTTTCAAGTTGAATTGATATACTTGTTTCCTGAATGTTATTGTTGGCTTATAAGCTAGATAGTTATATATCAGTTATAAGCCGGTTATTATAAGACCCTCATAGAAGGGCGTATATATCTTATTAATCAAAAATAGACCGGGAGTCAATATTCCTTGATATATCGAGATTACCTCGGAAGAAGATATTTAAGTAAATATTTTCTATTATTTGGGCGACGAATATTATTTGAATATTCGTTCGAGACTAATTATTTTAACGATCCTTACTTCAAATAATTATTTGAACGTAACTATTCAACGAATAATATTTCTCAATATTCATTCAGAGTCGAACTGATTATCGACTATTATTTCGAATATTCTTCTAAAGATGAGACTATTAAATGAATATTATTTTGGATATTCTTTTAGATTATTATTTTATTAAATCAATATTACTTTTGAATATTCATTTAAGATATTAAATACTTGATGAATATTATTTTAATATTCATCTGAAGCTTGATTTAATTATCGAATATTATTTCGAATATTCCTTAAGGCTTGGATTACTAAATGAATATTACTTGATATTCATTTAGGATATTATTCATTAAATGAATATTACTTTTGAATATTCATTTAAATTCCTATTAATCATGAATATTACCTTAAATATTCTTTTCAGGTCTTATTAATTAATGAATATTGTTTTGAATATTCATTTAAATATTTATTTATTCAATAAATATTCTCCTGATATTTCTTCAGGGATTATTTTGAGAAATACTCTGATTAAAAATATTCTTTCATATTCCCAAATATTCTTTCAATATTTTAACTCAATAAATATTCTCTGAATATTTATTCCATACTTAGAATAATCTCGATAAGGTTAATCTTCTTCGATTATTACAGAAAATATTTCGAAGTCATATTATTATTAATCTTATATCAAGAAAGGTTCCCAGACATCATTCATCTTTGAGTCTATCTTCTTAATAATAAGGGAACCTTACTTGGAAAAATGTTATTTATCTTGTCGACTTCCCGGTCATAAAGTATTCCCTTCACCCGCAACTCGGGTGCCGTTGACTTATTAAGTCGTTGTTTACCTTCTCATCTTTCGAGGGGTAAGATTACTGGAACAAGTTGATATCCGTTACCAAGTAATAGCTTGGGAGTTATTGGTAAATTTTCCTTTCCAACTAGATATGACTACTTTGTGGAGTCTTATCAACAAGTATTATACTTGGGGAAAGGGGGACGAACGTTATATTCAGAATCATGAACTCTATTTGAACTAGGAGTCGTGTAAGAGGCCGAGTAGCGCCGGTCCATCCCCTTGGCCCAACCGTTGGCCGGGGAGAGCTAGCATGGCGGTATACAAGTAAAGCCGTCAGTTCTTCCTTCTACCGGTAGTAAATCTAAATTGAGCTGTACGATCTCGACTGATCATCAAGATTGGAACAGCGGGCGCGGTGAATACTCCATCATTGGTTCATCATCCAAATTCATTTATTTCCTGCAACATGATTACTGTTGGCAGAGTTGGAAAAGAGTCATAACTGGAATTGCAACCCTTTCTTGCAAGTTCCTCTTCTTAATAACGATAATAATATCTCGCTTACTTTGATGTAGCAGATATTCCTTCAAACAAATACTTTAAGTTACCTTGTAACTTCATCGTTCATATTATACTGGCATCATTTCCGTAAATGCATGGCATATGGTTTAAAAGATAGCTTTGAACTGTTTTAAATTATCGTTCAGTTATATATTTGTTGGTGGGCTTTCGCTCACCCTTGCTTTGTTTATATTATGTCACAACAACAGCTAGGACAGATGGCTCGCGTCAGGCGCACTCGGCGCAAGCAGGTTACCCGACCCACCGGACTACCCGCTGAGATGCTAGCCGCCATTGCTGAGGTAGCATAGTTAGACAGCTTTTGTTTCCTGTTTAACTATATGTATAATTAATGTAATCAACGGCAAAACTTTTAAACCTATGATGTTATCCTTTTGGGATTGTAATAACTTTTATTCGTAACCCTTTAATGTAAGACTTATTTCAATTTCATCTCTGGGACTATAACTGTTGTGTGTGTGAGTGGTAATTATTGTGGGGTCACAGCATGTGATTTATTTATTGTGGACTCAAGTCAAGTATTATGAATGGATGCAAGACCGTAACCACCAGATCCCTGACCCCGGATCTGGGGGTGTTACAATTGCTACCTCTTTGGAGTTGATCACCTCTATACTCATTCCTGATGATGTCAAAAAGGGGGAGAGAGTTGCTAAAGACAAGTGCAAGCAATCTCAAACTCTGATCAGAAGGGATAGTGCTGGAGATGGAGGAGCAAGTAGTAAAGGAAAGAACAAAACTGAAGAAGTTCAAACTTTGAAAACTAGCAAGTCATCTAAATCACAGTTTGTTGGGATAAATACTGATACTCAAGGTACTTCAAAGACCAAGAGTTTGCTATTACCTTCTAATCTACAGACTGATGAAGAATTGGCTGCTAAGTTGTTTATTGAAGAGAATGAGGAAGGAGTTACAATTGAGGACATTGAAGCTGAAGAAAAGAGTTTACAAGAAGAACATCTCAAGGCTTTAAAGTCTGGTAAGTTAAAAAGAGGAAAAGCTCCTAGGCCTGTTGTTAAAGATGTTGTGATCAAGGAAAGGGCTGATGATAGTCAAAGATCTCAGTTTTCAAAGGAAACAATGGCAGCAGAAGCTCAACTCAAGCTGAAAGGCATTGAAGGAGAAAGTTCACAGAAGAAAGCTACAACTTCTGTTGCATCACAAGTTATGACCACACCTTTACAATCTTCTCAGTTGAAATCGGTTTTTGGGAAAGGAACAATTCAAGATCCAAATATATTATCTGGAGTTTCTATGAATATTTCTGATGGAAGAGCCTTTTCTGGTAAAGTTGGAAACAATAAGGGTGGACTAGGTTCACGCAAAGACAAAAGGCAATATACTTGTCCTAGAGATCCTTCTTCGCTGGCTGTTCCAGGTCGTGGTGTCACTCAAGAGAGTTTGGACAGACTGGAATCAGTACAGTTAGTTTATCAGAAGAGTTTAAAGAAGGATTTTCTCTTGTACTTCATGGCTGATGGGACAGTATTTAGAATTAGTGAGAATGATATTGGCTTGAAATATTGGGAAGAACTAGAATATGTTCTATATCTTTTCAAGGTGAATAGTCAAAGGACTCAATCAGTTGCTAATGTGCTCAGAAAGAGGATGCTTCAGAATTTGGCAATCAGAGGAGAGAAGTATAATAGCAGATATGTTCCTAAGTACAGGGATTACAATGGAAATCTTATTGAAATGAAGAAAGGTACTACAAAATTAAAGACTGACTTGGGAATCACAGTACTTGACTTCAATTCACAGTCAGAAGAAGTCAAATTTATCAGACTGGGAAATGAGATGAGAAGAAACAAATCTATGATCTTAGGGCCGCTATCTATCAGACAGATGAGAGTGATTCTCAGCTCAGAGAGATTAAAGAAGCTATGGAGATTGAGCTTGAAAATGCAGAAAGAAGATTGCTCATAGATTATCTCAGAGCTATGCCAGATCTTGAAGAGATAAGAGATAAAGGTCTGTAAGGATTTTCTTATTCTCTGTAGATTTTGTTAAGTAGAAGCTTAAACTCTGAATTTGTATAAACACTGTATTTGTCTATTTGTTTTGACATCATCAATTATTGTCATTAACTTGTGCATTTTTTTGCTAATGAACAAGTTGGGGGAGATTGTTAAATAATTGATGTGTTTTAATCAGTGTTTAAGTGTTACAGTGAATTATCAGAGTTTAGCTGGAAGCGGTCAGAGTTTAGTGTAAACTCTGACAGATGGAAGCTCGACAGAGTTTGTCAAACTCTGTCTGGAGGCAGCGTCTACTGGTCAACAGTGATTGAAGATTTATTATGGAAGCGATATCTTTGAAGATTGGATAGCTATCAAAGAGATTGAGTTGACTTAGGAGACGTATGACAATCTGTAATTGATATCATTGTATAGCTGATTATTAGGAATATCAATTAGAGATTGTATCGAAGCTGTATGTTTTATAAATACAGTTAGGTTAACCCTAGAAGGGTATCGTACAACGAATTATCTTTATTGTAACCTAGCAGCTCTTTGTGATAGTTTACATCACGAAGAGTGTTCTTAATACCAGAAGTTTTTAAGTGCATAAACGTCTTACTTGTTAAACTCTCATACGAATTTGATTATTAATTGTGTATTCGGCCTAACACACTACCTCGTGAAATCCTGAATATCCTAATTGATTCAGAAATCAACTGTGCTCGTGAATTAACTGCTCGTGAATCTTCTCTCCTAACTCAGCTTCGTCCTAATTGTGTCTCCAAGCTCGTGAATTTATCTGCTTGTCATCAGACACGCCTTTAAGTCTCTCTCTCTCTCTCTCTCTCTCTCTCTCTCTCTCTCTCTCTCTCTCTCTCTCTCTCTCTCTCTCTCTCTCTCCCCGCTCTCTCCCCCCCCTCTCTCTCTCTCTCTCCCTCCTTCCGTCCGTCCGTCTCCCTTTCTCAGATCCCAAAACAGGTGCTCATCTTTCTTCCCTTTTCTCATTATTATATCACAATTATGTATGTATACTTGTTTGATTTGTAGCTTTGTTTATAGTGGGTGTTGTTTATTTTTTATGCTTATACATGCCTTACTAGTCAAGAAGTGAAATTTTTGGATTGCCCTTTTCATTTTCTTGAAAAATTGAAAGAGAAAGTAGATAAAAATGCAAGCTTTTTATATAATAATTGTTGGGTTGTTGGTGTTTTAGTGTATGATAATCTTTTTAATTGGGATAATTGATTCTTGATTTTTATTTTTACGTAGTTGGGTAGGCGTAGAAATGAACCTCGTAACGAGATGTCAAGTATGAATTTTAAGGAGATATATTAAAGCTGATAGGCCCTGAGTGAAATTATTTTGTCAGAAAGTGATGTGTTATTTTATATCCCTATTTGGTATGTCATAGAATTGGAAGAGAAGCAACAAAACCAAATGATTTCATTTTCTTTTGGTCATTTTAGCAACAAGTTAACAACTTTAATGTGATGGAGAAAGTGCTTCTCAGTTTGATATTTCCGAGTAGGTGCGTAATGGCTTAGGGCACTCTCTCATTTCTTTTAGAAGTGTTGTGTTTTTAAGCTTTTCAAGTATACAAGTATGTACTATGTACTGCAATCTTAAAGAAAAAATCTTTATACAGGAGAAAGACAAGCTTGTTGGAGATGTGATTCGCTATGTGCTTTTAAAGACCCACCAGAGTTCAGGTTGTCCAATAAAAAGGGAGGAACTCACACAGCTTATTACCAAGAATTATAGACAAAGGGCTCTTCTTGCTTTTGTAATAAATGGGGCAAAATCTAAACTTTTGACCATATTTGGACAAAGGGCTCTTATTCTTTAATCATCATTTAAGTTAGGGTAGGTTTACATGCTTCTAAATGGGCATGATGCGTAGATTGAATTTTACTGCTTTACCATTACTATTTCTTGAGTTCGTATGAATACCTGTATATGAGTTATTTTATGACCATTATAGCATATATTGGGATTTGAGATTAGTTTAGGAAGGATATGCATAGCGTTTTACTTGTAACTATGTTTCCGAGGAAGTGTGTAATGTGATGGCAAACAAGTTTTTCCAACTGGATCCACTACCACATGAGACAATTTGTATAACTTCTGCTTTTACTTGTGCAGCTCTCAACTGGATCCAACTAATGAGTCGGTCAAAGAAAGTATTCGAGTAAGCCAATATATAATTTATCGTAGTTGCTGTAGTAGTCAAAATTGCTTGTTATTGTTGTTTCTCTTTCCTTTTGCTGTGAACTCTATGTATCACTGTTTTATTGTCATTGTTAAATTTAGGTAGCAGAGCAGAAGTTAAGGGAAGAGTATCGGAGAGCTGGACATTATCAGGTACTGGTTTTTGCACTTGTTGAGTATGTATGCCAGCTTGCGTTAACTTTACTGTAGATTCATAAGACGAGTCTTTCTGTTGGAGAATTAATCAAACTGATAGAATGCACTCATATTATTTATTTGATTTTGATGCTTAAATTCATCATGTGTATAAATATGTAGGCTTTTAGGTTTGTCATGTAGTACGAATTTGATTGTTTTGCCTGCTTGGGTGTTTGTGGCGGTTTGTATTTACAGCTTTCAACTATATTGCTCAAGTAAATCTTATTGTAGTGTCTTCAGTAATTTTGATTATGAGATATAATGATGAAAGGGATGTTGTGCATTTGATGGCTTGGATGTTAATAATAAGATACATGTTGATAATGCAGGATTTCAGGTCTGTCATTCTCTTGGAGGAGGAACAGGATCTGGGATGGGGACTTTGTTGATTCCAAAGATCAGGGAGGAATACCCTGACAGGATGATACTTACATTCTCTGTGTTCCCTTCACCCAAGGTCTCTGATACTGTTGTTGAGCCCTACAATGCAACTCTGTCTGTTCATCAGTTGGTTGAAAATGCAGATGAGTGCATGGTTCTTGATAATGAAGCTCTTTATGACATTTGCTTCCGCACACTTAAGCTCACAACACCTAGCTGTAATATTTTAGTTTTGGGATCCTCTAGTTTTTCCCGTGTGTTTTTTGTGTAGAATTTGTCTACTTACCTGAATAAATTTGATTTTGTGGAATAGTTGGTGATCTTAACCATTTGATTTCGGCCACAATGTCTGGTGTGACGTGCTGTTTAAGGTCTCCTCGTCAGGTGAACTCTGATCTTTGGAAGCTGGCTGTGAATCTTATCCCCTTCCCTAGGCTGCATTTTTTTATGGTAGGATTTGCACCGCTAACCTCTCGTGGTTCACAGTAGTATCGCTCGTTGAGTGTGCCTGGGCTAACCCACCAGATGTGGGACTCTAAGAACATGATGTGTGCAGCTGATCCTCGCCATGGTCGTTACTTGACAGCCTCTTCTATGTTCAGGGGAAAGATGTGCACAAAAGAGGTTGATGAGCAGATGATAGTCATGATGTATAACATGTAGTGTAGTGTTGAATTAATTTTATGACGTGTTGAATTAAATGTATGACATTGTTACTTGGATGAAGAATTTATGAATATTGTGGATGTATTTTCAAGTATGTAATAATAATTATTTCAATTTAATTAATCACTTTGTTGAGAAATTTGGATTGCAAGTTTTTTTTTTTGGTTTGTAATAACAGGAATTTTGGTATATATCAATATAAACAGGGAAAAATTATCATTTTTCAATAGACAATATACGTCGGTTTTCATTTCTTTTACGTCGGCTTTAAAACCGACGTATATTAGACAATATACGTCGCCTTTTGGACTTTATACGTTGAGCTTTTTTCGATTTTATACGTCGGCCTTTTTCAACTTTATACGTCGGTTTTTGAGCGACGTATATTTACACTTTATTCATCGCCTTTTTAACCGACGTAAAAGAGGGTGACTTATACATCGCCCCTCCTTACGTCGCCATTTTGCCGACGTATAAGGCCAATTTAACCGACATAAGAGCCCTGTTTTGTACTATGGTGATTGGTTATGGCCTTAATGATCCATAGGTTAGTGGTATGATATGTAATTATGGTTTTGATAAATACGACTTGCATGTCATCTTTCTTTCTTGTAATTGTTCTATCTCGAATGTAACTTGAGTTTACTTATGTAAGTTGATTAGTATAGGTTGTATTTCTATTATCCTTTGTAATTGTATTTGGAGAATGAAGGACGATCAACCAAGAAGGAGAAGGGAGCAAGACAACAAGAATTCAAGACTGGTAATCATGTATTTATTTTAAACCTTAGACCGACCATTGATCCTTCCATGATCTCATAGGATCAAGTAGTACAAAACTGGCTTTTTACGTCGGTTAAATAGGTCTTATACGTCGGTTAAATGACGACGTATAGAGGGGCGACGTATAAAGTCATGAGTCTTTTACGTCAGTTAAAAAGGCGACGTATAAAGTTTAATATACGTCGGTTAAAAAGACGACGTATAATGTCGAAGAAAGACGACGTATGTCGAAGAAAAATGATGTATAATGTCCAAAAAGCCGACGTATATAGATTATGCTTTATACATCGCCCATGTGGGAACCGACGCATATTGTCCACAAAAATTTAAAAAAAATATTTTTTTTGCTTTTCTGAATTTTGTACAATGAAAAACATACAATAATTAAAATTTCCCAATTCGATTTGAACACAAATATAGAATAAATAACATAATTACTGTTATACACTTGAAAAAATACATCCAAAATGTTCACAAATTCTCAATCTAACGGGTCAAGCATATCATGCACGAGATATTGTACAAGTAACACTGAGATAATGCAATAACAAAATTTAATACTCTGCTCTTCCACAAGTTCAACGAAAACTGCTGCTTCATCCAAAAAAATCTCCATCCATCTCTCCTTGTATACTCTTCTGCCACCATCTCTATAATTATCACTGGAAAAATAAGATATGATTGTTAAACTACCAGAAGTATGCATCACCAGGTCATACCAAAAATATCAAAGAGAAAGATCAACGTGACACTAATCATGCACAGTTGCACACATAGAATATTGCACGGCAGATAAAAGTTATTAAAATTTAAGGGGAAAGGAAGGGAATTTATACCTTGACATTGTCAACACTCGCAAACCTTTCTCTCACAAGTTCAGGATATATTGGTCCTACACGCCATCGTAAAGATAAGTAAAAGGCAGTGATCTGATTTCTTTTTAAACATAAACAAACTAAAATAAACAAAAAAAAACAGAAATCAGAACTTTGACATTCAATATATCTCCTCGTTAGCAATTTACAACTCTACATTTCTTAAATGCCATTCCTTTAAGCTATCTTTGTTTATGTTAATGCACTCCTAATTACGCTTATTTAGCCATTTCTAACCTGTCCATATTAACTTTGCCAAAGACCATAATATGTTTCAGGCATCCTAGTTACTATTCAGTTTTTAATTTTTATTTTCTAATGTTAGCATGCATCGCTCATTGACCTCACCACCTCACCAGACAGCCACCTAAATGGGTAACTGATCATTTTAAAAAATCACAAAAACAAGTATGATGAAAAAATTTAAATGCTTGAAGTACCCAAGACAACCATTATACTACAATACATAAAGGAATATTGGGTTGATCAAGTGGAGAACATAGCGCCCAACTCACCCTTTGTACGCGTCTTAACATCTTCTTCTACTTCCTGCACCAAGAGACAGAAAGACATGTTACAATACAGAGATCATACTGATGCTTGCATGTTTAAATTTAAATTAGTTTTTTTTAGAGCTTTAAATTTAAATCAGTTAGACAGATAAAGCACATGTCATAGATAAAAGTACATATTTTTTGTTGGATAGTAAAACCCTCAGCAGAACTAGGAACATTTGCATCAGGACATAAATACTGATTGAGAAATATAATGTTAATGAAATAGATCTAGCAACTAACCATAAATTTTACAAGCCCTTGTAAAAGGCACAATAATAAAGCACATACCTTTTCATCACACCGAGGAGCTAGGATCATTTTCGTTTTGCCTAGTGCTTCATTAAATTGATCCCATGTCGCCACTTTGTCAGTACAAGCATCCTGTTTTTCCTATGCAGAATCAAATAAACTTTTTTGAATATCATCTAGCATGTCTTTTACTTGCTCCGCCAAGCTGGCCATGGGAATATCCACCTTTTTGAAATTATCGCGTCGAACAACACGCACCTATTCAGAAATTTGACGAGTAACATTTGTTAGGCTTAAGCATGTGAAACTTTATAATGCACTAACAAGTTGCTATGGACATTGAAACTTGTAGGAAAATATTTTGCTATAGCATGTCCAAAACTATATTTTATTTCTTGAGTGACCAACACTAGTTGATTCCCAAAAATAGAAGTTCATAAATATTTCCATGCTCGGGGAAATTGTAAAACAATAGGTCTCCTAATCATAAGTAATTTAAGAACTTTGAACCTCCAACACTAAGCAAAAACAATCCCTTGACCGTCAAACAAACTTCAGCCTTATAATCTTGAATTAAGATAATACTCGGCAGAGATGAACTTGGTAAGAAACATGTATCAATAATTTATAAACATAAAATGAATTTGGAGCAGGGTGCTAGCATTTCATAAATGATGAATAGTAGTAGTATCTTATTAATCTTAACCAATCAATTCACACATCAATGAATACATTTCACATACTAGATAATAGACGCAACCGTATTAGCGAACAGTAGTGACTACAGAGTGTTCGAATATCAACCTCAGGATATAGATAATAGACTCTCACCGTATTAAAGTCCACTTCCTCCCCGGGGGGGGGGATGTATCAGTGAAAAAAATAGGCTACAAATCACATACAAACACTCCAAAACAAAATCAAAAAGACCCAATTTTCATAAATTCACAACCAAGATTTAAACTTTACACCAAAAAAAGCATACCCACAACTCAAGAACATGATATTCAATTTAATGCTACAATTTTCAACCTTAAAATCAAGAAATATATGATAAAGATTCAATCTTTACACAGAAAAATTCAAAAAAATTGAAATTATTTCATAATTTCAAGTAAGGTATACAAATTAATAGCTAAAGATCAAAGATTACATACCTTAAGAACTAAAAAGGTGTGAGAATTCATCAACGGCGTAGAAAAATTGCGGAAAAATCAAGAATCAATAGCGTATTTGTGTATGTATCTTTTTCAATCGGGGGCTAAAACAAATGAAAGGGATTGAAACTAGTGTAATCGAGGCAGGGGAACACAATACTGGGGTCATTTTAGAAGAATGAACGGTGAATTGGCTGGAAAATTGGAATCACCGATTTAGGGTAGAGAGAGAGAGAGAGTGGCGAGAGGATGTGTAGTTTAGGAGAGTAAAGGTTTTAAATTATAGTTTTCTTCAATTAAAGGTTTTATACATCGGGTTACGTACACAGCGACGTAAAAATGGATATTTGTTATAAATATATTATAACTAGTAATATATATTAGATATTTAGAGAGAGAGAGATCAAGAATAGAATTTCTATTACTTCAAGTAAGTTCACAAGTTTACATATGGAGCCTATTTATAGGCTTACAAGTTGTAGGTTACAAGGAATCAAAAGGCCAAGAGTCTACAAAAATGAAAAGCCAAAGGTCTTAAGAATTGAAAGGCCAAATGAACTTTCTAGGACATTCATGTAGAAGAACATTCTAGGACATTCATTTTACAATACTCCCCCTTGAATGTCCTATTTCCAATAATTGTGCCTCGTTAAAACCTTTCTAGGAAGAAAAACCATTTGGGAAAAAAATCCTAGTAAAGGAAAAAGAGTACATCAATTATTGAAAATTTATTTGAGATCTTTAAGCCGACGCATCCCAATCTTGTGTACTAATTTTTCATAAATTGTTGGTGGTAATGACTTGGTAAATAGATCTGCAAGATTTTCACTTGAACGAATTTGTTGAACTTCAATCTCTCCATTTTTTCGAAGATCATGTGTGAAGAAAATTTTTGGAGATATGTGCTTAGTTTTGTCACCCTTGATATAGCCTTCCTTCAATTGTTGGATACATGCCGTGTTGTCATCAAACATTACTGTGGAGATTGTTCTATCATGATACATGCCACATGACTCTCGAATATGTTGAATTATTGACCTTAACCAGACACATTCTCGATTAGATTCATGAATTGCAAGAATCTCTGCGTGATTAGAAGAAGTAGCGGCCAAAGACTGTTTTACAGAACGCCATGAGATGGCTGTATCGCCATAAGTAAACAAATAGCCTGTTTGTGATCGAGCTTTATCTGGATCAGATAAATATCCTGCATCTGCATAACCCGTTACTGCTTTGGATTTATTAGAATAAAATAATCCCATATCAGTTGTGCCCCGGAGATATTGAAAAATATGTTTAACTCCATACCAATGTCTCCGTGTTGGAGCACAACTATGCCTTGCTAACAAATTTACAGAAAATGCTATGTCGGGCCATGTGTTATTATCCAGATACATCAATGCACCGATAGCACTAAGATATGGTACTTCAGGACCAAGTACTTCTTCGTTTTCCTCTCTCGATCGAAACACATCCTTTATCTTATCAAGTGACCGTACAACCATTGGAGAGCTAAATGGATGTGATTTGTCCATGTAAAAACGTTTTAAGATTTTTTCGGTATATATTGACTGGTGCACAAATATTCCACCAGATAGATGCTCAATTTGCAATCCAAGGCAGAGTTTTGTTTTCCCAAGGTCCTTCATTTCAAATTCTGCCTTTAAATAATCGACTGTCTTTTGGAGCTCTTCAGGAGTTCCGATAATATTTATATCATCAACATATACAGTAACTATAGCAAATGAAGATTTTGTCTTCTTTATAAAAACACATGGACAAATAGGATCATTCTTGTACTGTTCCCTTAATAAATAATCACTTAATCTTTTATACCACATTCGACCAGACTGTTTTAATCCGTATATGGATCTTTGTAACTTAATCGAATAAAGGTCACGTGAATGTGATATAGATACTTCAGGCATTCGAAATCCTTCAGGGATCCTCATATAAATATCTTTTTCGAGGGAACCATACAAGTATGCTGTCACAACATCCATTAAGCGCATATCTAATTTTTCAATAACGGCCAGGCTAATAAGGTAACGAAAAGTAGTAGCATCCATTACAGGGGAATATGTTTCCTCATAATCAATGCCTGGCCTTTGTGTAAATCCTTGAGCAACTAGACGTGCTTTGTATCTCACAATTTCATTTTTGTCATTTCTCTTTCGTACAAATACCCATTTATAACCAACGGGTTTCATCCCTTCAGGGGTTCGGACTACAGGTCCAAAAACCTTATGTTTATTAAGTGAGCTCAATTCTTTTTCAATTGCTTCTTTCCATTTTGGCCAATCATCTCTACGTCGACATTCATCGACGGATTTTGGTTCAAGATCCTCATTTTCAATCATTATATCAAGCGCTACATTATATGCAAAATTTTCGTCGACGATGATATCATTTCGGTTCCATCTTTTTACCGTGACAACATAATTGATTGAGATCTCTTCATTTTCCTTTTCACGTACCTGATCCTCTTCTGGGGTTTCATCTTTCATGTCACAGGACTCTTCTGGAGTCTCTTCTGGAGATTTTATTTCCTCTATTTGGGCATCCTCACTCTTTGCTCCTTTTATTTTTCGAGGATTTTTATCTTTGGAACCGATCGGTCTACCACGCTTCATGCGAGGTTTTCCCTCACTTGCTCTAATTAATTGTCCTTCAGGGACTTCTATTTTTGCAGGAGCATTTTCAGCTGGAACGTGTGACTTTGTTACTCTATTTAAATCAGTGAATGCATCAGGCAATTGATTTGCAATGCCTTGTAAATGAATAATTTTCTGAACTTCCAGTTCACATTGGTTTGTTCGAGGATCATAAGTATTCAATGTTGATGCATTCCATGTAATTGTTTTTCCAGCTGTTTAATTTTTCCCCCTGATTTAAGGATAATTTGGTTCTCTCCCCCTAATCTTGGAAAAATAGTTTCATCAAAATGACAGTCATCAAATCTTGCTGTAAACATATCACCTGTCAATGGTTCAAGATATTTTATTATAGAGGGAGATTCATAACTGATATATATTCCCAATCTTCTTTGGGGACCAATCTTTGTTCGTTGCGACGGAGCACTTGGGACATATACCGCACATCCAAAAGTTCTCAGATGGGAAATATTAGGCTCTCTTCCGGAAGCCAATTGTAGGGGAGAAAATTTATGATAACTTGTAGGTCTGATGCGTACAAGTGCTGCTGCATGCAAAATAGCATGCCCCCAAACTGAAGTGGGGAGATTTGTTCTCATAATCAATGGTCTGGCAATCAATTGGAGTCGTTTGATGAATGATTCTGCGAGACTATTCTGTGTATAAACATGAGCAACAGGATGTTCAATATTGATTCCAATTGACACACAGTACTCATTGAAGGCTCTAGATGTGAATTCTCCTGCATTGTCTAAACGGATTGTACTGATATTATAATTAGGAAATTGTGCTCGTAATCGAATTATTTGCGCAAGTAGTCTCGCAAACGCCAGGTTGCGAGACGATAATAAACACATATGTGACCATCGAGTTGATGCATCAATTAATACCATAAAATATTTAAATGGTCCACATGACGGGTGAATGGGCCCACATATATCACCTTGTATCCGTTCTAAAAATCTAGGAGATTCTGTTCCAACTTTAGCCAAAGAAGGCCTGATTATTAATTTTCCTTGAGAACAAGCAGCGCAGGAGAATTCATTCGATTGAAAAATCTTATGGTTTTTCAATGGATGCCCATGCGAGTTTTCAATAATTCTCCGCATCATAGTTGATCCCGGATGTCCCAACCGGTCGTGCCAAACAATAAAATTGCTTGTATCAGTAAACTTCTGGTTTACGATTGCATTTGCCTCAATTTCACGTATATTTGTATAATATAATCCGGAAGAAAAAGCGGGTAGTTGTTCTTTCATGTATTTCTTACCCGAAGTGATGCATGTTATACAAAGAAATTCTTTATTTTCTTTACTGATTGTTTCAATATGATATCCATTTCTGCGAATATCTTTGAAACTCAACAAGTTTCTTTGTGATTTTGGAGAGAACAATGCATCAGTTATAACAAATTTTGTTCCTCCAGGTAATAACAAGTTAGCTCTGGAGGCTTCAATCAAATTAATACTTCCAGATATAGTGTTAACATTGCCTTTGTACTTGTGTAAAGAAGTAAAATATTTTTCATTTCTAAGAATAGTGTGCGTAGTTGATGTGTAAAATTATGTCTAACCGCAAGCGCACGGTATCAATTGTAGTAGATACTAGTAAATACGGGTCGATTCCTCAAGGAGACAGTTTCAATTCAATTATTATTAATTGTTTCTAGTCACAAACGATTATTAGAGGATTTTATTAACTACTAAAACAAATTTAACAAAGGTTTTAAATCAATTAATTAAGGGATCTAGGGCAATTCAGGTTCACCATGCTTACACCAAACAAATCACAAAGGTATAGCTTTTTAATGGGGTTAAGTAATTAAAGCAATGGTTAATCTTTTTCAAGCATTAACACTCTCAGAATATCTAATGATGCTTTCACACTCACCTTCAATTCCGCTAATTGTATGTAAGCCTCTAGTAGTAAAATCTTTCGATCTATTACTCCTATTGCAATCAATTAATCCGTGATATTGCGCAATTACACAAATTGAAATTAGAACATATCAATCAGAATTACTCTTTACCCATCAATCTACTAATCAAATTAAACCCAAATCATGGTGCAAACATGGCTCCCCTTGATACCCTAGAATTAAATTACTCACTCATTCTATGATTAAAACTAACAATGATAATCAAGAAAGCCATAATAAACATGTAATTAACAAGGAGAAGATAAGAAATACCTTAAATCTTTGAATAATGAAGAACAATTAAATCCAAGAATTAAATTGAGCTTGCAAAGATGGAGAGAAGAAAATAAAACCCTAGCTTTTAATATTAAGAAGTATGTAAAAATTGTGTGTCCAGGATCCCTTACAATGTATCCCTAGAAGTGTTTATATAGACTCTAGAAATCTTGCCTAGCAAGGAAACATCCTAAAATACAATTAGAATTCAATTTAGGTGCCAAAAGCTGCCCAAAATACAATTAGAATTAGAAAAAGGGCAAAACTGGAATTTATCTGCATGGCTTATCATAGAATACGTGCGCGATTTTATTCAGCACGTCCCCTGCACTGATTTCTTCCTAAGGTTGTAGGAAATCTCCCAAGCTTCGCGTGAGCTGTAAGATCGCTGAAAACGGACTTCTAGAACTCCAGATATGGCCAAAACAGTGTAGACTGCGCAACCTTCCCGGAAAATCCGAATTTAAATCAATTAATCCTCCAAACACGATAGAAGCATCAACCTTAATCAACATTCTCGTAAATCTGCACAACTAAGCAAAACACATCAAAACTACAAGAAACTTGAGTCCAAGACAATCAATTTAAGCCGATTTAGAATGCTTCAAGTAGATATAAAATACACTTATCAAACACCCCCAAACTTAAACTGATGCTTGTCCTCAAGCATTAACAATTACAACTAACTAATTAATACCACTTCCGTAGGTGATCACGGTTGTATTTGGCATATGCAACAAGCCCTTTAAACCCCTAGGTAGCCCTAGTGGACGAGTAAGGTCTCGTGAGGGCCTATAGCGAATGTACCCACAAAATCCATTTAACCTAATGCAATGCAATGCATGAATGCAACTAGAATGAAAATGCAACGATCCCCTTCAAACTAACCAAAACCAACTAACAAGAAAACATCTCAAAGAATGCAACTAAATCCAAATAGAGCTCGACCAAGTTCCCGTATACTAACATTACATGAACAGAAACGTGCGTGTGTGCAATGCTCATCAGAAATACTCCCAAAACTAGGTCAAAATCATACATGCTCTTCGTCAAGACAATCACAGGTTTATAAATAAAATAGACTGTAAACACTTCATAACCTAAGAACACCTCCATCCTTATCCAAGGTAGACAGAAATTCATGCTTTATTACTAACTACTACGACACATATATACAAGCATGCTTATTTAACCGTGCAATGGATGAGACCCCAAAAGGCTTATACAATAATACCCATGTAACGAGCGTTAGGTCAGTGGATCCCAGACTATAAAAGCCTTAGGTCACTAGGCACAAAATCCCCTCGTACTTAATAGCTCGATTACTAAAGAGCTCACCCTGGTTAATTTTGCATATAACAATTGAAACTTTTTTTTTTCTTTTTTTTTTTCTGATTTTTTTTCTCTGCAATCTGGAATGAGAATTCTCAATTCCAACCCTAGACTACTCATATAAATATGAGCCGGCTACTAGCCATTTGTTTCTAGCAATTATTGACAATTATTTACAATTTAGCATGAAATCCCTGTTTTCCCCCAAACTTAGACTTAAGTGTTACTACGCTATCAAGGGAATAACGAAAATTCTAAATATAAACAAATGATTAAATCTCAAAACATCCAAACAAGCATGACCCTAACCTAGCTAGCCCAAAAGCACCCAATGAGACTGTGTAATTGTTTTGTTTCTGAAACACATAAGTCAATTTCTTAGAAACTATAAGTCAACCCTCTATTCATCATTACCACACTCAATTAGACACCTACCTACCAATCAGAATTAGCTCGTTCTAAGGGATCTTGTAATATGCATGCCATGAAATGCAACTAATATGAACTCACATGGTATACGAAACAAAAAAAAACAGAATGTCCTATATGAAACAAACATAAATAACACCAACATAAATGAATAAATTATACTAATATGCAAAGCATGAAATCCTACATGAACACATAATACAAGAACTACTAATCCCTCAAACCACCCCCAAACTTAAAATATTCAATGTCCGCATTGAATGGAAGTGTTAGGCCGAATACACAATTAATAATCAACTTTGTATGAGAGATTAACAAGTAAAAGCGTTTATGCACTTAAAAACTTCTTGTATTTCGAACCCTCTTCGTGATGTAAAATATCACAAAGAGCTGCTAGGTTACAATAAAGATAATTCGTTATCGATACCCTTCTAGGGTTAACCTATCTGTATTTATATAACATACAGCTACGATACAATCTCTAATTGATATTCCTAATAATCAGCTATACAATGATATCAATTACAGATTGTCACACGTCTCCTATGTCAACTCGATCTCTTTGATAGCTATCCAATCTTCAAAGATATCGCTTCCATAATTAATCTTTAATCACTGTTGAACAGTAGACGCGCTTCCTTCAGACAGAGTTTAACAAACTCTGTCGAGCTTCCAACTGTCAGAGTTTACTCAAACTCTGACTGCTTCCAGCTAAACTCTGATAACTCCCTGTAACACTTAAACACTTATTAAAACACATCAATTATATTTAACAATCTCCCCCAACTTGTTCATTAGCAAAAATGTACAAGTTAATGACAGTAATTGATGATGTCAAAACAAATAGACAAATACAGTGTTTATACAAATTCAGAGTTTAAGCTTCTACTTAATAAAAACTATAGAGAATAAGAAAATTCTTACAGAACTTAATCTCTTATCATTTCAAGATCTGGCATGGTTCTGAGATAATCAATCAGCAATCTTCTTTATGCATTTTCAAGTTCAATCTTCATTGCTTCTTTGATTTCTCTGAGCTGAGGATCACTTTCATCTGTTTGGTAGATAGCAGCCCTAAGATCATAAATCTTGTTCCTTCTCATTTCATTACCCAGTCTGATAAATCTGACTATTTCTGCCTGTGTGTTGAAATCAAGTACTGTGATTCCCAAATCAGTTTTTAACTTTGCAGTACCTTTCTTCATTTCAATGAGATTGCCTTGGTAATCCCTGTACTTAGGAATATATCTGCTATTGTATTTCTATCCTCTGATTGCCAGATTCTGAGTCATTTTCTGTCTGAGCACATTAGCAACTGACTGAGTCCTTCGACTATTCACCTTGAGAAGATATAGAACATACTCCAGTTCTTCCCAACATTTCAAGCCAATATCATCCTCACCAACTTTGAATACTGTCCCATCATCCATGAAGTATAAAAGAAAATCCTTGTCTAAACTCTTCTAATGAACTAACTGCACTGATTCCAGTCTGTCCAAACTCTCTTGAGGAACACCACGACCTGGAACAGCCAGTGAAGAAGGATCTCTAGGACTAGTATATTGCCTTTTGTCTCTATGTGAACCTAGTCCACCCTTATTATTACCAACCTTGCCAGATAAGGCTTTTCCATAAGAAACATTCATTGAGACTCCAGATAACACATTTGGATCAGAAATTGTTCCTTTTCCAAAAACAGATTTCAACTGTGAAGAGTGTAAAGGTGTGATCATTGCTTGTGATGCAACAGAAGTTGTAACTTTCTTCTATAAACTTTCACCTTCAATGCCTTTTAGCTTGAGTTTAGCCTCTGCTGCAATTGCTTCCTTTGAGAACCGAGAACTTTGACTAACTTCAGTCCTTTCTCTGATCACAACACCTTTAACAACAGGTCTAGGAGCTTTTCCTCTTTGTACCTTATCAGACTTTAAAACTTTAAGATGTTCTTCTTGTAAACTCTTTTCCTCAGCTTCAATGTCCTCAATCGTAACTCCTTCCTCATTCTCTTCAATGAATAGCTTAGCAGCCAATTCTTCATCAGTTTGTGGATTAGAAGATAACAGCAAACTCTTGGTCCTTGAAGTACCTTGAGTATCAGTATTTCTCCCAACAGACTGTGATTTTGATGACTTGCTAGTTCTCAGAGTTTGAATCTCTTCAGCCTTTTTCTTTCCTTTGTTACTTGCCCCTCCATCTCCAGCACTATCCCTTCTGACAACTCTCTCCCCCTTTTTGACATCATCAGGCATAAGGATAGAAGTAATTAACTCCAGGGAGGTAGCAATAGAATCAATTTTAGCAGATAAGTCAGACTGGTTCTCTTCAACTTTAGTCAGCCTGGAAAAAAGATTGTCTTGAGCTTTAGAGAATTTTGTAGTCACTAGTTTCGAATCTCTTTCCATCTTCATCTCTCTAGCTACAACCTCATTTCGCAAAGCAGTGATTGCCAAATTAGTATCATCAAATCTCTTATCCAAAGTTTTAACTTGAACTATAGTTGCTTTCAAGCAAGAAAGAATCTCTGGATTGGAGATAGTATCAGCACTTTGCTTAACAAACTTAGCTGCTCTTTCTTGTGAAAAAATACAATCTTCTTTGTACCATTCAGCAGCATTCTTGGCAAATTGTGCTCTCTCAACTTCATGAGAAGTACAAGGTTGAGGAAAAGGTGTATGTTTATTGTCAGTTTGTACTGGTACACTCAGAGAAGCATCAGAGTTTGCACTACTGTCACCTTCAGCTTCAACACTTGTAGCTTTAACTGGTTCATCTTCAGCCATAGATTTAGCAATTTCTTCTGTAGGCTTGTCAAGATTTTCTCCATGTTGCTCAGGCTCAGCAACAGGCATTGACTGAGAAGTGACTTTGGTTGCCTGATCAATTTCTTCACCTTCTTCAACAGTTTGATGAGCATCAGATATTAACTCAGTATGAGATGCCACAGCTTCAGAAAGAACAGCCGTAGGTTGATCAGCTACACCAATATCAGAGATAGGATCAGAGAATGGCATAAATGAATCAGGAACATCATTTATCGGAGAAACACCATCTCTTGCATCCTCTTCTGCAGGCATTTTTTCCTCTGCAGGCATTACATCCTCTGCAGGTATTTCATCTTTCTCAACCTCAACAGGAGGTGTTTGCTGTAAGACAACCTCTGGAGCTTCAAGATCTTCATCCACAGAATCAGAGAATATCAGTTTTCTTCGTTTTGCTAGAGGTACATTGTCTGAATCCTCTTTACTAGATGGTGACTTAGGCATGTTTGCCCGAGCTTTCATTCTTTTCCCTCTTCTAGTGTAAACAGCTTCAGGAGATTTCTGTTTTGATTTTCTTTGTGTCTCTTCCGCCTGCTTTAGACTTGCACGTCGTTTAGTAATTGCCTTCTTAACTCTTTGTAATCTAGACTGTGATGCTGGTGGAGATTGTGACGAATCAGAGTTTGTGTGTGAAGTGGGTGAAGGTTGCTTTGTAGGTGCTGACTGAGCAGGTGATTCAGTGTTTGGTTCTGGTTGAGGTTCAGGATGTGGTTCAGGTTGTTGTTGTTGTTGTTGTTGTTGTTCAGGTTCATCTTGTTGTGGTTCAGGTTGTTGTGGTTCTTGTGGTTGATTGAGGAAATTTCGCAGAGCAAGAGGCATGACAAAAGCAGGGAGATGTGCTTTACCAACATCCTTGTTAGTCATATCAGAGAATATTCTCTTATTGACTCTTAAAGGATCAATTTCATCAGTTTCATCAATTTCGAGACCAGATACACATGCATTGAACAACATTTGACAAAAACGAGCATAATAAACAGTAGTAGATTCTGACAGTTTATCACCTAAGCTCATCAGAACATGTCAACCAAAATCAAAATTAGTACCATAGAGTAGAGAATACCCGATTTGGAGACTGTCTATAGGAATGGCATCCCAGTTTGTGACTTTCTTCTGGAACGTCCTTGTTATGCAATCAAAGAAGAAGTTCCATTCCTTTCTGAGATTTGGTCTCTTTATGCCGCCAATCTTGTCAAGAGATTCCATGTAACCTATCTCTCGTAGCATCTCTCTCAGATAAGTTTCATTAACCAGAGTATAAGAAGTATGTGTGTCAAACCCCATTGTATCTCGTACAGTCTGTGGAGTAATCACATAATCTTGGTCTTCGTAAGTGAAGATAATGGTAGGAGTTCCACTCTCTCCTCCATCCTCATAAACTGAATTCTGCCAGAATGTAGCAATTTGAGATGCAGAAAGAGTAGCAGGTCCAATCAGAGCCTGTCCAATCTCTGAATCCCTCAAGAAGTTCTGCATGAGATGAAACGATTCTGGAACGCGTTGATGATATAGTGGAGCTTCATAGTTGTTAGGAACAAACCGTAAACCAAGAGCAGTGAATGCTTTAGATGCCATTGAGTTAAGAAATTTGCAAGAATTTCCAAGAGATATGTATGTAGAAAAGGTGTTTGCGTGAGTGCCCAAGAGAAAAATAAGAAAACTGTGAGATGTAAGAATAAGGCAAAATCGTTTGGACACAAAAGTGATTAAAGTAATGAAAAACTCAATCTCTTATGTAACAAACACTCAATCAGTTCCTAGATTAATGTGTAGTGGGACACATTAAAGGGCGAGTGGAATATTAAAGCATTAAAATATTTGATTTAAACAAAAATCAAATAATACTCTTTTAAAAATATCTGGACCCAAGTAAAACCAGAATTTGAAGCGTTTACCTGTTGCCTTTAATAACCAGAATACGAAGCGATTAAGAACTTCGTTCTTACCCATCTCTATTTAAGGCCTAGAGACTTGCTCAGATTATTTCATTAAATCTTTAACCTTTCAGTCTCCCCTGTAAAATCACAAACCCTTCAAACCAAATACTCTTGAAAAACAATGGCCAACCTTACCATCAAAGAAAAGAACCTTCATCTTGTCGAGAATAGGGACATCTTCAGCTATACGCGTGAAGAATTTAAAGCGTTTGAGTGGGAAAGGCAGCTTGAGACGCTGTGGCTGCAAATGGATGCTGGTCTGGAACTTGTTATCCAATCTGCATCTTGAAGAGCTTCTTCCACTTTCTTTGGTTCATTTTTAGACAAGAATGCATGAAACAGACATTCACTTGCAGTAGCACTTCTTGTCTTTACTTTTGCATCTGGATCACCAATTATCAAATCAGGTGTATGTGATTTAGTCCATTTCCTAGCAGAAGGCAAATGATTCTATCAGCATGTGATCCTCCCCCTTGATCCATGCTCTCCTGATTTTGTTGTGATCTTTCTTCGTTTTCTGAGACTCCCCCTGAACTTGACTGCCCAGAGTCAGAATTTGAATTTTCAGAGTTTGAAGCATCAGAGTTTGATCCAGATTTTTCAGTTGACTCAGTATCAGTGTTTGAGTCTTCATCTTGATCATGCTCCCCCTCAACTGGTTCTCCCCTTTGTTGTGACTGAGAAGTTTCTTCAGAATTTACCAGTAGAGGTTCAGAGTTTGTTTCAATAGAGTCTGTCAGAATTGTTTCATCAGAGTTTCCTTCATCAGAGTTTAAAACTTCATTTTCAAAGTTCAGTTGATCATATACATCTTTGTCTTCAAGTCCAGTTATCTTCTTATCATCAAAAGAAACATGTATAGATTCCATGATCACTTTAGTTCTCAGATTGTAAACTCTGAATGCCTTTGTTGACAGTGGATAGCCAACAAAAATTCCTTCATCTGCCTTTAGCTCAAACTTGGTCGACTGTTCTGGATGAGTCTTCAAAACAAAACATTTACACCCGAAAATATGAAAGTATTTCAGGTTAGGCTTCTTTTTCTTCACCATCTCATATGGTGTCTTTCCATGCTTATTGATCAGTGTTGCATTTTGAGTAAAACAAGCAGTTTGAACAGCTTCTGCCCAGAAATAAGTTGGCAATTTTGCTTCATCAAGCATAGTTCTGGCAGCTTCAATTAAGGTTCTATTTTTCCTTTCAACTACACCATTTTGTTGTGGTGTATCAGGTGCTGAAAATTCTTGTTTCACTCCATTGTCCTTGCAGAATTCTTCCATTGTTGCATTTCTGAACTCAGTTCCATTATCACTTCTGATGATTCTGACTTTGTTGCTTGATCCTTTGTCCAGAAGCTTCACATGCTCCATCAGAGTCGATGCAGTTTCATCCTTCTTTGCTAGAAAATACACCCAAGTGAATCTAGTGTATTCATCAACAATGACTAAAGCATATTTCTTCCTTGCAATAGACATAACATTTACTGGACCAAAGAGATCAACATGCAGAAGATGATAGGGATCAGTGATAGAAAATTCTGTCTTGCTCTTGAAAGATGTCTTCCTTTGTTTAGCCTTCTGACATGAGTCACATAGGCCATCAACATTTAACAGGGTCTTTGGGAGTCCTCTTACAAGATCCTTTCTGATCAATTCATTGATGTTGTTCAAGTTCAAATGTGAGAGTTTCTTATGCCACTTCCAACTCTCTTCACTAGACATTCTTGTAGACAGACAAACAGCTTTTCCAACAGAGTCTATCAAAAGCTTGATTTCATAAATGTTGTTTTGCCTGTAACCAACTAGAACAACCTTTCCTGTAGATTTGCTAATAACTTCACAATATTCAGGTTGAAAATCTACATGATATCCCTTGTCACAGATTTGACTCACAGATAGCAAGTCATGCTTGAGTCCTGGGACATGAGCTACATTGTTGATGATGACATTTCCAAGATTAATATTGCCATATCCCAATGTTCTTCCTATATTGCCATCACCATAGGAAACTTTTGGGCCAGACTTCTCCTCATATTCTGATAGCAGGGCTATATTTCCAGTCATGTGTCCTGAACATCCACTGTCCACTACTAGGGTTGCCTCCCTGTTACCCTGCAATCACAAACAATTACTGAGGATTAGTTTTAAGGATCCAGACTTGCTTGGATCCTTTGGCATTCTTAACTTTGTTAGCTTTTCAGCGGAATTAACATTATCAGAGTTTGAGCTAACAGTATCAGTGTTTACACTTGCAGTATCAACTTTAACCCATTTCAGATTGGGTTTCAGTTCATAGTAATTATGATAGATAGCATGATATTCTCTGCAAGTATAGATGGAATGCCAAGTGCTTCCACAGTGTGTGCATAGTGTCTGTGGCTTAGTTCTAGCAAAATCCTTCTTTACCTTAGACTTTGTAGGTAAAGAATTTATATTTTTATTTTTCTTGCAGAAATTTGCAAGATACTTAGTACTACCACAATTATGACATGTCTTTCTTGGAGCATAACTAGCAAGCATTGGTTTATTTCCTGAAGTGATGCCTACTTTTCCATTTCTGTTCTTGTTTGACACTTTCTTTTTCTCAACAGATTTTAACTCCTTCAGTTTATGTTTGAGTTGTTTATCTGTCATTGAACCAATATTAACCTGTTTAACACTAGTTTTTACTGGTTTTCTTTTGACAGCTTCCTTTTCATTTTCAGACAAAAATTTACTTGTTCCATGAACAAATTTAGTTCTGACTTTAACTTGATTTTGAAATCTAAGTTCATCTCCCTCATTATAACCTAGACCAACAGTGTCTGTTTGAAAAATCTGTTGAGTGTCCTTTCCAGAATTAGTCCAAGTCCTAATTTTATTATTTGCTTCCTCCAACTCTGACTCTAGTTGTTTATACTTCTGAAGCAAATTCTGTTCTTTGCAAACAGCATCATCTCTCTCTTTCTGAACTTGTTGCATGTTTTCAAGTTTCTCTTCAACAAGTTTATTTCTTTCTTTAAGTTCAGAATTCTCAGCTTTTATCCTCTCATTTTCTAAAGTCTGATCCCTATAACTTATATGCAATGACTTAAGATAAATTCTTAATTGAGCAATGTCATCAATATTATAAGCATAGGTAGTTAGAGGTACCTGATTTTCAGAGGATTCTGATTCAGTAGTAGCCATGAGAGCATAGTTCACTTCTTCATCAGAATCTGAAGTATCTGCCCAATCTCTGCCTTTAGTGTAGAGTACCTTTCCAGTTTTACCCTTCTTGCACTCAGGAGCATAGTGACCCATCTCCTTACACTTGTAGCATTGAATTTCAGACTTATCCTTCTTCCCTTTAGAATCTCTCTTATCAGACTTCCTGTAGCTTTTCCTATCTTCATTTGAATCCCTAGAAAACCTTTTTCCTTTCTTGAAATTCTTGAAGCCCATTTTCTTGAAAGTCTTCACCATTAACACAGCCATTTTCCTCATTTCTTCTTCATCATCCTCAGAGTCAGATGATTCAGATGAATTTGAATCATAATCAGAGTTTGGTGATTCATTTTATGAATGTATGACCAAAGCTTTTCCCTTCATTTTCCTGCTTGATCTCCTGTTTCTCTGTTCCATTTCCAACTCATGAGTTTTGAGCCGTCCATAGATTTCATCAATCTCTGTTTCAGCAAGATCATAGTTGTCTCTAATAGTGGTTGTTTTCACATCCCACTTTTCAGGTAGAGAAAGAAGAAACTTGAGATTCGAGTCTTCTAGATCATACTCTTTGTTGACCAATGACAGATCATTAATCAGTTTACAGAATCTATCAAATGTTTCTGTCATGGTCTCTTCAGGTTTAGCCTCAAAATGCTCATACTCTTGTGTGAGTATGTTTCTCCTATTCTTCTTAATAGCTGCAGTTCCTTGACACCTGACTTCAAGAGCATCCCATATCTCTTTTGCAGTGGTGCAGTTAATGACTTTGTTAGACATAACATTGTCTAAAGCACTATGCAGTAAATGCCTAACTTTTGCATCCTTAGCAATTGATGATAGATCTTCAGGGGTCATGTCCTTCTTTTCCTTTGGAACCATTTTTGCTGCTTCACCAGCAACTGCAACAGATAGCTTTGTAGGATTGTGAGGGCCTTCATAAATCCTGTCAAGATATTCTGGATCTGTAGCCTCCAGAAACATAGTCATCTTGACCTTCCACATAGCATACTCTAATGGCCTCAGAATAGGAACCCTGATTGGTTCATAACGACTCACAGTAGTAGGAGCCTTTTCAGAAACAGTAGGTGTTGGTGGAGGAATTGCTGACATGATTATTGTTGTGTTTAGATCTTAACCTGTAATAAAGTAACAGATTGGCTCTGATACCACTTGTTAGGCCGAATACACAATTAATAATCAACTTTGTATGAGAGATTAACAAGTAAAAGCGTTTATGCACTTAAAAACTTCTTGTATTTCGAACCCTCTTTATGATGTAAAATATCACAAAGAGCTGCTAGGTTACAATAAAGATAATTCGTTATCGATACCCTTCTAGGGTTAACCTATCTGTATTTATATAACATACAGCTACGATACAATCTCTAATTGATATTCCTAATAATCAGCTATACAATGATATCAATTACAGATTGTCACACGTCTCCTATGTCAACTCGATCTCTTTGATAGCTATCCAATCTTCAAAGATATCGCTTCCATAATTAATCTTCAATCACTGTTGAACAGTAGACGCGCTTCCTCTAGACAGAGTTTAACAAACTCTGTCGAGCTTCCAACTGTCAGAGTTTACTCAAACTCTGACTGCTTCCAGCTAAACTCTGATAACTCCCTGTAACACTTAAACACTGATTAAAACACATCAATTATATTTAACAGGAAGTAAATACAAGGGATAGCAGAAAACATACCTACTCGTCCTCATCCTCGGATGAATCAGTATCTGGCGGTGGATAAGGTGTACGAGCTCCATAGACGGGCCACCGGGCCTGAATACCCGCATCTCTCAAAGCTGTAGCCATATCCTCAGCATACTCCCGGTTACTAGCATGTATAGCATCCATACGCCTATACAAGCGTCTAAAGTGAGCATCTAAAACCCTTGGTACTCTCGAAACCCGTGGCTGAGCGCCCGCTCCCTGACCACTAGTACCAGCACCACGAACATCATACCCAAGCCCCCTAGGATGTGGGATTCCGCCTTGCCATTCCGGCATCCGATCAATAGACACGTCAACAATGGACGGCAAAGGTGACTGCAACTCCTCATCCGCACCCCAAGTAACACCACTAACCATACACAACCCAACTATGATAGAAGCATGGGGCATCGATGACAGTGCACTAGACTTTAAACACCTGCGAATATTCTGCTGAACAATATGGGCGACATCAATGTATTTTCCCTTTAGAATGCCCCAAAGAATAATCGCTCTATCAGCTGTGACCTCACCCGTATGAGAAGTAGGCATAATATTGGCACAAAGAAATAGATACCATGCTCGTGCAAACTTATTCATAGCAGAAGACAGAAAAGAAAGAGGCTCGTTAGTTCCCAATTTGTACTTCCAACTTGTACCGGGAACACAAAGTTCACATTCAATCGCCTCCATATCCACATCATCACTAGTCTTCAGTGCCCAATTTTCATCTCCCACAAGCTTAGGTGGTTGTCCCAAAATTGGACGAATAGCATCTGATCTGTAATCCACCCGTTTACCACGAACCATACACACACCATTCTGCTCATCTTTAGCATTCGCATAAAACTCCCTAACCAAATTCACCGGAACCGGAGTAGGTGCCTTACAAATCTCTCCCCAACGTAACTCACTAATCACCTCAACCAACCCATAATGACGAGATGGCAAAAACCCCCTTTCCTTCGCGACCGGCCTTGACAACAATCGATTATACTCTACCTTCGCCTCCGGAGAAGAAAATCTCTCCACCCTACTAGAACTACCCCTCATTCGCTTAGGAGACATAATAATCAAAATCCCACTCAACAATAATTCCACCAACAACCACCAAGCAAAAATCACACCAAAAACAGCAAAATAACAAGACTAATGAAAAACCCCCAATTCACAAGAACACAAATTCATAGGAAAAATAAAATTAGAGAAGAAAAATACCCACTATGAATCAAAGAGGTGAACTTGTATAACTTCCCCCAAACTTGAATACTTCTTGAGCTTGAATTTTTAGAGATGTAGATATGGAGAGAGTGAATTGGGTTTGTATGTATAGGTGTATATATATAATGGAGTGATAGGATGACTTTAAATTTGATTGTGGAAAGGAGAAATTCGAATGGGTTTGAATTTGATGTAGGATAGAATTAAGAAAAAAATTTAGAAAAGAATTGGGTGTAGAAATTTAGGAGAGATTTGGGAGGTTTAGGAATTGATATAGGATTAGGATTGGGTTTAGGAGATGATAGTATAAAAGGGATAAAAGAATTTGGGGAGAGAATTTTTTTTTTATAGGCAAACAGCTAAAAATCGAGCACACCTTCTGCATTCAGGGCAGGCTGCGCGCGGCTGGCGCAGTCTGCGTTTAACTTAGTAACGCAGGCGCAGCCTGCGCGTCTTACAGAAACGCAGGCGCAGCCTGCGCGACCAGCATATATTTTTTTTTACACAACAACTTTTTTTTTAAATACAACAAATACTACATCACTTGGGTTGCCTCCCAAGAAGCGCTTGTTTAATGTCATTAGCTTGACTGAGCTGGTTCAGATCTCCATGGAGGGTTTGTCAAGATAAATCACTTCCATCTTCCCTACGAATGCACCATCCATATATAATTTAAGGCGTTGGCCGTTGACCTTAAATTTTGTTCCATCTCGTACCATAATTTCGATAGCACCATAAAACTTGACTTCGGTGACAGTAAAAGGTCCGGACCATCTTGATTTGAGCTTCCCGGAAAAAGTCGAAGTCTGGAATTGAACAACAAAACCTTGTCACCAACCTGAAAATCACTTCTCTGAATCATCTTGTCATGCATCTTCTTCGTTCTCTCCTTGTAAAGCCGAGAGTTGTCACAAGCATCAAAACGAAGCTCATCTAACTCATTAAGTTGAAGAAGTCTCGCTTGCCCCGCAACCTTCAAATCCATGTTGAGTTCTTTTATAGCCCAAAAAGCGCGATGTTCCAATTCCACTGGCAAGTGACATGCTTTACCATAGACCAACCGATAGGGAGTGGTTCCTATAGGTGTTTTATATGCCGTCCGATAAGCCCACAAAGCATCATCTAACTTCAAGTACCAATCTTTCCTTGACTTTGCAACCATTTTCTCCAAAATGCTTTTGATTTGGCGGTTAGAAACTTCCACTTGGCCACTTGTTTGAGGGTGATATGCAAGAGCAATCTTGTGAGTAACGCCATATTTCTTCAACAAAGTTTCAAACTGTTGATGGCGAAAATGAGAACCACCATCACTTATCACTGTTCTAGGAACTCCAAAATGTGGGAAGATAATATTCTTGAAAAGCTTCATAACTACCTTGGAATCATTGGTTACCGATCCAACTGCTTCAACCCACTTGGACACATAATCGACAGCAACTAAGATGTATCTCATCCCACAAGAACTTGGGAAAGGTCCCATAAAATCAACACCCCAGACATCAAATATCTCTACCTCAAGAATACCGGTTTGAGGCATCTCATGGCGTTTAGAAATATTACCTGTCCTTTGACATGCATCACACGCCAAACAGAAAGCACGAGCATCCTTAAATAGAGACGGCCAAAAGAAACCTGATTGAAGTACTTCAGCAGCGGTTTTGGAAGGACCATGATGGCCTCCACATGCGAGAGAATGACAATGCTTGAGAATGTCATTTACTTCGAACTCAGGGACACATCTACGAAAGATTCCATCAGCACACTTTCGATACAAGAAAGGGTCATCCCAAAAATATTGTTTAGCATCGTGATAAAACCTCTTTCTTTGCTGATAAGTCAATTCTGGAGGGTGAGATCCACTAACACAGAAATTTGCAAAATCTGCATACCATGGAGTTTGAGTAGCGACCGAAAATAGGTGATCATCTGGAAAAGAATCATCAATAGGAGTACTTGACGCAATATCAGATTTGAAACGCAACCGTGAGAGATGATCCGCAACTACATTCTCAGCACCCTGCTTGTCTTTGATTTCCAAGTCAAACTCTTGAAGTAAGAGAATCCAACGAATAAGCCTTGGCTTTGCTTCTTTCTTCGCCAACAGATACTTAAGTGCCGAATGATCAGTGTGAACAATGACTTTGGAGGCAATGAGATAGGCTCAGAATTTGTCAAGAGCGTAGACCACAGCTAGAAGTTCTTTCTCGGTCGTAGCATAATTGACTTGAGCTTCATCCAAGGTTTTACTTGCATAGTAGATAGCGTGCAATACATTATCTTTCCTTTGACCGAGAACTGCTCCAACTGCATAATCACTTGCATCACACATGATTTCAAATGGAAGATTCCAATCTGGAGATTGAATGATTGGTGTACTTATCAAAGCTTCCTTAATCCTGTTAAAAGACTCCAAACAAGCATCAGTAAACACCAAGGTGGCATCCTTAAGCAATAATTGAGTGAGGGGTTTTGCAATTTTTGAAAAATCTTTTATAAAACGACGATAAAAACCCGCATGACCAAGGAAACTCCTCACTCCCTTGACATTAACAGGAGGAGGAAGTTTCTCAATCACCTCAATTTTTGCTTTGTCAACCTGGATGCCACGTTCAGAAATCAAGTGACCAAGTACCACTCCTTCATTGACCATGAAGTGGCACTTTTCCCAATTCAAAACCAAATTCACCTCTTCACAACGTTTAAGCACTTTAGAAAGATTATGCAGACATACATTAAAATCAGACCCATAAACACTGAAATCATCCATAAATACTTCCATGATAGACTCTATGAAATCAGAAAATATGGCAGTCATGCAACGCTGAAAAGTAGCAGGGGCATTGCACAAACCAAAAGGCACTCTACGATATGCAAATGTACCATATGGGCAAGTAAATGTAGTCTTTTCTTGGTCATCAGGATGTATAGGGATCTGAAAGAACCCTGAATATCCGTCTAAATAGCAAAAGTACTTATGCTTAGCAAGTCTTTCTAACATCTGATCAATGAAAGGGAGAGGGTAATGGTCTTTTCTAGTAGCAGTGTTTAACTTACGGTAATCAATGCACATTCGCCATCCGGTGACAATTCTAGTGGGAATTAATTCATCTTTATCATTCTTAATTACCGTTGTTCCTCCTTTCTTAGGGACTACCTGAACTGGGCTTACCCATTTAGAATCAGAAATCGGGTAAATGATGCCCGCATCTAACAATTTCAAAACTTCTTTTTTAACAACCTCTTGCATGTTAGGGTTCAAGCGGCGTTGTCCCTGTATGCAAGGCTTATGGTTATCATCTAAGTGAATTATATGCATGCAAAAGTCTGGGCTAATCCCTATAAGATCATCAATACTATACCCAATAACTTTCAACTGGTCTGGAGTGACTCCCTGATGTTTAATTGTAGAACAGAGGTGTTGAAACCGTTGCAGATGATTTGTAGGGTCTTCAGAGGCAAGCCCAGGAAATTGATTCTGTTGGATCATAGTGAGTAAAGCAGGCTTGATCCCGAAATTTGCTGCTTGAATCGCTGGCATAGCAAGGCCAGTAGGTACCCCACTCGGAGAGGGCTGTGAGTAGTTCTTCAAAGATTTGGGAAGGTCCGCCATCTCAATCTTTGGTTCAGGTATCTCTTGCTGCTTCTCTTTCCTTTGTAGATCTATGTATTGTTGACAAGAAAGTTTAGAATCTGGACTAAGAGGAGTTGTATCCTCTTTCGCTTGATCTTCTTTGGTTTGAGACCTGGTCCTGGGTATCAACAACTAAACAAAGAAAAGCAGTAAGATCGGTCTCAGTTGGAACAAGAGTTCCAAAGAGACAAGAGAAACAATCTAAAACAATCGAACTAAAATTATAGAAACTAGGCGTCTCCCCGGCAGCGGCGCCAAAAACTTGATGTGTAAAATTATGTCTAACCGCAAGCGCACGATATCAATTGTAGTAGATACTAGCAAATACGGGTCGATTCCTCAAGGAGACAGTTTCAGTTTCAATTCAATTATTATTAATTGTTTCTAGTCACAAACGATTATTAGAGGATTTTATTAACTACTAAAACAAATTTAACAAAGGTTTTAAATCAATTAATTAAGGGATATAGGGCAATTCAGGTTCACCATGCTTACACCAAACAAATCACAAAGGTATAGCTTTTTAATGGGGTTAAGTAATTAAAGCAATGGTTAATCTTTTTCAAGCATTAACACTCTCAGAATATCTAATGATGCTTTCACACTCACCTTCAATTCCGCTAATTGTATGTAAGCCTCTAGTAGTAAAATCTTTCGATCTATTACTCCTATTGCAATCAATTAATCCGTGATATTGCGCAATTACACAAATTAAGAATTAGAACATATTGATAGGTCCATAATTAATCATATTTTTAATACCTATTTTATGTCCGTTTTCGTAATTTTATTAATTAATAAATTGTTTTATTTTGTTTTGTAGGAAAATAAATAAAAACAGATTTCAAGCAGGAAAAGGTGCAAAAAGGGAAAGGAGGTGGAAAATACTTGAAGTCAAGGAAATTGGAGGAAAAATCGATTACTTATCGGAGAAGAAAAAGGAAATTGAAGAAATTATATTCAAGATCGGATTGTAATCATAGGACCCAAACTCAATATTTTTCCCTATATATAGGGCTCCTCTCTTGTATTTGAGACACCACTTTAGACATCAATTTAGACACTGATCTAGATTCATAATTTAGGAGTAGGAGTAGATTTAGTTGTCCTTCAATACAAACAATTTTTATTTGCTTTATTAAAACACTTTTTCTGTTTGTATTGAAGGACAACTAAATCTACTCCTACTCCTAAATTATGAATCTAGATCGGTGTCTAAATTGATGTCTAAAGTGGTGTCTCAAATACAAGAGAGGAGCCCTATATATAGGGAAAAATAATGAGTTTGGGTCCTATGATTACAATCCGATCTTGAATATAATTTCTTCAATTTCCCTTTTCTTCTCCGATAAGTAATCGATTTTTCCTCCAATTTCCTTGACTTCAAGTATTTTCCACCTCCTTTCCCTTTTTGCACCTTTTACTGCTTGAAATCTGTTTTTATTTGTTTTCCTACAAAACAAAATAAAACAATTTATTAATTAATAAAATTACGAAAACGGACATAAAATAGGTATTAAAAATATGATTAATTATGGACCTATCACATATCAATCAGAATTACTCTTTACCCATCAATCTATTAATCAAATTAAACCCAAATCATGGTGCAAACATGGCTCCCCTTGATACCCTAGAATTAAATTACTCACTCACTCTAGGATTAAAACTAACAATGATAATCAAGAAAGCCATAATAAACATGTAATTAACAAGGAGAAGATAAGAAATACCTTAAATCTTTGAATAATGAAGAACAATTAAATCCAAGAATTAAATTGAGCTTGCAAAGATGGAGAGAAGAAAATAAAACCCTAGCTTTTAATATTAAGAAGTATGTAAAAATTGTGTGTCCAGGATCCCTTACAATGTATCCCTAGAAGTGTTTATATAGACTCTAGAAATCTTGCCCAGCAAGGAAACATCCTATAATACAATTAGAATTCAATTTAGGTGCCAAAAGCTGCCCAAAATACAATTAGAATTAGAAAAAGGGCAAAACTGGAATTTCTCTGCATGGCTTATCATAGAATACGTGCGCGATTTTATTCAGCACGTCCCCTGCACCTGATTTCTTCCTAAGGTTGTAGAAAATCTCCAAAGCTTCGCGTGAGCTGTAAGATCGCTGAAAACGGACTTCTAGAACTCCAGATATGGCCAAAACAGTGTAGACTGCGCAACCTTCCCGGAAAATTCGAATTTAAATCAATTAATCCTCCAAACACGATAGAAGCATCAACCTTAATCAACATTCTCGTAAATCTGCACAACTAAGCAAAACACATCAAAACTACAAGAAACTTGAGTCCAAGACAATCAATTTAAGCCGATTTAGAATGATTCAAGTAGATATAAAATCCACTTATCAGTAGTTGCGCTATCAACGTGACAAATATCTTCATCTATTTTATGAGCAGTGCGAGAATGAGAGATATTCATATCACTTCAAATAAAAGCTCACATAATTAGAAATTTCATAATAATTAAGCACATAAAGTCTTACACATAATAATTAAATTAAGATGAACAGTCTTTCAACCAACTAAGTATAATAATATATGTATCATTCATTGCCGCTTCCTTCAGGGATTTCATAAAAATCAGACACTTCCAAGTGTGTCATATCAGAGGGGTTGTATTCGGGTCCATCATCTTGAAAAACAAAATTTGCTTCAACAGATTTTTCTTTCTCCTTCTAGGATGCTTGGTATAGGTCAACCAAGTGTTTAGGCGCACGACAGGTACGCGACCAATGACCCTTCATTCCACATCGAAAACAAACATTCTCAACATTCTTTTGTACTCTTGTATCTTTATCCACTATCTCCAACTTCGGGTTGGAATTTTGTTTTCTATGTTTGAGAAAACGGTTGTTTCTCACAAAATTTCCTCGACCGCATCCACCACCGCGTCCACGTCCAAAATTATAAGATGCCGCATTCACTTCAGGGAAAGGGCTAGATCCAGTAGGGTGAGATTCGTGATTCTTCATTAAAAGCTTATTATTTTGCTCAGCAACAAGAAGACATGATATTAAATCTGAATATTTTGTAAAACCTTTTTCACGATATTGTTGCTGGAGGAGTATATTGGAGGCATGAAAAGTTGAATAAGTTTTTTCTAACATATCTGCGTCAGTAATATTTTCTCCATATAATTTTAGTTGAGAAGTTATTTTAAAAAGTACAGAGTTATATTCACTGACGGTTTTAAAATCATGAAGCCTCAAATGCATCCAATCATAACGAGCTTTTGGAAGAATCACAGTCTTTTGATGATCATATCTATCTTTTAAATTTTTCCAAAGTTCAAGTGGATCTTTCACCGTAAGATATTCAGTTTTGAGTCTTTCGTGGAGGTGGCGGCGAAGAAAAATCATTGCCTTCGCGCGGTTTGATTCAGATTCTTTATTTCCCTCTTTGATTGTATCTCCAAGACCTTGTGCGGCTAAATAAATTTCGATATCCAATATCCATGACAAATAGCTCTTTCCGGTAATATCAAGAGCCTCAAATTCAAGTTTGGTAAAATTTGACATTCTTAAGAAAAGATAATCACAAAGTTAAAACAATAAATCATAACAATAATAAATTCCAAACATGGATATAATGCGAAAATATGTAGATAGACAAATAGATAAACAAACAAGAAACTCATTGTTTCCTATATTCTAAAGAAAACTTAAAGGATGTCTCGGTCTATATGTATGAAAACAAATTATTAAGAATTGCATATATACTGATTATTATATACATTAACGTGATGGTACATGGTGTCATGTAGATCTTTAATATTATGCAACCAATATCTCATAAACCACTTCATTCATAAGACTTCAATATTTTATATGGGAGCTTAACATATATGCTTAAAAATTTATACATTTAGTGCACAAAACATAAGTAAAAGGCACAAACAAATCCATTAATAAAGACGCGTACCTTAGAGTTGGATTTAGAAGATAAGAAAACTAGTGACCTTTTTGTGCGAACCTTCAAACCTCCCAGCAAACTCACTTCAAAAATCTTTTTAAGGAAATCGTGCTGATAACGTGTTATAAATATATTTATAACAATATTTTATATGACGGGTAAAAAATAGATGTGTAAATTGACACTTTATATGTCAGTTGGGAAAAAGCCAACGTATAAAATATAATTTTATATGTTGTCGTTTTCTCAACCGACGTATAATATCATCATACACGTCACCTTTTTCTCAACCGACGTATAATATTATCATATATGTCGCCTTTTTCTCGAACCGACGTAAAAAGTCATCTCAAATGGGTTATATACGTTGCTCTTTTAAAAATGCGACGTATAAAGTACTATATACGTCGCCTTCCTTTATGTGCGACGTAAAAGAGGCGACATAAATGGCCAATTTTGTACTAGTGAGGCCATAACCAAGCATCTTTACATATTGATGTATGAATGTATGTGTAGAATACATAATGATGCATGCTTTAATTAGATTAATCATGTATGAATGTTTGTATTAGATACATCACCCATGCCATGCCTGCTTAAACAAGATAAAATCTGTAATGACTCAAGATTTTATAATTAGACAAAACGATTATGAGATTTCTGTGTTTATGAAACATGAATTAAATACTAATTTTCAATGATTTCGATATGGGGAGATTTTGTGAACAACGGGCCATGCCTGTAAGGAAGTCAGGTATTAAGTGAGACCACTGTGTCTTCTCCGACAACCTGGAAATCAAACCATTGAGAATATTGATTTGAAGTATTTAATTGAAGGAAAAATTGAGAATCTCTTTATGATGGGATCATGGTCGTTTTTAATTAACAAACCCCTAAAGAACAAATATTAAGTTTAAGATGCCTTCCAAATGGGAAATACTCGTCAAGATCTAGATCGATAAAGGGTGGGTTCACCAAAGCAAAGTACCCTCGTCTATCATGGTAAGGCGCGATGGAGTAAATTAGTGATACTTAACTGTTAGACCATTGGGTTAGACTTAATTAAGTTACCATAATAGGATTATGAACTTAGAGGCATAGAGTTTGGTAAGATTTATTGGATAAATGGGAGCAAATGTTGTTCTACCAAACTATCCAAGAGTTATATGTGATATAATTGACAAATGTTGCTTACCTAAATAATCATTTTAAGGAGAAAAGCCAAAATTGACCTTAAAAGTGATGAAATATGGATCTTGGCTCACTAAAAAGGTTTAGAGAACTTTTTCGAATTAATAGGTAGGACTATTAATTTGATAAAAATAGTGGGAGATATATATTCTGAATATGTATGAATAATCACTTGTACATAATTTAATAAATCCGTAGACTAATTTTTTTATGCATTTTAACATTGTGGATATTCAAATGGCCGGAAAACAACTCAAATAACTTCTCTGTACGATCAGTCCTTGAGAAGGACAGGATGACAAGAACAAACTTCCTCGATTGGCAATGGAAAGGCAAGAAGAGGATTGGATTCAAATCTAATGTTAATCCAAAACATGCTCCCAAAAGGGCTTTGATACCTATAGGAGGTGTTGCGAAAGGTGATTGTCACTACTACAAGAAGTCAGGTAATTGGAGAGAAACTATCAAACTAATTTCGATGATTTGAAGAAACTGAAGTCTGTTCAGATTTCAAATTCAGGTATTTATGTTATAGAAGTTAATTTGTCTACTTCTACATCATGGGTATTAGATACTAGATGTGGTTCCTACATTTGTATAAATGTGCAAGAACTCCGAAGGAGTAGAACTTTGGTGAAAGGAGAAGTCGACCTACGTATTGGCAATGGAGCAAAGGTTGCTGCCTTAGCTGTAGGGACATATTATTTATCGTTGCCCAAAGAGCTTATTTTAAAACTTGGGAACTGTTTTTATGTGCCTGCGATTTGCAGAAACATTATTTCCGTTTCCTGTTTGGACAAGATTGGTTTTTCATTTTTGATTCAAAACAACAATTGTTTGTTTTCATTGAATAATGTTACCAATGGGGTTACACGTTTGTTTAATGGTTTATATGTTCTTGATCTTGATACTCCTGTCTATAATATAAATAATAAACGTCTTAAGACAAATGACTCAAATCAAACATACCTCTGGAATTGTCGTTTAGGCCATATAAATGAGAATCGCATTTCCAAGTTACATAAGGATGGATACTTGGATAAGATTGATTTTGAATCATACGAAGAATATGAACCATGCCTCATTGGAAAAATGACTAAAGCTCCTTTTACCGGGCAAGGTGAGAGGGCTACCAAATGATTGGAATTGCATGATACATAGTGATATGTGGTCCAATGCGTACGATGGCAAGAGGTTGCTTTTACAATTTCATAACCTTTACTGATGATTTTAGTAGATATGGATATGTGTATTTTTTGAAGAACAAATCCGAATCGTTTGAAAAATTCAAAGAGTATAAGGCTGAAGTAGAAAAGCAAATAGGCGAAAGTATAAAAACTCTACGATCTGTCGTGGGGGAGAATACTTAAGCTTGGAATTTAAGAATTTCCTAAAGGAGTGTGGTATCGTATCACAACTCACTCCTCCTGGAACACCAAAATGGAATGGGGTGTCTGAAAGGAGAAATTGTACATTGTTGGACATGGTATGATTGATGATGAGTCATGCGGATCTTCCAATCAGTTTCTGGGGTTATGCCCTAGAGACGACTGCACAAACACTAAACCGAGTTCCTTCAAAATCGGTTCAAAAGACACCATATGAGATATGGACTGAGAAACGTAATAGCGTGTCATTTATGAAAGTATGGGGATATGAAGCATTTGTGAAATGTTTGGTCTCCGACAAGCTAGGACCAAAATCAGACAAATGTAATTTTGTGGAATACCCAATTGAAACAAAAGGGTATTACTTCTATAAACCTTCCGAAAAAAGTGTTTGTTGCTTGAACGACTATTTTTCTAGAGAGAGAACTACTTTCTAAGAAAAATAGTGGGAGGACAATAGATCTCGATGAGGATCGAGAACAACAAGATAATGTTGAACCAGAATTTGAACATGAGCGGGATGTGACTGAAAGTGTTCAGAACAACACTGCTCAAGAAACACAGGTTCTTCGTAAATCTAGTAGGATTCGCCATGAGCTAGAGAGATATTATGGATTTCTCCTAACTTAAAGTGGCGATGTGATGCTTGTAGACGACGATGAGCCTCTCACCTACAAGGATGCTATGAATAGTCCAGATTCTAATAGATGGCTGGAGGCCATGAAATCTGAGATGGATTCCATGTATGAAAACCAAGTATGGACTTTGGTTGAACCACCTGATGGGGTAAAACCCATAGAGTGCAAGTGGATTTTCAAGAAGAAAACTGACATGGATGGAAATTTATAGACCTACAAAGCAAGACTAGTGGCGAAAGGTTTCAAATAAATTTATGGTATTGACTATGATGAAACTTTCGCACCGGTGGCTATGGTCAAATCCATCAGGATTTTGCTTGCGATAGCAGCTTATTATGAATATGAAATCTGGCAAATGGATGTCAAGACCGCTTTCTTAAGTGGGAGCTTAGAAGAGGATGTGTACATGACACAACCTGAGGGTTTTGTCGATTCAAGATTTGCTAGAATGGTTTGTAAGTTGCGACGATCCATTTATGGATTGAAGCAGGCCTCAAGGAGATGGAACATCCATTTTGATGAAACAATCAAGGAGTTTGGCTTCATACAAAATGAGGTTGAGCCGTGTGTTTACAAGAAGATTAGTGGGAGCCATGTGGCATTCCTAGTGTTATATGTTGATGACATATTACTAATAGGGAATGACATTCCTTTTCTACAGGCTGTGAAGACTTGGTTGGGAAAAAGTTTCTCAATGAAAGACTTGGGCAATGCTACCTATATCTAAGGGTTCAGGATTTATATAGATAGATCTAAGATATTAATCGATTTAAGTTAGAGTACATACATTGACAAGGTATTGGATAGAATTGGGATGTAAGAGGCTAAAAGGGGCTATGTCCCAATGTCTCATGGGATAGCGATCTCAAAGGAAAACTGTCCTAAATCATCAGATGATAAGGACCGTATGAGTAAAGTACCATATGCTTCGGCAATTGGTTCTATAATGTATGCAATGATATGTATTCGTCCTGATGTCTCCTATGCTTTAAGCATGACTAGCAGATACCAGTTTAATCTAGGTGAGGTTCACTACACAGCTGTCAAGAATATTCTTAAGTACCTTAAAAGGACAAAAGATTCTTTCTTGATATATGGAGGAGATGAGAAGCTAGTCGTAAGAGGTTACACTGATGCTAGTTTCCAGACAGATAAAGATGATACAGTATCTCAGTCGGGATTCGTGTTTTGTCTAAATGGAGGTGTTGTAAGCTGAAAAAGTTCAAAGCAAGAGATATTAGTTAATTCTATAATGGAAGCTGAGTGTATTGCTGCCAGTGAAGTAGCCAAAAAGGTTGTTTGGATTCAGAAGTTTATTATAGGACTTGGTGTGGTTCCATCGATCGTAGATCCAGTTGATCTGTATTGCGATAACAATGGAGCCATTGCACAGGCTAAGAAACCATGGTCCCATTCCAAGGCAAAGCATATACTTAAATGATATCACCTTTTCCGAGAGATTAATGAAAGAGGAGATATACATATATGTAAAGTGCATACTAATGATAATGTTGTGGACCCACTGAGTAAGTCTTTGTCACAGCAGAAGCACGAATGTCACACTAGTTCCATGGGTATTAGATACATGGGGATGGGCTCTAGAGCAAGTGGGAGATTGATAGTGTTAGTGCCCTAGAGACAATGTAATTGTGCTTCTAGGAAAGACTATTTTGTTATTTGATGATTATGTTCTATGGATTATTCTACATTAATTTATTATATCTTTTTTTACTTAGATATAAATGTTAGAGTGATAAATGTCCTTGGAATATATAACACGTATTCTATCTTTAAGTATGTGACTTAAAAATGAGATTATATGAATAGTGTTTATGTTCCTAAAAATCCCTAATCGAGCATTATTAATATGGGACAATTATAATGCATAAAGATTAGTATGTTTGTTGACTGATGACCACATCTCATTGTTTATATGTATAGTGATACTAAAGTCAAGAACATAGGTGCATGTAATATTCTACATGGTACTGGATTTACCCACAATGAGATTCTACATGTTGATAATGTTATTAGAAAGACTCACAATGATAATGGTGTAATGATCCTTAGACTTGAGATCATTATATTTCTATACGAGAATTAATATACTTTGACTACATTAAAAGTTACCTTTGACCGGGTGATGATAAAAGTGGACATGGGGGTATATTATGGGTCGTATGAGAAATATGAATGATAGATATAGGATTTAGCCCTCCTATTATTAGGAAAGATATTATTGGCCTCTTGATTGAGTGAGACTATGAAAAATGCATGGCCACGCTCAAATATTGATTTTTTTTAATAGTCTGCTCATTGATCAAGGAAACCCGGATTAAATGTTGAAGAGGATGACTAAGAACATGCCTCGAGTTTAATCTATAATATTTGGTTAAAGGGATTATATTACACAGAAACATTAATCACGAAAGGTTTAATTGGATCACCAATTATTATTATTACTTGGGTAGCAATGATGTATTACTAGATGTCGCTCATTATTTATAATTTTATTATTGGATATTAAAATTATTGCCAACGTAATAATAACCTAAAGGGTTACACACTTAGAACGTTTAAAAGGAGTTTTAATTTAAATTATGAATTTAAATTAAATGATTAAATTCGAAATTGGTTATTTAATTGAGCTGGTCTTAAATATTTAAATACAATTTCGGATTTAATATTAAAACCAAAATCGAACTGGGTTTTAAGAATCCCAAACCGATTTATGGTTTTAAAGACCAACTCTCTCCTCTATATATACATTATGATGTATGATTTTAGGGGGTTGGTGTTAATTTCGTTTTCACTAAAACCGTAGTTGCTATACATAGATAGTACCGGCTAGAGAGAGAGAGAGAGGGGCAGGTTATTCGGTTAGTATCGGCTCCGGTGATCGTTGGACGATCAATCATTCGTGTGGACTACTTTGGAAACATAGATCTCGAAGAGGGCTGTGTGGTAATTGGTTTGAACCTCTATCTGGCATCAATTTGTAATGCTTTTTAACTCTGAATTAAATATCATGTTTTTGCATGGATCCTACGGTAGGGTTTCGATTTTTCTTCTTTTTCGTGTTTAATTCTGCTGCATTTGATGCTCGAAACCCTTCAGATAACCCTATGGTTATTTCTCGATTAGAAATGACGATGACAACGACCCAGTGATCATTTTTAAGAAAATGACAACGACGACTAACGACAATGTTTCTCGATGGGAAGCACAACAAGTGTAAATGCCAACAACTTTCAAGATTATCTTTTTAATTTTTTTATTATTTTACAAACTCTCGATATTTAGTATTTTGAGCATGTATGAGTTTTAGAGGGATGTTCACATATATATTGTTAATGAAGAAATTTGGTGATAACTGATTCAGGGAGGGTTTCTGAAATTATGGTGATGTTGACGATAACAAATAACGTAGAATGTTGAGGTTAGGATTTGGTGATTTGGGTTGGCTGAGATTGTATGAAAAAACTAGTTGTCTTAAGATCGAATGAATCCTCCTCTATTTTCATGTATCCCATATAATGTGCTTACGTATACTATTTATATGGATCAAGTCAAGTGTAGTTCTTGAAGTGGATATAAACTGGAGGGTTAGGAGTCTTTCATTAGTGAGCCAAGACTGGTGGTGGCCTTCAGTGGAATCGTCATGGGCTTTTGGAGACATGCTTTTAAGGAGGGTGGCATTCAAGTCATTGTCATGAGAATGTCGGAGTTAATGCCCAACTTGAACCACTTGTAGAAAGATAACTATTAGAAGGTTATGCCCAAGATCACTAAGGGACGATTCGACCCCCTTAACACGACGATGCTTGCTAGCCTGAATAGGACCTAATCCTTCCATAACAGTAGTAGTTTGTAAATAGACAATTTGGGACATGGGACAGTAGTAGTGTGAAAACAATTTTTGGGGTTCCGAAAATATATTGAACAAGCTTTTTCTTCTTCTGCTTCTTCTCTTGGATTTATCCACAATATATAGGCAATGCTATATATTTTCTCCACCCCAAAATTGTAGTTGCCCCATAATTAAATCATGCAATAATGACAATCCAATAATATATCGATATGTAAATCCAAAATCAATATTCATAACTTACAAATACATTGATAATGTATTTAATTTTTAATATCCATTTGTCAAAATAAGTCAAATTTTTAATATCAATTTGTCAAAATAAGTCAAAAATACAACATCTTTCACTTGATGATTTTGTCAAATTCTTTTCAAGACTCCCACTTTTCGTAGGATTTATAACTATTAAATCTATCTCAAATACAAACTCTTATTATTGGTCATAGTGCACTTATAATTTCCACATATTACACATTACGATATCCAATCAAACCAACATCTTCCATTTGACGTCTTTGCCAAATACTTCTAGTGACCATCACTTTCAATCAATTTATGTTGCCACTTTTACCCTTTCCAACACATTTAATTAAGTTTCTTATTTTTCCAAATTCAATTCCACCAAAATTAAATAAATGTAACATAGTTGAATTCTTAGTACCAATATCACCTTTGATACTTATATCGCAATAGATAATAACTCTAGGCACGTCTGCCTGATTCATCAATTTATTACATGACGTTCTCTTAAAATACATAATCGTGATTCTCTTTAAAACCTTTCACCAGGTTTAAGAAAAATTGCTTTACAATACACTTATAAAACTAACTAAAAATGTCAAGTCAAGTCAATCGATTACACAATATAAAATATATCGAACTTCTGACTACTTGCACATAATACATGGTTCCTTTTTTGTATTAATCATTTTTCCATTACCAATAGGGCATTCTGCATCCTAAAACAATTGAACAATTTACTCAAATACCTTTTTGGTTCAAACTAAATATTCAAAATATTTAAATCCCTGAACTTATCAGATTTCACCCATATTCTCAACTTTTGTACTAAATTCCAACTTAGTTATGTTGAGCATTTTAAAATTTTCCGACAACAATATATATCAGTAACATATACTGATAATATTGTAAACAAACTCCCACTTTTCAAATTACAGACATAATTTTCTAATACATTCTCGATAAAATATTCCCAATTTTTGCGTAAAACCTTTCGCAATTGAACATACTTCCAATTTAAAATTAGACACATTTTGTCTCATCTTTCCTTTTCAAAATCCATATACAACCTATGAATTTTCTCTATTGGGGTTGATCACACAACCCTACACTTGATTATTTCAAATTGACTAAAAATCATATTTCATGATTTCCCTCTGATAATTCAGATTCTTGCAATCTGATCGCTTCTATATAAGTAGTCAGATCATTAGGATCCCTTACATCCTTATCTACCGAAAAACAATATAATCCACTATTATATTCAATGCCAATATTAAAAAAAAACATCATTGTCATAATCACATAAATGACAACTAAATGTCTTGCATCCTCAAATATAGTTTCTTATTCTTCGGAATATTTTCGAAAATAACTTTCCTATTTTCAATCATTTAACAATTTTTCGATCCTTCCTACTTCTAGGAGGGTGTCAATGATCTTTCCCCTTTCAAGGCACTTGCCCTTATTTCTTTCTTGAGTTCATCAAACTAAGTTAAATAGATTGCTTGTCACCAAACTTATGTTATCTATTCTAAGCATCACTAAAAATTGAGTGTCATTCATTCTTTTATATTTTCCAAACTGAAATATATAACCAACACACTATTACTTTCTATGCTCAATTTCTGAGCATCACTAGAAATTTCCTCTAGTACTATACCGTGTTTTTCAACGATAATCCTCAATTCACACCGAATTATTATTTACAAACTTTATAACTACTCTCCATTTAGAGTTTCACTAAAAATTTCCTCCAGTACAGTTCCATCTTTTTTCAACGGTTTCCAAAATTATTCAGAAATAATTTAATTTCTCATTTTTTGGCTCCAAGCATTAGAAATAGGTGTCATTCCCCTTGCCTCCTTTTTTTTCGTTAGTAACCAATACAGTCGTGGTTAATATATTTACTAATCTGTTTGCCATGTAAAATGATCAGCAAATAACAAACAAACAATTAAAATCAGATCGCCAACGAAAACAAAAAAAACAGTAAAAAAAAAATTAAAATGAGGAAAGACTGATACAACTCATATGCAAAACAAACACTCACAGGCCATAAGAATATCAATATGCAGGGATAGATAAACAATTAACAAAAATTATAACCTAACAAAACGAACACTTTATAAACAAGCTAAACAACTAAGCACCAGCGATTATATAAGTCCACCAAAGAAAACAATTAAATATAACATGAATAATAAAAAGGGTAATGCTAACCATAGCCTTTAGGGCTATGGTTAAGCATTAAATATTCTTATATTTTTAACATCTTTTTTAAGGTTTTTAGTTATTTTTAGTTTTCCAATGCCTCTTTGCAACACTAATTTAATTTCCCAAATAATAATAACGGATCCCCCTGCATTCACATTAATTTCCATCGATAGAAACATTCCAAATTTCTAAATAATCATATTGAATTTCATGAAAAATTGATGTATTAAATGCATTTATCCATCTAAATTAATTCTTAACCATAGCCCTAAGGGCTATGTTTAGCATTACCCTAATAAAAAATGTCCACTAGACAAGTATGAACAACAAAGAAGATAGGTAGGAAATCAAGTAAAATGAATATTCTAAAAACATAAACCAATAAATATGTACTCACAAAGGCATGCACGGAATTCTAGAATCAAAAGAGCACATGAGGTCTATAAAAAAATAAAAAAAAAAAAATTTGATATAAACTATCTAATCAAGCTACAAAAATAAGGATACAAAAACCAATAGGAACCGATAAATCGAGCCGACACAAAAAAAGTGTCAGATGCGTGCAACGAAAACTCAAAAGCAACCTCAATTTTTGAAACAATTGCAGCAAGGACCCAAGAATAAATACCGTAAAGTTCTTATACCATTGTTAGATCCCAGTACCAAACTTGTAAATTTATATATATAAATTTGTGTTACGTAAAACGAAATAAGAGTGAAAATGATTTTTGGGGTTCCGAAAATATATTGAACAAGCCTTTTTTTCTTCCTTTAGAAGTGCTTATTCTATTTGATTTATCCACAATATATATAGGTAATGCTATATATTTACTCCACCCCAAAAATGTAACTACCCCATAATTAAACCATGTAATAATGACAATCAATATTATATTGATATGTAATTCCCAAATCAATATTCATAACTTACAAATACATATTGATAATTTATTTAAATTTTTATTATCCATTTATCAAAATAAGTTAAAAATACAACATTGTCCCTCATCTCTATGACATTATCGGAATGTTTGAGATTAAAAGGATAATATGAAGAAGTGCATACTAATGATAAAATAAAAGTTCATGAAAATAATCGATAGTATTTTCCAATTTGTCTTTTAGGATGAATGGTAGTTTTTAAATATATTTGAAGTGGTTGGTTTGGATATTGATCTAATATGATTGTGGAATCTCTCCTTGACTACGTTATACATTTTTTATCCAAAAATAATACAATCAAAAATAGAGAATAGTATAGTTTAAGTAGTTGATCATTTGTCCTCCTTACTTCTGGGTCGATGGAAGGCAAGTAGGGCGACCGTCCCAGATGCATCTTTTAAGGACCTAAAATTCAACTCACCTTTACATATATATAGTAATAATAGTATATATGACACCCTTATACTTTCCTATGTTTTGAATTCGATCATATAAAATCAGTAACTCATTTAACAAATTAACTTGCACTCCGATGAAGAATACAAATTGTTTAAATTAGTGATCCTTTACCTAGTACATATTAAGGGGTGTTGAATTTTATATATTACTGATAAGTGAATTTAGCACGGTTTAGTGAGGATTTCAGGTATGAATTCTTCTACCCCTACTATTTTAATCTAATTTACATTAGCACACACACTTAGAAATTAGTGTAATCGATTCAATGTTGGCTGGGATCAACTTCAGATCAAATCGACTTTTGGTTATGGTATATTTGGATGTAATTTGGATATATTCAGATCTTATTCTTATTTGGTAGGGAGAAGGCCAGAACTGCCCGTTTTTTAACCCAAGCTTGACAGAAATACCAATATGCGAAAGTTTTGGCCATAAATAGAAACCACTTACGCCTCACAAGAGGAGTAATATTATTACGCATTCAAAATATGCTTATCATGCTATTACAAATTATGGTTATGTGTAATACATGTATATTACGCATTGCTAATCTGGGTAATACATATTAGACTTGGATGATAGCTATTACGCATTTTTAATCAGGGTATTTATGCGTATTACACATTTCTCAAAGTAGTATTTTTTTTGTAAAATATATATTTGCAAATACTATTAACAAATTTATAATCCAATGATCAATCCAAATTTTGTTTTTTTAATGAGTGCGATGCCCTGATTTTTAAAAAATCGGGGACCAGCCCCGATTTTTTAAAAATCAGGATAAATTAGGGTTTTGGGTCTAGAATTTAGGGTTGTAAACAACCCTAAACGCGTATATGGTTTATTCGTCATTCTAAATATTTCTAAAACCCAAAATGGAAAAATTGAACCCCAAAGGTTAACTGTTGAACCCCTAAGGGAATAGTGATAAATTTAAAAATTTTAATTAAAAAATATTATGAATATTTCTAAAAACCCAAAATGGAAAAGTTGAATCTCAGAGGTTAACTGTTGAACCCCTAAGCAAATACAGATAAATTTAAAAAAATTAATTAAAAAATTGAATATTTCTATACCCCAAATGAAACCCATTGAACCCCAAATGAAAATTATTTAATCCTAAAGAAAATACCAATCAAAATTTAAAATATTAATTAAAAAAATAATATATAAATTTTAAATATTTTAATAATTTAAAAATCTTAATCTCTGTTCCTATCTTCCCTGCCCACCCCCTTGCTTCCCCCTGCTTCTTGTATCAAACGCCCAATTGCTTGTTATCCAAAGTGAATAATCCTTTATTACGCATTTTGAGGAGACTTAATAAAAGTGTAAATTACGCATTTGGAAGTGACTTAATAAAAGGGTATTATTGGCCAAAATAGTGAAATATGTTAATTCGGTAATTAAAGTTAAAAAAGTATGGTAAAAATGTCATTATTTCTATTTGGTACGGCTCTAGTTTAAGTTTTGGATAATTTTGAAGGTATTCGATTTGAACCAAATTGAGTTTGATTTAAGTCCATTTTGGATTAAAAATAATTAAATTTTGGATAAAAAATTGATATCTCTCATTCTAAATTTTTCTTATTTTGGAAGAGATCTTCTTTGAGTTAGAAAATTTGTTCGAATTGTCTTGCACCTTGAAAAATGAATATACATACATACATACATACATACATACATACATACATACATACATACATACATACATACATATCAACATAGTGCCCACTAGCTTTAGTTGTATTGGTATCAAGGTCTCATCCTGCACTAACAAATTATGTAAAACCATCTTTAACTGGCACTCCAATTTTTAGCTTCTTTCGTCCTACATTAATTTCCCAGCCCCTAGGAACATGTGTTGATTCTCCTGGCCATATGACACCTCAAAGATCTTTCGACCTTTTATAAGTTTTACCATGTGCTGGAGACCAGGTTCCTACTTGTCTCGCCCCTCCTACTACTACATTGAGTATTTGGTATGATGAAGGCTCTTTCATATGAAAAGGCTAAGGAATGAAAACTCATGTTCATGAACTCAAAACTAACATAACGACAACTATGTTCATATGGAACCAAACTCATATGCATCACCACTGCATTCAACACTAATAAAATTACAAACAAATGCAAATGTACATAACCAACCAAAAGACTAGTGCATAACATATACCAAAATTACAAACACAACATTACAAACATAACTACATAACATATATGCCAACACTCCTACCATGATCAGTGCTAACAAAAATTACACCATTCATAATTTTTCAACATATCCTATGTTTAGCATAGCATATCGTATATCCCATAGCTAAAAAAATGCAAGGTCATTAACATAGCATATATCCCATGTTTTAGCATAACAACATGGGATATATCCTAAGTTCTGGAGGGGCCTCAGACTTCCTTCTCTTTAGCAAAGCAACAAGGTCATAAACCAAATGGAAAAGAAGTGCTAAAATGAGAAGTGCTATTAAAAGTACTAAAAACACAACTGTAATAAGGTCATCTCCAAATGCTGCCTCTCCAAAAACCATTGCTGAATTAATAGAACTAGAACAATATAACCCCATTTGGAACAGTAATAACCCTTTTTGATAATGTGTGTTTGTGTGTCTTATAGCGAAAAATGATGTGTGTACTGGTGGTGACTTCAATTAAAATCTAAAAGTAAAGCTATATAAAAGTAAAACTTATACTCTTATAAAGTCAAATGCAATTAAATCTCTTTAAAAGTAATATCTGAATTTTGATTTTTTTTAAAGCAATATCTGAATTCCGAGAAAAATATTTCTTTATAGAATTTATTAATTGATCGATATAATAATAAAATATTATTTTATCGATAACGTAATACTCCCTTCGTTCCATCAATTTGTTTACATTTTCTGAATAAAAATTTAAGCATCAAATTTTTATTTAAAAATTTCTTCGAGAGATTAACGAAAGAGGATATATATATATATATATATATATATATGTAAAGTGCATAATAATGATAATGTTGTGGACCCACTGAGTAAGGCTTTGTCACAGCAGAAGCATGAAGGTCACACTAGTTCCACGGGTGGTATTAGATACATGGGGATGGGCTCTAGTGCAAATGGGAGATTTATAGTGTTAGTGCCCTAGAGACAATGTAATTGTGCTTCTAGGAAAGACTATTTTGTTATTTGATGATTATGTTCTATGGATTATTCTACATTAATTTATTATATCTTTGTTTTACCTCGATATAAATGTTAGAGTGATAAATGTCCTTGGAATATATAACACGTATTCTATCTTTAAGTACGTGACTTAAAAATGAGATTATATGTATAGTGTTTATATTCCTAAAAATCCCTAATCGAGTATTATTAATATGGGACAATTATAATGCATAAAGATTAGTATGTTTGTTGACTGATGACCACATCTCATTGTTTATATGTATAGTGATACTATAGTCAAGAACATAGGTGCATGCAATATTCTACATGGTACTGGATTGACCCACAGTGAGATTCTACAGGTTGATAATGTTATTAGAAAGACTCACAGTGATAATGGTGTAATGATCCTTAGACTTGAAATCATTATATTTCTAGATTAGAATTAATATATGTTAGGTCCCGAAGTATCATAGAAGGGGGATTGAATACGATACTACCAAAAATAAAAAAATAATTCCGAGAATATATCTTTATTGATAATAAACTCGAAGGGGTGTTACAACATTTAATCCAATGGATTAGCTTCAAAACAGAACACTCCTAAGGATAGTTTAGGAACAGGGACCTTCTACCCGACACATCCTGAAAGCGGGCTAAGCCGGCTTTCCTACTAGATGGACTGTCTAGCAGCTTACACAGAGAAGATATAAGAGAGAGAAGAGAGAGTTGTGTTTTTAAATGAAATACAATAGGCCTATTTATAGATTATTGAAAGTCACTATCTGACACTATTCCAACAACCCCTAAATAGTAACCGAGCACTATTCCAACAACCCCCAAAATAGTAATCGGACACTATTTCACCAACCCCAAATAGTAATCGGACACTATTACACCAACTCCAAATAGTAACCATGCATAGTAACCGTGCATAGTAACTGCGCATTGTAATACTATTTTTGTATCTATTGGGCTTCTTTCTTTTGTTTTATTCTGCTATTTTATTTCATCTCTGAAAATAATTCAAGTACTAGATTAATTTAATTATTTGTTATAAATAATTAATTAATTTGTTACTTATTTAATTTTCAGAGAGTAAATTAATTTTTGACAATACCTTGAAATATTATGTCTGTCCTTGATCGTCAATAGGCTTTGGCAATTCTTTCTGTAAATTAATGTGTTCATCCTTCTCGTATGTGCTGACACTTAGTGCGCTGGTCTGGTTCACAAGTGACTAGCACTGATCTTGATCTTCACACCGTCGTTACATTCCAATTGATTAGCCTGTAGCAGTATCTTCAAATTATGTAAATACATGGAATCTTTTTGGCTCTTCAACTGAATCATCTGTCATCTTATTCTGTCATTGAGGCTTGAACATGTTAATGAACTTCTTTCAGCGACTTGATCCTTGTTGGTGCCTGTTCTTCAAATTTCACGATCCCTGTATAGATTTAATATTATTTATCTTTTATCCTAGTTGAGTTATATATATCCTCTATTACATATTACATTACATTATGCTTTACAATCTCCCCCTATTTGATTGTTAGGGTATGACAAACAAATCCCTAGAGGATAACTCAACTAATATAACAAAAATAAAATACAAAGATTAATAATATTAAAGCGCATTCTAGATCATATATATACATTTTATAGATTTCTAAAATTAACCAAGTTTAAGACAATTGTTCCTTTAGACTGAACATATCTTCAAGTTTGCCTTTGCTTTCTTTCCACATAGCACTAATACTCCCATTAGCTTTTCCTTTCCCAAAATAAAGTTAATTCCGTGTCAATAACCTTTTACTTGCCCTTATTACGCCTAGTAGATTCTTGCCCATCCACCTTCTCCCCCTCAGTTGGGTTATCCTCCAGAATAGTAGGATGTGGAGTTGGTAAATTGGATGAAGCTGTCTTCACCAAGGAATTAATTGCATGACTAAACTGGGCTGCCATGGAACTTAATTGAACCTGGAATGCATCATGTTGAATAAGTTGCAAATTTTTGATTTCTACAATGGACTTACAGATATTTGACAACTCTTTCTCCATTGTTTGGACCCGTGTAAGGAGTCTGTTGTATTTCTTTCTGGTTATAGGTGCATGTGGTTGAGTAGGTTGCTCACTCATACGTTCTGCAGGTGTTTCACTCAACACTCTATATTCACTCGGTTTAGTGGTTTGGGTTACACTTACATGTTCTGTTTGTGTTTCCCTCAACTCTCTTCCAGAGCTTCCACCGAGATGTGTACCTGCAAATGAAATCATCCTAGCCCCTTTTTTAGAGGTCACAGATCGTGTAATGAAAGTTCGTGAGCTTCTGTCCTCGCGTGAAGCGAGCTGCCTACCACTGGTAAAGAGTGGTAAATCTCGAAAGAGATCCAGAGATTTTCCCTCTGGGAGGTTAAACTTGAATCGATTAAATGGCACAAAACCCAAGTTTCCCTCGTATGTCTGTGAAGACACTTGGTTCATAAAAGAACCACCTACCGATGGATCTTTCCATAAAATGGAAGATGTTGCCCAGTAATTAACAATTGTAGAAGGGGGGTTGAATACAATTGTATAAGATTTTCGACTTAAACAGAAATAATAACACAAGTATGAATATATAACAACTTTATTAACTCTGATATAAAACTGTTACAAACTCTCTCAAGAAACTCTTATGTTCTTGAGAGCTGCTAGGTTACAAGATCATTCGTGTAAGCGATTACTCTAAAGTAAAACCTAAACTGTGTTTATATACAGTACACAGATACACTATCAATTACAAGATATATCAAATCAATTACATACGTTTCTTAATACATATCTTGAATGATAGCTGCATTCCTATAAATTAGGAACCGACATGTCAATCTTCCTAGATTCCTAGACTGATGTATATCCTCACGAAATCCTGATCATCTTCAAATCCTGATGACAACACAATCCTGACGGTGCAATACTGATGACATCAGCATCAGTATCTGATCAGTAGTCCAGATCCTGATCATCACTTGAATCAATATCTAACAATCTCCCCCAATTTGTACTTTGTGAAATAAGGCACAAATTCCTTGATTCAGTGATGTCAAAAACTTAAAACAAAATATTACAAGAAATCCTCAGGCTTAGTCTAAAAAATTCTCACAAAGAAATTACTCATCTGCAAGAAATTTGATAATAACTCCTCTTCTTTATCACAAAGAATTTGAATTAACCTTTTCTTCAGATTTCTGAGTTCTTCATCACCTTTACCAATCTGATAGATTCCAGCTCTAAGATTCTGAATTGAGCTTCTTGGTAAATCTAACTCTCCCAATAATAAGTATGCAAGATCTCTTCCACCAGGATTCAGAGATAATTGTTCTTGATAAAATATCACTTCTTTAACAGCTGAACCTTTTTGCATTTCAACTTCTTATCCTTCTGTATTCAAGTACATGGGAGTGTAATTACCATCATACCTCGATCCTCCTTCTAAATATCTGGACTTGATTGTTCTGAAGATCATGGTATACCAGTTATTGTAAACACTGGCTTCTTTATCAGGGATCTGTCTATTTTCAAGCAAGTAGAGAACATATTTTTACTCTTTTGTTGATTTGCACAACACCTCATGAATAGACAGCTTCTTGACAATTTTGTCTTTGATGAAATACAGTAATTTCTCTATCTTCTTTGAGTCCACATTGCAAGCAACAATAGCAACAGATTCCAATTCCCAAAGATCATCAACAGTTAGTTCATCACCAATCCTCTTAACAAGAAAATGTTGATCTGTTTGAGATATAGAAACAACTTCTGCATTACCAAATCAAATACCTTCTCTTGTTCCAGGTTCTAAACCCCTCAAATTAGATTATATACTTGTCCACAATGGCAGAGATTCAACAGATTCAACTTCAGCAACCAATGAAGATTCATCAGATAGTGAAGGTCCAGTAATTACTCCAACAGATTTGAAAACAACTGGTTTTCTATAGTTGCTTACTCTGTTCTTCCAATTCTTGCTTTTCTTCCCTATTACAGGTGCATTATCCTATTGATGTTCTGGAACAAGTCTATTTCTGTCATACCATAATCGTTTATCAGACTCAAAAATTCTTCTCACGTACTCATCTGTTGCATCCTTAATAGATTGAGAGTCAGAAGCAATAGTTTGAGTTATTCCAGCAATGTTATCTTTAGCTTCTTCAACAACTTTCTTCCTTCTAACCAAAGGAGTTTCTTCTTCAACTGTAACAGATTCAGCAAATACATTAGATGATGGAGTATTCTCAAGAAATAGTGAAGCTTTCTTCTTTGTGTTCTCAGTAACTTCTTCTATTTTGATTCCACTAGATCTTGTCTGTCTTGTACTTGTCTGAACTGGTTTCCTTCCTCTTCCTCTGTCTCTATTTCCTCTGCCTCTTCCTCTTCTAGCAGTAGAAACTTCTTTTTGTCTGGCAATCTCCTCAAGAATCCTGTTTTGTTCTTATAAGATCTCATCAGTAGTCATATTTGGATTTTCTTCAGAAGTTAAAGCAAGTGCCTTCTCAGCATGATACTGATGAACCTTAACACTAGTGTGATATACAATTTCACTATCCCTGTCCCAGTAGTAATCTTCTCAAAAAGATGAGGAGCATCTTCTACATCAGTAATTAGCAAATCTTCATCACCTTCAAGAATTGTAGGAAGTGTTTGCCTTTGACTTTGACCAGGTGACAAAAATTGTTCTTGTTCTTCTGTCAGGATTTTAAATTGCTCCATTACTCTTCCTGTTTTCTTCCCAGACTAAGAAACATGAGTTGACCGCTTGGTTTGAGTTTGTGACTAACTTCTACTTGTTACCAAAGCAGCATCAGAGGTTCCTGGTACATGTGACTGAGCACCACCATCATTTCCAGAAGTATCATCATCCTTTCTTACAACTAGATCAGGTGTGCGTTTTGTTTTGACTACCTTCTCCCCTTTTTTGACATCAGTAGCCTCATCAGGATCAGTCAATAAACATAAGATAAGTTGTATAGAATCTTCAATATTTGCCATTCTGGGGGACATAGTGACAACCTTATCTTCCAAGGTATCCATCCTTGTGGTGAAGGCAGTGCTTAAACGTTAAAGATGTTTAGCAGTGGCAATTTCAGAATAATCCTTGATAAATCGAGAATGAAATTTTTCATTATCACGTTTGACAGAATTAATTTCATCCTTTAGCCCTTTTGCCAGAATAGTTGTTGTCTTAAGATGAGCTTTGAGATTAGGATCAGAAATCTTAGTAGCAATATGCCCTGAGTGAAAAAGTGCATTATTGAAATTTATATTAGCAGAAGACTGATTCCACTCAGTATACCATTCAGATCTCCTAACATCTTGAATATGTTCAGGAATAAGATTGCTGTAATCTCCTATGATCTCAACTGGAGCAGCTATAGATTTACCCATAGACTCCATAAAGTGACTGGATGATCCATAAGTAGAGCCTAGACTTGCTTTCATGACAGCTTTAAGCTGAGCTGCTTCAGTATCATGATCAGCATTATCATCATCATCATCATCATCATCATCTGAGCTATCTTTAGCCTCAGGAATTTCATCATCCACATTGTCTTCAGGATTCATAACTCCTTTCATTTTTAAATCAACAGCAAATGGGACTGTTGTATCCTGAAAACCTGCATTCAAAGTAGAAACAATTCCTAAATCTCTCTGTTTTTGTAAAGTGATCTCATCACTTCTCACAACATTTCCTAAGTTACTTTCAATAGTAACTACTACCTCACCAGAAGTTTGAAACTTCTAACTCTTTTCTACCTCTCCTTTTGCCAGTTCAGGAGACTGCCTCTATTCACTCTTCTTTTTCTCTAAATGTTCACTCTCTTTCTCACAAGAAAGGTTCTGGCTCAACAAATGCAAAGAAATAAGAGGTGGCTGAGAGGAGTGGACTGAAGTCATACAGATAGAGGTATCCCTTGTCTCAGGTCTAACTGTAATCATACTATCAGTAAGAGAAGCAGAAATAGAAGTATTACCTGATGAAGTTGAGATAGATTCCATTGGTCTTGAAGAAAGTGGTTCAATGAGCAGTGGAATATCTGGACTAGAAATACTTTCATCAGGATGAACATCTGGAACTGGAGAATGACTTGCATCAGTATGTACTACCAATGGTTCTTGTGTAGTCTGAGGTTGTGAAGCTGCTTTAACACTTTGAGTCAAAGGTTCTTGTGTGCTTCCCTCAAATGCTGTGTTAGAAATCTCCTGTGCTGATGTGAGCTTGCCTGCATCTTCACTTTGAGAAGATGGTTCTTGTGGGGCAGGAATGTTCTTGTCTTCACTTTCCCTTTGAGAAAGTGGTTCTTGTGGGACCATTCCTTCAGAATTGTCTGCACCCACACTTTGAGTGGGTGGTTCTTGTGTGACTGGATCGTCAATAGCTTCTGAACTCTGAAATTCAGGTTCTTGTGGGCTTGATCCTTTTAGAGGTGAAGTGATCCTCTGTTTCTTCAGTCTGCTAAAAACCTTTGCTTCAGCTTGCCTCTTAATCTGAAGAGGTGTTGGTTTATGACCAAGCTGAGCAGCAATAGCATTTACTTCATCCACAGACATCTCAATTATTCTTCTCTTAGGAGATGTAGGTGCTGGAGAATCAGAAATTTTAACAGTCTTCACAGGTGATGTATCAGGAGTAGAGAGATCAGGAATGATAGATGTGTCAGGAACTGATGACTCATCAAGATCAATATCATCATTAAGTTTTTGCATTTCTTCAGGAATAAAATACTGACTCTTGTTGACTATTCTTCTTCTTTTCTTTTGCTTTATTGGCTTAACCACTTCAGCAACAACAAGAGCAGCAATTTCCTTCTTCTTCATGATTATAGAGATGGTCTTGTCATCATCACTATCAGAATCAGAGGCCTGTTGCAAAAACTTCCTCTTTTCACTTGTTTCTTTATATGCTCCAGCCTTCATCAAAGATTCATCAACCAGAACTTCTTGTTTTCCTCCTTGTGGCTTCTTTTTAGTGAGGGTTGAAGTGGAGAAATCCTTTGATCCTGATTGTCTGCCAGACACATCAGATCTAGCTGATTTCTTTTCTTTTACAACTAACGTCTTTTGAGAGACACCAGAGGTGGTTGACTGTTTAGGTAACTGTTTCTGATGTGTGCTTGTGTCAGGAACAGAATGTGTTTGGTCCTGTCCCATAGCACCTGTAGCTGGGCCATAAAGTTCAGGTAATCTCTTTTTCAAGAGAAGCCAGACCCCCTTAGGAATATAAGGATTTCCCTCAAAACCATTAGACTTATCTGATTTAATCAAAGACTTGATATTGTTTTTTGAAATCTTACAGATAGGCAATACTGTATCATTTTCAAAATCAACATTGGGACATAAGTGAGAGAATATTAGTTGAAAAAATCTAATAAAACAGATATAACCACATTTATCTGTTTTCCTAGCATTTAATGCTCTCAATATGAAAGACCCATAATCAAATACAGTATCATGGATTAGAGAGTACCCAATGTGAACTGAAGCCGTCGGTAGTGCATCAAAGTTAGAGACTTTGTTCAAGAAGCACCTACTGATGGTATCAAAGAAGAAATTCCATTCCTTCTTTAGCTTAGTTCTGTATAGCTCTCCAAACTTTCTTGGATTTCCATTGTAACCAAGACTCGTAGCAAATTCCAACAATGAAGCATCAGAAATTGTTGCTGGAGTCTTACCATTTAGAGAAGGTAAGTGCAGAGCTTCACAAACTACTTCTGGAGTAACTTGATGTATAACTCCATTGTGCATAAAGGTCAGATTAGGTCTTCCTGAAGGTTCAAGAACACCAAAGACATCAGTCTTCCAAACCTGCATCACACACTTGAAAGAAACTTTGGCGGGTGCCGTTAAAGCATAATGAATCAGACTAGATGCCAAGAAGTCTTGAATGATATGAAAATCATTCGATAATTCCTGATGGTCAAGAATAGCAACATAATTGTTGGGAGCAAAAGTAACACCATTGATAACAATCTTATTGTTTACAAATGATGAATTCTCCATTTTTGATGTGACAGAGAGAGATTGAAATTTCGTGCAATTAGGGTTTATGTTCGCGCAGAGAAGAGAACAATACTGATGGTTTTAAGAATAATGAATCAATTTAGTGAATTAAATTGATTTTAGACAACTAATAATTTCTCAAAACAGGTGTCAGTAATCGATTTGTGTGACGTGAGAGAGTGGTGTTAACCGTATATGACACGTTGTGTATCTATATGTATCAGTGAGTGAAATACACGCGCTCGTAATTTTAAGAAATGCATTTGTGAATATAACATTAAAATATTTGTTTTTAAAATAAAAACGAATAACACTTTCTTAAAATACCTGGAACCAGTAAAAACCAGAATACGAAGTGTTGTAGTACTTCGTTACTCCCCATCTCTATTTAACGCCTAGAGACTTGCTCACTATCCCTTTAATCCTTCATTCTCTCCTGAAAATCAAAAACCCTTCACACAACACACCGTTAAACAATGTCAAACCTTACCATCAAGGAAAAGAATCTCCATCTCATAGAAAACAGAGATATCTTCAGTTATACTCGTGAAGAGTTTGATGCCTTTGACTGGGAAAGGAAGCTTGAAACTCTGTGTCTGCAGATGGATACCAGTCTTGAAGAAATCGAGAGAGAAAAGCCTGCAAGAGTGATCGACATTGATGTTGCTCTTCAAGCAGCATTAACATGGCTTTTCTCTAAGGCATCCTCATCCAACACCACCAACCATTGTTAATGAATATGTCAGCAAAAATAACCTTATCCCTTCAACTTCCACCCAAACAAAGTGGCAAAGATGGGATCTGGGATGGCTGTTAACAATGGAGTGGTTTGGACTTCATTTTTTTTTATTTTCCTGTTGAATAAATTAGTAGATAGAGAGAACAAAAAGATGTAATACTTGCATGTAATCTCTTTCTTATTACCAATGAAAAATCCTGTTTCTCTAACCTTATTCAATGTGTTATGCAAATTTTATGTTTATGAATTGTTCTTCAAAGAATTAAATCAAAGAAAATGAAAACTAATTAAAGTAATAATGTAAGTAACAAATTCATCAACAATAACCACAGTTAAATCAGGAACAGAACAATTAGGGATTACTTGTAGTATATATATTGTACTGATAACCAAACCATTTCATCAGGATCTGATGTTTGACTGACGTCAGGATTAGACATGCATCAGGATTTGGCACTCATCAGTATTTGGTCTCCCCTTGTTGTAAAAAACTTTCATAGTTTACCATTCCTAATTCATTCACTAATTTTGTAAAAGTAGCTTCAGGTAGTGGCTTGGTGAATATATCAGCTAGCTGTTGATCAATAGGAACAAAATGGAGTTCGATTGTCCCTTCCAGTACTTGTTCTCTTATGAAATGATATCTTATACTGATATGCTTAGTAAGAGAATGCTGAACTGGATTTCCTGTCATAGCAATAGCACTTTGGTTATCACAATAAATAGGTATTTTGAATATGACAAACCATAGTCCATTAGCTGATTCCTCATCCATATGATCTGAGCACAACAGCTTCCTGCAGCTATGTACTCAGCTTCTGTAGTTGACGTGGATATAGACTTTTGCTTTTTACTAAACCAAGAAACTAGTCTTCCTCCAAGAAACTGACAACTGCCTGAAGTACTTTTTCTGTTTATTTTGCATCCTGCAAAATCAGCATCTGAATAACCACATAGATTAAAGTCAGACTCTCTAGCATACCAAAGGCCAAGTGATGGAGTGCCTTTCAAGTATCTGAAAATCCTTTTAACAGCAATGAGATGTGGTTCTCTGGGGTTCGCCTGAAATCTTGCACATAGACAGGTTGCATAAATGATATCTGGTCTGCTGGCTGTTAGATACAAAAGTGAGCCTATCATACCTCTGTAGTTAGTTACATCTACCTCAATACCTTGATCAGGATCAAGCTTTGTAGTTGTAGCTATGGGAGTTGTAGCAGTAGAACTGTCTTGCATATTAAACTTCTTCAATAGATTCTTTGTGTACTTTGACTGATTGATAAAAATTCCATCATCAGTCTGTTTAACTTGCAGACCTAAGAAATAGCTCATTTCTCCCATCATGCTCATTTGATATCTAGACTGCATCAGTTTTGAAAATTTCTCACACAATTTGGGGTTAGTTGATCCAAAAATGATATCATCAACATAAATCTGAACTAACAACAAGTTCTTCCCATGATTCAAATAAAATAAGGTTTTATCAATTGTACCTCTTTTGAAACCACTTTCTAGTAAGAATTGAGCTAGTGTTTCATACCAGGCTCTTGGAGCTTGCTTTAGTCCATAAAGTGCTTTATCCAATCTATAGACATGATCTGGATATTTAGGATCAATGAAACCAGGAGGTTGTTCAACATATACCTCCTCTTCCAATTCTCCATTCAGAAAAGCACTTTTAACATCCATCTGGAAAACTTTGAATTGTTTATGGGCTGCATATGCCAGAAAAATTCTGATGGCTTCTAGCCTTACAACAGGAGCAAAAGTTTCATCATAGTCTATTCCTTCCTGTTGAGAGTACCCCTTTGCAACTAGTGTTGCTTTATTTCTCACAATAGTGCCATCTGAATCTGTCTTGTTTCTGAACACCCACTTTGTACCAATAATTGATCTACCTTTTGGTCCTGGTACTAGTTTCCAGACTTCATTTCTTTCAAATTCATTCAGTTCTTCTTGCATTGCTGTAACCCAATCAGCATCCTTGAGTGCATCCTCAACCTTTTTAGGCTCCTTCTTTGACAGAAAATTATTATAAAGACATTCATTTTGTGTTGCACTTCTGGTTTTAACACCTGCTTCAGGATTCCAAATAATTAAATCAGGAGTATGGCTTTTGGTCCATTTCCTTGCTGATGGTAAATCATTTCTTGAGTTGGATGCTCCCCCTTGATTGGTGTTATCTTCAAAAGAACTAGAATTATTCGAAGCTCCCCTTGAGATAGTGCTATCTCCTCTTGAAGAGTTGTCAGGATTATCACTTGAATCTGTTTCTGATGATTCTCCTCCTGATGTTTGAGTTGTTTCAGTACTGATGGTATTTTGCTGTTGCTCCCCCTTAACATTTGCATTATTTGGATCATCATCAGTAATTGTTGTTTCATCAGGCATTGATCGATCATCAGGATCTGATGGTGTATCAGTATCTGACATTACTTCATCAGAATTCTTGGTAGCTTCATTCGTAAAGATCAAACTGTCATGCGAGTCTTCAACAATTCCTGTTATCTTCTTATCATCAAAAGAAACATTGATAGACTCCATGACTGTCCTTGTTCTTAGATTATATACTTGTTATTCCCAGATTACACACTTGAATAATTGTAGAAGGGGGGGTTGAATACAATTCTTGATATTTATAAATTTCTGATAAGAACTCCAGAAATCTATACTTAGATAATTGCTTGTAAAAGATAAATGCACAAACACATAAAAATCAGGTGGTTAAATGCACCACCTGAAGCTTTTATTTGAAGAAAACTCTGTGATACAAAAGTACACAGCTTCTGTTTTACAACTCTTTGCTTTCTAAGAATATTCAATAGAAACCCTAAGCAAGATGTATCTGTTTTCTTAACCTACAAAGAGTTGCTACACTTGGTTATAAATCCCAAGTTTTACAAGTACTACTGGAATAAGATAATACTAATCTAATTCTAGTTGACTTGCTACTACACTCCAAATACACATGTAGCCGAAAGGTTGTCCTTGTGTTCAGACATGTCTCCTGCACCTTTCTTGTATTCATAGTGTAAATAGAATGCTTCTTTCTTCTGTGTTTCCAAAGTATGGCTGCCATACTGCTTTTTGTATCTACTATCAACCCATGTGATCTGTCAGTCAAACATGTCCTTATCAACTGCTAATCCCCAGCTAATAATAGAAGACAGTGTCAATGATTATCCGTTGATGTTGTACACTGACATCCGTTGATGATTTATTGAGCGGTATCCGTTGATCTTGAGACTTGAGCTGTATCCGTTGATAGAGTGGATTTGAGTTGTATCCGTTGATAAAGTTTTGTCTTCATCTGTTGATACACTTTCACTTAGACAGAATTACATAGCATAGCTTATTTACAATTGGCTACCCTATTCTGCCTATCCGTTGATAGTCAACATGACTGTGGATAAAAACACTATCAATTGATAACATAGAGATTCTGCAGTATGCTACAAAACCTCATCCGTTGATGAGCTACCTGTCAACGGATAGAGTTATAAATCCTCATCCGTTGACAGCTACAAAACCTTAAACAATTTGATTGATTGTGAAGTTATCATCAAGTACAACATATTCCTAACAATCTCCCCCAATTTATACTTGATGGCAATAAAGCATAAATTCAGGACCTTGATGATAACAAAACATTCCTAAAGGTATATAAAGAACAATGCATAAATTGTATTAAGCTACAAAAATTAAAAACTGAAAGTTTGAGAAATTTACAGAGAAGTGCTCCTCTAGACTGAGCAGATTAAGACTGTTTCTTTTCTCTTGTTGGCATCACCCTTGATTTTCCTTCTTTGGCAGAGTTGGACTCAATCTGTATTTGGAGTTGCCTATAGAAGGCATCTTCTTCATCTACCTTTGGATTTAGCTTTTGTTGTAACCATCTCAGGTATTGAGAACTAGCCTTTGGTAGTTGGTCTTCTAACCTGAAGAATCTCCTGTTACCATCTTCATCCCTGAACTCCATCATCCAGAAGGGTTGAAGGTGGATTTTTTTTCCATTGTATGGGATCTTCATTTTCATTGGTAGACTTGATGGTGAGTTCCATTCCCTCCTTATTTGTTCTATTCTGTCCAGTATCTCCCCTTTTGCTATCTTGGAGAACCCTGTGTATCTCTTGATTGCAGAGAACACTTTGGTTAAGGTATGATAATTTTCTCCAAGAACCCTTTGTAGTGGCCATGTCCTTTCCATTCCTCCCTTGTATACAAAGACCAATCTTTCAGGCAAATGTTTATATTTGTCGATTCCTCTTACTTCTAACAATTCATCCAGATAAAGATTCATGCCAGAGTATTCTTCAATATCTGCCTGATAGATAAAATCATCCTTCTTTTCCAAGATTGGCTACCTGACAATAGCAGGTACCCTAGTAACTTGAATTGGTTCCTTTGAAGGTTGCTTCCTTGGTTTCCTTTTCTTCTGTATAGGCTTCTGTTGAGGCTTCAGCAAGAATGAAGGAACCTCAATGGAGTCAAGATTCATTGGTTCCTCTTTAGGTACTATAGGATCACCATGGAAATTTACAGCTGGGTTGAATACTTTTACAGAAGTAGGTTGTGATGTGCCAACTGTCTCCTTGCTCTCAATTTCTGGAGAGACAGGCCTCCTTGCCTTTGATTTCATTCTCTTAGATTTGGATTTAGGGACTGATTTCCCTTTCTTTTTGGATTTGGGGACTTCCTCAGGTTCCCTCATCTCATCCTCTACCTCTTCCATTAACTCTTGAGCCAGCCTTGCTTGCTTCTCATCTGAGTTTTCATATTGATATTCAGTGCTTGGTTGAGATTCTCTTAGCAGCCTTGAAGTCTCTTCTCTCTTGGCCTCAACAAATCTAGGATGGCTGTTGGATATGTTTAGAACTTTTCCATTCCTTATGATTACAGCCATCCATTCTCTTACACAACTGTTAGTCTTTTCCTTGAATTCCTTAATTTGCTTACCCATCAGCTTCCCTTCATCATCCTTGGGAAATGGAAAGTCCAGTTGTAGCTTGTTCTTCCCATTTGCTTTTGGTGGTGAGTAGGGTCTTGTTTTGATGTAGGGTTCAAATTCTTTAACATGAGAAGGATCGGCATCATAGAATGTAGGAGCCACAATTGCTGGAGTGAGCACCTTCAGAATTGTGGTAGATATTGTTGGAGCTGAGGTTTGGCTAGAGAACAGAGTTGATGCAATAGGTTGATTGATCAATCTTTCTGTCCTCATTATCCTTTCATAGTTTTCCTCTTTCATCTTTTGTAGAGCTTCAATTTTGGCTAGCTTTTCCTCTTCTGTCAAGTTTGAGAAATCAAACTCTTCAGATAGAGCTACTTGTTCAGGTTTGGAATTGCTGGGGGAGGCTGTTACAATGAAGTCCTGTGGATTGACCACTATGGTAGGCTGCTGCTCCCCCTCACTTGCTGCTTCCCTTCTTTCAGAAATTAAGATTTGACTTGTAGTTGCCACAGCCTCTTCCACTTTCTCCCCCTTTTTGTTAGCATCAAGGGTTTGACTAGAAGTTGGGGCTGCAACTAACTTTTCTAGCAGTTGGGTTTGCAGTTTCTGATGTTGAAGAAATTGCTCCATCTGGGATTCCATCTTTTCCACTCTTGAGTTGAGTAGTTGCACAGACTTAGCCAGGTTGTCTTCTTTGATGAACCTTTGTTGCAACACCCTCTGAGTGGTTGTAGGAGCTAGTTGCTCTAGCTTGGAATCCACAAAGATCTTCACATCCTTGATTTCTTGTTTGACCTCCTCTAAGTTGGATCTCTGAATCACCATTTGCATGTTTTGTAACTTAAGGGAGTCAATTGCCTGTTGAAGAACAACCTTTCTCTGTGAATCTGCTTCTGGGTGCTCAGCCAGGGCAGATTTATATTGCCTTATGATTTCCATATCAAGTTGATGATAGGTGTAGTTGTGAGCAAATGTAAAATCATGAATACTGCTACCACCTTCATCTTCAGAGCTCTGGCTGTCTTCATCTTCAGAATTATCAAATTCTTCACTCTCAGCAGTGGTTGGCAGAGCTGCTATAGATTCCTTAGCTCTAAGTAGAGACTGTGAGGTGTGCACTAGGTGCATTGCCTCCTCTGCTTCCACATTGCCCTGTTGTGCCAGAATTTGATAGGCAGGAACAGGGTGAGTAAAGGTTTTAGCATCCAAAGAAATGGAGTCAATCATGGACTGATATTCTCTTTGATATTCCATTTCCTTGGCTGCATCCTCAACCTCCATTGACTCACTAGCAATGGCTGCTTCTTCCATCCTTATTTCTCTTGTAGTCCCTTCTCTCCCCTCATCTCTCTTTTCTTGCATCAAGGGCTCCCCTTGGCTCACACCTCTCACACCCTCACCTTCACCTACTAAGGTGGAACTCTCAAACTCTCCTTTTGCCTGACCGGAAGAAATGGCCAGCCTCTCATTATTTATCTCTCCTTTTGCCTGCTCACAAGGCAGCCTCTCACTCCCTTCCCTCAATCCTAAAAGTGTTTCAACTACTGAGAACTCCTCCACACTTGACACTGGAATGTCAGATATAGCAGTGGTAGAGTGAGTTATCAACGGATAAGGAATATCCGTTGATGGAGTAGTTATAGCTGTCAACGGATGGCTAGATAGAGGCGCATCCGTTGATGGAGAAACACTTGTCAACGGATGAAGGATATCCGTTGAGGAAGGAATAATTTTATCCGTTGAAGAGAAAACCAACACTGAATCTGTGGAGATTGATTTTAAGTTCGAGGCCACAGTCTGTGTTGAGAATTCTGGAAGGGAAGATTGATGGTCCAACAAATCATCTAAAAGATGATGACCACCAATTTCAAAGTGGGGCTTCTCCAAGAATCTTAAAGATGGAGAATCAGGAATTGATGTAGATATTATATCCACATTGAAAGGCAGAGTGTGTAAACTTGTAACACTATAACTAATGTAACTCAAACTAAAGGAAAAGATACTTAACCAGAAGACAATCAAGAACAAGAAGTCACAAGAAATCAACACTAAATGAAGACAAGGTAATTGATACAATTCAACATGTTAACTATGATCAATCCAAGAAGAAATCATTGAGAGAAGTTCAAGTCAAAGTTGTTCATGCCTCAGTGATTTGGAAAGCCAAGAATCAAGATCATAACTATCAGTATCAATAAGACCAATTGATTTCAAGTGAACAAGAAGGAAAGCAAATATTGGAAAGCCACATTTCTAATTGGACATGGTAATTTATTCAAGAAGCAAAAACCCTATCAAGACTAGTCACTTATGAACCAGACCGTTGCATCAAGTGTCAGGACATTGATAGCAAGTTTATGTCAGTAATAAAGATCCATATTCAAGAGCTTAGTGAAGAACAAAGAAGACATGAAGATATCACAAGTTCAAGATGTGCATTGAAGTTTCTAGTTGAAGACCAGAATATTTTCTAAGTACTAAATATTCTAGATGGCCAAGTAGAAGTTTCTAAGTAGAAGTTCTACTTAGAACTTCGAGATGGCTAAGTAGAAATTCTCAAGTAGAAGTTCTACTTAGAGTGCAGCTTCAACATGACACATGGCATCTTCTGATTGGCAGATTTCCAAGCTTTCAAGATACGGCAAGATTTATGTGGACATCATTGGGCCACGTATATCTTAGTCTTTGAAGACTACAGGACATAGATTACATGTAGTATAAATAGAAGTACTTGTGTAATGTCTTAGTCAGAGAGCAATAGTTGAGAGAAACACAAGAAAAAGAGAGAGAGTGCATTCACAGAGCTTAGTATCATTCACTTCTCTCTGAACTTCTGTCATACTTTGTAATGAATGTTGTAGCAACCATTTCAAGTTATATATAAGAAATATATTCCTTGAATCTGTGTGTTCATTTATTGCATCGTATTTATTGCTTCTCATATTCGAAAAGTTGTATTCACCCCCCCTCTACAACACATTTGGACCTAACAATTGGTATAAGAGCTATATGTTTAACATACAAAACATAGATCCTTGTGTTGAGTAGAAGAATCGTGAGTTTTCATTTTTCAGATCTACTTTTCATTTTCTCCAAAAGTGTGTTTTAATTCGTTGGTAGTGAAAACTCATCTGAAAAATTATTTAAATACTCCAGGTGTGATTATTTAGCTTGGATGTATTTTAATTAATTTTTGTGAATTAATCTGGGTACTTTCATATTTGGTGTTCTTGAGTGTTCATCATCTGTTCTTATTAAAGAAGACAACCCAACAACTTTTTGATCTCCTTTTCAAAAGTAAAAGAATAAAAAGGTGGTTTTGGACTTTTTGATTTGCTTTATTCGGCCGAAAGTATACAGACATACTCAGTGCCTAGCAAGTGGGTTAGGTGGGTTAGGTGAGTAAAGCATTCAAAGTCAAAAGGTGTTAAAGAGATAATATTGTTTATTCAATATTAAAGTAATCTGCAAAAAAAAAATTATTCTAAGGACAAAAGTTCTACATAGAATTTCTACTTGAGAATTTCTACATAGAATTTCTACTTGAGAATTTCTACATAGAATTTCGACTTGGACAATTTCTACTTGGTGATTTCGACTTGAGCAAAATTTCTACTTAGAGAAATTTCGACTTAGGCAAAAGTTCTACATATAAATTCTACATAGCCTAGTCTTGGGTACTTAGAAACTTTTAGTGACCAGAATTGAGATGGCTCCTAAAAATGCATTCAAGATCCCAATGTTCAACAAAGATCACTATGAAGAATGGGTTTTCAGAATGAGACTATATCTAGAGACTGTTAACCCTGAATATCTGGAAGTCCTTGACAAGGGTAAATTTGTCCCAATGGTAGTTATTCCTTCACATACGGAAGGAGGAGTGGTTATACCACCTCGGTCTGAGCCTAAAAAGGTCTCGGAGTTTTCGGATGCTGACAAGGAACAAATAGCTTATGATACTGCCATACGACAAACCTTGATGGAATCTCTTGATCATGAAATGTTCAACATAGTCAAAGGTCTGACTACAGCGAAGAAGATTTGGGACAAGATAGAAGTTGTCATGGAAGGATCTGCAGAGGTAAGAAGCAACAAGACACTCATACTCAAGATGGAGTATGACACCTTTAGAATAAGGAAAGGAGAAGGCATAACAGATGTCTACCTACGATTCAGTCAGTTGGTATTGGATTTGAATCTGAGAGGTGTAACTCTCCCCATGGTTGAGACTAATACGAGATATCTGAGGAACCAGCCAAAAAGCATTGAACATAGGGTCTACGCAATAAGAGAAACCAGAGATTTGCATACAACTTCTCTGGAAGAATATTATGGAATATTAAAGACCTATGAGCTGGAAACTCTTCAAGATCAAGCATGGGACAATGATTCAAAGGGAAAAGAAAGTGCATCAGGATTAGTTGCTGATGAGGAAGAGTCTAAGAAGGCAATGGTTGCAGCAAAGCCTAAATCATCACTTGCACCACATCAAGTTGATAATGATGACGAGTGCGCATCTGACAGTGATGATGACTACTACACCCAAGAAGAGCTGGACAACATGGACGATAGTGTCGTGGCATACATGGCAAGGAAGTTCAGCAACATGAGATTTAGAAAGAGCAACCGACCACAGAGAAAATCTTCATCTTATTATCGGGCTGCTAGGGGTGGTGGTAGTTCGTCAGGCTACAAAGGAAAAGGCAAGAATACCAGCTACAAATCTCCTTTGGATTTCAAAATGAAGTTCAAATGCTATAATTGTGGTGAAGCTGGACACTTTGCCTCGGACTGCAAAAAGCCTAAACAGACTTATCCAAAAGAGACATTTGAAGCCCTCAAAAGCAACTATGAAGCACTGTTGAAGGAAAGACATGGAAAACGAGATTTATTGGTGACAGAAGGAAGAGCTTGGGATGATTCAGATGAGGTAGATGTTACTCATGTAGCAAACTTTGCCCTCATGGCTGAGACATCAGAGGAACCAGAGGTACCAGTTCTGACTCTTAAAGTAGAAATGTCTATTGATGATTATAAGGAACAGAACGGGGCTCTTAGTGAAGAGATCTATATGTTGTGCAAAAGCCTAGACTCTTCTCAAAAGGAACAGAAAACACTTGTTGCCAAATGCAGAATGCTTGAGGCAAAAGTGGAAGAGCTAGAGGCTGCTTGCACTGTAGATACTTCCCTAAGAGACTTTATTAAATCTCTAGAACACAAGCTCGTCCTTAAGGAAGAAGTAGAAGCATGTCTTAGGAACAATCTAGCTGAGTTAGAAACTAAATGCGAAGCATACAAACTAGCTGCTAGTAAAGTGTATGTAGATAATGACACATTTAAGAGGATAACTGGAGTAGGTATAGGACTTGATTATTCTGACCTTTCTAAGAAAGAAGGAAAGAGACCTATTGACCCTAGTTCCAGTGACCTTAAACAGGAAACACCTAGAATTCTTAAATCGGCTGTCAAACCTATCTACAAACATCTTGTTCCTAGAATAGAAGAAGAAGAGACTGAATTGATAGCTAGATATGAGATTGAGATGGAAGATCGCCAGAAAGAACAACCTACAACTCCTATTAAACAAGTTAAAATCAATTTCCCTAGAGATGAATCTAGACTGGGATTAGGAGCTAAGGCTGTTAAACAACAAGGAAAGAAAGAAAAAGGCATAAAAGAGGTTAAGGCTGAACGAATAAAGAAAGCATGTTATCATTGTAAATCTACTGAACATCTTTCTTATGCATGCAAAGCTAACATGAATGTTCCTGTTGCACATGCCATGCCTATCACACATACAATGAATAATCTGCATCAGAATCATGCACAGTGTGGTCAACCTAATTGTATGCCATGCACTTTTAGCATCATGCAAACTTTTGTGCATTTAATGAATGCATCTAGCCAGTCATGCTCAAATACTGTTGCTAGTTCAAATATCAAGAAAAAGTATGGTAGAGCCAAGACTGTTAGTCCTCCTAAAGTTAGGAGTGACAAACCTTCTCCTAAGACTGACAAATCTGTCAAGTCTGAGAAAGGAAAGGAGATAGTCGAAAGCTCTAGTAATGTGAAGAAAAGTGCATCTCCTGTTGTTAAATCTGTTGATTCTCGATCTTATCGAAAAGCCGGGCCCAATCAAAGTTGGGTTCCGAAGAATGTCTAACCAATCTGTCATTGCAGGGCATTAAGCAGAATAGAAATAAAGTTATATGGGTGCTAGACAGTGGAGCATCGAGGCATATGACTGGAAACAAGTCCCTGCTTACAGAGTTGGTTATGAAGGCTGGCCCTTATGTTACCTTTGGAGATGACAGCATAGGTGTGACTAAGGGATATGGCAAACTGAAGACTGGCAATGTCATCATTGAAGATATTTCCTATGTTGAGGGACTAAAGCACAATCTGTTGAGTATAAGTCAATTCTGTGACAAAGGTTACGAAATTGTCTTCAACAAGAAAGGTGTATCAATCACTCACATCAAGGAAGGCTCACTAGCTTTGAGAGGAGTTCAAAAGGCAGATCTTTTTGTTGCAGATATGGATTCAGCAAATCAGGATGAGGTCACCTGTTTCTACAGCAAAGCCTCGGATGATGAAAGCTGGTTATGGCACAAAAAGCTATCTCACTTAAACTTCAAAACGATGAATGCTCTCGCGAGGCGAGAATTGGTGAGAGATCTACCTCAAATGGAGTTCGCTCCGAAAGGACTCTGTGAAGTTTGTGAAATGGGAAAGTCGAAGCGAGCATCGCATAAAAGCAAAGAAATTTCTAGTATTACTGAGCCTCTGCAACTTCTTCATATGGATTTGTTTGGCCCAGTGAATGTCCTATCTTTGTCTAGGAAAAGATATGCTTTAGTAATCGTGGATGACTTCTCCAAGTATACATGGGTATTGTTCGCAATGACGAAAGACGAAGTACCTTTCTTAATCATTGATCACATCACTCAAATTGAGAATGTTTCAACACTTACTGTGAAGACGATTAGATCAGACAATGGCACTGAATTCAAAAACGCAGTGCTGAATGACTTCTGTGTATCTAAAGGAATACGTCGTCAGTATTCAGCCCCGAGAACTCCACAGCAAAATGGAGTAGTTGAAAGGAAGAATAGAACTCTGGTTGAAGCAGCAAGAACTTTGTTGTATGATTCAAAACTTCCTTTGTATTTCTGGGCCGAAGCAGTGAGTACCGCTTGTTACACTCAAAATAGAACCTTGATCATAAAAGATAAAGAAAAGACACCATGTGAGCTAATGAACAACAGAAGACCAACAATCAAATACTTTCATGTCTTCGGAGCAAAATGCTATGTGCTTATAGATGATGAAAATCTAGGCAAGTTTGCAGCAAAAGCTCGTGAAGGAATCTTTGTTGGTTATTCTACAGATGTGGTGGCAGCTTATAGAGTGTTCATGGTGAATGATCGAAAAGTGACTGAAAGTTACAACGTCAGATTCGACGATACCAAACTCTCATCAATTTCAAGAGATTCTAGTGAACCTGAGTCCCTAAAATTTCAGAATCTGGACTTAGAAGATCTTGAAGATGAACCTGAGTTGGTTGTTCCATTAAATGTTCCAAGTGTACATGAAGAACCTAAGTCTAGTGAACAAGCTAATTCTACAAGATCAGGAGAGACTTCTTCAGTACGAACCGGCAACAACTCAGGGGGAGTAAATAGCAGCTCAAGGACTACTGTTCAAGGCTCGAGTCGAGTTGACTCTAGTTCTGTAGGAGCTGGCACTAACTCAGGGGGAGTTAGTGAAAATCATCAAAGTAGTCAGCACCCCAACTCAGAAAGTCAAGCTGAATCATCAAGACAATTTCCAGGTGAACGAGTATGGAATAGAGACCATCCGTTTGAGTTAATTATTGGTGATCCAGATGCTGGTGTGACTACTAGAAGAACTGCAAGAGCTGACATGGCTAATATCTCCTTATATTCTGGGTTCTTATCCAAGCTTGAACCTAAAGAAATAGAAGAAGCTCTTGGCGATGCTGATTGGGTGATTGCAATGCAAGAGGAACTCAATCAGTTTGAAAGGCAGAAAGTTTGGAAACTGGTACCCCGACCAAAGAACGAATCCGTAATTGGAGCTAGGTGGGTATTCAGAAATAAACTGGATGAAAACGGACTTGTAACACGAAACAAGGCTCGTTTGGTTGCAAAAGGTTATTCTCAGCGAGAAGGAATTGATTATGATGAAACCTATGCACCAGTTGCAAGACTTGAGGCAGTCAGGATGTTCTTGGCATTTGCAGCACATAAGAACTTCAAGGTTTTCCAGATGGATGTGAAAAGTGCCTTCCTGAACGGAGAGTTAGAAGAAGAAGTGTATCTGGAACAGCCGTCTGGCTTCGTTGATCCAGAACATGCAGATTTTGTGTATCTACTCTTCAAATCTGTCTATGGCCTCAGGCAATCCCCAAGGCGATGGTATGAAACCCTATCCTTATTCTTAATTGAAAATGGTTTTGTTAGGGGAGTAATTGATAAAACATTGTTCTATAAAGTTGTGAGAAATGACTTAATACTTGTTCAAGTATATGTGGACGATATTATTTTTGGGTCATCAAATGAGCGCTTGTGCGAGAAATTTGCCAAGCTAATGCAGGAAAAATATGAGATGAGCATGATGGGAGAGCTGTCCTTCTTCCTTGGATTACAGATCAGTCAGAGAAAAGATGGTATCTTTATCTGTCAATCCAAGTACGTCAGAGATTTACTCAAGAAGTATAATCTAGAAGATGCATCAGCAGCTAATACTCCCATGGCAACAGCCACGAAGCTTGATGAAGACAAATCAGGTAAATCAGTTGACATCACAAGCTATCGAGGTATGATTGGCTCACTCCTCTATTTAACTGCAAGTAGACCCGATATAATGTTCGCAACTTGTTTATGTGCAAGGTTCCAAGCGGATCCTAGAGAATCACATCTCGTAGCCGTCAAAAGAATTTTTAGGTATCTCAAGGGCACACCAAATCTAGGGATTTGGTACCCAAGAGATACAGGTTTTAATCTTATTGGCTATTCGGATTCAGACTATGCAGGTTGCAGGATTGATAGGAAAAGCACATCTGGTGCTTGCCAATTTCTTGGCAGAAGATTGGTGTCCTGGCAAAGTAAAAAGCAACATACAGTATCTACTTCTACTGCTGAAGCTGAGTACATTGCTGCTGGAAGCTGTGTAGCTCAAATACTGTGGATGAGGAACCAACTGAAGGATTATGGCATGGAGCACAAGAAAATTCCAATCATGTGTGACAACACAAGTGCCATTGCCATAACCAACAATCCTGTAGATCACTCAAGAACCAAGCATATTGACATCAGGTATCATTTCATAAGAGAACATGTCGAGGAGGGGACTGTGGAGCTACATTTTGTGCCCACAATGCAACAAATTGCAGATATATTCACCAAACCTCTTGATGAAGTAACATTCAATAGGTTGGTTGGTGAATTGGGAATGCTAATACAAGTTAGTAAAGCCTTCTATCTGTAAAATCCATGTTTGTGTTTGTATGTGCAAGCTAATCAATCATTATGTGCTTAGACTTTAATATGCCTAATTAATGATTGTTATAGTTTGCATATAGTGTGATTTTGCATGAATTCATTGTGTTTTAAGTGTCTTTTATAGCACAAATCTGTGAATTTATGCTTGTTAGATTGCATGATCATAGGGGGAGTTAAATTCATAATATTCTAAATATTGCATGATTTTTAGATGAATTTACCTTTGATTTTCATGTAATTAGAGGCCTTAGAATTGAAAAACTTCAAAATTTCGAGTTAGGTTCTATCTCGAAACTCATCTAGAAATTCGACTTGAATTTCGACTTAAGCTGTCAGAGTGAAGTTTTTGTAAAATTCTAAGTCTGGGAAGAATTTCGAGTTGGCAATCTCGAAATTCATCTCGAAATTCGACTTAGAGTTCGAGTTCGAGTTACCAGTGTGCCTAGTTCTATCTTCAAAATATTCGAGATAAAGTCTATCTCGAATTTTATCTCAAAGGTTGAGATGAGATTTCCATTAAGGGAATATTTTGAAAAGAACTGAGAATTAACTTCGAGTTAGTCTATCTCGAAACTCAACTCGAATTTCGACTTGATGTTCGAGATAGAGTTCTTAGTCTATCTCGAAACTCAACTCGAATTTCGACTTGATGTTCGAGATAGAGTTCGCAGTTAAGCTAAAGGGAATTTTTCGAGTTACACTCCTAACTCGAAACATATCTTGAATTACCCTGTTTTTTTTTGCTATAAGGGGGTATTTTGGAAAGAATTTGAGATTAACTTCGAGTTAGTCTATCTCGAAACTCAACTCGAATTTCGACTTGATGTTCGAGATAGAGTTCTTAGTCTATCTCGAAACTCAACTCGAATTTCGACTTGATGTTCGAGATAGACTTCTAACTCGAAAAGTATCTTGAATTTTCTTTTTTCCAAGTTTACTACAAATCAATAATGTTCAAGATAGTATTTCCCTATAGTTTCTGCTGTAATATTGGTTAAAGTGTTCATTAGTGATATTTGTTCGAGTTAACTCCTATCTCGAACTTCATCTCGAAGTTCGACTTGAAGTCGAAGTTCGACTTAGAGTTCGAGATAGAAGTTCGACTTAGATGTCCCCTGTATGGACTTAGTACTTTTCACATTCTTTAACAGGGACATTTTTGTTATTTCACATTCATCTATATATACATCTCTAACTTGATGCCTAATTCACTTTACCTAATTCTAATTTTCACAGCAGCCTCTTCACAAAACAAGGCGATTTCATAACTTCATACCATTAATCTGTGTTTTGTGATTAAACTCATTCTAATCACGAATTACTGCCAATTTTTGGACTAATCTTGACTGTGTTATCCTTAATCCTTGTGTTGGTGTGTTTTGTGTTCATCCATATACACGCGCATATACATACACACGAACATATATTGTTTGTGTACTGTTCATAAAACGCGATTTAATATTCACCATTCATAAACACACACGATTTCACTGGTACACACGAATATTCATCTTCTTTGAATATTCAGATTTAGTAATTGGCTTTTGATTGTTCATCCCGTAGTTTAATTTTCTCTAAGGGACTTTTGTTCTTTTTGATAAATTAAAAGGGATACATCATTTAATTCGTAAATTATTTGTTTTTCAAAATTAAAAAAAAAATCACATCTTTTAAAGAAAAACATTTAATCAAAATGGCTCACCAATTTTCACTTGCTAAAAACAATTTTTATAATATTTCTACGGAAATTGGTGATCAACTCCCGCGGTTTAAGTTTTGGATACGATTTCTCAATTTGTACTCCAAAGCTAGCCATGCTTTTACTGCTAAACCTACACTAGTACATGATGCTTTACAGCAGTTATGGACTAGTGCGGTTACTTTTTGGAGCAAATCAACCCCCTTAGGTTTCAGGTTTACCTTAGCGGGTCAGGAATATGAGGTGACCGAAGAAATTGTCAACAGGGTTCTGGGATTTCCAATTAAAGATGCCTATGATCCAGAACCTACTGCTGCAGAACGCCTCAGATTCTTTGAAGAAATTGGATGTTATCCTCCAAAAGGCCCAATCACGGGAAATATCCAAAAACAATTCTTCCATGTGGAATGGAATTACTTTTTCGAGGCCATCACAAGATGTTTTTGGGCACGCGAAAAAGACTTTCATCAAATTCCAATTCCAATGCAAACCTTTGCAGTTGCCCTAGCAAGAGAACTGGATATAAACTATGGACACATAGTTCTCTCTGAAATAGTGGGCTCAATGGGATCTCCTGAAAGCAGAGACCTCTCTACCACTGATGTCGTCTGCTGGTTTCCTCGGTTTCTTCAAATGCTGATCAATTACTTATTACCGAAGGATGCTCTTGCTGTTAGACAGGGATTTGCCGGAAGCCCAACATCTGCATCGCTAGGGATGGGCACTAAGTCACTTTCAACCATTGCTAATCAGGATAAACATCAAGGTAAACCAATGTCTACTCCTGAAAATCTTCAAATGTGGCTTAGATATGATGCAGGAGTTACCAATTTGGAGGCATCATCACAAGTTTCATCACATGCTCAAAATCCATCTGTTCATGCTGAGGCATTTGATGAGATTCCTGATGAGGAAAGCGATGATGCACAAGGTAATCAATCAGGTAATCTCTCCCTGCATACTATTCATTCCTCCTCCTATGTTTCTGATTCCGCGACCCAAGAGACTGCTAACCCGCAGGATCTATCCCAGGGTAAGAGCCATATTTCTGACTCTGAGTCTAATACACATTCCTATTCTCTATCACCCCTGTTAACAGAAGTCAGAAAACCAGCACGTATATATATACAAGATGATGAGGAGAGTGATACCGAAGAGCAGCAACTTATTCGAAAGAAAGCCAAACTTTTCCACGCTGCTACTTCACATCCACAGTCAAACCCTAGAGTGTCACACGCAACCACTCCACCTCACGCGAGTGGTTCACCCCTTGAACAATCTGCACATAGGGATTTTGATTTTGGTGAGGATGATGTACCTCTTGAAGATACTGTTGCTTCAAGAGGACATGAAGTCTTAAGAACTTCAGACGTACCTTCACCGGTACGTACTGATGCTGCAAAGAGGATCGGTTCTGATGTCGTACAAGGACACTTTGTAGCCTCTCAGCCTGAGATTCCAACTCAGGAACAAACAGAATTTGATCCCATAACTGTCAACAACATTTCTTATCAATTCTCTGCAGGTACTGCTTCATTATTTGGATCAATCATTGAAGACATACACGAGCGTGAGACAGGGAGTGTGTGTGAGAGGTTAGGGAGAGAGGGACCTTCATTTTTAAGGCCCGAAACCGAGCGCCAAATACCAACAGAACGAGTATTAGAGCGAGGTCACCTAAACCAAACACCGTCCCTTAACACTGAAAATCTTGATACGCGTATGACTTCTATGGAAAATCAGAGGAGGCAGTTCGGACAGACGATGGGGCAGTTTGGGATGAATATTGGAAACAATCAAAGGGCTCTAGATGACTACGCAGCAAGAATGGCAAGTCAAGCTACAGCTTTTGATGATTTGACAAATAAGGTCAATGACTTGGGCCATGCTGGTGGCGTCTTAGGAAGCACTCTCAATGAGAGGATGGGGGCATTGGAGTCTGCAATGCATACAATGGCTGTGGAGATCAGTAGAATGATGTTCGCAGTCAGGAGTTTTGTGCCCCCGGAGTGTTTCGAGTCGCAACAACCTCCCCCCGATGCTGGTGCAGGTGGTGCTAGTGGAGCGGGAGCCTCTGGTTCTGGTTTTGGAGGTTCCTATGCAGCTGGTGGATCTGAAGACCAAGGTGGAGCTCAGGATAACTCACCTAAGGGGGAGAGTGGAAAGGAGACGAGACAGCAGGCAGTTCACATCGAAGAAATTGAAGAACCCGCTGATCTTGTCAAGGAACCAGAAGTTGAGCCGTCTGTTGATGAAGAGGCTCTGAGGATGAGGAAGGGTAAGGCAGTAATGGTTGATGAACCATTTATTGACCTGAGTCATCAGGAAACAGTACAGGAGGTACTTGACTCAGATTCTGACATGGAAGACGTACCGTTGGCACACGCTATAAAAAGATCTTTGAAGGAACAAGGTGGAGGTGCTGGGATGTCTTCCGGAATGCCTGAAGAATTTCCTGTTGATGAGGAAACCCTTAAAGCTCAACAGTTAGCCTTGGAACAAGCTCAGTTCCATAAAATGAAGATGATGCAAGAACATGCTGCATTCCTAGAGAAGAAGGGGGAGCTACAAGGGAAGCAGTATGAGTATGAGCTTGCAAGGCTAGCTAATCCTCAAGTCGATATGGACAAACGAAGGATAGGGCAGAAATGGGATGAAGCAAGGAAGATAATGATGGGACCATGTGCGAAAGGAGTTCATAACAAGGATGCAGATGATCTGTTCTACAACTTGAATTTGCAGAATCCAATGACTGGGGACTATATAAATGCTTTGAAGAGATTAATTTCTAAAGTCAGGGTTGGATACAATGCAAATCTTAAGGAGTGGCAGGTTATCTTGTCTTTGGTAGAAGGAGTCCCAACATCTTTCCTATATGTGGATGACCAATTCATAATGAGAAGATATGCGTCAGAGTTGTTCTTGCTAGCGACTAAAATTCAGTACTCTCAATCTGAGGAGCTAAGCATTCTGTACAGGGATCAGTTAATGCAGCTAGCAGAGGACAAGGGTCCAGAATTCTCAGCATATCGAAATTTTGTCCGGATGGTAGTTGACGGAAAGATGAAGAGGGTTAGCATGGAGGAAAATGATCTAATGGAGCTTTCAGTAGAATCTCTCAAAGCTGTCTGTAGACAAATGATGAGTAAGGGATTCGCTTCTGAGCTTAAAGATAAATCCGTGAAGATCATTGAAAGAGCTATATTCAAGAAGAGCAATGAGGTGTGGAAGTGTGACGTCATTGCTCCAAACCCTTTTGATGACGTGAAGATTGAGCCGGAGCTGATAGAGAAGAAATGGAATATTCTTCAAGCCATGAAGAATGTAGATGAAGCTCTGACTCTTCCTTCTAGAGCACTTGAACAAGGAGAAATAAGGGAGGCTATTGGTGTTCCAGGAAGTGAAAGTGTATACTGGATACATGTTTATGTTGAAGATACAGCTGATGCCTTAGTATTCATAGATGCAGACCAGAATCAAACAATCTTGCATATGAGTAGACAATGGCTGCTACGGACTCAAGATGCTGCATTTCTGGAGAGAGTATTATATGTATTCAAATGGGGCGAAGTGGAAGATAAGTTTGTTGAAGAAAAGCAGAGACTCATGAGTTACCTGTCTGAAGTAGTAATGGAAAAGAAGCAAATGGAGCGAGATGCGGCTAGTGTCCACAATACTAACCGTGTCAAGGGCTACCCCAAGATGATCTATTGTCAGTTTAAAGCTGATAAAACACATTGGAAATCTCAGCTCATCATGAAGAACTTTGAGGATATTCCAAAGATCAGGACTACTCAGGAGGTGGACAAACTCAGAAGGCTTTTCAAACATCCTTATCCAGAGCCCAAGAACCCTCTAGAAATGGAAGCTGTGAGTCTGTTGAATGCTAGGTGGAAGCAGCTTAAAGATCCAGTATACAAGAAAGAAAAGCAGCAGAAGGAGAAGCGCAAAAAGCAGAAAGAAGAGAGAGACCAAGCTGCTGAAGCTAGAAAGAGGAAACGGAATTAGGGTTAAAGGTCAGAGTGGTGTGAACTTGAAGTTGGAAAAACTTCATGTCTTTCGGTTGGTTTAACTCACTTGAGGAAAATTCATCTTAGAGTGAATCCAATAAGGTGATACAAGTTTGACTAAAAGGTATGAAATAATCCAGGTGATAGGAATCACTCAAATGATCTTTAATTCGAAGTTCGAATTCTGTTTCTAGTTTAAGTTCTTTGTATTGTTTTCATGTAAATTTCAATTGTAAATTATTCAAGACTGTAATGTTAATTATCTTTTCTCGTCTCATTGTTTAGTTGAGTTATCCTTCATTAATTTGAATGTCATTGTTAGACAATCAAATTGGGGGAGATTGAAAGGCAGAGTGTGTAAACTTGTAACACTATAACTAATGTAACTCAAACTAAAGGAAAAGATACTTAACCAGAAGGCAATCAAGAACAAGAAGTCACAAGAAATCAACACTAAATGAAGACAAGGTAATTGATACAATTCAACATGTTAACTATGATCAATCCAAGAAGAAATCATTGAGAGAAGTTCAAGTCAAAGTTGTTCATGCCTCAGTGATTTGGAAAGCCAAGAATCAAGATCATAACTATTAGTATCAATAAGACCAATTGATTTCAAGTGAACAAGAAGGAAAGCAAATATTGGAAAGCCACATTTCTAATTGGACATGGTAATTTATTCAAGAAGCAAAAACCCTATCAAGACTAGTCACTTATGAACCAGACCGTTGCATCAAGTGTCAGGACATTGATAGCAAGTTTATGTCAGTAATAAAGATCCATATTCAAGAGCTTAGTGAAGAACAAAGAAGACATGAAGATATCTCAAGTTCAAGATGTGCATTGAAGTTTCTAGTTGAAGACCAGAATATTTTCTAAGTACTAAATATTCTAGATGGCCAAGTAGAAGTTTCTAAGTAGAAGTTCTACTTAGAACTTCGAGATGGCTAAGTAGAAATTCTCAAGTAGAAGTTCTACTTAGAGTGCAGCTTCAACATGACACATGGCATCTTCTGATTGGCAGATTTCCAAGCTTTCAAGATAAGGCAAGATTTATGTGGACATCATTGGGCCACGTATATCTTAGTCTTTGAAGACTACAGGACATAGATTACATGTAGTATAAATAGAAGTACTTGTGTAATGTTTTAGTCAGAGAGCAATAGTTGAGAGAAACAAAAGAAAAAGAGAGAGAGTGCATTCACAGAGCTTAGTATCATTCACTTCTCTCTGAACTTCTGTCATACTTTGTAATGAATGTTGTAGCAACCATTTCAAGTTATATATAAGAAATATATTCCTTGAATCTGTGTGTTCATTTATTACATCGTATTTATTGCTTCTCATATTCGAAAAGTTGTATTCACCCCCCCTATACAACACATTTGGACCTAACACACATCCAGAGATGGAGTTGGTGATGGTGGATTGTAATGTGTATCGATTTGAAGATTGAGATCAAGGGGCTGTGACTCCACATTTATTGAAGCCACATCAAACTGAGTTTGAGAAGGTACAGTTTCCTGTACTGTGTGTGCACCCTGTGATTCCCCTATGATTTTAGATTTCACTCTTCTTCCATATGTTTTTGAGATTGGGCTATATGTGTCTCTAACCCTCTTGTGCGATGTTCCTTGTGGGGAACTTGATTCAGTAGTCACACTCTGTTGAGAGAGTGTAACTAGAATTTGGCCTGTAGTTACATTAGCAGTCTATTGAGAGATTGAAATGGTGGTTGCACTCATCTCTCCTTCCTTATCCTTAGGGCTTCTTTGATGTTCACCCTGTCCCTCACCACACACTACCACTTTCACACTCCCCTCAAGAGTTTTGGTAGATTTTACAACAGGTGTCTTTTGAGAGACACTTGAGGTTTGCTTTTTAGAATGTGGTTTTGGAACTCTGGATTTGGACACTTTGGTAGGAGCCTGTTTGGTCACAACTACAGACTCCATTGTGACACTAGAAGGCAAAGAAATTTGGGGGTTGGAGATAGGGGTTTCAGAGTTAGAGATAGTTACCTGAACAATTGGTAGATATACCAATTGTACTCCTGCATTGAGGTTCATTCGAATTAGGTCACTTAAGACTCTCTTCTCCCGAACAAAACATTGAAACTTGCTATCCGGGTTAGCAATGGATAGCTTATTCTCAGATACATGCAGTGCTAAGAGCATTAAAAATCTAGCAAAGTAGATATTCTTGCTCCTTGTTTCCTTTTACCCAACTTTGCAGCTATCTCATACATAACTAATGTGCCAAAATTATAGAATTTATCATTTAAGAGGATACACATCATAGTTAGCATGGACTGGGTAACAGCATCAAAATTACTAATTTTGCCTGAAAAAGTTTTAATGAAGGCATCACAGAAATAGCTCCATTCTTTAACCATTCCTTTCCTAACAATTTTCCCTAAGCTTTCAGTACTAAGGGCATAATTAATAGAATTAAGCATGGCAACAATTTCAGCATCAGTGGGTACTTTCAGACAGTTATTCTCAGGCAATTTTAAACAAGCAGTTATTACATCAGAATTAACCACATAGTTTTTACCCTTTAAAGAAAAAGCAATTGTACCGTCTGTGCCATTGTACTCAGCAGATGTCCACATTTCTTCAATTACCTCGTGGATTAAGGGAGTGGTGGCAGTCATAGCATATGACAGTTTGCATTTCTTCACGAAACTCATCAAAGTGTGGTAAGCTTCTGGAGCATTCACTGTGTCAACAAAGGCCGCGAAATTGTTCCTCTCATAGGTAAACCCAGTGGAGGACATCATCTTAACAATGGGCGCCATTGAAGTGTTTGAACTTTGGTTGCAGAGAGTTTTAGAGAAGAAGATGCAGTTAACTTTTGATATGCTTGAAAATGAATAAGAATGAGATGTGAGAGTACAAGTCAGCCTTTTATATTTTTCAAGAATTAAAAATGAAATAATTAAAAGTAATTACTCCATTGGTCAAAAGTAACTGTCAGATAATAAATGAAAAGAAAATAAGTACAACCATGATTAGATATACATGGTTACCAACGGTTATATAAAGAAATGTATATCAACGGATATAGAATGAACGGTTGAGATACAGTTTATCCATTGATGACGTGGATAGCCTGTTACCCGTTGACATGCGAAAATCTAGTAATGTGTTTATACTATCAACGGATAAAAGGATATCCGTTGATAAGCTAATTTTGCCTTAGACAAAATTTCTGCAGAAAATTTTTCTGAAAGTTTTAACTTTCAAGTAAATCAAAACACATTTCTAGCTTCAATGCAGTGAAATCAAATATCACTAGGAATTATGACAAGTTAAGCATACCTAGCTCACCTACCAATCTTGTGAATGTGGATTCATCAAGAGGCTTGGTGAAGATATCTGCAAGCTGCATTTCACTTGGCACAAAGTGCATTTCTACTGTACCATTCATCACATGTTCTCTAATGAAGTGGTATTTGATGTCAATGTGCTTGGTTCTCGAATGTTGCACTGGATTCCCTGTGATGGCAATAGCACTTGTGTTGTCACAGAAAATTGGAATCTTCTCAACTTTTAGACCATAGTCAATGAGTTGGTTTCTCATCCATAGAATCTGTGCACAACAGCTTCCAGCAGCAATGTACTCAGCTTCAGCTGTAGAAGTGGAGACCGAGTTTTGTTTCTTACTGAACCATGAAACAAGCCTGTTTCCTAGAAATTGACAGGAACCTGTAGTACTTTTCCTATCAACTCTGCAACCTGCATAATCTGCATCTGAATAGCCAGTTAGATCAAAACCCGATTCTCTTGGGTACCAAATGCCAAGGTTTGGTGTTCCCTTGAGATACCTGAAAATTCTTTTAATAGCTATTAAGTGAGACTCTCTAGGGTCAGCTTGAAATCTAGCACAAAGACAAGTAGAAAACATTATATCAGGTCTACTAGCTGTTAGATATAGAAGTGAACCTACCATGCCTCTATAGCTTGAGATTTCCACAGACTTTTCCTTAGTATTCAACTCAAGCTTAGTTGCAGTGGCCATAGGTGTTTTAGCAGATGTACAATCCATTAAGTCAAATTTCTTTAAGAGATCATAAATATATTTTGTTTGACTTATGAAAATGCCCTCATTAACTTGCTTTACTTGTAGGCCAAGAAAGTAAGTTAATTCACACATCATGCTCATTTCATACCTACTTTGCATAATTTGGCAAACTTTTTGCAAAGCTTCTCATATGTAGACCCAAAAATAATATCATCTACATAGATTTGAACAAGTATTGAAGAGCCATTAATATCCCTATGAAATAAGGTTTTATCTACTGTACCTCTAGTGAAGTGGTTCTCCAAAAGAAATTGAGATAAAGTGTCATACCAGGCTCTTGGTGCTTGCTTCAAACCATAAAGTGCTTTCATGAGAAGATATACATATTCTGGAAATTCTGGATCCTCAAAACCAAGAGGTTGATGGACATAGACCTCTTCTTCCAGTTCCCCATTTAGAAAGGCACTTTTGACATCCATCTGATAGACTTTGAAATTGGCATGTGCTGCATAGGTTTGAAAGATTCTTATTGCCTCAAGTCTTGCCACTGGAGCAAAAGTTTCATCAAAATCTATTCCTTCTTCTTGAGAGTAGCCCTTTGCCACTAATCTAGCTTTATTCCTCACAATTATGCCATTTTCATCTGTCTTATTCTTGAGAACCCATTTAGTACCTATGACACTTCTATCATCAGGTTTGGGCACAAGTTTCCATACTTTATTTCTTTCAAATTGGTTTAGCTCTTCTTGCATTGCTAACACCCAATCTGGATCTAGAAGGGCATCTTCCACTTTCTTAGGTTCCTCTTGAGACAGGAAGCTACTGTATAGACATTCTGCTTGAGTGGCCCTTCTAGTTTGGACTCTTGAATTTGATTCAAGAATGATTAACTCAAATGGATGATTTCTAGTCCATTTTCTTGCAGGTGGAAGGTTTGATCTTGATGAAGTTGCTTCATTTCCATGATCATGTTGATTTAGCATTGAATTTTGACCTTGAGAAACTCCCCCTGAGTTTGTTGTCCTTGCTGAATTATGAAGTTGACTGTCAATGGATGCATCATTTTGCCTGTCAACGGATGCTTGAGAATATCTGTCAATGGATGCATCTCTAATAGTGTCAACGGATGTTGCAGAATGACTGTCAACAGATGCTTCATTTTCAGTGTAAGCATCACTTCTAGTTGGTATAACAGCTCTAGGTGGATCTCTGTGGTCATGATCTTCATTTTCCTCATCATCATCATAGTACATTCTTCCTTCACCTTCATTCTCAAATTCCAACTTTTCATGGTAACCTTCATCATTTATGCCTAGAATCTTTTGATCATCAAACACAACATGTACAGATTCCATAACAATGTTGGTTCCTAGATTGTAGACCTTGTAGGCTTTCCTTGCTGCATATCCAACGAAAATGGCTTCATCTGCCTTTGCTTCAAATTTGCCCAAGTTATCTCCATGATTCCTTAGCACAAAACACTTACATCCAAAGACATGTAGGAAAGCTAAAGTTGGTTTCTTGTTGGTTAATAACTGATAAGGAGTCATTCCTCTAGCTTGATTGACCAAGGAAATATTCTGAGTAAAGCATGCAGTGTTGACAGCTTCAGCCCAGAAATATGTTGGTAACCTTGATTCACTTAACATTGTTCTAGCTGCTTCAATGAGAGTTCTGTTTTTCCTTTCAACAACCCCATTTTGTTGAGGTGTTCTGGCAGCAGAAAACTCATGGACAATTCCATTCTCTTCACAGAAAATCTTCATTGTGGAATTCTTGAATTCAGTACCATTGTCACTCCTGATTCTTTGTATTCTGTCTTCAGAACCATTTTTTAGCATTCTGAGGTGATTGATGATGATTTCACTTGCACAATCCTTGGAGTGCAGGAAGAAGGTCCATGTGAACTTAGAAAAATCATCTACAATCACCAGACAGTATTTCTTCTTTGAAATAGACATGACATTTACTGGACCAAATAAATCCATATGCAGCAATTGAAGAGGCTTAACAATGGATGACTCTGTCTTGCTTTTGAAGGATGATTTCTTTTGTTTCCCTAATTGGCAGGCATCACACAGCCCATCTCTGACAAACTCCAATTGAAGGATTCCTCTAGCAAGATCCTTTCTTACCAAATCATTCATAACTTTAAAATTCAAATGTGACAGCTTCTTATGCCATAGCCAACTCTCATCCTTACTTGCTTTGCTGAAGAGACAAGTAATGGATTCTGAGCATGCTGAATTGAAGTCAGCTATGTAAACATTTCCTTTTCTAAAGCCTGTCAATACCACATTGTTGTCTTCCTTGGCAGAAACAACACAGGCTTCTTTTGTGAACTTTACTTCATAGTCTTTGTCACAAATCTGACTGATACTCAGCAAATTGTGCTTCAAACCTTCAACTAAAGCCACTTCTTCAATGATGATATTGTCTTTTGAAATCAGGCCATATCCCTTAGTATATCCTTTGCTGTCATCTCCAAAGGTAATTCTAGGGCCAGCTCCTTCCTTGAACTCTGTGAGCAGGGTTGAATCTCCTGTCATGTGCCTAGAGCATCCACTGTCTAGGTACCATAGATTCCTTCTGTTTCCCTCCACACATTTCAAAAACAAATCAAGTTGATTTTGGTACCCAAGCTTCCTTGGGTCCTTTCTTGTTAGCCTTTGACTTTGCACTCTTAGCATTCTTCAACTTAGGTGTAGATGCTTGAGTGATGGGGTTTGACAAATGCTCATTTGCATGAATATTGGATGCATGCATGTGTGGAAAATTGGCATACATATTATTCATGTTAGGTATGTTCCATGACATTTGTGGCACATTCATAGATTGAAAGTAAGGATTAGACATATATGGCATGTTCACATATGGATTTGAAAAACTAGCATTTTGATACAAACCAGGCATAACAGGCATTGCAGGCATACATGGCATTGGTTGAGGTACATGAACAGGAGCCTTGTTGACAATCTTGCAATTAGAAGATAGATGATTGACACTATTACAATTACTACAAGTTTTCCTAGGAGCAAAGTTGTCAGGAGAGTAATTGTTTTTCTTGTTGATGCCTATCTTACCATTCCTGTTCTTTTTCTTTTTACCCTCAATTTCTACCTTTTCATTGTCTGATTTACCAACAGCCTTTTTGTTGTGTAAATCACCTGTCTTAGCCTTCCCACTGGATTTGGTTTTGCTGCACTCACCACTAACAAAATTCTTGTTGACTGGACCATACTTGATATCCAGTTTCCTAAGTTCCTTCTTACTAACAGACTTTTTGTTAGTCGACGGATACCTCTCATCCGTTGACGGTTCATCTGTCAACGGATGATCACTATCCGTTGATTCACAAATAGTCTCTAGATCCTCAAGGCCAGGTTCTAGCTCCTTTTTCCTTTGAGTCCAGGTATCCTTCACAAATGATTCTATTCCCTGAACTTCTATTATGTTTTGAGAAATATTCCTACAACTTTGAAATTTAGCAATTATCCCTTGTTCCTTTTCAAGCTGGTCTTTTAAAATCAGTTCTCTTTTTAACACAGCTTCAAGTTCACTTTTAGCATTATTGTAATCAACTCTCATTTTCTCAAATTCTAGAAATTGAGTTTCTAGAGCAGCATTTCTATCACTTAAAAATAGATTAGACTCTTTAATCCTATTGTTTTCTTTAGTAAGTGATTTAAGAGTAACACTTAAGTGATATAGTTCAGTAGACATTTCATCTATAACACTATTGCATTCCTCTTTGGTGAGCTCAGAGAGATTAGTAGAAAATACCTGATTGCTAGCTGAACTTGCTTCCTGCTCTCCAGAATCAGCCATTAAAGCAAGGTTGACTAACTCAACAACATCATCAGAATGATTGTCATCAACAGCCCAGTCATACTCTTGGGTCAAGAATGCCTTTCCTTTCTGCCTGAGAAGATCAAAATATTTCTTCTTATAGTCAACAGCCTCAGTTGACTTTCCCTTGTTCTCAGATCTAGGTTTCCTGCATTCACTTATCATGTGACCAGCAATTCCACAATTGTAGCATTTAATTTTGGATTTATCCACATAGTTGCTTGTGGAAAAATCCTTGTTAAATGGCTTGGCCACCCCAGAGTTTCTCTTGAATTTCAGCTTAGAGAATCTCCTAGATAGAAAAGCTAAGTGCTCATCTATCTCATCCAATTCATCCGGCTGAAGAGCATTCAATTCCTCAGACACCTTTTCCTTGCTCCTGCTTGATTCTGCTCTACCTTTACAAACCTCCCTGTTTGGTGTAGAACTAGCAGTTTCTGTCCTTTCCTCCTTTTGTTCCAAGTTGGCAACAAGTGCAACTGACCCACTTTTCTTTTGAGACTTCTCAATCTCTTCATCCTGCTCCATTTCCAGCTCATAGGTCTTTAAAGTTCCATAGAGCCTTTCAAGAGTAAATGTCTTATACTCTTGAGTGTTTCTTAGAGAAACAGTCATTGGCTTCCATTCCTTGGGCAGTGATCTCAGAAATTTGAGATTAGAATCTTTAACTTGATAGATTCTTCCATACAGTTTCAAACCATTTAGTAGCTTTTGAAATCTACTAAATGTATCATTCAATGTTTCTCCACTCTTAAAGTGAAAATGTTCATACTGTTGGATTAGTAGTTGCATCTTGTTTTCCCTTACCTGTTCTGTTCCTTCACACAGGGTTTGAACAATGTCCCATACTTCCTTGACGGTAGTACAGTTAATAACATTGTCAACCATGTCTGTTTCTAGACCATTGAACAGAATATTCATGGCCTTTTTGTCTTTGTGGACTTCTGCAATATCTTCAAGACTCCACTCAGAAACAGGTTTGGGAATGAGAGTGTCAGGCACATCATCAGCCAGGCCAACTCTTGTTGTTGTCTTCATTGGAACGTGAGGACCCTTGTCAATGCAATCCACAAAACCCTCATCAATAGACGAGAGATGTAGACGCATTTTTACTTTCCAGTGAAAGTAATTTTCTCTATCAAGAACTGGTATCTTTACTCCATAATCCTTCTTAGACATGTTGGAAGTGTGTTGATCTTTAAACTTCAAATATTTTAGAAGCTTGCTTTGATACCAATTGTTATTCCCAGATTACACACTTGAATAATTGTAGAAGGGGGGGGTTGAATACAATTCTTGATATTTATAAATTTCTGATAAGAACTCCAGAAATCTATACTTAGATAATTGCTTGTAAAAGATAAATGCACAAACACATAAAAATCAGGTGGTTAAATGCACCACCTGAAGCTTTTATTTGAAGAAAACTCTGTGATACAAAAGTACACAGCTTCTGTTTTACAACTCTTTGCTTTCTAAGAATATTCAATAGAAACCCTAAGCAAGATGTATCTGTTTTCTTAACCTACAAAGAGTTGCTACACTTGGTTATAAATCCCAAGTTTTACAAGTACTACTGGAATAAGATAATACTAATCTAATTCTAGTTGACTTGCTACTACACTCCAAATACACATGTAGCCGAAAGGTTGTCCTTGTGTTCAGACATGTCTCCTGCACCTTTCTTGTATTCATAGTGTAAATAGAATGCTTCTTTCTTCTGTGTTTCCAAAGTATGGCTGCCATACTGCTTTTTGTATCTACTATCAACCCATGTGATCTGTCAGTCAAACATGTCCTTATCAACTGCTAATCCCCAGCTAATCATAGAAGACAGTGTCAATGATTATCCATTGATGTTGTACACTGACATCCGTTGATGATGTATTGAGCGGTATCCGTTGATCTTGAGACTTGAGCTGTATCCGTTGATAGAGTGGATTTGAGTTGTATCCGTTGATAGAGTTTTGTCTTCATCTGTTGATACACTTTCACTTAGACAGAATTACATAGCATAGCTTATTTACAATTGGCTACCCTATTCTGCCTATCCGTTGATAGTCAACATGACTGTGGATAAAAACACTATCAACTGATAACATAGAGATACTGCAGTATGCTACAAAACCTCATCCGTTGATGAGCTACCTGTCAACGGATAGAGTTATAAATCCTCATCCGTTGACAGCTACAAAACCTTAAACAATTTGATTGATTGTGAAGTTATCATCAAGTACAACATATTCCTAACAATACTTTAAAGGCTCTTGAAGTTAGATAACCAACAAAAATGCCCTCATCAGCTTTGGTTTCAAATTTTCCTAGCTATTCAGGATGAGGTATAAGAACAAAGCATTTGCAACCAAACACATGCAAATGTTTCAGACTCGGCTTCTTCTTTTTAATCATTTTATAAGGAGTGACACCGTGTCTGTTGATTAGAGTAATGTTCTGAGTGTAGCATGCTGTGTTGACTGCTTCTGCCCAGAAATATGTAGGTAGTTTTGCTTCGTCCAACATTGTTCTGCCAGCTTCAATAAGAGTTCTGTTCTTTCTTTTAACTACTCCATTTTGCTGGGGTGTGCCAGGAGCAGAGAATTGTTGAACTATTCTTTTGTATTTGCAGAACTCTTCCATTACTGAATTCTTGAATTCAGTTCCATTATCACTTCTTAGAATCTTGACTTTGTACTTTGTGCCAGTTTCGATGAGTCTTACATGGTCCAAAAGTATCTCTGCATTTTCATCTTTTCTGTGCAGAAAATTCACCTAGGTAAATCTAGTATATTCATCAACAATGACTAGAGTATACCTTTTCTTACTGATGGACATAACGTTGACTGGTCCAAACAAGTCAAGATGTAACATGTGATATGGTTCATCAATTGAGGATTCAGATTTACTCTTGAATGATGTCCTTCTCTGTTTAGCCTTCTGACAAGCATCACAGATTCCATCAGGAGTATATAACGCCTTTGGTAATCCTCTTACCAAATCTTTCTTAACCAACTCATTGATATTGTTGAAGTTGAGATGAGAAAGCTTCTTGTGCCAATTCCAACTTTCATCTACTGTTGCTTTACTGATGCGACATGTTAAGGGACCATCAGTATTGGTGTAGACATTGGCTTCATAAATGTTACCACGTCTTTGACCAGTCAAAACAATCCTTCCAGATGTTTTACTGATCACTTCAAAGTGAGTATCATTGAAGTCGACATGATAACCTCTGTCTGTGATTTGACTCACACTAAGCAGATTGTGTTTGAGTCCGTTCACCAGAGCTACTTTTTCAATGATGACATTTCCAACGATTATATTGCCATATCCCAAAGTTTGTCCAATGTTGCCATCTCCATAAGACACTGTTGGGCCAGCTTTCTCTTCAAATTCTGATAGCAAGGTTTTGTTTCCCGTCATATGCACAGAGCATCAACTATCCATGACTAACACATTTTTCTTTTTACCCTACAATCAGAAACACAAAGAGCTCAGTTAGAATTTTTAAGAACCCACACTTGTTGGGTTCTTTTTGCATGCAATTTAACACTTTTAGCAGCAAAAGTCTTTTTAACAAAAGCAGTTCTGTCAGATTTAAATCCATCAGAATTTGCTTTGTCATTATCAGAATTAACAAATGCATGCTTAGTATTCAGACTTTTTGTTCTACCAGAATTTGCACTTTTATTAAATTTTTGCAAGGGATCATAATAGTTGTAGTACAAACTATGGTATTCTTCACATGTATAGATAGAATGCCATTTACTGCCACAGTGAAAACAAGGATTCTGTGATTTATAAAATACTGATCTATTCCTAATGTCAGACTTAGGAACTACAGTAGCCTTCTTTTTACTCCTCCTACAATCAATAGCAAGATGATTAGAGTTACCACAATTAAAGCATGTTTTCCTTGGTACATTTGGAATATACTTATAATTATTCTCTTTGTTTATTCTAATTTTACCATTTCTATTCCTCTTAGCAGTAGTGGTTTTCTCTCTATCTGTCACTTCACAAATTCTGTCTCTGAGTTGTTTCTTAGACAAAAGACCTATATTTTTGACAGACTTAGACTTAGAATTTTGTGTAGAAGTAGATCCCTTTTCTAAAGTAGAGTTGGGATCTTCTGGATACACGTACTTGACAGGTTTTAATTTGGTCTTTGTTCTGTCCATTACATGTCTATAGGTTTTTGGATTTGTTGACTCATTCACAACAACTCTTCCTGATTTAGTTGTTTCAGCAGTAACAGCTTTAACTTTATTTTTCTTTTTGTCCTCTGGTTTATAACCTTGACCTTCTTTCCAGTTCTTATCTGTGATAAGATCGTGTGTTTTCTTTCCAGAGTGTGTCCAGGTTCTGAGTTTCTCATTAGCTTCATTAAGTTCCTTTTCAAGTGCAGTACATTTAAACTCCATTTCTAGCTTCATGTGCTTAGCCTTATCACATTCATTTTGTACTTCTTCCATGAAGAGTAACTCAGCTTCTAGATGATCATTTCTTTTAATCAATTCTGATATCTCAAATATTATTCTAGCATTTTCAAGAGATTGACTTTTAAAGATAATATGCAGAGACTTTAAGAAAGATCTTAACTCAGAGACATTATCAGTGTCAAAATAAAAAACAACTTCAGGTACCTTATTTTCAGGAGCAGCAATCTCATCCACATTTGCCATTAATGCATAGTTCACTTTTTCCTCTTCAGAGTCTGAGGTAGAGTCCATCCAATCCTTGCTAGATGAGATTAGAGCTTTGGTTTTGGCCTTTTTGCATTCAGTTGCAAAGTGGCCCATTCCATCACAATTGTAGCATTTGACTTTTGACTTGTCAAACTTGCTGCCTTTGCTTTCATTCTTCTTTTACCTGTTCTTGTCAGTATTGACAGGTTTCTTCTGAAAGTTGCATTGTCTCCTAGCCTTTCTGAACTTCATCTTCTTGAAACCCTTGACTATCATAGCAACCATTTCCATCATATCAGAATCAGTAGAATCATCATCAGTATCAGTATCAGGATTTGCATCAGGATCTGATGATGAGTCATCAGTATTGGACTCAACGACTCTACTTCTCCTTCTTGAAACCTCCACGCTTTTTCATTTTTATTTTGATTCAACATTCAAAGCAACAACCTTTGCTTTGTTGGCCTTCTTATTCTTCCTCTGTTGAACCTCAAGATCATGGGTTCTTAGCATCCCGTAGACTTCATCAAGAGATACAGTATTAAGATCATACTAATGCCTAATGATAGAGGTTTGAGTATCCCACTCCTCAGGCAGAGCTCTAAGAAACTTGGTATTTGAGTCTTCTGGATCATACTCTTTACCCACAAGAGATAGATTATTCAATAGTGTCAGAAATCTATCATACAGATCAGTGAGACTCTCATCAGATTTTGTATCTAACTGCTCGTACTCTTGAATCAACAGAGCCCTTCTGTTTCTTTTGATAGATTCAGTACCCTGGCATTGAGTCTCCAAAGTTTCCCAGATTTCCTTAGCAGTTTTACATGCTATCACTCTTTGACATGACAGCATCAAGACTATTATGAAGAATGTTCTTCACCTTTGTATCTCTGAGTACTTCAGCCTTTTCCTCAGGAGTCCATTCAGCCTTTGTCTTCTGAACATAGTACTCAGGTATAGTATCTGTTCTAGCAACCAGTCTCTTAGGGATATATGGTCCATCATATATTCGATCGAGATAGTTAGGATCAGTTGCCTCCAGATACATCAACATCTTTACCCTCCATGTGGGGTATTCAGCCTTTTTAAGAACAGGGATTTTAATACTTTCATACTTGCTTGTCGACATGTTAAGATCGTTTCTGATTGTAGTAAATCAGTTTGCTCTGATACCAATTGTTGCCCAGTAATTAACAATTGTAGAATGGGGGTTGAATACAATTGTATAAGATTTTCGACTTAAACAGAAATAATAACACAAGTGTGAATATATAACAACTTTATTAACTCTGATATAAAACTGTTACAAACTCTCTCAAGAAATTCTTATGTTCTGGAGAGCTGCTAGGTTACAAGATCATTCGTGTAATCGATTACTCTAAAGTAAAACCTAAACTGTGTTTATATACAGTACACATATACACTATCAATTACAAGATATATCAAATCAATTACATACGTTTCTTAATACATATCTTGAATGATAGCTGCATTCCTATAAATTAGGAACCGACATGTCAATCTTCCTAGATTCCTGGACTGATGTATATCCTCACGAAATCCTGATCAGCTTCCAATCCTGATGACAACACAATCCTGACGGTGCAATACTGATGACGTCAGCATCAGTATCTGATCAGTAGTCCAGATCCTGATCATCACTTGAACCAATATCTAACAGAAGATTCACCAGCAGTTATTGAGGTAGGTAATTCAACCTCGGATGCCTGTGAAGGCATTTGATCTTTAGAAAGATCATCAACCACTCTTATGTTCCGTGAAATGGAACTCAAGATAGTTGCTCCCATCAATTCAACCTCATTTACATTTTCACTCATTGGATAAGGAAGAATTGTTTCACTAACAGTTGCCATTACCTCAGGTTCATTGGGTTTACTCCGTTTAGAATGAGGTAGAGCGGCTGATGTAACTAACTCCTTATGTGGTGCTGCTGAGGTACTATCTCCCTCAAAAGTGTTGATGGATGGTTGTTTAAGTGACAATTGAGGTGTATGAGTTTGTTGTGTTTGTGTTTGCATTTGAAGAATGGGCTCTTCGACCTGTGTTAAAGTCGGTGGGATTTAATGCTCTTGGTCGGGTAAGATGGACACTAGGGGCTGTAGAAACTGTATTTCATGTGACACAACAGGGAATACAAAGGTTGGAATAGCAGGGATTAAAATATTACCTTGTCGTATACATGCTCTCACTGGTCTTGGTAACAACGGAAGTGGGACAGTCTTTAGATATTCAGTTAGGACTGTAGGCACATCCGTATAGTTCTTTTTGATTATGTAATTAATTACATTCATCTTCATGTAAGAACATTCCACCTTTTGACCATTTTCCAAGCGTACCCTGTCTTTATCATTCAAAAAAACATTTAATATTAGCTATAGAAACCTTGAATATAGACATTTGACATTTTGAGTCCGAACATCTCTTGTTCCCAAGTGTTTCATCTTTAAAATGATTTGACCAAGCACTATTTTTCCAAAATTAATCCTCAAATTATTGGCGATCGCATACCCTATTTTTTGAATAAATTCTGGTATTCGATCTTGATTTGTTATATGTGAGGAAAAAACATGGTTAAGAGTGTGAAAGAAGAAATTCCAATACTGGGTTAGAAACATTCTAGAAAGATTACCAGTATTGAAATTGCCATCTTGGTACCTTATAAAACGAAAGAACATTTCAATCTGTTCAGGTGTAGGATCAGAAACAAGATTTTCCATAGGAAAATGAAGAATTCGACTAACATCTCGTTCAGTGACCCTAATCGACCAACCAAACTGTCGATATGTGATTGCACACCCGTCATGTCCAGAAGTGTTAACCGCACTGCAATATAGTTCACGCAATGCATCATGGTTATGCTGCACTGGTGTAACTAAAGCATAGCGAATTAATGAATGTTCATTCAGAAATTGTGTCCAATCCCGAAATTGCTCATCAAGAATGGTTTCGATTTGCTGAATGGAAATAGGATTAACTTTAGCAATTAAAAAGCTTCCCTGCAATGCCATTTTCAAAACTTTGAGGAAATTCAAAAACAATGGTTAGTTTTTATAAAGGATGATGTATAAAGCAAGAATATGAAATCCGATCTAAAAACCACCAGCTAGATTTGAGAGATCTTTCCGATCAAAGCTCGAAATATTCAGCAATCGTATGTATATGCTCTGTATATCTGAAAAATAATGATGTTAAACACAAACAAAAACTCATCATTTATAAGGTTTCAAGGTTTAGTGGGTTAGGTGTGATAGTAACAGGTTATGTTGAAAAAAATAACACCATTCAATAATTTCTCACCTAACAACCTAATTAGCCGAAAAACATCTTATCACTGAAACCTGTCAACCGAAAAACATCTTATCACCGAAACCTATCACCCTATACATATATACACATATTTAATACTTCTAATTATTATGGATTTAAAAATAATCACGCAGTAAATCAAGAAATAATTCACAATAATTAGATAAACTCATAATTAAATAGACATAAAATTAACAAAATATCATTAATTGATATATGTCAATAAAATATTTATTTAATTATGCTACAATGATATCTTCAGAATAATCATGCAGATAAGCAAATAAAAAAAACAAAATCCAGAGAATGAAATTCACTGGCTGCAAGCAAATTGAACAGACATTTTAAAAGATCATGTGAAATTTAACATACCAAGCTCACTTACCAAGCTTGAAAAGGTTGCTTCATCCAAACCTTTAGTAAAAATGTCTGCCAACTATTTTTCACTAGGAACAAAATGCAGTTCCACAGTGCATTTCATCACATGCTCCCTGATGAAATGGTATCTGATGTCTGATAAGTCATTTTATTTGTATAATATTAGTGTATTATTTTTATTAGTTAACATTTTATTTTCCCTTTTTATGCTTGGTTGTGTGGTTTTATTGATTGTGCAGATATTGGGAAGATCTTCACTATTTGATCAAATATTGGAGAATAATGCATTTAAGTCAAGATATCGAGCCACATCATCATGAGTCAGCAGAATCGTGGTGAATCAAGCAAGAATCATCTAATAAGGGAAAGCTGAGCACGCAATTTGTCACAAGGATTAGTGTAAATCAATTAAAAATCTTTGTAATTATTGCTTCTTTGTAAATATTTTAGTAATAGACGTGTTAGGTTCATTGTATTAACACATCTAGCTTTTACTTCATCTCTTTTCTTTTGCAAAAAAAAATTCTCCTTGTATTCACATCATCGTTCAATAAAAAGTCAAACTTTTCTTCAATTTCTGGTATGAGTTCTTTAATTTATATCGTTGTTGCTTCGATCATGCTTGGCTAGAGCCCTTTCTAAGGGGAGGATGTAGTCGGTCGTCATAATATGATTATGTGGTGTAAGTGCTTTAAATAACATATTTGTTTTGCTAGTCATTTTCAATATCATATTTATGTGAGTATTTTCATGCGAGCCACACAAGTAGAGTTGTGAGTTTGTATAGTTAGGATCCATAAAGTTTTGAGAATTGACTTGATTGGTAAGATCGATTCAAAGTGGTTTTTACAACTTTAGATTATATTTTGATTCGAAATCATTGGTTGTCTTTATTTCGAATACTTATGTGTGTTTATTGTTAGTGGAGATCAATTTTTATGCTACACCCTAATTTCGTGTTTGACCGATAAAATCCGTTCCTTAGTTGTTTTTATAAGTGATATCTTCAAGTGCTAGATAATTGTTTTTGTTGGTTTTTAATTAAGAACTTTACTAGCGTTCTCTGTGGATCGACCCGTACTTGCCCTCGTACTCACGTACGCCCGTGCACTTGCGGTTTTTATTAGTTAACGAATTTTTCCTCAACATGTTTTTGGCGCCGCTGTCGGGGAATGCGTCGTTAAGTTTTTAATTTAGATTTTTAATCGAGTTTTGTTTTTCTGTTTTTTTCAAAAACAGACCCGAAAATCATTTCTGCTTCGTTGCTTGCGTGCCTAGTTTGACTGCCCTGTTAGTCGCCTAGTCGCTATATGTTAAGTATTGCTATTGGTGTTATTTAGGAGGTTGTTTTATTAGTAAGGCTAGTGTGAGTGTGATTGTTTTTGCCAAAACATTCTGATCATTTTGTCCTGTAGTCAAATTAAAAAAAAAATTCCTTAAAAGTCAAAACTGTAGCCTGGTCTTTAGAGTTAGTTAGTAGTAGTAATATTCATAAAGTAATATTCATAATCGTTTTTTTGTCATACTTTTAATTATTTTTATTTTGTTTTTAATTCTTTTACGTGCAAGCGTGATTGAAGAGAAAATAAAATAAAAATATTTTGTGTTATTTGATTTGTTTTATTTTGTTTTTTTATCAGGTACCTAATTACGGCTTGAGTTAACTCCTTACGGAAATAATTGCTAAGTTATTTCGGGTACTATTTCTCTTTCCCTAATTTTTATAAATAAAATAAAATAAAATATTAGTTTAGAATTTGTAGATAAAAATTATGTGTCGCATCATGCATTTTATGTACACCTAGAACATATCTTGTTTAGGATTTTACTGTATTTTTATAACTGTGGTGATTGCTGGAGGACCCAAAGGTACGTACCACACTAGTGTAGAGCATTTTGTGTGATTTATTTATTGTCTCTTGGGTGCCGCATTTTCATCTTAATTAACTTTAAGGGCAAAAACCACTCATCAAGATAAGGTAAGGGATTTCATCACCCTTTCCTTGGCCCACAAACTACTAATCCATCATACTGCATCTCCAAGCCTATTAAAATTAATTACACATTAGCCCTTAGGAATTTCGAGCTCAATTAGGAAGGTACCTAAAGGAGGAAGAAAATTTGGAATTATTTGAACTCTTTGGTGTCTAGGCCAGTGTATCACTTACCTGGCCAATTAAGATTGGTGTCTAGGAAGTGCCCCCGCTTGACTGGCCAATCGGTATGAATAAATCTAGATTTATAGACTTTTTGGTGGTCCTACAGTTAGGAGCTGTCTAGATTTTTTTTAGGATAACTCAGGTTTAGATTTTTATTTTATTTTTCTCATTTTTTTAATTGTTTTTCCCCTTTTATGTGCTAATTGCTAGATAATTTAGATATCTTCCTAGTGTATGAACACTTGGAAAAGAAGTACTAGCGGTCGTTTAATTCGCAATCCCGTTAGTCTTCCTGTTAGTGAAACATCATCACAAATCACCATGGGAGACAATGTTGTGCCTCCCCTACTCAACGTACCACTCTCAAACAAGCCTTCTACTCCCAACAAACAGCCCGTAGGTCTCTTATAGTCCTTCCGGATGCTGCTGACTCTAAATTTGAGGTTAGAAATCTTATAGGCATGTTGCCTAAATTCAATGGCAACTACGATGAAGATGCCTATGAATTCCTTCAAGAATTTGAAGATCTTTTTCCACTATCTCTTTCAAATCCATGACTAGAGATGGTATTCTACTTCGTGTCATTCCGTTTGCTCTCAAAAGCAACGCAAAAAAGTGGTTCAATAGTCTTCCTGCTGACTCCATTAAAACGTGGGAGAAATTTGTTATCCCCTTTCTAAAAAAATATTTTCCCCGTTCAAAATCAATCGAACTTCGCACCAAAATTATTGGTTTTCGCCAATTTTGTGACGAAAAATTCTGGAAATATTTTTAACGTTTCAATAGCCTTCTTGCTGAGTGTCCTAATCATGGAATCACTCAAACCGAACTTATACGTATCTTATATGAGGGGTTAGATGTGAGAACACGTGCCTTTGTTGAGTCTATGTGTCCCGAGGTTTTTATAAATAAAACTGTTGAAGAGGCTTGGGAATACCTCGAAGGGTTAGCCGAAAGTAGTGCCGAGTGGGAGAGTACGTCTGAGAGAGACCATAGTGTTTCTCGTAATATTGTCCGTTCCATTGAATCTGCCTTCGAAAACTCTGCTCTTGATTCTATCTCAAAAAGACTTGAAGCACTTGAGAACCAAAAGTCTCAAACTTCGCAACCTGTCGCGTCTTTAGAGACCACATCTTTGTCTTGTAGTATTTGTGGAGGGTTAGATCATTTTGCTGAGGAGTGTCAAGTTGCTCGACCTGTAGAGCAAACCAATGTTGTGTACCCATTTCAAAATCCCAGAAATGATCCTTTCTCAAACACTTACAATCCTGGGTATCGCAATCATCCTAATTTCTCGTGGTCCCAAGGGGCCCAAAACCAAACCCAACCACAATACTACCCAAGGGGAGTTTACCCAAAGCCCAAGAGCGAGTCTTACCAACAAACCCAAACATCTCAAAGTGGCCCAACAACAAATCACCCACCCGTGAATGATGAAAATGCTATCCTTCGTCAGAGTTTAGAACTTCTTACAAAACAAGTAGGACAGTTAGCAACTCAAGTGGGTCAAATGTCCACTCAAATGAGTAGTCGTGAGGCCGGGACTTTTCCTAGCCAACCCGAGGTCAACCCTCGTCATGCCTCAAACCAATCTAGTGCTAGGCAAGTCCACAACATGGATGAGAACCCAAATAAGCACGTGAATGCTGTCATCAGTTATCAACGTGCTAAAAAGTCACATGATCCCAAACCCCAAGATCCAAATCAAGCATCTTCTTCTAAGACTAACTCATCTGAGGAGTCAAAAGAGGAAGAGAGTGATGCTCAGAAAGGGAAGGGTGTTTATCCTCGATTCACAACCAAAGTCCCTTTTCCAAATAGACTTGTTTCCCAAAAGTCACCTCATCTAGAGAAGATTCTAGAAATTTTCTCACAAGTGAAAGTGAACATTCCTCTTTTAGATGCAATCGCACAAGTCCCGTCGTATGCTAAGTTTCTCAAGGATTTGTGTACTAAAAAGAGGGCAACCAATGTTCCTAAAAAGGCTTTCCTTGCTGCTCACGTGAGCTCAATCCTCTCTAACAACAATGTTTCGATCAAATACAAAGATCCTGGTTGTCCCACCATCTCGTGCACCATTGGTAACACTCTTGTTGAGAAATGTCTTCTTGATTTAGGTTCTAGTGTTAACCTTTTACCTCTCGCTGTCTATCGTCAACTAGGGTTAGGTGATCTTAAACCCACTCGTGTCACTCTTCAACTGGCAGACCGTTCTGTCAAGGTACCGCAAGGTATTATTGAGGATGTGATCATCAAAGTTGGCGAATTCTACTTCCCCGTTGATTTCATTGTGCTTGAGACACAATCTGTCTCTAGCACCAAAGGATAAATTCCTCTCATCCTTGGTCGTCCATTCCTTGCTACTTCTAATGCTATCATTAATTGTCGTAATGGGTCCATGAAAATGTCCTTTGGAAACATGACCGCTAATTTAAACATCTTTAATTTCACTAATCAGCACTTAGAGTCATTAGAGGAAGATACTCATGAGGTGTGTGCGATTGGGAATCTCGTGGAAGAGATTTTAGAGGAATATGAGAGTGATGAGAAACTTGAAGAGTTGGATAAAGATATGTCTTCTGAAGACATGCCTGAAGAACTCAATGCAATTGGTGCAAAATGGGAAACAAAACCCGAAGAAATCTATCTCGAGCCTAGGACTGTTGCAAAACCATCCATCGTTGAGGCTCCTAAACTTGATTTGAAACCACTTCCTTCTACTCTTAAGTATGCGTTCTTAGGTGAAAATGACACTTTTCCAGTCATTATTGCTAGTGACTTAACCCTTGACCAGGAAACCCAATTAGTCAATCTGCTTAGACAACACAAAGAAGCTATAGGTTGGTCCATGGCCGACCTCAAGGGTATAAGTCCCACTATCGTACAACATCAAATTCATCTTGAGGAGAATGCTACACCTAAGAGAGACTTTCAGCGACACCTCAATCCCATAACGAAAGAGGAAGTTCACAAGGAAATCATTAAGTGGTTAGATCATGGCATTATATACCCCATCTCTGATTGTCCTTGGGTTAGTCCTATTCACGTGGTGCCAAAGAAATCAGGTATCACTGTAGTGAAAAATGAGAGCAATGAGTTGATACCTTCACGTATCCAAATTGGATGGCGTGTTTGTATAGATTATCATAAACTCAATGAGGTTACTAGGAAAGATCATTTTCCACTTCCCTTCATAGACCAAATGCTCGAACGGTTGGCTGGGCACAAGTATTATTGTTTCCTAGATGGGTACACGGGGTATAACCAAATCTATATTGCCCCCGAGGATCAAGAAAAAACCACATTCACATGTCCTTTTGGAACCTTTGCCTTTCGTCATTTGTCTTTTGGTTTATGCAATGCACCCAGTTTTTTCCAAAGGTGTATGTTGAGTATTTTCTCTGATATGGTCGAAGACTTCCTCGAAGTCTTTATGGATGATTTCTCCATCCATGGTTCCTCTTTCGAACACTGTCTTAGAAACTTAGGGAAAGTTCTTGTGAGATGTGAGGAAAAGTGTCTTGTCCTTAATTGGGAGATGTCATTTCATGGTAAAACAAGGTATTGTGTTAGGCCACATTGTTTCACAAGATGGCATTCAAGTCGATAGAGCTATGGTTGATATAATTTCTAACCTTCCCATTCCTAAATCTGTGAAAGAGGTGCGCTCGTTCTTAGGACACGCTGGTTTTTACCGACGATTAATCCAAAACTTTAGTGCTATCTCTAGGCCTCTCACAAAACTCCTTGAAAAGGATGCACCATTTGACTTTGACTCTCATTGCGTCCTCGCTTTCGAGAAGTTAAAGAGTCTTCTCACTTCTGCCCCTATCATGCACCCTCCTGATTGGTCACTCCCATTCGAACTCATGTGTGACGCTTCTGACACAGCCATATGAGTTGTTTTAGGACAACGAATAGATAAGTTTCCACGAGTGATTTACTATGCTAGTCACACCCTTAATGATGCCCAGTAAAACTACACAATCACGGAAAAAGAGTTTTTAGCTGTGGTCTATGCACTAGAAAAGTTTCGCCCTTACTTGGTCGATTCACATGTGACTATTTACACTGACCATGCTGCTTTGCACTATTTGATGTCCAATAAGGATACCAAAGCGCGTCTCGTTCGTTGGATTCTTTTACTTCAAGAATTTGATGTAGAGATTAAGGACAAAAAATGGTCCGAGAATGTTGTAGCTGATCATCTTTCACGAGTATCTAATGCTCCATTTGATGAAAACCCTATAAATGAGTCCTTTCCTGACGAACAACTCCTAGCCATTTCATCTCATGAACCTTGGTTTGCCAACATAGTGAACTACCTTGCCACTAAAGAGATTCCTCATCATTGGACCAAGGCAGAGGAAGATGTATTCTTCTCTCGTGTCCATTATTACTTTTGGGATGATCCTTACCTCTTTAAGTACTGTCCAGACCAAATCATTTGTCGTTGTGTCCCCGAACATGAACATAAGAGTATTCTCTCTTTTTGTCATGACATGGCTTGTGGTGGCCATTTTAGTTCTCAAAAGACCGCATCCAAAATCCTCGAAAGAGGTTTTTATTGGCCAACACTTCACAAAGATGCCAACACCTTTTGTAAGAGTTATGTGAGATGCCAACATGTTGGCAAGATCTCTAAGAGAGATGAGATGCCACTTAATAGTATTCTCGTAGTTGACATTTTTGATATTTGGGGGATAGATTTCATGGGTCCCTTCCTGTCATCTTTTGGTAATTTGTATATCCTTCTAGCGGTTGACTATGTCTCGAAGTGGATTGACACAATCCCCTCACGCACCAATGACCACAAAGTCGTGGTCAATTTTCTTAAAGATAACATCTTTAGTCGCTTTGGGACCCCTCGTGCTATCATCAGTGATAGGGGTACCCACTTTGATAATAGACATTTTTCTTCTCTCCTTCTCAAATATGGAGTGAAGCATCGGTTGGCCACCGCATATCACCCACAAACTAGTGGCCAAGTCGAAGTGTCTAATCGTCAGATTAAAATCATTCTTGAGAAAACTGTTAGCCCTACTAGGAAGGATTGGTCTAAACGATTACCCGACGCCTTGTGGGCGTACCGAACTGCCTTTAAGAACAATTTAGGTATGTCACCTTATCACATGGTTTATGGGAAGGGATGTCATTTGCCAGTCGAGTTAGAGCATCGGGCACTTTGGGCCATTAGGGAAATGAATTTTGAATTAGATAAAGTCAAAGCCCAACGAATGCTCCATTTAAGTGAGTTAGAGGAACTTAGAAATGACGCTTACGAAAGTTCGCGTATCTATAAGGATAGCACAAAAAAAGTTTCATGACAAGAAATTGCGATCCAAAACTTTCGTTGTAGGTGAAAAGGTCCTCCTCTATAACTCATGTTTACACCTGTTTCCTGGCAAACTAAGATCTAGATGGGATGGACCTTACTTGGTCCACAAAATTTACCCCCATGGAGCCGTGGATATTCAAGATCCCAAAAATGACCATGTGTTCAAAGTCAATGGTCATAGGCTCAAACCCTTTCTAGAGTATCCATCATTAGAGGATGTGGAGTGGGTGGATCTTGTTGATCCATCCAATAGTGAGTAGGGTTGGTTTGGAATTGAGTCTTCCCGACTTAGTCGTGTGCTAAGTCCTGATATGGGGGAGACATGTATACTTTGTACGTGTGTTTGTATTCTTCACTTTTTGTTCAACAGGATATTTTAACAACTCCGGCTTTTCTCCTTCTCCACCATAGTCCAAGAATGGTACACCTCTATATCTATTGTGTATCATTTTCTTTAACATTGAGGACAATGTAAAATTTTGATATGGGGGAGTTAGTTATGGTTAGCTTAAAGCTTTAATCATGTTAGTTAGTTCATTCAAAAAAAAATCATGTCATTATTGTAGATTTTTAGTTTGCATGTAGTTCATTCTATAAATCTTGTTTTTGTAGATTTTTAGTTTGCATGTAGTTCATTCTATAAATCTTGTTTCAATCTTTTTTCTTCTATAGTGCATTCTGTTTAGTTGCATTGCATATGAAGATCCTTAGTCTGTTGGTAGTTCAAGTTATTAGCCGTTGACGAATCTTGTGCCCATAAAACACGACACGAGTCTTGCCATGATCACAAATTGCCATGTGTTATGTATGCTTAGTACGCACTTGTATTAGTGGTGTGTCTTGGTAACTTTTGTTTCAAATATTTAAGGGGGACGTGTCGCGAATTGGGTGTGCCTTTAGAGGAGCTGCCCTTAGGTCAGCTTGAAAACTTTGAGTCTTCATCTTTGAGCTAAGAGTCGTAGTAGTATAAGTTTAGGGGGAAGCTTGGGGGTTAAGCACTTCAAAAAAAAAAAAGAAAAAAAAAAGAAGAAAAAAAAAGAAAAAGAAGAATATAGTTATAGTATACAAGTAGCGATGAAGTTGAAGGTTAGTGGGGAAGTTGACTAGGTTGGGCTCATTAATAACCCGAGTAAGTAAGTCTGAGTGGACTTTGTGCCTAGCAACCTACGGTCTTTTATGATCTGGGATTGCTGATCTAACGCTCGATAAATGGGTATTAGTGTATACGTCTTTTGGGACCTCAACCATTGCACGGTCAATCTAACCACTAGCACTATAAATGGGGTTCTTTGGTTGGTGGAGCCTTATGGACTCCGTGACTCACTTGCACTAGGGAGCATTGGACTTAGGCCGAGCAAATAAACATCAAAGGTGACGACCTCATACCAATAATTTAGTGTGTGAATAAAATAGAAGTAGGAATAAAAGTGCAAGACCCCCACATTAAGCCCAAATGGACACTCAGAGTCGAGGTAACGGGGTGTTGAAGCTTAGTTTTTGGTCTGACTCTATGGCTTAACCAAAGAGGGTGATATCTAGCTAGTGGCATCTTCCCTAGTTTTCTAAAATGTGTTGCTAAGATTGTTCACACTTTACTCCTGTACGCTAGCTGTAGCTCATGGTAGTGTTAGCCTGATAAATGTCATGTTAAAAGCAAAATCAGAGGCACTAATGATGGCTTGACGAAAACCAACGGTAAGGGATCTTTGCATCATCATATAGAATAGTTGCATTCATGTAGGTGCATGAAAGATTTTATGGGTATATCTTCTGTAAACCCTTAGGAGACAAAACTCCTCTTGTAGAGATCGTCTACGAGTTTAACTGGTTGGTACACCTAAAAGTATCCGTGATTCCTACGACAGTGAGTATAGGTTTTTCTTTAATCTCGAGGACGAGCTTGGTTTTGATATGGGGGAATTTGATAAGTCATTTTATTTGTATAATATTAGTGTATTATTTTTATTAGTTAACATTTTATTTTCCCTTTTTATGCTTGGTTGTGTGGTTTTATTGATTGTGCAGATATTGAGAAGATCTTCACGATTTGATCAAATATTGGAGAATAATGCATTTAATTCAAGATATCGAGCCACATCGTCATGAGTCAGCAGAATCGTGGTGAATCAAGCAAGAATCATCTAATAAGGGAAAGCTGAGCAGGTAATTTGTCACAAGGATTGGTGTAAATCAATTAAAAATCTTTGTAATTATTGCTTCTTTGTAAATATTTTAGTATAAATAGACGTGTTAGGTTCATTGTATTAACACATCTAGCTTTTACTTCATCTCTTTTCTTTAGCAAAAAAAATTCTCCTTGTATTCACATCATCGTTCAATAAAAAGTCACGCTTTTCTTCAATTTCTGGTATGAGTTCTTTAATTTATATCGTTGTTGCTTCGATCATGCTTGGCTAGAGCCCTTTCTAAGGGGAGGATGTAGTCGGTCGTCATAATATGATTATGTGGTGTAAGTGCTTTAAATAACATATTTGTTTTGCTAGTCATTTTCAATATCATATTTATGTGAGTATTTTCATGCGAGCCACACAAGTAGAGTTGGGAGTTCGTATAGTTAGGATCCATAAAGTTTTGAGAATTGACTTGATTGGTAAGATCGATACAAAGTGGTTTTTACAACTTTAGATTATATTTGATTTGAAATCATTGGTTGTCTTTATTTCGAATACTTATGTGTGTTTGTTGTTAATGGAGATCAATTTTTATGCTACACCCTAATTTCGTGTTTGACCGATGAAATCCGTTCCTTAGTTGTTTTTATAAGTGATATCTTCAAGTGCTAGATAATTATTTTTGTTGGTTTTTAATTAAGAACTTTACTTGCCCTCGTACTCACGTACGCCCGTGTACTTGCGGTTTTTATTAGTTAACGAATTTTTCCTCAAAAATGTCTATGTGCTTGGTTCTAGAATGCTGCACTAGATTCTGTGATATTGTAATTGCACTAGTGTTATCACAGAAAATTGGGATCTTTTCAACTTTAACTCCTTAGTCAAGTAGTTGATTTCTCATCCATAGAACCTGTGAACAACTCCCAGCTGCTATGTATTCAGCCTCTGCAGTTGAGGTAGATACTGAGTTCTGCTTCTTACTGAACCATGAGACCAGCTTGTTTGTAAAAACCCTAATTTTTGTAATATTTTCTTTTACATAATATCATATGACATTGTGAATTAGGAACCTTTTTAGTCATCCATGTTGTTTAATGGAATCGATTATCTGAGAAATTATGTTGTTACATTCACCATGTAAGATAAAGGGAAGGTTGTTGAAGGCAAGAGTCTTATTGTTAGTAAGATTTATAAAACTTGGGATTTGAGAGTTATTGGATTATTAAAAGATATTTAAGGGATTTTGGCAAGGAGTTATGGATATTCGAGGAATTTACACAATTAAGTACTTAAGGAATTACAAGGGAAATCTCTACGCGACAAAGTATTATTACGAGAAATTAATTAAGATACGATACGAATTAAAGAGTAAGTGACAAGCATTGGTGGAAGAATAATGATACAAGGAAAGATATTGCATGCAAGTCCCATGCAACTAGGTAGTTAGAAAAGCAAACTAGTAATGCAAAAACAACTAGAGGAATAGTAACTAGTTATGGTGCATTGTCCAAGGAGACAGGGGGGTATGGTTGGCCTAGGTACTAGACTTGCAACATGTGATACAATAATACACACCTAATACATATCACCCAACACACTTCACTTTATTTCACCCAACACAAAAAGCAAAACAAAACACTCTCCCCCCCTTGTTCTCGAAGCTCTCGGCCAAGCTAGTAGAGAAAGAAGAAGAAAATTTTTTCTTCCACTTCTCATCACTCATAACTCAAGACAAAAATCCTAGGTCCTCTACACTATATAAGGAAGGTATGCTATGAATTCCAACCCCTTTCATCCATTAGTTTTTGAGTTATAAATTGTTGAAGTTTAGATGAATAGTAACTATGTTTAGTTTTCTTTTAGATCTTGAGTTGTAAGGATTGTAGGGGCTCATCCAAGGTGTTCTTGAGACTTGTAAGGCATACCCAAGGCTCCTAGATACTCAAGAAGGTATAAAACTCTAACCCCTCTTGGCCATGAATTATTTATGGTGTTTAATGTTAGATCCATGGATGTTAGTGTGAATCTTGGACATATAAGTTGTGGATGATGTAGATCTTGAGTTTAAATGTTGTGGTTTTGATTTTTAAGCTTGTGGCTAGTGTATGTAACTCCATGTATGCTATAGAGTATAATATTGGTGGTTTAGATGATGGTTGTGATGTTTATATGAGATTCTTGAATGGTTAAGTGGAAAAAGCATGCTGTTTAAATTTTCTGGGAACTTGTACTGTCTTGTAGGAGGGTTTTGAAGCCCTAAATCTTGTCCCCTGAAGCCCTAATATATATTGTTGGAAAGGTATTTGAATATAGTTTCTAGAAATATAAGGTTCATGACTAAGTGATATATAGATTTTGAGTTATGGCCTGAGAAGTGAAAAGTGTTTCTGGAATCCGAACTGCACTAAATGGTCCCCTTGTGAACCTTGTTTAAACCCCTAAAAATTTATGTAGGATCATGGAAAAATTAGGGGAGCTAGTAAATGCAGTGGTGAAGGCTACCCAAAAAGAATTGGATTAAAATATGTATTTTTCAATTTTATAAAAATGTTAGAGTAAAATTCGCTTAAGTGAAAAAGTCGTAAGTGGAGTGTGATTTTAGAGGGAATGAATATGATTCGGATATGGTAACCAAATTAAGTTGAATAAGTGACGAGCGTAATCGAGTGATGACATGAACCTATAGTGGGGCTAGAGAGTCATAAGGCGAAGTCATTAAGTTAATTTTGTACCCCCTAAAACCTCGCAATTAAAAGAGATATTGTTAAGGTACTAACGAACGGCTATTGATTATGTATAGATCATTCCACTCCGCAAGCTCGACCACCCCAACCTCAGCAAGGCAAGTTTACTTTTCAAAACTTACATATATAAGGTCTTTCACTATTGTGTTTGTAGTTTTCAATCGTATCATATGTTTATGCTTATTGAAGAAATGAAGAATTTGAGATATATATATATATATATATATATATATATATATATATATATATATATATATATATATATATATATATATGCTTGCCCTTGAACGTAGAATGAAATGTTTTTTTCGGACAACGACTCTAGCAATAGAGGTCGTAGCGGTCCATATATACCATTGACCGGGGAGCGGTATATTATTATATCGTAATTAAACTGCGAAAACCCGAAGGGTCATTCGGGAAGTATCGTATACCTAAGTAATTATTTTTATATCATCATAAATACTCAAAAATACATATCTTGGATTAAAAGCTTACTTTATTAAATAATTATTTTATTAATTATTAATATTAAATCTTAAAATACCATTTATTATTTATTGTTCATTATTTTAAAGACAAAGCTAATCCAAGATACCTTTAGCACTTTCAAACTCAAACACTTTCGCACTAAAAACATTTTCGAAAACCCCCGATCAGGTTTTGCTTCTTGTACGATTTCAAGAATCATCGGTCGACTGATGTCGGACCTCAACTACTCAGTTTTCATTCAAAATCCAGTTTTAAAAGAAAAAGAAAAAGGGACTCTGGCAGGTGTGGGAACCGTTGACGAACGATTCCCGGGATGTGTAAGCGGCCGTAAGCCAGGCGGTCCATCAAGTATTATTCCGGCCCAGGTGTTGCCGAAGGATGATTACGGATGTAGTTTTCATCGAGGGTGATTACGGATGTAGTTTCACCCGGGGATAGTTACGGATGTAGTTTCTATCCTTCTACCGGTAGAGAAGACCCGCGGATTATTGGACTTGGATGTGGCGACTGATCATCGTCAATCCCTGTCAGGTTTTATGTTTTCTTTAAGTCCCATTCCTCCACTTTAGAAAAATGCTCTGACACTGCTTCTTAGGCTTATGTGCCAATTTGCCGATAGTGTTCTATTTTGATGAGAATGATGTTGACTTCATGCAGTATCTAGAACTGCAAGCTTACTTTGGAAACAAGGGCACGTATTGGTGCACCTTTGAAATTTATCAACAATGACAAATGATTTTATAACCGATTGATATAAGCGAGTTTAATAACTTCTAAACACATGTAATGTTATATTGCTTACCTTATACATATATTTCTTGCTGAGCTATAGTTGCTCACTCTTGCTTGTTTTCAAATTTACAAACACAACAGTTAAGAGAAATGGCAAGACCTAGACAGACTGCCCGAAAGCAGGTGACTAGGCCCGAGGCAGCAGTTGAGATTCCACCGGTAGGCCCCATTAGCCAGATTGGTTGGAAACTTTTGTTAGTACGTTTTATTTATAAGTATGACTTGTGCAAAGCAGTGTACCGTAACAAACATTCAAGCCGCCAACACCGCTTCATATCGTAGCGTTGCTAGTAGCATAAATGCTATTTAATTCGGTCTGTAATAACTCTGAAACTTTTACTTTTGCTCAATCAAGTGTATGACGTTTCTGAGACTCTAACCTCTGTGTGTGTGTGCGGTGTGAGTTTTATTGTGGGGTCGATGGCTGTTTCATATATTATGTGCAAGAACAGGTATGTTATTAATGGAAAATGGACCGTGAGCGCCTAGATCTCCGACCCCGGATCTGGGGGCGTCACAGAAATGGTATCAGAGTGAGGTTACAGTTCTCAGAAACGATAGTAATTTAAGAAAGCAACCCTAATAATAATAACAACAATAATAACCCTAATAACAACCCTAATAATACTTAGAACTCTCATCGAGTTTGCAGTCGGGTTATCGGATATAGCCCTGACTTTAAGGCCGGTGAGGGAACTACTCCTTAAACCTTTCTTTATGGTTAGTGACCCACCTTATTTCCCTTGTGTAGAAGGAGGAGATACCAGACTCTGAGGCCTTTGAGAGAGAGCATGCTGAGGCACTGATGCGAGATACCGAGGATCCTGAGGAGGATATGGGTGCTGACCCTGAGCTTGGCCCCTGGATTACGCTGATAGGAGATACTGATGATGAGGATCCCGATGAGGAGCCCTTTGAGCCTGAGTCTGAGCCTGTTACCCCCTTTCCTGTAGCTACTGACGAGGAGAAAGTGAGATCCGGTGAGGGCCGTGTTGTGTCACCCCCACCCTCTCCGCAGTCATCGAGCCCTGTTTCATCGGACAGTGACTCCGAGGATGATACTTCTGGCGAGGAGGAGCTTGACCCTGCTCCTTCTCCTGCTCCTATTCCTGTCATACCACCCCCGCCGATGGACCTACCCCTAGTGTCGGGCACTGAGCACGCCTACGTGGTGCAGTTCCTGACCCGAGACCTACTTTCTGTAGAGGCCAGACTTAATGAGGCGAGGCGGGCACTAGTGGAAGAGCGTGAGGCGCGATTGAGGATTCAGGTTGAGTTGAGGACTGCTGTTGCTAGGAGGACTAGAGCTCGACTCCATAGGATTGAGAGGAGGAGTCGCGCGAGGATTATCGGTTTAGGAGTTCGCGGGGGCGGAGTGGTCCATGCGAGGGATGCGAGGCGTGTTGTGCGTCGTGCATTTTCCCGATTGAGGGCCTTGCTCCGTCGCGGAGCGGCACCATGATGTGTTACGGATAGCTCAGTCCTCTAGGTTCAGATGACATTAGTATGTCGATTTTGCGGGATAGTTGACTTGTGCAGTGGTATCCTTTCTGACCAGTGGATGAGTAGACTGACCTACAGATATGTAGATGTGACTTCGGATAGTATATACGGATGTAGCCCTACTTTTGTGTAGCCCTGACTATTCAGATGATATACTTGTTATTGTTCCACTTTTGCAAGACTTTGACATCGGAACTATGTATTAGGCTCTAACATCCAAACTTTGTGATAACTCTTGCACCGTATTTATCTAGTTTCAGTTTCCTTGATATTATCTCAACTGCCTTACTTTCCGATGCCATGCTTTACTGTTTTGATATACAACTGTGAATATACAATTGCTACAAGCCGCAAATACAACCATGCTGTTTCAAATTTACGACATGCGATTTCAAATTATTCTCTACAGATTCCCAAAATGTTTCTACAAATTTTAAAATAAATTTTTTTCAAAAAAAAAAAATTTCAAAGTTTTGAAATCTTGAAAACTCCTGCAAATGTTTTCGCACCCCATAGAGATTTTTCCCCAAAAATGTTTTGACATTTTATCACCAGCATCAGGTCATTGAAAACTTTTGCAACTTCCACCCTTATGAGGAGGAATGATACGTTCCAGACCCGTGTAAACGCTGTCAGGTAATTAGAAAACCCTAACCCATTTCTTGTTTCATTATCAGAATCATGCCACCCAGAAGAATGAACACTCGAGCTCACCCGGTCAGTTCTGAAGGCCAGGGTAGCCACCATGGGACCGGAGGCCACCAGAACCATGAAGGGGAGAATGTGAACCTGAGTGAGGATGAAGGCAACGATCATAGTTTGATGACTCTGAGTATGACGAAGAAGAAGCTGGTGATGACACCCGAGAGGTAGAACATCCAAGGGGAGGCCCTATGGAACAGTTCATGGAGCTACTTAGGCAGAACTTGGACCGTCCCCCGGTTCAACAACCACCCAACAATGCTAATGCAAATGCCTTCCGGAACTTCAAATCCCTAAAACCCCCGAAATTCAAGGGAACTGCAGACCCGGTTGAGGTAAGAGCCTGGCTGAAGGAAATGGAAAAATCCTTCGAGATACTAGGTGTCGCTGAGGAGCAGAAGACTGTTTTCGCCACCTACCTCCTGAAGGGTGAGGCAAACTATTGGTGGGAAGCTAAGAGGAATTTGGAAGGAAGATATGTGGTGACCTGGGAGAGGTTTAGCGAGTTGTTCTTGGAAAAGTACTTCCCTAGGTTCATGGAGACACAAATGGAGTTGAAGTTTTTGGAACTAAAGCAAGGTAACATGACGGTGGCCGAGTATGAGGCCAAATTTACCGAGCTGTCGAGGTTTGTGCCGGAACATGTGAACTCTGAGGCAAAGAGGGCCTGAAGGTTTCAATTGGGGATAAAGGAATGGATTCAGAATCGTGTGGCGGTTCTTGAGCTGACAGACTAGCCACCATGGTACAAAAAGCATCAATTGTTGAGCCTGGGAGTGAACAGATGCAGAAGGAGAGGGAAGGAAAGAAGAGGAAGTTTGATAGTCGGAAGGGAAATTCTGCGGGTGGAAGCTTTCTGAGCAAATTTAAGCGAGGGGCGATGTCCCAACCCAGCGGAAGCTTTGGAACCAAGAGAGCTGAAAGTTGGAGTGTGGGCCAGAGCGGCCGACCACAGGGATCGTCTTACTCTACCCCATCCCGAGCCCTACCCCCGGATTGCAATAAATGTGGAAGGAAACATGCGGGCGCGTGTAACCTACAGGATGTGAAGTGTTTCAAGTGTGGGCTGACAGGACATTATGCTAACGCCTGTCGAGGAACTAGTAACAACACCAATGCCGGAGGTAATTGCTTCAAGTGTGGGAAACCAGGGCACCGAATAAGGGAATGTATAATGTCCTCTGGGCCAGCTACGTCAAGAGTGAGTGGAACTGCTTCTAACAAGGCCCCTACTGCAAGAACTTTTAACATGACGGTGCAAGATGCCGTGAGGAACACGGATGTGATTGCAGGTACCCTACTACTCAACTCAGTTAAGGCAAATGTTTTATTTGATTCGGGAGCTACCAAGTCTTTCATATCCCTAGATTTTGTATGTCAGTTAGGCCTTAATGCTGAACCATTGAAAGACAGACTGCAAGTAGAGATAGCTAATCATGAAATTATCCCTGTTAGCCAAGTGTGTCCAGGTTGTGACCTAGAAATAGGAGGGCGACACTTTCGGGTAGATTTAATACCTTTTAAACTAGGAGAGTTTGACGTAATAGTAGGAATGGATTGGTTAACAACCCACGGAGCCCAGATTGATTGTGTAAAGAAGAAAGTAAGTTTGAGACTACCAGGGGACGAGGAAGTAGTGTTTAGTGGAAAACGGCAAAACCAAAAGTTCCTGACTATGATTCAAACTAAGAAGCTGTTACGTAAAGGATGCGAAGCCTATTTAGCCTATGTGAAGGATACCAAGAAGGAGGCACCAAACCTACAGGAAATCCCTGTCGTTAATGAGTTCGCGGACATATTTCCGGATGATCTTCCCGGACTACCACCTGATAGAGACATCGAGTTCGCTATAGAATTAGTTCCTGGTACGGCCCCAATTTCGAAAGCCCCATATCGGCTAGCCCCAGTGGAGATGAAAGAGCTGGCCACTCAGTTACAAGAGTTGCTGGATAAAGGGATGATAAGACCTAGTGTGTTACCGTGGGGAGCCCCGATGTTATTCGTGAAAAAGAAGAATGGTAGTATGAGATTATGTATAGACTACATGGAGTTGAATAAGGTGACTATAAAGAATAAATATCCCTTGCCCAGAATAGATGACCTGTTTGATCAACTAAATGACGCAGTTTATTTTTCTAAAATGATTTGAGGACCGGGTACCACCAGTTAAGGATTAAGCCAGAAGATATACCAAAGATGGACTTTCGCACCCGGTACGGACACTATGAGTTCCTAGTGATGTCTTTTGGGTTAACGAATGCCCCCGCAGCTTTCATGGACTTAATGAATCGAGTCTTCAAGAAGTACTTGGACAAGTGTGTTATAGTCTTCATCGATGACATCTTGATTTATTCCAAGACGAAGGAGGAACATGCAAAGCACTTGAGGATTGTATTGGGAGCATTGAGAGAAGAAAAGTTGTACGCTAAGTTCTCGAAGTGTGAATTTTGGTTGAAGGAAGTTCAGTTTTTAGGGCATGTGATTAGCGATCAAGGCATTCTAGTGGACCCAGCCAAAATAGAGGCTGTGTCAAATTAGGAGAGACCAACCACTCCGACAGAGGTGAGAAGTTTTATAGAATTGGCTGGCTACTATAGAAGGTTTGTCCAAGACTTTGCCAAGATAGCAGCCCCTTTGACCCGACTAACTCGCAAGACCCAGAAGTTTGTGTGGACTGAAAAATGCGAAGAGAGCTTCCAAGAGTTGAAAAAGAGGTTGGTGACAGCACCAGTACTAGCCCTACCTGATGATAAGGGAGATTTTGTGATTTATAGCGACGCATCCTTTAAAGGTCTAGGGTGTGTGCTTATGCAGCAAGGTAAAGTGATTGCGTATGCGTCCAGACAACTTAAGGAGTACGAGGTAAGATACCCCACCCATGATTTGGAATTAGCGGCGATAGTTTTCGCTTTGAAGATCTGGAGACATTATCTTTACGGAGAAAAGTGTGAAATCTACACGGATCACAAGAGCTTAAAGTACATATTCACTCAGAAAGAGTTAAACATGAGGCAGAGGAGATGGCTAGAGCTAATCAAGGATTATGATTGTGAGATTCATTATCGCCCAGGGAAGGCCAACGTGGTGGCCGATGCACTTAGTCGAAAGGAGAAACTCAAGATGATAACGTCAGTGGACGAGTTGATCAAGGACCTTGAGAACTGGAAATTGAAGTGAGGTTACCAGGAATTGGACAAGAGAGTCTAATGGAAATAAGAGTCCAACCACCGCTATTGGAAAAGATTAAGTTATGCCAGGAAAAGAAGATAGAAGAAGAAAAGAATTCGATGGAGAAAATTTTGACTGGCGAGGAAATTAAGTGTGAAAAGGACGGGAATGGAGTTATGAGGTACGCATCTAGGATATGGATCCCGAACGTTCAGGAATTAAAAGATGAGATTTTGCAAGAGGCTCATAGTTCAAGGTACTCAATTCACCCTGGAGGCACTAAGATGTATAGAGATCTGAGAGAATACTGTTGGTGGCCAAATATGAAGAAGGACGTGGCAGAGTGGGTAAGTAAATGCTTGACATGTCAAAGAGTAAAGGCCGAACACCAAAGGCCCAGTGGATTGTTGCAACCCTTAGAGATACCCGAGTGGAAGTGGGAGCATATTGCGATGGACTTTGTGGTCGGACTACCAAGGACCAAGACTAATCATGATGCCATTTGGGTAATTATCGATAGATTGACCAAGTCAACACATTTTCTCCCAATCAACGAGAGATACATTGTTGACAGGCTGGTGGATATTTACTTAAAGGAGATCGTGGTAAGGCATGGGGTTCCTGTGAGCATTGTATCAGATAGAGACCCAAGATTCAACTCCAGGTTCTGGAGAAGTTTTCAGGATTGTGTGGGGACCAAGTTAAACATTAGTACTGCATACCACCCCCAATCAGACGGACAAAGCGAGAGAACCATCCAAACTATAGAGGACATGTTGAGAGTATGTGCCATAGATTTTAATGGAAGTTGGGATGACCACTTGCCGTTGATCGAATTTTCCTACAACAACAGTTACCATGCGAGTATAGGAATGCCCCCATATGAAGCTTTATACGGACGAAGATGTCGATCTCCCTTGTGTTGGGAAGAAGTTGGAGAGCGGAAGATTTTAGGGCCTGAACTGGTCCAACAGACAAGAGAAACTATCGAACTCATAAGAGGACGGCTGGTAGCGGCCCAAGACAGACAGAAGAAGTATGCGGACCAGACCCGCAAGGACAAAGAATATGAGGTAGGAGAGTTTGTAATGTTAAAGGTATCCCCGTGGAAGGGATTGATGAGATTTGGTAAGAAGGGGAAGCTAAGCCCGAGATTTATTGGACCTTTTGACATTTTGAGACGAGTTGGAAAGTTAGCCTATGAATTGGCTTTACCCCCAAGCTTGCAGCAAGTACATAATGTGTTCCATGTGTCCAAGCTACGACCCTACCATACCGACTTACGGCACGTGATAGAATATGACCAAGTGGATCTGCAACCAGACTTAACCTATGTGGAACAACCCGTAGAAATCATGGATAGAAAAGAACAGGTGCTGAGGAACAAGGTTGTCAAACTAGTGAGAGTTCTGTGGAGGAACCAGAATGTCGAGGAATCAACATGGGAACTAGAGAGCACGATGCGTGAAAAGCACCCCAACTGTTTTCAACCTGATTCCGGGACGGAATCCTTTTAAGGAGGGGAGGCTGTAAGAACCCTAATTTTTGTAATATTTTATTTTACATAATATCATATGACATTGTGAATTTGGAACCTTTTTAGTCATCCATGTTGTTTAATGGAGTCGATTATCTGAGAAATTATGTTGTTACATTCACCATGTAAGATAAAGGGAAGGTTGTTGAAGGCAAGAGTCTTATTGTTAGTAAGATTTATAAAACTTGGGATTTGAGAGTTATTGGAGTATTAAAAGATATTTAAGGGATTTTGGCAAGGAGTTATGGATATTCGAGGAATTTACATAATTAAGTACTTAAGGAATTACAAGGGAAATCTCTACGCGACAAAGTATTATTATGAGAAATTAATTAAGATACGATACGAATTAAAGAGTAAGTGACAAGCATTGGTGTAAGAATAATGATACAAGGAAAGATATTGCATGCAAGTCCCATGCAACTAGGTAGTTAGAAAAGCAAACTAGTAATGCAAAAACAACTAGAGGAATAGTAACTAGTTATGGTGCATTGTCCAAGGAGACAAGGGGGTATGGTTGGCCTAGGTACTAGACTTGCAACATGTGATACAATAATACATACACCCAATACATATCACCCAACACACTTCACTTTATTTCACCAAACACAAAAAGCAAAACAAAACACTCTCCCCCCCTTGTTCTTGAAGCTCTCGGCCAAGCTAGTAGAGAAGGAAGAAGAAAATTTTTTCTTCCACTTCTCATCACTCATAACTCAAGACAAAAATCCTAGGTCCTCTACACTATATAAGGAAGGTATGCTATGAATTCCAACCCCTTTCATCCATTAGTTTTTGAGTTATAAATTGTTGAAGTTTAGATAAATAGTAACTATGTTTAGTTTTCTTTTAGATCTTGAGTTGTAAGGATTGTAGGGGCTTATCCAAGGTGTTCTTGAGACTTGTAAGGCATACCCAAGGCTCCTAGATACTCAAGAAGGTATAAATCTCTAACCCCTCTTGGCCATGAATTATTTATGGTGTTTAATGTCAGATCCATGGATCACTACACCATAGATGGCCTGCAGCAACGTTTTTTTTTTGTGTTGCCTTGAAAAACGTTGTAGTAGCTCTAAAATTGATGCCTACTGCAACATTGCTTTTTTGATGTTGCTGTATACATAAAATGGTGTTGCCGTAGCTATAAGAAACGTAACAAGTTACAACCCTGGTGAAGTGTTGCCGTAATATGCTTCAAACACAATTTTTTTAACAAAAAATTTGAAATATATAATTATTATGAATTAAAATTAATTAATTTGAAAAACTTATAATTTAAATTTTCGAAGTTTGTTATTAGAGTTAATACTGGCATTTTTATAAAATATAACATTTTTTATAATTTGAAAGTAGACCAAATTATTAAAAAAATGTAACAATTTAAATTAAAAAAAATTAAAAAATTTAATTTTATAGATAATGAATAAAATTTGAGAAATAATGTTAAGTTTGATATAAAAAAATTTGTATGCATTATTGAACTAAAATAAAACATTTTTTTTATAAAAATAACATATCTTTTTATGAAAGTGAAATATTTTTCAATAATTTGAAAGACTGAACCATAAAAAAGTAAGTGTTGGAATAAAAAAGTATTTTACACGAATTGAATAAAGTTACGACAAAATGATTTAATTTTAATTTTACAAAATTAAAAATTCTTTATTGGACTGAATTATAATATGTATACAATTTTAAAATTGACAAAATAACTAAATTAAAAAAAATAATTAAAACTACATATAGCTTATGTAGGTTGGAAAGTCTGGGTCACTTATTTTTTGCAGAAGCAGGAAGCAATTTTTTTGCCAAAGTAATGAGCGGCAAAATTGGCGCCTTCTGTTTGGTGAAAAAATCAAACAAAACACCACTCATTATATTCTTTGCCGCGGCACTCATCCACTAAACACACACTCTCACACATCACCACATATCGGCTGCTCAGGCTCAAACATAACGATTTGGGGTTTCTATTGTTCGGTTCAATTTGGGCCGATTCAATTAGGGTTTCAAATGGGTATGATTCGGGGATTTATACATTGAATTGAAATAGGGCTTCTTTGCATAATTTTTAGTGTTAATATGAAGTTTGACTGCTTTAATTTGTTGTTATTTTCATGTTTCTCTCCCTCTGTTTGACCCTCTCTCCCTCTTCTCACTTTTTATCTCTCTATCTAATCTAATTTAATCTTCGGGTCACCGGAGATCCATTTCATCTTATTCGGATCAGAACTCACAAAACTCTGGTGAATTGGTAAAAGAAGCTTATAAGTGGGGAAATTGATGGAACTGCCAAGATTGCACTCTCTAGCCCTTCTAATAGTAAGTGTTTCGATTTCAAAGTAAATATGTTTATGTATAATGTGCTGGTCAATTTATGATCTTATTGCAAGAACTGGTTTAATTGTTGATATTTATTGTTTATTTAGGAGTTGAATTTAGTTGATTTTAGCAGAAAGATGGAAGTTTCAGATTATAGTGCTATTAAAGAAGCTCTAAACACATGCTACAGGTGGGTAGAAATGATGGCTCTCGTCTTCTCAAGAGCCACAATAGTTTCTTGGTGCACAGACGATTAATCATGACTGATTATGCAGTTATTAATACCATGTTAACATGAAACTAGAATATAAACTACTTAATTATACCTAATTTTTTATTTGTACTTGCTTTTTACTGATCATTGATGCAGACACATACTGAACCAACAAGCCATGCTCCTCAGAATACAAATCTCCTAGGAAACGGAACATCGGTATCTAATTTACACCTAGTAGTTGTGACCAACTAATATTTCCACTTCTAATATAGTTAACTGACTCATTATGTGATTTCATGAAGCATCAGCACCCCTTCAACCTAATATTAAAGATGCAGTAAGATTTTATTTATATCTGCAATAATTGTATTCAACTTAAACAAAGCATTTTATTTGGGGCACTTCTCTAAATATTTTTTTCATCCTTCTTTCACCCTGTTTATACAAAAGAGTAGTGTATGATTACCACTTTATGGTCCTTTGCAGGTGAGAAGTCAGTCCCTTGTCGAATTAGAAATCTTCAAGATTAGATGGAAAAATGCTGTAAGAAAAGATGAATGCTGTGATGAGTCTTTTAAGATTGAGCTATGAGTGTAAAGATTGCGTTTTTGTTATGTTGTCATTGTTTGTCTAGCATAGAGAGTACAAATGGATTTGTGGTAGTCTGGTAGAAGTTTACGGAAAACAAGCTGTGCATGAACTAGTTTGTCTGAACCTGGAAATGTTTGCAGGTACAAGTTCTATGTTGTCAGCGGTTTGCTATTCCTGGTTGCTGGTGACTAAAATGAGGAATAACGAGGGAGTTGAGAGGGATGGCAGTTCAGTGGCGGTGTTGCCCGTGATAAATGTGCGGAGGGGGAAGATGTGGAAGCAACGACAAGCTGCGTGGTTTTTTGATCATGTATCGAAAATAATAATAGTAAGAGAACTACTATGTCATCAACTTAATAGTGTTTACTTTGGTTCTATGTAGTCTCTTTTAAGCATACATGAAAGATCAGATTATGTAGTGTCTTACTGATCTGACCCAAACTCATTTCAGGCCTTTTGATTTTGTTAGTCTGGTCCATCTTTAATTAGTTGCTGGCCCATTTAGCTTTAGTCTGCATTTAGCTATCGTCTGCTAACCAACATGATATGTTTATTATGTTACCGAACATAGTAATTTAGTAATTTTATATTCTAATTATTGCGGAAGAAGAGCGGACACACAGCCCAAGTACGTGTCATATTTTATTATAAGCTTACTCCTGCATTTATTGATAAATTGAGTTGTGTGAAGTCTCTGTGAACAAATCTTGCCTGTAGAAATATATGATCAGCCTGTTCAATTTAGATTTTTTTATCTGTTTAGTAAGGTAGAAAGAGAAATACCTGGTATGGGTTATCTATGAATTTTCTGTTTAGTACTGGTAGAAAACTTAATCAGCTGCATGACATGAAATAATTCGCAATCAAATACAACTTTACCTTTGACTCTTTGAGTAACCTCGTGTAAAATGTAAATACTTAACAATGATAATTATCAATTTTCTAAAACTGTAGGGCTGCATATAAAGGGTTTGCTGATTGCATACGCCTTCTTCTATTTTTGGATGCATATAGAGGACGCCAGGACAAAGAGGGTATATATTGATGCTCTGCCTTAATACGCATAATAGATTTATATTGCATATCTTTAATCCAAATTGTATATTTGAATGAGAAAATGATATTTTGTTAACCATAAATTTGTTGTATCTTACATATTTTTTAATCCATATCATGAATTTAGGATGCACACCACTTCATTGGGCTGCTATTAGGGGGAACCTTGAAGCATGCACAGTTTTAGTGCAGGCTGGATCGAAGGAGGATTTTGCTGTGACTGATAACACTGGCCTTACACCAGCACAGCTTGCTTCTGATAAGATTCACAAGCAAGTTGCCTTTTTCCTTGTAGGTATTCCTTATTTCCTGTAATCATGTGAGAACCCTGAGGTGTGGGAGAAATGCAGAGTCCCTAAGATGCTGGTTTCGATCTTATACTTTGGGGTGAGAGGAGAGATTTAAATAGTTATTTAGGTGAGTGAGGGGGTATGCTGATTTGTCTTTGTTATACATGCTGGAACATGTCCCTTTACTCCAAGTCTCATTACCTAAATTTTTTATGGCATTATACTTGCATTATATATCTCTTGTCTGTTGCATGTGAATATATCATCTCTTGCTTGTGAATGTATTTAGATTTGTATATGCTAACATCTGCAATCATTTCACCAGTACTGATGGATGACCAGAGAGAATTTGAGGCAGTAGATGAATTTAACAAGGCCATATCTTTCAAGCCCGACTTGCAAATGCTTCATCTTCGATCTGCATTCCATGAGTAAATGGGCGATGTTGTTACTGCGCTTATAGATTGTGAGGCAGCGTTATGCTTGGATCCCAACCACAAGGATACTCTTGACCTGTATAGTCGAACACGAGGTGAATCTAACCATCAGCAGAAGTGAAGTCGCAAATGCACAGTAACATCCCAACCCGAGGATCAGATTCGAATTGTGAAAATTTAATAAAATAATAAAATCAAATTACCCAGTTGGGCTGAAGCCTGAAAGTCACTCCTATTCTTACCATTCTTTCTGCCTTCTCCTCTCATCTTACGGTATTTGAAAAATATTTCAGGAAGTTCTTGTGAGGTTTGCTGGATTTGGAGCTGAGGAGGATGAATGGGTGGACATGGGTGGCATCTTCCTCCTCAGGAAATGGAGAATTTTTATTTATTTTCTTGTAGTATTAGATTGTAATTTTTTTTTTTTTGGGTTAATGGTTATGAAGCCAATTAACTTGTATTGATGAATTTTGGTATTGTTGTAATAAAACAAGTTTTTAATTTTTGGGAAATGCATAAATACAAATTGTTCCTCTTAAATTTTTATTATAAATGTGTTGTAGGTATTATGTATTGTTGCCATCAATTGCTCAAAATTTGTTTATGTGGGGCCCACTTGAAAATTCATGGGTGGGTCCTACATGAGTGTCCCCTTATGGGCTCCCATGTGGGACCCACAATTTTCAGAATGTTGACATCTACTGCAACACTAGTTTAGTGTTGCAATATACTATGTTTAACGTTGCCATAGAAGTTTTTGGTAACAAAAGTAGTAGTGTTGTCGTAGTGAACAAAAGCGTTGCCGTAGACCCCTACGGCAGCTGTGCCAAATGCAACGCTGAAAAAGCGTTGCCGTTCTTTTTTTTTTTTGCGCTACAACAACGTTTTTTTGGCTTGCTGCAACATTTTGAAAACGTTGCTGCAAGCCATCTATGGCGTAGTGGATGTTAGTGTGAATCTTGGACATATAAGTTATGGATGATGTAGATCTTGAGTTTAAATGTTGTGGTTGTGATTTTTAAGCTTGTGGTTAGTGTATGTAACTCCATGTATGCCATAGAGTATGATCTTGGTGGTTTAGATGATGGTTGTGATGTTTATATGGGATTCTTGAATGGTTAAGTGGAAAAAGCATGCTGTGTAAATTTTCTGGGAACTTGTACTGTCTTGTAGGAGGGTTTTGAACCCCTAAATCTTGTCCCCTGAAGTCCTAATATATATTGTTGGAAAGGTATTTGAATGTAGTTTCCAGAAATATAAGGTTCATGACTAGGGCATGTATAGATTTTGAGTTATGGCCTGAGAAGTGAAAAGTGTTTCTGGAATCCGAACTGCACTAAATGGTCCCCTTGTGAAACTTGTTTAAACCCCTAAAAATTTATGTAGGATCATGGAAAAATTAGGGGAGCTAGTAAATGTAGTGGTGAAGGATACCCAAAAAGAATTGGATTAAAATATGTATTTTTAAAGTTTAGAAAAATGTTAGAGTAAAATTCGCACAAGTGAAAAAGTCGTAAGTGAAGTGTGATTTTAGGGGGAATGAATATGATTCGGATATGGTAACCAAATTCGCACGAGCGTAATCGAGTGATGACATGAACCTATAGTGGGGCTAGAGAGTCATAAGGCGAAGTTATTAAGTTAATTTTGTACCCCCTAAAACCTCGCAATTAAAAGAGATATTGTTAAGGTACTAACGAACGACTATTGATTATGTATAGATCATTCCACTCCGCAAGCTCGGCCACATATATAAGGACTTTCACTGTTGTGTTTATAGTTTTCAATCGTATCATATGTTTATGCTTATTGAAGAAATGATGAATTTGAGATATATATATATATATATATATATATATATATATATATATATATATATATATATATATATATATATATATATATATATATATATATATATATATATATATATATATATATATGCTTGTACCCCTGGAACTTAGAATGAAATGTTTTCTTCGGACAACGACTCTAGCAATAGAGGTCGTAGCGGTCCATATATACCATTGACCGGGGAGCGGTATATTATTATATCGTAATTAAACTGCGAAAACCCGAAGGGTCATTCGGAAAGTATCGTATACCTAAGTAATTATTTTTATATCATCATAAATACTCAAAAATACCTATCTTGGATTAAAAGCTTACTTTATTAAATAATTATTTTATTAATTATTAATATTAAATCTTAAAATACCATTTATTATTTATTGTTCATTATTTTAAAGACAAAGCTAATCCAAGATACCTTTAGCACTCAAAACATTTTCGAAAACCCCCGGTCAGGTTTTGCTTCTTGTACAATTTCAAGAATCATCGGTCGATTGATGTCGGACATCAACTACTCAGTTTTCATTCAAAATCCAGTTTTAAAAGAAAAAGAAAAAAGTAATCTAGCAGGTGTGGGAACCGTTGACGAACGATTCCCGGGATGTGTAAGCGGCCGTAAGCCAGGCGGTCCATCAAGTATTATTCCGGCCCAGGTGTTGCCGAAGGATGATTACGGATGTAGTTTTCATCGAGGGTGATTAAGGATGTAGTTTTCACCTGGGGATAGTTACGGATGTAGTTTCTATCCTTCTACCGGTAGAGAAGACCCGCGGATTATTGGACTTGGATGTGGCGACTGATCATCGTCAATCCCTGTCAGGTTTTATGTTTTCTTTAAGTCCCATTCCTCCACTTTGGAAAAATGCTCTGACACTGCTTCTCAGGCTTATGTGCCAAGTTGCCGATAGTGTTCTATTTTGATGAGAAAGATGTTGACTTAATGCAGTATCTAGAACTGCAAGCTTACTTTGGAAACAAGGGCACGTATTGGTGCACCTTTGAAATTTATCAACAATGACAAATGATTTTATAACCGATTGATATAAGCGAGTTTAATAACTTCTAAACACATGTAATGTTATATTGCTTACCTTATACATATATTTCTTGCTGAGCTATAGTTGCTCACACTTGCTTGTTTTCAAATTTAAAAACACAACAGTTAAGAGAAATGGCAAGACCCAGACAGACTGCCCGAAAGCAGGTGACTAGGCCCGAGGCAGCAGTTGAGATTCCACCGGTAGGCCCCATTAGCCGGATTGGTTGGCAACTTTTGTTAGTACGTTTTATTTATAAGTATGACCTGTGCAAAGCAGTGTACCGTAACAAACATTCAAGCCGCCAACACCGCTTCATATCGAAGCGTTGCTGGTAGCATAAATGCTATTTAATTCGGTCTGTAATAACTCTGAAACTTTTACTTTTGCTCAATCAAGTGTATGACGTTTCTGAGACTCTAACCTGTGTGTGTGTGTGTCTGTGTGTGTGTGTGCGGTGTGAGTTTTATTGTGGGGTCGATGGCTGTTTTATATATTATGTGCAAGAACAAGTATGTTATTAATGGAAAATGGACCGTGAGCGCCTAGATCTCCGACCCCGGATCTGGGGGCGTCACATTGTTTCCCAAGAATTGACAGGTTCCTGTGGTACTTTTTCTATCCATTTTGCAACCTCTATAATCTGCATCTTAGTAACCAATTAGATCAAAACCAAAATCTCTAGGTACCAAATTCCAAGGTTTGGTGTTCCCTTGAGATATCTGAAAATCTTTTTAATAGCTACTAAGTGAGATTCCCTAGGATCAGCTTGAAATCTAGCACACAAACATGTAGCAAACATAATATCAGGTCTACTAGCTGTTAAGTATAAAAGAGATCCAACCATGCCCCTATAGCTTGTCATGTCCACCTTCTTTTCTTTAGTATTCAGTTCAAGCTTAGTGGCAGTGGCCATGGGTGTTTTTGCAGAAGAGCAATCTGCTAAATCAACCTTTTTAAAAGATCATAAATGTATTTTGTTTGACTTATAAAAATTCTCTCATTCACTTGTTAAACTTGTAAACCAAGAAAATAAGTTAATTCACCCATCATACTCATTTCATATCTACTTTGCATGAGTTTGGCAAATCTCTTGCAAAGTTTCTTATCTGTAAACCCAAATATTATATCATCTACATAAATTTGGACAAGTATCATAGAGCCATTGACATTTCTATAAAAGAGAGTTTTATCAATAGTACCTCGAATGAAGTGATTCTCTATAAGGAACTGTGAGAGTGTGTCATACCAGGCTCTAGGTGCTTGCTTCAGGCCATAGAGTGCTTTGAGTAGAAAGAACACATATTCTGGAAAGTCTGGATCTTCAAAACCAGGAGGTTGACTAACATACACCTCCTCCTCCAGAATACCATTTAGAAATGCACTCTTGACATCCATTTGATAGATTTTGAAATTGGCATGCCCTGCATAGGCCAGGAAGATCCTTATTGCTTCTAACCTTGCCACTGGAGCAAAGGTTTCTTCAAAATCAATTCCTTCCTCTTGACAGTAGCCTTTAGCAACTAATCTAGCTTTATTCCTTGTGACTATGCCATTCTCATACATCTTGTTCTTGAATACCCACTTAGTGTCAATCACTGATTTGTCTTTAGGTTTGGGTACAAGTTTCCATACTGCATTTCTTTCAAACTGGTTTAGCTCTTCTTGCATTGCTAAAACCCAGTCTTGATCCATAAGAGCATGCTCAACTCTCTTTGGTTCCTCTTTGGATAGAAAACTGCTATATAAGAATTCTTCTTGAGTTGCTCTTCTGGTTTGGACCTTTGCATTAGGATCTCCAATGATAAGCTCAAATGGATGATCCCTGGTCCATTTTCTTTGTGGTGGTAAGTTTGACCTTGATGAAGTGGCTTCATTTTCTCTATGTTGATCATTGTGGCATGTTGTTGAGTTTTGACTGTGAGAAACTCCCCCTGAGTGGATGGCCCTCGAGATTGATGGAGTTCTTGCAGATTCATCAACAGATGCTTCTCTTTGATTTCTAATTGATGGTGTAAGTTGCTCTTCAATAGGTGGTTCATTCTGCACTTTAACTGAAGATCCTTGTCTGTTTCTCACACCATTTGATCTCCTTTCTTCATCATCATCTTCACTTTCTTCACCACTTCTCTCATTCTCAAATGAGAGAGACTCATGTAAACCTTCATCTACTAGACCAGATATTTTCTTGTCATCAAAGACAACATGTATGGACTCCATTACAATGTTTAGTCTTAGGTTGTAGACTCTGTAGGATTTTCCAGCTGAGTATCCAACAAAGATAGCTTCATCTACCTTTGAATCAAATTTTTCAAGATGCTCACCATGATTTTTCAGTACAAAGCATTTGCATCCAAAGACATGCAGGAAGTTGATTGTTGGTTTCTTGCCTTTGAAAAGTTGATAAGGTGTCATGCCTTTTGCTTAGTTGACCAAAGAAATATTCTGAGTGTAGCATGCAGTGTTTATAGCTTCTGCCCAGAAGTATGTTGGTAGCTTAGACTCTTCAAGCATTGTTCTTGCAGCTTCAATTAGAGTTCTGTTCTTTCTTTCCACTACACCATTTTGTTGAGGAGTTCTTGGTGCAGAGAATTCTTGTATAATTCCTTCTTCTTCACAAAACTCTCTTATTACAGAATTCTTGAACTCAGTTCCATTGTCACTTCTGATTCTCCTTACTTTGAGTAAAGGATTGTTGTTGACTATCTTGATGTGATTTATAATGACTTCATATGCCTCATCCTTAGAGTGCAGAAAGAATGTCCAAGAGAATTTTGAGAAATCATCAATAATCACAAGACAATATTTATTCTTTGAGATTGACAACACATTGACTGGTCCAAAGAGATCCATGTGAAGTAGTTGCAAGGTTTGATCAATTGATGACATTGACTTTGATTTGAAAGAGGCCTTCTTCTGCTTCCCTTTCTGGCATGCATCACACAATCCATCCTTGGAGTAATCCAATTATGGAATACCTCTAACCAATTCCTTCTTTACCAACTCATTCATTTCTTTAAAACTCAAGTGTGACAGTCTTTTATGCCAAAGCCAGCCTTCATCTACACTTCCCTTGCTGAGAAGACATGTAGTCATGTTTGCATTTTTTGAATTGAAGTCAGCAATGTACACATTTCTTCTTCTATCTCTTGTCAACACTACCTTGTTGTCATTTTTCTTGAAAATGACACAAGCTTCAGATGTGAACCAGACATTCTGGCCTTTATCACACAGTTGGCTGACAATTAGCAAGTTATGCTTAAGTCCATCAACTAGTGCTACTTCTTCAATGACAACTTTCCCTTGTGAAATCAAGCCATATCCTCTAGTATATCCCTTGCTGTTGTCTCCAAAGATAATGCTAGGGCCAGCTCTTTCCTCAAGCTTAGTGAGCAGGGTAGAATCTCCAGTCATATGCCTAGAACAACCACTGTCCAGATACCAAAGATTCTTTCTGTTTCCCTGTACACATCAAAACAGAATCAAGTTGATTTTGGTACCCAAGTTTTCTTGGGTCCTGCCTTGTTATCCAATTTCTTATCCTTCAAATCCCTTTTAATCGAAAGTTTGGATTGAGTTAAATCAATTTTGACTTTAGGTTTGGGCCTTTGAGAGACAGAATACTTGTTCATATTTGTTATAGTTAATAGCATAGTTAGGCATAGTCGTGCAAACATGTTATTCATCATCCATGGCATTTGTGGCATATTGAAAGCATTGTAGTATGGATTATGCATGAATGGCATGTTAGCATATTGACTAGATGCATGAGCAGAGGGAGCATACATATTTCGCATAACATTCATAGCAGGCACAAACATAGGCATGTTACGCATCAAAGGATTTTTCATAGCTTTGCAGTTGGTAGGTAAATGATTAATACTTCCACACTTTACACATTCTTTCCTAGGAGTATATTTATCAGGTGTGTAATTGTTGTGTTTGTTAATCCCTACCTTACCATTTTGTTCTTTTTCTTGTCCTTAACACCTGACTTAAGATTTTCTAGCTTGTCCTTCAATTGCTTGTGGGACAAGTTGCCTATGTTTCTTTTCTCAACTGATTCAGTATTGCTACATTCTCCATTAACAAAGTTCTTGTTGACAGGCCCGTACTTTTTATTCAATTTAGTTAAAGTTGCTTTGCTAAAAAGCTTAAGTCTTAAAGAACATTTTTTTTCGACTAAATCACTGTCTGAAGTAACTTCCATATCAACATCTAACTTAGCTTCTGCTAATTTGCAGAAAGAATCAATTACTTGAATATTATAAATTTCCTCAGTTACAACTGTTGATCCTTTCCACTTAGCAATCAGATTCCATTCCTCTACTAACTGTTTCTTTAAAACTTCCTCTCTCTTTATAGCCTCAATCATTTCATTTTTAGCATCCAAGCAATCTCTTCTCAGAGTTTCAAACTCAATCAACTGTGTTTCTATTAAAGCATTCCTATCACTTAACTTTTCATTAAGGTCTTTAATCCTATTATTCTCTCTATTAAGTGATTTTAAGGTAACATGCATGTTATACAATTCAATAGACATTTCATCACTAGCACATTCAGCTTTAGAAAGATCAGCTAAGACTGTAGAGAATACCTGGTTGCTTATTGAGCTAGCTTCTTCATCAGTTTCGTTTGCCATGAGTGCAAGATTGACAAACTCTTCTTCTGCATCTGAGTCACCTCCAGCAGCCCAGTCACTGTATTTTGACACGAATGCTCTCCCTTTTTGCTTGAGAAGATCAAAAATATTTCTTCTTGTAATCAACAGTCTCAAACTGTTTCTTCTCTTTCTCAGCTTTGGATTTTCTGCATTCATTGGCAAAGTGACCAGCAATTCCACAGTTATAGCATTTGATCTTTGATCTTTCAACCACATCCTTGTTCGGTTGATAGCTTTTCTTGAATTGCCCGGCTCCTGCTGGATTCTTCTTGAATCTTAGCTTCGAAAATCTCTTTGACAGAAATGCCAAATACTAATCTAGATCTTCAGCTTCATCCTCACTTAATTCATCAGGTTCTTCAATCATCTTGCTTTTACCATTGCTAGTTTCAGCTTCACCTTCACAAGTTTTTGAACCTAGTGTGGCTTCTACACTCTTCATTCTTCCACCATCTTGGATTGTTGGAATATTGGCCACCAAGGCAACAGATCCACCTTTCTTCTGGATTTTCTCCACTTCCTCATCTTGCTGCATTTCAAGCTCATAGGTCTTCAGGATGCCATACAGTCTCTCAAGTGTAAAATCTTTGTAGTCCTGAGAGTTCCTCAACGAGACTATCACTGGCTTCCATTCCTTAGGAAGAGATCTCAGAAACTTTAGGTTGGAGTCCTTGGTTTCGTATTTTCTCCTATACAACTTTAGACCATTCAGTAACTTTTGAAATCTACTGAATATGTCTGTTAGATTTTCACCAGAGGAGTAGTGAAAATGCTCATATTGTTGTATTAGGAGCTGCATTTTTTTCTCTCTGACCTGCTCAGTTCCTTCACAGATGGTTTGGATAATGTCCCACACTTGCTTAGCAGTGGTGCAGTTAATGACATTATCAAACATATCTTTATCGATTCCATTGAACAAAATGTTCATGGTCTTCCTATCTTTGTGAATCTCCTCCAAGTCTTCATCTGTGTACTCAGCTTGATTATTTGGAATAGGCCTTCCAGCAGCAATAGTGCCAGCATCTTGACCAATCCCAGAGTTGGCCTTCATTGGAACATGAGGTACTTTCTCTATGCAATCTACGTAGCCTTCATCGATGGCTGAGAGATGAAGGTGCATTTTTACTTTCCAGTGAAAGTAATTATCTTTGTCAAGCATTGGAATCTTCACACCTATATCCTTCCTTCCCATGCTTTTGATCTTTAGACTTCTTGTATGCTAGAAGTTTGCTCTAATACCAATTGTTAGGTCCCGAAGTATCGTAGAAGGGGGGGTTGAATACGATACTACCAAAAATAAAAAATAATTCCAAAAATATATCTTTATTGATAATAAACTCGAAGGGGTGTTACAACTTCTAATCCAATGGATTAGCTTCAAAATAGAACACTCCTAAGGATAGTTTAGGAACGAGGACCTTCTACCCGACACTTCCTGAAAGCGGGCTTAGCTGGCTTTCCTACTAGATGGACTGTCTAGCAGCTTACACAGAGAAGATATAAGAGAGAGAAGAGAGAGTTGTGTGTTGAGGTGTGTTTTGAAATGAAATACAATAGGCCTATTTATAGATTATAGAAAGTCACTATTTGACACTATTCCAATAACTCCCAAATAGTAACCGAGCATTATTCCAACAACCCCCAAATAGTAATCGGACATTATTTCACCAACCCCAAATAGTAACCAGGCACTATTACACCAACCCCAAATAGTAACCGTGCATAGTAACCATGCATAGTAACTTTGCATAGTAACTGCGCATAGTAATACTATTTTTGTATCTCTTGGGCTTGTTTCTTCTGTTTTATTCTGCTGTTTTAATTCATCTATGAAAATAATTCAAGTACTAGATTAATTTAGTTATTTGTTATAAATAATTAATTAATCTGTTACTTATTTCATTTTCAGAGAGTAAATTAAATTTTGACAATACCTTGAAATATTATGTCTGTCCTTGATCGTCAATAGGCTTTGGCAATTCTTTCTGTAAATTAATGTGTTGATCCTTGTTAACACAATATCACGCAAGTATACGTGGTCACAAGTAATATAGATTAAGTTCGTTCCATAGAGATCTGGTTGATTTTCTATTCAGTTAATGTACCTATTCAACAATGTATGGTCATAACTCACTGCTAAGACAAGTAACAAATTGGAGTTTTAATTACCTAAATTAAACTAAGATGCAATTTATCAAATTAAGAATTAATTAACTGCTGAGATTTAAAGCTGAACTTCTTATATGAGAATAAACATGGGACTCTAACTTCATTAACTACTTCGCTTAGAGTTGATGCCTTTAATCAATGCATGTGATGATTTTGATAACCAGATCGAATAACACGAAACAAGTACACGCTACCTGTCAGCAAACGTATACCAAACTACTCATACATCCACAAAAGAGATAGAAGATGAATAGACACCAATTATGCTTAGACCCTATATGTCTATGGAATTTGAAAACATAAAGGTTGAAGGACAAGTTACTCATATTGATCACATAGGGCAATATAAGTATTTTCATCTTATACTACGAATCAGATTGATAACCAATTATGAACCTATGCTAGCATGGCAAGTTCTAAATCTCAAGATCCACTTTCACTTCACAAGAGATTAACAATTCAATTTAGATGTTAGCTACGCATCTAAAAGCATTAAGATTGACCATACAAGGATATCAAGAATTCATCACACACTGATCTTTAAAGCATTCACACTACTAAGCTACATAGATAAATCCGTTAGAGTCCCATGACAACGATTAGTTCATAATTGAACCGTTCGTCACCATGGGATTTGATGAAAACATGGTATGAAACAAAATATGAATGAAAATAAGAATATTATTAAAATAAAGATTTGAGAAAACAAATCTAGAATACAGAATAACGCCTAAGAAAAGAACACAAAAGACGAAGTAGATCGAGACCTGTTGCTTGTCACGAGCGTTTGATCTTTCTCCCCTTTTTTCCCTTGCAATTCTATGCTATATTGATATAAATTACAATGATTCGATGTGTTTATATAGGCCCTAGAAGTCTTGCACCACAATAAAAATACCTTACAACACTATTAGAATTCGATTTTGGTGCAAGAACCTACCTAAAATATGATTACAACTCAAATTAGGGCAAAATAGTCAAATTTCAGTAATTCTGGCCGACTAGGGCGCAGTCAGCGCACCTAGGGCGCAGCCTGTGCAGTAGCATTCTGTCCAAGGGTGCAGTCTGCGCACCTAGGGCGCAGTCTGCCCACCTGGCTTCTGTTTCTGGCGAATTATGGCGCAGTCTGCGCAGCAAGTTCCTGTCCAGATTTTTATTTTGCTTCAGACTTCAAGAAAATTTCCCAAGCTTCGCGTGGACTGCTTACGGGCCTCAAACGGACTTGTAGAACTCTAGATATGGGCAAAACAGTGGAGACTGCGCATCCGACCCGGAAATCCGAATTTTCCACAATTTGTTTATTTCTCATCCGTTGTCTCTTCCGATTCTTTTCACACTTCCCGTTCTTCATTCCTTTGACTCATGAACCTTCACGGTAGCCTAGGGAAAGACTTCATTCCTCATTCCTATGCTCGAATTCAACTCCAAAATTGACGAAAACATCAACCCTAATCGATATTTCATGAACCTGCACAACTAAACAAAAATACATCAAAACTACAACAAACTTTAGTCCAAGACAATCAATTTAAGCCGATATGGAACTTTCCAAGTGGATATAAAATCCACTTATCAATCCTTCTCGTATGTGCTGAAACTTAGTGCGCTGGTCTGGTTCACAAATGACTAGCACTGATCTTGATCTTCACACCTTCGTTACATTCCAATTGATTAGCCTGTAGCAGTATCTTCAAATTATGTAAATACATGGAATCTTTTTGGCTCTTCAACTGAATCATCTGTACATCTTATTCTATCACTGAGGCTTGAACATGTTAATGAACTTCTTTCAGCGACTTGATCCTTGTTGGTGCCGGTTCTTCAAATTTCACGATCCCTGTATAGATTTAATATTATTTATCTTTTATCCTAGTTGAGTTATATATATATCCTCTATTACATATTACATTACATTATGCTTTACAATATACTTTGACTACATTAAAAGTTACCTTTGACCGGGTGATGATAAAAGTGGACATGGGGTATATTATGAGTCGTATGAGAAATATGAATGATAGATATAGGATTTAACTCTCCTATTATTAGGAAAGATATTATTGGCCTCTTGATTGATTGAGTGAGACTATGAAAAATGCATGGCCATGCTCAAATATTGATTTGTTTTAATAGTCTACTCATTGATCAAGGAAACCAGGATTAAATGTTGAAGATGATGACTAAGAACATCGAGTTTAATCTATAATATTTGGTTAAAGAGATTATATTACACGGAAACATTAATCACGAAAGGTTTAATTGGATCACCAATTATTATTATTACTTGGGCAGCAATAATGTATTACTAGATGTCGCTCATTATTTATAATTTTATTATTGGATATTAAAATTATTGCCAACGTAATAATAACCTAAAGGGTTACACACTTAGAACGTTTAAAAGGAGTTTTAATTTAAATTAAATGATTAAATTCGAAATTGGTTATTTAATTGAGCTGGTCTTAATTATTTAAATACAATTTCGGATTTAATATTAAAACCAAAATCAAACTGGATTTTAAGAAGCCCAAACCGATTTAGGTTTTTAAAGCCCAACTCTCTCCTCTATATATACATTATGATGTATGATTTTAGGGGGTTGGTGTTAATTTCGTTTTCACTAAAACCTTAATTGCTCTACATCTTGAGAGGCTAGAGAGAGAGAGAGGGGCAGGTTATTCAGCTAGCACCGGCTCCGGTGATCGTTGGACGATCAAGCATTCGTGTGGACTACTTTGGAAACGTAGATCTCGAAGAGGGCTGCGTGGTGATTGCTTTGAACCTCTATTTTGCATCAATTTGTAAAGCTTCTTTAGGGTAATCATTTAACTCTGAATTAAATATCATGTTTTTGCATGGATCCTGCGGTAGGATTTCGATTTTTCTTCTTTTTCATGTTTAATTATGCTGCATTTGATGCTCGAAACCCTTCAAATAACCCTATGATTATTTCTCGATTAGAAATGACGACGACAACGACCCAGGGATCATTTTTTAAGAAAATGACAACGACGACTAGCGACAATGTTTCTCGACGGGAAGCACAACAAGTGTAAACGCCAACAACTTTCAAGATTATCTTTTTAATTTTTTTATTATTTTACAAACTCTCGATATTTAGTATTTTGAGCATGTGTGAGTTTTAGAGGGATGTTCACATATATATTGTTAACGAAGAAATTTGACTATAACTGATTCAGGGAGGGTTTTTGAAATTATGGTGATGTTGACGATGACAAATAACGTAGAATGTTGAGGTTAGGATTTGGTGATTTGGGTAGGCTGAGATTGTATGAAAAAACTAGTGCCTCATGAAACTTGGTCAACCTTTTTCTTGTCCTACAACTACATCCTTCCAAATCTCCATTTTAGGTTTTTTTTTTAATTCTAATTAACCCAAGCCCAGTCTCTCATTATATCTCATTATATAGTCTCTCATTATATTTCCAACATTTCGACCCTTGGAACTAACTTTTAAAAGACGAGTAAGTTACATGAAATGAAAGTTAATTACATGAAAAGTCTATAACAATATTTCATTTCCTTCTTCCTTCATAACATAAAACCTTTATAGTCTTCCCTATCTGCTTCTCCTTGTAGTGCGTCCAAATTTGTTAGTAAATTGGAGTCAGTTTCTTTATTTTTTGTAAAGATCAATCTTATAGTCTGTTAGATCCCGGCACCAAACTTTTAAATATATATATATAAATTTGTGTTACGTAAAATGAAATAAGAGTGAAAACAATTTTTGGGGTTCCGAAAATATATTGAACAAGCTTTTTCTGCTTCTTCTCTTGGATTTATCCACAATATATAGGCAATGTTATATATTTTCTCCACCCCAAAAATGTAGTTGCCCCATAATTAAATCATGCCATAATGACAATCCAATAATATATCGATATGTAAATCCCAAATCAATATTCATAACTTACAAATACATTGATAAAGTATTTAATTTTTAATATCCATTTGTCAAAATAAGTCAAATTTTTAATATCAATTTGTCAAAATAAGTCAAAAATACAACATCTTCCACTTGATGATTTTGTCAAATTCTTTTCAAGACTCCCACTTTTCGTAGGATTTATAAATATTAAATCTATCTCAAATACGAACTCTTATTATTGGTCATAGTGCACTTATAATTTCCACATATTACACATTACGATATCCAATCAAACCAACATCTTCCATTTGACGTCTTTGCCAAATACTTCTTGTGACCATCATTTTCAATCAATTTATGTTGCCACTTTTACCCTCCAATACATTTAATTAAGTTTCTTATTTTTCCAACCTCAATTCCACCAAAATTAAATAAATGTAACATAGTTGAATTCTTAGTACCAATATCACCTTTGATATTTATATCGCAATAAATAATAACTCTAGGCACTTTTGCCTGATTCATCAATTTATTACATGACGTTCTCTTTAAATACATTATCGTTATTCTCTTTAAAACCTTTCACCAGGTTTAAGAAAAATTGCTTAACAATACACTTATAAAACTAACTAAAAATGTCAAGTCAAGTCAATCGATTACACAATATAAAATATATCGAACTTCTGACTACTTGCACATAATACATGGTTCCTTTTCTGCATTAATCATTTTTCCATTACCAATAGGGCATTCTGCATCCTAAAACAATTGAACAATTTACTCAAATACCATTTTGGTTCAAACTAAATATTCAAAATATTTAATTCCCTGAACTTATCAGATTTCACCCATATTCTCAACTTTTCTACTAAATTCCAACTTAGTTATGTTGAGCATTTTAAAATTTTCCGACAACAATATATATCATTAACATATACTGCTAATATTGTAAACAAACTCCCACTTTTCAAATTACAGACACAATTCTCTAATTCATTCTCGGTAAAATATTTCCAATTTTTGCGTAAAACCTTTCGCAATTGAACATACTTCCAATTTAAAATTAGACACATTTTGTCTCATCTTTCCCTTTCAAAATCCATATACAACCTATGAATTTTCTCTATTGGGGTTGATCACACAACCCTACACTTGATTATTTCAAATTGACTAAAAATCATATTACATGATTTCCCTCTGATAATTCAGATTCTTGCGATCTGATCGCTTCTAAATAAGAAGTCAGATCATTAGGATCTGTTACATCCTTATATACCGAAAAACAATATAATCCACTGTTATATTCAATGCCAATATTAAAAAAAACATCATTGTCATAATCACATAAATGACAACTAAATGTCTTGTATCCTCAAATATAGTTTCTTATTCCTCGGAATATTTTCGAAAATAACTTTCCTATTTTCAGTCATTTTACAATTTTTCGATCCTTCCTACTTCTAGGAGGGTGTCAATGATCTTTCCTGTTTCAAGGCACTTGCCCTTATTTCTTTCTTGAGTTCATCAAACTCAGTTAAATAGATTGCTTGTCACCAAACTTATGTTATCTATTCTAAGCATCACTAAAAATTGAGTGTCATTCATTCTTTTATATTTTCCAAACTGAAATATATAACCAACACATTATTACTTTCTATGCTCAATTTCTGAGCATCACTAGAAATTTCCTCTAGTACTATACCGTGTTTTTCAACGATAATCCTCAATTCACACCCAATTATTATTTACAAACTTTATAACTACTCTCCATTTAGAGTTTCACTACAAATTTCCTCGAGTACAGTTCCGTCTTTTTTCAACGGTTTCCAAAATTATTCAGAAATAATTTAATTTCTCATTTTTTGGCTCCAAGCATTAGAAATAGGTGTCATTCCCCTTGCCTCCTTTTTTTCGTTAGTAACCAATACAATCGTGGTTAATATATTTACTAATCTGTTTGCCGTGCAAAATGATCAGCAAATAACAAACAAACAATTAAAATCAGATCGCCAACAAAAACAAAAAAACAGTAAAAAAAATATAAAATGAGGAAAGACTGATACAACTCATATACAAAACAAACACTCACAGGCCATAAGAATATCAATATGCAGGGATAGATAAACAATTAACAAAAATTATAACCTAACAAAACCAACACTTTATAAACAAGCTAAACAACTAAGCACCAGCGATAAACAATATATAACTCTACCAAAGAAAACAATTAAATATAACAAGAATAATAAAAAGGGTAATGCTAACCATAGCCCTAATTAAGCATTAAATATTCTTATATTTTCAACATCCTTTTTAAGGTTTTTAGCTGTTTTTAGTTTTCCAATGTCTCTTTGCAACAATAATTTAATTTTCCAAATAATAATAATGGACCCCCTGCATTCACATTAATTTCCATCGATAAAAACATTCCAAATTTCTAAATATTCATATTGAAATTCGTATAAAATTGATGTATTATGTGCAAAATTGATGTATTAAATGCATTTATCCATCTAAATTAATTCTTAACTATAGCCCTAAGGGTTACGTTTAACATTACCCTAATAAAAAATATCCACTAGACAAGTATGAACAACAAAGAAGATAGGCTGGAAATCAAGTAAAATGAATATTCTAAAAACATAAACCAATCAATATAGACTCACAAAGGCATGCACGGAATTCTAGAATCAAAAGCGCACATGAGGTCTATAAAAAAACAAAAAAAAACAAAAATTTGATATAAACTATCTAATCAAGCTACAAAAATAGGGATACAAAAACTAATAGGAACCGATAAATCGAGCCAACACAAAAAAAATGTCAGATGCGTGCACCGAAAACTCAAAAGCAACCTCAATTTTTGAAACAATTGCAGCAAGGACCCAAGAATAAATACCGTAAAGTTCTTATACCATTGTTAGATCCCGGCACCAAACTTGTAAATTTATATATAAATTTGTGTTACGTAAAACGAAATAAGAGTGAAAATGATTTTAGGGGTTCCGAAAATATATTGAACAAGCCTTTTCTTCTTCCTTTAGAAGTGCTTATTCTCTTGGATTTATCCACAATATATAGGTAATTAATGCTATATATTTTCTCCACCCAAAAATGTAACTGTCCCATAATTAAACCATGCAATAATGACAATCAATATTATATTGATATGTAATTCCCAAATCAATATTCATAACTTACAAATACATATTGATAATGTATTTAATTTTTTATTATCCATTTGTCAAAATAAGTTAAAAATACGACATTGTCCCTCATCTCTATGACATTATCGGAATGTTTGAGATTAAAAGGATAATACGAAGAAGTTGGAATAAGTAAACCCTAAGTTCCTTTCTAAAAATTTTACTTTCTACAGGTTCCATATTTTTAGGAAAACTGATCTCTAAATTATTTTATTTGGAGCAGTACTTATGAATATAGCACACATTTTGAGAATTTCTGATTATCTATATCAGCATTATCACATAATTGAAATTTTACATGCACATTGAGTTTTTTTTTAATAATAGGGTTTGTAGCCTTATATATTAAATATCTGTTCCCATGCACTTGCACATTGAGTTTAAAAACTAAAAATATATTTAACAGAAAAAATAAATAACTTAAAAATTTTAACTTAAAAGTCAATCATATATTCTTTACTGAATAAAAATGCTTCTCTCTTTTTATGGAGTTAAGTTAGGTCAAATAATGGTTTTAGGCTAATATTGTCTTTTGTTAGATTTATAAGATTTATATTGTCACAGGAAATAGTAGTATAATTTTTGGTTCTCATTGTACCATCTCTGAGAATTTTGTTGGCCGGAACTTTAATAAATCAATATGAATGGTTTAGTCAGTCTAAACTGTAAATTATATCCTTATATTATATATAATAAGCGGGTTCTTATTCATAATTTTGGTTTAGTTCTCATATCGTCAAAATATCTCAACCGTCGAATATAATAATTTTAAAAACAGAAGATTAAGATTATATCATATTAAAAAAAAAATTATAATCTAAAAATGATAAAAATAAAAAGGTTGTATTAAAATTGAATTTTAAAATGAAGTTATAATCTGAAAAGGATATTGAAAATAATATAAAAGATTGTGTTGTGGAACGAAAAGTAGGGTGTATTTACTGCGTATTTAATGCTATGGTTTGTGGAAGCTTCGAGCTTTAATGGTTGATCAAGTGTTTCGCGACTTAACTCGGATCCTCACAAGATGCCTACGTATCTTGCAAATATCAAGAATCAAGCCAATAAAACGTAGTTCTAAGTTGAAGGATCAGGTCCTTTATATAGGCATTGGATGCCTTGGAATTAGGGTAGGGTTTGGTAACTTGGTGGACAAGTTACCCACTCTAGACGGAATTCTAGATCCTTCCATGAGGAAGGCTGATTTCTATTGGACTCGTATGTATTGGAGGCTACTCCTAATATGAATTGGTTCCTTTTTGGACTCAATAACGGAGTCCTATCATCAGCTGAATAATCAATTACGAATTTAATAATTAATTAGGGTTTTGGGCCCCATTTAATGGGCTTCTAACCTTGGACCATTCTAGGTTCATTTAATGCAACATTAAATGTATTTTTATGGTTTATTTTCAGCCCATATCATTTGCCCCCCAACTTCTGCGAAAACTGATTAGGTTTTCCTTTCAAGTTATAATTGTATTTTGTACTCGGTGCTAACCTACCCTAATATGGGAATTTTTTTTTGAACAATGCCCTAATCACGGGTATCTTTTAATGCAAAGTGTGGAGCGACCTACACATTTACAAAGATATTATTTTTACTAAACTCTTCTCAAAATTATTCGAGAAATGTTTTTTTTGTCCATTAATCATGAACAGGAGACATACAATTGTCCACGAGTTATATCAGCAAGAAAGAAAATACATGCGTTGTACTATGGTTTTTACTTTTTCTACAGATACATTCTACTTGCTGTACAACCACCAGTAGGAGACATGCAAAAAACCAACGAGCACCATTGTTGCTTTCCAGTAGTGGATTTTCTCATTATTTGCATTGTACTGGTGGGTTAACCACGAGCAAGACCCTCCTGGTTCTATTTCTAGAAACTTTTATTGTTTCTTTTTATCATACTTTCGCGTATTCTTCTGGGAAATAATTAACTACTTTTTTTTTCCAAGAAACTTCTCTTTAAAACAAGTGGGTTTCAGACCTTTTCTGGAGTTTTCTTTGGGCCAGACCTTTATATCATATAGGTTTAGTTCTTTTTAAGCCCACGAACCCTTTTTTTTATAGCTTTTTTATCCTCATTCTCTGCCGATAACATCTGATATACTCTGACTTTCAATATATTTGCTTAGAATCTTAAATTCCTAACGGTAATATGTCCGTTAGAAGCTTCCAGAATAAGTTTCTGATTTGGGCCAGCTCGTAAATCTGAAATTTATATGGGCTTTTCACTTTTTACTGCCTGTAGACAGTTACCAGGTGAAATCAACCAGCTCTTTGCAGCTATATAATGGTGAGAGAAGGCACTTGTTTTCTCACTTTTCTTCTATCAAAGAAAATCTTTCAAAACTTTTCTCTCTAAAATTTCTCTCGTTCAAGTGAAGTTTAAAAAGTTCTTCCTTAGGGTTTCAAGAGCTTTGTTTTAGGGTTCCACCCAAGGTGATCACCATCCACCGTGCTTTACCAGTTTCCGGTTGAAGATTTAAAGAATCTTCATCTTTTTCATTTGCTCCTTATCAATTTTTGGGTCTCAAAGCTTCATCTTACCATTATCAATGGCATATTCCGGCAATTCCCAGCAATCCGAGTAATCTCAACTCACCCCACCGGGGGCTCCAGCTAGGCCTTCAAGAGCTGCAAGAGGTAAAACCAAAATCTCTCTTGTTCATTGCAATGTCGTTACACTTAGGGACTTGTTAGAAGAATTTTCTACTACTTTCCCCAATATCGCTCATCTTGATGCATGCAATATCCCTAGCAAATATGGTCAACCAAAAGTAGATTTAATATCCACTCTTTTTTGTATTGTAAGCCCTTGTAGGGCTGTAGCTGCTAGTCCATTTGATAGAGCCTGCAACCCTAAAGTGGGTGCCATTTTTCTATTTAAGGAGACATTTTATGCTGGGTTTAGGTTGCCTCCTCCACCCTTTATCTTTCGTCTCTTGGCTGAGGCAAGAGTTTGTCCAACTCAACTATATCCTAATGCTTGGAGATTCATATATTGCTATCTAGTTCAATGTCGTAAACACAAACTTGAGCCTAGTGTTTCCGTGTTTAGACATCTCTTTAAATTCACGAATTCCCCAAACAACACAGGTTGGGTTCAGATCTCTCATAGGAGCCTTTCTCGCACTTGTTTCATCCCTGGTACTTCTCCAGATTCTCTTCCTAATTGGAAAAAAGAATTCCTTTACCTTTTCATGGATGGGGCAAATTGGGTAGACTTTTTTAGGCTTAACTTTTCTAAAGCCGTAGATGGGTCTATGCGAGACATTAAATTGGGTGTAGACGAGCGAGCTTCTATTGAGATCCTTACAGCTGATGGCACAAATCATTGTGCTCAATTAATTTTTGAGGGGTCCCTCCAAGCAGCAAAGCTTAGTGATTTGGGAGAACAGGGTAGACTGCTTTCCTTTACCTTTATTTTATGCCCCTTTATTTCTGCTTGTGGGCTTATATATTTTCATGTTTATAACAGCTTTGGTGATGCTTAATGCTGTTTTCCAAAAGAGGGAGAGGATGGCAGAACAGAGGTCGGGAGTGAACACACAGCGATCCAAGAAGGTCAAAACTGGCCTTACTACTGAGGCCGAGGGATCTGAGGTAGTTGTTCCTACCTTTCTTACTCACTCTGAGAGGATTCATGTTTCTGAGGATCCCTCATCTTTCGAAGTTGGATGGGGACTTCGAAAGAATGACACAGTTTTTGGTGATACTCATCGTGCGGCTGAGTGGTCTCGAAGTATAGTTACTCCTCGTGATAGGGCTAATGTGGTGGAGTCTTCTGATGACCTCCAGGTTGAGAACCTTGGGGCTCATGGCATTGCAACGGTATTATTCTTCCTTTACCTTCACGTTGCCTTACATTCTTTATTCTAATTATTTCTTACCACTTTGTTTTGTGTTATTTTTTAGATTAACACTTACTTTTAGGCTGGGCTTCATAACATAAAAAAGTTCGTCAGGAGCTGACTATTGCAGAGAGGGACCGCGATAGAAACAAAGCTGATGCAGATACTAACTCTGTGAGGTTTCGAGCTGTTGAGATGGAACTTGCTACGGAGAAGGAGAAGTCTAGAAGATTGGAGCTGGAGCTTGCCAAGGGTAAGGAGCAAATTTTGAAGGAGTACCGTTCCTCTAGGGAGTTTGAAGAGCTCCTTAATGCTAAGTACGATGCTAACTTTCCAGCAACTTTTAACATGTGTTGGGAGAAAATCATTGAAGAGCTAGGATAAAAGATTTCTGGGGTCACCTTAGCAAAGTACCCCGTACCTGCCACTCCTGGTGCCTAAAGTTCTACCCAGGAGACTGTTTTTGAGACAGCTGCTCAGTTCTCTACTCAGCTAGCCGGTGATTCCCAGCCTTTGCCTTCCCAGGAAGGAGTTTCATCTCCTATGGTTGAAGACTTGGAAACTTTCCCTACGGCGGATGACCCTGCTTTCGCCCATACCACTGATGTGGGTATCGACGAGGGTGACCCTCTTAAGGATCTCGATATCTAGATAGCCTTGTACGGCTTACTTTTGTACTTATTTCTTCGAAACTTTTACCCATCGGGGATCTTATCTTAGCTTTATCTTAGCTTTAGCGTAGCTCTAGCTTATGCCCTTCATGGCTTATTTATGTATCGAACTAAACCTTTGGGGCTTTGATTTACAGTTTGTTTATCATGCTTTTTAGAGTTTTCTTAGTACTTGGCCTTATGGCTCACACACACCCATGCTTTGGTACAAGCTTTACGTGTCTACAATAACAAAACAAAAAGAATAACTCAATTGAAAGCAAGAAACAAACTTCATTAATAATTTTGACGAAAAATGTCAATAAATAGGGGTCAACCCTTACATAGATACTCTACTTCCTACTCAGAGTTTGTAAACTGTGATATGGTTTCGTCGACCTTATTTCTACTTTCCTAATAGATAGGATAATCAAACATAATAGACCTTGAGATTCGATGCATGCCAAGTGCGAGGCACCTCGTTTCCTTCCAAAGTCTCCAACTTGTATGATCCTCGTCCCACCGTGCTTTTGACCCGATATGGGCCTTCCCAATTCGGTGTCAGCTTCCCCTTTTGTCCAACTCCGGATGCTTCAATCTTTCTGAGTACTAAGTCTCCCTGACGGAAGAACCTTTCATTCACCCTGAGGTTGTAATAGAAGGAAGCTTTCTTCTGATGTTCAGTATTCCTAGCATGGGCTTCATCCCTTACTTCATCGATCAAGTCGAGGGCTAGTCTCATTCCCTCCTCGCTGGTGTCTGGTTCGAAGGCTTCCACTCGTGGAGATGTATGTATAATTTCCACGGGTACCACAACTTCAGCCCCGTAAGCTAACATGAATGGAGTTGCTCCAGTAGTCACCTTGCATGTGGTTTGGTATGCCTAGAGTGTAAGAACCCTAATTTTTGGTAATATTTTCCTTTATTTAATATCATGTGACATTGTCAACTTGAAACCTTTCTAGTCATCCCTGCTGTTTAATGGAATTGATTGTCTGAGGACTATGTTGTTGCATTCACTATGTAAGATAAAGAGAAGATTGTTGAGGGCAAGAGTCTTATTGTTAGTAAGATTTATAAAACTTGGGATTTGAGAATGGTTAGAGTATTAAAAGATTTACGCGACAAAATATTATTACGAGAGATTAATTAAGATACGATACGAATTAAAGATTAAATGACTAGCATTGGTGGAAGGATAATGATACAAGGAGTAGTATTGCATGCAAGTCCCATGCAACCAAGTAGTTAGGAAAGCAAACTAGTTAAACCAAATGGCAAGAGGAATAGTAACTAGTTGCATTTTCTTTTTCCAAGGAGGGGACAATAGTACAAGGAGACCATACCTAGGTTAGTACCATGCATATACATACATTAATATGTATCACCCAATCACTTTATCAATTATTCAACCAACCACACAAAAATCAAAAACAACAAAACTTCTCCCCCCTTTAGAAAGCTCTCGGCCAAGCTTCATCCAAGGAAGAAAGAAATTTCTTTCCTCCATTTCTCCTCCCTCATAATTCAAGGCACAATTACTAGGCTCTCTCCATCATCTAAGCAAGGTATACTAAGAGTTTCAAGCCCTTTCATCCATTATATTTCAAGATATTAATTGTTAAAGATATTGTGAATAGTAACCATGTTTAGTTTTTCTTTTAGATCTTGGATTATAAGGGTTGTAGGAGATCATTCAAGGTTTTCTTGAGTTTTTTAAGGCTTACCCAAGGCTCCTAGGTACTCAAGAAGGTATAAAAATCATAACCCCTTTTGGCCATGTAGTGTTTATGATGTTCAATGATAGATCCATGTATGTATTGTGTTAATCTTGGATGTTCAAGTGATGGATGATATGGATCTAGAGTTTTAGTGTTGTGATTGTGATTTTTATGGTTGTGGTTAGTATATGTATCTCCATGAATGTTATAAAGCATGAACTAAGTGAATTAGGTGTTGGTTGTGTTGTGGAATTAAGAATATTGGTTGATCTAAGTGAAACATGCTTGCTGAATTTTTCCCAGAAACTTGACCTGTCTTGTAACATGGTTTTGAACCCCCAAATATTGTCTCCTGAGGTCCTACCTTATATTGTTGGAAAGGTATTTGAATGTAGTTTCTGTAAATGTAAGGTTCATGACTAGGTGATGTATAGAATTTAAGTTATGGCCGGAGAAGTAAATTGTGTTTCTGGATTCCGGACTGCACTAAGTGACCCCCTTGTGAACCTTGTTTAAACCCCTAAAAATATATGTGGGAACATGGAAAAATTTGAGAAGCTAGGAAATGCAGTGGTGAAGACTACCCAAAAACAATTGGATTAAAATATGAAATTTTGAATTTTATAAAAATGCTAGAGTAAATTTCGCGCAAGGGAAAAAGTCGTTAAGTGGAGTATAATTCTAGGGGTAATGATTATGACTCGGATATGGTAACTAAATTAAGTCGAATAAGTGACGAGCGTAATTGAGTGATGACATGAACCTATAGTGGGGCTAGAGTGTCCTAAGACGAAGTCATTAAGTCAATTTCGTACCCCCTAAAACCCCGTAATTAAAGAGATATTGTTAAGGTACTAACGAACGGTTATTGCTTATGTATAGATCGTTCCACTCCGCACGTTCGACCATCCCAACCAAACCAAGGCAAGTTTACTTTTCAAAACTTACATATACAAGGACTTTCACTGTTGTGTTTGTAGTTTTCAATCATATCAAATGTTATGTTTATCGAAGTATTGATGCAATTGAGATGGTATAAGTACATATATGTTTGTACCCCTTGAACTTAGATTGAAATGATTTTCTTCGGACAACGACTCTAGCAATAGAGGTCGTAGCGGTCCATATATACTATTGACCGGGGAGCGGTATATTATTATATCGTATTTAAATTGCGAAAACCCGAAGGGTCATTCGGGGAGTATCGTATACTCAAGTGATTATTTTTATATCTTCGTAAATACTCGAAACCTTATCTTGGATTAAAAGTTTATTTTATTAAATAATTATTTTATTAATTATTAATATTAAATATTAAAATATCATTTATTAATTATTGTTCATTATTTTAAAGACAAGCTAATCCAAGATACCTTTAGCACTTTCAAACTCGAACTCCTTCGAACTCAAAACATTTTTGAAAACCCCCGGTCAGGTTCTGCTTCTTGTATGATTTCAAGAATCATCGGTCGACTGATGTCGGACCTCAAGTACTCTGTTTTCAATCAAAATCAAGTTTTCAAAAGAAAAAGAAAAGGGGACTCTGGCAGGTGTGGGAACCGTTGACGAACGATTCCCGGGATGTGTAAGCGGCCGTGAGCCAGGCGGTCCATCAATTATTATTCCGGCCCAGGTGTTGCCGAAGGATGATTACGGATGTAGTTTTCATCGAGGGTGATTACGGATGTAGTTTTCACCCGGGGATAGTTACGGATGTAGTTTATATCCTTCTACCGGTAGAGAAGACCCGCGAATTATTGGACTTGGATGTGGCGACTGATCATCGTCAATCCTTGTCAGGTTTTTTTTTATGTTTTCTTCCAGTCCCATCCTCCACTTTGGAAAAATACTCAAACACTGCTTCTTGGGCCTAAGTGCCAAGTTGCCGATAGTGTGGTTTTAATGAGAAAATATTGACATCGGGCAGTATCTAGAACTGCAAGGTTTTTTAATAAAGATTGGCACGTGTTAGTGCACTCTTGCAATTGTTTCAAAGAATGAAATGTTTTTGTATGAGAAACCTCCTAAGCTAATGGAAGGAAAGAGGTTTGCAATGATGTATTCCCTGTACAGTATGTTAATCGTAGAGTGTTTTGCCGAAAATGATATACTCATATGTATATATTTTCAAACTTGAGATATGTTGAAATTGGAACCTTATGAAGGGTTCATATGCTATTCTTAAAGCTCCTTAGTGAGTATAGATGTTTTATTCAAACTCGAACATATACAGTGTCCAATTATGTTTTGAAATCTGAGATATATACCCATATAGTTGGGAATGTTTTCGAAATAAACCCCATTATTATTTTACAAAATGGTGAACTTGCTGAGCATTATGTAACCCATTCTTGCTTTATAAAAACTTTTCAGAAAGAGAAGAATTTGGTCGATTAACTCCACAACAGCAGAAGAGGAGTAGAAGATCTACCCCGGAGATTATTTAGTTTCTGATAAATACCACAGAGTAAGTCTGATAGGTTTTCAACTGTAATAGTAAGACTTGTCTTCAAGTATAGTTGTATAAGTGGAATTGCGTAAGACTCTGATTTGTGCAAATGAATTGTAATATTTAGTTGCACTTTTGATTATCGTTTCTGAGGCTCTAACTTGTTTGTGTGTAAGATTGAGGTTTGGATGGATGTATTGTTGAGTTGTAAAGTTAATACAGGTATGATATGGTTGGATGATGATGCGACGACCCGAATCTTTGACCTCAGATTTGGGGGCGTCACATAGAGTATGGGTAGTAACTCTTCCACCCAAGTGTTTCTGGAGCGTTCCACCCTTTTTTTAAGTCCATCGAGGATAATTCGATTGGCAACCTCAGCTTGCCCATTGGCTTGAGGGTGGGCAACCGAGGTAAACCGAAGCTCAATTCCATTCTCATCACAATAATCCCTAAACTCTTTGTTGTTGAATTGTAGCCCATACCTACACATGACGTTCTCCCAGAAGAATTACGTGATTTTCTTGGTTGTGATTTTAGCCAAAGGTTTGGCCTCAATCCACTTTATGAAATAGTCAATAGCTACAACTAGAAACTTCTTTTGAGTAGTGGCCATAGGAAAGGGCCCAAGAATGTCCATCCCCCACATAGCAAACGGGATGGGGGAGCTAACGGATGTCAACATCTCTTGTGGTGTCTAACCACTGGTGCATGTTTATAGCACCGATCACACTTTTTCACGTACTCTTTGGCATCAGCCATCATCTCAGGCGAATAGAATCCAAGCTTGACTATCTTGTGAGCTAGGGCCCTGCCCCCCAAGTGTTGTCCTAAAATTCCCTCGTGGACCTCCTCAATAGCTGATTTGGCCTCTTCGGGCCTCAAACACTTTAGATACGGAATCACAAAAGATTTCTTGTAGAGTATCCCTTCAATTAGAGCATACCTCAACGCTCTCATAGATAATTTCCGTGCCTCCATGGCATTAGTCGGGAGCCAACCAGTCTCGAGGTGTGCTTTTATGGGATCTATCCAACATTCCCTCACCCCAATAGGTGCGACTAACTTTGAATAAATTGTAGGGGTTCTCAGAACTTGGAAGTACACACTTCCAGAGTAATTCTCTATCTCAGAGGAGGAGGCAAACTTTGATAAGGCATCAGCCTTGGTGTTTTCCTCCCTCGGAATGTGCTCAATGTAGCACTCATCAAATTGAGTCATCATTGCCTTCACAAGCCTTAAGTATTTAGCCATGGTTTCATCCCTTGCCTCAAACTCTCCATCACACTTTAAGGTTTTTAACCCTTAGGGCTCCTGCTAACCCAAGTCCAGCTATCTGAGCTTCATATTCTGCCTCATTATTGGTTGTTGGAAAGTCTAACTTCAGGGCGTATTCAATCTTGAATCCATCGGGACTTTTTAAGACAAGACCTGCGCCACTTGTTTTTGTTTTTGATGCCCCATCAAAATAGAGCATCCAGAATTCCTTCTCCTCTATTATGGGTTCCTTGTCTTCTTTATTGCCTTCCTGAGGTATCTCCTGCCCTCCGACTTCTTGGTTGTCAATGGTGCATTCAACCACGAAGTCAGCAAGTGCCTGAGCTTTGATGGACGTCCTTGGCTTGTACTTAATATCGAATTCTCCCAACTCAATTGCCCACTTGATGAGCCTACCACTGGCTTTAGAGTTGTGCAAAATATTCCTCAATGGTTGTCCTGTAAGGACCTCAATCTTATGTTCTTGAAAATAGGGCCATAGTTTCCCAAATGCAGTTACCAATGCTAAGGCAAACTTCTCAATAGTGGAGTAGTTCAACTCTGCTCCGTGTAAAACTTTGCTCACATAGTATACGGGTTTCTGAACCTTGTTTTCCTCCTTTACCAGCACCGCACTCACAGCTTGACCTGAAATTGCCAAGTAAAGATAGAGGATTTCTCCCGTACGTGGCTTGGCCAATAGCGGGGCCTCAGACATATACTTCTTCACCTGCTCAAAGGCCTCTTGGCTTTCTTCTGTCCACTCAAAGTTTTTTACCTTCTTCAAGGTTTTAATGAACGGCAAACACTTGTCCCCGGATTTGGAGATGAACCTCCCTAACGCAGCAATCCTCCCGGTTAACTTCTGTACATCCCTTATAGAACGTGGTGGTTCCATGTCCAAAATAGCCTTGATTTTATCGGGGTTGGCCTCAATTCCCCATTTTGAGACCATAAGACCCAAAAATTTCCCAGACCCAACACCAAAAGCACACTTGCCCGGATTCAACATCATCTTATGGTGCCTCAGCACTTCAAATGCCTCGCGTAGGTGTTCAATGTGATCTACCTTGTGTAGGCTTTTCACCAGCATATCATCCACATAGACCTCTATAGTCTTTCCAATGAGATGAGCGGAAATCTTGTTTACCAACCTCTGATATGTAGCTCCTGCATTTTTCAGCCCAAAAGCCATGACCAGGTAACAATTCACACCGAAGTCAGTGATGAACGATACCTTAGGAATATCATCCTTATGCATCTTGATCTGATTATATCCACTAAAGCCATCCATGAAGCTTAACATCTCATGCCCAGTCGTGGCATCTATCAAAGTATCGATCCTTGGCAAGGGAAAACAGTCCTTTGGGCATGCGTCGTTCAGATCAGTGAAGTCTATACACATCCTCCACTTTCCATTAGCCTTCTTGACCATCACAGGATTGGCCAACCATTCCGGGAACTAGATTTCCTCAATTAACCCTGCCTCTAGGAGTTTTTCAACTTCCTGTTTTATGGCTTCTTGCCTCTTAGGTGGAAAATTTCTCTTCTTTTGTTTCACCGTCTTCCGGTTTGGATCCACATTCAGGCTGTGTGTTATCAATTGGGGATCTATCCCTTGCATGTCAGCTGCTGTCCACGTGAAGACATCACTATTGTCTTGCAAGAAGGAGATCAATTTGCTCTTCAATGGGTCCTTCAAAGATGCCCCGATGTAAGTAATCTTCTCAGAATCTCCCAACTCCAAAGGTATGTGAAGCAAGTCCTCTGCTCGTTTTCCTCTCCGCTCTTCATTCTCTCGAACATCCATATCCTCAATCGGGAGGACCTGCCCCCCAGTTCCATCCGGCCTAAATGCGGCCACATAACAACTCCTTGCCATCTTTTGATCTCCTTTCTCTTCTCCTACTTCATTTCTGGTTGGGAATTTAATCTTTAAATGATAGGTAGAGGCAACTGCCTTAAAAGCATGAAGTCCCGTCCTTCCTAAGATAGCATTGTAGGTAGAAGTGGCCTTAATAACCAAGAAGTTTAACATCTGAGTGGCCTCCCTTGGCTCTTGCCCTATAGTCATGGGTAACTGAATTGTCCCCTCAACTTTCGATTCTACTCCGTTGAACCCATATATGGGCATGTTTGATTGTGTCAACTGAGACTCAGTATATCCCATCTTCAAGAAGGCATCATGGAACAGAATGTCCACTGATGCTCCATTGCCAATCAAGACTCTCTTCACTTGGGAGTTGCCAATCACAGGTGAGATAACCAGTGGATCATCATGGGGAAACTTCACCCCTTCGAGGTCCGAATCATCGAATCCAATTAAGACTTCCGTCTTTGCACGCTTCGGGGCTTCCCCTATGATGTGCATCACCTCTCGTGCATACGCCTTTCTAGAATTTCTACTTGTCCCGGCCGCTGTTGGGCCACCAAAGATCATGTTTATCACCGGCCCCCGGGGCTGCAGATTGCGGTTACGATCCTCATCTTTCCTATCATAATCCCGCTTTGGGTTCCCCGATCCCCATCTTTGCAGACTTTATTCAATTTTCCCTTACGGATCAAGAACTCAATCTCATCTTTCAATTGTCTACAATCGTCGGTATCGTGTCCTACATCTTTGTGGAACCAGCAATACTGATTCTTGTTTCTTTTCTCAGGATCAGTCCTCAGTGGCTTCGGCCATCTCACGTCCCTGTCCTTTTCTATTTCCATCAGGATTTGGCTTCTTGGGGTATTCAACCTTGCATACTCCGTAAACCTTTGCCCTGGACTCCCCTTTTAGGAGCCAAATCAGAATCTCTGCCTGTACGCGGGTATTTATCTCTCCCATCATATTCTTGTTCCGGCTTTCGCTTCTTTGAATTATCAGCATTCACGGTGTTTCTCGTTCCTGACTCCTTCTTTAGACAATTCTCAGCTTTAATATACTTATCAGCCCTTCGTTGGAGCTCATCCATGTTCTCGGGGGGATGTTTTGCCAGTGACCTCTTAAAGAAGAGGTCAGTGGTTCCATGCTCCAAGGCTACCATGGCCACCTTATTCTCCAAGTCAGTGATATTTAATGTCTCTTTGGTGAATCGCTTCACATACATAAGAGATGCAGAACTTTTCTCATGAACTCTTCCACTAATGAATTAGCTGACAAAAGCGGGATCTCCCGTTCCATCGTAAGCCTTTATAGTAGGCATCCTGAACTTCCGTGATATGTGCGCACTCATCACCTCCTCGGTGAATGGGGGCGTGGGATCGTCAGGGTCTCCCAGCGGTATCAAATCCATAGGGTCTCCCCTGGGAGTTTCAACCATTGTTGATCTTCCAGTTGGGGTATCTACCATTCTTTGTCTCCTTGAAGATTTCTCCAAGTCGATTAGGGGAATCTCCCTTGAAGCCGGAGGGTGTCGATTTTGATTTTTCCTGGCTTGCTCTCTTGCCATGTCGTCCTTCAACCGTAGGATCTCGGCCTCGTTTGCCTTGATTCTCTCGGCAAGTGTCTAATGGGGTCCATCATGGATTCTTCGGTGAGCCTGTCCTATAGGCTCCTTGCTCGGATGTCACCTCCTCGGGGCTTCATCCCTATCTTCCTCCGATGATGAGTCATCAGAATACGGGCCTGAGTAGTCGTAGTATTGCTGGCCTTGATTTGGGTCCTAAACCTCTGATGTAAGGTGGATTGTACGGCTCGCGTATCTGGAGGGCTTGACCACTTGGTCCGACCTGATACGGGGGATAGTTGGGCAAGCCATACGTAGAGATCTGAGCGATGGGTGGAGCGGATTGTCCTCCGAGAAGGGCGACCACCATCTGAAGGGGATTCGTCCCTTGGGTGGTGGGATTCGTCACTAAGGGTAACGATCCATGAGTTTGTGTTTCGGTTCCTTGAGGTTGAGTGGTTAGTGTCTGAAAATCCGTACCTGGGGGTACCTGTTCCCCAATCGGGGGTGCGGTGGTGCTGGTAATGGTTTCAGAAAGTGTTGGTGTTCTCCGGGTGGTAACCATGGTTGATATTCGTTTCCCACAGATGGCGCCAAATGTTGTGGAACGAAAAGTAGGGTGTATTTACTACGTATTTAATGCTAGGGTTTGTGGAAGCTTAGAGCTTTAATGGCTGATCAAGTGTTTCGTGACTTAACTCGGGTCCTCACAAGATGCCTACGTATCTTGTAAATATCAAGAATCAAGCCAATAAAACGTAGTTCTAAGTTGAAAGATCAGGCCCTTTATATAGGCATTGGATGCCTTGGAATTAGGGTAGGGTTTGGTAACTTGGTGGATAAGTTACCCATTCTAGATGGAATTCTAGATCCTTCCATGAGGAAGGATGATTTCTATTGGACTCGTATGCCTTGTGTAAGAACCCTAATTTTTGGTAATATTTCCTTTTATTTAATATCTTGTGACATTATCATTATGGAACCTTTCTAGTCATCCCTGTTGATTTATAGAATTGATTGTCTGAGAAACTGCGTTGTTGCATTTATGATGTAAGATATGTAGAGAGATTGTGAAGGCAAGAGTCTCACTGTTAGTAATATTTATAAAACTTGGAATTTGAGAATGGTTGGAGTATTAAAGGATTTATTAAGAATTATGACGAGGAATTATGGACATTCGAGGAATTTACACAATAAGTACTTAAGGAATTATAGGGGAAATCTCTACGTGACGAAATATTATTACGAGAGAATAATTAAGTTACGATACGAAGTAAGGATTAAATAACAAGCATTGGTGGGAGAATAATATTACAAGGAAAGAAATTACATGCAAGTGCCATGTAACTAGCTAGTTAGAAAAAGGAACTAGAAAACATAAAAGTAGAAGTGAATAGTGACTAGCATGATGGATGATGTACTTAGGGGACAATAGGGCATGGGAGGCAACCTAGGCTATAGCTTGGCAACATGTGACTACTCTTATTAACCACAATAATACATAGCATACTTAGCATTTCTTTTACCATACCAAACAAAACAAAAGCAAAACACTCCCCCCCCCTTGGAAATAGCTCTCGGCCGAACCACTTGGAGAGAGAGGGAGAGATTTTCTCTCCAAGATTTCTTCATCTACAACCTTGATCAAAAATCCTAGGTCTTCCTTGCATCATATTAGAGGTATGGTATCAATTTCATAGCCTTCCATCCATTGGTTCTTGAGATATAAATTGTTGAAAGTTAGAAAAGTGTTAACATAAGTTTATTATCTTTTAGATCTTGAAGGATTAAGGTGTGTGAGGGCTCATCCAAGTATTCTTAGTTGTTGTAAACCTCATTCAAGGTCCTTAGCTACTCAAGAAGGTATAAAATCTCAAACCACCCTTGGTTATGTGTTGTTCATATAGTATGGTAATAGATCCATGTATTTTAGGGCTTATCTTGAATGTATATATATTGGATAGCATGGATCTTGGGTTTTGATGTTGAGATTGTGATTTTTATGACCATGGTTAATATATATATCTCCATGAGTGTTATGAACCATGATCTAAGTGTATTAAGTGTTGATTATGTTATGGAAGTATGAAAAATGGTTGATCTAAGTAGTTTGAGCTTGCTGAGTTTTGTCCAGGAACATTGATCTGTATTGTAGCACGATTTTGAACCCCCAAATGTTGTCCCCTGATGTCCTACCATATATTGTTGGAAAGATAATTGAATGTAGTTTCTGGAAATGTAAGATTCATAGCTAGGTGATGTGTGGATTTTTAGTTATGGCCGGAGGAGTGAATTTTGTTTCTGGACTATGGACTGCATTAAGTGACCCCCTTGTGAACCTTGTTTGTTTAAACACCTTAAAATATATTTGGGATCATGGAAAAATTTGACAATGTAGGTAATGCAGTGGTGAAGACCACCCAAAAGGAATTGGATTAAAATATGAATTTTTGGATTTTATAAAAATGCTAGAGTAAAATTCGCGCAATGGAAAAAAGTCGATTAGTGGAACATTATTCTAGGGTTAGTGGTTATGGTTCGAACGTGGTAACTAAATTAAGTCGAGTAAGTGACGAGCGTAAACGAGTGATGTCATGGACCTATAGTGGGGCTAGGGAGTCATAAGACGAAGTCGTTAAGTTAATTTCGTACCCCCTTAAAATCCCGTAATTAGAGAGAAATTGTTAAGGTACTAACGAACGATTATTGTTTATGTATAGATCGTTCGAATTCGCACGCTCGACCACCCCAACCAAACTAAGGCAAGTTTACTTTTCAAAACTTATCCATATACAAGGACTTTTACTGTTGTGTTTGTAGTTTTCAAATTATATCAAATGCTATGTTTATTGAAGTATTGATGCAATTGAGATTGAACAAGTACATGTATGCTTTTACCCCTTGAACTTAGATTGAAATGTTTTCTTCGGACAACGACTCTAGCAATAGAGGTCGTAGCGGTCCTTATATACTATTGACCGGGGAGCGGTATATTATTATATCGTATCTATATTGCGAAAACCCGAAGGGTCATTCGGGTGGTATCGTATATTCAAATAACTATTATTATATCTTCGTAAATACTCGAAACCCTATCTTGGATTAAGAGTTTATTTTATCGAATAATTATTTTATTAATTATTATTATTAAATCTTAAAATACTATTTATTAACCATTGTTCATTATTTAAAGACAAAGTTAATCCAAGATACTTTTTAATACTTTCAAACTCGAACTCTTTCAAACTCAAAACATTTTCGAAAACCCCCGGTCAGATTCTGCTTCTTGTATGATTTCAAGAATCATCGGTCGACTGATGTCGAACCTCAACTACTCTGTTTTCAATCAAAATCAAGTTTTAAAAGAAAAAGAAAAAGGGACTCTGGCAGGTGTGGGAACCGTTGACGAACGATTCCCGGGATGTGTAAGCGGCCGTGAGCCAGGCGGTCCATCACTTATTATTCCGGCCCAGGTGTTGCCGAAGGATGATTACGGATGTAGTTTTCATCGAGGGTGATTACGGATGTAGTTTTCACCCGAGGGATAGTTACGGATGTAGTTTCTATCCTTCTACCGGTAGAGAAGACCCGCGGATTATTGGACTTGGATGTGGCGACTGATCATCGTCAATCCTTGTCAGGTTTTATGTTTTCTTTAAGTCCCATTCCTCCATTTTGGAAAAATGCTTTGACACTGCTTCTTAGGCTTTTGTGCCAAGTTGCTGATAGTGTTCTATTTTGACGAGAAAGATGTTGATTCAATGCAGTATCTAGAACTGCAAGTTTATTTTGAAAACAAGGGCACACATTGTTGCACCTTCGAGGTTTATCAACTATGACAAGTGATTTTATAACTGATTGATACAAACAAATATATCAACTGCCAATCATATGAGATGTATATTGCTTATCTTATATATATTTCTTGCTGAGCTATAGTTGCTCACTCTTGCTTGTTTTCAAACTTTACAAACACAACAGCTAAGCGAAATGGCAAGACCCAGGCAGACTGCTCGAAAGCAGGTGACTAGGCCCGAGCCTCTACTTGAGATTCCACCGGTAGGCCCCATTAGCCGGATTGGTTGGCAGCTTTTGTTAGTACGTTTTATTTATCAGCATGACCTGTGCAAGGCAGTGTATCGTAACAAACTTTCAAGCCGCCAGCTTCGCTTCATATCGGAGTGTTGCTGGTAGCATAAATACTATTTAATCCGGTCTGTAATAACTCTGATAACTTTATTACTGTTTAATCAATGTGTGACGTTTCTGAGGCTCTAACCTGTGTGTGTGAGTGTGGTGTGAGTTTATTGTGGGGTCGATGGCTGTGTTATATATATTGTGTGCAAGAACAGATATGTTACTAATGAAAAATGGACCGTGAGCGCCTAGATCTCCGACCCCGGATCTGGGGGCGTCACACCTTGGAGGCTACTCCTAATATGAATTGGTTCCTTTTTGGACTCAATAACGGAGTCCTATTATCAGCTGAATAATCAATTACGAATTTAATAATTAATTAGGATTTTGGGCCCCATTTAATGGGCTTCTAACCTTGGACCATTCTAGGTTCATTTAATGCAACATTAAATGTATTTTTATGGTTTATTTTCAGCCCATATCAGATTGTATTAGAACTAAATTTTATTTATTTATTAATATTAAAAAAAGGTTCATACTTACTATTTAGGTTCTATCTCGAGATATAGAAATCAGATTTGGATGATTTTACGGTCCACGCGAAACTCTTAAAATTATCTTTAATTTAGTGATGATTTAACAATTATTATCCAAATGAAAACACTCAGAATTCAAGAGAAAATATAATTACGAATTTTTACATTAATCCTATTTAGTGTAGAATACCTTCATTAATAATACTATTCAATATTGAAAACCTAATTATATATGATATAAATCATTGACAAACACTTTTTTGTATTTCAATATAAATACACTTTTTAGTGTATATGTTAAAATATTAAATATTTTTTTATGCTAGATCCAACGTTTTTTATCTATTTATTTTAAGATCTAACAGTTCTTATTTATTTTATCGTACCGAGGACCAGACTACCAACTACCAAAGTTTTGGACAAAATCCCTCCTACACTTATTATTAAAATTGTATTTGGTTGTTAGTACAACTATCTTCAAATAATAAGAAGGTTATTTTGATAATCAAAACAAAATATAAGTAGATATCCTAAATAGAATAGAATTTTTTTCAATATAAAAAATCGTCAATTTCATCTCGGGTAAAATGGCTTAATCATAAACGAACTCAGCCCCAACTTGCAAGTGGGGTACTGAACTGAAAAAGCTCGCATTTACGTAATTCAAGTAGTTAAAACTCACAACTAGGGCACTAAATAAAAATAAACTTGCAACTGGGGCACTGAACAAAACTAAATTTGCAACTGGAAAACTGAACTGAAAAAGCTTCTGATAGAAAGAGATTTCCCTAATGACAAATATTTTAAGGCTGCCAAATATCCCTTACCTTTCCAAATATTGAGAGAGAGGTTAAGAGAGATTGAGAGAGATTGAGAGAGAAAGGTAGAGAGATATTGATAGAGAGATTTAGAGAGATTGAGAGAGAGAGAGGGGTTAAGAGAGATTAAGAGAGAGGTTGAGAAAGATTGAGAAGTTGAGAGAGGTTGAGAGAGGTAGGGAGAGATTGAGAGAATTTGAGAGAGGTTGATATAGATTGAGAGAGATTGAGAGGGAGAGGTAGAGAGATATTGATAGAGAGATTTAGAGAGATTGCAAGAGAGAGAGAGAGAGAGATTGAGAAATTGAGAGAGATTGAGAGAATTTGATAGAGTGGTTGATAGAGATTGAGAGGGATTGAGAGAGGTAGAGAGATATTGATAGAGATATTTAGAGAGATTGAGAGAGAGAGAGAGAGAGAGAGAGATTGAGAGTTTAGAGATATTTAAGGAGATTTAGATAGATTGAAAGTGGGAAATGACATGTGGTTGATTTTTATTAGATCTTCCCTTACTAATAATAGTGGCCCCTTGTATGCACATAAATATCCCTATTAAAATCAGCCACATCATTGATGGAGAGATTGAGAGAGAGGTAGAGATATTGATAGAGAGATTTAGAGAGAGATTTAGAGAGATTAAGAGATTTAGAGATATTGGTAGAGAGATTTAAAGAGGAGAGAGAGATTGAGAGTTGCAAGTTTATTTTTATTTAGTGTCTCAGTTGCAAATTAATTGAGAGTTTTAGTGCCTAGTTGCAATTTTTTATTAATCTAGTAATGTAAATTCAAGTTGGGGTTGAGTTCAGTTTTAAAAGTTACAAGTTTTGATTTTAATTTGAGAGTGATTTTATCGGCAGTTACCTAATGCAAGTTTTGATCACTTGAGGTATGTAAATGCAAGCTTTTTCAGTTCAGTGCCCCACTTGCAAGTTGGGGCTGAGTTCAGTTATGATTAAGCCATTTTACCCATTTCATCTCTCTTTTGTTTCTTGGTAGTTTTAATTAGAGAAGATTGTTAAATAATCACTAAATCAAAAATTATTTTGTTAATTTCATGTAGGCTGTAAAATCATCCAAATCAAGTTTAAAGAATTCAAGATAGAACACATAATAAATTGAACGTGTAAAATCTTATATATATATATCAATTTCGTAAGAACAATTTGATATGTAAACTAATAACAAATAAATAATAAAAATAATATAATAAATATTAGAAAAAGAACAGTTCATTGCATGGGTTATAAGCTAGTACAGATAAAAATTTTAAAACTTTTCGTAATATTCGAGAAATGCTTGAAAGTAACAACAATAAAAAAATGAGAAATGCTTGAAACTGAAAACTATTACAGTACTAACTTAGTTCTCACTGAGTCTGGTAACATAACGCGCGCACTAGTGCTGGCCGTGCTTCTTGATTTTATTCTTTAGTACTATTTCCTGAGGCAGCCCTGGAGTTTAGCAATATCTAGAGGCTTATAAAAAAAGTAATCTAGGCCAGCCTCCATAAAAGTTTGCGTTTCATTATTGTTTCCGTCCCAAATTCCTAATTAAGTTAAAAATCCTATTATGAGCAGAATTCTAATTTGTGATAATTAGCTAATTCTTATTTTAGTAAGAATATTAATTGTGGAAAGATTTCTATTCAAAATAAGAAAAGATGGTAATTGTCGCAAATAGGATTTGAAATAAAATAGGATTAGAATATTTGTGATTCCTATAAATATAGATATTTGTAGGGGTTTTGGTGCATTGCAAAAGTTAGAGAGTTATATGCGATACACAAGATAGAGCTTTTGTGATCAAGATGAGGTGATTGTATTTTAGAGTGTTGAGTGAGGGAGCAACTTCAATCTTTTAATACATTCATATTTAGTGTATTTGTGGTTTTACCCTCCCTTGAGGAGTTTCCACGTTAATTTGTTGCGTTCTTTACTTTCGTGTTTGTTATTGTGTTTGATTAACGTTAATCAATAGTGGAAGTTATCCTAACAAACTGGTATCAAGAGCTTGGGTTTGAGAAGTAGATTCGGCGTTAAAGAGAAGACAATCACGAAGTAGTTTGCGCGTTGTTAGTTGGTCTTGAGTTGATTTTTTCTTGGATTGATGGAGGATCTAAAGTCGTTGAAAATTGATGCACCCAAGTATGATGGAAAGACGGATTTCACTATGTGGCAGTTAACCATCAAGGATGTGTTAATTCAACAAGGACTTGATGATGCCTTGGAGGAGATCAAGCCAAAATAGATGATTGATGCAAATTGGGCAAAAATCCCGAAGATAGCGATGAGTACAATCAGGCTGGCACTTTCACCCAAGGTGAGGTATAACGTGTTGAAGGAGTCGACATCGAAGGAGATATGAGACAAGTTAGCAAGCATCTATGCGTCAAAGTAATTGACTAACCGACTTAATTTGAAGATGGAGTTGTACTCTTTAAAACTTGATGAGGAAGGTAAGCTCCATGATCACATTAGTTGTTTTAATCAGTTAGTGTATCATCTGGCTAATTTGATGAGCCGATGAAAGACGAGGAACAAGCTTTGTTGTTTTCATCACTGCCTAAGTCCTTCAAGTATTTTAAGCAAACGATGTTAGTAGGGTGGACAACTCTTACGCGATGATGTGTTAAAGGCGTTAAGAGATAATGAGAGGATGACAAAGGATGCTGTTTCTCAAAGTAGTGAGGCAATTTTAGCTGTCCAAAGTGCTGAAAGAGGGAGGAGTCACAACCACAGTGACCTTCAAAGAAGAAGTAAATCTCAGCCGAGTAAGAAGGATTTGAGCACAGTTGAGTGCTATCATTGTAGTGAAACGGGACATATGCAAATGTTGTATCCAAGCTTTAAAGAAGATCTGAAGTCCTTTAAGCAGATGAAGGGAAAGAACAAAGATGATGACGTGGACTCTACACTTGTGAACGAGCATGGAGAGTTTTTGAGAGTGAGGATACTATTTCTAGTTCGGTAAAGAATAATTCAGAATGGGTGATAGATTTTGCTGCTTCCATGCACATATGTAGAGATCGAGCGTTGTTTGAGACTTTATGCACTGATGAAAATCTTTCTAATATCACTGTGGGGAATGATGAGAAGATGAAGGTTCAAGGAGTTGGAACTGTTCGTCTTAAACTCCATGGAGGTATTAGGGAATTCGAGCCGAGGGAGGATTTATTGGGATCCGTCATGAGTCCCTAATTAAGTTAAGAATCCTATTATGAGCAAAATTCTAATTTGTGATAATTGAGGTAATTCTTATTTTAGTAGGAATATTAATTATGGAATGATTTCTATCCAAGATAAGAAAATATGGTAATCATCACAAATAGGATTTGAAATAGAATATGATTAGAATATTTGTGATGCCCATAAATATAGATATTTGTAGGGGTTTGGGTGCATTACAAAAGTTAGAGAGTTATGTGCAATACACAAGAGAGAGCTTTTGTGATCAAGATGAGGTGATTGTATTTAAAAGTGTTGAGTGAGGGAGCGACTCCAAACTTGAAATACATTCATATTTAGTGGATTTGTAGTTTTACCCTCCCTTGAGGGGTTTCCACGTTATTCTGTTGTGTTCTTTACTTTCGTATTTGTTATTGTGTTTGATCAATGCTAATCTACAGTGGAAATGATCCTAACAATCATCACAAGATGACGCTCCAATTATTATTAGGTTAGGGGATTTACATAATCCGAGATTCATAAACAACCAATACAGGGCAGAGATTAGTTGACAAGATCCACCAAAGCGTGGTCACACATTATTCAAGTATCACTTCTACTTCTATCAACAATAAGTAAAAAGTGAAACAAGAATACCAAACAATATTTGACATCGAAATACCCACTTCCCAACTCGTGTTATTAATCAAATTAAATATCAATAATAAAATCAAACCAATAACACCTCAATGGTACTGTCCCAAACTCGATAATTGAGCCAACAATGCTCAAGCATCTCCCAAACAATACCTAAGACTATATCTCTTAAGTACTCACATATCAAACAAATACAATACGACTATGTATATATAGCCATTCAAAACTTAGCCACCAAGACTTACCATACAAGTCTTACCATACTTGTTATACTACTTGTTATGCAAGTTTTCCAATTCTTGGAACCTAATTTCCCAACTTAGTGATTAAGACATACCATATATAATAATTGTCTACACATAACATTATCCTACCCATATATATCTTGAACCACCCAAGCATAACATCATATTGGGTTCAAACCCAACAATCCTCCCATTCAACCGAATACCAATATCGGATTGAACGGTAACCATCAAGTCATCGACGTCTATTCGCCAATGCCTCCCCTCAAACAAGAACCTCCCCCTACTCTTCCATTCTTTGAGTATCGCTAAAACCCGTATAGTGACCCTTCAAACCACTGTTCTTCATCATAACGGTTTATCCATCTACAAAATCATGTGCATCAAACACCACGAGTGCTCTTCCATATGTTGAGTCACCCGATCTTTACTTTCACAATCCTTCGGCCTCTTGAAGAAATCACATGTATCATCCAAATAGTTTACCTGGTTAATCAAGCCATTAAAACAATTGCGATGACCTCTTCCATCTTCTTCCATCTCATGTCCGAGCACATCCTTCTTGAGAAACCTACTTCTCAATAACAACAAGATTGATCCACGGTACAAGGGCCAACCGAATAATCCATACCGCACGTAATTTGTCTCTACCCACTTTAGCAGTCTTCTTATCAGCAAATACTACATCATGCTCTGCCATACCAATTGAATCTCGAACTTTTCCTCAACCTCATCAATCTCGAACCCGAACCTTGGCTCTTGATACCACTTGTTAGGTTAGGGGACTTACACAATCCGAGATTTACAAACAACCAATAAAGAGCACACACAAAATCAATTGATTAGTTGACAAGATCCACTAAAGCACGGTCACGCGTTATTCTAGTATCACTTTTACTTATATCAACAATAAGTAAAAGTAAAAGCAAAACAAGAACACCAAACAATATTTGACGTGTAAACACCCAGTTCGCAACTCGTATAATTAATCAAAATAGTTATAAATAATACAATCAAACCAATAACACCTCAATGGTGTCCTAAACCCGATACTTGAGCCAACAATGCTCAAGCATCTCCCAAACAATACCTAAGACTACATCTCTTAAGTACTCACATATCAAACAAATACAATACGACTACGTATATATAGCCACCAAGACTTACCATACTTGTTCTACAAGTCTTATCATAATTGTTATACTACTTGCTATACAAATTTTCCAATTCTTGGCACCTAAATTCCCAACTTAGTGATAAAGACATACCATATATAATAATTGTCTACACATACAATTATTATCTTACCTATATATATCTTGAATCACCCAAACCCATAACATCATATTGGGTTGAAACCCAACAATTATCATGCAGTCGACTTCCACCTAAAAAACCATAAAAAACAACAAACCAATTAGTACTTATAAAAAATGTTAAGAAGTCAGAAATTTATTAGTATTTACCAACATAATTTGATCAAGGAGTTTATAAAATAATTTGAAGAAGTGACCTGGATACCATTCATCACCAGCATTTCCAGATCAGTAACTACAAGATCGAAACGTCTTTCTCCAGATTTATACATATCAATGGCTTCCACTCCATCTTTAACTGTCGTAACTTCATACCCAAAGGTATTCAGAAGTGTTTCAGTGATTTTTCTAATTATTGAACTATCGTCAACAACAAGTGCAGATGTTGTTTTTCAGCATTAGTCGAACTACCAACTTCAAAAGCCATACTTCCAACAATCTGCTAGCAAAAGAAAGAAGAAGGAAGACGAATTTATTACATTATCAGAAAACAAGAAAACAGCATATATTGTTATACACAATTGCAGAGCCACCAACATACTAAAATAGTGATGGCACTCCATCGCCATAAGGCGCATAATACAACTCATGCAATAATCTTAGGCAAATACAGAGACAAGTAAAATTACCTAGCTATCTGGTGATTTACTGAAGCTGATAACGGGGATCACTACAAGAAATTTGGCCAATTATGACGGTCAACTTTTGATGGAAGCAGTTTTCGCGCCCAACTTACGACGGAATCTCAAATCTGTCATAAATTTCGCTCCCAACTTATGACGAAAATGAAATTCGTCGCAAGATAATTATTTTATTAATAAAATTTAGCTCCAAACAATTAAAATTAAATTGAAAAATAATAACAGCGAACTTACGACGGATTGTCCGTCGTAAATTCATTTTAGCAATGAACTTACGACGGATTTTTCGTCGTAAATTTCATAATTTTAATAAAATTTAATTGTAAAAAGAAATTGCTTTTCTGATGGCGAAACGATGACGTTTGGCAGTGAACTTACGACGAATTTTTCCGTCGTAAGTTAGTAGAAGAAGAAGTACGTACTTCTTCACTAATTTTCACTAATTTCTTTTTTTTATTTTTCTCCAATTTTTAACTAATTTGTAAAATAAATTAAAAAATAAATAAAAATAGGTAAAAGGATAAATTTTGAACTAAAATTCATACACAACCAAGTGGTTATACTCACTATTTGTGTGATGAATGTTACCCTACTTTCATTAGTTTTCCAATTTTTTGATTTTTCTCCCCTTTCACTATTCATATTCCGACTAACTTACGACGGAAAATCCGTCATAAATTATTGATTTAATCATTGAAAAATAATTTTATTTTCTTTTATTTTTAAATGAAATTGGGCCATGATTTAACTTATGACGGAAAATTTCGTCGCAAGTTTCGAACTTACGACAGAACTAGCGTCGTAAGTTTATATATTATTTTAATACCAATGTGGGCTCCACTGGTTTAAACTTACAATGAAAATTTAAACTTTTGACGAAATTTTTACTTGTGACGAAAATCCGAACTTAAGACTCGAGCAAAAACGACAACATTTTTCCGTCGTAATTGGACCAATTGCGATGATTTCAATGTAAAATTTCCATCATAAATGATAATTTTTCTTGTAGTGGATGATGACAATAACAAGTGAAGAGTTTGGCTTTTACAGTATAGGCTTAGATATACGTTTTGGATATTTAGTTTGTACATTAATTGTGACTTTTTACTATGTTTGAATATTGTGCAAATTTTATTAAAGATTTAGGCCAGTTTGGTTGCACGGAACCCACCACAGGAACTCTAATTTCCTTAGAACATAAATAAGTTACAGCCTTTGGTTATTTAAATTTTAATGTGGATAAGGTAACTCACACTTTCATGACACCCTAAGTTACATCAAAATACATAAACTCTGTTACCTACCCAAATCGTGGTCACCTGAAATTACACATTTATCAAATAATTAGTTTTTTTAATTTTTTTTCATGGTTAATTAAAAAATGTTAAGATTCTTTTTGTAAAATATATCTTAATTCACATATCGAACCTAAAATATATTTAATTAATACCATGTTTATCTGATTATTTTTGTCACTAATATTTGTAAGTAAATTTATAATGGTTTATAGTAAGTTTTTCTTTTTTCATCATAATAATTTATAACATATATAATTTTTTAAAATTACAATTTTAAATATATTTATTTCTTCTTTTTCTATTTAGTATCTCTAGAATACTTTATAATTACTTTTTTCTAAATATCCTTTAATCAATATGATTATTATAATAATGAATTTTCATAAATAGCTGGTAAATGATTTAAACAAAATAAACAATGTAATTGGTAAATGATTTGAACAAAAACACCCATGTAACCTAAGCATTAACATATTGAAAATCCAGGTTATTTCAATATCTACAACGAAATTGGTAATTAACCAAATACTAAAAATTAATAAAATATTGAGATCACATTAAGGTATATTGTTAGCTGTAATATTACCATTTTATACATACATATATATAACAATTCTTTTTCTATATAATGTTATAAATTCAATTTTTGTCATGAATCTTTCTTAGGCACAAATGATGTCATATTTCATTAGTTATTCAAAAAAATATGTTAGAAAAAGTTTGCTACATTGTATCTTCACTTACAGGTCCAATGACGATAAAGAAAAAATGTAATAAAACTATAAAAATACAATGGTAACATTTGAAGTAATAATTTTTTTTTTTTAAGTTTCATTGATTTTTTGTTCAACGGTTTTAATACTTCATACACACACATATATATAAATTAATTGCCAATAAATATTAATTATAAAAGTGGAATTATATTTGTAAATAATGTTCAAATGTAATTTCACATTATCTAAGATGTTCGTATTTAAAATATAAAATAGTAAAGAACAATTATATTTAAGAGGATCTTAATTATCAACAATGAGATATTTCATTAAATTATCGAAACAATAATATTTATTAAATTTTTATCAACCTTGATCATAATATGAAATAGTTCATATTTACTTTATATATATCCCATCTCAAGCTATACATGAGGAAATAATTGAGACGGATATTAGTTAAGTTACCCACCTCGGGTAGCTGGCTGGAACTTTAGGGCTTACTTTAGGGTCCAAAATTCTATTCGAACACTCAGATTTGAGTGGGAGCTCATGACGGTGGGATGTTGTATTAATCTCCTAGGATTAATCGCGATGCATGTAAACTGGTTAGAGTGATCAAAAAAAAAATTACTTTGATGATATTTTTAATTTTTGAAAAAAATTAAATCTCTACATTTTCTATAAGTCCAAAAAAGACCTAGCTATATATTACTAATAAAATCTTACGTGCATATATTATATTTAATAGATGTTTCCGAAAGCGACTAAACATTGATTTAAAAGAGGTGATGAAATGGGTTTTATGGCGACAATCTTTTTCGGTAAGGTACTCCCGTAAAAGGACTTCCCATAAAGCCTACTATCAAACTTGGACTTCTACTAAACTCATTCAAAATGGTCCAATAATGACTAGAACTATAATAATGACTAGAACTATAAAAAAGTAATAACCTCAAAGCTAACAAATCATATCCGAAACTAATTCAACGAATTCAGTCTCAGGAACTAGCAGGGTCTTCTGAGATTTCGTTGTGCGAGAACACAATTTAGGGCTCTTTTTATATAAAATTTTAGGGCTTTTTTATATAAAAATTGCTAAAATAAATATAAATTATGTAGCTAAGATTCTTTAGTTCGTTAATAGAAATTCACTTATTTCTCTTGGATAGTTGTGTCTTTATAATTAAATATTTTGGTTATGAAATGGGTATATCTGGCTCTTGTTGGTTATTTCTAGAAACACCAGTATTATAAACAGGTTTCAAAACTATCATTGCAACTAATAATACTTATGGTCGCAATATCATTGATTCAGATGGCTTACGATGTTTTCGTTAGACGGATTTTGCTAGTAATGCCATCCTCCCCAGCTAGGTGTATATATAGACGGGTTATTCATCGTTGCGAAGTTCAGCAAATGCACTTGTCTTATCTTGTTACGTTGCATTAGACGTAACTTACTTGGATATGACCCTCCCATTGTAATAATAGAATTTTCTGACTATATTAATTTACTGTATTATTATTGAAGAAATAGATTATCTTAAATTTTATTAGAAGTAAAATAGGAAGAATTTTCTTGCTATATTACTAATTTTATTATTAGTTAGATGTTAATTATGTAAAACAATTGCTACATTTTAAGTGAAGGAATGTTTTTGCCTTGCGGATTGAATAGAACGAGATTGATTATGACAATATCCTTCTTGTACCTTTATATTTTATCATGGATTCTTAAAAAATTCATAATCAACATAACTATAAATTTGCTTTTTAGTATATATTTTACAGTTGGGTTTTAACCCAATAGGATGTTATGGTCTTGGGTGGTCCAAGATATATATGGTTAAGATAATAATTGTATGTGTAGACAATTATTATATATGGTATGTTTTGATCACTAAGTTGGGTAATTAGGTGCCAAGAATTGGAAGGCTTGTATAACAAGTATGGTAAGATTTGTAGAACAAGTATGGTAAGTCTTGGTGACTAAGTTTATATTGTATTTGTTTGATGTGTGAAAGCTTAAGAGATGTAGTCTTAAGTATTGTTTGGGTGATGATTGAGCATTGTTGGCTCAAGTATCGGGTTTGGGACACCGTTAAGGTGTTATTGTTTTGATGTATTATTGATAATTATTTGCATTAATAATACGGGTTGCGGCGTGGGTGTTTTTACGTCAAATATTATGTGTGTTCTTGTTTTACTTTTACTTAATGATGATAAAAGTATAAGTAATACTTAAATAACGTGTGGCCGTGCTTTGGTGGACAACTAATCGATTGGTTATGTGTGTGCTTTGTATTGGTGATTGCAAATCCCAAATTGTGTAAGTCCCCTAACCTAACAAGTGTATCAGAGCCAATGTTCGCGCGGTTTCGTGATGGATTAGGTTGAGGGAAAGTTCAAGATTTAATTGGTACGGCAGAGCATGATGAAGGATTTGCTGACAAGGAGATTGCTTCTAAAGCGGGAAGAGACAAAGATACGTGCGGTTTGAAGGTTGACTTGCACCATGGATCAATCATGTGTTCGGATTCGAGATGGAAGAAGATGGAAGAGATCATCTCAATTGTTTCAATGGCTTGATCAACCAGGTGAACTATTTGGATGATACTAGTGATTTTCTTCAGGAGGCCGAAGGATTTTGAAAGCAAGGATCGAGTGACTCAACTTGTGGAAGAGCACTCGTGGTGGTTGATGCACGTGATTTTGTAGATGGACACCGTTATGATCAAGAACGGTGGTTTGGAGGGTCACTATACGGGTTTTAGCGACACTCAAAGATTGGAGGAGTAAGAGGACGAGATTCTTGTTCGAAGGAAGGCATTGACGAATGGATGTCGATGTCGTTGATGGTTACCGTTCAATCCAATATGTGTATTGGGTTGAAAGGGAGGATTGTTGGGTTTCAATCCAATAGGATGTTATGGGCTTGGGTGGTCCAAGATATATATGGGTAAGATAATCATTGTATGTGTAGACAATTATTATATATGGTATGTTTTGATCACTAAGTTGGGTAATTAGGTGCCAAGAATTGGAAGGCTTGTATAACAAGTATGGTAAGACTTGTAGAACAAGCACTACGCCATAACGCACATACGCAACCCTTTTTACAAAGCGTTGCACAGAAAGCGTTTCGTTAGATAGAAATTTTGGGTCTTTTGCAACTGAGTTGAACTGGTGTTGCGTTAGATATAATTTAGTGTTGCGTATTACCCATAGTTTTTCACATCATGCAACACTAACTGCTGGTGTTGCGTTAGATATTTTTTTTAAATTAATAAATAATGATGTGGCAGAAGAGGGACCCACATATGCTGACGTGGCATTTGCTGACGTGGCATTTGTGGGGCCCACAATTGCTGACGTGGCAGAAGTGGGACCCACCTGTGCTGACGTGGCATTTGATGACGTGGCATAAGTGTTGCATTAAATAACAGTAGTGTTGCATTTGCTGTTTGAAGTGTTGCATTAGATATTTTTTTTATTTAAATTCTGACGTGGCAGGTGCGGGACCCACCACTGCTGACGTGGCAGTGTGGGGCCCACAATGGTGACGTGGCAGGAGGCCCACCAAATGCTGACGTGGCAGTTGTGGGGCCCACAATTGCTGAGGTGGCTGGAGTGGGACCCACCTCTGCGGACGTGTCATAAGATGACGTGGCATAAGTGTTGCATTAGAAAACAGTAGTGTTGCATTTGCTGTATGAAGTGTTGCATTAGATATTTTTTTAACTAGTCTTGTCCCGAATGATGAATCTATTTTTTTTAATTATTTTTTCGACGTTCCAATCGCACGGATGTCAAGATATAACGATTTTAGTGGTACGGTAATTTTTCAAAAAAATTCCTATATGTATTTGGTTTGGTTTTATAACGATCAAACCGGTCTAAGTGGACTTCCTTTTAACTAAGTCTTGTCCCGAATGATGAATCTATTTTTTTAGTTTATTTTTTCGACGTTCCAATCATACGGATGTCAAGATATAACGATTTTAGTGATACTGTAATTTTTCAAAAAAATTCCTATACGTATTTGGTTTGGTTTTATAACGGTCAAACCGGTCAAAGTGGACTTCCTTTTAACTAGTCTTGTCCCGAATGATGAATCTATTTTTTTTAATTATTTTTTCGACGTTCCAATCGCACGGATGTCAAGATATAACGATTTTAGTGATACTGTAATTTTTCAAAAAAATTCCTATATATATTTGGTTTGGTTTTATAACGGTCAAACCGGTCAAAGTGGACTTCCTTTTAACTAAGTCTTGTCCCGAATGATGAATCTATTTTTTTAGTTTATTTTTTCGACGTTCCAATCATACGGATGTCAAGATATAACGATTTTAGTGATACGGTAATTTTTCAAAAAAATTCCTATACGTATTTGGTTTGGTTTTATAACGGTCAAACCGGTCAATGTGGACTTCCTTTTAACTAGTCTTGTCCCGAATGATGAATCTATTTTTTTAATTTATTTTTTCGACGTTCCAATCGCACGGATGTCAAGATATAACTATTTTAGTGATACGGTAATTTTTCAAAAAAAATCCTATATGTATTTGGTTTGGTTTTATTACGGTCAAACCGGTCAAAGTGGACTTCCTGTGACGCCCCTAGATCCGGGGTCAAGGATCCAGGTCCAGGTCATCACGGTCCAATTTCCGATCAATATCAATATCTCTTTAGTTTTTTTTTTTTACTAATTAAGCAATTGACCCCACACTAATACACACACACACACACCAGTCATATGCTCATAGAACAACATTCACAATATTAAAAGTTTAAAGTTAACAATTATTACAAACCCAGAATTCTACTAAGTACATTGTTGAATAATACTTCTACAGGAAGCATTTCAACAACCAAAAGTTTATTACAACTTACACACTTAATTTACATAAATCTACTAAGCCCTTTCGCTTGTCACTACCTCGGGGATGGTCGCCAATACTAGCTCAAAAGGTCGCCTTTCCCTTACCATCTTGCGGGGTGTAGTGCGTAGTATCGGCATGGGACCTAGCTGCTATATACATAAGTAGCAAGAGTGAGCTATAATAGCTCAGCAAGATAATATTGTAATCTAGAATTTAGAATGTGAACAGGTATACATATATGTATATGCATATATAATAGCAGAAAACAATTAAAAGCCTTAAGGAAGAATAAAGCTCGTATTTAATAATACATCATCCACTTACTATTATAAGAAAAAATCTAAAATAATATAATATCAGTTTTTCTTCATCTGTAACCATAATTCCATCATCTCATATCATTATTATGTTTTCAGTATAGAAATCTGAAACCATTGTCTACACTTTCTTTTCAAAAACATTGGGGATATCTGATGTCGCCTGATACGTTAGGACGATGATCAGTCGCCTAATCGTACCTGCTCTCTTTTTACTACCGGTAGAAGGAATGAAGATCATCCCTGGAGGAAGGCCACCTGCTAACATCCTCCCTTGGCATCTTCGTGCCGTAATAAAATAATAAATGCTGGACTGTGTCGCACACAGCCCTGACACAGCCACTTACGCAAGTCTGTTGCAATCCCCCTTTTTATCACATCATTGTTCCCTTTTCAAAATATCATTCCACATTTCCATTTTCTCGCTTTCATTCCCACATATCATTCGCTCATATCATTTCCATTCTCGCACATTACATTTTATAACATATATATATATATATATATATATATATATATATATATATATATATATATATAACATAATGCTTTGATCATGATCCAGACATCTCTTTCAAAATCAAGAAATCAAATATACTTTTATATTCCGAAAATATTCCGTCTATTTAAAGAGTAGTAAATAATAACCAAATAATATTTATTAAACCACTGATATTGAAAAAGAATATCTTTAGCAAAATATTATAAATCATATAACCCTAGATAACAACTGATACCATTCTTTTCTTTAGATAACAACTGATACCATTCTCTCATATTCTCTTAATCATAAGGCATGTTCACTTCATGCATAATCATCTCTATACATATCCATCTCATACTCATATCCATATTCATATACATCTTTGTACTCATATTCATATTCATATACATCTTCGTATACCTTTCTTTTCAATATCAATACTCAAGGAAGACAATTTCTTCACAATATAGTAATAATAGCATCACATATATATTCCATGAAATCAAGTTTCTTTGTAAAGATAAGTAGTTTTACAAAGTAAGGATAGAAGAAATCTTGCCTCGGTTTCGGTATCCTGACAGTATGGCTCGTCCCTCTTCCGGAGTTTCTATAAACACAAAAGGACTGTCGTTAGAACCACATCTCTTACTCACTACACTATTGTATAACATTACCTTTGAAACTTTAATATATGTTTAACGTATTCCTATTACCCCAAAGGTTCAAGAACTTAGCCATTTAAAACCTTAATCGAAGTTTCAGGGGTTTTCACCATTTCCCCTAACGATCACACTTAACTGTAAAAATTCTCAGAAAATATGGATTTCGAATTTTATCACAAGGTCAACTGGTAACAACTCTTTGACTACCTTACTACATTATCCCAAAGTTTCATAATTTTTAAAAATGTTTAAGTATAGTAGGCATTGCCTCAAAGTTGACACAACTACATTTTCTCGGTTTCTGAACCGCTTTCACTAAAACTGACTTTTCTCCTAAACCGTACGTCAGATTTTAACGTACCTTATATCAAAACGATCTATGAACTAAGCTCTATCATTACATGGTCAATTGGTAACCTAGGCAGCAAGGTACCATAGGGATACAGGGGTCACAAAACAGGGCAGATTTCTTTCTAACGAAAATCGGGCATTATAACGGCTATATTTCGGACATTCCAAAAACCATTCCATCACAACCAAGCCATATAATCATCCACCACTCCATACACATCAATATTACATTATCATAATCCATATAATCAATGGTGAGGCCTCAATACCATCACCCAACAATCAATCAAAATTTATGCTAGCTAACATCACAATAATCACTTTTAACCACACATCATCCATTAACATCACTAAAACTCACATAATAAAAAGGGGTTAGGGTTTATACCTGCCTTGAAGCTTTAACAACACTTAACAAAGGCTTGTAGTCCTTGAGAAGCCTTGATATAACCTTATAACACCTTAAACTAACAAGAAACATCAAGAACATACTTAGAGATTTTCGAAGTTCTAAAACCCAGCTGAAAGAACATGAAAAACGAGGCCCTTACCTTGCTTTTCTGGACACACCTTGTGAAATAAGAGTTATAGATTATCTCATGGTCTTTCCAAAAAGCTATAGAACGCAAAATTTGGCTGAGAAACGAAGGAGATATGCCTGTTCTAACTAGGCTGTTACTGTTTGGCCGATTTGATGAAATGAGGTGGGGGAGAGAGTTTTGCTCTTGGTTTTGATCTTATCTAGCTAATCACTTATTAATTCTAGAGTATGGTGGAAGATTGGAAGATATTTAGTGTATAAAACCATGCTAAATGACTAATTTGCCCATTAAAACAAGGTAGTGGATGGTGATGTCACTTGATGATCCAATAAATCCCATTTTGATTTTCTAAGTATAATGCTAATGATCTTGGTAAGTAAAAATGTGGTATGTATCCTTGTTATATTACTAATCTTGGTTGCTTGGTTTCCATACTCGTCTAATTGTGGTTCGTCTCGAATATACCTCATTATCTCAGTGGTTCTGAAATCATTTAACATTCCAAATTCCTTTGGTATTCTCTTAACTTAGTAATCCCCTGGTTTAATCTAAATTCTCTAATCCCTCAATATATAATTCTTATAATATTTCCATGCCCCTTAAGATCCAATAGAAGCTCTTTGGAAGTCAAAATCCTCAAAAATCCATATTTAGGAATTTCTGAAATCCATCGTCATTTCGAGTCACTTAATTTCAGTGTACATTACTAGTATGGTTTCTGTTTATTCATTTTCTGTTTCCATTGCAGAGTACCTACATACCATTTCTCTAAATCCTCAAAATTACTATTCATGTGATCATTGTAGTTTTGCTAAAGTTAGGGTTATTACATCCTTCCCCCCTTAAAAGGATTCCGTCCCGGAATCACGTTGAAAATGTCCATAAATACCTTTTTCATCTACACCATATAACTTCTACACCACTTTCTCCATCCTTTTTCCTTCATAATATCTCTACCTTGTTTGCACAGAATACACCAACCTAAACTTGCTTGTCATTCATCAACATGCCATTTAACTTATCAGTAGCAGTGCTTTCACTATCCACTATCTTCATCTTGCAATTTCCTCCTATTTTAGTCATTTTATATTGGTTTATCTCTCATTCCTCTTTTAGCTAATGGTATCGGCCACCACATTGGCCTCCCCTGAATGGTAGTGTATCTCACTTATGGTTTATCCCTATTTTGAATCTCTATCATGACATAAAATATACACACTTCGATCTTATTATATCTTGTCTCCGTAAAATCTTCCAGAAATCCGACTAGAATAAAATCCCTTGAAACAATTGTAAGGAAATACTACCTATAATATATATTTCCTGTTCATATCTAAACAAGTCTGTGGTTTACCCCCAAAATACTATTACTTTCTCTCTCTGGTTCAGCATATCTTACTTCCAACTCAGATAGATCATTCTTATCTATTTTATTAACTTATTTACACCATTCATTGACCACATTGATTCTTGACCAAACATTTACACTAAAAATTTAAATACTAAAAGAAAATGTTCACCTGCATCTGTATCCGGCTTTTTCAATGCTTCCCCTAAGGTCATATTGTACACTCTGGCAGTGGGTTTATTTGAAGGAGTCGTACTTTGTCCCGGCGCAGATGACCCACCGGAACGGCAATCCCTAGCAAAGAGTCCTAGTTTCCCACACTGGTAACACTTGATCTCACCTCGAGGGTTCGTATCAGCTGATGGACACCTGTCCTGATAATGCCCTTTCTGTCCACACTTAAAACAGGTCACACCTAACACTCTACACTTTCCTGCATGCTTCCTACCACACATCTCACAATCTAGTAATGGCGGTCGTGATTGATTTGACTGAAAGGTTCCTGTGGATCTACCACCCTGATTCACAGTCTCACTGGTAGCCTTATTATTCCCTGACTTTCCTCCAAACTGGGGTTTTTGTCCTCTACCAACTCTGTTAAAGTAGCTTCCCTCACTTGAACCTCCCTTTGGACCCTCAAGTTTCCTTTTCTTGTTCTCTCGACCTATTTGGGTTTGTTCACTCTCGGCTTCTATAATAGATGCCTTCTGGACCACTGCAGCAAAATCAGTCAACTCAAATGGTGCCACTTGCGTTCGTAGCCATGGTTTCAATCCTTGTTGGAACCTTTTTGATCTTTGTTCTTCAGTACGCACAAATTTGGGAACAACCCTAGACAGTTCAGTAAATTTAGTTTCATACTCAGCCACTGATAGATTATCCTGCTTTAATTCCAGAAATTTCATCTCCATTTGGTTCTCCAAATACCTAGGGGAGTACTTTTCTAAGAACACCCTAGTAAAACGCTCCCAGGTTAACACTCCCGCTCCTTCTAGATTCTTCTTAGCTTCCCACCAATAATTTGCCTCTCCCTTTAAGAGATAGGCTGCAAAGATTGTTTTCTGATCCTCTTCTATCCTCAATATCTCAAAAGCTTTTTCCATCTCTTTTAACCAGGCTCGGGCTACTACTGGGTTAGCAGTTCCCTCAAACTCTGGGGGTTTTAATGACTTAAAAGCACGAAATGAGTTAGCTGCCTGATTGGGAAGAACATGTGGTTGTTGAGGATTCTGTGGATTAACTAAATTCTGCCTTAATAGGTCCATAAGTTGGTCAAAAGGGTCACCACCCTGATTTCCTTGTTGGCCAGTTGATTCATCTTCTTCTTCTTCATGATTTTGTTCATTATGAGCGTTTTCACCCTGCCTATTATGACTTCCTTCCTCTCTCTCATTTTCTCTTGCATTCGCTCTATTATTACGCTTAGGCGGCATGATTCTGTATATAACAATATTCTTCATTAATCACCCAAATTTAGGGTATAACATACATCATTCCCATATACATCATTCTCATATACACAATTATATCACTAGTTAACTCATTTATATACCCTAATATTCTCAACTCAACTTTAGCAAATAAGCGTATCACCTTTAGCACAATAACCTTTTCATTTAAGTCAATCACCTTATATACATCAATATTTTAGAATCTCAACATTTAATATCAAAATACGATATAATTTAGACAGAATACACAAACTTCATTAATTATCCCCACTTCCTTTGTTTATCCTTATTCTGACTTTTCCTCAAAATACACCTTACTTTCAATAGTAAATCTCAATTACACCTTAAAATTCCTCATATTCTTTTATCTCACTAGTCCTCAAATATGCCCATTTCTTCTCACGAAATTCCTTTCTCTTTTATATCGAAACGCTTCTAGCTCTAATTATCTCTTATTGAAATTTCCCTTGAAATCTCAAGTTTCCTCGTATAATCACGTATACTCTAAACCTTGCTTCCATTATCCCATCCATTACTGAAATCTTCTATATTCGAAACAATTTATAAAATTTAAGAAACTTTGATTTGAAACGGACCCAGAAACAAGCAAGGGTCCCGCAACAATTTATAAGATTAAGAGTTTTAAATAGCTCTTATTCGAAACAAAAGAATATTTTGGGAAATCAATATGATGGAAGAACCCGTACGTAACACAAGTGAGGGCGTCCCCTCCGACTTTCAATCACACAGATAGATCGTCCTTCTGTATACATATAGGATTGTTCCTCTTAGTTGGAATAAGAAGTATAAAGAAAACATTTAATCACGATGATAAATACCCTCTTCCAAAAATAATCTTAGAGAAATATTTTGACTAAAATAGATAAAATACAATTTTGAAACACATTCCAAAGGTACCAGAAAGTTTTGAAAAGATAAAGGCCCTTTTTTTTTCGAATAAGAGATGATAGATCACCCTGGGATTACTCACGAGGTTATCTAACGTACACTTCCCGATACATCAAGTATTCCCTTTCTCATATCGATCTCATGTGCTACATAAACTTAACACTTTTGGCATAATAACCTTTATTAGCAATAATCTATAAAATTATAATCGCGACTCAGAATAAACGCTTCGTTTGATAAACCCCCCTTGAACTCGATATGAGTTCATATTTTATATCATTACCTATATATCTATATGCGTATATTACTATCACTCTTGTTCCTGAGCAATATGAATCTTAGCTCTGATACCATCTATGACGCCCCCAGATCCGGGGTCAAGGATCCAGGTCATCACGGTCCAATTTCCGATCAATATCAATATCTCTTTAGTTTTTTTTTTTTACTAATTAAGCAATTGACCCCACACTAATACACACACACACACACCAGTCATATGCTCATAGAACAACATTCACAATATTAAAAGTTTAAAGTTAACAGTTATTACAAACCCAGAATTCTACTAAGTACATTGTTGAATAATACTTCTACAGGAAGCATTTCAACAACCAAAAGTTTATTACAACATACACACTTAATTTACATAAATCTACTAAGCCCCTTCGCTTGTCACTACCTCGGGGATGGTCGCCAACACTAGCTCAAAAGGTCGCCTTTCTCTTACCCTCTTGCGGGGTGTAGTGCGTAGTATCGGCATGGGACCTAGCTGCTATATACATAAGTAGCAAGAGTGAGCTATAATAGCTCAGCAAGATAATATTGTAATCTAGAATTTAGAATGTGAACAGGTATACATATATGTATATGCATATATAATAGCAGAAAACAATTAAAAGCCTTAAGGAAGAATAAAGCTCTTATTTAATAATACATCATCCACTTACTATTATAAGAAAGAAATCTAAAATAATATAATATCAGTTTTTCTTCATCTGTAACCATAATTCCATCATCTCATATCATTATTCTGTTTTCAGTATAGAAATCTGAAACCATTGTCTACACTTTCTTTTCAAAAACATTGGGGATATCTGCTGTCGCCTGATACGTTAGGACGATGATCAGTCGCCTAAGCGTACCTGCTCTCTTTTTACTACCGGTAGAAGGAATGAAGATCATCCCTGGAGGAAGGCCACCTGCTAACATCCTCCCTTGGCATCTTCGTGCCGTAATAAAATAATAAATGCTGGACTGTGTCGCACACAGCCCTGACACAGCCACTTACGCAAGTCTGTTGCAATCCCCCTTTTTATCACATCATTATTCCCTTTTCAAAATATCATTCCACATTTCCATTTTCTCGCTTTCATTCCCGAATATCATTCGCTCATATCATTTCCATTCTCGCACATTACTTCTATAACATATATATATATATATATATATATATATATATATATATATATATATATATATATAACATAATGCTTTGATCATGATCCAGACATCTCTTTCATAATCAAGAAATCAAATATACTTTTATATTCCGAAAATATTCCGTCTATTTAAAGAGTAGTAAATAATAACCAAATAATATTTATTAAACCACTGATATTGAAAAAGAATATCTTTAGCAAAATATTATAAATCATATAACCCTAGATAACAACTGATACCATTCTTTTCTTTAGATAACAGCTGATACCATTCTCTCATATTCTCTTAATCATAAGGCATGTTCACTTCATGAATAATCATCTCTATACATATCCATCTCATACTCATATCCATATTCATATACATCTTCGTACTCATATTCATATTCATATACATCTTCGTATACCTTTCTTTTCAATATCAATACTCAAGGAAGACAATTTCTTCACAATATAGTAATAATAGCATCACATATATATTCCATGAAATCAAGTTTCTTTGTGAAGATAAGTAGTTTTACAAAGTAAGGATAGAAGAAATCTTGCCTCGGTTTCGGTATCCTGACAGTATGGCTCGTCCCTCTTCCGGAGTTTCTATAAACACAAAAGGACTGTCGTTAGAACCACATCTCTTACTCACTACACTTTTGTATAACATTACCTTTGAAACTTTAATATATGTTTAACGTATTACTATTACCCCAAAGGTTCAAGAACTTATCCATTTAAAACCTTAATCGAAGTTTCAGGGGTTTTCACCATTTCCCCTAACGATCACACTTAACTGTAAAAATTCTCAGAAAATATGGATTTCGAATTTTATCACAAGGTCAACTGGCAACAACTCTTTGACTACCTTACTACATTATCCCAAAGTTTCATAATTTTTAAAAATGTTTAAGTATGGTAGTCATTGCCTCAAAGTTGACACAACTACGTTTTCTCGGTTTCTGAACCGCTTTCACTAAAACTGACTTTTCTCCTAAACCGTACGTCAGATTTTAACGTACCTTATATCAAAACGATCTATGAACTAAGCTCTATCATTACATGGTCAATTGGTAACCTAGGCAGCAGGGTACCGTACGGATACAGGGGTCACAAAACAGGGCAGATTTCTTCCTAACGAAAATCGGGCATTATAACGGCTATATTTCGGACATTCCAAAAACTATTCCATCACAACCAAGCCATATAATCATCCACCACTCCATACACATCAATATTACATCCTCATAATCCATATAATCAATGGTGAGGCCTCAATACCATCACCCAACAATCAATCAAAATTTATGCTAGCTAACATCACAATAATCACTTTTAACCACACATCATCCATTAACATCACTAAAACTCACATAATAAAAAGGGGTTAGGGTTTATACCTGTCTTGAAGCTTTAACAACACTTAACAAAGGCTTGTAGTCCTTGAGAAGACTTGATATAACCTTATAACACCTTAAACTAACAAGAAACATCAAGAACATACTTAGAGATTTTCGGAGTTCTAAAACCCAGCTGAAAGAACATGAAAAACGAGGCCCTTACCTTGCTTTTCTGGACACACCTTGTGAAATAAGAGTTATAGATTATCTCATGGGCTTTCCAAAAAGCTATAGAACGCAAAATTTGGCTGAGAAACGAAGGAGATATGCCTGTTCTAAGTAGGCTTTTACTGTTTGGCCGAAGTGATGAAATGAGGTGGGGGAGAGAGTTTTGCTCTTGGTTTTGATCTTATCTAGCTAATCACTTATTAATTCTAGAGTATGGTGGAAGATTGGAAGATATTTAGTGTATGAAACCATGCTAAATGACTAATTTGCCCATTAAAACAAGTTAGTGGATGGTGATGTCACTTGATGATCCAATAAATCCCATTTTGATTTTCTAAGTATAATGCTAATGATCTTGGTAAGTAAAAATGTGGTATGTATCCTTGTTATATTAATAATCTTGGTTGCTTGGTTTCCATACTCGTCTAATTGTGGTTCGTCTCGAATATACCTCGTTATCTCAGTGGTTCTGAAATCATTTAACATTCCAAATTCCTTTGGTATTCTCTTAACTTAATAATCCCCTGGTTTAATCTAAATTCTCTAATCCCTCAATATATAATTCTTATAATATTTCCATGCCCCTTAAGATCCAATAGAAGCTCTTTGGAAGTCAAAATCCTCAAAAATCCATATTTAGGAATTTCTGAAATCCATCGTCATTTCGAGTCACTTAATTTCAGTGTACATTACTAGTATGGTTTCTGTTTATTCATTTTCTGTTTCCATTGCAGAGTACCTACATACCATTTCTCTAAATCCTCAAAATTACTATTCATGTGATCATTGTAGTTTTGCTAAAGTTAGGATTATTACACTTCCTTTTAACTAGTCTTGTCCCGAATGATGAATCTATTTTTTTAAATTATTTTTTCGACGTTCCAATCGCACGGATGTCAAGATATAACGATTTTAGTGATATTGTAATTTTTCAAAAAAATTCCTATATGTATTTGGTTTGGTTTTATAACGGTCAAACCGGTTAAAGTGGAATTTTCTTTTAACTAGTCTTGTCCCGAATTATGAATCTATTTTTTTAAATTATTTTTTCGACGTTCCAATCGTACGGATGTCAAGATATAACGATTTTAGTGATGCAGTAATTTTTTTTAAAATTTCCTAAATGTATTTGGTTTAATTTTAACTAGTCTTGTTCCAAATGATCATTCTATTTTTTAAATTATTTTTTCGACAATCCAACCGTACTAATATTAATATCTAAATAATTTTATATTACACATATTCTATATAAGTACAATAATTAAAGTTATTTATATTAACAAAAATATATCAATAAAGCACATATTACACATATAAAAATTTTTATCAAAAAAATGAAATCAGATGGGCGGCTATTTATCCCGCTCTCCACTTTTCACATCCCGCTCTAACTTTTCAACACATACCCTTCTTTCTTTACATATTACAACATACACACACACATTATATCCACACACATTTTTCGAACTTCAAACCTGCCAATTCATAAATCTTTCAGATCCGTGTTCTAATTACGACCCCAGATTCATTTATTTTTTAGAATCTTAAAACCAACGAAACCCCCAATTTTTGTTAGAATCTTAAAAGCAACAAAACCCCAATTTAAGCTTCTTGAATTAGGGTTTTTCATTTTATGGCTTCTGCTCTGCTGCGATTATTTCCTCTTTGTTTCCTCTTTAAAGCCGAGATCTCTCTCTCCCTCCCCCTCTCTCTCTCTCCCCCTCCCTCTCTACACATACAGTCTTCCCCAAAAATCCATCAAAGTGTTAGAATTTACACTACTTCGTGGAATATTACACTACTTCGTGGAATATTACATGCTCCAAGCTTCTCTTATGGGTACATATTTTTGCTCTTCAATTATGTTTGTGTGTGTCAATTAATTACTTGTGCATTTTTGATTGATTTTTTTTGCTCTTTAAGTATTGTGGTAGAATTTAGTGCTCCAACTATTGTAGTGACTCCTACAAGACACTTAAATGAGCATAAATTGTTAATTATATTTTTTTATTTAATTATTGGAAATAAGGATTCTTCATTAACACGGACATGTTTAGCATTACAAACAAATGTACTATTCTAGTTAGTTTAAAAATTAAAATTAATTATATATTTTTAATTCTTATATGTATTTGTAGTCTGTGTGTTCCAGAGTTGTTGTCGGTGTGTTGTGTATAACCGAAGCCAAGTTTGAATTATTTTTAATTTTTAATTACAACTGCTAGGCTCCAATTATTTGTATACAAACCATGGGAAAATTTACATAAATGACATGGAGAATGGGCCAATATTGTACACTTGTAAAGTCTTCTCCTTATTTACTGAATTGACCACATAATTTACACATGTAAACTCTTTATTAAAAATACATATAAAACTCAAGCACGAATATATATATTTTATTTGTGTAATGTATTGATTTATCTTATTTTGATTATTTCATTTTCAAATGTCATGCCATGTGTACTAATGTGTAATAATTTTCATTAAATTTCATTTTCAAGTGCCGATGCCTTGTGTAATTGACATAAATTTCATTGTCATTTCACTTAAATATGTGAAATATCAAACTACTAAAAATTTATAAAAACACACTTCCAAGTCTCAGAAATACTGGTATTGCTTTTATATAAACTATCAATTATTTCTGTGAAGACTATGGTACGTGGAAAGCACTAGCAGTCGGTTTGTGTCAAGACAATGGTGACTAAGTAAATTCTAAATTAATTCTAAATTAATGTTCTGTTGGTGTATGAGGTTACCAACCTCAAGCTTGAAACTTTACCACCAGTTGTATATTTGCAAATGTTTTCAAGAGCTTGAAACTTTACCACCAGTTGTATATTTGCAAATGTTTTCAAGTTGCAACGTAGAATGCACATCTCGTAACAAACAAACATATGAATTTGTTTTGGACAGATTTTTGCTTACAGTAGGTCCAGTGCTCCTAAGGAGTGCAAGATTTCTCCATGGTTCAGAGGACAAGAAACCGATATAGCAAATGTTGCTGAGAAAAAATAGAGAGAAGAATGTCATGGCTATTGAACCAGTTTCTTCTTATTGTGTAAGTAATCAAACCTATCCCTCTTCTCTTACTGCAACTTCAGTTGAGTTCATGTTCACTGGACTTTGCTTCTTTATAGTAGGTTTTGTGATAAACCAACTTTATTTTATGGTCATCACAAGGTTGACATAAAGCTAAATTTTATTATTTTTATTGAAATACAACTGTTAGAGAATTATATTGTGGAAGAAATTTACTGTGGTCAGCAAACCTTGATCTCTTTTGCTAAATATGTACCTGATTGTCTTTGAATAGGAACAAAAATATATTTTAATTTGTTGAGTGTGTCTTCGAGTTGGCTCCCTTTTGCAGACTAACTAACCTACTTTTCTTCTAAGAAAACCCTGATATTACAGACAATTATCTCCCTCATATGCTTGTTATAGTGATTGTTATAGAGAGGAGAAAATTCAGCGGATAGAGATCCTTCTTGGTGGTTAATGCCAGCAGACACTTATTTAGCAGCTTCGAGCTAAAATGGATAAAAATCCAGAAGTAACTCGTTTCGCGCTGGAAAATATCAGGATTTACAACTGAGGAGGTATGTGCGTTAAGGAGAGGAGCATTTTGTTTTGTCATTCTGTGTTCAGTGCACTTGTGTTTCTATAATATGTTTTTGTTTAGTACTTTTATTAATAAGTGAACCACAAAATTTGACTATTATTAAACATGTTGATTCTTTCAGCATTGAGCATCGCAGGAAACAATAATATTTAAAGATGAACAACTAAGAGAAGCACAAACATGGATTAAGCGAGCCCAGGAAATGGATATTGGAGAAATTTGTGCCACATTTTCAAGTGATTAAGATGATAATTGTACTCCAATGACTAAGGCGGCTCCATTTACGAATTTTTTTTCTAGCTTTAACTTTCTAGTAGTAGAACTTGGTATTTTTGTAAAACTGTTATGTAGTTTTATTGGCTGCATTATTTAGGACTTTTGAAGTTGTTGGCTTGGTTTGGACAAGATGGTTTTACGTATAAACAAAGCAGCCATTTCAAATTTTTTGTTAAAAAGTGTTGCATTTGACTATATATGATGTTGCATTATGGTATATTTAGTGTTGCTAAAAATACTTTTGATGTTGCTTAAAACAAAAAAATAGTGTTACATTAGGCTCAACTACTGTTGCATTAGATAGTGGATCCCACTGTTGATGTGGCATGAGGGGGGCCCACTGTTGACGTGGCACCTTGGTGGGGCCCACTGCTGACGTGGCATTGCCACCCCAGTTTTGACGTGGCACACTGTGGGCCCCACTGATGACGTGGCACCTTGCTGATGTGGCACCTTGCTTACATGTCAGCATGCTGACATGACTGAAAAATCTTATGCAACACCGTTAAGTGTTGCCTCTACGTGATTTTGGTGTTGCATAAGGCCGCTTATGCAATGCTTTCGTGTTGTTACAATAGCTTGGAAAAAGCGTTGCGTTAGGGGCCTTACGCAACGCCGGTATTGGCAACGCCCCTCTGGTGTTGCGTAAGACCTTATGCAACGCTTTTCAGGCTTTACACAACGCTTTTTGGGGGTTGCGTATGTGCGTTTATGGCGTAGTGTTAGGTCCAAATGTGTTGTAGAGGGGGGGTGAATACAACTTTTCGAATATAAGAAGCAATAAATACGATGCAATAAACGAACACACAGATTCAAGGAATATATGTCTTATATATAACTTGAAGTGGTTGCTACAACCTTCATTACAAAGTATAACAGAAGTTCAGAGAGAAGTGAATGATACTAAGCTCTATGAATGCACTCTCTCTCTTTTTCTCTTGTGTTTTTCTCAAGAATTGCTTACTTACAAAAAACATTACACAAGTACTTCTATTTATACTACATGTAATCTATGTCCTGTAGTCTTCAAAGACTTAGATATACGTGGCCCAATGATGTCCACATAAATCTTGCCTTATCTTGAAAGCTTGGAAATCTGCCAATCAGAAGATGCCATGTGTCATGTTGAAGCTGCACTCTAAGTAGAACTTCTACTTGAGAATTTCTACTTAGCCATCTCGAATTTCTAAGTAGAACTTCTACTTAGAAACTTCTACTTGGTCATCTAGAATATTTAGTACTTAGAAAATATTCTGGCCTTCAACTTGAAACTTCAATGCACATCTTGAACCTGTGATATCTTCATGTCTTCTTTACTCTTCACCAAGCTCTTGAACATGGATCTTTATTACTGATATAAACTTGCTATCAATGTCCTGACACTTGATGCAACGGTCTGGTTCATAAGTGACTAGTCTTGATAGTGTTTTTGCTTCTTGAATAAATTACCATATCCAATTAGTAATGTGGCTTTCCAATATTTGCTTTCCTTCTTGTTCACTTGAAATCAATTAGTCTTATTGATACTGATAGTTATGATCTTGATTTCTGGCTTTTCAAATCACTGAGGCATGAACAACTTTGACTTGAACTTCTCTCAATGATTTCTTCTTAGCTTGATCATAGTTAACATGTTGAATTGTATCAATTACCTTGTCTTCATTTAGTGTTGATTTCTTTGTGACATCTTGTTCTTGATTGTCTTCTGGTTAAGTATCTTTTCCTTTAGTTGAGTTACATTAGTTATAGTGTTACAAGTTTACACACTCTGCCTTTCAATCTCCCCCAATTTGATTGTCTAACAATGACATTCAAATTTAATGAAGGATAACTCAACTAAACAATGAGACGAGAAAAGATAATTAACATTACAGTCTTGAATAATTTACAATTGAAATTTACATGAAAACAATACAAAGAACTTAAACTAGAAACAGAATTCGAACTTTGAATTAAAGATCATTTGAGTGATTCCTATCACCTGGATTATTTCATACCTTTTAGTCAAACTTATATCACCTTTTTGGATTCACTCTAACGTGAATTTTCCTCAAGTGAATTAAAGCAACCGAAAGACATGAAGTTTTTCCAACTTCAAGTTCACACCACTCTGACCTTTAACCCTAATTCCGTTTCCTCTTTCTAGCTTCAGCAGCTTGGTCTTTCTCTTCTTTCTGCCTTTTGCGCTTCTCCTTCTGCTGCTGTTCTTTCTTGTACACTGGATCTTTAAGCTGCTTCCACCTAGCATTCAACAGACTTACAGCTTCCATTTCTAGAGGATTCTTGGGCTCTGGATAAGGATGTTTGAAAAGCCTTCTGAGTTTGTCCACCTCCTGAGTAGTCCTGATCTTTGGAATATCCTCAAAGTTCTTCATTATGAGCTGAGGTTTCCAGTGAGATTTATCAGATTTAAACTGACAATAGATCATCTTGGGGTAGCCCTTGACACGGTCAGTATTGTGGACACTGGCCGCATCTCGCTCCATCCGCTTCTTTTCCACCACTATCTCAGACAGGTAACTCATGAGTCTCTGCTTTTCTTCCACATGCATATCTTCCACTTCGCCCCATTTGAATACATATAATACTTTCTCCAGAAATGCAGCATCGTGAGTCTTTAGCATCCATTTTCTACTCATATGCAAGAATGTTTGATTCTGGTCTGCATCTATGAATACTAAGGCATCAGCTGTATCTTCAGCATAAGCGTGTATCCAGTATACACTATCACTTCCTGGAACACCAATAGCCTCCCTTATCTCTCCTTGTTCCAGTGCTCCAGAAGGAAGAGTCAGAGCTTCATCTACATTCTTCATTGCTTGAAGAATATTCCATTTCTTCTCCATCAGCTCCGGCTCAATCTTCACATTATCAAGAGGGTTTGGAGCAATGACATCACACTTCCACACCTCATTGCTCTTCTTGAATATGACTCTTTCAATGATCTTCACGGATTTATCTTTAAGCTCAGAAGCGAATCCCTTACTCATCATTTGTCTACAGACAGCTTTGAGAGATTCCACTGAAAGCTCCATTAGATCATTTTCCTCCATGCTAACCCTCTTCATCTTTCCGTCAACTACCATCCGGACAAAATTTGGATATGCTGAGAATTCTGGACCCCTGTCCTCTGCTAGCTGCATTAACTGATCTCTATACAGAATGCTTAGCTCCTCAGAATGAGAGTATTGAATTTTTGTCGCTAGCAAGAACAACTCTGACGCAGATCTTCTCGTTATGAATTGGTCATCCACATATAGGAAAGATGTTGGGACTCCTTCTACCAAGGACAAAATAACCTGCCACTCCTTAAGTGTTGCATTATATCCAACCCTGACTTTAGAAATTAATCTCTTCAAAGCACTTATATAGTCCCCAGTCATTGGATTCTGCAAATTCAAGTTGTAGAACAGATCATCTGCATCCTTGTTATGAACTCCTTTCGCACAGGGTCCCATCATTATCTTCCTTGCTTCATCCCACTTCTGTCCTATCCTCCTATTGTCAAGATCAATTTGAGGATCAGCTAGCCTTGCAAGCTCATGATCATACTGCTTCCCTTGTAGCTCCACTTTCTTTTCTAGGAAGGCAGCACGTTCTTGCATCATCTTCATTTTATGGAACTGAGCTTGTTCCAAGGCTAACTGTTGAGCTTTAAGGGTTTCCTCATCAACAGGAAGTTCTTCAGGCATTCCGGAAGACATCCCAGCACCTCCACCTTGTTCCTTCAAAGATCTTTTTATAGCATGTGCCAACGGTACGTCTTTCATATCAGAATCTGAGTCAAGTACCTCCTGTACTGTTTCCTGATGACTTAGGTCAACGAATGGTTCATCAACCATTATTGCCTTACCCTTTCTCCTCCTCAGAGCCTCTTCATCAACAGACGGCTCAACTTCTGGTTCCTTGACAAGATCAGCGGGTTCTTCAATTTCTTCGATGTGAACTGCCTGCTGTCTCGTCTCCTTTCCACTCTCCCCCTTAGGTGAGTTATCCTGAGCTCCACCTTGGTATTCAGATCCACCAGCTGCATAAGAACCTCCAAAACCAGAACAGAGGCTCCCGCTCCACTAGCACCACCTGCACCAGCATCGGGGGGAGGTTGTTGCGACTCGAAACACTCCGGGGGCACAAAACTCCTGACTGCGAACATCATTCTACTGATCTCCACAGCCATTGTATGCATTGTAGACTCCAATGCCCCCATCCTCTCATTGAGAGTGCTTCCCAAGACACCACCAGCATGGCCCAAGTCATTGACCTTATTTGTCAAAGCATCAAAAACTGTAGCTTGACTTGCCATTCTTGCTGCGTAGTCGTCTAGAGCCCTTTGGTTGTTTCCAATGTTCATCCCGAACTGCCCCATCGTCTGTCCGAACTGCCTCATCTGATTTTCCATAGAAGTCATACGCGTATCAAGATTTTCAATGTTACGGGATGGTGTTTGGTTTAGGTGACCTCGCTCTAATACTCGTTCTGTTGGTATTTGGCGCTCGGTTTCGGGCCTTAAAAATGAAGGTCCCTCTCTCCCTAACCTCTCACACACACTCCGTGTCTCACGCTCGTGTATGTCTTCAATTATTGATCCGAAATATGAAGCAGTACCTGCAGAAATTGGATAAGCAAAATAATTGGCAGTTATGGGATCTATGTCTGTTCTGTCCTGAGTTGGAATCTCAGGCTGAGCGGCTGCAAAGTGTTCTTGTACGACATTAGAACCGATCCTCTTTGCAGCATCAGTACGTACCGGTGAAGGTACGGCTGAAGTTGTTAAAACTCCATGTCCTTTTGAAGCAACAGGATCTTCAAAAGGTACGTAATTGTCATCAAAATCCCTATGTGCAGATTGTTTAAGGGGAGAACCACTCTCGTGAGGTGGAGTGGTTGTGTGTGACACATTAGGGTTTGACTGGATTTTTGAAGTAGCAGCTTGGAAAAGTTTGGCTTTCTTTCGAATAAGTTGCTGCTCTTCGGGTTCACTCTCCTCATCATTTTCTACCTATACATGTGCTGGCTTTCTGACTTCCGTTAACAGGGGTGAAAGAGAATAAGAATGTGTATCGGGCTCAGAAATATAGCTCTCACCCTGGGATAGATCCTGCGGGTTAGCAGTCTCTTGGGTCTCGGAATCAGATACATAGGAGGAGGAATGAATAGTATGCAGGGAGAGATTACCTGATTGATTACCTTGTGCATCATCGCTTTGCTCATCAGGAATCTCATCAAATGCCTCAGCATGAACAGATGGATTCTGAGCATGTGATGAAACTTGTGATGATGCCTCCAAATTGGTAACTCCTGCATCATATGTAAGCCACATTTGTATATTTTCAGGAATTGACATCGGTTTACCTTGATGTTTATCCTGATTAGCAATGGTTGAAAGTGACTTAGTGCCCATCCCTAGCGATGCAGATGTTGGGCTTCTGGCAAATCCCTGTCTAACAGCAAGAGCATCCTTCGGTATTAAGTCATGAATCAGCATTTGTAGGAACCGAGGAAACCAGCAGACAACATCAGTTAAAGTGAGGTCTCTGCTTGCAGGAGATCCCATTGAGGCCACTATCTCAGAGAGAACTATGCGTCCATAATTTATATCCAGTTCTCTTGCTAGGGCAACTGCAAAGGTTTGCATTGGAATTGGAATTTGATGAAAATCTTTTTCGCGTGCCCGAAAACATCTTGTGATGGCCTCGAAAAAGTAATTCCATTCCACATGGAAGAATTGTTTTTGGATATTTCCTGTGATTGGGCCTTTCGGAGGATAACATCCAATTTCTTCAAAGAATCTGAGGCGTTCTGCAACTGTAGGTTCTGGATCATAAGCATCTTTGATTGGGAATCCCAGAACCCTGTTGACAATTTCTTCAGTCACCTCATATTCCTGACCCGCTAAGGTAAACCTGAAACCGAAGGGGGTTGATTTGCTCCCAAAAGTAACCGCACTAGTCCATAATTGCTGTAAAGCATCATGTACTAGTGTAGGTTTAGCAGTAAAAGCATGGCTAGCTTTGGAGTACAAATTAAGAAATCGTATCCAAAACTTAAACCGCGGGAGTTGATCACCAATTTCCGTAGAAATATTATAAAAATTGTTTTTAGCAAGTGAAAATTGGTGAGCCATTTTAATTAAATGTTTTTCTTTAAAAGATGTGAATTTTTTTTTTAATTTTGAAAAACAAATAATTTACGAATTAACAGTTTTATCCCTTTTAATTTTTCGAGAATATCAAAAGACAATCTGAAAAGTTAAACTACGGGATATGAACAGTTGCCAATTACTAAATCTGAATATTCAAAGAAGATGAATATTCGTGTGTATACCAGTAAACTCGTGTGTGTATATGGATGAAGAATAATGTGGAAATCGTGTTTTGTGAACAGTTACACAAACAATATATGTTCGTGTGTATGTATATGCGCGTGTATGAATGGTCACTAAACACAGTACCACAACGATTAATGATAACACAGTGAATAGCAGTCAACAAATTGGCAGTAATTCGTGATTAGTATGAGTTTAATCACAAAAACACGGATTAATGGTATGAAGTTTGTGAAATCGCCTTGTTTTTGTGAAACGGCTGCTGTGAAAATTAAATTAGGTAAAGTGAATGATGCATCGAGTTAGAGATGTATATATAGATGATTGTGAAATGACAAAAGTATCCCTGTTAAAAAGAGTGTTAAAGTCTAAGTACATACAAGGAGGACTTAAGTCGAACTCTATCTCGAACATCTCTATCTCGAACATCAAGTCGAACTTCGAGATGAAGTTCGAGATAGAGGTTAACTCGAACAATTAAGCACAAATAAGCACTTTAACCAATTTTACAGCAAAAACTATAGGGAAATCCTATCTCGAATATTATTGATTTGTAGTAAACTTGGAAAATTCCCCTCTAGAAGAAAAACAGGGAAATTCGAGATACTTTTCGAGTTAGAAGTTTAACTCTATCTCGAACATCAAGTCGAAATTCGAGTTGAGTTTCGAGATAGACTAAGAACTCTATCTCGAACATCAAGTCGAAATTCGAGTTGAGTTTCGAGATAGACTAACTCGAAGTTAATCTCAAATTCTTTCCAAAATACCCCCTTGAAGCAAAAAGTACAGGGTAATTCAAGATATGTTTCGAGTTAGGAGTGCAACTCGAAAAATTCCCTTTAGCTAAACTGAGAACTCTATCTCGAACATCAAGTCGAAATTCGAGTTGAGTTTCGAGATAGACTAACTCGAAGTTAATTCTCAGTTCTTTTCAAAATATTCCCTTAATGGAAACCTCATCTCAACCTTTGAGATAAAATTCGAGATAGACTTTATCTCGAATATTTTGAAGATAGAACTAGGCACACTGGTAACTCGAACTCGAAGTCGAATTTCGAGATGAATTTCGAGATAGCCAACTCGAAATTCTTCCCAGACTTAGAATTTTCAAAACTTCACTCTGACAGCTTAAGTCGAAATTCAAGTCGAATTTCTAGATGAGTTTCGAGATAGAACCTAACTCGAAATATTGAAGTTTTTTAATTCTAAGGCCTCTAATTACATGAAACTCATAGGTAAATTCATCTAAAAATCATGCAATATTTAGAATATTATGAATTTTTAACTCCCCCTATGATCATGCAATCTAACAAGCATAAATTCACAGATTTGTGCTATAAAAGACACTTAAAACACAAGGAATTTATGCAAAATCACACTATATGCAAACTATAACAATCATTAATTAGGCATTTTAAAGTCTAAGCACATAATGATTGAGTAGCTTGCACATACAAACATAAACATGGATTTTACAGATAGAAGGCTTTACTAACTTGTGTTAAGCATTCCCAATTCACCAACCAATCTATTGAATGTTACTTCATCAAGAGGTTTGGTGAATATATCTGCAATTTGTTGCATTGTGGGCACAAAATGTAGCTCCACAGTCCCCTCCTCGACATGTTCTCTTATGAAGTGATACCTGATGTCGATGTGCTTGGTTTTTGAGTGATCTACAGGATTGTTGGTTATGGCAATGGCACTTGTGTTGTCACACATGATTGGAATTTTCTTGTGCTCCATGGCATAATCCTTCAATTGGTTCCTCATCCACAGTATTTGAGCTACACAGCTTCCAGCAGCAATGTACTCAGCTTCAGCAGTAGAAGTAGATACTGTATGTTGCTTTTTACTTTGCCAGGACACCAATCTTCTGCCAAGAAATTGGCAAGCACCAGATGTGCTTTTCCTATCAATCCTGCAACCTGCATAGTCTGAATCCGAATAGCCAATTAAATTAAAACCTGTATCTCTTGGGTACCAAATCCCTAGATTTGGTGTGCCCTTGAGATACCTGAAAATTCTCTTGATGGCTACGAGATGTGATTCTCTAGGATCCGCTTGGAACCTTGCACATAAACAAGTTGCGAACATTATATCGGGTCTACTTGCAGTTAAATAGAGGAGTGAGCCAATCATACCTCGATAGCTTGTGATGTCAACTGATTTACCTGATTTGTCTTCATCAAGCTTCGTGGCTGTTGCCATGGGAGTCTTAGCTGCTGATGCATCTTCTAGATTATACTTCTTGAGTAAATCTCTGACGTACTTGGATTGACAGATAAAGATACCATCTTTTCTCTGACTGATCTGTAATCCAAGGAAGAAGGACAGCTCTCCCATCATGCTCATCTCATATTTTTCCTGCATTAGCTTGGCAAATTTCTCGCACAAGCGCTCATTTGATGACCCAAAAATAATATCGTCCACATAGACTTGAACAAGTATTAAGTCATTTCTTACAATTTTATAGAACAATGTTTTATCAATTACTCCCCTAACAAAACCATTTTCAATTAAGAATAAGGATAGGGTTTCATACCATCGCCTTGGGGATTGCTTGAGGCCAGAGACAGATTTGAAGAGAAGATACACAAAATCTACATGTTCTGGATCAACGAAGCCAGGCGGCTGTTCCAGATACACTTCTTCTTCTAACTCTTCGTTCAGGAAGGCACTTTTCACATCCATCTGGAAAACCTTGAAGTTCTTATGTGCTGCAAATGCCAAGAACATCCTGACTGCCTCAAGTCTTGCAACTGGTGCATAGGTTTCATCATAATCAATTCCTTCTCGCTGAGAATAACCTTTTGCAACCAAACGAGCCTTGTTTCGTGTTACAAGTCCGTTTTCATCCAGTTTATTTCTGAATACCCACCTAGCTCCAATTACTGATATGTTCTTTGGTCGGGGTACCAGTTTCCAAACTTTCTGCCTTTCAAACTGATTGAGTTCCTCTTGCATTGTAATCACCCAATCAGCATCACCAAGAGCTTCTTCTATTTCTTTAGGTTCAAGCTTGGATAAGAACCCAGAATATAAGGAGATATTAGCCATGTCAGCTCTTGCAGTTCTTCTAGTAGTCACACCAGCATCTGGATCACCAATAATTAACTCAAACGGATGGTCTCTATTCCATACCCGTTCACCTGGAAATTGTCTTGATGATTCAGCTTGACTTTCTGAGTTGGGGTGCTGACTACTTTGATTATTTTCACTAACTCCCCCTGAGTTAGTGCCAGCTCCTACAGAACTAGAGTCAACTCGACTCGAGCCTTGAACAGTAGTCCTTGAGCTGCTATTTACTCCCCCTAAGTTGTTGCCGGTTCGTACTGAAGAAGTCTCTCCTGATCTTGTAGAATTAGCTTGTTCACTAGACTCAGGTTCTTCATGTACACTTGGAACATTTAATGGAACAACCAACTCAGGTTCATCTTCAAGATCTTCTAAGTCCAGATTCTGAAATTTTAGGGACTCAGGTTCACTAGAATCTCTTGAAATTGATGAGAGTTTGGTATCGTCGAATCTGACGTTGTAACTTTCAGTCACTTTTCGATCATTCACTAAGAACACTCTATAAGCTGCCACCACATCTGTAGAGTAACCAACAAAGATTCCTTCACGAGCTTTTGCTGCAAACTTGCCTAGATTTTCATCATCTATAAGTACGTAGCATTTTGCTCCGAAGACATGAAAGTATTTGATTGTTGGTCTTCTGTTGTTCATTAATTCACATGGTGTCTTTTCTTTATCTTTTATAATCAAGGTTCTATTTTGAGTGTAACAAGCGGTACTCACTGCTTCGGCCCAGAAGTAAAAAGGAAGTTTGGAATCATACAACAAAGTTCTTGCTGCTTCAACCAAAGTTCTATTCTTCCTCTCAACTACTCCATTTTGCTGTGGAGTTCTCGGGGTTGAATACTGACGACGTATTCCTTTAGATACACAGAAGTCATTTAGCACTGCGTTTTTGAATTCAGTGCCATTGTCTGATCTAATCGTCTTCACAGTAAGTGTTGAAACATTCTCAATTTGAGTGATGTGATCAATGATTAAGAAAGGTACTTCATCTTTCGTCATTGCGAACAATACCCATGTATACTTGGAGAAGTCATCCACGATTACCAAAGCATATCTTTTCCTAGACAAAGATAGGACATTCACTGGGCCAAACAAATCCATATGAAGAAGTTGCAGAGGCTCAGTAATACTTGAAATTTCTTTGCTTTTATGCGATGCTCGCTTCGACTTTCCCATTTCACAAGCTTCACAGAGTCCTTTCGGAGCGAACTCCATTTGAGGTAGATCTCTCACCAATTCTCGCCTCGCGAGAGCATTCATCGTTTTGAAGTTTAAGTGAGATAGCTTTTTGTGCCATAACCAGCTTTCATCATCCGAGGCTTTGCTGTAGAAACAGGTGACCTCATTCTGATTTGCTGAATCCATGTCTGCAACAAAACGATCTGCCTTTCGAACTCCTCTCAAAGCCAGTGAGCCTTCCTTGATGTGAGTGATTGATACACCTTTCTTGTTGAAGACAATTTCGTAACCTTTGTCACAGAATTGACTTATACTCAACAGATTGTGCTTCAGTCCCTCAACATAGGAAATATCTTCTATGATGACATTACCAGTTTTCAGTTTGCCATATCCCTTTGTCACACCTATGCTGTCATCTCCAAAGGTAACATAAGGGCCAGCTTTCATAACCAACTCTGTAAGCAGGGACTTGTTTCCAGTCATATGCCTCGATGCTCCACTGTCTAGCACCCATATAACTTTATTTCGATTCTGCTTAACGCCCTGCAATGACAGATTGGTTAGACATTCTTCGGAACCCAACTTTGATTGGGCCCGGCTTTTCGATAAGATCGAGAATCAACAGATTTAACAACAGGAGATGCACTTTTCTTAACATTAGTAGAGCTTTCGACTATCTCCTTTCCTTTCTCAGACTTGACAGATTTGTCAGTCTTAGGAGAAGGTTTGTCACTCCTAACTTTAGGAGGACTGACAGTCTTGGCTCTCACATGCTTTTTCTTGATGTTTGAACTAGCAGCAGTATTTAAACATGACTGGCTAGATGCATTCATTAAATTCACAAAAGTTTGCATGACGTTAAAAGTGCATGGCATACAATTAGGTTGACCACACTGTGCATGATTCTGATGCAGATTATTCATTGTATGTGTGGTAGGCATGGCATGTGCAGTAGGAACATTTATGTTAGCTTTACATGCATAAGAAAGATGTTCAGTAGATTTACAGTGATAACATGCTTTCTTTATTCGTTCAGCCTTAACCTCTTTTATGCCTTTTTCTTTCTTTCCTTGTTGTTTAACAGCCTTAGCTCCTAATCCTAGTCTAGATTCATCTCTAGGAAAATTGATTTTAACATGTTTGATAGGAGTTATAGGTTGTGCTTTCTGGCGATCTTCCATCTCAATCTCATATCTAGCTATCAATTCAGTCTCTTCTTCTTCTATTCTAGGAACAAGGTGTTTGTACATAGGTTTGAAAGCTGATTTAAGAATGCAAGGTGTTTCCTTTTTAAGGTCACTGGAACTAGGGTCAATAGGTCTCTTTCCTTCTTTCTTAGGAAGGTCAGAATAATCAAGTCCTACACCTACTCCAGTTATCCTCTTAAATGTGTCATTATCTACATACACTTTACTAACAGCTAGTTTGTAAGCTTCGAATTTAGTTTCTAACTCAGCTAGATTGTTCCTAAGACATGCTTCTACTTCTTCCTTAAGGACGAGCTTGTGTTCTAGAGATTTAATAAAGTCTCTTAGGGAAGTATCTACAGTGCAAGCAGCCTCTAGCTCTTCCACTTTTGCCTCAAGCATTCTGCATTTGGCAACAAGTGTTTTCTGTTCCTTTTGAGAAGAGTCTAGGCTTTTGCACAACATGTAGATCTCTTCACTAAGAGCCCCGTTCTGTTCCTTATAATCATCAATAGACATTTCTACTTTAAGAGTCAGAACTGGTACCTCTGGTTCCTCTGATGTCTCAGCCATGAGGGCAAAGTTTGCTACATGAGTAACATCTTCCTCATCTGAATCATCCCAAGCTCTTCCTTCTGTCACCAATAAAGCTCGTTTTCCATGTCTTTCCTTCACCAGCGCTTCATACTTGCTTTTGAGGGCTTCATATGTCTCTTTTGGATAAGTCTGTTTAGGCTTTTTGCAGTCCGAGGCAAAATGTCCAGCTTCACCACAATTATAGCATTTGAACTTCATTTTGAAATCCAAAGGAGATTTGTAGCTGGTATTCTTGCCTTTACCTTGGTAGCCTGACGAACTACCACCACCCTTAGCAGCCCGATAGAAAGATGAAGAATTTCTCTGTGGTCGGTTGCTCTTTCTGAATCTCATGTTGCTGAACTTCCTTGCCATGTATGCCACGACACTATCGTCCATGTTGTCCAGCTCTTCTTGGGTGTAGTAGTCATCATCACTGTTTGATGTGCACTCGTCATCATTATCAACTTGATGTGGTGTAAGTGATGATTTAGGCTTTGCTGCAACCATTGCCTTCTTAGACTCTTCCTCATCAGCAACTAATCCTGATGCAGTTTCTTTTCCTTTTGAATCATTGTCCCATGCTTGATCTTGAAGTGTTTCCAGCTCATAGGTCTTTAATATTCCATAATATTCTTCCAGAGAAGTTGTATGCAAATCTCTGGTTTCTCTTATTGCGTAGACCCTATGTTCAATGCTTTTTGGCTGGTTCCTCAGATATCTCGTATTAGTCTCAACCATGGGGAGAGTTACACCTCTCAGATTCAAATCCAATACCAACTGACTGAATCGTAGATAGACATCTGTTATGCCTTCTCCTTTCCTTATTCTAAAGGTGTCATACTCCATCTTGAGTATGAGTGTCTTGTTGCTTCTGACCTCTGCAGATCCTTCCATGACAACTTCTATCTTGTTCCAAATCTTCTTCGCTGTAGTCAGACCTTTGACTATGTTATACATTTCATGATCAAGAGATTCCATCAAGGTTTGTCGTACGGCAGTATCACAAGCTATTTGTTGCTTGTCAGCATCCGAAAACTCCGAGGCCTTTTTAGGCTCAGACCGAGGTGCTATAACCACCCCTCCTTCCGTATGTGCAGGAATAACCTCCATTGGGACAAATTTACCCTTGTCAAGGACTTCCAGATATTCAGGGTTAACAGTCTCTAAATATAGTCTCATTCTGAAAACCCATTCTTCATAGTGATCTCGGTTGAACATTGGGATCTTGAATGCATTTTTAGGAGCCATCTCAATTCTGGTCACTAAAAGTTTCTAAGTACCCAAAACTAGGCTATGTGGAATATTTATGCAGAACTTTTGCCTAAGTCGAAATTTCACTAAGTAGAAATTTTGCTCAGGTCGAAATTCACCAAGTAGAAATTGTCCAAGTCGAAATTCTATGTAGAAAATCTCAAGTAGAAATTCTATGTAGAACTTTTGTCCTTAGAATAAATTTTCTGCAGATTACTTTAATATTGAATAAACAATATTATCTCTTCAACACCTTTTGACTTTGAATGCTTTATTCACCTAACCCACCTAACCCACGTGCTAGGTACTGAGTATGTCTTGTTTCACTTTCGGCCGTGAATAATGCAAATCACAAAGTCCAAAAACACCTTTTTATTCTTTTACTATTTATCTGTTTGAAAAGGAGATCAAAAAGTTGTTGGGTTGTCTTCTTTGATAAGAACAGATGATGAACACTCAAGAACACCAAATATGAAAGTACCCAGATTAATTCACAAAAATTAATTAAAATACATCCAAGCTAAATAATCACACCTGGAGTATTTAAATAATTTTTCAGATGAGTTTTCAATTCAAACGATTTAAAGCACACTTTTCAAGAAAATGAAAAGTAGATCTAGAAAATGAAAACTCACGATTCTTCTACTCAACACAAGGATCTATGTTTTGTATGTTAAACATATAGCTCTGATACCAATTGTTAGGTCCAAATGTGTTGTAGAGGGGGGGTGAATACAACTTTTCGAATATAAGAAGCAATAAATACGATGCAATAAACGAACACACAGATTCAAGGAATATATGTCTTATATATAACTTGAAGTGGTTGCTACAACATTCATTACAAAGTATAATAGAAGTTCAGAGAGAAGTGAATGATACTAATCTCTGTGAATGCACTCTCTCTCTTTTTCTCTTGTGTTTTTCTCAAGAATTGCTTACTTACAAAAACCATTACACAAGTACTTCTATTTATACTACATGTAATCTATGTCCTGTAGTCTTCAAAGACTAAGATATACGTGGCCCAATGATGTCCACATAAATCTTGCCTTATCTTGAAAGCTTGGAAATCTGCCAATCAGAAGATGCCATGTGTCATGTTGAAGCTGCACTCTAAGTAGAACTTCTACTTGAGAATTTCTACTTAGCCATCTCGAATTTCTAAGTAGAACTTCTACTTAGAAACTTCTACTTGGTCATCTAGAATATTTAGTACTTAGAAAATATTCTGGCCTTCAACTTGAAACTTCAATGCACATCTTGAACCTGTGATATCTTCATGTCTTCTTTATTCTTCACCAAGCTCTTGAACATGGATCTTTATTACTGACATAAACTTGCTATCAATGTCCTGACACTTGATGCAACGGTCTGGTTCATAAGTGACTAGTCTTGATAGTGTTTTTGCTTCTTGAATAAATTACCATATCCAATTAGTAATGTGGCTTTCCAATATTTGCTTTCCTTCTTGTTCACTTGAAATCAATTAGTCTTATTGATACTGATAGTTATGATCTTGATTCTTGGCTTTTCAAATCACTGAGGCATGAACAACTTTGACTTGAACTTCTCTCAATGATTTCTTCTTAGCTTGATCATAGTTAACATGTTGAATTGTATCAATTACCTTGTCTTCATTTAGTGTTGATTTCTTTGTGACATCTTGTTCTTGATTGTCTTCTGGTTAAGTATCTTTTCCTTTAGTTGAGTTACATTAGTTATAGTGTTACAAGTTTACACACTCTGCCTTTCACGTAGTGAAGTATGGTAAGTCTTGGTGACTTTTTTAATGTATTTGTTTGATGTGTGAAAACTTAAGAGATGTAGTCTTACGTATTGTTTGGGTGATGTCTGAGCATTGTTGGCTCAAGTATCGGGTTTGGGACACCGTTAAGGTGTTATTGTTTTGATGTATTATTGATAATTGTTTGGATTAATAATACGGGTTGCGGCGTGGGTGTTTCCACGTCAAATATTGTGTGTGTTCTTGTTTTACTTTTACTTATTTATGATAGAAGTATAAGTAATACTTGAATAACCTGTGACCCCGCTTTGGTGGATCTTGTCAACTAATCAATTGGTTATGTGTGTGCTTTGTATTGGTGATTGTGAATCTCGAATTGTGTAAGTCCCCTAACCTAACAGTTTCGGCATTCATTTCTTCTTGATTGGTGAAAATAAAAACCTATGTAGCTCAACAACTCTTACTCTTGCTGTGTGTAAAGATTCTAGGTGTTCAAAAAATGAAATACAGATCCTATATAGTTAAGTCACCCCCTAATTATTATTGATTACCGGCCTAATAAATCTCTGTGAGTTCCACGGGCTTATCAAATTGAGGATGGATTTCTTCTATCTTCCCTTTAAAAAAAATTAGAGTGATTTTGGCTAACCATTAGGAAATTATATATTTAATATTATGGATATTTAATATTAATCTACAATTTGTAATATTATATATATATATATATATATATATATAATCTTAAACATAAATTATTGGTGAGATTGTGTGATTGAATAACATAATAGTTTTATCAATTTTTTCATGACATTAGAGTCAGGTCATGTAACCCTTCCTTTTCCAAATAAAAATCAATATACAGAATATGTTACCCAATTTTTTGAAACAATAATCGTAATTAATGATTACAGTCTTTAGTAGTACTGAAAATATTAAAATACAACATATTAATTAAATAATGGAATTGAAGATGAATGATGGATAATTGATAATGACGTTTTAAATTATGTTAAGAGTAATTTATCTTATTTGAAGAATTCTAAATATTTGAATACTTTTCCCGTTGTTTTGCTTAAGGGTGAGAAAGTTGCATTAAGTAAAGAGGAATAGTGCAACTTTTGGATGTCTGATTCGTGTTTTTTTGTTCCCAAATTAACTTGCAGTTAATTTGTGTTTCACAGCTTAATGATGTTTATAATTGTTTAGTTCAATTTTCGTCTAACACATGTGCTAAACAAGATCTTCAATTGAGGGAGGTTATTGGAATATGTGAAAAATTAGATGGGATTATTTTCGATGTATCTTGAATGTTAATGTCGTTTCAGCGATAAGTTCTTTCATAGAATTATGGCATAAACGAATGGAACAATCATTTGGAAAAAAATAATAAACTTTACTCCTCCACTTCTTAATTTGAGGGAATGTTTGATAAAGCATGTATAGTGTGTCATAGTGTAAGAAATGTAGAAAAACATTTCATATAAATAATAATAAATCTACACGGATATTTCAGTTAATCCTTTGTGATTTACGGGATCCTTACGGTTTGCCTTCATCTTGTCGTGCTCATTATTTTCTAATATTGGTGAATAGTTTTTCTCGTGGTGTTTGAGTTTTTTTGTTTACTAATAAGACTAACGTAATTGAATACTTTCTATGATTTATTGCTATGATTGATTGTCAGTTCTCTTAAAAAGTAAAAATTGATTTCCAAATCTATAAAAAAAATGAATAGGAACTATATATGTAATGGTACAGAGTTTAACAGTCAAACAATTTTAAAACTATTTTACATAATGTATATAATCTCAAAAAATTTCTAACATTAGGATTTATGTATATAATCTCAAAAATATATTATGATGAGACATATAATACTTCTATCAATTTTATCACTAATCTCATGACTTAGTCAACCTTGCCTTCTTTTCTTTTTTCTAATTAACTCGAGTCCAATCTTTCATTTCCAACATTTCGATCCTTTACTACCTCTTAAACGATGAATAAGTTATATAAAAAAATTATAACAATATTTCATTTCCTTCATCCTTCAAAACATAAACCCTTTATAATCCTCCTATTTGCTTCTCCTTGGAGTTCATCGAAATTTTTTAGCAAGTAGGAGTCAATTTCTTTATTTATGTAGTGAACAATCTAATAATCGCTTTCCAGGACCATATCAGAATGGCTTAATTGGCTATTTCATTACGGAACTCTCAAAAAACTTGCATTAACGTCATTAAACTAATTAAACCTTGCAATCTCATTATTAAACTATCAAAAACTTGCACGACTGTTAACTTTCGTTGACTTTTAACGGAGGTCCGTTAATTTTGTACAAAAAAGGGATAAAATGGCTAATTCATAATTGAACTGACCCTCAACTTGCAACTGGGTAATTGAACTCAAAAAGTTTGCAACTGGATAATTGAAATTACACATTAAAACACGCACATATCTCATTGTTTAATATTATTTCAATATTTTCATATTACAGTTTGTACTTGAACAAACATGTTATTATGACTTATATGTATACTTGTGTCTTAGACGAAAAAAGTTAATAGCAATTAACCGAATTGATTACAAGCAAAAAAGGTGATTATAAAATTAGATTTTAGGTGGTATAAAATTATGAGAAAATTAACTATCATACACACACACACATATATATCTTGCACGCCATATTATCTAAACTCAAATATTGGAAATTTTTTTATACATTATATTTAATAAGTAAAAAATATATAAAATTTATATATGACCCAATTATATTTATAAATTTACTAAATCTAACTGTTGTGGGAGGAATTTAGCACAACAAATTAGGAGGCCTCCTAATTTAGCAACAGGCCTCCTAATTTGTCGTGCTAAATTCCTCCCACAACAGTCAGATTTAATAAATTTATGTAAATTTGAACTTATTTCTACTATGAAAATAATACTTTTAAAGTACGATTTAATACAACGTCAAATGTAAGAATCATTATATTGTGGGTATAATTATTTTTTGGAATATAATTTGGATATCAAGAAGTATGAACGACTACACCACAAGTTGAATATAGACGTATTATATGACAACTTTTCCTTGTGTATTTTAAAAATATTGCTCTAATTTAGTAGTGATGATTGTCTCAATTCACTTTATAATTGGGTCATATATAAATTTTATATATTTTTTACTTATTAAATATAACTAACCTATAACCCGTGCAAAGCACGAGCTATCATATATTATTATTATGAATTAATATATTAATTTTTTGATTTAATATAAATTTTAATTTATTTAAATAGATTTTTATTATTAATTTTAAATTTACATATGTTCATCATTAATTTAACATTATTTTTAAGTGTATTGTTAAATATCTTAAGAATTCAATAGATATTTTTAAAAAATTATTTAGTGTAACCTAAAATCGTAGAAGAAAGAATCGTAGGAAGAATTTTGTGCGGGCGATGATTCTAATAGGGATATAATTGAAAACGTTTATAATTCTAAAAAATATGTGGTTTTTTATTTTTAATAAGTTATATATAATGTAACTGAATTTGGAATTTTAAACACATTTTTCAATTTTATAAAAATATGATTTTGTGCATTATTGGTGAATTTTGTTGTTTATAATATATAGATTAATATTTTTAATATAAATTTTTAACTTGTTAGTTTTAGGAAAGTATTAATAATTTTTTTGGAAGGCATTAACCAACCAACAAACTAAACAAATATACCTTGTTTTGCTTATAATAGTGTGCGATGCACAATTTTTTAAATTTAAATAATATTTTATTTATATTTTAATAATTATATATCCCATATGTATTACTTAATATAATATTGGCATAACATCTAAATTATTAAATAATAATCGTTTAATTATATGATATATTATTATATTTTATTATAATAATATAAATATAAATGAAAGTATCAAATATACTTACATTCAAATTTTGGTTGATATTATCATATTCAAATTATGAATCCATAATAATCCCTAACGTAATATTTGTCTAAAATAATATTTAATATTAATTTGTAATTGTGTGAAATTTTATTGTTTATTATATAATTTTAGTTTGTTTTCACTCTGTTGATTTATAATTTGTTTTAAATTTGTTAATAAATATGTGATACTAAAATTATTTAAATTTATTTTGAAAATAGTTGATTTCCAACTAATTGAAAGAGTGTAAAAAAATTGGGTGTAGGTGAAGAATTTTAATTCAAATATAACAAAAAGAGTATGTAATTGAATATTAATTGGAGTGTAATAAAAATAATTTGTTATTAAGTTCAATAAAATTTTATATGCATTTTAATTTATTTTTTCATTTTTGAGGGTGTTAACAAAAGTTTTGGGAAGGTGTTAACCGATCAACCAACCAATTATACCGCTTATAATAGTATAGTATAGATAGATTTATAATTTGTTAATAAATATATGATATTAAAATTATTAAAATTGATTTTGAAAATATTTTATTTCCAAGTAATTGAAAGAGTCTAAAAAAGTTGGTTCTATGTGAAGAATTTTAATTCAAATATAACTAAAAGAGCATGTAATTGAATATTAATTGGAGTGTAATTAAAAGAATTTGTTATTAAGTTAGATAAAATTTTATATGCATTTTAATTTATTTTTTCATTTTTGGAAGGTGTTAAAAAACTTTTTGGGAAGGTATTAACCAACCGACCAATGAACCAATTATACCCTGTTTCGCTTATAATAGTATAGTGTAGATAGATTTATAATTTGTTAATAAATATATGATATTAAAATTATTTAAATTGATTTTGAAAATATTTGATTTCCAAGTAATTGAAAGAGGCTAAAAAAGTTTGTTGTAGGTGAAGAATTTTAATTCAAATATAATAAAAAGAGCATGTAATTGAATATTAATTGGAATGTAACTAAAATAATTTTTTATTAAGTTAGATAAAATTTTATATGCACTTTAATTTATTTTTTCATTTTTGGAAGGTGTTAACAAACTTTTTGGGAAGGTGTTAACCAACCGACCAACGAACCAATTATACCCTATTTCGCTTATAATAGTATAGTATTGGCATAACATCTAAATTATTAAATAATAATCGTTTATTTATATGATATATTGTTATATTTTATTATAATAATATAAATATAAATGAAAGTATCAAATATACTTACATTCAAATTTTGGTTGATATTATCATATTCAAATTATGAATCCATAATAATGCCTAATGTAATATTTACCTAGAATAGAATTTAATATTAATTTGTAATTGTGTGAAATTTTATTGTTTATTATATAGTTTTAGTTTGTTTTCACTCTGTTGATTTATAATTTGTTGTAAATTTGTTAATAAATATGTGATACTAAAATTATTTAAATTTATTTTGAAAGTAGTTGATTTCCAACTAATTGAAAGAGTCTAAAAAAATTGGGTGTAGGTGAAAAATTTTAATTCAAATATAACTAAAAGAGTATGTAATTGAATATTAAATGAAGTGTAATAAAAAGAATTTGTTCTTAAGTTAAATAAAATTTTATATGCATTTTAATTTATTTTTTCATTTTTCAAAGGTGTTAACAAACGTTTTGGGAAGGTGTTAACCGATCAACAAACCAATTATACCATGTTTCGCTTATAATAGTATTATACCATGTTTCGCTTATAATAGTATAGTATAGATAGATTTATAATTTGTTAATAAATATATGATATTAAAATTATTTAAATTGATTTTGAAAATATTTGATTTCCAAGTAATTGAAAGAGTCTAAAAAAGTTTGTTGTAGTGAAGAATTTTAATTCAAATATAATAAAAAGAGCATGTAATTGAATATTAATTGGAATGTAATTAAAATAATTTGTTATTAAGTTAGATAAAATTTTATATGCACTTTAATTTATTTTTTCATTTTTGGAAGGTGTTAACAAACTTTGTGGGAAGGTGTTAACCAACCGACCAACGAACCAATTATACCCTATTTCGCTTATAATAGTATAGTATTGGCATAACATCTAAATTATTAAATAATAATCGTTTAATTATATGATATATTGTTATATTTTATTATAATAATATAAATATAAATGAAAGTATCAAATATACTTACATTCAAATTTTGGTTGATATTATCATATTCAAATTATGAATCCATAATAATCCCTAATGTAATATTTGTCTAAAATAGAATTTAATATCAATTTGTAATTGTGTGAAATTTTATTGTTTATTATATAGTTTTAGTTTGTTTTCACTCTATTGATTTATAATTTGTTGTAAATTTGTTAATAAATATGTGATACTAAAATTATTTAAATTTATTTTGAAAATAGTTGATTTCCCACTAACTGAAAGAGTCTAAAAAAGTTGGTTGTAGGTGAAGAATTTTAATTCAATTATAACTAAAAGAGCATGTAAATATTAATTGAAGTGTAATTAAAAGAATTTGTCATTAAGTTAGATAAAATTTTATATGCATTTTAATTTATTTTTTTATTTTTAGAAGGTGTTAACAAACTTTTTGGGAAGGTGTTAAACAACCGACCAACGAACCAATTATACCCTGTTTCACTTATAATAGTATAGTATAGATAGATAGATTTATAATTTGTTAATAAATATATGATATTAAAATTATTTAAATTGATTTTGAAAATATTTGATTTCCAAGTAATTGAAAGAGTCTAAAAAAGTTTGTTGTAGGTGAAGAATTTTAATTCAAATATAATAAAAAGAGCATGTAATTGAATATTAATTGGAATGTAATTAAAATAATTTGTTATTAAGTTAGATAAAATTTTATATGCACTTTAATTTATTTTTTCATTTTTGGAAGGTGTTAACAAACTTTTTGGGAAGGTGTTAACCAACCAACCAACGAACCAATTATACCCTATTTCGCTTATAATAGTATAGTATTGGCATAACATCTAAATTATTAAATAATAATCGTTTAGTTATATGATATATTGTTATATTTTATTATAATAATATAAATATAAATGAAAGTATCAAATATACTTACATTCAAATTTTGGTTGATATTATCATATTCAAATTATGAATCCATAATAATCCCTAATGTAATATTTGTCTAAAATAGAATTTAATATCAATTTGTTATTGTGTGGAATTTTATTGTTTATTATATAGTTTTAGTTTGTTTTCACTCTGTTGATTTATAATTTGTTGTAAATTTGTTAATAAATATGTGATACTAAAATTATTTAAATTTATTTTGAAAGTAGTTGATTTCCAACTAATTGAAAGAGTCTAAAAAAATTGGGTGTAGGTGAAAAATTTTAATTCAAATATAACTAAAAGAGTATGTAATTGAATATTAAATGGAGTGTAATAAAAAGAATTTGTTCTTAAGTTAAATAAAATTTTATATGCATTTTAATTTATTTTTTCATTTTTCAAAGGTGTTAACAAACGTTTTGGGAAGGTGTTAACCGATCAACAAACCAATTATACCATGTTTCGCTTATAATAGTATTATACCATGTTTCGCTTATAATAGTATAGTATAGATAGATTTATAATTTGTTAATAAATATATGATATTAAAATTATTTAAATTGATTTTGAAAATATTTGATTTTCAAGTAATTGAAAGAGTCTAAAAAAGTTTGTTGTAGTGAAGAATTTTAATTCAAATATAATAAAAAGAGCATGTAATTGAATATTAATTGGAATGTAATTAAAATAATTTGTTATTAAGTTAGATAAAATTTTATATGCACTTTAATTGATTTTTTCATTTTTGGAAGGTGTTAACAAACTTTTTGGGAAGGTGTTAACCAACCGACCAACGAACCAATTATACCCTATTTCGCTTATAATAGTATAGTATTGGCATAACATCTAAATTATTAAATAATAATCGTTTAATTATATGATATATTGTTATATTTTATTATAGTAATATAAATATAAATGAAAGTATCAAATATACTTCCACTCAAATTTTTGGTTGATATTATCATATTCAAATTATGAATCCATAATAATCCCTAATGTAATATTTGACTAAAATATAATTTAATATTAATTTGTAATTGTGTGAAATTTTATTGTTTATTATATAATTTTAGTTTGTTTCCACTCTATTGGTTTATAATTTGTTGTAAATTTGTTAATAAATATGTGATACTAAAATTATTTAAATTTATTTTGAAAATAGTTGATTTCAAACTAATTGAAAGAGTCTAAAAATATTGGGTGTAGGTGAAGAAGTTTAATTCAAATATAACTAAAAGTGTATGTAATTGAATATTAATTGGAGTGTAATATAAAGAATTTGTTATTAAGTTAAATAAAATTTTATATGCAATTTAAATTATTTTTTTCATTTTTGGAAGGTGTTAACAAACGTTTTGGGAAGGTGTTAACCGATCAACCAACCAATTATACCATGTTTCGCTTATAATAGTATAGTATAGATAGATTTATAATTTGTTAATAAATATATGATATTAAAATTATTAAAATTGATTTTGAAAATATTTGATTTCCAAGTAATTGAAAGCGTCTAAAAAAGTTGGTTGTATGTGAAGAATTTTAATTCAAATATAACTAAAAGAGGATGTAATCGAATATTAATTGGAGTATTATTAAAAGAATTTGTTATTAAGTTAGATAAAATTTTATATGCATTTTAATTCATTTTTTCATTTTTGGAAGGTGTTAAAAAACTTTTTGGGAAGGTGTTAACCAACCAACCAATGAATCAATTATACCTTGTTTCGCTTATAATAGTATAGTGTAGATAGATTTATAATTTGTTAATGAATATATGATATTAAAATTATTTAAATTGATTTTGAAAATATTTGATTTTCAATTAATTGAAAGAGTCTAAAAAATTTGGTTGTAGGTGAAGAATTTAATTCAAATATAACTAAAAGAGCATGTAATTGAATATTAATTGGAGTATAATTAAAATAATTTGTTATTAAGTTAGATAAAATTTTATATGCACTTTAATTTATTTTTTCATTTTTGGAAGGTGTTAACAAACTTTTTGGGAAGGTGTTAACCAACCGACCAACGAACCAATTACACCCTATTTCTCTTATAATAGTATAGTATTGGCATAGCATCTAAATTATTAAATAATAATCGTTTAATTATATGATATATTGTTATATTTTATTATAATAATATAAATATAAATGAAAGTATCAAATATACTTACATTCAAATTTTGGTTGATATTATCATATTCAAATTATGAATCCATAATAATCCCTAATGTAATATTTGTCTAAAATAGAATTTAATATCAATTTGTAATTGTGTGAAATTTTATTGTTTATTATATAGTTTTAGTTTGTTTTCACTCTGTTGATTTATAATTTGTTGTAAATTTGTTAATAAATATGTGATACTAAAATTATTTAAATTTATTTTGAAAATAGTTGATTTCCAACTAACTGAAAGAGTCTAAAAAAGTTGGTTGTAGGTGAAGAATTTTAATTCAATTATAACTAAAAGAGCATGTAAATATTAATTGAAGTGTAATTAAAAGAATTTGTCATTAAGTTAGATAAAATTTTATATGCATTTTAATTTATTTTTTTATTTTTAGAAGGTGTTAACAAACTTTTTGGGAAGGTGTTAAACAACCGACCAACGAACCAATTATACTTTCACTTATAATAGTATAGTATAGATAGATAGATTTATAATTTGTTAATAAATATATGATATTAAAATTATTTAAATTGATTTTGAAAATATTTGATTTCCAAGTAATTGAAAGAGTCTAAAAAAGTTTGTTGTAGGTGAAGAATTTTAATTCAAATATAATAAAAAGAGCATGTAATTGAATATTAATTGGAATGTAATTAAAATAATTTGTTATTAAGTTAGATAAAATTTTATATGCACTTTAATTTATTTTTTCATTTTTGGAAGGTGTTAACAAACTTTTTGGGAAGGTGTTAACCAACCAACCAACGAACCAATTATACCCTATTTCGCTTATAATAGTATAGTATTGGCATAACATCTAAATTATTAAATAATAATCGTTTAATTATATGATATATTGTTATATTTTATTATAATAATATAAATATAAATGAAAGTATCAAATATACTTACATTCAAATTTTGGTTGATATTATCATATTCAAATTATGAGTCCATAATAATCCCTAATGTAATATTTGTCTAAAATAGAATTTAATATCAATTTGTTATTGTGTGGAATTTTATTGTTTATTATATAGTTTTAGTTTGTTTTCACTCTGTTGATTTATAATTTGTTGTAAATTTGTTAATAAATATGTGATACTAAAATTATTTAAATTTATTTTGAAAGTAGTTGATTTCCAACTAATTGAAAGAGTCTAAAAAAATTGGGTGTAGGTGAAAATTTTTAATTCAAATATAACTAAAATAGCATGTAATTGAATATTAATTGAAGTGTAATTAAAAGAATTTGTTATTAAGTTAGATAAAATTTTATATGCATTTTAATTTATTTTTTTATTTTTAGAAGGTGTTAACAAACTTTTTGGGAAGGTGTTAAACAACCGACCAACGAACCAATTATACCCTATTTCACTTATAATAGTATAGTATAGATAAATAGATTTATAATTTGTTAAAAAAATATATGATATTAAAATTATTTAAATTGATTTTGAAAATATTTGATTTCCAAGTAATTGAAAGAGTATAAAAAAGTTTGTTGTGGGTGAAGAATTTTAATTCAAATATAATAAAAAGAGCATGTAATTAAATATTAATTGGAATGTAATTAAAATAATTTGTTATTAAGTTAGATAAAATTTTATATGCACTTTAATTTATTTTTTCATTTTTGGAAGGTGTTAACAAACTTTTTGGGAAGGTGTTAACCAACCAACCAACGAACCAATTATACCCTATTTCGCTTATAATAGTATAGTATTGGCATAACATCTAAATTATTAAATAATAATCATTTAATTATATGATATATTGTTATATTTTATTATAATAATATAAATATAAATGAAAGTATCAAATATACTTACATTCAAATTTTGGTTGATATTATCATATTCAAATTATGAATCCATCATAATCCCTAATGTAATATTTGTCTAAAATAGAATTTAATATCAATTTGTAATTGTGTGAAATTTTATTGTTTATTATATAGTTTTAGTTTGTTTTCACTCTGTTGATTTATAATTTGTTGTAAATTTGTTAATAAATATGTGATACTAAAATTATTTAAATTTATTTTGAAAATAGTTGATTTCCAACTAACTGAAAGAGTCTAAAAAAGTTGGTTGTAGGTGAAGAATTTTAATTCAATTATAACTAAAAGAGCATGTAAATATTAATTGAAGTGTAATTAAAAGAATTTGTCATTAAGTTAGATAAAATTTTATATGCATTTTAATTTATTTTTTTATTTTTAGAAGGTGTTAACAAACTTTTTGGGAAGGTGTTAAACAACCGACCAACGAACCAATTATACCCTGTTTCACTTATAATAGTATAGTATAGATAGATAGATTTATAATTTGTTAATGAATATATGATATTAAAATTATTTAAATTGATTTTGAAAATATTTAATTTCCAAGTAATTGAAAGAGTATAAAAAAGTTTGTTGTAGGTGAAGAATTTTAATTCAAATATAATAAAAAGAGCATTTAATTGAATATTAATTGGAGTGTAATTAAAATAATTTGTTATTAAGTTAGATAAAATTTTATATGCACTTTAATTTATTTTTTCATTTTTGGAAGGTGTTAACAAACTTTTTGGGAAGGTGTTAACCAACGACCAACGACCAACGAACCAATTATACCCTATTTCGCTTATAATAGTATAGTATTGGCATAAAATCTAAATTATTAAATAATAATCGTTTAATTATATGATATATTGTTATATTTTATTATAATATTATAAATATAAATGAAAGTATCAAATAGACTTACATTCAAATTTTGGTTGATATTATCATATTCAAATTATGAATCCATAATAATCCCTAACGTAATATTTGTCTATAATAATATTTAATATTAATTTGTAATTGTGTGAAATTTTATTGTTTATTATATAGTTTTAGTTTGTCTTCACTCTGTTGATTTATAATTTGTTTTAAATTTGTTAATAAATATGTGATACTAAAATTATTTAAATTTATTTTGAAAATAGTTAATTTCCAACTAATTGAAAGAGTGTAAAAAAATTGGGTGTAGGTGAAGAATTTTAATTCAAATATAACTAAAAGAGTATGTAATTGAATATTAATTGGAGTGTAATAAAAATAATTTGTTATTAAGTTCAATAAAATTTTATATGCATTTTAATTTATTTTTTCATTTTTGGAAGGTGTTAACAAACGTTTTAGGAAGGTGTTAACCGATCAACCAACCAATTATACCGCTTATAATAGTATAGTATAGATTGATTTATAATTTGTTAATAAATATATGATATTAAAATTATTTAAATTGATTTTGAAAATATTTTATTTCCAAGTAATTGAAAGAGTCTAAAAAAGTTGGTTCTATGTGAAGAATTTTAATTCAAATATAACTAAAAGAGCATGTAATTGAATATTAATTGGAGTGTAATTAAAAGAATTTGTTATTAAGTTAGATAAAATTTTATATGCATTTTAATTTATTTTTTCATTTTTGGAAGGTGTTAAAAAACTTTTTGGGAAGGTGTTAACCAACCGACCAATAAACCAATTATACCCTATTTCCCTTATAATAGTATAGTGTAGATAGATTTATAATTTGTTAATAAATATATGATATTAAAATTATTTAAATTGATTTTGAAAATATTTGATTTCCAAGTAATTGAAAGAGTCTAAAAAGTTTGTTGTAGGTGAAGAATTTTAATTCAAATATAATAAAAAGAGCATGTAATTGAATATTAATTGGAATGTAATTAAAATAATTTGTTATTAAGTTAGATAAAATTTTATATGCACTTTAATTTATTTTTTCATTTTTGGAAGGTGTTAACGAACTTTTTGGGAAGGTGTTAACCAACCGACCAACGAACCAATTATACCCTATTTCGCTTATAATAGTATAGTATTGGCATAACATCTAAATTATTAAATAATAATCGTTTATTTATATGATATATTTTTATATTTTATTATAATAATATAAATATAAATATAAATGAAAGTATCAAATATACTTACATTCAAATTTTGGTTGATATTATCATATTCAAATTATGAATCCATAATAATGCCTAATGTAATATTTGCCTAAAATAGAATTTAATATTAATTTGTAATTGTGTGAAATTTTATTGTTTATTATATAGTTTTAGTTTGTTTTCACTCTGTTGATTTATAATTTGTTGTAAATTTGTTAATAAATATGTGATACTAAAATTATTTAAATTTATTTTGAAAGTAGTTGATATCCAACTAATTGAAAGAGTCTAAAAAAATTGGGTGTAGGTGAAAAATTTTAATTCAAATATAACTAAAAGACTATGTAATTGAATATTAATTGGAGTGTAATAAAAAGAATTTGTTCTTAAGTTAAATAAAATTTTATATGCATTTTAATTTATTTTTTCATTTTTGAAAGGTGTTAACAAACGTTTTAGGAAGGTGTTAACCGACCAACCAACCAATTATACCATGTTTCGCTTATAATAGTATTATACCATGTTTCGCTTATAATAGTATAGTATAGATAGATTTATAATTTGTTAATAAATATATGATATTAAAATTATTTAAATTGATTTTGAAAATATTTGATTTCCAAGTAATTGAAAGAGTCTAAAAAAGTTTGTTGTAGGTGAAGAATTTTAATTCAAATATAATAAAAAGAGCATGTAATTGAATATTAATTGGAATGTAACTAAAATAATTTTTTATTAAGGTAGATAAAATTTTATATGCATTTTAATTTATTTTTTCATTTTTGGAAGGTGTTAACGAACTTTTTGGGAAGGTGTTAACCAACCGACCAACGAACCAATTATACCCTATTTCGCTTATAATAGTATAGTATTGGCATAACATCTAAATTATTAAATAATAATCGATTAATTATATGATATATTGTTATATTTTATTATAATAATATAAATATAAATGAAAGTATCAAATATACTTCCGTTCAAATTTTTGGTTGATATTATCATATTCAAATTACGAATCCATAATAATCCCTAATGTAATATTTGTCTAAAATAGAATTTAATATTAATTTGTAATTGTGTGAAATTTTTTTGTTTATTATATAGTTTTAGTTTGTTTTTACTCTGTTGATTTATAATTTGTTGTAAATTTGTTAATAAATATGTGATACTAAAATTATTTAAATTTATTTTGAAAGTAGTTGATTTCCAACTAATTGAAAGAGTCTAAAAAAATTGGGTGTAGGTGAAAAATTTTAATTCAAATATAACTAAAAGAGTATGTAATTGAATATTAATTGGAGTGTAATAAAAAGAATTTGTTCTTAAGTTAAATAAAATTTTATATGCATTTTAATTTATTTTTTCATTTTTGAAAGGTGTTAACAAACGTTTTGGGAAGGAGTTAACCGATCAACCAACCAATTATACCATGTTTCGCTTATTATAGTATTATACCATGTTTCGCTTATAATAGTATAGTATAGATAGATTTATAATTTGTTAATAAATATATGATATTAAAATTATTTAAATTGATTTTGAAAATATTTGATTTCCAAGTAATTGAAAGAGTCTAAAAAAGTTTGTTGTAGGTGAAGAATTTTAATTCAAATATAATAAAAAGAGCATGTAATTGAATATTAATTGGAATGTAACTAAAATAATTTTTTATTAAGGTAGATAAAATTTTATATGCACTTTAATTTATTTTTTCATTTTTGGAAGGTGTTAACGAACTTTTTGGGAAGGTGTTAACCAACCGACCAACGAACCAATTATACCCTATTTCGCTTATAATAGTATAGTATTGGCATAACATCTAAATTATTAAATAATAATCGTTTAATTATATGATATATTGTTATATTTTATTATAATAATATAAATATAAATGAAAGTATCAAATATACTTCCGTTCAAATTTTTGGTTGATATTATCATATTCAAATTACGAATCCATAATAATCCCTAATGTAATATTTGTCTAAAATAGAATTTAATATTAATTTGTAATTGTGTGAAATTTTTTTGTTTATTATATAGTTTTAGTTTGTTTTCACTCTGTTGATTTATAATTTGTTGTAAATTTGTTAATAAATATGTGATACTAAAATTATTTAAATTTATTTTGAAAGTAGTTGATTTCCAACTAATTGAAAGAGTCTAAAAAAATTGGGTGTAGGTGAAAAATTTTAATTCAAATATAACTAAAAGAGTATGTAATTGAATATTAATTGGAGTGTAATAAAAAGAATTTGTTCTTAAGTTAAATAAAATTTTATATGCATTTTAATTTATTTTTTCATTTTTGAAAGGTGTTAACAAACGTTTTGGGAAGGAGTTAACCGATCAACCAACCAATTATACCATGTTTCGCTTATAATAGTATTATACCATGTTTCGCTTATAATAGTATAGTATAGATAGATTTATAATTTGTTAATAAATATATGATATTAAAATTATTTAAATTGATTTTGAAAATATTTGATTTCCAAGTAATTGAAAGAGTCTAAAAAAGTTTGTTGTAGGTGAAGAATTTTAATTCAAATATAATAAAAAGAGCATGTAATTGAATATTAATTGGAATGTAACTAAAATAATTTTTTATTAAGGTAGATAAAATTTTATATGCACTTTAATTTATTTTTTCATTTTTGGAAGGTGTTAACGAACTTTTTGGGAAGGTGTTAACCAACCGACCAACGAACCAATTATACCCTATTTCGCTTATAATAGTATAGTATTGGCATAACATCTAAATTATTAAATAATAATCGTTTATTTATATGATATATTTTTATATTTTATTATAATAATATAAATATAAATGAAAGTATCAAATATACTTACATTCAAATTTTGGTTGATATTATCATATTCAAATTATGAATCCATAATAATGCCTAATGTAATATTTGCCTAAAATAGAATTTAATATTAATTTGTAATTGTGTGAAATTTTATTGTTTATTATATAGTTTTAGTTTGTTTTCACTCTGTTGATTTATAATTTTTGTAAATTTGTTAATAAATATGTGATACTAAAATTATTTAAATTTATTTTGAAAGTAGTTGATTTCCAACTAATTGAAAGAGTCTAAAAAAATTGGGTGTAGGTGAAAAATTTTAATTCAAATATAACTAAAAGAGTATGTAATTGAATATTAATTGGAGTGTAATAAAAAGAATTTGTTCTTAAGTTAAATAAAATTTTATATGCATTTTAATTTATTTTTTCATTTTTGAAAGGTGTTAACAAACGTTTTGGGAAGGTGTTAACCGATCAACCAACCAATTATACCATGTTTCGCTTATAATAGTATTATACCATGTTTCGCTTATAATAGTATAGTATAGATAGATTTATAATTTGTTAATAAATATATGATATTAAAATTATTTAAATTGATTTTGAAAATATTTGATTTCCAAGTAATTGAAAGAGTCTAAAAAAGTTTGTTGTAGGTGAAGAATTTTAATTCAAATATAATAAAAAGAGCATGTAATTGAATATTAATTGGAATGTAATTAAAATAATTTGTTATTAAGTTAGATAAAATTTTATATGCACTTTAATTTATTTTTTCATTTTTGGAAGGTGTTAACAAACTTTTTGGGAAGGTGTTAACCAACCGACCAACGAACCAATTATACCCTATTTCGCTTATAATAGTATAGTATTGGCATAACATCTAAATTATTAAATAATAATCGTTTAATTATATGATATATTGTTATATTTTATTATAATAATATAAATATAAATGAAAGTATCAAATATACTTCCGTTCAAATTTTTGGTTGATATTATCATATTCAAATTACGAATCCATAATAATCCCTAATGTAATATTTGTCTAAAATAGAATTTAATATTAATTTGTAATTGTGTGAAATTTTTTTGTTTATTATATAATTTTAGTTTGTTTCCACTCTGTTGGTTTATAATTTGTTGTAAATTTGTTAATAAATATGTGATACTAAAATTATTTAAATTTATTTTGAAAATAGTTGATTTCAAACTAATTGAAAGAGTCTAAAAATATTGGGTGTAGGTGAAGAAGTTTAATTCAAATATAACTAAAAGAGTATGTAATTGAATATTAATTGGAGTGTAATAAAAAGAATTTGTTATTAAGTTAAATAAAATTTTATATGCAATTTAATTTATTTTTTTCATTTTTGGAAGGTGTTAACAAACGTTTTGGGAAGGTGTTAACCGATCAACCAACCAATTATACCATGTTTCGCTTATAATAGTATAGTATAGATAGATTTATAATTTGTTAATAAATATATGATATTAAAATTATTTAAATTGATTTTGAAAATATTTGATTTCCAAGTAATTGAAAGAGTCTAAAAAAGTTGGTTGTATGTGAAGAATTTTAATTCAAATATAACTAAAAGAGGATGTAATCGAATATTAATTGGAGTGTTATTAAAAGAATTTGTTATTAAGTTAGATAAAATTTTATATGCATTTTAATTTATTTTTTCATTTTTGGAAGGTGTTAAAAAACTTTTTGAGAAGGTGTTAACCAACCAACCAATGAACCAATTATACCTTGTTTCGCTTATAATAGTATAGTGTAGATAGATTTATAATTTGTTAATGAATATATGATATTAAAATTATTTAAATTGATTTTGAAAATATTTGATTTTCAAGTAATTGAAAGAGTCTAAAAAATTTGGTTGTAGGTGAAGAATTTAATTCAAATATAACTAAAAGAGCATGTAATTGAATATTAATTGGAGTATAATTAAAATAATTTGTTATTAAGTTAGATAAAATTTTATATGCACTTTAATTTATTTTTTCATTTTTGGAAGGTGTTAACAAACTTTTTGGGAAGGTGTTAACCAACCAACCAACGAACCAATTATACCCTATTTCGCTTATAATAGTATAGTATTGGCATAACATCTAAATTATTAAATAATAATCGTTTAATTATATGATATATTGTTATATTTTATTATAATAATATAAATATAAATGAAAGTATCAAATATACTTACATTCAAATTTTGGTTGATATTATCATATTCAAATTATGAATCCATAATAATCCCTAATGTAATATTTGTCTAAAATAGAATTTAATATCAATTTGTAATTGTGTGAAATTTTATTGTTTATTATATAGTTTTAGTTTGTTTTCACTCTGTTGATTTATAATTTGTTGTAAATTTGTTAATAAATATGTGATAGTAAAATTATTTAAATTTATTTTGAAAATAGTTGATTCCCAACTAAATGAAAGAGTCTAAAAGAGTTGGTTGTAGGTGAAGAATTTTAATTCAAATATAACTAAAATAGCATGTAATTGAATATTAATTGAAGTGTAATTAAAAGAATTTGTTATTAAGTTAGATAAAATTTTATATGCATTTTAATTTATTTTTTTATTTTTAGAAGGTGTTAACAAACTTTTTGAGAAGGTGTTAAACAACCGACCAACGAACCAATTATACCCTTTTTCACTTATAATAGTATAGTATAGATAAATACATTTATAATTTGTTAAAAAATATATGATATTAAAATTATTTAAATTGATTTTGAAAATATTTGATTTCCAAGTAATTGAAAGAGTATAAAAAAGTTTGTTGTGGGTGAAGAATTTTAATTCAAATATAATTAAAAGAGCATGTAATTGAATATTAATTGGAGTGTAATTAAAATAATTTGTTATTAAGTTAGATAAAATTTTATATGCACTTTAATTTATTTTTTCATTTTTGGAAGGTGTTAACAAACTTTTTGGGAAGGTGTTAAACAACCGACCAACGAACCAATTACACCCTATTTCTCTTATAATAGTATAGTATTGGCATAGCATCTAAATTATTAAATAATAATCGTTTAATTATATGATATATTGTTATATTTTATTATAATAATATAAATATAAATGAAAGTATCAAATATACTTACATTCAAATTTTGGTTGATATTATCATATTCAAATTATGAATCCATAATAATCCCTAATGTAATATTTGTCTAAAATAGAATTTAATATCAATTTGTAATTGTGTGAAATTTTATTGTTTATTATATAGTTTTAGTTTGTTTTCACTCTGTTGATTTATAATTTGTTGTATATTTGTTAATAAATATGTGATACTAAACTTATTTAAATTTATTTTGAAAATAGTTGATTTCCAACTAACTGAAAGAGTCTAAAAAAGTTGGTTGTAGGTGAAGAATTTTAATTCAATTATAACTAAAAGAGCATGTAAATATTAATTGAAGTGTAATTAAAAGAATTTGTCATTAAGTTAGATAAAATTTTATATGCATTTTAATTTATTTTTTTATTTTTAGAAGGTGTTAACAAACTTTTTGGGAAGGTGTTAAACAACCGACCAACGAACCAATTATACCCTGTTTCACTTATAATAGTATAGTATAGATTGATAGATTTATAATTTGTTAATAAATATATGATATTAAAATTATTTAAATTGATTTTGAAAATATTTGATTTCCAAGTAATTGAAAGAGTCTAAAAAAGTTTGTTGTAGGTGAAGAATTTTAATTCAAATATAATAAAAAGAGCATGTAATTGAATATTAATTGGAATGTAATTAAAATAATTTGTTATTAAGTTAGATAAAATTTTATATGCACTTTAATTTATTTTTTCATTTTTGGAAGGTGTTAACAAACTTTTTGGGAAGGTGTTAACCAACTAACCAACGAACCAATTATACCCTATTTCGCTTATAATAGTATAGTATTTGTAACGCCCCCAAATCCACCCTGACAGGGGACCCGGGTCGTCACATTGTCTCAATATCCTGTAGCACAAATTACGCAATAACAAAGCAAAATATATAATACAACGGAGCATAAAATGTCCCACTCCGCAGGTCCAAGATCGTCTTCACAGTATAATACAAAACAACTTGATACATCTCGAATTTATATATTACAAAAGTTCACATCAATAGAAATATAAGGATTCCAACTGGATCTTCTAATTGTTGATGTCATAGCCTTGCGCTTTCCCTTTGCCTTTATAACCCTGGCTGGACGTCTCGCCTTTCTCCGTCTTGACAGCTGAACAAAATGTTGTAAAGCAAGAATGAGCAACTATAGTGCTCAGCAAGTTCTTTTCTCGCTCGGTATATAAATATAATAAGGTTTTCAAACTTTAATATTGAAAGTCACAATAAGATTTGACTCAAATTCATCTTGAAAATATCATACTCGAAAAGCTCAAAACTCATCTCGAAACAGAATACTCAAAAGACTCATTTGATATAACTCTGATAACTCATGATTTAAGAATGAACTGGTCTTCCACCTCTCCGTATCTCGGTGGGGCGATCAACTAACCAACCAAGAATAACGGCCTCCGATGATACCGCACTTCGCCCGATCACGGCTACAATACGATATCAACTATAATATATATGTATGAATGCTAGCATCATAATGGTTATCAATTCAACCAAGGCAACGAATGCCTAAATATTCTCGGGTCCGTAAAACGGTACACGAGTCTCTCTTTCTCTATAAAGGGCCTCTTGCCCAAAATTGACCAGTAGAATACAGAATTCCCGAATAGTTGGGTACAGATAACTTGAGATAACTCTTTCAGAAAATATTTACAAATCTGGCGGACTGCCAGTATGACTCAATTTCACCACCAATCCGAACAATGGACTGATGTAAATCCTCAATAATAATTTATCGGTCGACATGAACAAAATGCCAAACCTTGACAATAAAATCGACTATCTCGAATCTATGAGAATAGTCCTAAGATTAAAGTAATTGGGAGTCGTACTGAACAAATAGTACATCTCGATATTTATAATACTCAACATTGATGAACGTGTAAATAGAATATTTTTCACTTGATCGATGAATAAAAATCTCTAATAATTATAATTTTAAACTCCTATCGGTTAGTTCAAACGAGGAACTAACTGAAAGATAATCAATAAATAACGATTGAATTTGTACAATAAATTCAATCGAAAAGAATAAATTTAACTATCTCGGACGAATGAGATTAGTTTCACTGAATAAAATAATAGTCGTCTCGAATTAATGAGATCGACCCGATATCAATTAAATTGTTTCTACGCATATAGGGATTATAATTCTCAAATAAACTATCTTGACAATATAATAATATTTAACAAGAAATAATTCTCAAAAGAAATTATTGCATCATATAGAGCAACAGATAATCTCAATATATAACATCTCAAAAATAATTAAGGAATTAACGAACAGAATTTCACAGTTTCCAAAAGTTAGGGTAAGAACGAACTTGCCTCGATCTCGAAGTACGAATGAATGAAGCTAAAATATATACTCTACCCGTGAACTTGGCGTCGATCTACGTCTCGAGAATTATTTTCTAAAAAAATAGCAACCAGAAATACGTAAGCGATTCTTCAAAATAAAATACTCCCGATCCGATAATCTAATTAATAATAATATAATATCTCACAAAATATCTGGAATAAATAACAGAAATCAATTCCGGGGTAAATAAATATTTCTTAAAACACAGGAATTAAATCTGGAGAATATATCCTATTTTAAATCTCTAGAAATCTAAACTCTTACTCAAAATGAAAAATTCAAACATCCGTTTTTATTCAATTTAAATCCATATTTATTATTCTCATTTTAAAACTAATTATCAAAGAATTCTAAACTCATTAATAATATAAAACAATTTTTTTAAATCTCTAAATTAAATATGACTCGATCCGGTTAATAAAAATAAACCGAAAAATATTAAAACAGCTTTTCCAAAATAAAACATATTTTATTCTATTTATTTCACCAATATTCTTCTTTTTATCAACAAATTATTAAATCTCTAATTTCCGTCCAAAAATCACAAAATAACTCATTTTAACAAACAAATAATTAATCTACTTTGTTAAGCCCTTTTTATTGCAAAATAATAATTATCTAATTTATTCTCAAAATCACATAATATTACTACTTAATTACTCAATTAATAAACTCCTAACTTATGTTTAAAACTCCAAATAATTCTATTTAATCAATAAAATCAATAATTCTAAATTATATCTAAAATCTTATTAATTAATTAATTAACCAAACCAATTTAAATAAATTATTAATTATTAACCAAATTAATTAATAATTCATTTTTAACGAAACTTATTAAATCTCGTTTTATTCGTTTAACAAAAATCCCGTTTATAACACCCGAACGTCTACGTTACTATTTTATTATTTTTAACAACAGTTACACCTCGGTGTGGGTCCCACCGTGTGGGCCCCACCTGTTCCCTTCCCTCCCCTGCATCTCCCCCAAACAAACTTCCTCCATCTCTCTCATTCTCTCCCAACCAATCCCTCTCTCCCTCTCTCCCTATCTCATCTCTCTGCCTTCTATCTCTCTGTTCTCCATCTCTCTCAATCTCTCTGTCTCCCTTTCCCTCGTCTCTACACCGACAACATGACCGAACAACCAACAATCAAATCAATCGAACACTACTACCACAAAAACCAACCGAAAACAACACCCACCATCAATACTCTCTACCTCTCATCCTCCCTCTCGACCCTCTTATTTTCTTATCCCTCCACTCACTCTCTTCTCCATTCATCACTCCCGTTTCATCCCCTCAATCTCACTCCGCCCATCTCTCTTGCCGTCGTCTAATCTCTCCGACCCGTACTCCTCTGTCTCCGATTAGAACACAACCATCCTTCTTATTCAACCAATACTAACCAACCTCTTCATCTCATCTTCTCAACAATCTCTCATCTCTCTCCGTTAATCTCTCACTCTCGCCTCTCTCTCTTCCCCCTGTTATCTCCGATTTCCCTCTACGCTCACCCTCACCATCTCCCCCTTCTCTCCCGTTTCTCCTCCCACCATCGAAACCAACCAAACAACAATACACAACAATCACACACGAAACTGCCTATACTAACCGAACCTACCAGCACCAAAATGAACTCGAAAATTAAACAAAGGAATCAACAAAAAGGAAAAGAGTAACTACCTGAGAAAACTCTGTTTTCGTGTATATGTATATATATAAATCGAGTTTTTTTTTTTTTTTTTAGTGACCAAGAAGGAGACCAGCGCTGTGTTTTGGAAATAAAATGGTAGTTGTGTTTTACCTGCTTTGTTTTTGAGTGTAAATAGGCTGTGTCTCGTGTGTTTGAAAGAATGGATTTGCTCGGTTTTTGTCAAAATGAACTTAGCTGAGATTAGTGGTATAAGAGAGAACTAGTTATAGACACAGTTTTTGGTTTGTGAAAAAATGAATGGCCCGGCTTGAAATCCACTATAACAATAATGCTGCTTATAAAAAATTAAAAAAATAAAAAAAAATCATTGCAGAATTTTAGTGGACAAAGAAACATAATCATTATCATTTAAGTGGCAATTAATAATTAAAAAGAAATAAATCAAATGGGGGACAAATTAATTGCAAATATTTAATATAGTTATTTAATAAAAAGATTTCGTTTTTCTCCCGCTGACTAATTAAAACGAGACTAAAAAAATTCGGCTAAAAATAAAAATCTATTTCGAAAATTCGTGGTTATTACAGTCTTCCCCCCTTAAAGGATTCCGTCCTCGGAATCAAAACTATGCACTAAACAATTCCGGATATCTATTCCGCATTTCACTTTCTAATTCCCACGTGGCTTCCTCAACTTGGTGGTTTCTCCAAAGTACTTTCACTAAATTTACTTTCTTAGTTCTTAATTCTTGCACCTTGTAATCTAGGATCTCCACTGGCTTTTCTTCGTATGTTAAATCGGGGCGAATTTCCACTGGTTCGTAGGTTATAACGTGCCTGAAATCAGAATGGTATTCTCTTAATGCAGAAACATGGAACACGTCGTGGATATGCTGAAGGTCTGGAGGTAGGGCCAACTGATAAGCTAGTGGTCCTATCTTCTTAAGAATCTCGAAGGGTCCTATATACCTGGGACTTAACTTGCCTTTCTTTCCGAATCTCATTACTCCTTTCCAAGGTGAAACTTTTAACATCACTTTATCTCCCACTTCAAACGCTTTGTCTTTCCTCTTTTGATTTGCATACTTCCTCTGTCGATCTTGAGCTGCAATTAACCTTTTTCGAATAACCTCGGTTGCTTGCTTAGTTTGTTGAAGTAATTCCGGTCCTAGTATCTTCCTTTCTCCTACTTCATCCCAATATAAAGGTGATCTACACTTCCTTCCGTACAAAGCTTCATAAGGTGCCATACATATGCTCGAATGGTAACTATTGTTGTAAGCAAACTCGACTAGGGGCAAATGCTCATCCCAACTTCCTTTAAAATCAAGTGCACAGGCTCTTAACATATCTTCAACTGTTTGAATCGTCCTTTCACTTTGTCCGTCGGTCTGTGGATGATATGCAGTGCTCAGATTTAACTTCGTGCCAAGACATTCTTGAAAACTTTTCCAAAATCGAGAAGTAAAACGGGCATCTCTATCAGATACAATTGAAACAGGTACTCCGTGACGAACTACAATCTCCTTTAGGTATATGTTCACCAATCTCTCAACGGAATACTTATCACTAATTGGTAGGAAATGCGCAGATTTAGTGAGTCTATCGACGATAACCCAGATCGCATCATGACTGGCTCTAGTTCGGGGCAATCCTACGACAAAATCCATGGTAATATGCTCCCATTTCCACTCGGGTATCTCTAAAGGTTGTAGAAGTCCACTTGGTCGTTGATGTTCGGCTTTCACTTTCTGACAGGTCAAGCACTTGCTTACCCATTCTGCAATCTCCCTCTTCATGTTGGGCCACCAATAATTCAACTTGATGTCTTGATACATTTTTGTGCTCCCTGGGTGAATGGAATATCTCGAGTTATGCGCTTCGCTCATAATTTCTTCCTTCAACTCTGTAACATTAGGAATCCATATTCTCGATGCAAATCGCTTAATTCCCTTTTCATCTTTTGAACTTAGAAATTCTTCTCCGGTCAACTCTGATCTTCTTTCTTCCATCACTTGCTCTTGACAACGTCGAATCTTCTCGAGTAACTCTGGTTGAAACTGAATGCTGTAAACTCTTTCATTGTTTTGGACTGGGATCTTGACTTCTAATTCCATCCTCTCAAATTCTCTAACCAATTCTTCTGAGGTTGTCAACAGGTTTAGTCTTTCCTTTCTACTTAATGCATCAGCTACAACATTAGCCTTCCCTGGGTGATAGTTTATCGAGCAATCATAGTCTTTGATCAACTCCAACCATCTTCTTTGTCTCATGTTTAATTCCTTCTGCGTGAATATATACTTTAAGCTCTTGTGATCCGTGTAAATCTCGCATTTCTCTCCGTAAAGGTAATGTCTCCAAATCTTGAGTGCGAAAACAATAGCAGCAAGTTCCAAATCATGAGTAGGGTAACGGGACTCATACTCCTTCAGTTGCCGAGAGGCATAAGCTATTACTTTTCCGTGTTGCATCAAAACACATCCTAAACCCTTGTGAGAGGCGTCGCTGAAAATTACGAAATCGCCTTTCTCATCGGGTAAGGTCAACACCGGGGCAGTAGTCAATCTCTTCTTCAATTCTTGAAAGCTATCTTCGCATTTGGGGGTCCATTCGAACTTTTCACTCTTTCTGGTAAGCCGAGTCAGTGGCGTTGCTATCTTTGAGAAATCCTTCACGAATCTACGATAGTATCCGGCCAATCCAAGGAAACTTCTAACTTCGGTGGGAGTCTTGGGTCTCTCCCAATCTGCTACGGCTTCTATCTTTGCGGGGTCTACAGAAATCCCTTCGCCGCTTACAATGTGTCCCAAAAATTGAACTTCTTTTAGCCAGAACTCACACTTTGAGAATTTCGCATATAACTTTTCCTTCCGCAGCGTTTCCAGAACTAAACGGAGGTGTTCAGCATGTTCCTCAGGAGACTTCGAGTATATCAGGATGTCATCAATAAATACAATCACGAACTTGTCCAAGTATCTCTTGAACACACGATTCATCAAATCCATAAAAGCAGCTGGCGCATTCGTCAATCCAAAAGACATGACTAAGAATTCGTAATGTCCATATCGAGTCCTAAAGGCAGTCTTAGGAATATCTTCAGGCTTGATCTTTAGTTGATGATAGCCGGACCTCAAATCAATCTTTGAAAAACATCTAGCTCCCTTAAGTTGGTCAAACAGATCGTCGATTCGAGGTAAGGGGTACTTATTCTTAATGGTCATCTTGTTCAACTCACGATAATCAATACATAGTCGCATAGATCCGTCCTTCTTCTTCACGAACAGCACTGGAGCTCCCCACGGGGATACACTTGGTCTGATTACGCCTTTGTCAAGTAATTCTTGCAGTTGGGTAGCCAACTCCTTCATCTCAACGGGAGCCATACGGTATGGTGCTTTGGAAATTGGTGCAGTTCCCGGGGCAAGATCGATATTGAATTCTATTTCTCTGTCGGGCGGTAATCCAGGTAACTCTTCAGGAAAAACATCTTCGAATTGATTTACTACAGGGATTTCATCAATGGCAGGGGCTTGCTTCTCGTTGTCAACCACATAAGCTAAGTAGGCTTGACACCCACTTCTTAGTAGTTTCTTCGCTTGAATCAAAGTCAGAAAATTACTAGTAGGTTTCCTTCCGCGGAATTGTATTCTTTTGCCGTTGGGTCCCTTTACACTAACCCACTTACGCCGACAATTGATTTGAGCATCATAACGTGTCAACCAATCCATTCCCAGAATTATATCAAACTCCCCTAAATTAAAAGAAAGAAGGTCTGCTTCGAAACGTTGTCCTTGGATTTCGATTCCACAATCTGGACATATCTTATCTACAGGGACTTTTTCCTGATTTGCTACTTCTATAATCAATGTCTCCCCTAATGGTACGGACTGAATATCCAATTTATTCCTAAAATTCTCCGATATGAAAGATTTTGTTGCTCCCGAATCAAACAAAACACATGCATCTACATAATTGACTAAAAGTGTACCTGCAATCACATCACTATCAGCAATAGCATCCTTCACCGTCATGTTGAAAGTACGAGCAGTTGGCTTGTTGCTGGGAGGTGCCATGAGTCTAGGTGCATTTGTCTCCTTTGGTGGTGACTTGCAATCTCGTGCAATATGTCCTTTCTTTCCGCAATTGAAACAAGTAACGGCCTTATCCTTGCAGTGAGAAGAATAGTGCCCTTTCTGTCCACAGTTGTAACAAACAATGCTGGCCAGATTACATGGTCCTGGGTGCTTCCTTCCACACGTTTTGCATTCGGGTAGCGGTGGCCTCCCTTGAATTAGATTGGCTGCCTGAGTGGGTCTGGACCTTTGATTGTTTCCCCTAGCGTCTTGATTCTCAGTTCTCTTCGTATCATTGCTTCTGTCTTCCCGCTTCACAAAAGGTCTCTTTCCATTCCGATCGTCCGGCTTCCTTTCAAAATTATTTCCACGATTCTGAAACTTCCTTTTCTTCATATCCTTGTCCTTTGAGTACAACTCAGATCCACTTTCCACAATAGATGCTTTTTGAACCACAGTAGCATAGTTGGTGATTTCTAGGACCGCAACTCGATTCTGGATCCACGGCTTTAGCCCTAGTTGAAAACGTTTAGCTCTCTTTTCGTCCGTATCCACATGGTAAGGCACAAACCTAGAGAGTTCAGAAAACTTGGCTTCATATTCAGCTACAGTCATGTTGCCTTGCTTGAGTTCCAGAAACTTGACCTCCATTTGGCTCTCCAAGTATTTAGGAAAATATTTCTCCAAAAATAGCTGCGTGAACCTGGTCCAGGGTATGACTACGTTCCCTTCCATTGCTCTTTTCGATTCCCACCAATAATTCGCCTCACCTTTTAACATATAGGCTGCAAAGATGGTTTTCTTCTCTTCTTCTACCCCTACGATCTCAAAGGTTTTCTCTATTTCACGTAACCAGATTCTAGCTTCAACGGGATCGGTAGTACCCTTAAACTCAGGGGGATTCAGAGATTTAAATGATTTGAAACTCACAGTAGTTTGGGTCAGTTGAGCTGGAGGTGGATTCCCTCCTATATTTTGGTATAGCTGAGGCTGAGGGTTCTGGGTATGCTGAATAAGAAAGTTCATAAGTAGACTCATCGGGTTATTTTCTTGGTTGGGACCTCGAGCAAATTGTGGTTCCGGGTTTGGAACTTGGTTCTGAGGTGGAACCTCATTCCCTGGATTCACCTCGGGTTGAGGACGAGGATTCTTTGCGGGTCTTCCTCTTTTTGGTGCCATTTTTTTCTATTAAAATTGAAAACAGGAGCTTGGTCAAACTAGGTAAAATTATAACAGAATATCGGTGCTGGTAACGTAAACTCTTAAAATCTTATGTCGAATTTCTGAAAATGCTGAAGATATATCTCATGTGTCACAATATTTTTTTTTTTTTTTTTTATTATTATTATTTTTTTTTTTTACAGGAGTACTATTATTAAAGCGCAACAACAATAATAAATCTGAAACAGGTAAGGGTGCAACAATATTAATATCCACATATAATCCATTATGGTAACATAAGGTACGTTTAATGCATACATATGATACAAGCTAGCCAACTCATACATAAACACTATAATGCAAACAAATCAAATACATCACTATACAGAAAGTGGGTCATCAAGAACAAGTCCAAGCTACAATATCAGCTACGGTCTCAACGGCCAAACATCTCACCCACGCGTCCCTGGAACTCCTCGATAGCTCTGGCAATCAACTCTGTAACAGCATTGCGATCCACGGCTCCTGTACTAGAGGATGGTAGGGCTGTGAGATCAGTCTGTAGCCCAGTCAGAATAGCAATAGAGATCTGATGTACGATCTCCATAGGAACATTCCTCACAAGCAAGCTGCCTCCTCCATGAACTGTGGTAGGATCGACCGACAGTAATCGCAATATAGCATCTCTAGTGGCAAAAACCTCCTCATAACGAAGCCATGCCCATCGAAACTGCTGGAAAAGATAATCATGAACCATCCAAGGTACAGGCCCTCGATCCCCTCTCGGCTGCGTGGGCATACCAACTGGCTGTGCTGGGAAAGGTGGAGCAGATGAGATAATCACCTCTGAAGCAGGGATATGTATAGCAGGTGCAGGAGGAGTAGTATCACAAGCAGGCATGGCACTGACAGGTGGAAACATGTAGTCCGGCACGGTAGGGACTGTCGGCGTCGCAGCATAGACGGGAACAGGTAAGGTAAACAACTCAGCAAGAGCTGCTACTCCTGTAGGTACATCAACTCCGGATACTGGAGCTGACAAGGTAGGTACAACCTCAATACGGACGGGTGAAAGCTGGCTCTCATCAACTGGATCCGTAATCTCGGGTACTGGGGTCTCAACTCTGAACGTCTCAGGGGTAGGAGCCTCTAAATCAATCACTGGTGGAGGAGAATCGACTATCTCAATGATCTGGTCAGGAGAATCTACTAAATCTATCACATGTGGAGGAGAAGGTGTAAGGATCTGAACTGAAGAATCCTCCGTGTCACTAACCATCAGCATAAACTCTTCAGACGGGTCACTGTCTGAACCTGAGCTAAGTGGTCCATGCGGGTAAGGTGTAGGAGATCTATCTCGGGTAGAACGGAAATCTGCTGGTCCGGAAGTAGACATCTACAAAAGTACGAAAATCTCGGTCAGGTTTCAATCAACTAGCTATGCCTATAAATATATATAAAGGCGTAAGGCGCTTAGTGCCAAAATCTCAACATCGTATCATATCTCTATATTCTCACGTCGCGTTATAGTTCTAGGTTCGTATTACATCTCTAAATTCTCGCATCGGGTTATACTCCAAGGCTCGTACGATTCCTAAAAATATAACTAAGGCTCTGATACCAAAACTGTAACGCCCCCAAATCCACCCTGACAGGGGACCCGGGTCGTCACATTGTCTCAATATCCTGTAGCACAAATTACGCAATAACAAAGCAAAATATATAATACAACGGAGCATAAAATGTCCCACTCCGCAGGTCCAAGATCGTCTTCACAGTATAATACAAAACAACTTGATACATCTCGAATTTATATATTACAAAAGTTCACATCAATAGAAATATAAGGATTCCAACTGGATCTTCTAATTGTTGATGTCATAGCCTTGCGCTTTCCCTTTGCCTTTATAACCCTGGCTGGACGTCTCGCCTTTCTCCGTCTTGACAGCTGAACAAAATGTTGTAAAGCAAGAATGAGCAACTATAGTGCTCAGCAAGTTCTTTTCTCGCTCGGTATATAAATATAATAAGGTTTTCAAACTTTAATATTGAAAGTCACAATAAGATTTGACTCAAATTCATCTTGAAAATATCATACTCGAAAAGCTCAAAACTCATCTCGAAACAGAATACTCAAAAGACTCATTTGATATAACTCTGATAACTCATGATTTAAGAATGAACTGGTCTTCCACCTCTCCGTATCTCGGTGGGGCGATCAACTAACCAACCAAGAATAACGGCCTCCGATGATACCGCACTTCGCCCGATCACGGCTACAATACGATATCAACTATAATATATATGTATGAATGCTAGCATCATAATGGTTATCAATTCAACCAAGGCAACGAATGCCTAAATATTCTCGGGTCCGTAAAACGGTACACGAGTCTCTCTTTCTCTATAAAGGGCCTCTTGCCCAAAATTGACCAGTAGAATACAGAATTCCCGAATAGTTGGGTACAGATAACTTGAGATAACTCTTTCAGAAAATATTTACAAATCTGGCGGACTGCCAGTATGACTCAATTTCACCACCAATCCGAACAATGGACTGATGTAAATCCTCAATAATAATTTATCGGTCGACATGAACAAAATGCCAAACCTTGACAATAAAATCGACTATCTCGAATCTATGAGAATAGTCCTAAGATTAAAGTAATTGGGAGTCGTACTGAACAAATAGTACATCTCGATATTTATAATACTCAACATTGATGAACGTGTAAATAGAATATTTTTCACTTGATCGATGAATAAAAATCTCTAATAATTATAATTTTAAACTCCTATCGGTTAGTTCAAACGAGGAACTAACTGAAAGATAATCAATAAATAACGATTGAATTTGTACAATAAATTCAATCGAAAAGAATAAATTTAACTATCTCGGACGAATGAGATTAGTTTCACTGAATAAAATAATAGTCGTCTCGAATTAATGAGATCGACCCGATATCAATTAAATTGTTTCTACGCATATAGGGATTATAATTCTCAAATAAACTATCTTGACAATATAATAATATTTAACAAGAAATAATTCTCAAAAGAAATTATTGCATCATATAGAGCAACAGATAATCTCAATATATAACATCTCAAAAATAATTAAGGAATTAACGAACAGAATTTCACAGTTTCCAAAAGTTAGGGTAAGAACGAACTTGCCTCGATCTCGAAGTACGAATGAATGAAGCTAAAATATATACTCTACCCGTGAACTTGGCGTCGATCTACGTCTCGAGAATTATTTTCTAAAAAAATAGCAACCAGAAATACGTAAGCGATTCTTCAAAATAAAATACTCCCGATCCGATAATCTAATTAATAATAATATAATATCTCACAAAATATCTGGAATAAATAACAGAAATCAATTCCGGGGTAAATAAATATTTCTTAAAACACAGGAATTAAATCTGGAGAATATATCCTATTTTAAATCTCTAGAAATCTAAACTCTTACTCAAAATGAAAAATTCAAACATCCGTTTTTATTCAATTTAAATCCATATTTATTATTCTCATTTTAAAACTAATTATCAAAGAATTCTAAACTCATTAATAATATAAAACAATTTTTTTAAATCTCTAAATTAAATATGACTCGATCCGGTTAATAAAAATAAACCGAAAAATATTAAAACAGCTTTTCCAAAATAAAACATATTTTATTCTATTTATTTCACCAATATTCTTCTTTTTATCAACAAATTATTAAATCTCTAATTTCCGTCCAAAAATCACAAAATAACTCATTTTAACAAACAAATAATTAATCTACTTTGTTAAGCCCTTTTTATTGCAAAATAATAATTATCTAATTTATTCTCAAAATCACATAATATTACTACTTAATTACTCAATTAATAAACTCCTAACTTATGTTTAAAACTCCAAATAATTCTATTTAATCAATAAAATCAATAATTCTAAATTATATCTAAAATCTTATTAATTAATTAATTAACCAAACCAATTTAAATAAATTATTAATTATTAACCAAATTAATTAATAATTCATTTTTAACGAAACTTATTAAATCTCGTTTTATTCGTTTAACAAAAATCCCGTTTATAACACCCGAACGTCTACGTTACTATTTTATTATTTTTAACAACAGTTACACCTCGGTGTGGGTCCCACCGTGTGGGCCCCACCTGTTCCCTTCCCTCCCCTGCATCTCCCCCAAACAAACTTCCTCCATCTCTCTCATTCTCTCCCAACCAATCCCTCTCTCCCTCTCTCCCTATCTCATCTCTCTGCCTTCTATCTCTCTGTTCTCCATCTCTCTCAATCTCTCTGTCTCCCTTTCCCTCGTCTCTACACCGACAACATGACCGAACAACCAACAATCAAATCAATCGAACACTACTACCACAAAAACCAACCGAAAACAACACCCACCATCAATACTCTCTACCTCTCATCCTCCCTCTCGACCCTCTTATTTTCTTATCCCTCCACTCACTCTCTTCTCCATTCATCACTCCCGTTTCATCCCCTCAATCTCACTCCGCCCATCTCTCTTGCCGTCGTCTAATCTCTCCGACCCGTACTCCTCTGTCTCCGATTAGAACACAACCATCCTTCTTATTCAACCAATACTAACCAACCTCTTCATCTCATCTTCTCAACAATCTCTCATCTCTCTCCGTTAATCTCTCACTCTCGCCTCTCTCTCTTCCCCCTGTTATCTCCGATTTCCCTCTACGCTCACCCTCACCATCTCCCCCTTCTCTCCCGTTTCTCCTCCCACCATCGAAACCAACCAAACAACAATACACAACAATCACACACGAAACTGCCTATACTAACCGAACCTACCAGCACCAAAATGAACTCGAAAATTAAACAAAGGAATCAACAAAAAGGAAAAGAGTAACTACCTGAGAAAACTCTGTTTTCGTGTATATGTATATATATAAATCGAGTTTTTTTTTTTTTTTTAGTGACCAAGAAGGAGACCAGCGCTGTGTTTTGGAAATAAAATGGTAGTTGTGTTTTACCTGCTTTGTTTTTGAGTGTAAATAGGCTGTGTCTCGTGTGTTTGAAAGAATGGATTTGCTCGGTTTTTGTCAAAATGAACTTAGCTGAGATTAGTGGTATAAGAGAGAACTAGTTATAGACACAGTTTTTGGTTTGTGAAAAAATGAATGGCCCGGCTTGAAATCCACTATAACAATAATGCTGCTTATAAAAAATTAAAAAAATAAAAAAAAATCATTGCAGAATTTTAGTGGACAAAGAAACATAATCATTATCATTTAAGTGGCAATTAATAATTAAAAAGAAATAAATCAAATGGGGGACAAATTAATTGCAAATATTTAATATAGTTATTTAATAAAAAGATTTCGTTTTTCTCCCGCTGACTAATTAAAACGAGACTAAAAAAATTCGGCTAAAAATAAAAATCTATTTCGAAAATTCGTGGTTATTACAGTATTGGCATAACATCTAAATTATTAAATAATAATCGTTTAATTATATGATATATTGTTATATTTTATTATAATAATATAAATATAAATGAAAGTATCAAATATACTTACATTCAAATTTTGGTTGATATTATCATATTAAAATTATGAATCCATAATAATCCCTAATGTAATATTTGTCTAAAATAGAATTTAATATCAATTTGTAATTGTGTGAAATTTTATTGTTTATTATATAGTTTTAGTTTGTTTTCACTCTGTTGATTTATAATTTGTTGTAAATTTGTTAATAAATATGTGATACTAAAATTATTTAAAATTATTTTGAAAATATTTGATTTCCAACTAACTGAAAGAGTCTAAAAAAGTTGGTTGTAGGTGAAGAATTTTAATTCAATTATAACTAAAAGAGCATGTAAATATTAATTGAAGTGTAATTAAAAGAATTTGTCATTAAGTTAGATAAAATTTTATATGCATTTTAATTTATTTTTTTATTTTTAGAAGGTGTTAACAAACTTTTTGGGAAGGTGTTAAACAACCGACCAACGAACCAATTATACCCTGTTTCACTTATAATAATATAGTATAGATAGATAGATTTATAATTTGTTAATGAACATATGATATTAAAATTATTTAAATTGATTTTGAAAATATTTGATTTCCAAGTAATTGAAAGAGTATAAAAAAGTTTGTTGTAGGTGAAGAATTTTAATTCAAATATAATAAAAAGAGCATGTAATTGAATATTAATTGGAGTGTAATTAAAATAATTTGTTATTAAGTTAGATAAAATTTTATATGCACTTTAATTTATTTTTTCATTTTTGGAAGGTGTTAACAAACTTTTTGGGACGACCAACGAACCAATTATACCCTATTTCGCTTATAATAGTATAGTATTGGCATAACATCTAAATTATTAAATAATAATCGTTTAATTATATGATATATTGTTATATTTTATTATAATAATATAAATATAAATGAAAGTATCAAATATACTTACATTCAAATTTTGGTTGATATTATCATATTCAAATTATGAATCCATAATAATCTCTAACGTAATATTTGTCTAAAATAATATTTAATATTAATTTGTAATTGTGTGAAATTTTATTATTTATTATATAGTTTTAGTTTGTCTTCACTCTGTTGATTTATAATTTGTTTTAAATTTGTTAATAAATATGTGATACTAAAATTATTTAAATTTATTTTGAAAATAGTTGATTTCCAACTAATTGAAAGAGTGTAAAAAAATTGGGTGTAGGTGAAGAATTTTAATTCAAATATAACTAAAAGAGTATGTAATTGAATATTAATTGGAGTGTAATAAAAATAATTTGTTATTAAGTTCAATAAAATTTTATATGCATTTTAATTTAATTTTTCATTTTTGGAAGGTGTTAACAAACGTTTTGGGAAGGTGTTAACCGATCAACCAACCAATTATACCGCTTATAATAGTATAGTATAGATAGATTTATAATTTGTTAATAAATATATGATATTAAAATTATTTAAATTGATTTTGAAAATATTTTATTTCCAAGTAATTGAAAGAGTCTAAAAAAGTTGGTTCTATGTGAAGAATTTTAATTCAAATATAACTAAAAGAGCATGTAATTGAATATTAATTGGAGTGTAATTAAAAGAATTTGTTATTAAGTTAGATAAAATTTTATATGCATTTTAATTTATTTTTTCATTTTTGGAAGGTGTTAAAAAACTTTTTGGGAAGGTGTTAACCAACCGACCAATAAACCAATTATACTCTGTTTCACTTATAATAGTAGAGTGTAGATAGATTTATAATTTGTTAATAAATATATGATATTAAAATTATTTAAATTGATTTTGAAAATATTTGATTTCCAAGTAATTGAAAGAGTCTAAAAAAGTTTGTTGTAGGTGAAGAATTTTAATTCAAATATAATAAAAAGAGCATGTAATTGAATATTAATTGGAATGTAACTAAAATAATTTTTTATTAAGTTAGATAAAATTTTATATGCACTTTAATTTATTTTTTCATTTTTGGAAGGTGTTAACAAACTTTTTGGGAAGGTGTTAACCAACCGACCAACGAACCAATTATACCCTATTTCGCTTATAATAGTATAGTATTGGCATAACATCTAAATTATTAAATAATAATCGTTTATTTATATGATATATTGTTATATTTTATTATAATAATATAAATATAAATATAAATGAAAGTATCAAATATACTTACATCCAAATTTTGGTTGATATTATCATATTCAAATTATGAATCCATAATAATGCCTAATGTAATATTTGCCTAAAATAGAATTTAATATTAATTTGTAATTGTGTGAAATTTTATTGTTTATTATATAGTTTTAGTTTGTTTTCACTCTGTTGATTTATAATTTGTTGTAAATTTGTTAATAAATATGTGATACTAAAATTATTTAAATTTATTTTGAAAGTAGTTGATTTCCAACTAATTGAAAGAGTCTAAAAAAATTGGGTGTAGGTGAAAAATTTTAATTCAAATATATCTAAAAGAGTATGTAATTGAATATTAATTGGAGTGTAATAAAAAGAATTTGTTCTTAAGTTAAATAAAATTTTATATGCATTTTAATTTATTTTTTCATTTTTGAAAGGTGTTAACAAACGTTTTGGGAAGGTGTTAACCGATCAACCAACCAATTATACCATGTTTCGCTTATAATAGTATTATACCATGTTTCGCTTATAATAGTATAGTATAGATAGATTTATAATTTGTTAATAAATATATGATATTAAAATTATTTAAATTGATTTTGAAAATATTTGATTTCCAAGTAATTGAAAGAGTCTAAAAAAGTTTGTTGTAGGTGAAGAATTTTAATTCAAATATAATAAAAAGAGCATGTAATTGAATATTAATTGGAATGTAATTAATATAATTTGTTATTAAGTTAGATAAAATTTTATATGCACTTTAATTTATTTTTTCATTTTTGGAAGGTGTTAACAAACTTTTTGGGAAGGTGTTAACCAACCGACCAACGAACCAATAATACCCTATTTCGCTTATAATAGTATAGTATTGGCATAACATCTAAATTATTAAATAATAATTGTTTATTTATATGATATATTGTTATATTTTATTATAATAATATAAATATAAATGAAAGTATCAAATATACTTACATTCAAATTTTGGTTGATATTATCATATTCAAATTATGAATCCATAATAATGCCTAATGTAATATTTGCCTAAAATAGAATTTAATATTAATTTGTAATTGTGTGAAATTTTATTGTTTATTATATAGTTTTAGTTTGTTTTCACTCTGTTGATTTATAATTTGTTGTAAATTTGTTAATAAATATGTGATACTAAAATTATTTAAATTTATTTTGAAAGTAGTTGATTTCCAACTAATTGAAAGAGTCTAAAAAAATTGGGTGTAGGTGAAAAATTTTAATTCAAATATAACTTAAAGAGTATGTAATTGAATATTAATTGGAGTGTAATAAAAAGAATTTGTTCTTAAGTTAAATAAAATTTTATATGCATTTTAATTTATTTTTTCATTTTTGAAAGGTGTTAACAAACGTTTTGGGAAGGTGTTAACCGATCAACCAACCAATTATACCATGTTTCGCTTATAATAGTATTATACCATGTTTCGCTTATAATAGTATAGTATAGATAGATTTATAATTTGTTAATAAATATATGATATTAAAATTACTTAAATTGATTTTGAAAATATTTGATTTCCAAGTAATTGAAAGAGTCTAAAAAAGTTTGTTGTAGGTGAAGAATTTTAATTCAAATATAATAAAAAGAGCATGTAATTGAATATTAATTGGAATGTAATTAAAATAATTTGTTATTAAGTTAGATAAAATTTTATATGCACTTTAATTTATTTTTTCATTTTTGGAAGGTGTTAACAAACTTTTTGGGAAGGTGTTAACCAACCGACCAACGAACCAATTATACCCTATTTCACTTATAATAGTATAGTATTGACATAACATCTAAATTATTAAATAATAATCGTTTAATTATATGATATATTGTTATATTTTATTATAATAATATAAATATAAATGAAAGTATCAAATATACTTCCATTCAAATTTTTGGTTGATATTATCATATTCAAATTATGAATCCATAATAATCCCTAATGTAATATTTGTCTAAAATAGAATTTAATATTAATTTGTAATTGTGTGAAATTTTATTGTTTATTATATAATATTAGTTTGTTTCCACTCTGTTGGTTTATAATTTGTTGTAAATTTGTTAATAAATATGTGATACTAAAATTATTTAAATTTATTTTGAAAATAGTTGATTTCAAACTAATTGAAAGAGTCTAAAAATATTGGGTGTAGGTGAAGAAGTTTAATTCAAATATAACTAAAAGAGTATGTAATTGAATATTAATTGGAGTGTAATAAAAAGAATTTGTTATTAAGTTAAATAAAATTTTATATGTAATTTAATTTATTTTTTTCATTTTTGGAAGGTGTTAACAAACGTTTTGGGAAGGTGTTAACCGATCAACCAACCAATTATACCATATTTCGCTTATAATAGTATAGTATAGATAGATTTATAATTTGTTAATAAATATATGATATTAAAATTATTTAAATTGATTTTAAAAATATTTGATTTCCAAGTAATTGAAAGAGTCTAAAAAAGTTGGTTGTATGTGAAGAATTTTAATTCAAATATAACTAAAAGAGGATGTAATCGAATATTAATTGGAGTGTTATTAAAAGAATTTGTTATTAAGTTAGATAAAATTTTATATGCATTTTAATTTATTTTTTCATTTTTGGAAGGTGTTAAAAAAACTTTTTTGGAAGGTGTTTTTTTTTTGAAAAGCAAAGAAAATATTATTGATAGGCTTTAGAGACTTCATAATGATATCCAAGACAATACAACCAACATAAACCTACAGCTTCAAACAACCTTCCTAGCCCAACCCAATTACATAGTAATTTTAAATAGATAAAACCCAAAATCATGGAAATAAACAAAATAGCCAAGTAGTACTACTGTCTTCAGTCGATTCGTTCTTCGTTAATGCATTTCACCGAACCCCTGCGCAGCCAAGCCAATTACTATCTCTTGATCTTCCACTACCTCCATTCCTACAGGACCACCAACATTTACCACAGCATCGTCAATCTCTCCCCCTACAGCAATATCATCGTTTACATCTTCCTCATGCACAACTCGAAACTGAGGATCTATGGAACCCAGCCCCATGTCCAAGTTCCATAACTCACGAACTCTGCCAAAAGGCCTATCAATAATAACCATTGTCTTCCAACGTTCAGCACCCTGCTGAGCGATATAAGCCGCCAGAGTATTATCCTCAGCACCTACCAAGCGAACCTCTGTTTTGTACTTCTTATCAGCCCTCCTTTGATTGATTTGCTGCAAAACCCCAGCATACTGAGGATGTCCTCCAACCACCGTAGAGTTCATCCAATCCCAGTAAGCCTACACATGGTCTGTTTCCAGAATGACATTCTTGAAGTTCCTGTAGAACGTTTCCTTAAGACCTTCCAATATAGCATGGAACTCATTACTTCTCCTGTCGACTAGACCCAAAGAACCTCCTAACATGGCAAGAATTTTCCCCCTACTATTTCTACAAATCACACCAATGCCAGAGAGATTTCCATTTTCGAAAGGTTGATCTGAATGAAATCCATGGACATTGATCTTGATCACTCCCTTACCAGGCATCAACCATCTGGCATTAACATTAATATTTTCAATCTCCATCTCACTCTTATTAGTTAAAACAAAGTTGTTGTAGTGGTTTGGTTTCCACAAACCCTACTTAAGCCTTTATAAATGCAACCTGTGACTTATCAAAACCCTATGTAATTAATACCCCAGAGTTCGGTTCATTTCCCCAAGCCACTACTGAAACACTCTGGTTACAACTATTTGTTTCACTTTATTCCATATTTTCTGATTCCCAACTCTCTCTCAAATACGGGCCATGAGTCCTCCTATTTCAGCCCAAGAACTTGAAACGGGCCAGTAAAGTCTATAACTTAAGCGAACTAAACCCACGAGATATGAAGATCGTGTAAAAGAGCACCTTTTTTGGCAAGAGTATCAGCCTCCCCCACAAGACTTCGATTAATCTTTTGTATTTTAAATTTAAGCATCTTAATGCTAGGCTCTAACGAAGTCATCACCTCCACTTTGAAGTCCTCACTTTTTGCTATAGAAACCTTCCTGACTAATAACTCACTGTCAGTGTAGATCACAATGTCACTGTTTTCCCAAATGCTCTCACTAATCAACTTAGCTAATGCATTGAAAGATTTACACTCTGCATCCAGAGCATTTGTAGCACTTACTGGACCTGCAAATTCAAGAACTTTTGCACCTCCTTTCTTTTTGACTAAACCTCCGATTTCTGCTAGCACTATACCATTACCTTTATCATTCCAACTGCCATCAATAATGCCGTATAATTCCTCTACACCTTCCAATAGTTTTCTTTTATTCAATTCAAAACTTGCCGTTATCACCCCTATTGGATTTTGATGCCACCACTGCATAGTCTCAGAAGAAATCAGTTCAACTGCCATACTCCACTCAGCTACCCTGTATTTTATTAGAGCAAGCATCTCAACCACACTACTGATAGAACCATTAAAAATTCTTTGATTTCTGGAGAGCCAAATCGTCCAAATACTTGCAACTAAGACTATCTTCCATACTTTTATGCTATAATCCTGTTTGAAGAGATGAGCTGATCTCCACATTGACTCTATACCAGTCATATGAATTCTGTTAGAGATTCCCCACCATTCTAGCACTTCCTTCCAAATTTCTCTTGCAAACTTACATTCCCAGAACAGATGATCAATTGTTTCCTCAGAAGAAGAACAGAAAAGGCAGATGACATCCAAAGATCCTTGTTGAATTCTGCCATTCAAAAAAGACTTTGTAGGCAAAATACTCCTATTGATCTTCCACAGAAAAATTTTCACCTTAGGAGGGATCTGCAACCTCCAAATAAAAGACCATTCCACCTTAGTAAATCTTAAGTTATTGTAGATCGCTAACATCCCAGAATTTACTTCATAAGAGTCATTTCCAGGCTTCCAAATAAGTATATCCCTACCATCTTTAAATCTGATATTTTCAATTTTCTTACCCAATTCTGTTACCAACTCTGTCTCCCAGGACCTGAGATTTCTTTTCCAAAACACCGAACTGAGATGATCATAGCAGTCCCAGAGATCCATAAAAAAACATACCTCTGTATTTTTCCAATTTGATAGCAAATATAATCTAGAATAATTTTCCTTCAAAGATTGCCCTTGAAACCAAACATCTTCCCAAAATAGGATTGATGCTCCATCTTTTAGTCTCCATTCGAATTGTTGTCTTTCCATTTGCCCTCCTAGCCATGTAGATTTCGATATATCCACTAAATCTTTCAGTAAGACCGAAGTATTTTTCCCTGAGAAGCTATCTGCAAAACTAAGTCCTTTATCACAGTCATATTTTTCTCTTGTCCAGACATTCCATTTTTTGTGCCTTTCTGAATACCATTTTGCAAACCACTTGCTCATCAAAGCCAGATTTCTATGATGAAGGTTAGATATACCTAAACCTCCAGCACTTTTTGGTTTACATAGCTCACCCCATGATAAAGAATGCATTTTCCTTGTCATACCAGTGTTATCCTCAAGATTCTCCCCCCAGAAAAAGTCCCTTCTCAATCTATCTAACTGGTCACTTACTCCTTTAGGAATTTTATGCAAGCTAAACCAAAACACTGGAAGACTATCTAGAGTGGACTTAATAAGAGATAAACGACCTGCTTGGTTTAGAGATCCTGTCTTCCACGAGGCTAGTTTTCCTTTGACCTTCTCAATCAGAGGTTTCCAGAAAACCTTTTTCTTGGAAGAAGTTCCAATTTGAGCTCCCAAATAAATAAGAGGCCATTTACCAACTTTGCAACCCAAAATATTTGCTCTCAAAGACATCTCATCATAATCATTTGAACAAGAGAACAGCTCACTTTTATTAAAATTAATACGGAGGCCAGACACCAGTTGAAAGCACTGAAGCACCCTTTTTACTCCTTCAATAGAGGCTAGATTATTATCTAGGAAAATTACTGTATCATCTGCATATTGCAGATGAGTAATTTGAGATCCTTGATTTCCAGCTACAATTCCCTTGAATATTCCTTTTTCATTAGCTTTCTTAAGCATAGAACTTAATACTTCTCCTGCCAGGTTGAATAACAAAGGACTTAGTGGATCTCCCTGTCTCAAGCCATTGGAAGGACTAAATTCACCTGTAGGAGAACCATTGATCAGAATTGATATTCTAATTGAATTAAAAAATCCTTCAATCCATTTTACCCATTTCTCACCAAAACCCAATTTTTTCATAGTTAGAAACAGAAAACTCCAATCCACTGTGTCAAAAGCTTTTTCAAAGTCAAGCTTTAAAATATACCCGTCCTTCTTTAAGAACTTTAAGCTATGATGAATTTCCTTTACCAAAAAAATACTCTCCGAAGCTTGCCTACCTTTCATGAAACCAAATTGATGATCATCAACCAACTTATCCATGACTGAAGTCACCCTGTTTGCTAACATCTTAGTTAACAACTTTGTTACGCAATTGATTAGACTTATGGGTCTATAATCCTGTACTCCTTGGGGAAAATTCACTTTTGGAATCAAAGTCACAAAAGAAGAATTTAAACCTGAAGGCAGCTCATTATGCATAGCAAAAAACCTAAAACACTCCAAAATTTGTCCTTTAATATGGGGCCATAACACCTTAAGACTCCTCATGTTCAATCCATCTGGCCCTGGTGCCTTATCATTCCCCATACCTGCTAGAGCCATATCCAGTTCCTCTTGATTAAACTTTCTTTCCAACCACTCCACATCTTGACAATTCAACTTCGACTCTATCAAGTTTCCCAGAGATAACAGTCTCTTCTTACACCCTCTCTTAAACCTGCTCTCAAAGTGTTCAAAAAAAGCTTTCTTAATGTCCGTTGGAGAGGTTAGAATTTTACCTTCCCACATTATTTTCTGAATACTGTTTCTGCTTCTTCTTTTCTGAATACATTGATTAAAAAACTTTGAATTTCTGTCTCCATAAAGATTCCAATTTAATCGTGCCTTCTGTCTCAGCATTGAATCTTGAATGTCAAGACATTCTTCTAACTTACTCCTGCAAATTTGAACCTCTAGACCCCAAATGTTATTCGAATCAAAAAACTCCAAAGAATCCTGAAGCTTTCTGATCTGGTCATCTATATCTTCTCTAGAATTCCTCTTCCAATTTTTTATGACTAATTTGATCTCTTTAAAGAGATCATGAATATTCCCATCTTGCAATGATTCTTTCTTAAGTATCTTTTCTTGAAGAAGAGCCAATAGCTCCTTGTCTTTGAGCCACCAGTTGAACACTTTAAAAGGTTTGGGACCCCAATTAATCACCTGAGTATATAGATTTATTGCTTTGTGATCAGACAGTAACCTGCAGAACGCTCTAGCTTGCCACTGGCTTGCACCATACCACTTATCATTTACCAAAAACCTGTCAAGTCTGCTGCATTTCCCTCCAGGGCCAAACCAAGTATATGTTGTATTATTAAACTCAAGATCTATCAAATTACAATCTTTTATAAAGCTCTCAAAACCCTTAGAATCACTCTTTTTGTATTCACAATTCAGCCTTTCAATGGAGCTTCTCACACAGTTAAAATCTCCCACTATACATACTGCCTCTTTATTTGCAATTAACAATATTCTTCTAAGCTCACCCCAAAGAATTTTTTTTCCCTCTCAGACTAAGAGGGCTATAGACATTTATCACATTAAATCTTTCTTCTGAGATTACACTATAAAGCTGAATCCAAATCCAGTTGTGGTCTTGAGCAAGACCAACGCAGCTAAATACTTTTGAATCCCAAGTACAGATTAATCCCCCTGAAAATCCCAATGACTGTTGAATAACCCAATCATGATTGTCTAGATCCCATACTGCCTCCTTCATTGCTAAGCTCCAATTTTCACATTTTGTTTCTTGCAAACATACTATACTTGCCTTCGAGTTAATAATTGTACCTCTAATATTCCTTCTACTGACCCTACTATTTACCCCCTACAATTCCAAGATAATATATTGACTTCCTTCATTAAAACCATTTTAAACCTACTAAAACAAAACCAGCAACTTATCTATAAGTTACCTTCCTCCAGCTGGGTCCTAATAATCTTGCTCGCTTCTTCCTCATTACCTTGGACTTCTAATCCTAAGTCCTTAGCACACTGTAATATTTTTGTAGCTTCGTCACCATAATGAATAAAGGCACTCTCTTGGATTGGAGATAACACCTTCCTGCTCATATTGTTTGCTCCAGTTATGTCTTCTTTGCATTTAGAAACTCCTCCCTGTTTAAAACTCTTTTTACGCTTCAAACCAAGATCAAATGGATTCTTCACAGATCTTTGAATTTTTCTAGGCCTACCCCCTGCACCTTTCATCTTAAGTTTTCCCAGATTATTACAGAGTGATCCCTGGGAACTTACTAACACCTTGTCTACTGAAGAAGAAACATCTTCCTTACTAGCATTTCTATAGGGGTCACCAGAATTATCTGAGCTACTTGAAATAAATCCTTCCCTTAATAAATCTTGTTTACCTGATTCCTCAACTCCCTCAGAACTTGACCTCAACTGATCCCCCACATTACTTGTCTGATCATTTGGATTTGCCTCCTTAAAATCTTTGGGTGTGCTAAATTCAGCATCATCAACTACCACTTCATTACTTTCATTTTGATCACTAGGCAACTTTGGAACCACTTTGTCAATTTTATTCCCTTGCAATAAATCGTCCTTAGAAGGCGTATCATCCACTATCACTACTTTACTTTCATTTTGATCATTAAGAAAATTTGGATCCACCCTGTTAATTTTTTCCTCTTGCAACGAATCATCCTGAGATTGCGTAGGCAAAACCTTGCCCACTAGTCTCCTCTTCTCCTCAACTTCAGAGAAAGTTATGGGGAAACCTTTACCTCTAACCAACACCTTCATATTCTCTTCAATTTTCTCCCTCCTATTAGTTGACAGACATATTAAAGGATTGAATAACTCATTCGATTCATCCTTTTGGTAAGACCATGACAGCCATTCACCTAGGTTTTGGACATAAGCCTTTAAGTTTTCCTCAATCCAGGCATTCATAGGTAATCCTATACACTCCACCCACACTGTTCTTGGAATTATGAGATCCATTTCTGTGAAATCCCTTATTTTATAAAACCAAATTGCAAGACTTTCCTTGTCAAAATTCTTCCATCCTTCCTCATCTTCAGTTCTTAGAAGAAATTTCCTACTTGTCAACCCAACAACCTTAATCTTCTCAAATCCCTTATTATTCATTATATCTTGTAGATTTGTAGCCGTTTCCTCAAACCAGGAAATTCCCACTTTAGTCAAGAATAGCCCCTTCTCCACTTCATCATCTGCCTCTGCCTCTATGTATTCAAATTTTTCATTACCTATCGTTTCAGGATTTTCTATCTTTTTCGGAGGGACTACCAACTTTTCATCCATTCCTAAACCAGATCCCCCAATCCTATTCACTTCCCTCCTTATATGACCTATTGGCTTTTTAGCCGACTTCTCTTCGTCCCCCAAACCATTAATTCTCATTTTAATTCTTGCTCCCAGACCACCCTTCTCTTTTGCATTGCTAATAATCAAACCAGCTTCCTCCTCCGATATAGTTTTTAGAAATCCATACCTTTTATTACGCTTATCCCTCTTCCTTGGCAGTACTATGTCCGTCACCCTACCACTAGCTTTGAACAGATCCCATATCTCTCGTGCCACTGCGTTGGCAGGTATATCATACAAAAAAATCGTCGATCCAACCATTTTATTGACCTTTTTCCTGTCTTTTTTTGATTGCACTACAGTCCATCCTTGATTAAAAACCTCTCCTTCCTCATTAATTTGCTTCATGACCTCCCTACTCTCATACTGCTTACTTTCATTCCTTAGCAACTTCTCCAAATCTTGATTTGCATCTTTCAAAACAATCTCCGCATATGTATGACCCTTCGTCCTAACCACCAAATCAGAGTTCTCAACATCTCCCCCATCCTTCATCCTAACCTCAGACTTCATCCCAAACTCAGAATCATGAACATTATTACTTTCCCTATTCCATTTCCAACTTTCCCTGATTTTCAAACTTCGCCAATGGATCATATTCAATGCCTCTGTAATCGCCTGCTTATCCCCCAAATAGAACCTGTCTAACACCTTCTTATCCACAAGATCCTTATTTGCCCACACAAAATCCATCAGCAGATCCTCTCCTTGCTTCATCTTCATCCATTTGTCGTCTCCCACTGACCCATACGACCGTCGATGGATCTTCTCCTTCCTATTTGAGATTTGAAATTTCTTCACTCTCGGTTCTTGAGTCGCCATAACCAACCAACCAATGAACCAATTATACCTTGTTTCGCTTATAATAGTATAGTGTAGATAGATTTATAATTTGTTAATGAATATATGATATTAAAATTATTTAAATTGATTTTGAAAATATTTGATTTTCAAGTAATTGAAAGAGTCTAAAAAATTTGGTTGTAGGTGAAGAATTTAATTCAAATATAACTAAAAGAGCATGTAATTGAATATTAATTGGAGTATAATTAAAATAATTTGTTATTAAGTTAGATAAAATTTTATATGCACTTTAATTTATTTTTTCATTTTTGGAAGATGTTAACAAACTTTTTGGGAAGGTGTTAACCAACCAACCAACGAACCAATTATACCCTATTTCGCTTATAATAGTATAGTATTGGCATAACATCTAAATTATTAAATAATAATCGTTTAATTATATGATATATTGTTATATTTTATTATAATAATATAAATATAAATGAAAGTATCAAATATACTCACATTCAAATTTTGGTTGATATTATCATATTCAAATTATGAATCCATAATAATCCCTAATGTAATATTTGTCTAAAATAGAATTTAATATCAATTTGTAATTGTGTGAAATTTTATTGTTTATTATATAGTTTTAGTTTGTTTTCACTCTGTTGATTTATAATTTATTGTATATTTGTTAATAAATATGTGATACTAAACTTATTTAAATTTATTTTAAAAATAGTTGATTTCCAACTAACTGAAAGAGTCTAAAAAAGTTGGTTGTAGGTGAAGAATTTTAATTCAATTATAACTAAAAGAGCATGTAAATATTAATTGAAGTGTAATTAAAAGAATTTGTCATTAAGTTAGATAAAATTTTATATGCATTTTAATTTATTTTTTTATTTTTAGAAGGTGTTAACAAACTTTTTGGGAAGGTGTTAAACAACCGACCAACGAACCAATTATACCCTGTTTCACTTATAATAGTATAGTATAGATAGATAGATTTATAATTTGTTAATAAATAAATGATATTAAAATTATTTAAATTGATTTTGAAAATATTTGATTTCCAAGTAATTGAAAGAGTCTAAAAAAGTTTGTTGTAGGTGAAGAATTTTAATTCAAATATAATAAAAAGAGCATGTAATTGAATATTAATTGGAATGTAATTAAAATAATTTGTTATTAAGTTAGATAAAATTTTATATGCACTTTAATTTATTTTTTCATTTTTGGAAGGTGTTAACAAACTTTTTGGGAAGGTGTTAACCAACCAACCAACGAACCAATTATACCCTATTTCGCTTATAATAGTATAGTATTGGCATAACATCTAAATTATTAAATAATAATCGTTTAATTATATGATATATTGTTATATTTTATTATAATAATATAAATATAAATGAAAGTATCAAATATACTTACATTCAAATTTTGGTTGATATTATCATATTCAAATTATGAATCCATAATAATCCCTAATGTAATATTTGTCTAAAATAGAATTTAATATCAATTTGTAATTGTGTGAAATTTTATTGTTTATTATATAGTTTTAGTTTGTTTTCACTCTGTTGATTTATAATTTGTTGTAAATTTGTTAATAAATATGTGATACTAAAATTATTTAAATTTATTTTGAAAATAGTTGATTTCCAACTAAATGAAAGAGTCTAAAAGAGTTGGTTGTAGGTGAAGAATTTTAATTCAAATATAACTAAAATAGCATGGAATTGAATATTAATTGAAGTGTAATTAAAAGAATTTGTTATTAAGTTAGATAAAATTTTATATGCATTTTAATTTATTTTTTTATTTTTAGAAGGTGTTAACAAACTTTTTGGGAAGGTGTTAAACAACCGACCAACGAACCAATTATACCCTATTTCACTTATAATAGTATAGTATAGATAAATAGATTTATAATTTGTTAAAAAATATATGATATTAAAATTATTTAAATTGATTTTGAAAATATTTGATTTCCAAGTAATTGAAAGAGTATAAAAAAGTTTGTTGTGGGTGAAGAATTTTAATTCAAATATAATAAAAAGAGCATGTAATTGAATATTAATTGGAGTGTAATTAAAATAATTTGTTATTAAGTTAGATAAAATTTTATATGCACTTTAATTTATTTTTTCATTTTGGGAAGGTGTTAACAAACTTTTTGGGAAGGTGTTAACCAACCGACCAACGAACCAATTATACCCTATTTCGCTTATAATAGTATAGTATTGGCATAACATCTAAATTATTAAATAAGAATCGTTTAATTATACGATATATTGTTATATTTTATTATAATAATATAAATATAAATGAAAGTATCAAATATACTTACATTCAAATTTTGGTTGATATTATCATATTCAAATTATGAATCAATAATAATCCCTAATGTAATATTTGTCTAAAATAGAATTTAATATCAATTTGTAATTGTGGGAAATTTTATTGTTTATTATATAGTTTTAGTTTGTTTTCACTCTGTTGATTTATAATTTGTTGTAAATTTGTTAATAAATATGTGATACTAAAATTATTTAAATTTATTTTTAAAATAGTTGATTTCCAACTAACTGAAAGAGTCTAAAAAAGTTGGTTGTAGGTGAAGAATTTTAATTCAATTATAACTAAAAGAGCATGTAAATATTAATTGAAGTGTAATTAAAAGAATTTGTCATTAAGTTAGATAAAATTTTATATGCATTTTAATTTATTTTTTTATTTTTAGAAGGTGTTAACAAACTTTTTGGGAAGGTGTTAAACAACCGACCAACGAACCAATTATACCCTGTTTCACTTATAATAGTATAGTATAGATAGATAGATTTATAATTTGTTAATGAATATATGATATTAAAATTATTTAAATTGATTTTGAAAATATTTGATTTCCAAGTAATTGAAAGAGTATAAAAAAGTTTGTTGTAGGTGAAGAATTTTAATTCAAATATAATAAAAAGAGCATGTAATTGAATATTAATTGGAGTGTAATTAAAATAATTTGTTATTAAGTTAGATAAAATTTTATATGCACTTTAATTTATTTTTTCATTTTTGGAAGTTGTTAACAAACTTTTTGGGAAGGTGTTAACCAACGACCAACGAACCAATTATACCCTATTTCGCTTATAATAGTATAGTATTGGCATAACATCTAAATTATTAAATAATAATCGTTTAATTATATGATATATTGTTATATTTTATTATAATAATATAAATATAAATGAAAGTATCAAATATACTTACATTCAAATTTTGGTTGATATTATCATATTCAAATTATGAATCCATAATAATCCCTAATGTAATATTTGTCTAAAATAGAATTTAATATTAATTTGTAATTGTGTGAAATTTTATTGTTCATTATATAGTTTTAGTTTGTTTTCACTCTGTTGATTTATAATTTGTTGTAAATTTGTTAATAAATATGTGATACTAACATTATTTAAATTTATTTTGAAAATAGTTGATTTCCAACTAATTGAAAGAGTCTAAAAAAATTGGGTGTAGGTGAAGAATTTTAATTCAAATATATCTAAAAGAGTATGTAATTGAATATTAATTGGAGTGTAATAAAAAGAATTTGTTATTGTAATAACCGCAAAATTTCGAATAAAATTTTCTACTCGTTATTTAAATTTATTTAAGGACGATGCAATAGTATATTTAATTAGCGCGTTTTTGTTTAAATTTTCAAATTTTATATATTCGTATGTAAATAAATATTATATTATATCTATTTAATTATAGTTATTAGGTATTTATTAAAATTAAGAAATTTAGGAAAATAGGATTTTAATTTTTGGTTTGATTTTAAAGCGCGAAATTATTTTAGAGAACGAAATTTGGGTCTCGTTTAAAATGGCCAGCAGGGGAGAAAACGAGATTGATATTACTAATTTAATTATCAAATCCTTAAGCACGAGAAGGGGACAACTTTATTCTTTCACAAAGCACGAACATCACTTTCACAAAACACAAATTGTTCCAACACTTTTACAAAACACTGAAAAATTCTCTTTTTATTAGTCCCAGGTCTTGTCTTTTCAGTCAAAGAAACCAAACTATTTACATACAAATATACAGGTATGAACCAACTTTCAATCAAAAATAAACAAAATCCTCTCTTCTCTTTTTCTTTCTTTTTTTCTGCACCACCAGAGCCAACCAAACCCAGTTTACTACTCTTTTAAATCATAGCACTCGACCATATTTGTATATATACGATCAAGAGCAAACCATAAGGTAGTTTGTACTTTTTTTCTGTAAATTGTTTTGTTTGATTTCGTTCTTTCCCCCTTGTATCCGGTGTGTGCGAGCTTGATTTGTGCTTAGATGATTAGGATAATTTGTGTTCAATTAGCACTTGTGTTGTGTGTATGGTGGATTGAATCGGAGAGAGAGACGAGCGGGTGATGTTGGTTGTTGTGTGTGTCGAGAAGTGAAGGAGGAACGAGGGAGGTGGCGGTGTTGTTATGGGCGAAGATGTGGTGTCGTGAGAGAGAGAGAGGGAAGGACGGGAGAGAGGATAGAGGGGCACAGAAAGATGAAGATAGATGGTTGGAGAGACTGAGAGAGACGCCGGAGAAAGGGAGGAAGGCGAGAGAGATTCGGAGAGGCAGGGGGAGGAGATAGATGGGATCGCGATTGAGGGATAGATTAAGAGAGATAGGGGAGAAGGCGGAGAGATGGAGAGAGAGAGAGAGAGAGAGAGAGAGAGAGAGAGAGAGAGAGAGAGGAGAGAGAGCGGTACAGTGGAAGAAGACGCAGGGGAGGGGGGAGGCACACGGTGGAGGTACCGAATGTGGGGCCCACACAGGTGTTGCAGTGATAATAATAATAAAATAATAACGTAACAATAAAAAATTTATGATCGTACGTTTTATTCGGGACTCGTAATAATAATAAAAAGGGGTTAAGTTGGTTTAGTCAAAATTGAAATATTATTTAAATTAGTTAGTAATAAATAGTTTAATAAAAACGGTGTAATTAATTATTAAATTGATTTTAAAAAGAGTAATTGTGACATTTAAAATCTATTACTATATATTAAAGCACAACATAAGGGTAAAAAGTACCATTTTAATGATTGTGAAATTACAATTTTACCCCTATATGTTGAAAAATTACAAGTGCGCCACCCCTTACATATTTATGCAAAAATTATGTGAAATTTTGTTGATACTGGGAATCGAACCCCTGACCTTCTCCTATCAAACTCACACCATAACTGTGCTACACTTAGTTTTGAATTTATTTTAAAAATCATATTAGATCAACCACATATTCTCCTCTTATCCCATTATTTTTATTTTTATTTTTGAGTAAAGAAAATGTTAGTTTACATTTTTTCTAGAATGTTGCATAGTATATAATTACAAAAAATATTTTCAATCGATTGAATATACTCTACAATTCTAATTTATCATTTTACATGATTGATATAAAAAATAATATTTTAAGATAAAATTTTAGATTATACATAGATGTTACCGAGTCTAGAAAAAAAATATGGATTAATTTACATTCGTCTCCATGCGGATATTATATTATTAAAATAAAAAATAAGATTTGGTTTTAAAAAATATGTAAATTTTATTTATCAAATTCTACATAATTAATAATTGCATCACATAACTTGAGATATAATTTTTTTTTAAATATATGAGTCATATAAGAGATTTTTGATCGACCAATTATTTAAAATTTTAGCGATTTAAATGTATGATTAAAAATATACGAAAAAATTGGATTTATGTTAAAAGGATAATAACTCTAAAAATATGGCCTATGTTACATATAAAAAGTAAAGTAATTAATAATCAATTTTAATGAAAAAAATATGATTATTTTAATCATAAATATTACAAAACCGTAATAATTATTAACAATGACCAGTTTGACTATAACTCGACTATAAAATATGGTAATATGAATTTTTATATAATATAATAAATTGATCAATATAATATAAAATGGTTGAATTATAACATATGCTTATTTGAATATACGATGAAATCAAAAAAAATTGATCTTAGATATCATACAGATGCATAAGTCATTAAGGTCGTCTAATCGTATTTAACATCTATTGAAATATTTGGAAAATTTTAAAGTTGTGTTAAATTATTTCAAAATTATAATATAAAAAATGTTTCAATTTACCTAATTTTTAAAACAGAACTTCGATATTGTGTAATAAACATTAGACTAAAACTAAGTATTTGAGTTTAAAAGTGTATAAATATGTGTATGTATAGATAAAAAAAAAATTGATCTTAGATATCATACAGATGTACAAGTCATTAAGGTCGTATAATCGTATTTTACATTTATTGAAATATTTGGAAAAATTTAAAGTTGAGTTAAAAAACATTTCAAAATTATAATATAAAGAATGTTTCAATTTACCTAATTTTTAAAATAGAACTTCGATATTGTTTAATAAACATTAGACTAAAACTAAAAATTTGAGTTCAAAAGTATATAAATATGTGTATGTATATATGAAAAAAAATGAGTGGCAATCAAGATGACTTTTGCACAATATTAATATATTTTGTAATATGTTTTTAACTACGTTAAAATAACATGAGTTTACCTACACCTATGCTATACACAAACAATTTTACTAAAATAATTATTTATATTATACTCAAACATTGATAAAGTTTGTTTTACGTTATTGAAAGCTAAATTAATATATTACCAATTAAAAGTAATCATTCGATTATTATCATATAAATATTTATCCAAATTTTATGAAATCTAATCAAATTATAAAAATTTTGGTTCATGAAATTGATGTACAATATTACAAAATTACTATAAAAATATGACATTAAATCAAAATTTTATATTTTATCATATTTCTAATTACAAAATTATCCCAAAATATATACAGTTTGGGGGGGGGGAATTACTTCAGTGCCCGTGCCTCGCACGGGCTTTTACGCTAGTGAGAATAAAATCGGATGTGTTTAATTTAGTGGAATACTAAAAATGGTATAATTAACTAAATTAATTAAATAGAAATTTTGGATTTTGCAAGATTAATAAAATGAATTGTTTTTATAGAAGCACATTTTGTTAAAAATAGAAATAATAATTAAGGATTTGTATTCGAATAGAAATTTGAGACTTGAATTATTTTGTTTTGAGAATAAATAGAGGTTAATATTATTAAATTATTTACGAGGTTTACAAAAAATGGATTATTCCCGTTATAATCGGTAACCCCTATTTTCGTTTTAAAGTGGGATTTACGGATATTATAATAGTATATATCTTCTAGATTCAATTCCTGAGTTCGAAGAGAGATTTATTTATCCGGGAAATATTTTTCGTTATTTATCGTAGAGATTTTCAAGAGATATTTTATTAATATGATTTATTATTTAAATATTATATTATCGGATCAGGGATACTTTATTTTGACGAATCGCTCACGTATTTCTGGTTGCCATTTTTAGAGAATATTTCCCGAGCCGTAGATCGAAGCCAAGTTCACGGGTAGAGTATAAATTTTATCTGCATTCATTTGCACTTCGAGATCGAGGCAAGTTCCTTCTTACCCTAACTCTTAGAGACTTGTATTTCTGTTCGTATTATTTCATTCGTTAATTATTTTAGCTATCAATTATGAGATTTATCTGTGGCTCCTTATGATGCAATAATCATTATTTTCTCGTCGCGATATTTTGCTACTGTTAAAGTTACTTTACTTACGAATTATATCCCTTATAAGCGTGGTATCAATTCCGTTGCTATCGGGTCGATCTCATTAATTCGAGACGACTATTGTTGTGATTCAGTGAAGCTAATCTCATTCGTTCGAGAAAGTTAAATTTATTCTTTTCAGTCGAACTTATTGTACAAATTCGACAATAGTTATTGATTATCCTTTGGTTGGTTCATCTCTCGAATCAACAAATAAGAGTTATAAAAATTAGGATCGTTAGAGTTTTACTCGTTGATCAAGTGAAAAATATTCAATTTAAACGTTCATCAATTATGAGTATTATAAATATTCGAGAAGTACTATTTGTACAGTACGACTCCCAATTACTTCATTTTAAGACTATCCTCAATATTTCGAGATGGTTGACTTTATTGTCGAGGGTTGGCATTTCGTTCGTGTCAACCAATAAAATATTATTGTTGAGAATTTACCTCAATCCATTGTTTGGATTGGTGGGATAATTGAGTCAGACTGGCGGCCCGCCAGATTTATAATTACTTTCCTGGAAGTGTTATTTTATTTCATCTGTTCAACAAATATTCGGGAATTCTGTATTCTACTGGTCAAATTTGGGAAAGAGGCCCATTTTAGAGAAAGAGAGACCTGTGTACCGTTATGCGAACACGAGATATATTGGAACTATGCTGCCAGGGTTTAATTAATAACCCCTATGATGCTAGCATTCATACATTTATATTATATTGTTGATAACGTATTGTAGCCGTGATCGGGCGAAGTGCGATATCATTGGAGGACGGTATTCCCGGTCGGATAGTTGATCGCCCCACCGAGATACCGAGAGGTGGAAGACCAGTTTATTCTTAAATCATGAGTCACCAGAGTTATATCAATTGAGTCTTTCGAGTATTCCGTTTCGAGATGAGTATTGAGTCAATGCCAGATTGTGATATCCGATTTTAAGATTTCGAGTATTTCTTTTGGTAAATCTTTTTATATTTATTTACCGAGCAAGGAGAGAACTTGCTGAGCACCATAGTTGCTCATTCTTACTTTACAACATTTTATTCAGCTGTCAAGATGGAAAGAGGCGAGACGTCCAGCCAGGGATCTGAAAGTGTTTGTCCTAAATCCAATCATGTATGATGAGTTAGGAAGAACTTTCATGTATTCTTGTTTGATTTCATTAATAATAATAAAAGACTTGTTTTGATTTTATTACGGGCATTATCTGTTTAAAGTGTTTTAAATAAGATGTTCCATAGTTTAGAGTAAAGCTTCTATAATTATAATGAGATTATAATAGTGAGATCTAGAAGATGATAACTCTAGACTTAAACAGTTCCTGATCATAGGATAACTAATCGGAAGTTAGTGAATCCGCAAAGATCGGTACATATTATGCTTGCTCCCGTCAGGAGGATGTCTGTTCTCATAGGCATTTGTGTGGTGACACTATAGCTAGTATGTAGGTGCTTATTAGGGAATAAGTTCACTGAACATGACTCGATAAGTTGGACAACTAATGGAGTTTACTCACGTGTCAATAGTTATTCACTGAGTGATAGTTGTACAAGTGTCCTTAGACTTGAGATCGTTAAAGTTATCTTATATATAATGAACTGTGCTTTGGTTTAGTCCTTGGTCTCAAGGACATACATTAGGTCTATTCTGGGTACAGGGATTTATGTATGGAGATAGTTAACGATCAATAAAGAATCTACCCCTTCCAGTAAGGAAGTGAATATCCTATGTTATTCTTAGTATGCGAGTTCTGGAATCTCTGGCCAGAGTGTATGAAATTAGAAAGGAGTTTCTAATTTGCATTAATATGAACTTTGCGTTATGAATAAGAAATCATATGATTAAATTTGATAGGCCTGACACGAGATCCATGCCTTGTATTTAATCGGGATATTGTAGGGTAGAAGGAATTGATTGTACGGTAACTAGTCACTGACAGGTTCTTGGTATTCTAAGCAGTGAATTCATATTATCCGGATAGTCGCGATATGTTGAGAAGCATCACTCACGATGTAGAATAAATATAATTAATCAGTTAATTATATTTAATGAATTATTAGAATTCATATAAATAATAAATAAAAATGTTTATTATTATTTATTTCTACTACCGGCTTAATATTGAACCTACAGGGTCACACCATAAAAAGATTAATTTATTGATGAAGGTATTTTGAGAGAGCAAGTTGTTTTAATAATGATTAAAATTATTTTAATTATTATTTAACATTTTATAAGGTAAAGTGTAGGATTTATATATTAATATATAATGATATATTAATGTTAAAAACCTACTTGTGCCCTATAAATAGAATGAGATGAGGACACTTTTGATAGACTTGGTTTTTGTGAAAAACTTAAAGCCTCCATCTTCTTCATCTCTCTCTCTCTCTCAAACCTCCATTTTTATAAAACCTTGTTTTTATAAAAAGCTTCATCGAAGAAATTTATCTTGGTGGATACCGGTAGAGTGCTTCACACTCTGAGAAGCAACTGCGAGAAACCATTTTATAAAGCTTCGATTTTTCAAGGTATGATCACGATTCCTCGTTTATTCATTTTTACATGATTTTCTATATGTGCGATACACGGTTTTTACGAAAATAATTGTTATTTGCGCTTCCGCTCATTCGTAAATTCCTTCAATGGCATCAGAGCTAGGTTCTTGCATATAGAGAGTCATATAAAAATTTCAGATTTTTTTATGCATGTATGGATTTATTACGATTTTTGCAAGTTTATTTGGATTTAATTATGAATTAATTCGAAATAATTTTTGCATATGATTTTGACCACTAATCTGAGTTCTACAAGTGTTGTAGATGATCTGGGTATTTTCTCATAATTTTATGATGTGTAGATTATTTGTTATGAATTTTTTAAAATTGTTTTAATTAAAATTCATAAAATAATCATGCATATGGAAAATATGAAATAAAAATTTTGCACAAGAACCCCTTGTTGATCTGTAATTTTATGCTACTGTTGATTTTCTGAAATCATGTTTTTATAATTTTTATTAATTTATTAATTAATTGTTAATTAATTTATTAATATTAAAATTATAATAATAAATAATAAAAGTTATTACGTTTTTAATGAGTCAGGCGTTTTTTTTTTTTTGTAAGTTAAGGCAGCAGTTACAAACAGCAACGGTCGGCAATTCATTAATTAAAAAAAAAAAAAACTGCTGTGTCGGCGTGCTGTCGGGCGCGTGTCGCCCAAACGCGGGGAAAGGGGTGTCACGCATTTGGAAAATGCGTGACAGAGTTGTTGCGCAGGAGAGAAATGCGTTACAGCATTTAATTGAATTAAATGGTTGTAACGCATGCGGTAAATGCGTTACAGCCTTCTATCCACATTAAATTTGATTTTCTGGGAGTTTCGTAACTCCATTTTGGGCGTGCGATATATCGTTGGATTCGTTTTTCCGAGACGGATCTAATGGAGTGGTCAAATATTTTTTATATAATAATTTTGAATTATTTATATTTTCGGAAGTGTTTTTAAAGCATGTTTTAATTGGATTAATTGCTTTTAAATACTATAATAAATCCATACATCAATATATCAATGTGTGACATGATATTGCTTGCATGCTTACTTATTGATTTATTTTATATATGTGATATATGCCTATGTTTACCATGCGATGATAGATTTAGGTGAACTTAAATCAAAATAAGGCGTGCTCTAGAAAATCTAGAAATAGGAATCGTTTCTTGCCTTAATAATAATATTATGAATACAATCATGAGATTCTTGTGTTTGTGAAACACGTAATTAAATATGAATTTTCAATATTGAGAGAATGGATGATTCTGTCAAAAACGGATTTCGATCTGTAAGAAAGGGGTATTAAGTGACGCCTCTTGACAATGCTCCCCCCGATCTGGGAATCATCCAATTATCGATTATTGATTTGAAATATTTAATTTAAAAGGAAGAAGCTCTTTATAATATGATTATGATTGTAACATAATATAATCCCTCTAAAATTAAATAATATCAAGTAGTGATTGGCCAATGACACAACGGGCTTGTGTCGGTCATAGCCTTCCAACATGGTAGAAAGTAGTTCTTATTTTTGAATCATTGTCGTTTCGTGCTACAGCCGAGGGCTTTGTTTTTGAAATAAGAAATACTTGTCTATTACATAGAGATGTGTACAATGAATTAGAATCTAATGGTCGTTACGTGCTACAGCCGTGGGCCGTTGGAGATTGATTCAGTTGTACGGAATGTTGGGTTAGACTTGACTTAGAATATTGAGTTTGTCGTGCCACAGCCGTGACTCAATTATTCAAGAGGCTAAAGTTTTATTAGGGAATAACATGAGATGTAATTGACAAGAGTTGTCTGCCTATTGAACATCACATGGCGTTTCGTGCCACAGCCGAGGTTGTGTGATGGAATATAGGATCCCTATTCCCACTAGTATTATGAATGCTTAATTTTTCACTTAAGGGGGTTGAATAAATTAGATAAACTAGTGGGAGTCACTTATGAATAAAGACCCGATTCATATAGTGTTTTTAAAATGAAATTGAATATTTGCTAAGTGTTGTTATGTGTTTATCATTTACAGATTTACTATATACACTATGTCTGGTGCACTATCACTCCGGAGCATACTAGATGCTCACAAATTGACTGGTCCGAATTTTGCTAACTGGCTTCGAAACTTGAGAATTGTTCTCAGGGTTGAGAAGCTGGAATATGTGCTTGACTCACCTAAGCCTGCTGTACCTGCTGACGATGCACATAATGATGAACATGTTGTGTATCGTAAGTGGATAGATGATGCTAATGTTGCTCAATGTATCATGCTAGCTTCCATGAACGATGAGCTACAGAAGCAACATGAGCTTATGGATGCTCACACTATCCTAGAGCATCTGCAAGAGTTGTATGATGTGGCAGGGAGGACAGCTCGATATGAGATATCGAAGGAGCTGTTTCGTTGTAGGATGTCTGAGGGATCATCCGTGAATGACCATGTACTTAAGATGATCAATTTGATTGAACGTCTTGGGCAACTTGGTTTTGTCATGGATAGGGAACTGACTCAAGACTTGGTCTTGCAATCACTTCCGGGTTCATTTTCGCAGTTTGTTGTGAACTTTCACATGAATAAGTTGGACGTCAGCCTGGCTGAACTCCACAACATGTTGAAGACTGCGGAATCGAATTTTCCCTCTAAGAAGAGTTCTGTTCTTCTAATTGGTGAGGGTTCCAATCCTAAGAAAAGGAAGAAGAACCCTTCCAAGAAGAAGAAAGTTGGTGAGAAAAAGCCGGTTCCACCAAAAGCTGAAGACCCCAAGAGCAAAGCTGTTTGCTTTCACTGTAACAAGGTGGGGCACTGGAAGAGGAACTGCAAGGTTTACCTTGCAGAAATGAAAAAGAAGAAAGATAGTGAGACTGTCGCTTCTGGTTCAGGTATGTTCATGATTGAAGTGAATATGTCAATAAATCAAAATTCTACTTGGGTATTAGATACCGCCTGTGGTTCTCACATTTGCAATTCGTTGCAGGGACTAAGGAGAAGTAGGACTCTCGAGGAAGAGGAGGTGATTCTACGGATGGGAAATGGAGCAAGAGTTGCTGCTGAATCTGTAGGATCGTTTGATTTACATATGCCTACGGGCAAGACTATTGTTTTAAATAATTGTTATTTTGTTCCCTCGATTGTGAGGAATATTATTTCTATTCCCATGTTAGACTTGGATGGATTTTCGTTTGTTATTAAGAATAATGAATGTTCAATTCTTAGAGATAATGTTCTTTATGGTAGTGGTATTTTAAATAATGGTCTATATGTGTGTGACATAGAGCATGATTTACTACAAATTGAACATACTAATAAAAGGAAAAGAGATGATGAAAATCTCACCTATTTGTGGCACTGCAGACTTGGTCATATTAGTGAAAATAGACTGCGGACATTGCATAAGGAAGGGTTACTTGACCCCTTTGATTTTGAATCATATCCTACATGCGAGTCTTGTCTATTGGGTAAAATGACCAAATCTCCATTTAGTGGACATGGAGAGAGGGCTGCAGATTTGCTAGGACTGGTACATACAGATGTATGTGGACCGATGTCTACGCAAGCCATGGGTGGATTTTCGTACTTCATTACTTTCATAGATGATCGATCTAGATTCGGATATGTGTATTTGATGAAACACAAGTCTGAGGCCTTTGAAAAGTTCAAAGAATATAAGAATGAAGTGGAGAAACAAACCAAACATAGTATTATAACCCTTCGATCAGATCGAGGTGGTGAATATTTAAATGGAGAGTTTCTAGATTATCTCAAAGAAAATGGTATAGTCTCTCAGTGGACTCCTCCATATACTCCACAGTTGAATGGAGTATCTGAAAGGAGAAATCGAACTTTGTTAGACATGGTTCGGTCCATGATGAGCTACGCAAATCTTCCAGTATTCCTTTGGGGTTATGCATTGGAAACCTCAGCATATTTACTGAATAAGGTGCCTTCCAAATCTGTTCCTAAAACTCCATATGAGATATGGAAAGAAAGGAAACCGAGTCTTAAACACGTTAAGATTTGGGGATGTCCGGCTTATGTCAAGAAAGTTGACCCTGATAAGCTGGAATCTCGATCCGTGAAATGTAGTTTTGTGGGATATCCTAAAGAAACTTTAGGGTATTACTTCTACACCAATCATAGTGTATTTGTCTCCAGACATGCTACCTTCTTGGAAAAACAGTTTATCCTAGAAGGAAACAGTGGGAGCAAAATAGAACATAATGAAGTTCAAGAAGCACAAACTACTACGGTTCAAGAGGAAACACCTGTTCAGACTGAACAACCTTCTGTGGTACAGCCCATTCGTAGGTCAGAAAGAGTGTCTCGCCAACCTGAGAGGTATTATGGCCTTGTCATTGAGAATGACAATGAGTTATCAATCGTTGATGATGACGACCCTATGACCTATAATGAGGCTATGAGTAGTGTTGACTCAGAGAAATGGCAGAGTGCCATGAAATCCGAAATGGATTCTATGTATGCCAACCAAGTATGGACTTTGGTTGAAGCACCAGAGGATGTGAATCCTATTGGATGCAAATGGGTATACAAAAGAAAGATTGGAGCAGATGGCCAGGTGGAGACCTATAAGGCCAGGCTCGTGGCAAAAGGATTCAGACAAAGGCAAGGGATTGACTTTGATGAAACTTTTTCGCCTGTAGCCCTGTTAAAATCAATTCGGATTTTGCTTGCGATTGCTGCTTACTACGACTATGAGATCTGGCAAATGGACGTGAAAACGGCCTTCCTCAATGGGAAACTTGAAGAGGAAGTGTATATGACACAGCCAGAGGGGTTTGTTTCTAAAGGGAATGAACACCTAGTGTGTAAGCTGCTAAGGACCATATATGGATTAAAGCAAGCTTCTCGTAGATGGAACATTCGTTTTGATGAGACAATCAAAGAGTTTGATTTTATCAAGAACATAGATGAACCATGTGTCTACAAGAAGGTTAGTGGGAGCGCGGTAACATTTCTTGTATTGTATGTGGATGACATACTTCTTATAGGAAATGATATACCGATGCTGCAATCAGTCAAAGTGTGGTTATCAAAGAACTTCACTATGAAGGACTTGGGTGAAGCATCCTACATTCTCGGTATGAAGATCTATAGAGATAGATCTAGAAGAATGATAGGTCTTACCCAGGGTACATACATCGAGAAAGTGCTTAAAAGGTTTAGCATGGAAAACTCCAAGAGAGGTCTCATACCGATGAGCCATGGAGTATCCCTTTCCGAAAAGATGTCTCCTAAGACACCTGAGGAAAGAGAGCGCATGAGTAAGATTCCTTATGCTTCAGCAATAGGATCTATTATGTACGCGATGTTATGTACTAGGCATGATGTTGCTTATTCAATTAGTGTAACGAGTAGATATCAGTCCGATCCAGGTGAAGACCACTGGAAAGCAGTGAAGAACATCCTTAAGTACTTGCGAAGGACTAAGGATATTTTTCTTGTTTTTGGTGGATCTGAATTGAAAATAGAGGGTTATACTGACTCTAGTTTTCAATCAGAAAGTGATAGCAAATCCATGTCAGGGTATGTGTTTACTCTGAATGGTGGTGCGATTAGTTGGAAGAGTTCCAAACAGTCGACAACGGCTGACTCCACAGCGGAAGCAGAGTATATAGCTGCAAGTGAGGCTGCAAAAGAAGCCGTTTGGATGAGGAAATTTGTTTCTGAGTTGGGAGTTGTTCCAAGCATTGAAGAGCCTATTGTGTTGTATTGTGATAACAATGCAGCAATAGCACAAGCCAAGGAACCTAGGTCTCATAAAAATTCCAAACATGTTTTGCGGCGCTTTCATTTGATTAGGGAGATCATTGAAAGGGGAGATGTCAAGGTTGAGAGAGTTGACACACATAACAACATAGCAGACCCACTCACAAAGTCATTGTCTCAGATTCACTTTGATCGTCATAAAGAGAAGATGGGTATTAGATACCAGGGTGATTGGCTTTAGTTCAAGTGGGAGATTGAAAGTGTTTGTCCTAAATCCAATCATGTATGATGAGTTAGGAAGAACTTTCATGTATTCTTGTTTGATTTCATTAATAATAATAAAAGACTTGTTTTGATTTTATTACGGGCATTATCTGTTTAAAGTGTTTTAAATAAGATGTTCCATAGTTTAGAGTAAAGCTTCTATAATTATAATGAGATTATAATAGTGAGATCTAGAAGATGATAACTCTAGACTTAAACAGTTCCTGATCATAGGATAACTAATCGGAAGTTAGTGAATCCGCAAAGATCGGTACATATTATGCTTGCTCCCGTCAGGAGGATGTCTGTTCTCATAGGCATTTGTGTGGTGACACTATAGCTAGTATGTAGGTGCTTATTAGGGAATAAGTTCACTGAACATGACTCGATAAGTTGGACAACTAATGGAGTTTACTCACGTGTCAATAGTTATTCACTGAGTGATAGTTGTACAAGTGTCCTTAGACTTGAGATCGTTAAAGTTATCTTATATATAATGAACTGTGCTTTGGTTTAGTCCTTGGTCTCAAGGACATACATTAGGTCTATTCTGGGTACAGGGATTTATGTATGGAGATAGTTAACGATCAATAAAGAATCTACCCCTTCCAGTAAGGAAGTGAATATCCTATGTTATTCTTAGTATGCGAGTTCTGGAATCTCTGGCCAGAGTGTATGAAATTAGAAAGGAGTTTCTAATTTGCATTAATATGAACTTTGCGTTATGAATAAGAAATCATATGATTAAATTTGATAGGCCTGACACGAGATCCATGCCTTGTATTTAATCGGGATATTGTAGGGTAGAAGGAATTGATTGTACGGTAACTAGTCACTGACAGGTTCTTGGTATTCTAAGCAGTGAATTCATATTATCCGGATAGTCGCGATATGTTGAGAAGCATCACTCACGATGTAGAATAAATATAATTAATCAGTTAATTATATTTAATGAATTATTAGAATTCATATAAATAATAAATAAAAATGTTTATTATTATTTATTTCTACTACCGGCTTAATATTGAACCTACAGGGTCACACCATAAAAAGATTAATTTATTGATGAAGGTATTTTGAGAGAGCAAGTTGTTTTAATAATGATTAAAATTATTTTAATTATTATTTAACATTTTATAAGGTAAAGTGTAGGATTTATATATTAATATATAATGATATATTAATGTTAAAAACCTACTTGTGCCCTATAAATAGAATGAGATGAGGACACTTTTGATAGACTTGGTTTTTGTGAAAAACTTAAAGCCTCCATCTTCTTCATCTCTCTCTCTCTCTCTCAAACCTCCATTTTTATAAAACCTTGTTTTTATAAAAAGCTTCATCGAAGAAATTTATCTTGGTGGATACCGGTAGAGTGCTTCACACTCTGAGAAGCAAGTGCGAGAAACCATTTTATAAAGCTTCGATTTTTCAAGGTATGATCACGATTCCTCGTTTATTCATTTTTACATGATTTTCTATATGTGCGATACACGGTTTTTACGGAAATAATTGTTATTTACGCTTCCGCTCATTCGTAAATTCCTTCAGGATCCAGAGGAAAAGGAAAAGCTCCAGGCTATGCTGACAAGAACTAGAATATCCAGCTGGAACCTTGATATTTATACTTTTGTGAACGTTTGAAAGATATTATCCTAAGATGTACTAAGTCGTATTGTAATATTTTGTGAGACCGATCTTGGATCTGTGGAGTGGAACACTTATGCTCCGTTGCATTAAATATTTTGCTTTATTATTGCGTTAACGTGTGTTGCAGGATATTGAGAAAATGTGACGACCCGGATCCCCAGTCCGGGCGGATCTGGGGGCGTTATAGTTTTGGTATCAGAGCCTTAGTTATATTTTTAGGAATCGTACGAGCCTAGAATTATAACGCGACGTGAGAATTTAGAGATATAGTACAACGTTGATATTTTAGCACTAAGTGCCCTACACCGTTATATTTATACCTTTATCTAATCGATTTGGAACCTGGTTGTAACTGAGACTTTTTGTACTTTTGTAGATGTCTACATCCGAACCAGCTGACACTCGTTCTATCCGAGATAGATCTCCTACACCTTACCCGCACGGACCACTAGATTCCAGTTCGGGTTCGGACAGTGATCCGTCAGAGGAGTACATTCCGATTGATAGTGTTTCGGAGGATTCTTCGGTTCAGATTCTTACACCTTCTCCTCCGCAGGTGATAGACCTAGCAGATTCTCCTGATCAGGTCATCGAGGTAGTCAATTCTCCTGTTCCGGTGACTGATGTAGAGACTCCTACTTTTGAGGCTAAGCAGCCAGCTCAGATTCCAGCTCCTGAGATGTTCAGGCAGGAGACACCTGGGCCTTTTCTATCCGAGTCGATTGTAGAGGGCCAGCTTTCGCCCATTCGCACCGGAGTAGCAGCTCCCATTGGCGTGTTTTCTCCTTCTAGGCCAGTCTATGTGACGACTTCAGCAGTTCCTACCATACCCGATTACATGCTTCCAGCAGTCAGTGATGCTCCAACTTGTGACACTGCCCCATCTGCACCTACCATCCATATCCCTGCTCCAGTGGCGATGATTTCATCTGCTCCGCCTTTTCCAGTTCGGCCAGTCGGTATGCCTACAGCCGATAGTAGGTCGAGAGCCAGTGCCTTGGATTGTACATGATCACCTTTACCAGCAATTTCGCTGGGTATGGATGCGCTACGAGGAGATTTTTGCTACGAGGGATGCTATTCTGCGATTATTGTCAGTTGATCCTATTGCAGTTCATGGGGGTGGTAGCCTACTTTTGAGGGATGTATCCATGGAGATTGTACATCAGATCTCTATCTCTATCCTAACAGGGTTGCGGACTGATATTACAGCCTTACCATCTTCCAGTACCGGAGCTGTGGACCGTAGTACTGTTGCCGACCTGATTGCTAGAGCTATTGAGGAGTTTCGCAGGCGTGTTATCGAGATGTTTGGTCGCTGAGACCACTCCTGATGTTGTAGTTCGGGTTTTTGCTATTTTTGGGGGATAGACTTCAGTTTAGAGTGCTTATGTTTGTATCTAGTTTGTCATAGATAGACCCGCACTCTGTGGATTTAGTAGTTTGATGTACTGGCTAACTAGAGGATTTTGGATGTAGTCTTTGATTTTTCCTGATGTACCATTTGGAATTATATGTTGATATTCGTACTTTTGCGCTTTTATCTGTATCAGATTTTATTACTGTTGCGCTTTATTAATAGCACTCCTGTTAAAAAGAAAAAGTTTTCGAGAACCAAGGATTAATGACGATTGAATTTTAGAACTCATAAGGTTTTCTGAGAATCGCCATTTAAACTGGGATAGATCCTTACGAATATCGGAAACCTTTTTATATCAAGGAATAAGAGTAATTGTTATAAATAGACAAGAGAGAGTCATGATTTCGAGTATGATTTATCTTGAGAAACCAGGAATTTGATCGAGTAATTATTTATGAATACCTTTCATAACTGTGCCAGCAATGGTGTTTTATTTTATATGCATTTTAATTAATTTTTTCATTTTTGGAAGGTGTTAACAAACGTTTTGGGAAGGTGTTAACCGATCAACCAACCAATTATACCATGTTTCGCTTATAATAGTATAGTATAGATAGATTTATAATTTGTTAATAAATATATGATATTAAAATTATTTAAATTGATTTTGAGATTTTTGTTTTTTTTTAAACATGGGAACCCGCAGCTGCTACCCTTCGGGTGCGCTCTGGGTAAACCCATGGGCTCACGCAATAGCCTGCAAACCACGTGATCCAAGGCAAACCGATTTTGAAAATATTTGATTTCCAAGTAATTGAAAGAGTCTAAAAAAGTTGGTTGTATGTGAAGAATTTTAATTCAAATATAACTAAAAGAGCATGTAATTAAATATTAATTGGAGTGTAATTAAAAGAATTTGTTATTAAGTTAGATAAAATTTTATATGCATTTTAATTTATTTTTTCATTTTTGGAAGGTGTTAACAAACTTTTTGGGAAGGTGTTAACCAACCGACCAATGAACCAATTATACCCTGTTGCGCTTATAATAGTATAGTATAGATAGGTTTATAATTTGTTAATGAATATATGATATTAAAATTATTTAAATTGATTTTCAAAATATTTGATTTCAAAGTAATTGAAAGAGTCTAAAAAATTTTGTTGTAGGTGAAGAATTTTAATTCAAATATAATAAAAAGAGCATGTAATTGAATATTAATTGGAGTGTAATTAAAATAATTTGTTATTAAGTTAGATAAAATTTTATATGCACTATAATTTATTTTTTCATTTTTGGAAGGTGTTAACAAACTTTTTGGGAAGGTGTTAACCAACCGACCAACGAACCAATTACACCCTATTTCTCTTATAATAGTATAGTATTGGCATAGCATCTAAATTATTAAATAATAATCGTTTAATTATATGATATATTGTTATATTTTATTATAATAATATAAATATAAATGAAAGTATCAAATATACTTACATTCAAATTTTGGTTGATATTATCATATTCAAATTATGAATCCATAATAATCCCTAATGTAATATTTGTCTAAAATAGAATTTAATATCAATTTGTAATTGTGTGAAATTTTATTGTTTATTATATAGTTTTAGTTTGTTTTCACTCTGTTGATTTATAATTTGTAGTAAATTTGTTAATAAATATGTGATACTAAAATTATTTAAATTTATTTTGAAAATAGTTGATTTCCAACTAATTGAAAGAGTCTAAAAAAGTTGGTTGTAGGTGAAGAATTTTAATTCAAATATAACTAAAAGAGCATGTAATTGAATATTAATTGAAGTGTAATTAAAAGAATTTGTTATTAAGTTAGATAAAATTTTATATGCATTTTAATTTATTTTATTATTTTTAGAAGGTGTTAACAAACTTTTTGGGAAGGTGTTAAACAACCGACCAACGAACCAATTATACCCTGTTTCACTTATAATAGTATAGTATAGATAGATAGAATTATAATTTGTTAATAAATATATGATATTAAAATTATTTAAATTGATTTTAATAATATTTGATTTCCAAGTAATTGAAAGAGTCTAAAAAAGTTTGTTGTAGGTGAAGAATTTTAATTCAAATATAATAAAAAGAGCATGTAATTGAATATTAATTGGAGTGTAATTAAAATAATTTGTTATTAAGTTAGATAAAATTTTATATGCACTTTAATTTATTTTTTCATTTTTGGAAGTTGTTAACAAACTTTTTGAGAAGGTGTTAACCAACCGACCAACGAACCAATTATACCCTATTTCGGTTATAATAGTATAGTATTGGCATAACATCTAAATTATTAAATAATAATCGTTTAATTATATGATATATTGTTATATTTTATTATAATAATATAAATATAAATGAAAGTATCAAATATACTTACATTCAAATTTTGGTTGATATTATCATATTCAAATTATGAATCCATAATAATCCCTAATGTAATATTTGTCTAAAATAGAATTTAATATTAATTTGTAATTGTGTGAAATTTTATAGTTTATTTATATAGTTCTAGTTTGTTTTCACTCTGTTGAATTATAATTTGTTGTAAATTTGTTAATAAATATGTGATACTAAAATTATTTAAATTTATTTTGAAAATAGTTGATTTCCAACTAACTGAAAGAGTCTAAAAAAATTGGGTGTAGGTGAAGAATTTTAATTCAAATATAACTAAAAGAGTATGTAATTGAATATTAATTGGAGTGTAATAAAAAGAATTTGTTATTAAGTTAAATAAAATTTTATATGCATTTTAATTTATTTTTTCATTTTTGGAAGGTGTTAACCGATCAACCAACCAATTATTACATGTTTCGCTTATAATAGTATAGTATAGATAGATTTATAATTTGTTAATAAATATATGATAATAAAATTATTTAAATTGATTTTGATTTTGATTTTTTTTTCTTTTAACATGGGAACCGCAGCCGCTACCCTTCGGGTGCGCTCTGGGTAAACCCATGGGCTCACGCAATAGCCTGGAAACCACGTGATCCAAGGAAAACCGATTTTGAAAATATTTGATTTCCTAGTAATTGAAAGAGTCTAGAAAATTTGGTTGTATGTGAAGAATTTTAATTCAAATATAACTAAAAGAGCATGTAATTGCTGAGCAAAAAAAAAAAAGAGCATGTAATTGAATATTAATTGGAGTGTAATTAAAAGAGTTTGTTATTAAGTTAGATAAAATTTTATATGCATTTTAATTTATTTTTTCATTTTTGGAAGGTGTTAACAAACTTTTTGGGAAGGTGTTAACCAACCGACCAATAAACCAATTATACCCTGTTTCACTTATAATAGTATAGTATAAATAGAATTATAATTTGTTAATGAATATATGATATTAAAATTATTTAATTTGATTTTGAAAATATTTGATTTTCAAGTAATTGAAAGAGTCTAAAAAAATTGGTTGTAGGTGAAGAATTTTAATTCAAATATAACTAAAAGAGCATGTAATTGAATATTAATTGAAGTGTAATTAAAATAATTTGTTATTAAGTTAGATAAAATTTTATATGCATTTTAATTTATTTTTTCATTTTTGGAAGGTGTTAACAAACTTTTTGGGAAGGTGTTAAACAACCGACCAACGAACCAATTATACCCAGTTTCATTTATAATAGTATAGTATTGGCATAGCATCTAAATTATTAAATAATAATCGTTTAATTATATGATATATTGTTATATTTTATTATAATAATATAAATATAAATGAAAGTATCAAATATACTTACATTCAAATTTTGGTTGATATTATCATATTCAAATTATGAATCCATAATAATCCCTAATGTAATATTTGTCTAAAATAGAATTTAATATCAATTTGTAATTGTGTGAAATTTTATTGTTTATTATATAGTTTTAGTTTGTTTTCACTCTGTTGATTTATAATTTGTAGTAAATTTGTTAATAAATATGTGATACTAAAATTATTTAAATTTATTTTGAAAATAGTTGATTTCCAACTAATTGAAAGAGTCTAAAAAAGTTGGTTGTAGGTGAAGAATTTTAATTCAAATATAACTAAAAGAGCATGTAATTGAATATTAATTGAAGTGTAATTAAAAGAATTTGTTATTAAGTTAGATAAAATTTTATATGCATTTTAATTTATTTTATTATTTTTAGAAGGTGTTAACAAACTTTTTGGGAAGGTGTTAAACAACCGACCAACGAACCAATTATACCCTGTTTCACTTATAATAGTATAGTATAGATAGATAGAATTATAATTTGTTAATAAATATATGATATTAAAATTATTTAAATTGATTTTAATAATATTTGATTTCCAAGTAATTGAAAGAGTCTAAAAAAGTTTGTTGTAGGTGAAGAATTTTAATTCAAATATAATAAAAAGAGCATGTAATTGAATATTAATTGGAGTGTAATTAAAATAATTTGTTATTAAGTTAGATAAAATTTTATATGCACTTTAATTTATTTTTTCATTTTTGGAAGTTGTTAACAAACTTTTTGAGAAGGTGTTAACCAACCGACCAACGAACCAATTATACCCTATTTCGGTTATAATAGTATAGTATTGGCATAACATCTAAATTATTAAATAATAATCGTTTAATTATATGATATATTGTTATATTTTATTATAATAATATAAATATAAATGAAAGTATCAAATATACTTACATTCAAATTTTGGTTGATATTATCATATTCAAATTATGAATCCATAATAATCCCTAATGTAATATTTGTCTAAAATAGAATTTAATATTAATTTGTAATTGTGTGAAATTTTATAGTTTATTTATATAGTTCTAGTTTGTTTTCACTCTGTTGAATTATAATTTGTTGTAAATTTGTTAATAAATATGTGATACTAAAATTATTTAAATTTATTTTGAAAATAGTTGATTTCCAACTAACTGAAAGAGTCTAAAAAAATTGGGTGTAGGTGAAGAATTTTAATTCAAATATAACTAAAAGAGTATGTAATTGAATATTAATTGGAGTGTAATAAAAAGAATTTGTTATTAAGTTAAATAAAATTTTATATGCATTTTAATTTATTTTTTCATTTTTGGAAGGTGTTAACCGATCAACCAACCAATTATTACATGTTTCGCTTATAATAGTATAGTATAGATAGATTTATAATTTGTTAATAAATATATGATAATAAAATTATTTAAATTGATTTTGATTTTGATTTTTTTTTCTTTTAACATGGGAACCGCAGCCGCTACCCTTCGGGTGCGCTCTGGGTAAACCCATGGGCTCACGCAATAGCCTGGAAACCACGTGATCCAAGGAAAACCGATTTTGAAAATATTTGATTTCCTAGTAATTGAAAGAGTCTAGAAAATTTGGTTGTATGTGAAGAATTTTAATTCAAATATAACTAAAAGAGCATGTAATTGCTGAGCAAAAAAAAAAAAGAGCATGTAATTGAATATTAATTGGAGTGTAATTAAAAGAGTTTGTTATTAAGTTAGATAAAATTTTATATGCATTTTAATTTATTTTTTCATTTTTGGAAGGTGTTAACAAACTTTTTGGGAAGGTGTTAACCAACCGACCAATAAACCAATTATACCCTGTTTCACTTATAATAGTATAGTATAAATAGAATTATAATTTGTTAATGAATATATGATATTAAAATTATTTAATTTGATTTTGAAAATATTTGATTTTCAAGTAATTGAAAGAGTCTAAAAAAATTGGTTGTAGGTGAAGAATTTTAATTCAAATATAACTAAAAGAGCATGTAATTGAATATTAATTGAAGTGTAATTAAAATAATTTGTTATTAAGTTAGATAAAATTTTATATGCATTTTAATTTATTTTTTCATTTTTGGAAGGTGTTAACAAACTTTTTGGGAAGGTGTTAAACAACCGACCAACGAACCAATTATACCCAGTTTCATTTATAATAGTATAGTATTGGCATAGCATCTAAATTATTAAATAATAATCGTTTAATTATATGATATATTGTTATATTTTATTATAATAATATAAATATAAATGAAAGTATCAAATATACTTACATTCAAATTTTGGTTGATATTATCATATTCAAATTATGAATCCATAATAATCCCTAATGTAATATTTGTCTAAAATAGAATTTAATATCAATTTGTAATTGTGTGAAATTTTATTGTTTATTATATAGTTTTAGTTTGTTTTCACTCTGTTGATTTATAATTTGTAGTAAATTTGTTAATAAATATGTGATACTAAAATTATTTAAATTTATTTTGAAAATAGTTGATTTCCAACTAATTGAAAGAGTCTAAAAAAGTTGGTTGTAGGTGAAGAATTTTAATTCAAATATAACTAAAAGAGCATGTAATTGAATATTAATTGAAGTGTAATTAAAAGAATTTGTTATTAAGTTAGATAAAATTTTATATGCATTTTAATTTATTTTATTATTTTTAGAAGGTGTTAACAAACTTTTTGGGAAGGTGTTAAACAACCGACCAACGAACCAATTATACCCTGTTTCACTTATAATAGTATAGTATAGATAGATAGAATTATAATTTGTTAATAAATATATGATATTAAAATTATTTAAATTGATTTCAATAATATTTGATTTCCAAGTAATTGAAAGAGTCTAAAAAAGTTTGTTGTAGGTGAAGAATTTTAATTCAAATATAATAAAAAGAGCATGTAATTGAATATTAATTGGAGTGTAATTAAAATAATTTGTTATTAAGTTAGATAAAATTTTATATGCACTTTAATTTATTTTTTCATTTTTGGAAGTTGTTAACAAACTTTTTGGGAAGGTGTTAACCAACCGACCAACGAACCAATTATACCCTATTTCGGTTATAATAGTATAGTATTGGCATAACATCTAAATTATTAAATAATAATCGTTTAATTATATGATATATTGTTATATTTTATTATAATAATATAAATATAAATGAAAGTATCAAATATACTTACATTCAAATTTTGGTTGATATTATCATATTCAAATTATGAATCCATAATAATCCCTAATGTAATATTTGTCTAAAATAGAATTTAATATTAATTTGTAATTGTGTGAAATTTTATAATTTATTTATATAGTTCTAGTTTGTTTTCACTCTGTTGAATTATAATTTGTTGTAAATTTGTTAATAAATATGTGATACTAAAATTATTTAAATTTATTTTGAAAATAGTTGATTTCCAACTAACTGAAAGAGTCTAAAAAAATTGGGTGTAGGTGAAGAATTTTAATTCAAATATAACTAAAAGAGTATGTAATTGAATATTAATTGGAGTGTAATAAAAAGAATTTGTTATTAAGTTAAATAAAATTTTATATGCATTTTAATTTATTTTTTCATTTTTGGAAGGTGTTAACCGATCAACCAACCAATTATTACATGTTTCGCTTATAATAGTATAGTATAGATAGATTTATAATTTGTTAATAAATATATGATAATAAAATTATTTAAATTGATTTTGATTTTGATTTTTTTTTTCTTTTAACATGGGAACCGCAGCCGCTACCCTTCGGGTGCGCTCTAGGTAAACCCATGGGCTCACGCAATAGCCTGCAAACCACGTGATCCAAGGAAAACCGATTTTGAAAATATTTGATTTCCTAGTAATTGAAAGAGTCTAGAAAATTTGGTTGTATGTGAAGAATTTTAATTCAAATATAACTAAAAGAGCATGTAATTGCTGAGCAAAAAAAAAAAGAGCATGTAATTGAATATTAATTGGAGTGTAATTAAAAGAGTTTGTTATTAAGTTAGATAAAATTTTATATGCATTTTAATTTATTTTTTCATTTTTGGAAGGTGTTAACAAACTTTTTGGGAAGGTGTTAACCAACCGACCAATATACCAATTATACCCTGTTTCGCTTATAATAGTATAGTATAAATAGAATTATAATTTGTTAATGAATATATAATATTAAAATTATTTAATTTGATTTTGAAAATATTTGATTTTCAAGTAATTGAAAGAGTCTAAAAAAGTTGGTTGTAGGTGAAGAATTTTAATTCAAATATAACTAAAAGAGCATGTAATTGAATATTAATTGAAGTGTAATTAAAATAATTTGTTATTAAGTTAGATAAAATTTTATATGCATTTTAATTTATTTTTTCATTTTTGGAAGGTGTTAACAAACTTTTTGGGAAGGTGTTAAACAACCGACCAACGAACCAATTATACCCTGTTTCATTTATAATAGTATAGTATAGATAGATAGATTTATAATTTGTTAATAAATATATGATATTAAAATTATTTAAATTGATTTTGAAAATATTTGATTTCCAAGTAATTGAAAGAGTCTAAAAAAGTTTGTTGTAGGTGAAGAATTTTAATTCAAATATAATAAAAAGAGCATGTAATTGAATATTAATTGGAGTATAATTAAAATAATTTGTTATTAAGTTAGATAAAATTTTATATGCACTTTAATTTATTTTTTCGTTTTTGGATGATGTTAACAAATTTTTTGTGAAGGTGTTAACCAACCGACCAACGAACCAATTATACCCTGTTTCGCTTATAATAGTATAGTATTGGCAAAACACCTAAATTATTAAATAATAATCGTTTAATTATATGATATATTGTTATATTTTATTATAATAATATAAATATAAATGAAAGTATCAAATATACTTACATTCAAATTTTGGTTGATATTATCATATTCAAATTATGAATCCATAATAATCCCTAATGTAATATTTGTCTAAAATAGAATTTAATATTAATTTGTAATTGTGTGAAATTTTATTGTTTATTATATAGTTTTAGTTTGTTTTCACTCTGTTGATTTATAATTTGTTGTAAATTTATTAATAAATATGTGATACTAAAATTATTTAAATTTATTTTGAAAATAGTTGATTTCCAACTAATTGAAAGAGTTTAAAAAAATTGGGTGTAGGTAAAGAATTTTAATTCAAATATAACTAAAAGAGTATGTAATTGAATATTAATTGGAGTGTAATAAAAAGAATTTGTTATTAAGTTAAATAAAAATTTATATGCATTTTAATTTATTTTTTCATTTTTGGAAGGTGTTAACAAACGTTTTGGGAAGGTGTTAACCGATCAACCAACCAATTATACCATGTTTCGCTTATAATATTATAGTATAGATAGATTTATAATTTGTTAATAAATATATGATATTAAAATTATTTAAATTGAGTTTGAATTTTTTTTTTTAACATGGGAACCCGCAGCCGCTACCCTTCGGGTGCGCTCTGGGTAAATCCATGGGCTCACGCAATATCCTGCAAACCACGTGATCCAAGGCAAACCGATTTTGAAAATATTTGATTTTCAAGTAATTGAAAGAGTCTAAAAAAGTTGGTTGTAGGTGAAGAATTTTAATTCAAATATAACTAAAAGAGCATGTAATTGAATATTAATTGAAGGGTAATTAAAATAATTTGTTATTAAGTTAGATAAAATTTTATATGCATTTTAATTTATTTTTTCATTTTTGGAAGGTGTTAACAAACTTTTGGGAAGGTGTTAAAACCAATTATACCCTGTTTCATTTATAATAGTATAGTATAGATAGATAGATTTATAATCTGTTAATAAATATATGATATTAAAATTATTTAAATTGATTTTGAAAATATTTGATTTCCAAGTAATTGAAAGAGTCTAAAAAAGTTTGTTGTAGGTGAAGAATTTTAATTCAAATATAATAAAAAGAGCATGTAATTGAATATTAATTGGAGTATAATTAAAATAATTTGTTATAAAGTTAGATAAAATTTTATATGCACTTTAATTTATTTTTTCGTTTTTGGATGATGTTAACAAAGTTTTTGTGAAGGTGTTAACCAACCGACCAACGAACCAATTATACCCTATTTCGCTTATAATAGTATAGTATTGGCATAACATCTAAATTATTAAATAATAATCGTTTAATTATATGATATATTGTTATATTTTATTATAATAATATAAATATAAATGAAAGTATCAAATATACTTACATTCAAATTTTGATTGATATTATTATATTCAAATTATGAATCCATAATAATCCCTAATGTAATATTTGTCTAAAATAGAATTTAATATTAATTTGTAATTGTGTGAAATTTTATTGTTTATTATATAGTTTTAGTTTGTTTTCACTCTGTTGATTTATAATTTGTTGTAAATTTATTAATAAATATGTGATACTAAAATTATTTAAATTTATTTTGAAAATAGTTGATTTCCAAATAATTGAAAGAGTTTAAAAAAATTGGGTGTAGGTAAAGAATTTTAATTCAAATATAACTAAAAGAGTATGTAATTGAATATTAATTGGAGTGTAATAAAAAGAATTTGTTATTAAGTTAAATAAAATTTTAAATGCATTTTAATTTATTTTTTCATTTTTGGAAGGTGTTAACAAACGTTTTGGGAAGGTGCTAACCGATCAACCAACCAATTATACCATGTTTCGCTTATAATAGTATAGTATAGATAGATTTATAATTTGTTAATAAATATATGATATTAAAATTATTTAAATTGAGTTTGAATTTTTTTTTTTTTTAACATGAGAACCCGCAGCCGCTACCCTTCTGGTGCGCTCTGGGTAAATCCATGGGCTCACGCAATAGTCTGCAAACCACGTGATCCAAGGCAAACCGATTTTGAAAATATTTGATTTCCAAGTAATTGAAATAGTCTAGAAAAGTTGGTTGTATGTGAAGAATTTTAATTCAAATATAACTAAAAGAGCATGTAATTGAATATTAATTGGAGTGTAATTAAAAGAATTTGTTATTAAGTTAGATAAAATTTTATATGCATTTTAATTTATTTTTTCATTTTTGGAAGTTGTTAACAAATTTTTGGGAAGGTGTTAACCAACCGACCAATAAACCAATTATACCCTGTTTCGCTTATAATAGTATAGTATAGATAGATTTATAATTTGTTAATGAATATATGATATTAAAATTATTTAAATTGATTTTGAAAATATTTGATTTTCAAGTAATTGAAGGAGTCTAAAAAAGTTGGTTGTAGGTGAAGAATTTTAATTCAAATATAACTAAAAGAGCATGTAATTGAATATTAATTGAAGTGTAATTAAAAGAATTTTTTATTAAGTTAGATAAAATTTTATATGCATTTTAATTTATTTTTTCATTTTTGGAAGGTGTTAACAAACTTTTTGGGAAGGTGTTAAACAACCGACCAACAAACCAATTATACCCTGTTTCATTTATAATAGTATAGTATAGATAGATAGATTTATAATTTGTTAATAAATATATGATATTAAAATTATTTAAATTGATTTTAAAAATATTTGATTTCCAAGTAATTGAAAGAGTCTAAAAAAGTTTGATGTAGGTGAAGAATTTTAATTCAAATATAATAAAAAGAGCATGTAATTGAATATTAATTGGAGTGTAATTAAAATAATTTGTTATTAAGTTAAATAAAATTTTTGGATTATGTTAACAAACTTTTTGGGAAGGTGTTAACCAACCGACCAACGAACCAATTATACCCTATTTCGCTTATAATAGTATAATATTGGCATAACATCTAAATTATTAAATAATAATCGTTGAATTATATGATATATTCTTATATTTTATTATAATAATATAAATATAAATGAAAGTATCAAATATACTTACATTCAAATTTTGATTGATATTATTATATTCAAATTATGAATCCATAATAATCTCTAATGTAATATTTGTCTAAAATAGAATTTAATATTAATTTGTAATTGTGTGAAATTTTATTGTTTATTATATAGTTTTAGTTTGTTTTCACTCTGTTGATTTATAATTTGTTGTAAATTTATTAATAAATATGTGATACTAAAATTATTTAAATTTATTTTGAAAATAGTTGATTTCCAACTAATTGAAAGAGTTTAAAAAAATTGGGTGTAGGTAAAGAATTTTAATTCAAATATAACTAAAAGAGTATGTAATTGAATATTAATTGGAGTGTAATAAAAAGAATTTGTTATTAAGTTAAATAAAATTTTATATGTATTTTAATTTATATTTTCATTTTTGGAAGGTGTTAACAAACGTTTTGGGAAGGTGCTAACCGATCAACCAACCAATTATACCATGTTTCGCTTATAATAGTATAGTATAGATAGATTTATAATTTGTTAATAAATATATGATATTAAAATTATTTAAATTGAGTTTGAATTTTTTTTTTTAACATGAGAACCCGCAGCCGCTACCCTTCTGGTGCGCTCTGGGTAAATTCATGGGCTCACGCAATAGTCTGCAAACCACGTGATCCAAGGCAAACCGATTTTGAAAATATTTGATTTCCAAGTAATTGAAATAGTCTAGAAAAGTTGGTTGTATGTGAAGAATTTTAATTCAAATATAACTAAAAGAGCATGTAATTGAATATTAATTGGAGTGTAATTAAAAGAATTTGTTATTAAGTTAGATAAAATTTTATATGCATTTTAATTTATTTTTTCATTTTTGGAAGTTGTTAACAAACTTTTTGGGAAGGTGTTAACCAACCGACCAATAAACCAATTATACCCTGTTTCGCTTATAATAGTATAGTATAGATAGATTTATAATTTGTTAATGAATATATGATATTAAAATTATTTAAATTGATTTTGAAAATATTTGATTTTCAAGTAATTGAAGGAGTCTAAAAAAGTTGGTTGTAGGTGAAGAATTTTAATTCAAATATAACTAAAAGAGCATGTAATTGAATATTAATTGAAGTGTAATTAAAAGAATTTTTTATTAAGTTAGATAAAATTTTATATGCATTTTAATTTATTTTTTTATTTTTGGAAGGTGTTAACAAACTTTTTGGGAAGGTGTTAAACAACCGACCAACAAACCAATTATACCCTGTTTCATTTATAATAGTATAGTATAGATAGATAGATTTATAATTTGTTAATAAATATATGATATTAAAATTATTTAAATTGATTTTGAAAATATTTGATTTTCAAGTAATTGAAAGAGTCTAAAAAAGTTTGATGTAGGTGAAGAATTTTAATTCAAATATAATAAAAAGAGCATGTAATTGAATATTAATTGGAGTGTAATTAAAATAATTTGTTATTAAGTTAAATAAAATTTTTGGATTATGTTAACAAACTTTTTGGGAAGGTGTTAACCAACCAACCAACGAACCAATTATACCCTATTTCGCTTATAATAGTATAATATTGGCATAACATCTATATTATTAAATAATAATCGTTGAATTATATGATATATTCTTATATTTTATTATAATAATATAAATATAAATGAAAGTATCAAATATACTTACATTCAAATTTTGGTTGATATTATCATATTCAAATTATGAATCCATAATAATCCCTAATGTAATATTTGTCAAAAATAAAATTTAATATTAATTTGTAATTGTGTGAAATTTTATTGTTTATTATATAGTTTTAGTTTGTTTTCACTCTGTTGATTTATAATTTGTTGTAAATTTGTTAATAAATATGTGATACTAAAATTATTTAAATTTATTTTGAATATAGTTGATTTCTGATATGGGCTAAAAGTAAGCCATAAAGACACATTTAATGTGGCATTAATTAGACCCGGAATGGTCCAAACGTGGGGCCCACCAGATGGGCCCAAACCCTATTTATAATATTAATTTCGTAATTAATATTAAGGGTAATAAACAGCTCAGCAAATAAGAGTCAAACAAGGATATTACTCTTGCCTGACTTAGCCTCCAAGATACATATTTCAACATGGAAACTGATTCCTATAAGGAAGAGATCTAGAACCTTCCTCAAGGAAGACTTATCCACCAAGTCTCTGACTCCTACCATAATTCTAGGGCTTCTCAGCCTATATAAAGGGTCTAACCCCTCATCTCAGAACAACGTTTTTGGGCATAGCACATTACGTCACTTACGTCTTGGCTTAATCTTCGAATAAGGACATACAAGCCACTACGTCCTAGGTGAGCTCTCGCCGCCATAGCCTCGAGGGCACCATCACCTAGAACTACGTTGGCTTGATTCTCTAGTAATACAGAGATACGTAGGCATCTTGTGAGGACCGATCAGCCTCGAACGCAAGAACAACCATTAAAGCTCGAAGCTCAACCACCCTTGCATTAATTACAAATCGTAACCTAGTTTTTATTCCACAACATTTGGCACCGTCTGTGGGAAGACAACATCAACCATGATTAGCACACGAAGAACTGCACCAAGCTCTACCGAAGCTTTACCAATCAGCTTCGCTCCGCCTCTTACCTCTGGGACAACCACGTTTAAACAAGGGACGATCCCCCAAACTCAAGTTTCTCAGCCTCCAGGGACGAATCCCCCTGCTGGGAGTACGCTGCCTATGGTTGTCCATCCAGATCAGGGAACCAACTATCTTCAGATGGTGATCTCTCCCCTGGTTGATCCTAATCACCCTCCATCTGGGGTACAGATCCATACTACGGATCTCAGGAAGGATTCCCGTCATAGATCTGGAGAGGTCGTCTAGGAGACGAAGAAGGGCCGATACCTCAACTGAAGGAGCAACGAGGGCGGAAACCCCCAGAAACAACCCCAAGGATCTGATGCCGCTAGATCTTGATGATCCAACACCTCCGTTCACTGAGGAGGTGATGAATGTCCGCATCTCAAAGAAATTGAAGATGCCGACGATAAAAGCCTATGATGGAATAGGCGATCCTGAAACTCATGTCAGGACGTTCACAGCTGCACTACTGCTGCAACCTTCTAGTGACGCCTTAAAGTGTAGGGCGTTCCCTCAAACCCTGTCGGGTATGGCTCAAAGGTGGTATAGCAGGCTACCTGAAAATTCGATTGGCTCTTTCAAGGAGTTGAAGAATGCCATTGTTAGCCAATTCATTAGTGGAAGAGTTCATGAAAAAAGTTCTGCATCCCTCATGTATGTGGTGCAGGGGAAGAACGAGAATCTAAGGGGTTATCTCAAGCGATTCACCAAGGAGACATTGAATATTACAGATCTGGAGAATAAAGTGGCCATGGTAGCCTTGGAACACGGAACCACTGATCCTTTCTTCAAGAGGTCTTTGGCAAAGCATCCTTCTGAGAACATGGCCGAGCTCCAACAAAGGGCCGACAAGTATATCAAGGCAGAGGATAGCATGAAAAAAGAAGCTGCTGGAGGCAATTGTAAGGGCTCCAATGACTTTAAGAAACGGAAGAAAGAACAAGAGTATGATGCTAGGGACAAGTATCCCCGTACTAGCAAGGATTCTGAATCACCACCGAAGAAGAGTTTGGGACCAAGATTCAATGACTATGCAAGACTGAATGCTCCTAGGAGTCAGATCTTGTTAGATATTGAGAAAGACAAAGATTTTCGATGGCCGAAGCCACTTAGGGGTGATCCTGCATAGAGAAACAAGGATCTGTACTGTAGATTCCACCGCGATGTGGGGCATGATACAGATGATTGTAGGCAGTTGAAGGATGAGATTGAATTCTTGATCCGAAAAGGAAAGCTGAACAAATTCACTAAGGGTGATGATCATGGAACTCAAAGGAGGGATTATGATAGAAGAGACAATGATAGAAGGGATGATGATCGAGGTCGGGATCGTAACCCACAGCCCCGAGGGCCAGTTATTAACATGATTTGGGGAGGCCCGACAGCGGCCGGTACCACCCGAAACTCTCGAAAGGCGTATGCCAGAGAAGTGATGCACATCGTGGGAGAAGCCCCGAAGCGTGCCAGGACTGAGATAGCAATTGGTTTCGATGACTCAGACCTCGAAGGGGTGAAGTTTCCCCATAACGACCCGTTGGTCATAACCCCTGTGATTGGGAACTCGGAAGTGAAGCGAGTCTTGATGGACAATAGAGCTTCCGTTGACATTCTGTTTCATGATACATTTGGGAAGATGGGGTACAATGATTTTCAATTGACCCCCAATAACATGCCTATATATGGATTTAATGGAGTAGAATCCAAAGTTGAAGGGACTATTCAGTTGCCTATAACTATTGGACAGGAGCCCAAGGAGGCCATTCAGATGTTGAACTTCTTGGTAATCATGGCGGTTTCAACGTACAACGATATTCTCGGAAGGACTGAACTTCATGCATTCAAGGCTGTTGCCTCAACGTATCATATGAAGATCAAGTTCCCAACCAGGAATGGCGTTAGAGAACATAAAGGTGATCAAAAGATGGCACAAAGCTGTTATGTAGCCTCGTTAAGGCCTAATAGAGTCAGGGGGCAAGTCCTTCCAATTGAAGACATGGATGTCCGCAGAAGAAAGGAACACCAAAAAGGCCAACAGAGGACATCACACAGAAGCCTTGGACAGCCATTGAGGCTAAGGCGTTAACTGACTTCGTGGTTGAATGTACCATTGGCAACCAAGAAGTCGGGGGGCAGGAGGTAGTACCCCAAGCAGGAAGTGAACTTCAGAATAAGAATGATGATACCAGAAGGAATGGTGGACGCTCTATTTTGATGGAGCATCAAAAACAAAATCAAGTGATGCAGGCCTAGTCTTGCAATGCCCTGATGGGCTCAAGTTATCCTAGTAGGACTTAGCTTCATCTAGTAGAAGCAGAAATAAGGTTCATTGAAACCATTGCAGAGCATGTTGCTCCGAGTAGGACAATAGTACTCTATCACCCGATGAGTGCAAGTCAAGGATGAACTAGTACCGAAAATAAAAGAATAACGAATGGAAAACAAATAAATGCATAAGTGAAGATCCCGAAGGGTCAAAGCCATGAAAGGCCGAGGATGTTAAGGACTAGCTACTCTTCAATACTTATTAAGGACCTGGATTAAGGATTCAAGGATGAAGGCCAATAGATAACCTTAGGCAAGGTTTAAGAAGTTCAAGCAAGCTCTCGTCTCAGAAGTTTAAAAGGCAAGAAGCCAACTGGATTGCATTTATCGAAATCTATATCGAGGAATCAACCCCGAATCCTAGGTTGAAGAACAGAAGCTGTTAGCCATGAAGGCCAAGGTTAGTTATGAAGGCCAAACTTGAGGGGGGTCATGAACCTCCAATTAAGATCCAAAGGTTGAAACTTCATGTTGACTTGAAAACCAATATGTAATTTTGAAAACCTCCTAGAGAAGGTTCAAGACCTCGTGGGGCTAACCAGAAACCCCCTGGCCTTGGACCAGCAGCTCTGATAGATATTTCGGTGATTTAAAACACCATTGAGATTGAAAACCCTTGATCTCAAACTTTGGCGTTCAACCTTTGAACATCGAAGTTCAACACCCAAGACCAAGACAAACATTGAAGCCATGACGGCCAAGCGAGCTGAGAAGTTACTTATATGGGATCATCTTTGAAAGAACCCCTGAAGGGCAAGTTGATAGCATTCTTGCAAGAAAATATCGATGTGTTTGCTTGGACTGTAGCTGATATGCCAGGGATTGATCCCCAACTCATAACTCACAAGTTGAATGTTGATCCGGGGCGGAAGATAATAAAACAGAAAAGAGAAATTTTTCTCCTGAAAGGCAGGAGGCCATTAAACAAGAAGTTGACAAACTCTTAGAGGCTGGGTTTGTTGAAGAGCTTCAGTTTCCCGAATGGTTAGCTAACCCGGTGATGGTCAAGAAAGCGAATGGAAAGTGGAGGATGTGTATTGACTTCACTAATTTGAATGATGCATGTCCAAAGGATTTTTTCCCCTGCCAATGATAGACATGTTGATAGACGCCACAGCTGGACATGAGATGTTGAGCTTCATGGATGGGTTCAACGGCTACAATCAGATTAAGATGCACGAGGATGACATCCCTAAGGTATCTTTCATAACTGACTTTGGTGTTTTCTGCTATATTGTTATGGCTTTTGGTCTAAAGAATGCAGGAGCTACTTACCAATGATTGGTGAATAAGATATTCGCCCATCTGATTGGAAAAACCATGGAGGTCTATGTTGATGACATGTTAGTGAATAGCCTACTCAAGGCAGATCACATTAAGCACCTCAGAGAGGCATTCGAAGTGCTGAGGCACCACAAGATAATGTTGAAACCAGCCAAGTGTGCTTTTGGCATTGGGTCTGGAAAGTTCTTGGGTTTGAAGGTTTCGAAAAGAGGCATAGAGGCCAATCCCGACAAGATCAAAGAAATCTTAGACATGGAACCACCCCGTTCTGTGAGGGACGTACAAAAGTTAACCAGCAGAGTGGCCGCTCTAGGGAGATTCATCTCCAAGTCTGGTGATAAGTGCTTGCCTTTCTTTCAAGCATTGAAGAAGGTGAAAAATTTTGAATGGACTAATAAAAGCCAAGAGGCCTTTGAACAGTTAAAGAAGTACATGGCCGAAGCCCCGTTGTTGGCCACGCCAAGTCCCGGAGAGACTCTTTATCTGTATCTAGCAATGTCTGAACAAGCATTGAGTGCCGTCCTCGTTAAGGAAGAGAACAAGGTTCAGAGGCCTATCTACTATGTAAGCAAGGTGCTCCACGGAGCCGAGTTGAATTACTCTCCCATTGAGAAGTTCGCCTTGGCATTGATAATAGCCTCGAGGAAGTTACGCCCGTACTTCCAGGCACATAAGATTGAAGTCTTGACGGACCAACAGTTGAGAAACATATTGCATAGCCCGAAGGCTAGTGGAAGGATAATCAAGTGGGCGATTGAACTTGGAGAATTTGACATCACGTACAAGCCGCGAACGGCAATCAAGGCTCAGGCTTTAGCTGACTTCGTGGTTGAATGTACCATTAGCAACCAAGAAGTCGGGGGGCAGGAGATGATAACCACCCCTGAAAGTAGAGATAAAGATGAAGAACATGTACCTGATCAGAAGGAATATTGGGTGCTCTATTTTGATGGAGCATCAAAAACAAAATCTAGTGGCGCAGGCTTAGTGTTGCAAAGCCCCGATGGGTTCACAGTTGAATATGGTTTGAAGTTAGATTTTCCGACAACTAACAATGAAGCTGAGTATGAGGCCTTGATAGCCGGTTTAGGCTTGGCCAGAATTATGAGAGTCAAGAATCTCAAAGTTTGTGGAGATTCAAGATTAGTGGTCTCTCAAGTAAATGGTGAATTTGAGGCCAATGATGAAACTATGGCAAGGTATCTGCGAGTTGTGAAAGCTGTCATGACTCAGTTTGACGAGTGCTATGTAGAACACATTCCGAGAGAAGAGAACGTTAAGGCCGATGCCCTATCTAAGTTCGCTTCTTCTGAGATAGAAAATTATGTAGGGAGTGTTTACTTCCAGGTCTTGAAGGCCCCGACCATCAACTCTAAGTTGATTGCACCAATTGATGTAGGAAGCTGTTGGATAGATCCTATTAAAGCTCACCTTGAAACTGGATGGCTTCCTGACGATGCCTTGGAGGCACGAAAGTTGTCAGTAAGAGCATTGAGATACGCCCAGATCGAAGGCATTCTCTACAAGAGATCATTTGTCATCCCATACCTGAAGTGTTTAAGGCCCCATGAGGCAAGAGAAGCGCTGGAAGAAGTTCATGGAGGGATCTGTGGACAACACTTGGGGGGCAGAGCCCAGGCTCACAAGATCACTCGTCTAGGATTCTATTGGCCAGAGATGTTGGCTGATGCAAAAAATTATGTTAAGAGGTGTGAGAGGTGCCAAAAGCATGCTCCGATTGTAAGGCAGCCGCCAGAGATGTTGACCTCGATCAGCTCCCCTATTCCGTTTGCAATGTGGGGAATGGATATACTTGTTCCCTTTCCCGTAGCATCTGCACAAAGAAAGTTTTTGATAGTAGCCATCGACTACTTCACTAGGTGAATTGGGGCTAAACCCCTAGCCAAGATAACCACCAAGCAAGTTGCCCAGTTCTTTTGGGAGAACGTGATCTGTAGATATGGAATCCCGCGAATCCTTGTGACGGATAATGGGACGCAATTCAACAATGAAGAATTCAAGAAGTACTGTGAGGAAAATGCTATTGATATTTGTTTTACTTCAGTAGCACACCCGCAAGCTAATGGACAGGCAGAGATAGCCAATCGGATAATCCTTGATGGACTGGAGAAAAGGGTCGAACGCTCAAGAAACACTTGGGTGGATGAGTTACTGCTTATACTTTGGGCATATCACACCACTTGCAAAGTGACAACTGGAGCGACCCCGTTTTTTGTTGTCTTATAGAGCCGAGGCAGTTGTGCCCCTATAAATCATGCATGCATCACCTCGAGTTGAGGCATATGAGCAAGAGACTAATGAAGAAGGCATGAGGCTTGCCCTAGACCTAATTGATGAGGTTAGGGATGAAGCAAATGCCTGGAATGGAGAGCATTAGAAGAGAGCATCCTTCCACTACAACCTAAGGGTTAAGAAGAGGTTCTTTCGGCAAGGCGAATTGGTTCTAAGGAAGATAGAAGCTTCTGGAGTTGGTCAGAAGGGAAAGCTAGCCCCTAATTGGGAAGGGCCGTATCGAGTCAAGAAGACGCTAGGACGAAGATCCTACAAGTTGGAGACCTTGGATGGGAACGAGGCCATACATCGTTTATAGATGAAAAAAGGTCAGAAATTATCCGCGTTATACAGAAAGAATCGTTATAATTCATACAAGCCGGAGAAGAAACAACTGATATATTTGCTAAAGTCACGAAACAGACGACCTTCGAAAGGATGATTTCGCTTAAGAAGTTAAGTAACGAGTTTAGCCTTAAGCACAAGATTAGCAGTGCTAATCATGAATTAAGGTGTAATACCGATAGAAGTCACGGGTGACCAAAATACTAAATTAGAGATTGAGATCCAGCTTTTGGATCCCTAGGATCGAGATCCAGCTTCCGGATCCTTGAAAGTCACGGGTGACCAAAATACTAAATTAGAGATCGAGATCCAGCTTCTGGATCCCTAGGATCGAGATCCAGCTTCTGGATCCTTGAAAGTCACGGGTGACCAAAATACTAAATTAGAGATCGAGATCCAGCTTCTGGATCCTTGGCCGACCACCTCCCGGCCGACCACGAAGGATTCGGGCCATTTGGCCGACCACCTCTCGGCCGACCACGAAGGAATCAGGCCAAAATCAGGATCCTTGAAAGTCACGGGTGACCAAAATACTAAATTAGAGATCAAGATCTAGCTTCTGGATCCCTAGGATCGAGATCCAGCTTCTGGATCCTTGAAAGTCACGGGTGACCAAAATACTAAATTAGAGATCAAGATCGAGCTTCTGGATCCCTAGGATCGAGATCCAGCTTCTGGATCCTTGGCCGACCACCTCCCGGCCGACCACGAAGAATTCGGGCCGTTTGGCCGACCACCTCCCGACCGACCACGAAGAAATCGGGCCGTTCGGCCGACCACCTTCCAGCCGACCATGGTGTGGCCGACCATGGTGATTTGGAACCCTCTGGCCGATCACCTTGTGGCCGATCACGAGCTACTCCGTGGTCCGGCCGATCGTGGGGTAGTTCGTGGTCCTGAATCTCGATTTTTTCAGCAAACCTCGGATAGTTTCTGATCCTGAATCTCGACTTTTTCAGCGAATCTTGGATGATTCTCCTTGAGATCACGGATGATTTCAGATCAAGACCTAGATTCTTGATCCTTAAGATAACAAAGTCACGAATGACCAAAATAGTGATTTGAGATCAAGATCAAGTTTCTTGATCCTTGAGATCAAGATGAAGTTTCTTGATCCTTAAGATTACGGATGACTTGAGATCAAGATCAAGTTTCTCGATCCTCAAGACCACGGATGATTTTTCAGGTCCGGGTTTACAAGCCGACCACCATTGGTCGACCAAGCTTCGAGGATGGCGTCACCGACCAAGACTGATTTTCAGTCCTACACGGACTGTTGACGCTGTTTGGGCCATATCTTGAGCTCCGGGTATCAGATTTGGACGATCTTACAGTCCACGCGAAGATCTCTGAGTTTTATATAGTCTTGGAGACCACTAGTCGACCACCAATTTGCCGACCAAGCTCCAAGGAGGGCGTCAGCCGACCAAGACTGATTTTCAGTCCTACACGGAATGTTAACGCTGTTTGGGCCATATCTTGAGCTCCGGGTATCAGATTTGGACGATCTTACAGTCCACGCGAAGATCTCTGAGTTTTCTATAGTCTTGGAGACCACTAGCCGACCACCCTTTGGCCGAACAAGCTCCAAGGACGGCGTCAGCCGACAAAGACTGATTTTCAGTCCTACACGGACTGTTGACGCTGTTTGGGCCATATCTTGATCTCCGGGTATCAGATTTGGACGATCTTACAGTCCACGCGAAGATCTCTGAGTTTTCTATAGTCTTGGAGACCACTAGCCGACCACCCCTTGGCCGACAAAGCTCCAAGGAGGGCGTCAGCCGACCAAGACTGATTTTCAGTCCTACACGGACTGTTGACGCTCTTTTGGCCATATCTTGAGCTCCGGATGTCAAAATTGGACGATCTTACAGTCCACGCGAAGGTCTCTGAGTTTTCTACAATCTTGGATACCCTTAGCCGACCACCAACTGGCCGATCATGGTGTTTTGACGGGCTTTGGCCGACCTCCGACTGGCCGACCACGGATCGCCCGTAGATCCAGCCGATCACGGGTGATTTGTGGTCTCGAGTTTTCTTGACTAACCAAGATTGATTTTTAGTCTGGGTCCTCGAATTGGTGTTTAACTGCAATCTTGACGTGCTGAACGTGAAAATCAATACGAAGCCGAAATTAAAATTTAGCACCGCTAGCACCGTTTAGTGCTGTTAGCGCTGCCTAGCGTCGTTTAGTGCCTTTTAGCACTGCTTAGTGCCGTTAGTACCATTTAGTGCTATTAGTGCCGTTAATACCATTTAGCACCACTAGCACCGTATAGTGCCATTAGCGATGTCTAGCGTCGTTTAGTGCCTTTCAGCGCTGTTTAGTGCCATTAGCACTATTTAGTGTTGTTAGTGCCAATAGCACTGTTAGTGTCGATAGCACTGTTAGTGTCATTAACACCGTTTAGTGCCGAATAGCACCGTTAGTGCTGTAAGCACCGTTAGTGCCGATAGCACCATTAGTGCCGATAGCATCGTTAGTGCCAATAGCACCGATAATGTCGTTAGCACCGTTTAGTGCCAATTAGCACCGATTAGTGCCGTTTAAGCACCGTTTAGTGCCGATTAGCACCGAGTAGTGTCGTTTAGCACCGTGAGTGCCATTTATCCTTTTAACATTGTTTAACACTGTTTAAACATTGTTTAAGGCTGTTTAGCGCCGTCTAGCGCCGTTTAGTGCCGTTTTATGCCGTTTAACGTCGTTTAAACATTGTTTAAGCATCGTTAAGGCTGATTAGTGCCGATTAGCATCGAATTAACATTGTCGTGAACGCGTCGGTCGCTCCACGCTTTACATAAAGACAATACTCGTGAAACACTAGTGTACAAAGATGAACCCTGACCCAAGTCTCGAAAAAGGCCGTTAAAACTTCAAGGAAAACCTGATCAGTTTTCATAAAAGTTGGGGGGCAAATGATATGGGCTAAAAGTAAGCCATAAAGACACATTTAATGTGGCATTAATTAGACCCGGAATGGTCCAAACGTGGGGCCCACCAGATGGGCCCAAACCCTATTTATAATATTAATTTCGTAATTAATATTAAGGGTAATAAACAGCTCAGCAAATAAGAGTCAAACAAGGATATTACTCTTGCCTGACTTAGCCTCCAAGATACATATTTCAACATGGAAACTGATTCCTATAAGGAAGAGATCTAGAACCTTCCTCAAGGAAGACTTATCCACCAAGTCTCTGACTCCTACCATAATTCTAGGGCTTCTCAACCTATATAAAGGGTCTAACCCCTCATCTCAGAACCACGTTTTTGGGCAGAGCTCAATACGTCACTTACGTCGTGGCTTAATCTTCGAATAAGGACATACAAGCCACTGCGTCCTAGGTGAGCTCTCGCCACCATAGCCTCGAGGGCACCATCACCTAGAACTACGTTGGCTTGATTCTCTAGTAATACAGAGATACGTAGGCATCTTGTGAGGACCGATCAGTCTCGAACGCAAGAACAGCCATTAAAGCTTGAAGCTCAACCACCATTGCATTAATTACAAATCGTAACCTAGTTTTTATTCCACAACAATTTCCAACTAATTGAAAGAGTCTAAAAAAATTGGTTGTAGATGAAGAATTTTAATTCAAATATAACTAAAAGAGTATGTAATTGAATATTAATTGGAGTGTAATAAAAAGAATTTGTTATTAAGTTAAATAAAATTTTATATGCATTTTAATTTATTTTTTCATTTTTGGAAGGTGTTAACAAACGTTTTGGGAAGGTGTTAACCGATCAACCAACCAATTATACCATGTTTCGCTTATAATAGTATAGTATAGATAGATTTATAATTTGTTAATAAATATATGATATTAAAATTATTTAAATTGATTTTGAAAATATTTTATTTTCAAGTAATTGAAAGAGTCTAAAAAAGTTGGTTGTTGGTGAAGAATTTTAATTCAAATGTAATTGAATATTAATTAAAGTGTAATTAAAAGAATTTGTTATTAAGTTTGATAAAATTTTATATGCATTTTAATTTATTTTTTCATTTTTGGAAGGTGTTTACAAACTTTTTGGGAAGTTGTTAAACAACCGACCAACGAACCAATTATAACCTATTTCACTTATAATAGTATAGTATAGATAAATAGATTTATAATTTGTTAATAAATATATAATATTTAAATTATTTAAATTGATTTTGAAAATATTTGATTTCCAAGTAATTGAAAGAATCTAAAAAAGTTTGTTGTAGGTGAAAAATTTTAATTCAAATATAATAAAAAGAGCATGTAATTGAATATTAATTGGAGTGTAATTAAAATAATTTGTTATTAAGTTAGATAAAATTTTATATGCACTTTAATTTATTTTTTCATTTTTGGAAGATGTTAACAAACTTTTTGGGAAGGTGTTAACCAACCGACCAACGAACCAATTATACTCATTTCGCTTATAATAGTATAGTATAGATGTATAAAAAAATTTCCAATATTTGAGTTTAGATAATATGGCGTGCAAGATATATATATATGTGTGTGTGTGTGTGTGTATGAGAGTTAATTTTCTCATAATTTTGTACCACCACCCAAAATCTAATTTTGTAATCACTTTTTTTGCTTATAATCAATTCGATTAATTGCTATTAACTTTTTTCGTCTAAGACAAAAGTATACATATAAGTCATAATAACATGTTTGTTCAAGTACAAACTGTAATATGAAAATATTGAAATAATATTAAATAATGACATATGTGTGTGTTTTAATGTGTAATTTCAGTTATCCAGTTGCAAACTTTTTGAGTTCAATTACCCAGTTGCAAGTTGAGGGTCAGTTCAATTAAAAATTAGCCATTTTATCCTTTTTTGTACAAAATTAACGGACCTCCGTTAAAAGTCAACAAAAGTTAACGGTCATGCAAGTATTATGAGATTGCAAGGTTTAATTAGTTTAATGACGTTAATGCAATTTTTTGAGTTCAATTACCCAACTACAAATTGAGCACGAGTTCAGTAATGAAATAGCCAATTAACCCATATGAGAATGTATGAGAATTGGACTTATAGTGGGAAAGGATGATTGAGGAGTAGTTATAAAAAGGACACTCCATCAATGAGTAACCCTAGGTTTCCTTACTAAAAATGCTAAGTTTCCATTTTTTTTCAAGAAAATTGATCTCTAAACTATTTTATTTCTACCAATAGTTATGAAAATTTGAGAAATTCCAAAAGACAACACTTATTTACTAATAATTAAGGTAATAATCATGCATTTTAATAAAACTTTTTATTTTCTAAACTTGCCTTATCAAATAATTGAAACTTTATATACTGAATGAGTTAATAAAAATTAAAATTATATCTAAAAGAAAAAAATGAGATGAAATATTATATTTAAATTCAATCAAATATTTTGTATTGAATAAAATGCTTATTTCTTTCTAGAGTTAAGATAGGCCAAACCATGGTTTTGGACTATTAATATTGTTAGATTTATATTATTATAATTGTAAATTCTTTTAGATTAATGGTATTTATGTCACAATAAATCATATTATGTCGAACTATATTGAAGAGAATCATATAATTATTTTTTAAAAATTGTTTTCTACTTAACATTCAGTCTCAAATTCGTTTGGTGCGACTCCAAATGGGTCGCATGTCCTCTTAATAGATGTTCTTATTTCTTGGTCGTCCCCAATTTCTTAAAAGACTAAAAAACAGTATCTAGTTATATATTCAGCTGAAAGAAGACATCTATCACTTTGAGTTAAAATGGTTGAAGGCGCTATTATTAAGTACTTCTATTCATCACAAGAAAGTTATTCCTCTTTTTTCATTTTTTACATCTGTAAACTATTTTATTTCTACCAATACTTATGAAATTTGAGTAAGTTCCAAAAGTTATTTACTAATAATTAAGGTAATGCATCATGCATTTCAATAAGAATTTATTATTTTCTAAACTAGCCTTACCAAATTATTTAACTTTATATACTCAACGAGTTATTAAGAATTAAACTATGTCTAAAAGAAAAAAAAACGAGAAAAAATATTATATTCCAAGTCAGTCAAATAATTTGTATTGAATAAAATGCTGCTCTCTTTCTAGAATTAACTTAGGCCAAACCATGGTTTTAGTATTATTAGATTATATCGTCAGTCACAATAAATCATCCTATGTTGAACTATATTGAAGAGAATCATATAATTATTTTTTTTAAAATGATTTTTAACTTAACATTCAGTCTCAAATTAAAACTTTTTTTGAGAATTAAAATTTATTTTTTGTAGCATGAAAATATAATAAAAACATTTTAAATAATTACACCCCTCAATTTACCAAAATAATTTTCCACTTTTATAAAACTATAGATGTCTTTCATGTCTATAAAACAATTATTGTAGGATAAAGGTCTATTTGAATGGGAGGGGTTTGATTGGATTAGAAGAGATTGGAATTTTGGGAACTGTTGTGCAAAAAATTCACACGACACCCCGAGAAAGCCTCGCTGAAATAACGGGAATTATCCTTGGTTTTCGGATAATTAACAAATCGAACAGCTGTATCAAAACAGGGCAGCTGAACCTAATAATGGTATTTTGTGTTTTTTGGGCTGAATTAGAAAGTTCACCGGACAATAATGGCAAAAATCCGGCCAAGTATGTCCAGGGATGTATTACTTAGGGTACACGTGCCTTGTGTATTCAGAAAGTAAAAAAAACCGAACCCCTTGCTAATTGCCTACATATCCTATTTATAGGAATCAAGCCCTAATGTAGTTCTTTTAGGTTAGGAATCCTTTCCTTGTTCATTAAGCCACGAAATTGATAAAATTTAATACCTCCATCCATGTTAATCTCGAAGTATTTGTGTAGAAATATGACTTTTCCTTAAATCAGCTAGCCCCTTAGTAGAGTCCTATTCGAAGTAGAACTCCCAAATCCTACTCATATGAGAACTCCATGTATATATTGACATATATCACATATATCCAATATTTATCATATTAGAAACGTGTATCTCTATGAAATAAACTGTTAAAAGGACTCAATTCGTATTTCCTACAAATTAGGAGTCAATCCTTATCCGTTCGGCCAGCAGAGGTGGAGCCTGCAAGCCCACCTGCACCTACACAGCTTCCCTAAAAAGCGAACCTCCACCTCTAGAGCTTCCCTCTAGAGGTACACGTCTTTTTTCCCAGCAACCTTGTTCCTACCTTTTAAACATCCTACCAGGCCTCTAACATCCATGGGCCCAAAATTAAGCCCATTACAATTTTTGGGCACAACAACTACCCCCTAGGTTCCTTGTAGTTATAAAATACACAAGGAACCTTGCCATTTCTCCTTAGCTTCAGCTTCACTTTTATGTCCAGCTCCAGCGTATCATCTTAACATCTCATATATTTCGCAATAACCTTGCCATAATTAAGCCAGTAAAACCTTTCCAAAGATTCCATGATTTCCTTTTAAGTTAAAACCTAAGCTACTCCCATTATTAAAGAATTTAGAAAATCAAAACAATTTTTTTCCAAACCCAGGTTCCTCTAATTTAACTCCTTCCAGGAAATACTTTCTCCTCTGAACAATTCTCTCCAAAATAACCTTTCTGATATCATGAGTTAATTCCCAAAAATTTAGTTTATAAAAAGCAACTCATAAATCAGAATTTCACCAAAAACAAAAAACAAAAAATAAATTCCATTTCTCTTGTTAATAGCCGTGTCATATACCAATTCAGCTTCCACCGTTTCGTTTCCCAAGACAACAATAACTCCATTCAATACCAACTCCTACACGCCACAATCTCTCCCTTTCTATATTATTTATACATCTTCACCAGTCCATCCCCCTTTTCTTTTTCTTTTATCACAAACACACACTCTCTTCTTCTTCCACCGGTTCATCTCCCAAAGAGAAGCTCTACTCCGGCGAACCATCCTGGCGATACTCTCCGACTCCAGCCACTCTAATCCTTCCAACTATCATCAAGGTATGATCCCTTTTCTTATGCTCCCTGTCTTTCATATCCAGCGCTATTCTCTTAATTACATATTGCGATTTGTCTTCGATTTGTATTTACGCATACACACCTAGATACACACACTAATCTCCACATACGCATGTCATTATACCATGTTTATTAATGGTTAATTCATCATCAAAACAAGTATCCCCTTTCTGGACCATGATACCCTCTAGAATTCAAAACCCTAAAACCCGATTCGTACTGATCTTCATTCGAAATCCCATTAGTGTTACATGTTTTTGCAAAAATCCATGTGTAATTCTCCTTTTCCAAAAACCAATGATTGTTTGTTGTTATAATGCATGTACCAATCCTTGTTTTTAATTAAACTTGTATACATAATGTGTGTATCATATGCGAATACCCGATCTAAGAAGAATAGTAAAGATTCCTTGATAGGCGTACCTGTGCCTAGCTAGCTGTTTAGGCGAACCTGGCCTTTCATTCGCTCCTGGCCGTTTGTATGTGCTTATCCGCACACACCTGTTAAAACACCTCACTTGGGAAACTCGCTGATCACCTACTCATCTTGCTTCAATTTGTGCATATGTCTGGTAGATCAGATGCAGCTAGCTCCCAGCATTCTACCTCTGAGGAGATGGCCCACTCCCAGAACTTCCTAACACACTCCAGCTTCCCCTTGACCCAATTTCCAGAACTAACCCATCTTTCACCGTAAGTGCCAGGACTCGTTCCAAGGTCAAACTAATAGATTATTCAAAAACTCGATGATCAAACACCAACCTTTTCACTCACAATACCAGGGACACTCGACCAGCTATCCTTGTATCCTCCTCAGATGAAAAAATGTCACTAGAATCCACAACGCCAAACCTTCTTCTTACTGCTGATGAAGCATCCTCTGTAAAAGCTAACCCTTCACATACTACCTCAACAGCTCCTCCTAGAACTGATTCTGTAACAGGTGAATTAGAAAACAATACCTTTGAAAAACCTCCTGCCACCCTATCTTGTGAAAATTTTAGTAGCTCTATGACTGCTCCCTTATTAAAGAAGCTGACACAATCACACCACATAGGCTGTTCTTTAGTCATCCCCTCTCCTGAAGAGAGATGTCACAAATTCGATATGTTTGAACCAGGCCAGCTTCTACCTAAAGCTGTTTTATCAGCCCAATTTTTCAGATTGGGGTTATCTCTGCCTTTACACCCCTTTATCCAAGAGGTTCTTGAATTCTTTGATTTAGCTCCTATCCAACTCACCATCAACTCATATCGCATGGCGATGTGTATGTATATCCTTTACCATACCAGATTCAACAAGACTCTTTATGCTCGAGAGTTAGGTTATTTTTACCAGCTAAAACAGACTGGAAAGGACTCAGGTTTCTTTTATCTATCCGCCTGGAGCGTCCATGAGGGCCAATGTTTCAGAAGTTGCAAGAGAGGGATGAGTGGCTGGCTCAAACAGTTCCTTTACTGTTATGACTGCCCTCAATTAAGAATTGATTTTAACCTGTCTGTGAAAATACCTGCAAAATCCTCTTTAAGAGGTCGAACCCTAGAGCGTGCTGTAGAGGCGCTAAGTTTGTCAGCTGGGCTAGGGAACGGCCTTAGTTTGCTAACCCGTGACAACCTCATGAGTTGTAATTTCATTCCTGGGAGAGGTACCCCTATCCCAACCAGCTGAAATTATTTTCCTTCCTTACACCATGCTCATCAATAATATAGGCATATACTTACGATAATTTTAAGTATTTTTGATTGATAACTTGCTCACCAGTTTCCATGTTTAATCTTTGCAGAAATTGCTTCAGGAATTCCCTCTTTTATCAAGAAAACAACCAAATATGAAGAGATGTTTACTGATGACGAAGATGACAAGGTCACCCCTATTGCAGCTACTCCTATCTCGAAGATTAAAGTTCCATCTCCTAATTTAGAAAAATCATCCACCTCTTCAAAAAGAAAGTTACCACCTCCTCTCCTTGAAGCACCTCGAGCTTCTGCCTCTGCTTCTCGCTCTGCTAAAAAGGCTAAGACATCTCCTTCCCTGGACCCCGGAAATTCTGGTCCCCATTTGCAGTATTTCTTTGAGATGGCAGGAAACCAGATTCCTGAGGAGGCCATAGCTGCTTGGGACAAATTGTCACTAGCTGAGGGTGCAAGAGCTGCCCTTCATGCCAATGCCCAAAGTTTATTTCATTATCTTAAGCATGGTGAGAAGATTGTGGAGACAGCTCGAGGTGACCAAAGACTTGCTGAGGAGGTGAAACAGCTTAAACAATCTATCAAAGCCAAGGATGATGAGAAGAAGAAGTATTTGGATGCCAATAGGAAGCTCAAGTCTGCTGAAACCAAGTTGATAAAGGAACGTGACCAGCTGGCCAATTCAGTTGCTGCTCTTGATGCAGAGAAAGAGGAGTTGGTTTCTTCCCATGCCAAGGAAATTCATGAGCTAGAGCTAAAAATGGAAGCTATGAATGTCAAACTAGCTGAGGAAAGGTCCGTTCAAAAGGAGAAGAGGAAGGAAGCCTATGGTAGGCTATAATGCGGCCATCAATGACTATATCGAATCCACCTACCTCCGATTCCCCGATTTAGACTGGTCTCAGCTTGGCGAAGATGCCGTGAAAGCTGTGGAGGACATCAAGAAGAGGGAAGCTACTGTAGCTAAGGTGGACTTCGTTGACCCAGCTGATATGGAGAAAGAGGTGGAGGTTCCCTCGGAAGATCCAGCTGAAGCTAAAGCAGACGCCTCTAACACAGCTACCCCTGTTCCTCCTACTCCAAGGGCTGAGGTATCTCCTGACACCCATACTCCTTAACTCCTTGAAATTAAGAACCTTGCCTACCCCTGCGTGAGTTTAAACTTTTAAATTATTTTGCATGGCCTTGGTGGCTATTAACTTTGAATTTCTATGAGGTCGTGGTCTCCTCGTATTGCCTCACAAGTTGTATTCCAAAACTTTTGCTTCCCTTAATTATGCTTCTTGTTTTTTCGTACATTGCCATGTTGTCCATATGAGGTTGCCAAATAAAAACATTCCAGTGATAAGGCGCATACCTAAACCAGGATGCAAGCCTTTCACTCGTAACCAAGTAAAAATGTCAAACTCATCACAAACGTATGCCAACATAAATACCTATCTTAACATTTCCTGTTAAGTAATTGTTTCCATTTAGAGTTAAAAGAGAACAACCCAGGTGTATTGATTTATTTAAAACCATACGAGGTGATCCCTGTTTCCGAAATCCACCTAATACGTATATCATGAAGCTTCCCTTAACATGATTTAATACGTTTGCTGGTCATATTCATTATCCAGCCAATCCTTTTTCCAAGTATGAAGTATCCTGTTTAATCCGTCATAAGACCCTTATGAATGATTATCAAGATATATGTGCAAAATTCCAAAGTAAGGTAGAGCTTCCCATTTGCTCGCACCTTGCCTTTTCGCGTAAAGAGTGATCATATGGCCAATTGTTTGCACTAAATCACGCAAGCGTACGTGGTCACAAGTAATATATGAATAAGTCGAGTTCGTTCCCACAGGGATCTGGTTATGGTTTTAATTCAGTTTTGTACCTATGCAACAATGTATGGTTATTATGCACTGCTAAGAAAAATAACAAGATTTTAATTAACTAAAATTAACTAAGAAACAAATTAATAAAACTAAAAATACTAACTACTTATATGCGAGAAAACATGGAATCCTAACTTCATCATCTACTTCACTTAGAGTTGATGCCTTTAATCAATGCATGTGATGGTTATGATATCTGATCAGACAACACGGAACAAGTATAAGCTACCTCTCGGTATACAAACACCAAACTAATCATACATCCACAAAAGAGATAGAAGATGAATAGACACCAATTATGTTTAGACCCTATATCTCTATAAGATTTGAAAACATAACGGTTGAAGCACAAGTTATCCACATAGATCACATAGGGTAGCATCATATCTCTATGTATGCCACAAATCATGATAATAATATCAACCTATCCTATGCTAGCATGGCAAGTTCTAAATCTCAAGATCCACTCTCGCTTCACAAGAGATTAACAAATTAGATGTTCATGACTCATCTAAACACATGAAACACAACCATACGAGGATATCAAGAATTCACCACACATAAATCTTTAAAGCAATCAAACTACTAAGCTACATAGATAAATCCGTTAGAATCCCATGACAACGATTAGTTCATAATTGAACCTCTCGTCATCATGGGATCTGATGAAACCATGATAAAAACAAAGTATAAAAAGATACAAATAATCCTAAGTAATTGATATGTAATGGTGTGTGTTTTTTTCTGTATCCTAAGATGTGTATTTATAGCCTCAAATTGCCTCTCCATCAAGCAATTGTCGTTTTAGAGTTGGAATAGGAGTATGGCAATTTCCGTTCTTGAATGAGAATAGAATTGCAAATTCCATGTGTAGATCTGATTCTGGAATGTTCTAGCCGCCAAGAGCAATTACCATACTTATTAGAAGTAGGAATTCTGGCAATTTCCTGTTTAGAATTGAATTCTGGCAATTTCTGTTTTGAAGGAAAATTCTCTTCAATAATTCTGGACTCCGGACCACCTTAGAATGATAGAAAATTCCGTTATCTTCGCGTGGGCAGTTGAATCGTCCAAAACGGACTTGTAGAACTCAAGATATGGTCAAAACAAAAATCCGAAAATCTGGCTGAATTTCTCCGCGCTGACTGCGCTGACAAGGCGCTGACTGCGCTGTTGTTACTGTTCATGGCGTTGACTGCGCCCTTTGCACGCTGAGTGCGTTGATGGCTTTTGCCGGAAGCTGATTTTGGCTGATTTTGCTCTATTTTCTTCGTTTTAACTCCGATTTTCATTCCGTTTCTTCCGGCTCTCTCGCAATTTGATGTATTATTATTCTTTAAGCTCAAAACCCACCATTTAAGCATGGAAAACATCATCCCACATCCGACTCTTATTCCTGCACAAATTCACTAAAAACACATCAAAAACACCACATACTTGAGTTCAAGTCATCAATTCAAGCCGATACGAAGCATTCCAAGTGGATATAACATCCACTTATCACACCCCCAAAGTTAAACCGATGCTTGTCCTCAAGCATAACAATTATAACTATATACAACTAACTAGTACCACTTCCGTAGGTGATCACGGTTGCATTTGGCATATGCAACAAGGCCTTTAAACCCCTAGGCAGCCCTAGTGGACGAGTAAGGTCTCGTGAGGGCCTATAGCGAATGTACCCACAAAATCCATTTATCTCACAATGCAATGCATGTATGCAACTAATATGAAAATGCAATTAATCTAGTACTAATATCCTACCATACCTTCAAATCCTCTCTTGCCATATCAACTTAAGAATCAAAGTAAATACGCAATGTCTTGGTGTCGAAAGTACAAGTATTCACATAGTCTACTCAATGAACATGCATAAGTTCTCACAAGTCCATGTCAAGTGTAAGAATAAGTTAGTAAACATGCTAAGCCTACAAGAGTACATCTTTGAGACAAAACTCGGGATCTCATACGCAAAAACAAGCAAACACTCACAATCCACTCACAAAAGAATATTCACTCAAGAACAAGGGTAAGTGTATCACTCAATTCCAACAAAATCATAAGAATGCTTGACATTTGGTATCAATCTAACTCTTAACACAACATACATCAATGACGATAATCAAAAGGTCTTTATTTGGATTGTAACGGGGCTAGGGACAAGGTATGTCAAATAAGCCAAATCAGGTGAAGTGTCAAAAGCTAGTAGGAACTATAATAAATCATACACAACCACCTATTTTCCTCCCTCATAATTTTATTATTTTTCTTCCAACAAAAACATTCGACTAGTCGACTAAAGTAGGATCACAATAAGCACAAATATGCTCTCATAATATTTTTTTTTTCTCTTTTTTTTCTTTTTCTGTTTTTTTTTCTATATTTTTTTTTCTTTTTTTTTTTCGAGAGCTAAAGCAACAATAATATAGACAATAACAATGATCCCACGATTTTATTACACATGCCGACTATCAAGCAAACAACCAAACCCAAATTTCAATATTTCCCCCCCAAACTTATGACCAACAATAAACCCATTCTTGCACACCTTATTACTCCCTTAAGCACTCTACTAGCCTTTGACAATGTGGGTTCAAATTAATGTAAGGCCAATACAAGAAAAAGGTCTAGGCAAGTAATGTGGTATGTCACCGAAAAAATAGGATTAAGCTCAACGGGTTAACTAATCGATCATGTAAACATGGTGTGGTAATATGGGAAAATATGTGGTTATTCCTAAATGCCTTTATCATTTTAATCGTCAAATAATGTCATGCGTTTCAAGAAAGACCTCAAACAACTGCTAGCAATGCAAACAATCCGTGGACACTCAAGCAAACGAATAATATGCAACACATATGCAATAAGGCTCAAAATCTCACTTGGTAGAAAAAACATACTCAATCCCAAGCAAAAATCTCTCTAACGCACCTACTTGTATTCAAAGCATGCAAACTAAATCATCTTGCACATATTCATGTCCTTCTAATTACTTACAACATTCAATAAGTCTACTAGCTCCAACTTACTAGTGTATGTGTGTGTGCACAAGAACAAAGCATATCACTTCTCAATCAAAAAGCGTTAACAACACAAAATTCCTATCAAGCATGGGTGCAAATGCAAACTGTTATGAACTCACATGATATACGAATATAAAAACAGAATGTCCTATATGAAACAAACGTAGATAACACGAACATAAATGCATAATTTACTAATACTAATATGCAAAACATGAAATCCTACATGAACAAATAATACAACAACAACTACTAAACCCTCAAACCACCCCCAAACTTAAAATATCCAATGTCCGCATTGAATGGAAGTAAATACAAGGGATAGTAGAAAACATACCAGTATACAACAATGATTGGGTTGCCTCCCAAGAAGCGCTTCTTTAACGTCAATAGTTTGACGTTACTTCCAAGCCTCCATTAAGGATGATAATAGTTTGCTTGGTCCTCTCTTCGTGAAACTTCATCGTCCTCACGGCGGCACACTTTCTACCCCTTCTCCTCGCTTGGCCTATTCGTATAACAAATATGTCCTATTCCAATGCCTTCATCAGCTGACCCAAAATCTGTCAATTTGTAGAACAACACACCTTCGCGGGCTTCGGTTGAATATAATGGAGGAGGATAAATGTAAGTTTCTGAAGCCTTTGGGTCCTCAAAGAGAACTTCCTCCATTGGCTTTAATGCACTACCTCCATCTTTACACTCTGAGACAAGTAGAAGATCTGCATCTTTCCCATGTTCTTTAGCCTCTTGGTACGCACATACCAATTCTTGAAATTTGTGCAGCTCATCAGTGTCCGTCCCATATAGTGCCCTTTCCAAATCATCCACCATCTTAACATGATCAAATTCCTCACATGGCTTGCGAATGCTCACCTCGTCTTGGAATTTGTCTTCTTCAATTATGCATGCAGTACCTTGCTCCAAGTCATCATTATTTTCTGGTATTGCTTCTGGTGTGAATTGTTGTTTCTCTTGTTCCAAGGCTCTCACAGCTTGAGCAACTAGAATCTCCAAAGATTTGAGAGACTCCTCGCTACTCTTTACAAACATCATAATCTCCTCCCTAGTAGGAACCTCATCTGACTGAAAAGTAGGAGTAGGTTGCTGATGTTGAAACTCTTCACTTCCATAGTAATATGACATATCTGGAACATCTTGCTGGTACTGTTGAGGATGGTATGGAAAATATGGTTGTTCCTCATAAGTGACATATGGATCAAATCCTTCGTAGTAACAATATTGTGATGGATCATGAACGCCCAAACACTGCTCACATTGATAAGGCATGGATGTACTCGAATATGCCCACCATGGCAACTCCTGACCTGCCATCTTCAACTACTCAAGTACCTGAAACACACCGAACTAAACAAGATAGGTAAGAACTAATCCGAGTCAGTGAACTCTAACGACCACTATTGACAAGCACATAAACCAAAAATAAAACACCGATGATCCCCGGCAGCGGCGCCAAAAACTTTGTTTGCACTAAATCACGCAAGCGTACGTGGTCACAAGTAATATATGAATAAGTCGAGTTCGTTCCCACAGGGATCTGGTTATGGTTTTAATTCAGTTTTGTACCTATGCAACAATGTATGGTTATTATGCACTGCTAAGACAAATAACAAGATTTTAATTAACTAAAATTAACTAAGAAACAAATTAATAAAACTAAAAATACTAACTACTTATATGCGAGAAAACATGGAATCCTAACTTCATCATCTACTTCACTTAGAGTTGATGCCTTTAATCAATGCATGTGATGGTTATGATATCTGATCAGACAACACGGAACAAGTATAAGCTACCTCTCGGTATACAAACACCAAACTAATCATACATCCACAAAAGAGATAGAAGATGAATAGACACCAATTATGTTTAGACCCTATATCTCTATAAGATTTGAAAACATAACGGTTGAAGTACAAGTTATCCACATAGATCACATAGGGTAGCATCATATCTCTATGTATGCCACAAATCATGATAATAATATCAACCTATCCTATGCTAGCATGGCAAGTTCTAAATCTCAAGATCCACTCTCGCTTCACAAGAGATTAACAAATTAGATGTTCATGACTCATCTAAACACATGAAACACAACCATACGAGGATATCAAGAATTCACCACACATAAATCTTTAAAGCAATCAAACTACTAAGCTACATAGATAAATCCGTTAGAATCCCATGACAACGATTAGTTCATAATTGAACCTCTCGTCATCATGGGATCTGATGAAACCATGATAAAAACAAAGTATAAAAAGATACAAATAATCCTAAGTAATTGATATGTAATGGTGTGTGTTTTTTTCTGTATCCTAAGATGTGTATTTATAGCCTCAAATTGCCTCTCCATCAAGCAATTGTCGTTTTAGAGTTGGAATAGGAGTATGGCAATTTCCGTTCTTGAATGAGAATAGAATTGCAAATTCCATGTGTAGATCTGATTCTGGAATGTTCTAGCCGCCAAGAGCAATTACCATACTTATTAGAAGTAGGAATTCTGGCAATTTCCTGTTTAGAATTGAATTCTGGCAATTTCTGTTTTGAAGGAAAATTCTCTTCAATAATTCTGGACTCCGGACCACCTTAGAATGATAGAAAATTCCGTTATCTTCGCGTGGGCAGTTGAATCGTCCAAAACGGACTTGTAGAACTCAAGATATGGTCAAAACAAAAATCCGAAAATCTGGCTGAATTTCTCCTCGCTGACAGCGCTGACAAGCAGCGCTGCTGTTACTGTTCATGGCGCTGACTGCGCCCTTTGCACGCTGAGTGCGCTGATGGCTTTTGCCGGAAGCTGATTTTGGCTGATTTTGCTCTATTTTCTTCGTTTTAACTCCGATTTTCATTCCGTTTCTTCCGGCTCTCTCGCAATTTGATGTATTATTATTCTTTAAGCTCAAAACCCACCATTTAAGCATGGAAAACATCATCCCACATCCGACTCTTATTCCTGCACAAATTCACTAAAAACACATCAAAAACACCACATACTTGAGTTCAAGTCATCAATTCAAGCCGATACGAAGCATTCCAAGTGGATATAACATCCACTTATCACCAATGCCTCGGTTCCCATATGACTTTGTTTTTTTTATAAAAAGAATCCATAAAACCTTTTTCCAGAAATATGAACACAATGCGCCTCATATGTGAGCTTCGCTTTTTTAACCAGCTGAAGCTTATTGCCAATTTTTATGTAAGTTATTCCATTTCATGTAGCCTGAATTCTGGCTCCTACATGATACATTTTTTTTTCCTTTGGCTCTTCATGTGCCCAGATTCCCTAGGATTCGCATGAACCTGATAGTATATTTCCAGAGCAGCTTCCATATTTGAACCTCCTCATAGGTTGACCGGTTTTGCGAACCTCTTTCCATGAGGTTCCTCATGTACCATAATCCATTCCAAAATCCATTACCATAATCCATTCCAAAATCCATATATATGTATTTTTATTCCAATTTTTGTTATACTCCATTTTTTTGGCTTCCTATATTCAGGAAATTTTTCGAATGGGAGGTGGTATAACCTACTACCCCCCAAGTTCTTTAATCATGTTACCAACTATGATGGAGAACTTAAAACCACCTATTTACGCATATGTTTCCATACTAATTCCATAAAGTATATAAGGAACACAACATAATTCATAAGCAAAACATGTTATATATAAAAGAAAGCAACAAATTTATTGGCCTCATGGAAGCAAAAATTCACGACATTTCCTATCGGTGAGGTGTACATGCACTACCCCCCGAGCATAGCAAGACAAAATCAAATCATCTACTTGTCCTAAAGATGGCAGCAATAACTAATAAACTACCTTTATTAATCCTATACCTGAAAGAGGTCTACTTAAAAGCGTTACCTGAAAAAAGCACCTACTGGTAATATTTCCTCAAATGTTCGGCATTCCATGCCCTAGGGATCAGCTTCCCATCCAAATCAGTCAAATGATATGTACCTTCCCAAAGAACCGTCTTTATAAGGTAAGGTCCTTCCCAATTGGCACCAAACGCACCATGACCAGGTACCCTCATGTTGGGTAGCACCCTCCTTAAAACCAAATCACCCACCTTCAATGGGCGAGCTCGTACCTTCTTATCAAAATATTTCCGTGTACGCTGCTGGTATGCAGCCAGCTTCAGCTGTGAATTCATGCGCACCTCTTCAACAAGATCCAGGTACAAGCGATGATTCACCTCATTATCCTCCGGATTATAATTTTCCCTCCTGAATGAGCCGGCTCCTATCTCAACATGCACCATTGCCTCACACCCATATGCCAAAGTGAATGGAGATTCACCTGTTGTAGTTCTTGGAGTGGTATTATAAGACCATAATACCATTGGAAGCTCCTCCGGCCAGCTTCCCTTTTGCTCCTCCAGCTTGGTTTTTAGAGTGTGTTTTATTATCTTGTTCACAGCCTCCGTTTGACCATTTCTTTGGGGGTGGCAAACAGCTGAGAACCCCTTTTGAATTCCAAGGTCCTCACACAAGCCTCGCATCTCCTTACTGTCAAATTGCTTCCCATTGTCTGAGATGAGCTTATAAGGTACTCCATACCTACAAACGAATTCGTATTTTACTCCGCCTTTACCCTTGGGAAGCTCCCCAATTAGGTCTATCCCCCAAACCGCAAAAGGCCAAGGACTGGTGAGGGGTTTAAGGGGTACAGCTGGGTTGACACCCAACTTCGCGAACCTCTGACAGCGATCACATGCTCGAGTGTACTTATGAGCATCTCTTTGCAAAGTTGGCCAATAATATCCTTGACGAAGTATTTTGTGTGCCAATGAGGTTCCCCCAGAGTGGTTACCACAAATCCCCTCATGGATCTCCCTCATGATATACTCACATTCGTCTCCAAAAATACACCTTAGCAAAGGCTTATTAAAACCCCTCTTATACAAAATTCCTTCATAGATCACGTACCTTGCCGCTTTATATTTTAATTTACGAGCTTCATCCTTATCCTCTGGCAAACTCCCTTAGTGATGTACTCCACTATTGGAACCATCCAGTGATCCTTCACTATAGCTTCCACATTCAAAATCTCAATTTTTGAAATACTCGGTTGACGCTGAACCTCAAGGGGAATGACTCCTAACAATGTAGCTTCCCTTTGAGAGCCTAGCTTAGCCAGCGCATCTGCATTCGCATTCTCCGACCTAGGAATCTGTTCTAGATTCACCTCCTTGAATCTCTTCACCAATTCCTGTGCATACCTCATGTACAAATTAGTACGAGGGCCTCGAGCCTGAAACCCTCCTTTAATATGCCAAACCACCAACATTGAATCACTAAAGACGGTCAAATTTTCCACCTTCATTTCTAAAGCTAGCTTCAAACCGGCAATCAGAGCTTCGTACTCTGCGTCATTGTTAGTTGCGTAGAATGAAAAATGAATAGCACTCTACAACTTGTGTCCTTCAGGGCTTACTAGCACTATGCCAGCTCCTGCTCCATTAGAGTTAACTGCCCCATCCACATACAAAGTCCACCACGGAGCGCAATTTTCCACCGGTACCTTTGCAACAGGTAACCCTTCAATAGCTAGCTCACCAGAAGGTAGCTCAACAGCAGGTAGCTCACCAGCAGGTAGCTCACCTGCAGGTATACATTCGTTTCCACCTACCTCGAAGGATGGAGGAAATTCCAACAGAAAATCAGCCAACGCTTGCCCTTTTATTGCAGACCTCGGCTTGTATTCAACATCAAACTGTCCTAATTCAATAGCCCATTTCATCAACCTTCCAGAAGCTTCTGGTTTATGTAACACCTGCCTTAGTGGGAAAGAAGTCCGTACCTCAACCTTGTGAGACTGAAAGTAAGGTCGAAGCTTCCTTGAAGCAAGAATCAATGCGTAAGCTAGCTTTTCCATGTTAGTGTACCGGGTTTCTGCATCCAGCAATCTCTTGCTTACATAATACACCGGAAATTGCACCTTCCCTTCCTCTCGGACCAACACCGCACTAATATAATACTCAGAAACTGCTAGGTAGAGTATCAGAGCCTCACCATCAACTGGTTTAGAAAGGAGCGGGGGACTACCCAGCTGTTCCTTTAGCTTCTAAAAAGCAGCTTCACATTCAGCTGTCCACTCAAAGTTCTTTCCTTTCTTAATTGCTGAAAAGAATTCCTTACACCTGTTTGAAGATTTTGAGACGAACCTGTTCAGAGCCGCAACCCTTCCTGTTAATGACTGAACCTCCTTCACGCTCCTAGGTGACCTCATTTCCAACAAAGCTTTAATCTTTGCAGGGTTAGCCTCAATACCCCGGTGATTAACCATGAACCCGAGAAACTTCCCAGATTCGACCCCAAATACACATTTCTGAGGATTGAGCTTCATTCTATATTTCCTCAATATGTCAAACATTTCTGCCAAGTGCGAAACATGATCAGCTGCTTCTTTTGACTTTACCAACATATCTTCAACATATACTTCCATTGTTTTTCCAATTTGATCCTTGAACATCATGTTTACCAGACGCTGATACGTAGCTCCCGCGTTGATTAAACCAAAAGGCATCCCAATGTAGCAATACAACCATCTATCTGTTATAAAGGAAGTATGTTCTTGGTCTGGGCCATACATAGGAATCTGATTATATCCTGAATATGCATCCATAAAGCTCAGTTAGGCATGCCCAGCAGTCGCATCCACCAGCTGGTCAATACGAGGAAGCGGGAAGCTATCCTTTGGGCACGCTTTATTCAAGTCTGTAAAATCAACACAAGTACGCCATTTTCCATTGGGCTTTTTGACCAGCACTGGATTTGCCAACCACATGGGGTAAAAAGACTCCCACACCAAACCAGCTGCCAATAATCTGTCCACCTCTTCTCTCAAAGCGGAAGCTCTTTCACCACCTATAGCCCTTCTTTTCTGCCTTACTGTTTTCCTTTCTGGATCAATATTAAGACGATGACACATTACCTTTGGGTCTATCCCAATCATGTCTGAATGATCCCAAGCAAACACGTCCACATTCTTTCTAAGGAAGCTCACCAGAGCTTCCCTCATATTCGGATCCAGCTGTTTTTCAACTTTCAGCTCCTTACTAGAATCAGTGTCATCTACCATAAAAGATATAGTGTCTCCTACAGCACCAGCTTTTTCTCTGGATTCGGGCATCCTAGGATCCAAATCAATTTCCACCAGGTTCCCTTTATCATCCACCTGGGCAGATTCAGGTACCTCTTTCTGTGATTGCTCTAAGATTTCCACCTCATCGAAGTCACTGTCATTGACTTCTTCCAAGATGCCTTCAACAAAATCATCATTGCCGTTTCCATTTTTCTGTTGAGGTGCCTCCAGCATAAGCACCTCCCTTCCAGTACCTTCCCCCAAAAACGAAGCTACATCCACGTAAGGGTCTTCATCTGGATGTTGCACAATCATAATTGTATTGCATGATTCTCTCTCACATACCCCTCCTTTCCTTTGAGAGGACTCTTCAGCCGAAGTATTTGGAAGTCCAAGATAGCGGTAACAGTTGTCAGTTGTTCCGCCATCTACCAACAGCAAGTGTTTTGAAGCTTGCTCAGCAGTACGCAAGGCCTTACCGTAACATTCTCGTGATTCTGAATGACATCCTCGTAGGCACCCAATCCCATTAGGAGTTGGAAATTTCATTGAGAGATGGTAAATAGAAGTCACGACACGCATCTCCTTCAAGAAAGGCCTGCCCATGATAGCATTATAGGATATGTCTTCATTCACAACCATAAACTCTGCAACCTGGGTTGCCACATAAGGTTCACTCCCCATCCTGATTGGGAGTTTCACACGTCCCACAATCTGAACTGGACCTCCAGTAAATCCATATAAATCGTTGTAAGAAGGAAACATTTCTTTATCCAGGAGACCCATTTTTTGGTAGGTATCGTAAGCTATTATGTTACAAGAGCTTCCATTGTCCACCAAAATTCGATGCACATTCATTCCCCCAATGGAGAACATGACCACCAGAGCATCATTATGTGGGTGATGCACATGCTTTGCATCTTCTTCGGTAAAAGTGATGTCTGCAGCTTCCCCCTTAAACAGCTTCGGGGGCCTTTCAGCCAGATGGAAGACATTAGTAAGGGGAGCTCCTTTAGCCCCCCGAGCAAAATTTTTCATAGAGTTCCTGCTTGTGCCTCCAATGTATGGACCTCCTATTATGGTACGGATGCTATTCTCCCTTACTGTACGATCAGGTACCATTTTTTCTGCCTCCTTTCTCTCTTTCTCATCTTTATACTTTTTCGCCTCTTGCGCCACAAACTCTGTAAGGTATCCCTTCCTAATTAAATCCTCAACATGATCCTTCAAGTGACGACAGTCAGCTGTCTCGTGTCCGTTTGCATCATGAAATGCACAGTATTTTCCTAGGTCCCTCCTCCCAGGTGGGCCGATGCGGGTCGGCTTCCTGAACACTCCAGCTTTGTCCCCAACCTCAAACACATTTTCAAGAGGTGCCGCCAATGGGGTATACTCTGAATATCTATTATAATTCTTCAAGGGTGGGGGCTTGTATTCCACAGACCTCCTTGAACCAGTTGCATTCACAGTTAGAGGTGCTGTCCTTTCCTTGCGACCAGCTTCCCTTTCCGTGGAAGCTGAAGCTCCATGATAAGAAGCACGCCTATCCACATTTCTTCTCCTAGGACTGTAGGACCTGCTCCTTTTTCTCCCATTCCAACCAGTTGAGTTGTTATCTTTCCTCAATTTAGCCATAGATTCCTCAACTACTTTATGAGCTTCAGCCCGTGCATAAAAATCAGCCAGCGTGACAGGTTCCTCCTTTTGAGGCTCCTTCCAGAAATCACTCCCAGGCCATATCCCAGCTATCAGAAAATTCTTATAGGTTTCATCGGTAGCCTTCCTCACTTTGGGCACCTCTGCGTTAAAACGCTTAAAATACTCTCTGAGAGTTTCCTTCTCCCGTTGCTTGATATTTGCCAAAGTGTTAGCAGGAGGTGCAAATACCACAGTAGCCCGAAATTGAGTCACAAAAAGTTCACTCATTTGCCTCCAGGAGCGAATTGAATTAGATGGCAGCCTCTTGAACCACTGATGAGCATTATCCCTTAGCGTAGCTGCCAACGGCCGGCATTTTGTGCGATCCCTAACTTGGTACACCTCCATCTTAGTACTAAAACGGCTGAGATATTCCACTGGGTCTGTGGTGCCATCAAACTTCAAATCTCCTACCCCCCTGTACCTAGGTGGAAGGGGTGAATCCCGGACCTTTTTAGTGAAAGGTGAAGCTACAGCTAGCCCTGATGTCGACCTCTTCTCAGCTTTAATTTTTTCCAGAGCTTTCCTCAAATCAGCTACCTTATAATTTACATCCTCTCCGTCTGAGAGGTATTCCTCACTCTCATCTGTGTCTTCATTCGAGTCTTCATTCTGTTTGTGAGCTGAACTGTCTCGGGAGCTGGAGCTGCCTTCACTCCCGATAGCTGATTGGAGCTTGGTGGACCTAGACCTCCTGTCATGAGCCCGCTCCTCCTCTCTAGATTTTTCCTTCCTATAGCTCTTAGAACCCCTCGACTGAGACTTGTCAAGGTTGTCATTTCCATCCACCTTTTCCTTCGTTCCATCCAACACATGCCGTAAATCTTTACTACTGAGCTTCTTCCCGACACGATCAAATACGCTCACACTCCTGGTTGGGGAGTCCACAAGACCTTCCTTCCGATCCACATTTTCTCGATCCGTTTCCACATCAGAAAAATTATTTTTTCGAGCCTCTTGTTCAGGCTCTTCTTCACTCCCAAAGTCCAAATTTCTTGGTGTCACTTCACGACGTCTAAAACGCCTTTCCGAGGACCTATGCTTTCTTTGTCCTTTATTTTTCCGCGATGATTTCCTTTCCAACTGGTCAATCCTACCATCCATAGCTTGAAGATGGTTGAGGATATCCTTAGCAGTTATTTCACCATCAGGATTGGCCTTATGCCTACCATCCTCGCCGCTTGGCGTTCGAACAGGTTCAGAATTTTCCGAAATTGATTCAAGAGAGAAAGGCCCCTCCTTCTAGCGCCAAAAATGTTGTGCAAAAAATTCACACGACATCCCGAGAAAGCCTCGCCGAAATAACGTGAATTATCCTTGGTTTTCGGATAATTAACAAATCGAATAGCTGTATCAAAACAGGGCAGCTGAACCTAATAATGGTATTTTGTGTTTTTTGGTCTGAGTTAGCAAGTTCACTGGACAATAATGGAAAAAATCCGGCCAAGTATGTCCAGGGATGTATTACTTAGGGTACACGTGCCTTGTGTATTCAGAAAGTAAAAAAAACCGAACCCCTTGCTAATTGCCTACATATCCTATTTATAGGAATCAAGCCCTAATGTAGTTCTTTTAGATTAGGAATCCTTTCCTTGTTCATTAAGCCACGAAATTGATAAAATTTAATCCCTCCATCCATGTTAATCTCGAAGTATTTGTGTAGAAATATGACTTTTCCTTAAATCAGCTAGCCCCTTAGTAGAGTCGTATTCGATGTAGAACTCCAAAATCCTACTCATATGAGAACTCCATGTATATATTGACATATATCACATATATCCAATATTTATCATATTAGAAACGTGTATCTCTATGAAATAAACTGTTAAAAGGACTTAATTCGTATTTCCTACAAATTAGGAGTCAATCCTTATCCGTTCGGCCAGCAGAGGTGGAGCCTGCAAGCCCACCTGCACCTACACAGCTTCCCTAAAAAGCGAACCTCCACCTCCAGAGGTACACCTCTTTTTTCCCAGCAACCTTGTTCCTACCTTTTAAACACCCTACCAGGCCTCCAACATCCATGGGCCCAAAATTAAGCCCATTACAAATTTTGGGCACAACAGGAACCATGTTTGTATTGATTTTAGGAAGAGGGATTGGGTTTAGAAGAGTTTACCGGGAAGAAGAAAATTTTAGTTAATCAAACGGTCTTTCCAACACCCCAATTTGGGGTGTTGCCGAGTGTTGATGGCGGCTGGCGGGAGCACCACTACAGCAATCCATTTTTGGTTTAGTAGTCTAGCACTCTGTCACTCTCGTCCTCTTGTTTATAATATAATATAATATTTCTAACGTATATATGATATATTAAAAAGTTGTTTATTAGGAAAAAAAATGGTAAAATAAACTAATTTTCAAATAAATATGCATATTTACATTTAATTTAGAACATTTAAAATTTTATACTACTAAAAATAAAAAATAAAAAAGATGAGCAATTAATATTAAATTTACACTACTAATAAAATTGTTAGGCAATATTTTTATTTTATTTCAAAAAATTAAAGTTGGACTATAAATAATATATCATGATTATATAATAGAAAAAATGACCAAAATACACCACTTTTGGAGTTCAATTGCCCAAAATACCCGTAGGCGCAAGCGTCCGCCCTTTCTACCCACTGAATACGCATCTATACAATGCGTACTCCCTTCACGCATGATAAACATGCGTACTCTTCTTATAATTGAATGGCAGTTACTTTGTAAATGAACTATACGCCTTGGAATCATGCGTGGTCTAATTTCCAAAATAAAAATAAAAATAAAGAACACGCATGTCCAAAATGCGTGTTCCAGGGACCATAATATGTAGTATACGCATTATATCACTGTGTGGCTTGCTTTTTAAAAAAAAAATTGTAAAGAACATGCATGTATAACATGCGTATAAGAGCCTACGCATGTATAACAATTAATTTTGGGGTTCAATGTTTCAATTCTGGGATTTAAAAATATTCAGAATAACGAATAAATCGTATACGGACTTAGGGTTTAGGGTTGTAAAACCCTAAACCCTAACTTATCCTCATTTTTAAACGCGTTAGCGTTTAAAAATCAGGTCGCCGGATTCAATTTTTTATTAAAATTTTAAATTTTATCTGTATTCCCTCAGGGTTTCAACGTTTAACCTTTGGGGTTCAACAGTTCCATTTTGGGTTTAGAAATATTCGGGACGACGAATAAACCGTATACGAACTTAGGGTTTAGGGTTGTTTACAACCCTAAACCCTAGACCCTAAATCCTAACTTATCTTGACTTTTAAACGCGTAAGCGTTTAAAAGTCAGGCCGCCGGATTCAATTTTTTAATTAAAATTTTATATTTTATCAGTATTCCCGAGGAGTTTCAACAATTAATTTTTGGGGTTCAATGTTTCCATTCTGGGTTTTAGAAATATTCAGAATAACGAATAAACCGTATACGGACTTAGGGTTATATTTAAGAAAAATTAAATTTATTTATTATAATGTAACGAATGATATTTGTTCTTTGTAGATCCTAAATTTTCGGTATATATTTTAATATTTTTCAGGTAGCAACATTTTTTAATTATTTCAAATATATAATGGAAGTACAAAGACGTCCAAATGTGAGATAGTGGGATAGTATTTGGTAGTGTCTCAGGTAGGTAGTAGACTTTATAACATTAATAAAATATAATTTTACAAAACCATAGGCATTCTAATAATGCGTTGTCCATTTGGAAAAAAAAAACAAAACCACTATACGCATTGGTACAATGCGTGGTTATATTTTACAAAAAAAAACAAAGAACACGCATGTGAGACATGCGTGTACTGTGTACGCATGTGACACATGCGTGTTCCGTGGGTAAAAAGGACGGAGGTTTCCCCCGGTAGGTATTTTAGGCAACTGAAATTAAATGGTGGGTATTTTGGTTTTTCACCATATATAATATTCAAAGTTTATATTTTAAAATTTAATTTTATTTTAAAAAAAATATTTATTATAATATTGTAATTTATTTTTAATGATATTTAAGTCACAATAAATCATCCTATGTTGAACTATATTGAAGAGAATCATATTATTATTTTTTTAAATGATTTGTAAGTTAACATAATTCATGAGTGTCAAATTAAATTTTTTATGAGAATTAAAATTAATTCTTAAGAACTTGAAATTATAATCAAAACATTTTAAATAATTGTACCCCTCAATTTACCAGGATAATTTTCCACTTTTACAAAACTATAGATGTCTTTTATGTCTATAAAATAATTACTGTAGAATAAAAGTAGAATAATAGTTAAGGATAATTGAAGCAATTTGGTTTGTCAAGAAAAACGGACTGCTTAATTCACACCATTATTATTTTTTATTCTCATAGTGATTGAACAATCTCTGAGAAATAAGTTGGAATTGTGATTAAAAAAACAATTGTGAATAGTTTAATCAGTCTAAACTATAAACACAATTATACAACAATAAACTTAAATAACTTAACTTATCTATGTAATCTTAATTCCTGAACACAAAAAATTTGGAAAAAGACCTTTTCTATCCTTTCCAAATTTGAATATACACTACTCCCAAGTCCTTTTTGGTAAATCTACTTGAAACATGGATTATCCAAATTTTAAATGGGTATGATCCAACTTTCTAAAATACAAAGAAGTCAGGTATTTTTGATAGGATCCACCAGACCCTATCCATATTTCTCAAATCCAATATATCAATACACGTACAATATATCCATATTTCTCAAATCCAATATATCAATACAATGTATAATCATAATCATTAGCCCATGATTTTAGGCTTATCACGTTCAATTCTGTTAACCTGCAATCAATTTTTCAAATTCAAAATTACGTGAGATTATCTCTACACACAATCTTCAATCCTTTACCCATCTGTTCAAGATTAAGTCTTCAAATCGGTTTTCATCACTAATTTCAAAATTAAACCTACGCATTATATTCTTCACAAACTTCCATCATCACTTTTCCCATTGCCGGATCATGGACAAAACAGGTATGTATAAATCAAAACCTTTATTGATATTGTTTTGTTCTTCACATTTTTACCCGTGATTTACTGTCTACCAGGTCGTAAGCGTGCTCCTTTGGGGCCTGTTTCTCCTTCTTCAACACAAAAGGGTATGATGTTTATATGTTCACGATATTATGATGTTCACGACGTTAGGATTTTAATATTGCTTTTGTTTTTCTTAAATTTTTTATATGTAGGACAAAGAAGACGGCCTTCAACAACCTCCTTTAATGGCAGTAATGTTCAAGATGGTTCTAATAATGAAAATAAGGATCCAAATACTCAGAGTTCCTATAATCGACAAAGTGGTATTTTGCTCATTGCAGTTTTTAATGTTCTTATATTCGCAATGACTACCATATCTGGATTGAAACTTATTTTATTGTTTTCCAATCTACCAAACAGGATCACGACCGTTTACTCATCTGAACAAGTTCTCTAGCAATCCAACCCCGGCGAAAAACTTTTCAAACACTATCAATATGTCTGGTAAGAAATATTGTGCAATTCATATATGTGTACGTGTCTTTCAATATGTCTGGTAAGATATATTGTGCAATTCGTAATATATTTGTTATTAATGTTTGTTTGGAAATTTCAATGTAGGTGGTAATAGTCAGGATTATCTTACGCCATCAGAAAGGAGATTACAAAATGTCAATTTGTCTGGTAAGATATTATGTTAATGTTATAGATAGATAGCATACTAGTACATTATGTTTTTAAACATGACTATCTTTGCAGATATTGATCCATCCAGCAATGTTCTGCCAATCAATAGGATGTCGACAGATATAGGGTTTGACAAAAAATTAGTTGTTAATGTTCTCATTTTACTCTAAGAATGTTTTTTTTTGAAATTAAAATTATGTGTATATAGGTTTTTACTCAAAGAATGTATTTTCTACTCGGAAATCAGGTCAGTTGTACTTTTACTTTATCAAGTATACTAATTTAGATTCATATTCTCGCCTTCGTTATGGCATGATCTTACCTTGCTTCTAACAAATAAATGCATAATTTTATGTGTATTAAATTCTTTTTATGGAATTCCACTGTTAGCGGTAATAATGATGGCATTGTTACGCCATCACAAAGGAGGCAGCCTAATGTCAATTTTTCTGGTATTCACTTTCGGTAATCTTTTTGCTTATTGTGATTCTGTCAATTTGAGTATTTTAAAAATGTTGTGGTATACAGGGTTAAGTCATCAAACTCCGTTCTCTCGAGTTATTAATTTTAAACAAAGGACGAACAACAATATATCTCCTTTCCAGTTACCAACATCGAGGATTTCTCCAATGAAGAATACTAAAGGAAATGTGCCAACAAGACATGTATTAGGAATGACAAATTCTGGTAAATGTTGTTTCTCATAAATATTGGTTGTTCAACATTATCAACTGCTTAAGATCATCAAATCTATATAACAATATATTCTTTTTTATGCAGGAAGTGTTATTAAGGATACCAGGAAGGTCAATTTGTTGGATCGTTATTCAAATAATCAGAAAGATCATGCTACATCATCAATTAACACAACAAACTCCATTAAAGAGAATAGTACAAGTTCGGACATTACTGTTCTTACACCAGATTTAGAACAACTTGGTGTTCGTAGGCCAGGTTATGTATTATTTTGAAATAGAACTATGATTCTATATGTTTTCTGTTATACACACTATATGTAAATTTATTTCTCTTAATTATTTGATATTAATCTAATATTAAACAATTTGTTATACAGTTTGGTTCCCATCACAATCTTCTTCCGGAGTTAAGAACTTGATGAATTCCTTTGATGCTGTTGGGAATGAAACATATACACAAAATCCAAAATCTTTAAGTAAATGCTTTAAACAACACTAATGCAACATTATTATTTATCTCAAATCTTATTCTGCATATTTTACATTTGTAGGTGATGCATCTACTTCCTCCCGTTTGAAAACTGGCCGAAACAATCAAGCAAAAAGGAAAGAGGTTTCTACCAACAGTCAACAATTGAGGGATGAAATCCTTTCTAGTATGTATCATTATTGTATAACATCCTTTATTTGAACATAACCAACTATTTTTCTATGTAATACTACTTTTCAACAGATGAATTTGTTGATGAAAAGGATGAGATGCATATAGGTATGTTCATTATGGATAATGTTCATTATTTATTTACAAGACATTTTTTTATAATCAAACTATATACGTCTTATATTGTTTATGCGTCTTTTAATATGTATATTGTTTATGCGTCTTTTAATATGTGCAGATGATATTGATGATGTTGAGTTAGATGCTGAAGAGCAAGGTACTTTCAACATTTGTTTGTTTGTGTTATTACAAACATGGTTGATTACTATTTATGTTTAAAATTGATATTTAATATATTCATTTATTATCATTGTCAGATGGTCGTGGACAATATATCATGGATGATGAAAATGATTCTAAAAACAACAAACCAGGTTTAACATAATAGTAGATTCATATATAATTATTCTTCCTCATTTATTTATTAGTACTTGAATTATGATAGATTTTTGGGAAGGGTACATGGATCTTGGTCCGCCAACAAAAGTTTGTCGAAAATGTAAATCAGTGATGTGGAATGAGGAGCGCAATAATAAAGGAGCCAAAAATAGTGAGCCCACATTTTCATTATGTTGTAGGGATGGTCAGGTAGCTATTGAACCAGAGAAACAACCTCCTCCTTATTTGGCTGCACTATTGTCAGGTGGAGAGAAGACAACACATCTTCTCAATAACATAAGGACGTACAATTCCATGTTCCAGTTTACGTCTATTGGTGGCAAAATAGATAAGAAAATAAACAATGGAAAATGTCCTTATTGCTTTAAATTAAATGGTCAAAACTATCATCTTATTGGTACCCTCAAGCCAAAGGAAGGAGAATCTCCAAAATTCTGCCAATTATACATATATGATACGGAGAACGAGCTCCAAAATCGTATAAATGCAGTTAATGGTAGTGACCAACTTGATCCAGAAATTATTCAAAGTCTGTTAGAAATGCTTGATGAACACAACAAATGTGCAAGAGGTTTTCGTTTTGCAAGGGATCGTTTAAAACTTGATGAATCAGATGAATTTGATCTACAATTACTCCACTCCAGATCTGCATCAGGAAGGACCAATCATGTCATTGAATCCAATGATGTTGCAGCATTAATTGTTGGTGATGTAGATGATTGCTCTCCTTTCAGGGATATTGTGGTTCAAACCAAACAAATGTATCTTAAGCGAGTATTTGAGACCTGTTCACAATTCATGTCACTCTAGTATCCCTTGCTTTTCCCATATGGTGATGAGGGTTTTCATCCAGAAATTCCTTTAAATGAAAAAGCACGGAAAGTTGCAACACAAGTTTCTGCTGATGAATGTTCGGATGAAAGTAAGGCCAGAACAAATGTTTCCATGAGAGAGTATTATGCCTACAAATTAATGATACGTCCCAATGAAGGTAATTTCAGGAATTCTATGTCAAAATTTTAAAATAGCTATCAGCAAATAACAATTTTTTTTTTCTATTTTTATATATTTCACAGGTATGACACTTCATCTTGGTGGAAGGCTTTGGCAACAGTTTGTTGTAGATGCTTTTGCTGCTGTTGAACATTACAGGCTTGACTGGATAAAGACACATCAACATGTCATACGTTCAGATTTATATAGATCAATTCGTGATCGCATACATAGGGGTGATACAGATTCATCCAATGTTGGTCAAAATGTCATTTTGCCTGCTACTTTTACAGGCTCACAGAGATATATGAATCAGTATTTCAAAGATTCACTTGCTATATGTCGTACAATTTTGGCACCCATCTCTTTTTTTGACAATGACTTGCAATACGCAGTGGCCAGAGATTCATGAAATGTTAAAGCACAAACCAGGAGTTGATGTTAGTAATGCTCCAGATGTTATTTCAAGAGTATTCAAGTTGAAGCTGGACCAACTTATTGATGTAATAAAGAAAAATAATTATTTTGGAAGATGCATTGGAAGTAAGATATATATTTAATTGTCACAGGTTTTGAATTTCATTAGAATTTTTATCAGTTTTTACTAATTTTTACTTTCCGTATTTTAAAAGAGTTATGCACGTGATTGAGTTCCAGAAGCGCGGCCTGCCGCATACACACATGCTCATTTGGCTTCATCCAAATGATAGACCTAAGCGCATAGATCAAATTGATGATCTAATATCAGCTGAGATACCGGATGAAAAGGTTGATCCCATTGGTTATCATATTGTAAAGAATTTCATGATACATGGACCATGTGGTAAAGACAATATGCAATCTCCATGTATGGTAAAGGCGAAATGTATTCGACATTTTCCAAAGAGGTATGCGTAATATCTACACTTATTTTACCAAATTTGTGTGTAATATTCACTATTTTCATGCATCATTTTCTTATATTGAACATATTTCCTCATAAATTTATTTATTTATCGTATATTGTCAAAAAATGCAGGTTCAATCCAACCACCTTTTTTGACGATTGTGGTTTCCCTCAATATCGAAGGCGTAAGCAAAGAAACATTATCAAAAGGAAAGGTGTGGAATTGGACAATCAGTATGTAGTTCCGTACAACAGAGACTTGCTGATACGCTTCCACTGTCACATAAATTTGGAAGTTTACAATAGTAGCAGGTCCTTAAGATATTTATTCAAATATTGCTTGAAGGGACATGATACTTCCACAATGATCTTGAAGAAGAAAGGGATTAATGCTAATGGTCCATCCAGTACTGTACAGAAAAAGGATAATAATGAGATTAAACAGTATCTGGACGGTCGGTATGTATGTGTTGTTGAAGCGGCATGGAGGCTTTTCGGTTTTGATATTCACTACAGGTTTCCTGCGGTGGACAGGTTACCAGTACATTGCCCCGGTGAAAAAAATGTCACTTTCAACACAAAAGATGATCTGCAAAATATTGCTGCTAAGGCAAGTTCCAAAAACAGCAAATTAGAAGGTTGGTTTTTAGCTAATAAAACACTTCATGGTGCAAAGGACGTGACGTATATGGAATTCCCGCAGCATTTTACGTGGAAAGCTGATCAAGGAAAGTGGAAGCAAAGAGAGAAAGGAAATGTAGTAGGCAGAATAATTGATATCCACACTTCTGGCGGAGAAACGTTTTTCTTACGAATGCTTTTGATGCAGACGAAAGGTGCTACTTGCTATGAAGATCTACGTACGATTAATGGTAAAGTTTATAATAGTTTCAAAGAAGCATGTGACGCACTTGGTCTTCTGAAAGATGATAGACAATGGCATGTGGCTTTAGAGGAGAATGCAATTAGTGCAATGCCACGGCAATTAAGAGAATTGTTTGTCCACATTTTGACAAACAATACTGTTGCTGATCCTTTGAGATTATGGACAGAACATTGGAAGATCATGTCTGAAGCTATTCTTTACAATAGACGAATACTTACCAACAATCACACTCTGCAACTAAGTGATTCTGAAATACAAAATTGGTGATTAGCAGGTACATATTTTTAAAAAAATTCTCTTTATATTAATATGTTTTACCAAATTTGTCCCAAACAATTTTTGGGATTCTAACTACCATTGTTTTTTCAAAAATTAATTCTTATATTCAATATTTTGCAGAGATTGAGAAACTACTTAACGATGTTGGAAAAAGTTTGAAAGATTACAATACCTTGCCGTTTCCTGATGGAGAATATTTTAGAAATAATGAAAATAATCTTATCCTTGAAGAAACTGGATATGATAAGGAGGATATGAAAAGAGAACATGCACAACTTTTTACAAATCTAAATAAAGATCAACTGGAAGCATACAATGCAATCCTTGATAGTGTTGATAATGGTAAAGGTGGTTTGTTTTTTGTTTATGGTAGCGGTGGTTGTGGAAAAACCTTCTTACGGAAAACACTTTGTTGTCGCCTTCGAAGTCAAGGAAAAATTGTTTTGCCAGTAGCTTCATCCGGAATTGCTGCAACGTTAATTCCTGGAGGTAGAACTGCTCATTCTAGATTTCACATCCCTTTGAAACTTGACCATATCTCTATTGCTGTTATTAAACACGGCACCGACATTGCCGAGTTAATGCAACAGACCAGTTTAATTATTTGGGATGAGGCTCCTATTCAGCATCGACATGCGTTTGAAAGTGTTGACCGTTGTCTTGAAGACATTATGTCTGCAGTAGATTCATCAAGGTCCAGTCGACATTTTGGTGGTATCACTGTTGTATTTGGGGGAGATTTTCGTCAAATTTTGCCAGTAATTGCAAAAGGATCAAGAACTCAAATTGTTTCAGCTTCTTTGAATCAGTCGAAATTATGGCATCAATGCCAAGTTTTCTTATTAAAACAAAACATGCGCTTATGTGGAGGAAAATCACCTGAGGATTTGAAAGCCATATCTGAGTTTAGCAAATGGGTTCTTGATGTTGGTGACGGTGAAATCCCTACAGTAGAAGATGTTGATTCTAACTCTAATCCTCAAGTCCGTATTCCTGACAAATTCTTGATCAAATCTTCCTGAGGATCAATCAAGAACATTGTTGACATTGTCTATCCTGATTTTAGCAATAATATGTCTTCTGCTAATTATCTGAGTCAAAGATCCATATTTGCTCCGACAAACACTGTTGTTGGTGATATCAATGATTATATTCTTGATCTTATACCAGGAGATTCACATACGTATTACAGTCAGGACTCACTTGCTGGAGATGTTTCTTCGAGAAATGACTTTCACTCCGCATTTCCAGTGGAGTATATCAATTCAATAAACATGCCATGTCTTCCAAAACATGAACTCAAAATAAAAGTCGGGTGTGTGGTTATGCTGATGAGGAATCTAAATCAGATAATGGGATTATGTGATGGAACCCGTATGATTGTGAAGAAATGTCTGAAAAATAGCATTATATGTCAAATTCTTTGCGGATCTCAAGTAGGTTCTATTCACATCATTCCAAGAATTGAGATGATGCCCACAGATACAATATGGCCATTTGACTTTAAAAGAGTGCAATTTCCACTGCAGTTGTGCTTTGCAATGACGATCAATAAAAGCCAGGGTCAATCCTTGGACAATGTTGGACTCTATCTTCCCAGGCCTGTATTCACGCACGGTCAGCTCTATGTTGCTGTCTCAAGAGTAACATCTTCCTCCGGTCTGCATATTCTGATCCTTGGTGATGATGGTCGACCAACAAATGTTACAGCCAATGTTGTGTATGAAGAGATCTTTTACAATTTGTCAAGTTTATCTAAAACATAAATTATTTTACAATGAAATGTATGATATATTTGTTGATCTTATATATAGAAGTAATTACTATTCCATATCTGAATTGTCAATTAGTTGAGGCAATCTCCCAATTTATATTTATATAACATAATAACAGTTTTACCGTATGTCCTTTATCAACACACTTATCTTGATATCAGTCTTAATCCTAAAGATTAGACCTAATATCTAGCAATTTGTTGCAAATTAGTTTATTGTTATTGTTACATGTTGAAGTCTTCCACAAATTTTGCAAACAGTATAAAATTTGTTAATATAATTATGTAATCAGCATTAAAAATTATTTTATGGTTATTGTTACATGTTGAAGTCTTCCATAAATTTTGTAAAGTCATTATAGCAATATAAAATTTGTTATTCTAATTATGTAATCAGCATTAATTAAATTTTAATTAAATCAAATGTAAAATATTGAGGAGTCTATAATTGATACTATATAATATAAACAAAGTCATCAAAGTCATCAAATTAAGATCAAAATAATATTTTTCTGCTCTCTGTTTGTATTGCTGGCGAATGGCTATTTCGGAATTAGGTTATTGCATTGTGTACCCCCTGACTTTTTTCCTTCTGCATAACTGATTCTTCATACACATTATTTCTAAAGATTCAGTTACACTTTAAAGTTACCATTGATTATAAAGTTTTGTACAAAGAATTTAACAATGTGTTTACAGGTTTGAACTTCCATCATCATTTATCCACAATCGATGAGACAAGATTAGATTGGATTTTGAGAGTTCGTGTGACAAGGATGTGGGTAATAGTTTCTAACGCAGGTGTTGTAGTTAGACACAACATCATCATTTTAGATTGTGAGGTAAAATCAATCAAGCAATGAGCAATTGTTTGCTTTCAGCCATGTTCTTTTGCTATTTATCTTAATTTACTCTGTTTTTGAACTCAATGGATTGAATGACATTTTGCATTCACGTTTGTAATGATTTTGGAACTCCTTTTAATCTATATTTGGTTTTTTAATACTCCATATTTTCATTTAACATATAGCAATATTAGTAAATGTAAAAGCACATCTTTGCACAATGGCAGATTAGTGCCAAAAATTAAAAACAGCTTCATAAGCAAGTCTATTGATATCTCAAATATATAGCACCAATGGCTTAATTCATAACAAAACATACCAAATTAAAATCTATCAGAAACTTAATAAGTTTACTAATTCCACCACTGACATACTTAATAATTGTTATAGTTCTGAAGACTACTACTTCAATCGTACCAAAAACCAAGCTTTGTTAAGCTAACGTACGTAATGACTAAAGTAAAAGATCAGTTAACTTATTTTGTAACATCAAAGATAATTCCTTCTGCTCCCTCAATCTTATTAATACCAATATTTGTCTCTTTCTTAACTCATTATCCTTGGTAAATTTGTTCCATCCAGCAGAGAATCTAGCTCTCCCATTATTCACCACCAAACCAATGCTCCATGATATATTTTCTATCCTCAACAGAACCCTTTCACCTGCTATCCAATCTCGATTTTCAGGAGCTATATTCCTTGGAATGTTCTGTAATAAACCAGCAAATAACTGAGAATAATAATCTTATAATAAAACTGTCAAATAAATCAGAATGGCACTTTGACATACCACTCCTTGGGTCCTATTATGGACATGGCACTTTAACAGAGCTGTAGAAAAAGAATGGAGATCGTTGTTGATTCCTACAGCAACTACAACATTATCATTAATAGGAGCTTCGACCTCTGGTACTTCTTCCTCCACAATATCTTCATATTCGGATTCTGCGTTAAAAACGAAAACAATATAAAATCAGAATGTAAATTGTTTTGGTTAAATTTGTTCATCTTAAAGTTGTAGTACCATCATCTGATGGCCAATCAATATGCTAGAACCAAACATGTTGAGAAGTATCCGTTAATCCTAAAGGATGAGTTAAGTAGTCAATCTCCATTCCATCAACTACATAAACTCTTGCAGTGATAATGTTTGTGTCCTCTTCCATGGTGAAAAAAATGGTTTCTTTTTGTCGGATATCGAACATGTCCGTAATTTTCTTCAATCCTTTAAGACAGCCCTCCCACTGATTATAGGAAACCGATGATTTCACACTACAAACTTCCATCACATTGATTTGATTCAGTTTCTCTGAGTATTTTTATTTCACCAATTTTGGTACAATATGAAAATTCAAAGACATATGTATGCTTAATTAATATGCTAAATATTTTATATATCGAACTGATCCAAAGCAATATTACAGACACTATAATATATGTAAATCAATATATTAAAATCATCTTCTTACAATTAGTTCATCATCCAAAGAAACAGGTGACAAAACTTTGTAGAATGATCTAGGGAAAATCGTAGATCCTGTTTCAAATATCATTTCCAACAGTGAATTACTTAGTATTTAGCTATAAATACAGTCAACATTTAAACTACATTATGTTGCATCCTATTATAGGACAAAATTAATCTATTAAAGACAATGATTTCTAACCTTCACCATGATCAAGTACGTACTCATTGCCTTTGAAGATGCAAACATTCAAAACTTGATCATCATTTGTAAATTTATACAAAATCAACGAATCCCCAGCAGCAAGCTTAGTTTCTTTTGTAAACTCCAACCATCCCTTCTAACACAAACATCTTCCAACTCTCCATTCTACATTGATTTCCCATGTCCTTTTAAGAAATGTAAGATTGACCTTACTTCCATGCTCCCAGTTTTTGTAAAAGCTTTCTAGACTTGGATTCAAGATCTGTTTTGAATGTTCAAAGTACATGACATGTGTTATATATGTTCACATAACATTTGGTAAAATATACTATTTGTGTATGTTATGGAAACTCACCAGGTTTTTCCTTTTTGGATCAATGTCCATTGGCATGATATCTATCTGAACATAGTGTGGATCAAGTATAAATCCATTAAATGTCAGTAGAGCTAGACGCTTATCATACTCCAAAGAATCACAATTAATTAAAAATTGATCTTCATTGACCTCCTTCGCAGCTTCACTTTTTTTAAATGCTATTGGATCACTCAAAGGATAGTGACATTCAATAGCACTTTCTTTATAAATCTTTACTTCGAACAAGCCACCACCATAATAGTCAAACTGAACTATGCTAAAGATCCTAATGCCATAAAACTTTACAAAGGTACGCAAGCCATAAATGCAGTTAAATTCAGTATCATATTTAGCAGTCCATGTATTGGACTTGCACCTGATCTTCAAAAGAGATGGTAATTTCCTTCCAAATTGTTTATGGAAAGGCAAAGGAACCCTCTGTGAACATGAATGTATTATTTAAAATCTGGAAAGTATGATAAAAGTTCCAACATGATACTAAAGTATGCTTGACAATGCTAAAGGGTCGATAAACTTACAAATGTTCCTAAACGTAGGCATTCAACATTTGCTGATACAAAACTTGATCTTGGAAATGATTCCCCTAAAAATACACAATGAACTTCATTATACTCTATAATCTATCTTATTAATTATAAAATTAATTTTAACTGATATCTGAAATCATACCTATGTGTTTCGCAGGACTAATTTCCACTTTCGATTTGCATCCATGCTGAAAAATACAAAATATGATATGAATTATGCTTAATTAGGTAATTTGGTGTGTATGAACCTCTTACATATTAATTAAACATTTGTATGTTCAATTTACCTAATTTGATTCTAGATAACAAGAATTCTTACTTTTATTCAATTATTATAAGAACAGAGGATAAGTAACATCAGGGTATACAAAATTTAGTTAATCAAATTTAGTGATTAACACTTACAATATGAAGCAAAAACATATAATGGTATTCCTAATGGATAAAGAAGTACTTAATCAGATATAAGATCACTATGTGCATATTTCTTCATGGTTACGAACTATCACAAGACTTTACTAAGAATCCTAAATCACAAGACAGAAAGCACATTCACAAATTGCAAATTTTGATTATAAATTTAAGTAACATTACTCATCAATTATTAAGTTTAATCCTCAGCATCGATTACATAAACTAAAAGTCTGATTGAACATGCATCACTGTCAAAGATGGATTCAATCATAAACATATACATATCTATAATACAATTTAGATCTCAATTACAGAACATCAATGATAGATGCAGAACCTGTATATAAGATGTGTAATCATTAATTATAATGGTTAATAGTTGAATCCGAAGTTCTCCGTGGATCAGTGTTAGAACAAACCTCCATTATTGATCCGATATTGAAGTCTTCTCTACAGTCCAAGCTTGATCGATCTTGAATCAGAGCGAAGTTGAAGATAGTTGCATGCAAGAGAGAGTTTTGTGCATTGGGATTTAGTTATACAATTAATTGTAATATTAATTGTAATATAGAATATTGTGTATGTCTTAAAAACCTTTAAATTAAATTTACACACTAATCTAGGTATAACATGTCATAATTAGATTTATGTACAAATTAGAAAAATTTGAATATTAAAAAAATGTATCAATTGATATATGTAATTATTATTTTTTTGCAAGTATTATAAAATTTTATTTTTAATTCTCTATTAAAATGTTATTCGATCGAATAATAAATTTTTATTTTACATTATCTGTTAGTCACAGAGGCATGCCTGAATACATCTAATAACAAGCCTAAGTATGTGTAATGCTATGCATTACCTACATGACCTCTTAACTGAGGGAACCTCTAGTTGTAGAGTTTCTATTTGTTATGTACTTGTAATAGGCATCAAATTCTAGTTGTGTAACTGTACTTATAAAGTCAAGAATAATGCTTGAAAGAAGTTCCAAGGTTCATGCCTCAAGCAAGAAGATAAAGGCTGCCAAATAATCACAGTTGGGATTTGAAGAAATGAATAATTTGCCTAAGTACCAATTCGAGAAGTACATTTGTCTATTCGAGAAGTCTAGCATTCGAGAAGTCAGAGATTCGATATCTCAGAAGACACTATTCGATATCTCTGAATACACTATTTGATATCTCATTCGATATCTCAGAGATTCGATATGTCTATTACTCTATTCGAGAACTCATGGAGTCAACAAGTCAAAGCATCATTCGAGTTCTCTAAGAGTCAACAAGTCAATGCTCTATTCGATATCTCAAGGACTAAAGAAGCTATTCGACATCTCAGGGATTCGATATGTCAAAATGCTCTATTCGATATCTCAAGGAGTCCCAGAGAAAACAGCTATTCGAGAAGTGATTCGATATGTCAATATAACACTATTCGAGAACTCAAAGTTATCGATTAAGTCAATTCGAGTTCTCGAATCAATCACTTAGCCACTTCTCGAATACATTCTTGGAGACAAAATACTGAAGAATTGTACAAGTCAGAAACCTGCAACAAGCCAAGACGCTTTATTTGACTATGTACTATAAAGCACATTTGAAAGCCTACAAAGAAGCTTGGAGAGATAAGACAAAGGGACAAGGAGCTAAAGAAGTGGATCTGAACAGGCTTTGCAAAGTCAAATCTGTAGCCGTTTGGACTCTTACTCAAATGAGATAGACAGATTGGAAAGTATTTTGTTTACCTACCTTATTTGTAGTAAGTAGGTGTATCCATGTCCATAAGGATACAGCCTCACTTCCTTAGCTGTAGGGTGATAAGTTTTTAGAGATAAGATCAGAAGAAATATCTCTCTGAGAAAAACGAAGCTGAGAATACTATCATTTGTATTCACAGATTGTAGCAAAATCTTTATCTAATAAAATATTAGATTAAAGTGATATTGTGTTGTGTTTGTCTTTGTTATCTGTACTTACGTATCTCACACACTCAACACATATCTTGTTGCAAAGATTCAAGAACAAAGAAAAGTTCAAGAATCCATTCACCCCCCCTCTGTATTCTTTTACTGTATTCAATACTCAACAAGTGGTATCAGAGCAGGCTGTTTAATCTAAACAGAAAACGATCATGAGTTCGAATACACCAAAGACTACAGGTACGATAAAGGTCCCTAAGTTTGACAAAGAGAATTACAACCTCTGGAAAATAAAAATGTTGTTGTTCATCAAAGCTTCCAATCCTCTCTACCCTGACATCCTCAAGAATGGTCCATTTGTACCACAACAAGAAATTGCTGAATCTACAGTGGGCACAATAGTCATTCCTAGATCATATGTGGCAAAAGAGCCATCCAAATGGACGGACTCAGAGAAGGAAAAGGTTGCCCTAGACAGTCATCTCATGTTGCTGATCATAGACTCCATGGATATGTCGATGTTTGCCAATATAGCATCATGCACATCAGCCAAGGACATGTGGAACAACATCGAGGTGTTATGTGAAGGGACAAAGGGGGTAAGAGAGAATAGGAAACAGATACTGGTCACACAATATGAGGCTTTCATGGCATAGTCCAAAGAAAGTATTACTGATATGTTTGAGAGATTTCACAAGCTGGTGACTGAGCTTCAAATGAATGGGAAGGTTTACAGCACTAAAGAATTAAACATGAAGTTTCTACTATCTGCACAAAACCATCTAGAGCAAAGGGTCATATCTCTAAGAAAAAGAGATTTGAACAAAGTCACATATGATGTGCTCTATGGGGTTTTAAAGACTCATGAGCTTGAGTTGCTTCAGAAGAGGGCTATCCAAGCCAACCAAGGCAGAATGATAAACACATCTTGTGCCTTGATTGTCAACAAATCCGTTCAAGACCTGGAAGCATCTGCAAGTCAACTGAGAATAGAAGAGATAGTAGATGATGAAGAAACTGAAGAAGAAGTGACTGAACCTGTTGATGAAAAGGAAGAAGATGAGTTCTATACTCTTGAAGAGTTGGATGCCATGGAAAACACTTCATATGCTTTTATGGCTATAAAATTCCCAAACATCAGATTTAAGAGGAATCAGCCCTTCAAGTCTAGATCTCAAAAGCATTCATTAAACAAGAGCAAGGCACCTGTGAAAGCAAACAAAAACAAATTCAAAACCAGCTATGTGGATAGGTCATCTGTGAGATGTTATAGATGCAATGACCTAGGGCATTTTGCCAGTGAATGCAAGAGGCCTAAAAAGAAGGATAAGGAGTTTCTTGAGCTTGAAGCTAAGTATGAGGCTCTGCTAAAGAAGCATACACCAGGCAAGGCCTACATAGCTGAAGGGAAGTGTTGGGATGATTCTGATAGTGATGGAGAAGAACAAGAATTCTGCAACTATGCCTTGATGGCCAACTCCAAGGAAGAACCATCTGAATCAGACTCTCAGGTACCATCCCTCACTATTATAGACATGTCTGTTTCTGAATACAAATCTATGGTTGAACAACTATCTATTGAGATGTTTAATATTCATACTAGTATGACTGCTGCTAATGAAGAAATTGCTAAACTGTCTACTAAGAATGAACTGTTGAACAAAAGAAATGAGGAACTAGAACTAACTGCTATGCAAGTAGAAAACCTTAAACAAGAAATCGAATATCTAAAGAATAAGGTTCTATGTGCTAGTCAAGTTGAGAAAGCTCTTAGGGATGAACTAGCTGAAAATGAATTTAAATTGAAAACATTTAAGAATTCCTCTAGTCTATTGCAGTCCTACCATGAGAAAAATCTAGCTAGACCTAAGGCTGCTATTGGACTTGATTATGACATTCTCAAACAGAGGAAAGGCTATGCAGTCATTGAAGATGACATTGTTGTTCAAGAGGAAGTGCCTCAGGTTTTGAAAAAGGCTGAGACCCCAATATTTAAAACACCAACACTTGAGATTGATGAGGATGCCTTACTCATTAAGCAAATGTTGGATGATGAAGATAATGCACAATCAAATGAACAACAAGCATCCTCTAAAAGTGAGAATTTCAAAACCAAAGCCAAGGAGCCAGTAGGAGGTAGACCTAGACTTGAGAAATTTGTGAAGTTTGTTTCAGCTGGGAATAATGAGTTTGAGAAGAAAGTGGCTAAAAAGAAACAAAACAGGAATGACAAATTAGGGATTAACAAGGACAACAATTATGCTTATGTGCCAAATGCCCCTAGAAAAGTTTGTCAAAATTGTTTTAGCACTAATCATTTAACTCATGCATGCAAGAAACCATCTGGTAGTGTTGCTAAACCATTCTATGATTGCTATGTGCCTTTAAGACATAGAGACTCTCCTTTCTGTGATAAATTTGATTGTATGCCATGTAACATGAATGTAATGACTAGTTGCTTTAATTTGAGAAGACAATTCATGGAAGGTTGCATCAATCACAATGTTCACACACACTACATAAGAACAAAGTCTTCAAGTCCTCCTAAAGTTAGGAAGGTACCTCTGTCACCTAAGTCTAAGAATCCTGATTCTAAGACTTCTAATAGTGACAAGAAGACTAACATCAAGAAAATTGATAAGCATGCTGTTTATGATAAAACTGTTGCTAAGCCACATGGACCCAAACTTGTTTGGGTACCAAAGGAGAAGTAATTATGTTTGCAAGTATTATGTATAATTAGGTTTTAAAAATGGGTTTCTCTCTCTCTCATACACCGGAATCCACCACAACAAGTATCGTTGACCACCTATCTCTTCACCTTTCTTAGCCTCACGCCTCTCACGTACCTCCTTTTCTTAATCCTATCTCTCTCCTCTTTACTTCTCTATAAATTTCAACCCAGATCTGTTCACTCTGTTTCAGATGGGTTCCATAAATTCGGAAAACTCGGGATCCATGAACTCTGATGAGTTTGTTGCCTTTGTTGGCCTTAACTATGTTGCTCCTGCTCATAACCTTCACCACTTCGAAGTTGAGAATGTATCTCTCAACACAAATGATGTAATGGGAGAGCCCCTTTCACCAAGAACTCAAGCTCGTATGCAAGCTCAAATTGATCTGATTCTCAATGACGGTTCCATCCAACCCCATACAGGTCCTATACATGAAGCCTCGTCTAGAGCCTCTCATGGTGGCACAGTGGATAAAGTGGTTTCTCCTCCAGAAGTTAACTCGCTTTTGACTCAGAATGTAGTTGGGGATTCAGCTCAAGTCAACCGGGCCTTTCACACTGAAACCATTCCTGGTAATGTTGCCCAACCAGCTACTCAGTCTCTAGAACAATTAGACAATGTTTTACATATTCATAAAGGCATTAATGCCCAGGGTGATAATTCGAACCCTCTTAAAAAACCTGTAACTTGGAGCTCTATTGTCTTGGATAATATCATTAATCCAATTGCTTGCTCTAAAGTGGATGAGGAAGCTGCTATCACTCATAATGAGGATGGAACTGCCTCAGTCATTTTCTCAACGGATTATTTGGTTCGTGCTCAAAAGCAATGGGAAACTAGCGTTATTGGGCATTTCATTGGGGGTAATTTTGCTTTTAAGTTTGTTCGTGAACAGGCTCAAAAAATTTGGAAAAACAGAGGTTTAACAGGGGTGTACTACAGTTCTAAAGGGTACTATACTTTCCGTTTTGGTACGATGGAAGAAAAAAATGCAGCCTTGAACTAGAACACGGTTCAAATGGGTGGTAAGACTTTGTATTTGATGCCATGGATGAAGGGTTCGAAATTTAAAAGAAATGTGGTGGATAAAGTTCCGTGTTGGATACGCCTTATTGATGTACCAAACACCCTTTGGTCAAAAGATAGTCTGTCATCGATTGCTCGGGCTGTGGGACGACCCCTTAAGTTTGATGTTGCTACTTCTAGGTTCGAACCTTTAAAATATGCCAATGTCCAAGTGGAGTTATCCTACTCTGCCCCTAGACCAGACTATGTTTGGGTCAATGTTCTTGTGGATGGTAAAGTAGAGAAGGAGAAGATTGAAATCCAATAACCCCAACTACCTTACTCCTGTAACCTTTGCAAAGCATTTGGGCATTCTTTTGCTCGATGTATCAATAATCCAGAGAGAGTTAAGAAAAAATCGAGAATGGATTCGAAAAACTATGCATCGACTTCAGCCCCTGCTGCAAATGTTACCGACACAACGAACTTGAACCCAACAAAAGCAGATTTTCTAAGTAATATGGAGATGGTGCCATATGTGGTTGGAGATTTCTGTGGGTGTGACGTGGTCATGGATGAGGAGGAGATTCTTAATGAGATTGAGAGAGAGGATAATCTGGAAGAATTCGACAGTATCACACAAACAATCACAACTCACGATGACTCGAATCAGTTAACAATTTGCACTTTGCCTGAAGAGGTCGAGCCGATTGCTACAGATAATGGGTTTGCTCCACTTTCGGACCTTTCAAACAAGTCTCCGACTTCGAAGAGAAAGAAAGGTAAGTCTCATGACAAAAACCAACATGACTTGGACTTAGTTGTTGACCTTAGTGTTCACAAAGGTCTCATTATTCCAAAGCCTCCTAAGCCACGAACTATTAAAGAAGATGATGGTTTCACTCTAGTAACGAACAGGAAAAGCCCCAGGTCGGCAGGTGTGCCGAAAATCCCCAAACGGTTAATATGAAGTTCGCAATTTGGAATGTTAGAGGCATTAATAAGAGCCCACATCAAAAGGAAGTGGTGAATTTTATTGTTAAAAATAATTTATCTCTCATAGGTTTAGTGGAAACTAAAGTTAGGATTCAAAATTCTTTAGCTATCTCTACTTGTATCAGGAAAAACTGGGATTGGATTTTCAATTACGAAGAGCATGATTATGGCCGTGTTTGGGTTGGTTGGGATCCCTCGATCTGGAAAATGCATTCTCACAGGAAATCTGCTCAGCAAATAACATGTTTTGTGACTTTTTTAGAAAAACAAATCTCTTTTGCCATCACTTTTGTGTATGCTTTGAATAAACCTCATCAAAGGGAGCCTCTTTGGAGGGAGCTTCAGAGCCTTAGTCAGAATATAAATATGCCTTGGTGTGTGAATGGAGATTTCAACTGTATTTTGGCTTTAAATGAAGTTAAAGGAGGCCGTGAACGTTGGACTCCGGACATGCAATCCTTCCTAGATTGCACTTCTAACTCTGCTTTGGGCCACATTAAAACTGTGGGTTCTCTGTACACTTGGACGAATAAAAGGGACTCTTCTCCTATTCAGAAATGTCTGGATCGTATGTTGGGTAACAAGGATTGGTTCAATATGTTTACTGAGGCTTTTGTCTTGGTTAAAAACAGGGTAATTATGGACCATTGTCCGCTTCTTTGTTCTATTCCTATGCAGTTGGAGAGGATCACTAAGTCATTTCAGTTTCACAATTATATGACCAAAATCGATGGTTTTCTGGACGTTGTTGCTAAAGCTTGGGAACCTCGTTGGTATGGAGACCCCATGGCAATCTTAGTTCGAAAATTGAAAGATGTTAAATTTGCTCTCGCTAAGTTCAACAAAGACCATGGAAACGTGCACAACAATCTCTCCTTGGCTCGTTCGTCACTCTCGGAAATTCAGGATCTTTTACGAGATGATTGTCAAAACTCAAACTTGATGATTCAAGAATCTCAGGCTTCTTTCAATCTGAAGGCTGCCTTATTAGAGGAAGAACGATTTCTTCACCAGAAGTCTAGGGTGAAGTGGCTCACTGTTGGTGATGGAAATAATGCCTACTTTTTCAATCGTATAAAAGCGAATTGGAATGTTAATAAGCTTTTAGCTATTGAGGATGCAGCAGGGCACACGGTTACAGGGCATAAGAACGTTGAAAAAGTGGCAGTGGATTTCTTTTCTAGTACGATTGGAAATGCTCAAAATCTTGAGCCTTGTGACTTTGACAGTTTCGAGTGCCCTTTAATCTCGCCTTCTCAAGCTTCTCTGCTTGAGGGTCCTGTCAATGATAACCTCATTCTCGCAACTCTAAGGAAGATGGGGAAGAACAAATCTCCTGGCCCAGATGGTTTCATGGTAGAGTTTTTCCTAGAGGCTTGGGACATAGTTGGTTCGACCTTCTGTGATGCAGTTAAAAGTTTCTTCTCAACAGGCACATTGCACAAAACGATGAATGCAACGAGCATTGCATTAGTTCCAAAGGTTCCCACCCCTGTTACCATGTCCGATTTTCGACCTATTTCTCTATGCTCAATTCCTTACAAGTGTATTGCGAAGATTCTGGCTTCACGTCTTAAAACGATCATGCCAGATATTATCAATATCTCTCAATCTGCTTTCATTCCAGGGCAGTGCATTTCGGATAATATTTTGATTGCTCAAGAGATATTTAGGGGTTATCATCGAGACACGGGGCTTCCTAAATGTGCTCTAAAGCTTGATCTGCACAAAGCTTTCGATTCAATTAATTGGGAGTTTATTATGGGGGCCCTTCAAAAACTTAATTTTCCTAACAGATTCATGAAATGGATTTACTCGTGTATATCTACTACTTCTTTCTCAGTTAAGGTCAATGGTTCATTGTGTGGATTTTTTGAAGGAAAAAAGGGGCTCAGGCAGGGGGACCCTATTTCTCCATATTTGTTCTCAATTGCAATGAACGTCTTGTCATCGATTCTTGCAAAGTATCCTGCTAGCTTCAGATTCCACTGGAAATGCAAGGAGCTAAAGCTTAATCACCTATTCTACGCGGATGATGTCCTGCTGTTTTCCAATGGCGACATAGACTCTATCACTCACCTAATGGACTGTGTAGAGAAGTTTGCAGCAGCTAGTGGGTTACGTCCAAACATTGCAAAAAGTTCGGTATATTTTGGCAACTGCAACGAGGACTTAATAAATTGGTTTGATGATAGTTATGGCATTGCGCATGGGGATCTGCCGGTTCGCTTCTTGGGTGTTCCATTAATCTCAACTAAGCTGTCCCATAATCACTGCATTCCGTTGATTGATAGAATTGCTGCAAGAGTTTATTCCTGGACTGCTGTTTTTCTTTCTTTGGCAGGTCGTGTTCAGCTTATTCGAGCTGTTCTGTTCGCAATTCAAAGTTTTTGGACAAACAACTTTGTGCTCCCAAGTTCAGTTCACAGTCGATTGCAATCCATGTTAACTAGGTTTCTCTGGAAGGGGGATATTAATGCTAAGGGAGGGGCAAACGTCAGCTGGGATAATGTGTGTACTCCTCTTGAAGAACGTGGCTTAGGTCTCAAGCTTTCTAGAGATTGGAACCAAGCTCAAATTCTTTGTCATTTATGCAAAGTTGTTAACAAAAGCAAGGCTTTATGGCCCCTTTGGGTAAATACTACGATGTTAAAGAGACAGAATTTTTGGACCATGTCAATGCCAAACGATTGTTCGTGGATTTTTAGAAACGTTCTCAAGCTTCGTTCCTTGGCTCGTCAACACATATCTTATAAAATTGTAAATGGTCTCCGAACTTCGCTTTGGTTCGATCCGTGGTGGAACTCAACTTGTTTGGCCTCGAGCAAAACAGACCCAATTATTGCTCAAGCGAACCTTTCTCCCAATGCAAATGTCCACAACCTCCTCGAAACTGGTCGTTGGATGTTGCCTAGGCCCTCAAGAAGAATCCATCATCTGCATCCAGGTTTGATCTATTGGCTGCAGAACTTTAACTTCCCAATGTTCGACCTTAACTTGACAGATCAAATTTTCTGGGATGATCTTCATCTTGGTAAGATAAAAACTTGGCATGTCTGGAATTCTACTCGTACTATCTCTACACAGGTTACCTGGTTTAGCTTTGTCTGGCATAGGTTCAGAATTTTACGGTATGCTCACCATGAGCGGGTTCTTTGTCATGGGCGACTACCAACTCTACATAGACTTGCCTCTTTTGGTTTGGATGTTTCTCCGTTGTGCCACTTCTGTGTGGGAGGTATTGAGACTCATTCTCATTTGTTTGTAACTTGTCCCTTTAGTAGCTTCATTTTTTCGAAATTGTATGGAATCATGAAGGTTGGTTTTGTTGGTCTGTCCTGGGTGGAGGTTTTAACCTCTCTGGGTGGCATTCAAGATCACAACCTAATGGACGTGGCTCTTCTCACAGCTCAGATCTTTTCCTATCACATATGGAGGGAGAGGAATGCTAGGCACCATGGGAAAGGTGTGTGTGGCCCTAGCAATCTGCTGCAAGGCATAATGGTGGATCTCAAGATTAAACTCAGAAACACCACTTGGTATCGACAGAATGCAAACCTAGTTTTATATAGGTGGATCGATATTTGATTTTTTTCGATTGTGGGAGTTGGGGTTGTTCTGCCCTATCGCTCCATTTTTTCCCTTCTAGTTCTTTAGTTTTGCTCTTTGTTCTCTCTAAGCTTGGCTTGGAGCAAGGGTTAATCCCTGTTTTTTTGGCTTATTAATATACTAAAAATTTAGCAAAAAAAAAACCTTTATGTTTGCAGGGCAAAGAAAGTGAAAGGAAGGTCATGTGGATTTTGGACAGTGGATGCTCAAACCATATGACTGGTGATATGGCCCTGCTATCACAGTATGAGGAGAAGGCTGGCCCAATGGTTGCTTTTGGAGATGAGAGCATTGACAACACACTGGGATATGGCAAGTTGGAAATTGGAAATGTCATCATTGAAAATGTAGCACTGGTCAAGGGACTCAAGCACAATCTACTGAGTGTTGGTCAATTTACTGACAGAGGCTTCAAATTGAATATTGACAAAGATGAATGTTTGATCACCCACAAGAAGACTGGTGACTTTGCTCTATCTGGAGTAAGGAAAGGAAGCTTGTTTGTAGCCAATATGAACTCTGCAAACAAGGACAAAATTTGTTGCTTTTACTCAAAAGCATCAAATGAAGATAGTTGGCTGTGGCATAAGAAGCTATCACACTTGAACTTCAAAGGCATTAATTCTCTAGTCAAAAGGGAGTTAGTGAGAGTCATGCCCACACTTGAATTCTGTCAAGAAGGAGTGTGTGAGGCTTTTCAAAAGGGAAAAATGAAAAGATCAAGCCACAAGTCAAGACAGTGACATCAATAACCAAGCCCCTACAATTAATTCATATGGACTTGTTTGGGCCTGTCAATATTATGTCACTAGGAAGGAAAAAGTATGCTCTGGTGATGGTTGATGATTTCACAAGGTATACATGGGTAGAATTTCTGGCATCAAAGGATAAGGCTCCACAAGTAATCATTGAGCATATAAAGAAAATTGACAAGGAAGCAAAGGCCAACAATGCAAGTGTGATTGCATTAAGAAGTGATAATGGAACAGAGTTCAGAAATGCCATGCTTGAAGCATTCTGCAAAGAGAATGGTATTTCTCAACAATTCTCAGCTCCAAGGACTCCACAACAAAATGGAGCTGTTGAGAGAAAGAATAGAACTTTGATTGAGGCTGCTAGAACAATGTTACTTGATGCAAAGATGCCTATATGTTTTTGGGCTGAGGCTGTGAGCACTGCATGCTATATCCAAAACAGAACCCTCATCAACAAAAACACTGGAAAGACACCTTACAACTTGATGACTGGAAAGAAGCCCACTCTAAAGTATGTTCATACTTTTGGAAGCAAATGCTTTGTGTTAAAAGACAACTCAGAATATGTTGGAAAGTTTGATGAAAAAGCATTTGAAGGAATTTTTCTTGGCTACTCTATGGAAAGAATTGCATACAAAGTTTATGTCATCACTCAAAAGAAAGTTATGGAAAGCACAGATGTGACATTTGATGACAGCAAACTACCTGGATTAGAAGAAGCCAATGATGAAGATAAAGATCCTTTGAATTTTGACAATCTAGATGATTCTAATGAGGAGATTGAAACTGAATTTGAGCCCACAATCCAACAAACTCAAGTGAATGAAGAACCTGTGTCAACCAACAATGAAGAATCAAGCATCCAAAACACACCAGTGATTAGTGGCAACTTCACAGGGGGAGGAAATGTAAATGATCATGATCTGGATGATGAAGCAACATCAAGGCTGAGAAATCAATCTGAACATACAAGGAAATGGGATAGAGCACACACTGCAGATCAGATTATTGGAGATCCAAATACAGGAGTGAGGACAAGGAGAGCAACTCTAAATAAATGTCTCTATGGTTGCTTTCTATCCCAAGTTGAGCCTAAGAAACTTGATGATGCATTGTTGGATCCTGATTGGATAATTGCTATGCAAGAGGAGCTAAACCAATTTGAAAGAAGCAAAGTATGGGAACTTGTGCCTGCACCAAAGGATAGAACCATTATTGGAACAAAATGGGTTCTAAGGAATAAGATGGATGAAAATGGTGTAGTCATAAGAAACAAAGCAAGGTTGGTTGCAAAAGGATACTCTCAACAGGAAGGCATTGACTATGATGAGACTTTTGCCCCTGTTGCTAGACTAGAGGCCATCAGAATTTTCTTGGCATTTGCTGCACATTCTAATTTCAAGGTTTATCAAATGGATGTCAAGAGTGCATTTCTGAATGGGGAGTTGGAAGAAGAAGTATATGTGCAACAGCCACCTGGCTTTGAGGATCCACAATTCCCTCACTTTGTCTATAGATTGCTTAAAGCATTGTATGGATTTAAGCAAGCTCCTAGGGCATGGTATGACACATTGTCACAATTTCTACTGGAGAATCAATTCACTAGAGGCACACTGGACAAGACACTGTTTTACAAGAAACATGGTGATGATATTATCTTAGTTCAAATCTATGTGGATGATATCATATTTGGCTCTACAAATGAGAAGCTGTGTGAGAAATTCTCTAAGCTCATGCAGAGTGGATATGAGATGAGTATGATGGGAGAATTAACATTCTTTCTTGGGCTGCAAGTGAGTCAAAGGAAGGATGGCATTTTTATAAGTCAAACCAAATACATCAAGGATCTATTGAAGAAATTTGACTTAGAAGAATGCTCACCTGCAAAGACACCCATGGCCACTGCCACCAAGTTAGATGAAGATGTTAAGGGCAAGAAGGTAGATATCTCAATCTACAGAGGCATGGTTGGTTCTCTACTCTACCTCACTGCTAGTAGGCCAGACATCATGTTTGCAACATGCTTGTGTGCAAGGTTTCAATCAAATCCAAAGGAATCACATATGATAGCAATAAAGAGGATTTTCAGATATCTGAAGGGCACACCAAACTTGGGGTTATGGTATCCTAAGGACACAGGGTTCAATCTGGTTGGTTATTCTGATGCTGATTATGCTGGATGCAGAGTGGATAGGAAAAGCACCTCAGGTTGCTGCCAGTTTCTTGGACAAAGGTTAGCCTCTTGGTACAGCAAGAAACAACAATCTGTGTCAACTTCTACAGCTGAAGCTGAGTACATAGCTACTGGAAGTTGCTGTGCTCAAGTGCTTTGGATCAGAAACCAACTTAGAGATTATGGACTTATGTTGGAAAGAATTCCAATCATGTGTGACAACACAAGTGCAATCTCTATAGTTTCCAATCCTGTCAATCATTCTAGGACAAAGCACATTGACATCAGATATCACTTCATAAGGGAGCATGCAACTAATGGAACCATTGAGTTACATTATGTTCCCATAGAGAAACAACTAGCTGACATATTCACTAAGCCATTAGATGAAGCCACCTTCACAAGGTTGGTTAGTGAGATTGGAATGCTGAAATATTCAAATTCTGGCTAAGTGAATATATCAACTAGATTGTTGCAGCAGTAAATACTTACTTTATCAAATGCTCGATATTTTTGAAGTAAGTATTGGCTGGAGTATGATTTATAAATATTCCACAATGCTGCATATGTTGAAAATCATACATCTTTAGCTTGAAATTTCTGTGAAATTTTGAGAGAATCACTATTTAATTTGGTAAAATATTCTTTAGTGAATATTTCTGGTAAATTTTAAAAGATAGTGAAAATTGAATTTTATGAGTGAAAAGTATAGTTCGATAAGTCAGACTTCTCTAATGGTTCTTTGTTTTGTCATGGCTCGAGTTTTCGAATAGGCCTATCTAGAACCCTCTTGAGTTCTCGAATAGTGTCTTTTGGAGAAATCGAATAGCACACTCTGAGTTCTCGAATAGAGTATTTTAGTTCTCTAATGATGGAGTTCTCGAATACTGTATTTGAGTTATCGAATCATTTGAAAAGGCTGATTTCTCGCTGACACTTAATCGCTTTTTGGATTTATATCCAAAATTTCATTTCGCTCATAAAAACATATTTTATTTAGCTTAGAATTATTTTCTGAGTTAAATAACTACCAGCTGTGAGTTACAAACTGCTTAGATATCTAATAAGCCTTCTTGACTTATCGAATAGTTGTTTTATACTTCTCGAATGATTGTCTTGTCGATACAAAACTTAGATCTAATCGACAACTCAATTTAGTCACATATATACAATTCCACAACTGTTCAAATCATTTCATTCGATTTCTCAGGCAGCTAAAGTTCCAAAACCTCTGTAAACCCTAACGTCAAAAGCTAAATTTCTTCTTCAACCTTCATTCTCTTCACATCTCTCTGTGTAACAATGGCAAATACCCAACTCACAATTCCTACCCACACAAATTTCATAGCAATAACCAACGATGTTGAAGCACCCAATGCAAACTTTAAGTGCATCGTTCGATGGATGGCTGAATCATACATCAAGGATGCACTCTCAGCCAACCCAACTCTGTATCTAGACTTACTAGAACAGTTTTGGAGAACTGCTACTGTGGAGGTCGTGGCCCTAGAGAATGCAATAACTTCATACGTAATCTATTGCAAGATTCAGGACAAGGAAATCACCATCACTACTGAAGACATGAATCAAGCACTGGGATTACAACAAGGAGTGTATGACAGTCAAGCAACTGATCAGGAATTGGAAGACTTCTTTGATTTTATCAACTACTCAGATAGAATCAAGCTTGGAAATTTGAATAGGAAGTACTTGAGGAAAGAATGGAGCTATGTCTTTGCCACTTTTCTTCAAGTCTTCACAGTAAGGAAGTCCAGCTTTGATCAAATCAGCACACCTGTTCAACAAATAGGATATGCTCTAGCATATGGGAGAAAGATTGATGTTGGTTTGATCATAATGCAAGAATTGTATGGGAGACTTGGTAAGAACTCAGCCAAGAGAGGTAATGAAATTTTCTTCCCTCGCTTTATTCAATCTGTACTTAATTTCATAGTTGCTAAATTGATTGAATTGCCTGGGCTAGACAAAAATAGAATAGGCTATCCGAAATCCATGACCAAACTCATTTTTGGTAGCTTGGAGACTAGGAATGATGTAGATGTAAGGCTCAAAATAACTCCCCTTATGGAGAGTTTATTTAGGACTTACCCCCACAACATGCCAATATGTGCCTCAAAATCTGAGTTAGCTAGGCCCAAGCAAGTAGAGCAAAATGCTAACCCAGGGCCTGCTAACCAACCCTCTCAGCCAAACACTTTACCAAACACAGAGCCAACTGCATCATCCTCTCAAAAGGGTGATGTTAGTAAAAAGAAGAGAAAACAGGTTGCTTCTGAACCTCTAAAAATCTTAACTGAAGCATCCTTGGCTGTAGAATTAGGCATAGCAAGTGAGGAACCTGAGTCACCCTTACTAAGGCCAAAGAAGAAGAAGAAGAAGAAGAAGTCTAAAACCACCTCTTCAGTCACCCAAATGGGTGAAGTTGTAAAATCAGGGGCAAACAGCTCACTAGATGTATCCTCTCAACAGGGTGCATCTATAGAATCAAGCATCCTCCCCAATGCACCTATCTGTAAAGAGTCAGCACAAGGGAGTGATAAGGCTGGCACAACACTGAGTGGAGAGCACATCACAATTGAAACTCTCTCTATCTCTCAGGGGGAGTTGCCAAAATCTAATCTACAACACACTTCTCTTCCAGAATCTACCACTCATATTTTTTTGGAGCCTGCAACTCAAGCAATTGAGGAGCAAGGCATTGATCATCAAGAATTCTTTTCTCTTGATGAGCCAATGGATTCAAGTGACTTGGTGCATGACACCTTGCTCACCACCCAGGTACCACATTTAGATGGCCAGGGAATGCATGCTGGGGCATCTCCTAATGACATCATCACAAACACAGAGGATTCACTAGTTTTAACTAGAGACTCTGTGCCTGTGTCAACTACTGTTGTAACTCATCCCACTCCTGTGGAGACAACAGTAGAAGAGTCTTTCCATCCGGTTACAGAAGTTGCATCTGTAACTGAGGAGTCTAGCTTGCCTAGATCTAGCTCTCACTTTCTGTCCCAATGGCTGAAGCCTGTGCAACATGACAGTGCTTCAGGATCAGGGTCTGTTCCACCACAAATGTCCATTGAAGCTCTCCAAAGCTATGTTGTGGATCAGATTCCTGAGTTTGTAAAAATAGCCCAGAACCTTGTCACCTCCAACATCTCAAATCCAGATAATGAAGCCATCCTACTATGCCATAGGGATGATGTGGAGATGCAGAAGGCCAAGATTATTAATGATGCTGAGAAAGATGGCAATGTAGATGCCTGGATGCAAGGAAAGTATGATGTAACTCTCAGTGAAGCACTTCAATATCTTAGAGAGGAATACATCACTTCACTGGGTTCAAATGCAAAATCCCTGTCCCCTAGTGAAGTGTATGAAGCTGTCAATGATTCCTACAAGGGTTTCCTCAAGGCTGCACACTACCTTGGCAAGGGAGTCAAAACTGAAGTCAACAAGGTGTGTGACAAGACAGCCACTTCAGTAGAAGAAGTAAAGAGGGCCTTTGATGCCAAATTTCCTCAACTAGACAGTGTGGTCAAAGATCTCAGACACTGCAACACGACCTGCACCAAGATGGATAATGGTCTAGCTCTACTTAAAGATACAGTCACAGGTCTAGGAAGCAAATTTCAAATTCTATCTGACCAGACTATATAGGCCAATGCTATGTTGAGGACCATGTTCAAAAACCAATATGGAGACAAGCTAGTCACTGAAGTCCCTGTGAATGAACTATCAAAGTATGAGTGCAAGAGACTACAAGATCAATCCCTAAATGGTTTCAAGGCCAAAGAGCTATTCACCAAGGTTGATACTCTTGAAAGGGAGGTGGTGTCTCTCAAAGAATCCAATGCCCATCTGGTAGGCAAGGTTACAAATCTAACTGAGCAATTGAACACTCAAGCCACTACCACGGCTGATGTTCTTCTGCATCAACAATCTATGTTGTCTGCCATGATGAAGCACATGGGTATCCCTCTATCTGAAGACTCTTCAACTCCAAAGGCCCCTACTACAGCCTCTGTGCCAGACAACAAGCCTAAGGGGGAGAAGAGGATAACAAGGAATAAATCTAAGGGGGAGCCTCAAACTAAGGGGGAGAAATCTCAATCTCAATCTAAAGGCATCAAGATTAATGAGGGTGGTCATCAACAAATTTCAAATTCTACCTCTCATGTCTCAGGCAAGGGCAAACTCAAGGTTGATGAACCTCCATCTTCTCTGCCAGTGGTCACTCTACCACCTGTGCACATCATTACACCTAGTGGCCAAAAGCAAACTGTCACTACTACAGTAGTGGCAGGTTCTATGCCAAGCAATCCAGTCCAAGTACCCAGACTTGAAGATAAGTCAGTGGAAGCTAAGGTGATTACAGAGGCCAAGCTGATAGAAGTAGAAAATTCAGAGATTTATCATGATGCTGTATTCTTGAAGTTTCTGCAAACCTCAAAAGCAAGGGTTGGAGGGGATACCTTATTTTACAGAAGAAGCCTCAGAGATCAAATCAAATATTTAACAGTTATTCCAAGAAAGCTAAATCAAATCTATCTCAAGGAAATCATGATGGTGACCAATGGCAAGATATGGCATCTATCATTTGAAACCTTGAAAGCCTTAAAATACTCTGAGATTGATGCTATCTTGGAACTAATTGAGCAGAAAGGGGAGAACAACCAAAGACTGTACACTGAACTAAAAGATGGTCAACTAACTAGATTGCCTGAAGTATGCACCAAACCAAGAACCATCTTTTATCAATCTGGTACCAGAATTCAAGATGTTAAACAGCTGGTTATCCCCCATGATCTTAACCCTAAAAACCACAGACTCATCATTGCTATTATTGACCAGCTACAAAAGAAAGATGGAAATAGAAGTGCTGAAGAGTTGGAAGCACTTCACATCTTAAGAACATTCATATCTACTGGTTCAATTCTGGAAATAGCTCAACCTAGGAGGAATAAGGATGGTAAGGATGATGACAAGAGTGATGGAAGTAGAAGTCATCACAGGAGTGATAAGGGGGATGAGGATAAGAAGAAGAAGAAAGACAGCAAGGATAAGAAGGATGATGACCAAGGCAAAGTCTATGAGAAGAAGAATGGAAAACAGCAAGCCTTAGGCATTGCTAGCAGTAATCTCACCACAACACAAGACTCTAAGTCTAGGGTGAATGCTGTTAGTAATGGCCTACCAAAATCTAATCCCTTGGCTCCTGCAACTGTTTTACCACCTCAAGAAGAGAAGAAGATTCAAGTCAATTAAACATCTGTATATTTCAAACAGTAAACGGCTAATGGAATACTACAATGGTCCACGAACAAAGGTCACATGCTACTGCCAGGCAACCATGTTAAAAGGATCAAATTCAAACAAGCTGCAAGGAAACCAAAGGTATCCAAATCAAGGACTCTGACAATCTATCCAGGCTTAAAACTCCAACCACTAGATGAAGATTTTGATGAAGACCAACTGCAATTCTTACAAGCTCAGAGAATCTATCATGTTGCCATTGTTGATAACTGCCTTGAGATCAAATATACTGATGGAAGGAAGGAGAAATTCAAACAAGGAGGATGTCAACACTGGGGTAAGCTACATGACATAGAAAGAATCATTGCAATGTTGAGCTCAGAAGATAAAGTGGAAAGAGTGTGGAAGCTGGAGCTAATTGATTTTGTGAAGATGAAGAGAGATCATGAGGAGAGAATCAGAAAAGAGTGTCTTGAGAAATGGCTAGCAAGGGAGAAAGAAATTGAGAGACTGGAGATTGAAGCAGAAAAGCTAAGGGCAAAGGGATTGTGTAGAGTTCAGTTTAACCCCTATGTGGTGAAGTATAGGAGGAGAAATGGGGATCAGGTCCACATCAGAATAAATCTACTAAACCATATCCTGCAAACATTCTGAAACCAGTACTTGAAGATTTCAAAGACTCAATTTTGCTTGAAGAATTGGATGCTATGGCAGAAATAATAAAAGCTATGGATGAGAATACAAGAAATGAGAAAGAAAGAAGACAGAAAGCATATGATGATTTGCAAGCCAAAGCTTTGGAAAGGGAAACAAATGACAATGGCTAGTACTTCATCATAGGCTGTAAGATTACTCACTCTATAGTTCTATCCACATTGCTAATCAAAATTCATACATGTACTGTCAAGTTTTATCTTTATGTATGTTAGGCTTGTTATCAGACATGAAATTGTAACTAAGGGTCTTACTCACAATTTGGGGGAGATTGTTAGTCACAGAGGCATGCCTGAATACATCTAATAACAAGCCTAACTATGTGTAATGTTATGCATTACCTACATGACCTCTTAACTGAGGGAACCTCTAGTTGTAGAGTTTCTATTTGTTATGTACTTGTAATAGGCATCAAATTCTAGTTGTGTAACTGTACTTATAAAGTCAAGAATAATGCTTGAAAGAAGTTCCAAGGTTCATGCCTCAAGCAAGGAGATAAATACTGCCAAATAATCACAGTTGGGATTTGAAGAAATGAATAATTTGCCTAAGTACCAATTCGAGAAGTACATTTGTCTATTCGAGAAGTCTAGCATTCGAGAAGTCAGAGATTCGATATCTCAGAAGACACTATTCGATATCTCTGAATACACTGTTCGATATCTCATTCGATATCTCAGAGATTCAATATGTCTATTACTCTATTCGAGAACTCATGGAGTCAACAAGTCAAAGCATCATTCGAGTTCTCTAAGAGTCAACAAGTCAATGCTCTATTCGATATCTCAAGGACTAAAGAAGCTATTCGACATCTCAGGGATTCGATATGTCAAAATGCTCTATTCGATATCTCAAGGAGTCCCAGAGAAAAGAGCTATTCGAGAAGTAATTCGATATGTCAATATAACACTATTCGAGAACTCAGAGTTATCGATTAAGTCAATTCGAGTTCTCGAATCAATCACTTAGCCACTTCTCGAATACATTCTTGGAGACAAAATACTGAAGAATTGTACAAGTCAGAAACCTACAACAAGCCAAGACGCTTTATTTGACTATGTACTATAAAGCACATTGGAAAGCCTACAAAGAAGCTTGGAGAGATAAGACAAAGGGACAAGGAGCTAAAGAAGTGGATCTGAATAGGCTTTGCAAAGTCAAATCTGTAGCCGTTTGGACTCTTACTCAAATGAGATAGACAGACTGGAAAGTATTTTGTTTACCTACCTTATTTGTAGTAAGTAGTTGTATCCATGTCTATAAGGATACAGCCTCACTTCCTTAGCTGTAGAGTGATAAGTTTTTAGAGATAAGATCAGAAGAAATATCTCTCTGAGAAAAACGAAGCTGAGAATACTATCATTTGTATTCACAGATTGTAGCAAAATCTTTATCTAATAAAATATTATATTAAAGTGATATTGTGTTGTGTTTGTCTTTGTTATCTGTACTTACATATCTCACACACTCAACACATATCTTGTTGCAAAGATTCAAGAACAAAGAAAAGTTCAAGAATCCATTCACCCCCCCTCTGTATTCTTTTACTGTATTCAATACTCAACATTATCTATTGAAATCTTTTTAATTTATTTTATTTAATATATATAAAAAATCAATAGATAAATATGATCTGCCAAGTCTGTATGCTACAAATGAAGCACCTCTCTATGGATTAGGTAATTTCAAATTATAATATTTTTATGGTATTGTTTTATACATTTTGTTAAATTATACGTATTATTTTATGTACGTCTTTATACAAATTAACAAATGTATTCGTTAAAAAAATAAGAAAATTTAGATATTATATTCTTAAATTTTGGTACAACTTGCAAGTAATTTGCTTTATATAATAAATTAAGTTTTATGTATTAAGGAATGTATTAAGGAATAATCCATATTTTTTGGGTGTTGAGCGATTGTCATATAATAACAAATTTTTTATTCTTGAGCGATTAACAAAATTCTCCTATAAAATTAATATAGATCTGCTACATTAATTTTTGGTTCTTGAGCGATGGTTCTTGAGCGATGGTCATATATGTAATATCATATGAGTTTCTTATTTTTTCACATTTGATTATGTACTTCTTCACCATTAAAATTTCAATAATTTTTTTATAAAAAACATGTTTGTAACATATGAGTTTATACTCCTTAACAAATCGTACATAAAATAATACAAATAATTTAAAAAAATGCGGGATAATTGAAGTTTATACAATAAATTAAGAAATGCATTTGTTAAAAAAAAAGCTAGATATTATATTCATAATATTTGGTATGATTGCAAGTTCTTTGCTTTATATAATCAATTAAGTTTTATGTATTCATTATTCTATTTATTCCATTCTGGCAAGAGTTATTCAATCGACTTTGTTGTGTTACATAATTTAAATAAAATTTTAAAATTTTATTCTAATTATATTACATCCTTATATTTCATATTTTATATTTAAAGAACAAATTTTTCCATTTCAAAGATAAAGATATTTTTAAGTATAGTAAAAAGTGTATAGTTGAAGTTTATACGATTAATTATGAAATTTACATATAATTTAATAATCCCTCCATCCCTATTTAGTTGGCACATTTACAAAAAACACACATATGAAGAAAGAATTAATTATGTAATTTGTTTCCATGTTTGCCCTTAATCTTAACATTAAATGATGACTTATGAGTATGTACATTAAATATAAAGTGAATTATTTACCTATATCTTGGACAAAGTGTAAAGGTTTTAACTATACTCATAAATGTGTCAGACTATTTATGGACAAATTTTATTTGCAAATGTGCCAACTAAAAAGGGATGGAGGGAATATTGTTTTGATTGTGGTACAATAATTTTATCATAGGAAACAGTGCACTCTATCTAAAACCTTTACACTTTGTCCAAGATCCACATAATCAAGTCATGATTTTGTTTACATTTGAAAGTAATGTATCTGTAGACATTATTTAATAATATACACTATACATTAATACATGATTAATTTAGAGAAGAACATTAGAAAACCAAACGTCTATGGCCAATAAAAACAAAAAAGAAAAAAAAACCAACAGTCACATTACTTTGTATGCGAGTTGTGCAGGGAAAGATAAAAACACACACTGGATCAATCTTCTCCCATTCTCCAAGTTTTTGCTTCAAGACATTGGATCTTTTATTTTTAACTTTTCAATCAAACAATTTCTACCATCACACTTCCAAATCTTTAACAAAATGTTTCAGCAACATCGTTCCGATATTCTTAGTTTGATCTTTTCATTCGTCATTGTTGATGTTGGAGACTTCCCAATGTTTGTAAATGTGCTAATGGCCTGGTTCACTAAGCTGACTACTCCAAGAATCAAAGAAGTTCTCGAGAGGCTTGACTGGGATTCATTATACAAACTCCATAATAATCCAATGGAGGTTACAAGGGATCAGTTTCATGGTTTCATTGAGTTTGGTGTTAGATATAAGGTTGACCAAGCAATGTATTATCATGTTGTTCGTAGTCTTTTTTTGAATCAGGATGTTAATCATCATCTTAATGTATTATCATCTTTGTCAGGTAATCATTTTCCATCATCCTTTTGCTTTATTTTTTTTAAAGCAATAAATAGAACTTTTCACAGAGATGAAACTGTTGAAGAGATGTTTGAAATGCTTAATCAGACTAATATGAGATCTAGGTTAGTTGAAGTTATCAATTATCTGGAAGAAATGTATACTTTCTTATTTGAGAAAGATTATCTATTGCCAATTTACAAGTTTTGTCCAAATGCAAGAAGCAAGAAACCTATCTACCAGCTTGAAGGTCAACCTTTTGGAGAGGAGTTATGGTACTTACTATGCGATAGGACCGTTCCAGAGGATTATGCATGTGGCAATCGTTTGACAATGGCACATATGTGGAATACTGATTGTGCTCATTGCAAATTGCAGATTCTCCTCTTCAAGGTTCTGCTGTCTGCCGTTATTAATTAAGAATTAAGTTCATTTTTGTTATTCTGTAATTGGAGACTCAATGCACTTTTAAACTTAACTTTTCTGAAGGCATATTTGTTATAATTGAACTGATTTGTTAATATAAGTATTTTTTTTTGATTTTAATGTTAATTGATGTATCAAATGATATTTTCCTATGTGTTATGTGTTTAATAATGCAAAATAGATTAGAGCATTCTACCCAAATCAAAACAGTCTACACAGATTAGATATGTTCAAACATACAATGGTTGCAGTTCTATCAAATTTTTCTTCATATGTAGTTTCTTAGTATAATGGACATATGATAGTGGACAATGTAAAAACATAAGAAAAAACAGAGAAACGGATTGGAATAGATTACACAAGTAGTTGCTAAAACATAAACAACAGAGATACCAAACATACATCTTCCTAATAGATAAGATGACAACTAACACATTGGTCTTTAGTAGATAGTAAATTTGCAGAACTATATCAATGCAGAATAAAAAATTTAGATGTTTAAGGTCACTATATATTACGTGTGAAATCCACAAGTTGACCACTCATTTTTGTTCTCTGTTCCTCAACCTCAGCAACTTTGGTTAACCAATCATTTAGTTTTTGTGCCCATTGTGCTTCAAATGTCTCGAATCCTTTTAACATCTCTTTTAAAAGTTCCCTAAACTGCTTCACATGGCCAACAAGAGATGCCTGTGTATCTTCTATAAATCTTCGTTCTCTTCCTAAATAAGCATTGTCAATTTTAACTTCGGGCTTTGAAGATTGACCAACTGATCCATGTTGGTCTCCTGTCAGCTCTGTAATGTTCCTATATTTGAAATATCATATGCATATTGTTATATATGAAAACAACCCATGTAGTTTAATAAAAAGACATATATATGTACATGTATTTTTCCTCAATTCCAAGTGTTCGCGCGAAAAGTTTTGTCTACCTATCCTCCACGCTCTTGAAAAACAGACTAAAATCTTCATTTGCTGACCGAATGTCTTCGTTTAAATTTGCAGAAGTAATATTGACGTTATTCAGGTCATTCACCAACAATGTCTTCATGTTTGTGTACCTTCTCCTCTTTGCCGATCTTGAACTCATTTTGGTGTAATAGTAATAGTAATAGTAATAGTAATTATAGTAATTAATAGTAAGTAATAACAAAGCCTTATGAAAGAATGTTGTGCATCTCCTTTTGATTTATAGGCATTTCTGTAACTGGTAAAGAAGTGGTTAGTTTTTTTAACTTCCACGTTTAAAGTTAACTGCTTACATTTTTTTATAACACGTAATGGTAATTTGGTATCTGCTTTTCCATGACAACTTAATTCTTTATTATTTATTTGAGATTAAAAATTATTATTTTTTTATGTTTTTTTGAAGTTTATGTCTGTTAGAAGTCAACCCTATTATTCATTTTAATTATAAATTTATAAATTTTCTAATTTAAGTACATTATGAAATTAGAATAGGTACATTAATATTTTTACAATATTTATCATTGTTTAATTTGAAAGTATTCGGAGAATAATTAATAAATTTATTACGTCTTATAAAATAATTTAAATTATTCAATTATATAGTATATATTATTATTATTAAAGTGTCAAATTCACAAAGAAAAAAATACAACATTCACTTCATCCCAAGTATTTACACAAAACATTTGATTAATATAAACTTATATCGAGATAGATGTTGTCAATATAAATTTGAATTGGGCTTTTGTTTTGCGGTTTTGTGGTGGTTTTGTCTGGGATATTGTGAATAGTCGTAAATATAGTACTCTGTCCGTCCAAAATGGATTTACATTAATATTTTTACAATATTTTTCATTGTTTAATTTGAAAGTATTCGGAGAATAATTAATAAATTTATTAAGTCTTATAAAATAATTTAAATTATTCAATTATATATTATAGTATTCTTTAATTCTATAATTATATATTATAGTATTCTTTAAGTATTGAGATAGTTGTTGTCAATACAAACTTGAATTGGCTTTTTGTTTGCGGTTTTGTGGTGGTTGTGTCTGTTATATTGTGAATAGTCGTAAATATAGTACTCCGTCCGTCCAAAATTAGTTTACATTAATATTTTTACAATATTTTCCATTGTTTATTTGGAAAGTAATTGGAGAATAATTAATAAATTTATGAAGTCTTATAAAATAATTTAAATTATTCATTTATATATATTATATTATTCTTAAAGTATAAATTCAAAAAAAAAATACAACATTTGCTTCATCCCAAGTATTTACACAAAACAAATTGATTAATATGAACTTATATCGAGATAGTTGTTGTCAATAAAAACTTGAATTGGGTTTTTCATTAAAGTTTTGTGGTGATTGTGTCTGGGATATTGTGAATAGTCATAAATATTGTGTCTGGGATATTATGTCTAAGACATTGGGATATTACGAAATAAATTTCATTTTAATTTTTTTATTAAAATTGTTTAAATTAATTGATTTTTTAATATATTACATATATAATATTTGTTCTAATTTTGGTGAAGTTAACTTATAAAATTTAAACACGACACAAGATTTCGTAATTGTGAATTACAAGTTATGAAAAAATGTCTATACCAATATAGGAGTACAAACTATCAATCAAATCCCAAACAATGTCTAATATCTATTCATATTTTGTTTTATAAAAAATTATTTTAATATGAATTTAATGTACGTCGTAATCAATTACCCCACCCACGGTGTATCCTTAATCAATCAATTCCCAAAATGAATATCATACCACGTATTCTTTGATTTTGCTACATTTATTGATAAATTATATACTCCATGATCTACTTTTATAACAAACAAATCCTAACTACTCAATCATCTATTTTTAATATCAATCATATCCCCGAATAATACTGCATCATTTTCTTAACTGGTATATAGTGAATTGAAAACCGCTGCACAATATATTTAGAGATTAACTCAGAAGCCTCCATAAGTTAAGCAAAGGTATGCTTCAATCCTTCTATCCTCTATGTTTCACTTTCTCTTCTTAATAAATTTATGAACAAAATTCTAGAATAACATCATAATCTGATAATATATCGAAGTTTTACATAATGTTGCAGACATGAACATGCACGATCATCTTAACACACTAGATGAATCTAAGATAGGGTGGGTATTGAAGGTTCGTGTTACAAGAATGTGGGATACCGTAAGTAATGCAGGTGTTGTAATCCGCCACAATATGATTCTTTTGGATTGTCTGGTACCAATATTTCTTTCTTATATTCTTCCGTTTCTTTATTAATCTAATATATATATTTACATATTTAAATACCTGTTAAAGAGTTTTTGTTTTATAAGCAGAACACCCATATGCATGCAATGGTCAATCCTGATCTTTGGATTAATTATAATAATGCTATCTTGGAAGGAGGCTTATACCAGATTACCAATGTCCTTGTTCGTCAAGCATTTGGTTTTTATAGGCCTGTTAGCACCTCTAAGTACATCACTTTTGTTCCTTCTACTATCATCACTCCTTATATTCCAGATAATCATTTCATTCCTGACCACAAATTTGAGTTTAAGCCTCTTGGAGAATTGTTTAATATTGTTGATTCATATCAACCTTATGAGAAACCTATCTATTCTACAGGTTAGTGTATTAACACATCATAGTGTATTCATAAGAACAATGGTTTCCATCACTTATATTTGATATTTTTCTTTTAGATGTCATAGGAGTTATGGAAAATCTGGAACCACTACAGACAATTCAAACACATTTATGTGAAAGGCAAGTTGTGCAATTCAGAATTACGGATGGATGGTAAATAAAATTTACATAACTCAAGTTCTGTCATCTCTTTTTGGTATCATGCACTTCATTTCACATATCTTTTACTAGGATCTCACACAAAGTTTCCTTCTGAGGACCGCTAAATGCAAATACTGAACCTTTATACGCAAATCATGTCGAGAGACCATTGATTGTTATCTTAGCAAGTATCGGACTTTCAGCTTATAAAGGTAGTCATATCAGCTACATTCTAATTTGCATTGTAGTATATAAACTTTTCTTTCTGATTGGTGCTCATTTTTTTGTTTAAAACAGGAAAAGTTAAGATTTTCAGCTTGCCTTCATCAAGAATATTTATTAACATTGATAATGAGGATGTTTTCATGATGAGGAATAGGTATATCATGTTACGCTGCTGCATTACACATAATGTTTTATAGGATAGGTGTTAGTATTCATTATATTAACACTGCTTTTTATTTTTATAGGTTGGAGCAAGAAGAACACTAGACTTTGTTGAATGATCCGTGAAACATGAACAAACCTATCACCACGTATTTTGATGTTGAGATACGAACGTGATGCACTACAAGAAATTTGTTTTTACCAGCCATTTTGGATTCATCAAGTTGTTCGAATAAGATTGTAATAAATGTGTCCTATCATCTCAACATACTTATGTTTTTAGTATTTCGATAAAGTATTTACGTTTTGTTTGAATTTATTTAACCAATATATACAAATTAAACATTGGTCTTGCACATTACATTCCTACCTAAACTGTTGATATTTGTTCATGTATTTTAAAATTGCATTTTACCCAGTCCATTAGCTTCTCCAGGATTACGGAATTGTAGATATCCAATGTCTAAATGGTTTGCATTATTGTTTGCTCTTTAATATGACCAAACAACCTCTGGAAAACAAACACGTTGATAGTACGAGTATTTGTAAAAATTACAATGTGAAAAACAGAGCAAACTATTTTCATTTTTAGAGCAGACGCAAGATTCCAAATTGCAGCTTCATATAATTCTTACTTTGCTACCGTTGATGAATGATCCTTGACTGATTTCGATCAGTGAACCAGCACCAACCATCACAATATATATTTCAATCTGAATAAACTTTAGATTTCCATAAAAAGATGTTTCATTTTGCTACGATTGCTGAATGTTTTATACTTAGGACAACACACCTCACAGTTACTTTGCTATGGGGGTAAGATCACATATATGCTTTAAACTATAAAAAGAATGTGACACATGGGAGAGAGCTTTCGTATTTAGACTATGAAACCTAACAAAATGAAATGTAAAAATGAATTAGTATTTTGAAATGCATAATAAGTTTTTAACGTTCCAACCAAACTATTTCCAATCACATTTTAATTGATTTTGTAGGATTTTTCATCAAATAAATTAGAATAATATCCAAAATTAGTTGATTAGTTAATGGTGATTGGTGATAATTTATCCTCTCAATATTTTTGTTAATCATTTCCTTGATCTTTGCTTAACTGATAATTATTGATATTATTGATTGACATGCTTAACTGATAATTATTGATATTATTGATTGATATTAATTAAATTGTTTAAAAATTGGTTAATGGTTAATAGTGATTATGGATAATTGATGCTCTTAATATTTATGTTAATCATTTCCTTGATCTTTGCTTAACTGATAATCTTTAACTTGCACAATTACACATGTAAAATCATCCATATTTGTGCTATAAAATGACACCAGAACATGCTTAGTTGCTTAACCACGTCCAAGGCATTAGTATTTGTCATTAACCGTATACAAACAAATTTGTGAGAACACAATGTAAGCCAAGTTAACATTTCTCCATTGATTTTCCATATTTTCATATGTGTTTGTTCATTTGAATAACTTATACTTTCTCTATAATTCTGGTACGAAAACTTGCATTGTTTTTTAAAACTCTATTTCACTCTGATTTTTTCAGAATCACCATGTTTCATCAACTTGCTGCGCTTGATACCAGCCGTACTACATGGAAAATTAAGGCACGTGTAACCAGGATGTGGCCATCAATATCTAATCAAACAGTTGAGGGAAAAGAAAGTCTTAAAGGATATAATCTTATTCTGCTGGATGAAGAGGTAAGTTTATATGTCTATAACTTCTTACATTTAGGCTTATGTTTTAAAATTCTTATCATTCTTTACTTTAGACCTTTAACATTATTGTTTTTTATATAATCTTATGTTTTGTTTTTTTAGAATTGTCATGTACAAGCTTTTATATATGCTGATAACTGGAAGCAACATGCTGACAAAATAGATGAGGGAGGTTTGTATGTTATTTCCAACTTCTATACTAAACAGGCTTTGGGATCCATGAAACCAGTTTCATCTAAGATCCTAATAAACTTCTCTCCAACCACCTCCGTTGAGAAAGTACTGGACGATGATTTCATGATTCCACAACACAAGTTTGAGTTTGTAGATTTGGGTGATCTATTCAATGTGGCAAGTGCTTATGTGAATCCCGACTATCCTGAATATTCAGCAGGTCATGCACAAACTAAAGCATTAACTGTAGTTATTTCTTATATGTTGTTTGTTATCAAAGGATTTATACTGTTTGTTGTTTTCGTATAATAGATCTCATTGGAGTTGTGGAGGACTATGAACATCTTAATGATATCAAAACTATCTATGGATAAAAAAAGATTGTTAAGTTCAGAATCACTGATGGAAGGTATAAACTGAGTTTTTATTATTCTTGCTTATATTCTTCTTTTGTAGTTTGCTTATATTGATTTACTCAATATCTCCAAAAAACTTTGCATTTTATCAATTTAATTCTAATTTCTGAAAAACCAGTATACCTTTATGTAATTACAATTTACAGGAATAGCCATAAAATTACTGTTTGGGGTGATCTTGCTGTGAAAACTAAAGCTTCTCATAAAAATGCTACTGAACGTCCAATCATTGCGATTGTCTCAAGCACAAACCTCAAGATGTATAAGAGTAAGGCTTCTTTTTTTACTAACATAAGAAGCCTGTGTTTTAACTTAGACTATAAGTTGCATTTAACAATTGTATGGATTTTAATAATTTCTAATTTATTTTTTGTATTTACAATTTAAGATTCAGTGCAAATAAGTACACTACCATCTTCAAAGGTGTACCTCAATTTGGACAGTGACTATGTAATTGCAATGCGCCAACGGTAAATATTCTACATTTAATGCTTGATACATAATTACTGCATACAATACTTGCTATACTTGATTTATGAATAGAAGTCGACATTTATATTGTTGCAGACTAGAAGAAGAAGGGTATACAGTCAGCCAGCAGCCAGATGTTGTAACTCCATCGGAAATTGATGCAAGTCCAATTATAGAAACATTGACATTGAAACAACTTGCTGAAAAGCAAGGGACAGAGTATATCAAGGTTCTAAATTAGTTTAAGTGCTTCGTACAATCAGAGTTTTTAACTTAAACAAAACTCTTTATATATGTAGATGTATGTTAATCGAGATATAATGATACTTTGTAATCTGCAGAGAGAATTTTTCTGCATTGTAAAGATTCAAAATGTTGAAGAAACAAATTGGTTGTATAACAGTTGCAGTGACTGTGAAGCAGAAGTAAGGAAACAAGATGGAATGTTTAAGTGTTCCAACTGCACTGATAAGACGATTCCAGTTCCTGAAAAAAGGTAAATAACATCAGCTGATAATATACATAAGATATCATCTTATTTTTTTACACTATCTGTTCCAAACATTTGATGAATATTTGTCAAACAGATATAGGATTGTTATCCTTGCCGACGATGAAACTGAGGCTTATAATTTCATTCTAATGGATCGTGCTGGCAGAAGGATGTTTGGTATGTCTGCAACCAAAATGATATTACAAATGGAGAAGGTATTGATCCTATTAATAGTGTTTTAATACAATAACTACATCATTTTTCCTACTTTGATTTCACATAATCTACACCTTGATCAACATGTCAGAAATAAACAAAATTAATACACTTTGATACATTCACATCATCCTAAACATTATATTGAACAATCAGGCAAAAGCTTTGTTTCCACAGAAGGTTAAAGATATCAAAGGAAAAGAACTTAAGTTGAAGATCAAAATTACTGATGAAAATATGAAATCAAACAGTAATCTCTACTACGTTGTTGATGCATATGACATTTGCAAACCTTCTTCTTCAAATTCTGATGCAACAATGGCTACATTCCCAACTTCAACATCTGGAGAAGTGAGTTTTAAACCCATGAAATAATTCTTATGTTCAACATTTACTACTACTTCCATCTATGTACAATAACAATTCTAATGCTATACCAATTCATTATTTACAGAACAATTTCGTAGCTTTGTCGGACTTTACTCCAGAATCTGCCAAATCAACAAATAAGAAAATTAAGATGGTATTTACTTTTTAAGAATATGATCTATGATCTATATGAAGTATTAAATTGTTCATGAGTTAAACTTTCATCCACTTATTCCTAAAATTTTTATTTCGTTTTTTGCTTATAAACAGGAGAAGTAATTCATCTTGGTATTTGAAACTATCTTGGAGTATTACTGCTTTGAATACATGGACATCACAGTTGTTGGAATTGTTGCTTCCAATCTAGGATTAATTACATGTTTAATAAGAGATTTGCCCTTGCATGGGTTTTGCTATTCTCATTTCATCTCAATGTTTTAGATTATGGTTTTTGCATATTTGGTTTTAACATGTTAATTTGCATTGGTTTTGCTATTGACATTACATTTCAATCTTTTGGTTTTAAGATGTTTTTAAACTTCATAATGCCTTATTGTTTAAAGATGTTAATTTAAACTTTTCTGGCAATAAGCGTGACACTTGGTTTATGTTAATTTATTATTGTTAAAAAGTAGTATTATTTTTTCATTCGATGCACTCAAAGGATTTTGTTGAAAAACACTTCATTGGTAACATGTAAGTTAGAAAAAATAAAAAACGAATAATATATTTTACTAAATTTAAATCCGGTGCGTAGCATGGGAAAAAATTATAGTATTTGATACAATCATATGTTCTATAGATATTGCTGGAATCATAACGAAACTGGAATACCCTAAGATGATACAAACTGTTCTTGGCGACAAACACTTCCAAAGATTTCAGATCTTTGATGGAATGTTAAAACACAAAAACAATACAAATGCTCTTAAACAAAATGTCTTAGGAAATGTAGGATAGAAGTGATGTGTACTACTTTAAAAAGTATGCCCATTACAAGTAGGAACACAAACTAAATTAACTACGTCCTGGAAAACCAATGTCAAATAATAATCCAGCTTCATTTTCCAAGAATCTGAATGTTAAAGTTTTGTTCTTCTTCAGTTTATTTTTCTCTGCAAATTTGTTCCAACCAGCTGAAAACCTTGCAATTCCACTAGAGAGGACTAATCCCACTTCCCAATTCCCATTCTCTGTTCTTAATGTCACACGTTCACCAGATTTGAATTTGTGATTCCGAGGTTTTACGTAGGCAGGTATATACTGCAATAGACAATCATGTTTTAAACTTTCAGTTCTTATCAGTTAAAAGCATTTATACATAAAAAATTCACTGTCATGCAAAGTAAGTAGAAAATTATACCACTCCATGCGAAGAGTTATTAACATTTGACCAAGTCATCACAGAAGTAAATGTGACTGCTGCCTCATTCATTTCAACATCCACTATTGCATGTTCATTGATATTGTCCAAAGCAGCATCATTCATCTCAGCATCAACAGTGGAATTTGCAGTAGTATTTTCAGTAACAATTGCTGCAGAATCCTTCACAGCTTCTTTTTCTACAAAAATTCAAAATGATTAGATCAAACCGATACTATTTAACTTACAACATAATACTGAATTACACACTAAGAACATACCTGATTCAATCAAGTTGTAATTTAAACTTTTTTCAACTTTTGCATTGTCAAATAGAGTAATCTCAAATTTTCCAGCTCCGCAAGAGGTGAACAATATTACATCGTTTTCCTCCAAGTACTTCATTCCAATCATGTCAAGCAGACCAGACATTTTTCTTTCACTATGTATGTATTGACCATTGAATACTAATCCATTTTTTAGATGAAAAGAAACAGTTCCTGGTATTAGTTTTCCAAATCGTCTCCAAAATCCTCGAGGAATTTCCTAATTTTCAAATTTAAGTTTGAATTATTATCTTAAATGTTGTACTTATTACTTAAAGTTTCCGATAGTTATTGTAAACTACGGAAAATATAATAATTAAACCAAATGGGAATATGTAAACATTTTAAAAAACTTGCAATTTGTCCAGTCTCAGTAGCAGGACTAATTGTAAAGAAAAGAAACTTCCAGGCAATTCCATTAATATCATCTATTCAAAAATTACATAATGTCAGTTGAATGCATACTGAAAACAACATTAAGTAAAATTAAGATAATTATAAAAATAAAATAGCATCATGTGTAAGTTGTATCAGACCTTGATCATACACAGGTGCCCTTGGTATAGTTCTAATTTGAAGATAATCAACTTCACAGAAATCGTCTCTTCGTAAGTGCACAAGAAAAATTCCATTTCCCTTATAAGAGTAAGCCATAATTGATCCAAATAGAAATCTACATTCCTTCACAAAAGAAGCTACGTGGAAAATTGAATTTTCCTTCTTCATGTAATGTACATGGAATTCGCGTCCATTTGGCAACTGTAACTTGACATTATTTGGTATTTTTTCATGACATTCCATAATAAACTTTCATGGCAACATTTGATCATATTTAATATCAGTAGTTGTGTGTGATCAATCCTAGAAGTCTGTATGTAATGTAAAAAAACATGTTTGGTTTATTTCATACCAGCTCATTGCAAATATTATTGTCACATTCCAAGAAAATCAAAAATGATGGAAATCTTCCATTCGAAACATTTACCTGTACATAAAGATAATATAGAGAACACAATGTTTAGTATAATATAAATAGGTATTGTTGGCATTCTTATAATTGTCCTACAAGTTTGAGATTTTAGAATTAATACACATTCCATTTTCTAGCATTCCTCCGCATTCTCCATTGATGAGTATTCAGTAGCAACATTTTCTTCCAATTCTGCAAAACAATTACAAGTTCGTAACATTTATGTACATGTGAATGTGGACTAATTTTTCAATTGACATTCTTAAATAAGAAAAAGTGTTTTGTGAACTAACCTGTTTCAGTTTTCCAATAAACATCCCAAAACCAGATTACCTGACCAAGCACTACTTTATCAACAGATCGATTCTCATAAGCTATCTCTTTACCATCCAATTGGTAAATCCTTGCATACATCACATTGCTTTCACTGATTGTGAAAACAATAGTCTCCTTCTTCTGAAGATTGAACGTTTCAATTATGTTCTGAAAATTTGACAGATAACCACCAATACGATTGTACAAAATATAGAATTTTCTTCCTGAAACTTCAAGTTCATTTACAGAACCAAGCTTTTCTCCGTATTTGTCACTGATTCCTTTTGGTACAATCTGTTAGGTATTATATTTACATTGCCAATGGAAATAATTTTTATTTAGTAAATTTGAAAAGCATTCAAGAGTTGGAAAGAATGGAAGAATGTATAAAGAAAAAAACGTAAATATATCATTACTCCTTCATCCAAACAGTGCTGAGATACAACTTTTAGAAAAGACCTGTGTAGGTCTCTATGCTTTTCTGCAAACATAAAGTACTATTAAATGTCGATTTGGATATCAAGTTTCTAGATATTGAATACAAAGGATGACCTTAATATCAGAATTACCTCTTCCTTCATCAATTATTTGATCCTTTCCTTTAAAAATGCAGACATTTACAGCATAAGGTCCTGATTCAAGAATTCTAAATAGCACCAAAGTATCTCCAACTTCCAAATTAGTTTCTTCAGCAAAAGAAAAACATTTTTTCCCAAACACACAGCTATTTTCCTTCCATTCTACATCAATTTCCCATGTAAATTCAGTAAAACGGAGAAAAACCTTTGCTCCATTTTCCCAATCTTTCCAAAGTTTTTCAAAATCCTTGCTCAACCTCTATAATTAAACAGTATTAGAACAGTTTTATGGCAAAAATGTAGTAATAGTAAAATGAGAAAATGATATAAACAGAGCTAACCAAATATGGAAGTTCTTCATCAATGTGCATAGTACCTATCTTCATCTCTAAATAGTCCACATAATCCATAAAGGCATTAAAGGACCATATTGAAACAGCTTTTTGAAATTCGAGTGAAGTATCATCAACAATATATTCAGTTTTCTTCCAATTTCGACCTTTTTCACTACCAAGAAACTTTGATGGACACATTTTTCTATAGTTAGGTTGGATTGCTGTATTTTTAAATATTTTAACAAAGAACTCATCTTCACCACAGTAGTCGAATTGAACCAGTCCATACATCTTGATTTCATAATGCTTCATAAAACTTCCCAAACCATAGATTATCTTCAATTTTCTATCATACTTAGCATCCCACTCAATCGAGTTGCACTTAAGCCTTAAACGGAAAGGAACTACAGCTCCATATTCATCGTGAAAGCTTTTAGGAATTCTCTACAATAATTTGTGAAACCGACTAAATCAACATTACAATTCATTAAATAATATATTTACATCAGACTGGAACATAAACTTAATGTAAATCTAGCTACTGTCAAGATAATATTCATAGCGTTGCATTATACTTACAAATCTTCCAAAAGTTCCCCGGTTGTTATTTGCACAAAGGAAACTCGAAATAGCCATTTTTGTTCCTGTACGATAACAAAAAGCAAAATTTAGCCCATTCTAATTTTGTGAATAATATAATTTATATTTTATATAATTAAATAATAATATACCACTTTCAATAGCCAAACTTGATGTCCTATTCGTCATAATTTTCCTGCATACAAAAGTTTAGGTTTTTATGAAAATGGTCTTAATTTACTTAATCATACTATCGATTATGTACTTAATTACAGGTTATCATACAGTCATTGAGTTTCTACACCAAATACGAAATCCATTTTCTGAATCTTGCAAAATAGCAGATATGGATATGGGTTTAAGTAACTATACTCATAAATGATTTAAAGATTAAGATAATATATACGTAATCAAGAATCTTAACCCTATTGAGAAGTTCATATAGTATGTAGAACAACTCTGGAATACATAAACACAACTGTCAATGTACATAAACCTTAGATTTTTCAAGTCGATCATACGAATTTATCAAGTTTTGCCGAAACTTTAACAGAATATAATCAGAATACCTGTACTGTGATGATCGGAGTTTGATAGAAGCGGTTATGAATTGATCGATTGCTTCAATTGGTTCAAGTTGCCGCCAGTTGTTCATGCAAACATTGGTTTTTAACTCTTTTCTTTCTCCTTTAGGATATATAATTTATATGTAAAGTTGTGTATATCCTATAGTGAAGGATGTGTTTTTCTTTTAGGACACTAATCAGTCTTAATATTAAACACAAATTCCCAAGAATGTCAATTAATATAAAGTTAGATACATTTTTTTATTTGATAAATTAGTGTTTTCAAAAGTTAAATTTCTTTTTAAAAAATACATCCCAAAATTATCCCTCCAATCCAAAATACATTTCATTTTTTTCCTTTAATTTGTCAAATTAAAAAAAATTGCTCACAATTATATGAATTGTATAAAATTTGAAAATTTAAAAATATTTTTCGATATTAGGTTTTGATGGAATATTATGGATATTCTAATATATCTGATTAGATGTCACAAATTATGGACGATTATTTTTGTATTAAATTTTTTTTATTGTAATTGATTTTGTATGATTATGATAATTATCTATCAATCAATATCATTTATCTCGACCAGATTAAATGGTTTTTCACCTTATCTTTACATTGAAATCTCTATGAGAAAAGTCCTTACCAAGTAATCAAAATACCCCATTTTCTCCTACATTGCTATCAGAGGTGAGTAAAGCACAATATTATTAACTACAATATTACTTATTATAATTTGAACGATCATTTCATCTTAACAGAATTCACATAGAGCTTAAATGTCTATGAATACTCATGTAATGTTTATTATACAATATATGTATTTATTTGATGTGTCGATTGTTATTTTTTTCAATTAAGCAATAGCTGAAGATAGATGTCGGTTTTCTTTTTTTTTTTTTCAAATGAGTTTATCACGTAAAGTATTTTTGTAATCATAATGAAATTGTAGAAAAGGCACCACCACCATTAGCACACAATCCTCCAACAGTTTCATTGATTGTCTTGCGTCCAATTAGACCAGAATCAATGTAAAGTGTACAAATGACCAAGCGACCAGGTATGTTAAATTGAAAGGATGTCCTTTCATCCAGATAACTTTCAGTAACATGAGGCTTTGTTATCGTCCTTAAGATCTGCAATAATTTCATCATTGGTGAAAGTAAAATTCACCAGTAGACGAAGGACTTGGTTTATGTTAATTTATTATTGTTAAAAAGTAGTATTATTTGTTCATTCGATGCACTCAAAGGACTTTGTTGAAAAACACTTCATTGGTAACATATAATTAAGACAAAATAAAAAACGAATAATATATTTTACTAAATTTAAAGCCGGTGCATAGCACGGGCAATATTGCTAGTGATCAGTAACATTTGAAAGAAATAGTTAAAAAGTTAAAACCAATTTACTGCCAATTATTAGAACTGTGGTCTCTGGCCTCAGCTTAATAATCTAAAATACAATAACAATATAGAAGCACTGCTGGTTCTTGCTTCGTTGATTTATTCTTCACTCTTTCCTGAGGCAGCTCTCCAGTTTAGCAACATCCAGAGGCTTGTAGAAAAGGTGATCTATGCCGGCATCCATGAAACTTTGCCGTAGGGATTCATCACTGCAACCCGACACTCCAATTATTTTACAGTCGACTCCCATTGCTCGTAACTCTTTGGTGGCCTAAAAATTTTTATATAACAACAAACAAAGCACGTAAAATAAATATTTGTTAGAAGTCCAAATTTATTAATTGTTTCTTACATTGTTTGATTAAGGAGTCTAAGGAATAATTTGAAGAACTAACCTGGATACCATTCATCACTGGCATTTCCAGATCAGTAATTATAAGATTGAAATGTTTTCCCGCTTTCTACATATCAACGACTTCTACCCCACCGTTTACTGTTGTAACTTCAAACCCGTAGTTACTCAAAAGGGTTTTGGTGATTTTTCTAATCACTGAACTATCGTCAACAATAAGAGTTGTTGTTTTAGCAATGGTCGAACTGCCAACTTCAAATGCCATGCTTTCAGTAACCTATAATTAGCAAAAGAAACAGAAGAGAGATCAAAGACATATATATATATATATATATATATATATATTCTTTGAAAACAAAAGTAATATATATATATATATATATATATATATATATATATATATATATATATATATATATATGGGTGCCCTTCCATAGCCACCGTTGATTGAAAAATGGCGCACAACCACCAACTCGAACGCTACCGCAAGTGTTCATTGCGGCAGAAAAAAAGTCACCTGCCGCAATGAAGGATTGCGGCAGTGTTTTAACTTAAAAAAATACTTTATTTTATGTGGAGTCGATCTCAGGTCCTTCACCCATTGGTAAGGACGACTTAACCACTACACCAAATAAACATATTGTTATTTTTCCTCAAAACAAAACATTATTACATATGATTTTACGTTATTATACTTTTATTTTTATTATTTATTAAAATTAATAAAAAATGGTAAATTAATACATTATAAAATATAAAAATGTTTATAAAATTTGAATTATTACATAAAATTTTAAATAAATTATTATAGTTTTATAAATTAATAAAAGCTGTTAATTTGAAATATAGAAACAGGTAAAAATATGAAATTACGTTTTCACCCTCCAAATTGCTGCAGCAATGATAAATAGCGGAAGAACGAAAATCTGAAATTACTTTTTTACCCTTATTTCTGCCGCAATGAAACCTTGCGGATGTCTCAAAATATGCAATTACTTTTTTACCCTTAATTCTTCTGCCGCAATGATACAATGCGGAAGTCAGAAGAATACAATCACCCATTGCGATTTCCGCGACCCGAACTAAACCCTAATTAAACTATCTCAGGCGATTTCCAGCAGACTCCGGGCGATTTCCAGCCAATTCCGGGCGATTAACACACAGAGGCAACTATCTTAGGCGATCTTCCTCCTCTAGGTATCTTCTAATTAATTCTTACACACACACACACATAATTATACATACACACACACACACACACTACTATATACATTGCTACTCACGATTATATGTACATGGTTTGATTCATTTTTAACTGCGGGTGGTGTTTATTTGCTTCATTTTAGTTAAAATCATGAATTAAATCGAATTATTAAGGTTTATAGTTCGAATTTTACCCATTTTTGGTTTGAATTAGTTTGAAATTAGGGCTTTTACCCACAATTGAGATCAAATTAGGGTTTCTCATCTTCAATTAGGTTGAATATCCGAATTTTTATTAAAACTATGAATTAATTCAAATTATTATGGTTTATAATTATGTAATTATAATTATAATTTTTTTTATGAGTTGTGGAAATTTTAATTCGAATTTTTGAATTATTAATTTGAATTTTTGAGTTTAAAATTCGAATTTATGAATTAATATGATTTATTAATTCGAATTTTGATTAATTAATGTTATTAGTACTGCATTTTATTTGATAAATGATATTCATTGTTAATTTATTCTTGTTTTAAATATGTCTTCATGGAATGATATTTTTAGCCAATTTTGGTACATGTTTATGAAATGTGCCTTATTTCTTTGATTTTGCACATTGCAGATACTATGGATATGCAGTGCGGGCCTCTCGATAGGTCCCTCTTGACCATGCAGGATGATCATATTAGCAGTCACATATGGCAGTTGACAGCCAACCTCGACGAGTGGGTATTTGATGAGAGCCATGGTAGTTTGCTGACAGACTGGGGTTTTCGAGCGTTTGCCAACCCACGCTCGATTCCCCAAAACGACATCCGATTGATCACGACGATGATGGAGAGGTGGAGGCCAGAGACCAACACCTTTCATTTCCCATTAGGTGAGATGACCATCACTCTAGAGGATGTTTACATGATATTGGGTTTGCCTGTTCGTGGTCGTGTTGTTACTCATACGGAGCTTTCCGCACCGCTTCCATATTGGCTGAGACGGTGGCATGATTTGAGGTTGACTGAGACCGACCGCAAAATATGTATAAAAAAGTTTTGCATTTTAGTCCAAAAATTCTAATTTCTTGCATTTTAGTCCTTAATTTGTTTAATTCTTGCATGTTATACCTTAAATTTTCATTTCTTCGCAATTTAGGAAGGTAATTATCTAGTTACTGCATTTTAGCCCATAAATTCTAATTTCTTGCATTTTAGTTCGTAATTTGTTTAATTCTTACATGTTATACCTTGAATTTTCATTTCTTTGCAATTTAGGAAGATAATTATCTTTTTATTGCATTTTAGCCCATAAATTCTAATTTCTTACATTTTAGTCCTTAATTTTTTTTAATTCTTGCATGTTATACCTTAAATTTTCATTTCTTTGCAATTTAGGAAGATAATTATATAGGTATTGCATTTTAGCCCATAAATTCTAATTTCTTGCATTTTAGTTCATAATTTGTTTAATTCTTGAATGTTATACATTAAATTTTCATTTCTTTGCAATTTAGGAAGATAATTATCTATTTATTGCATTTTAGCCCATAAATTCTAATTTCTTGCATTTTAGTCCATAATTTATTTAATTATTGCATGTTATACATTAAATTTTTATTTCTTTGCAATTTAGGAAGATAATTATCTGGTTATTGTATTTTAGCCCATAAATTCTAATTTCTTGCATTTAAGTCCTTAATTTGTTTAATTCTTGCATGTTATACATTAAATTTTCATTTCTTTGCAATTTAGGTGGGGTGAAACTTCATAGGTTGAGGGAAATCTATAAAAAGAAACCGGAGAACCCTTCTTCCGAGTTTATCGAGCATGATAACCTTGTGTACACCCGGGCTTATCTTTTTTACATCATTGGGGGTGTGTTGTTTCCTTCATCGAACAGAGACGTCGTGCATCCTAGGTACTTCTTAAATTCATTTCTCTCTCTAGTCCTTGCAATTTATGCTTAAATTTATCTTATTCTTGCATTTTATGCCTTAAATTTCACATTTCTTGCATGTTCATCCTTAATTTCTCCAATTATTGAATTCTTACCTTAATTTGCATTTCCTGAATTTTTGTAGGTATTTACAGTTAATCCAGAATTCGCATGAGATTAGGGGGTATGCCTGGGGAGCTGCAGTTTTAAGTTATTTGTTCAGGGGTTTGACCAAGGCTGCTCAGAAGACTGCCACTGCTATTAATGGGTGTACCATGCTTTTGCAGCTTTGGTCCTACGAAAGGTTGTTACCTGGGGCACCGCAGCAAGCACCTCGTCAGGATTTTGTTTGGCCGAGGGCATTGGCATGGGCTGAGCCGGTAGATGAGAGGAGGGTTAACCCCCACCACCATACAGGTCTTTATCGCTGGGACTTTAACGGCTTTCAGCATAGTTGGCTGACATGGCAGCCTTATCAGAGATTTTATGACATTTAGAATGTTTTAAGAGATTATAATATCGATTTGATGGATGCTAACTATATGGCTCTTGGTCGTGTCCCTCTCATTTCTTTTGATATTGTTGAGTATATCATGCTAGATAGAGTCTTGAGAAAGTTTTGGTGTCCTACAGCATATCCAACAGGACCCGGATGACCTGGCTTTACTGCGGATAGAGAGATCATCTCGTTGGGTGCGGGACAATCATACAATGTTGCTGGTAAATTACATTGAGGAGTGGGATGATTTTAATGATGGCATGATAACTATTGTCGAGGAGTACATGTATTGGTACAGGCGCGTCAATAAGTTAAGGATTGCTCCATTTGTGGCTGAGCATGGTGCTAAGATTGTGCCTCGTGACTGGTATCCCCAATAGGACATGGTTGATGCGGTATGCATTTTAGACCTTTATTTCTCTAGTTCTTGCATTTTAGACCTTTATTTCTCCAATTCATGCATTTTAGACATTTATTTCTATAATTCTGCATTTTAGACCTTTATTTCTATACTTTTGCACTTTAGACCTTTATTTCTCTAATTCTTGCATTTAAATACTGCAATGCAGCTGGATTGTGGAATGAGGACATTAAATGCCATTTACCATCATGATCCCCCCGACTGGTTCTTTGATATCATCACTGAGTTTTTGGGTCGTTATGATCGGATCAACACCGAGTGGAGGGGTGTTAAGATTTACCAGACCTAGTTTTGATAGACCCTCTCGTGCACATGATATGGATATTGACCCCAATGGTCCTTCATCTTCAAAGCAGCCTCCACCATTCGTCTCTCAGAAACGTTTGCGTGAGGTAGTAATCTTTTGATACTTGTTATCTTTGAATGGCGATGTTTGAATATATGTATGATTGTTGTATATGTTATTGCAGGTCGAGACTGTTGATTCTCTTGCTTCAATTACGCACGATGCCACACCTCATGTCTCTTATAAACGTCCTCGTCAGGTAGTAATCCTTAATGCTAGGTTTAATTCGAGTCACTTAGGAGGAATTATATATATAACTATATGATCGGTGCGTTCACATATAATTGCAGGTTGAGGCTACAGATGCTCTTGCTACACAGCCTACCCCGGTATCTGTCCCGCTTGTAGTCCAAGTTGAGGTATCAATCCTTAACGCTTGGTTTAATGCAAGAATTATTGAAATAAAGGTCTAAAATGCAAGAAATAGAGAAATAAAGGTCTAAAATGAAAGAATTATAGAAATAAGGATCTAAAATGCGAAATTATAGAAATAAGGATCTAAAATGCAAGATTATAGAAATAAGGGTCTAAAATGCATGATCGGTGTATCTTGTAGGTTGAGGCTACAGTAGTTGCTCCTCCTGTTACACAAACGACCCCGGTATCTAGCCCTCCTCCTTCACAGTCTACCCCGATATCTATCCCCCTCATGCTCATATTAATCTCTCATAAATGTAATTTTCTTCTTATATACCAACTTTTTATATGTTCTTCGTGTTTTTATCTCATTGTGGTTGCAGGTTAGCACTATTTCTGCTATGATAGAGTCTACCCCGGCATCTGTCCCCCCTGATGCTCATATTGAGGTACTAATCTCTTCTATTTGTGATTTTCTTCTTATATGCCATTGATAACTGTAGTTGTAATTTGACTTTTGTTATCATAATTGTAGGCTCCAATACCATGTGAGTTGGCAATGGATAGCATAGACAACAAGGTTGCCTATGGCATGGCTTACCCAGATGGAGGAGAAATGAGTAGGAAAATACATGGCAAGCCAATGCCTACTGGATGTCTGGATTGTGGGATTAAACTAGAAGCCTTGATTCCAGTTCCAGTACTTGGTGAGATGGAGACGGTCAAGCAAGCTGTTGGATCTCATGTCGCATGGCCCAAGGAATGGATCATACGTCTAAAATCTGAGGTTTGTATTTCTATAAAAATAATATAAAGGTCTAAAATGAAAGAAATAGAGAAATAAAGGTCTAAAATGCAAAATTATAGAAATATGGGTTTAAAATGCAAGAAATAAAGAAATAAAGGTCTAAAATGAAAATTATAGAAATAAGGGTCTAAAATGCAAGAAATAAAGAAATAAAGGTCTAAAATGCAAGAAATAGAGAAATAAAGGTCTAAAATGCAAAATTATAGAAATAAGGATCTAAAATGCTAGAATTATAGAAATAAGGGTCTAAAATGCAAGAAATGGAGAAATAAAGGTCTAAAATGCAAGAAATAGAGAAATAAAGGTCTAAAATGCAAAATTATAGAAATAAGGATCTAAAATGGTAGAATTATAGAAATAAGGGCCTAAAATGCAAGAAATAGAGAAATAAATGTCTAAAATGCAAAATTATAGAAATAAGGGTCTAAAATGCAAAATATCTTGTAGGTTGAGACTACATCAGCTGCTCCTCCTGTTACACAGACGACCCCGGGATCTTGCCCTCCTCCTTCACAGTCTACCCCGGCATCTGTCCCACCTAATGCTCATATTGAGGTACTAATCTCTCCTATTTGTGATTTCCTTTCTTATATACCAACTTTGAATATGTTCTTATGTTTTTATCACATTGTGGTCGCAGGTTAGCCCTCCTCCTTCACAGCCGATACAGGTTCAGACTACAGTTGACAAAGGAAATACCGAGGTTTGTATTTCTACAAAAATAATATAATCCCAGTATATGTGCATGATGTGTAATTTGCCAACTTATAGTGATTTCCCTTCTTATATACCAACTGTTGAGGCAAAGGTCTAAATTGTAAGAAATAGAGAAATAAATGTTTAAAATGCAAAATTATAGAAATAAGGGTCTAAAATGCAGGAAATAAAGATATAAAGGTCTAAAATGCAAGAAATAGGGAAATAAAGGTCTAAAATGTAAAATTATAGAAATAAGGATCTAAAATGCTAGAATTATAGAAATAAGGGTCTAAAATGCAAGAAATAGAGAAATAACGGTCTAAAATGCAAGAAATAGAGAAATAAAGGTCCAAAATTCAAAATTATAGAAATAAGGATCTAAAAGGCTAGAATTATAGAAATAAGGGCCTAAAAAGCAAGAAATAGAGAAATAAATGTCTAAAATGCAAAATTATAGAAATAAGGGTCTAAAATGCAAAATATCTTGTAGGTTGAGACTACATCAGCTGCTCCTCCTATTACACAGACGACCCCGGGATCTTGCCCTCCTCCTTCACAGTCTACCCCGGCATCTGTCCCCCCTGATGCTCATATTGAGGTACTAATCTCTTCTATTTGTGATTTTCTTCTTATATGCCATTGATAACTGTAGTTGTAATTTGACTTTTGTTATCATAATTGTAGGCTCCAATACCATGTGAGTTGGCAGTGGATAGCATAGACAACAAGGTTGTCTATGGCATGGCTTACCCAGATGGAGGAGAAATGAGTAGGAAAATACATGGCAAGCCAATGCCTACTGGATGTCCGAGAGTGTCAGTGGATTGTGGGATTAAACTAGAAGCCTTGATTCCAGTTCCAGTACTTGGTGAGATGGAGACGGTCAAGCAAGCTGTTGGATCTCATGTCGCATGGCCCAAGGAATGGATCATACGTCTAAAATCCGAGGTTTGTATTTCTATAAAAATAATATAAAGGTCTAAAATGAAAGAAATAGAGAAATAAAGGTCTAAAATGCAAAATTATAGAAATATGGGTTTAAAATGCAAGAAATAAAGAAATAAAGGTCTAAAATGAAAATTATAGAAATAAGGGTCTAAAATGCAAGAAATAAAGAAATAAAGGTCTAAAATGCAAGAAAAAGAGAAATAAAGGTCTAAAATGCAAAATTATAGAAATAAGGATCTAAAATGCTAGAATTATAGAAATAAGGGTCTAAAATGCAAGAAATAGAGAAATAAAGGTCTAAAATGCAAGAAATAGAGAAATAAAGGTCTAAAATGGAAAATTATAGAAATAAGGATCTAAAATGGTAGAATTATAGAAATAAGGGCCTAAAATGCAAGAAATAGAGAAATAAATGTCTAAAATGCAAAATTATAGAAATAAGGGTCTAAAATGCAAAATATCTTGTAGGTTGAGACTACATCAGCTGCTCCTCCTGTTACACAGACGACCCCGGGATCTTGCCCTCCTCCTTCACAGTCTACCCCGGCATCTGTCCCACCTGATGCTCATATTGAGGTACTAATCTCTCCTATTTGTGATTTCCTTTCTTATATACCAACTTTGAATATGTTCTTATGTTTTTATCACATTGTGGTTGCAGGTTAGCCCTCCTCCTTCACAACCGATACAGGTTCAGACTACAGTTGACAAAGGAAATACCGAGGTTTGTATTTCTACAAAAATAATATAATCCCAGTATATGTGCATGATGTGTAATTTGCCAACTTATAGTGATTTCCCTTCTTATATACCAACTGTTGAAGCAAAGGTCTACAATGCAAGAAATAGAGAAATAAATGTTTAAAATGCAAAATTATAGAAATAAGGGTCTAAAATGCAAGAAATAAAGAAATAAAGGTCTAAAATGCAAGAAATAGGGAAATAAAGGTCTAAAATGCAAAATTATAGAAATAAGGATCTAAAATGCTAGAATTATAGAAATAAGGGTCTAAAATGCAAGAAATAGAGAAATAACGGTCTAAAATGCAAGAAATAGAGAAATAAAGGTCCAAAATTCAAAATTATAGAAATAAGGATCTAAAAGACTAGAATTATAGAAATAAGGACCTAACAAGCAAGAAATAGAGAAATAAATGTCTAAAATGCAAAATTATAGAAATAAGGGTCTAAAATGCAAAATATCTTGTAGGTTGAGACTACATCAGTTGCTCCTCCTATTACACAGACGACCCTGGGATCTTGCCCTCCTCCTTGACAGTCTACCCCGGCATCTGTCCCCCCTGATGCTCATATTGAGGTACTAATCTCTCCTATTTGTGATTTCCTTTCTTACATACCAACTTTGAATATGTTCTTCATGTTTTTATCACATTGTGGTTGCAGGTTAGCCCTCCTCCTTCACAGCCGATACAGGTTCAGACTACAGTTGACGAAGGAAATACCGAGGTTTGTATTTCTACAAAAATAATATAATCCCAATATATGTGCATGATGTGTAATTTGCCAACTTATAGTTATTTCCCTTCTTATATACCAACTGTTGAGGTAAAGGTCTAAAATGCAAGAAATAGAGAAATAAATGTCTAAAATGTAAAATTATAGAAATAAGGGTCTAAAATGCAAGAAATAAAGAAATAAAGGTCTAAAATGCAAGAAATAGGGAAATAAAGGTCTAAAATGCAAAATTATAGAAATAAGGATCTAAAATGCTAGAATTATAGAAATAAGGGTCTAAAATGCAAGAAATGGAGAAATAAATGTCTGAAATGCAAGAAATAGATAAATAAAGGTCTAAAATGCATAATTATAGAAATAAGGATCTAAAATGCTAGAATTATAGAAATAAGGGCCTAAAATGTAAGAAATAAAGAAATAAATGTCTAAAATGCAAAATTATAGAAATAAAGGTCTAAAATGCAAAATATCTTGTAGGTTGAGACTACGGCAGCTGCTCCTCCTGTTACACAGACGACCCCGGGATCTTGCCCTCCTCCTTCACAGTCTACCCCGGCATCTGTCCCCCCTGATGCTCATATTGAGGTACTAATCTCTCATATTTTTGATTTCCTTTCTTATATACCAACTTTGAATATGTTCTTCATGTTTTTATCACATTGTTAGGAATAATTCATAAGTTGTGATGTTAAGAATAGAATATTCTAATACTTCTTGTATATCCTGATCTTATAAAGGATTTAGCACTTTGTATAGGATATATGTGTTAAACGGTAATCTGTAGAATTTAGTCAGGAACAGTGCGTCAGAGACTACATGTCAGGAACAGTGTATCGGGGACTACATGTCAGGAACAGAGGAGCAGATCCTGATACATTAAGTCAGATCCTGATCAAATACTGATGGGATAATCAGATCCTGATGCAATGGGAAATCCTGATATCAGTCGTGTTACTGATGATATCAGTCGTGTTACTGATGATGTCATTATGGATGCTACAGAAACTGGCAAGTGCTATAAAACAGGATCTTTGTTTTGGAAAACAAGCAAGAAGATATCGTGAAGGAAACGAATTCTCTATTGATGGAAACTATCAACTGGACGGCAGAACATTGTCATAGATAGACTATAATTCTGTTATTAGTTGATAGGTAGCATTATAAATACTCTCTCAATATCATTTTGAAAAGAGTGTGAGCGAGTGAGTTCGTAAGTTTTGTATTCGAGAGTTCGAAACAAACAGAGAGAGAGAGAGAGAGAGAGAGAGAGAGAGAGAGAGATTTGTATTGTCAGCAGCTACTAAAGGTATTGTACACCTTTGGTAGAGTTTGTATTTGATTATTTTAATACAAACAAAGTTTGATTCATTCGTTTATTCTTGTTCATATAATCAAGCAAAAATCAGACTCGATTATATAACTTGTATTCAACCCCCCTTCTACAAGTTGATTTCAAATAATCATAAAGATCTGCAATCATGTCTAGTTACAAGGATGGTAATACTAAGATCCCTATGCTCAAGAGAAACGAATATACTCTATCAGAAGTGAATATGTTGCATCACTTGGAAGCAACAGATCCTGATTATCTTGACAGAATCAGAGATGGGCCTTTTGTTCCAACAAGGCTTGTTCCTGAAGCAACTGTCGAAGGAAAAGTTGTTCCAGAACATACAGCAGAGAAGCCTAAATCTGAATGGACAGATAAGAAAAAGGAGAACGTTAAGTGAGAAACATACTATTTAACAGTCTTGATTCTGTTCTCACTAACTATGTTCTCTCGTCTAAAACTGCTAAGGAGATATGGGACAATCTAAAGGTTCACTGTGAAGGAACAAAACCTGTCAGGAAGAATATGAGGACACTTCTCATACAACAGTATGAGTACTTTGAATCCAAGTATGGTGAGTCACTTACTGGCACCTTTGATAGGTTTACTAAACTCATCAATGAGATGGCCATGCATGGTAAATATTATGACTTGGAGGATATGAATACTAAGTTCATGAAAGCTCTTCCTGATTTCTACAATGAGAAGATATCTGCAATTGAGGAAGCTAATGATCTGGATGAAATATCATTAGAAGCAGTTTATAGAAAATTGAGAGCTTATAAACTTGACAGGTAGCAGAAAAAGAGCAGGAGTGAAGGAAAGAACTCACTGCTCAATCTGAATCAAAGAAACTTCCAGAAGAAAAGTCTGAATCTACTGAAAGAGACTTGAGGAAGAAGAAGAGCAAAGAAAGTTCTAAGTCAGAGACTACAGATATAGACTCTGAAGATAATGATTCTGAATCACAGATACAAGAACTCTTTGCTATATTTGCTAAATTTTTGAAGAAAGGAAGATTCAACAGGAGAAGATTTTGCAAAGGCATTTTTCAGAAGAAAGAGGAGAAGAAGAATGACGAAGGCAAGAGTACAATTATCAAGCTTGATAAAGCCAAGATCAAGTGCTTTAACTGCAGTGAGCTTGGACACTTTGCTAGTGAGTGCAAGAAGCCTAGGAATTCAGGGAAGGGTAATGCACTCATGGTCACACAGAAGGATTGGGCAGACTCCAGTAATTCTGAAGATGAATTGGATTATGACAACATTGCATTAATGGCAAGTGCTTCAGACAAGCCTGGATCTCCAAAGAAAACTTCACTAATAGATTCTGATGATAGCTAAGGTATCACTTCACTCTCTTGATTCGTTTGATAGCTTAGATTCTAATGATATTAGATCTATTCATGTTGAGTTTAAGAATCTTATGACTAATTTCAAAATTCTTGCTAGTGAAAAAGATGAACTCAAGGCTAAGAATGATAAATTAGTTAGTAGAAATAATTTTCTTGAATCTGAGTTAATTCAAATGGAAGAATATAAGTTAAGTTCTGATAAGTATGATTATGGTGTTATTCTTGAGGCTTATGACTATGTCAGAAAAGAACTGGAGGAAGAGAGAGATGTGATTAAAACCATTAACAATTTTGGTAAAAAGACTCAAGAAATCATTGAAAATCAAATTTTGGGTAAAATTAATGGTTTAGGTTTTGATAAGGCTAGGCAAGAAAATACTGTAGCTATTATCAATGATGATAGTAAAACTGAAGCTAGCAAATCTAAGTCAGAAGGTAAGAAGATAGTTTATGAACCTAAACATGTTAAATTTGTTGATTCCAAAGGTACCCCAGTTGTGCACAAAAGAATTAAAAATAGCAACTCAGATGAAAGAGTGTTAGAAAAACCTAAGAATGTCAACATAGGTTTTCTGTCAAAGTCTCAGTTGAAACAGAGACTAGAAAGTATTTAAGAGTCTAGCAAGATCAGAAGAAATAGGAATGGAAAAGAAGGTATTAACAAAGAGAATAATTACAAGAATGTACCTGATGCACCTAGGAAGAAATGCTATAAATGTGGAAATCATAATCATTTGGCCCTAGACTGCAATCAAAAACCTTCTTAGAAAACTGAGTCCAGATTCCCCAAGACTCGGAGAATTCAATACCAACCACAAGAACCCTGTTATCATTGTGGTAGTTTTACTTCATTCCATTTATATGTGTAAGGAATATCATGAACTGTATTATGACTATTATTCTCTGAAATCTGAAACTCCTAGTCACAAACAGTTTTTGAAATCTAAGTCTAAGGTTGACTCCGCAACAGGTAAATCAAAATCAAAATCTTCAAAGCCTGTTTGTTCAAAAGTTAGTAAGAAAGGATCCAATCAAAGTTGGGTCCTAAAAAATTCTAACTATCTACTTTTTGTTTGCAGGGCATTGGAAAGAAGCATTCAATTATCTTGGACAGTGGATGCTCTGGACATATGACTGGAAAGAAGTCCCTACTTACAAAGTTTGATAGGAAAGCTGGCCCAGTAATATCCTTTGGAGATGGCAACAAAGGAGAAATTCTGGGATATGGCTCAATTATTTTGGGGAATGTCATCATAGAAAATGTAGCACTGGTTGAAGGCTTGAAACACACACTTTTAAGCATAAGTGAACTGGGTGATAAGGGTTACCAATCAATCTTTGACAGTAAGGGATGCAAAATCTTGAATATGAAGAATGGAGACATTGTTCTGACTGGTCAGAGACATGGTAACATATATGAAGCCAGCTTGAGTGACACATCTAAAGGAACTGTCAGATGTCTTTACAGCAAGGCATCCAATGATGAAAGCTGGAACTGGCACAAGAAGCTCTCACATCTCAACTTCAAGAAGCTTAATCAACTTGTTAAGCATCATCAGGATTTTATCGTTAGTATCAGGATTGTGAAATTTGTGTGTCTTACTGTTTCAAATTCTGAAGTTCATGTTATTTGGTGGTTCAATTATGAGTTTTGTTAAGTCTATGTTAGCAAGGTTTATTACATACATACTTATAATTTATATCATTATTCATGACAATCAATAAACAACGATAGACAAGTAGATATTAAGAAAACTTGTATTTTCATTAATCAAAAGCATTACATACATGAAAATGAAATACAATTCTTCTTTTTGTCTAACTACTACTGATAATTCTATTCTTGTCTAAAGTTGTTGTTGCTTCATTCCTTAACGATCGACTTCAGGACAATGAGCATCTCAAGAATGAATTCCTTGTCTGGGCGACTTGAATGAGAGCAGTTGACTCATCTTCATGCTTATTGAAGAAGATGAATAGCATCTCCATCAAGATCAACCTCAGACTCTTCACCAAATTCTTCATCCTCAAAGAGTGAAGAGATTAGAGGAGGATTGTATCCAACTGGTAGATGTTTTAGAGGAGATTTGTGGAAATCATCTGGGTTAAGATTAACCATATTTGACTTGATGAGAAAAGTCATCTCTTCTAAGAGATAGTTCACTTGCTCCTGATCATCAAGAGAAAAGAACTTCTCAGTGGTAATGAACCAAAAGCTAGGGTTCACATGAAGTTTTGGGTTGAAAGCCATGATGGAAAGAGAAAAGAATGAAAAGGTTTTGGAGAATGGCATAAGACGTTGGTTTCTTTTATAGAAAGACGTGGGAAGCTGAACAGTCATTTGGGAGATATCAATGCATTCAGTCATAATTATGTGTGACTGTATTTCTTGTATTTTCAAGAAATATTGAATGAATTTAACCAATTGATTTTGTTATTTCTTTTACAGGTAAAAGAAAATGTCATGTGGAAACTATATTTATTCTCTGGAATAAGGATTATATTGATCAGGAATACGAGTGTGTTCACATCAGTATTAGTAATTCTTTTTATTCATAAATCACATTGAATTGTGTGATTATTCTGATGAGTAGATCACATCAGGAAAAGGAAACTGATCAGTATTGATTTTTATCTTGATTTTACCTTGACTTATTTAATTGAAATTATTTTTGGATTTTATTTTCCAAAAGTCATGGGTAACTGCATTTTTCAGGGACTGACACCTGTCAACCTACGTGTCAACGTGGGATAATGGGTCTGAAGGATTTTTGAAATATAACTATTTTAACACTCTAATCGTGTAATTGCTTTCTCTAATTTAATTACCTAAAGCAAAAACACTCTCGAGTTCTCAAAATCACTAATCAATTTCAAAGATTTCTTAAGTTCTTTTCATATCAAAATGGCAACTCAAAGAAGACTACCCAAATCAGTAGCTTTCAAGTTTGGTGACTTTGATTTTATGATGAACAATCATGTTGCAGCTATCACCAACAAGGAAGGGGTGTCAACTGATTTTCACCTTATAATGGACTTTATGGCAAAAGGACCATTAAGCTATGCCTTGACAGCATCTCCACAAATTAATCAAGTAGCTGTTTCACAAGCTTGGGAGAATGCTGAGGTAATTGATTCTACTCAGTCAATCAGGTAAGATTATTCTACACTTAGGACAAGACTCATTTGATCTTACTGAATCTGTTATTAATTCAGTACTTCGCTTACCTGTTAGTACAAATTTTGATAATGTACCATCTGATGATGATATGAGAACTATGTTATCTAAATTAGGTTATGATGGACCTCGAGATAACATGAGCCAGTTAAATAGATCTTTTCTTAGGAAAGAATTGTCTTTCTTTTTTGATCAAATTGCTAAATGTTTTACTGGTAAATGTAGTTCTTTTCAACAAATTACAGCTGTTACATCACATATTGCATATGCTTTGCTGCATAACAGAGTAATTAATTTTGGTCACATTATCTTAAATCAGATGTGTATTAAACTTGGGTCAAGAGATCATGACAGGAATACGGTTTATTATCATAGATTCATGCAACTGTTTATTAACCATTTTATTCCTGATGTTGAAGTTAGATTTGGTAGAGAGTATTGTGTTTCTTCATATGTACAGCAAAAGAGAATTTTCTCTGACATTACAAAGAAGGACAGTGAAAAGAATCTAGATGAAATACCTGCGTTACACTATCCAAATCATGTTCAGGTACTTCTAAGAACTCATCTTCCTACTATTTATAATTCTTCTTTCTTTGCTGGTGAAATGACTCAGGAATCTCAATTGGAGGAGAACCCCCCCTGTGTCTACCCAAGTAGCCAAAAACATTAAAGTCTCTGAAATAATTCTAGAACCAAATTTTGTTCCACAGCCTATTTTTTCAAAGAATCCAACCTCTGGTGTTTCTCAAAAGACATCAGTTGTAAGGAAGAGAAGATTTGTCATTTCAAGTAGTAGTTCTAGTGAAGATGATGATAATATATCTCTTGTTGAGAGAGCATAATTGAAGGCTGAAATTCAACTTTATAAGCTAGGACAAAGAGATGGAACACCTAGTCACAGCCAGGCTGCAGTCTCTCAAAAGGTTGTAGTTCTTAAAAAGGGAAAACAGTTACTGGATACTGTCTCTCAAAAGATTGTGTCTATTGAAAACGGATCTCATCCCAAGATCACTTCTGTGTCTACACCTCTTGAGTCTTCTCAAGACAAATCTGTTGCTCACTATACTAGGAGAACAAGGAGAAAGATTCATTTGTCACCTACACACAGTGTCAAGTCCAACTAACATTATGCAGGTCTCTACAAATAATGCTATATCCATGTCATCTAACAAGAGAGATCTGGATATTGATTCTTCATGGGAAACTACATTGACATACAGACTGGCTATGGAACTTATTTCTCTGAAAGTGAAGCTTTCCAGGCCTGTTCTAGATTTTTTGATTGAAAGAGTTCCCAAACTTTCATTTCCTGAAGAATATGGACTGTTACATCAAAGGCTTGACTTAATGAAGACATACTTCTATGTATCAGTCAGAAAGGAGTTACACAAGAAATTTGGACTTCCTAAGCATGTTGCACTTCAATCACTTCATGCATTTATTTGACAAGGATGTCATTGTTGAAGATGCTTCAGATCAAGGTGAACAAGAGGAGGTAGTTGATAAAGGGAAGCAGTCAACAGAAGATACTATTGCACCAGTGGTGAATAGTAGAATAGATCATATCACAGTCACTGCAACACAAGAACCATCTAGTCAGAGGTTGGATGACTCAGGAACTGTGATTGATGATGCTGAAAGGTCTTCTGTGATGACTGAAATTGCAAGTGAGAAACCCTATGATTTGGGAGGAATGACTTTGATTGATTTTTCTGAAGATCAAACAAATATTATTCTTTCAGAATCTATCCACCTTGAGGGTGTGTCTCAGCAACCAACACTTAAAGACGGTGGCATACTAGCTATGGTGTCTAATGAAGTATTACTGAAGACATCAGAGTCTAGTGTATAACATAAAAGTGGTATACTGGAGCCTGTAGTTTCTGAAAAGAAAGTAGATGTTTGTAAGGGTTCAGAGACTATAGCAGCTCACTCCTTGGAGAAAACCTCAAGCCCCATGCCATATGAGGAACCCTCTCTCCATGTGAGTTCAGGTATAAAAACTTCTTCTAACCCCTATTTTTCTGTAGGTCATAAGAGCACTTATCCAAATTTGAGTGATACACTTGAAAAGATGGACATAGATCCACACATAGAGAGGCTGGCTCCTGACCAGGCAAAAGGAGAGGTAGAAAGAGTGTTGACTTTAGATAGTCAAAGTGAGAATGAGGGTATGGATGATCAACTCCATAGTGAGGGAGAGAAAATTAGGAAACAACCATCATTTGATTTCTGGGATCAGGTTTTTCCTGAATCTTGGTCTGAAAATCTAGGTATGGATGCTGGTACTTATTCTTTTATCAAGATGTATGAGAAGCATGACTTAGCACATCACAATGCAAAGCCAGAAGTTAAAGCTCAGAAACAGAAAGAAAGGCTTGCAGAGATCATTAACAGAAAGAGGTGAAAGGCTAAGACAAACTTCTACTCAACCAGTACCAGAAGATATTCCTAATGATCCTAGTATTCCTTTGTTTGTACTTCCAATTTCAGCTAGATTTGAGACATCAACAATATCTGATCAATCTAAGGAGGAGTCAGGATTTGTAGATGTTAGTACACAGAATACTGGTGAAGGACAGGATGATCATACTTCAGCTCCAAATCAGAAACATAAAGATGTTTGTACTTCTACTCAAGTATTATTACTTGACTATCATTCTCAACAGGCAACTTCTTCTACAAGACTTGAAGATAATGTTTTTTCTGCATCTGAATCTGAAGACACAACAAGCACTTCCAACATTGAAGTCAATTCTGAAATTCCACAGGACATTCAGAAATCTCAAAGTAATATTCAATTGAGACTTCAAATTCTTGAAAATAACCAAGTCACTATTATGGAAAATCAAGCAGTTCTGATGAATCTCATTTGTTCTATTACTGAATCTCTTGGAATTAATGTTGCTGATGTCAAAAAGGGGGAGATAAAGATAATTCAGAGACAACAACAACAACAGACTGGGGGAGATAAACAGACTGGGAGTAGAACTAAGGGTGACAGAGTTGGTAAATTTCATCATGGGAGTGGTAAAGGAAAAGAAGCATCAAATAGTTGAATTCTTTCTTCTAAGTACTAGATACATGTCTACATCTGAAGAAGGAGGTACTTAACTTCATGATCTTGAATTCATAAATTCTATTCTGGTTGTATTGTTATATGTTTTGACATCTACAACTTAGATTTATGCTTCAGATTCTAAAGCATAAATAGGGGAAGATTGTTAGGAATAATTCATAAGTTGTGATGTTAGGAATAATCCTGATCTTATAAAGGATTTAGCACTTTGTATAGGATATATGTGTTAAACAGTAATCTGTAGAATTTAGTCAGGAACAGTGCGTCAGAGGCTACATGTCAGGAACAGTGTATCGGGGACTACATGTCAGGAACAGAGGAGCAGATCCTGATACATTAAGTCAGATCCTGATCAAATACTGATGGGATAATCAGATCCTGATGCAATGGGAAATCCTAATATCAGTCGTGTTACTGATGATATCAGTCGTGTTACTGATGATGTCATTATGGATGCTACAGAAACTGACAAGTGCTATAAAACAGGATCTTTGTTTTGGAAAACAAGAAAGATGATATCGTGAAGGAAACTGTTGTGCTAAAAAGAATTAAGGCATTTGAATCGCAAGCGCATAATTCGTTTCGTTGTAAAATTTATGAGATTCGTTCCACAGGGACTATTTATTTTCGCAAACCTTAAGATTTAATTTAATCGAATTATAACAAATTTGATTTTTGAGAATTTTGGATTTTTACTAGTTATTTCCTAAAAGAAAAATAAATTTATTCTAATTTAAATTATTTAAATAAATAAAAAAATGAAAAGTACAAAAACTAAATTATTCTAAAAAAAATTCTAAATTCAAATTGAAACTAGTTTTTATTCTAAAACATTGTTTTTTTCTAAATTAAAAATAGTATTAAAAAAAAATTTTGAAACTGCGAATTTGAATTAAAATTTTGAAATTGTATTTGAATTAGACTTTTTTTTTAACTACGAATTTAAAAAAAAAAATTGAAACAAAGGCTACTCGGTACTACACACAGACTCAGGGTTGAAGTTGCAGTTAACAGAACAAAGCACAAAACTCGACCCATCTGACTCCAGCATACTAAACGATTGAAGACTAAACAAATCAGTGTACCGAAAACAAAACACAGAAAACACAGCTAAACTCAACACACACTCGGATTCAATGACTGACTCGGAAAGCAACTCAGCAAAGCAAAAATTCAGTAAACGAAACCAGTGAACTCAGCACTCAAACCGCGAACAGACGAACTCGCACAAAAACTCACGAACTCACAAACAAAATGCAAAATCACACAACTCATGAATTCAGTAACACTATTACAAAATCAAAATGCAGGCAACAACTTGGTAATTCACAGTAACTCCAAATCTCAAAAGAAGCACAGCACTTCAAAACGGGAATTCGTAACTAATAGCGAAGTACGAGTAGACTTGGTGAAATGAACACAAAACTCAGCAAATTCACACAATATGCAAACTGTAATTCGGACAAAACGCCAGTACATAAGCAATTAACAAAAACGCCAGGAGAAGATAAGCAATCGCAACTCACAGTAAGGACAACAAAGAATCCGAAAAAGAAAGAAAGAAACATAGCAACGATGAGACTCAGAAACAACAACTACAGATTACAGCAACTCAATCAATGAACAAACAGCAGTAAAAACGAAACGAAATAAAAAAAACGAACTTAAGACACGAAAACTACACAACAGCGACGAGGCAAAAACAATCGAACTTAGTCGATCCCTAAAACAAACAGCGAATTAAGAAGCACTCTACTCGAATTAAAAAAAACAGATAGATGAACTGGTTATTCGAAGAAGAAGAATCGAAGAAAAACAAATTTAAAACAAGAAAAGGGAGATGGAGGAGAGGAAGAGAGAGAGAGAGAGAGAGAGAGAGAGAGAGAGAGAGAGAGAGAGAGAGAGAGAGAGAGAGAGAGAGAGAGAGAGATTTATTCGCAGGAAGTAAAAAGAAGGATACAGGGGCTGGGTATGATGTTTACTTACGTTCTAGCAAAATAAAACAGAGAAAACTATGGCATAAAAACAGGGAATGAACAACAAGCCTTCGAATTACCCAATTAAATGAGGAAAATAGATAACGAAGATTTATAATAATATTTTTGTGGTTTTTTTTTTAGAAAATAAATACGAGAACAAAGAAATTACTATGAAATTTAAATTATAGTAAAACGATGATTTAAAATTAAAGTGCCCACAATAAAATTGAGATTTAAAGGGGCGATATTACGAATTAAAACTACGAACAAGAAATTAAATTTCGTTACTTTCAACCCATAGTGGTTAGCTTTTCGCTACTTTGTCCACTACTTGGATTTACGAAAATAACGAAAGGAAAGTAAAATAAACAAGAGAGCAAGACAAGAAAATTAAAGGAAATGAAATTGCATTAAATTTAAAAGAGTGTTTACAAGATTTCAAACTAAAGAAAAACAAGAAATTAAAACTACCCTAAAATCTAAGTTACTAAATACAAGGGGGTGAGGGCGTATTTATAGGATAGGAATTAGGGTTAAGGGGGGTGTTGGGTAAATCCCCACCATACATTTGGGTTGTGTGGTGGTGAAATCCTAGCCATCTATTTGTTTCCTTCCCCCTTAAGCTTTGAAGAGTAGATCATGGCCATACACTTCTCTAATGTGTTGGGATGATCTCCACCTTCCACTTGTCTTGAAATATTCCTTTTGCTCCAAGCTCCCAATTCTTTTCCTTCTTTCATTTTTGGTCCTTTTTCTTCCTCTTTTTCCCTTCCTTGCACTTTATTCATTTATTTTGCCAATTCTGAATTTATTTACGAATTTCCTGAAATGCAACAAAATAAATTATTAAAATACGAATTCAAGCAAATAATAGGTAATAAAAATATGTAAAAATATGCACTTATCAAAAACGAATTCTCTATTGATGGAAACTAGCAACTGGACGGCAGAACATTGTCATAGATAGATTATAATTCTGTTATTAGTTGATAGGTAGCATTATAAATACTCTCTCAATATCATTGTAAAAAGAGTGTGAGCGAGTGAGTTCATAAGTTTTGTATTCGAGAGTTCGAAACAAACAGAGAGAGAGATTTGTATTGTCAGCAGCTGCTAAAGGTATTGTACACCTTTGGTAGAGTTTGTATTTGATTATTTTAATACAAACAAAGTTTGATTCATTCGTTTATTCTTGTTCATATAATCAAGCAAAAATCAGACACGATTATATAACTTGTATTCAACCCCCCTTCTACAAGTTATTCGAGTTAACACACATCGTGGTTGCAGGTTAGCCCTCCTCCTTCACAGCCGATACAGGTTCAGACTACAGTTGCTCCTTCTCCTTCTACACCCATCCCTCCTGGTGTCAACCTTGACGTAATAATCTTTAACTTTGAAATAACCTTGACGTATTGTATTTGAAACATGTATATGATTTTTGTATCTTCATCGAATGGCAAGTTGAAACCTCTACTCCTGGTTCAGAGTTTACCCCAGTGGCAGGTGGACTTGTGAAGTTTGGAAGTATCAGTGGTGTTATTCCTGATAGGTTAAGAAAAATGCTTGGGGTACGTATCTTGAATCATACATTCGTTTTGGCTTGCTATTTTTCCCATATGCCATGAATATCCATCATGATTAGGGGTTTTGACATGTATTTGCAGTTGGGCATAAATGAGGATAAATACAAGGATGTGGAGAGGCGGGCTGGTTATGTATCAGGTGATATGAAGAAGCCACTGAAAAATCGGAAAATCAAATGGCTGTTTAAGCATTGGTGGGGTGAAAAGCATAATTTTATTTTGAATGAACAAGGGATGACTCCGGACCTTGCTTGGGAAAATATCCAATGCCTAAGACGCGATCGCGAAATAGAATCGTCAGTTCTAGATGCATATGTTGAGCTGTTGAAGCTTAGGGAGAGCATATATTTTAATAGTAAAGTGCTAGTCCGTCCATGCAAGAGGTTCTTCCTTAGAATGAGTTATTTCATGACCATTACAGTTGGGCATTGCACCAACTTGGAAGTAAATCAATTCAAATTTCTTGCATTTTAGTTCTTAATTTGTTAATTATTGCATTTCATAACTTATTGCATTTCATAACTTATTGTCTCATTATAGAATTATAAAATGCAAAAAATAGAGAAATAAAGGTCTAAAATGCAAAATTATAGAAATAAGGGTCTAAAATGCAAGAATTATAAAAATAAGGGTCTAAAATGCAATAAATACATAAATAAAGGATAAAATACAAAATTATAGAAATAAGGGTCTAAAATGCAAGAATTATAGAAATAAGGGTCTAAAATGCAAGAAATACAGAAATAAGGATCTAAGATGCAAAAAATAGAAATAAGGATCTAAAATGCAAGAATTATAGAAATAAGGGTCTAAAATGCAAGAAATAGAGAAATAAAGGTCTAAAATGCAAAATTATAGAAATAAGGATCTAAAATGCTTGAAATAAAGAAATAAAGGTCTAAATTGCAAGAAATAGAGAAATAAAGGTCTAAAATGCAAGAAATATAGAAATAAAGGTCTAAAATGCAAGAAAGAGAGAAATAAAGGTCTAAAATGCAAAATTATAGAAATAAGGATCTAAGATGCAAAATTTTAGAAATAAGGATCTAAGATGCAAGAATTATAGAAATAAGGGTCTAAAATACAAGAAATAAAGAAATAAAGGTCTAAAATGCAAGAAATAGAGAAATAAAGGTCTAAAATGCAAGGAATATAGAAATAAAGGTCTAAAATGTAAGAAATAGAGAAATAAAGGTCTAAAATGCAATATTATAGAAATAGGGATCTAGGATGCAATCTTTTAGAAATAAGGATCTAAGATGCAAGAATTATAGAAATAAGGGTCTAAAATGCAAGAAATAGAGAAATAAAGGTCTAAAATGCAAGAAATTGAGAAATAAAGGTCTAAAATGCAGGGAATATAGAAATAAAGGTCTAAAATGCAAAATTATAAAAATAGGGATCTAAAATGCAAGAAATAAAGAAATAAAGGTCTAAAATGCAAAATTATAGAAATAAGGATCTAAAATGCAAGATTTTAGAAATAAGGATCTAAATGCAAGAATTATAGAAATAGGGGTCTAAAATGCAAGAAATAGAGAAATAAAGGTATAAAATGCAAAATTATAGAAATAAGGATAAAAAATGTTTGAAATAAAGAAATAAATGTCTAAAATGCAAGAAATAGAGAAATAAAGGTCTAAAATGCAAAATTATAGAAATAAGGTCTAAAATGCTTGAAATAAAGAAATAAAGGTCTAAAATGCAAGAAATAGAGAAATAAAAGTCTAAAATGCAAGGTATATAGAAATACAGGTCTAAAATGCAAGAAATATAGAAATAAAGGTCTAAAATGCAAAATTATAGAAATAGGGATCTAGAATGCAAGAAATTAAGAAATAAAGGTCTAAAATGCAAAATTATAGAAATAAGGATCTAAAATGCAAGTAATATAGAATAATAGAAATTGCAAGAATTCTTGCATTTCATAACTTATTTTCTCTTTTTTGCAGATGCATCCAAATTGTAAAACTCCGGAAAGGATGAAAGACCAGGATCAGTTCTATCTTACCTACTAAGACCAGCACTTTGGGCCACCAATACAATTCTGTGATGCTGCTTTGTTCCCCGTATGCACAGGTAGTCATTGGTGTTTGTTTGTTGTGGACCTTGAACGAATGAAATTGCTTTTAATTGATCCTTTCCGGGAACATGTCCCTCGACATTGTGACTTACGAAAGGCATATGCCAAGGAGATTTTTGTCATGGTAATCTATGCTCTTCATAGTTATCTATTTCTTTCCTACTTATTTCTTTCTTCTTTTTTGAATATGTTTTTAATTTTTTGTGGTAAATTTGTAAGAAAAATTATTGTCGTGCATGCTTCATTTCTTGGAACCTTTGAGATTTGCTGAAGACGGTTTCATGGATGTGAAGTTCATTACGGATCGACCGAAGCAACAAGGCGGCTCTGATTGTGGTGTGTACGTTTGCAAGTATATGGATGCTATACTTGGCGGCATATCATTGAAAGATGCAAGGTGGCACCCTGTACATGATGTTATGACTTTCCGGTATCGCATAGCTTGGGAGCTTTTTAAAGGGGAAGCGCGGAGAATGACTAATGTCGAGTTACAACAGAGGAATCTGGGACTTTAGTTAATTTTGATCTTGTTTATTTGATTGTATTATTATTTTGTTAATTTTGCTTTGAAAGTAGTTAGTTGTATTGTTGTATTTATATTGGTTGGGATTGTGTTGATATGGTATTGTTGTGTTTATGTAGTTGAAACAGGTTTTAAATATGTATGGAAAGCAGTAAAAACAGACTCCTTATTGCAGTTTATTTTGCTGTCTGTTTTTACTGGGTAGAAGAAAAAATAAGCAGAACCTTTAAAAAAAAACAAAGCCTAGCCGCAAGGAGACATTGCGGCAGTATTTTTAAATCTTTTTATTCGGATTCTACTGCCGCGAGGAGTCATTGCGGCTACTTGCTGTTTTTAGATTTATCAATAGAATATAATTTTTTTCACTTTTTGTTTTCATATTTTTTATCATATCATATAATTCATTTTTAAGAAAATTATGGATTCAATATTTTTAAGAAAATTATGCGAATCGAAACTCCGAGGTTAAGCGTGCTTTGGGTTAGAGCAATCTATGATGGGTGACCCCCTGGGAAGTTCCCTTTTTCAAAAAAAAAAAATTTAAGTTTGCTACTAATTTTTTTGAATCACTAAATTATTTTTTCGTGGGACATTTGTAATCACTAAATTATTTTTTCGTGGGACATTTGTATTAAAATATAATTTAAGCATTCATATATGAATTTTAAATTGAATATTTGGGAAAAGAGATAATTTTTTTGAGCAAACTTAAAAAAAATTTGTGAAAAAGGGAACTTCCCAGGGGGTCACCCATCATAGATTGCTCTACCCCAAGCACGCTTAATCTCGGAGTTTCGAATTTTTAATGAAATTATGGATCCAATATTTTAATAAATAGTAAAAATTATTCAATTAATCTAATTTATTCATTTGTTTAAATTATTATTACTAGTACAAATGCATGGATTGCATTTTAATACCTTACATTTAAAATTAAGATTATAATTAATAAAAATAGTTTCAAATATTACAGAATACAATTGAAACTAACTGCCAGGACAATTTCTTCTATCATGGTTTGCTCCTACCAACCCACATTTTCCGCACTTTCGTTGCTTGGTTGTTGACGTTTCAATACCACTTTTATATCTTGCCGCTTTCTTTCGTCCCTTAGTTTGTGACATTGGAGGATCGTATATCGAATCATGATCCCAATCTTCTAGAGGAAACGACTTGTTCATTTTTTCGGTCTTATCTTCTTGTGGAAAAGCATTTTCCACGCGACACCTCTCTCGCTCAATCAAGTTCATCACGTAATTGAAACGTGGGACGGAACAACTACCAACAGCGCCTAAATTTTGAAATGTTTTGCACAATGCACTATACCTTGATGCTTGTGATTCACCAACATTACCAAGAACGGGAGGGGTATAAGGTAGAGGTCCGACAATTTTGTTGCCATTTTTTGTCCACCTAGACATGATGTAATCATTCGGAATACGTATTTTTTGTTTCTTGTCTAGGTAACGGATCATGTGTTTACAAATCATCCCGGAATGTTCACATTGCCTACAAACACATTCAATCTTTCCATCAATATGGGCCGTCAACCGATAGCTTCTTCTACAATCCTCCGTCAAGGTAGACTTCTCAACCAAGTACATTTTAAATAAATGACATCCACCTTTAGCTTTCGTCACGACATAAGATGTACTTTTCAGAAGCTCCTTTTGAAAATGCCTAAACATCTCTTTCGTGTAAATTTCGGATGCATTAATTTCCAAGGATGATTGCAATACCAGTCTCCTTTCCCTTTCTTCGCTCTCGTACTCACTTTTAACCTCCCTAAGATATTGTGCCTCCAAAGCCTTTTGGGAATTCTCAATGAATTCTTTCAAACCGGTAGATGCTTGCACATATTCATCAAAAAATGCATTCATTGATTCGCTTCTAGAGGTAGTGGTCATACCGGTGGCAAAATGCGACTTTGTGTAAGCACCAATCCATTGATGTCTAATTCGATACATTTCATTTAACCAAACATGATCCTCAAGTTTGTACTTCTCGACCAATTCCTCCCATCTACCTTCAAATTCCGTGGGTGACAACGACTTGTACACACATGCATTAAAATCCATTTTGAATTCCGGATATTTGGTGTACAAACTAGCTAACTTCTCGGGAAATTTACTACTTATATGCCATGTACAATATAAGTGTTTTGTTTCGGGCATAACCGTGGCAATAGCATTTCCCAAAGCAATGTCTTGATTGGTAATTATTGTAGTGGGAGGTTTGTTGTCAACGGCTTCCAACCAAGTTTCTAAAACCCATTGATAAGAAGTGTCGGTCTCATCTCTCATGAGTGCAAATCCAAACAAAATATTTTGGTAATGGTGGTTAACCCCCGTAATAGTTATGAAAGGCATACAATACCTATTCGTTCGATAAGTTGAGTCGAACATCACCACATCACCAAAATTCTTGTAAGTGTTCATGCATCGAGAATCAACCCACACCAAACCTTTAACGTGATTCTCGTTATCCACATCCACTCGATAGAAGAAATGACCAAACGCATTCTCTTGTTGTAACTTTCATAACAAGACCAAGCCACACTCCGCATCACCGGAATCAAACACTCGGTGCCGAATATCCCGTATGACATTGCGTACATCTTGATTAGAAAACCCTAAATTTTCAATGCCTCCACATGTTTCACCAAGATATTTCATCACTTTACTCGTCTCGATCCCCGATTTGTTAAACAACTCAATCAATGATCGGGTGATCGGATCGATGTTGCGCGATGTTTGAAAAAATTGTCTCTTATCCGGAATATCTTGAAAACATAGTCAAGATGACTATGTTTCTGGAGGCTACAGATCCAGAATATCTTGACAGGATTTATGAAGGCCCTCACAATCCTACAAAGCTATCTGTTGCAACTGCTGGTGAAGAAGCTAAAATAGTTCCAAAGGAAAAGAAAGACATGACTCCTGAAGATCTATCATCAATTGCTAAGGATGCAAAGGTTAGGCATTTACTGCATAGTGCTTTAGACAATGTTATGTCTAACAAAGTGATTAACTGCACCACTGCAAAAGAGATATGGGATGCTCTTGAAGTCAGATGTCAAGGAACTGCTGCTATTAAGAAGAATAGGAGAAACATACTCACACAAGAGTATGAGCATTTTGAGGCTAAACTTGAAGAGACCATGACAGAAACATTTGATAGATTCTGTAAATTGCTTAATGATCTGTCATTGGTCAACAAAGAGTATGATCTAGAAGACTCAAATCTCAAGTTTCTTCTTTCTCTACCTGAAAAGTGGGATGTGAAAACAACCACTATTAGAGACAACTATGATCTTGCTGAAACAGAGATTGATGAAATCTATGGGCTGCTCAAAACTCATGAATTGGAAATGGAGCAGAGAAACAGGAGATCAAGCAGGAAGGCAAAGTCTGTTGCTCTTAAGGTTGAAGAGAAGCCTCAGAAGATAGAGGCATCAAGAAGGAAAATGAAGGGAAAAGCTTTGGTCATACACTCAAAAAGTGAATCATCAAACTCTGATTGTGATTCAAACTCTTTTGAATCATCTGACTCTGAGGATGATGAAGAAGAAATGAGGAAAATGGCTATGTTGATGGTGAAGACCTTCAAGAAAATGGGCTTCAAGAATTTCAAGAAAGGGAAAAGGTTTTCTAGAGATTCAAATGAAGACAGGAAAAGCTTCAGGAAGTTTGATAAGAGAGATTCTAGGGGGAAGAAGGATAAGTCTGAAATTCAATGCTACAAGTGTAAGGAGATGGGTCACTATGCTCCTGAGTGCAAGAAGGGTAAAACTGGAAAGGTACTCTACACTAAAGGCAGAGATTGGGCAGACACTTCAGATTCTGATGAAGAAGTGAACTATGCTCTCTTGGCTACTACTGAATCAGAAACTTCTGAAAATCAGGCACCTCTAACTACCTATGCTTATAATATTGATGACATTGCTCAATTAAGAATTTATCTTAAGTCATTGCATATAAGTTATAGGGATCAGACTTTAGAGAATGAGAGGATAAAATCTGAAAATTCTGAACTTAAGGTTAGAAATAAACTTGTTGAAGAAAAACTTGAAAACATGCAACAAGTTCAGAAAGAGAGAGATGATGCTGTTTCTATAGAACAGGATTTGCTTCAGAAATATAAACAACTAGAATCTGAGTTGGAGGAAGCAAATAAGAAAATTAGGACTTGGACTAATTCTGGAAAGGACACTCAACAGATTTTTCAAACAGACACTGTTGGTCTAGGTTATAATGAGGGAGATGAACTTAGATTTCAAAATCAAGTTAAAATTAGACCTCATTTTGTACATGGAGCCAGTAAATTTTTGTCTGAAAATGAAAAAGAAGCTGTTAAAAGTAAACCAGTAAAAACTAGTGTTAAACAGGTTAATATTGGTTCAATGACAGATAAACAACTCAAACATAAACTGAAGGAGTTAAAATCTGTTAAGAAACAGAGAGTGTCAAATAAGAACAGAAATGGAAAAGTAGGCATCACTTCAGGAAATAAACCAATGCTTGCTAGTTATGCTCCAAGGAAGACATGTCATAACTGTGGTAGTACTAAGCATCTTGCAAATTTCTGCAAGAAAAACAAAAATATAAATTCTTTACCTTCCAAGTCTAAGGTAAAGAAGGATTTTTCTAGAACTAAGCCACAGACTTTATGCACACACTGTGGAAGCACTTGGAATTCCATTTATACTTGCAGATAATATCATGCTATCTATCATAATTACTATGAACTGAAACGCAATCTGAAATGGGTTAAAGTTGATACTGCAAGTGTAAACACTGATACTGTTAGCTCAAACTCTGATAATGTTAATTCCGCTGCAAAAGCTAACAAAGTTAAGAACGTCAAAGGATCCAAGCAAGTCTGGATCCTTAAATCTAATCCTCAGTAATTGCTTGTGATTGCAGGGCAATAGGGAGGCAACCCTAGTCGTGGACAGTGGATGTTCAGGACACATGACTGGAAATAAAGCCCTGCTATCAGACTATGAGGAGAAGTCTGGCCCAAAAGTTTCCTATGGTGATGGCAATGTAGGAAGAACATTGGGATATGGCAATATTAATCTTGGAAATGTCATCATCAACAATGTAGCTCATGTCCCAGGACTCAAGCATGACTTGTTATCTGTGAGTCAAATCTGTGACAAGGGATATCATGTAGATTTTCAACCTGAATATTGTGAAGTTATCAGCAAATCTACAGGAAAGGTTGTTCTAGTTGGTCATAGGCAAAACAACATTTATGAAATCAAGCTCTTAATAGACTCTGTTGGAAAAGCTGTTTGTCTGTCAACAAGAATGTCTAGTGAAGAGAGTTGGAAGTGGCACAAGAAACTCTCACATTTGAACTTGAACAACATCAATGAATTGATCAGAAAGGATCTTGTAAGAGGACTCCCAAAGGCTCTGTTAAATGTTGATGGCCTATGTGATTCATGTCAAAAGGCCAAACAAAGGAAGTCATCTTTCAAGAGCAAGACAGAATTTTCAATCACTGATCCTTATCATCTTCTGCATGTTTATCTCTTTGGTCCAGTAAATGTTATGTCTATAGCAAGGAAGAAATATGCTTTAGTCATTGTTGATGAATACACTAGATTCACTTGGGTGTATTTTCTAGCAAAGAAGGATGAAACTACATTAACTCTGATGGAGCGTGTGAAGCTTCTGGACAAAGCATCAAGTAACAAAGTCAGAATCATCAGAAGTGATAATGGAACTGAGTTCAGAAATGCAACAATGGAAGAATTCTGCAAGGAAAATGGAGTGAAGCAAGAATTTTCAGCACCTGGTACACCACAACAAAATGGTGTAGTTGAAATGAAAAATAGAACCTTGATTGAAGCTGCCAGAACTATGCTTGATGAAGCAAAATTGCCAAATTATTTCTGGGCAGAAGCTGTTCAAACTGCTTGTTTTACTCAAAATGCTACACTGATCAATAAGCATGGAAAGACACCATATGAGATGGTGAAGAAAAAGAAGCCTAACCTGAAATACTTTCATATTTTCGGGTGCAAATGCTTTGTTTTGAAGACTCATCCTGAACAGTTGACCAAGTTTGAGCTAAAGGCAGATGAAGGAATTTTTGTTGGCTATCCACTGTCAACAAAGGCATTCAGAGTTTACAATCTGAGAACCAAAGTGATCATGAAATCTATACATGTGTCTTTTGATGACAAGAAGATAACTGGACTTGAAGACAAAGATGAATATGATCAACTGAAATTTGAAAATGAAGATTTAAACTCTGTTGAAGTAAACTCTGATCAAACAATTCTGACAGACTCTGTTGAAACAAACTCTGAACCTCCACTGGTAAACACTGGAGAAACTTCTCAGCCACAACAAATGGAAGAACCAGTTGAGGGGGAGCATGATCAAGATGAAGACTCAAACACTGATACTGAGTCAACTGAAAAATCTGGATCAAACACTGATGATTCAAATTCTGAAAATTCAAATTCTGACTCTGGGCAGTCAAGTTCAGGGGGAGTCTCAGAAAATGAAGAAAGATCACAACAAAATCAGGAGAGCATGGATCAAGGGGGAGGATCACATGCTGACAGAAGTCATTTGCCTTCTACTAGGAAATGGACTAAATCACATACACCTGATTTGATAATAGGTGATCCAGATGCAAAAGTGAAAACAAGAAGTGCTACTGCAAGTGAATGTCTGTTTCACGCATTCTTGTCTAAAAATGAACCAAAGAAAGTGGAAGAAGCTCTTCATGATGCTGACTGGATAACAGCAATGCAGGAAGAGTTGAATGAATTTGAAAGGAATGAAGTTTGGACCCTTGTAGCAAGGCCAAAGAACAGATCTATTGTTGGTATTAAATGGGTTTTCAGAAACAAGACTAACAGTGAAGGTGTTATCACAAGGAACAAGGCTAGACTGGTAGCAAAAGGCTATTCATAGCAGGAAGGAATAGACTATGATGAAACATTTGCTCCAGTTGCAAGATTGGAGGCAATCAGAATTTTTCTAGCATATGCCTCTCACAAGAAATTCAAAGTGTTCCAGATGGATGTGAAAAGTGCTTTTCTGAATGGAAATCTTGAAGAAGAAGTGTTTGTTGAACAACCACCAGGATTTGTGGACCCCAAATATCCAGATTATGTCTACAGGCTAGATAAGGCACTATATGGACTTAAGCAGGCACCAAGAGCATGGTATGAGACACTTGCTCAATTTCTTCTAGAAAGTGGATTCAACAGAGGTACAATTGACAAAACTCTGTTTTATTTCAATCAAGGAAGTGATCTCCTTTTAGTTCAGATATATGTTGATGACATTATCTTTGGGTCTATTAATGATAAACTCTGTAAGAAATTTGCCAAGCTCATGCAGTCCAGATATCAAATGAGCATGATGGGAGAGCTTAGTTATTTTCTAGGCCTACAGGTGAAACAAACAGATGATGGTATCTTCATTAATCAAGCAAAATATACCAGAAATCTTCTCAAGAAATTTGGTATGCTTGACTGTTCATCTGCATCAACTCCCATGGCAACAGCATCTAAATTGGACAAAGACACAGGAGTTTCAGTGGATATGACAAACTACAGGGGCATGATAGGATCTCTTCTTTACTTGACAGCTAGTAGGCCTGACATCATGTATGCAACCTGCCTTTGTGCAAGGTTTCAGGCAGATCCTAGAGAGCCACATCTGACAGCTGTGAAAAGAATCTTCAAGTATCTCAAGGACACCATATCATTAGGTCTGTGGTACCCCAGAGAATCAGATTTCAAGCTACTTGGGTATTCTGATGCAGACTTTGCAGGCTGCAAGATAGACAGAAAGAGCACTAGTGGAAGTTTTCAATTTCTTGGTGACAGACTTGTCTCTTGGTACAGCAAGAAACAGAAATCAATTTCCACATCTACAGCTGAAGCAGAGTATATTGCAGCTGGTAGCTGTTGTGCACAGATCTTGTGGATGAAGAATCAGTTGCTGGATTATGGATTGAGGTACGGTAAAATTCCTATTTACTGTGATAATCAAAGTGCTATTGCTATGACTTCAATGACCAAGCACATCAGCATAAGGTACCACTTCATCAGAGAACATGTGGAAGAATGGAATATTGAACTACATTTTGTGTCTAAAGAACAACAGCTTGCAGATATCTTCACTAAACCATTGAGTGAAGCTACATTTACAAGACTGGTCAATGAACTAGGAATGGTCTCTGGTTCTGACTAGGAATGTTGGTTAGATTCAAATTTTACTTATGTAATGTATTACTCATATTTCCTTGATTTGTTAAGTGCTAAGTGAACTCTGTTGATTAAACTCTGTTATGCATACTCTGTTAACATGTTTTTCTGTCAAACTCTGTTAAACTCTGTCAGCATGCCTGTATGTCATACACTGGTAAAAAGTTGATAAACTCTGTGAACTCTGAGTTGATTTTTGTCTGAATGAAAACACCAATGAAGAAATATGTATGAAGCATGATTCTCAGCAATTAATCATGAATCTTTCTGAGTTATTGTGATCTAATCTTAGATTGTACAGAAAATTAACACAGCATGATACTGGTTCATATTTATAGCATCTCTTAGTTTATTTTGTCCTAAACTCTGAGTCTATAAATACTGTGTGCATTGCCTTTCATGAATAACTACTGATGTTGATGAACTCTAAACTCTGTTAGTTATACTCTGGTAGATTAAAATGCTTACTGCAATACCCCAAAGAAAATGTATATAGGTTGTTATACTCCTTTGAGATTATGTTGGATACTAGGATGACCCAGGAACTTATTGGTATATAATATGTGCTAAAATTCTCTGATTTTTGGTGACTAGTCAAATACTAGGATGACCCAGGAACTTATCAAAATGATAAGGGCTAAAATTTTTAAAATTTTGGTGACTGGTTTCAACCTCTAATTACTGGAATGAATAGAATTAAAAAAAATAGAGGAGGTATATAATAAATTAAATATTACTGTATATAGATTGATTACTACAGAGTTTAGCTTTCATCATACAGTCAGTGTTTACTATGACAGTTTGTGCATCCAGTGTTTATTGATTTACTTTATGGATTTTATGAAAAATTAGATGCTCTAAAAATTGATTCAGTAAACTCTGCTTCACACACACATATTTTCACAACTGTGCAATTTATGAAAGGGTTTCGGTGATAAAGTTGGAGAATTGACAAACGCTGTTGATTCATGGTTCGTACTCTAAGGTAAATTTTAATTTGGATAATTTGAAAATTTTGGAGTAAATAGGGCTTTTGACAACTGTTGTTGATGAATTTGTTTCTTAAATGATTACTTTAATTAGTTTTCATTTTCTTTGATTTAATTCTTTGAAGAACAATTCATAAACATAAAATTTACAGAACACAATGAATAAGATTAGAGAAACAGGATTTTTCATTGATAATAAGAAAGAGATTACAAGCAAGTATTACATCTTTTTGTTCTCTCTATCTGCTAATCTATTCAACAGGAAAATAAAAGGTGAAGTCCAAACCACTCCATTGTTAGCAAACATCCCAGATCCCATCTTTGCCACTTTATTTGGGTGGAAGTTGAAGGGATAAGGTTATTTTTGCTGACATATTCATTAACAATGGTTGGTGGTGTTGGATAAGGATGCCTTCGAGGAAAGCCATGCTAATGTTGCTTGGAGAGCAGCATCGATGTCAATCACTCTTGCAGGTTTTTCTCTCTCGATTTCTTCAAGACCGGCATCCATCTGCAGCCACAGAGTTTCAAGCTGCCTTTCCCAGTCAAAGGCATCAAACTCTTCACGAGTATAACTGAAGATATCTCTGTTCTCTACGAGATGGAGATTCTTTTCTTTGATGGTAAGTTTTGACATTGTTGTGTGAAGGAGTGTTTGATTTTCAGGCGAGAATGAAAGGTTAAAGGGATAGTGAACAAGCCTGAACGAGTCTCTAGGCCTTAAATAGAGATGGGTAAGTAACGAAGTACTAAAACGCTTCGTATTCTGGTTCTTAATGGTTACAGGTAAACGCTTCATATTCTGGTTTTAAATGGGTCCAGGTATTTTAAGAGAGTGCTATTTGATTTTTTTTTTAAAATCAAATATTTTATTGTTATATTTGCAAAATGCACTTCTTAAAAATACGAGCACGTGACCCACTCACCCATTACTGTGTCCCACTCACCCATTATCGTGTCCCACTCACACATTAATCTAGGAACTGTTGAGTGTTTGAATACATAAAAGATTGAGTTTTTAATTACTCTAATTACTTTTGTGTCCAAACGATTGTGTTTTACTTTTTACATCTCACAATTCTCTCACTTTTCATTTGGGCATTTTCGCAAACACCTTTCCTACATACACTTTTATTTGGGATTTCTTGAAAATTTCTTGATTCAATGGCTTCTAAACCATTCACTGTTCTTGGTCTACGTTTTGTCCCTAACAACTATGAAGCTCCACTCTATCATGAACGTGTTCTAGAAGCGTTTCATCTAATGCAAAATTTCTTGAGAGACTCAGAGATTGGACAAGCTCTGGTTGAACCTGGTACTCTCTCTGCATCTCAAATTGCCACTTTTTGGCAAAACTCAGTCTATGTGGATGGAGGAGAGAATGGGACTCCTAACATCATCTTCACTTATGAAGAACAAGAGTTTGTGATTACTCCACAAACTGTCAGAGATACAATGGGGTTTGATACACATACATCTTATACTTATGTTGCTGAACCTCAATTGAGACAGATGCTATAGGAGATCGGTTACATGGAATCTCTTGACAATCTTGGCAGTGTAAAGAGGCCTAATCTCAGGAAGGAATGGAATTTTTTCTTCGATTGCATTACAAGGACATTCCAGAAGAAGGTCACTAACTGGGATGCTATTCCAACGGACAGTCTACAAATCGGGTATTCTCTACTTTATGGTAGTAATTTTTATTTTGGTAGATATGTTCTGATGAATTTAGGTGATAAACTGTCAGAGTCTACTACAGTTTATTTTGCTCGATTTTGTCAAATGCTGTTCAATGCTTGTGTACCTGGTTTAGAGATTGCTGAAACTGATGAAATTCAGCCCTTTAGAGTCAACAAGAGAATATTCTCTGATATGACTAATAAGGATGTTGGTAAAGAAAACCTACCTGCCTTTGTTCTGCCACTTGCTTTGCAGAATTTTCTCAACCAACCTCAGGACCAACCAGAACCACAACCTGAACCACTAAACATTGATCGTACTCAAACGCTAAACACTGAACCACCTACATCACCTACCCACACTGCACCTATAAAACAACCTTCACACACTCCACAAACAAACTCTGAACCATCACAATCTCAACCACAACCACATCCTAGAGCAAAAAGAAGCAGAGTAAAGTTAGCAGCAATCACTGAAAGACATGCAAGAGTTAAGAAGATAATAGAGACACAAATGAAAGCAAAACAGACATCTTCTGGAGCTGTTTATACTAGAAGAATGAAACAAACGGCAAACAGACCTAAGTCACCATCAGTGGTAGCAGAATCTAGTAAAGAGGATTCAGATGAAGTGCCTCTAGCTAAGAGAAGAAAACTGGTAATCTCTGATTCTGTTGATGAAAATGTTGAAACTCTAGAGGTAGTTTCACAGCAAACACCTACTGTTGAGGCTGACAAAGATACAATGCCTGAAGAGGTTGAAATGCCTACAGAGGTTGAAATGCCTGCAGAGGACAAATGCCTGCAGAAGAGGATACTAGAGATGGCTTTTCTCCAATGAATGACATTCTTGATTCATTCATGCCATTCTCTGATCCTATCTCATCAATTTTTGCTCAATCTGAAGCAACTGGTGCAGCTGATCAACCTACAGTTGTCCTTTCTGAAATTGTAGCATCACATACAGAATTACTCTCAGATGCTCACCAAACTGTTGAAGGAGGAGATGAGATTGATCAACGACCTAAGGAGATAAACTCTGAGACTATTGTGCAATCTGCAGAGGATGTTGTACAGCTTATTGTTGACTCTACTACTAAACCTGTTGCAGAGGATGTTATTGGCACTGTTGATGCATCTATTCCTATTTCTCCATTCACTCATCATGTTGAAGCTGAGGTTGGAGATGACACTGAAGGGAATACTGAGTCAAGCCCTTCTCAGAGTTTACCAGTCCAGACTGATGCTAAGGTTAAGGATTTTGCTGGTCCTTCAAATCAAGCAGATGCTGAAGAAGAACACCTTGCACAATTTTCAAATGATTGGTACAAGGACACTTGTATCTTTCCTCCTGCAAGAGCAGCTGAATTTGTCAAGAGAACCTCCAGAACAATTACAAATCCAGAGATTCTATCTTGTCTTAAGGCTACAGTTGTACAAGTGAAGACTCTCAACTCGAGGTTTGATCTGTGTCAAAAGGCAATCTCTGATGTTCGAGGTGATGTTGTTAGAGGAGCTGAAATGATTAAACTTGACAACAAGAATAAATTTCAATATCTTACTCAGAATCAAGAAACTTTGTCTCACAGGCTGAGCAAAGTTGAACAAAATCAGAATGATATGACCTTAAATATTGATTCTATTGCTACCTCCTTGGAATTAATCACATATATTCTTATGCCTGATGATGTCAAAAAGGGGGAGAGAGTTGCTAAAGACAAATGCAAGCAATCTCAAACTCTGATCAGAAAGGATAATGCTGGAGATGGAGGAGCAAGTAGTAAAGGAAAGAGGAAAAGTTAAGAATTTCAAACTCTGAAAACTAGCAAGTCTTCTAAATCACAGTTTGTTGGGATAAACATTGATACTCAAGGTACTTCAAAGACCAAGAGTTTGCTATTATTTTCTAATCCACAGACTAATGAAGAATTGGCTGCTAAGTTGTTCATTGAAGAGAATGAGGAAGGAGTTACAATTGAGGACATTGAAGCTGAAGAAAAGAGTTTACAAGAGGAACATCTCAAGGCTTTAAAGTCTGGTAAGTTAAAGAAAGGAAAAGCTCCTAGGCCTGTTCGTAAAGGCATTGTGATCAAGGAAAGTGCTGATGTTAGTCAAAAATCTCAGTTATCAAAGGAAACAATGGCAGCAGAAGCTCAACTCAAGCTGAAAGGCATTGAAGGAGAAAGTTCATAGAAGAAAGTTATAACCTCTGTTTCTACACAAGTTGTACAGAAGAAAGAAAACACAACCTCTGTTGCTACACAAGTTGTGTCTAAACCTTTATCTTCTCAGTTGCAATTAGTTTTTGGGAAAGGAACACTTCATGATCCAAATCTATTATCTGGAGTTTCTATGAATTTTTCTGATGCAAGAGCCTTGTCTGGCAAGGTTGGAAACAATAAGGGTGGACTAGGTTCACACAAGGACAAAAGGCAATATACTGGTCCTAGAGATCCTTCTTCACTGGCTGTTCCAGGTCGTGGTGTCACTCAAGAGAGTTTGGACAGACTGGAATTAGTACAGTTAGTTCATCAGAAGAGTTTAAAGAAGGACTTTCTCTTGTACTTCATGGCTGATGGGACAGTATTTAGAACTGGTGAGAATGATATTGGCTTGAAATATTGGGAAGAACTAGAATATGTTCTATATCTTTTCAAGGTGAATAGTCAAAGGACTCAATCAGTTGCTAATGTACTCAAAAAGAGGATGCTTCAGAATTTGGAAATCAGAGGAACGAAGTATAATAGCAAATATGTTCCTAAGTACAGGGATTACAATGGAAATCTTATTGAAATGAAGAAAGGTACTGCAAAATTAAAGACTGATTTGGGAATCACAGTACTTGACTTCAATTCACAGTCAGAAGAAGTCAAATTTATCAGACTGGGAAATGAGATGAGAAGAAACAAAATCTATGATCTTAGGGCTGCTATCTATCAGACAGATGAGAGTGATCCTCAGCTCAGAGAGATTAAAGAAGCTATGGAAATTGAGCTTGAAAATGCAGAAAGAAGATTGCTCATAGATTATCTCAGAGCTACACCAGATCTTGAAGAGATTAGAGATTAAAGTCTGTAAGGATTTTCTTATTCTCTGTAGATTTTGTTAAGTAGAAGCTTAAAATCTGAATTTGTATAAACACTGTATTTGTCTATTTGTTTTGACATCATCAATTACTGTTATTAACTTGTGCATTTTTGCTAATGAACAAGTTGGGGGAGATTGTTAAATATAATTGATGTGTTTTAATCAGTGTTTAAGTGTTACAGTGAATTATCAGAGTTTAGCTAGAAGTGGTCAGAGTTTAGTGTAAACTCTGACAGATGGAAGCTGGACAGAGTTTAGTAAAGTCTGTCTGGAAGCAATGCGTATAGAGTCAACAGAAGATATTAGAGATCAATTGAAGATTTATTATGGAAGCGATATCTTTGAAGATTGGATAGCTATCAAAGAGATCGAGTTGACTTAGAAGACGTGTGACAATCTGTAATTGATATCATTGTATAACTGTTTATTAGGAATATCAATTAGAGATTGTATCGAAGCTGTATATTTTATAAATACAGTTAGGTTAACCCTAGAAGGGTATCGTGCAACGAATTATCTTTATTGTAACCTAGTAGCTCTTTGTGATAGTTTACATCACGAAGAGGGTTCTTAATACCAGAAGTTTTTAAGTGCATAAACGTCTTACTTGTTAAACTCTCATACGAATTTGATTATTAATTGTGTATTCGGCCTAAATAAAAATGAAGCCATTGAATATAGCACTAACCTTAATTTTGGATGAATTTTTGAGCTCCAAACCCTTGAAATACGTTGGTGTTTTCTGCTGTTTGAAAAAAGGAAATTGAAGAAGAATACAAATTCTTTAACATTAAAGGAGGAAGATTCCACGCCTGCCGCATTGTTTCATTGCGGTAGGAAGCCTTAAATGTGAACTGCCGCAATGAAACAATGTTGCAGGTGGTTCATTTATTACCAGCCACCAACCATAATTATTGCCAAAAAAAATTCTGAGACACAACTAAACATTGCGGCAGTAAAATCTACCGCAATGGCTCATTGCGGCAGTAATTTAAGATTTTTTCTTTTTTTTGTTTTATTTTTAAATCTTCAAATATGCATCTAAATAATAAACTATATTAATTTTAACTTTAAAGTATCTTTAATAATGTATTATGGATATTTTTTACATGTTATGTAGTTTAAATAATGATGGATTGACATGTACATCTCAATCTTCGATAACTGTTGAAAAATAAATCAGGATGGTAACATTTTTTGTTATTTTTTCTATTTAAAATATTCAACATAAATTTGTTCTTAACGCTTTCATTCACTTTAACTTACATTACTGTTTTATGCTATTTTTTTCATTTTTAATAATATAATAATATATATTACCATTATTTTCAAGTTTCGACTTTACATAACATTTTTTCCCTAAATTTGTTTTAAAATTAATTAATTAATAATTTAAATGTGTCATGGTTGGAAGTCATTCCCATGTTCATTAACCCGTCTATACACATTTTATATGTTATTATCTATTAATTTATTAGTTTTTATTAATTTTATAATAAATATATATCAAATTAATAATGTAAAATAATATATAAGGTAATTTTTCTTAAATTACAAGAGTACAAGTTGGTGGTACGGCAAAATGTTTGTTTCATTTGGAAAAGGTCAAGAGTTCGAATCCAAACGAATGGTTTTAATTTAATATTTTTTATTAATTTTATAAATAGATATATACCAAATTAATAGTTTTAAATAATACATAAGATAATACTGTTTAAAGTACTAGAGTACAAGTTGGTGGAGTGGGAAAAGTTTTGTATAATTTGTAAAAGGTCGAGAGTTCGAATCCAAGCTTATGCTATGTTTTTTATAATTAAACAACTAATAAATGCTAACGCAATGAATGGTTGCGGCACTTCTATTTTTTCTACTGCCGCATTGAAGGCTTACGGCTCTACTGCCGCATTGAAGGCTTGCGGCTGTCCTGGTGGCTATTCCAACCAACGGTGGTTGTGGACCAAACCTCTATATATACATACATATATATATATATATATATATATATATATAGAGAGAGAGAGAGAGAGAGAGAGAGAGAGAGTTGCACTCCATAGCAAACACCTTATATAACAAACAATAAAGAACACCTCATATCTAATATAATTTAAGAGTTCCGTCATAGCACCCAATACAAAAAGTTATTATTTTTTTACCCTCTAGCAAACCAGCAAAAAAAAAAATTTGAAAATTTACTGTTCATTGATGACGTCATCAGTGAACAGTAATTTTCAATTTTTTTGCAGACTTGATAGAGGGTAAAAAAATAACAACTTTTTGTATTGGGTGCCCCTGGCGGGGCCAAAGGATCTAATAGATCTAAGGTGTTCTTTGTTGTTTGTTATATAAGAGTGTTCTGTATGGAGCAAAGGCATATATATATATATATATATATATATATATATATATATATAGGTTCCTACTCTACTACAAACTAAAATTAACTACAAACTACAAACTAAACACTAATTCAATATTTCATGCAAATCTAATGATCAAACTAGGGGTACCCCAATACAAAACGTGTTTAAAATAATTGGCTCCATTCAGCAAAAAAAATAAAAATAAAAATCACTGTTCACGTGATGACGTGGCAGTGGATTTCACTGGTTAACGGTGCTTCGCACCTTCTTGTACGGCGCTTCGCGCCTTTATCATTCTAAAGTTGTAAGGAATGGCATTCAATGGTAAAGGCAATAGACGATTGACGGGTGTGTCGAGGGCCTGCGGCCCTCATGACTACCTAACTCATCCGTTTACTATCTTAAATGCTTCGCATTTTCACGGAAAATTTTTTTTTTTTTGTGGATAGAGCCAATTATTTTAAGCATTTTTTGTAAAGGTACCCTTGTCGGGAACCTTAGAATAAATGAAATATAATTAATCTAGTGTTAGTTTGTATTTAAGGATTGGTTTGTATTTAAGCAAAAGCCTATATATATATATATATATATATAATTATAACAGTTGCAGAGCCACCAAAATACAAAAATAGTAAAGGTACTCCATGGCTATAAGCAACTTAATAATTTGACAAAGACTTTAACATGAGAAGTACATGAGTTCATACAATAATCCTAGAAGAATGCAGAGACAAATAAAATTACCTAGCTATCTGGTGATTTACTGAACAAGTATAGACTGATAATTGTTATGATGTCAAAAACAATGGAAGAGTTTAGCTTTTATAGGCTTATATACATACTAGCTTATAACCCGTGCAATACACGGGTTTCTTATATTATATTACAAAATTTATTTAATATTATAATTATATTTTTATATAATCATTATTTTAATAATTTTTTTATTTTAATTTAATATAATTTAACATGATCATGTTTATAAATTGTACTAATGTTTCCTTATTATAAACGACGTATACGATTTTTAATATATTTTATTAATAATTGAGAAATATGATGTAATATTTTCGGGTATATATTAATTATTGTAAGATTTGTTGTAAATTAAAAAGGTAACGTGTTTTAATTATAAAGGAAATATTAATGATTGAAAGATATGATACGATTGATCTTTTTATGTGTTTATAAAAGGTAATATCTTCAACTAAAATTAAATGTGAAAAAGGCAATCGACTAATTACCATTAAATATATTATGTTATTATTTATTTTAGGTGCTATATTTTTCTTGAAAATTATGGTTTGATATTTTCGGGTATATATTAATGATTGTAAGATTTGTTTTAAATTAAAAAGGTAACGTGTTTTAATTCGAAAGAAAAATATTAATGATCGAAAGATATGATACGATTGATTTTTTAGTTGTTTATAAAAGGTAATATGTTTAACTAAAAGTAAATGTGAAAAAGACAATCGACTAATTACCATTAATTTTATTATACTAATGTGAAAAAGGCAATCGACTAATTACCATTAATTTTATTATGTTAATCGACTAATTATCATTATTTATAACGTGTTTAATTCGAAAGGAAATACTAATGATGGAAAGATATTATACAATTGATGTTTTTAGGTGTTTATAAAAGCTAATATCTCGACTAATTACCATTAATTATATTATGTTATTATTTATTTTAGGTGCATTTATTTTTCTTTATAATGAAGGGTAAATAAGTAAATTCACTCAGTACCAAAAAACAGGTACCAAAACTTTCAATGTTTCGGCTTTTATATAATAATATAGATTTTGATATATTTTAGATTGTGACTTTTTACCAGTCTGAATGTGCAGATTATATCAAAAATTTAAAGGGCCTATATTTAGAATCACCCGGGATTTTAAATGTATCTATGTCTACAACTGAATTGGTAATTAACTAAATAATAAAATCAAATAAATATTGAGATCAGATTTTGGTATACGTTAGCTCTATATATAGCATTTGAGATAAAGAACAAAATTTTTCTATATAATGTTATATATTCCATTTGTGTCATGCGTGACTCTTTCTTATGGCATAAATGATGTCATATTTCATTAGTTTAAAAAAATAATTTTGGAAAAAATTGCTACATTATGTCCTCATTTACATATCACGATAAAGATTAGATATAAAGATTGAATTCAGGTCTTAAAAATAAGTAAAAATGTAATGAAGATAATATTATAAATTACGATTGTAACACGTGAAGTTAGAGTTTAATTTTTTTTTATATGTTTCATTGATTTTTTGTTTAACAATATATACTTACGAATTATTTTCAATAAATATTAATTATATAACAAAATTATTACTATACAAAATGTTTACATGTAATTGCACATTATCAAATATGATTATATAAAAATTACTAAACAATAAAAAAATAGACACAATAAGATAAATTTATGGTCATTTTTCAAAAATTTATTATGTTGCAAAATCTTTTTTCAAAAACACGGTGCAACTCATATGTAACCTAAAATTCTGCTTGTAACCTAATTGCAACCTCATATGCAATTTTTACCATATTTTTGAAAAAAAAAAAAACATAGATATTTTTAAAATTTTCCGTAAATTTAATATTTAAGAGGTTTATCTACTATGAGACTTTTTGATTAATTTACCGAAACATCAATATATATATATAAAGGAGGATAGCGGAAGTTTAGATGGCGCTCTAAGATCGTCTTAATCTATTTTTTTAATTATCTAGAATTTTAGAATTTTAAACACTAATAAATATAAAAATATCAATTAACATATTAAAAGTAGAATTGGTGTTCGAATTTATAAAGGAGAAGAGTTCGAATTTATAGGGAAGACATATGATTAGAAGACCAATCTGGAGGGTTTTCTTCCTGCGGTTAAGAAGGGCTGGAATGAGCAGTGGTTTGGAGATCCAATGGCTATCCTTGCTAGAAAGCTTCAAAATGTTAAGCGCGAGTTGAAGGCTCTCAACAAATTGCATGGAAACGTCCATTCCAATGTCCACTTAGCGCGTGCTTCTTTACATGAGGTTCAAGAACAAATTATAAGTCTTGGCACGAATTTGCAACTTCTTGGGGAGGAAAAACAAGCTAGAATTAAGTTGGAGACAGCTATTCAAGAAGAAGAATCTTTACTATTGCAGAAATCTAGGGTCAGTTGGCTTTCCCTCGGAGATGGTAACACAAGCTATTTCTTCAATAAGGTTCGTTCAAATTGGAATACGAACAAAATTCTGGCCATTGAAAATTCGGACAACAGTATGGTGTATGGTCAATCAAATGTAGCTGCTGTTGCTGTGGATTTTTTCAAAAATACTCTTGGTAACAGTCACAATCAGAATCTTGATGTCCCTAACTTCGAGGGAATTGACTGTAATTCTATTTCTGGTGCTCAGGCGGACAGTTTGGAGGCACCGGTATCGAAGGATCTCATTCTAAAAACTCTGAAGGCAATGAAGAAAAACAAGGCCCCTGGCCCGGACGGTTTCTCTGTGGAGTTTTTCCTAGCTTCTTGGGAAGTAACTGCTGATTGTTTCTGTGAAGCAATTATTCACTTCTTTAATTCTTCAGTGATGCATAGGGGTACAAATTCAACAGCCATTGCATTAATTCCCAAGGTACCTACTCCGTCGCACATGAGGGATTTCAGACCCATCTCTCTCTGCTCTATTGCATACAAATGCATAGCAAAAATCATGGCTGGAAGACTTAAGAGGGTTATGCCTGGCCTCATTCACATTTCTCAATCAGCTTTTATCCCGGGGAGAAGCATTTCTGACAACGTTTTAATGGCGCAGGAATTATTTAGAGGCTATTCACGGATTTCAGGCATTTCTAAATGAGCTATAAAGCTTGATTTGCACAAGGCTTTTGATTCCTTATCTTGGGAGTTCATTATGGCAGCCCTGAAACACATGAACTTTCCTAACAAGTTTATGGACTGGATTTGGGCATGTATATCGACTACTTCGTACTCTATCAAGGTTAATGGTTTTCTCTCAGGTTATTTTAGGGGCATGAAAGGAATCAGACAGGGCTGTCCTCTTTCCCCATATCTCTTCTCTATAGCGCTTAATATTCTTTCAAGCATGATGTCTAAGGTGCCTTCGCATTTTAAGTTCCATAATCTTTGTAAAGATCTGAAGCTAACTCATTTGTTATACGCGGACGACGTCTTGCTGTTCTCCCATGGCGATAAGGTTTCTATAACTCACATTATGCAGTGCATTGCAAGATTTGCTTCTTGGAGTGGCTTGACTCCGAATGTAACTAAAAGCTCTGTCTTTTTTGGAAACTGTCCTATGGAGTTCAAAGAGTGGTTTACAAGGGAATATGATATTCCTGAAGGTGAACTCCCTGTTAGGTTCCTTGGACTACCTCTAATTTCTTCTCAATTAAGTTTCAATGACTGCATTCCACTCATTCAGAGAATTACCAGTCGACTTTCTACCTGGACTACTCTGCTCCTTTCCTTAGCTGGTCGCACTCAACTTTTAAGGGCAGTTACTTTCTCCATTCAGTCTTACTGGTCCAAGCATTTCCTGTTGCCTGTTGCAGTTCATAAGCACTTACAGAGATTGTTTTCAAGGTTTCTTTGGAAGGGTAATGTTAACATTAAGGGGGGAGCAAAAATCTGCTGGGAAAATGTTTGCCTCCCTATCCAAGAGGGGGGCCTTGGTCTTAAGAACACTAAAGAGTGGAATCTGGCTCAACATTTGCAACTCCTGTGCAAACTTGTTGGAAATCACCATTCCCTATGGGCTTCGTGGGTCAATATGACTGTGTTAAAAAGACAGAACTTTTGGTGCATGGACATCCCAACGGACTGCTCCTGGATATGGAGGAGTATTCTAAAAATCCGTCCGTTAGCAAAGCAATTTCTAATATATAAATTGGGTGATGGCAGAAATACGTCGTTATGGTTTGATCCGTGGTGGCATTCCAATCCGCTTGCTTCCTCTGCATATGATCTCATTATCTCTCAAAGTGGGTCTTGTGCTCAATCTAAAGTTCACGATTTGATATTTACTGGTACTTGGAATTTGCCTACTCCTCAGGGTCGAATTCATCACTTAAACAGGGGCCTTCAAATCTGGCTTCAGGAGTTTGATTTTCCAGAGTTCGACTTAGGAAAATCGGATGCTATTTGGTGGGGGGATACGCCTCTCTCCAAAATTACAGTTTGGCATCTTTGGAACTCTATTAGAAGAAGACTAGCAGAGGTTCCGTGGCATTCTTTTGTATGGCATAAAATTCGTGTTCTGAGATATGCTCATCACCAATGGATTTCATGTCAAGGCAGACTGCCTACTTTTGATCGATTGGCGCGTTTCGGTATTACTATTACACAAAATTGCCTCTTCTGTGTTGGAAGCTCAGAAACTTTGAATCACCTTTTTGTCACTTGTACTTATAGCAGCTACATTTTATGGCAGTTAGCTCCCCTGCTGCACGTTTCTTTCACTGCGGCTACATGGACTGATCTCCTATCTTCATGGGCCTCTGTGCTTGATCATGTGGATCGCAATCTTGCTCTTCTTACAGCGCAAGTGTTTTGCTATCATATTTGGAGGGAGCGAAATGCCCGTTTGCATGATAAAGGGATTTTTGAACCGGGAAAATTATTAGAGGGAATTTTGTTAGATGTTAAATCTAAGTTAGCTAGCTCTAACTGGTTCAAACAATTTTCTTGTAAAGATAGGTATAGGTGGACATTGTTATGATGTGGGGTTAGCCACTTTCTTTTGTTACTTTCTATTTGCAATCTCCTTCTTGGCAGATTGTCTGTAGATAGTCCTCTCTATGGTTTGTCATAGAGCAGGGGTAAAACCCTTTTTTCTTTTTTCAATATATATTAAAGTTAGAAAAAAAAAAAAGTTCTATTGGAAGTAGAATAGGACTTCGAATTTATAGAGAATAAAAGTTCGAATTTATAGAAAAAATATATAAATAAAGTTCTACTAGAAGTAGAATAGGTGTTTGAATACATAGAGCAGACATATAATTAAATATTTTATAGAAAGTATGATCTTCTTAAATTATATATTTTTTATATAAGTTAATTATACTTATATTAGGAAAATTTATTCATAAATCCAACACTATTGTCATAAAAAAAAGTCACCGTATTTAAAAAGAAAAGAATTGATGTGTTAACATAATAAAAGAACAATCTCATGCAAGAATCCTAAATAAATACAGGAGTATCTATAATATAAAGAGGAAATAAGATGTGTTTTCATTTTCTAAAACTCCAAAAATTTTAGAAAGTCTAGAGAAAGTATAAATTGGAATTCACTCTATTTTTTAGGTTTTGATTTTAAGGAAAAACATTGTTGTGTAAGATAAGTATCATCAATAATATGTAATGAAGTTGAAATTTCGATCCCAAATGAGAGCGACTCGAAACATGTTTAACGGGAAGACGGCTCACTATAAAAGATTGTACTAGCTATTACAATCTTACAAACTAAACATTATGTTAAAAGTTGGGATTCCGGTTTTAACGAGAGAGCGGCTCAATCGAAAGAATCGTATTTAACAAGAAATTGATTCATTAGAGAAGATTATTTAAATATTAAAATTTAATATTAATATTATAATATAACGTAAATGTATTGAATTTTTTTAAAAATAAAAATTGTAACGCCACCGCGAAGCGCGGCTTTATCAACTAGTATAAAATAAAGTCGAATAAGAAATTATTCAGCATATTGAGAGTATGTATTTTAAAATTTAACTAAAATTTTATTATAATTACAAATTAGTATTTACAATAGAAGATTATTAAATGATAATACATCATTTATGTTTGAAAAAAGATTAATATTATAAAATAACAATATTTCCTTTTCTTTATATATAATTTCTTCAAAGTATCTTGCAGCTGTGTACTATACTCCCAACCTCGGTTTGTCATCCTCTGTTAACGAAGATGAGTAGTACAAATACAATCTATCTATCTATTTCTAATTTATATATATAAAGGAAATTCCCGGGCGTTTGGTGGAGCTCTAGAATTGCTCGAATCCTATTTATCTGTTTTTCTAGAGCTCCTCAAGTTTAAATATTTAAAATTAAACTTCCTTTGTTAAGTCCTATTTTTTAAAAAAGAAACTCAAAACTTCTTTTTTTAACATTAACATAAATATAAACATACACATCTTTTAAATAGAAAAGGTTTCGAATTTACATGGAAAAAAATTTCAAATTACATTTTCGACATGGAAAAGGTTTTAGAATTTGTAAGAATTTTTTTTCGAAATATGGTTATATTAGCAAAAACATGCTCTTAGAACACGTCTTCAAAATAATAAAATAATTAAAACAAACTCAAATTTGCATTATTTTATTTTTAGTTTTTTTCGAAATATGGTTATATCAGCCAAAACATGCTCTTACAACACGTCTTCAAAATAATAAAACAATTAAAACAAACTCAAATTTGCATTAGTTTATTTTTAGTAATCCATCTCTTTATATAAAGAAACTGAAAATTAAAATACCTAAAAAATTGTTCACCATACAGATGCAATGTAAACGCACACTTCTTGCAGGTAACTTTTACTTCTTCCAAGATATACTTCCAAGATATACAGAGTACTTAAATTTCAGATTTATATCATTGTATTTAAGTACATGTTTTTGCAGATAATTTTGTAGCTTGAATGTTTTCGGAATTGCTAACTTTATGTGTATTAATTCTTAACGCAATTTATGTAATTTTTTTGGTATATATCGTTAATATTATTTAGTTGTTCTTGATCAAAATTTATTTATTGTTTTGTTCGTTGACTTCTGTCATGTTTGTCATGTTGATCATGTATCTTCTAAATCCAAATATCTCTTTTTTGTTTAATTAATCAAAATTTGTTTTTTTTATATGTACCAATGCTCAAGTTTTAAATCCATGAGTTTTGAACTATTCAAGCTTCTTATTTTAATTAAAGGAGCTTATAGTAGAAAAATATTGACCTGATAGTATTTTATAATGTCTACATATTGCAATTTTTGTCAAAACATAATCAATTAGATATGTTGTTATAAATTATGTGAAAATTTTAACATGAATGATAGGAGTAATTAATATTTTTCTTAATAAATTGCTAGCTGATATTTTTCAATGTCCAGGTTTTAGCACGGGTGATCAGCATAATATCATAATATCATGGGCATGAAATCATCAAACAGCAAATGATGAAGCTTGGATGGAAATTCATGTCAAGTAATACATTTAAATAATATGTTTTAATTAAAATTTCGAGTACTCGAATATTATTTATTTCTTTCTTTTTTACTAGATTATATACTATATTCTTGATTTGCAGTCTCATGTTAAAGCAATGAAAGGGCAAATCAGCAAAGAAGAAACATTGGATGTAATAATATTTATCTATTACGATCAAAACTTGAGGATTTATGAAAATTTTGTTTGGACTATTTTATAAAATATACTAATTGTTTATTTATTAAAATTTTTTAATTATAAATTGATTTTTAAAAAGAGTTTATAACGGAAATTCCCCGAGAGTTTGGTGGAGCTCTAGAATCGCTCGATTCATATTTATCTATTTTTTTAAAGCTTCTCTATTTTAAATAACTAAAATAAAATTTCCTTCTTTAAACCCTATTTTTTAGAAAAGATATCATAACTTCCTTTTTTAACATTAATATAAACATTAACATAAACATCTTTGAAATAGAAAAGGTTCTTGAATTTGTAGGGAAGAAGAATTCAAATTACATATTTGAAATAGAAAAGGTTTTCGAATTTGTTGGGAAGGAAAAATTATATAATCGAAATAGAAAAAAAAAAAGGTTCTCGAATTTTTAGGGAAGAAGAATCAAATTACATATTCGAAATAGAAAATGTTTTCGAATTTAAAGTAAAAAAGATTTTAATATTTAAATTTTATTATTGTATATACTTGGTATTTTTAAAATATATGCAACGAGCGTCGACCTAAAAATTGTAACGCAAAATCGAAAAATCAAAGTCAAAGAGTATTTTAGTATTCAATTTTTTTTATTATTGTGTATGCTCAGTATTTTTATAATATATACATATGGTTGTCAGCCTAAAAAATTATGAGACAAAATCGGTATAAAAAATATATAAATAATTTATCTTATTATCTATGTATAATTAATTTATACAATATTTCGTTCACCAATTTATATATTTTAGATATATTTAAAATTTTAAAAAAGAATTATTAGGCAAAATCGGTAAATCACAATCAAAGTGCATTTTAATATTTAAATTTTTATTATTGTGTATGCTTAGTATTTTTATAATATATATAACGGGTCTCGACCTAAAAAATCATAAGACAAAATTGGTATAGAAAAATATATGAATAATTTATCTTATCATCTATGTATATTTACTTTATACAATATTGTGTTCACTGTAATAACCGCGAAATTTTCGAATAATTTTTCTACTCGATATTTAAATTTTATTTAAGAAGCGATGCACTAGTAAGTTTAATTAGTACGCTTTTGTGAAATTTTAAGATTTTATATACTCGTATATAAGAAAAAAAAATTATATTATATTTATTTATTATATTTATTTGGTTTTATTAAAATTAAGAAAATAATATTTTTATTTTGAGCCGAATTTAGAGTATCATTTTAATTAGACGGCACGGGAAAACAAGCCGATTGAGGGGTCAGCATTTCTTTTTACCAAACAAGGCACTAACAGGATCATCATTTCATACACTTACAATTGTCTTCCACATTTTATTTCTTTTTACTTAATAATAATCAGCACTACTAATTTCATTATTAGAGGTAGGTTGTACAATCTTTTATAAAACCAAGACAAATATTACTGTCTATTTGATTTTTATACAAACAGAAACCAGAGCCGAGTAGTTGTTTTCTTTCCTTTTCCAAAAATCAGTCCATCTATTGTTTCTGTGAACTAAAACTCGACCAAACATAATTATATATATAAAAACAGAACAAACATCAGTTAGTCTAATTTTCTTTCAAAACCAAAAACAAACACTCTACCCACACACACACACACGAACAGAGTAACACACATCAGGGAGCTAAAATTTTCTTTCCTGCAAGAACCATTCCCTGTTTTCTTCCAAACAAAAACAAAAAAAATCTCAGATTATTTATATACATACGAACAGAGTTTGCAGCAGGTAGTGATGATTTTTCTGTTAATCGTTTTTTTATTTCTTTTCTATTCTTCCGATTATGTTTCTTGATTAGTTGGTGGGCTAGGTTGGATGTGTTTTGTGTGGGAGAGATTTTGGTTGTATAGTTGTTATAAGGGGGAGTTTTATTGTACCAGAGAGATTGGGGCAGGGAGGTCGAGAGATTGAGAGATACGAGGGTGGAAGGAGATGATGATGGTGTTGTTGTTTTGGTGGTGAGTCGGAGTAATAAGGAGGGATGCGGAGAAAGAAAGGTGGGTCGAGATGGGATCGAGAGGGGAAAACGGGGTATGAGGAAGGGGGTGTGAGATGTTGTTAAGAGGGGGGGTTCGATTGGGGGGCTACGCGAGGTGACCACCACCGATTGGTGATGGTGGTGCTGTTGCAGAGAGAGAGAGGGAGAGAACAGGAGAGAGAGAGAGAGAGGGGGGGAGAGAGAACGGGAGAGAAAGAGAGGTTCGAGAGATAGAACAGGGGAGCGGGCGTGCGGACGTGGTGGTGTCAAGTGGGACCCACGCGTCGTGCGATTTATTGATTCGTTTTTGGTATTAAAACGTATAAATAATAATATTATAATAATACAGTTTCGAACGGTTTAATCGGGATGTACATAATAATTGGGTTATTGTTTAATTTGGTTAGAAATAAATAATTTATTAAAAATGGTGATTAATTTATTAATTAAATAGAATTATTGTGTTGATTATTTGGATTTAATTTAGAGATTTAATGATTTATTAATAAGAGAGGGAATATTTGTGAATAAATAGAGTTAAAAATGATTTTAATTTTAGAAAGCTGATAATTAATATTTCCGGATTAATTTAATTAACCGGATCGGACCAGATTATTTAGAGGTTAAAAATCGAAATAATATTTAATTAGTTACGAGATTTAAATTCGGATAATAGTTGAATTATTTTGTTTTTGAATAAATAGAGGTTAATATTATTAAATTAGTGAATTTTAGAGAATTGTAGAGAATTCATTAGAGCCTTTTAAATGAGAACTTTTTTTTTTTTTTACAATTAGATAAAGTGGGATTCACAAATATTAAAAATAGTATATATTTTCTAGATTTGATTCCCGAGTCCGATGGAAGAGTTATTTATCCGGGAATTATTTTCCGTTAATTATCGTAGAGATTTTCGAGAGATATTTTATTATTATATTTAAATATTATACTATCGGTTGGGAAATATTCTATTTTTGACAAAGCGCTCACGTATTTTTGGTTGCCATTTTTAGAGAATAATTCCTGAGCCGTGGATCGAAGCTAAGTTCACGGGTAGAGTATAAATTTTATCTGCATTCATTTGCACTACGAGATCGAGGCAAGTTCATTCCTACCCTAACTTTTGGAAACTGTGGATTTCTGTTCGTGTTATTTAATTTCTTAATTATTTTTTTGAGATATTATATATTGAGATTATCTGTTGCTCTATTTGATGCAATAATTTCTTTTGAGAATTATTTCTTGTTAAATATTATTATATTGTCAAGTTAGTTTATTTGAGAATTATAATCCTTATAAGCGTAGAAACAATTTAATTGATATCAGGTCGGTCTCATTAATTCGAGACGGCTATTATTTTATTCAGTGAAACTAATCTCATTCGTCCGAGATAGTTAAATTTATTCTTTTCGATCGAATTTATTGTACAAATTCAATCGTTATTTATTGATTATCTTTCAGTTAGTTCCTCGTTTGAATTAACCGATAGGAGTTTAAAATTATAATTATTAGAGATTTTTCTTCGTCGATCAAGTGAAAAATATTCTATTTAAACGTTCATCAATGTTGAGTATTATAAATATCGAGAAGTACTAATTGTTCAGTACGACTCCCAATTACTTTAATCTTAGGACTATTCTCATAGGTTCGAGATAGTCGATTTTATTGTCAAGGTTTGGCATTTTGTTCATGTCAACCGATAAATTATTATTGAGGATTTACATCAGTCCATTGTTCGGATTGGTGGTGAAATTGAGTCATACTGGCAGTCCGCCAGATTTGTAAATATTTTCTGAAAGAGTTATCTCAAGTTATCTGTACCCAACTATTCGGGAATTCTGTATTCTACTGGTCAATTTTGGGCAAGAGGCCCTTTATAGAGAAAGAGAGACTCGTGTACCGTTTTACGGACCCGAGAATATTTAGGCATTCGTTGCCTTGGTTGAATTGATAACCATTATGATGCTAGCATTCATACATATATATTATTGTTGATATCGTATTGTAGCCGTGATCGGGCGAAGTGCGGTGTCATTGGAGGCCGGTATTCTTGGTTGGTTAGTTGATCGCCCCACCGAGATACGGAGAGGTGGAAGACCAGTTCATTCTTAAATCATGAGTTATCAGAGTTATATCAAATGAGTTATCGAGTATTCTGTTTCGAGATGAGTAATGAGTCTTTTGAGTATTTTGTTTTGAGATGAGCTTTGAGCCTTTCGAGTATGATATTTTCAAGATGAATTTGAGCCAAATCATATTGTGATATCCGATATTAAAATTTTGAGTATTTATTTCGGTAAACCTTATTATATTTATATACCGAGCGAGAAGAGAACTTGCTGAGCACTATAGTTGCTCATTCTTGCTTTACAACATTTTGTTCAGCTGTCAAGACGGAAAGAGGCGAGGCGTCCAGCCAGGGCTATAGAGGCAAGGGGAAAGCGCAAGGCTATGGCGATAATAATTAGAAGATCCAGATGGAATCTTTATATTTCTACTGTTGTGAACTTTTGTAGCATATTATTTCGAGATGTAACAAGTTGGATTGTATTATGTTGTGAAGACGATCTTGGATCTGCGGAGTGGGACATTTTATGCTCCGTTGTAATAAATTTAGTATTGTTATTGTGTTATCATATTGAGACAATGTGACGACCCGAGTCCCCGGTCAGGGTGGATTTGGGGGCGTTACAAAGTTGGTATCAGAGCAATAGTTATATTTTTAGGAAACGTGAGAGCCTAGGAATATGACACGACGTGAGAATTTAGAGATTTAATAAGATGTTGAGATTTTAAGCACTAAGTGCCTTACACCCTTATATATTATATGCATTTATAGTCGACTAGAACCTGTTTGTGACCGAAACTTTTTGTACCTTTGTAGATGTCTATTTCTGGATCTGTTGCCTTTCGTCCTATTCGAGACAGATCTCCTACACCTTATCCGCACAGATCCCTAGTTCCCAATTGATTTAAGATAGGGTGCCTAAGTTTCCATTATTGTTAAGATTGGATGTTACCCTGCAGAGAGTTTCCACATTTTGTAGATGTTGTCAATATCTTTACCGGTCAGAGTTGGACTAACATGAGGTGCGTGCACCAGAGACGGACTTAAAGAGGGATGCAACTATGTGTTCCAAGTTTGAGGCTAAATTCTTAAACGATTTCGTGATCGACATTATTTTTCTAGAGATATAACTTATAGAGGTTGAAATAGTTCTCTGTGTTGATGTGTTTTTCGTACATTCCCTTTTAGAGATTTTCTTCCCTGACGAGTTACCAGGGTCTGCAAATGTCGCTTTTATTCGAGAATCAATAGTTGTTCCTACGAGCTTACTTTGAGCTAGGAAATCGTTTTTTTTTTAAAATAACTTCCTTACCAATGATTATCGATAAATCTTACCATTCGAATTTACTCAGACCATATCTATCCTGTTTGAAAAGACCTATATTGTTCAAAGGTTCATTTGCAGAGCGTCATGTACTTCTATAAATATAAAACTCTTTCATATCCCTTCCTATATTTGTCCCCTTTGTGATACTGAGATGAACAACCCTACTTATACAGGGGAAGACTGTCTGTCTCTGTGATAGAAGTCTGGTGGGACGCCACCATTTGTACTGTTGTTTGTTAATTAGAGTACTAAAGGCTGGCCACCTTGTGTACTATGACGGTTGTCCTAATGATACATGCAACAAAACAAATGTTCGATGATCATAATGATCTCTCAGCTAATCCTTTCATAAAAGATTCTCACCATCAAGAATTGAGCACGCACATGTGTTGTTTAACATCTATTCCTTATGAGTTATCACTATTCAATGTTCTTATGGATCCTAAAATGATCGGTGTCTAAGAATTTCAAAGAGATATACTGAAATTTGAATGTGATGAAACGTTACTCCCAGAAAAGAGAATTTCAGCAATTCGAGTTTGAGTACCAATTTATAATTATGAATAGGCTATTACGCTAATTAGTCGCTAGTCAGACCTTCGAAAGTCTACGTAGTGTCCCATGGTTATGTGTTAAAGTGTTAAGAATTTGGTTTGAATGCGGAACAATCCTTTAAAAGTGAGAAGCGGGTTGATACTGAGTATACATTGATGATATATTACTTGTTGATGAAAGAGTGATAGTTTTTCATATAGGAAAAGAAATGAGAACATGGTTGAGAGAAATGTAGAATATTTTCTTTGTATAGTGTTGAATAAGATAGGACTATCTCTGTTTATATGTTATGGTAAATAAAAATTATTGGTGGAAGGCAAAAGAGAACTATTGAAGGCACGATGGTAATATCTTAAGTTAGAATTATTGAGTTGATACTTAGCTAAGTATGTCCCGAGAATTTAGAAAACCTTCGAAGGAGAATCCAGTGCCTTGATTTACAGCACCTCCTAATAACAAGCCGACAGCGCAAACTTTTAGCATGACTGTAAGGAATACCATTGATGATAGCGATGTGATAACAGGTACGCTTCTAGTAAACTCTGAGGATGCGTGTTCTAGTTGATTCTGGAGCTACAAAATCTTTTATTTCTGAGAACTTCATGAATAAGTTGAATCTTGAGTTTATGCCCTTAGAGGGAATTCTGAATATAGAAGTAGCTAATTAGGAAGTCATACCAGTGAACCGATTGTGTCCGAATTGTTCCATAGAGATACATGGGCAACGTTTTGATGCAGACCTCATTCCTTTTAAGTTAGGGGAATTTGACGTAATCCTAGGGATGGATTGGTTATCACGTTATGATGCTCTAATAGATTGTCGCCGTAAGAAGGTCAGCTTAAGTGGACCTAACGGTATAAGTATTTCGTTTCGCGGACGGAAACCGACTAAGGATTTCCTGTCAATAATTCAAGCTTAAAGATTACTTCGGCAAGGATGTCAAGCCTATCTAGCTTATGTGATAGATACCGAGAAACATACCCCTATGATCGAGGAGGTCCCTGTAGTTAACCAGTTTAGAGATGTTTTTCCCGACGAGTTACCTGGAATTCCACCAGATCGAGAGATAGAGTTACGATTGATCTAGAACCAGGAACCGTACCAATCTCAAAGGCGCCGTACATAATGGCACCAATAGAAATGAAGGAATTGGCAATACAACTGCAAGAGTTACTTGACAAAGGTGTAATTAGACCAAGTGTATCCCCGTGGGGAGCTCCAGTATTGTTCGTGAAGAAGAAAGCCGGAACTATGCGATTAGGTATTGATTACCGTGAACTGAACAAGATGACTATCAAGAATAGGTACCCTCTACCTCGGATCGACGATTTGTTTGACCAACTTAAGGGAGCTATATATTTTTCGAAGATCGATTTGAGGTCCGGCTATCATCAACTAAAGATCAAGCCTGAGGATATTCCTAAGACTGCTTTTAGGACCCGATATGGACATTACGAGTTCCTAGTCATGTCTTTTGGATTGACGAATGCGCCAGCTGCTTTTATGGATTTAATGAATCGTGTGTTCAAGAAGTATTTGGATAAGTTCGTAATTGTATTTATTGATGACATCTTGATATACTCGAAGTCTCCTGAGGAACATGCTGAACACCTCCGTTTGGTTTTGGAAGCATTGATAAGGGAAAAGTTATATGCAAAGTTTTCAAAGTGCGAATTTTGGTTGAAAGAAGTTCAATTTTTGGGACACATTGTGAGCGGAGAAGGGATTTCTGTAGACCCCGCAAAGATAGAAGCCGTAGCAAATTGGGAGAGACCCAAGACTCCAACAGAGGTTAGAAGTTTTCTTGGATTGGCCGGATACTATCGTAGATTTGTGAATGATTTCTCAAAGATAGCTACGCCACTAACTCGACTTACCAGAAAGAGTGAAAAGTTTGAATGGACCCCCAAATGCGAAGACAGCTTTCAGGAATTGAAGAAGAGATTGACTACTGCCCCAGTGTTGACCTTACCTGATGAGAAAGGCGATTTCGTGATTTTCAGCGATGCCTCTCACAAAGGTTTAGGTTGTGTTCTGATGCAACACGGTAAAGTAATAGCTTACGCCTCTCGACAATTGAAGGAATATGAGTCCCGTTACCCTACTCACGATTTAGAACTTGCTGCTATTGTTTTTGCCCTCAAGATTTGGAGACATTACCTCTATGGAGAGAAATGTGAGATTTACACGGATCACAAGAGCTTAAAGTATATATTCACGCAGAAGGAATTAAACATGAGATAGAGAAGATGGTTAGAACTGATTAAAGACTATAATAAATTACCTCCGAGGAAAGACTCAACCTGTTGACAACCTCAGAAGAATTGGTTAGAGAATTTGAGAAGATGGAATTAGAAGTCAAGGTCCCAGTCCAAAACAATGAAAGAGTATACAGTTTTCAGTTTCAACCAGAGTTACTCGAGAAGATTCGCCGTTGTCAGGAACAAGTAATGGAAGAGAGAAGATCAGAGTTGACTGGAGAAGAAGTTCTAAGTTCAAAAGATGATAAGGGAATTAAGCGATTTGCATCGAGAATATGGATTCCTAATGTTACGGAGTTAAAGGATGAAATTATGAGTGAAGCGCATAACTCGAGATATTCCATTCACCCAGGGAGCACAAAAATGTATCAAGACATCAAGTTGAATTATTGGTGGCCCAACATGAAGAGGGAGATTGCAGAATGGGTAAGTAAATGTCTGACATGTCAGAAAGTGAAGGCAGAACATCAACGACCAAGTGGACTTCTACAACCTTTAGAGATACCCGAGTGGAAATGGGAGCATATTACCATGGATTTTGTCGTAGGATTGCCCCGAACTAGAGCCAGCCACGATGCTATTTGGGTTATTGTCGACTGACTCAATAAATCTGTGCATTTCCTACCAATTAGTGATAAGTATTCCGTTGAGAGATTGGTGAACATATACCTAAAGGAGATTGTAGTTCGTCACGGAGTACCTGTTTCAATTGTATCTGATAGAGATGCCCGTTTTACTTCTCGATTTTGGAAAAGTTTTCAAGAATGTCTTGGCACGAAGTTAAATCTGAGCACTGCATATCATCCACAGACCGACGGACAAAGTGAAAGGACGATTCAAACAGTTGAAGATATGTTAAGAGCCTGTGCACTTGATTTTAAAGGAAGTTGGGATGAGCATTTGCCCCTAGTCGAGTTTGCTTACAACAATAGTTACCATTCGAGCATATGTATGGCACCATATGAAGCTTTGTACGGAAGGAAGTGTAGATCACCTTTATATTGGGATGAAGTAGGAGAAAGAAAGATACTAGGACCAGAGTTACTTCAACAAACTAAGCAAGCAACCGAAGTTATTCGAAAAAGGTTAGTTGCAGCTCAAGATCGACAGAGGAAGTATGCAAATCAAAAGAGAAAAGACAAAGCATTTGAAGTAGGAGATAAAGCGATGTTGAAAGTTTCACCTTGGAAAGGAGTAATGAGATTCGGAAAGAAAGGCAAGTTAAGCCCCAGATATATAGGACCTTTTGAGATTCTCAAGAAGATAGGACCACTAGCTTATCAGTTGGCTCTACCTCCAGACCTTCAGCATATCCACGATGTGTTTCATGTTTCTGTGTTAAGAGAGTACCATTCTGATTTCAGACATGTTATAACCTATGAGCCAGTGGAGATACGTCCTGATTTATCGTACGAAGAAAAGCCAGTAGAGATTCTAGATTACAAAGTGCAAGAGTTAAGAACTAAGAAAGTATATTTAGTGAAAGTACTTTGGAAAAACCACCAAGTTGAGGAAGCCACGTGGGAATTAGAAAGAGAAATGCGGAATAAATATCCTGATTTGTTTAGTGCGTAATCTTGATTCCGAGGACGGAATCCTATAAGGGGGGAAGACTGTAATAACCGCGAAATTTTCGAATAATTTTTCTACTCGATATTTAAATTTTATTTAAGAAGCGATGCACTAGTAAGTTTAATTAGTACGCTTTTGTGAAATTTTAAGATTTTATATACTCGTATATAAGAAAAAAAAATTATATTATATTTATTTATTATATTTATTTGGTTTTATTAAAATTAAGAAAATAATATTTTTATTTTGAGCCGAATTTAGAGTATCATTTTAATTAGACGGCACGGGAAAACAAGCCGATTGAGGGGTCAGCATTTCTTTTTACCAAACAAGGCACTAACAGGATCATCATTTCATACACTTACAATTGTCTTCCACATTTTATTTCTTTTTACTTAATAATAATCAGCACTACTAATTTCATTATTAGAGGTAGGTTGTACAATCTTTTATAAAACCAAGACAAATATTACTGTCTATTTGATTTTTATACAAACAGAAACCAGAGCCGAGTAGTTGTTTTCTTTCCTTTTCCAAAAATCAGTCCATCTATTGTTTCTGTGAACTAAAACTCGACCAAACATAATTATATATATAAAAACAGAACAAACATCAGTTAGTCTAATTTTCTTTCAAAACCAAAAACAAACACTCTACCCACACACACGAACAGAGTAACACACATCAGGGAGCTAAAATTTTCTTTCCTGCAAGAACCATTCCCTGTTTTCTTCCAAACAAAAACAAAAAAAATCTCAGATTATTTATATACATACGAACAGAGTTTGCAGCAGGTAGTGATGATTTTTCTGTTAATCGTTTTTTTATTTCTTTTCTATTCTTCCGATTATGTTTCTTGATTAGTTGGTGGGCTAGGTTGGATGTGTTTTGTGTGGGAGAGATTTTGGTTGTATAGTTGTTATAAGGGGGAGTTTTATTGTACCAGAGAGATTGGGGCAGGGAGGTCGAGAGATTGAGAGATACGAGGGTGGAAGGAGATGATGATGGTGTTGTTGTTTTGGTGGTGAGTCGGAGTAATAAGGAGGGATGCGGAGAAAGAAAGGTGGGTCGAGATGGGATCGAGAGGGGAAAACGGGGTATGAGGAAGGGGGTGTGAGATGTTGTTAAGAGGGGGGGTTCGATTGGGGGGCTACGCGAGGTGACCACCACCGATTGGTGATGGTGGTGCTGTTGCAGAGAGAGAGAGGGAGAGAACAGGAGAGAGAGAGAGAGGGGGGGGGAGAGAGAACGGGAGAGAAAGAGAGGTTCGAGAGATAGAACAGGGGAGCGGGCGTGCGGACGTGGTGGTGTCAAGTGGGACCCACGCGTCGTGCGATTTATTGATTCGTTTTTGGTATTAAAACGTATAAATAATAATATTATAATAATACAGTTTCGAACGGTTTAATCGGGATGTACATAATAATTGGGTTATTGTTTAATTTGGTTAGAAATAAATAATTTATTAAAAATGGTGATTAATTTATTAATTAAATAGAATTATTGTGTTGATTATTTGGATTTAATTTAGAGATTTAATGATTTATTAATAAGAGAGGGAATATTTGTGAATAAATAGAGTTAAAAATGATTTTAATTTTAGAAAGCTGATAATTAATATTTCCGGATTAATTTAATTAACCGGATCGGACCAGATTATTTAGAGGTTAAAAATCGAAATAATATTTAATTAGTTACGAGATTTAAATTCGGATAATAGTTGAATTATTTTGTTTTTGAATAAATAGAGGTTAATATTATTAAATTAGTGAATTTTAGAGAATTGTAGAGAATTCATTAGAGCCTTTTAAATGAGAACTTTTTTTTTTTTTTACAATTAGATAAAGTGGGATTCACAAATATTAAAAATAGTATATATTTTCTAGATTTGATTCCCGAGTCCGATGGAAGAGTTATTTATCCGGGAATTATTTTCCGTTAATTATCGTAGAGATTTTCGAGAGATATTTTATTATTATATTTAAATATTATACTATCGGTTGGGAAATATTCTATTTTTGACAAAGCGCTCACGTATTTTTGGTTGCCATTTTTAGAGAATAATTCCTGAGCCGTGGATCGAAGCTAAGTTCACGGGTAGAGTATAAATTTTATCTGCATTCATTTGCACTACGAGATCGAGGCAAGTTCATTCCTACCCTAACTTTTGGAAACTGTGGATTTCTGTTCGTGTTATTTAATTTCTTAATTATTTTTTTGAGATATTATATATTGAGATTATCTGTTGCTCTATTTGATGCAATAATTTCTTTTGAGAATTATTTCTTGTTAAATATTATTATATTGTCAAGTTAGTTTATTTGAGAATTATAATCCTTATAAGCGTAGAAACAATTTAATTGATATCAGGTCGGTCTCATTAATTCGAGACGGCTATTATTTTATTCAGTGAAACTAATCTCATTCGTCCGAGATAGTTAAATTTATTCTTTTCGATCGAATTTATTGTACAAATTCAATCGTTATTTATTGATTATCTTTCAGTTAGTTCCTCGTTTGAATTAACCGATAGGAGTTTAAAATTATAATTATTAGAGATTTTTCTTCGTCGATCAAGTGAAAAATATTCTATTTAAACGTTCATCAATGTTGAGTATTATAAATATCGAGAAGTACTAATTGTTCAGTACGACTCCCAATTACTTTAATCTTAGGACTATTCTCATAGGTTCGAGATAGTCGATTTTATTGTCAAGGTTTGGCATTTTGTTCATGTCAACCGATAAATTATTATTGAGGATTTACATCAGTCCATTGTTCGGATTGGTGGTGAAATTGAGTCATACTGGCAGTCCGCCAGATTTGTAAATATTTTCTGAAAGAGTTATCTCAAGTTATCTGTACCCAACTATTCGGGAATTCTGTATTCTACTGGTCAATTTTGGGCAAGAGGCCCTTTATAGAGATAGAGAGACTCGTGTACCGTTTTACGGACCCGAGAATATTTAGGCATTCGTTGCCTTGGTTGAATTGATAACCATTATGATGCTAGCATTCATACATATATATTATTGTTGATATCGTATTGTAGCCGTGATCGGGCGAAGTGCGGTGTCATTGGAGGCCGGTATTCTTGGTTGGTTAGTTGATCGCCCCACCGAGATACGGAGAGGTGGAAGACCAGTTCATTCTTAAATCATGAGTTATCAGAGTTATATCAAATGAGTTATCGAGTATTCTGTTTCGAGATGAGTAATGAGTCTTTTGAGTATTTTGTTTTGAGATGAGCTTTGAGCCTTTCGAGTATGATATTTTCAAGATGAATTTGAGCCAAATCATATTGTGATATCCGATATTAAAATTTTGAGTATTTATTTCGGTAAACCTTATTATATTTATATACCGAGCGAGAAGAGAACTTGCTGAGCACTATAGTTGCTCATTCTTGCTTTACAACATTTTGTTCAGCTGTCAAGACGGAAAGAGGCGAGGCGTCCAGCCAGGGCTATAGAGGCAAGGGGAAAGCGCAAGGCTATGGCGATAATAATTAGAAGATCCAGATGGAATCTTTATATTTCTACTGTTGTGAACTTTTGTAGCATATTATTTCGAGATGTAACAAGTTGGATTGTATTATGTTGTGAAGACGATCTTGGATCTGCGGAGTGGGACATTTTATGCTCCGTTGTAATAAATTTAGTATTGTTATTGTGTTATCATATTGAGACAATGTGACGACCCGAGTCCCCGGTCAGGGTGGATTTGGGGGCGTTACATTCACCAATTTTTATATATTGATATTATAAAAAAAAATTGTCGTTTTTATTTCTTAAATGATCTTTATTTAAATTTTTTTTTTAAAACTATAAGGTCACCGCGAAGCGCGGCTTAGTCGACTATAAAATATTAATCAACCTTCTAAACCTTTTAAATTTTAAAATATTAATCAACCTTGATTCGAATATGAAACAGTTCGTATTACTTCGTTTTCCTTCTCAAGCTATTTACCATTGAATGATTAAGGCGGATTTAGGAACGGCTATTAGTTAAGCTAAAAATTTCACTTCTACAATTTTATTTTTTTTGGAAAAATTTGATCCTTAAAAAAAAAAGAGACATGATTAAGATCAGATAAAATTCGGTTCGGATCTTTTCGGATTGAATTTTGGCAGATCGAAAAAATTTTGTTTCAATTATATTAATTGTATCAATTTTGAATTATCATTGAAACTAAAAAAATGTAAGTTTGTAGAAGTATAGTTATAACATGAAAATAAATACTCAATTGAGTAATATAAAACTTGATTGTTTTTTGAGTTATTACATTATTTTATATAAAAAAAATATAGTTAATTATAATTCACAAACATACTAATTACTAAACATGTGTATCCAGGAGATATGAAGGTTCAACAAGTGTAGATATACAGTATATTTAATACCTATTTTCTAGAATAAATAATATCATTCGTTTTTATTTTCAAAATAAAAAAATTACTATACATGAATAATTTGCTACATATATGATATCTTGAAACGTTTTTTCCTAAAATATATAGTATTTTGAGTCATAGAGAGATAAAATATAATTTCAATAATATTATTTAATCACATAGTTTTCGATATAGGTGTTTTTAGTTCCAATTTAGCACGAATATAATACTTTGAGTCATATTCTGTTCGAATAATATTTTTTTTGGATTTGATCGGTTTCGGATCATCATCGGATCAAGTATATCGGATTATTATCGGTTAGATATCCGGTTCGGGTAATTTTTGAATCGGTTGAGATCGGTTTTTGGGCAATAATCGGATTTGACTATATCGGATCGCATTTCGGTTCGAATCGGATTATTTCGAATTTGGTTAAATTTCGATTAATCTAATTCGAATATAAAATCGGATTTCGATTGCATGATTTCGGATCGGTTCCTCGGATCCAGACCCAATTTGCCAGGTCTAGCTTTATCCCAGTAACCTTATCTTGTTGACTCTTCCGTAAAGAAATTTTGTTGGGCTCTTCAGTAAAAAAGACTTCCCATAAAGTCTACTATCTAACATGGACTATTGGACTTTTACTAAAGTCTTCTAAAACGTCCCGAAACGTTCCAATAATAACTAATACTTTTTATAATTATAAGTAATAATCTACAAACTTACGAATTTTATAAGAAACTAATTCTGTGGAAGTTAGTGCTCCAAAATAATGAAACCTTACATGGATGCTTCTATCCAAGCCCTATCAATACATAGAGTATTTCCCACACGATAAAGTTGAACCTAATTCTAAAATCTATTAAAAAACGTAGGCATCTCACCAAGTCAGGGATACATAACCATACGGCCATTAATTTTCCTCTCATCCTGCCCTCCATTCAAACCCCCCCCTCCCCCCCCCCCCCCCCCCCCGCGATATACTTTGGCTTCTACTGTCAAGATAATTCATCGTAATTATTACTATCATTTATTTGAACCCGAAAGTATGCATCAAAGATTTGTATTTTTGTTTACAATGTTGAGCCACGAGCAAGACCTAATTAATTCCACAATAATATGATAGTGACTGCTTTGGGCCAAGCCCGCATGAATATTTTTGGGCACATTCCAAAAGGTCTCATATTATTGGAGTTATTTTGACTGATTATATTCAGGATAATTCTTCTTTATCTTGACGATGTGAGACTTGGGTTGACACTCACTCTACAATCTCCCCTCAATCCAAGAACCACCAATCTTACGACCCTTGTACCTTCGCTATTCAACTGGCTCCTCATATTGCGGAACACGCCGCCCGACCACCTAAGTGTCAAGAAGACTTTCAACACAAGCCATCCAAGATCTCCAATCGTAATCGTAATTATGGGGAGCCTCCCTTACCTACAACTTGCAGCCCGCGGTCTCAGGATCAACTTCTTAACCATCGGCTCCGCTACCACTTGTTGGGCTACAAGCAACCCTAACTCCATAATAATATGATTGTCCACTTTGGACCGAATCTGCACGAATTTGATTTTGGACTTATCCTAAAGGATCTCATATTATTGGACTTATTTTCGCTGCTTATATTCAGGATAATTCTTCTTTATCTTAACAATGTGGGACTTGGGTTAATACCGACTCTACGTGGAACACACTTACAAAAAATTGAAGAGTGCCATGACTAGTTACTATATTTTCTAATAACTAAGGTGACGTTTTATACATTCTGATAAATGCTCGAAATTCGAAGCATTTTGGTGGGTAAATATGTCACCTAATTTCATTTTATTAACTCTATTTTATATTCTGCAAATTAGTGGTTAAACTTTACATTGCCTCTACATTAAAAACATTAATCAAAGAAATTACATACATTTATACAAAATATTAAAGAATATATTTTGATTTTCTTATCTAACCCCCTTATAACATTCCCTATTCATCATTCTTACTTCATTTTCCTGCTTAGTTCATTCTCTAACTGGTATATGTGATACATAACATTCCTCATTCATCATTCTTACTTCAATTTTCTGCTTAGATTATTCTCTAACTAGTATATGTGATACATATAATGGACTGATACATGTAGTTCAGTTCGTCCTGATTTCTATGTATAATCGTCTAGATCTTTTTAACCTAAATCATTTAAAGGACCGTCAAAAAAATTGATTCTAGCTCACATGTTGTAGTAAAAGTGTAATAAATTATAGAGGGGTGCTCACACACCATTAAGAGCATTATGCATAATGCATATGAGTGTTAGATCAAAAAAATTCATGTGCCAAGATAAGGGTGTTATAACACAAAACGGTACAGTGGAAAAGAAGTAAACAAATGAGGATATGAAATTCAAAGTAAACAACTGCATACTTTTGTTGATTCAAATGCACCATGTTCTTTTGGGTATAGGGCCTATCTTTAAGGTTTGAGTGTTACAGATTAATCATGTTCCTTTTTCTTCATGGTATAAAAGAAAAAATTTGTGCATGTTTGAATCTTCACAACATTTATACCCGTTACAAAACTAAAAGAATACGTTTCATACGCAAATACAATTAATCAAATATGTTCATGAATTCATATTATATAATTTTGCTGATGCCAATTTTTGTCACAGATATGACATCACAATAAATATTTGCATTTGGGAATTCGTATAGAACTACGAAAATCTGGGTATTGCAATTTTGTAAGAAAAGTAATATTTTTCACCTTTGGGGCTGCATTTGATGGAAATAATTTTAATGTTTTATGTGTGAGCAAATATTTCATGTGCTCACAATTAGTAAAATTCCTTTATAACAAATGGACGAGGACATAAAATAAAAGTTAATGAAAATAACCGATAGTATTTTCCTATTTCTCTTTTAGGATGAATGGTAGTTTTTAAATATGTTTGAAGTGGTTGGTTTGGATATTGATCAAATATGATTGTGGAATCTCTCCTTGACTACGTTATACATTTTTTATCAAAAAATAATACAATCAAAAATAGAGAATAGTATAGTTTAAGTAGTTGATCATTTGTCCTCCTTACTTAAGGGTCGATGGAAGGCAAGTAGGGCGACCGTCCCGGATGCATCTTTTAAGGACCCAAAATTCAGCTCACCTTTACATATATATATATATAGTAGTAATAGTATATATGACACCCTTATACTTTCTTATGTTTTGAATTCGAACATATAAAACCAGTAACTCATTTAACAAATTAACTTGCACTCCGATGAAGAATACAAATTGTTTAAATTAGTGATCCTTTACCTAGTACATATTAAGGGGTGTTGAATTTTATATATTACTGATGAGTGAATTTAACACGGTTTAGTGAGGATTTCAGGTACGAATTCTTCTACCCCTACTATTTTAATCTAATTTACATTAGCACACACACTTAGAAATTAGTGTAATCGATTTAATGTTGGCAGGGATCAACTTCAGATCAAATCGACTTTTGGTTATGGTATATTTGGATGTAATTTGGATATATTCAGATCTTATTCTTATTTGGTAGGGAGAAGGCCAGAATTAACCGTTTTTTAACCCAAGCTTGACAGAAATACCAATATGCAAAAGTTTTGGCCATAAATACCAACCACTTACCCTCACAAGAGGATTAATATTATTACGCATTCAAAATATGCTTATCATTCTATTACACATTATGGTTATGTGTAATACATGCATATTACGCATTGCTAATCTGGGTAATACATATTAGACTTGGATGATAGCTATTACGCATTTTTAATCTGGGTACTATGCGTATTACACATTTCTCAAAGTAGTATTTTTTTTTTGTAAAATATATATTTGCAAATACTATTAAAAAATTATAATCCAATGATCAATTCAAATTGTATTTTTTTAATGAGCGTGACGCCCTGATTTTTGAAAAATCGGGGGACCAGCCCCGATTTTTTTAAAAATCAGGATAAATTAGGATTTTGGGTCTAGAGTTTAGGGTTGTAAACAACCCTAAACACTAAGTTCGTATACGATTTATTCGTCATTGTAAATATTTCTAAAACCCAAAATGGAAAAATTGAACCCCAAAGATTAACTGTTGAACCCCTAAGGAAATAGTGATAAATTTAAAAATTTTAATTAAAAAATATTATGAATATTTCTAAAAACCCAAAATGAAAAAGTTGAATCTCGGAGGTTAACTGTTGAACCCCTAAGCAAATACAGATAAATTTAAAAAATTTAAATAAAAAATGAATATTTCTAAACCCCAAATAAAACCCATTGAACCCCAAATGAAAATTATTTAATCCTAAAGAAAATACAAATCAAAATTTAAAATATTAATTAAAAAAATAATATATAAATTTTAAATATTTTAATAATTTAAAAATCTTAATCTTTGTTCCTATCTTCCCTGCCCACCCCCTACTTCCCCCTGCTTCTTGTATCAAATGCCCAATTGCTTGTTATCCAAGGTGAATCATCTTTTATTACGCATTTTGAGGAGACTTAATAAAAGTGTAAATTACGCATTTGGAAGTGACTTAATAAAAGGGTATTATTGGCCATAATAGTGAAATATGTTAATTCGGTAATTAAAGTTAAAAAAGTATGGTAAAAATGTCATTATTTCTATTTGGTACGGCTATAGTTTAAGTTTTGGATAATTTTGAAGGTTTTCGATTTGACCAAATTGAGTTTGATCTAAGTCCATTTTGGATTAAAAATAGTTAAATTTTGGATAAAAAATTGATATCTCTCATTCTAAATTTTTCTTATTTTGGAAGAGATCTTCTTTGAGTTAGAAAATTTGATCGAATTGTCGTGCACCTTGAAAAATGAACATACATACATACATACATACATACATACATACATATCAATGTAGTGCCCACTAGCTTTAGTTGTATTGGTATCAAGGTCTCATCCTGCACTAACAAATTCTGTAAAACCATCTTTAACTAGCACTCCAATTTTTAGCTTCTTTCCTCCTACATTAATTTCCCAGCCCCTAGGAACATGTGTTGATTCTCCTGGCCATATGACACCTCAAAGATCTTCCGACCCTTTATAAGTTTTACCATATGCTGGAGACCAGGTTCCTACTTGTCTCGCCCCTCCTACTAGTACATTGAGTATTTGGTATGATGAAGGCTCTTTCATATGAAAAGTCCAAGGAATCAAAACTCATGTTCGTGAACTAAAAACTAACATAACGACAACTATGTTCATATGGAACCAAACTCATATGCATCACCACTACATTCAACACAAATAAAATTACAAACAAATGCAAATGTACATAACCAACCAAAAGACTAGTGCATAACATATACCAAAATTACAAACACAACATTACAAACATAACTACATAACATATATGCCGGCACTCTTACCATGATCAGTGCTAACAAAAATTACACCATTCATAATTTTTCAACATATCCTATGTTTAGCATAGCATATCGTATATCCCATAGCTAAGAAAATGCAAGGTCTTTAACATAGCATATATCTCATGTTTTAGTATAACAACATGGGATATATCCTAAGTTCTGGAAGGGCCTCGGACTTCCTTCTCTTTAGCAAAGCAACAAGGTCATAAACCAAAGCGAAAAGAAGTGCTAAAATGAGAAGTGCTATTAAAAGTACTAAAAAAACAACTGTAATAAGGTCATCTCCAAATGCTACCTCTCCAAATACCATTACAGAATTAACAGAACCGGAATAGTATAACCCCATTTGGAACAGTAATAACCCCTTTTGATAATGTGTGTTTGTGTGTCTTATAGCGAAAAAATGATGTGTGTGCTGGTGGTGACTTCAATTAAAACCTAAAAGTAAAGCTATATAAAAGTAAAACTTATACTCTTATAAAGTCAAATGCAATTAAATCTCTTTAAAAGTAATATCTGAATTTTAATTTTTTTTAAAGCAATATCTGAATTTTGAGAAAAATATTTCTTTATTGAGTTTATCAATTGATCGATATAATAATAAAATATTATTTTATCGATAACGTAATACTCCCTTCGTTCCATCAATTTGTTTACATTTTCTGAATAAAAATTTAAACATCAAATTTTTATTTTAAAAAATAAAAATTTAAAATTAATTATGCAACATACGTACATACATACATACACACACACACACACACACACACACACACACACACACACACATATATATATATATATATATATATATATATATATATGGCCTTACTCTACTAGAAACCACTTTTATATTAGAAACTAGAAACTAAATAAAAAAATTCTAAATCACATCGGAATATAGCACATATGGTATGCAAACTGATCGTTGGGTGATGGAGAAAAATATAGTGAAGTCGGATTTTAAAAACAACTCACCGATTGACAGGAAAAATTAAATTAAAAACGGAGGGGATTAGTTGATATTGTGTATGAGAGGGTGTATTGGATTTGTGTGTGGTACCCCTAGCGGGACCGTTAGATTAGATTGATTTAAGGATTAAGATTAGTTTCTAGTTTCTATTTTAATTTTGGTTTCTATTTGATCACAAGCATATATATATATATATATATATATATATATATATATATATATATATATATATATATATATATATACTCCCTCCGTCCTTTCCAATTGTTAACACTTTTCAAGGAATGTCTGTCACGTATTTTAAGGTGCATTTTAAAGATAGTTCCATAACTTATTTTTAAAATTTTCTTTTTTTGTATAAAAATTTAATGTTTATATTTTCATACAAAAAAAAAATCTTAAAAATAAGTTATGGAACTATCCTTAAAATGCGTGTCAGACACCTATTAAAAAATGTTAACAATTAGAAAGGATAGAGGGAGTATATATATAAAATTAAAAATCCTATAAGAGAATGATTAAGTGTTTGAATATTTAGAGGAGAAGTGTTCGAATTTACAGAGAAAATATAGAATTAAAAGTTCTATTAGAACTAGAATGCGAGGGCAAGTTCTATTGAAAGTACAATAGATATTTGTAAGACATATAATTAAAAGTTCAATTGAAAGTAGAATATTTGTTCAAACTTTTAGTGGAGAATGGTTCAAATTTATAGAAAAAAACATGTAATTAAACTTCTTTTGGAAGTAAAATACGAAGACCGTGAGGTGGCAATCTTCTAAACTTGATTATCGTTTTTCTTAAAATCCTTTACTTTATTTTGTTTTTTATACAAGTTAACTAAACTTGTATTAGAAAATATATTCATAAATTCCATATTATTCTGAATAATCTTCATATTTAAAAAGTAAAGAATTGACGTTATAATAGAAGGACATTTTATACTGAATAAATATATCTTCATATTAAAATGAATTCATTTTTGTAAAAATGAATAATATTTTTTTGTATTCAACACTACTCAAAATGAAGGACCAGATTCATGTTTGCACAAACGTACATAAATCGTAGTATACAAAATTGCAAATTTATGAAAACTGTTTGGTTTAACATTCTTTTTTATTTTTCATTTTGTTATTATGAAATTTAAATTTGTCTTATATTCTTGTTGTGGAATAAAAAGTAGGGTGTAATTAATACGTGTATTGAATGCAAGGGATTGAGAGCTTCGAGCTTTAATGGTGGCTGCTCTTGTTGTCGGGGACTAACTCGGTCCTAACAAGATGCATACGTACCTTGATGAATATCAAGAATCAAGCCAAAACGTAGTTCTAGAGTGGCCTACGTGGCTTGATGCGCCCTCGCGGCGTAGTGACGTAGTGGCTTGTATGTCCTTATTCGAGGATTAAGCCTAAAACGTAGTGGATGGCGTATGGAGCTCTGCCCAAAAACGCTCCCCTGAGAATGAGAGGTCAGGCCCTTTATATAGGTTTGAGAAGCCTTGGAATTAGGGTTTAGTAACTTGGTGGGCAAGTTATCCACTTCAGATGGGCTTCTAGATCCTTCCATAAGAAGTCTGACTTTCATTGGACTTAAATGTCTTGGGGCTACTCCTTAAAGAAATTGGTTCCCTTTTGGACTCAATATTGGAGTCTGAAAATTAGTTGACTCATCAATTACGAAATTATTATTTAATTAGGGATTCAGGCCTCATTAATGGGCTTTAACCTTGGACCAATCTAGGTTTATTTAATGCCACATTAAATGTGTATTTAATGCTTATTTTCAGCCCATATCATTTGCCCCCCAACTTCTAGGAAAACTGATCAGGTTTTCATAAAAGTTATATTTGCCTTAATCGAGACTCGGGGTCGTTTTTATCCTGTACCTGGGACTTCTTAATTTTCCTACCCTTATATGGGGATTTTGTTTTACACTAGTGTTTCACATATATCGCCTTATTGTAAAGTGTGGAGCGACCTACACATTTACGACGATTGGCCTTATTCGAGACTTTTAAGTAGTGCTTGCTTTTAGCAATTTCGGCCCTTTCATAGGGCTTTTATGCATTATTAGCATAATCTTTGCTCAATTTATTAAGAAAATATTTTTATAATTTTCCTCATATTTTTCGGTACTTTTCCTAATATTTGAGGAATTTCCATGTACCCACAAGTATTTTTCGTAATTTTTCCTAATATTTTAGGAATTTTATTGTACCCACAGGTATTTTTCGTAATTTTTCCTAATATTTTAGGAATTTATTGTACCCACAAGTATTTTTCGTAATTTTTCCTAATATTTTAGGAATTTTATTGTACCCACGGGTATTTTTCTTAATTATTCCTAATAATTAAGGAATTTTTGTGTACCCACAAGTATTTTTCTTAATTATTCCTAATAATTAAGGAATTTTTGTGTACCCACAAGTATTTTTCTTAATTATTCCTAATATTTAAGGAATTTTTATGTACCCACAGGTATTTTTCTTAATTATTCCTAATAATTTAGGAATTTTTATGTACCCACAAGTATTTTTCTTAATTATTCCTAATAATTTAGGAATTTTTGTGTACCCACATGTATTTTTCTTAATTATTCCTAATAATTTAGGAATTTTTGTGTACCAACAGGTATTTTTCTTAATTATTCCTAATATTTTTGGAATTTTTATGTACCCACATGTATTTTTCTTAATTATTCCTAATAATTTAGGAATTTGTGTACCAACAGGTATTTTTCTTAATTATTTCTAATAATTTAGGAATTTTTGTGTACCCACAGGTATTTTTCTTAATTATTCCTAATAATTTAGGAATTTGTGTACCAACAGGTATTTTTCTTAATTATTTCTAATAATTTAGTAATTTTTGTGTACCCACAAGTATTTTTCTTAATTATTCCTAATATTTTAGGAATTTGTGTACCAACAGGTATTTTTCTTAATTATTTCTAATAATTTAGGAATTTTTGTGTACCCACAGGTATTTTTCTTAATTATTCCTAATAATTTAGGATTTTTTGTGTACCAACAGGTATTTTTCTTAATTATTCCTAATAATTTAGGAATTTTTGTGTACCAACAGGTATTTTTCGGTTTATTCTTGACAGTTTAAATGTGTCATTCACGAATTATCTGGTCTTTCACGAGACTTAAAATAATTTTTGGGATCTCAATCCTGCGAAATTTGTAATTTTTTGGTGTTCTCGACAATTTCTTGAAAATAATTCGAAAATTTCAATTGAAAATATTCAATTTGTGAACATGTGCATTTTGTAGGTGCATTTTCGCAATTTTGCAAAGATTTTTCTGTCAATTAGAAAAGTCCAGGGACAAATCTATCAATTTTGAAACTAGTAGGATCAAAATGTCGATTTATAAACTTGAGGGATCAACATGTAAACCATGCAAAGCTTGGGGTGCTAAACTGCACTTTTTCGTGTGAACCCATTCCAGTTCGTGGTTTCTACGAGCTCAATTATGATCTAAATTCAGGTCGTCCAAGGATCCATCTTGGCAGTGCTCGTGGGATTTTTCGAGGTCATCTCCGACCTCATTTGAGGTCGTGAAGCTCTTTTTTTTTTAATAATATTATTGAATAATATTATTTATTTTATTCAAATTTTGAATAACTTTTATACCCGAATGAGGGCTGTCCTACCCGGATAAAATTTTACTCGAATAAAATTTGATCGGATTTTATTATTAAATGATAATAATAATTTTTTACAAATTATTATCAAATAATAATATTTTCTTGTCCCTACAGGTATTTTTTTTTTAATTATTCCTAATAATTTAGGAATTTTCTTGTACCCACAGGTATTTTTCGGATCATTCTTGACAATGTAAATATGTCATTCACGAATTATCTTGTCTTGTACGAGACTTAAAATAATTTATGGGATCTCAATCCAATGAAATTTGTAATTTTTTGGGGACTCTTTTTGTGAACATAGCAAAAGTAGGGGGTACTAAATTGCACCTTTTTACAAGACCTCAATTGAGGTCGTCCCAGCCCTCAATTTGTCCCTGGTCGTGTCTTTTTCGAGGTCACATACGACCTCATTTCAGGTCGTCCAAGGCGTTGATTGGGTGGTGGTCGTAAACTTCACGAGGTGAATTTTGGGACCTCATTTGAGGTCGTGAATAATATTCCCTTTTTTTCTAAATAATATTAGTGAATAATATTATTTATGTTATTCAAATTTTGAATAACTTTTATACCCGAATCCAGGGTTGTCCTACCCGGCTAAAATTTTTCTTGAATAAGGTCTGATCAGATTTTATTATTAAATAATAATAATTTTTTTTAAAAATTATTATTAAATAATAATATTTTTTTGTAATTTGTGTGGGGGTCCTAACCTTGATAGACCTGAATTGAGGTCTAACTAAACCCTCAAATTGTCCAGGTCTGGGGTCTTCAGGACCTCAGCTCTAAGGCTTGGTCGTGAGGCTTACGAGCTCAATCCACGACCTGGATTGAGGTCGTGTAAGGCCTTCAATTTAGGCTGATCGTGAGGCTTACGAGCTCAACCCACGACCTGGATTGAGGTCGTGTAAGGCCTTCAATTTAGGCTGATCTTGAGGCTTACGAGCTCAACCAATGACCTGGATTGAGATCGTGTAAGGCCTTCAATTTACATTGGTCGCGGGGTGTGTAACCTTCTCTATGACCTCGATTGAAGTCTGTTTAAAGCCTCGTTCGTCCTAGGTCTTGGGTCATCACAACCTTACCTCTGAGACTTAGAGGAGGTCAATCGTGAATTGAAATTCCAGCCCCCTGAAGACATGGATTGAGGTCACATTTTTCTCCTTTAACTCGATCACTAATCCAGCTCAATCCACGAGTATTGAAAATCCATATTTTTTTGCTTGTTGCTCAAATTTGAGCTTACAATATATCGAATCGAAGCTTGTTTCGAGCTCTAACTCCTTAAATTATTTTTTAACTTATTTCTCCCATTTTTGGAGCCTTCAAATGGATGGTACGTGGCCTTTTTGAGCCTTTGGTTGGACGAAACATGGTCTCTACGAGCTTTCATTTGGACGGAGTGGGGCCTTCACGAGCCTTCAGTCGGGTGGAATGTGACCTCTTCGAGCCTTCAGTTCCTTACAGCTACCTTCCCTGCCTCCGTGCCATCGTTTGGCAACCAGCCATTCTCAAGGTGTGCTTTGATACGATCTATCCAACATCCTCCTATCCCGATAGGAGCAATAAGCTTAGAATCAATTACAGGGGTTCTCAGAACTTGGAAGTAGTCGCTCCCAGAATGGGTCTCGACCTCTGAATAAGTATATTAAAATGAGGCATCGACCTTTGTATTCTCTTCCCTTAGGATATACTCAACGTAGCACTCGTCGAACGCAGCTTTCACAATCCTCAAGTATTTGGCCATATTCTTTTCTCTAGCCTCAAACTCTCCATCGACTTAAGAGACTACCAGCTTTGAATCTCCACAGACTTTCAGGTTCTTCACCCTCAGGGCTCTTGTCAATCCAAGGTCGGCTATCAGAGCTTCATACTCTATCTCGTTGTAGGTTTTTTGGAAGTCCAACTTCAAGGCATACTTAACTGCGAACCCATCGGGGCTTTGTAGAACTAAACCTGTACCACTGGTTTTTTGTTTTTGATGCCCCGATAAAAATAGAGCATCCAATACCCTTTCTCTTCCAGAGGCTTCTCACCTTGCTGACCTTCCTGGTCTATTACCTCCTGCCCCCCGACTTCTTGGTTGTCAATAGTATATTCAACCATGGAGTCAGCTAGAGCCTGGGCTTTGATGGCCATCCTAGGATTGTACTTAACATCAAATTCTCCTAGTTCTATTGCTCACTTGCTGAGCCTTAAATTACGTTGAACGTGGCCTATTCGAGCCTTCACTTCCTTAGAGCTAGAAGCTTGTGGTTTCATCAAACCTTATTTCTACTTAGTCTGATCAGGTGGAGTGTCTTAACTGGATGCTCAGATATGATAAACCTTATGGTTTGGGGTGTGCCAAGGCTCTAAACCTTGTGGTCGTGGGTTCCACATTTCTTTCAAAAAATTCCAGCTTGTAAGAGCCTTGTTCTGAATTGTCATCCATTTCTGGCTACAAGGATTGGTGGAAGTCCATATCTACATATCACACTTTCCCACATGAATTGTGTCATTTACTTGGTGGTTATCCAGGCTTGGGGTTTGGCCTCAGTCTACTTCATGAAGGTATCAATTGCAACTATCAGGAACTTCCTCTGGGTATTTGCCATTGGGAATGGTGGAACTGATGGATTTCAACATTTTAGGGGATTAATAAACAGTTGCGTGTTTTTGGATATCGATCACACATAACTTCTGGCATCAGCCATCATGCCTGGCTAGTAGAATCCAAATCGGATCATCTTTTGGGCAAGGGTCTTGCCCCATATTTCTAGATGAGTTTCTTTCAAGGCTAAATCCCCGTTTTGAGGCCTCAATGTTCTTATTGACAACTTTTGTGCCTCCAAGACATTGTCGGGTAACCAACCGATTTCCTGGAGAGCCTCTATAGGATCTATCCAACGGCTTTTCAAACCGATAGGTGTTATCATCTTTTCTATCAACGCTTCGGGTCTCCAAGACTTTGAAGTAAGAACTTTCAACATAATTCTCCATCTCTGAGGAGGAAAACATAGATATGACATCAGCCTTTATGTTTTCCTCCCTCGTAACACTCATTGAATTGAGTCAAGTTTCAAATATTCTGTCTCGGTTCCAGCCCTGGCCTTGCTACTGATCTTGAGTCTCCACAGACTTTAAGGTTTTGACCCTCGGGGCTCTGGCCAAACCAAGTATGGCTATCACAGCTTTGCGTTCAGCCTCATTGTTTGTCGTTGACGAATCATGAACCCATCGGGGTATGTTCTCACTTAATTTGTTTTTGATTCTCCATCAAAATCAATCCAATATAAATTACAAGCTTATTTGATGTGATTTTATAATATAAATCTTTTAAAAGTATTAAATTAGTAATAGATATATTATTCCTTAGTAACGGATATATCCGTTACTAATATTAGTAACGGATATATCTGTTACTAATTCTATGTATTCGTTACTAATTAGTAACAGATATATCCGTTACTAATATTATATATCCGTTACTAATTAGTAACGGATATATAATATTAGTAACGGATATATCTGTTACTAATTAGTAACGGATACATAGAATTAGTAATTGATATATCCGTTACTAATTAGTAACGGATATATGTGCATTAGTAACGGATATATCCGTTACTAATTAGTAACGGATATATCCGTTACTAATTCTATGTATCTGTTACTAATTAGTAACAGATATTTAATATTAGTAACGGATATATCCGTTACTAATTAGTAACGGATACATAGAATTAGTAACGGATATATCCGTTACTAATTAGTAACGGATATCTGACACATTAGTAACGGATATATCCGTTACTAATTAGTAACGGATATATCTGTTACTAATGCCATCAGTAACGGATATATCCGTTACTAATTAGTAACGGATATATCCGTTACTAATGGCTTTTTTTATCTGTTAGTAATTTGCCAGTTTGGTGTAGTGAATACTCATTGAGTACCGCTTCTAGATTCTCCTTCTCTAATCCTTTGCCCACTTTGGGTACTACCTCATGCCCCCCGACTTCTTGGTTGTCAATGGTGTATTCAACCACGAAGTCAGCGAGTGTTTGGGGGTTTATTGTGGTTACTCTGTTTCATACAAGACCTTTCTCACGTAATAGATGGGTTTCCGAACCTTGTCTTCCCCTTTCACGAGGACGACACTGAAAGCCGTGTCAAATACATCCAAGTATAGATAGAGTAACTTTCCGTAATTTAGTTATGTCAACACGTGAAGGTTCCGTGTCAAGGATTGCTCTACTCTTATCGGGGTTGGCCTCAATTTCCATGCTTGGAGACCATAAAACCCGAAACAATTCCTGATCCTATGCTGAAGGTGGATTAGCCAGATTAAATATCATCGTGTGGTGCCTTAACACCTCAAACGCCTCATAAGAATGCTCGATGTCATGTGCCTTGTCGAGGCTATTGATTAACACATCATTTCCATGGACTTATATAGTCTTCCCGCTAAGATGCTCAAATATCTTATTTTTCAATCTTCAATACGCCGCCTCTTTGGGTCGTCACCTTTGTTGCATTGGTCAATGAATCGTTCCTTGGTAGGGGAAAGTAGTCTCTAAGACATGCATCTTTCATATCAATGAAGTCAATACACATCCTTCATTCTCCATTGGCCTTCCTGCCCTTGGAATCAAAATTTATTTCCTTCCGTTTCATTGTCTCCCTATTCGGGTGGAAACACAACATTGTTCTCTTGTCCTTCAAGGGTTTATTCAGCAACGCTCTACGTGGGAAACTTTTTAGGTTCTTCTGGAACTGGGGGAGTACCAAGTGCTAGGCGGAGTTTCCTCTTTGTTTCTCATCTTCTTGGACATCCATGTCTTCAATCGGGAGGTCATGCCCCCCGACTTCATCAGGCCTATAGGTGGCCGAATATCAATACTCTCTCTTTTCTTCATCAACTATATTCCTTGTAGGAAATTTAATCTTCAGGTCTTAGCTAGCTTGAGGCAACCGCTTTAAGCCTGTCATCCTAAGGGTAACATTGTAAGCGGAAGTTGCTTTAACCAACAAAAGGTTCGACATATGAGTGGCCTCCCTAGGCTCGTGTCCTATTATCATGGATAACCGAATGGTTTCTTTAACTCTTGACTCAACTCTATAGAACCCATACACGGGCATGTTGGAGGGGGTCAGTTGAGAATCGCTATTTCCCATCTTCGAGATATCCACTAAAGTCCCATTATCAACCGAGACTCCCTTCACTTGCGAGTTGCTTGTCACAGGTGTTATGATCAACGGGCCATCATGGTGGCACTTCCCCCCTTCAAAGTCAGAATCAACAAAGGTAAATGCCATTTCAGTCTTTGCACATTATATAGCTTCTCCTATAATGTGCATAGCTTCTCGATCGTGAGCTTTATGAGAGCTCCTTGTATTCCCGACCGTCGTCGGGTCTTCAGAAATCATGTTTATCATCAGCCCCTCGAGGCTATGGATTGCGATCTTGATTGCCATTCTTCCTTTTATAATCTCTACTTCATAATCATGCCTTAGGTTACCCTATTGGCCATCCTTGGTGAACTTATTCAACTTTTCTCATAGGATCAGAAACTTGATCTCGTGTTTCAGCTGTCTACAATCGTGTGTGTTATTTCTTACATCCTTATGGAACCGACAATATTGGCTCTTGTTTCTCTACTCGGGATCAGCTCTTAGTCGTTTCGACCATCGGAGATCCTTGTCTTTCGCAATATCCATCAGGATTTGGGTGTTGAAAGTATTTAAACGTGCATAGTTGGTGAACCTTGGTCCTTGATTTCTCTTCTTCTTGGGAGAGTCAGAATCTTTACTTATTCGGGATACTTATCCTTACCACGTGGCCACCTTCGCTTCTTGTTATTACCTCCATTGCCTCCAACCGGGGTTGAGGCTTCCATTACACTTTCCTCTACATTAATAGTTATTCGATCATCCAAGTTCGGGACCTTCAAGGCTTTCTTGGTGATTTGGTTCATGTAATTCCCCAAGGATTCATTCATTTTCCACATTCATGGGGATGTAAAATGTTTCTCATGAACTTTCCATCAATAAACGGGGCGACGAATGCCCTTCTTAGTCCTTTAAAGGAGCTGATTGAGTTCGAGGGCAACCGACTTTACCATCGTTGTGTCCTGCCCCCCAGGGTTTGAGGGAACGCCCTATACTTGATTACGTCAATCACGGGTTAAAATTTGTAGTACATTGGAGGATGTCTTCACATGATTAGTGTGGTCTCCTGCCCTAACACACACCTCGATGGTGGACGTCTTGAATTTCCTTGAGACATTAGCATTCATTATCTTGTTGGCGAATGATAGGATAGGATCATCATGATCTCCTAGAGGCATGGAATCGTCGGGATCATCCCTTTGTGTATCAACCCTTGTCCTCATAGGGCTATCACTAAAATTTATAACATGGGGGATCCTAGCCCTTGGGGGTTGCCTAGCCTATTGTACTTCCAGATCTTTCTTTAATTTTCGGATATGTGCATGAGCGATTATATATCCTCCTTCCTGAAGTCTTGGGAGCCAGTCTTTTGGATTCTTGGGGCCGAGAAGGCCCTAACTCTCTTTCGAGCTCCTTGCATGGTTCTCCTTCTGAGATAGCTATCTTCTTCTGTGGATGACAAATCGTCAAAAATATAGGGTCTGGGAAAATCATGACTCCTTCATTGGTGTTCTAGGCCTTGAATGCATTGAGATACGTATGCCTCATGTTGCTGGCTACTCCTACCATCGATGAACGACATCCCATTGGTGGGAACCTAAGTTCATCGTTTAACGATGGAGATAGACATCTATAGTCCCAACGGTGCACTGGAGGGGCGACACCACTGTCCGGAGGGGATTCGTCCCTGAATTTATTAAACCCACAATCGGCTGCTGCAGATGAGTAATTTGAGCCCTCAAATCCTTTCATTTATGGTCTAAAGAGCTGTTCCTTGAGTCCTTCGGGGTTAAGAACGTCCTGATCCTATGCTGGGCTCCTTGCCTTGACGTCTCTTGCTAGAACGGACGTCCTCTTCTTTATCTTCTTCAGACGAGAAGTTGTCTTTGGTGTATGATTCGGATAAACTTTGATTTCCTCCAACGAGGGGACCAAGCCTTCAATGTATTGAGGCATATACTTCTCATGAGTAAATCGATGGTTCCATCAGCAATTGGGAATGGTGACAATCCATAAACCGGATTTTGAGTTATTAGCAAGACGGTGGTAGTGATCCGTGCTCCTTGTGCTTCATCAGACATAGGTAAAACAACCATCTGCGATTGGGGATTCTCTCCTTGAGTTAGTAGATTTTGGATCATCCCTTGGAGATGTGTCTTTGGGGGAGTCGTTCCTTGATTGGAAGTCGAGGGGAATGGATCATCAGTCCAATTATTCTTTCATCGTCGTTAGTGCACAATTGAGACTTCTTTTTCCTGCTATATATGGAGGTCTCAAGCCTTAGATACGTGGCGAATCATCCCCTCATTGGGGAGGAAGCCCATAACTTGGGTTCTGATCTGTTAGTGGTGGAAGCACTATGGCAGAGATTTATAATCATGCTTGTCTATTATGGGCATAGTCATGCCTAGGATTGGGGGATTCGCCCCTTGAGAGTTTAGACTCGTTCTTTGGACTCCATCTTCTTGGAGACTCGTTTAAATTCTTGTTCCTAGAGGGTCCAACCCTTGAATGGTGGTACATGTTAATTGCATACCAACAACGATGATCAGAACGTGAATTGAGGCTGGTGGATCATCACATCATCCGTGTATTTTCCATGGTTGACGTCCTCTTCCCACAGACGGCGCCAAATGTTGTGGAATAAAAAGTAGGGTGTAATTAATACGTGTATTGAATGCAAGGGATTGAGAGCTTCGAGCTTTAATGGTGGCTACTCTTGTTGTCGGGGACTAACTCGGTCCTAACAAGATGCCTACGTACCTTGATGAATATCAAGAATCAAGCCAAAACGTAGTTCTAGAGTTGCCTACGTGGCTTGATGCGCACTCGCGGCGTAGTGACGTAGTGGCTTGTATGTCCTTATTCGAGGATTAAGCCTAAAACGTAGTGGATGGCGTATGGAGCTCTGCCCAAAAACGCTCCCCTGAGAATGAGAGGTCAGACCCTTTATATAGGCTTGAGAAGCCTTGGAATTAGGGTTTAGTAACTTGGTGGGCAAGTTATCCACTTCAGATGGGCTTCTAGATCCTTCCATAAGAAGTCTGACTTTCATTGGACTTAAATGTCTTGGGGGCTACTCCTTAAAGGAATTGGTTCCCTTTTGGACTCAATATTAGAGTCTGAAAATTAGTTGACTCACCAATTACGAAATTATTATTTAATTAGGGATTCAGGCCTCATTAATGGGCTTTAACCTTGGACCAATCTAGGTTTATTTAATGCCACATTAAATGTGTATTTAATGCTTATTTTCAGCCCATATCAATTCTATATATTGTTTTTGAATATTTTGTCTTTTACTCTTTACAGCTTTTTTTGTATACAAAAGTTTTTATGTTTTGTAAATACAAAATATATTTATTTTATTCAGTTAAAAATATTTCTATTATAAACAAATTTTAAAATACAGAACAAATTGTTCTCCCTAAATTTACAGCATTATACAGTACATAACTTTAAATATAGAAAATAGTTTTTAATTTGAATAAATGAATAATTATCAAGTTAATGAAAAATATTAGAGTGTGTGATGTATTTTTTAAATACAAAACATAATTTTTCAATACAAAACATAAATTTTAAATACTGAACATAATTTTTAATTTGATTAAAATGAATAATTTTCAAGTTGATGTAAATATTAGAATGTGTGATATATTTTTGGTGTGCCTTGTGTGTTGTATTTTCTATATCGAATACAGAAAATAATTTTAAATACATAAAATAGTTTTTGATTTGACTAAATGAATATTTATCAAGTTAATGAAAAATATTAGAGCAAGTCCAATGCAATGCTATCCTCGATGCTATTGCTATATTATAGCACCAAGTGTTAAAAAACTCATCTCCAAAGGGGTGCCATAGTTGGATGCATCATTGGTGCTATTGCTATATTATGCATCCTTGGTGCTAAATTTGAAATCATACCACATCATCATTTAACTAAAATAAGATGAGTTTGTTGAGAATATTCAATAGAAGTCAAAAGAGTTAGGTAAAAGTTAAAATAGTTGGTTAAGTTTGAAACTAGTTATAGAACTAGTTTTGGAGGGTGAGTTTTATTTTAGCACCAAAATTCACTTTTTGGTTCTATATTATAGCAATAGCAATTTAGCGTCTAGTATTGGACTTGCTCTTAGAGTGTATGATGTATTTTTAAAATAAAGAACATAATTTTTAAATACAATACATAAATTTTACATAACGTAATTTTTAAATACAGAACATAATTTTTAATTTGATTAGAATGAATTATTTTCAAATTGATGTAAATATTAGAATGTGTGATATATCTTTGGTGTGTTGTATTTTCTATACCGAACACATTTTACAACATTATGTAGAACATAATTTTTTAAATACAGAGAATACTTTTTAATTTGACTAAATGAATAATTATCAAGTTAATGAAAAATATTAAAGTTTGTGAAGTATTTTTAAAATACAGAGCATAATATTTAAATACAAAACATAATTTTTACATAACATAATTTTTAAATACATAACATAATTTTTAATTTGATTAAAATGAATAATTTTCGAGCTGATGTAAATATTAGAATGTGTGATATTTTTGTGGTGTGTGTTGTATTTTCTGTGTGTTGTATTTTCTATACCGAACACATTTTACAGCATCATACAGAACATAATTTTTTAAATACAGAAAATAATTTTTAATTTGACTAAATGAATAATTATCAAGTTAATGAAAAATATTAGAGTGTGTGATGTATTTTAAAAATACAGAACATAATTTTTAACTACAAAACATAAATTTTACACAACCAAATTTTTAAATCTTTCCACGATAAATATTCCGACCAAAAGATCATGTTTTTTATTGTAAATAAAATACTGTAGGTGAATAATATTTTTAACATAATCTTTAAATACACAATGTATATAGTTTTTTTATAAAATACCAAAAATTAATCTTTTGTGTTTTTAGTGTGGCGGGTATTTTATTATATTCATATAAAATCATCTATTTGACTAACCTAAATGAACATGTGGCAATGTTTATTGGCAGTAGCTATCTGAGCCTCTTTCTATTAAATCTAAGGATTGTGGTGGAGTTCCTAAGTTGCTCAATTATTTTAGTTCTCAAATGATCCAATGTCTATATGTATACAGGTCATTGTTCCATAAAAAACACTTTTGTATAAAGAACACTATGGAATTATTTATTCTAATAGATCCAATGGTTCCGACAGGGGCACCCAATACAAAATATTCTTATTTTTTTATCCTCTTTCCATTCAGCAAAAAAAATCATTGTTCACTGACGACGTCAGCAGTGACGTCATCATGAACCGTGATTTTTTTTGCTGAATGGATAGAGGGTAAAAAAATAAGAACTTGTATTGGGTGCCGTGACGGAACTCTTAGATTAGATTAAATATGAGTGTTATAATAGTGTTCTTTATTATTCTTCATATAAGGTGTTCTTCATAGAGTGCTACTATATATATATATGTATATATATATATATATATATATATATATATATAATAAAATCTTTAAGTGGGATCCTCTAAAAATTATACCATATAATTTTGTAAAAAATAAATATGGGAGTAATATATAGTGAAGATATGATTTATTTTCATTTTTCGAAATTTCATACATATTAGAAAATTTAGACAAAATTTAGAGGAAGTAAAAATTTGTATTCACTGTATTTCTAGGTTTTAATTTCAAAGAAAAAATTATTATATAAGATAAGCATCAATAATATGTAATGATCGGTTCGTAACGAGAGCGACTTGAAACGTGTTTAATTACGTGTTTAATTAAAGAGAATACTCATTAGAAAAGATCGTATTAATTGTTAGAATTTAATATTGTTGGTATAAATTTTATTTTATTTTTAGATTTCGATTTTTATGAAGTAAAATTATAATACAAATGTTCATAATATACATTAAAGTTGAGTTTCGGTTTTAACCAGACTCTATAGGAAGAATCGTGTTTAACGAGAGAATAACTCGTGAGAGAGTTAATTGACCAAAATTTAATATTAATGATATATTTAAGATAATATATATTGAATTTTTTGAAAAAAATTATAACACTTCGCGGCGGTTTAATCGACTAGTATATAGTGAAAACAGCAATATTTGATAATTTTAATTGGAAAACAAGAATATAAATACTATAAAATAGATGATAATTAACATAATCTGTGCTCACAAATGCACAATTGTCTATATTCCAAAAGCACCGCTAATTGTTGCTTTTATTGATTTGTTCTCACTGGAGGCAGCTTTCGAGTTTAGCAGGGGTCAGAGGCTTATCAAAGAGGCGGTTTAAGCCAGCCTCCATGAAACTTTGCTTGAGGGATACATCATTGCAGGCCGTCGCTCCAATTATCATGCAGTCCACTCCCATGCTTCGTAACTCCCTCGTGGCCTGAAACCAAACGATACATGACAACTTGGTTGGTAAAAATTTGTACAGAAATCTAAATTTATTAATATTTCGCAAATATTTTTCGATCAACGAAATTATGGAATAATTTGAAGAACTAACCTCGATGCCATTCATTATAGGCATTTCCAAATCCATGACAATAAGATCGAAATGTCCTTTACCCTCTTCATACATAGCAACGACCTCTACTCCATCCGCAACCGATGAAACTTCAAGCCCATACATATTCAGAAGTTTTGTGGTGACCTTTCTAACTACTGAAGTGTCATCAACAATAAGAGCAGATTCTATTCTCCTAGCAACGATGGAACTTCCGACTTCAGTAGACATATTTTTAATAATCTGTTAGCAAAAATAAAAAGATGAACTGATTGATAGCTTCGATGGTGACAATGGCAATGGAGCTGTTCGGGTTTTATAGGCTTAGAGATGACGTTTTGGATATTATAGATTGTGAATTAAGGAAATCCTGATTATATAAATGCATGATTTTCTTAAAAAGTTGGATGCTGCAGATTTTATCGAAGATTTAATGTATCTTAGGTGCAGTTAGCGATCTTCTAACGTCAATATCTGTTAAAATCAATATCTATTTTTGTAGCTGATTTTGTATTTAACTGGATACAGAAAACATAACTAGTAAATATTGAGAATTACACGGTGAATCCAAATATCTAGATTTTATAAATCCACACCCTCTTATAGTAAATTATTAGCTGTAAAGACATAAGTAGCTGTCAGTATTACATTTTGTAGGATACATATAAGATATTGTAAATATTTTTAATAAAATACGTATTTTGATTAATTTCTTATATCTCCTATTATACGCGGATATGATATGATATCATACTATATTAATTATTATTATCAAGAAATACATTTCTAGAAAAAAAAAACTGCTAGCTGCATTTTGGTTTTAATATTAACAGATCACTAAGAATTTCAAATATGGTATAAAGATTATATTTAGATATCAGAAATATCAAATAGAATGAACGTCATGAAAATAAAGAATGATAGTCTACAATTTAAATCTCAAGTTGAAAACTTTTAAAATTGAGTTTTGTCTTAAAAATTTAATTCCTCCAGACACTTAGTACGTACTGCTTTATGTATAAAACCAGTTACTAATAAAAAATATTTGATAAAAAAAAAGTTCAAACATACTTGCTTAATTCAATCACTAAAAAGAAAATTTTTAATATACATTTAAGATCATCAATTTTACTTTATAATAAGTTTAATTCTATTTTTCTTATAGCTATAATACATCATGTTCTCTGGCCTATTATGAATTCTTTTTTACATTTACACACACCCACCTTATCTTTCGAATTCTAGATATGGGATGAAAAAAATACAGCCACATCAAGAGATGAAAGATAATAGTATCAACTTTTTACCTTCGATATAATAATAAATGCTAGGTGAAATTGTGTCTAATATAATATAATTCAACATGAAATTATTAATTTACCTTTGTATTTTCTATTTTCTGAAAAAAATGTCGTTGGAGAGGATCAAAATTGGGTCTATCACCAAATTTGTACATTATCATACCACTAGTCAACTAATTCATATGTGTTGTGAATCATCTATACTATATAATTTGTAGTTTGGTTATCACCTCATTTTGGTTTTGATTATCCCTCATTCACAACCGTTAGATGAAAGTCATATGTTTATCCTATTTGTAAACATCGAGGATTCAACTCAACTTAAACAAGAATGTACTAGTAAATAGTATATGTACTGTCACAGGTATCTCAAATGCTTAACTGTCAAGAGAAAGAAGACAAAGTCAATCTACCATTTTGAGTTATACTACACTTGAAGAAGTTCAAGACAGTGGGTTCCATTTATAGTGACAAGAGGTTCCTACAGTGGCAGAATACAGATTATAAATGTTTGAATAAGAGTGAAGAAAAGGAAGACAAGAACCATAGCTTTAAAGTCAATATATGAAGAACAGTCATTGCGGTTAGTCACTCATGAACCAGACCGTGCATCGAGTGTCAACATTAAACAGTGGTTGTTCATCATTAACTTCAGTTGTTCAGGCTATCAAGACTGGTACAAAGGGAAAATCATTGTGCAAGCAACAGAAGTGTTAAATTAATTAACCTCAAAGATTTTACTATCAAGTGGACTGGCTACGAGGAAAAAGAATTATCACAATGAAATGCAAAGTGATATATTATTAATGCTGAAACCCCGGTTGGAATTGTTGTATCTTTTGTTAAGTAAAAAAAGTCTGGTTTCAGACCCTCAAGAGACTGTAGCTTACACCTGGACTGACTATGAGGAAAAAGAACAATCACAAAGGAATGAAAAGTGATATATTCTTAAAGCTAGAACCCCGGTTGGAATTGATATATTTTTTGTTAAGCAAAAGGAGTCCGGTTCCAAACCCTCAAAAGACCGCAGCTTAAACATTAAGGATTTATTTATATTAATAAATATTTTATTTATTTAGAAAATTATATTTATAAGTATCTAATTAATATTAGATTTTTATTTTTATAATTTTTGGATTAAATAATTATTTATTAATTAAAGATTATAAGCTGTGCGGATTAAAAAGCAATTCTAGGAGCTGTCTATAATAAGACAAACTAGGCTCAGGTTGTTTTTGAATTGAGCAGGTCACCAACAGGTCACTTGTTTTGTATTGCCGACTGTCTTGGTGATTCAAGTGATGTATTGCCGATTGTCTTGGTAGTTCATGAATGTCTTTGCGATTGTCTTGGCAAGGTTAAACAGATTGTCTTGGTGAGTTCAATTATCTTGCCAATTGTCTTTCATGTACAATTCCATTCAGAAATTGGCAGTTTTTTTGAAGACCATTTTGCATAAATATCAAAGGCGGCCAGACAACACACTACTACAAAAAAAAAATATCTTCACTTCTTCTTCTCCACACACAGACAGGAGAAAAGAGAGATCAAGAGAGCAAGAGTTCTGTGCTATAAATAAATTCTTGTAAATTATTTCTGAGTTGTATTGTTAAATCTAAACCAATAGAAATAGTTTACTTGTACCCTTGGAACTATCTAGCGAGTTTTGACTCTTAGAGATTATCTCTCGAATTGCTTTTAGCATTCGATCTTTTTATTACAAATATAGAAAAGTTCATGTTGAATTTTCTATAGATTTGTAATAATTAGTTTGATCTTCAAACCTAGTAATTTGTACTCGTGTATTTAGACACACCCCATCAAATTTAATATAATTTTATATTTAACTTGAAATATCGGTATTCGTTTTATTCCGTATCGAATTGTTTAAAAATTAATATACACCCAAAGAACAATTTCGATAAAATGGTATAGTTTGTATTCAACCCCCCTTCTACAAACTATTTTGGACCTAACAATTGGTATCCGAGCCTTTTGATTGACGCACAAATCAAGATCCTTATTCTTGTGATCCACCAATTGGTTTTCGAGTTTGTTGACCCATACAGAAATTAAATCCGGTATTAGACTAAAAAGTCAACTCCTCAATTTTCAAATTCTTTAACCTTCAAAAATATTCATTTTTGAGATTTTTTTTATTGCTAAATAATTTGAACTTATATTCGAATTTTTTAATCCTTGAAATGATTAATTCTTTGAAATTTTGATATTTAAACAACTTGAGTTTATTTTAAAATTGTTTAATTCTCAAAATTTTTAATTCTTGATACTTTCGAATTTTAATTAACTTGAATTTATTTTCGGATTCTTTAACTCTCAAAAATTTTCATTTCTTGAGATTTTTTGATTCTTAATTAATTTGACTTTAATTTCAAATTTTAATTAATTTGAACTTACTTTTAGATTTTTTATTTCTCAAAAAATTTCAAGTCCTTGAAGTTTTTGAATTTTAAATATTTTGAATTTATTCTAAGCCAATGGTTCTTAGAAGATTGTTAGTTGAAGATTCCTCTGGGTTGTCAAAGATGATTCGAATCTTTTGAAGAAAATGCATTTTTCAATGGAATTAATTTCTACCTGTTGAAGATTAATTTGTTAAGTTTTTGTAAGTCATATTCCATGTGACTTATTGGTTTTTCAGAAGCAGGAATGGAAGAGGTTTTAGTGGATGAAATTTTTTTTGAAGATTTTAGTCAACTCTAGTGATTCAATGATATACAAACACTTAGTGGATTTCCCCGATGCCAAATCCAAAACACTTAGTGGTTTGTACCAATTTTATATATCATTCAAGAAATCAACAGAGTTTTTGGAAGAATGGAATCAAGGAGGTTCGAGAATGGACTAGACTGCAAACATCTCAATCAGAAATTAATGATGGAACCTCTGAATAGACAGGAAGAGTTACTTATTCAGAAAGAGTATACTAAAGCTACATCCAGGGATCATGCCTATCTATTCCAAAACAGAAACTCTTCAGGATATAGTTCAACTTCAAGAGGTGGTTACAAGACTGAGATGATGGAAAGAAACAAGACTTGATAGTTGCAGTTATGATAAGATATATGTGATAAGTAACTATTAAGGTGTGCAACACAGTACATAATTCTGACAGACAAGGATGAATAAGGATTCATTAATTGAGATGAAACAAAGGCATCAGGGCAGAACTTATTGCTAAAGAAAAGAGCTGGGATGGATCAAATGATGATGAGAAGAACTTTACGAATATCTTGCTTTCATAGCAATCTCCGAAGATGATTCACCTCACATATCTCAGGTATCAATTTATTCGAACTAATGTAATATGTAATTCTCAGAAATTCAAAGCATGTTAAGATCTTAGTTTTTTTAATTGTTATATCTTTGGTTAGAAGATCTTAATATGTGTATAAATATTTGTTGAATTTAATTAATTACAGTAGTGATTTAGAGCCGTTCCTTAGGCAACATCTTTTAATTCTTAATTGTTATATGTTAAGCATATAAGACCTCTGCTTAAGCTGGTTTCAGGATCCCCAGTAAAACAGATTTGCTTATTCATTCTGAATTGTTTGTTAAGGTTTTAAAAAGTTTAAAAGATGGATTGATTACCTAGGATGTTTGTAGAACACAAAGCTATATCTAAAACTGACTGAGGTAATACAGAGAATTAGTGGTTTATAACAACATCCTTGGATTGATTAGAATTAGTGATTACTTATTAATTCTTCTATTCCAACTGGTTTTAGAAAATTCTTGTATATAGGTTAACTGGATTTTCTAAATAGCATTACATGTCATAGTTTGCATGTTTTAAATGTGTGATGGATTGATTGCTATATGAATGCTATGTTTGTTGTTACCACTAATGCATTACATGTCATAGTTTGCATGTTTTAAATGTGTAATTGTTTTTTTGTTGCATGTATGTCAAGTCTGTAGATTACCTCTATAAACAGAGATATCTCTAATCCATCTAGACCCAAGTAAACTGGGTACCAAGAACTTTTTATCCATTTGTGAATGTAGGGCTTAACAGGTTAATCGATTATGCATTATTATTGATTTATTCAAAGCATATCATTGAAGAAAGAACCATGCTATCAAATTTGAATGTGAAGACAGGCCAAGTGGTTTTCCCTTGGAGACAACAGCAAGGGTATGACCCAGGGTCATGGTTATTCAATAGCTAGGAATGTTGTCAGTAATAAAGCATCTGTAAAAGATGAAGAGCCTACTATTCGAGGATTAAGGAAAGAAAACTTATCTGTAGCTGACATGGAATCTCAATCAAAGGTGAAGTCAATATGTCTAATCTAAAGCTTCATCAGACATGAGTATAGCTATAACATAATAAGGTCTCTCACCTGAATGTCAAATCAAGAGATTTTTTCCTGGTTATCGAATCAGTATAGGAGACTTCCTCATCTGGAATTATAGTAAAATGAAATCAAGGCATGTCATAAAGGGAAGTCAAAGAAGCATCACACAGAAGTTCTACCAATGTAAAATATACTTTAGTGATGGTGATTGATGACTTCTCTTAACAAACAAGTTGTTATTCAATCAATCTGAGGACAAGACACCATTGATGGTGATCGATCACATCAAGAAGATCGAGCAGGAAGCAAAACTTACTATGACAAATTGAAGTCCAGATTACAGGACCTATCAATTATTGTTCTGGATGATTTCTGCACCTTCAAGAGTATTAATGCTGAAGGAGTCAATAGTTTGCTACTGGCATGATCAAACCCTGATCCGTAAGAAATATAGGAAGACCCCACAAGTTATGAAGGAAATTGTTTTGCAATGATAAATGAAAGTGAGCATCCTGGAAATCAGCTAATGCTCAAGAGGATAATTTCCTTGGTTACTCAATGGAGTCAATAGCCTACAGGGTGATTGTTATTAATCAACAGAAAGTGATTGAAAATCTTAGTGATGTTCAGATTATACTACCATATTTAATTATCAAAACATTTCTTCAACAAAATGTGAATGAAATCTTGATTTGTTCGCAATTGTTCAATTTGATATTCTAAAACATTAAATTAAGATTTCCATTAAATTAAGATTGCATATTGATAATATTTCTACGATATTTTTTAAGATATTTAAATATATTAGAGAACTCAATATGTTGTTTTTGAAATGTAATTAAATTAATAAATATGAAGCTTATGAAAACGGTACTTAATCATATCAATTAGCGTACAAATTTAAGGATAACTCAAAAATTTACGCACATAAATATTGATTATACATTATAAAATAAAATTATATAACATAAAAAATATAAAATACAATTATACACATTTATGACATGAAATTTAAAATCATAAACAAATAATTTAAAAAAATGATTAAAATTATGCATAACATTAGTTCAAATATTATGCAATCTACTAAAAAATGATCAATACTCCCTCTGTCCCAATGGGTAGTACCCAGTGGGTTTGGGCACGGAGAACAAGAAAATGTATGAAAATTGAGTAAAGTTTGATGAAAAGTGGATAAAGTGGGGTATCTATCAATATTTAATAATAGATTTGAGATAGTGGAAGAAAGTAGTGGGTGTAATAGTGTTTTATATTTTGAGATAGTGGAGAAAAGTTAGTGGGTGTAATAGTATTTTTTATTATTAAAACTTTACTATTTTTGGAATAGGTAGAAATGAGAGAACATCCCAAAATAGTAAATGAGTAGAAATGAATGGGAATACCTAACACGGCTTATTATATTAGTACGACAGATAGAAAAGAGATTTTCTTGGGAACAATCGAGGAAAACATGGTAGAAATAATTTGGAATTTAATTTAGATTTGTACGTATTTGTGCAAAGCCATCAACGCTAACCCGCACTGGTTGTCATCAACAAGGTCATTTGTTAAATTCGTTGTAACAGGTATGTGTTTGTTGTAATTGCCGTTAAGGTTTGTGGTTTTAAGGGTGGTAATTTTGGATTTTGGGTTTGGGTTTCATTGTGATTGATCGAGAATTTGTTCCAGTAACTACCACGGTCATCATTGGCTTCCAGAATTTCCTTGTATTAAACCCCGATTAAGTAAAGAAAAGGGTGTTTGAAAAAGGCACATTCGTATAATTTTACCAGGGTCAAAATTATGGATCGTGGTAGGGAGATTGTTCATTGTTATGTTGGCGGTTTTAGGAGTCCGGATAGAGGGTCGTTACGGAGGCATGGGGTACGAATGGTTACTTTGAATATAGGATCTTTGACTGGAAAATTTTTAGAACTGGTTGATGTACTACGGAAAAAGAAAGTAGATGTTGCTTGTATACAAGAAACCAAGTGGAAGGGGGAAGGAACGTAGGAGGCAAATGGGTATAAGTTGTGGTATTCAGGGCTAGTTAACTCCCGTAATGGTGTTGGTATTTTGTTGTCTTTAGCATTAAAAGACAATGTTGTGGAGATTAAGCGATTTGGTGATAGAATTATGTATATTCGTTTAGTTGCGGGAATTGTTGGGACTGTGGTTTGTGCTTATGCGCCTCAAGTTGGATTGGGGGACATTGCGTCCGGGACTTTTTGGGGTTGTTTGGATAATATGGTTAGAAATATTCCTCAGGATGAATTTTTATTTGTTGGTGGTGACATTAATGGTCACATTGGTGCACGCGTAGATGGTTACCATGGTATACATGGGGGTTTTGGATATGGTGTTAGGAATGCAAGCGGTTCGACACTTTTGGAATTTGCGAGGGCTCATGAGTTGGTGATTGTTAACTCTTGTTTTCGTAAGAGGGATGATCATCCTATTACGTTTAGGAGTGGCGGTTATACCACACAAGTTAATTATCTTCTTATTCGTAATAGGGATCGAAAGTTCTGTATAGATTGTCAGGTTTTTCCAAAGGATGCATGTGCTTCTCAACATCATCTCTTAGCAATGGATTTATATGTGAATAGTCAATCACTAGAAAGAAGGAGAGTGAGTACACCAAGAATCCTTTGGCGTCATTTACGAGGAGAAAAGGTAGCAGAATTTAAAGCAGGGCTAGAGGGTTTTTTCATATTATGGAAGATGCTGAGCAAATGTAGGCAACCATGGCAAATTCAATTAGGATCGTGGCAAGAAGGGTGTTGGGGTTGACATCAGGTAAGGTACATGATTATAATGAATCTTGGTGGTGGAATGCGGAGGTACAAACGAAGGTGCAGTTCAAGAAGGGTTGTTATATGGAGTTTTTTTTATGTCCAGATGGGCCTGAAAAGATCATAAAAAAAGCGTTGTTTCAACTTGCAAACAAAATGGCTAAAACAGCAGTTGCAGAAGCCAAAGCTAAGGCGTATAAGGATATGTATAGGCGTCTTAACACTAAGTAGGGAGTGAATGAAATTTTTAAACTTGCGAAGGCACGTAATAGGAGGCGACAAGATATTAGTTCGGTCCGTTATATTAAGGATGAGGAGGATCGTGTGTTACTACAGGATGAGGATATTAAAGCGAGGTGGGGTCGGTACTTTTCTGAGTTCTTTAATGCAGCTAGGGGTGGAGATTTTGCTTTTGCTGAAGGTAATATTCAATTTACTGAGACGGATGTGGGTCTTCTTCAGCATATTAATGTTGTAGAAGTGTGCACAACCTTGGGTATGATGGGTAAAGGTAAATCAGTTGGTTTGGATGAGATTCCAATTGAGGTGTGGCAGTGTCTAGCAGAATTGGGTTTAAGATGGTTGACAGCTTTCTTCAATGTTATATTCCGGACAGCAAAGATGCCGAGTGAGTGGAGGTTGAGTGTTGTTGCACCTATTTATAAAACTAAAGGTGATGCCCAAAGCTGTAGTAATTACCGTGGTATTAAGTTACTTGGTCATACGATGAAACTCTGGGAACGAGTTATTGAATGCAGGTTTAGACGGTTCATTGATATTTCAGCGAATCAATTTGGGTTTATGCCTGGAAGGTCAACGACTAATGCTATTTATCTTGTTCGTTGGCTCATGGAAAAATATCGGGAGCGGCGAAAAGATCTTCATATGGTGTTTATTGATCTTGAAAAGGCTTATGATAGTGTGCCACGGGAGGTAATTTGGCATTGTTTGGAAGCTAGAGGAGTTTCAAGTGTGTATCTAAGACTCATTAAAGATATGTATGCAGAGGTCGGGACATGATACTCAGTTTTTTCCAGTTGAGGTAGGACTTCATCAGGGGTCGGTGTTGAGTCCCCTTCTTTTTATTGTTGTTTTGGATGTGATTACCCGTGATATTCAAGCTCCTATGCCTTGGTGTATGCTTTTTGCTGATGACATTGTGTTAATATCAGAGACTAAAAGTGAGGTTAATATATATTTAGAACAATGGCGAGCGGCATTGGAGACTAAGGGATTACGTTTGAGTCGTTCTAAGATCGAGTACCTTTGGGCAAATTTCAGTGAGGATAATCATTCGGATGATCTTGCAGTTTGTATTGCTGATGATGTGGTGCCACAAACTGATAGTTTCAGGTATTTAGGTTCTATTATACATAGCAATGGGGATATTCGTGCTGATGTCATGCATCGTATTAAAACAGGTTGGGTAAGATGGAGGGCTGCTACCGGAGTGTTGTGTGATAAGAGTGTCCCTTGGAAGTTGAAAGGTAAATTCTATAGAGTTGCAGTTAGGCCGTCATTATTATATGGGTCGGAATGTTGGCCATTGAGGCAATCTCAGGAGCGTAGGATGGAGGTGACGGAAATGCGTATGTTGCGGTGGATTTGTGGTTGCACAATGTTTGATTGTATACCGAATGATGCTTTTAGAAGAGTTTTAGGTGTTGAGTCTATTTCCAAGAAATTGAGGGAGGGGCGCTTACATTGGTATGGGCATGTTCGGCGCAGATGTGCTTCAGCTTCGGTTCGTAGGGTTGAAAGTATTTTGGTTAGGGGGAAGAGAAAGAGAGGTAGACCACGTCGGACGTTGCATGATCAATTGAGTTTGGATATGGCAGCTTTGAATCTCACAGGTGATATGACATTTGATAAGGCTGCTTGGAGACGACGTGTTCACGTATTAGAGGTTGCCTCAAGTGGGTCTCGGCGGGGTCATAAGTCTATTTTCATCTTTGTTCGTGCAAAAGCATTGGACTTGAGGTTAGTCCCGTGTGTATAATACCACGGGCTCAGGTATTGTCCAAAACATCACTCATTTTTATGACTAAGCCGGGGGTGGGACAATGTCTACGTACAATCTACCCTCCCCAAATCCCGTTCTAAACGGGATATACTGTGTATGTTTGGTTTGATTTGACTTATTTATTATATTAGTTAATAGTGATGCTGAATAAAACGAACTTACAAACTAGAGTGATGCTGAACGTGAATTTAAGATCTTAACATGCTACCGCTTGATTAATTATACTTGTGAAGTTGTGTCGTGTATTATAAGTTCGTGCACGGAAGATCCATATGCATGTAGCATCTTAAATATCTTTTTAAAATTATTGCATTCATCAGTTTAGGATAAATAAATAATTAAATAAATTTTTTCGATCCCAATTTGAGATAATATAACAAATAAATAATTTTGTTAAATGCATTAATGAATAAATTTTTTAAAATTTTAAAACCCTATGTAAATAGAAACAAATATTTACTAAATTTAAAGTAATATACTTTTTTTGTAATATATGTCATCTAGTCAAAAATATTTATATACATATATATTCTTATAGAATCTAAATATTTCACACATATGATTTTATAAATGATCTCACATACGTGAAAATAGTCTCCTTATACATCATATTTAATATATACGTTTAATAAATGTATTACTGTTATTGACGGTGATAAAAATATATTATAAGAGTTTTAAATTTATAAATATTATGCTAGTTACATTTGAAGATTAAATTTTAAAATACTATTATCATAAAAAAAATTAAAATTATTGTTTAAATGAAGATTTATTTATTTATCGATAATTGAAATATATTCATTTATTGATAAATAAATAATTTCATTAAATATACATTTATTTTTTTATCCCAAAATTATTCATTTATCTAGACTCTACTATATAAAATTTAATACAAATGAGTCTTTTTTTTTCTTTTTTTTTTCGAAGTGTTAAAATTTCATTAAACCAAACCAAGAGGGACATTACAGAGGACAATACAACTGAGTCTTTAGTGCACTTCTGTAGCAAAATCTCACCTGACCAAAGTATTTGTAAAAATTTTATAAATTAATATTGTTGGGATCAATAAATTTTAATAATTTATTGAGATTATTAATTAATTAAGGTTAAATTTATATTGTTGTTATTATATTGGGATCAAAATTTTGCATTCAAAATATTATTTTATTATAACATCGAGTATTAATTTAAAGAGATTTTATTGTACATGATAATAACGGTAACATTATATAATCATCAACCACTAAATTAAAGCAACAATTGATATGAGTTTGCTTTATATATCCCGGAAAATGAAATTAGAATTTTTTTTGTGAAACGTAAATTAGAATTTTTCATTGTATTTTTTTGAATAATTAAACTTATATTTTTATTTATCAATTTTAACAAATCTCAACAACGAAAATTGAATCCAAATATTAGGACCATAAGAAATATGTAAATACTTATCGATTGAGTTATCTAGTCACACTTAAATTAAAATATTTTTTGGGACAGAAATTGAATTTACCAAAAAGGTGGGAATATCAAATCAATATGTAAGTATGCTTCAAATATAAAATTAGGAAAGACAAATAAAGGTGGGAATACCAAAATCAGAAAACAACATTGTCATTTGCTTCTTTTCCCTTTGGATTATTGATAAAGTGCAATTATTGTACTAATATCCCTGGTCCTTAATTATCAAAGATCAAGAATTTAGTCTAACTAGAGGTGAATGTGTAATATCACACACAATTATTTACTATATTACGAAAAATATATATAAGAGATAATAATTGTACATATTTTATGAAATATTAAAAATGAAATTTATTTTGAATTTGGTAGGAACTTATATAAAATTCACATTTAAAAAGAAATGAACATTGTATAATATATATGAGCATAAAATTTAGTAAATATTACTTTATATTTTCAATGGATCCTTAAGAATTTTTTTTAAATTATTATCTTATATATTCGGCGAAAATATTACTTATTCCTATTGGTCCAAGTCAAAAAATATATTACTTAAGTGAGGTTATTACTTTATTGGGTATTATTTTATCGAGATTTAACTATATATCTGGAAAATGAAATTAGAATTTTATTTTTTATTTTTTTGTGAAACGTAAAATAATTAAACTTATATTTCAATTTATTAGTTCTAACAAATTTCGACAGCGAAAATTGAATCCAAAAATTAGAATGATAAAAAATAAATACTTATCAATTGAATTATCTTATCAGATTGAAATATTTTTTGAGTGACAGAAATTGAATTTCCATTCAAACATATTGGTTGCTATCAACTGAGATACATCGGTCCTACATTTAAATACGATAAGATTTAATCTCGAAGAGTTATATCAAAAAAGGTTAAAAGTATGCTTCAAATATAAAATTAGGGAAGACAAATAAAGGAGGGAATACCAAAATCAGCAAACAACATTTTCATTTGCTTCTTATCCCATTGGATTCTTGATAAAGTGCAATTATTGTACTAACATCCCTGGCCCTTAATTACCAAAGATCAAGAATTTAGTCTAAGTAGAGGCTTCACAGATATTTAAGTTTCTTACTATCAACCTTACCCAACAAAACTTAATACTACGTAAAATAATAGAAGGCCAGTAAGAGCATCTCCAAGGTATAATGATTAGTTAAAATAATAGTTAGTTAAAATTTGTTGAATATGTAAGGGGTTGTGTTCCAATGGTATTAGCTATAATAGTTATCTACAAAAACAGTATATATTGTGTAATGGATGGGTAGAAATTGATTTAAATGGTATATATTAATGTGTAGGTCTAGTTTAAATATGGCATAAAGCTGACATGGATGTTTTAGCTAATGACTACAACTCAATAGAAGACGAGATGGAGGATATCTATAATTATTGCTAACAGATGGTTGGAGGACTATATTTTTTAGTATATTAAAGTGACACCTAGACTTTTTAGTGGTAATGGTTGGAGATGCTCTAAGGAAGTTAAAAAGTTCGTTTCGCTAAAAACGTTTCTTCTAATTTGGCAACCAAAAAAGAAAACGATTCTTCTAAGTTATAATTTAAAAATAACCAAAATAATTGTATTTGTTAGAGCAAGTACAATGATAAATATAAAATGATTATAGTCATTGTCATAATATGACATCAAAAATTGTATTTTTAAACTAAAACGGCACTTGCATTCTAATGCTAGTTGTATTTTACAATTAACAAATTTTAAATTTAACAATATTTTATTTAATTCTTTCACTTTCATTTAAAGTGGAGCACCTCCCAAAAAATGGTTATAGCCATTTTTGTTTTAAATATACAATCAAGGATGCATTCATCCATTTATTCATCTAAAAATAGTTATTCATTGAAGTTGAATTTTTTAATTTTAGTTCCCTATGCATCTAAAATCTCATTTATTAGGATTTAAAGAGTAGATCACGGGTACGTTTATGATGTAATTTAATTAAATTAATGAGTATATTGAACGTATGCAAGAATTGAAACCACGCTATCAAAGTTGTTAATTCGAATACATCAGGAGTTGGAAATAATTGAATGTGTTGGAGCTCTTTTCTTAACAAAACGATTTCATCTAAGTCGAGCTTAGAATTATTGGTTAATAGCTCATTATTTTTGTCCTAATTAATTGTGGAATTAGTAGACCAAAGAAGGGGGTATTAGGTATCTATATATCACTAAACTATTCATACAACTACATATACAGGTAACATCACAAACTTCCATTTTGAATATCATTATACACAAGTTGAATATATCTGTGCAGCAATCAACAAATACAAGACCCCAACCCCAAATCAAAATTTGCATTATTATTGTCATTTGTGGTTGATTTTGGGAGTGGCTCTGATGATGCTGGTGAAGAAGCTAGGAGCATAAATGCAATCAATTGCCCTGCACCATTCAAGTTGAATATATAGGATAGACTCATATATAATTCAAAGTTTCAGCTTAGTATGCTACTTAAATAACACACGCATACATACCATTTTTCGTACAGATATGATTGTTAAAACATTCCAGGCATTCCTTAAGTACTACTATAAGGGCGCTAAAGAAGCCAGGGTAGCCATTTCACAGCATCGAATACTTTTTATTATAGATCATTTAACTTGTTACATGACAATCCTGGCATGTAATCGCGGTAAGCTCTAAACAAATTTTCCTGTGTAACGTTAATTATCTGTTTATAAACAAACAGTAATAAGATACAAATTGGAATAATGCTTAAGTAGGACATTTCAAACACAAGCACTCTCTCCTCCATTGGGGTTCAACATAGGGGTATCTGTTAGACTAAATTAATCTTAGCACACACACAGTACTATCTATGTATAAGCAGCACTAGTATTAGTTGCAGTAGTGAGAAAAAGAAATAATTAAAGGTTATTAGTGGTTCTATTCTTCTACATGGCATTATAAGTTTTCACAAAATTATTGTAATATCTCTCAATGCACATACATATATGTGTGTGTTTGTGCGTGTGTCTGCGTACACACGTATCTGTGTACGTGTGTGTCACTGTGTGTGTTTGTGTTCTTGAGCAAATACGCATCCCTACGTTACTTGTTTGATAGTAGATATAATATTCATGCATAGCTTGTCATCATATCAAGCCATAAAATCATACAAGACTTGAGGGGTTTAGAGAGGTCCTCAACCAAAGTATTGACGACTCTGAAATTAATGTTCAAACTATATATGATTAGGCATGGTATGTAAAAGGAAAGCTGGACCAAATAAAAGTGGGGAAGTTTTGGAAAAAAAACATGGCTACCTTCTATTCACAGACATAACCAACACACCAACTTTGATTAGTACAGGATGTTGTAGCCCCTCAAGACTAGCAAAAAACGACTACCTTGTGCATAATTTAAGATTTTGAACTGGTAATTACGCATTTTATGTACACACGTATACGTATTGTTTTAAATGATTACATAATATTACAGCACTATATCTTGCTATTTTAAAGTTGTTTAATGAAATGAAAGTTCTTGCCTCGGAGATTATAGTCTAAACTGCATAATCATTAGCACCAAAGCTTAGACTCACAAGGAATTAGAAAGGTTAGCTAAGAAGATATAGGTTTAAACATAACATTCTTAACATAACCCTTCCTTCTAATCAAAGACGGAAGTAAAGAACAAGACCACATACATGCAGGAAATCTAGTTAGAGACCAACTAAAAATGTAATAATATCAACTAGAAAATATTAATGTTATTAATTAATAATATCTGGAATTTAGGCATCAACTTTTTCTTCCCTATAAAGCTGCTTTTATGATTTTTGTTGAGAATAGGTGGTGGATATCAGTATTTGCTATTGCAAAGTGGACTAATTCACAGGTTGTATATGATAACAAATGATTATGAACCTAGAAAGCTTGCCAATACTTGAAAGTTCATAAGCTTTTTCTCCAACAAAGGTTCTACTCATTATATAAGGGTAAAAAAAAAAAAAAACTACCACTCACAAAACCAATTTCTTCTGTGTTGTTTTAGTAATATTTAATTTTATATTTTCCAGCCTAATTTGGGTCAAATGCATGTGTGAAGAGATGGGTTCCGGCACTCATTGGTCCCAAGTCCCAATGGATGGCTCCAATAATTCTAGTTACTAGCCAACACATAGCTCTGTTATAAAACAGAGCTTGAAGCAGGTAAAGAGAATATAAATAATCACTTTGGAATAAATAAATAATTATATTAACCATTACCAGCAACAACAAAAAAAATTGCAAAATTTGAATTATCCCTGTATGTAAATGAAATGCACATAATGGGGTATAATAGTGTGAAAGCACCAAACTGTTAGGAACTTGGGGGTAACTGTGAAAGAAGAGTATAAGATTGGTATATATTGATCAATTCATGAAAGGAAATGAGACCTACAAGAGAAAATAGGAGAAAGATTATTAGAGGGCAACAATCAATTCCCTTGGGCTTCTTCTTGATGGATATGCATGGGGGTTTCTTCTCTTGTAATCATGACTCCCCCTTCTTCATCATTACAATTCTTGAATCTAACCATCTCATCTCTTCCTCTTTCAGAGAGCAGGCCACACCATGTAATTTTACAACATTCACCCACAATTTAACCACAACATTCACCTATATATACCAACCCCTCTACAAGTTTTAATTCCACTCAATCCAAATATTGTATACTTCCCCTTTGATATACTTGAAGGAAAAGAAACACGAACTGGCTTTAAAACAGGAAAAATGAGTATCAAAGGTACTCCCTCCAAACGGAATACATCATCCATTTCTTTTTACAAAAGAAAAGCAAGATCGAAAAGATATAGAATTCAAGTTCATTTGCTCAACAGGTATGTTCCTTAGGTTTCTACATGAAAACACCTAATTGCATATGTACCTATTATGATAATACCATTATACCAGAATTTTTTGATTCATGAAATTGTCGTGCATGCTATATAACAGGAGGAAGAGAAGTGAAGAAAACATTGGAGATTATCTGAAAGAGAAGAACTTGAAGCTGTACATGGAGAACATAACTATCTTCCATGAGAATGAGAAGTTGAGAATGAAAGCTAGTCTTCTACACCAAGAAAACCTAAGCTTGATGTCTGAGTTTCAGAAGAAGAAACTCTCTCATCTGCAACATTGTGTATCCTCCACCCTTGATTCCTCATCTTCTTCGTCACCAAAACAAAGTCCCTAGCTAGATTCGTTTTCATTGTCTTGCATTCGGTTATTGATATACTCTTTCAGTCCGTTGTCTCAATAATGAAGTTACAGTCAATCTGAATAAGAAGACATACTTTAATGGATGGAAGGAGATCATGGTGCAGAGCAGGAGTTTAACGTAGAAGCTGCAGTGGAGTACTACCACAAATTCTGTCGTGTATATCCTTGTAAGAGTATCAAATAATATCAAGAGCTCTACAAGACTCACTAGTCTTTGACAAAGACATAACTCTAGTTTTTTCTTTCAAAATGTGTTCTTCAATGTAACCACCTTCCATATTAGCTTTCAATGACATCTCTTCCCTAATTTACAGATACACTGATAAACACACATTTGTTAATCTCAATTAGGATTTCTAAGTTGTTTTAAAGCTTAAAGGGATTCAACAGAAGTCCTTAACTCAAATATAAACTGCACTGATTGTGCTAATCCACAAATAAAAGTAGCTATTCATTAGTTTTATTTTTAGTATCACAGTATGTTAAAGTTGCTATTGCTATAGATTACGTAATTGAAGCTTGGTAGTCAATTAGTCATATTATTACTAAACATGATGAATTTCTCAAACTGCAACCCAGCATACCTCCAATCCCTACTCCATTTTTCGCCGATCTTCCCTTCACAATTCACATGATCAACGAATTCAGCCAAATTACACTAATTGCAACACAGTGTAAAGTTCATCCAAAACTGACTTCTGTAGATACTAGATTACATCTGTTAAAAATATATAGGATGACATTATTTTCATTCCTTTGGTCAATTTACAAAAATACCAGCATTTTATGAGTGAGAGACTAATTGCAACACAGTGTAAAGTTCATCCAAAACTGACTTCTGTAGATACTAGATTACATCTGTTAAAAATATATAGGATGACATTATTTTCATTCCTTTGGTCAATTTACAAAAATACCAGCATTTTATGAGAGAGAGAGAGAGAGAGAGAGAAAGAGAGAGAGAGAGAGAGAGAGAGAGAGTAAAATAGGGAATTTAAGAATAGAGAGAGAGAGAGAGAGAGAGAGAGAGAGAGAGAGAGAGAGAGAGTAAAATAGGGAATTTAAGAATAAACTTCTTCATATATATTCCCTAACATTAATTAGGGTGAAGAATAAAATTAATTTGATAAAAGGTTCTTCAACAGTTTAAAATGTACTGTATATAATTTTTTTAGGTAACAGGTATGCCATTGCCCATTTGACATGTATAATAGTAGCCTTAAACTAGGTCACAGGTATTCCGTTAGGTCACAACGCAAATGAAAGGAGCGTCTTTGATGAGAGCTTATGAAGTTATTCAGGAATTGATATGATTAATATGATTTGCTTCCAAGTTTTAGATATTAATCTTATTGGGTCTGTGTTCTCTTAGATGAAATACATGTGTAATAACTTTTGAGTTTCAAAATTATTCAAATTGATTTTAGAAGAAAAATACATTTTAATGTCATGTTATGCTGATGAGGTTTTCAGATGATTAATAGTGAGAACAGTACATAGTACTTGAACTTAATGTGTAGCTTACACTATCTGGTCTTGAAGACGACATTCAAAACAAGCTATAATTATTATTACCTGTACTATCTGACTGAACTAAGTTTTAAAAGTAGAGAAGAAAAATATTATGAAACTTAATCGAAGCCCGAAGGTGTATAAATTATTGGCATTTCAACTCAAGGTTCAAAATTATGTCAAGTAAATTATGACAAGCACGCATAATTAAGGCTGAGTTTAGTAGAAACATGCTACAATTTGTAGCAAACAATGCCTTGATCTTGTTCCACACCATGGACAACCTTCACGTATTAATGAAACCAATGTCGCAGGGTAAAAAAACATGGTATAGTTATAAACAGTACTAGATATAAAGAAGTTTATAGATTCGGCATCAGCAGATGATGTATACAAGACATTTCTGTAAGAATAGCATGCTAAAACACTTACTCGAATCAAGAACAACACATTTGGTTGAAAAACTGACCAGAAACAAAAATCTAGTAGACAGGTATCTCTACCTGTGGAAAAGCTGCATCTACACTGATAAACAGGCTCCAGAACAGATTGTCAACATCATCGAATAAATATCGGAGGGCTTCATTTCTTAAATCATGAAGTTCCTGTGATGTAACACAAGAGAGACATGAAACAATAAAGGTAACAACTCCTGTTATTACTCAATTCCCATAACCTACAGCACTCTTATTAATCTGCAGATCTAATATAATTAAGCATCATAATAAACTACAATAAGCTTAATTCCTATATAATTACATGAAATACAAATTAGTCTGTTAATTCTTTGTTTCACATCATCCTGTACATCCACATTAATTACTGTTTCAAGATAATGCAGCTTCCAATGTAATCAACTTCCTGTTCGTTAGTTATTTTACTGCTACATAAAGTTGCCTTATTTGTTGTTTTTCTTTTCACAAGACACTTACAGAAACTTAATATCAATCGGTGGAAAAGGATGATGCAATTTACTGTTTAGGCGAAGATGTGTAAAAGAAAGTCGACTCAGTCAGGCACACGGAATATACATCACACTTTCTCTTGGCCTCCCTTTGTTGACTTAAATATACGGTATGCAGCAATGCACATTGTTCCATTTCCGATAACTGTTAATGCAGCTTGAAGAGCTACAAGTACCTGTTCATGGAGAACCTAATCAGTTGATGTGAACCATATGACAACTTTTACAACTGACATGTTTTTTTTGCTTGGGGGGGGGGGGGGGGGATGGAAGGGTCTCCGCTAGTTTACAATGCTATAGATTGTGAATAACTAAAATCTATATGAGTACTTAAGAAATGTTACAAATGTACAGCAAAAATGTGCACAAGTCATGATACATATCAGTTCCTTGATGCAGAACACTACCATCATGGTAACTAATCCACATAAATTTTCTATGGGTTGAGAGCTGTTAAGTAACCTTATATTCTAACACTCCCCCTCACTCGAAAACCCATTTATTGGTCGAAGAGTGGATCACGAGCTCCCATCTTTGGGGCAATAATTTGCCTTCGTGCCCATAATAAATTGTGAGAATAATGGGGCTGGCAGGGAGTCGAACCTGAGGCCCCGCCGACCACAGCTCTGATACCATGTCAAGTAACCTTATATTCTAACATGAGCGTAACAGATGTATAATGCAAGAGTGCCATGTCATTGTAAGCAGGGAGAAACATATAATGTGGATACCGGCAACCATCAAAAGAAAAAAGTATCTAGATTAATTGTATCTGGTTAGTGGTTAGATCAGCCTGGTTGTACAATAGTGTCACGTCCTAATAAAAAGGAAATTGATGTTAATTGACAACTACTGCTTCTGTGCTTCGCATCGGAGTAACAAGTATTAGTGGTTAGTGGTTAGATCAGCCTGGTTGTACAATGGTGTCACGTCCTAATAAAAAGGAAATTGATGTTAACTGACAACTACTATTTCTGTGCTTCGCATCGGAGTAACAAGTATTTTAGGTTATTAAAGATTTACTATCATCTTACAAAGCAATGCTTAGCTTTAAAATTGGTGTAGTTTAACACACTCAGGACTCCTGTAATGCTCACTCCGTGCCTTTCTCTTCATTTCTCTGTGAAGGTATGATCAGTGTGTACAAGACTTGACTAGTTGTGGCTGTAACTCATGACTCTTTGCATGATGAGCCTACTCCGGACTAAAATTACCCACTTACCCAAATTTAACTTCAAAAATATGTGATTCTCTAATTATTTACTACTTTCAAAATGGAATTGGATGACTCATGACAGTCACCCATACAATTTAATATGTCAATAATTCTTGCAATATTCCTATCTTCTGGATACTTCACATGGTGGTCCACATTACACTCTCCTTTTACCCTGACTTTACCTGGTGCTTTCAAGTCTCACCCCGACCTTCTCCCGACCAAATCATATTTATCTCTTTTACCAACAGCTCCATGGTTCCATACTTTCATCTCATTAAAATCTCAGTCCCTCGCATTCTGGCTGTTCCTACTTCTGTACCGACTTGCAAACAACATGTTTGGCCATTATGCTAATTACTACTAGAGAAAATTGTGATTTTTCCAAAATAGGAATAGCTATTATTTAGATTTACTTCTCATCATCCAATAGTTTCCTACTATCTTAGCTCAATTTCTACACTAAAATCTGTTAAATGTGATTAATGACTGAGTGCGAGCATAATGTAAGCAAATAGGTATGAATGCTATTGTTATTCAATAGTTGTTATAAGTATGATCATGAACAAAACGGAAGCAAAAACTAGTATAATATGTTGAATTAACAGTATAAAACTTCAATCTATTACAATAGTCTGTTACATTAAAAGGAAGAACGCTCCATTGATGGAGAGAATTGTAACTAACTAACTAATGAGAAGGAATGAATCTAACTCTATATGTACACTGATGCTACACTACTAAAGCTGGCAGGAAAATAAAAGAATTCTAAAACTGTGAAATTACCTATTCGACCCTGGACTCTATACTAAAACTATTCTACAGTTTCACTGGATGGTTTAACAGTAGTCATGTCCATTGAAAATTGGGTTTTACTACATGTACGCCTGCAATCTGTGATAAAACATTGTTTTCTGACATATTTACACCCAAGGTCCAAACTATTAACTATTATTAGCATGTACAGTACAGCAGTAAACTTACCTCCAGAGACTCGGAGTTATAAAAGAAATGCCAAGTGCAGGCGCAAAAGGCTCCACCAAGCAATGGCACCTAAAACGATCAACAATATGTAGAGTTTCAATTAGCAAACAAGTCTTTAAAAAATGTACACAAATGAAAAAATACAGTTTTGAACACATCACTATAATCATAAATGCATCGTTACTAATACATATACCGTCTAAATTCTTTGTAAAATCCCAAATTTCAAAAATGCCATTAATTTGGTTTTGAAACCCAAAAAAAAAAAACCTACTGAGTGCCTTTTTTATCACATTGGCAACAGCTATGGTTACTGAATTAAACTAAATCAGATAAATCACTATTATTTTGGAATGATTAACGACAACATAAAACTTTACTAGTCCATAACAATAATACACCAAATCAAGATTAAATTGAGCACGATGTAAAAAAGATGCAAACTTTAGAAGAATGAATGGATGTAGAAACTCACCATACCCCAAGAAAGTCCTTTCCAAGATTCATAACCAGATTCCTCTCCATATTGCCAAACCAATGCCATTGCAATTACCCTATTACAATAGTTCACAAACAAAACATGAATACTTAAACTTAAACAACACACACATTAACAAATGAAGCAAAATCAAGAAAAGCAAAGCAAGAAAGGCAATACCATTCAGCAACACTGGAGACATGAATGGCCCAAGTGGGCAAAGAGAGAGCATTGGCGGGCTCTGTCAAGACCAACTCCGCAGCAGTGGCTGGGCCCACAAGGGCTGTTATTGCAAGCCCAGTTCCAAATAGAGCTGCTGCTTTAGCATTGTTGTTAGTAAAAATGACTGGGAAGTGGGTTTTGTGAGATGAAACTATGCAATGAGTTGGGATTGGTTTGATTGTTGATAAAGGCTTGATTTTGTGGAGGAATGTTTGGTTTGGTGTGAGCTGCAGAGTTGTAAGCATTGCCATGCTTTGTTTGGTTGATTCAGGAATTGCCTTGCTATATCATCAAAGTCTTGTAAAATTTTGTCAATGAATATTTTGGATTAGAATGTTTAACTGGTTGAATAAGAGCATCTCCAATAGCAGAGACCTCTTAGGTAAATTTTAAATTTAATTACCATAAATAAGAATTATAAAGAATGTGTAAAAAAATTTACACGGGTATTATATTTAATAAAATAAAAGAATTATTTTATAATTACTAATAATTAAACAATTATTTTTTTCAACTAAAACCTATCATCTTTCTACATTTTCTGACTAAAATCTCTCCATTTTTAGAAATATCATGGATAACATTTATACAACTATTATCAAATCATCTCATATAAAAATTTAAGCCTCCAAAATCAATATTTCAAAAAATAAATTAAATTGATACAAAAAATTTTATATAATATTTTAAAAAATCCGTGCATCGCACGAGTTTTAAGCTAGTATATATTTATACTTGATGTTATTTATTTTCTCCAACACTAAATACAAGATTCAATTTTATTTTAAAAGAGCCAACAAAATAAATGCACAAATAGTAGCACAAAATATCATCAAAAATAGTTATAAAATAAATTATACTCCTCAAATATTTTCATTAAATCATAAAATAAGTCTCAAAAGTCTTATATATAGCTTTCTGGTACTTACTTCTTTTAACTGGTTTTTGACATGAAATAAAACAAATTAACCACTATAAATCTAACTAAATACAAAACACACGTGCACACACGTAAGCATGGTTAAGGCATATAATATTATAGTCTATAAGTGTGTTGAAGATAGGTGTGTTGAAAAAATAACCACACGAAAAATACAATATATATATATATATATATATATATATATATATATAATATTTTTATACGACTTGATGGTCGGGTTGGTTTAATCGGATGGGTAAACTAGTGAAACCAAACCCAAACCAAAATTTTCGGTTTTTAAAAATATAAAACCATAACCAAACCAAACCGGAAAAAAACCTAAATTTTCGGTTTGGTCGATTTAGTTTGGTCGGGTTTTGGAAAACCATGCTCACCCCTACTTGGATATGTATTTGATTTTCTATTTATAATTTAAATAAATTTCGAGATAAACAAGGATTCAAAAACAATATACAAAAGATGTCCGTTGCTAACGGGAGAAAAAAAATATTATTGTGATGGCAATTGTACTACCAACAACTCTCACTTGGGTTGGGTTGTTCTCTCGGCTTCCTCCACTATGTTGTTTGCTTGCAGATTGGACTTTCCCTACCTCCTTTTCTTCTTTTACCTAATCTCTGAACCATAGATAATGTTTTGTGTACGTCTTTTACTTAAAAAATTCACACTTTGGCCCCCCATTCTTTCATTTTATCTTTTTCTTTCAAGCAACTACGTTGGTATATTTTTCTCCTTCGCTTGATCAACCCCTCTATTGAGTATTGAGTAACATGCTTTCCACATGGCCCCTCCATTGAGTATTGCATAACAAACAATGAGTCCAATGACAACTTAAAATCTCTGTTTTTAAAACCGGATCGACTGGTTCGACCGGTCTCGAACCGCTAACTGGTGGCAGGTCCGATTCGGTTCATCCCTAAAACCGGTTTCCCGGATTTCCTGTTAAAAACCGGTAAGAACCGGCCAAAAATCGAACAAAATCGGGATCGAACCGGACCGGGATCCGGTTTATTGAAAACAAATCGGTTTATGAGGTCTGAAAAAATCGGCTTATGAGAAAAAAATCGGCTAATGAGAAAAAACCGGCTTATCAGAAAAAAACCGGTTCGGGTAAAATTTTTATATTTGAATTTATATTATATATTTAAAATTTTTCATAATATTATATATTATATTATATATTATCTCTAAGTAAAATGTAGATTATTCATAATTTTTCAGATTATATTATATATTTATATATATATATATATATATAATTAAATATATATTTATAATTATATATATAATTATAACGTCATCCGGTTGAACCACTGATCGAGCCGGTTGAACCAATCAAACCAATAACTTCCGATTCGATGTATGGTCCGATTTTGAGAACACAGCTTAAAATATGATCCACGTAACTAAAAGTTGCTATATATTCAAGTATATATGTACCTTGACACCTCATTCACCTTCTTTTTTAATATAAAAGACAATCTGTACTTTAGAGTTGTGTCGAATAGGAGGCGCTGGTAACTTTAACTTATTACTAATTGCATGTTTGGTTAGTCGTTCTACTGTTTGACTTACAGTTTATAAGGCCTTAAATACTTATGAAGGATGTTTGTTTATTTAAGTTTTAGCTCAACTTATGACTTATATGTTGATAAGTTGAATGTTAGGAAATCCTAATATTCAATTTATGCTTATAACTTATTTCTCGATACATGCAATATATAATATCCTTCAAATCTTTAAAATAATATATTTTTTGATCCGTTCATTAGAAAATTGATATGTATATATCAATTTATCTACTCATTGAGATCTATCCATTAACATCTATTGATATATATTAAAAAACAAATATTTTGAAAATAATAAAACAAAATAACTTATAAGTTCTGATTTACCAAACACTTTACTAACTTATAATTTCTTATCTATTTATCACTTATATGAAACTTATTCTTATAAATCATAAGCTACTCATTTTAAGGTAAATAAAACGGCCGTAAGTACTACTCTAGTGTATAAAAATTGATAATTTGTTCTTCCAATGATTGAGACGTATTATTAAGCTAATCTGTTCTGCTTTAATCATATGATGACAAAGAATTACTCCCTCCGTTCCTAAAAACATTTCCTGTTTACTTTGGACACGTTTGCCAACACACATTTTTTATCGCTAATATCTTCAATTTCGTATTAGTACTAAATATAAAAACTTCACTGTATTAAAGTATTAACAAATACGAATCCAACAAGATCACTCATGACTATATTTTGTCTTATAAATTATGCGTAAATTAGTAGTCAATCGCTTATAATGAACAGTGTTCAAAGTCAAAACAGGAAAAGTATTTCGGTACTGAGGGAGTAATTAGAAACGGTTGTTGACATTTGAATAACATAAAATTTTCATCAAAGTTAACGTTATTGATATGTAAAATATGAAAATCTTCGTCAATAATTCTTTCTAGGACACACATTAGTCATTTACTTTTATAATAATTTTATGTGGTGACTTCTTTTTATTAATAAAGCTTTTTTACATATCGGAGATTCATTATCTCTAATAAGTAGGAACCAATGAAAATTTGACAACCCATATTTTATGTTTTATTATGTACTCTTGGACCTCCATCACAAAAACCTATTATTAAAATTAAAAAAAGTTACACAATCTTAATCTACGGTTCAGAATAATCCGACGGTTAAGCCACACTCTACACCCTACCACACAGGACCACCGCTATAAAAATCTAACTTTCTTTACACAGACTCCTACGCTCCATAGAATTGCAATGACAGTGGAGTCTGCTTTCCATGTCCCAGCTGTTTGCCACGTGTCAAACCAAGCTCAACACGACGTCGTAACAATTAATCAGATTTCTTATTTTTTCCACTTTTTTCCCATCATACATACGAGTGTCAAGCGTATATATCTATATCTGCGCATACACACCATGGGTTAGTTTTGCTTTCAAGCTAAGTGTTCTTATCTTTAATCCCCTCTCTCTCTCTCTCTCTCTCTCTCTCTCTCTCTCTCTCTCTCTCTTCACCACACTCTTAAAGACTACAAATCTTGGAGCCCATTTCGATTTTAAGCCCTAATTTTGTAGGTTTGGAACCCTAATTTTCTAGGGTTTGGGTAAAATTTAGTGTTCAATTCAAGTGTTGTTCTTATTTTCAATCCAATTACTTCCATCACTATCTAGAAAACCCCAAATCTTGGAGGCCCTTTTGATTTGGAGCCCTAATTTTGTGGGGTTTGTGAGAAATTCAGTGTTGAATTGGGATGACTTATGATGTGAATGTGGACGAGGTGGGTCAAATTGAGGTTAATATTGATGAATTGAAGGGTGATTATGTAATTATGAGAGGATCAGAGGGGCAAATTGGGGAAAGTGAACAAGTAGCAGGTTCTAATTCAATGATGATAACTAGTAGTAGATGGTGGTGTTTGATTTGGTGGTGGGCTAAGCTTATTCTTTTGGTTTTGTTTTTGGGGGTTTTGACTGCTGTTTTCTTTAAATGGATTGGCCCTTTTTTCATGGATAAGGTACTATTTTTATACATGCTTCAGTGTGTGTGTGTGTATGTGTAATGATTTGTTAAAGTTGTGATTTGGTTTTTACGGTTCTTATTTCATTGTGATTTATGCAACTTAATCCTTTGTGCATTTTAGTTTAGGAAGTCTAGTGTGATACTGTATTTTGGACTTTGTCATGTGAGATTATGTGTTACAAAATCACAGATTATGTCTAGGTATGATTTGGACTTGATGTAAAATGCTGGTGATTTTTTGGATTATACCCGAATGTTTATGTTATCTTTGAATGCTATAGCCAGTGATAACATTTTGATAGGAAATATGAATTTGGACTTGTTTTTTTTGCCCTGATGGAACTTCAAGGCCTTGACGAAAAAGCCTAAAGCTTTTTGTTCAGAGAGTTCTTGTCAATGGTGCTGTGCTTTTGATTAGGAATAATTTGCTCGCTCAAATCATTCATATACAGGAAGTTTGTCATTTGGCTCAAATTTTCCTATGTACCTCAGGATATCGATATGAAATACGTAGAAATATTAGTAGTACTAGATTATCTACCATTAGGTAGAAATAGAGATCCACAAACAGCCAGTCGAGCCAGATTTTCTCCGGAATCTAGAAAATCCTGGGTTTTTTTTAGTAATCGGGATTTTATGCAAATTGTTAAATCGGGGCTACTGCCGTAGAAACATGAGTGCCACTCGTTATCTGTCTCTAGTGGAGCCACATAATTCTGGTTAGCCTCGTGTAAACGGCTAAAAGCTTACAATTTCCTTTAAATTGATATTCGATAAATGTACGTGTTTGCCAACATTCTTTGCACGAGTAAATGTTCATGTTTCTCTAATATGTATGTGGATTGGTTTTAGATACCTTCTTTCTGATGTATGGCATATTTTGTGCAGGAGGTTATTCCTATATTAAATTGGGAAACAGCTACGTTCAGTAAACCTGTGTTAGCACTTATTGTCTTTGCATCTGTGGCATTATTTCCGGTTATTCTTCTACCCTCCACTCCTTCCATGTGGGTGGCTGGAATGACCTTCGGTTATGGTTATGGGTTCTTGCTTATTATTGGTGGAGTGACTATTGGTGTATCGCTACCTTATTTTATAGGTCTCTTGTTCCATCATAAAATGCAAGTAAGTGCCATGCTAATTTAAAAATGGTTGAAATTTTTCCGAGGCAAAAGAATCGTCTATACTTATTTTGTTATACATCATTATTATTTTATGTGTAGGAGTGGTTAAAAAAATATCCCAAGAAAGCCCGTGTCATAAAGTTGGCTGGCGAAGGAAATCGACTTCATCAATTTCAAGCTGTAACACTGATTAGAATTTCTCCATTTCCGTATATTGTTTATAACTACTGTGCTGTGGCAACAAATGTAAAGTATGTACCTTACTTGTTGGGATCAATGGTTGGGATGGTGCCAGAAATCCTTGTTGCAATCTATACGTAAGTCTTCTTTTCTGTTTGTAGTTGGTATATATGCATGATATCTATAATAATTTTTGGTACCAATTGTCCTTTGTTATTTGTAAGTCATACTTGATTCTCCTTTTAAGTCCTTTATATCATGCATAGTGAACCTCATTGGTTGCTTACAGATTTGTGCCGTATGCACCTTGTGACCCCCTTGAGAAGTTATTACCCAGGCTTGCATGATCATCTAAAGTACTTCACTTCTGAGTTAGTTTGTTCCTGATGTAATATATAAGGTAGCTAGATGCAATTCTTGTTTTGAGGATTAAGATATAATTTGCTTATATGTTTTGGACATCCAGTAACATAATGGAACTCATATTGAGTGGGATTAAAGGACTGTGTGCCATAATGTAAGCAATTGTTTTATTAATCTATGGAAGGTTTTTGCTGTTTTGTGAGTGTCAAGGTTCAAGTATGTCAGGAAGCCATTTTTTAGTTGTTAATATAACAAGATGGGAAGCTTTATGCAAAATGGCAAGATCTTCTATATAATTACTATCATATCAAAAATATTAAAGATTATTTATTTATTTTTATATGTAGATAAAACATATCATATGCAACTGGTTCTGAGCAAATGTTAAGATAGCGTAGTCAATTTTGATAGGAAGAAATGTAAGTTTGTTCTTGGATGTTTGAGTTTAGTTGTTAAGACCAATATGTTCATAACCCTAGCTGATTAATAATGAATCTCTTAACAATGGCATAGCATGTACATCAATTATTTTGATTGCACGTACCTTGTTGAGTTAAACAATTCTTTGTATATGCAAACAAGTGTTAGTACTTAGTAGGCATTGTTGATGGATGATTTTAGGGGTCAAAATTTCTGATAATTGTTGGGCTTAAAGTCTAAATTTATGTTTGTTTGAATTTTATGAATGCCTTGGGCAATCATTGAACTGCTCTATATCAAGTTTTGAGGTTCTGTCGAAAATAGTGTGAACTTTGCATCTACATGTTTAGCTAATTTTACAAGGCATTTAGTTTATCATATGTCGTAGTACAAGTCTTTTTCAGTTTTAGAAAGACATCTTACACAATACAAACATTCAGGGAGTGGATGTATAATTATAATCAGCATTTTCGTTTATTCTTGCAAGAGATAGCTATCTGACATTCCGACTTTAATGACGCTGCTGGTAATTGGTCTTGTTTTACAGTTTACTTTTTTTGGTTTGTTTTCAGTGGCATCATGATAAAAACACTAGCTGATGCTTCGACTGATCAGCGCACCCTCTCAACAGCTCAGATCATCTTCAATGTTTGTGGTTTCTGTTTAACAGTGACTACCACGGTAATAATTACAATCTATGCTAAAAGGCGCCTCAAGGAATTGCAGATGGAAGAAGAACCACTGTTACAATAAGTATCTGTTTATGCTCTCTCTTCCGGGGCCAAGTTGGGAATCTTAGCCAACTGATCGAAGTCCGTATCTGTGCATTAACTTGGATGAATTTTTTGTTGATATCATTAAGTTTGGTGTATAGATTTTATTTTGATATTCAAATGTATATATTTTTGACAATATCGATATTAATTTCTTGAATCCAAAAGCATATATTTTTCCTTTTCAAGGCCCCCTTTCATTCTCTTTTAACTCTATATTTAGAGCGGGTTTCGGATAGCCGGTGCCTCCCAATAATATGAGAACCCCCTACCCCCCAGTGTTCTGGTATGTTTACACGAATCTGGTTGCAAGTTATGAATATTGTGGCACAGGTTCTGTTATGTGTTGTGAGAGTGAGATGGACTACTTTAAAGCTTGTCAAAATGCTTGGTGGGGGGAACAAGGACTTGAAAATCTGGTGAAGGACAAGTAAGGGGGCCTCCAAACTGAGTGCCACACAGCAACAGCAGTAGTATACGAAAACTAGTACTGCCAGGAAGCAGTGGTATACAACTAGAAATGCACTGCAATACACGGGTGAAGTTGATGATATTGCGTCTAGTCTATTTCCACTACCAAAAATCAACACTGTCAATAATTTGTTGGACTCATTCATAAATCACCATTCGATTTTGTCCCTCTAATCCGGTTGCTTAGTTTTTTATTTTGAAAATTGTTTATTTACTACATTTAGGAAAAAAAATATCTGTGAATACCAAGAGAACATACTTTTCGCGAATAATAAACTTGGTAGGATGACAGTCCTAAAAATTAATTCTAAACCCGGTAAAAATTAATGAGATTCCATGTATAATGAATTCACACAAAAAAACAGCAAATAATAGTAAAAGTGTTAGGTCCAATATGTTTGTAGAAAGGGGGTTGAATACAAACAGTACTGTTTAATCGAAATTTGTCTGGATAAATTTAATTTATATTTTGATAAATTTGAGCGGAATTAAATGAAACAAAATTCAAGTTGAATATAAAATTATATTAACTTGAGGGGTTTGTTACAAATACAGTACAGAAATTATATCTAGTTAATAAAAATAAATTAGAAAATTCGACATGAATTTTTCTAGATTTGTTAATAAAAATCGAGATATAGATTAGGAGTAAAAACTCGCTAATAGTACAAGAGTATCAAGTAAACAAGTTCTATCGGATCATATATTAAAAATAAGATGAACTTGAATTTATACAAATTTATTTCTCTTGCTGTGTTGTTCTTCAATGAGAGATAATGGAGCTGGGTTTGTTTCTTTGAATGTTATGTTCTGTGTTGTTGTGTTCTGGCCGCCTGTCTTGAATTAATATACTCTTCTGCATCTTTTCTTTTTCATTTGTACTGCCAAGACAATCGGCAAGACAATCTGCTCTTCCAAGACAATCAGTTTTGTACTGCCAAGACAATCGGCAAGACAATCCAAAACCTCCAAGACAATCAATTTGTACTGCCAAGACAATAGGCAATACAATAGACAAGACAATTCAAGCTTACCAATACAATCGGCAAGACAATCAAAATTGTCTTCTTTAATACTCCCTCCGTCCCTAAATTCTTTTCTTGTTTGCTGAATTTCACGGGTTTTAAGATAGTGGGGAATGAATAATGTTTTTTTATGTTGTAGTGGGTGTTGAATATTGTTTTTAAAGAGTAGTGGGTATTGAATATTAATATTTATGGCCAAAAATAGAAACAGGAAAAGTAATTTGAATATCCTTAAAAGGAAAGTAGGAAAAGAAATAAGGGACGGAGGGAGTAATAAAACTTGGCTGAATGATTGAATTGAACAAAAATATTTGAACTGCTGTGTCTGAAGGCCATTCGCAGGAAGGAACGTGACCAGTACGCGCGAACTGTTTTGGTTTGAATTTCTGGCGCGTGTAGCGCACGCGCTTCAGAGTGCATTAAACTTCTGCCGACAGAATAAAACATACTGCATGCTTACTGATTCATTCTACTCTTTTCACTTTGCTTTACAGTCTGCAACTCTGCATGCATGTGTCCGTTTGTTTTATCAATTCTGTTGCTGTCGACCTCTCTTATTTCTTTTTTTTTCTTTTTCTTTTCTTTTGTTTTTCTTTTGAATTTAATTTAATTAAATACTTGATCAATTAATCATTAAAATAAATAATGATTAATTAATTAATTAATTAAATCAATTCAGATTAATACATTAATTCAAAATTAATTAACATGATAATTAATTTAATAAATAAATTAATTCGATATGAATTAATTTATTAAATTAAACCAATTACATAATTATATTAATTAAAAGAGAATTAATATAAATCTTTTGACAGCTCAAATCTTTTTCTTGAACCACTGAAAGTAATAAAGAATTACCACCGGATTTTCGTTGACGCTCGATGCACGGTCTGGTTCATGAGCGACTAACTCCAACGACTTTTCTTTATTTTTGACTTTATGGCTTGGTTCCTTTCTTTTCTTAACATACCAGTCTTGACAGCTTGAGCCACTGAAGTTAATGATAAACAACCACTGTTTAATGTTGACACTCGATGTACTGTCTAGTTCATGAGTGACTAACCGCAATGACTGTTCTTCACATATTGACTTTAAAATCCGGTTCATTTTCTTTTCTTTTTCTTCTCTCTCTATTAATTCTTCTGTGCTGTCTCTGTCACTGTCGAAATCTCTGTCACTTTAAATGAATCCACTTCTTTAACGAATACTTCACTGAGGCTTGATCAGATGTCTGAACTTCTTTCAATGTAGTAATTCTTCAAGTCTGTAGATTGACCTTGATCTTTTTCTTCTGACAGATAATACTATCTGAGATTCCTTGTGATAGTCTATATACTATTTACTATTACAATCTTGTTTAAGTTGAGTTGTATCCTCGAAATACAAATAGGCTACATCATATGCCTTTCAATCTCCCCCTATTTGTTTGTTAGACAATAACAAGCAAATACCTAGAGGATAACTCAACTACCTCACTTAAACAAGAAAAAGATAAAACTTTTAAGAACTAAGTAAATAATACAAAAAAATTTCTCTGGTTTAGATTTAACAATTCCAGAATCTTCAGTTGATGAAATGATAGATGATTGTTCCTCAAGCACTGAACTGATCTTCAATAAATAACTCATCTTCATTTCTGATTCTTCATATCTCTGCCTGATAATCTTTCACATCTTACATTGGTGATTATCAGCAGTTCTTGATTTACAATCACTTCCCATTTCTGACACAGCTTTTCTCACTAAAGAAAAACAGTTGTTCCTACTATGTAGACAATGGTGAATCAATACCATTTCTATAACTTCTGGTGAATTTACTACTCTTCCACTTAGCCTTTATACATAGTACATTGAAAGACTAATAGAATAGTATTGTGATGTAATTCTCCTTTTATCTCCACTTTCATAACAAATGAAAGTTGTTTTTCTTCTTCATCTAAGGCTCCCCCTTAGTAAATAGACTTGCTTCTCATTCTAAGCAAGATAAAACTTTTAATGCTCCCCCTTTCTAACTCACTCTTCATTTACTTGTACCCCAATACTTCTCCCCCTTAGTTGAGTATATCCTACTAAGGTAAGCTTTAAGCTTGAATATATCTTTTTCAATATATCTCTCCCCTTTAGTTGAGGAATCCTCCAATCAACTAATTGACAAAGTAGTTGATACCAAATTGTTACCAATTTATACCAATCGTTAGAGTACATTGAAATCAATTGATAAAGCTTTGTTAGAAAGGAAGTTTCATTTTCTTCCTCACTGTGAGTGTGTGATAGTGTTTAGTGTACCTCACAAGTGTTTCACTCTTCTCTCCACTCATTTGTGTTGAGTGTCTCACTTCTCTCTGTGTTTACACTCTTGCTCACTAGTGTTTCACTCATAGCTCCAACATCCTTTAGTGTACCTGCAAAGAAAAATCACCCTAGCCCCTTCAAGAGAGGTCAGTGGTGGTGCAATGGGAGTTCGCAAATCCCAAATCCTCGTTGGACTCGTCAGACGAATCTGAGTCATAATCTACAAGTTGTTAATTTTCCTTTTTAGGGTTTTCAGATTTGAATTCTGAGAAGGTAAACAATGATCTATAAATTTAGCATTGAGATCAAGGTTCCCTTCTAATGTCTGTGAAGATATCACCTTGTTAAACTCATCAGGTAAAATCTGAATCATAGTTCACAAGTTGCCGATCCGCACCTATGTCGGATCGTTACCCGCAGGATCCAGAGATGTTCCCTCTGGGGAGTTAGATAATGATCTTGTTGAATTTTGCATTTGAGATCAATACCTTCTCTCGAGGTCTGTGAAGACTCTTAGTTCATTAAAGAACCTTTAACTTATAATCCTAACCGTAAAATTGTTGGATTACAGGTTTCCGTCAATTCATCCTTGGTGTGTGCAATCTCACTTTGTGCATATGAAATATTTTGGTTAGTGTATAAGGTAGTGACTCTCCAACTGAATATCCCACACATTCTTATTTACTGCATCAAGTGCATTTACTCCCTGGTGACCTCGAGTCTGATAGGTTACTTCCTTTTAGGGGGTAAGTCAGAATGTGTTTGAGTTTAACTGTAGTCTGGGATCAAAGTTGTTGGGTTTACAACCTTATGACTAAACATGTGAGAATACAAAATTCCATGTAGATGAACCTGCAGCATAGAATATGAGCAACATAGAGATAGAATGCATTTTTAACATTGAAAAGTTTTCTGAGAAAATATTGCATTTTATCTTAAGAGAAATTATGTACAGTTGTGATTTCAAAACGTTGAACATATAAACAATCACAACTGTAGAAAGAGATTTTGAATTTAGGGAATATATAGATCTTAAGCTGGTTTTACTAAACAAAAACAAGGACAAAAATTCAATTAATAAAAATTAATCGAATTAATGTAAGTTAATGTTTAAACCAATACAAACAAAACTATTTTATCATGCTTTAGGTCCTGTAAGATAGATACCAACTATTAGAAATTGTTAGCACTTGATAGGTCTTGTCTTCCAATTGTTAGATCCTGAAAATCAAACATTAGTTCTTAACCAATTGTTTAGACACATACCAATTTGATACCAACATTGGTCAATTGTTAAGTCCTTAACACGAAGATCTGTTAACAGCAATCACAAAACAAAGATTTATACTTAAACTGCACGTTTTGTGTGTGTGAATAAGAAGAACAACAAAAGAACCAAGTACAGTGACCTACTGTAAGTTTTGGAAGTATAGTGACTAAACTGTAAAAACTATACAAACTATTTATATACACATGAAAAATAATATTCAAAAATAAGAAATAATATACATAATAATTATACAAAATAAAAACTATAAGAAAAGAAAATTCAAATAAAACTAAACAAAGAAGAAAAATTTGAATTAACATAAAAATAATAAAACTATACATAAGTAATAATTTACATAGCTTAAACTATAAACGGACATACAACTAAAATAAAAAGACAAACACTACAAAACATGTTAAATAAGATTAACATTTAAAAAATTACAATACATGTACAAAAACATTAAGTATATACAAGAGTATTTATAATAGGTTAGCAAATCCATATATTTTCTGACAAAACAATTTTCTACTAGAAAATTATTTAGAGAGAAAATATGATTTAATAAACTATCATAAATATGGCAGCTATTTTAAAATAATGAAATTTTCAATAAAAATAGCTTCCTCAAAAATTCTAACTAGAGAATTAGAGAAAAATATTTTTAGAGAAAATTATTATTATAAAATAAAGAAACATGGATTAACGCATTAGAATGATTATGACAATTCTTATAGAAAGATGACAAGATAGAATTCGAAAAGAATGTCATACCAGTTACTTGGCGCTCAAACCTTGGCACCAACTTCCACGTTTCTTGTTGTTCCAGATTCGCAAGTGCTTTCTCAGATTCTTTAGATTCTATACCTTGATTCTGAGAAGCCCTTTTAGTTCTTACTACAACATCTGGATCACCAATGATCAGCTCTATTCCAAACACACTGTCTGAGAAAGTTGGATCTTGATGAAACACCTTGTTCTTCATTGTGATATTGTGTTTGACTAGTGAATCCTTTGTTTACTTCCCTCGAGTTATTGCGAGAATGGCTTGATGATTATTTTCCAGTGACATTGGTATTGCCAATAACAAAATTGTTTCTACCACTATCACTTGGATAATTATCATCATTAACATTTTAAACTTATGACTTCAAGACAACTCCTCGATAACAACAATTGTTAACTCCTAACAACTGTTTGTTGGTAGACAATCTTGGTTCTAAAAATAAAACTTGATTACCAAGACTGTCTTGTCTGCAATCTTAGAAATAATTTTCTAAGTCCAACACACCTTGATCCATAGTATATAACATTTATTATCAAAGTGATTAGAATCTTGCAAATAAGCATAAAAATTATTCAAAGTATTTGAACAATGGTCATTTTAGATATTACAATATCCACAGTTTTACTTAGATTATTTTCATACCATGTATAATAATATGAGTGAATTGTAAAAGATATAAAAATCATTACTTAGAGGAGTTCTAAGTAATTTCACACATACCAATACATCTCACAATTAGTTAGTAAATAGAATTCTAACTAAATATCATTAACTGATATAAGTCAAAATTTCAATACAACCAATTGTTAGAACCATGATAATAATTATAGTGAATTTCTGAAAATGGAATATTGATAAAATTCACTAGAATTAACATCTGAAAACTAAACTGAAAACCAACAAAATTGTTAGGTTCAATTCAGTTTGTTGTATATTTATTTTGATGAATATGAGGTACAGAGCAAATACTTAAATTGAATTGCTTCAAGTCCGTAACCCATATAAATCAAAATAAATAATTAAATAATTAAATACTAAATCTCTATGAGTTAGATTTTAGCATTTAAGTATTTAAATTATCCTTAAATAATCACCACTAAAATATATTGCAATTATACACATGGCAATCATTCAACTGATAATTTTCAGTGTGAGGTCTGGATGTAAATAAGTTCACATGTCCTTTCAATATAGACAATTGAATACTTGTGAACTTATTCAAGAATTACTTAACAGATGGGTTATACAAATCATATAGCATTAATAAAATCCCAAGTTTACAAGCCAATCTTGAAAAATTAATTTCATTAAGTGATTTAACAAACGTGTCTGCAAGTTATTCTTTACTAAAGACATCCTCTCAAAAGAATTGATACCTTATGCAAGTTGCTTAGTCCTTGATGTTGGAATTCGGGCATAATAACGCAACGGAAATAACGTAAATAACAATTAAAAACGAATTCCAAAGCCCGGATCCATGTATAAAATGATGATCATGGTATAAAAATTCTCAAGAACAAGATTGTACCTTGTTTAAGCTTTCCAATGGATGACAAATGGAGATCCTAGCTTGTTGATCTTGAGAGTTAAAATTATAACTCCTCCACCGGTATCCACACTAGAATGCTTGCTTGAATCGTCGAACGATTTCGCCACGGGACGAGGTACTAGCCAAAAATAAATAACCTTGGATGTGTTCTTGACTTAGCTTTATTTTTCCCCTTTGTTTCTCTCTTGTATAAACTGAATTTTCAGTTCCTCTCTACATATGTGACTTGCCAACACTTGGCTTTTATAGAAAAACAAAGCCAAAAATGGAGCCTAAAACAATTAGGCCATTTTATTTAAACAAATCTTATTTATTTAAATAAATTAATTAAGTCATACTTAATTAATCAAATAAGTCAAGAAAATACATCTTCAAATTTTATCTTTAACTAATCAAGTCCCACTTAATTAATTTCATAAAATTCGAATTATTATTTATTATTAATTTAAATTATTATTAATTTAAATTCATAAAATAAATTAATTTCCCTTTTAAACATTCTATGTGTGTGACCCTGTAGGTTATTATTTAATTGGCAACAATTTTATTCTTTAATAAAATTGTAAACAATAAGCGGCGTCTAGTAACACATTATTGCTACCCAATTAAACAATAATTAAATCAACGATTCAATCAACCTTTTATGACTAATGTTCCATGTAATATAATCCCTTTAAATCATGATATTATAGATTAAACTCGAGGCATGTAATGTGTCATCCTCTTCATAATTTAATCTTCATTTTCTTGATCGATGAGTAGACTATTTAATCAAATCAACATTTGAGCATGACCATGCATTTCATAGTCTCACTCAAACAAGAGGCCGATAATATCACTCCTTTATCAGGAGATTTAAATCCCATCTAGATCGTTCATATTTCTCACATGATTCATAATTTATCCGATATTCACCTTTATCATTATCCGGCTAAAGATAACTTTTGACGAATTCAAAATATATTAATTCTCATGTAGAATTATAACGACTTCAGGTCTAAGGATCATTACACCATTATCACTGTGAGAATACATATGACACATTTATTATTATTATTTACCATGATGTATCTCACGGTGGGTCTGTCCAGTACCCTGTACTCGTACAGTTACGTATGCATTGCTTTTAGTATCTGCATACTTATGACCAATGAGATGTGGTCATCTTGTCAATAAACATACTAGCCTTAATGTATTATTATTGTCCTAAGTAATAATAATACTCGGCTAGGGACATTTAAGAATATGATACAATCATTATATAATCTCATGTTCAAGTCACATACTTGCAACTACATAATTTGTATCAAGATTCCAAGGACATTTATTATACTTTATTTATTTCGTAGTAAATAAAGCCAATAATAAATATATATATATCAAATATATAAAATCACTCAAACACAAATACAATTGATTGTATTGACTCTAGGGCACCAATACTAACAATCTCCCACTTGCACTAGAGCCAATTACCCATGTATCGAATACCCATGCTACTAGTGTGACATTCATGCTTCTGCTGCGACAGAGCCTTAGTCAGCGGGTCTGCAATATTATCATCAGTATGCACTTTACATATGTGAATATCTCTTCTATCATTTATCTCTCGAATAAGGTGATATCTCCGAAGTATATGCTTTGTTCTGCTGTGAGCTCTTGGCTCCTTGGCTTGTGCTATAGCTCCATTATTATCGCAGTAAAGATCTATGGGATCTGCGATCGATGGAACTACACCAAGTACTGTAATGAACTTCCGTATCCATACAGCCTCCTTGGCTGCTTCACATGCCGCAATATACTCGGATTCCATTGTAGAATCAGTTACTGTGTCTTGCTTCGAACTTTTCCAGCTTACAGCACCTCCATTTAGGCAAAACACAAATCCAGACTGAGACACAGAGTCATCTCTGTCAGTCTGGAAACTAGCATCCGTGTAACCCTTTACCGTTAGCTTCTCCTCTCCTCCATACACCAAGAATGAATCTTTAGTCCTTTTCAAGTACTTAAGAATATTCTTGACCGCCGTCCAGTGACCTTCACCTGGATTAGACTGGTATCTGCTCATCATGCTCAAAGCATACGAGACATCCGGACGAGTACATATCATTGCATACATGATAGATCCAATTGCTGAAGCATATGGAATCTTACTCATGCGGTCCTTATCATCCAATGATTTAGGACCATTCTCTTTTGAGATCGTTATCCCATGAGATATGGGGACATATCCCCTTTTTGCATCTTGCATTCCAAAACGATGCAAAATCTTGTCAATATATGTACTCTGGCTTAAGCCGATTAATCTTCTTGATCTATCTCTATAGATCCTGATCCCTAATATATAGGTAGCCTCGCCCAAGTCTTTCATAGAAAAACTTTGTCCTAACCAAGTCTTTACAGCCTGTAGAGAAGGAATGTCATTCCCTATTAGTAATATATCATCAACATATAATACTAGGAATGCCACATGGCTCCCACTAACCTTTTTGTAAACACATGGTTCATCCACGTTCTGAATAAAGCCAAAACCTTTGACTATTTCATCAAACCGGATGTTCCATCTCCGAGAGGCCTGCTTCAATCCATAAATGGATCTATGCAGCTTACATACCTTTCCGGCATCCTTTGGATTTCCAAAACCTTCAGGTTGTGTCATGTACACATCCTCTTCAAGGCTTCCGTTAAGGAAGGCTGTTTTGACATCCATCTGCCATATTTCGTAATCATAGTAAGCCGCTATTGCAAGCAAAATTCTGATGGATTTTATCATTGCCACTGGTGAAAAGGTTTCATCATAGTCAATACCATGAATTTGTTTGAAGCCTTTTGCAACCAGTCGAGCTTTATAGGTCTGTATTTTACCTTCCATGTCGATTTTCTTCTTGAAAATCCATTTGCACTCTATAGGTTTTACCCCTTCGGGTGGATCAACCAAAGTCCATACTTGGTTTTCATACATGGAATCCATCTCAGAATTCATGGCTTCTTGCCATCTCTCAGAGTCTGGTGAGTTCATAGCATCTTGGTAGGTGAGAGGCTCATCTTGGTCTATGAGCATCACATCGTCATTTTGAGTTAGGAGAAATCCATAATTCCTCTTTGACTCATGGCGAATCCTACTAGATCTACGAACAACCTGTGTTTCTTGAGCAATGTTATCTTGTATTTCTTGCTCATGCTCCCCTTCCGGTTCAATGTTATCAAGTGGTTCTCGATCTTCATCGAGATCTATTTTCCTCCCACTGTATTTTCTAGAGACTAGCTCTCTTTCCAAGAATACAGCAGTTCGAGCAACAATTACTTTGTTCTCCGAGGGACTATAGAAAGAATAACCCTTTGTTTCCTTTGGGTATCCCACAAAATTACATTTTTCAGATTTCGGTCCAAGCTTGTCTGATGTTAGGCGTTTCACAAATGCTTCACATCCCCATACTTTCATAAAGGACATGCTTTGCCGTTTCTCTGTCCATATCTCATATGGAGTTTGTTGAACCGTTTTAGTAGGAACACGGTTTAGTTTATATGCAGCCGTTTCCAGGGCATAACCCCAGAAACTAATTGGAAGATCTGCTTGACTCATCATAAATCGCACCATGTCCAACAAGGTACGATTCCTCCTTTCAGAAACCCCATTCCATTGTGGTGTTCCAGGAGGAGTTAGTTGTGATACAATACCACACTCCCTCAAATAGTTCTTAAACTCATGGCTTAAGTATTCACCTCCTCGATCAGATCTTAGAGTTTTTATGCTTTCGCCAATTTGCTTTTCTACTTCTGCCTTATACTCTTTGAACTTTTCAAATGCTTCGGATTTGTTCTTCAAAAGATACACATATCCATATCTACTGAAATCATCAGTAAACGTAATGAAGTAGAAATAGCCACCCCTTGCCATCGATCTCATAGGACCACATAAATCGCTATGTATTAGTTCTAGTCGTACGGTGGCCCTCTTACCCTGTCCGGTAAAAGGAGCTTTAGTCATCTTTCCAAGTAAACAAGCCTCGCATTCATCATATGATTCAAAATCAAACTGATCCAAGAAACCATCTTGATGTAACTTGGAAATGCGTTTCTCGTTTGTATGGCCTAGACGATAGTGCCAAAGGTATGTTTGATTTGAGTCATTAGTCTTAAGTCGTTTGTTATTTACATTCAAGATAGGAGTATCTAAATTAAGAACATACAAACCGTTAAATAATTGTGCAACACCATAGGTAATGTCATTCAAACCAAAAGAGCAACCATTGTCTTTAAAGGTAAATGAAAAACCTTTCTTGTCCAAACAAGAAACAGAAATAATGTTTCTACAAATAGAAGGCACATACAAACAGTTTTCAAGTTCTAATATAAGCCCAGTGGGCAACGATAAATGGTAAGTCCCTACAGCCAAAGCAGCAACCTTTGCTCCATTTCCAACTCGTAGGTCTACCTCTCCCTTAGCCAGTGCCCTACTCCTTTGCAGTTCCTGCACATTTATACAAATGTGAGAACCACATCCGGTATCCAATACCCAAGATGTAGAAGTAGACAAATTGACTTCTATTACATAAATACCTGAAGCAGAAGTCTGGCCAGCAGCCTTCTTCTTCTTAAGTTCTTCCAAATATGCATGACAGTTTCTCCTCCAGTGTCCCGGTTTACCACAGTGGTGACAATCACCCTTTTCGACACCTCCTTTGGGCTTGGTAGCCTTCTTGGGAGCAGAATTAGGATTGGCAGCAGATTTGGACACATTCCTCTTCTTATTGCCCTTCCACTTTCTTTTCCCCTTGGCACCTCCTTTGTTCACCATCAGCATGGGAGTAGGAGATTCCTTCTGAATGTTGGTTTCAGCAGTTCTTAACATGCCCAACAATTCAGTGGGTGTCTTATCTATCTCATTCATGTTGTAGTTCATAACGAATTAAGAAAAGTTCTTGTTGAGTGATTGTAAGATCAAATCTATTTGAGCCTCCGGACCAATCGGGAAGCCCAAGGTACTTAGTTGTTCAATGTACCCAATCATCTTAAGAACGTGTGGTCCAACCGGGTCTCGCTCTCCCTGTTTGCAAGCATACAAAGCCTTGCTAGTATCATATCTCTCCTGGCGAGCTTGTCCCTCAAACATGCTTTTGAGGTGCTCAATTATTTCAAAAGCATTCATCAATTCATGTTGCTTTTGAATTTCAGGAGCCATGCATGCAAGCATAAGGCATGACACATCAGTTGAGTCATCCAAATGCTTCTGATAAGCATTTTGCTCGGCACATGTGGCTCCAGCAGGAAGAGGATTTGGGTGAGGAACTTCAATGGCATACAGCTTTCGCTCCTGCCTGAGGACAATCCTCAAGTTCCTAAACCAATCTAGGAAGTTTGTCCCTGTCAGCTTTTCCTTTTCTAGGACTGATCGTATCGAAAAGTGGTTTGTGTTGTTTGCCATTTATTATCTACAATTTTGTAAAAGCGCATAAAATGAGTTAGTTTGCATGTTTCGTAAAACCAATTATGGTCAAGTTGATTTATAGCATATTCGTAATATACCTCCCACTATTTTTATCAAATTAATAGCCCTTACTATCAATTCGGAAAATGGTTCCCATAAAACCTTTCTTAGTGAGCCAAGATCCATATTTCGTCATATTTTAAGTCAGCTTTGGCTTTCCTCTTAAATATGATTATTTAGGTAGACCGTTATGTCAATTATATCGTATATAAATCTTGGATAGCTTAGTGAACAACATATTGCTCCGATCTATCTAATAGATTTCACTAAACTCTATGCTTATAAGTTCATAATCCTATTATGACGACTTATTTAAGTTGGACCCAACAATAACAATTTAAGTAAGCTTGTTTACTTAATCACATCTCACCACGATAAAAGAGAAGCCCTTGCTTTGGAAAATCCACTCCTCAATGATCTAGGATTTAATGAGTGTTATTTGTTGGAAAGCATCTGTTTAACTTAATATTTCTTAAGGGATTTTTAGAAAAATTTAACGATCTTGATCGTTTGTTTAAATCTTAAATCGTTACAGATTTTATCTTGTTTAAACATGGCATATGTGTCGTATCTAATACATACATTCTAAAATATCCATACATCCATGCATCCATTCATATATCTAATATATCCATGCATCATATGTAAAGTGCAGTTACGCAAAATTAAACGTGCAATGGTTATGGCCCGATCCTATGCGATCTTTTCGAGCTAATGAAAAGATCAAGGTCAATCTATGGTTGTAATAACTAATTATTACAAAATTCTACATTGCTTCCAAACCCTCCATTGATTGCCTCCAAGCTCGTTTTGAAATACATTACAAAAGAACTCGAGTTGCATTCGAGAAATAATAATTACAAGAATAACGACATGCAAGTCGTATTTAATTATTACAGACCATAAATAAAATTAAAACATTTATTCTACGGGACTTTAGGCCATAACCAATGCACCATGCTCATATAACAATTATAGACATTTTATCATGATCATATCATAGATAACAATTAATATTTTAACTCCTTAATTTAAATACCTAATTATTTAAAAGGAATTAAAATAAATAAATCAAATTTAATTAATTAAATTCGAATTAATATTATTAAACTAATTAAAATTTTAATCCGAATAAAAAAAAATTAAATCGAAATTAATTAATCAAAATTCGAATTTAATAATAATATTCAAATTCATAATTTAAATATATTATTAAAATTCGAAATTAAATTAATTAATAAAATTTTGAATTAATAATAATTTTTAAATCCATGATTTAAATATTCAATTATTAAAACTTTAATCATTAAAAACATTAGGAATCTAATGATTAGTACCAATAAGTCTAACATGGCAACTAATTGAATTATTAAAGCAAAAGTAAAAGCAAAAGCTAAAATAATTAATTAGAATAAAAAAAACAGCAATAATAGCAACAGCACGCCAATGAGTTGTTACTGTCAACAAGCTAATGCGCATGTCGCACAGGCGCAACACCAGCTGTCAACGGGTGATGCGCATGTCCGACATGCGCAACCCGACTGTAAATCCCTGTTGCGCATTACCGGAATGCGCAACACCTGTACATACAGTTTTTGCCAGAACCTGCAGATTGCTCCAGAAACTATGCAGAATGAAATTTTTCAGTTTATATCAATTCTAAAATTATTCTAATGATGTGTTTACCATATCTAACATATAGTACATCATCCAAAACATGTTATAACAATTTATAACATCATACAAACAATCATAACAATTTATAAAATCTTTTGTATGTTAAAATGAAGCATGACAAAAAATTCATAAAATTCATGTATGATTCATTTTCAAGAACAAAACACCAAATCATCCTTTTATACATGTAGCTCAGATACCATTGTTGGAATTCGGGCATAATAACGCAACGGAAATAACGTAAATAACAATTAAAAACGAATTCCAAAGCCCGGATCCATGTATAAAATGATGATCATGGTATAAAAATTCTCAAGAACAAGATTGTACCTTGTTTAAGCTTTCCAATGGATGACAAATGGAGATCCTAGCTTGTTGATCTTGAGAGTTAAAATTATAACTCCTCCACCGGTATCCACACTAGAATGCTTGCTTGAATCGTCGAACGATTTCGCCACGGGACGAGGTACTAGCCAAAAATAAATAACCTTGGATGTGTTCTTGACTTAGCTTTATTTTTCCCCTTTGTTTCTCTCTTGTATAAACTGAATTTTCAGTTCCTCTCTACATATGTGACTTGCCAACACTTGGCTTTTATAGAAAAACAAAGCCAAAAATGGAGCCTAAAACAATTAGGCCATTTTATTTAAACAAATCTTATTTATTTAAATAAATTAATTAAGTCATACTTAATTAATCAAATAAGTCAAGAAAATACATCTTCAAATTTTATCTTTAACTAATCAAGTCTCACTTAATTAATTTCATAAAATTTGAATTATTATTTATTATTAATTTAAATTCATAATTTAAATTATTATTAATTTAAATTCATAAAATAAATTAATTTCCCTTTTAAACATTCTATGTGTGTGACCCTGTAGGTTATTATTTAATTGGCAACAATTTTATTCTTTAATAAAATTGTAAACAATAAGCGGCGTCTAGTAACACATTATTGCTACCCAATTAAACAATAATTAAATCAACGATTCAATCAACCTTTTATGACTAATGTTCCATGTAATATAATCCCTTTAAATCATGATATTATAGATTAAACTCGAGGCATGTAATGTGTCATCCTCTTCATAATTTAATCTTCATTTTCTTGATCGATGAGTAGACTATTTAATCAAATCAACATTTGAGCATGGCCATGCATTTCATAGTCTCACTCAAACAAGAGGCCGATAATATCACTCCTTTATCAGGAGATTTAAATCCCATCTAGATCGTTCATATTTCTCACATGATTCATAATTTATCCGATATTCACCTTTATCATTATCCGGCTAAAGATAACTTTTGACGAATTCAAAATATATTAATTCTCATGTAGAATTATAACGACTTCAGGTCTAAGGATCATTACACCATTATCACTGTGAGAATACATATGACACATTTATTATTATTATTTACCATGATGTATCTCACGGTGGGTCTGTCCAGTACCCTGTACTCGTACAGTTACCTATGCATTGCTTTTAGTATCTGCATACTTATGACCAATGAGATGTGGTCATCTTGTCAATAAACATACTAGCATTAATGTATTATTATTGTCCTAAGTAATAATAATACTCGGCTAGGGACATTTAAGAATATGATACAATCATTATATAATCTCATGTTCAAGTCACATACTTGCAACTACATAATTTGTATCAAGATTCCAAGGCCATTTATTATACTTTATTTATTTCGCAGTAAATAAAGCCAATAATAAATATATATATCAAATATATAAAATCACTCAAACACAAATACAATTGATTGTATTGACTCTAGGGCACCAATACTAACACTTGAGTGTTTCACAGAGTTGTTGGAGATGAAATTAATTCCTTATGTTCTCCTGCTTTCGTACAACTCATTTGATCTGTCTCTATGTAGCAAAACATGTCAGAACTGATGTCTCTAGGGTACCATCTTTGTAGATTTGGGTCCAACTTAAGACATCTGAAAATCAAGTGTAATAACTACAAGAATAGATTCTCAAGAATCCACTTGGGACCATGCACATTTGCATAATTGAGAATAAAATATGTGTGTAAGTGATCTATTAGCAATTGAATAAGATAATGAGCTGATGATAACAGGTCAAAAGCCAGCTACAGTGGTTTGTTGGTAGGTAGTCTTGACAGGTCTTGAATCTTCTGAATAGAAACAAAAGATCCTTGACTTTTTTTTATTGTCATCATTCTTTTGGCTTACTGAAGTAAATCAAAAGAATTGCAACTTTACCAACATCAAAACAGCAAATATCTTGATACCAATTTATAGTTAGTAGACCAACATATAATATAATCAAGATATCATTGCACATATATATCATTTATGTTTGTGCCTAAAGATGTAGAGAGTTCTATAAATATGACACCAATTATTAAAAGATACCAACTGTTAAAGATTGATACCAAATATTAAATTATAGTTAGGGTGTCATACCATGTCTTCCATGCTTGCTTGAGTGATGATACCAGTTTATACTAACCTGTAGAGATCTTCAATTATCTCACCAACCAGGAGTGCACTTGTTCACATTCCTCTAGCATCCAGATTCAGTAGGTCTAGATGTCCATTATAATCTTGAATGTGCAGCAGGTGCCTGATATCCTCAAGTCTTGTCACTTGTGCTTCTTGTCAATTATACTGTTTGATCAAATTATAACCTAGCATCCAGTTCGGCTTTGTCCCTCATAACAATGCCTTGACATCATCCAGGTAGACTTCTTGTTATCCTTGTACAAAATACAGCCTTGTTGTTTGGTCTAGATACCAGCTTCCCTTCAATCTGCTATTTGTATTGATTGAGATCATCTTGCATTGCAATCACTCAACCTGGACCTTTCAGAACTTTTGTAGCTTTCTTAGTTTCTTCTAAAAGAAGACTAAAGAAATAATCATTAGTACTTGAAGCTCTGTTAGTCTTTTACTTCCACCATTAGAAACACTAAGAACTAGAACAAAGAGTTAATTGAGTCAACACTCTTTGTCTTGGCAGACATGTTCTCATAGTGTCCTTTGACTTTCAGTGTGGTGTTGAGTTGACTAAATGATCCTTCTTTTGCTCCCCCTAAGCTGTTGCTGGGTTTACATGATAATTCTCAATGTTGACATTGCTTGGATCTGAATCATCATTACCATTGACAGCTGGGAGCTAGAAGTTGTTGAACATCACTAAGACTTTCAATCACCTTCTGTTTATTAATAACAATCACCCTGTAGGCTGTTGACTCCACCAAGTAACCAAGGAAATTATCCTATTGAGCATTAGCAGATTGCTAGGATGCTCACTTTCATTTATCATTGCAAAACAATTTTCTTCATAACTTGTGGGGTCTTCCTATATTCCTTACTGATCAGGGTTTAATCATGTCAGTAGCAAACTATTGACTGCTTCAGCATTAATACTCTTGAAGGTGCAGAAATCATCCAGAACACTAATAGATAGGTCCTGTAATCTGGTCTCCAAGTTGTCATAATCAATTTTGCTTCCTGACACTCTTCTAGATATGATCAATAACCATCAGTGGTGTCTTGTCTTCAGATTGTTTGAACAACAACTTGTTTGTGGAAAGAAGTCATCAGTCATCACCACTTAAGTATATTTTTCTCTTATGTAGAACTTCTGTGTGATTCGTTTTGACTTCCCTTTATGACATGCCTCATTATTTTATTTTACTTTAATTCCAGATGAGGTAGTTTCCTTTATTGATTCGATTTCCAGGAAAGAATCTCTTGATATGACATTCATGTGAGAGAGCTCCTTATGTCATAGCTGAACTCTTGTCTGATGAAGCTTTAGATTTGACCTTGTTGACTTCACCTTTGACTGAGATTCCATGTCAGCTACAGATAAGTTCTCTTTCCTTAATCCTCGAACAATAGGCTCTTCATCTTGTAAAAGATGCTTTATTACTGACAACATTTTTTAGCTATTGAATAGCCTTGACCCTAGGTCATACCCTTGCTGTTGTCTCCAAGGGATGAACCACTTGAACAGATACCGTCACTACTCTTGATAGCAGGGCTCTATCTTCGGTAATATGCCTTGAACATCCACTGTCCAGAATCCACATAACACGATGTACCTGTTACACACCCTGCAATGCCAAAATAGTTAAACCTTTTTTGGGACCCAAATTTGACTGGGTCCGGAATACTTGAAGTATTGGCCTTTGTCAGGCAAAAACAACAGTCTTAATCTTAACACCATTAGTCAGCAAACATTTTACCCTATAAACAGATTTGACAATCTTTTGTTTCAGTTTAGGTATCCATGTTTGTTAAGTAACAATATCATTGACTAGACATTTGACTTTGTAAACAGCCTTCATAAAACTTTGTTTAGGCTTTGGTACAAATGTCTCTCTCCTAACATAAGGAGGACTAGCAGTCTTTGATCTAACATTATTCTTGTTCATATGTTGTCGAGGAGCAGTCTTATTATCACATGCATGTTTACCATTAAAGTAAGCAGACATCACATTAAAAGCACAAGACATACAGTTGACAACACCACATGCTTTATGATTAGAATCAATGATGGGCATGTTACTCATGTTAGACATGTTATTGTTCTGCTTCAACTTGTTACCACCTAATCCAGTCTTAGAAGAACTAGTTGTTTCAACAACCTTGACTGGCACTTTAGGTACATCTTTCTTGGATGAAACATTTTCTGGATTTGTGTCCTCAACAGATTTAGCCTTAACAAAGACTGTGACATCTTTCTTGGGTGAAACATTCTTTGGATTATCGTTCTTAACAGATTTATCCTTAACAAAGACTGTGCCATTTGCACTATCCTCATTTCTCCTTTCTTCCTGAATAACCATAGAAAGAATATCTGGTGGTCCAACATCAGATTTTTTAAATAGAGGTTCTTTAACATTCTTGAGTACATGTGGTATTCCCCTTTCTTTAGCACTAACAGGGTTAGGGGAATTTATGCCAAATGATCCAACAGCTTCATTGTAGCCATACCCTATACCTGTTGTTCGTTCTACAACTTGATTGTAAAAAAATCTTTGGAAACTTTAACAGAATTATAACAAGCCCTGACCTGTGTTTCAAGTTCAACAATCCTAGTTTCAAGTTCAGCAATCCTAGCAACTTGTTTTAACATGTATTCTGTTATCGCCTTTTCTCTTTTGTTAAGTCGAGCTATTTCTTCTATTTGCTGATCTTGATTAACATGCACCTTTTTTAGTTCTAACACTTCATTTTCAAGATTAGTGGTTAACATAACTTTTCTAGCAATTTCTTTTTTTGCATTACCAATTGAATTATATAGGCTACGAATCAACTCAGTGTCAGTAAGAGTTACCGGAGTACTATAAGGAGTTGATGTATCAGCATTTACCACCAGCGCAAAATTTCCAACTTCTTCATCTTCACTGTCTGTGTCATCCCAGCTTTTGCCTTGTACCACATAGGCCGTGTCTGTGTTCTTCTTACCAGATGCATACTCTCTCCTTGCATCTTGATGAGGTTGATGACACTCAATTGCAAAGTGTCCAAGTTCATTACATTTAAAGCACTTAATCCTGCTTCTATCTACCATTCCAGTTTGGTAGCCACCCCTTGTGCTACTTGAGGAAGAACCTCCTCGCTGGAATCTATTGTAGTTAGATTTGAACTTGAACTTGGGATTCCTCCTAAATCTGAAGTTACTGAATTGCCTCACCATCATAGCCATTGACTCATCTTCCAACTGATCCAGCTCTTCCAATGAGTAGAAATCTCCACCATCCTGACTGACAGGTGTATGACCAATCTCAACTTCAACTTGTTCCTTGTCAGCGCTGCAAGGTTGAACAACCTTAGCTTCCACATCCTTTGGAGTCTCAACCACTAGAGCTGTAGAAGAACTTGGAACCCTACCTTCACCATGAATTTCTTTCTGTTGAACTTGTTCCAACTCATAGGTTTTCAAAATGCCGAAGAGCCTTTCAAGGGTAATTTGATTCATGTCCCTGGCTTCTCTAATGGCAGTTATCCTATGTTCTAGGTGAGTAGGCATGGTCAGTAGAAACTTCATGTTAATCCCCTTTTGTGTATATTGCTTGCCATGGATTTGCAAGTTGTTGATTATTTTGTTATACCTTTCAAACACTTCCTGAATGCCTTCATTAGGGCCAGCTCTAAAGTGTTCATACTCAGAGATTAAAATTTGAAGTCTGTTTTCCCTGACTTCATCAGTTCCTTCATTAATAGTCTCAATAGTTTCCCACATGTGCTTTGCAGTTTTACAATTCATCACATGACTGTACATCACAGCATCTAGGGAATCTAATAGTATGAGTCTCAAATTCTTGTCTAGTCCTGCATCCTCTTTTTCATCGGGAGTATAAGACGCAGGGTCTTTTTCATGGGTTCTAGCAGGTGTTGTAACAATTCCATTAGTAACAACTTGTTGTTCAGAGACCATAGGAATTTTAGGTCCATTTTTCAGAACATCCAAATATTTAGAATTTGTAACATCAAGAAACAGCTCCATTTTATTTTTCCACATATCATAATTATCTTTATTAAAGATAGGAATCTTAACAAGGACTTTTGAAGACATGATGAATTTTTAAGTGAGTTAAAAATTCGAAATGGATTTTTGACTGAATAAAAATAGGATCTTGATTTGTGTATCAATCAATAGGCTTTGATACCAATTGTTAGGTCCAATATGTTTGTAGAAGGGGGGTTGAATACAAACAGTACTGTTTAATCGAAATTTGTCCGGATAAATTTAATTTGTATTTTGACAAATTTGAGCGGAATTAAATGAAACAAAATTCAAGTTGAATATAAAATTATATTAACTTGAGGGGTTTGTTACAAATACAGTACAGAAATTATATCTAGTTAATAAAAACAAATTAGAAAATTCGACATGAATTTTTCTAGATTTGTTAATAAAAATCGAGATATAGATTAGGAGTAAAAACTCGCTAATAGTACAAGAGTATCAAGTAAACAAGTTCTATCGGATCAGATATTAAAAATAAGATGAACTTGAATTTATACAAATTTATTTCTCTTGCTGTGTTGTTCTTCAATGAGAGAGAATGCAGCTGGGTTTGTTTCTTTGAATGTTATGTTCTGTGTTGTTATGTTCTGGCCGCCTGTCTTGAATTAATATACTCTTCTGCATCTTTTCTTTTTCATTTGTACTGCCAAGACAATCGGCAAGACAATCTGCTCTTCCAAGACAATCAGTTTTGTACTGTCAAGACAATCGGAAAGACAATCCAAAACCTCCAAGACAATCAATTTGTACTGCCAAGACAATAGGCAATACAATAGACAAGACAATCCAAGCTTACCAATACAATCGGCAAGACAATCAAAATTGTCTTCTTTAATAATAAAACTAAACTGAATGATTGAATTGAACAAAAATATTTGAACTGCTGTGTCTGAAGGCCATTCGCAGGAAGGAACGTGACCAGTACGCGCGAACTGTTTTGGTTTGAATTTCTGGCGCGTGTAGCGCACGCGCTTCAAAGTGCATTAAACTTCTGCCGACAGAATAAAACGTACTGCATGCTTACTGATTCATTCTACTCTTTTCACTTTGCTTTACAGTCTGCAACTCTGCATGCATGTGTCCGTTTGTTTTATCAATTCTGTTGCTGTCGACCTCTCTTATTTCTTTTTTTTTGTTTCTTTTTCTTTTCTTTTGTTTTTCTTTTGAATTTAATTTAATTAAATACTTGATCAATTAATCATTAAAATAAATAATGATTAATTAATTAATTAATTAAATCAATTCAGATTAATACATTAATTCAAAATTAATTAACATGATAATTAATTTAATAAATAAATTAATTCGATATGAATTAATTTATTAAATTAAACCAATTACATAATTATATTAATTAAAAGAGAATTAATATAAATCTTTTAACAGCTCAAATCTTTTTCTTGAACCACTGAAAGTAATAAAGAATTACCACCGGATTTTCGTTGACGCTCGATGCACGGTCTGGTTCATGAGCGACTAACTCCAACGACTTTTCTTTATTTTTGACTTTATGGCTTGGTTCCTTTCTTTTCTTAACATACCAGTCTTGACAGCTTGAACCACTGAAGTTAATGATAAACAACCACTGTTTAATGTTGACACTCGATGTACTGTCTGGTTCATGAGTGACTAACCGCAATGACTGTTCTTCACATATTGACTTTAAAATCCGGTTCATTTTCTTTTCTTTTTCTTCTCTCTCTATTAATTCTTCTGTGCTGTCTCTGTCACTGTCGAAATCTCTGTCACTTTAAATGAATCCACTTCTTTAACGAATACTTCACTGAGGCTTGATCAGATGTCTGAACTTCTTTCAATGTAGTAATTCTTCAAGTCTGTAGATTGACCTTGATCTTTTTCTTCTGACAGATAATACTATCTGAGATAACTTGTGACAGTCTATATACTATTTACTATTACAATCTTGTTTAAGTTGAGTTGTATACTCGAAATACAAATAGGCTACATCATATGCCTTTCAAAAATCGATAAAATATATTGCAACAATGTATCCGTTTGGCTTATCTTAAAATAATTAACTTGTAGCTTAAAGTGTTAAGTGTCATCTATACTATACTATTATAAGCGAAACAGGGTATAATTGGTTGGTTGGTGTGTTAACACCTTCCCAAAAAGTTTGTTAACACCTTCCAAAAAATTAAAAAAAAAAAAAATTAAAATGCATATATAATTTTATTATGAAAAAATAAACTACATATTTTACTTAATAACAAACTCTTTTAATTATAATCCAATTATTATTCAATTACATACTTTTTCAATTATATTTGAATTAAAATCACATGTTTATTAACAAATTTACAAAAAATTATAAAACAACAAAGTGAAAACAATGTAAAACTATATAATAAATAATAAAATTTTCACACAATTACAAATTAATATTAAATTCTATTTTAGACAAATACTACATTATGGATTATTATAGAATCATAATTTGAATATGATAATATCAACAAAAATTTGAATATTCATACTATACTATTATAATCTATACTATACTATTATAAGCGAAAGGTTGGTTGGTCGGTCGGTTAACACCTTCCCAAAAAGTTTGTTAACACCTTCCAAAAAATTAAAATTAAAAATAAAATGCATATAAAATTTTATTATGCAAAAAATAAACTACATATCTATACTATACTATTATAAGCGAAACAGGGTATAATTGGTTGGTTGGTCGGTCGGTTAACACCTTCCAAAAAATTAAAAAAAATAAAATGCATATAAAATTTTATTATGCAAAAAATAAACTACATATTTTACTTAATAACAAACTCTTTTAATTATAATTCAATTATTATTCAATTACATACTCTTCTATACTATACTATTATAAGCGAAACAAGGTATAATTGGTTGGTCGGTCGGTTAACACCTTTCCAAAAAGTTTGTTAACACCTTCCAAAAAATTTTAAAAAAAAATTAAAATGCATATAAAATTTTATTATGCAAAAAATAAACTACACATTTTACTTAATAACAAACTCTTTTAATTATAATCCAATTATTATTCAATTACATACTTTTTCAATTATATTTGAATTAAAATCACATGTTTATTAACAAATTTACAAAAAAATATAAAACAACAAAGTGAAAACAATCTAAAACTATATAATAAACAATAAAATTTTCACACAATTACAAATTAATAATTAATTCTACTTTAGACAAATATTACGTTATGAATTTTTATAGAATCATAATTTGAATATGATAATATCAACAAAAATTTGAATGTAAGTATATATGATACTTCCATTTATATTTATATTATTATAATAAAACGTAGTCATAATTCGAATAATATATCATATAATTAAATGATTATTATTTAATAATATATATTATGCCACTATTGTATTAAATAATATATATGAGTTATAATTATAAAAATATAAATAAAATATTATTTAAATTTAAGAAAGCCGTGCATCGCACGGGTTATAATCTATTATCTACCTATACTATACTATTATTAACAAAATAAGGTATATTTGGTTAGTTGGTTGGTTGGTTAACACCTTCCAAAAAAATTGTTAACACCTCTAAAATTAATAAGTTAAAAAAATTATATTAAAAATATTAGTTTACTTATTATAAACAACAAAATTTATCAGTATGATTATTATCACCTTCCTAAAAATAACAAATTAAAAAATTATACTAAAAATATTAATTTATTATAAACAACAAAATTTATCAATAAGGCACAAAAGTACATTTTTAAAAAAAAATAAAAAATGTTTTAAAAAATCCAAATTCACCAGCAGCTTATTTCTGAAAAGCACGTAAACTACTGTTTGATAAATTTTAAAAGCAGCTTTTTTGAAAAGTGCTTTTGGCTGAAAAGCTGCTTTTAGAGAAAGCGTGTCCCCCCATTCTTTTGAAAAAAAACTGATTTTCAGCTTTTACAAGAAGTAGTTACTGATATTAATATTAAACCTCACCAAAAACATTATTTTTAAAAAAATAATATGCAAAACATGCATATATAAAAAACATTACCAAACAGTTATCTGATTTTCGCAACAACACTTATTTTAGCAGCACTTTTTTCAACAGCACATCAGTTTTTAATAGCAATCCCAAACAGAGCCTTACTCCATCCTGTTTATATTGGTCATCAATCAAAAATACGTATTTAGCAATCAAGTGAAAACTATCAAACTTACTCTCAATTATTTACATATTTAGAAAAAATTAACATATTTAACCCTTAATTTGTTTTATTAAGAAAACATGGTCAATACTTTTGGGACATGCAAAAAAGGAATTAAGGCCAATATAAATGGGACGGAGAGAGTATATAATTTATTAAAAATAAAAAACCACATGTTTTATAGAATTATAAACGTTTTCAATTATATCCCGACTAGAATCATCGCCCACACACACTTATTTCTACGATTCTTTCTTCTATTATTTTAGGTAACACTAAATAATTTTTTAAAAATATCTATTGATTTTTAAGATATAACAATATATTTAAAAATAACATTAAATTATGTTATTTATTTATGTCATGGAATTAAGTATGAAACATATATAAATTTAAAATTATTAATAAAATTTATTAAAATAAAATAATTTTTTATTAAATAAAATAATTAATATAATAATAATAATAATAATAATAATAATAATAATAATAATAATAATAATAATAATAATAATAATAATAGATAATAGCCCGTATTTTGCACGGGTAACTTAAAAATATATATTTACAAGTAACCGTGCATAGCACGGGCTATATGCTAGTATAAGTGATAAGTAAATCAGACCTTATAAGTCGGTAGAGTGTTTGGTAAATCAGAACTTATAAATCAGTAGAGTGTTTGGTAAATCAGAACTTATAACTTAATATTATTTTCAAAATATTTGTTTTTTAATATATATCAATGGATAGATCTCGATTAGTAGAGAAATTTGATATATACATATCAATTTTCTAATGAACGGACCAAAAGATACATGATTTTGAATATTTGAAGGATATTATATATTGCGTGTATCGAGAAATAAAAATAAGTTAAAAGTTGAAAATTAGGATTTCTAGCTTCCAATTTATTCCAAAAAGTTAGCAAATAAGCCCTCTAACTTATTTTACCAAACACTCAGCAAATAAGTAGTTGAACGGACTTTCGACCCAAATAAGTTGTAAATACTGTTTGCCAAACACCCACAATGATTTATAAGACATCTTTTTATTTTGAAAATTGTTTATTTGCTACATTTAGGAAAAAAAATATATGTGAATACCAAGAGAACATACTTTTCGCGAATAATAAACTTGGTAGGATGACAGTCCTAAAAATTAATTCTAAACCCGGTAAAAATGAATGAGATTCCATGTATAATGAATTCACACAAAACAACAACAAATAATTAAAACGATAAAATATATTGCAACAATGATTTATAAGTGATCTTTTTTTACTGTCTTTTTTCTGTATATTTTTTTACAGCGCCTTCCTTCTCCTAGCAAATTATGTTGGTCACGAGAATGCCAGATAGGCAATGCACTCACACCCTACATTAATTGAGACGCAAATTGATTTTGCTTAAAGATTAGTTTCATAAACGGGCCATACGAGTCCCTTTCTTTCCAAACTAAAAGTCCCATTTTAGCGTTTGCTTTGTTCATCTATAAGCTTAGCAGTTTGTCTTTTGCACTGGATAGTCAAACATAAAAGCATGAGAAAACGAAAGGACCATAACAATCTAAAGAAACAAGTCTGAAAGCCCAAAACTAGTGGCACTTGGCAGCTGAGCTAACAACCATTTTTTTCAACCTTTTCTTCTTTGTTTGAATTTTTAAATATTACAGCAGTAAAATAGTGAGTTTGAGCTGTGGTGATCGTTAGAAGAGTTGGTGAGGTTGGTGAACGGATTAAATGCGACCAATTTATTAGCGTTATAGAGACAGAGACCCTTTGTATGTATTATTATATGGTCACTCTCAAGTCTCACCAGTCAGGACTCAGGTCATCAGTTGTATTTTACTTGCACAGACTGGTGCTACATTTATTTTATATCCAACATATTTGTATACTATTTATAATGGTCGGGGGTCCTTCGGAAACAACCTCCCTATTGTATAGGGGCATGGTCTGCGTACAGCTACCCTCCTCAGACACCACTTTGAATGGTATTATAACTGAGTAAGCTAAGTTTCTACTATGATGTAAAATATATCTCTCTCCAATAATGAATGTCATGTGTTCAAAGTTGTACTACTCCCTCTGTCCCATCCATTTCTTCACACTTTCCTTTTTGGGATGTCCCATCCATTTCTTCACACTTTCCTTTTTGGGATGTCCCACCACTTTACTCAATTTTCTCACTTTTCACCCTTTTCTTTATATATTTCCTTGGTCTCCGTGCCCGAACCCATACGTTAACTAATGGATGGGACGGAGGGAGTACAATGGTGCAAGAAAATTCAGTAGCTCATTTTTGGAAATCTCATCTTGCAGAGAGTACACCCCCCAAATATTCGAGCTTTGCATTTTAACTATAGTAACATTGTAGCTTATGTTTATGAAAAGGGTCCTGTTACGTATTTCGAAAAGGATCTTAAAAAAAAAATTAAAAGTCATATGACATGATTTTATTGGTGAGATTCATACTAACACACAAGGATTCATCTCATTAATGAAAAGATAACCAATCATCAAATGACAATTCAGTATTTAAGAACTATTTCGCAAATACTTTCGGAATCTTACGAAGATGAAACAAAATTTGTAGCTGAAACTAAAGAAACTTGGCATGTTTGGATATGTGGAAGATAAAGTTGCAGGTTTTTTTCGCACTATAAGTTAAGTAAGAGCAAGTCCAACAGCTTCCCTATTATGGTTCTTAACTTAAAATTTAGGGAACTTAGTCCAAAATACCACTCCAACAGTGTGTTAGTGGTTCCCTAAAACACTAGAAATCCTTAGCCATTTCACTAGTCATCCTTAACTTTTTTTTTATTACTAATAAAATCATTTCCTTCCGTTTCTCCTTACTTGTCACTCCATCATTTCTAGTTAGTTTCAAATTTTATATTATAATAATGACAAAGAATGAATATAGTGAATGTTATTGGAGATGATATACAAAATAAGGTTCCTAAATCACTAACAACCATTATTTTATTATATTTTTAGGAATCAACTAGGAGTTATTGGACTTGCTCTAAGTTTACGATTTGTCGGTTTGAAATATGGTTAAATTAGACAGTTCACAATTGTAAAATTAAAAAAGACACGACACAACATGACATTTTTAATCATGTTATAATCACAAACGGTTTGTTTAAAAATTTAATTTAATGAATTATCTTAGAACAGGAAAATTATATTTATTCGTTATATATTTTTTTTCCCGAATAATTAGACTTATATTTTTTACAAATGAATAATTAGATTTATATTTTTTACAAATGAATATTTGTTCACAAATTTTGGGATGACAAGGAGTAAGGTCTTATTACTTTAACTATCTCGTTATGCTCATATATATATTTATTATGTTGAAATTGAAAAAAATTATTAATTTATCGAAAATCATACCAACACCACACCCTTTCAGACAGGGATCCGAAGTTGTCACCCACGGTCCACGGAGGGTTATGATCAGTTAATAAAATTTCACCAACCCATACATCCAGCTGCCACTCTCCCTCTTCTTTCTTTTCCAGCCAAGCCAGGGGACTTTTCTCCTTCACTAGTTCATCTTAAACCATTTAATTCTTTGGGGTCTTCTCAATTCATATCCCCAAACACACCCTTTATTAGATACATTCACTTCTTTACTTACATTCACTTCATTTGTATACCCCAAGTCCAATTCTTTCTCCAAGATTGCATCTTTTCACATATTTACTCACTTTTAACACTACCCATCTCAAAAGATTCAATCTTTTAAGCTAAACAATAGCTACATTGATCTTAGCACATTTAAGTATGTTTGATTGTGTTTTATAGCATTGTTTTTTGTGGGTTTATAGAAAATTTGATCAGTAATGTATAATGCTGAATGTGAGTATGAAAATATATGTTAAGCACTTTGTTTATGTTATTAGCTTGCTGATAGTTTGTTCTGGTGTAGTTACTTGTGTTAGTGAAAAGGAGATCTTGTTGCAATTTAAGGGTAATATTTCTAGTGATCCTTTTAATAGTTTAAGTTCTTGGGATTCTAGTAAAAGCCCTTGTCAAGATTTTAAAGGTGTGTATTGTAATGGTGATGGGAATGTGTATAGAATTGTGCTTTGGAATACTAGTTTGGGTGGAATCATGTCGCCGGCTTTGTCTGGTTTGAAGTCTTTGAGGATTCTTTCGTTTTTCGGCAATAGATTTATGGGTAATATTCCATTGGAGTATGGTGGGATTGATACATTGTGGAAGATTAATGTTAGTTCAAATGCTTTGTCTGGTCTGATTCCAGAATTTCTTGGTGATTTGTCGAATATTAGATTTCTTGATTTGTCGAATAATGGATATACTGGGGAAATTCCTTCAGCTTTATTCAAAAATTGTAATAAAACAAAATTCATTTCTTTTTCAAGAAACAATCTTTCTGGTTCAATTCCTTCATCTGTCGGAAATTGTTTAAATCTTCTTGGATTTGATATATCATTTAATAGACTGAGTGGTGGTGTGCCTTCACAAATTTGTGACATTCCTGGGTTAATGTCCCTATCTTTGAGTAACAATGTGCTAGTAGGAAGTGTTCAGGATCAGATTTTGAAGTGTAGAAGTTTGGAGTTTTTGGATATTGGTAGCAATATGTTTACGGGGTCAGCTCCTTTTAGTGTTCTTCAAATCAGTAATCTTACTTATTTCAATATTTCATATAATGAGTTCGGGGGGCAGATTCCAGAGATAGAATCTTGCAGCCAAAGATTAGAGATTTTTGCTGCCTCGGGGAATGCTTTTACGGGGCAGATTCCAGGGAGTATCAGCAAATGCAGTGGCCTAAAGGTTATTGATTTAGGGTTTAACAAGCTGACTGGAAGTATTCCAATTGATATTGCTGATATGCAGAGACTTTTGGTTGTACGATTGGGGAACAATTCTATAACTGGGAAAATACCGGTAGAGTTTGGAAATATCCAACTTCTTCAAGTTCTGGACTTGCACAACCTCAACCTTGGTGGTGAAATTCCAGATGAGATATGCAATTGCAGGTTTCTTCTAGAGCTGTAAGTAAAATTCCCTTCCCATTATCTGGTGTTCTGTGTTCATTGCTATCTTAATTATATATATCACTTTATATTGCAAATGAATCATATGTCAAATATTATGGCAGGGATGTTTCTGGCAATGCATTTGAGGGTGAAATCCCAAATAACCTCTATAATATGTCATACCTTGTAATCCTTGATCTGCACACCAACCGGATAAATGGAAGCATACCAACAACCCTCGGAAATTTGTCGAATTTGAAGCTTTTGGATCTATCAGAAAATTCGTTATCGGGGTCAATCCCGTTGTCTTTGGAGAATCTGTTAGAGTTGACTTATTTTAATCTCTCTTACAACAGTCTCACCGGTGTTATTCCTTCCACTCCTGCCATTCAGAAATTTGGAGCGTCAGCATTCTTCCACAATCCAGGGCTATGCGGTGCTCCTCTGATATCCTGCTCAGGCACCCAAGCAAAAAGAAAATCAAGTTTGTTGAGTGTTTCTGCCATTGTTGCAATGGTTGCTGCTGCAGTTATCCTCGGTGGTGTTTTACTAATAACTATAATAAACATCAAGTCTCGCAGGAAGAGAAGCGGTGAAGCTGCTGCAGTGGTAGAGAGTACCCCCCTGGGTTCCACTGACTCAAATATCATAATTGGAAAGTTGGTCCTATTCAGCAAAAGTTTGCCCTCAAAGTACGAGGACTGGGAAACAGGCACTAAAGCTTTGCTAGACAAGGATTGCCTGATCGGCGGGGGTTCAATTGGAACAGTGTATAGGACAAGTTTCGATGGTGGAATATCAATTGCAGTAAAGAAGCTTGAGACTTTAGGAAGAATACGGAACCAGGAAGAATTTGAGCAAGAAATTGGGCGTTTAGGAAACCTCCGACACCCGAATCTTGTTACTTTTCAAGGTTATTATTGGTCTTCTAGCTTGCACTTAGTATTGTCCGAGTTTATTCCCCATGGAAATTTGTATAACAATCTTCATGGACTAGACCATCCCGGAACTAGTTCTGGAATTGGTAATAGTGAGCTGAATTGGTCTAGGAGGTATCAGATTGCTGTAGGAACAGCAAGAGCTCTTGTATACCTCCACCATGACTGCAAGCCTCCACTTCTTCATCTTAACATAAAGTCTACCAACATACTGCTAGATGAAAACTACGAGCCAAAGTTGTCTGATTACGGGCTAGTAAAGTTCCTTCCTCTACTTGATAACAATACATTTACGAAATTTCATAATGCAGTTGGGTATGTTGCACCAGAGCTGGCACAAAGTTTGAGAGTCAGTGACAAATGTGATGTATATAGCTTTGGAGTAGTATTGCTGGAGCTAGTTACTGGGAGCAAACCTGTGGAAAGTACGGTGGTCAATGAGGTGGTTGTTTTGTGTGAATACGTTAGGGAGTTGATTGAGAGTGGATCTGCATCGGATTGCTTTGACAGAAGTTTGCGGGGTTTTGCAGAAAGCGAGTTAATCCAGGTTCTAAAGTTGGGATTAGTATGCACTTCTGAAATGCCTTCTAGAAGACCTAGTATGGCCGAGGCCTTGCAGATTCTCGAGTCCATAAGGTCTGATCTGGGTTCTTAAGAACTGTATTGGGTGGAGAATGTAGAAATGTAACTTGTATAGTTATTAGCACTGTCAAGAAATGGTCATCCCTTGAAACAGAAACTTGTGTTGGTGAAGATGGGATCATGGGATACAATACCTTAGAGTTCATTACAGAAACCACATTCTTTTGTATTTACAGTTAACTTATTTTAATAAATTATCATAATTGATTTTTCACTGTAATTGTTGCTAAAAGAACCCATAGGTCTTGACTGGAAATAAAGATTATGTATGAATTTATGTTTAATGCGATTGTGTATCTTGCGTATCGCAGGGAAGCCCAACCACTGGGTCTTACCGCACGGTTAGCATGATTTACATGCCGGTGTTGACCATGGAACTGGTCGGCCGGTCCTGGTATATAATCCAGGCAGGCTAGCGTGTCCTGAACAACACGTTTTGACCAAGTTTAGCCAGCCCATGCCCATGACACTCTGGTTGTATAATCTATTTCTTTATTTCTTTTGTGGATGGCATTCTTCTACACATCTTGGATTCTTGGGTGAAAAAATAATGTAAAGGTGATTGTTACTTGACATGTCTAAACAATTCAACACTTGGTAACATATAGGCACTATGAGGATTAACACAACACACAATGTCAAAAAAAAATAGTGAAACATTTATACAAAAAATGATTAATCACAGATCCTAGTGTAGTAGCAGCTGCATCATAGCACCTTTGCTAAATTATGTGTAATATGAATAGAAAATACACTAGTTACTGACTAAAGATCTTGCGTGCTTCAAGCATAAATGCCTATCCCCAGTCTTCGTAACACAGGCAGGTAACACAGAACAGGTAATAATTCAACTGTGCTGAACTAAGGAGGGACACAACAAAAATTAATGTCAAAAGACACGGCAAGCAAGAAGCTTCTGATAACTCTGCCCCAGAGTCATCGAGATTTACCTTCTCTTACCATTAAGCTTGATTTTCCACTTGAACCTTTTTTTGCAGAATATTTGGCAGCAACAGAGAGCATAATGCTTTAAAAATATAAGAATCTAAACCAATTTACAGCGTGCACTTTGCTACTCCAGAAAAGCTGAAATCAAGGTCACCTCGCAGTTGACAGCCAAGAGCTAAGACATCCAAACTCCTTAACAGAGACTTATCCGGTATTTTGAGGTGTGTACTTGAACAATTAAATTTTGATTTTAATAGTACCTGCTGCATATCAACTGTTGGATTTCAAGGATTCTGAAACTCGCCGAATACGTTCCATAACTAAAGGAATGTCTTCTTCACTCAGTGTAGCAAAACAAAAAAGGAACCACCCCGGTTCTATACAGTGACAGGAGGACCCCGGAATTACATTAATTTTTGATACATCCAGCAACTTCAACCAAAGCTCAAGCTCCCCTTTCTCGTTATATGAGCGAAGGAACCTGCTCATGTCAGCCCAGCAAAAGAAGCCTCCGCTGCTCTTTATGCACTCTATACCTAGTTGCTTCAAACCAGTCACAAAGTTGATATACATCATTTGAAGCCTTTTTCTATTTATCTTGATGAACTTCTGAAGGAAACTTGTATCTGAGAGCATTGAAACAAGCAATCGCTGAGTTGGAGCTGAAATGGATGAGAATCTTGCTAGTTTTTTGGAAGCAGCAAGAACTTTCTCATTGTAGGAATAAAGAACCCCGACCTGGAAACCAGGAAGGGAAAGGTCCTCTGAAAGACCATAAACTATATGTACTCTGTTTTGATCAAAATATTCGGATTCAATTATTTCTGCCATGCTAACAAACTCGTCATTTCCATGAGCAGAACCTGCTAACAATTCAATAGAAATAATATGAAGGTTCTTTTCTTTAGCGAAGTCCAATAGGTCATAAAGTTGTTCCCTACTAAGCACACTGCCAACTGGATTTGACGGGTTTGAGATTATAATTCCACGGACTTTAAAACCACGCTTCTTTGCTTGGTTATATGCTCGATCAAGAGTCGTCATACTTAAATTAAAGCTGTCTGCACTGCGACAAGGAACAGGTATAATCTCCACCCCTGTACGCCATTTGAGATCCATGTCAAGTCTGCAAAGGTCTTTCAGGTTTAGTTTCTAATGATTACAACTACTAAAAATAGAAACTTCCGAGGTTTCAGTAATGAAACTTACTCTGGGTGGTAAGGCGAGGGAACCAGGAAAGCATTCCCCGAGTCAGCCAGGCAGAAGCTAAGCATCTCTATCGCAGAGGTGGCACCAGCTGTCAATATTATTTGTGATGGGTCAAATGACACCGATCTATCAATGACCTGGGACATGAATCCTGCGACAGCCTGCAATACTGGCAAAATTAGCATATTAACTAAAATAGAGTTTAACAATTAACAGTTCAACTCTTACAGGAACTATTTACATTTTTTTGTCTAAACTCCAAAGTAAAGATTGGTAGCCCCAGATTACAGTAAGTAGGCCGAAAGTTATGAAGTGGGATTGATAGGAATATCCAGAATTAGTAACAAATAAATAGAATAACCCAGAATTATTAATACAGCAACGAAATGTACAGTGATAATTATGCACAAATAGTGATTTAAAATGCCAAACTACAAGGATTGTGCACGTAGAATTTCTGGAGTGTACTGAAATACACTCCTCATTTGGAAATATTAAACAGAAATATGAAAGCAACCGAATTCTTTATGGAAAATAGCTACGCAACAGTATATACAGAGTTCCAAAGAAATTTAAAGTGCAGATGTGATAGGAACTGAAATATGAAGAATGACAATCAAGAATCGGCTCACTTGAAAAACTTGGTAAAAGACAAGAAGTACACATGAAGAGGATGCACAAAACTATAAAGCAAGATTCAGTGCCTTCAGTTGGGTGTTAGCATAGATCTTTAAATAGCTTCCCTTGCCCCCAGCACAAGCACAAAGAGAGTTAAATGCTTTAGTAAACACTTTGCCATATTATATTTTTAAAATATGGATTGGAGGCATTTCATACAGTTGACACTACATTAGTGGGTTGCTTTCTAATGCTGAAAGCCTAAAACACTTTAGATAACATGTTCCCCCAACTTTTCAGCCATAATTCACTTGCTGTGAGGCAAGTTTCAATGTAACATAAATGTAGATCTTAGAAGAAAATAGTCAAGTACTTATTGAAGCTTTTAAATAAAGAAGGAATTGCTACTAGTAATCGAAAACTATGTTCAACCCACATCTACAGAAATTCATAACAAACTAAATTGCTCGGAAAAAACCCAAAGATATTAGTATCCTAGCATATTGTTAAAATGTTAAACCAGATAGCAAACTAATCAACTACGAATCTATTAACACATCGTTTCGTTAGTTTATAGTTTATAGGTTATCCAGGTAGTAAAATCTGCTTACAATAACAAACTCAGTTCACCACAAAGTAGAAAGCCCAAATTCAAAAAATATCTTACCACTTTCAGTTCCAATAGCCCATCAAATGGTTGGTAAGTAGCACTCCCGAGTATATCCCCTCCGAAAAGTAAATCTCCATTTTTCGACAGCCATTCTTGTACTAAATCCAATGTTAACTAAAACAACCACAAAATGCCAAATTTAAACTAATTACCAACAAAAAATTACATTCACTATTACAACATCAAATTCATTAATCTTGAAAATTTCACCTAAATTACCATACCACAATTCAACTAAAACACACACAAGAAAAATACTAACTTTATTATGAGGCAAGCCCAGCTGAAAAACACCATCTGGGTTCTCTAATCGACAAAAAGGGTCATCAAAAAACCTCTTCAACCCAACAAAAAACGGCCCATCATCTTGCTCATTAACCCAATTAGCCCTATTCCCCACAAAAGCAGGCCCACCTCTAGGCGTCAAAAGCGAGCGAGACTGAACTCTACTAAGCCCATGAACCACCTCACCGTTCTCCGGCGCCGGAGAAGGACTCCGGCGGCGAGAACGGTGGCGTTGGTAAAGCTGAAAACAGTAAAAGAGAGCACAAGGAATGAGAGAACCAAGAACAAGACCACCACGGCCTTGAACAACGCCTTGGAGAGGGACTATTACTCTCATCGCCGTCGTGGGTTTGTCGTCGCCGGTGGTCGGAGATGGTGTCATTGTGGTGGGGACATTGTGGGTTTGGATCAAACGGAGAAAGCAAGGAGAGTGTTGTGTTTTTCAAGTAGGAGGTAAACTAGAGGGTTCGTTTTTTGTTTTTGTTGTATTTGTTTGTGTTATGTTATGTGTGTGTGTGTCTATGTATCTATATGTCTATTGAGTATTTAAATTGGACAAATCAGACGCAATTGAACTTTCACTCGTGTGTTAAAAAAAAAAACTCATGAAAAAGGATTTTTGATGCAATTTAATATTTATTTAATTTTATGTTATTAAGAAAATATTTTGCGTATATTGAGGAGAAATGAAGAAACTACAAGTTTCTTAAATGATTTTTCGAGTGCCATTGATAAAGTTTTATCAATACATTCCGTTTTTGATATTATGTTTAAAAATGCTAGCAAATTAAAAAATGAAGGTCACATATCTTTTTATAATTGATGTTAGTCACAGAGATATGCCTGTATATATCTAATAACAAGCCTAATTGTTTGAAATGTTATGCATTACTTACATGACTTCTTAACTGAGAAAACCTCTAGTTATAGAGTTTCTACTTGTTGTAGTATGTGTAATAGGTATCAATTTCTATCTGTGTAACTGTAATTAAAAGTCATAGAATAATGCTTGAAAGAAGTTCCAAGAATCATGCCTCAAGCTTAAAGATCAAGACTGTCAAAATAAACACAATTCGAATTTGAAGAATGAAGATTTGCCTAAATACCAATTCGAGAAGTATGTTTGTCATATTCGAGAAGTCTAGCATTCAACAAGTTAAGGATTCGATATATGTAAAGACATTGTTCGACATCTCTGAAAGTCAACAAGTCAAAGTGTCATTCGATAACTCAGAAATTCGACATGTCTAATACTCTATTCGAAAACTGAAGAAGTCAACAAGTCAAAGTGGTATTCGAGTTCTCTAAGAGTCAACAAGTCAAAGTTGTATTCGATATCTCAAGGACTCAATAAGCTACTCGACATCTTAGGGATTCGACAAGTCAAGTGTTCTATTCGACAACTCAAGGATTCCTGGAGAAAAGACTAATTCGAGAAGTGATTCAATATGATAATTATACAGTATTCGAGAACTCAGAGTTATCTATCAAGTCAATTCTAGTTCTCGAATCAATCACTCAGTTACTTTTCGAATACAGTCTTGGAGACAAAATGCTGAAGAATTGTACAAGTCAGAAACCTGCAGCAAGCCAAAACGCTTTCAGGACCACAGTACTGTAAAGTGTTTTTGGAAAGACTACAAAGAAGCTTAGAGAGATGTTTCAAGAGACAAGCTGCTAAAGAAGTGGATCTGAACAGAGTTAAAGGAAGTCAAATCTCAAGCCGTTTGGATGTACTCAAAAAGGATAGACATACTAGAAAGTAATTTATCCTGTAACCTTATTTGTAGTAAGTAGGGTGTACTCATGTTCTATAAGAGTACAACCTCACTTCTCTAGTAGTTAAGCTTAGCAAGATACACATTCAGAAATTACATCTCTCTGAGAAAGAAGCTGAGAATACGAACTTGTGTTCTCAGGTGGTAACAACATTTTGATCTAATAAAATATTATATTAAAGTGAGTCCTGTGTTGTTGTGTCTTACATTTTCGCACTCATATTTGTTTAAGCACAAAGCACATACTTTACCACATACATACTAAGTAGATTCGAAGAAAAGTTAGAGAATCCATTCACCCCCCCTCTGTATTCTATTTGGTATATTCAATACTCAACAAGTGGTATCAGAGCAGGCTGTTTATTCAAAAACAGAAAACGATCATGAATACACCAAAGACTACTGGAACGGTGAAGGTCCCTAAGTTCGACAAAGAGAATTACAACCTCTGGAAGATTAAAATGTTGTTGTTCATCAAAGCTGCTAACCCTCTATATCCTGATATCCTCAAGAATGGTCCCTTTGTTCCACAACAAGAGATCCCTGAAAAGGCAGTTGGAACCACAACCATTCCAAGATCTTATCTGGCCAAGGAACCATCCAAATGGACAGACTCAGAGAAAGATAAGGTTGCTCTGGATAGTCATCTCATGCTGCTGATAATAGATTCTATGGATATGTCAATGTTTGCCAATATAGCCTCATGCAAATCAGCAAAAAAGATGTGGGACATTGAGGTATTGTGTGAAGGGACAGAGGAGGTTAGAGAAAACAAGAAACAGATACTGGTCACACAGTATGAAGCTTTTATGGCACAGCCCAAGGAAAGTATTACTGACATGTTTGAAGGGTTTCACAAGCTGGTGACTGAGCTACAGATGAATGGGAAGGGTTACAGCACTAAGGAGTTGAACATGAAGTTTCTATTGTCTTCTCCAAACCACCTAGAGCAGAGGGTCATTTCTCTAAGGGAAAGAGATTTGAACAAAATCACATATGATGTGCTCTATTGGGTTTTAAAGACTCATGAGCTTGAATTGCTTCAGAAGAGGGTTATCCAAGCCAACCAAGGCAGAATGATAAACACATCATGTGCTTTGATTGTCAGCAAATCTGTTCAAGACCTAGAAGCATCTACAAGTCAGCTGAGGATAGAGGAGATAGTAGACGATGAAGAAACTGAAGGTGAAGTGACTGAACCTGTTGAAGAGAAGGAAGAAGATGAGTTCTATACTCTTGAAGAACTAGATGGCATGGAGAACACTTCATATGCTTTCATGGCCAGGAAATTTCCAAACATCAGATTCAAGAGGAACCAACCCTTCAAACCTAGATCTCAAAACCATTCATTCAACAAGAGCAAGACACCTGTGAAAGCAAACAAGAATAAATTCAAAACCAGCCATGTGGATAGGTCATCTATAAGGTGTTATAGATGCAATGACCTAGGGCATTTTGCCAGTGAATGCAAGAAGCCTAAAAGAAAGGATAAGGAGTTTCTAGAGCTTGAAGCCAAGTATGAGGCCTTTCTGAAAAAGAAAACACAAGGCAAGGCATACATAGCTGAAGGGAAATGTTGGGATGACTTTGATAGTGATGGAGAGGAGCAAGAATTCTGCAACTATGCCTTGATGGCTGATTCCAAGGATGAACAATCTCTATCTGACTCTCAGGTACCATCTCTTACTACCATAGATATGTCTGTTTCTGAGTATAAATGCATGGTTGAACAACTATCTGTTGAAATGCTTAATATTCATACTAGTATGACTACTGCTAATGAAGAGATTGCCAAACTGTCTGCTAAGAATGAATTGTTAAACAAGAAAAATGAGGAACTTGAGCTAACTGCTATGTCACCTAAGTCTGAGAACTCAGTTTCTAAGACTTCTAACAGTGACAAGAAGACTAGTCCTAAGAAAGTTAATAAGCATGCTGTTTTTGATAAATCTGTTTCTAAGCCAAATGGACCCAAACTTGTTTGGGTACCAAAGGAGAAGTAATACCTTTGTGTTTGCAGGGCAAAGAAAATGAAAAAAAAGGTCATATGGATTTTGGATAGTGGATGCTCAAATCACATGACTAGTGATATGGCCCTACTATCACAGTATGAGGATAAGGCTGGCCCAATGGTTGCTTTTGGAGATGACAGTATGGGTAACACATTGGGATATGGCAAATTGAAAGTTGGTAATGTCATCATTGAAGATGTAGCACTAGTCAAGGGACTCAAGCATAATCTACTAAGTGTTGGTCAGTTTACTGACAGGGGATTCAGTGTGAATTTTGACAAAGATGAATGCTTGATCACCCATAAGAAGCCTGGTGACTTTGCTCTATCTAGAGTAAGGAAAGGAAGCCTGTTTGTAGCCAATATGGACTCTACAAGCAAGGACAAAGCTTGTTGCTTCTACTCAAAAGTATCAAATAAAGATTGTTGGTTGTGGTACAAGAAGTTATCACACTTGAACTTCAAGGCCATTATCTCTCTGGTCAAAAGAGAGTTAGTAAGAGGCATGCCCACACTTGAATTCTGTCAAGAATGAGTGTGTGAGGCTTGTCAAAAGGGAAAGATGAAAAGGTCAAGCCACAAGCCAAAGACAGTGACATCAATAACCAAGCCCCTGTAGTTAATTCATATGGACTTGTTTGGGCCTGTCAATATTATGTCACTCTCAAGAAAGAAGTATGCCCTGGTGATGGTTGATGACTACACAAGGTATACATGGGTGGAATTTCTAGCATCAAAGGATGAGGCTCCACAAGTGATCATTGAGCACATAAAGAAAATTGATAAGGAAGCAAAGGCCAACAATGCAAGTGTGATTGCATTGAGAAGTGATAATGGAACAGAGTTCAGAAATGCCTTACTTGAAGCATTTTGCAAAGAGAATGGCATTTCACAACAATTCTCAGCTCCTAGGACTCCACAACAAAATGGAGTGGTTGAGAGAAAGAATAGAACTCTAATTGAGGCTGCTAGAACAATGTTGCTTGATGCAAAGATGCCTACATGCTTTTGGGCTGAAGCTGTGAGCACTGCATGCTATATCCAGAACAGAACCCTCATCAACAAAAACACTGGAAAGACGCCTTACAATTTGATGACTGGAAAGAAGCCTACTCTAAAGTATGTTCATACTTTTGGAAGCAAATGCTTTGTGTTAAAAGACAATTCAGAATATGTTGGAAAGTTTGATGCAAAGGCATTTGAAGGAATTTTTCTTGGCTATTCTATGGAAAGAACTGCATACAAAGTTTATGTCATCAGTCAAAAGAAAGTTATAGAAAGCACAGATATGACTTTTGATGACAACAGACTACCTGGATTAGAAGAAGCCAATGATGAGGATAAAGATCCATTAAGGTTTGAAAATCTGGATGATTCTGATTGAGAGATTGAACCAGAAGTTGAGACTACAATTCAATAAACTCCAGTGAATGATGAAGCAAGAAAAGAATTTGTGCCAATCAACAGTGAAGAGACAAGCATCCAAGACACACCTATGAATAGTGGCAAATTCACAGGGGGAGGAAATAAAAATGATCATGACTTGGATGAAGAAGCAACATCAAGGTTGAGAAATCAAACTGAGCATTCCAGGAAATGGGATAGATCACACACTGCAGAGCAAATTATTGGAGATCCAAATGCAGGAGTGAGAACTAGGAGAGCAACTCAAAATGAGTGTCTCTATGGTTGCTTTCTATCTCAGATTGAGCATAAGAAGCTTGATGATGAACTGTTGGATCCAGATTGGATTATTGTTATGCAAGAGGAGCTGAATCAATCTGAAAGAAACAAAGTATGGGAACTTGTGCCTGCACCAAAGAACAGAAGCATAGTTGGAACAAAATGGGTTCTGAAAAATAAGATGGATGAAGATGGTGTAATTGTAAGAAACAAAGCAAGGTTGATTGCAAAAGGATACTCTCAACAGGAAGGCATTGATTATGATGAGACATTTGCCCCTGTTGCTAAATTGGAAGCCATCAGAATATTCTTGGCATTTGCTGACCATTCAAATTTTAAAGTCTATCAAATGGATGTCAAGAGTGCATTTCTGAATGGAGAGTTGGAAGAAGAGGTATATGTGCAACAACCACCTGGCTTTGAGGATCCATATTTCCCAGAATTTTCTACAGATTACTTAAAGCATTGTATGGACTTAAGCAGGCTCGGTATGACACTTTATCACAATTTATTCTTGAAAATCAATTCACTAGAGGCACATTGGACAAGACACTGTTTTACAAGAAACATGCTGATGATATTATCCTAGTTAAGATCTATGTGGATGATATCATATTTGGCTCTACAAATGAGAAGCTATGTGAGAAATTCTCTAAGCTCATGCAGAGCAGATATGAGATGAGCATGATGGGAAAGTTGACATTCTTTCTTGGGTTACAAGTTAGTCAAAGGAAGGATGGTATCTTTATCAGTCAAACCAAGTACATCAAGGATTTATTGAAGAAGTTTGACTTAGAAGACTGCTCACTTGCTAAGATACCCATGGCCACTGCCACCAAATTGGATGAAGAAGCTAAGGGCAAGAAGGTAGATATCTCAGTCTACAGAGGTATGGTTGATTCTCTACTCTATCTCACTACAAGTAGGCCAGACATCATGTTTGCTACATATCTGTGTGCAAGGTTTCAGTCAAATCCAAAGGAATCACATATGATTGCTATTAAAAGGATCTTTAGAGATCTGAATGGCACTCCAAACTTGGGTTTATGGTATCCTAAGGACACAGGGTTCAATCTGGTTGGTTATTCTGATGCTAATTATGCTGGATGCAGAGTGGATAGGAAAAGCACCTCAGGTAGCTGTCAGTTTCTTGGACAAAGGTTAGTCTCTTGGTACAGCAAGAAACAACAATATGTGTCAACTTCCACAGCTGAGGCTGAATACATAGCTGCTGGAAGTTGCTGTGCTCAAGTGCTTTGGATTAGAAATCAACTTAGAGATTATGGACTTGTGTTGGAAAGAATTCCAATCATGTGTGACAACACAAGTGCAATCTCTATAGTTGCCAATCCTATCAATCATTCTAGAACAAAGCACATTGACATCAGATATCATTCGATTAGGGAGCATGCAACTAATGGAACCATTGAGTTGCATTATGTCTCCACAGATAAACAATTAGCTGATATATTTACTAATCCATTGGATAAAACCACCTTCACAAGGTTGGTTAGTGAGATTGGAATGCTGAATTCTTCAGAATTTGGCTAAGTGAAAATTTCAACTAGATTGTTGCAGCAATAAACACTTACTTTATCTAAATGCTCAATATTTTTGAGGTAAGTGTTGGCTGAAATATGATTTATAACTATTTCAAATCTGTTGCATATGTTGAAAAATCATATTATATCAACTTAAAATTTCTGTGAAATTTTGAGAAAATCATTATTTAATTTGTTAGAATATTCTTCATTGAATATGTCTGGTGAATTTTTAAAAGATAGTGAAAATTGAATTTTTATGAGTGAAAAGAATATTTCGATAAGTCAGACTTCTCTAATGATTCACTGTTCGACTTCTCTAACAAGTCTCTTTGGAGCACTCTCGAGTTCTCGAACAGAGCCTTTTAGAGATATTGAACAGAGGCATGCTTGACTTCTCGAATATGGTAATTGAGTTCTCTAATGACTAAGTTCTCGAATACTGTATTTGAGTTCTCGAATCATTTGAAAAGGCTGAATTCTCGCTGAATTTCAAACATTTTTGGATTTTTGTCTAAAATTTTAATTCACTCATAAAAACATATTTTATTTAATTTAGAATTAATTCTAAGTTAGATAAACTGCCAGCCGTGAGTTACAACCTGCTTGAGTTATCGAATAAGCCTTTCTTGACTTATCGAATAGTTGATTTCTACTTTTCGAATGCCTGACTTGTCGATACAAAATATGTATCTAATCGACAATTCAAGTACTTCATACTTATACAATTCTACATCTATTCGATTCATTTCATTCGATTTATCAAGCATCTAAAGTTCCAAAACCCCTGAAAACCATAATCTCAAAAAGTTAAATTTCTTCTTCGTCCTTCATTCTCTTCTCTCTTTTCTCTGTATCAATGGCAACCGTGAAATTCAACACCAACTTCATCGCTCTCTCAAGTGATGTCGAAGCTCCAAATGCCAATTACAAGTATTTTGTCAAGTGGATGTCTGAATCGTATATCAAAGGAGCACTTACGGCCAACCCAACTCTGTATTTAGACATTCTAGAACAGTTTTGGAGCACTGCAATTACTGAAACTGTTGCTCTTGAAGATGGCAGTCTGGGCTATGTCATAAACTGCAAGGTTCTGGGTAAAGAGTTCAACATCACCTTTGAGGACATGAGCAAGGCCTTGGATCTTCACCAGAATGAATATAACGGTCTAGTAACAGATGATCAACGGGTTAAATGGCGTTTTGGTCACTCAACTGACTGAAAATTTTCAATTGGGTCATTAAACTCAAAAAGTTTTCAATCACATCATTATACTCTTAAAAATTTTCATTCAGGTCACTGGCCATTAAACTCCGTTAAAAATTAGACGGAAAGCTGACTAAGTTTGGTGAGTTGGCTTGAACAAATCCACCGTGGCATGTACAGTCAGCTGAAGCCGCATTTTGGCCACTCAACTGACTAAAAACTTGCAATCGGGTCATCAAACTCAAAGAAATTTTCATTCAGGTCACTAAACTAAAGATTAGTGGTTTCACTCACAAAAAATTAATCGATATTAATCTCTTGTCATTTTATATATTTATATATATATATATATATATATATATATATATATATATATATTGGAAAAGCAGAATTTGATGGGTTTTTCCACAATGACCAAAAGATATATAAAACAAGTCGAATATGTGTGAATAGTAGTATGATCAATTTTGGCTCGAATTTATAATTACTCGTTCGTATTAGGTCCGGATTCGAATTAATATGTTTATATTTTGCTCAAATTCGGCTTGAATTCGAATATGAATGTTTGTATTTGATTTGGTTCGACTATTATTCTGAGATTGAGATTATTCTGAACGAATTTGAATATCCAAAATAAGTTGCAAGATATATATATATAAAATGACAAGAGATTAATAGCGATTAATTTTTTGTGAGTGAAACCACTAATCTTTAGTTTAGTGACCTGAATGAAAATTTCTTCGAGTTTGATGACCCGATTGCAAGTTTTTAGTAAGTTGAGTGACCAAAATGCCGCTTCAGCTGACTGTACATGTCACGGTGGATTTGTTCAAGCCAACTCACCAAACTTAGTCAGCTTTCCGTCTAATTTTTAACGGAGTTTAACGGCCAGTGATCTGAATGAAAATTTTTAAGAGTATAGTGATGTGATTGAAAACTTTTTGAGTTTAATGACCTAATTGAAAGTTTCCAGTCAGTTGAGTGACCAAAACGCCATTTAACCCGATGATCAACTGGTGGAGTTCTTTGACCTAATAAGGTACTCAGATACTATCAAGGTTGGAAGCCTGAAAAGGGCGCATCTGAGGAAAGAGTGGAGTTATGTGTTTGCCACACTCCTGCACGTATTCAATGGAAGGAAATCCAATTATGACCAATTGAGTGCACCTGTTCAACAGATAGGGTACTCATTGGCCTTTGACAGAAAGATAGATGTTGGAAAGCTCATAATGCAGGAGCTCTATGGAAAACTTGGTAAGAACACAACCAAGAGAGGTAATGATATTTTCTTTCCCAGATTCATTCAGTCTGTACTTAATTACTTAGATAAGAAATTGACTGATTTACCTAGTTTAGATAAAACTAGAATAGGCTATCCTAGGTCCATGACCAAACTCAGTTTTGGTAATTTGGACACTAGGAATGATGTGGATGTTAGACTTGTAATAACCCCTCATATGCAGAGGCTATTTGAGTCTTACCCCCACAACATGCCAATATTTGCCTCCAAATCTGAGTTAGCTAGTCCTAGGCAAGTTGAACAAAATGCTAACCCAGGGCCTGCTAATCAACCCCCTCAAACAAACACTATACCAAACACAGAGCCAACTGCATCACTCTCTCAACAGGGTGATGTTAGTAAAAAGAAGAGAAAGGGGATAGCCTTTGAACCCTTGGAAATGCTAACAGAAGCTGCATTGAATGCTGAATTAGGCTTAGAAAGTGAGGCACATATGTCACCTTTAAAGAATCCAAAGAAGAAGAAAGCAAAGAAAACCACCTCTTCAGTCACTCAAATGGCTGAAGTTGTAAAATCAGGGACAAACAGCTCACTAGATGTACTCTCTCAACAAGATGCATCTATAGAATCAAGCATTCTCCCCAATGCACAATCTTGTATGGAGTCTGCACAAAGGAGTGATAAGGATGGCACTATACTGAGTGGAGAGCACATCACACTTGAAACTCCCCTTATTTCTCAGAGGAAGTTGCCAAAATCTACTCCAAAAGACACTTCTCTTCCAGAATCTAATACTGAAATTTCTTTGGAGCCTGCAACTCAAGCAATTGAGGAGCAAGGCATTGATCACCAAGAATCCTTTTCTCTTGGTGAGCCAATGGATTCAAGTGACTAAGTGCATGACACTTTACTCACCACCCAGGAACTACATTTAGATGGTGAGGGAATGCAAGCTGGGGCATATCCTAATGACACCATCATAAACACAGAGGATTCAATAGTTTTCACTAGAGACTCTGTGCCTGTGTCAACTACTGTTGTAACTCATTCCACTTCTGTGGAGACAACAGTAGTAGAGTCAATCCATCCGGTTGCAGAAGTTGCATCTGTAACTGAGGAGTCTAGCTTGCCTAGCTCTAGCTCTAACTTCATGTCCCAATGACTGAAGCCTGTGCAACATGACAGTGCTTCAAGATCAGGGTCTGTTCCACAATAATTGACGGTTGAAGCTCTTTAAAACTTAATTGTGGATCAGATTCCTGAGTTCACCAAAATTGCTCAGAATCTACTCACTACAGACATGCCAAATCCAGACTATGAAGCCATTCTACTATGTCATAAAGAAGATGTGGAGATGCAAAAGGAGAAAATAGTAGATGAGGCTGAAAGAGATGGTAATGTATATGCTTGGCTGCAAGGTACTTATGACATTGCTCTCTCAGAAGGTCTTCAATTCCTCAGAGAAGAGTACATCACCTCATTAGGATCCAATGCCAAATCTCTAACCCCTGGTGAGGTGTATGAAGCTGTCAATGATACCTACAAGGGAACTTTGAAAGCTGCACACTATCTTGGCAAGGGTCTTAAGACAGAAATCAATGAAGTATGTGCAGCCACAACCAAGGAAGTGAATGACATCAAAAGGGATTTTGCTTGCAAGTTTCCTTCTCTCAACTCTATCATCAAGGACATTCAAGAATGCAAAACCACCTGCACTAAGATGGATAATTCATTGGTCTTAGTCCAAGGTGCTGTCAAGAATATGGCTACTCAAATGGAAAAGCTCTCTAATCAGACAACTGATGCCAATGCAGTATTTAGGACTCTCTTTGCCAACCAATATGGTGACAAATTGGTGACTGAAGTCCCTCTCCATGACATGTCAAAGTTTGAAGTGCAGAGACTCAAGGAACAATCTCTTTCTGAATTTAAAGCCTCTGAGTTGTTCACCAAGGTGGTACTCTTGAAAAGGAAATGAGCTCAATCAAACAGTCAAATGCTCAGCTTACAGACACAGTTACAACTCTTACTGACAAGTTGGACACTCAAGCCACCACCACAGCTGAAGTTCTTCTTCACCAACAGCTGGTGCTGTCTGCTGTGATGAAGCACATGGGACTCCCTCTGCCTGATGAATCTGTCAATCCCACCTCTTCCAAACCAAAGGGCCCTACCAAAGTCTCTGTGCCTGACAATAAGCCTAAGGGGGAGAAGAGGACCTTAAAGAACTCAAAACCTAAGGGGGAGAAGCCTAAACAGGAGAGACCTAAGGAGAAAGGCATTGTCATAACTGAGGGTGGTCAACCAAGAACTTCAAAATCTATAACTCATGTCCTGTGCACATCAATACTCCAAGTGGCCAAAAACAAACTATCACATCCACAGTGGTGGCAGGTTCCATGCAAATTGACAAACCTCCATCCTCTAGACATGAAGATGATCAACCAGTTGAAGTTAGTGTGGTTACAGAGGCCAAGCTGATAGAAATAGCAAATTCAGAGATTTATCATGATGCTACATTCTTGAAGTTTCGGCAAGCCTCAAAGGCAAAGGTTGGAGGAGATACATTGTTGTACAGAAGGAGCCTTAAAGATCAAATCAAATATCTGACAGTGATACCAAGAAAGCTAAATCAAATCTTTCTCAAGGAGATTATGATGGTGCCAAATGACAAAATATGGCATCTATCTTATGACACCTTGAAGGTTCTAAAATTCACAGAGATTGATGTTATCTTAGAGCTAGATAGGCTGGAATTTGAAGCAGAAAAGCTAAGGCCAAAAGGATTGTGTAGAGTTCAGTTAAACCCCTATGTGGTGAAGTATAGGAGAAGAAATAGAGATCAGGTCAATATAAGAATGAACCTACTCAATCACTACCCTTCAAGCATTACGGAACTAGTACTTGAAGACTTCAAAAACTCAATTCTGATTGAAGAACTGGATGCTATGGCAAAGATCATAAGGGCTATGGATGAGAATGCAAGGAAGGAAAAAGAAAGGAAACAGAAGGCATATGATGATCTACAAGCCAAAGCAATGGAGATGGAATCAAATGACAAAGGCTAGTATTTCATCATAGTCTGTAAGATCACACACCTTGTAGTTCTATCCATGATGTCTATCAAAATTCATACATGTACTGTTAATGTTCTATCTTTATGTATGTTAGGCTTGTTATCAGACATGAAATTGTGACTAAGGGTCTTACTCACAATTTGGGGGAGATTGTTAGTCACAGAGGCATTCCTGTATATATCTAATAACAAGCCTAATTGTTGGAAATGCTATGCATTACTTACATGACCTCTTAATTGAGGAAACCTCTAGTTGTAGAGTTTCTACTTGTTGTAGTACGTGTAATAGGCATCAATTTCTATCCATGTAACTGTAATTAAAAGTCAGAGAATAATGCTTGAAAGAAGTTCCAAGGATCATGCCTCAAGCTTAAAGATCATGAAAGGCATATGACTCAGCCTATTTGTAGTTAGAGGATCCTAATCAACTTAAACCAAATTGTAATAAGTAAATATACATATGAACTGTCACAGGAATCTCAAGAAGTATTATCTGTCAGAAGAAAGAAGAAAAGTCAATCTATAGTTTTGATGTCATACACTGGAAGATGATTCAGTTATCTGATCAAGCCCCAGTATAGCATTGAAGTGAATGGATTCATTTGAACAGTGACAGAGATTTTTCGAGTGATAGTTTGAAGATCAGTTACAGTACAAGAGAATTGAGAGAAGAAACAAACCACAACCTAAAGTCAAAAGTGAAGAAGCATCGTTGAAGTTAGTCGTTCATGAACCAGACAGTACATCGAACGTCAACACAAATCAGTGGTAATTCTTTACTACCTTCAGTGGTTTGTAAGAATTAGATTAATTATTTATTGATTTAATTAAATTCATTTGTAATTGATATAAATCATTTAGTTGATTTAATTAAATGAATTAATTCTGGAAGAATTAATTTATTTATTTAAATTAATTATTGTATCAATTAAATGTGAATTAGTTAATCATTAATTAATTAATTGGATCAATATGACTTAAAGAAATGACTTAAATAAAGCTGGAAGGTTTATGTCTTATTGGTTAAAATTCGGTATGACCTAATCAGTTAAGTCATACCGAACACAGCTGTTAAGTTAAGTCATACCGAGCATTGAAATTGAAGATTATGTCTTACTGACCTGATTAAGTCTTACCGACTTGTTGCCAGCTGTTGTAAGTCTTACCGAATTTTTTTTAAGTCATACCGATAAGTTTTATGTCTTAATGGAGGTTTGTGTAAGTCTTAATGAAGGAAAACTAAGTCTTGGAAGCAGTTTAAGTCATGCTGGAGCAGTTAAATATCATACAGAAAGCTAGCAAGACCTGTTACTGATATAAAAGAACAGAACACAGCAGATTATGTCATAATGGAAAAACACAGCAGAACAGAATTCTCTCTCAAGAATATCAAGAACACCAAAGCTTAAATAGTTCCCAGAAATTCAAGTTCTTCATCTTTGTTATATTCTATCCGCTAGAACTTGTTTATTTGTGATTCTTGTACTACTAGCGAATTAAGTTTCCTAGTTCTTATCTTGATTATTATTAACTAAATTAGAAAAGTTCATGTCAAATTTTCTAATTAGTTATTAACATCTTGATAAGTTGTTATACTGATTTTGTAACACCACATCAAGTTAATATACAGTTATATTCAACTTGAAAAATTGTGTTAAATAATTCCGCACATAAATTTGTCTTTATCAAATTTAATTTAAATGACAAATTTCGATAAAAAGGTAAAGATTGTATTCAACCCCCCCTTCTACAATCTTATCGGACCTAACAATTGGTATCAGAGCTGATTGATTGATACACAAATCAAAGATCCCATTTTACTCGATTAAAAAACATCCCCGAATTTTTTAACTCTCTTAAAAAATTCATCATGTCTTCTAAAGTTGGAACTGTGAAAATTCCCATATATGACAAAAACAATTATGATACGTGGAAGAACAAAATGTTAATGTTCCTCGAGGTTGCAAATCCTAAATACATGAAAGTCTTATCAGAAGGACCAATAATACCTTTTGGATTAATTCTTGAAGTTGTTACTGATGGAAAAGTTATTTCCCCTGCAAGGTATGTACACAAAGATTCTTCTGAATACACTCTTGTTGAAAGAGAGGAAGCTGGACTTGACATTAATTTAAGACTGATCTTAATAGACTCTCTAGACTCTGTAATGTACAGTCATGTGATTAACTGCAAGACTGCAAAGCAAATGTGGGAAACCATTGAAACTGTGAATGAAGGAACAGAGGAAGTTAGGGAGAATCGTCTAGAAATTCTGACATCTGAGTATGAACACTTTCGATCAGCATACAATGAAAGTATTCAAGATGTGTTTGAAAGATATAACAAACTTGTCAACAATTTACAGATGCATGGCAAGTACTATACTCAGAAAGAGATCAACAGAAAATTTCTACTGTCAATGCCTGTTCATCTAGAACATAGAATTACAGCTATCAGAGAGTCGAGGAATCTAAGTGAAATTACTGTAGAAAGACTCTTTGGTGTTTTAAAAACCTATGAAATGGAACAATCTCAACAAAAGGAGATTTATGGAAAAGGAAGAGTTGCTAATACTTCTACAGCTCTTATTGTTGAGAACAAACAGGAAGTGGAAGATAAGGTTATTCAACCTTGTAATGTTGACAGTGGTAAGCTTGAAGTTGAAGTTGGTCAAACGAATGCTAGTCCAGATGAAGGAGACTTCTATTCGTTAGAAGAGCTAGATCAGTTGGAAGATGAGTCCATGGCTTTGTTGGTAAGGAAATTTAGTAACTTTAGATTCAGGAAGAATCCCAAGTTCAGGTACAAATCTAACTATAACAGGTTCCAGAGAGGAGGTTCTTCATCCTCAAGTAACAGAGGAGGTTACAAAACTGGAACAGTTGAAAGAAGTAAAATTAGATGCTACAACTGTAATGAACTTGGACATTTCGCTACTGAATGTCAGAAGCCAAAACAAAACCAAAGAAAAGACATTGGATCTGAGAAGAAAAAGACAGGTAAAGCCTATGTGGCTGCTGGAAAGAGTTGGGATGATACAAACTCTGAAGATGAAGAGTATGGCAATCTTGCCCTGATGGCAAAATCTGATAACTCCAGTGGTACTTCATCTGAGGTATCATGTACTGAAAGCCAATATATTTATCAACTTAGTGATACACTAGGTAATGCTAATAGAGAGATTGAAAGGATCAATTTGTTAAATACAGATCTTAGTAATCAATTATCATAATTACACGATGTACAAAATTGCCATGATAAACAAAAATTAGAAATAAGAATTCTAAAAGAACTTGAGAGGTCTCTAGCGTTGATAGTTGTTCAACAACGTGAAACAATAGCTGAGCTAGAAATAAGGGTTAGTGCTACTTCTAATTCATGCAAAGTGGCTAAAGAGTTGTTTAACCAACAAGCTATTAATCAAACCGTAGGAATTGGGTTTGATTATAATGAAGCTATTGGACGAAAAAGCATTATTACCCCTAATCGTGTCAGTGCTGTAGATAGGGGTATACCAATAGTGCTTAAGGGTGTTAGTAACCCACTCTTTAAGACATCCATAGCAGAACCTTTGGATACAACATCTTTAATCATTAAGGAAGAGATGCGCATTGAGGATTTAGCTAATGGCGTAGTCTTAGAAAGTAATCAAGTTGTTAAAAATGATGAAGATAGAAAGTCTGTGTTTAAGAAAACAGAAAGAATTGGTGAGTCTACTAGTTCCTTGAAAACTAGTAGTAGAAGTAACAACATGAATAAATGCAACAACATATCTACCATGCATGCTATTCCTGTTATTGATACTGCTCATAAGAAATGCAATGTTGTTAATTGCATGTCTTGTGCTTTTAATATAATGTCTGCTTACTTTAACGGTAATCATGCATGTGTTGATAAGAATGTTCCTAGACAGCATATGAGCAGAAATAAACATGTTAGATCCAGGACTGTAACACCACCTAATTCTAAGATTAGGACTCCAAGTCCTTCTCAGGATATGGTGAAGACATGGTTACCCAAGCTGAAACCAAAACAAGTTAAAGCTGTTTACAGGGTTAAATGTCCAGTACCTGAAGAAAATGTTGTTAAAATAAAAAGTGTTGCTTTACCTGATAAAGGTCAATTCTTTAAGTACTCCGGACCCAATCAAATTTGGGTTCCGAAGAAAGTCTAACCAATTTGTCATTGCAGGGTTTGAAACAGGTTGAACGAGTCATGTGGATTCTGGACAGTGGATGTTCAAGGCATATGATCGGAGATAGAGCCTTGCTGACAAATGTGGTGGAGAAGGCCGGCCCAGTCGTTACCTTTGGAGATAACAGCAAAGGTAAAACTGATGGATATGGCAGATTAGAAGCTGGAAATGTTATCATTGAAGATGTCTCTTTTGTGAATGGCCTTGAGCACAATTTGCTCAGTATTAGTCAATTCTGTGACAAAGGTTATGAAGTTCATTTCAACAAGAAGAATTGTCTAATATCACACAAGAGAAATGAAAGGCCACAGTTGACTGGAGTAAGAAAAGGAAACTTGTACATAGCCAATATGAACTCTGGAAGCACAGAAGAAATTAGATGTTTTTATTCAAAGGCATCCACTGATGAAAGTTGGTTATGGCATAAGAAACTTTCTCACCTAAACTTCAAAACAATGAATTCTCTAGTGAAAAGAGAGTTGGTGAGAGGTTTACCTTCAATTGAATTTACTCAGGAAGGTCTATGTGATGCTTGTCAAAAAGGGAAGTTAAAAAGGGCAACTCACAGGAGCATTAACACATCATCAATAACTGAACCATTACAACTTCTCCATATGGATTTGTTTGGTCCAGTTAGTGTGATGTCTATGTCAAGAAAAAGATATGCTCTAGTGATTGTTGATGATTTCTCAAAATTCACATGGGTACTATTTCTGAACTCAAAAGATGAAACTCCACAACTGGTAGTTGATCATATTAAGTTAATTGAGCTGGACTCTAATCGTCCAGTAAGAGCTATAAGGTCAGACAACGGAACTGAATTCAAGAATGCAGTTCTGAATGACTTTTGCACTGAAAAGGGTATAACTAGACAGTACTCGGCTCCCAGAACTCCTCAACAAAATGGGGTAGTTGAAAGAAAGAATAGAACCTTGATTGAAGCTGCACGTACTATGCTAAGTGAATCAAGGCTTCCATTGAGCTTTTGGGCTGAAGCTGTCAACACTGCATGCTATACCCAGAATTGAACACTTATCAATAAAGACTTAATGAAGACACCATATGAAGCTCTACATGATAAGAAACCAACTCTCAAGTACTTCCATGTATTTGGGACAAAATGCTTTGTGCTGAAAGAAGGAGATGATCAAGGTGGTAAATTTGAAGAAAAAGCACATGAAGCAATATTCATTGGTTATACTAGAAGAGCCTACAAGGTGTATCTTATTGATCAACAAAAAACTATGGAAAGTGTCAATGTTACATTTGATGACACAAAACTCCCAAGTATCCAAAATGAAGATCCATCTGAAAAGCTTAAGTTTGATGATATGTCAGACTCAGATTCAGATGATGACAACCAACCTGACGTTGTTGTTGATAATAATAATCCAAATGTTGGTGGTAATGATCAAGGTGATGCTGGTGAAAATAATGATAATTTTCAAGACACCACTGATACTCTTGAACCATCAACAAATCAAACTGGCAACAACTCAGGGGGAGATAATGAAGGGTCAACAAGTCATACTCAACATCATACTGAAGATCAAGGCGAATCGTCAAGATCAATTCTTCCCAGACAAACTGTTTGGAATAGAGCTCATCCTTTTGAGCTGATTCTTGGTGATCCAGATGTTGGTGTGAAAACAAGAAGAGCTTATCAGAATCAATGTAACTATTCTGGGTTCTTGTCTGTTATGGAACCTAAGAAAGTAGAAGAAGCTCTATCTGATCCTGATTGGGTGATTGCTATGCAAGATGAACTCAATCAATTTAAACAACTAGAAGTATGGAAGCTGGTACCCAGACCTAAAGATAGAAAAGTGGTGGACACAAGATGGGTATTCAGAAACAAACTAGATGAAGATGGCACTGTGATAAGAAACAAAGCAAGACTGGTAGCTAAAGGTTATTCTCAAGCCGAAGGCATTGATTATGACGAGACCTATGCTCCAGTGGCAAGACTTGAGGCCATCAGAATATTCTTGGCATTTGCATCCTATTCAAGATTCAAAGTTTATCAAATGGATGTCAAGAGTGCCTTTCTGAATGGTAAGCTAGATGAAGAAGTGTATGTAGAACAGCCCCCTGGTTTTGAAGATCAAGATCATCTGGACTATGTCTACTTTCTTTACAAAGCTATCTATGGTCTTAAGCAAGCCCCAAGAAAATGGTATGACACTCTCTCTGAATTTCTATTAGAAAATGGTTTTATAAGAGGTGCCATAGACAAAACGCTCTTTACTAAAAGACATAAGAATGATATAATACTAGTCCAAGTCTATGTGGACGATATTATATTTGGGTCTACTAATGAGCTTCTATGCAAGAAGTTTTCTAAGTTAATGCAGGGTAGGTTTGAAATGAGCATGATGGGAGAACTGAAATTCTTTCTTGGATTACAAATAAGTCAGAGACAAGATGGAATATTTATTTGTCAATCCAAGTACATTAAGGAGCTCCTCAAGAAATATCACATGGAGGAGTGCTCATCAGCAAAGACACCATCAACTATAGCTGTCAAAATTGGTTTATGTGAAAGTTCTGCCAAGGTAGATATCACAGGCTATAGAGGTATGATTGGCTCATTGCTTTACCTAACTGCTAGTAGACCAGATATAATGTTTGCCACATGCTTGTGTGCAAGGTTCCAAGGAACCCTAAAGAAATCCATCTCACTGCTGTCAAAAGAATCTTAAGATATCTAAAGGGTACGCCTAATTTAGGCATCTGGTACCCTAATGAAACTGGTTTTACTTTAATTGGATATACAGATTCTGACTATGCAGGAAGTGTTGTAGACAGGAAGAGTACATCTGGGAGTTGTCAATACCTAGGTGGAAGATTGGTATCCTGGTTCAGTAAGAAACAGCAAACAGTTTCCAACTCTATAGCCGAAGCTGAATATATAGCTGCTGGAAGCTGTTGTGCTCAGATCTTATGGATAAGGAATCAATTAATGGACTATGGCATTGTATTGGAAAATATTCCTATTTTATGTGATAATACAAGTGCCATAGCAATCGCCAGCAATCCTGTGCAGCACTCAAGGACAAAGCACATTGACATAAGGTATCATTTTATAAGAGAGCATGTAATGAATGGTACAGTGGAACTACTATTTGTAGGCTCTGGAGATCAAACTGCAGATATTTTTACTAAGTCGCTTAATGAATCCTCATTCACTAGAATTGTTAGTGAATTGGGTATGTTAAACAGTCCTAGTAATTAATACTGTTAATATCTGAAATTTGATCTTTAATAATTTTGCAAGTGATTATTCTGTGAATATTTGTTGTTTGAAATCACTTGTATAATTATTTTACCAACTGATTTTCTTGCTTGTTTAGTTATTTTTCACTATGTTTATTCATATTATTTAATACTTCATACTTCTGTATTTTTAGAATATTTGTAGATATTTATTTCTATTTTAATAATTAATGTATCATATGTTTTGCAATGTTTGTCCTGTTAATATTGCTTTGTTTTCGTTAATAGGTTAGCATATGGTATGTATAATTATTTTTATTATTTGTTTAATTTTCTATAATATTTTTATTATTTTTATAAGTTAATTGTATATTTTATTGTGTTTTTAATGATTGTTTAAAGTAAATATGACTTAAAATAAGGAAAAACAATCAATATGACTTAACTTAAAATCTGTATGACTTAAACAGGTTAAGTCTTACCGAGTTTTTTTTTTAAAATTAAGTCATATTCACTAGTCTGTTAATATTAAGTCTTAATCAATTATAATTTATATAGATATTTTTATTAAGTCTTATTCATCTATATTTAATTAAGTCTTAATTACTTATTTGTTTAGTCTTATCAGTTGAGTCTTATTAGTTTTATTAAAATTAAGTCTTATTTCTAAATTTAAGTCTTAATCAGTTAATATATATTTAAAGTAGGTAACAGTTTTAAGTCTTATTACTTAAGTCTTGTTAGTTATTTTTAAGTCTTATTCGTCTAACTAGTATATATATAGTAGTTAGTAGTTTTTAGTCTTGTTAATTTTAGTCTTTCTCTCAAGTTAAGTCTTAGAGAACGAAAACAGATACATACAATATACACACACAAACTGTCGAACCTCTGTCGGATTTTTGACCGGAATCACTCACCCATTTCACGATCTAACCACATATTTGGATTCCTTGATTGATTATCTACGTTTTGAGTGGTTAAAATCGAGTTTTGGTTCAGATTTTGAAGATTTTTATTTTCGAAAATCGTTTTTAAGATCTGTTTTTCTGAAAAACTGAGTTCGATTCTTGAAAAACTAAAAATATACTTGTGTTTGTGTGTATACAAGGATCATTGTGTGAATTTTTCAGAATTTTTGAAGAACTTTTAATTATTTTGAATTTTTAATTAATTATTAATTCGAAAAATTAATTTTTAAATCTTTAAATCATAATTTTGTAAAATCTGAAATTTTCAAAGAAATTAAATCTTGATTAAAATGGCTGATCGATTTGAAATTATTAAACATAATTTAATCGGTTATTTTAATCCAGAAAAATGTTCAGTTGAACGTTTTCGACCGTGGATTTGATTTTTAAATGATAATTCACTGGTTCGCACTGCTTTGAGCTTGGATGCTCCATTGAAAATAGAACCTTTGCGAATCATGTGTACTACTGCTGTCATTTCTAATGATAACAGATCATTTGTCTTCTCTGTAGGAGAAAATCAGTACACAGTGAATGAAAATACAATAAATACGGTCTTAAATTTTCCAACTGACAATTTCGAAGAATTACCATCAGATCAAGAATTGATAAATTTTTTGAATGGTGTATTCTATCAAGACAGTCCTGATCAAACTGTCTGGAATAAAAAGAACTTCGTTCAGGAATGGGACTATCTATTTGACACACTAGGTAGAGTCTTTGCCAATTCTACTAAAGGGAACTTCGGGGTATTACCATCCTTCTTGCAGCATATTGGATATGCAGTTGCACATAACCGAAGAATTAATATTGGTAGACTACTGTGTGTTCCGTTGGTTAGAAGAATCATTAATGCAAAGAAGAATTTTGATAATGGACATAAAGTATCATGCTATTATCCAAGATTCTTGTCATTGATTTTTAATCATCTTGTGGAACTAGAAAACCAAGCCCAATTCCTGAATGGAGAATCACTGGCGTCAGGTAAACCTACTACCAGATTGTTCACGGAGTACAGCAACAAGCCTAAATTCACAAACATACCTGTAGTTGTCACCCAATACATGTCAATAGGGGTGAGTATTCGGTTTTAACCGAACCGAACCGAATTTTAATTCGGTTAACCGAAACCGAAATTCCAGAAAAATCGCAACCGAAAACCGAACCGAATTAAATTCGGTTTTTAACCGAACCGAAATATTTATTTCGGTTATTACCGAAAACCGAAATATAAAACCGAAATTTAAAATCAATTCAAAGATACCCGAACAAGAAAGGTCAAGAACAAGATAAAACTGAACTTGGGAACTAAAATTAGCTTTTGAATTGATTTTACTTCAGTTTTTGAAAGAGGGGTGCGGGAGGGGTGAGAGAGAAGAGAAAGTTCTAATTTTCTACCATCTCCGGCGTCTTCATCCCTGTGCTTCCATGATCTCCGACCATCTTCTCTCCTTTCTTTCTTAAGAATCGAACAACTATATATACATACTTATGTATCATCTTTGTGTGTAATAATAAATATTGTTATATCTGTTGTTGGGTAAGGAAAAAATTGTAGATAATGTTAGTGGTCACATGGGGTGTCGAGAGTTTAGTCCAAACAAGTGCTTACTGAAACTAGGGATAGATTTTTTTTTTTGAGAAATTGGGGATAAATTTTTATTATATATTATATATATAAATTCGGTTTTTTTTTCGGTTTTTCGGTTAACCGCGGTTAAAAACCGAAAAACCGAAATTTTTGAAAAATGGAAACCGAAAACCGAACCGAAATGTTAATTTCGGTTAACCGAACCGAAATTATTTCGGTTATTCGGTTCGGTTTTCGGTTAACCGGACCGAATGCTCACCCCTACATGTCAAACTATATACAACTACCTGTTATTGAACCTGTACCAGAACCTGAACAACCTGAACAAAACCCTGAACCACCAGTGGAAAACATACTTGTTGATAATGAAGATCAAGGCAATCAACGAGTTGAACCTGCTCAGCAAATTGTTCCTCAGCCAGCTGCACTTGCTGTTGAACATCCAGTGCAAGAAACTGCATCTGTCCCTGAACCTGAATCAGATCAACCCATCTTATCAGAGACTGTTGCGGAATCAGCTGACCAGGTATTGCCTTCTGTTCCTCAAACTACTACTTCTCAATCTATTTCTGGAACCCAAGTGGTTGGTAGGTCTGACCAAGGGGTTGTAGTACCACAACCTCTAACCAAGGTCGTAGAGCCAAATACTCAACCAACAAAACTCATATCTTTTCACTCCAGAAAGAAATTCCAAGTTAAAAGAAGTCGAATCAGTAGTGGTAGTATGAGTGAACCCACAGCTCTGCCTCTAGAAAAGAAAAGTAGAACTCAAACTGAGGCAACTGTAAGCCCATCTATATCCTCCCAACAGGATATGGAAGTTGATATGGCCGTTACACAGTTACTAGAATCATCTTCTCAATAGGATGATTCTATTGAAATTCGCCATAGGGCCGTGGCACCTTGTAGTGAGTCAAGCACACCACCCCTATTATTCACAATGGGGGAAGACATACCTTTAGATGAGTCTCAGGACACACTGCAAGGAGAGCACGTAGAAAATGTGACAGTGCCTACCATAGTTACGGTAGAAGAGTCTTCACAGACTTTAGAGGGAAATCTTGGTTCTCAGCCAACTTTAATAGAACCATCATCTCCCCTCCCAGGACAAACACTCCTGGCTCCCTCAAGGGATTTTCCACTCACAGTTTCGACTGGAGAAAGTGGAAGGCAACTTGATCAATCTACTACTGAAGCAATTCAGTCAACAATTTCAAACGTTCAAGTAGATGTGATTAAGGACAGGGATTTGCGAACTCCCATTGCACCACCACTGACCTTCCCAGAGGAGGCTAGGGTGATTTTAACTGCAGGTACAAATCTGGAAGCAGCTAAGGAATCTGAGAGGAGTGATGTGAGGAATACCATAAAATTGAGTGAAACACATGCACTTCAGGTGAGTGGATCTCAAAGTGAACGTCAGGTGAGCGCACACACTGACACATACACTCTCTCATTATTAGAAAAGATAACTGCTTTAGAGAAAGAACTTGCAGTCAGCAAGGTTGAAACAGAAATCCTTAGAGCACAAGTGGGTGAGCGATCTTCTTCATCCACCTCTGTCAACAGTCAGCTTGTTATAATCAAGAAGGACATAAACTACTTAAAGACATCTTTCACCAAGAAGATAGATTCTCTTGAACTCTCTCATGAAAAGGCACTTGATGACTCTGGAGATATTACTGTTGCTCAAGACATGTTAATTTCTGAAATTTCCATGAAAGTTGACACTCTACAGTCAGAGGTACAGCACAATCAGGAATTTACTGATTCTCGTCTGGACCAGATCGAAAAGCAAAATGCACACCAGGCTAAAGGGTTAAGACATCTGTTTAATCTTGTAAATCAAAGTCGCAAACCTACAAATGAAGAAATTGAATTCTTTACAAGTAAGGGTGGTGATGATGATGAACAAGATCATGAAGCTGGGGGAACTGATAAATCTGTAGAGGATTCCTCAACTAAGGGGGAGAAATCAAAGGGGTCACAAGATAAAACTAAAGAAAGAGAGGGAGGAGAGGGAAAATCTGGAAAATTTGACCAAAGTGAAGATAAGAGGAAGAAAGTAGTTGAAGAAACTGAAGAAGAAATTCAAGACAAGAGCACAGGTTATTATTACACGGGTGAACCGGATAACTTCGATGTTTTTGCTGATCTTGAATTCCCTGATCAAGGTGAAGAACTTCCTGAACCTGATCTTAGTCACTGGGAAGATGAAGGACCAGTGATATCTGAATTTGAAGCTCAACAAGCTGAGAAAGAATCTGAAGAATTATTTGCTCAAAGGGAAGCTAATTTGCAAATGAGAGAAGAAAAACTTCAAAAGTCATTAGAGCAAATTGCACGAAATGAAGAACTTCAGAAAGCTGAACAGCAAGCATTACAACGATTACATGCTATAAATGTTGAGAAGAGAAAGACATATATCAGACTAAAGAGCGGTGACAAATGGGAACGTGCTCAAAGAGCAATTGATTCACCTCAGAGTTCTGATTATGAAGATCATCGTCTTGGACAAATTCTCGAGGAATTCAAACTGGCAAATCCAATTCATGATATGTATATAAAGGCCTTACAGGTAGAAGTCATCAGGATAACTACTGCATTTGAACCCAAATCTGATGAGCTGGTAATATTTGTGGATTGTCATAAAGTTGGAACTTTCAGAGTATCTATTCAGTTCTTTTATGACAGATCACTGATAGAGATTTGGGTACTTAGACCTAAGGTAAGAACATCTTCTGAGCTAGGTGTGTTTTTACATGAAAAGTTCAAAGAATTTGCTGAAAGAGCTGGACCAGAAGTGATTAAGGAACCTCCACAAGTAAAATTTCTTAAGGGAGAGGTACTTCACTCAATCAATCTTCAGACAGATGAGTTATATGAACATCATGCAAAACACTTGGTATATGCTGAATATGCTCTCAGAAATCATGGATTCTTGACTGAAGAAAAGGTAATAGCTGCATATCACATTCGATCCTATGCACAAACGAACATAAAAGATTACAAGAAATTTCAAGGTGAACTGAGAAAGAAGCTTGGAATTCCTTTAGTCTTACCTCAAGGATTGTCATCAAGAAGAGAACGTCTTGTTGATTCTGATCTACACATGAAACTTCAAGTCACAGATGAGCCAGAAGAAGGAGAATTCAGAAGGGAAGACAACTGAAGAAAAAGAATTGCTCTACTTGTTATATCTTTAGAGCTTAGATAAATCTTGATAGGAATTTGTATCATATGATCAGTCTAGAGGATCATCTATCTTGTATTTATCTTTCATGTTTGAATCTGGCAAATGTTAAATATAAACCAGAACTTTTTTTCATATTTACTTAGTATTTAAAGATTTATCTTTCATTTGGTTAAGTTGGATTAGTTGAGGTATCCTCTAGGAATTTGCTTGTTATTGTCTAACAAACAAATAGGGGGAGATTGAAAGGCATATGACTCAGCCTATTTGTAGTTAGAGGATCCTAATCAACTTAAACCAAATTGTAATAAGTAAATATACATATGAACTGTCACAGGAATCTCAAGAAGTATTATCTGTCAGAAGAAAGAAGAAAAGTCAATCTATAGTTTTGATGTCATACACTAGAAGACGATTCAGTTATCTGATCAAGCCCCAGTATAGCATTGAAGTGAATGGATTCATTTGAACAGTGACAAAGATTTTTCGAGTGATAGTTTGAAGATCAGTTACAGTACAAGAGAATTGAGAGAAGAAACAAACCACAACCTAAAGTCAAAAGTGAAGAAGCATCGTTGAAGTTAGTCGTTCATGAACCAGACAGTACATCGAACGTCAACACAAATCAGTGGTAATTCTTTACTACCTTCAGTGGTTTGTAAGAATTAGATTAATTATTTATTGATTTAATTAAATTCATTTGTAATTGATATAAATCATTTAGTTGATTTAATTAAATGAATTAATTCTGGAAGAATTAATTTATTTATTTAAATTAATTATTGTATCAATTAAATGTGAATTAGTTAATCATTAATTAATTAATTGGATCAATATGACTTAAAGAAATGACTTAAATAAAGCTGGAAGGTTTATGTCTTATTGGTTAAAATTCGGTATGACCTAATCAGTTAAGTCATACCGAACACAGCTGTTAAGTTAAGTCATACCGAGCATTGAAATTGAAGATTATGTCTTACCGACCTGATTAAGTCTTACCGACTTGTTGCCAGCTGTTGTAAGTCTTACCGAATTTCTGTTAAGTCATACCGACAAGTTTTATGTCTTAATGGAGGTTTGTGTAAGTCTTAATGAAGGAAAACTAAGTCTTGGAAGCAGTTTAAGTCATGCTGGAGCAGTTAAATATCCTACAGAAAGCTAGCAAGACCTGTTACTGATATAAAAGAACAGAACACAGCAGATTATGTCATAATGGAAAAACACAGCAGAACAGAATTCTCTATCAAGAATATCAAGAACACCAAAGCTTAAATAATTCCCAGAAATTCAAGTTCTTCATCTTTGTTATATTCTATCCGCTAGAACTTGTTTATTTGTGATTCTTGTACTACTGGCGAATTAAGTTTCCTAGTTCTTATCTTGATTATTATTAACTAAATTAGAAAAGTTCATGTCGAATTTTCTAATTAGTTATTAACATCTTGATAAGTTGTTATACTGATTTTGTAACACCACATCAAGTTAATATACAGTTATATTCAACTTGAAAAATTGTGTTAAATAATTCCGCACATAAATTTGTCTTTATCAAATTTAATTTAAAGGAAAAATTTCGATAAAAATGTAAAGATTGTATTCAACCCCCCCTTCTACAATCTTATCGGACCTAATAGATCAAGACTGTCAAAATAAACACAGTTGGAATTTGAAGAATGATTAGAGATGTATGTTTGTCATATTCGAGAAGTCTAGTATTCAACAAGTTAAGGATTCGATATCTGTAAAGACACTGTTCGACATATCTGAAAGTCAACAAGTCAAAGTGTCATTCGATAACTCAGAAATTCAACATGTCTAATACTCTATTCGAGAACTCAAGAAGTCAACAAGTCAAAGTGGTATTCGAGTTCTCTAAGAGTCAACAAGTCAAGTTGTATTCGATATCTCAAGGACTCAAGAAGCTACTCGACATCTCAGGGATTCGACAAGTCAAGTGTTCTATTCGACAACTCAAGGATTCCTGGAGAAAAGACTAATTCGAGAAGTGATTCAATATGATAATTATACAGTATTCGAGAACTCAGAGTTATCTATCAAGTCAATTCTAGTTCTCGAATCAATCACTGAGTTACTTCTCGAATACAGTCTTGGAGACAAAATACTGAAGAATTGTACAAGTCAGAAACCTGCAGCAAGCCAAAACGCTTTCAGGACCACAGTACTGTAAAGTGTTTTTGGAAAGACTACAAAGAAACTGAGAGAGATGTTCCAAGAGACAAGCTGCTAAAGAAGTGGATCTGAACAGAGTTAAAGGAAGTCAAATCTCAAGCCGTTTGGATGTACTCAAAAAGGATAGACATACTAGAAAGTAATTTATCATGTAACCTTATTTATAGTAAGTAGTGTGTACTCATGTTCAATAACGGTACAACCTCACTTCTCTAGTAGTTAAGCTTAGCAAGATACACATTCAGAAATTACATCTCTCTGAGAAGCTGAAAATACGAACTTGTGTTCTCAGGTGGTAGCAACATTTTGATCTAATAAAATATTAGATTAAGGTGAGTACTGTGTTGTTGTGTCTTACATTTCCGCACTCATATTTGTTTAAGCACAAAGCACATACATACACACTAAGCAGATTCGAAGAAAAGTTAGAGAATCCATTCACCCCCCTCTGTATTGTCATTGGTATATTCAATACTCAACGATTGATTAATATAATAATTAACTAGCTTATAACCCGTACAAAGCACGGGTTATTTATAACTTTTTTTATAATTTATTTATAATGTAATATAATAATATAAATTTTAATTTTAATAAGTTGTTGTAAGGATTTGAATCTTACACTTTTATATATAATAATTTTTAGTATTAAATATAAATTAATATGTTATTGGCGGGAAACGAATCTTAAAACTCTGTATATAACAATGGGTATATATTGGACTCCTAATATTAATATATCAGGAAGTTTTGTATACTCCTTTGAATCTTAAAATTTTTGTATACTCCTTGGTATTTTGAGTTATATAATTTAAATTTATATATTGGACTTCTAGTAGGTTTTGATTTGTTGATAAGTATCCTGTTTATTAGGTTTCAACTGATTAATTATCTTTTGTATTATCAATTTTAATTTTTATTTATGTAAATTATTAAATACGGAGTACATGTATATCTTCTTTGTATTTTTATTGTTTTTAAAGTTGCAGTACACTATGAATTGCATAGGTGTAGAGCTAAATACATTTTTTTAGTGGAGTTTATAGTTGTGAGTTGTATAATTTAAATTTGTATATTGGATTTCTAGTAGGTTTAGATTTATTTATGTAAATTATGAAATACATGTATATCGCTTTTGTATATTTATTGTTTTTAAAGCTGTAGTACATAATATGTAAGCGATGTATATTAATTGCATCAGGTGTAGAACTAAATACATTTTTTTAATGAGTTTATGGTTGTGAGTTGTATAATTTAAATTTGTATATTGGACTTCTAATAGGTTTAGATTTATTTATGTAAATTATTAAATACATGTATATTCTACTAAAAGTGGGCATCGATTAATAGTTACTCCCTCTGTCCTGAAATTCTTTTCCTGTTTTTACTTTTTATACTATTCATTATAAGCGGTTGACTACTAATTTACACATAATTTATAAAAGCAAAATATAGTCATGAGTGATTTTTTTTTTGATTCGTATTTGTGAATACTTTAATACAATGAAGTTTTTATATTTAATACTAATACGAAATTAAAGATATTAACCATAAAAAATGTGCGTTGGCAAATGTATCCAACTCAAACACAAAAAATTTGTAGGGACGGAGGGACTAATACTAAACATGGGTGGTTATGTTGTTATAGTTTTATTATTTATTATTTATGTTAGTAATGATTGAACCTTTGATCTATGATAGTACATCTTTATTAATAGTTAATAAATATAATAGGATGGACTTGTTCGCGTGTATTTATATAAATTTTACTAGTTAAATTTTTACATTTTACCGCCTTGAAAGTGTAAAGACATTTTAAATTTTCGTTTTGTTGTTGAATAATTAAACTTATCTATACTATAATATTATAAGAAAAATAAGAAATATTTAGTTAGCTGGTTGGTTAACATCTTCCAAAAAAATTGTTAACACTTTCCTATAAGTAATAAGCTAAGAAAAATTATATTAATATATTAATTTATTTATTATAAACAACAAAATTTTCCAATAAGGCACAAAAATATATTTTTAAAAAATTTAAAAAACGTGTTAAAAATCTATACTATATACTATTATAAGAAAAATAAAGTACATGTGGTTAGTTGGTTGGTTGGATGGTTAACGACTTCCAAAAAAATTGTCAACACCTTCATAAAAAATAACAAATTACAAAAATTATATTAAAAATAATAATTTATTTATTACAAATAACAAAATTTATCAATAAAGCACAAAAATATATTTTTAAAAATTAAAAAAAGTGTTAAAAATTCCAAATTCAGTTAAATTATATATAATTAATTAAAAATAAAAAATCACATATTTTATAGAATTATAAATCTTTAAAATTATATTCCGATTAGAATCATCGTCCATACACATTTCTTTCTATGATTCTTTCTTATACGATTTTAGGTTATATTAAATAATTTTTTAAAGATATCTATTGAATTATATATTTAACAATAAATTTAAAAATAAAATAAAATTAATGATATTTATTTATGTTATGAAATTAAGTATGGAACATATGTAAATTTTAACTTAGTAATAAAATTTATTAAAATAAATTAAAATTTTATAATAATAAATAATTAACATAATAATTCATAATAATAATAATAATATATGATAGCCCATGTTTTGTACGAGTTATGGGGAAAAAATTACAAAAATAACCATTTTTTTGATAAAAAAAACAAAAATAACCATTCAGAAAAAAGTGGCCAATTTTAGCCTTTTGGATACTCCACTGGCAGTTGGGTATCCCAATTTGTATAACATATTCCACTGGTAGTTGGGTATCCCAAATACTGGATAAGGGATATTCAAAACAAATGGGTATCCCATATACTAGATAATTCATTGACAGTTGAGTATCTCATATAAAACTGGATACTTCACTGACAGTTAGGTATCCCATGAGTAGGGATATATGGCAACGGGTTGGATATCTGTGATATCCAAATTCAAACCCGAATCTTTAATCCAAATCCAAACCCGATCCAAATCCAATTGGATTTGTAAATTCAAAATCCAAACCCGATCCATCGGGTTTGGATCGGGTTCGGGTTTATCCAAACCCGAATTTTTGAATTCTTGTAAATAAGTAGTAATATTTTTTTAAGTTAAATTTCATAAAAATTACAATTGCAAATAAATTATAATATATATATAAGGAATAAATTATAATATATATATATATATATATATATTATAATATAATATATATATATATATCGGGTTTTTTTCGGGTTTCGGGTTTGGATCGGGTTTTGGATTTCGGGTTTGGATCGGGTTGGATTTGGCTAATATCCAAATCTAAATCCAAACTCTTTCGGGTTTAAAAATCAAATCCAAATCCAAAAAATCGGGTTCGATAAAATCCAATCGGGTCCAATTGGATCGGGTATCCGTCGGATCGGTTTTTTTTGACCTCCCTATCCATGAGTTAAAATTGGCCAAAATTTTGAAAATGATTATTTTTGTATATTTTGTATAAAAAAAAGGTTAAAATTGGCCATCACCCGGTTATGGGCTTGTATATATTTATAAATGAGTATATATTTTTTTTAACAAATCAACAGATCTGTCTGAATAGAGTTCGTACTAAAATATTCAGTTCATTAATGATTAGAGCTTTATCTATTATCATTTCAAATTTTGGGTTCGATTCTTATTTATCCCAAAATTTATCTATTTAATTAGAAAAAATATCCGATTTATTTCAATTCAAATTAATAAAATAAATTAAAATCCAATCATATTCGAAGTAAAAAGTCAGCTATTGTTCTTGTTTACGTTTGTTCGATTCGATTATGTTTGTAGATGTTGTATGACTTATCATGAATGAATTAGTTTTTATTTAAAAAAAAAATCATATTCGAAGTATTAAGTGAATCACATCACAAATCATAAAATGTTGTAATAAATTCAGGTTAATTGAGTATGTTTTGATGTGAGTCGAAAATTGTAAAGTTGTCAATATCATGGATCAAGTAAAATCCAAAGCTGATGCAAGGCAACCTCGATAGTATGTTACATTTGACACTGATGTTTAAGGCTGGGAATTCATAGATTCTACAACTATGCAACAAAGGCCAAAAAAACTGCTGTGCTGTGGGTCTTGAGTCTTGACAACTTCTTTACACTTGGAGAAGCTTTTAGGGATTGTTTGGCTCTAAATTAATTGATTCCCCGTTAAGGTCTACTATGTTTGAACAACTTCTCAGCTGCGTTCAAACAAATAATTGCCTTCCTGGCATTTTCCATTTTTTGTGGCCGAGGAAATTAGGATTTAGGTTACCGATAATCCAAATATCCAATCTTTTGTGGCCATGTTAGGTTTACGAATTTTTCACTCAACAGAAACTGCATTTCTGTATAACTTTCCAAGTTTTCTATGTTCTTTTTCGTTAAGAATACCACAAACATTAACGAGATCATTTTTGTTAACAACAAGACACGCAAAAACAAATTTTTGAATCCTTTAAGGAATGAAGTCACGTTTAATTAATTCAGTACAAACTTAATCATACAAAACTTTCTAATCAGATGGCATCGCCCTCACGTAAATTGTTATAATATTAATTTACAAAATTTGAATTTTACATAAATATTAGTATTAAATACTAACATGTACTCTCCCGTTGTCTATAATGATTGATGAGAAGAGACACTATGAACGATACTCCCTCCGTTTCATAATAAGTTTCTTCTTTTTAAAAACACATTTGTCAACGCACACTTTTGATGGTTAATATCTTGAATTTCGTATTAGTACTAAATATAAAAACTTCACTGTATTAAAGTACTCATATATACGAATCCAACAAGATCAATTATGACTATATTTTATCTTATAAATTATGCGTAAATTAATAGTCAACCGCTTATAATAAACAGTATTTAAAGTCAAAACAGGAAACTTAAAAAGAAACAGAGGGAGTAATATATTACTTGATGGTGTATCAAGTAAGTACAAACCCAGATGCCTAACCCTCGCCGTTCCTCGAGTTAAAATTTTGATCTTAATATTCTAACGATTTTGAAATAAACAAAGGACATATATTCAACAAAATATTAACATCTCTCTTGCAAAACAAAATTTATTTCAACTAAATTGCAATAATCAACGAAGTTACTACTTTTTAAAAAGTAAAATTAAACTGATTATTGCACTTTAAAGAAAATATTTTTTGTTAAATTAACGATAAAGACTTCACTAATTATTACAATTTTTGTTTGAACTCATTTCGTATATAAACTAAATCAAGTTTATATTATTTAACAAAATTTTTAGTTCAAATAATTGAAATATACAACTATCTATGTAAATATCTTTTATATTATATTAGTCGATAATAACGAGATTGATGGTAACAATATAATAGATAGTAATAAAGAGATTAATGGTAAGATTGTAGGACTAATTATACAAATATCAATTCAGATCGTTAAACAAATATTTTTTTTAACAAATATTCCAATACAGATCGAGTTCAAATTATACAAATATCAAAGAATTTGATGAATCCAGTAGAGAGACGCAGTGACGAACCTTATACTAATATTTGAATTCAGCTTACTTAAAAATCACGTTCATTTATGAAATGAATCAAATTTAAAATTGAAGTTTTTTCAAAAATGACACAGTACTGTTAATAAGCTGAGCTCATTCACGGTTCTCACTTCTCACGCACCCGGTCTCCATATTTGTTATACATACATTATGTTAAATGCACAAGCCTTGACAAATTGCAGATCATGCATGTGGGCTAAAGCCCACTTACCATTTTTAATGCAAAATGTACTTGTCTGATTTCTTCATGCCGTATCATTCGTTGACCTTTTGTTTCACTTGGTATAAAAATAAAGTAATCACACACGAATTTTTCTGGAAAAATATTGTTACAAAAACGGTTTCAAACTTTCAATGCAACGTATGAATCTTCTTATAGGATACCACTGTACTTAGTATGCATGTCACGATGGCACAGGCACGTGACGGCATGTTTATAGCTTTCATGATTTGGCATGCGTTTTTACAAATTTTTTTATTAATCTTTTATAATTAATTATATATATATATGTGTGTGTCAAATCTATTGCTTTTAGTGAAAATATTTTTTAAGTTTTTTCTACTATATAATTTGTAAGTTCACAATAATTTTAGTATTATATTATTTTTGTAATGTTAATATCAATCAATTTTTTATTACCTTTTTAAATTTATATTAAATAAAAAATGGCATGCCATTTGGGCATGCCCTTTGGCAAAAAACATGCCTATAGGCATGTCTTTTGAAAACCCCGTTGTAGTAATATTTTATGCACATTGAACCCCTTACGTGATGGCTAATCAGCTTAATAATTTCAAATTACGATTATCACGACTTTGTAATTTATTAAAAAAAAATGTAATGTATAGGCTCAAATAAAATATTAGAATTATTATGAGTGCGATGAGATAGCTCAAGTGGTAAGGGCTTATCTCTTGTCGTCCTAGGTCCTGGATTCGATTCTCGCCCCCCCTAGATTTGTTAGAATAAATACTCATTTGTAAGACATATAAGCCTAAATAGTCAAAAAAAAAAAAAAGTTAGAATTATCTGTGTAAAAGTAATTTACGGTGAATTAACGAAAACAATGTTCACATCCTAATCAGTCAAACACTAAATCATGATTCATGAATCCAAAACAAATATTCAAAAAAAACAAAAAACAAATACTCAAGTGATCACATTCTGCTAATTAAATTCAGGTAAATTATATAAATCCAAAACAAATAAGTATTCAAAAAAATAAAACAGTCAAAACCCAAGTACAGTATCTCTTTTGATTTCACAGATATGTGGGTCCATTTTTAGTACAATCCTTACTGACAAACGAATAAAACCGTTAGTGGCATTCTCGCAATTAATCCAAACACCAGGGCTAAACACCCAACCTGATTCCAAATTTCTAACCCACCCGACAAGCTTCCGCGCTCCGAGACCAGGCTCCGACTCCGATACCAAAAAAGACAAAATAACAATCTTTATTCCCCACTAAAATGACCAAACTACCCCTACTCCACTCCAAATCTCAATAAATCACAAGGCCATTTAAGTCAACACAAATAAAAACATTCAAATTTCGATCCTTCTAAAAAAAACGTTTCTTTATTCCCATTCTACCCTTCTTCCCTTTATCCGCTACCTATACATACAAATTATCTGTACGTATATGTTTACGTTTTTTTGTTGTTATGGAGACAGAGATGGAAGATGCGGAGATATATACATTCACGGCGGACGAAATCGATCCTGATTACGAGTTTGACGCGGCGAGATACTTCGATTTCAGTACGGCTGAGTCGTTTACTGAGTCGACTCGGGCTGAGATTTGGTTCGAATCGCTACGAGGCTATCCGCCTTCTCGTAAGTTCTTTTTTTACCGTAATTTTATGTGTTTTTTAGTTGTGTGTATATGTGTGTGTATATGTTAGGTTTTGTTATTGTTAAATGCGTGTGTTCAATTCTCAAAAATGAAATAAAAATGAAATGTGTGTATGTGTTTGAATTAATTAATGGAATTTGCTTAATTTAGATTAAATTGATTATTTAGAAGTTAGTTAGTTAGTTAGTTATATAGCTAGTTAGGTTAATGTTCTTGTTCTGGAAATAAATTGATTATCAAGAAGTTAGGTTAGGTGTTTATAGATATGGATATTAAGAAAGGTGTGCAAGTGATACTGATGTGAATTGAGTTTTATTTTTCATTCTCGGTTTGATGAGTTCGAGTTTGTATTCTTGATTTTTATGAAGTTTGTGTGTGCTCGATAAGAATTTCAAGTGTTACTGTATCTATATTTCTTATGTAGTTGTATTGTAGCTCTGTTCTATAGTTATGTAGTTGAATTTCAAATGTAATGTAAAATTGTGACCGATGGAATTGAGGATGTAGGAGACTGAAAGAGTGAGTGAGTGAGAGAGAGAGAGAGAGAGAGAGAGAGAGAGAGGGAGAGAGAGAGAAATAGATATATATATATATATATATATATAGATAGATAGATAGATAGATAGATAGAGAGAGAGAGAGAGAGAGAGAGAGAGAGAGAGAGAGAGAGAGAGAAATAATTTGGGATGATGAGTTTTTGTGAAGAAAGTGAGTAGTAGGAAGGAATGTGCATTTATCGCCAAATTAATGGGATTGAGCTCTTTTTTTATTTTGTAAGAACGGGATGGAGGGAGAAATGATGATTATGACTATTCACCCACAGATGGTACAAATTTCGTTTCATTCATTCCATTCCAACCAAGAGGAGTGTTAGTCTCCGAGTTCATTTCTTGATATTTTATTGGCTTTTTGATATGTGCTTGTATGCATACCTTTTCTATCTGCTCACTCTGGTTTGTTTACTAACTACTTGTACTTCTTATTGTATTTCAGCCTTCGCTAGAAGGTTACAATTAGGAGAGAATTATCTGTTGCAAAATGTCACGACCTCTCCCAAAACTAAAATGTCAGAAACCACAGTTGTGCCTGAAATTGACTCTGATACTGGGGAGGAACGACGAAATTCTGCCATGGATACAAGCAACAGCGGTAGAAGTTACTTTAATCTGCTACAGTTGTATTGTTTCCCATTTTCTATTTGCATCATGTATAATACAGTATACACTGTAGGATCACCATTGTTACTTATCAAATTTATTTTTCTAAGAAGTATTTCTATTTATCAACCAATGAATGCTTCTCATACATTACGGATATTACCTAAGCAGAGGTACTATAACAATTTCTCCTGGCTTTGTACCATTAAAAAATGCCAAAGAGAGCAATCTCACAAGTCATGATTGCAAACAGATAAACTGTATATTAGCTTATCTATACCTTGTGCATTACACTGATAAATCTTTGCTTCTTCTTAACATTATGAGAGCAACTTCTGTTTTTGATGATCTCATCCACTATGAATTTCTCGCAGACCAGGAATGCATGAACATAACAAATTCTACTAACTTACAGAGTTCTGCACAGCCAAACTTGTATAAAACCGGTGGAATGCCTGCAGGTGATCTAAACTTTCAGTGATAATATATATTTGAAACAGTTATATGGTGATGTTATCACTGTTCTTCTTTGAAAATGTAAAGCCATGATCTGCCTTTGACTATTATTATAAAAGATATTAAAAATCAGTTCATTGCGGTCTCCTGCAAAAGTATGCCCTTGCAATGCTTTCCCCAATTAGTTCTCATCTTACACTTGATAAAATGCAGGCTTGACATTTTATAATCATATGCAAGAGTCAAAAACCAAAAGGAATACCAACGCAAGACCGTTTGTCTCGAGGGTCTCAACTCTTATGAAGCCAACAGCCAGCCAAATGGCCAAACAAATTCGATCCGGCCATGTAGATAACTTCAGGTGACTTTTTTATATTGTTGCCAAGGTTCAGGTCACGCAGGCGCACGCGCGCTTGCACACACACACAAAGAGTTATTTCCGGAATGTTGCACACCACTGGTGTGAGAATTGCCAACTTTGACAAGTTTGACAACACACAGATAGTCATTCTACTTTCAGTATTAGATAAATGACTCTTTTTTAGGTGACTACGTGTTTATCCAGACTTTAAGAAAAAAACCATTTAGATTTGTACATTTTCAGCAATAGTTCACACTTCACAGCATCTTTGGCACCTTTCTTTTCTACCAAGATACTGTGATACATAGTATCACCAATAATTTCCTCTTCATGACCTTTCTTTTTGTTTTAATAATCTTTTTTTTTTCTGACTGTAATAAGGTCAATAAGATTTGAGAACAAGGACAAAAGCTTAAACAATACTCCTGCACTCGAGAATCAAGCTGCCAAGAGACAAAAACTTGAGGGAGGTCAATTGCGGAAGGTAATATTCTCATAATCATGTGTTTAATTGTAATGAATTTATTGCATATTATGTTGGCATCGTATAGCAACTGCGTGCAATGCAAAATATGGCTAGCTTAAAGAAAGCATAATATTCTTCTGCGTTGCTGGTACTTCCGATTTTTTCTTTGAATTTTTCTTTTTGGCAATCTGTTCACTGTTAGATAACTTTGATAGATCCATTCTACTGTTAAATTGCTTCTACGATGAGGAAAAAGTGGTAGTGTAAATTTAATAACTTTCCTCCTTCATGATATTTCTTGAGCATCCGACTCCCTACTGGTTTTTAGGTTCCCAGACACTGGAATATATAGCAATTGCTTAAGATATAGTAAATACGTGGCCCTTTTACCTAAAATGTATGCTTAATAGTTAGTTATGACTTACGAGTAACATTTTTTGATGTTTGCTGCTATTGTCCATCTGAGTGTTTTCTTTTTACCCTTAGTTTCTTCTGGAATTCTGTGACTGCTTTATCTGTTCTCAAGTTTCTGATCAGCATCTGATAAATCTAAATGACAGGTTGCTGATACATATCAACAAACTTATTTAGTTCACAAGGAGCGTAAAAGGGTATGGACAATCTCAAGATATAAGAGCTTGCCGTTATGAACATTTTCATTTCATCTGGTTATGACATAATGTGCAGTTATTCATTCAATTCTTAGGTTCTTTCTTCATCTTGTCTTTCTGAAAAATGAACCACGCTATGATAAATAATTCGACTGCTCCCAATTTATTAGCCAGCATGTACTGAATACTAGCTAATTTCCCGTGCGTAGCACATGTTTCTTTTAATATCTTAAATTTTTTTGTTTTAATATGTATATATTATTTATATTTGTGTTTATTCTCCCAACAGTATTTTTAACTTATACCGACATATTATCTTGAGTTTGGGTTTAATTATGAAATTAAGAACACAAGAATGTATTGACAAAAGGAGGAAGGCGCAGGAAAAAGTGAGCCACCAAAAGTACTGTTTGTACATTGTTCTTAAAATATTGTTTGACTGCCTTTGTAGGATACTAACATTGATGCAAAGACAACACAGGCTAAGTTACATCTTACAATTCCCAAAGAGCCCAATCTTAAAACAGCTCACAGGGCACGAAGGATGAGGTCTGTTTTACGCATTCCTGTTCATTGCCATTAGGAACATGACCTTCCCTAATAAACTACAATATATTCCTAATTTCAGGACAAAAGTTGGTGAAGAACCTGAACAAGTCACATCTACCACCCATATATTTAGAGCTCTTCCGTTAAACAGAAAGGTTAGTGAAAATGGGAAGGGAAATAAAATTTGCTATGATACTTATACTTGTTATCTACATGTTTAACTTAAATTTTTTTCAAATGCAGATTCTTGAGGCTCCATCATTGCTACTTCCCAAAAGAAGCACTCCACGATTACCAGAATTTCAGGCAAGTGCTTAATATTGTGATACCCCCAGTTACCTGTATAAACTTCATCTTCTTAGTCTGATGATGGTCAACAATTCTTCTGAAAATAAATCCCTAATGTCTTCATTTCATTCTTCTGCAGGTGTTTCACCTTAAAACATCGGAAAGGGCACTGCAACAAAATGCTGCAGTTCTGTCAAATTCAGTTCATTGCAATAATTCTAAGGTTATACTATGAACATGTCAGCAACAAATTTTACACTCTAAATATGAATATTGTTTGCTCATTACATGTCACATGATTGTGGTTATAGTGCAGAAAGGAAATAAACAAGATTATTGTGTTGCACACTTGCACCGCATGCACATTAATATTTATTTCTTCATGTTATATAGTTATTGGTTATGTGTACTTTTTGACTGACACAATACAGTTCCAGGTGTCACACCAACCTAGTGCTGGATCATTTATAGAACGTAGCTACAAAGATCCTAGAAGGTAAATTTTAAAATGCTCCTCTTTGCAACACCAAGGTTTCATTTTATTGTTTTATAGTGGTCTTCGTGAAATGCATTCCACATGATGTTCAGGGTTTTTATAACATCTAATGCACCTGTAGTTATTACTCTATAAGTTAATAGTTGGCTGTAATTTAAGCTGAATTGGTTTGATGTATCTCTTTTAATCAAGTATCTCTTGTCGTCCCAGATCCTGGGTTCGATTCTCGCTCACCTCCGAGATTTGTTAGAACATATACTCATTTGTAAGGCATATGAGCCTAATTATTCAAAAAAAAATATTTATAACGCAATACCTGCACGTGCAACAAGGAAGTACTGCTAATATTTTGCAGAAAGGCTATGTTCATGGAAGGCATGATGGAGACATGATAGTTCAACTTCTGTAATGCTTTAAGTTTCAGCAGTACAATGCTTTCATTTAATATTATGTCTCTCTTATAAAGAAATCCACAAAGATGTGCTATTGGTGATGACTGCTTATATAAACATATTTATATTACCGCAAAGAAGAATGCTAATTTGTAGAACTTGCTTGTCTCTTGTCAGGCAATTGGAGGCAAAGGAGGAGGGATGTGAAGTAGTTAACAAATTCAAAGCTACACCTTTTAATAAGAAGGTAATTTCATAGATTGGACTTGTACCTTTGGGCTTTGGCAAATGTCCAGAAACAACACAGGAAGGTAAACACATATGTTTTCTCCAAATGCAGGTCTTCTCTTCTAAAGGAGATATTGGAGTTTTCCGAAGCACCAAGAGGGAAACCACGGTACCAAAGGTAACTTTTGTTATGATTTATGATTATATTCCGTAGTAATCAAGTTCTGGTCATTGATACAATCTGGCATTCTGGATTTTATCACAGGAATTTAATTTCCATACAGAACGAAGACTTCAACATGATCCACCAGTAGACCTTTTTAACAGGGTAAGCTACCAAATTGTCTCTAAAGTTGTAGTTAACTACAGATGTGTTTTCCCTTTTTCAAATTATTTTGTTTCTTTTAATGCAATGTGCATGTTAAATTGTTTCTGCATATTATTACAACTTCTCCTACAATGCGATCAAAATTGATATTTGTCATTTCGTTGCAAATTTCTCTTTTGACTTTTATTATTCTTGGTTTAATGCAGCTAACTTTGGAATCTGATCTTCAATTGAATGTTGAATCTCATTCAAAAGTACCTCAGTCTACTTTAGCATTTACAAAGGTTCTACTTATTCCTGGTTGTATTATCAAATTTGAGTTCAATTTCAGTATTCTAATTCTGTTGGTGTTTGTGTATTTGGTATAAGGGATCAAAAGAGAATAAATTGGGATCTTTACAGCAAGAAAGCAAGGTAATTAATAGAAGCTTCCGTACAATCCTTGGTGGTTACCGTAACAATGATCTCGTTCTATATATATAAAGCAACTCGTGTTTCACTAATTACAACCCTTGGTGGTTACTGTAACAATGATCTCGTTCTATATATCTAAAGCAACTCGTGTTTCACTAATTACAAGTTTATGTAGGTAATAAATTCGTTTCAAGGGGAATCACAAGGGCCTAAGACTAGGCAGATTCCAGTGTTTGGAGGTGCTACTTATACTGGTAGTATGCGTACCATTAGCAGGTATGTAAAGCAAGTGTAATATACATTTATGCTTGGCACATTTAAAAATTGACATTCTTGTTGTGATGCAGGATCTCGGGCATACGGTAAGAGCGAAGATTAAAGGAATCTAGAATGACTCTACACTAGTTTACATCAGTTTCCAGAATACCTTCAAGCCGGAGCACTAACTGAAGATTACAGAATATCAACAAGTAGATAATGATAACTTGTAAGCTGTTTTATTCCGTAAATGTGAACGACATATAGAGGTGGGCGATCATGCTCGGTATACATTTAAGAAACAGTGATCCCGTCTTAGAATTGATTTATAAGTAGGGATGCGTTTCTGTCCTACACATTACCTTCAATAAAAGTTTAAAGGCAAGAGTTGTACAATGTCTCTGTTGGCACTATTCTCAGTAGCTATACCTGGCTAAATCACATATTATTTTTAGTCCCAAGTGTTATGTAACTGGTTTAACCTCACCCTTTATGTAATAGATATGCTGATGACATTTACGTCAAGTTATAGTATGGGTATGACTATTGGAGTATTGGTTACCAGAATACAGTAACTTTTTGATTAAATCTAGACCTACCCATGATCATAACCTGAGATCGAGAAATACGTATTAATTTAGGTTCAAATACGTTTTATTCCTAGGTTTGGGTGTTGTACACATAAAGGCTGAAAGATTACATGTTTCAAATCTAAATAAAAAAAAAAAAATTGAACCGGGCAACAGTCAAATTAAGGAAAGGTAGCACTAGAGTTGCAACAGAACATCAGGTAATAAGTAATCATAAACTTGAGACTACAAGAACAGGTAAGAGTATATAACCAACAAACTGTGGCTGATCGCTACCAGAATGTCATTTCCTATTATGTATATATGGTATAAGCTATTTATGTCCGTAAAATGAGAATTTTCTAACTAGACATGTCTCGGTTCCTTGGGTTGTATTCTTCATTTAAGTGGTACCATATCCTTCTTCATTTTCACCATCAGAATCCTTGTTGCCTGAATTGTTCTTTCTAAGAGCAGAAACAAATGGAAGAGCAGATTGTTTTGCCCATCGCTTAATATCATAAGATTTTCTCAGGGGTTTTGCCTCCTTACCTTGCCTTTTCTTTGTTATGGCAATGGCAAGGTCATTGGGAAACAGTGTGTGCCATACAAATGCATGTAGAAGGGTTGAAAAGAACAAGACGCACACCATTGTGGTTGACACAAAAGATAGCGACAGCGCTAAGCCTTTGGTGATAAAACATGGTACCGCTTCTGCATATCTGATTGTTGCCAGTGATGCAGTTGTCATGGGGAAAGTGTAGGACCACCATGCTACTGAAAATCTGCAAATTGCAATGAACATTATTGATCTTCATATTTTTCAGAGATTAAAGGCAACATTTGTTTATTATTATTAGGAACAGACTAGTTGGAGTAACGTACTTGAAACCGGTGAAGAAGGTGATACGAACCACCAGTAATATGTAGAGGAACAATGCAATGAAGTAGCAAGTTCTTGCTACTTGATCAAATTCACCATAAATCTTTTGCCAAGCTATACTTGCAGCTGAAGGAGCAGCAATGAACATGGAATACACAGGGTGAAGTTCTTTTGGCAATGCCTCACTAGTTGGCAACCTTTGATACAGTGTCACAAACAGTACCAAATAATGTGCAAGCCCAATTGCCCAAAAAAACTTTGCAGGTTCTTTCCACCCAACTTTAGCTGCCAAAATCGCCCCGACAAAGTTTCCCACAACAGAGAGATGAGAAGATGGATTAGCCACTCTTGACAAACGCCTCTTCCCTCCAGAGAGCCATTGTCCATAAATTTTAAGCTCAAGCAAGAAATATGGAGCCATGAAAACACACCAAACGGCTGGATGAATCTTCCCGGGTACTAAAATAGGAGGCACACCTATGGTAAGAAACATACAGACAACCCATGGGGCGAAAAAGAAGTTAATTCTAACCGGGTGGAAATATTCTCTTCTAACAGCTTCAAAGTAGAAAATGCACTTGAGGATATAAGTGACGGTAACTGCAAAAAGAACAGTTAAGGCTAGAAGCCAGAGGGCAAGGTTGATGTAAGTTGTAACGTGGAGGAACTTTGTAGCTGGACTAGTAGCAAGATTAAGCCAGAGAATTGCTTGGCTACTGAGGCCTAAGCAGATACCAAAGCAACCAATTGGGAATCGGAGTAGGAATGGCCATCTCTCATCTTTTGGAAGAAGAATGTCCTCGTAGTCCTGAGTAAAACATTATATTAGGCTCAGCGGGCAAAGTTCATATGACATGATATATAACAAGAAAAACAATTTAGAATCTAGAGGTTTGATTGTTGCTCTTTGCAGATGGAAATGTAACTTTTTATCACCTTCACTTGATCGAGTTCAGGTCCAGTAAGAGCTGCAAAATATCTTCCAGCGGGAACACTTTTCTTAACAGACTCATAATTACTTCCATCACAACCATCGTCATTCTTCATAGTATGATCCATTCCACTCTCTTTCCTCAAAGGCAACAATGAGTGTTGTTTTCCAAGTGTAGATTTTGTTCTAAACATGTTGAAGTTTTCTCTTCGTCCATCGTTAATAACTCCGAATCTCTGAGCTTCACCGTACTCTGCAAAGCTGTTTCCACTCCTCGGAAGCACACCCCTATCATTTTTTGCTTTAGACTGTTTGTTCAAAACGGATACACCTGTTTCTAGCGAAACTTGCCTGCTGAATTTCTTGTGCTGCCTTTTCATCTCTCGGAATTTGGTTATCCTGTTGGAACGTTTATCCGGTTTTTCTTCAATTTTTGTTACTTGTTCCTGTTGTTCTTCTTCTCCTCCTTCTTCTCCTTCTTCGCCTTCTTCAACAACTTCACGAATGTCTAGGAAATGACTTTTTGGTGGGAGCTCTGAACTTTTTCCCTTGTCCATTTTGGGAGAATAATCGGATGGAATCAAGTTAAAGATTTAGTGTGAATATATTTGATGAAAAGGTCATCTATTACTCCTATTCTTTCAGTTAGAATTTCATAATATAGAACTTATACATGTCTAATTGATACATTTAAGAGTTAAGCATCCTACATAAATACATCCATTGTTGCAGTCAATCATATACGTGGATCAAACTACGTGTTTACAGAGGATGATCACGGGGAATTTAGAAACTAAAAGAGCTAGCTAGGTATGTGGGTGGTGATTGCTTGTTTGGTGGGAGAAAATGTGAACCAATACTTATGTTATGTCTAAAAGAGAGGCTTGGAGGGATATCTCGTGAAGAGAGGAAACAAAAGTGTTGGAAAGTTCTAATGGGAGATGGACACACAAGTGATTGTTGTATACCATGAGAAAGATTGCTTCCAGTATCTCACGGGTCCTGGTTTTCATATATGAAGAAGTCATCGATATGGTTGATTAAGGTGGTTGCTGAATTTATGCAGAGGTCAAGGCACGAGGAATCATATCAAAAGTCAATGGCCACTTGATCTGAATCCAATTTTCTGCACTCCTTTACAGTCATATAAATTCCTGCAAAAACATAATTCATGCAGGATGGTGCACACACATAAGGGTACATGCAGAATTCCACTCCTGATATTTATGAATATGCTTAGAAGACCTTGTCGGCACTGATTGTTGCTCAAGGAAGCAACATTATAAATATAAACAGAGAAGGTCCAGGCTAAGCCACAAATGTCTGCTAACTTTTGAATCAATTATTAACCTCGTGCTAGGAAAAATGAAGATAGAACTATTTCATCCCACACTTTCAGTACTCTGCCACTGGACCTACACAGGCTACCTCTCAATATTGTTCATGTGTCTTAAATCTGTACGAACATGCATGCAGTCACACAACCGCACACCAATTTCTGATCATCTCTTGCATGCGACCAAAACCTCGATTCTAAAGCCTAATGCTCGATTTGGTCAGGACGAATGGAATGAAAATGCGAAAACCAAACTAGTGGCAGAAGAGAAGAATGGATGTGGTGATAGTGAAGAAAACAATAGAGTGCAAGTTTTCTATGTTTAGAATTGCAAAGACTATGCGTGGAATAATAATGAACAGGGCAAATTCAAAGGAATACTGATGAACCACAGTCTAAATATGTGGAACAGAATGAGAAAATAAAGGGAAATTAAGCATAAAAAGAGAGCTACACGTTGGTGGTGGGGGTTTAAAGCCTAAGGAACATTTCCTGCAGTTTCGGTGAATTAAGTATTAAGTTTGCTTCTAAATAAAGTTATTTATATGAATTAATCCATGAAGGTCGTGAAAATAAAATAAGCTACTTAATATATAAGAGCTGTAGAAATGTAACAAGTTGATTTTATAAATAATTATTTATTACGGAACCTAGAATTTCTGCAGATTAAGTTTCAGCAAATTATATGTAAAGAACATGGATGATGCATCAGATCTTGTACTGCAACAAACTTGTGTAAAATAACTCCTTACGGTGATACAGATCTCATTAGATCCATATTCTTCTAGTCAACTTTCATATTTATGTCCCAAGTCCCGATCCTGCAGCTTAATACTCCCTCCGTCCTTTTTTAGTTGGCACATTTACAAAAAACACACATATTAAGAAAGAATTAATTATGTAATTTGTTTCCATGTTTGCCCTTAATCTTAACATTAAATGAAGAGTTATGATGAGTGTGTATATTAAATATAAAGTCAAATATTGGTATTAGAAATAAAGGGGTATATATGGAAAAATTGGTAAAAATATGTATTGGAACAAGGAATGTGACAACTATTTAGGGACAAATTTTTTTTACAAATGTGCCAACTAAAGAGGGACGGAGGGAGTAGTATCTTTGTATAGTTGTTGGCAGTTGGCTCTGATATTGTTACAACAGATTCAAGATAAGAAGTCCGGAAGAAATCCATGCACATACATAATCATTGAAAGTCGAAAACTGAGCATCAACAAAATCTATGTAGTTATTTCTCAAGGTTTCAATGTAGTAAATGATCGGTTCTCATGAAATGCCAAAGAGAAAGAGAAATTATAGAGCATCTATGATCATACATGCTCGATGAACTCTGCACTCAAGTTCCTCGTGCAGACGAACATTTAACTCTTCACTATTGAATATTGATAATCCAAGTCTTAATAACTGCAGCAAAATTTAATGTAGTATGCAAGTAGCTAAATGCAAAGACAAGACGTCCACAAATTAACTAAAAATTTAAATCAAACATGTGACTTCCTGACTCAGTGGCCCAGAAAACCGCTGCCCAATCTACATCTATTTGGATGTGTCAATTACATTATTTGAATAAGATTCAAGTCCATCCATGTCTCCTAATGACATTCAACAGAGCAATTATCAAAATAAACACCATTACAAACTAAACTTTGACAAAAGCGATACTTAAATTAGAAAAGACCAAAAAAAAATAATAATCTTCTTTACAATTGTATGCATGTGTTTTAGATAATACTACCGATAAGTTTAGAAAGAGCTAGTGGAAAACTGAAAACAGCAGAGGAAGAGGACAACTTGGATCTTAGTAGGAAGACGCAGGGAGGGAATAATGAAGGGTAGATGAGGGATCATACAGCTGTTGCTTGATTAAAGGATAATGCTCTCCACTGGGTATTAATGGAGCAATCTAAAAGTGCTACAATAGAACTGGGATTTATTGGGATGAAGCAGAAGACTCGGAAATGAATCTAACAGCAAATGTAAATTATTTTGTTACTAAGATATGCATATTCGTTGTAAGATTGTTCAAGCCTCCATGGAGAAGAAAGAACTATGTGTATATAGTTCTTTGTGAAGGCCCTTGCTTTTATCTTTTTGACCAATCCATCCTACAGTAAATCTGGATTATGACCAGAACAAAACCAATTTAGACCAGTAGCAGCCTAAATTTGTTTTCCAGACCTTCCTATATTATTATATCTGAAATAGGTGTAGCTGATTTTCGTCTACAAGTTAATTCCAAATATGGCAGCTGCAACCTGAAAGAAGTTTGCAGGGATGAAAGCCGGCATGGATCTTACAAAACCATTAATATGATATGCTTCTATAAGGCGGAGCTGGGAGCCTAGGACCATAAGAGAATTTTGTAAGTAACAAAAGAGGCTAGGGCAGAACTGACTACAGACAGGTTGAGTCAAAAGAGGCCTTAAGGTTGACTGTTGGATACTGGTCAGGCTGTCAGGGACAGAAATGAAAGAAGGAGTTGATGAAGCAAATCATGCAGAATTAGCAACAAATGTGCACTAAGATAAAATCCCATAATTATAATAAGCACAGTGACTTTAACTGGCTGTTAGGTTGGCATCTAAGTACAGTCTTATTCCTAATGCCCATCCTCTTCCACAAAACTTTGATAGTAGGAACCTTCCTCTGTAATTTTCATCATCTTCTCCATATATGACAAAGCCTCCATCATCATCGTCCTTCCATTCCTAACTTCTCCTTCAAAGCCTCTACCATTTTTACCCAGGCAGGGAATGGAAACCAAAAAATGCATCAAACGAAATAAGGATCAAGAATTAGGCCCTGGATGGGCGAAGGAGATGTCAGATGAGGAAGTGCATACTGATCATGTACACTGATTCATGAGGACAATATGGATGGGGATGGTACTAACTCTATAACTTCTAACATAGCTTCTTCATAAAACAGGCATGAATAAACAATCTTATGTGAAAAATAATATATATAAATCAATCCCATGTGAAAAATATATACATATATAATACCGAAATCAGGTAACTACAAGGAATCGCGTAATTACGAGCTTCTACAGCAATTTATGCTAACCTCCTGGACTTGATTAAAGGAGATAGGCAATCAGATCAAGAGAAACAGTAGTCATATATATTTAGAGCTTTAAGACACTAACTCAATGGCACAAAAAAATTTTGTTCTTCTTTTATTTCTGCCAAGGAAGAACAGATTTTTTTTTTGTACATGAAAACACCATATATTACAATAAAAATAATAATGATAGTGGATAAGCAAATAAAGTATGAGGTAATGATCATTCCTTGTATTCCAATTGCATGAAAAAGTGTATATAAGTACAAATTAAGGAAAGTTCAAGAGAGAATTTTTCTTCCCATAAACATTCCCCTATCAAGAACAATTGTATAAAAAGCAATATTTCAGTCACTCAGGAACAATCCTATACAATGGAATGATGAATTTCCACCTTTTTCTTTTCTTTTCCTTTAATTAAAAACCAGAATAATAAGCTTTTAAAAAGACAAAAAGAGCCGCACCAGAGTATAGTAATGGAATCATTTATCATCAGTGAGCTGTAGCTTTGGACCTCTTCTTTGCTTCACTGTAAAGTACAACCCCCATAACTGTCACAGCAAATCCCGCCATCCCCATCGCCGTCACAGGATTCTTAAAAATCAACACCGACACCACTGCAGCCACCGCGGCCTTAGCATTCCCCAGCACCTGCAGTGTCAAAGCACTAGTATGTTTCGTCACCAAAAAATTAGTCAAATTCACTAAATAAGCAACTGTAGCATTCCCTGCCAACAAAAACACCATAAACCAATCTGTCCTCGCCTTCTCAACAGTAATCGCAAACACATTCCCTTCGATATACAACGTAAACGGAAGCAAAATCATCGCAGCCATAGGCGCCATATACAACAACAAATTCATCGAATGCAGCTTCTCCCCTTCGGAACTCAACAGAATCCCCTGAACCACAGACTTCAAAGCCCTCCCGGCCGTAGACCCCACACAAACCAAAAACCCGAACAAATGAAACAATGGCTCACTATTACTAGCCAACACAATGCCAAACACAACAGGCATTAAGGCCAAATAAACCTCCCCTGATTCCTTCTTAAACGTAATCAAGAAGGCGAATATCGCAGTAAAAAAAGGCGTAGTAGCCCCAATTGCTTGATTAAACGAAACAGGCAAGTATCTCAGTGAGGTATTTCCACAAACAACTGAGAAACAAAATATAAAACTCAAAGCAAGAATCTTAAAAAACTGTCTCCTACTCAAAATGTGTTGAAATGGGACAATCCCAAACCAACAAATAGACACATATGAATAAGCAGTACAAGAAATCATATGTAACATTGTAAGAAAAATAGGGTATCTAAAGCCATAAAAACTTAAAAGATACTTATTAAGTAAGAGAACACCAATGTTTGATAAGTACCAAGATGCAATAATTAAAGCTGTTAAAGCAGTTGGGGTTACTAAAGATTTAATGGGGTTGCCGCCGGAGCTGTGCCGTACATCGCCGGTCGGAGTCGCCGGAATATCAAGAACTTGGTCGTTATTTTCAAGTCTTGGGTTACTTCCCCGGCGAGTAGTGTATGACTCCACCATAAAGGGCAATTTTGTAATTATAATTGTATATATCTAGGAGAAAAATGTGTGTGTTTGTGTAATTGTGTGTGTGTGTTTTTTCTCCTAGTTTAGAGGCTATTTGTGTGTGTCTGTGTTTTTGCAGCCTATGAGATCTGAGGGGAATGGGATTGGGATAAAATGGTGTGTGTTTATTGGGTGGATGTGGATCTGATTGGACGGCAGAGATTTGATTTGAGAACAGTGAGATGGTGTGGACCGTTGGATGAGTGTGTGGAATTGTATTTTATTTGCTATTCGATCTATTGAGTGTCGGTATTGATTATTTTTATGTTTTTGTCATGTGAGATTGTAAATATGTATTTTATAAATCAGATTCCATATATATTAAAAAAATAATAATAATAATAATCAGATTCCATATATTAGGTAGTTGCGGAAGGTACCAACATGGCATTGTTCATGTGCATTTGGTGGTGTATCAATTTTTCTTGTAATAAATTTGTAACCTGACAAATTCATAAGTTGATTATGGAATGGTCTTATTTATTTGTTCTTCTAATAAAAAAAATACAAATGTTAGTTTTTGATAAATAAATTTCTTAATATCGATCACACATGCTTACTAGACAAGTAGACATGGATACAAATGCATTATTGTTTTTCTCAGACTATTAGGATGTTTTGGGATTAAAATCACAAATAAACAAAAAAATAAGGGATATTTACAAATATATATATATATATTTAACTTTCTTTTACATTTTTACTATCATTAACTTCCTCTTTCAATTCTATACTTTTACTTTTACAAAAATACTACCAACTTTGTTTTTAACTTTTTATTTTTCTAAAAATACGTTTTGCAACCTCATTTGCAACTTCAGGGCGGCGCCAGCCGTGTGAGTTGCAAATGAGGTTGCAACTGAAAACTGGAAGTTGCAAATGAGGTTGCAACTGAAAACTGGAAGTTGCAAATAGGGAAGCAGACGAATTTCCGATTGCAAGTTCCAGTTTTCAGTTGTCATTTTTGACCAGTTTTTTGAAATCTAATATATATATATATATATACCTTTGCTCCATACAGAACAATCTTATATAACAAACAATAAAGAACACCTTAGATCTATTAGATCCATTGGCCCCGCCAGGGGCACCCAATACAAAAAGTTGTTATTTTTTTACCCTCTACCAAGCCAGCAAAAAAATTTTTTTGAAAAATTACTGTTCACTGATGACACATCAGTGACGTCATCAGTGAACAGTAAATTTTCATTTTTTTTTGCTGGCTTGATAGAGGGTAAAAAAATAACAACCTTTTGTATTGGGTGCTATGACGGAACTCTTAGATTAGATTAGATAAGATATGAGGTGTTCTTTATTGTTTGTTATATAAGGTGTTTGTTATGGAGTCCAACTCTCTCTCTCTCTCTCTCTCTCTCTCTCTCTCTCTATCTCTCTCTCTATATATATAGGTCTTTGCTCCATACAGAACACTCTTATATAACAAACAATAAAGAACACCTTAGATCTATTAGATCCATTGGCCCCGCCAGGGGCACCCAATACAAAAAGTTGTTATTTTTTTACCCTCTATCAAGCCAGTAAAAAAAAAAATTTGAAAAATTACTGTTCACTGATGACGTCATCATGAAGTCATCAGTGAACAGTAAAATTTCAATTTTTTTTTGCTGGCTTGATAGAGGGTTAAAAAAATAACAACTTTTTGTATTGGGTGCTATGACGGAACTCTTATATTAGATTAGATATGAGGTGTTCTTTATTGTTTGTTATATAAGGTGTTTGTTATGGAGTGCAACTATATATATATATATATATATATATATATATATATAATAGATTTCAAAAAACTTGTCGAAAATGACAACTGAAAATTGGAACTTGAACTTCCAGTTTTCAGTTTTCAGTTTTCGGTTGCATATAAGGTTGCAATCAGACGAATTTCTGATTGTAAGTTCTAGTTTTCAGTTGCAACTTTTGCAACCTCATTTGCAACTTCTAGTTTTCAGTTGCAACCTCATTTGCAACCTTTGCAACTTCATTTGCAACTTCCAGTTTTCAGTTGCAACCTCATTTGCAACTTCTAGTTTTCAGTTTGCAACCTTATTTGCAACTTCCAGTTTTCAGTTGCAACCTCATTTGCAACTTCCAGTTTTTAGTTGCAACCTCATTTGCAACTCACACGGCTGGCGCCGCCGTGAAGCTGCAAATGAGGTTGCAAAACGTATTTTTAAAATTAAGAAAAGTACGGATGATAATTTTAGAATTTTAGAAAGTTGGGCTGTATATTTTTAAAAGCCCAATAGTTGACATGGGTAGTTTTGAACTTATCCCAAAAAATAAAGAGTTAAATATAAAATTATTTGATTACAAGATGGAGGTATCATAATAAGTGAAATCCTTTGTATATATTATAGGCCAACAAGGTCTTTCAAGCCTATTTAGTAATTTACTAATTTGCCCTTCCATCATATATAATATTAAAAAAAATGTTTGACATGAGAATTGAACCCATGACTTTTATGTAAGGAAATGATTATTTACACATCTCCAACCACTACACCAAAAAAGTTTTTAGATCCTTTTTATAACTCATTAAATACATACTCCAAGAACTCATTTATTATAATTTTTAATATTTCTATTAATTCATATATTTTATAGTGAAACCCGAGCTGAATTGTTCATATTCAAACATGTAAAGAAGGGATTATTTTCGCATCTCCAACCACTACACCAAAGAAGTTTTTAGAACTTTTTTATAACTCATTAAATACAGACTCCAAGAACTCATTTGTTATAATGTTCAATATTTCTACTAATTCATATATTTTATAGTCAAACCCGAGCCGAATTGTTCATCGGACTAATCAGAGCTTTACCGAGCAAAGTTCAAGTTTTAAATTACTCGATTCTTGAGGTTCGCGAAACTAATCGGACTTTTAATACTTAAAATTTTTAAATATTATAAATATCTTTCAATGTAAATATTCAATATTTTATAAAATTCATATATTTTATCAAGTTAAACCCGTGTTGAATATAGTCGAACCGTTTATATTCAAACTTTTTTCACAATAGGTTAAATTGATTCGAGATTTCAAGGTTTATGAGTCAAGTTTCGAGGTTAAAATTAAAGGACCAGTTGAACTTGAGCTCGAGTTCAAGCTCGACGGAACTTTTTAGCCGAGTTTGAGCTCGAGTGTGGCAATGTTCGACTCGACTCGATTACACCCCACTTTCATTTCTATTGGGCAAAATATTTTGATAGACTAGAAAAAAAATAATTTAAGGAAAACAAAACAAAAATTATTACAGATGATCACATTTGAACTTCACATTATATATTAGATAAACATTTAGATAAAACACATAGTTTGGTCAAAAATATTTATTAAAAAATAGATTATAGATACTCTTTTAAAAATAATAGATTTAAAATGTCTAACTGTATTATTGAAATATGATACTTAGTAAATAATATATCACAATGTACATGAATACAAACCAAAATTTTAGCTAATTTTAATATAAATTACAAGAATATTAAATCACTGTCACATGACGACTTCCACGCCACCACTACCACGACCACGACATGCACCACTACCAAAATTATCAGAATTTATCTGTATCAACATGAACACCACCACTTACACTACCACTTACACCACTAGAATCACCAATATCAAAGCAAAATTACTAGGATTTTAACTAAAGTTACCAAAACTTAAACGTACATCACTAAAAAATTTGAACGCAAATTACAAGAATATTTCAGATTTAGAATTGTGTAAATATTCGAAGCTGTTGGTAATGGTGTTGACGGTAGTAAATTGAGTAAAAATGTCATCGATTGACATTACAAACTTAGATCTATTGAGAGAGGGATGAATGAAATAGTGGAGGTGTCGTCAGGAATGTGACTGGAATTCGTGACAAACATGTTCATCAGTTACTTTCGAAGTGGTGGTCGATTTTGTGACAAAAAAAGATCGCAGAGTGATGATGGTATATACACACACTCCATCTCTCTCACCTATTCACACACATTATACATATGTGTGTGTATATCATGAACGATGATGACAAATAGAATGAGGTGGTGATAATGGCGGTATAAAGCAAGTGATGGTGTCTAAGATCGCCGAAAATGGAAGGGTCATAGGAGTGGATGTTAGTGAAGGTTGAGCTGTAAATTAGGTTTGAATGTGTGGTTATGACTAGTTTTTGATTCTTATATCTATAAAAACTTATTTAGCACTTATCTATATATAAACACGTGAGTCTACTGACTCGTGATTAGATTTTTAAATTACGTAGTGTTTAATCATTCCAAGTTATGTTTTTTAAATTGTTAGATGTGATTGTATTGTTATAATCATATATGAAATTTAGGTAAGAAATTTGAGTTATTACTATTATCCATAAAAAATACCATACTAATGATGTATAGTGTTTCAAAAATAAGAAATCGTCTATTTAAAAAAATAAAAACAACAACATTTTATGAATTCAAATGGTGCCCGTGCTTTGCACGGGCTTTCATGCTAGTTTTTATTTAATGCATTAAATTTATCTGTATTTTATATCATTGTTATTATCAAAGAATGCCATCAAGAATAATTTTGATTACAATGTATTGATGAGATCTTTAACTCCAATCACATATTAAGGAACCATGCATATTGTATAAACACAGTCCTTTATTTCAAAAATATTACATTAATGAAATTAATTAACTATTTGTATATAAAAGAACTTTTTTTTTGACGAACAGAAAATTTTATTAAAACTAAAATTTTGGAACACAGCCGTGACAAATTCCCGAAATGTCAACTATGACCTAATTGTGAAACAAAAAACGAGCTAAACAAATAGCCGTTTTGTTTTCAGATCACTTAATACATAAAATATAAATATTCTTGAAAATAAAAATGATTACAAAAATTTCCCGAGCAATCCAGTTGACACCAACATCCCTCAAAATAGTAGCATCACAATTGACCTGCGCACATAAAAAATCGGTGATAGTCCAGTGTTCATACCCATCAGTTACACCAACTGAGGTTGGGGTACAGATGCCCCCATACATTGAACAATCTTTCATTGTGCAAGGTGAGCTCTCGCGATAATCACCATCGTCACAGATTCGAAGGGGGCTTCCCAGATCTCCTAATACACCATAGAAATCATTTTAAAACAACACGACAATAAACCAAAATGCAACAAAAATACTCCAAAAGGAGAGACACAAACCACTCCAAAAGGAGAGACATAAAACACCCAAAAAATGGATGCAAGAATAAAAAATCTCACCCAAAGATGAAGATTATTGAAAATTATTGAAGGAAAAACAAAAAAGAAAACAAGAGAAGGAGAAAATAGATCTCATGCGATGGCTATAATTATTTCAATTAGGGGGAAAGGAGGCGACGGGTGAGGAGAGAGATGGGAGAGAGAGGAAGTCGACTCTCATTTAGGATTTCGAGAGTGATCAAAGAACTTTTTTTCTTATTTATTTAAAGATGGTGCTTGAATGATATTGGCTAATATAGTACACCTTCCATCACATCCCATTGTTAACATTTTGGACAAAGGGTTTGACATATATTTTAAGATTTTTATTAAAGTATAATTTCATTAATTATTTAAAATAAATCCTTTTGAATAAAATTAATGTTTAATATTTGATTTAGAGAAAAAATTTAAAAAATAATATATGAAACCCTTAAAATGCGTGACGAGCCATTTAACTCAAATGTTAACAACTGGATGGGACGAAGGGAGACAATTAACATTAAAGTATAATTGTTATTTTAGCATAATTCACTAAAACAACTGTATTATATATAATTTTTTTTTTCATATTATACCTAATAGGTAACAAAGTCGCGCTACGCGCGGCATGAAAACATTATTAAAAATCATATACATAACATCATTTTTCGTTGAGTTTTATTAATTGGAAGTTGGTATGATGAATTGAAACTCGTGTGCAATGTAATTAAATTTGAATGTTTAAGAAATAGAGAAAAGAATTAGTAGAAGGAAAACATGTTTCAGTTAAACTTTTAAGTATTAATAATAATATTTTTGAAAATATTATTGACACTTATTTTGTCACATAAAAAATGCTTTTAAAATCCAGTATTGATAAACATTTGCAAAGTTTGGCACTGGATAAGTAAAAGTAACATTTTTGAATCTTTTTTATTGTCGATGGCATATGAGCGGCGTGATTACTTAGTTTGTTAATATAGATTCCTAAAATTTTAAATTAAATATAAAATAAAGTGTATTTACTCTATATTTAATATGTACAATTAATGACTAATTAAAATGTTATTAAATGCAAGGAAATTATTTTAATAAAAAAATTAAAAATGTGATAAATCAAGAAAAATATATTAAAACTTCTAAATGAAAACCTTTTGGATCTTCTATTGTTAAAATATACTAGCCTATAACCCGTGCAAAACACGGGCGGTCATATTTTATTATTTATTAATATATATTAAATATTTGTTTTAATATAAAATTTTAATTATTTTAAATAATTTTTTGTTTTTAATTATAAATTTATTTATGTTCTGAACTTAGTTTCAAGATATAAATAAATACTATTAATTTAATGTTATTTTTAAATTTATTGTTAAGCATCTCAAGAATTCAATAACTATTTAAATATTAAGTGTGTAAGTACTACTTAAATCCTACAATGTACTTTGTCATGGACGGTTACCAACTATGCATAGGCTTGCTTCTTTCGGTTTGGTAACCTCTGTGTTTTGTCATTTCTGTGTTGGTGGTGCTGAGACAAACTCGCACTTGTTTGTCTCTTGCCCTTATAGTAGTTTTGTTCTTTCAAAGTTAGCTGGTCTTCTACAGATTAGATTTGTTGGAACATCTTGGGTCGAAGTCTTAGCCAACTTGGGAAGCATTTCAGATCGTGATCTCAAGAATGTGGTTCTTCTAGCAGCTCAGATTTTCGCCTATCACATGTGGAGGGAGAGGAATGCCAGGCACTATGATAGAGGAGCGCTTAACCCTACTATTTTGATCAAAGGCATAATGATTGACCTCAAGACTAAGTTGAAAAGTACTTCCTGGTTTAGACGGCTCGTTAATACAGATATGTATCGATGGATTGCTATCTGACATAGCCAGTTTGTAGTTTGTTTCTATTTTGTTCTTTCTTTATCTAATCTAGTTTGTTAGATTAGATATAGAGAGTTCTCTCTGTACTAGAGCAAGGGTTCCCCGGTTTTTTAATATATACTAAATTTAGCAAAAAAAAATAAAATATTTTTATAGGTATTGTTGAGTAATGAACACACTAAAAGAATACGGGGGGGGTGAATGGATTCTTGAACTTTTCTTGTTCTTGAATCTGAATGGTGTGTGTGTGTAGCAGAATATGTGATTTGTGTTTGCAGAGTTATGAGTGCAGATAATGAACAACACAAGACACGATATTCACTTTAATATAATTTATTATTAGATAAAGATTTGCTACAAACTGTGAATACAAATGATAGTATTCTCAGCTTCGTTTTCTCAAAGAGATGTATATTCAAAGATGTGTATGTGAAAAACTTAACTACTAGAGAAGTGAGGCTGTACTCTTATAGAACATGAGTACAGCCTACTTACTACAAATAAGGTTACAGGATAAATTACTTTCTAGTATGTCTATCCTTTTTGAGTAACATCCAAACGGCTTGAGATTTGACTTCCTTTAACTTTGTTCAGATCCACTTCTTTAGCAGCTTGTCTATTAAAACATCTCTCTAAGATTCTTTGTAGGCTTTCCAAAGTACCTTACAGTTTGTGGTCCATAAAGTGCTTTGGCTTGTTGTAGGTTTCTGACTTGTACAATTTCTCCAGTATATTGTCTCCAAGATTGTATTCGAGAAGTGACTTAGTAATCGATTCGAGAACTAGGATTAGATAACTCTGAGTCCTCGAATACTGCAATGCTGACATATCGAATCACTTCTCGAATTAGTCTTTTCTCCAGGAATCCTTAAGTTGTCGAATAGAGCATTTGACTTATCGAATCCCTGAGATGTCGAATAGCTTCCTGAGTCATTGAGATATCGAATGGAACTTTGAATTGTTGACTCCTAGAGAACTCGAATGATGCTTTGACCTGTTGACTTCTTGAGTTCTCGAATAGAGTAGCAGACATGTCGAATCTCTGAGATATCGAATACTGCATTCAGAGATATCGAACAGTGTCTTTTGAGATATCGAATCCTTGACTTCTCGAAGGCTTGACTTCTCGAATATGACAAACATACTTCTCGAATTAGTACTTAGGCAAATCTTCATTCTTCAAATTCCAACTGTGTTTATTTTCTTCAAGCTTGAGGCATGATCCTTGGAACTTCTTTCAAGCATTATTCTCTGAATTTTAATTATAGTTACACATATAGAAATTGATGCCTATTACAAGTACTACAACAAGTAGAAACTCTACAACTAGAGGTTCCCTCAGTTAAGAGGTCATGTAACTAATGCATAGCATTTCAAACAATTAGGCTTGTTATTAGATATATACAGGCATGCCTCTATGACTAACAATCTCCCCCAAATTGTGATTAAGACCCTTAGTCACAATTTCATGTCTGATAAAAAGCTTAACATACATAAAGATAGAACATTAACAGTACATGTATGAATTTTGATAAACATCATGGATAGAACTACAAGGTGTGTGATCTTACAGACTATGATGAAATACTAGCCTTTGTCATTTGATTCCATCTCCATTGCTTTGGCTTTTAGATCATCATATGCCTTCTGTTTCCTTTCTTTTTTCCTTCCTTTAATTCTCATCCATAGCCCTTATGATCTCTGCCATAGCATTCAGTTCTTCAATAAGAATTGAGTTTTTGAAGTCTTCAAGTACTGGTTCCAGAATGTTTGAAGGGTAGTGATTGAGTAGGTTCATTCTTATATTGACCTGATCTCCATTTCTTCTCCTATACTTCACCACATAGGGGTTTAACTGAACTCTACACAATCCTTTTGCCCTTATCTTTTCTGCTTCAACTTCCAGCTTATCTAGCTCCTTCTCCCTTTCTAGCCATTTCTCAAAGCACCCATTTCTTATCTTCTCATCATACTCTCTCTTAATTTTCACAAAGTCAATCAACTCCAGCTTCCATACCCTCTCCACCTTGTCTTTAGAATCCAACATTGTAATAATTCTTTCTATGTCATATAGCTTGCCCCAATTTTTACATCCCCCTTGTTTGACTTTCTTCTGTCTTCCATCAGTGTATTTGATTTCAAGGCAGTCATTCACAATGGCAGCATAGTAGATTCTAAGCTCTTAGAAATTGCAGTTGGTCTTCATCAAAGTCTTCATCTAGTGGTTGGAGTTTTAATCCTAGAATGATTGTTAGGGCCCTTGATTTAGATGGCTTCACTTTTCTCGCAGCTTGTTTGAACTTGGTCTTCTTCACTTGGTTGATTGGCAGAAACTTGTGACCTTTGCTTCTTGACCATTTTAGTATACCATTAGCAGTTTGCTTTTGGAAACATACAAATGGTTTCTTGTGTTGACTCTTCTCTTCTTGAAGTGGCAACAAAGTTGCAGAAGCCATAGATGTGGATTTTGGTAGGTCATTACTAACTGTATTCACCCTAGACTTAGAGTCTTGTGTTGTGGTGAGGTTACTGTTAGTAATGCCTAGGGCTTACTGTTTTCCACTTTTCTTCTCATAGACTTTTCCTCCATCTTTTCCATCATCTCCCTTCTTGTTCTTATCATCTTTCCTTTTCTTGTCTTCATTATCCTATTACTCCCGTGATGTCTTCTTCTCCCATCACTTTTATCTTCACTTTCATCATCCTTATTCCTCCTTAGGATTCTACCCTTTAGGGCTTGCTGTTTTCCACTTTTCCTCTCATAGACTTTTCCTCCATCTTTTCCATCATCTCCCTTCTTGTTCTTATCATCTTTCCTTTTCTTGTCTTCATCATCCTTATTACTCCTGTGATGTATTCTTCTCCCATCACTTTTATCTTCACTTTCATCATCCTTATTCCTCCTTAGGCTTCTCCCCCTTAGGTTTTGAGTTCCTTAAGGTCCTCTTCTCCCCCTTAAGCTTGTTGTCAGGCACAGAGGCTTTGGTAGGGGCCTTTGGTTTGGAAGAGGTGGGATTGACAGATTCATCAGGCAGAGGGAGTCCCATGTGCTTCATCATAGCAGATATCATCAGTTGTTGGTGAAGAAGAACTTTAGTTGTGGTGGTGGCTTGAGTGTCCAACTTGTCAGTAAGAGTTGCAACTGTGTCTGTAAGCTGAGCATTTGACTGTTTGAGTAAGCTCACTTCCTTTTCAAGAGTATCCACCTTGATGAACAACTCAGAGGCTTTAAATCCAGAAAGAGATTGTTCCTTGAGTCTTTGCACTTCAAACTTTGACATGTCATGGAGAGGGACTTTAGTCACCAATTTGTCACCATATTGGTTGGCAAAGAGAGTCCTAAGTACTTCATTGGCATCAGTTGTCTGGTTAGAGAGCTTTTCCATTAGAGTAGCCATATTCTTGACAGCACTTTGAACCAATACCAGTGAATTATCCATCTTAGTGCAGGTGGTTATGCATTGATGAATGTCCTTGATGACAGAGTCTAGAGAAGGGAATTTGGAAGCAAAATCCCTCTTGATTGCATTTACTTCATGGATTGTGGCTGCACACACTTCATTGATTTCTGTCTTAAGGCCATTGCCAAGATAGTGTGCAGCTTTCAAAATTCCCTTGTAGTTATCATTGACAACTTCATACACCTCACCAGGGGTTAGAGATTTGGCATTGGACCCTAATGAGGTGATGTACTCTTCTCTGAGGAATTGAAGACCTTCTGAGAGAGCAATGTCATAAGTACCTTGCAGCCAATCATCTACATTACCATCTCTTTCAGCCTCATCTGCTATTTTTTACTTTTGCATCTCCACATCTTCTTTATGACATAGCAGAATGGCTTCATAGTCTAGATTTGGCATGTCTGCAGTGAGTAGATTCTGAGCAATTTTGGTGAACTCAGGAATCTGCTCCACAATTAAGTTTTGAAGAGCTTCAACCGTCAATTGTTATGGAATAGACCCTGATCCTGAAGCACTGTCATGTTGCACAGGCTTTAGCCATTGGGACATGAAGTTAGAGCTAGAGCTAGGCAAGCTAGACTCCTCAGTTACAGATGTAACTTCTGTAACCGGATGGAAAGACTTTACTACTGTTGTCTCCACGGTAGTGGGATGAGTTACAACAGTAGTTGACACAGGCACAGTGTCTCTAGTGAAAACTAGTGAATCCTCTGTGTTTGTGATGGTTTCATCAGGATATGCCCCAGCTTGCATTCCCTCACCATCTAAATGTGGTTCCTGGGTGGTGAGCAAAGTGTCATGCACAAAGTCACTTGAGTCCATTGGCTCACCAAGAGAAGAGAATTTTTGGTGATCAAGGCCTTGCTCCTCAATTTCTTGAGTTGCAGGCTTCAACGAAATTTTAGTTGTAGATTCTGGAAGAGAAGTGTCTTGTAGATTTAATTTTGGCAACTCCCCCTGAGAAATAGAGGGAGTTTCAAGTGTGATGTGCTCTCCACTCAGTATAGTGCCAGCCTTATCACTCCCAAGTGCTGACTCATTACAAGAAGGTGCATTGGGGAGGATGCTTGATTCTATAGATGCACCCTGTTGAGAGGATACACCTAGTGAACTGTTTGCCCCTGATTTTACAACTTCAGCCATTTGTGTGACTGAAGAGGTGGATTTAGATTTCTTCTTCTTTGGCTTCTGTAAAGGTAACACTGGTGCCTCACTTTCTAAGCCTAGTTCTGCATTTAGAGCAGTTTCATATAGGATATTTAAGGGCTCAAATGCTCTCTCCTTTCTATTCTTTTTACTAACATCACCCTTTTGAGAGGATGATGCAGTTGGCTCACTGTTTGGTAGAGTGTTTGGCTGAGAGGGTTGGTTAGTAGGCCCTGGGTTAGCATTTTGTTCTAATTGCTTGGGCTGTGCTAACTGTGATCTGGAATCAAATATTGGCATGTTGTGGGGGTAAGTCCTAAATAAACTGTCCATATGGGGAGTTATTTTAAGTCTTACATCCACATCATTCCTAGTCTCCAAATTACCAAAAATGAGTTTGGTCATGGATCTAGGATAACCTATTCTACTCTTATCCATTCCAGGCAATTCAATCAATTTGTTATTTACAAAGTTAAGTGTAGATTGAATAAAACGAGGGAAGAAAATTTCAGTACCTCTCTTGGCTGAGTTCTTACCAAGTCTCCCATACAGCTCTTGTAGAATGATCTGCCCAACATCTATCTTTCTCCCATAGGCCAAAGCATAGCCTATTTATTGTGCAGGTGCACTCACTTGATCAAAGTTGGACTTCCTGGCAATGAACACCTGAAGTAGAGTGGCAAAGACATAGCTCCATTCTTTCCTCAAGAATTTCCTAGTCCAATGTCCAAGTTTAATTTCATCTGAATAGTTGATGAAATCAAAGAAGTCTTCTAACTCTGCATCTGTGGCTAGTGGGTCATACACCTCTTGTTGTAAGCCCAGTGCTTGATTCATATCTGCTGTAGTGATAGTGATATCGTTGTCTTGAATAATTAGTTATTACGATGAAATTGGTTTGTGTGGGTATGGTGAGTTGGTTGTTTGCCATTGTTACACAGTGAGTAAGAAGAGAATGAAGTTTGAAGAAGAAATTTAGCTTTTGGAGTTAGGGTTTTCAGGGGTTTTGGAACTTTAGATGCTTGAGAAATCGAATGAAATGAATCGAATAGATGCAGAATTGCATAAGTATGAAGTACTTGAATTGTCGATTAGATATATGTTTTGTATCGATAAGTCAGGCATTCGAGAAGTAGAAATCAACTATTCGATAAGTTAAGAAAGGCTTAATCGATATCTCAAGCAGTTTGTAACTCACAGCTGGCAGTTTATCTAACTTAGAAGTAATTCTAAATTAAATAAAATATGTTTTTATGAGTGAATTAAAATTTTAGACAAAAATCCAAAAATGGTTGAAATTCAGCGAGAATTCAGCCTTTTCAAATGATTCGAGAACTCAAATACAGTATTCGAGAACTCAATCATTAGAGAACTCAATTACCATATTCGAGAAGTCAGGCATGTCTTGGTTCGAGAACTCGAGAGTGCTCTAAAGAGACTTGTTAGAGAAGTCGAGCAATGAATCATTAGAGAAGTCTGACTTATCGAAATATTCTTTTTCACTCATAAAATTCAATTTTCACTATCTTTTAAAATTTACCAGAAATATTCAATGGAGAATATTCTAACAAATTAAATAGTGATTTTCTCAAAATTTCATAAAAATTTCAAGTTGATATAATATGATTTTTCAACATATGCAGCAGATTTGAATATTTATAAATCATATTTTAGCCAACACTTAGTTCAAAAATATTGAGAATTCAGATAAAGTAAGTGTTTACCGCTGCAACAATCTAGTTGATATTTTCACTTAGCCAGATTCAAAAGAATTCAGCATGCCAATCTCACTAACCAACCTTGTGAAGGTGGCTTCATCCAATGGCTTAGTGAATATATCAGCTAATTGTTTATTTGTGGAGACATAATGCAACTCAATGATTCCATTAGTTGCATGCTCCCTAATGAAATGATATCTGATGTCAATGTACTTTGTTCTAGAATGATTGACAGGATTGGCAACTATAAAGATTGCACTTGTGTTGTCACACATGATTGGAATTCTTTCCAACACAAGTCCATAATCTCTAAGTTGATTTCTGATCCAAAGCACTTGAGCACAACAACTCCCAGTAGCTATGTATTCAGCCTCAGCTGTGGAAGTTGACACAGATTGTTGTTTCTTGCTGTACCAAGAGACTAACCTTTGTCCAAGAAACTAGCAGCTACCTGAGGTGCTCTTCCTATCCACTCTGCATCCAGCATAATCAGCATCAGAATAACCAACCAGATTGAACCCTGTGTCCTTAGGATACCATAAACCCAAGTTTGGAGTGCCCTTCAGATATCTAAAGATCCTTTTAATAGCAATCATATGTGATTCCTTTGGATTTGATTGAAACCTTGCACACAGACATGTAGAAAACATGATGTCTGGCCTACTAGCAGTGAGATAGAGTAGAGAACCAACCATGCCTCTGTAGATTGAGATATCTACCTTCTTGCCCTTAGCATCTTCATCCAATTTAGTGGCAGTGGCCATGGGTGTCTTAGCAGGTGAGCAGTCTTCTAAGTCAAACTTTTTCAATAATTCCTTGATATACTTGGTTTGACTGATAAAGATACTATCCTTCCTTTGACTAACTTGCAATCCAAGAAAGAATGTCAACTCCCCCATCATGCTCATCTCATATCTGCTCTGCATGAGCTTAGAGAATTTCTCACACAGCTTCTCATTAATAGAGCCAAATATGATATCATCCACATAGATCTGAACTAGGATAATATCATCACCATGCTTCTGTAAAACAGTGTCTTTTCCAATGTGCCTTTAGTGAATTGATTTTCAAGAAGAAATTGTGATAATGTGTCATACCATGCCCTTGGAGCCTGCTTAAGTCCATACAATGCCTTAAGCAATCTGTAGACAAATTCTGGGAAATGTGGATCCTCAAAGCCAGGTGGTTGTTGCACATAAACTTCTTCTTCCAACTCTCTATTCAGAAATGCACTCTTGACATCCATTTGATAGACTTTAAAGTTTGAATGAGCAGCAAATGCCAAGAAGATTCTGATGGCTTCCAATCTAGTAACAGGGGCAAATGTTTCATCATAGTCAATGCCTTCCTGTTGAGAGTATCCTTTTGCAACCAACCTTGCTTTGTTTCTTACAATTACACCATCTTCATCCATATTATTGTTCAGAACCCATTTTGTTCCAACAATGGTTTTGTTCTTTGGTGCAGGCACAAGCTCCCATACTTTGTTTCTTTCAAATTGATTCAGCTCCTCTTGCATAGGAATAATCCAATCTGGATCCAACAGTGCATCATTAAGTTTCTTAGGCTCAATCTGAAATAAAAAGCAACCATAGAGACACTCATTTTGAGTTGCTCTCCTAGTTCTCACTCCTGCATTTGGATTTCCAATAATTTGATCTGCAGTATGTGATCTATCCCATTTTCTTGAATGCTCAGTTTAATTTCTCAACCTTGATGTTGCTTCATGATCCAAGTTATGATCATTTTCATTTCCCCCCTGTGAAGTTGCCACTGTTCACAGGTGTGTCTTTGATGCTTGTCTCTTCACTATTGATTAGCACAAATTTTTCTCTTGCTTCATCATTCACTGGAGTTTGCTGAATTGTAGTCTCAACTTCTGTTTCAATCTCTTCATCAGAATCATCTAGATTTTCAAACCTTAATGGATCTTTATCTTCATCATTGGCTTCTTCTAATATAGGTAGTTTGTTGTCATCAAAAGTCACATCTGTGCTTCCCATAACTTTATTTTGACTGATGATATAAACTTTGTATGCAATTCTTTCCATAGAATAGCCAAGAAAAATTCCCTCAAATGCCTTTGCATCAAACTTCCCAACATATTCTGAATTGTCTTTTAACACAAAGCATTTGCTTCCAAAAGTATGAACATACTTTAGAGTAGGCTTCTTTCCAGTCATCAAATTGTAAGGTGTCTTTCCAGTGTTTTTGTTGATGAGGGTTCTGTTCTGGATATAGCATGCAGTGCTCACACCTTCAGCCCAAAAACATGTAGGCATCTTTGCATCAAGCAACATTGTTCTAGCAGCCTCAATTAAAGTTCTATTCTTTCTCTCAACAACTCCATTTTGTTGTGGAGTCCTTGGAGCTGAGAATTGTTGTGAAATGCCATTCTCTTTGCAAAATGCTTCAAGTAACGCATTTCTGAACTCTGTTCCATTATCACTTCTCAATGCAATCACACTTGCATTGTTGGCCTTTGCTTCCTTATCAATTTTCTTTATGTGCTCAATGATCACTTGTGGAGCCTCATCCTTTGATGCTAGAAATTCCACCCATGTATACCTTGTGTAGTCATCAACCATCACCAGGGCATACTTCTTTCTTGAGAGTGACATAATATTGACAGGCCTAAACAAATCCATATGAATTAGTTGCAGAGGCTTAGGTTTTGATGTCACTGTCTTTGACTTGTGGCTTGACCTCTCCATCTTTCCCTTTTGACAAGCTTCACACACTCCTTCTTGAAAGAATTCAAGTGTGGGCATGTCTCTCACTAACTCTCTTTTAACTATAGAATTAATGGCCTTGAAGTTCAAGTGTGATAACTTCTTGTGCCACAGCCAGCAGTCTTCATTTGATGCTTTTGAATAGAAGCAACAAACTTTGTCCTTACTTGCAGAATCCATATTGGCTATAAACAGGCTTCCTTTCCTTACTCCAGATAGATCAAAATCACCAGCCTTCTTGTGGATGATCAAACATTCATCTTTATCAAAATTCACTTTGAATCCTCTATCAGTGAACTGACCAACACTAAGCAGATTATGCTTGAGTCCCTTGACTAGTGCTACATCTTCAATGATGACATTTCCAACTTTTAGTTTGCCATATCCCAATGTGGTACCCATGTTGTCATCTCCAAAAGCAACCATTAGGCCAGCCTCCTCCTCATACTGTGATAGCAGGGCCATATCACCAATCATATGATTTGAGCATCCACTATCCAAAATCCACATGACCATCTTTTCATTTTCTTTGCCCTACAAACACAAAGGTATTACTTCTTCTTTGGTACCCAAACAAGTTTGGGTCCACTTGGCTTAGAAATAGATTTATCAAAAATAGCATGCTTATCAACTTTCTTAGGACTAGTCTTCTTATCACTGTTAGAAGTCTTAGAAGCTGAGTTCTCAGACTTAGGTGACAGAGGTACCTTCCTAGCTCTAGAAGGACTTGAAGACTCTGACCTTGTGTAGTGTGTGTGAATGGTGTGACTTATACAACCATCCATGAATTATCTTCTCAAATTAAAACAACTAGTCATAACATTCATGTTGCATGGCATACAGTCAAGTTTATCACAAAATGGTGAATCTCTATGTCTTAAAGGCACAGAGCAATCATAGAATGGCTTAGCTACACTACCAGTTGATCTCTTGCATGCATGTGTTAAATGATTAGTGCTAAAATAGTTTTGACAAACTTTCCTAGGTTTCCTATGGGCATTTGGCACATAAGCATAATTGTTATTCTCTTTTATCCCTAGTTTGCCATTCCTGTTATGTTTCTATTTGGCCACTTTCTTCTGAGATTCATTTTTCTCAGCTGAAACAAACTTCACAAACTTCTCAGGTCTAGGTCTACCTCCTACTGGCTCCTTGGCTTTTGCCTTGACACTCTCACTCTTAAAGGATGCTGGTTGTTCACTAGACTGTGCCTCATCCTCATCATTCAACATTTGCTTAATAAGTAAGGCATCCTCATCAATTTCAAATGATGGTTCTTTAAAAATTGGAGACTCAGTCTTTTTCAAAATGTGAGGCACTTCCTCCTAAACAACTATGTCATCTTCAATGACATCATGGCCTTTCCTCTGTTTAAGAGTGTCATAGTCAAGTCCAATGGCAGCCTTGGGTTTAGCTTGGTTTCTCTCATGGTAGGACTGCAATAGACTAGAGGAGTTCTTAAAAGCTTTCAGTTTGAATTTATTTTCAGCTAGTTCATCCCTAAGAGCCTTCTCAACCTGACTAGCACATAGAACCTTATTCTGTAGATATTCAACTTCTTTCTTGTGGTTATCTACTTGCATAGCAGTTAGCTCAAGTTCCTCATTCTTCTTATTTAACAGTTCATTTCTAGTAGACAGTTTAGTAATCTCATCATTAGCAGCAGTCATACTAGTATGAATATTAAACATTTCAATAGACAGTTGTTCAACCAAACATTTATATTCAGAAACAGACATATCTGTGGTAGTGAGAGATGGTACCTGAGAGTCAGATGAAGATTGTTCATCCTTGGAATCAGCCATCAAGGCATAGTTGCAAAATTCTTGTTCTTCTCCATCACTATCAGAATCATCCCAACACTTCCCTTCAGCTATGTAGGCCTTGCCTTGTGTTTGCTTTTTCAGAAGGGCCTCATACTTAGCTTCAAGCTCTAGAAACTCCTTATCCTTCTTTTTAGGCTTCTTGCATTCACTGGCAAAATGCCCTAGGTCATTGCATCTATAACACCTTACAGATGACCTATCCACATGGCTGGTTTTAAATTTATTCTTGTTTGCTTTCACAGGTGTCCTGCTCTTGTTCAATGAATGGTTTTGAAATCTAGGTTTGAAGGGTTGGTTCCTCTTAAATCTGATGTTTGGAAATCTTCTGGCCATGAAAGCATATGAAGTGTTCTCCATGCCATCTAGTTCTTCAAGAGTATAGAACCCAACTTCTTCCTTCTCTTCAACAGGTTCAGTCACTTCACCTTCAGTTTCTTCATCATCTACTATCTCCTCTATCCTCAGCTGACTTGTAGATGCTTCTAGGTCTTGAACAGATTTGCTGACAATCAAGGCACATGATGTGTTTATCATTCTACCTTGGTTGGCTTGTATAGCTCTCTTCTGAAGCAACTCAAGCTCATGAGTCTTTAAAACCCCATAGAGCACATCATATGTGATTTTGTTCAAATCTCTTTCCCTTAGAGAAATGACCCTCTGCTCTAGGTGGTTTGGAGATGACAATTTAAACTTTATGTTTAACTCTTTAGTGCTATAAACCTTCCCATTCATCTGTAGCTCATTCACCAGCTTGTGAAACCTTTCAAACATGTTAGTAATACTTTCCTTGGTCTATGCCATGAAAGCTTCATACTGTGTGACCAGTATCTGTTTCTTGTTTTCTCTAACCTCCTCTGTTCCTTCACACAATACCTCAATATGATCCCACATCTCTTTTGCTGATTTACATGAAGCTATATTGGCAAACATTGACATCTCCATAGAATCTATTATTAGCAACATGAGATGACTATCCAAGGCAACCTTATCTTTCTCTGAGTCTGTCCATTTGGATGGTTCTTGGAATGGTTAGGGTTCCAACTGTCTTTTCAGGGATCTCTTGTTGTGGAACAAAGGGACCATTCTTGAGGATATCAGGATATAGAGGGTTAGCAGCTTTGATGGACAACAACATTTTAATCTTCCAGAGGTTGTAATTCTCTTTGTCGAACTTAGGGACCTTCACCGTTCCTGTAGTCTTTGTTGTATTCATGATCGTTTTCTGTTTTTGAATAAACAGCATGCTCTGATACCACTTGTTGAGTAATGAACACACTAAAAGAATACAGAGGGGGGTGAATGGATTCTTGAACTTTTCTTGTTCTTGAATCTGAATGGTGTGTGTGTGTAGCAGAATATGTGATTTGTGTTTGCAGAGTTATGAGTGCAGATAATGAACAACACAAGACACGATATTCACTTTAATTTAATTTATTATTAGACAAAGATTTGCTACAAACTGTGAATACAAATGATAGTATTCTCAGCTTCGTTTTCTCAGAGAGATGTATACTCAAAGATGTGTATCTGAAAAACTTAACTACTAGAGAAGTGAGGCTGTACTCTTATAGAACATGAGTACAGCCTACTTACTACAAATAAGGTTACATGATAAATTACTTTCTAGTATGTCTATCCTTTTTGAGTAACATCCAAACGGCTTGAGATTTGACTTCCTTTAACTCTGTTCAGATCCACTTCTTTAGCAGCTTGTCTCTTGAAACATCTCTCTAAGCTTCTTTGTAGGCTTTCCAAAGTACCTTACAGTTTGTGGTCCATAAAGTGCTTTTGCTTGTTGCAGGTTTCTGACTTGTACAATTTCTCCAGTATTTTGTCTCCAAGATTGTATTCGAGAAGTGACTTAGTAATCGATTCAAGAACTAGGATTAGATAATTCCGAGTTCTCGAATACTGCATTGCTGACATATCGAATCACTTCTCGAATTAGTCTGTTCTCCAGGAATCCTTAAGTTGTCGAATAGAGCATTTGACTTATCAAATCCCTGAGATGTCGAATAGCTTCCTGAGTCATTGAGATATCGAATGGAACTTTGACTTGTTGACTCCTAGAGAAATCGAATGATGCTTTGACCTGTTGACTTCTTGAGTTCTCGAATAGAGTAGCAGGCATGTCAAATCTCTGAGATATCGAATACTGCATTCAGAGATATCGAACAGTGTCTTTTGAGATATCAAATCCTTGACTTCTCGAAGGCTTGACTTCTCGAATATGACAAACATACTTCTCGAATTGGTACTTAGGCAAATCTTCATTCTTCAAATTCCAACTGTGTTTATTTTGACAGTCTTGATCTTCAAGCTTGAGGCATGATCCTTGGAACTTCTTTCAAGCATTATTCTCTGACTTTTAATTACAGTTACATAGATAGAAATTGATGCCTATTACAAGTACTACAACAAGTAGAAACTCTACAACTAGAGGTTCCCTCAGTTAAGAGGTCATGTAAGTAATGCATAGCATTTCAAACAATTAGGCTTGTTATTAGATATAAACAGGCATGCCTCTGTGACTAATAGGTATTTTTAAATTTATAATATTGTTAACCTATATATGTCATGTTATAAGTTTTTTTTTTTCTAAATTAAGTTATTTGTTGAGTTATTTAGTTTTTTACACTGAAATCGTAGACAAAAGAGTTGTCGGAAGAGTTGTGTGCGGAATTTTTAAATTAAATATGATATTGACGGGATTTGAACCTTTGATATTTCGTAGAGTAATTAAAATATATAATATATCTTATCATAACATCCAACGGTTCTTATTTATTTTACTAAAAATTTAATTATTATTATTCGTTGTATGGTTGCACCAAAATACAAACAATTATAATCATGTTTTTTATTATAAATGTATATAGGATAACCAAACCGAAAACCAAACCGACAAATCTTTAATATAATAGTATAGATATAGGCTTTTAATATATTTAATTAATGACTGGAAGAAATGATACAATATTTTTGATTATATATTAATGATTGTAAGATTACATTTTAAATTAAAAGGTAACTTTTTTTTATTAAAAAAAAATTATTGATTGCAAGACATGGTACAATTGATAAATTTAGCTGTTTATAAAAGGTGATATCTATTAATAAAAAAGTAACGTATTTTAATTTGAAAAAACAATCAATTACTTACCATTAATTATATTATTTTCTTATTTATTAATTAGGTATGATACAATATTTTTGGGTATATATTAATGATTGTAGGATTACATTTTGAATTAAAAAATAAATTGTTTTAGTTATAAAAATATATTAATGGTTGAAAGATATGGTACAATTGATAAATTTAAGTGTTTATAAAAAGTAATATCTAGTGATTAAAAAATAACGTATTTTAATTTGAAAAGACAATCGATTACTTATCGTTAATTTTATTATTTTCTTATTTATTAATTAGGATAATACCTTGTTCAACTACTAATTAATTATTGGATTAGTTGGGTGATCAGACTTTTGACGCTGGTGGTAGTGAAATCTTCGGAAAAGATGGGTAATTGAGTTGTTGGAGCATAGCAGAAGAAAGAGTCCAAGAAGAAGAACAATACGGGTGGAGGAATTTTAGTCGGAATATGATTATGTTAACATTAGTAAATAGTTTTTTGAGTTTTTGTTTTTGTAATATAATAATATTATTATTTATTTTAATAATTAGGATAACCAAACCGAAAACCAAACCGACAAACTTTCAGTCGTTTGGCTTTAATATAATAGTATAGATATAGCTATATAGATAAGATCTTCATCAAATGAGAACCCCACTATTGTGAGATTTGAGATCCAATCTCAACCACTCATTTTTTATATCTAAACTAAATCCTAGCTCCACAATTAATATTTCAAATTTTATTTTTATCCTTCATCTAATCCACCATCATCTTCTACCCTACTCCAATCACCAACCCCGATCACCATCTCCGGCGACCAATTTTGGCCAACCCAAAAAATCACCACCGTTTAACAGAAAATCACCACACTGCCGCCATCTTCAACAACCACACTGCAACCACCGCCAAAAAATCACAGCCTATAAACAAAAATCACCACAATCAAAATCATCACAAACCATCACATCGCCGCCACCACCTCTGGCCACCACCAACAAATCACCAACAACAGCCTGAAAATTATCACAAATCGACACAAATCAGCAAGGAATCATAAAAAAACACCACCACCGCCGACGACCAACTGCGGCGGTGGCTACCCCCCTTTCTGGTCATCAACCACCCACAAAAATACCCTAAATCCATTCGTTATTTCACCCTTTACGTATTTGTATCATCAATTTAATCATTTCAATCCAAAATCGAAAAGCCCCAAATTTCTACAAAACCTAATTAACTATTTGCCATGGTTGTTGAAGATTCGAGCTCGACGATGGAGAAGGGTGGAGACGATGTCGATGGAGACAATGGTGGTGGCCTGAGAGAATGCTTGGCAGCGCTGGAGGAACGAAAACGAATGGATTTAGAGCTCACCGGAAATGAAGATGATTCATATTTGGAATGGAAGCGGTAGGCGGTGACGTGGTGACGATGATGACGAAGTTATGGTTGTGGCGGTAGAGACATGATTATACCGGCTGCGGTCGGAGGTTGGTGGTCGGGCGACGGCGGTTAGAGATGCGGTGGGGGTTGTAATATAATTATATATTATTAGTTGTATTTAAGTTGTAGTTATGAGATTTTCATTTTGTGTTGTTTAGATTTAATGGCTTTAGCTATTTTAAATAGAGCGCTGTGATTAGATCTCATATCTCATCCTAAGAAGGGTTCTCATTATATAATATATATTATTATTAGATCTAATGTTTCTTATTTATTATTAAATATATAACGATCATTATTTGTTATATGGTTGAATTGTTCAATCAAAATGCAACACATAGACGTTATTTTTAATATAAATTATTAATGAATGTAAGATATGGTATGATTTTTTATACTCCTTTGATTTTGATGATCACAAACAGCAAGCCAAAAGGCTTTTATTAGATAGAAAACAACATGTTATTCCTATATGCACTAACTTGTTTTTGCAGGGTACTTTAGCTTACTGATTGATTAATCAGTATCTCAAATCAGCAAGCCAAAGTCAAAGTCTTATACTGTTCAGCAAGCCATTTTCACAGAGTCAGCGAACAATCAGCAAGCCATTTGTCAACTGTCTAGAAATACCAGAACTGCGAAAATTGTGGAGATTTTATAGGACTGACTTTTAATCAGTTGTAAGGATCGTTTAAATATATAATACGTATATTATATACAACAGGGCTCATTTTAAAACTTTCCTTATCTTCAAAAAGTCTTTTCCTAAAATATAGGAGTTTGTTTTGCTTAAAACTCTTTTCTTTATTCAAACTTCTTTATAGGTTTTTCTCTCCTATATTTTTCAGAAGAACAATTGAAAGGCATATGACACAGCCTATTTGTAGTTCGAGGATACAACTCAACTTAAATTAGTATGTAACAGTAAATAATAAATATGAACTGTCCAAGAATCTCAGAATATTTGATCTGTCAGAAGAAAAAGATTAAAGTTAATCTACAGACTTGAAGATCTACTACATTGAAAGAAGCTCAGTCATCTGATCAAGCCTCAGTGAAGTATTCAACAATAAGTGGATTTATTTAGAAGACAGAGATTTCTCAAGTGACAGTTGATAAACAGTCAGAGTACAGAATAGTTGAAGAGAAGATAAAAAGAAAAGGGAACCACATTCAAAAGTCATAAATGAAGAATTATCATTGAAGTTAGTCGTTCATGAACCAGACAGTACATCGAACGTCAACAGAAAATTCAGTGGTATTTCCTTGTTAATTTCAGTGGTTCAAGAATACATTAAGACAGTTAAAGGATTTATTATTATTCTCCTTTAATTAATTAAATCAACTAGTTGATTAAATTAATAAATTAATTCATCAAGAATTAATTAATTTATTAAATTAATTAATAGATTAATTAAATCAGAATAATTATGTAAGTTTAAATAATTCAATTAAGTTAAATGATTTTACTTAAATCATTTATTCTGATAATTAAATTATTAAGACAATCTGAAATGGTCTTAACGACTGTCTTAATTGTGTTAATCTGTTGGTCTTAATAAGAAGAAGAGTTATTAAGACAATCTGCAGGAGGTCTTAACGACTGTCTTAACAAATCAAAGAAGGTCTTAACGACTGTCTTATCAACTCAGAGAAGGTATTAACGACAGTCTTAATAGCACAAATGAGGTCTTAAGAATTGTCTTAATCGAGCACAAATATCTGAATGAGGCAGGAGACTTATAAATCAAGACAGGCGGCTAGACTTCAGAAATATGGACAGAAACATTACATTCAATAAAAAGAAACAGAACAGACCAGAAAACTCTCTCATCTTTAAAGCTTTTGCAAGAGCCTTTAATTTTACAGAAAATTCAGTTCATCACCTTTGTAATATTTTATCCGGTGGAACTTGATTACTTTCTACTACTAGCGAGTTTTTACTCCTAGTTCATATCTCGTTTTTTATTAACAAATTAAGAAAAGTTCATGTCGAATTTTCTAATTTGTTCTTATTAACTTGATATCACTCTGTGCTGATTTTGTAACAACCCACATGTTTAATATATTGTTATATTTAACTTGAACTTTGTTTCATTTAATTCCGTACAAATTTGTCTAAATAGAATTTAAATCTTAAGGACAAATTTTAAAGAAAAGGTATAGATTGTATTCAACCCTCCTTCTATAATCTTATTGGACCTAACAATTGGTATCCGAGCCATTTGATTGAAGTACAAATTATGATCCTATTTTTATTCAATTAAAAATCGATCCCGAATTTTTAACTCACTTAAAAATTCATCATGTCTTCAAAAGTTGGCACCGTTAAGATACCCATCTATGACAAGGATAATTATGATATGTGGAAGAATAAGATGATGTTGTTTCTTGAAGTTGCAAATCCCAAATATATGGGTGTTTTGAAAAATGGACCAAAAGTGCCTATGGTCTATGAAGAACAAGTAGTTGTTGAAGGGATTGTTGTTACTCCTGCAAGGGCTTATCAAAATGATCTTGCTTCCTTTACTCCTGATGAAAAGGAGGATGCTGGACTTGACATAAATTTAAGACTCATTTTAATAGATTCCTTGGACTCAGTAATGTACATTCATGTTGTTAATTGTAAAAATGCTAAACACTTATGGGAAACTATTGAAACCGTTAATGAAGGAACGGATGAAGTTAGAGAGAACAGATTAGAGATCCTAACCTCTAAGTATGAACACTTTAGATCAGGCCCTAATGAAAATATTCAAGAAGTGTTTGAAAGGTATAACAAATTGATCAACAACTTGCAACTGCATGGCAAGTATTTTACACTCAAGGAGATAAACAGGAAGTTCCTTCTATCAATGCCTACTCATCTAGAACATAGGATTACTGCCATTAGGGAATCCAGAGATCTGAATGAAATTTCTCTTGAAAGACTCTTCGGTGTTCTGAAAACCTTTGAATTGGGGCAAGCTGAACAGAAAGAGATTTATGGTAAAGGTAGAGTCACAAACACATCTACAACTTTAGTTGTTGAGACTCCCAGGGAAATGGAAGCTAAGGTTGTTCAACCTTACAGCACTGACAGGGAATAGTATGAAGTTGAAGTTGGTCAGACACCTGCTACTCAGGATGGTGGAAAGTTTTACTCTTTAGAAGAGCTGGATCAGTTGAAGGATGAATCCATGGCCATAATGGTGAGACAGTTCAGTAACTTCAGATTCAGGAGGAATCCCAAGTTCAGATTTAAATCTAACAGTAATAGATTCCAGAAAGGAGGTTCTTCCTCCTCCGGTAGCAAGAGTGGCTATAAAACTGGAACTGCTGATAGAAGCAAGATTAGGTGCTTCAATTGTAATGAACTTGGACATTTTACCACTGAGTGTCAAAGACCCAAACAGAGTCAAAGGAGGGATTATGCTCCTGAAAAGAAAAAGACTGGAAAAGCCTATGTGGCTGTTGGTAAAAGCTGGGAGGACACAGATAGTGAAGATGAAGAAGTTGGTAATCTTGCGCTGATGGAAAATTCTGACAACTCCAATGGCTCTACCTCACAGGTAACATTTACTGATGCTGAAATAATACGTCATCTTGGTAGTACTTTGGATTGTGTTAAGAGAGAAAATGCAAGAATAAATTTGTTAAACACTGATCTTGAAAATCAAGTGTTAGAACTACAAAATGTGCACAAGTGTGAGGATAAGAAAAAAGAGGAAATAGAAATACTTAATAAAAGGGAAAAGTCCTTAGTGGAAGTAGTGTCTAAACAACTTGCTAAAATCATTGAACTTGAAACCAAGGTTAGAGCTTACTATAATTCTTGTAAAGTGGCTAAAGAGATTTTCAATAAACAAGCTGTTGATCAAACCGTAGGAATAGGGTTTGATTACAATGAGGCTGTTGGAATGTTAGGCATAAATTCCCCTAATCCTGTTGATTCTAAAGAAAGGGGAATACCACATGTGCTTAAGGGTGTCAAGAACCCTCTCTTTAAGAATTCTATTGCAGAACCTTTAGATACCACTTCTTTGATAATTCAGGAAGAATTGAGAACTGAAGACATTGCAAATGAAAATGTCTGTTCTAATCAGGATGTGCTTAAGGTGCCAGTCAAGGTTGTTAATTCGACTAGTTCTTTAAAGACTGGATTAAGTTGTAAGAATGTGAACAATAACAACATGTCTACCATGCCTACTAATTCTGTTATTGATACTTCTCATAAATCATGTGGTGTTGTGAATTGCATGTCGAGTGTTTTTAATGCTATGTCTGCTTACTTTAATAGTAATTATGCATGTACTAATAAGACTGCTCCTTGACAACATATGAGTAGAAATAAGCATGTTAGATCCAGGACTATCACTCCACCTAATCCTAGGTCAAGGATCTTAAGTCCTCTTAAAGTTATGGTGAAGACATGGATACCCAAGCTGAAACCAAAGAATGTTAAAGCTGGTTACAGGGTTAAGTGTCCAGTCTCTGTTGAAGATGTTGTTGTAAAGATTAAGGATGTTGTTTTGCCTGATAAAGGCCAATTCTTCAAGTACTCTGGACCAAATCAAATTTGGATTCCAAAGAAAGTTTAACCTATTTGTCAATGCAGGGTATGGAACAGGTTGATCGTGTTATGTGGATTTTGGACAGTGGATGTTTAAGGCATATGATCGGAGATAGAGCCTTGATGATAAATATGGTGGAGAAAGCCAGCCCAGTGGTTACCTTTGAAGATAACAGCAAAGGTAAAACTGATGGATATGGCAGATTGGAAGCTGGTAATGTTATCATTGATGAAATGTCTTTTGTGAAAGGACTTGAACATAATCTGCTAAGTATCAGTCAATTCTGTGACAAGGGTTATGAAGCTTTCTTTAACAAGAAGAATTGTCTGATCTTACACAAGAGACATGAACAGCCTGCACTGATTGGAGTTTGAAAGGCAATCTGTATGTAGCCAACATGAACTCTAGAAGCACTGAAGAAATCACTTGCTTATATTCTAAAGCATCTACAGATGAGAGTTGGCTATGGCATAAGAAATTTTTTCACCTTAACTTCAAGACAATGAATTCTCTAGTTAAAAGAGAATTGGTGAGATGTTTGCCTTCTATGGAATTTACTCATGAAGGACTCTGTGATGCCTGTCAAAAAGGGAAATTGAAAACAGCAACTCACAGGAGCACAGACACATCATCAATAACTGAACCTATGCAATTACTACACATGGATCTTTTTGGTCCGGTTAATGTAATGTCTATGTCAAAGAAAAGGTATGCTCTCGTGATTGTTGACGACTTCTCAAAATTCACTTGGGTTCTTTTTCTAAATTCCAAAGATGAAACTCCACAAATGGTGATTGATTACATCAAATTGATTGAGCTAGATTCAAAGCATCCAGTAAGAGCAATAAGGTTAGACAACGGAACTGAATTCAAGAATGCAGTTCTAAATGACTTTTGTAATGACAAAGGCATAACAAGACAGTATTCAGCTCCGAGAACTCCTCAACAAAATGGGGTAGTAGAAAAAAAGAATAGAACTTTGATTGAAGCTACACGTACAATGTTAAGTGAATCAAGGCTTCCTTTATATTTTTGGGCTGAAGCTGTCAACACTGCATGTTATACCCAGAATCGAACTCTTATCAATAAAGATTTAATGAAGACACCTTATGAAATAATGTATGAAAAGAAACCAATACTCAAATACTTTCATGTATTTGGAGCACATGAAGCAATTTTTATTGGTTATACAAGAAGAGCTTATAAGGTGTATGTAATTGATCAACATAAAATGCTTGAAAGTGTTAATGTAACATTTGATGATACTAAACTTCCCAGTATCCGAACAGAGGATCCATATGAAAAGTTATCTTTTGATGACATGTTAGATTCAGATTTAGATGGTGACAATCCACCTGATGTTGTTGATGATGATAACAATGATGATGATGATGATCAGAGTGGTGGTGGTGGAAATAATGATAATATTGGAGATACCCCTAACACTCCTGGACAATCATCAAGTCAACCTGGCAACAACTTAGGGGGAGACAATGAAGGATCAACTAGTCATACTCAATATCATAATAAAGAACAAGGCGAATCATCAAGATCTAATCCTCCCAGACAGACTGTTTGGAATAGAGCTCACCCCTTAAGCTAATCCTTGGTAATCCAGATGTTGGTGTGAGAACTAGAAGAGCTTATCAGAATCAATGTAATTATTCAGGGTTTCTATTTGAAATGGAACCTAAGAAAACTGAGGAAGCTCTTTTTGATTCTGAATGGGTGATTGCTATGCAAGATGAACTCAATCAATTTAAACAACAAGAAGTGTGGAAGCTGGTACCCAGACCTAAGGACAAGAAAGTGGTTGATACTATGTGGGTATTCAGAAATAAACTGGATGAAGATGGCACTGTGACTAAAAACAAAGCAAGACTGGTTGCTAAATATTATTCCCAAGCTGAAGGAATTGATTATGATGAAACCTATGAACCAGTGGCTAGACTTGAGGCTATCAAGATATTCTTGGCATTTGTAGCATTCTCAAACTTTATGGTTTATCAAATGGATGTCAAGAGGATTTTCTGAATGGTAAGCTGGATGAAGAAGTGTATGTAGAACAGCCCCCTGACTTTGAATATCCAGATCTATTGAACCATGTCTACTTTCTCTTCAAGGCTATCTATGGCCTTAAGCAAGCACCAAGAAAATGGTATGACACTCTTTCTGAATTCTTACTTGAAAATGGTTTTGTTAGAGGTGTCATAGACAAAACTCTCTTTACTAAGAAACATAAGAATGATACTATACTAGTCTAAGTCTATGTGGACGATATAATATTTGGGTCTACTAATGATCTTTTGTGCAAGAAATTTGCTAATCTAATGCAGGGTAAATTTGAGATGAGTATGATGGGTGAGTTGAAGTTCTTCCTTGGATTACAAGTAAGTCAAAGATCAGATGGAATCCTTATTTGTCAATCCAAGTATGTCAAAAAGCTCCTTAAGAAATATCAAATGGAGGATTCATCTTCAGCAAGGACACCATCATCTACAGCTGTAAAGTTTGGGGCATGTGAAAATTCTGCCAAGGTAGATGTCACAAGCTATAGAGGTATGATAGGTTCATTACTCTATCTCAATGCATGTAGACCAAATATTATGTATGCTACATGCTTGTGTGCAAGGTTCCAAGCTGATCCTAGAGATGTGCATCTCGTTGCTGTTAAACGAATCTTGAGATATCTTAAAGGTACCCCTAACTTAGGTATTTGGTACCCTAAAGAATCTGGTTTTAACCTTGTTGGATATACAGATTCTGATTATGCAAGAAGTGTGGTAGATAGGAAAAGTACATCTGGGAGTTGTCAACTACTGGGTGGAAGACTGGTTTCGTGGTACAGCAAGAAACAACAAACTATTTCCAACTCAACAGTCGAAGCTGAATATATCACTGATGGAAGCTGCTGTGCTCAAATCTTGTGGATTAGGAATCAGCTACGTGACTATGGCTTTGTACTTCATAAGATTCCAATCTTGTGTGACAATACAAGTGCCATAGCTATCTCCAACAATCCTGTACAACACACGAGAACCAAGCACATCGACATCAGGTATCATTTTAATAGAGAGCATGTCATGAATGGTACTGTGGAATTACACTTTGTACCCACAGAGGAACAAACAGTAGATATTTTACTAAGTCTCTTGACGAATCCACATTCACCAGAATTGTTGGTGAATTGGGTATGTTAAACAGTCCTAGTAATTAAACTAGTTAATATCTGAGGTTTGCTCTTTAATAATTTACAAATGATTACTTTGTTTATATTTGTTGATTAAAATCACTTGTATAATTATTTTATCAAATTATTTTCTTGCTTGTTTATTCTCAACCTTTGCTATAATATTCTTAATACATTTCTACATATTTCTTTTCTTTTAAAATAATTTATTTTCTCTAAAAATATTTTTCTCGAATTTTATAAGTTAAAATATTTGAGAAATATGTTTTTGTTGAAAATGTCATTATTTTACAAGCACTTTTGAATATTTATGATATTTTGATAAATCCTATTTTCTCTATAAATAATTTTCTTTTTAGAAAGTTATTTTATTAGAAAATATATATTTATCAAATTATTATAAATACTCATGTAAATAGCTAATAGGTTATCTAGTAATTTATAGTGTTTGTCCTTTTGGTATTAATGTCTTTATTCCGTATAAAGGTTAGCCTATGGTATTTATAGTACTCTCTATTATTTAGTTTATTTATTATTGGATATTTGTATATTTATTTATTTGTATCTTTATCTAATTTTCTGTAAATTATCTGTGTTTTTATTAATTATTATGTAAATTACTTAGTACATTTCATATTAATCACTTAGTTTTTAAGTTTTTCAGTTTAGTCCCTGGTTGTCTTGAACTATTAAGACAATCGTTAAGACAATTTCCAATTGTCATAATAAGATTGTCTTAACAGTTCATTTTACAACTATTAAGACTATTACATTTGTATTTTTCTTTTTCCTTAATTGTATTAATCAGTTCTACTATGAAGACAATCGTTATGACAATTTTTAAAATTGTCATAATGAATTGTCTTAACAGTCCATTTCTGTTAAAATTATTAAGACTTAAATCGATTGTCTTAACAAGTCTTTTGCTTATTAAGACAGTCGTTAAGACAATCTCTTGATTGTCTTAACAAGTCAATTTTGTACTTAAACAAATAAAATTACAATCATCAGTTTTATCAGCCGCTTCTGTTTACTCTCGCGTGTCTTTACACCGAGTACATATATATACACGAATCACAGAGTCGAACCTCTGGCAAAATTTACTCACTCTTTTAAAAATCTGAGACCTGGTTTGAGTAGATCATTCGAATCCCCTCATTTAGAACCGCTAATCTTTGATTTTGGTTGAGATTTCAGAACTCTATTATTCCAAAATCGTTTCAAAATCTTGACTGTTTTGGGGGTTTAACATTTAATTTGACAAATCTAAAAATAGATTGGTGTTCGTGGTTGTGTGGAGAACAACATACTGAAATTTGACAATTTTCTGACAACTTTGGAATAATTCGAATTTTTAATTAATTATTAATTCTGAAAATTTTGAATTTTGTTAATTTCTTGAAATTTGGTGTGTTAAAGATTGTAGTGTGTTTTCGTGTGTTAAAAAGAGGGGTAATGGCTAATAATTTGGAGATTGTTAAGCATAATTTAGTAGGATATATTAATCCAAATGATTGTGTGTATGACCGGTTTAAGCCCTGGATTAGATTTTTGAATGAGCATTCCCTCATTAGAACTGCTATAACCTTGGATGCTCCATTAAAAATGGGACCCCTTAGGGTTATGTGCACAACTGCTGTGATGTCTGAAGACTTAAGATCTTTCTCCTTCTCATTGAACAACACACAGTACGAAGTGAATGAGTCAATTCTCAAGGGTGTCTTAAATCTTCCGACAGACAAATTTAAAGCTTTACCTTCTAATGCTGAGTTATCGGATTTTTTCACTGGTATTCGCTATCATGGGATGTTGAATCTTAATAATCTTAGGAAAAAGAATTTGGTTTAAGAATGGGATGCTTTCTTTGATACAATCTCTAAAGTGTTTGCTAACTCCAAAAAAGGTAGCTTCAATCATATTTCACATATGCTACAGTGTATTGGTTATGCAGTTGTTTACAACCGCAGAATTGATATTGGAAATTTAATTTGGAATGTTATTCTTAACCGTATGTCTAAGGCTAGAAAGGATTTTGATGCTGGTAAGAAAGTTCAATGTTTTACCCTAGATTTTTAATGTTAATCTTTAATCATCTAATTTCTAATAAGCTTCAAGCATCCTTTCGCAATGATCCACCTGTACTGTCTGGTAGACAATCCAAGAAGATATTCACTTCCCTGGATACTAGCAGAAAGTTTCTCAATATTCCTGTGTTCATTACACCTCATCTGGCACAATTCATAAATTTTCCAGTCATACCTGAACCAGCACCTCAGCAATCTGAGCCAGCTATTGAGCAACAGGAGCCTATACTTGCAATTGTCCCTGAACCAGAAGCTCAACCTTTAGTGGATCAAGCCACTCCAATTGGGACTTCTGAAGCACCTGTTGCACAGGTATTAACATCTCTCTCTGAAACTGCTTCTGTATCTCAAACTGTTTCTGGAACCCAAGTGGTTGATAGGTCAGACCAAGAGGTTGTAGAACCACAATCTCTAACCCAGGTCTTAGAGCCAAACACAGAGTCTATTCAAATCTCAAAACCCAAATCTAGAAAGAAATTACCAGTAAAAAGAACTGATAGAAGTAGTGCAGAAATGAGTGAACCCACAGCTCTGCCTCCACTAAAGAAGAGAATAAATTTATTACTTGAGGCACTTGTAAGCCCATCCATATCCTCCCAACAGGATATGGACCTTGAAATGGCATATGAACCGGTACTGGAACCATTCTCTCAACAGGATGAGTCCATTGAACTTCGTCAGTCGGCCATGGCACCTTATACAGAGTCAAGCACACCCCTGTTACTCACAATGGGGGAAAACATAACTCTAGAATCTAATGTTGTTAGGGACACTGAGCAAGGAGTGCACAATAGGGTTGTTACTGAAATAGTGCCTACCATTATCACGGTAGAAGAGCCTTCACAGGCTTCAGAGGGAAATCTTGATACTTTGCCACCAATAATAGAGTCATCATCTCCCCTCCCAGGAGGAACAATCTTGGCTCCCTCAAGGGATTTTTCACTCGCAGCTTCAGCTGGAGAAAGTGGAAGGCAATTTAATCAATCTACCACTGAAGCAATTCAGATTTCAATTCCAAATGAACAGGTAGACTTGATTGAAGATCGGGATTTGTGACTGATAAGTGGATTTTATATCCACTTGGAATGCTTTGTATCAGATTAAATTGATTACTTGACCTCAAGTATGTGGTGTGTTTAATGTGTACTCATTGAGTTTTGCAGAACTAATAGTTGGAGGCATTGGTGGTGTTTAATGACATAATTGTGGTGGAAATATAATAAAGGAGGTCAGAAGCAGGCCAGAGATACTTTAAGAAAAGAAGTATCAAGGAAATATAATAAAGGAGGGCTTGGAGTTTAAATAACAAGAGTTGGAGACTAATTTGTGGAAAATTCGGATTTTCCGGGTAGGTTGCGCAGTCTGCACTGTTTTGGCCATATCTTGAGTCTAGAAGTCCGAATTTAGCAATCTTACAGTCCACGCGAAGCTTGCGGAATTTTCTTTAAGTCTAAAGCAAAATCAGAAATTTCAGCAAAACATGGAGCGCGCCCGCGCCTGTTAGAGCGCGTCCACGCTGGACGAGCAGAAAGTAGAGCGCGCTCGCGCCTGTTAGAGCGCGCCCGCGCTGTGCCGACCTGTCCAGAATCCTGTTTTAACTCAGTTTTGGTATTTTCTTGACGGCTAAGGCACCCGGGCCTATAAATACACATTTTATTAGCAGAATAAAAGACGTTTTTCACAGAGAGAGCCAGGAGAGACAAGATTTGGAGAAGGATTCACCAGCACGTGACAAGCAATGGAGATCTTGATCTACTTCTTTTATTCTTCTAATTAGGCGATACTCTTGGATGCTTTTGGATTTGTTTTCTAAACCTTATAACTCTAGCACTATAGTTTTTATTTAGACCTTGTTTATTATCATGTTATCATTAGATCCCATGATGACGAGCCGTTCGATTATGAACTAATCGTTGTCATGGGATTCTAACGGATTTATTTACGGAGTTTAGTCGTTTGATTGCTTTAAAGTTTTGTGTGTGATGACTTATTGATTTCCTAGTATGGTTATACTTAATGCTTTTGGATGCGTAGCTAACATCTAAATTGTATTGTTAATCTCTATTGAAGCGACAGTGGATATAGAGATTTAGAACTTGCCATGCTAGCATAGGTTTATGGATGTTTTGACATGCATGATTAGTTGTGTAATTTTAACCATCTTATGCTGCCCTATGTGATCTCAATGGATAACTTGTACTTAAACCGTTATATTTTCAAATCTTATAGACATATATGGTCTAAACATAATTGGTGTCTGCCCAGCTTCTATCTCTTTTGTGGATGTTGAGTAGTTTGGTATGCGTATATCGAAAGGTAACATGTACTTATTTCATGTTGTCCGATCAGTTGTCATAACCATCACATACATTGATTAAAGGCGTCAACTCTAAATGAAGTATTTAATGAAGTTAGGATTCCATGTTTTATCTCTCATAAGTAATTCGAATTTAATCTCATTAGTTAATTAAGTCTTAGTATTGTTAAGTTGCTTGTTAGTTAATTTAGATAATCAAAACACAACTTTGGTACTTGTCTTAGCAGTGAATAATAATCATACACTATTGCATAAGTTACATAATCTGAAATATACCAGTCTTTGTGGGAACGAACTCTACTTAATCTTATATTACTTGTGACCGCGTATGCTTGCGTGATTTAGTGCGAACATGAACTCCCATTGCACCACCACTGACCTTCCCAGAGGAGGCTAGGGTGATTTCTCTTGCAGGTACAGCTAAAGGAAAGGAGCTAGTGTTGAGTGATGCGAGGACCACCATAAATTTGAGTGAAACACATGCACAAAAGGAGAGTGAAACACCCTTGAGTGACATTCAGGTGAGAGAAGACACTGACACAAACACTATTTCTTTGATGGCTCAAATTGCAAATCTACAGAGACAACTGGCTGAAAGTGAAGCTGAGAAACAACTTATTAAAGCACAAGTGGATGAACGGTCTTCTTCTTCCACCTCTGTCAACAACCAACTCACCGTGATCAAAGATGATATCCAGAATATAAAGACCACAGTCACTCCAATCTTGAACACCTTAATACAATCCAACACTCAAGCAGCCTCTGAAAGGTCAGATATCTTAATTGCTATTGGTAACCTCTCTACAAAGGTGGTTATCAATTATTTCTATAATGGGCTGGGAGCACAATCAAGACCAATTCTAGATGCAGCATCAGGTGGAGCTTTATGGGCGAAGAGCTATGAGGAAGCTTACGAGCTAAGTGAGATGATGGCTGCTAATGAATATCAAAATCCAACTCAGAGATTACCACAAGGCAAAGTAGCAGGAATTCTGGAAGTGGATACAGCTATAGCTATAGCAGCTCAGTTAAAGGCTTTGACTATGAAGGTGGATTCTCTGACTAATTATGGAGTTCAACAGGTAGCAAGTGTTTGCGAGCTTTGTGCAGGTGCACATGAGACGAATCAGTGTGCCATCTCTAGTGAATCGACACAGTTTGTGAGTAATTTTCAGAGACCATAGTAGCCAGCTCCAACCACCTATCATCCTAATAACAGAAATCATCCTAATTTCAGCTGGAGCAACAATTACAATCAAGGTGGTACTCAACAACCACAACAACCTTACCAGAAGTTTCAAGGTCAGCAATATGGAGCTAAGCCATTCAATCCTTCAGGCTATCAGTAGCAGTATGCTCCAAGGCAACAATTTCAACCTTCGGGATTTCAACAACAGTCTCATACAAGTACGGGGCAGTCTTCTACTAAAAAAATCTGAATTGGAAGAATTGAGGTTGATGTGTAAAAGCCAAGCGGTGTCAATCAAAACCTTGGAGAATCAGATCGGTCAAATTGCTAATGCGTTGTTGAATAGGCCACAAGGAACTCATCCTAGTGATACAGAAGCTAATCCAGGCAAGAGGGAAGTTAAAGAGCAGGTGAAAGCAGTAACTTTGAGATCTGGAAAAGTTACAAACGATCAGAAATCAGTAGTGCAGGAAGAAGAGGGTATTCACAATTAGCAGGTTGAAAAATCTGAAGGACCAGAAATTGAAAAATCTGACTTTACAGCTGATCAGATGGACGGTGAAGTGAAAAAGAGCAAGAATTCTGCTGAAAAATCTACTCCAGAGCGGAATACCAAGAGTAATCAGATCTACCCACCTCCTCCATATCTAAAAAGACTTTAGAAGCAGAAGTTAGACAAGCAGTTTGCCAAGTTTCTTGAGGTTTTCAAAAAGTTGCATATTAACATACCTTTTGCGGAAGCTCTAGAACAGATGCCAAGCTATGCTAAGTTCATGAAGAGTATTCTCTCACGGAAGTTGAAGCTCGAGGAATTGGAAACAGTTGCTTTGACAGAGGAATGCAGTGCTGTTTTGCAACAGAAGTTGCCTCCTAAACTTAAAGATCCGGGAAGTTTCACCATACCGTGCACTATTGGCAACTTATCTTTCGACAAGTGTTTGTGTGACTTGGGAGCTAGCATCAATCTGATGCCCTTGTCTGTCTTCATGCAACTTGGTCTGCCTGATCCAAAACCTACAAACATCTCTTTACATATGGCTGATCGGTCGATCACATATCCGAGAGGTATAGTGGAGGATGTCTTGGTTAAAGTGGATAAGTTAATCTTCCCTGCTGATTTTGTTATTCTAGACTTCGACGAGGATAAGAGGATTCCCATCATCTTGGGAAGGCCATTTCTGGCTACAGGCTGAACTTTGATCGATGTGCAAAAAGGAGAGCTTACCATGAGAGTGCATGATCAGAAAGTCACTTTCAATGTATTCAAGGCTACAAAATATCCGTCAAATTCAATGGAGTGTCTCAAGGTGGACGCTGTTGATAAGATTATGAAGAAGGAGATGGAACAACTAAAAAAATCAGATTCCGTGGAAAAAGCTTCAAGAGGGATTTTTGGCATTGAGAATGAAGAAAGCAAGGGGCTATTTTAGTTGTTGGATTCAACTCCATGGGAAAGAAGAGTTGACATTCTGCATATGTCTCGTGGGCTAGCTGATTCTTATAATTTTCAGGTGCTACGTAAGTTGTCAAGTGAGGAAGATTTTGCACTTGAACTCAAGCCATTACCACCCGAGGACCCACCACCTGATTTGCCACCCGAGGAGGGTGGTCATGCTAACAGTTAGGTAAGTTCTCTATTATCCTTTTTATTGCCTTCAATGGGGACATTGAATATTTTAAGTTTGGGGGTGATTTGGGGATAAGTAGTTAGTAGAGTTATTGTTCATGTAGAAATCATTTTGCATGTGTAGTAGTAGTTTCATTCATATTATTGTATGATTGTTCATATAGAGCATTTTTGTTTGCATATTTGTTTATGTATTCCATGTGAGTCCATTTAGTTGCATTTGCATAGCATATTTCATGATCCCGTAGGACTTGGCTATTTCTGTTTGGTAGGTCGATGTTGATTTGGGTGTGGTAATGATGAATAGAGGGTTGATTTAAGTTCTTATGAATTGACTTGCATGTTTCAGAAACACAATCTTTACATAGTCTCATTGTTTGCTTTTGGGCTAGATCAGGTCATACCTTGTTTGTTTGTTGAGATTAATCACCTGATTATATTTAGAATGTTCTTTATTCCCTTGATGGCGTAGGAGCACTAAAGTATAACTTTGGGGGAAACCAGAGATTTCATGCTAGTGTTAATAAAAGTTAGGCGTCAAAAGGCTAGTTGTTAGGTCCGATAAGATTGTAGAAGGGGGGTTGAATACAATCTATACCTTTTTATCGAAATTTGTCCGTTAGATAATATTTTAGCAAAGACAAATTTGTGCGGAATTATTTAACACAATTTTTCAAGTTGAATATAACTGTATATTAACTTGATGTGGTGTTACAAAATCAGTATAACAACTTATCAAGATATTAATAACTAATTAGAAAATTCGACATGAACTTTTCTAATTTAGTTAATAATAATCAAGATAAGAAATAGGAAACTTAATTCGCTAGTAGTACAAGAATCACAAATAGACAAGTTCTAGCGGATAGAATATTACAAAGATGAAGAACTTGAATTTCTGGGAATTTTTTAAGCTTTGGTGTTCTTGGTGTTCTTGAGAGAGAATTCTTTTCTGCTGAATATAATATTTTCTGCCCTGTTTCTTGGTTATGACTTAATCTGCTGTGTTCTGTTCTTTTGTATCAGTCATAAGTCTTGCTAGCTTTCTGTAGGTATTTAACTGCTCCAGCATGACTTAAACTGCTTCCAAGACTTAGTTTTTCTTCATTAAGACTTACACAAACCTCCATTAAGACATAAACCTGGTCGGTATGACTTAATAAAAATTCGGTAAGACTTAAAACAGCTGGCAGGAAGTCGGTATGACTTAATCAGGTCGGTAAGACATAATCTTGAATGGCTCGGTAAGACATAATCCTGAATACTGTCGGTATGACTTAAATTTAGGTCATACCGAATTTTTCTTCTCCAAGACATAATCCAACCTTCTTTCTTTAAGTCATATTGATCTATTTAATTAATTAATGATTAACTAATTCATATTTAATTGATACAATAATTAATTTAAATAAATAAATTAATTCTTCTAGAATTAATTCATTTAATTAAATCAACTAAATGATTTTTATCAATTATAAATGAATTTAATTAAATCAATAAATAATTAATCTAATTCTTACAAACCACTGAAGGTAATAAAGAATTACCACTGACTTGTGTTGACGTTCGATGTACTGTCTGGTTCATGAACGACTAACTTCAATGATGCTTCTTCACTTTTGACTTTAGGTTGTGGTTTGTTTCTTCTCTCAATTCTCTTGTACTGTAACTGACATTCAAACTATCACTCGAAAAATCTCTGTCACTATTCAAATGAATCCATTCACTTCAATGCTATACTGGGGCTTGATCAGATAACTGAATCGTCTTCCAGTGTACGACATCAAAACTATAGATTGAGTTTTCTTCTTTCTTCTGACAGATAATACTTCTTGAGATTCCTGTGACAGTTCATATGTATATTTACTTATTACAATTTGGTTTAAGTTGATTAGGATCCTCTAACTACAAATAGGCTGAGTCATATGCCTTTCAATCTCCCCCTATTTGTTTGTTAGACAATAACAAGCAAATTCCTAGAGGATACCTCAACTAATCCAACTTAACCAAATGAAAGATAAAACTTTAAATACTAAGTAAATATAAAAAAATAGTTCTGGTTTATATTTAATATTTTCCAGATTCAAACATGAAAGATAAATACAAGATAGATGATCCTCTAGACTGATCATATGATACAAATTCCTAACAAGATTTATCTAAGCTCTAAAGATATAACATGTAGAGCAATTCTTTTTCTTCAGTTGTCTTCCCTTCTGAATTCTCCTTCTTCTGGCTCATCTGTGACTTGAAGTTTCATGTGTAAATCAGAATCAACAAGACACTCTCTTCTTGATGACAATCCTTGAGGTAAGACTAAAGGAATTCCAAGCTTCTTTCTCAGTTCACCTTGAAATTTCTTGTAATCTTTTATATTAGTTTGTGCATAGGATCGAATGTGATCTGCAGCTATTACCTTTTCTTCAGTCAAGAATCCATGATTTCTGAGAGCATATTCAGCATATACCAAGTGTTTTGCATGATGTTCATATAACTCATCTGTCTGAAGATTGATTGAATGAAGTACCTCTCCCTTAAGAAATTTTACTTGTGGAGGATCCTTAATCACTTCTGGTCCAGCTCTTTCAGCAAATTCTTTGAACTTCTCATGTAACAACACACCTAGCTCAGAAGATGTTCTCACCTTAGGCCTAAGTACCCAAATCTCTGTCAGCGATCTGTCATAAAAGAACTGAATAGATACTCTGAAAGTTCCAACTTTATGACAATCCACAAATATTACCAGCTCATCAGATTTGGGTTCAAATGCAGTCGTTATCCTGATGACTTCTACCTTTAGCCTTTATATACATATCATGAATTGGATTTGCCAGTTTGAATTCCTCGAGAATTTCTCCAAGACGACGATCTTCATAATCAGAACTCTGAGGTGAATCAATTACTTTTTGAGCACGTTCCCATTTGTCACCGCTCTTTAGTCTGATATATGTCTTTCTCTTCTCAACATTTATAGCATGTAATCGTTGTAATGCTTGCTGTTCAGCTTTCTAAAGTTCTTCATTTCATGCAATTTGCTCTAATGACTTTTGAAGCTTTTCTTCTCTCATCAGCAAATTAGCTACCCTCTGAGCAAATAATTCTTCAGATTCTTTCTCTGCTTGTTGAGCTTCATATTCAGATGTCACTGGTCCTTCATCTTCCCAGTGACTAAGATCTGGTTCAGGAAGTTCTTCACCTTGATCAGGGAATTCAAGATCAGCAAAAACATCGAAGTTATCCGGTTCACCCGTGTAATAATAACCTGTGTTCTTGTCTTGAATTTCTTCTTCAGTTTCTTCAACTACTTTCTTCCTCTTATCTCTCCTATCTTCACTTTGGTCAGATTTTCCAGATTTTCCCTCTCCCTCTCTTTCTTTAGTTTTATCTTGTGACCCCTTTGATTTCTCCCCCTTAGTTGAGGAATCCTCTACAGATTTATCAGTTGCCCCAGCTTCAGGATCTTGTTCATCATCATCACCACCCTTACTTGTAAAGAATTCAATTTCTTCATTTGTAGGTTTGCGACTTTGACTTACAAGATTAAACAGATGTCTTAACCCTTTAGCCTGGTGTGCATTTTGCTTTTCGATCTGGTCCAGACGAGAATCAGTAGATTTCTGATTGTGCTGTACCTCTGACTGTAGAGTGTCAACTTTCATGGAAATCTCAGAAATTAACATGTCTTGAGCAACAGTAATATCTCCAGAGTCATCAAGTGCCTTTTCATGAGAGAGTTCGAGAGAATCTATCTTCTTGGTGAAAGATGTCTTTAAGTAGTTTATCTCCTTCTTGATTCCAGCAAGTTGACTGTTGACAGAGGTGGATGAAGAAGATCGCTCACCCACTTGTGCTCTAAGGAATTCTGTTTCAGCCTTGCTGACTGCAAGTTCTTTCTCTAAAGCAGCTATCTTTTCTAATAGTGAGAGAGTGTATGTGTCAGTGTGTGCGCTCACCTGACGTTCACTTTGAGATCCACTCACCTGAAGTGCATGTGTTTCACTCAATTTTATGGTATTCCTCACATCACTCCTCTCAGTTTCCTGAGCTGCTTCCAGATTTGTACCTGCAGTTAAAATCACCCTAGCCTCCTCTAGGAAGGTCAGTGGTGGTGCAATGGGAGTTCGCAAATCCCTGTCCTCAATCAATTCCACTTGTACATTTTGATTTGTAATCTGAATTGCTTCAGTAGTAGATTGATCAAGTTTCCTTCCACTTTCTTCAGTCGAAACTGTGAGTGGAAACTCCCTTGAGGGATCTAGGAATGTTTCTCCTAGGAGGGGAGATGATGGTTCCATTAAAGTTGGCAGGGAACCAAGATTTCCCTCAGAAGTCTGTGAAGACTCTTCTACCGTAACTATGGTAGGCACTGTTTCAGACTCTATGTGCTCTCCTGTCAATGTGTCCCTATTTGCATCATAATCTATTTGTTCTCCCATTGTTAGTAATAACAAAGGGGTTGTGCTTGACACATTACAGGATGCCATGGCCCTATGGCGAATTTCAATAGTATCATCCTGTTGAGAGGATGATCCTAGTAACTGTTGCATGGCCATATCAACGTCCATATCTTGTTGAGAAGATACGGATGGGCTTACAGTTGTCTCTGAATCAGTTCTACTTTTCTTTTATAGAGGCAGAGCTGTGGGTTCACTCATTATATTTCTTCTTTTCTTTGATCTTTGAAATGGAATTTTCTTTCTGGAGTGAAAGGTTTTAAGTGATGTTGATTCAGTGTTTGGCTCTATGACCGGGGTTAGAGATTGCGGTCTTACAATCCCTTGGTCAGCCCTATCAACCACTTGGGTTCCAGAAATAGATTGAGAAGTAGAAATAGTTTGAGGAACAAAAGACAATACCTGGTCAGCTGATTCTGCGATAGTCTCTAATAAGATAGGTTGATTTAATTCAGGTTCAGGGACAGATGCAGTTTCTTCCACTGGATGTTCAACAGCAAGTGCAGGTGGCTGAGGAACAATTTGCTGAGCAGGTTCAACTTGTTGATTTCCTTGATCTTCAGGTTCAACAAGTATGTTTTCCACTGGTGATTCAGGGTTTTGTTCAGGTTGTTCAGGTTGTGGTACAGGTTCAATAACAGGTAGTTGTATAAAGTTTGACATGTATTGGGTGACAACTACAGGTATGTTTGTGAATTTAGGCTTGTTGCTGTACTCAGTGAACAATCTGGTAGTAGGTTTACCTGACGCCAGTGATTCTCCATTCAGGAATTGGGCTTGGTTTTCTAGTTCCACTAGATGATTAAAAATCAATGACAGGAATCTTGGATAATAGCATGATACTTTTTGTCCATTATCAAAATTCCTCTTTGCATTAATGATTCTTCTAACCATAGGAACACACAGTAGTCTACCAATATTAATTCTTCGGTTATGTGCAACTGCATATCCAATATGCTGCAAGAAGGATGGTAATACCCCGAAGTGCCCTTTAGTAGTATTGGCAAAGACTCTAGCTAATGTGTCAAACAGATAGTCCCATTCCTGAACAAAGTTCTTTTTATTCCAGACAATTTGATCAGGACTGTCTTGATAGAATACACCATTCAAAAAATTTATCAATTCTTGATCTGATGGTAACTCTTCGAAATTGTTAGTTGGAAAATTTAAGACCGTATTTATTGTATTTTCATTCACTGTGTACTGATTGTCTCCTACAGAGAAGACAAATGATTTGTTATCATTAGAAATGACAGCAGTAGTACACATGATTTGCAAAGGTTCAATTTTCAATGGAGCATCCAAGCTCAAAGCAGTGCGAACCAGTGAATTTTCATTTAAAAATCGAATCCACGGTCGAAAACGTTCAACTGAACATTTTTCTGGATCAAAATAACCGATTAAATTATGTTTAATAATTTCAAATCGATCAGCCATTTTAATCAAGATTTAATTTCTTTGAAAATTTCAGATTTTACAAAATTATGATTTAAAAATTAATTTTTCGAATTAATAATTAATTAAAAATTCGAAATAATTAACTTTTCTCCAAAAATTCTGAAAAATTCACACAATGATCCTTGTATACACACAAACACATGTATATTTTTAGTTTTTGCAAAATCGAAGCCAAATGATCTGAAAAACAGATCGAATTTTCGATTTTCAATATTGTAATTTCCTTAAAACTGAACCAAATCTTGATTTTAAACCAACAAAATGACGAGAATCAGATGGGTAATCAGTTAATGTTCTCAAATTGATGATTGGTTGTGATTTCAGTCGAAAATTTGACAGAGTTTCGTGTGTGTATGCGTGTGTATACGTATGTATCACTATAGTTCTCTAAGACTTAACTTGAGAGAAAGACTTAAACTAACATGACTAAAAACTACTAACTACTATATATACACTAACTGATTAAGACTTAAAATTAAAAATAAGACTTAAACTTTACATGTCTTAAAACGCTGAATAAAACTTAATAATATTAGAATAAGACTTAATTATATACTGGTAATTAAGACTTAATTCTATTAAGACCTATATGTACAAGACTTAATAACCGAATAAGACTTAATTTAAATTACAGACATAGACCTAATTTTAATAAATCTAATAAGACTTAACTGATAAGACTTAATTTAAAAACTCGAATAAGACCTAATGTTAACAAACTCGAGAATATGACTTAATCTAACAAAAACTCGGTAAGACTTAACCTGTTTAAGTCATACCGATTTTAAGTTAAGTCATATTGATAGTTTTTAAGTCATATTTACTTTAAACAAACATTAAAAAAAACAATAAAATATACAATTAACTTATAAAAATAATAAAAATATTATAGAAAATTAAACAAATAATAAAAATAATTATAAATACCATATGCTATCCTATTAACGAAAACAAAGCAATATTAACAGGACAAACATTACAAAACATATGATAAATTAATTATTAAAATAGAAATAAATATCTACAAATATTCTAAAAATACAGAAATATGAAGTATCAAATAATATGAATAAACAGAGTGAAAAATAACTAAACAAGTAAGAAAATCAGATGGTAAAATAATTATACAAGTGATTTCAAACAACAAATATTCACAGAATAATCACTTGCAAAATTATTAAAGATCAAATTTCAGATATTAACAGTATTAATTACTAGGACTGTTTAACATACCCAATTCACTAACAATTTTAGTGAATGAGGATTCATTAAGCGACTTGGTAAAAATATCTGCAGTTTGATCTCCAGAGCCTACAAATAGTAGTTGCACTGTACCATTCATTACATGCTCTCTTATAAAATGATACCTTATGTCAATGTGCTTTGTCCTTGAGTGCTGCACAGGATTGCTGGCGATTGCTATGACACTTGTATTATCACATAAAATAGGAATATTTTCCAATACAATGCCATAGTCCATTAATTGATTCCTAATCCATAAGATCTGAGCACAACAGCTTCCAGCAGCTATATATTCAGCTTCGGCTGTAGAGTTGGAAGCTGTTTGCTGTTTCTTACTGAACCAGGATACCAATCTTCCACCTAGGTATTGACAACTCCCAGATGTACTTTTCCTGTCTACAACACTTCCTGCATAGTCAGAATCTGTATATCCAATTAAAGTAAAACCAGATTCATTAGGGTACCAGATGCCTAAATTAGGCGTACCCTTTAGATATCTTAAGATTCTTTTGACAGCAGTGAGATGGATTTCTTTAGGGTTCGCTTGGAACCTTGCACACAAGCATGTGGCAAACATTATATCTGGTCTACTAGCAGTTAGGTAAAGCAATGAGCCAATCATACCTCTATAGCCTGTGATATCTACCTTGGCAGAACTTTCACATAAACCAATTTTGACAGCTATAGTTGATGGTGTCTTTGCTGATGAGCACTCCTCCATGTGATATTTCTTGAGGAGCTCCTTGATGTACTTGGATTGACAAATAAATATTCCATCTTGTCTCTGACTTATTTGTAATCCAAGAAAGAATTTCAGTTCTCCCATCATGCTCATTTCAAACCTACCCTGCATTAACTTAGAAAACTTCTTGCATAGAAGCTCATTAGTAGACCCAAATATAATATCGTCCACATAGACTTGGACTAGTATTATATCATTCTTATGTCTTTTAGTGAAGAGCGTTTTGTCTATGACACCTCTTATAAAACCATTTTCTAATAGAAATTCAGAGAGAGTGTCATACCATTTTCTTGGGGTTTGCTTAAGACCATAGATAGCTTTGTAAAGAAAGTAGACATAGTCCAGATGATCTTGATCTTCAAAACCAGGGGGCTGTTCTACATACACTTCTTCATCTAGCTTACCATTCAGAAAGGCACTCTTGACATCCATTTGATAAACTTTGAATCTTGAATAGGATGCAAATGCCAAGAATATTCTGATGGCCTCAAGTCTTGCCACTGGAGCATAGGTCTCGTCATAATCAATGCCTTCAGCTTGAGAATAACCTTTAGCTGCCAGTCTTGCTTTGTTTCTTATCACAGTGCCATCTTCATCTAGTTTGTTTCTGAATACCCATCTTGTGTCCACCACTTTTCTATCTTTAGGTCTGGGTACCAGCTTCCATACTTCTAGTTGCTTAAATTGATTGAGTTCATCTTGCATAGCAATCACCCAATCAGGATCAGATAGAGCTTCTTCTACTTTCTTAGGTTCCATGACAGACAAGAACCCAGAATAGTTACATTGATTCTGATAAGCTCTTCTTGTTTTCACACCAACATCTGGATCACCAAGAATCAGCTCAAAAGGATGAGCTCTATTCCAAACAGTTTGTCTGGGAAGAATTGATCTTGACGATTCGCCTTGATCTTCAGTATGATGTTGAGTATGACTTGTTGACCCTTCATTATCTCCCCCTGAGTTGTTGCCAGTTTGACTTATTGATGGTTCAAGAGTATCAGTGGTGTCTTGAAAATTATCATTGTTTTCACAAGCATCACCTTGATCATTACCACCAACATCTGGATTATTATTATCAGCAACAACGTCAGGTTGATTGTCATCATCTGAATCTGAGTCTGACATGTCATCAAACTTAAGCTTTTCAGATGGATCTTCATTTTGGATACTTGGGAGTTTTGTGTCATCAAATGTAACATTGACACTTTCCATAGTTTTCTGTTGATCAATAAGATATACCTTGTAGGCTCTTCTAGTATAACCAATAAATATTGCTTCATGTGCTTTTTCTTCAAATTTACCACCTTGATCATCTCCTTCTTTCAGCACAAAGCATTTTGTCCCAAATACATGGAAGTACTTGAGAGTTGGTTTCTTGTCATGTAGAGCTTCATATGGTGTCTTCATTAAGTCTTTATTGATAAGTGTTCGATTCTGGGTATAGCATGCAGTGTTGACAGCTTCAGCCCAAAAGCTCAATGGAAGCCTTGATTCACTTAGCACAGTACGTGCAGCTTCAATAAAGGTTCTATTCTTTCTTTCAACTACCCCATTTTGTTGAGGAGTTCTGGGAGCCGAGTACTGTCTAGTTATACCCTTTTCAGTGCAAAAGTCATTCAGAACTGCATTCTTGAATTCAGTTCCGTTGTCTGACCTTATAGCTCTTACTGGACGATTAGAGTCCAACTCAATTAACTTAATGTGATCAACTACCAGTTGTGGAGTTGCATCTTTTGAGTTCAGAAATAGTACCCATATGAATTTTGAGAAATCATCAACAATCACTAAAGCATATCTTTTTCTTGACATGGACATCACACTAATTGGACCAAACAGATCCATATGGAGTAGTTGTAATGGTTCAGTTATTGATGATGTGTTAATGCTCCTGTGAGTTGCCCTTTTTAACTTCCCTTTTTGACAAGCATCACATAGACCTTCCTGAGTAAATTCAATCGAAGGTAAACCTCTCACCAACTCTCTTTTAACTAGAGAATTCATTGTTTTGAAGTTTTGGTGAGAAAGTTTCTTGTGCCATAACCAACTTTCATCAGTGGATGCCTTTGAATAAAAACATCTAATTTCTTCTGTGCTTCCACAGTTCATATTGGCTATGTACAAGTTTCCTTTTCTTACTCCAGTCAACTGCGGCCTTTCATTTCTCTTGTGTGATATTAGACAATTCTTCTTGTTGAAATGAACTTCATAACCTTTGTCACAGAATTGACTAATACTGAGCAAATTGTGCTCAAGGCCGTTCACAAAAGAGACATCTTCAACGATAACATTTCCAGCTTCTAATCTACCATATCCATCAGTTTTACCTTTGCTGTTATCTCCAAAGGTAACGACTGGGCCGGCCTTCTCCACCACATTTGTCAGCAGGGCTCTATCTCCGGTCATATGTCTTGAACATCCACTGTCCAGAATCCACATGACTCGATCAACCTGTTTTAAACCCTGCAATGACAAATTGGTTAGACTTTCTTCGGAACCCAAATTTGATTGGGTCCGGAATACTTAATGAATTGGCCTTTATCAGGCAAAGCAACACTTTTTATTTTAACAACATTTTCTTCAGGTACTGGACATTTAACCCTGTAAACAGCTTTAACTTGTTTTGGTTTCAGCTTGGGTAACCATGTCTTCACCATATTCTGAGAAGGACTTGGAGTCCTAGTCTTTGAATTAGGTGTTGTTACAGTCCTGGATCTAACATGTTTATTTCTGCTCATATGCTGTCTAGGAACATTCTTATTAACACATGCATGATTACCGTTAAAGTAAGCAGACATTATATTAAAAGCACAAGACATGCAATTAACAGCATTGCATTTCTTATGAGCAGTTTCAATAACAGGAATAGCATGCATGGTAGATATGTTGTTGCATTTATTCATGTTGTTACTTCTACTACTAGTTTTCAAGGAACTAGTAGATTCACCAACTCTTTCTGTTTTCTTAAACACAGACTTTCTATCTTCATCATTTTTAACAACTTGATTACTTTCTAAGACTACGCCATTAGCTAAATCCTCAATGCGCATCTCTTCCTTAATGATTAAAGATGTTGTATCCAAAGGTTCTGCTATGGATGTCTTAAAGAGTGGGTTACTAACACCCTTAAGCACTATTGGCATACCCCTTTCTACAGCACTGACACGATTAGGGGTAATAATGCTTTTTCGTCCAATAGCTTCATTATAATCAAACCCAATTCCTACGGTTTGATTAATAGCTTGTTGGTTAAATAACTCTTTAGCCACTTTACATGAATTAGAAGTAGCACTAACCCTTATTTCTAGCTCAGCTATTGTTTCACGTTGTTGAACCACTATCAATGCTAGAGACCTCTCAAGTTCTTTTAGAATTCTTATTTCTGATTTTTGTTTATCATGGCAATTTTGTACATCGTGTAATTCTGATAATTGATTACTAAGATCTGTATTTAACAAATTGATCCTTTCAATCTCTCTATTAGCATTACCTAGTGAATCACTAAGTTGATAAATATATTGACTTTCAGTACATGATACCTCAGATGAAGTACCACTGGAGTTATCAGATTTTGCCATCAGGGCAAGATTGCCATACTCTTCTTCTTCAGAGTATGTATCATCCCAACTCTTTCCAGCAGCCACATAGGCTTTACCTGTCTTCTTCTTCTCAGATCCAAAGTCTTTTCTTTGGTTTTGTTTTGGCTTCTGACATTCAGTAACGAAATGTCCAAGTTCATTACAGTTGTAGCATCTAATTTTACTTCTTTCAACTGTTCCAGTTTTGTAACCTCCTCTGTTACTTGAGGATGAAGAACCTCCTCTCTGGAACCTGTTATAGTTAGATTTGTACCTGAACTTGGGATTCTTCCTGAATCTGAAGTTACTGAATTTCCTTACCAACAAAGCCATGGACTCATCTTCCAACTGATCTAGCTCTTCTAACGAATAAAAGTCTCCTTCATCTGGACTAGCATTGGTTTGACCAACTTCAACTTCAAGCTTGCCACTGTCAACACTACAAGATTGAATAACCTTATCTTCCACTTCCTGTTTGTTCTCAACAATAAGAGCTGTAGAAGTATTAGCAACTCTTCCTTTTCCATAAATTTCCTTTTGTTGAGATTGTTCCAGTTCATAGGTTTTTAAAACGCCAAAGAGTCTTTCTACAGTAATTTCACTTAGATTCCTCGACTCTTTGATAGCTGTAATTCTATGTTCTAGATGAACAGACATTGACAGTAGAAATTTTCTGTTGATCTCTTTCTGAGTGTAGTACTTGCCATGCATCTGTAAATTGTTGACAAGTTTGTTATATCTTTCAAACACATCTTGAATACTTTCATTGTATGCTGATCGAAAGTGTTCATACTCAGATGTCAGAATTTCTAGACGATTCTCCCTAACTTCCTCTGTTCCTTCATTCACAGTTTCAATGGTTTCCCACATGTGCTTTGCTGTCTTGCAGTTAATCACATGACTGTACATCACAGAGTCTAGAGAATCTATTAAGATCAGTCTTAAATTAATGTCAAGTCCAGCTTCTTCTCTTTCAACAAGAGTGAATTCAGAAGAATCTTTGTGTACAAACTTTGCAGGGGCAACAACTTTTCCATTAGTAATAACTTCAGGAATTAATCCAAAAGGTATTACTGGTCCTTCTGATAAGACTTTCATGTATTTAGGATTTGTAACCTCGAGGAACATTAACATTTTGTTCTTCCACATATCATAACTGTTTTTGTCATATATGGGAATTTTCACAGTTCCAACTTTAGAAGACATGATGAATTTTTTAAGAGAGTTAAAAAATTCGGGGATGATTTTTAATCGAGTAAAATAGGATCTTTGATTTGTGTATCAATCAATCGGCTCTGATACCAATTGTTAGGTCCGATAAGATTGTAGAAGGGGGGTTGAATACAATCTATACCTTTTTATCGAAATTTGTCCGTTAGATAATATTTTAGCAAAGACAAATTTGTGCGGAATTATTTAACACAATTTTTCAAGTTGAATATAACTGTATATTAACTTGATGTGGTGTTACAAAATCAGTATAACAACTTATCAAGATGTTAATAACTAATTAGAAAATTCGACATGAACTTTTCTAATTTAGTTAATAATAATCAAGATAAGAACTAGGAAACTTAATTCGCTAGTAGTACAAGAATCACAAATAGACAAGTTCTAGCGGATAGAATATTACAAAGATGAAGAACTTGAATTTCTGGGAATTGTTTAAGCTTTGGTGTTCTTGGTGTTCTTGAGAGAGAATTCTTTTCTGCTGAATATAATATTTTCTGCTCTGTTTCTTGGTTATGACTTAATCTGCTGTGTTCTGTTCTTTTGTATCAGTCATAAGTCTTGCTAGCTTTCTGTAGGATATTTAACTGCTCCAGCATGACTTAAACTGCTTCCAAGACTTAGTTTTTCTTCATTACACTACTACAGATTTGCACTTGCATAGCGCTTATTTTTGCACTTGCATAGCGCTTTTGAACGCTATGTAAGCCGCCGCTATGCAAGTACATACGACTTGCATAGCACTTTTTTTGGAGCTATGTAAGTAATGTGCTTCCATAACGATTTACAGAACGCTATACAAGTAAGAGTTGTCTTAGTGAACAACACTTGCATAGCACTTTTCTATGTGCTGTGCAAGTGATATGTTCAGTATTTTACATCACTTCTATAGCATTTAAAAAACGCTATCTAAGTGATACATTTTTTGAAAATTCAAATTTAATTATTTTTTTCATATGTTTACCTATAAAATTATTAAAAATTATAAATACAACAAAAAGTAAACTAATGCCAAAAACATAATAAACTCCAAACTATAATTATTATTAATTTCAAAGAAACCAGTATAAACAGTACAAAGAAAGATACACGTCAAAAATTATATGCTTTCATATTTCTCCTAAAACTATACATAGATACAGGCGTGCAAGACTGTTGTATGCTTGTGTAGCTTGTTGGGGGCGTGCTGAGAGCTGCAAAACCTCTGCTGACAATGCCTCTGCTTTACTCTGTTCCTAGGCAAGTTGACCCTAAAGATAGAACCCAATAAGTAATGTTTTATACAAAGTCTTGTGCAGTACCACTCCATCAGTGCTTGTGCAAAAAGAAGATGAGCTGCAAAATAAAAGATGTAAATATATTAGAAGCATAATGACGGCAATCTTATTGTGTTTAACATGATAATATGGTGTTACTATGTTGTAAAGTTAATTCATGTACATAATATAGGCTTTGTACAAGAATTACGAAAGATATCTGAACTTTTCCATATCTCATATTTCAGACAAAGTGTCTACTACAAATCTACAATGGTACAAACTAGGTTGACAAGTCAAGGGTAAAGGGCTTACCTAGAATTTAGATCAGTGAGATTCTTGAAAGCTTGGCATAATCAGCTGCTTGAACAACTTAAAAAAAATGATATTTGGAGGCTGAGTAGAGAACCCCAAGAGCAAATCCATCTTTACGGTACTGCATTGACTCAAAGTTAGCTACACACCGTAAGTGATTGTTATGTAAGATGCAAGTCTAAAGTAAGAAAACTTTGGAAAAATACAACTTATATCAGTAACAAGAATAAACTGCACCTCTTCCCCGATAATAAATACTTCTACAATAACCCAGTGAGACTTCTGAAAACCTGTCGGTCTTCCCTTTCCCTGTAGCGAGCAACCTATATTCCCATTTGGATCACAAGGCACTTAGAAGATTTAAGAAGACAGGCAGTAAGACTTAATACAAGATTTTAAACAATACATAAAGGTGTTTAATAACACTGAAAGATACAGTACATCAGATTAAAGTCTAAAACAACTTACTGCTCCAAATTTATCTTCTAGAACAGATCTCGGACGAAGATTATATTTTTCCCCAACTCTTGCTCTGAATGCTACCTGCAGAAAATAGATACTACTATCAGATATGTATTTGTTTATCCCCCTGAAACATAAGTGAAGAAAGAAGACAAAAAACAAACTTATGTACTTCTTGGAAACCAAAATGACTGAAAATATCACTATGGTTAACATTTGAATCAAGGTCTAAACAATTAGATTAAAAGCAATGCTAGAACATAAAGAAGTAAGTAACCTCATCCCAAGGGATTCATCTGAAGTTTTACTTAGGTTATCAGGATAATTTTAATAAATAGACAATTCATCACATAAGAAACTTATTCTTAACCACTGCACAGGCCTTTTATGACTAGTATTCAAACTCACGGTACACCAATGTGCCAGTATCAACTTTTTTTTTCTAAAGTGCCAGTATCAACTTTGTTTGTAATAGTTTAAACTTTAAAGCATTTAGCTCAAAAAATATCACCCATTGACAATTTGTTGAAGATAAAGGAATATTTTTTCACTCAATTACAGAAAGCAGGTAAAGTTAGCAAACATAAAAAAAGAACTCACATGAAACAAGTGTTCCACCTATTTATTACATTCACGTCAGGTCCACCTATGTTTCATAAACACATTTTAGTTTCTATTACACACAAATTGAAATGCATTATATCATTTTAAAAAGCACATAGAAGGCTCCCCCAAAAAAAAAAAAATTACAAACAAACACAGCCATCTCCGTTACCCATATGATAGTGGTTTGGAGTTTACCTCAGACTCCAAACCACTATCATCACTTATGTCCATTAACACTACAGATGAAGCTCAAATCAGACACAGAGAGAGATTAAAAACTGAATAAACTAGTAACAAGAAAATGGAATCAGAAAATTGAAATGTTAATAAATAATGTATGTAAAAGGGGGAATATACTTCAGGCCTCTCTTCTTTATTGAGGTCGGAAGCTTTGGAATCGAGCATCATGGCTTCGACAGTGAGGTCAATGGAATGCTCAGCCCAGTACTTCTTCTGGATATCACGCTCTGCTTCAGCTCCACCTACATTTTCGCCATCGAAAACCCATCAAAAACAACAACAAATATAAGACACACCCATATGAATCCCCAATTCATGCCAGAACAGAAAAATGTAAAAGAAAACATACCTTGAATCCATCGAGAATCGTCACAGTAGCACTAGATGTGAAAACACTCGAACCATCATAGATTTGTAAGAACGAAAGCATTTCAAATTAGGGTTTGTCGATTGTATAAATTGGGCATTAGGAAGTGAAAGATAGAAATCGACGAGAAGAACATGATTTTAAGATTTATTTGAACGAAAAGAAAAGTGTTTTAGCCCGATTTTGGAAGAGGAAGGCTAGGGTTTTCAGTCGCCGCTCCTATAGTCTCCAGAGAGAGAGCTTGATTGATTGTGTTTTATTGAATTGTAATGAACTTTTGTCAAAATTATATATAAAAATATTACTTAAAATATGTCAACTCTATAGCTTTTGTGAGGATTCAAAATAATAAAAAAAAAGTAAATATTACTTAAATTACGTAAGCTAGTATAGCGTTTCTCAAAACGCTACGGAAGTGAACTCTAATATAGCGCTTCTTTCTTAACCATTATCTTAGTATTTTTCATTTTATTTTTTATTTTTTTATTCTACTACATAATTACTTGGACGATACTTTTTATAATAAACGCTATATAAGCAGTCTACTTGCATAGCGCTTGACAAAAAGTGCTATGTAAGTGATGTCTCATAAGTTCAAATTTGTAGTAGTGTTAAGACTTACACAAACCTCCATTAAGACATAAACCTGGTCGGTATGACTTAATAAAAATTCGGTAAGACTTAAAACAGCTGGCAGGAAGTCGGTATGACTTAATCAGGTCGATAAGACATAATCTTGAATGGCTCGGTAAGACATAATCCTGAATACTGTCGGTATGACTTAAATTTAGGTCATACCGAATTTTTCTTCTCCAAGACATAATCCAACCTTCTTTCTTTAAGTCATATTGATCTATTTAATTAATTAATGATTAACTAATTCATATTTAATTGATAAAATAATTAATTTAAATAAATAAATTAATTCTTCTAGAATTAATTCATTTAATTAAATCAACTAAATGATTTTTATCAATTATAAATGAATTTAATTAAATCAATAAATAATTAATCTAATTCTTACAAACCACTGAAGGTAATAAAGAATTACCACTGACTTGTGTTGACGTTCGATGTACTGTCTGGTTCATGAACGACTAACTTCAATGATGCTTCTTCACTTTTGACTTTAGGTTGTGGTTTGTTTCTTCTCTCAATTCTCTTGTACTGTAACTGACATTCAAACTATCACTCAAAAAATCTCTATCACTGTTCCAATGAATCCATTCACTTCAATGCTATACTGGGGCTTGATCAGATAACTGAATCGTCTTCCAGTGTACGACATCAAAACTATAGATTGAGTTTTCTTCTTTCTTCTGATAGATAATACTTCTTGAGATTCCTGTGACAGTTCATATGTATATTTACTTATTACAATTTGGTTTAAGTTGATTAGGATCCTCTAACTACAAATAGGCTGAGTCATATGCCTTTCACTAGTAGCCGCTCATATTTTATGAGTAGTCTAGGGTTGGATGAGATGGAGCGAAACACACTCATTGCAAATTATTAGTGTGTGAAAAAAATAAGTTATGTGAATGTATAAATGCCGAATTGACCACGGGAGAGCTCGTTAATACTCGAGCAATTAAGTTCTAGGGGACTTTATGCCTAGTGACCTAAGGATTTTCCGGTATGGGATTCACTAACATAACGCTCGCTACATGGGTATTATTGTATAAGTCTTTCGGGGCCTCATCCATTGCAGGGTCAAATAAGCATGCATGTTGTGTTATGTGCCATTGTTTGTTTAGTAATAAAGCATGAATTCTTGTCTAACTCGAATGATGATGGAGGTGTCTCTAAGTTATGAAGTGTTTAGCGTTCATTCTATTTATAAACCTGTGATGGTTTTGGCGAAGAATAGGTATGATTTTGATCTAGTGTTAGAAGTATATCTGATGAGCATCGCACACACCCACGTTTTTGTTCATGTATTGTTAGTATATGGGGATTTAGTCGAGCTCTGTTTGGAGTTGTTGCATTCTTTGAGATATTTTCTTGCTGATTGGTTATGGTTAGTCTGAGGGGATCTTTGCATTTCCATATTAGTGGCATTCATGCATTGCATTTGTAGGTGTCGAGTCTGTTTATGCTTGAGGACAAGCATCGGTTTAAGTTTGGGGGTATGATAAGTGGATTTTATATCCACTTGGAATGCTTCGTATCGGCTTAAATTGATTACTTGACCTCAAGTATGTGGTGTGTTTAATGTGTTTTCATTGAGTTTTACAGAACTAATAGTTGGAGGCATTTGTGGTGTTTAATGACATAATTGTGGTGGAATTTAGCTCGGAAACAGGAGGTCAGAAGCATGCCAGAGATACGTTAAGAAAAGAAGTATCAAGGAAATATAATAAAGGAGGGCTTGGAGTTTAAATAACAAGAGTTGGAGACTAATTCCATTAAAAAAAAAGAGTTGGAGACTAATTTGTGAAAAATTCGGATTTTTCGGGTAGGTTGCGCAGTCTGCACTGTTTTGGCCATATCTAGAGTTCTAGAAGTCCGAATTTAGCGATCTTAGAGTCCACGCGAAGCTTGCGGAATTTTCTTGAAGTCTAAAGCAAAATCAGAAATTTCAGCAGAACATGGAGCGCGCCCTGCCTGTTAGAGCACGCCCGCGTTGCACCAGCAGAAAGTAGAGCGCGCTGTTTACACAATATCACGCAAGTATACGTGGTCACAAGTAATATAGATAAAATCGAGTTCATTTCGCAGAGATCTGGTATAGGTTTTAATTCATTAGATGTACTTATGCAACAATGTATGGTTTTAACTCACTGCTAAGACAAATAACAATTGAGATTTTTGATTATCTAAATTATACTAAAAGCAAAATATTAAACTAAGAATTAAATTAACTAATGAGAGTTGAAATCGAATTTCTTATAAGAGAATAAACATGGGATCCTAACTTCATTAAATACTTCCCTTAGATCTGACGCCTTCACTATATGCAATGGTTATGATATCTGATCGGATAACACGAAACAAGTATACGCTACCTGTCAGCATACACATACCAAACTAAACATACATCCAAAAAAGAGATAGAAGATGAATAGACACCAATTATGCTTAGACCCTATATGTCTATAGAATTTGAAAACATAACGGTTGAAGAACAAGTTATCCATTAAGATCACATAGGGTAATATAAGTATTTTCATCTCACACCACGAATCATATTGATAAACAATTATGAACCTATGCTAGCATGGCAAGTTCTAAATCTCAAGATCCACTTTCACTTCACAAGAGATTAACAATTCAATTTAGATGTTAGCTACGCATCTAAAAGCATTAAGATTAAGCATACGAGGATATCAATTACACACCACACACAGATCTTTAAAGCATCAAGATACTAAGTTCCATAAATAAATCCGTTAGAATCCCATGACAACGATTAGCTCATAATTGAACCGTTCATCGTCATGGGATTTGATGAAAACATGATAATAAACAAGATATGGAAGAAAGAAGCAATAATATTATTAAAACTAAGAGTTGAGAAAACAAATCTAGAATCCAGAATAACACCAAAGATGAAGTAGATCTAGATCCGTTGCTTGTCACGAGCGTTGAATCCTTCTCTCCTTTTTTCCCTTGCAGATCTAAGCTATGATACAATAATAAAAACTATCCGAATTACAATGCTAATATGTGTTTAAATAGGCTCTAGATTTCTTGCCCAGCAAGAAATTACCTTCTATTACAATTAGAATTCGATTAAGGTACTAAAAACTGCCCAAAATACAATTAGAATTTGAAAAAGGGCAAAACAGTAATCTTTCAGCCTTGCTTCACAAAGAACACGTGCGCAAACTTTAACTACACGCTCCCTACACATGCTTTCTATCCCAGGTTATAGAAAATCTCCTAAGTTTCGCGTGAGCTGTAAGATCGCTAAAAACGGACTTCTAGAACTCCAGATATGACCAAAACAGTGTAGACTGCGCAACCTTCCCGGAAAATCCGAATTTTAATCAATTAATCCTCCAAACACGATAGAAGCATCACCCATAATCGAAATTCTTGTAAATCTACACAAATACATAAAACACATCAAAACTACAATAAACTTGAGTCCACGACAATCAATTTAAGCCGATATGGAATGCTCCAAGTGGATATAAAATCCACTTATCACGCGCCCGCGCCTGTTAGAGCGCGCCCGCGCTGTGCCGACCTGTCCAGAATCCTGTATTAACTCAGTTTTGGTATTTTCTTGACGGCTAAGGCACCCGAGCCTAAAAATACACATCTTATCAGCATAATAAAAGACGTTTTTCACAGAGAGAGCCAAGAGAGACAAGATTTGGAGAAGGATTCACCAGCACGTGACAAGCAACGGAGATCTAGATCTACTTCTTTTATTTTTATAATTAGGCGATACTCTTGGATGCTTTTGGATTTGTTTTCTAAACCTTATTACTCTAGCACTATTGTTTTTATTCGGACCTTGTTTATTATCATGTTATCATTAGATCCCATGATGACGAGCCGTTCGATTATGAACTAATCGTTGTCATGGGATTCTAACGGATTTATTTACGGAGTTTAGTAGTTTGATTTCTTTAAAGTTTTGTGTGTGATGACTTATTGATTTCCTAGTATGGTTATATTTAATGCTTTTGGATGCGTAGCTAACATCTAAATTGTATTGTTAATATCTATTGAAGCGACAGTGGACATAGAGATTTAGAACTTGCCATGCTAGCATAGGTTTATGGATGTTTTGACGTGCATGATTAGTAGTGTAATTTTAACCATCTTATGCTGCCCTATGTGATCTCAATGGATAACTTGTACTTAAACCGTTATGTTTTCAAATCTTATAGACATATAGGGTCTAAATATAATTGGTGTCTGACCAGCTTCTATCTCTTTTGTGGATGTTGAGTAGTTTGGTATGCATATATCGAAAGGTAGCGTGTACTTATTTCGTGTTGTCCGATCAGTTGTCATAACCATCACATACATTAATAAAAGGCGTCAACTCTAAACGAAGTATTTAATGAAGTTAGGATTCCATGTTTTATCTCTCATAAGTAATTCAAATTTAATCTCATTAGTTAATTAAGTCTTTGTATTGTTAAGTTTCTTGTTAGTTAATTTAGATAATCAAAACACAACTTTGATACTTGTCTTAGCAGTGAATAATAATCATACACTGTTGCATAAGTTGCATAATCTGAAATATACCAGTCTCTGTGGGAACGAACTCTACTCAATCTTATATTACTTGTGACCGCGTACGCTTGCTTGATTTAGTGCGAACATGAACTCCCATTGCACCACCAATGACCTTCCCAGAGGAGGCTAGGGTGATTTCTATTGCAGGTACAGCTAAAGGAAAGGAGCTAGTGTTGAGTGATGCGAGGACCACCATAAATTTGAGTGAAACACATGCACGAAAGGAGAGTGAAACACCATTGAGTGACATTCAGGAGAGAGCAGACACTGACACAAACACTATTTATTTGATGGCTCAAATTGCAAATCTACAGAGACAACTGGCTGAAAGTGAAGCTGAGAAACAACTTCTTAAAGCACAAGTGGATGAACGGTCTTCTTCTTCCACCTCTGTCAACAACCAACTCACTTTGATCAAAGATGATATCCAGAATATAAAGTGTTAGTGTAGGTGCCCTAGAGGCAATACATTGTTTCTTTGAATAAACCTTTATGTCATTTGATCATTCAATAAACGCATTTATTATGACTTTAATTACTGCGATATATTTGTAAGCATAATAAATGTCCTTAGAATCATGATACACATTATATAGTTTAAGTACATGACTTGAACTTGAGATTATATAATATATCATATTCTTAAAAGGTCCCTGGTCGAGTATTATTATTATAGGACAATAATAATACACAAATAGACTAGTATGTTGTTTGACAGATAACCACATCTCATTGGTTATAAGTATGGAGATACTAAAGTCAATACATAGGTACATGTAGGAGTACATGGTACTGGACAGACCCACAGTGAGATTCTTCATGTTTAATAGAGTCATAAGAAAGACTCACAGTGATAATGGTGTAATGATCCTTTGACTTGAGATCATTATATTTCTATACGAGGATTAATATACTTTGACTACATTAAAAGTTACCTTTGATCGGGTGATGATAAAAGTGGACATCGGGTATATCATGAGTCGTATGAGAAATATGAATGATAGATAAAGGATTTAACCCTCCTATAATTAGGAGAGATATTATTGGCCTTTTGATTGAGTGAGACTATAAAATGCAATGCCGTGCCCAAATAATGATTTGTTTTAAATAGTCTACTCATGGATCAAGTAAACCTGGATTAAATGTTGAAGAGGATGACTAAATACATGCCTCGAGTTTAATCTATAATATTTGGTTAAAAGGATTATATTACACGGAAACATTAGTCACAAAAGGTTTAAATTGGATCAGCAATTATTATTATTACTTGGGCAGCAATGATGTATTACTAGATACCGCTCATTGTTTATAATTTTATTATTAGATATTAAAATTATTGCCAACGTAATAATAACCTAAAGGGTTACACAATAAGAACATATAAAACAGAGCTTTATTTAAATTATGGATTTAAATAGTTATTAATTCGAATTTATTGAATTAATTAAGTGGGACTTGATTAATTGCAATATATATATATATATATATATATATATATATATATATATATATATAATTCGAATTTAATTAAAACCAAAACAGATTGGGTTTAGTGAAGCCCAAAACGTTTTAGGGTTTTAAGCCCAAATCTCTCTTTATAAATACATTGAGATGTGTTGGATTAGGTTAACTTTGGCAAACTCGTTTTTCACCTGAACCCTTGCTGCTCTACATCTTAGAGAGGCTAGACAGACAGAGAGAGAGAGAGAGAGAGAGAGAGAGAGAGAGAGAGAGAGAGAGAGGCATTTCTTGGCTAGTACCATCTCTGTTGATCGTTGGACAATCGGTGTGTTCGTGTGGACGATTTAGAGACACAGATCTTGACGTAAAGGGCTGTGTGGTGATTACAAGCTAGGATCTCCGTTGAGTTTGTGAAAGTAACGTTTGTAATAGGTACGATTCATTATCTCCATAATCGGTTCGTAATTATACATGGATCCTGCGTTTGGGTTCCGAAATTTTTGTTATATTTACGTTTTTTTTCGCTGCGTTTTCTGCCTCAGAACCCAACAATGGTATCAGAGCTACGTGTATAAGGGGCTGATTTGGTTACGTGTTTACTGTATTCGATCCATGTATGCATGTTATATGAATCTGCCATGAAACAGTTATGAGATATGTCGATTATAATATGTTATGTCGTTCATATATGATTCTGTAATGTTGAATATTATGATATAATGATACAAGCATGTTTACAATCTGTCATGACTGATAAGTATACGATTTTTGTATGTTATGCATGTTGTCAGGTTTATATAGTGATATAAACTGTTGGACAGATTGTGTATGGACACGATCTGTAAACTGGGATACGATTTGAATGTATATGATACATGCTTCTAGAACTGTATATGATGCAGTGGCGGCAGTGGACCCCCGCCCCCGGACCCCCGCCCCCGGACCCCCGCAGTGTTTGTTTATATGTTCTTAATTGTTTATTTGAGCATGGTGCTTGTTATGGCCTTAAGACCCTTAGTTTAATGGTTTGTGGTTTTATAAATACGACTTGCATGTCGTTTTCTTCATTCTTGTAATTGTTTAACCTCGAATGTAACTCGAATTTTATTATGTAAGTACATTAGTATAGGTTGTATTCAATTATTCAATGTAATGTACTTGAAGATTGAAGGACGATCAATGAGGAGAAGCAACCAAGGAGAAAGAGAAGAATGAAGACTTGTAATTGTATTTATATTTATCCACCATAGATTGACCTTGATTCTTTTCATTAGCTTAAAAAGGATCATTTATGATAAAGGCCATAACCAAGCATGTTTACTTACTGCACTTTACATATATATGAATGTATGCGATATATATGATGTATGTGTAGAGATAAAGATGCATGTTTGATTATATTAATCATGTATGTATTAGATACATCACCCATGCCATGCCTGCTTAAACAAGTTAAAATCTGTAACGATTTGAGATTTTAAAATTTAACATAACGATCATGAGATTTCTGTGTTTATGAAACACAGAATTAAATACGAATTTTCAATTATTTCGATATGGGGAGATTTTGTCAAAAACGGGTTTTACCTGTAAGGAAGTTGGGTATTAAGCGAGGCCACTTGTGACTCCTCCAACAACCTGGAAATCAAACTATTGATGAATATTGATTTGAAGTATTTAATTCAAGGAAAATTGGGAATCTCTTTATGATGGGATCATGGTCGTTTTTAATTCTAAACCCCTTAACAAAAATATTAAGTTTTAATCAGATGTTTTCCAATGAATGAACACTCATCGAATCCTAGATCGATAAGGGGAAGGGCTGTCAGTGGCAGGGGACTCCTGTCTATCGTGGTAAGATGTGACGAATATAAACGGTTATATTCGGCCGTTGTATCATTTGGTCTAACTTAACTGAGTCGTCATAATATGGTGGAAATAAAAGGTTATATTCAACTATTATGAACTTAGAAGCATAGAGTTTGGTTGAAAATCTATTTGATAGATAAGTGTTGACTCGTAAACACGCAAGTATACGCGATCACAAATAGCAAGCGATAAGTAAGATTCGTTCCGCAGAGACTAGGTGTAATGCCAATTTTAGTACTTATGCAACAGTGTATGGTTACTTCTTAACGCTTGAACAATTATCAAATTGGGTTTTTGATTAAACTATTTTAATTAACTAAGCGAGAATAAATTAACAATTAAGAGTTCTTAAATATGAGAAAGCATGGGATTCCAACTTCATCAAACTTCACTAAAGGTTGACACAGTAAATCGACACAAGTGATAAACATGATAATTAATCAGATAACACGACAATAATACGAGCTACCTTTCAGTATACTCGTATCATACCACTTAATATCCACAAGAGATAGAAATCAAGAGGACACCACATTACGTTCAAATCATATATATCTATACAATCTGGAAACACAATTGGTTTAAGAACAAGTTATCTTTTATAATTACATGAGGCAATATGAATTGGGTAAAACATACTACTAATCATGAATAACAATTAATTCATGAACTCATGCTAATATGGCATATTCTCAATCCTAGAATCCACTTTCGCAATCATCAAGGATTAATAAATAAGATGCTAGATACACATCTATCAATTAAATCAAACCATATTAGATTATCACAATAAAATCACCCAACATCGATCACATGTCAAACACAATAATTATGAAATCGAATCCATTGGAACCCCATGATAGTGATTAGTTCATATTCGAACCTTTCACCATCATGGGTTCTAGAGAAAACATGATTCTAGAAAACAATTAATAATAGAAAAGAAAATAGGGTTAGAAAGAAATCCCCAATAGTGTAGAAGAGTACAAAAGATCCACAATAGAGTAGGCCTCCTTGCTTGTCACGATGCGTTGAAGATCCCTCCTCTAGTGTTTCTCTCTTGTTTCTCCTCTCCAAGATATGTGTTTTTTTTTATTTTTGTCTCCCATAAATAATAATATTTTACCCACACTTAACCTAGGTAGGAAGCCCACGAAAATTTATCCGGACTAAAAATTGGACTGCTGAAAATCGACCAGGTGCTAGACAGCGCTGCTGCGCTTGTTTAGGCGCTGTAGCGCTTGTTTAGGCCCTGTAGCACTTTTTTAGGCACTGTAGCGCCTGACACTCCCTGTACAGAATTGTAGAAATTTCTCTCCTCTTCGCGTGGGATGTTGAATCGCCCAATTCTGACGTCTGGAACTCCAGTTATGGCCAAAACAGTGATGCATGCGCATTGTGCTCAAATTCCTGAGTTCTCTTGCCCTGGCCTTCCTGTAATTTCTACTTTAAGCTCACAGAAACCACCAATTCTTCACCAAAACCACCAATGCCACCCTACTATGCAACCTACACAACTTAGGTTAAAACACATCAAACTAACACGAAACTTGAGAACTCGCAATTGTTTTAAGTCCGAACGGAAGGTAAATAGTGGATATAAAATCCACTTATCAAACCCCCAAACTTAAACCGTTGCTTGTCCTCAAGCAATGCAAACTCAACCCTAAAATGATGAATGAATGCAACTAAAAAATTAAATGTCATGATAATGCAAAAAAAAAAAAAATGTCCTAATGCAATGATCCCACACAAATTACCGAAACCAACTCAACACGCCAACGTCTCAAGGAATGCAACAACTCCAAACAGAGCTCGACTAAGTCCCCGTATACTAACAATACATGCTCGGAAACGTGGTGTGTGCATTTCTCACTAGATATACTCTCGAAAATAGATAAAGGCATAACTCATCCTTCGCCAAGACAATCAGATGTTTATAAACAGAATGAACTTTAGACACTCTATGACTCAATGACACCTTCATCATCATTTAAGGTAGACACAGATTCATGCTTTACTACACAAAACAACACAAAACACACATGCTTTTGACTGTGCAATGGGTGAGACCCCTAAAGGCTTATACAATAGCACCCTTGTAGCGAGCGTTAGGTTAGTGGATCCCAGACCGGAAAAGTCTTAGGTCACTAGGCATAAAATCCCCTAGAACTTACTTGCTCGAGTACTAAAGAGCCCACCCTAGTCAATTAGCATACACACACTCTCACAAACGCTCATTTTTTTATACTTACAACTCTTTTTTTCTTTTTTTTTCTTTCGGTTTTTTTTTTGCCTTTTTTTTTATTCACACATGGGTGCACTATCTCACCCCCCCTAGACTACTCATATTAAATATGAGCAGCTACTAGCTATTTGACGCCTAGCCATTATTACACTACGACACTTAGCATGAAATCCCTGTTTTCCCCCAAACTTATACTTAAGTGCTCCTACGCCATCAAGGGAATAAGGAAAATTCTAGATATAAATAGGTGATTAAATCCCAACAGCCAAACCAGGTATGACTCGATCTAGCCCAAGAGCAAACACTGAGAACGTGAAAAGATTTTGTTCCCGACACACGCAAGTCAATTTCATAAGTACTTAAATCAACCCTCTATCCATTGTCATCACACTCAAATTAACGTCGACCTATTGAGCCAGAACAGACACTCATATGGAATCATGTGATATGCATGAACAAAATGATATTACACTCCTAAATAAATCTATATGACATGGCATAAATGAATGCAGTATTACTAATATGAACTAACATGAATAACTAACATGAATAATATTATCATGAAAATGCAACTATATGTAATGCAATGATTCTTAATACCATAAAATCACCCCCAAACTTATTAAATTCAATGTCCTCATTGAAGGTAAAATTAAAGGGTACAAGAGATACTCCCCTAGTCGTCGGCATCTCCACCCTCCTCGGGTGGTGTGTCTGGTGGTGGATAGACGTGGAGGCTCCAACACAACTATTGTTTTATTAGAAAGCAAGAAATCATGGGTTGCCTCCCACGAAGCGCCTTTCTTTAACGTCTTTAGCTAGACTTGGCCACGATTTTCCTCTTGAAAATTTTCTACACCGCATCTCTATAAGGCCATTTAATGATCTTTTCTGGAGCGACATCTTCTACGACTAGCTTTACCCGTATTCGCTCCTCATAAGATCTCTTAACAACATTCTCCCGCCTACCTGAAAAGTTAGCAGCAATAACAATAGCAAGCAAAGGAGATGAATTATAAGAAACATACCCCAGGTGAACTAGCAATGGTTTGAGCTCGAGTTCGGGAGCTCCTTCAAATGATGGCTTAACGCGCACCTGAGAATTCCAGAGATCTTCCACTCCAAGCAACTTATGTGGAATACGTAGCCCCATTAACCAAGGCATTGTAATCCTCAGCTGGCCAAGCTTTGCCTTCTCCTTCTCCGTGTCATACTTTTTACTCTGCACTGCATCAACCAATTTCAAGCTAAAACACTCCTCATCCTCCGCCGGCAAATTCATGGCTAGAGTTTGCTTCTGAAGTCGCTGTGGATATGGAGGAGGAAAATCGATTTGGATGATCTCTGTAGTCTTCTCCGGAGTAAATTTGTCAGCAGGAGTGATGCTCTTTTCCTCTTCGGCCTCCAACTGGTCGAAGTCAGATTGCAACAGAGCGGCATTTAACAACTAAACATGCTCTTCTAATTCATCATCTTCAATGTCAAACTTTCCTTGAAAAGCACTCTCTACAGACTTTGACTTTAACGGCTGATCAACCTTCTTACGGTGTTCCGTATCAACCATTACCACACTGAGACCCTCTTCATCCTTCGAAGGAAATAGCATAGCCACTTGAGCCTTGGAGTTTTCTTGATCTTGGGTTGATTCTTCAGAATTTTCAGATTGCAAAGGAAGTGGTTGCGGCTGATTATTCAGAACCGAATTATCTGGACATTCTGAATTTTCTGATTGGTTTGCCTTCGGTTCTGCTTCCTTATCAGCTTCATGTTCTGCTTCTTCCTCATCTTTGCCCTCAGACTCTCCTTCCTGAACTTGATCAAGGTCTCACCCGTGGCTAAGAAAGGCTAGTCAAGACTGATAGGAAGGTTCTTGTCCTCCTGCTCTACAGCTAGGCCTTCTATGTCACTTGCAATTTTATTCAATGTTTTTAATGCATTTGCAATTTGACCAATCTGATCTCCTATTATCTGGAGAGACAATGCATTGCTTTTAACCATCAACCTCAATTCTTCTAATTCAGCTTCTTCGGTCGACTGTTGGTTAGACCAAGTCTGAAATTGCTGCTGCTGAAATTCAGGAGGTTGAAAGTGTTGATGCACTGGGGCATACTGATGCTGAAATTGTTGCCCCTGTTGCTGCTGAGTTCCCCATGGACTGTATGGCTCATCTCCAAACTGCTGATTTTGGAGCGGGTAGGATGGATATTGGGATTTCTCCATACCACTCTGATTGTAGTCCCAGATGAAATTTGGCCGGTTTCTGTTATACTCACATTGATGAGTGTAATGTCCACCTGCACACATCTCACACACAATTACGAAGTCCTGCTCCAAATAATCCATCAAATAAAAAAAAAAGTTCAAGTCAGTAATCTATAACGACCACTGATGACAAGCACTTAAACTACAAATAACACCGAAGTCCCCGGCAGCGGCGCCAAAAACTTGTTGACTCGTAAACACGCAAGTATACGCGATCACAAATAGCAAGTGATAAGTAAGATTCGTTCTGCAGAGACTAGGTGTAATTCTAATTTTAGTACTTATGCAACAGTGTATGGTTACTTCTTAACGCTTGAACAATTTTCAAATTGGGTTTTTGATTAAACTATTTTAATTAACTAAGCGAGAATAAATTAACAATTAAGAGTTCTTAAATATGAGAAAGTATGGGATTCCAACTTCATCAAACTTCACTAAAGGTTGACACAGTAAATCGACACAAGTGATAAACATGATAATTAATCAGATAACACGACAATAATACGAGCTACCTTTCAGTATACTCGTATCATACCACTTAATATCCACAAGAGATAGAAATCAAGAGGACACCACATTACGTTCAAATCATATATATCTATACAATCTGGAAACACAATTGGTTTAAGCACAAGTTATCTTTTACAATTTCATGCGGCAATATGAATTGGGTAAAACATACTACTAATCATGAATAACAATTAATTCATGAACTCATGCTAATATGGCATAATCTCAATCCTAGAATCCACTTTCGTAATCATCAAGGATTAATAAATAAGATGCTAGCTACACATCTATCAATTAAATTAAACCATATTAGATTATCACAATAAAATCACCCGACATCGATCACATGTCAAACACAATAATTATGAAATCGAATCCATTGGAACCCTATGATAGTGATTAGTTCATATTCGAACCTTTCACCATCATGGGTTCTAGAGAAAACATGATTCTAGAAAACAATTAATAATAGAAAAGAAAATAGGGTTAGAAAGAAATCCCCAATAGTGTAGAAGAGTACAAAAGATCCACAATAGAGTAGGCCTCCTTGCTTGTCACGATGCGTTGAAGATCCCTCCTCTAGTGTTTCTCTCTTGTTTCTCCTCTCCAAGATGTGTTTTTTTTATTTTTGTCTCCCATAAATAATAATATTTTACCCATACTTAACCTAGGTAGGAAGCCCACGAAAATTTATCCGGACTAAAAATTCGACTGCTGAAAATCGACCAGGTGCTAGACAGCGCTGCTGTGCTTGTTTAGGTGCTGTAGCGCTTGTTTAGGCGCTGTAGCACCTGACACTCCCTGTCCAGAATTGTAGAAATTTCTCTCCTCTTCGCGTGGGCTGTTGAATCGCCCAATTCTGACGTCTGGAACTCCAGTTATGGCCAAAACAGTGATGCATGCGCATTGTGCTCAAATTCCTGAGTTCTCTTGCCCTGGCCTTCCTGTAATTTCTACTTTAAGCTCACAGAATACCACCAATTCTTCACCAACACCACCAATGCCACCCTACTATGCAACCTACACAACTTAGGTTAAAACACATCAAACTAACACGAAACTTGAGAACTCGCAATCGTTTTAAGTCCGAACGGAAGGTAAATAGTGGATATAAAATCCACTTATCAATAAGATCAATCGTTGATCACCAAACTATCCAAGAATTATATATGATATAATTGACAACTGTTGTCTACCTAAATAATCATGTTTTAAGGACTACCAGTAGTTGACTTAGGACATGACGAAATATGGATCTTGGTTCACTAGAAAGATTTATGGGATATACTTTCTGAATTAATAGTAAGGGCTATTGATTTGATAAAAATAGTGGGAAATATATTATGAATATATATCATAATCATTTGAACATAATAATTTATAAATTCAGACAATCTAATGTTTATTATGTGCTTTTATCATTGTCGATACTAAATAATGGCAAACAACAAAAACATACTATCCGTACGATCAGTCCTTGAGAAGGACAAGCTGACAGGAGGAAACAACTTCCTAGACTGGCAGAGGAATTTGAGGATTGTCCTCAGGCAGGAGCGTAAGCTTCATTGCATTGATATCCCTCCGCCAGGTCCCCTTTCCGAGGGTGCTACTGCTGAGGAAATAGCGGCCCACGCAAGGGATGGGAATGATGCAAATGATGTTGCATGTCTTATGTTGGAAACTATGAGTGCTGAGCTTCAAAGACAGCATGTGCATATGGATGCATATACTATCAATGAGCACTTGCAAAGCATGTTTGCAAGCCAAACTCGTCAAGAAAGGTTCAACACGAGTAAGTCACTCTTCAATTGCAAACAAGGGGTAAGTGAACCAGTTGGCCCACATGTTCTGAAGATGATTGGTTACATTGAGTACCTTGCTACTTTGGGTTTCCCGATTGCTGCGGAAACTGGTATTGACTTAATCATGAATTCTTTGAATAACAAATTCACTCAGTTTGTTGTGAACTACAATATGAATGAATTTGACAAAACACCTACTGAATTGTTGCATATGTTGAGAACATATGAGACCAACATGAAGATAGTTGAACCTGCTCCCATACTGATGGTGGGTAATAAAGGTAAGGCCAAGGGGATAGGCAAGTGGAAAGGTAAGAAGAAGACTGGATCTGATTCTACACCCAAGCCAAAGTCAGGTCCCAAACAGGCTTTAAAGCCTAAAGGTGGGGTTGCTAAGGGTGAATGTCACTACTATAAGAAAACTGGTCACTGGAAGAGAAACTGTCCTGTTTACTTGGAGGATCTGAAGAAAATGAAGGCTGTTCAGATTTCTGGATCAGGTTTTTATGTTATAAAAGTCAATCTGTCTACTTCTACATCTTGGGTATTGGATACTGGATGTGCTTCTCACATTTGTATAAATGTGCAGGAACTGCAGAGAAGTAGGACTTTGGCTAAGGGAGAAGTGGACCTACGAGTAGGCAATGGAGCAAGAGTTGCTGCTTTAGCTGTAGGAACTTATTATTTATCTTTGCCCTCTGGGCTTGTTTTAGAACTTGAAGATTGTTTTTACGTGCCTGCGATTCGCAGAAACATTATTTCTGTTTCTTGTTTAGACAAGAAAGGTTTTTCGTTTACAATAAAGAACAACAGTTGCTCTTTTGCTTTGAATGATTTAACCTATGGTGTTGCATGTTTGTTTAATGGTTTATATGTTCTTGATTTAGATAATCCTGTCTGTAATATAGAAAACAAACGACTTAAAGTTAATGACTCAAATCAAACATACCTCTGGCATTGTCGTCTAGGCCATATAAATGAGAAACGCATATCCAAATTACATAAGGATTGATATTTGGATAAGTTTGATTTTGAATTATACCAAGAATGCGAATCTTGTTCGCTTGGAAAGATGACTAAAGCCCCTTTCACTGGTAAAGGTCCAAGGGCCACTCAACGTCTCGAGCTACTACATAGTGATGTATGTGGCCCAATGCGTGTGATGGCTAGAGGAGGATACTACTACTTCATAACATTTACTGATGATTTCAGTAGATATGGATATGTATATCTTATGAAGAACAAATCCGATTCTTTTGAAAAATTCAAAGAATACAAGGCTGAAGTAGAGAAGCAAATTGGCGGTGGTGCAAGTATTAAGATCTTACGATCCGATCGTAGGGGTGAATACTTAAGCACTGAATTTAAAGAGTATTTAAAGGAGTGTGGTATTGTATCACAACTCACTCCGCCAGGTACACCTCAATGGAATGGAGTTTCAGAAAGGAGAAATCGCACCTTATTGGACATGGTGCGATCGATGATGAGTCATGCAGATCTTCCAATAAGTTTCTGGGGTTATGCTCTAGAAACAGCGGCTTTCACACTTAACCGTGTTCCTACTAATAAGGTTCAAAAGACTCCATATGAGATATGGGAGGAGAAACGGTCAGGCATGAGCTTTATGAAAGTTTGGGGATGCAAGGCGTTTGTGAAACGTCAAGTATCTGACAAGCTTGGACCATCGCATTATTGTTATAGTCCTTCTGAGCAAAAAGTGTTTATTGCTCGAGATGCTGTCTTCATGGAAAGAGATTTTGTTTCCAAAAGAAACAGTGGGAGAACTATAGATCTTGATGAAGATCGAGAATCACAAAACAACATTGAACCTGAAGTGGAACAAGAGCAGGATGATAATAATGCTCAACAAACACAGGTTGTTCGTAGATCTGGTAGGATTCGCCATGAGCCAGAGAGATATGGATTTCTCTTGACTCAATGTGGTGATTTGATGCTCATAGATGAAGATGAGCCTCTTACATACCAAGATGCTATGAACAGTCCAGACTCTAAGAGATGGCTTGAAGCCATGAAATTCGAGATGGATTCCATGTACGAAAACCAAGTATGGACTTTGGTTGATCCACCTGAAGGGGTAAAACCCGTAGGGTGCAAATGGGTTTTCAAGAAGAAAACTGACATGGATGGAAATGTTCAGACCTATAAAGCAAGGCTGGTAGCAAAAGGTTTCAAACAAATTCATGGTATTGACTATGATGAAACTTTCTCACCAGTGGCTATGGTCAAGTCCATAAGGATTTTGCTTGCCATTGCAGCATTCCATGATTATGAAATCTGGCAAATGGATGTCAAAACAGCCTTCCCTAATGGAAGCCTTGAAGAGGATGTGTACATGACACAACCTGAAGGTTTTGTCGATCCAAGGAATGTTGGCAAGGTATGTAAATTACGTCGATCCATTTATGGATTGAAGCAAGCATCTAGGAGAAGGAATATTCGTTTTGATGAAACAGTCAAAGAGTATGGCTTTGTTCAAAACGAAGATGAACCTTGTGTTTACAGGAAGGTTAGTGGGAGCCATGTGGCATTCATAGTACTATATGTTGATGATATACTACTAATGGGGAATGACATACCTTCTCTAAAGGCTGTTAAGACTTGGTTAGGGAGCAACTTCTCTATGAATGACTTAGGAGAGGCAACCTACATTCTAGGAATGAGGATCTATAAAGATAGATCTAGAAGGATGATCGGTCTAAGTCAGAGCACATACATTGATAAGGTTTTGCATCGTTTTGGTATGCAAAATGCAAAAAGGGGATATGTCCCCGTGTCTCAAGGGATAACGATCTCTAAAGACCAGTGTCCGAAATCATTGGATGAGAAGGATCACATGAGTAAGGTTCCATATGCCTCAGCAATTGGATCTATCTTGTATGCAATGGTATGTACTCACCCAGATGTTTCGTATGCTTTGAGCATGACGAGCAGATACCAGTCTAATCCAGGTGAAGGTCACTGGACGGTAGTCAAGAATATTCTAAAGTACCTGAAAAGGACTAAAGATTCATTCTTTGTGTATGGAAGAGAGATGAAACTGGTTGTAAAAGGTTACACCGATGCAAGTTTCCAAACAGACAGGGATGATACTGTATCACAGTCTGGTTTTGTGTTTTGTCTAAACGGAGGTGCTGTAAGCTGGAAGAGTTCAAAGCAAGAAACAGTAGCTGATTCTACAATGGAGGCTGAGTACATTGCAGCTTGTGAAGCAGCTAAGGAGGCTGTTTGGATTCGAAAATTCATTACTGATTTGGGAGTGGTTCCATCGATCGCAGATCCCATTGATCTATACTGCGATAATAATGGAGCCATTGCACAGGCTAAAGAACCTAGATCACACTCCCGATCCAAACATATACTCAGGAGATTTCACCTTATTCGAGAGATTAATGAAAGGGGTGACATACACATATGTAAAGTGCACACAAATGATAACATTGCAGACCCACTGACCAACGGCTTGTCGCAGCAGAAGCACGATGGTCATACTAGTTCCATGGGTATTAGATACATGGGTGATTGGCTCTAGTGCAAGTGGGAGATTATTAGTGTAGGTGCCCTAGAGGCAATACATTGTTTTTTTGAATAAACCTTTATGTCATTTGATCATTCAATAAACGTATTTATTATGACTTTAATTACTGCGATATATTTGTTAGCATAATAAATGTCCTTAGAATCATGATACACATTATATAGTTTAAGTACATGACTTGAACTTGAGATTATATAATATATCATATTCTTAAAAGGTCCCTGGTCGAGTATTATTATTATAGGACAATAATAATACACAAATAGACTAGTATGTTGTTTGACAGATAACCACATCTCATTGGTAATAAGTATGGAGATACTAAAGTCAATACATAGGTACATGTAGGAGTACATGGTACTGGACAGACCCACAGTGAGATTCTTCATGTTTAATAGAGTCATAAGAAAGACTCACAGTGATAATGGTGTAATGATCCTTTGACTTGAGATCATTATATTTCTATACGAGGATTAATATACTTTGACTACATTAAAAGTTACCTTTGATCGGGTGATGATAAAAGTGGGCATCGGGTATATCATGAGTCGTATGAGAAATATGAATGATAGATAAAAGATTTAACCCTCCTATAATTAGGAGAGATATTATTGGCCTCTTGATTGAGTGAGACTATAAAATGCATGGCCGTGCTCAAATAATGATTTGTTTTAAATAGTCTACTCATGGATCAAGTAAACCTGGATTAAATGTTGAAGAGGATGACTAAATACATGCCTCGAGTTTAATCTATAATATTTGGTTAAAGGGATTATATTACACGGAAACATTAGTCACAAAAGGTTTAAATTGGATCACCAATTATTATTATTACTTGGGTAGCAATGATGTATTACTAGATACCGCTCATTGTTTATAATTTTATTATTAGATATTAAAATTATTGCCAACGTAATAATAAGCTAAAGGGTTACACAATAAGAACATATAAAACAGAGCTTTATTTAAATTATGGATTTAAATAGTTATTAATTCGAATTTATTGAATTAATTAAGTGGGACTTGATTAATTGCAATATATATATAATTCGAATTTAATTAAAACCAAAACAGATTGGGTTTAGAGAATCCCAAAACGTTTTAGGGTTTTAAGCCCAAATCTCTCTTTATAAATACATTGAGATGTGTTGGTTTAGGTTAACTTTGGCAAACTAGTTTTTCACCTAAACCCTAGCTGCTCTACATCTTAGAGAGGCTAGACAGAGAGAGAGAGAGAGAGAGAGAGGCGTTTCTTGGCTAGTACCATCTCTGTTGATCGTTGGACGATCGGTGTGTTCGTGTGGACGATTTAGAGACACAGATCTTGACGTAAAGGGCTGTGTGGTGATTACAAGCTAGGATCTCCGTTGAGTTCGTGAAAGTAACGATTATAATAGGTACGATTCATTATCTCCATAATCAGTTCGTAATTATACATGGATCCTGTGTTTGGGTTCCGAATTTTTTGTTATATTTACGTTTTTTTTTTCGCTGCGTTTTCTGCCTCGGAACCCAACATAAAGACCACAGTCACTCCAACCTTGAACACCTTACTACAATCCAACACTCAAGCAGCCTCTGAAAGGTCAGATATCTTAATTGCTATTCATAACCTCTCTATAAAGGTGGAGGAACTTCACAAAGAAGTGCATACAAATGTTGATTTCTATGACTGTAGCTTTACACATCTAGAAGAGAGATATGACTATCTCTATGAAGGTCTGGATCACTTATATGACATTGTTAAACCCACTCACAATATCATATCTGAACAAAGGGAATACTTTGAAGGCAGTAGAGGTAATGGTGATGGTGGAGATGGTGGAAAACCCTGAGCTGACAAAGACAAACCTGTAGAGGATAACCCAACTAAGGGGGAGAAGAAGTCAAGTGGTAAGGGGGAGCAAAGTGAGGGGGAGTAGTCTTCAGGAAGTGGAAAGGGGAAAGGTGTAGCTGCAGATTTACATGACAGTGCTTATTATGCTGGAGAAGCAGATGATTTTGATGCCTTTGAGGCAGTGGCCATAATTGGTGAACCTGAACCTGAGTGTGAACCTAATCTTAGCGAATGGACAACACAAGAACCTATACCATATTTGGATAATAAGATGTTAGAGCAGGAAGCCTGTTTGAAGCTAAAGGAAGAAAGACTAGCTAAGACAACTCAACTGTTAGACAAAAGAGAAGAAGTTCACAAGAAAGAACAAGCTGAAAAACAACGTCAACATCACTTGGATCTTAAGGCAAGGAAAATTGACGTTCTATATAAGATTGGTCCGAAATGGGATGAAGCTAGAAAGATACTGAGTCTTCCACAAATTTCCACGAACAATGATAATTAATTTCTTTCTATCCTTCAAATGTATCAAGATGCCAATCCAGAACACCATGTTTACATGGATGCATTGAAGAATGAAATCAACAGAATAATGGTTGGATTTGACTCTTTCAAAAAGGAGCTGGTAATCGTTGTTCATTGTCGTAATGAAGGTTCATTTCATGTAACCTTAAATTGTTTGGAAATGTGAACTTTGTCTGAGCTATGGATCATGATGTAAAAGGTATCAACATCTACTGAGCTGAATGTAATGTTGTATGAAGAACTCAAGGAGTTTGCTCGGAAGGCCAGTCCAGAAGTTGTTAATCTTCCATATCAAGTCAAATTCTTAAAGAATGACATATTTCAGTCCTGTATCTTTAGATCTGAGAACACGTACAATTATGATACTAGGCACTTGGTTTGGGTTGAAAAGATGTTGAGGACCATTGGATTTTATACCACGGACAAGAAGGAGGCTACTGATTATATTAAATCTTACATTGTTCAAAGAGATCCAAGATATCAATAGAAGGTAAATAAACAAAAGGGATTTCCAACTCAACCAGTCAGACCCAAAGGTATAGCATCTAAATAGGAACATATTTTTTATGCTGATTTGATCTCAAACCTGAAGCCATTAAATAAAGAACCTGAAGATCAGCTTACTTGTTAGATTTTTAGAGCTTAGGTAGATCAAGATAGGATAATGTCAAATATGATCTGTCTAGAGGATCATCTATCTTGTATTTATCTTTTATGTTTGAATCTGTAAAATGTTAATATAATCCAGAACTCTTTCGTTATTTACTTACACTTAATGTTTTATCATTTACTTGTTTAAGTTGAGTTAGTTGAGTTATCCTCTAGAAATTTGCTTGTTATGTTCTAACAAACAAATAAGGGGAGATTGAAAGGCATATGACATATCCTATTTGTAGTTCGAGGATACAACTCAACTTAAATTAGTATGTAGCAGTAAATAATAAGTATGAACTGTCCAGGAATCTCAGAATATTTGATCTGTCAGAAGAAAAAGATTGAAGTTAATCTGCAGACTTGAAGATCTATTACATTGAAAGATGCTCAATCATCTGATCAATCCTCAGTGAAGTATTCAACAATAAGTGGATTTATTTAGAAGACAGAGATTTCTGAAGTGACAGTTGAAGAACAATCAGAGTATAGAATAGTTGAAGAGAAGTTAAAAAGAAAAGGGAACCACATTCAAAAGTCAGAAATGAAGAATTATCATTGAAGTTAGTTGTTCATGAAGCAGACAGTACATCAAACGTCAACAGAAAATTCAGTGGTATTTCCTTGTTAATTTCAGTAGTTCCAGAATACATTAAGACATTTAAAGGATTTATGATTATTCTCCTTTAATTAATTAAATCAACTAGTTGATTTAATTAGTAAATTAATTCATCAAGAATTAATATATTTATTACATTAATTAAATCAAAATAATTTTGTAAGTTTAAATAATTCAATTAAGTTAAATGATTTTACTTAAATCATTTATTCTGATAATTGAATTATTAAGGCAATCTGAAATGGTCTTAACGGCTGTCTTAATAGTGTTAATCTGTTGGTCTTAATTAGAAGAAGAGTTATTAAGACAATCTGCAGGAGGTCTTAACGATTGTCTTAACAAATCAAAGAAGGTCTTAACGACTGTCTTATCAACTCAAAGAAGGTATTGACGACAGTCTTAATAGCACAAATGAGGTCTTAATGATTGTCTTAATCGAGCACAAATATCTGAATGAGGCAGGAGACTTATAAATCAAGATAGGCGGCCAGACTTCAGAAATATAGACAGAAACATTACATTCAAGAAAAAGAAACAGAACAGACCAGAAAACTCTCTCATCTTTAAAGCTTCTACAAGAGCCTTCAATTTTACAGAAATTCAGTTCATCATCTTTGTAATATTTTATCCGGTGGAACTTGATTACTTGCTACTCTTGTACTACTAGCGAGTTTTTACTCCTAGTTCATATCTCGTTTTTTATTAAAAAATTAAGAAAAGTTCATGTCGAATTTTCTAATTTGTTCTTATTAACTTGATATCACTCTGTACTGATTTTGTAACAACCCTCAAGTTTAATATATCGTTATATTTAACTTGAACTTTGTTTCATTTAATTCCGCACAAATTTGTCTAAATCGAATTTATATCTTAAGGACAAATTTTAAAGAAAAGGTATAGATTGTATTCAACCCCCCTTCTACAATCTTATTGGACCTAACAAGAACAGGTCTTATTACTATGTAACTCTCTTCTATCAAACGTTCATATTAATGTTATAAACAATTCTGACTACTTTGAACGTTGAATTGGATTCAACCGTTGCAAATTGTTGGGTTAGTTTATGACCGTTTAATGTTAAGCTTTATATACTTGTTCTTGTGTGAGTTTTTCGGTTGACAACTCAGTGGTTTTACTTTGTAGAATCTTTTACTCGATTCTCTTTGGGCTCATTTATATATTCTATTCGTATATTTATTTAGAGAATCTATAATTTGAGTTGTAACTCTCTTTAATTGTATTGTTCTATTTGTAATCAGTTTAGTTGTTAGATACTTGGCTTGGTATAGTAGGGTTTGGTAAATTGTGTTAGAGAAGTATACTAGGATATAGCTTAAAGAGCAGATTCTGAAACAGTTCTATTCAGCAAGCCATTTGTATCAACAGCTGGGAAGTAGGGTGATATATTATTGTATCTTGTATTCATTTCATTTGATCACTAATATATTTTATTATCAGGTTGGTAAGGGAACATGAGTAGACCATATGAGATTAGGGGTTGAGCCTGACTAAAAGAATTGTGTGTGCTTTATCTTTTCTGCACCTTACTTACTGTTTATGCATTTAACTTATCATTTACATTCAGAGTATCATTTGTCACTACATAAATTGAAATCAATAAGCTATTTCTGGTAATTATTAAAATTCAACATTGTTAGTCATTTACACCTATTCACCCCATCTAGGTGTGCCTTTTCAATTTTTTATATAAATATTAATGATTAGAAGATGTAGTATCATTGAAGTTTTCAGGTTTTCATAAAAGGTAATATCTTCAATTAAAAATATAAGTGAAAAAGGTAATCGACACCATTAATTATTTTATTTTATTATTCAATTTAATAATTAGGATAAATATACCAAATCAAACCAACAAATTTTCGGTGTTTCGGTTTTAGTATAACTAGCGTAAAAGCCCGTGCAAGGCACCGAACTGATTTCTCGTCCAAAATTGTATAATTTTATAATTAAAAATATGTTAAATGATAAAATTTCAATTTATCTAATTTGTAATTTTGCATACCAATTTTTTATATTATATTTTGAATTATTTTTTAACTCAATTTTAAAATTTTCTAAGTATTTCAGTCGATGTTAACTGTGATAAAACGACCTTAGTGACCCATGCATGTATATGAAATTCACAATCAAATTTTTTAATTTTATCGTATACTGATCTAAGTACTTAACCATTATATATTATATTAATCAATTTCATATTATGTAAAAATTCATTCGTACCATACTTTATACTCGAGTTATAGTCTAATTGATCATTATAAATAATTATTGTAGTTTTGTAATATTTAGAATTCAAATTTTTTTTTTTTAATCTTTTTTTGATTGTATTGAATGTTAATTATGCTACTCCCTCAGTCCCGGCCAATTGTTCACGTTTCTGAGATAGGGTCCAGCACACATTTTAAGATGCATATAAAGTATGGTTCTATAACTTATTTTTAAATTTTTCTTTTTTTTTGAATAAAAAAAATTAACATTCTACTTTTATTCAAAATCATAAAATTGTAAAAATAAGTTACGAAACTATATTTTATATGCACCTTAAAATGCGTGTCAGACAATTTTTCAGAAATGTAAACAAATGGGTGAGACGGAGGAAGTACTTTTTATATATATCATAGATCATACTTTTAAAGTTCTCATCTTTTTAACATAATTTCAATTATTTTTCGTGTATGTTTAAATATTTATATTTTTAGACCAATCATATATTTAATTCGTTGAAAGTCTAATTAGTTAGTCGACCAAGACCCCCTAATGTTAATCACATATTTAAATTTTTATATACATAAAACTAATGTGACGCAATTATTAATAATGCATGATTTAATAACTAAAATTTACACATTTCTTAAAATAAAATTTTATTTTTTATTTCATGAATTTAATATCTACATAGAGATGCATATAAATAAATCTTTTTTTTGTACTCTATTACAGTATGTATAAACTAAAATTTTATTTTTTTTATTAATTGTCTAAAATGGTAAAAGAGAATTGTAGAGTATACTCAATCGATTAGAAAAATTATTGTAATTTTATCTATCAAATATTCAACAAATAATATAAATCAATATTTTATTTACTCAAAAGTAAAAATAGAAGAGGATTAGACGAGAAGAGAAGATGTGATTAATCTTATAAGTTTTTTAATCAAAAATCAAAATTAAGTGTAGTAAATTTAGTTATGTCAAGTGGTTTGAATCTTAACACGAACTTAATTTCACTTTTTTTACATAATTCTTAAAAGATGGAATTATTGTAATTTTTAAAAATATAGGGGTAAAATCGTAACTTCACAACCATTAAATTGGCAATCTAATTTTTTTTGGGACTCGATTACATTATGAATATAATTTTTTTTCTATATCAAGTATTTAAAATGGCAAAAGATAATTGTAGAGTATAACGACCTAGAATTTTTCGCGAATTATAAATACTTATTTAATTGTTTAATGTGGAAATTATGTGATAGATAAAATTTTGTGAAATCAAGATATGTGTGAAATCATGTTTATGTGATTATGTGATGTTTGGTATGTGTCGTATATTCTCGTAGAATTTTATTTATATTTTTGGAGCATTAAAAGTACTTTTAAAGTGCATTTTTAATCTTTCGAAAATCATGTAAAATCATTGGAGTTGATTTAAATCACGAAATCTTTTGCATTATCATCTTTGTGATATTGTGGAGATATGAAAATCAGTTTGGATATTTAATTGTAAGTTTTGGTATTTTAAAGTGATTTAAAAAGTATTATTTCTTTTAAAGTACCTTTATTTCGAAAATTCGTATAAAATTCATTTTTGATCCAAATATTATTTTAAAAATATGGGGATGCTCCTAATTTCATGATCTTTATTTTAAAAAATTTTATAAAATATTTCTCCCCATTTCATTATTTTATTTCGATTTAATAATGGATTAAAAATTGATTTTTCAGTAAAGTAATTAGTAATTATCAAATCACCTTTTTGCCCCTGGAAATTATTGTAAGAGGCGACAGCCTCTCCCTCTTCCTTTCATATCTCTCGACTTTGTCTCTCTATTCTCTCCGTTCTCTCTCATCTCTCCCTCACTCCGGTACTCTCTCCTCTGTTACACCACCGTTTTTGCTCCGTTTGTTGATCGGAGACCGGATTTTTGTTCGGTTTTCAGTCCTTTATATCCCTATGTAAATGCATGTCGGTTCAATGCTCATAAAATTAAAACCCACTTCGGGTTCTTGCTCAGTTCGGTGTATTTGCTTCGATTCTTGCCTTAATATTCGATACCCATGATTTTAGTCCATGTTTTATACTAAAACATGTTGGTGTTGAGTTGGGGTTTGCTCGTTGCCGTGTTTATGCGTGGTTGCAGGGTGTATATATGTTTGTTCGTGTATGTATGTTTTCGTATGTGCGAATTGATGCTAAGTCTTGTACTGATTATTGCAGTTAGATGATTAACCGAGCATATGTTTGAGTTTCATGAATTAATCGGAGGAAATTTCGTGGTTGGAGGCCCAATAAGGGTACCCCCGAATTTCCACCGCCACCGGTGATGAACTCCGGTGAACCGGTGGTGGCCAATGATGATCTTTGAGGCCTATACAAATTATTATAATTATTTTGTATTAATTCGTGAGTTGCATGTGAAATTTCAGAATTTTCAAGTTATTTCTTTGATTTAATGTTCGAATTTTTGGTGATAAATTATGAATATTGATTCGTCAATTTTCAAAATGATATTCTAGTCATTGAATCTTGATTTTATAGTTATACTCGAATTTTTATATGGATTAAATGAGTTGCATGTACGATTTTAAAATTTTATTGGTTAATTTGAATTTTGAGATATAATTGTGAATTATTCGGTTTAATATGAAATTATAGTTCTTGATTTATGCTTGTTGATTGATTATATGTGTAATCTCGAATTAAAATAATTGCATGTGTACATCTTAAATTATATAAAAGTTAAATTCGAATTTCTTGATTAAAATAGGAATTATATGAATTGGTGATTTAATTCGAATTATTCGAATTTATGTAAGTTAATTATGGTTGGTATATGAAAAAGAAATCCATTGCGAGCGTAGGTGGATCTTAAATCCATCGTAGGTATTTGGTTGTGATTTAAGTCGGTTGAATTCCGACGGGATAGTCCATTTTACAAAGGAAACTATGCCCGATTTTTGTTAGAATTATAAGACGTAAAGTATATAGTTTAAAGTTATAAGTCAGTTATAAGTCAAGTTGGAAATATTTGTTAAGTGCTTAAGTGGCTACATGATTTCATGTTATATATATGCTAAGTGTTTAAATGATTATCTGTGTACAAGGTGGTTTAGTGTACTATCAGGTACGTCTGATATATGATATGTATAATGCGTTATAAGAAGCGATTGGGTAGATTAGGATTAGACGAATTAGAAGTATAGTATTCTAAAGTAGTGATATGGTTTATGTAGATAAGAAGGACTTAGGACCTAGCGATAAAGGAAAGGCTAAGGTCGAGTACCAGTGACTGAGCTGTTAGCTGTTGCATTCTACCGGAGGCAAGTAACTCTGTCTTTCCTATGAAAGTTTATATTATTAAAACTGTTGTATCTCGTTGATTTAAGCATGCCTATTCTATATCATGTTGATCATACTTCTGTTATAAACTTATCTTTGCATGTACCCAAAATCTTTATTGATAAACCCTGGTTCAACACATGTAAACCCTAGACCACCATAATTCTTTTTAATTTCTTCTTGACCTTACTGTCATCCAGAGTTAAACAATACTAATTCTTTTTAATTGCTTCTTGACCATATATGTCTTATGACTCACTATAATCCAGTCATATTGACTGACCGATAAACCAGTGTTCCACTTAACTTATGTCCGTAACCCAGATACCCTGTGTTGATTTTAAAATACTTATCAAATATCATATTACCCTAAACACTGTGTTACAAACTTGTTATCCCTTTATCAATGACTTTTAAACTTTACAACTTGATCAAATAATTTCAAAACTAAACCTAATTGATATCTTTGACCTTTGACTTGGACTGTTCCCTTGTACTCTGATTGAAATCCAGATTTTCACTTGAGTCTATATCTTCTTGATTCAGACCTGTACCTTCTTTCATTGATGTCAGAACACTTAGTCAAACCCTTTGACTTTTATCATTGCGAATCAAAATGAGTTATTTTCTTAAAATACTTTGAAGTTACTTGGACTGGGCTGATCTGTTATAAGAGAGTCGAAGGTACTTCGAAGTAAAGGTTTTCGAAAGGATTAAGTATTAAAATGTTTTATAAAGTTAAAAAGAGTTTTGTAAAGCCTAATGTTTTAAAATAAGATTTCTAATAAAAATGTTAGGAACTCCGTCTAAATGGTTTCCACGGATTCCTGACGATTGGAGAGACTGGGCGGACGGGTAATGCTGGTTCCGTCAGTTTTTGAGATGTAGTATTGTGTAGTTCTGGTCTGTCCAGTTCGACACCTTTATAGGCCAATGTGTTGCCACTTGGGAACCCAAGATATCATAATGAAAGGAAATGATGGCCAGAGGGACTTTGTGTCCGGTATGGGGACTTTATGGGCTGATCACCCGTATTGTCTGTTATATAAAAAAAAAATCTCCAATCAGTTTTCTTAAAGTGATGATTACGTTTTATTTACTATGAAATGAAATTGGTTTACCGATTGAAATGTCAATTACTTTACACAATTTTGAAATATCTATTGTTATCCTGTTTATCAGATGATATCCTGTTTTTACTAAATACCAGTTTTGCTTTTACCACTTCCAGCATATTTATATCATATCTTGAATTACTATCATCTTCTGCGATACCCTATTGTATTATGTTCAGTTGAGATCTTTAGTTACTTGCTGAGCATTGGCTCATTATTATTTTGTCTAACCCTTTTGACAGTAATCTAAGAATCATGGTTCGTACAATCCAAACCGCAAGGAAGCGCACCTACCGTGGCCCTGAGTTGGTCCGTTTTGAGATAACTCCCGTGGTAGATGCAATAACAGCTCAGTGAGGAGATCTTTAGTTAGTTGTGAGAACTGGCAGTAGAACTTTTTGAGAACTTTGGGTTGTAATAATAATATATTTTGAATTCAGGTTTGTAATAATAATTAGTTAGACGATGGTTTGCTTGTTTCATACCATTACCTGTGAAAGATCTTGGATAGTGGTGTTGGGGCCAGTCAGCATGTTATATTTATATTATATTTTAGGTTGCTTGCATCTAGATGTGTGTCAGTGACTCTCCGATCTAGGCCCCAGGTCGGGTGGGCGTCACAGGTTGGTACCAAAGCAACGGGTTTTTGGTCACTGAAACAAGCCAGGAATCTAGGATCATTAATAAAAGAAGTAGATACTATTAGGATTTGTGAGTGATAGATGTAGGGAGTGATTATAGGTTTAGGTTTTCCCTTCGCGATAGATCATTAGGACTAACATAATTTAACTCGTTTATATTCTGCGTGTATATATATATATATATTATTACTACATGACATGGATCTTGCCGATGATGCACCACCCCTACCTTCCGTTTCTAGTAGTTCATCCGAGAAGATTGATCATTCGGAGGTGATGTCTGATGCCGATGCTGAGATGGAGTCTGATGTGCCAGTATCCGAGTCTGAGGTGGAGAGTCCCACGACCCGTTCTTATATTCTTGTCCCTACCACTGAGTCTGTGCCTGAGTCTGACCCTGTGTATGAGCCTGTTACCGATACCGTGCCTGTTCCAGTCCCAGTACCAGTTGTGACCCCATCTGTTACCGAGCACGGCGGGTCCTCTATTGGATCTTTTTTAGTTCCCGAGCCAGTATCTGAGCCTACCTTTGAGGATATGGTTAATAGGTGTGAGAGTTTTGCAGGTCAGAATGCCGAGTTGAAGGAACTTATTGAGAAAATGAAAGTGGAGGTGCAGCTTCGAGTAGATCTGACTGCTATTGATTGGAGGGGACGTATCAGGATGTTGGAGGATGCTGTTAGGCACCGTTTACACCGGAACCCTATTACACATGATGTACTAGCCAAGGCCCATAGACTTTCGAGTGTCATTTGCTGGACGTTGTGTGAGCTTCACGAGACCCGAGGTTCCCGTGACTAGACTACTGCTATGGAGATGGTTGTGAGTGGGACATTTGGTAGAGCCCACTAGTGTTAGTTATGTTTACTACTAGTCTAGGATGTTTTCCAGTTTTCCTAGTGCTAGTAGACGGATTGTTGTTGTTTTAGTTTGTTTATTTCAGTTCAGATGTAGAAGGGCTGAATGCCCTTAACTTTTATGATCTTTTGTGATGTTGGATCATTTTCGTCTTAGTGACGTATGCATATTTCGTATATCCCCGTGTTCATTGTTTTACTTAACGCTTTTTACATACTATCTTTACATACTGTATTTCCATAACTTAGTAACCTGTTCATATAAACCCTGTTGCGTGATTTACAACTGTACCCATATCATATTGTCTTATCGAAACCGATCGTCTATTGGTACCAGACGGAGGAACCCTATTTCTTTTGATTATAGACCTACTTATTATTTACCAACTGTTTACCTTCTTATCAGAAAGATGCCTCCCAGAAGAACCCGTCAAGCTACCAACAATGATAACCAAGACCAACAAAATCAAGATAACCCTACTATGGCCCAGATGTTCCAATTACTTCAACAACAAACTGCTGCATTTGTTCAACACCAACAACACCAAGCTGCCCAACTTGCTACAACTTTTAAATCTTTCCAAGCCATTCTCCCACCTGAGTTTAAAGGTACTTTGAACCCTGTTGAAGCTAAATCTTGGTTGATGGATATCGAAAAGTCTTTCACGTTAGTTAGGGTTGATGAAATTCAAAAGGTGGAGTTTGCTAGTTTTTATTTGAGGGCGGAAGCAAATTTTTGGTGGGAATCTGTTATGGCCGCAGAAGGAGATGCGATTACATGGCCAAGATTTGTAGAATTGTTTAATGAAAAATATCTGCCAGGTTATTTACAAGACCAGTTGGAGATTCAGTTTATGGAGTTGAAACAAGAAGGGATGACTGTTGCGGAGTATGAGGCCAAGTTTACTGAGTTATCTAGGTTTGCACCCCAGTATGTAGGAAATGAAGCTAGTAAGGCTAAGAAGTTTCAACATGGATTAAAGCCTTAGTTAAGGAGTAGAGTTGCTGCATTCGAGTTGAAAACCTATTCTGCTGTTGTGCAGAAGGCGATGATTATAGAAGGGGAAAGTGATTTGAACCAGAAGGAGAAAGCTGGTAAGAAGAGGAAATTTGAGAAAGTAGAAAAGAGTCAAGAGATAGAAGGCCAGAAAAGTTTTCAGAACAGAGGAAGGTTTGGAAATTGACCAGAAGGACAAAGAAATTTTCAGAAGTTTGGAGGTGGTAACGGAGGACAAAACCGTAGACCTCAAGGAGTAAACCCTCAGGCTATAACAAGACCCGTACTATCAGATTGCAAAATTTGTGGAAGAAAGCACCCGGGTATCTGTAATAAGCCTAACATAGTTTGCTAAAAGTGTGGGAAGAAAGGACACTATGCTCAAGAATATCCGGAGGTGAAGCCAATGGGATTGACTTGTTATAATTGTGGCAAGATTGGCCATATTGCTAAGAACTGCAAGGAGCCTGTCCAGACTGCTAATGTTTTGAGAATAACCGTACCACCAGCACCGCGACAAGTGCCGTATCAAGCACCTCAGCCTAGAGCCCGTACTTTCAACATGTCTATCAAAGAAGCTGTTAATGATGCCGATGTGGTTGCAGGTACGCTTCCTGTCAACTCTTATGAAGCTAAAGTTTTAATTGATTCTGGAGCAACTAGATCCTTTATATCTGAAAGATTTCTTGATAAATTGCACTATGAGATTCGTCCATTAGAAAAGGCATTAGTAGTAGAAGTTGCTAATCAGGATAAGATTTCCATAGACCGGGAGTGTCCTAACTGTAATATTGAGATTGGAGGATTTCTTTTCTACGTGAATTTATTACCATTTAAGTTGGGGGAGTTTGATGTTATTTTAGGAATAGATTGGTTGTCCGCGAGTGATGCGCAGATTGAGTGTAAGAAGAAGCAAGTTAAGTTACATACTAAAGATGGTAGTGAGGTAGTATTTCAGGGACAGAAGCAAGATAAGAAATTTCTAACGTTTATGCAAGCGAAGAGATTGTTAAATCAAGGATGTGAAGCTTATTTAGCCCATGTAGTTGATACAGAGAAACAAGTCCCTAAGATGGAAGACATTCCAGTTGTAAATGAGTTTCCTGATGTATTTCCCGATGAATTGCCCGGATTACCTTCAGATAGAGAGATTGAATTCCCGATTGAATTGGCACCAGGAACTGAACCTGTGTCTAAAGCACCGTATCGAATGGCACCTGCTGAGATGAAGGAGTTAGCTACTCAATTACAAGATTTATTAGATAAAGGAGTTATAAGACCGAGTGTATCCCCGTGGGGAGTGCCAGTGTTGTTTGTTAAGAAGAAGGATTGAAGCATGAGGTTATGTATTGATTATAGAGAACTCAATAAATTGATTATCAAGAATAAGTATCCATTGCCAAGGATTGATGATTTATTTGACCAACTGAAGGATGCTGCCTACTTTTCTAAGATTGATTTGAGATCAGGTTATCATCAATTAAAGATCAAACCAGAAGATATTCCAAAGACTGCATTTCGCACGAGATATGGACATTATGAGTTTTTAGTGATGGCTTTTGGATTGACGAATGCGCCACCTGTGTTTATGGATTTAATAAATAGAGTGTTCAAGAGATATTTGGATAAATTCGTAATTGTATTTATTGATGACATCCTTATATACTCGAGAAACCCTGAAGAGCATGCCAAGCATTTGAGAATAGAATTGGAAACCTTGAGAAAGGAAAGATTATATGCCAAGTTTTCTAAGTGTGAGTTTTGGTTGCAAGAAGTGCAATTTTTAGGTCATGTGATTAGTAAAGAAGGAATTCGAGTAGATCCTGCTAATATTGAAGCTATGGTGAATTGGAGTAGACCAAGAACTCCTACTGAGGTGAGAAGTTTTCTAGGATTGGCTGGTTATTATCGAAGATTTGTACAAGATTTCTCAAAGATTGCTACCCCGTTGACAAAGTTGACCCGAAAGAATGAGAAGTTTATTTGGATTGATAATTGTGAAGAAAGTTTTCAAGAGCTAAAGAAAAGACTAGTTTAAGCACCAGTGTTAGTATTGCCAGATGATAAAGGAAATTTTGTTATCTATAGTGATGCTTCGCATAAAGGATTAGGATACGTTTTGATGCAACACGGAAATGTTATTACGTACTCTTCGAGACTGCTTAAGCCGCACGAGCAAAAGTATCCGACACATGATTTGGAGTTAGCTGCAATTGTGTTCGCGTTAAAAATATGGAGACATTACTTGTACGGAGAGAAGTGCAAAATTTTCACTGATCATAAGAGTTTGAAGTATATCTTTACCCAGAAAGAATTGAATATGAGACAAAGAATATGGTTGGAGTTGATTAAGGATTATGATTGCACGATAAGTTATCATCCCGGAAAGGCGAATGTTGTCGCTGATGCGTTAAGTAGAAAGGAGAGGTTGAATATATTGACTATGCCAAAGGAGTTATTCCGAGAATTTGAGAAGTTAAGCTTAGAAGTTTATGATTCAAAAGATGTAGATGAGTTTTTGAGTACAATGACTTTTCAACCAGAGTTGTTAGAGAAGATTCAGAGATGTCAAGAGGAAGTGATGAATTGTGAGATGAATACGTTGACTGGAGAAGAGATTTGTACACAGAAAGATGATCAAGGTATTTTAAGATTTGGAAGAAGAATATGGATTCCTAAAGTAGAAGAATTGAAGAATGAGATTCTGAGTGAAGCCCATAGTTCGAGATATTCTATTCACCCTGGAAGTACAAAGATGTATCGAGATCTGAAAGAGAACTTTTGGTGGCCAGATATGAAGCGTGAGATAGCTGAGTGGATAAGTAAGTGTTATACTTGTCAGAGGATTAAAGCAAAACATCAGAAGCCAAGCGGATTGTTACAGCCATTAGATATTCCCGAGTGGAAATGGGAGCACCTTCCTATGGATTTTGTAGTGGGATTGCCAAGAACTAAGGCAAATCATGATGCGATTTGGGTAATCATTGATCGATTGACAAAGTCTGCTCATTTCTTACCGATTAATGAAAGATTTTCATTAGTCAAGTTGGTACATTTTTATTTGAAGGAGATAGTCTCTCGACATGGAGTTCCTGTTTCGATAGTATCTGATCGAGACCCATGGTTTAATTCGAGGTTTTGGCGAAAATTTCAAGAATGCCTAGGAACCCAATTGAAGATGAGTACAGCTTACCATCCACAGACGGACGGACAAAGTGAAAGGACTATTCAGACCATAGAGGATATGCTTAGAGCTTGTGCATTGGATTTCGAAGGAAGTTGGGACGAACATTTGCCATTGGTTGAGTTTTCATATAACAACAGTTATCATGCGAGTATTGGAATGCCCCCGTATGAAGCATTGTATGGGAGAAAGTGTAGATCGCCAGTGTATTGGGAAGAAGTTGGTGAGAGGAAAATTTTAGGACCAGAGCTGCTTCAGCAGACGAAAGAGAAAGTTGAGATTATTCAGAAGAGATTAATTACTACCCAGGATCGTCAAAGAAAGTATGTTGATTTAAAAAGAAAGGACAGTAGTTTTGAAATAGCAGATCAAATGTTATTGAAAGTGTCTCCGTGGAAAGGAGTTACAAGATTTGGTAAGAAAGGGAAGCTGAGTCCAAGATACGTAGGACCATTTGAGATTTTGAAGCGAGTTGGAAAGGTTGCTTACGAATTAGCGTTGCCACCGCATATGCACCATATTCATAATGTATTTCATGTATCTATGCTTAATAAGTGCAATTCCGATGCGAGTCACGTAATTGAGTATGAGCCTATTGAGATCCAGCCAGACTTATCTTACGAAGAGCAACCAATAGAAATTCAGGATAGAAGTGATAGAAAGCTAAGGAATAAAGTTGTTAGATTGGTTAAAGTTTTGTGGAGGAATCCTAGAGTCGAAGAGTCGACTTGGGAACTTGAAAGCGAGATTCTTGCCAAGTATCCTCATCTGTTTACTTAGGTGAGATTCTGGGGACAGAATCCTTTTAAGGGGGGAAGGCTATTGTTGTGCCCAAAATCATCATGGGCTGAATTTAGGCCCATTAGGCCCTAGGGTTCAATCCATATGAGCTAGAGGATAGATCCAGTACGAGTTATGAAGATCAGATAGAAGAAATGACTAAGGAAGTATGAGTATCAAGAGGTTCCCAATGGTCAGGAAACTGAGCTGAACATTAGAAGATCAGGTTCCTCCCAGCGGAAGAGTTCGAGTTAGCATAGCAATAGCCATAGAGATGACAAGAGCATGTGAAGAGCTATCCGGTCTAACCAGTTTGTTATTTGTGCAGGTACTGATGCCTAAAGGGAGGTACCTAAGTGATATGTCCCGAAATAAGGAGGTTCCTGAGAAACAGGCTCCTGAGATATAGGTTCCTGAGCACCAGGTTCCTACGAATTGCCAACAGAAGGTTCTAGAAGCCATCTAGAACAGATAAACAAATTGGTATTTGAGTATAATTCTAGGGCGCAGATGATCCTAGAATAATCTCTGACCAATGAGAGAATTATATTAGGGTACGAATTCGAGTTCTACTCTACTTAGCAAACTAGTTCGTGGAAGGCTCTAAAGGAACCTGAGTCCTACACGAACTAGGTAATCGAATACAGCTATTTTCAGCAGAGATAGAGTCGCATTAGAACTACGTGAGCTTGATCCCTATATAAACAAGGGTACGTAGGCACCTCAAGGGTAAGACACATTCAGTTCTCTAATTCTCTCTAAAGGCACTTGAGATTATTGGAGACACCCTCGAGCACAGCTCAACCCCCACAATCACAACCCAAACTTTTCACAGAACAGTTGATCGTTAGCCTATACAACTACCCGTAAACCTCTCAAAAAGTTGTTACAAAATCCACTCATCAACATTGGCGCTAGAAGGAGGGGGCAGTTAACATCTTAAGAGTGGAAAAGATGGCAAGCGACTCTGATAGCGAAGCAACCCGTTCTGAGGAAAAAATTCACAATGAAAACAAATCTCCTCGAAAAGCAAAGAAGGTTACTAAAGAAGATATGATGGAAATCTTAAAGACCGTTGGAGAACGATTGTCGACTTTGGAGCAGGCTTCAAGCAAAAAGAAGAAAAAGAAGGCAAAGAAAGGCAAGAAGTCGAAGGTGACTCCAAAATAACTGAATTTCGAGGAAGAAGAACCCGAAGATGAAGAGGAAGTTCCAGAAGATGATGAAGAGACAAAACAGGATAATGGTGGTGAAGAACCAGAGAATCCTGAGAAGGACAAAACTCCTAGCAAAAAGGGACCTTCCCAAGCCCGCACGGAGTCTAAGGGAAAGAAGAAGGTTAACACTGGAGGTTCCTCACAGAAAAAGAAGAAAGACAAAGACCCATCTGTTGAGATAATTGAAGAAGAGGAAACAAACTCAGATGAGGTTACTGAAGAATCCAGCACTGCAGAGTCAAAAGAGGAGGAAGGAACGAGCAAAAAGACAAAGGCAAAAGCCACTGGAGAGGTGACGGCAGAAGATATCAAGAAAATTTTGGCTCAACTCAAGGATGAAAAGAATCTTGCTGTGAACCCTATAACTGCTTCTCCTTTCACTAAAAGGGTTCGAAAGTCGGCTCTGCCTAGATCTTACAGGCCCTCGAATGAGTTGAAATTCGATGGAACCACTGATCCAATCGAGTACCTAAGTCGTTTCGACACGGAGATGGATGTCTATCAAGTGAAGGAGGCCACTGAATGTAGGTTACTAGCTGCAACTCTACAGGGTGGAGCTCATCAATGGTTCAAGAGGTTACCTGCTGATTCGATCGGTTCCTGGGAGAATATGGGAAAGCTCTTTGTTACCCAATTCAGAGCATCTGTCGCGTTTGCACCACCTACCAACACCCTGGCCAACATCAAGCAGAGACCTAGTGAGACATTGACAGAATACTTCAAGAGGTTCAATGCAGAGGTACCGAAGGTTAGGAAAGCATCTGAGGAAACCATAAAGAATTTTTTAATTGCTGGAGTCAAAGGAGGCTCAGATTTTTGGAAAGCACTTCAGGGAAAAGAACCAGAGACGTTGGCAGATTTTTATGCCCAAGCGGAACCTTTTCATCTCGTGGAGGAATCTTTGGCTGATTTGAAGAAGGATCCAGATTTAGTAAGGCAAAGTGGGTGGTCAGGAAGCAAGAGGTCAAGGCCCAGAAGCCCCAATGGTCGTGACAGTAAAAAAGTGATTAGTCGTACATCCCAGGTGAAGCCTGAAGCTGAAGCTGTGAATCCTACCAGACCTGTCATGAGTCAGGTCCCGCCACCAGCTTCCTATAACAACAACAAGCGTGAGAGACCCGTCTATGAAACTTTCACCCCTTTGGTAGCTCCAATCGATCACATCTACGCAGTGAATGAAAAGTCCTCATGGTTTAAGATACCTTTTAGAACTGGCCCTCCAGGGAATAAGAATGAGCGTCCATACTATAATTTTCATGACAACAATGGGCATAATACTGCAGACTGCCGTCACCTCAGGGACTTAATTGAAACGCTAATCAGGCAAGGGCAGTTAAGTGAATGGGTGGCTCAGGAAGGCAAAAAGTATAGAGATGAGAAGACAAAGAAGGTACAGGAACCTGTTATGATGGAAGGACCACCTAAGGCTGGGTGCATACGCACAATTATAGGAGGTCCCCACATTGGAGGAAGTAGCAGGAGCGCCATGGAGAGGTACACTCGTGAAGCTAAAGAACGTCCTTTGACCAGTATTTACAATCTGTCACTGAGGTCTCCCAAGCTGTTTGAAGGAGAGGATGCAGATATTACCTTCACTGAAGGGGATGCTTCTTGGGTACACCATCCCCACACTGATGCCTTAGTGGTCGAAGCAGGTATCGGGTCTTATGAGGTCCATCGGGTACTAGTGGATAATGGAAGCTCTGTAAACCTGTTGTCCTACTCAGCTTTCAAAAAGATGTATTTTCTGGATAAAGACTTAACCCCAACGAAGGATACCTTGTATGGCTTCACTAACAACCAGGTTCCTATCAAGGGTAAGATTCGTTTACCAGTAACTCTAGGTGACAAACCATGTTGCATTACACAGCTAGCAGAATTCATTGTTATAGAAGACAATATGAACTACAATGCTATTCTGGGAAGACCCATCCTGAAAGAAATGAGGGTGATAACCTCCATTTACCACCTGCCTATGAAGTTCCCAACACCAAATGGAATTGGTATAGTTCGAGGATGCCAGTATGAGTCTAGAGAGTGCTACACCAAAGCTTTGCAACATGCTGCTAAGGCTGCTAATTATGATGATGAAAAGATCCCACGATCACTGAGTGTTCCTCTTCGAAACGTCCTCTACGGTATCCACACGAACACCTTCAAGAACGCCTCACGATCTTGTCCGGAAGAGAGGTACTAGCCTCTAATGAAAAATATGATTTTAGGTTTAGGGTTTTAGACTGCGGCTGCCTGTGTTTTTCACGTACGTTTAAAAACTCAAGCTTCCAATGCTATCATCATATATTTATATGATAGTGTGAAGCTTATAAGCCCAAGTCAAAAACCTAGCCCATATTTAATTTATTAAATAATAGAATGAAATCCTATTATTTAAATAAATAATAATTAAATCAAAATCAATTATTTAAATCATAAAAACATATCTCATATATCTTTGCATTTTATTATAGCTTAATTAAGTCCCACTTAATTAATATAATAAAATCCATCTTTATCATTAATTAATTTAAATTCATAATTTAAATTAATTCTTCCTTTAAATGTTCTATGTGTGTGACCCTATAGGTTATTATTTAATTGGCAATAATTTTATTCTCCAATAAAATTATAAACAATGAGCGGCATCTAGTAATACATCATTGCTACCCAATTAAATAATAATTAAATCGTGATTCGATAAACCTTTTGTGATTAATGTTCCCGTGTAATATAATCCCTTTAACCAAATATTATAGATTAAACTCGAGACATGTTTATTGTCATCCTCTTCATAATTTAATCTAGGTTTACTTGATCCATGAGTAGACTATTAATAACAAATCATTATTTGAGCACTGCCATGCATTTTATAGTCTCACTCAATCAAGAGGCCAATAATATATCTCCTAATTATAGGAGGGTTAAATCCTTTATCTATCATTCATATTTCTCATACGATTCATAATATACCCGATGTCCACTTTTATCATCACCCGGTCAAAGGTAACTTTTAATGTAGTCAAAGTATATTAATCCTCGTATAGAAATATAATGATCTCAAGTCAAAGGATCATTACACCATTACCACTGTGAGTTATTCTTATGACTTTATTAAACATGAAGAATCTTACTTTGGGTCTGTCCAGTACCATGTACTCCTACATGTACCTATGTATTGACTTTAGTATCTCCATACTTATAACCAATGAGATGTGGTTATCTGTCAAACAACATACTAGTCTATATATATATTATTATTGTCCTGATATAATAATAATCGACTAGGGACCTTTAAGAATATGATATATTATCATGATTCTAAGGACATTTATTATGCTAACAAATATATCGCAGTAATTAAAGTCATAATAAATACATTTATTTAATAATCAAATGACATAAGGTTTATTTAAGAAACAATGTATTGCCTCTACGGCACCTACACTAACAATCTCCCACTTGCACTAGAGCCAATCACCCATGTATCTAATACCCATGGAACTAGTGTGACCGTCGTGCTTCTGCTGCGACAAACCTTTGGTCAGTGGATCTGCAATGTTATCATTTGTATGCACTTTACATATATGTATTTCACCCCTTTCATTAATCTCTCGTATGAGGTGATATCTTCTGAGTATATGTTTGGATCGGGAGTGCGATCTAGGCTCTCTAGCCTGTGCAATGGCCCCATTATTATCGCAGTATAGATCAATGGGATCTGCAATCGATGGAACCACTTCCAAATCAGAAATGAATTTTCGAATCCAAACTGCCTCCTTATCCGCTTCACAAGCTGCAATGTACTCAGCCTCCATTGTAGAATCAGCTACTGTTTCTTGCTTTGAACTCTTCCAGCTTACAGCACGTCCATTTAGACAAAACACAAAACCAGACTGTGATACAGTATCATCCCTGTCTGTTTGGAAACTTGCATCGGTGTAACCCTTAACAACCAGTTTCTCCTCTCCTCCATACACCAAGAATGAATCTTTAGTCCTTTTCAGGTACTTTAGAATATTCTTGACTGCCGTCCAGTGACCTTCACCTGGATTAGACTGGTATCTGCTCGTCATGCTCAAAACATACGAAACATCTGGGCGAGTACATACCATTGCATACATGATAGATCCAATTGCTGATGCATATGGAACTTTATTCATGTGGTCCTTCTCATTTAATGTTTTTGGACACTGGTCTTTAGAGATCGTTATCCCTTGAGACACAGGGACATATCCCCTTTTAGCATTTTGCATACCAAAACGATGCAAAACCTTATCAATGTATGTACTCTGACTTAGACCGATCATCCTTTTAGATCTATCTCTACAGATCCTCATTCCTAGAATGTAGGTTGCCTCTCCTAAGTCTTTCATAGAGAAATTGCTCCCTAACCAAGTCTTAACAGCCTTTAGAGAAGGTATGTCATTCCCCATTAGTAGTATGTCATCAACATACAGTACTATGAATGCCACATGGCTCCCACTAACCTTCTTGTAAACACAAGGTTCATCCTCGTTTTGAATAAAGACATACTCATTGACTGTTTCATCAAAACGAATATTCCATCTCCTAGAGGCTTGCTTCAATCCATAAATGGATCGACGTAATTTACATACCTTGCCAACATTCCTTGGATCGACAAAACCTTCAGGTTTTGTCATGTACACATCCTCTTCTAGGCTCCCATTAAGGAAAGCTGTTTTGACATCCATTTGCCATATTTCATAATCATGGAATGCTGCAATTGCAAGCAAAATCCGTATGGACTTGACCATGGCAACTGGTGAGAAAGTTTCATCATAGTCAATACCATGAATTTGTTTGAACCCTTTCGCAACCAGTCTTGCTTTATAGGTCTGAACATTTCCTTCCATGTCAGTTTTCTTCTTGAAAACCCACTTACACCCTACGGGTTTTACCCCTTCAGGTGGATCAACCAAATCCCAAACTTGGTTTTCGTACATGGAATCCATCTCGGATTTCATGGCTTCAAGCCATCTCTTAGAGTCTGGACTGTTCATAGCATCTTGATATGTGAGAGGCTCATCTTCATCTATGAGCATCAAATCCCCACATTGAGTCAAAAGAAATCCATATCTCTCTGGCTCATGGCGAATTCTACCAGATCTACGAACAACCTGTGTTTCTTGAGCATTATCGTTATTCTGCTCTTGTTCCACCTCAGGTTCAATGCTATTTTGTGGTTCTCGATCTTCATCGAGATCTATAGTCCTCCCACTGTTTCTTTTGGAAACAAAATCTCTTTCCATGAAGACAGCATCTCGAGCAATGAACACTTTCTGCTCAGAAGGACTATAAAAATAATACGCCTTTGTTTCTTTAGGGTATCCCACAAAATTGCACTCTTCGGATTTAGGTCTAAGCTTGTCAGATACTTGACGTTTTACAAACGCCTTGCATCCCCAAACTTTCATAAAGTTCATGCTTGACCGTTTCTCCTCCCATATCTCATATGGAGTCTTTTGAACCTTCTTGGTTGGAACACGGTTAAGTGTGAAAGCCGATGTTTCTAGAGCATAACCCCAGAAACTTATTGGAAGATCTGCATGACTCATCATCGATCGTACCATGTCCAACAGGGTACGATTTCTCCTCTCTGAAACTCCATTCCATTGAGGTGTACCTGGCGGAGTGAGTTGTGATACAATACCACACTCTTTTAAATACTCTTTAAATTCGGTGATTAAGTATTCACCCCCACGATCGGATCGTAAGATTTTAATACTTGCACCTCCGCCTATTTGATTCTCTACTTCAGCCTTGTATTCTTTGAATTTTTCAAAAGAATCGGATTTATTCTTCATAAGATATACATATCCATATCTACTGAAGTCATCAGTAAATGTTATGAAGTAGTAGTAGCCTCCTCTAGCCATCACACGCATTGGGCCACATACATCACTATGTATTAGCTCCAAACGTTCAGTGGCCCTTTGACCTTTACCAGTAAAAGGGGCTTTAGTCATCTTACCAAGCAAACAAGATTCGCATTTTTCGTATGATTCAAAATCAAACATATCCAAGTATCCATCCTTATGTAATTTGGATATGCGTTTCTCATTTATATGGCCTAGACGACAATGCCAGAGGTATGTTTGATTTGAGTCATTAACTTTAAGTCGTTTGTTTTCTATGTTACAGACATGATTATCTAAATCAAGAACATATAAACCATTAAATAAACGTGCAACACCATAGGTTAAATCATTTAAAGCAAAAGAGCAACTATTGTTCTTTATTATAAACGAAAAACCTTTCTTGTCCAAACAAGAAACAGAAATAATGTTTCTGCGAATCGCAGGCACGTAAAAACAGTCTTCAAGTTCTAAAACAAGCCCAGAGGGCAAAGATAAATAATAAGTTCCTACGGCTAAAGCAGCAACTCTTGCTCCATTGCCTACTCGTAGGTCCACTTCTCCCTTAGCCAAAGTCCTACTTCTCTGCAGTTCCTGCACATTTATACAAATGTGAGAAGCACATCCAGTATCCAATACCCAAGATGTAGAAATAGATAGATTGACTTCTATAACATAAATACCTGATCCAGAAATCTGAACACCCTTCAATTTCTTCAGATTCTCCAAGTAAGCATGACAGTTTCTCTTCCAGTGACCAGGCTTGTGACAGTAGTGACAATCACCTTTGTCAGCCTTTGCGACATCTCCTTTCGGCTTTTTAGCCTTTTTGAAAGAGGGCTTAGAAGGACCAAGATCTTTTGGTGTAACCTTTTTCTTGCCCTTCCATTTCCCCTTTCCCTTAGCACCATTCTTGCCCACCATCATTATGGGAGCTTTCTCAGGTGCCTTGACCATATTTGCTTCAGTGGTCCTGAGCATGGCCAACAATTCCATAGGAGTCTTATCTTGCTCAGTCATATTAAAAGTCATTTTGAACTGAGCATAGTCACTGTTCAAAGATTGCAAGATTATATCGACTTGAGCCTCTCGCTGAAGCGGGAAACACAAACGAGCAAGGTAATCACAATACCCAATCATCTTTAGAACATGTGGTCCGACTGGTCCATTGCCCTGCTTGCACGAGAAGAGTGCTTTGCTTGTGTTGAATTTTTCAACACGAGCCTGTGATTGAAACATCGTTGAAAGATGTTCAAACATAGTATAAGCATTCATATCAAAATGCTGTTTCTGAAGCTCAGCATCCATAGTAGCAAGCATAAGACAAGCCGCATCAGTTGCATCATCAATATGCTTCTGATAAGCATTTCGTTGAGCAGCAGTGGCATTGTTAGCAGGGGCTGCCGGTGGAGGAATATCAATCACATAAGATTTCTTTTCCTGCATGAGAACAATTCTCAAATTCCTAGACCAGTCAAGGAAGTTCGATCCTGTCAGCTTGTCCTTCTCAAGGACTGATCGCACAGAGAAAGTATTGTTTGTATTTTGTGCCATTTGTTTTCTACAATGATAAAATGCATAAGATAAGTTAGATTGTTACATTAATTATGTTCAAGTGATTATGACATATTCATAATATATCTCCCACTATTTTTTTTATCAAATTAATAGCCCTTACTATTAAATCGGAAAGAATATCCCATAAATCTTTCTAGTGAGCCAAGATCCATATTTCATCATATCCTAAGTCAACCACTGGTAGTCCTTAAAACATGATTTAGGTAGACAACAGTTGTCAATTATATCATATATAATTCTTGGATAGTTTGGTGAACAACAATTGTTCTTGTCTATCTAATAGAATTTGAACCAAACTCTATGCTTCTAAGTTCATAATAATTGAATATAACCGTTTATTTTCACCTTATTATGACGACTCAGTTAAGTTAAACCCAATGATACAACGGTCGAATATAACCGCTTATATTCGTCACATCTCACCACGATAGACAGGAGTCCCCTGCCACTGACAGTCATTCCCCTTATCGATCTAGGATTCAATGAGAGTTCATTCATTGGAAAGCATCCAATTAAAATTTAATATTTTGTTAAGGGGTTTTGACTTAAAACGACCATGATCCTATCATAAAGAGATTCCCAATTTTTCCTTGAATTAAATACTTCAAATCAATATTCATCAATAGTTTGATTTCCAAGTTGTTGGAGGAGTCACAAGTGGCCTCACTTAATACCCAACTTCCTTACAGGTAAAACCCGTTTTTGACAAAATCTCCCCATATCTAAATAATTGAAAATTTGTATTTAATTCCGTGTTTCATAAACACAGAAATCTCATGATCGTTTGTTCGTTTTAAAATCTCGAATCGTTACAGATTTTATCTTGTTTAGCATGGCAAGCATGGTATGGGTGACGTATCTAATACATGCATACATCATTAATCTAATTAAAACATGCATACATTTTTCTACTCTACACATGCATCATACACATGCATCATATGTAAAGTGCATCACATAATCTAATATGCTATGGTTATGGCCCAATCCTATGCGATTTTTCCAAGCTAATGGAAAAATCAAGGTCAATCTATGGTGGTAATAACTAATTATTACAAAAATCTCTTCCTTCTCTTCCAAAGCTGCCTTGATTGCTTCCAAGCTCCTCATGAAACATTTTACAAAAGAACTCGAGTTGTATTCGAGATAAAATAATTACAAAAAGAAAAACGACATGCAAGTCGTATTTAATTATTACAAACCATAAATTAAAAATTAATAATATAAATTGAAAACTAGGTCTTGGGGCCATAACCATGCATCATGCTCACATAGCAATTAAAAGCATCACATATTGTATAATCACAATTTTATACAACATAAATTAAATATGATCAAATCATATATAATAAAATTAACGCATTTTAATTAAATATTAATCTAGTAATCAAAATTACTAATTAATAAAATTTTGCATACTCCAAGTTAAGGATTAACATTTGTAATTTAATCTAGCATGCAAAACCTAGCTGAAATTTTATTATTATTATTATTATTATTATTATTATTATTATTATTATTATTATTATTATTATTATTATTATTATTATTATTATTATTTTATTAAAACAGCAGATACGCATTTACAGTATGCGCATATGACCTAATCTGTTAATTCTACTAGACACGCATTCTGCGTATGCGTGTATGACTTAAACCCTAGGTGATACGCATCTTCCCTATGCGCATCACCTGTACATGCATATTTTCTGCAGTTTTCCAGCAGACCCAGTAATCGTGTTCATCAATATCAGTTGTGATTTTGATTCCAGACTTAATATACAGACCCACGATTACACAGCAGCAACAACATAATCATATATCTCAGATTCTTGAATGATTTAAAATCAAAACCTAGAAGATAGTATATAAACACGTATGTATATATTCACGCATAAACTTATAAAACCTTAACTCTTTCATCTGTTACGACTTGAACTGATGGTTAAACGTCCAGATTATGCTTTAATCTTATTAGAACATGGCTTAACAGATGAACACAACGAAACCAGAAAATCAGAAGCATGCAAAACGTTATTTGTTTTCATGCAGTTAGGGTTATTATCGGGAGAAAAAAAATCAGAACTGGCAATCTATAAAACAGATCGTACACATCATATATAACTAGATTATCATATTATACAAGTAGCTCTGATGCCATTGTTGGTTTCGATCGCATACACGCAGCAAAAACAGTAAATAAAAATCAAAACCAAGCCCCGGATCCATGTATAATAAATCGATAATATGGTAGATTGAACGATTACCTTAACGAAGCTTTACGATTGTATAATTATGATGATGACAAGATCCCACGATCACTGAGTGTTCCTCTTCGAAACCTCCTCTACGGTATCCACACGAACACCTTCAAGAACGCCTCACGATCTTGTCCGGAAGAGAGGTACTAGCCTCTAATGAAAAATATGATTTTAGGTTTAGGGTTTTAGACTGCGGCTTCTTGTGTTTTTCACGTACGTTTAAAAACTCAAGCCTCCAATGCTATCATCATATATTTATATGATAGTGTGAAGCTCATAAGCCCAAGTCAAAAACCTAGCCCATATTTAATTTATTAAATAATAGAATGAAATCCTATTATTTAAATAAATAATAATTAAGTCAAACTCAATTATTAAAATCATAAAAACATATCTCATATATCTTTGCATTTTATTATAGCTTAATTAAGTCCCACTTAATTAATATAATAAAATCCATCTTTATCATTAATTAATTTAAATTCATAATTTAAATTAATTCTTCCTTTATATGTTCTATGTGTGTGACCCTATAGGTTATTATTTAATTGGCAATAATTTTATTCTCCAATAAAATTATAAACAATGAGCGGCATCTAGTAATACATCATTGCTACCCAATTAAATAATAATTAAATCGTGATTCGATAAACCTTTTGTGATTAATGTTCCCGTGTAATATAATCCCTTTAACCAAATATTATAGATTAAACTCGAGACATGTTTATTGTCATCCTCTTCATAATTTAATCCAGGTTTACTTGATCCATGAGTAGACTATTAATAACAAATCATTATTTGAGCACGACCATGCATTTTATAGTCTCACTCAATCAAGAGGCCAATAATATCTCTCCTAATTATAGGAGGGTTAAATCCTTTATCTATCATTCATATTTCTCATACGATTCATAATATACCCGATGTCCACTTTTATCATCACCCGGTCAAAGGTAACTTTTAATGTAGTCAAAGTATATTAATCCTCGTATAGAAATATAATGATCTCAAGTCAAAGGATCATTACACCATTACCACTGTGAGTTATTCTTAAGACTTTATTAAACATGAAGAATCTCACTTTGGGTCTGTCCAGTACCATGTACTCCTACATGTACCTATGTATTGACTTTAGTATCTCCATACTTATAACCAATGAGATGTGGTTATCTGTCAAACAACATACTAGTCTATATATATTATTATTGTCCTGATATAATAATAATCGACTAGGGACCTTTAAGAATATGATATATTATCATGATTCTAAGGACATTTATTATGCTAACAAATATATCGCAGTAATTAAAGTCATAATAAATACATTTATTTAATAATCAAATGACATAAGGTTTATTTAAGAAACAATGTATTGCCTCTAGGGCACCTACACTAACAGGTGAGACGTTAGATGTGAAGATAAATGACAAGGACGGTACGAAAGTGTTGAAGATTGGAGCTCGACTCGACCCAGCCTTAAAGGAATATCTTATTACCTTTTTGGGTAAGAACCTGGATGTGTTTGCATGGTGTCACGCAGATATGGAAGGGATAGATCCAAGAGTCATGTGTATCGATCCAGAAAAGAAAGGAGTGAGACAGAAGCGAAGACCAGTTAGTGGATGCAACTGCTGGACATGCCCTCCTCAGCTTCATGGATGCATATTCAGGTTACAATCAAATCCCTATGTATGAACCTGACCAAGAGCATACTTCATTTATTACGGATAGAGGTCTTTATTGCTATGTATGCATGCCATTCGGGTTGATTAATGCTGGAGCCACGTACCAACGACTGGTGAACATGATGTTTAAAGACCAAATCGGTCATACTATGGAGGTATATGTGGGTGACATGCTAGTCAAATCCAAGGAAGCTGTTGACCATGTAAAACACTTAGAAGAAATATTTGGAATCTTGCGAAAGTACAGAATGAAGCTAAATCCCCAGAAATGTGTGTTTGGGGTAGAATCAGGAAAATTTCTGGGTTTTATGGTAAATCACAGAGGTATAGAAGCCAACCCAGCCAAGATTAAAGCATTGATTGATATGAGGTCACCAAGGACTGTGAGAGAGGTTCAGTCCCTTACAGGGAGAGTCGCAGCCTTGAACAGATTCATCTCGAAGTCCACTGATAGGTGTCAGGAGTTCTTTAAAGCCATAAAGAAAGGAAGCAAGTTCGAGTGGACAGAGGAATGTGAGATAGCATTTGGAAAGTTAAAGGAGCATTTGGGGAGCCCCCCACTTTTAGCCAAACATGTGGATGGAGAAACATTGATACTTTACCTGGCTGTATCAGAATATTCCATTAGTGTAGTTTTGGTTCGAGAAGAGAATGGACAGTAGAGCCCAGTCTACTACGTCAATAAAAGGTTACTTGATGCAGAAACGAGGTATACAGGAATGGAGAAGCTGGTTTACGCATTGATTCTAGCTTCCAGGAAGCTGCGACCTTACTTCCAAGCTCAAAAGATCGAGGTGAGAACCTCATATCCACTTAGGCAAGTGATGCATAGACCAGAAACTTTGGGAAGAATGTTAAAGTGGGCTGTGGAGTTGGGACAATTCGACATAGAATACAACCAAAGACAGCAATCAAGGCTCAAGCTCTAGCAGATTTCCTAATTGAGTTTCCACCCCATGTGGAGGTTACTGGTCAAGAGGAACTAAGAGAGATGGTGGAAGAACAGACAGAGAATGATAACTGCGCACCCTGGTGGACACTGTATATAGATGGAGCTGCTAATAGTAGTGGAGCAGGTGCAGGCATAGACCTAGTTATTCCGGAGGGACACAAGCTCCATAGCTCGATTCATTTTGCCTTCAGAGCCACAAACAATGATGCAGAGTATGAGGCATTGATTGCAGGCTTAAAGCTAGCTTTGGAGATGAAAGTTGAGAATATCAGAGTGTTTAGTGATTCGATGTTAGTAGTTTGGCAGATTCGTGGTGGCTTTCAGGCAAGAGGTCTACGAACAGACTTGTATTTGAGGTACTCCCAGGAATTGATCGCAAAGTTCAAAGAGGTGAAGTTAGATCAGATACCACGAGGAAAGAATACCAATGCAGATGCATTAGCCAAGCTAGGATCTCAGAGAGAGTCCACATTATTGGGAGTAATTCCACTTCAGATTCAGGAGCAACCTAGCGTTTTCAAGGAAGAAGTGATGGACATCGAATTTCCAGTTGAAGATTCCTGGATGACCCCAATATATCGTTACCTGGATAAAGGGGAGCTACCTCCCAGTCAAGATGAAGCCAGGAAACTGAGGTATCATGCAGCATGTTGGGACAATCAGATCTTGGCACTGCGATTTTTGATACAATAAATTAACGAGTACGAATAGAAAAGTCACCTTGTTAACGGTTGATTCCACGGTCTTCTATTGTATTCCCAAATTCCCTTGAGCGAAGTGTGGCCTTCGTCTTCTCAAGTTAACCTCTCTTCTTGCTCCTGGGCGGCTACAAAATTTTTTCGACCAACCCTAGCAAGAAGAGAATAGGAATATATATAGGGCTACAATAGGGATCATGGACAATTAGGTTGGGCCTTCTAATTACATCTTGGGCATAGCCCAATGTAATTAAATATTAATTCAATCCACTAAAGAATTATTATTTGCACTACCTTTCCTAATACCGTAATTTAATTAATTAATTCGGTTCCAATATTATTTGCTTATTAAATTCCCCATGTTTAAAATATCGCATGTCCATTAATTAAATAAATTACTGATAATTCATTTAATTCATATCTTTTATCCTTGATCATCCATTCAACCTTTATTTAATTATGCCGGAATAAATCCACCTGCAGGGTTTCACATAATTAAATCTTTTTGAGCTTTCAAGGGGACATCATTAACCCGAATATTATCAGGACATGGATTCCTTCAATAAATAATATTCACCATCTATATTATTTCATCACCCAAAATATAATGAAATAAATCAAAAGAATTATTTCATATATAAATCAAAGCATGTAAATAATATACACGTGTCAATTACTATATCTGGATTAAGAACCTAAGCATTAATAATAACATAGAATCTTAGTTCACCTTCTTAATCAGTATAAGGGAACAATTCTAAATTGGATCCTGTTCAATATACAAAAAGTATACTAGTATTATTTATTAGTCAATATAAACTAATCTAAATAATACTACAGCCATTCCAGTGGATTGTCTAACACCACCTGTGCTGTGAACCATATTATATTATATAAACCGTATTTAATAATCTAATATTCTGTATCCCATTTGATACTAGATTATTCACAATATATAATATTTAGACAACATGTAAACATTTAAATGATTCTCAATAAAATAGGCCAGAAATAAATGTATATACTTCAAATAAATATTTTCAGTATACACTAACAATCTCCCACTTATACTCAAAATATTCTATGAGTATATCAATGTTTATTTAATCCACTATTACACAAAAAAAAACTATGTGTCCATCCATCTGACTCCTATCGCTTCCACATGCCTGTCAAAAACTTTGGCTGACAAGCTCTTTGTGAAAGGATCTGCCCGATTGTCTTCTGATGATATGTGAGCCACAACTATATCTCCTCGCTTTACGATTCCTCGTATGAGATGATACTTACGTTCAATATGTTTATCTACTTTGTGGTCTCGCGGTTCCTTCGAATTTGCCACAGCACCAGTGTTATCACAATACACTGTCAAGCTCCTAGGCAAATTAGGTACCACATCCAAGTTCAAAAGGAAATTTCTGAACCATACAGCCTCCTTTGCAGCCTCAGAGGCCGCCACGTACTCGGCTTCCATGGTAGAGTCTGCAATGCATTTCTGCTTTACACTCCTCCATATAACGGCTCCACCTCCCAAAGTAAAAACATATCCCGAGTTTGATTTCCTCTTATCCATATCTGATTGGAAATCTGAATCAGTATATCCCAAAGGAAATAGTTCTGAGGCCTTGTAAATTAACATATACTCCTTAGTCCTTCTCAGGTACTTGAGTATAGTTTTTACTACACTCCAATGTTCCTGACCTGGGTTCGACTGATATCTACTAACCATGCCTACAGCAAAGCAGATGTCAGGCCTCGTACATAACATAGCATACATTAAGCTTCCACATGCCGAAGCATAAGGAACTGCTTTCATGCTCTCTATATCCTTAGGTGTCGAAGGACACTGCTCCTTGGATAGAGCCACTCCATACTTAAAAGGTAGAAAACCTTTCTTAGAGTTCTGCATGTTAAAACGAGCTAATACTTCATCAATGTAGGGCTCTTGAGATAAAGCCAACATCCTTTTCTTGCGATCCCTTATTACTTTGATCCCAAGGATGTATGCCGCTTCACCTAAGTCCTTCATTTCAAATTGTTTGAACAACCATGCCTTTACTGATGACAACATCTTAACATTGTTTCCAATGAGTAAAATGTCATATACATACAGTACTAGAAAAACTACTACATTACCCTCACTTCTCTTATACACACATGATTCGCTTGGACTTTGATCAAATCCATATGACTGGACTACCTGATCAAAACGAATATTCCAGTCCCTAGAAGCTTGTTTTATTCCATAAATAGACCTCTTAAGCTTACAAACAAGATGCTCTTGGCCTTCCTTAAATGAATCCTTTTGGTTGTTGCATATAGATGGTTTCCTCAAGACTTCCATTAAGGAAAGCTGTCTTGACATCCATTTACCAAATCTCATAATCGAGATGAGCTGCTATAGATAAAAGAATCCGGATCGACTTAAGCATAACAACCGGCGAAAAGTTTTCCTTATAATCGATCCCTTCTTTCTAAGTATACCCTTTTGCAATAAGTCGTGCTTTCCAGGCTTTCACCTTTTTGTCAGATCCTCTTTTCTTCTTGTAGATCCACATACATCCAATGGGTTTTACACCTTTGGGTGGTTCCACGAGCTCCCAAACTTGATTGGAATACATAGATTCCATCTCAGATTCCATTGCCTTTTGCCATAGATCTGGATCTTTATCTAGAATTGCCTCTTCGTATGTCCTGGGATCCTCATCATGTTCACCAGAGACCAAGTCCGAGGACTCTCCCAAAAACATGAATCTATCAGGTTGTTGAACAACCCTCCCACTACGACGAGGCACTGGTGTGGTATTAGTGACAGGTTGTGCATTTTCTTGTGGTTGATCTACTTGTACTGTTGGCACTTGGGGATTATCTGTCCCTCCCACTAGTTCCTCTAAAACGATACTACTCATGGGTTTATGGTTCATAATATAGTCTTCTTCTAAGAATCTAGCATTGGTGCTAACAATGATATCTCGATCCCTAGGACTATAAAATGAATAACCTTTCGTTCCCATGGGATAGCCTATAAACAGCCTTACTTCTGTACGAGATTCTAACTTGGTCGCATTCTTGTTCAGCACATGTGCTGGACAACCCCAAATCCGAATATGTCTTAGACTTGGTGATGTGCCGAAAATATGACATTTAATTATCGCAAGCGCACGATCATCGTTTTAGTATTTAAGATTCGATCCACAGGGAATAATATTTATTTCGCAATCCTTAATTTCTAATTTAGGCGAATTAGAACAAATTGAGATTTTTGTAAATTTGGAATTTTTTATTTAATTCCTAAAACTATTTTTATCTTAAAAGGAAAATTAAATTAATCTATTTAAACTAAAAACTGCATTTTTTTATTATTTGAATTAAAATTACCTAAAGAAAGTTTAAACAAATTTTAAAGGAAAATTTAATTTATTCAAATTTTATTTAACGAATTAAAATTTAAAAGAAAAAAATAAAAATAAATTAGCCACTATTAATTTCTAATTTAATCGAACTAAGACAATTTGGGTTTTTGGAATTTTTTTTTACTATTAATTTCCTAAAAGATAAATTTAAACTATTTTAAAGAAAATTAAATCTATTCTAATTCAAAAATAAATTATTCTAGAAATTTTAAATAAAAAAAACTAGATTATATTTTAAATTCTTTTTTTTAAGACAATCACAGAACTTGGACTTAGAACAATCGCCAAATAAAACTTAGTAAAACAAAACTCAGAATTCGAAATAGGACTCGACGAAAACTAAGTCAGAAACTAAACCAACGAAAACAAATAAGCACAATCAACTTAGAACAGATTTCACAAGAATAAAGCAAACAAAAAGGAGCAACATTAAACACCAACAAAACTTAAACTGGAATGGAAACCAGGGACAACGGAAAACAAAAACCTCCCTGCTCGACTACTCTTCACAGCAAAAAAAAAATAAAATTGAACCATGTACAGCAAGAACCAACGTGTAGCAAACTCAAAAATAAATTGTATCATGCAAAACTCAGAAATTGAAACCATCAACAGCATCACGCAATCAACGACTCATTACATCTCCATCTTAACTCGGCAAAATTCACAGCAAGGAACCAAAATAAACAAACAGACATCGACCAAGATGGACTCAACTAGGTTTCATTAGGGACTCGGAAATCAGTAACATTCGGGAGCATAAAACAGGCCTTTAACAAGACACAAGCAAACCCAGAAATCTACCACAAAGAACTCGACTCACGTAACTACACAAAATCAGTAAGCACAAGACTCGTTCGTTCAAACTAAAAAAAAAAACAATACGAAAAACTGAACTCAACTACTACTAACACAGGTCCAGAAAATCCAAACATTCCAAATGACTTAGAACTGGAAAAAAAACGTAGTGAACTCAGTACTTGCTAAACTCGGACCAACGAAACACGAACACGAAACTCGGATATACAACTCGCTTAAATTACACTCAGTAAAACTCTTTAAACTATCTTGGTAAAAGCCAATGAATTCAGAATTGGAACAAAACTCCGACAGCAACAACAAGAGCAAAAAAAAAACCCGGAATTCACACTACAGAAAACTCGCGAAAACCATTAACAAAATACGAAAACTGAACTCGAATAACTCAGCATACAGCGATTCGTTACAGCTGTGGAAGTCGACTGGAAATTGAAGAAAGAGGATGGATCTGCGTATGGAAGAGGAAGAAGAAGGGGATGGGGAAAAGGAGTGTTAATTCGAAATAAAAAAAATAAAAGGAAAAAGGAGGGGTGTTTTGCAGCGGTTTAAAAGGAATGGAGGAAGGGAAAGGAGGATTTTTGGTTCGGTTAATTGAAGAAAACAAAACAGGGGAGGTGTGATTTTTTTGGGAAAAGAAGAGAGATGTGATTGTGTTTGGGTTTTTGCAGCACATGAAAATAAAAGAGGAGCAGGGCTGGGTTTATATGGTGATCTAACAAATCGAGAGTAACACCGAGATCTGTAAATAAAACAGGGGAGCTAGCCTCGAATTAAACAATAAGGCAGGAAAAATACAAACTGAATAAAAAAAAAATTTACAAGAGCTGCAAAAAAAATTACAATTATAAATTTAGAAGTGCTAATCCTAAATCTAACAAAAAAAAATGGTGTAATCCTAATTCTAAGTTATTTTACAACAGAAAAAAATGAATCTATTTATAGGAAATAGATTGAGATTTGTGGTTGGTGTGGATTAATCCCCACCATTCATTTTTGTTTGGTGGGATTAAATCCTAGCCCTCCATTTTTATTTATTTTTTTATTTATTCTTTTTTTCTTTTTAGTTTTTTTTTAAAATAAAAATTCAGCTTTTGCACCAAACTCCCTCTTCTTTCCTTTTCTTCTATTTTGGTCCTTCTTCTTCTTCTTTTTCTCTTCTTTGACCTTTATTTCTTTATTTTGCAATTTCTTCAATTTTTCTTGAATTTCCTGAAATACAACAAAATAATTTATTAAAATACGAATTCAAACAATAAATAGGTAATAAAAATATGCAAAAATATGCACTTATCAAATGCCCCCATACCTATCTTTTGCTTGTCCTCGAGTAAAACAAAAAGAAAATCTAGATAAAAAGTCCTATACTCCTTTTCGTAGGTGTGACGGGTAATTTTAGGTTTACCAACCCGTTAAACCCATAGACGATCTCTACCGGAGGAGTGTTGTCTCCTAAGGGTTTACAGAAGATATACCCATAAAATCTTTGAGATAAGACAGCAAGTATCCAACTTTCCTCTTTCAACCTAGCTTTCATTGGTGTTAACAAAACAATTTTGTAGGAAAATACATGCCTTAAAGATTATTCTAATAATAGCCACGTTATAGGTTCCCACAATCCACTTGATTAGACTCTAAAAATTTACAAAAAATCCCAAGGTGTGTAGTGAATTTAAGGCCTATGATGGATAAAGTGCATACGAACATTTTCTCTTTTTCAACCAATATTGAACTGACCCAATCTCTATTAAAACAAGGTTCTAGCCAAACTTCACGTTCTTAGTAGTTAGACCGACCGTGCAATGGTTGAGGTCCCAAAAGACTTATGCATCAATACCCATTTAGCGAGTTTTAGGTCAACAATCCCAGATCACAAGGGACCTTAGGTTGCTAGGCACAAAGTCCCCTCGGACTTACTTACTCGGGTTATTAATGAGCCCAACCTAGCCGATTTCCCTACTAAGAATTTATTATTACAAAATTACACTAGCACTCAACAATTACAAACATTTATTGACTCTTTTTCTTTTCTTTCTTTTTTTTGATTTTTTTTTTTGACACTATAGGAACCAAATTTCGCAAAGGTTTGATTCGACATTGTTCTAACATGTGGGTTCTCTCTCAGGTATCGAATAACATTCCTATAAAATTTTTCCATCAAAGGTCTCGTGCGAATGTGTCGTCTTGGTCTTTTAAGCAAAAATTTGTTCGACACAAGTTTCATGAGGAAAAACCTTACCTGACTACGTTCAATCATCTAAAGGCATTATACATATAATTTTCGAAAAATAGTCAACACCAACTAGTTCTAGAATTTAAAGAGTGGGAAGGACAACTAAGCTAAAATATCTCTATTTTTGGATTTTTAAAAATTTTCAATTTTTTTGGATTTTTCAATTTTATGTATTTACACTAAAACCCTCCCCCATACCTAAATCATGCATTGTCCTCAATGTACGCAAAATGAACGAGAATAAAATAGAGAGGAGGAAATACCTGATAAGGGATGACGGAGAATGACAAACTGCTGAAAAACTACGAAAGAAAACAACTCACACACGCACACAATGTAACTCCCCCATACCTACATTCTACTATGGGAGGTACAAAACAAATTTTTACTAACCAATACCTGCTCTCGGAAAAACTGTTTTTGTTACACAACCAACATATTTCAGAAACTTACCCACAAAAATAGCATAGACCACTCGAACGATCCGATTAGGCGCAAGAATAAAACTCATATTCCTAACTTCATCCATAGACCACGAAGATGCTTCTTTTTGTTGTTTAAGCAAATTAATTACGATAAGATGTTGGTCATGAATATCATGAGTTTCGATGAAAGATGAAGTACGAGTGGAAAATGAAGAAATAGAAACGGGTGGGGTTGGCTCTTCGAAAAATGTTTTACCAACAGAATTAGGATCACAAGAACTATCCTTATGTTGGGTTTCCTATTTGGAACAAATATTCATCATCTCTCCAAACATCTCTTCCGCGGTCAAATCCTTAAAAGATTCGTGAAGCTCTCGATTGGTCTCGTAATGCAATTGAAAATCTTGTTTAAGAAGAGACTCAATCTCATGATCGTCCAAATTTGACCTTGAAACAACCTCCTTAACTAGATCAGCTCCTATTGGTTGAGTATGAAGTTCTTTGGGTTTTTCGGGAAGAGGTTTGGAAGATGAAAGGAAAAGTTTACTAGAAGAAGATGATGGTTGTCTAGGTGAAGCCACAAACTCAGAATCATCGGGATTCTTCGTTTGACCTAGAGAAAGAATGATGTCAACATCAGAATCTTCTTCGTGTGAATCACCACCGAAAGGAGTGTCAACTTGAACATTAGACCTAGGAGAAATGATATCATCGAAAGTATCGATAGGTCTTTGAGTGATAAGAATTTCAGGGTTGACCTCGGGTGGATTCAGGGTGGTTAACGTCTCACGCTCGCACATGGTGGCTAATTGATTCACTTGAAATTCTAACTTAGATAAGGCTTGAGCATTAGAGTTCAAAATTTGCCTATCAGAAGTTATGGTTCGCATGAAGTTTGCTTGAGAAATCAATAAAGCCTCGATACTCTTTTCTAAGGTGTCAAGTTGCCTACTCGAATCATGAAATCCGGGTGGGTGGGCGTTGGTTTGAATTGAACTCGAATAAGGAACTTGACTCGGAATTGGATAAGAGTTCTGTTCTTGAAAATGTGGAGGCGGAGTTTGATAGCTATGACCTTGGTTCCATGAGAGATCGGGATAATCTCTCCAACCGGAATTAGAAGACGATGTAAAATGGTCATTTCGAGAGGTTGGTTGATACATGGCGTTGACATGTTGAAAATCGAGACTCGGGGAGTTGAAATTTGGGTGCCAAGACGTGTGTGAAGGGCCTCTAAGGGTTTCTAAGGCTTCGAGTCGTCTAGTAAGAGCATCTAATTCAGAGTCGATTGCAATATCGTTTTCATTATAATGCAAATCACTAAAAGTACTGTACGACTCGTTATATACACTAGGTTCCCTAGTTGACTCACACCACATCGTATTATCTGCTAACTCCTCGCCAAAATCCCAACCTTGGTAATAACGCTCCTTAAATGCTACGGACATGGTAAAGATTGATCAAGGATAAAACCTCGTAGCAAGTAAGTGCGAAAATGAAACACATAAAATAAATGGTGAAAAATCAAAAGAAAAATTCTAACCTAGGTTCCCTAAATAAAATAACTAGACATTGCTCATAACGTTAAGACACACTAAAAATTCTGTAAATTAAGAATTATTCAGACCGATTCGGCCAGATTAGAGCAGGCATTGCCAAGAGGCCAAACTCGTCACTTAGACACCGAATCTTAACAGCCAGGCGAACCTTAGACACTGAAGGTCGTGAATAAGTCTTAATTACGTTTATTTGATGCAACAAACAACGAGATATATACAAAAACGATAAACAATTATGGATGCTTACACTACGTGTCTTAATCTAAAAAAAATTTAACGTACCTTTGGGTCCTCCAGCGATCACCACAATTTACTAGGTACGAAAAATTAAAAACAATAAAATAAAAATCTAGATGATGTGCCCTAAGTGATGAATGCATGATGCAACAAATATGTATTTAAAACTAATATTTTTTTTTTGGATTTTTCAATTTTCAATTTTTTTATGATTTTCGATTTTTTTATATTTTTTTAATATTTTTTTTTAAAAATAAAAAGGCGAAAAGAGAGAGATACGGGTTACCGAAGCATGCTTCCAAGAATTCCGATTTTTCCAAGCTTCGTGAAAAGATTCCCGAAATTCCAAACTTTCCTAAAAAAAATGAAATAAAAATAAGGCAAGCAAAAAAAAAAAAAAACTAATCCGAAAAATTAAAAATTAAGGTGCGAAAAATAATTAGTCCCCGGCAACGGCGCCGAAAACTTGATGAGGCAGAAATGTGTACAATTAAAATCGCAAGCGCACGATCATCGTTTTAGTATTTAAGATTCGATCCACAGGGAATAATATTTATTTCGCAATTCTTAATTTCTAATTTAGGCGAATTAGAACAAATTGAGATTTTTGTAAATTTGGAATTTTTTATTTAATTCCTAAAACTATTTTTATCTTAAAAGGAAAATTAAATTAATCTATTTAAACTAAAAACTGCATTTTTTTTATTATTTGAATTAAAATTACCTAAAGAAAGTTTAAACAAATTTTAAAGGAAAATTTAATTTATTCAAATTTTATTTAACGAATTAAAATTTAAAAAAAAAATAAAAATAAATTAGCCACTCTTAATTTCTAATTTAATCGAACTAAGACAATTTGGGTTTTTGGAATTTTTTTTACTACTAATTTCCTAAAAGATAAATTTAAACTATTTTAAAGAAAATTAAATCTATTCTAATTCAAAAATAAATTATTCTAGAAATTTTAAATAAAAAAAACTAGATTATATTTTAAATTTTTTTTTTTTTTAGACAATCACAGAACTTGGACTTAGAACAATCGCCAAATAAAACTTAGTAAAACAGAACTCAGAATTCGAAATAGGACTCGACGAAAACTCAGTCAGAAACTAAACCAACGAAAACAAATAAGCGCAATCAACTTAGAACAGATTTCACAAGAATAAAGCAAACAAAAAGGAGCAACATTAAACACCAACAAAACTTAAACTGGAATGGAAACCAGGGAAAACAAAAACCTCCCTGCTCGACTACTCTTCACAGCAAAAAATAAAATAAAATTGAACCATGTACAGCAAGAACCAACGTGTAGCAAACTCAAAAATAAACTGTATCATGCAAAACTCAGAAACTGAAACCATCAACAGCATCACGCAATCAACGACTCATTACATCTCCGTCTTAACTCGGCAAAATTCACAGCAAGGAACCAAAATAAACAAACAGACATCGACCAAGATGGACTCAACTAGGTTTCATTAGGGACTCGGAAATCAGTAACATTCGGGAGCATAAAACAGGCCTTTAACAAGACACAAGCAAACCCAGAAATCTACCACAAAGAACTCGACTCACGTAACTACACAAAATCAATAAGCACAAGACTCGTTCGTTCAAACTAAAAAAAAAACAATACGAAAAACTGAACTCAACTACTACTAACACGGGTCCAGAAAATCCAAACATTCCAAATGACTTAGAACTGAAAAAAAAACGTAGTGAACTCAGTACTTGCTAAACTCGGACCAACGAAACACGACCACGAAACTCGGATATACAACTCGCTTAAATTACACTCAGTAAAACTCTTTAAACTATCTTGGTAAAAGCCAATGAATTCAGAATTGGAACAAAACTCCGACAGCAACAACAAGAACAAAAAAAAACCCGGAATTCACACTACAGAAAACTCGCGAAAACCATTAACAAAATACGAAAACCGAACTCGAATAACTCAGCATACAGCGATTCGTTACAGCTGTGGAAGTCGACTGGAAATTGAAGAAAGAGGATGGATCTGCGTATGGAAGAGGAAGAAGAAGGGGATGGGGAAAAGGAGTGTTAATTCGAAATAAAAAAAATAAAAGGAAAAAGGAGGGGTGTTTTGCAGCGGTATAAAAGGAATGGAGGAAGAGAAAGGAGGATTTTTGGTTCGGTTAATTGAAGAAAACAAAACAGGGGAGGTGTGATTTTTGTGGGAAAAGAAGATAGATGTGATTGTGTTTGGGTTTTTGCAGCACATGAAAATAAAAGAGGAGCAGGGCTGGGTTTATATGGTGATCTAACAAATGGAGAGTAACACTGAGATCTGTAAATAAAACAGGGGAGCTAGCCTCGAATTAAACAATAAGGCAGGAAAAATACGAACTGAATAAAAAAAAATTTACAAGAGCTGCATATAAAATTACAATTATAAATTTAGAAGTGCTAATCCTAAATCTAACAAAAAAAAATGGTGTAATCCTAATTCTAAGTTATTTTACAAGAGAAAAAAATGAATCTATTTATAGGAAATAGATTGAGATTTGTGGTTGGTGTGGATTAATCCCCACCATTCATTTTTGTTTGGTGGGATTAAATCCTAGCCCTCCATTTTTATTTATTCTTTTTTTCTTTTTAGTTTTTTTTAAATAAAAATTCAGCTTTTGCACCAAACTCCCTCTTCTTTCCTTTTCTTCTATTTTGGTCCTTCTTCTTCTTCTTTTTCTCTTCTTTGACCTTTATTTCTTTATTTTGCAATTTCTTCAATTTTTCTTGAATTTCCTGAAATACAACAAAATAATTTATTAAAATACGAATTCAAACAATAAATAGGTAATAAAAATATGCAAAAATATGCACTTATCACTTGGTTTGCTACCAGTCCACAATTCTATTGGAGTCTTGGGAATCGACTTAGAAGGTACCAAGTTCAGAAGGTAAGCCGTTGTTTCTATAGCATATCCCCAAAACGACTTTGGTAAATCTGAATAACTCATCATCAATCTAACACTCTCTAAAAGAGTCCGATTCCTTCTCTCTGCTACACCATTCTGCTGAGGTGTGCCAGGTTCAGACAACTGGGATGTGATCCCATTTTCTGATAAATATTCCCTAAATTCTCCAAGCAAGTATTCGCCACCACGATCTGATCGTAGTGACTTGATACATTTTCCAAGATGTCGCTTCTCCGCACTTGCTTTGTACTCTTTGAATTTTTCAAAGCACTCAGACTTACGGCGCAACAAATAAATGTACCCATATCTAGAATAATCGTCAATAAAAGTGACAAAATACTCATAACCTCCTCTTGCTTGGATACTCATAGGTCCACATAAATCAGTATGAACCAATTCTAACACTTCTTTGGCTCTATTCCCCTTTGCTTTAAAAGGCCTATTAGTCATCTTACCTTCCAAGCAGGATTCGCAAACTGGAAATGGCTCCACTGCCAACGAGCCTAATGGCCCATCTACTACCAGTCTTTGAATCCTCCTCAAGTTAATATGACCTAATCTTAAGTGCCAAAGATATGTTTGGTTCAATTCAGAAGGTTTCTTTCTTTTATTTGAGCTAGAAAGAATGTTATCAGTTTCCTTTTGTTGCAGCATTGGTTGGACAGGATTAATAATATATAAATTGTCTTGCAATGTACCAGAACAGTTAACTCGTTTATTTATCATAATAGAAACATTACGATCCAAACAAACATTATAACCATCCATGGCAAGTTTAGAAACCGAAATTAAATTCCTTCTAAACGAAGGTACATAAAGACAATTGTTCAAAACCAAAATCCTATCATCGCCAAAAGATAATGTAATTATTCCAACTGCAACTACTGCTACTTTCGTAGCATCTCCCATGAACACATATATCTCGCCATCTCTAAGCATTCTGGATTGCTGGAACCCCTGCATAGAGTTACAAACATGGTTAGTGGCTCCTGTATCTACACACCAAGGGCTTGTAGATATAACCGCTATATATGTTTCTGTAACTAGAGAAAGAGACATACCAGTATTGTTTGTATTCTTAGGAAGAGGACAATCCTGTTTCCAGTGACCTGACTGCTTGCACCTGAAGCACTTGCCCTTAGGTTTTTTCACATCACCTTGAACTCCCACTGCATTAGCAACCTTTCTAGCTTTCTGTGTCTGAACCTTTTTCTTCTTCTTGCCTTTCGGCTTAGAGGAAGAAGCTTTCTCAGCCACATTCACTTGAACATTCTGCTTAAAGAGTCCTTCAGCTGCCTGAAGTTCTGTTAGAAGTTCCGCGAGACTATACATCCTTTTATTCATGGTGTAATTCAAGCGGAACTGCTCAAAACTTTTGGGCAGACTCATAAGGATGATATCAATCTGGCTTTCCCCATCAATATCAGCACCAAGGATCTCCATCTCATTCAGCTGAGACATCATCCTGAGAACATGATCCCTTACAGGTGTTCCTTCAGCCATCTGAGTGTTCATTAAAGCCTTCATTGCTACTTGCCTAGCAGCCCTATTTTGTTCTCCAAAAAGTTCCTTGAGATTAAAGAGCATATCTGAAGCAGTGGCCATAGCCTGATGTTGATGCTGCAAAACACCCGACATTGCTGCCAGAATGTAACATCGCGACATCTCATCAGCCTTAACCCACCGCTTATAATACTCCTTCTCACTTTCAGGAGCATCTTCAGCAGGCTGATCTGGCTTGGGTTCATAAGTACAAAATTTGTACTCCTCAGCAGTCAACATTATGTCCAAATTACGTTTCCATTCAATATAGTTCGGTCCAGTAAGTTTGTTATCCTTAAGTATGGTGAATAGTGGATTAAAGCCCATAATGATCTAATCCTGAGAATCATACATGTAACACATAATCAGATAGTTGCATAAATCTTAAATCGTATTGGTTTCCTCTAACAATTAATTCAAAATTAATGCACTAATATTTAAACACCATAAGTATCTGGTACGCCACGATGGGTGACATATATACCACTTAAATTCGTTTAAATATTACTTCGGTCCTATTACTAAATAATATGCCACGTTAAGGTGGACTATATATTATTTTTCATAGCTAAGTGTATACCATTATCAAATCTTAAATTAGTTAAACCAAATACATCCGTTTGATATATTAATGGATAATTCCCAGGTCTTGGAGGAGTCACAACGACCTCGCTTAATACCCAATTCCTAGACAGAATTTTCCATAGTCAACATCAAAAGAGTATTCAATTTTCGTTACGAATTCTATGAAACTTGGTACGTCACGTTAGGGTGATCTATATACCTTTCAATATTCATAATTTAATTTAAGAATTTTGTTCTATTAATTTCTACAACCTTTTAAATTACCGTAAATAGTACGCCACGTTAGGTGGTCATATATACCATCTACATTATTTAAAAGGTTATATTACATACAAAATAATGGAGACCATGGGATTTAATTCCTAATTAATTCCCTCACCCACTTAGAATTTTTTATTAAAAAATTGAAGAATTTTAAAAATTAAATAGGGCCTATGTCATTATAATTATGTCTAACATGCATTCCAAATACACACATAATTTAACAACATAAAACATTTAAATAAAGCAATAAATAAAATATCTATGTCCATGTCGTTCTAATTATGTTAAACATGCAATTAAAAATTACACACATAATTAACAACACACATAATAATTTATTTAAAGCAAAAAATAAAAAATAAATTGCGGAATTAAAAATTAAAACAATAAATAAATCCACTATTATGGCCCCAAAAATAATTTACTGCAGCCCTGTTCGTCAAAATTGTTGCGGCAATTAAGACCCGCGCGTGCAGCGTAGCAGCCTGTGAATTCTTTTCTTCGATTTTAAGTGGCCACCACTTAACCAAAAACAAACAATGAAATATTCCTTTTGTTTTGTTAGCCTTCCACCGGGTGACTACTATCAACGGGTGATTACTACACTCGCGTGGACTTAACAAAAAATCAACAACTGACCCTTTTTTTTTTACCTGTCCGGTCTCTGCCGCCTGCAACAGGCTCGTAAGCAGCAAAAAATAATCGACAGAAGCTTGCGCAGCGGAAGCAAAATATCTCAATACCGGGTATATAAGCAGTGATTTCAAATCCAGAGCCACTTCGCGATATTGTGCCAATTCAAGTTTTGCTCCTCGGCTTTGTTACCCAGACACTTCAATTTTCAGTCGTACATAATTGAAACAATTACATAAAAAATAAATCTAATACAAAACTAATTTTGTAAAATCTATTCTAACACGATCAAAATTACATCCACGATAAACCACGTGGAAACCAATTGCATAAAAATTAACCACGATAAAACCACGTGGGATCCAAACACATAATTAAAATATACATGGCCATAATAGTGGATAACAACCTGCAAAACAGAATTATACAAGCCTACCACTATATACATGCATATATAATTACGACATGGACATCGTATCAAAAATCGCAGAACCATTGAACCTAGCTCTTGATGCCAATTGTTGGGACAATCAGATCTTGGCACTGCGATTTTTGATACAATAAATTAACGAGTACGAATAGAAAAGTCACCTTGTTAACGGTTGATTCCACTCTCTTCTATTGTATTCCCAAATTCCCTTGAGCGAAGTGTGGCCTTCGTCTTCTCAAGTTAACCTCTCTTCTTGCTCCTGGGTGGCTACAAAATTTTTTCGACCAACCCTAGCAAGAAGAGAATAGGAATATATATAGGGCTACAATAGGGATCATGGACAATTAGGTTGGGCCTTCTAATTACATTTTGGGCATAGCCCAATGTAATTAAATATTAATTCAATCCACTAAAGAATTAATATTTGCACTACCTTTCCTAATACCGTAATTTAATTAATTAATTCGGTTCCAATATTATTTGCTTATTAAATTCCCCATGTTTAAAATATCGCATGTCCATTAATTAAATAAATTACTGATAATTCATTTAATTAATATCTTTTATCCTTGATCATCCACTCAACCTTTATTTAATTATGCCGGAATAAATCCACCTGCAGGGTTTCACATAATTAAATCTTTTTGAGCTTTCAAGGGGACATCATTAACCCGAATATTATCAGGACATGGATTCCTTCAATAAATAATATTCACCATATATATTATTTCATCACCCAAAATATAATGAAATAAATCAAAAGAATTATTTCATATATAAATCAAAGCATGTAAATAATATACACGTGTCAATTACTATATCTGGATTAAGAACCTAAGCATTAATAATAACATAGAATCTTAGTTCACCTTCTTAATCAGTATAAGGGAACAATTCTAAATTTGATCCTGTTCAATATACAAAAAGTATACTAGTATTATTTATTAGTCAATATAAACTAATCTAAATAATACTACAGCCATTCCAGTGGATTGTCTAACACCACCTGTGCTGTGAACCATATTATATTATATAAACCGTATTTAATAAGCTAATATTCTGTATCCCATTTGATACTAGATTATTCACAATATATAATATTTAGACAACATGTAAACATTTAAATGATTCTCAATAAAATAGGCCAGAAATAAATGAATATACTTCAAATAAATATTTTCAGTATACACCAACAGCAGCCAAGTATGTAATCTATGATGGAGTTCTGTATAGACGAGGATTCAATCAACCTTTGCTTAAGTGTGTAGCTGGAGAGCAATGCAAGTATATCCTCGAGGAGATTCATGAAGGAATATGTGGAAATCACTCGGGGGGTAATTCTTTAGCCATGAAGGTCCTTCGACAATGATATTATTGGCCAACCATCAAGGCAGATGCCTCTAAGTTTGCACAATCATGTGGCAACTGTCAGAGGTTTGCAAATTTTGATAATCGTCCTGTAGCACCTATCAAGCAGATTGTCAGTCCTTGGCCATTTGCCGTTTGGGGGATAGACCTCATTGGAGAGCTCCCGAAAGGAAAAGGAGGAGCGAAATATGTAGTGGTTGCAGTTGATTACTTCAAAAAGTGGGCAGAAGCAGAACCACTTGCTAAGATTACAGCAGCAAAGTTGACTGAGTTCGTGTTTCGAGCCATTGTATGCAGGTTTGGTATTCCGTAGAAGCTAATTTCTGACAACGGGAAGCAGTTTGACAGTAGAGAGCTTAGAGGATTGTGTGAGCAGTTTGGAATTCAGAAAGCATTCTCAGCAGTGTATTATCCACAGAGTAATGGACAGACTGAAGCTATAAACAAAATTATCAAGCATACTTTGAAGGCAAGGCTTGAAGATAAGAAATGAAGCTGGCCAGAGGAGCTTCCTGGAGTCCTGTGGTCGTATAACACCACCCCTAGAACTACAACTGGTAAGTCTCCTTTTTCTCTCGCTTATGGTTGTGAAGCTATGGTACCTGTGGAAGTTGGAACAGGTTCCCTGAGGAGAAAGCATTTTGATCCCGAGAACAATGAGGTTAATCATAGACTGTATTTGGACATGGTCGAAGAGTTGAGAGCAGACTCGCAAGTGAAGTTAGCAGCATATCAACAGAGAGTTTGAAGGTATTACAACAAAAAGGTGAAAGCAAGACCTTTTAAAGTTGGAGACCTGGTTTTGAGGAAAGTCATGCCAAACACCAAGGTTCTGGCACACGGAGCTTTTGGAGCAAATTGGGAGGGACCTTAACAGATAAAGTCAGCCATTTGGGAAGGAACCTACCATTTGATGGATATGGATGGGAATCTCATTCTGAGAGTTTGGAATGCAGAACATCTCAAGAAGTATTATCAGTAACTCTTTTACTGTGTTTTTTCTTAGGAAAAGTAAGGCTCTTTCAGCCCAAGAATAAAGGCAGCTTATTAGTTATAGCTGACCAGCATTTTGATTTCAGTATTTGATTATGCATGTACTCGGGGGGTACTTGATGTGAACCTCCCTACTTGCAAGACAGTTTTTTTTATTAAGTATTGATAGCTCTACGATTGAATATTTTGAATGCATTCTAACAGTTATAGCTCCTTAATAGTTCTTTTACGTAACAATAATTACCCAAAAGAACTGGAGGCAGTATTCCTACTTAAACAGTATTGTGCGTGATATGATTTGATATTTCATATGCCAATTTGAAAAAAAATAAAAATTTAAGTGCTTGCTGTAGTACTTGTATTGTATGTGCAGGTTACCTTGACTAACAGGTTCCTATAGCATTGATAGTATTTACAGGTTACCTTGACTAACAGGTTCCTGTAGCATATGACAGCTTTTGCAGGTAACCTCGATGAACAGGTTCCTGTAGCATTGACAGTATGTATGAAGTATGAATATGATTTGACAGAATACGCATAATATGAATGATTTATGAGAAAAAGCCCCAGGTAGCTTCCTGGGCACGAGAAAAAGTCCCAGGTAGCTTCCTGGGCACAAGAAAAGCCTCAGCTGACTAAGCACGAGATCCTTGCTAAAAGCCTCAAGTTCCTTGAGCACACGATTTAAAGTCCTGACAAAAGGCACTTAAAGTCCTGACAAAAGGCACCTAAAGTCCTGACAAAAGGCACCTAAAGTCCTGACACAAGGCACCTAAAGGGACCTGTATGGATCCGAGACTGGCATACAGGGACCTGAGACTGTACGTTTCAACCCTCCGTGGAGCCGCCACTGGCACGAGAGGAAGTGGGAACCTGTGTGGAGCCTAGACCGGCACACTTGTTCTTAAAGAGAAGCCTAATAAGCTCTCCCTCATGTGGAACCGTCTTTGGCACATGAGAAGAAGGGATAAAACCCTTAGCATACCTTCATGAAATGTCTAGCCTGACACTTGAAGAAGAGGAAACTGTGTGGACTCCTAGAACGGCACACAGGTTCCTAGAATCGCCTTGAGGCAAAGAAATAAAAGGAACTAACATACCTCGAGGAATGTTGGGACCTAGAGTTTAGGATTGGAACCTAAGCAGGGGACCTTTCCAAGAGTTGACCGGAACCGAACGAAAGAAATTTTACTAACGTTAACTAGCTTCTGTTTTATGTTTGTTTTGCAGGATTAGTAATCATTAGCAGCTTATCCATGACAAACCTGATTCTATTATTCAGCAGCAATAAGTTCGGAAGTTGTTAAAGGAAGTTATAGTGTGGATTATGATGTTGAGCACATGTTTCGCAGTATCAGTAAAGAGGTTCCAAACGTACAAGTAAGTTATATTTTGTTGCATATGCCTTATGAGTGAAAGTATGAATGTGTTCTGTTTCTTACAACGGGTTAGCCCACGTAAGCTTGGATATATGAGTATGGACACTAATTAGTTTTAGGATGCATAGAGATGGTGTAAGAACCCTAATTTTTGGTAATATTTCCTTTTATTTAATATCTTGTGGCATTGTCAATATAGAACCTTTCTAGTCATCCCTGTTGATTAATAGAATTGATTGTCTGAGAAACTGCGTTGTTGCATTTATTATGTAAGATAAAAAGGAAGATTGTGAAGGTAGGAGTCTTATTGTTAGTAAGATTTATAAAACTTGGGAGTTGAGAATGGTTAGAGTATTAAAAGATTTATTAAGAATTATGACGAGGAATTATGGACATTCGAGGAATTTACACAATTAAGTACTTAAGGAATTACGAAGGAAATCTCTACGCGACAAAATATTATTACGAGGAATTAATTATGATACGATAGGAAATAAGGATTAAGTGACAACCATTGGTGGAGAAATAATAATACAAGGAAGGATATTGCATGCAAGTGTCATGTAACAAGCTAGTTAGGAAATGAACTAGAAAGCAAAAAGCATAAAGCATAAAGTAACCATGAATAAGTGACTAGTTGGTGCATTATTCTAGTAGACAAAGAGGCATGGTGTATGCCTAGTCTACTAACCCTAGGGTGTCAACATGTGACACAATACATACACACATCAATACATATCACAATAATACATATCATCATTCAAACACCCAACACAAACCAAGAAAACTCCCCCCCACTTGGAGCAAACTGCTCTCGGCCAAGCAAGAGAAAAGGAAGAAGAAAAATTATTTTCTCCTCTTCCACTACTTCAAAAATCTCAAGATTAAAACCCAAGCCTCTCCTAAGTGTTGTCAAGGTATGTACTAAGTTTCATAATTTATTTCAAGGTGTAGCTTGGTGAGAAAAATGGTGAAAGTTGGAGATGTATAGTGACTAACTTAAATCTTGTTTTAGATCTTGAAGTATAAGACTTGTAAAGACCATCCAAGGTGTTCTTGAGGATTGTAAAGCTTACCCAAGGTCTTAGAGGCTCAACAAGGTATAAAAATCACAAACCCTCTTGGTTATGTAGTATTTATAATGTTTGGTAGTAGATCCATGTATATATGAGCTAATCTTGGTTGTATAAGTATTGGATGACATGGATCTTGAGTTTTGATGTTGAGATTGTGACTTTTATGATTATGGATAATATATATATCTCCATGAGTGTTATGAACCATGAACTAAGTAAATTAAGTGTTGGTTGTGTTGTGGAATTGTGAAAAATGGTTGATCTAAGTAGTATATGCTTGCTGAGTTTTTCCAGGAGCATTGACCTGTCTTGTAACACGGTTTTGAACCCCCAAATATTGTCCCCTGATGTCCTACCATATATTGTTGGAACGATAATTGAATGTAGTTTCTGGAAATGTAAGGTTCATGTCTAGGTGATGTATAGATTTTAAGATATGGCCGGAGAAGTGAATTGTGTTTCTGGATTCCGGACTGCACTAAGTGACCCCCTTGTGAACCTTGTTTAAACCCCTAAAAATATATGTGGGATCACGGAAAAAAATTTGAGAAGTTAGGGAATGCAGTGGTGAAGATCACCCAAAAAGAATTTGATTAAAATATGAATTTTTGGATTTTATAAAAATGCTAGAGTAAATTTCGCGCAAGGGAAAAAGTCGTTAGTGGAGCATGATTCTAGGGGTAATGGTTATGATTCGAATGTGGTAACTAAATTAAGTCGATTAAGTGACGAGCGTAACCGAGTGACGACATGAACCTATAGTGGGGCTAGAGTGTCATAAGACGAAGTCGTTAAGTTAATTTCGTACCCCCCTAAAACCCCGTAATTAAAGAGATATTGTTAAGGTACTAACGAGCGGTTATTGCTTATGTATAGATCGTTCGAATCCGCACGCTCGACCACCCCAACCAAACCAAGGCAAGTTTACTTTTCAAAACTTATCCATATACAAGGACTTTCACTGTTGTGTTTGTCGTTTTCAATTATATCAAATGCTATGTTTATCGAAGTATTGATGCAATTGAGATTGTATAAGTACATATATGCTTGTACCCCTTGAACTTAGATTGAAATGTTTTCTTCGGACAACGACTCTAGCAATAGAGGTCGTAGCGGTCCGTATATACTATTGACCGGGGAGCGGTATATTATTATATCGTATCTAGATTGCGAAAACCCGAAGGGTCACTCGGGTAGTATCGTATACTCAAGTAACTATTGTTATATCTTCGTAAATACTCGAAACCCTATCTTGGATTAAAAGTTTATTTTATCGAATAATTATTTTATTAACTATTAATATTAAATTTTAAAATATTATTTATTAATTATTTTTCATTATTTAAAGACAAAGTCAATCCAAGATACATTTAATACTTTCAAACTCGAACTCTTTCGAACTCAAAACATTTTCGAAAACCCCCGGTCAGGTTCTGCTTCTTGTATGATTTCAAGAATCATCGGTCGACTGATGTCGGACCTCAATTACTCTGTTTTCAATCAAAATCAAGTTTTCAAAAGAAAAAGAAAAAGGGACTCTGGCAGGTGTGGGAACCGTTGACGAACGATTCCCGGGATGTGTAAGCGGCCGTGAGCCAGGCGGTCCATCAAATATTATTCCGGCCCAGGTGTTGCCGAAGGAGGATTACGGATGTAGTTTTCATCGAGGGTGATTACGGATGTAGTTTTCACCCAAGGATAGTTACGGATGTAGTTTCTATCCTTCTACCGGTAGAGAAGACCCGCGGATTATTGGACTTGGATGTGGCGACTGATCATCGTCAATCCTTGTCAGGTTTTTATGTTTTCTTCCAGTCCCATCCTCCACTTTGGAAAAATACTTAAACACTGCTTCTTGGGCCTAAGTGCCAAGTTGCCGATAGTGTGGTTTTGATGAGAAAATATTGACATCGTGCAGTATCTAGAACTGCAAGATTTTCTATAAAGATTGGCATGTGTTAGTGCACTCTTGCAATTGTTTCAAAGAATGAAATATTTTTGTATGAGAAACCTTCTAAGCTAATGGAAGGAAAGAGGGTTGCAACGATGTATTCCCTGTACAGTATGTTAATCGTAGAGTGTTTTGCCGAAAATGATATACTCATATGTATATATATTTTCAAACTTGAGATATATTGAAACGGGAACCTTATAAAGGGTTCATATGTTATTCTTAAAGCTCCTTAGTGAGTATAGATGTTTTATTCAAACTCGGACATATACATTGTCCAATTATGTTTTGAAATCTGAGATATATACCCATATAGTTGGGAATGTTTTCGAAATAAACCCCATTATTATTTTACAAAATGGTGAACTTACTGAGCATTATGTAGCTCATTCTTGCTTTATAAAAACTTTTCAGAAAGAGAAGAATTTGGCCGGTTAACTCCGCGACAGCAGAAGAGGAGTAGAAGATTTACCCGGAGATGATTTAGCTCCTGATAGATACTACAGAAGTAAGTCTGATTGGTTTCCAACTGTAATAGTAAGACTTGTCTTCAAGTGTAGTTGTATAAGTGGAATTGTGTAAGACTCTGATTTGTACAAATGAATTGTAATATTTAGTGGCACTTTTGATTATCGTTTCTGAGGCTCTAACTTGTTTGTGCTTAAGATTGAGGTCTGAATGGATGTATTGTTGAGTTGTACAGTTAATACAGGTATGATATGGTTGGATGGTGATGTGACGACCTGAATCTTTGACCTCAGATTCGGGGGCGTTACAGAAATGGTATTAGAGCGATAAGTTACAGTACTCAGAAACGATAGTGTGAGAGTTAAGTCTAAGTAGGAGAATGACATAAGAGATCGTAGTAAACTTATTATTGGACTTCCGGAAGAGGTACCGGTGAGTAGAATGGACTGGAGTGTTTACTGGAGGTATTATACTAGGGTCGATAGAATCCTTATAGACCTTCAGAATGATGAATAGAGGTTTGAGAGTCGTACATGACCTATCATAGGTAATGATATAGGAAGCAGGGCGAAATCTCAAGAACAACTGAGGTAGAGGCGATATTGCCAATACGATCGGATGACTAGACTGGCATAAATTTTGTGGCCCATAGTCCTCCACAGTTTAGGAGGCGGCATTTTAAGAATCAAGAAGTTTGGACTTCCCTACATAATTAAGGGTACTTAGTACTTGGATTAATGGAAGTCTTTTACTTTGGCTATAAGATCCGATTTTCGATAAGTGACGGGTTTACCTGAAGGTTGGTCACTATGTCGTTGTGGATTCCATTACCCTTGATGGCGAATTTTACATGTGTGATACGAGAATGTTATCATAAGACGAGCGTGCTAGGTAATTCCACGCAGGATTCGGACGCTAGAACATGGTAGTTCAACTTAGAGAACAAACAAGTAGGATTAACAAAGGGACTCAAGAGAAGTTGAATATGGTTGCAACGAGCGATAAAGTGATCTCAGAGCCTACCAAAGGAAAGACCAGCGGGTCTAGAGTGGGATCCTTTGATCGAGATGTTACCAGGGACGACATATATATGTATTGTAGACCCCAATATTTTTGGTATATGTTCACATACACACACCCGCCACTGAACCTATGGACAGCACTGAGATCCCTGAGAGATCTCTTTGATCTATTCCCAGGGGGAACTGGCCACTTGTGATTCATGTCAGAAGGCATGAAGTAGGACCCGATGGACTTAGCAGGTGTCCCCGGAATGACGTGAAGCTTGGTATTCAAGATAAAGCACAGAACACTAGTTGGTGTCTTGTATTACGAAGACGAAGAGATGGAGTTACCCTCATAATGGTGATAATGGAATGCACGAATAGTTATTAGCTTATTTCGGTAACTACCGGCTGGTGCACTACTTCATTTTAAACTGTTCACTAACCATGTTACCTCGATTAGTTTATATCAGGTAACCCTCTTAGCTTTCTACTTCAAACTTGTGGAATGACAACCAGTGATACACTTTCTCGAAACCGGGACTCATCCAAAGTATCTTAATTGATCCCCGAGCATTCTATTTGAAGTTTATAATTATTTCTGCTCAGGACTATCTACACTTTCTTTCAATTATCCAAGGAATGTTCAACAAATATTTCCTTAATTAATCGACGAATACTACTTAACGAATATCGATATTTGATTCCTTCTTTCATACTTGCACTTTTCAGTTGAGCTCGTAAATATTCAACAAATTATTGAGGACATAGATGATCTAATGTCCAGACGTCCCTCATGAATTCTTTTCTTCTATTCAAGATGAGATTGTACATCGTACATTGAAATCATAGTAAGGATATCATTTTGATATTGGTATTCCGAATTTAATTCTATTGTCGGATCTGATAAAGCATGTGTACGGAGGCACCCTTGGGTGGACCGTTTCACTGATAAGTAATGTTTGATGAGAGGTTATCGATTGTTCCGATACCTAGAACATTCTCTTCAGATTTTATAGTTTTCTTTTTTCAAACTTAATAACTTCTTATTTTCATTCGTTGTCCGAGAAGCCTAAAGTTTCTTCAGTGGCTACGATGTTGAAATTCCGTTCTATCCAATTGTAACTGGCTTGTCGTTATGTCAAGATGAATGACTAGTTGATCGTTCCAACTACTCAAAATTGTAATGTTGTGAAGAACACCTAGCTAATTGTCCTAGTTGGTGGTGATGTCTCAAACAGGTGAACTAGCAAATTTTGTCTAGCTAGTCGCTAGTGTTTCTTGAAAAGGACTATTTATTGTTTCACTGGTCCAACTCCCAATTTAATTCATTCCGCAATGCGTTTTGCATGTGGTAAAGTATGATGATGAAAGTTTGGACGAATAACTTGATTGAGACCTAGTGAGGTCGCCCACTCGACTTGAACTTTTACCCATCTTCGTATCAGACTTTATATCACTTGAATATTTTATTCTTTCATTTCATACAATGAGAATTCATTTGAAACCATTGATTACTTGAGTGACAAACTACTTCATTCTTTAATTGTCATGGAGTAGAATTGTTTTCTATTGGCTGACCTTCATCAATGCGACTTTAGATTTCCTCTTATTATTCAGGAGGAAAAGTATCCACCCGATGTAAGAATGGTATAAAGACCGTCTTTATGACTTTTGTACCCAACAATCATTGCCCTTGTGCAACATTCTCTATGGTGTCATATTACAGAATTATCAGGACGGGAAGGAATAAACCTTGTTGTATTCTTTCTGTCCATCCTTACATCTCCAAAAATCGAGACTCCTAGTATTTGGAACCATCAACATTCTTGGAACATCCAATGTGGAATTCTTATTGAGATTATCTATTGGACCTTGTTATTTTGAAACCATTCCTTTCAAAGTGATTACTCTAAGGTGAACGGGAGGTACAATTGTGAACCGTTACACCAATATGAGATCAAAAACCAAATGTTGTAATTGTGCAGCCAGAGCGTTATGCCGAGTAATTATTGAAGTAGAGATAACATGTCAGGGCATACCACAAGACCTTTAATATTGGTGTGGGGAAAGTTATCAGAAATGATTAGGTGGTTGGGAGCACGCTCCTACCAACCGTTGTCAGGATGTTATATTAATGAATTATGGAGTTACCAAGCCTTTTCCTGATCCAAGAAATGCAAATCGATTGCGATGTAAAACATATCCTTAGAGGAAACTACCTGGAAGTGAGATGGACAAGAAAGGAAGAAATATCGTGGCAAGAATGTGAAGCTTTATTTAGCTTAAAGGGATTGATGCACATAGAGAGACATAAAGTTTAACAGGCCCCTAATAGCAAATGAATGCATGGATATATGACAATGATTCTTCGAGATTACCACCTAACCAAGTTTATTGGGAATCGCAGTAGCATGCAGGCCTCAGGCTGATTGGTGCCAGTTGTGAAGGAGGACGAGCGTATGACATCTTACATATACCATCGAGAACTGATACCCTTATCAGAAATGGAGGAATTGTTAAAATGAGTAGTTGTTTTTCAAAGATAAGGTTGAAGAGAAGGTTTTACCAACTCCAGGTCGACCTCTGTACTGTGCCAAAGTTGGCATTTCACACTAATATAAACGTTATAAAATTGTGGTAGTATCGTTTGAATGGACTAATGAGTCAGAAGCCTTTATGGATTAATGAACAAAGTTTTGGGATGAAATGAGATATTAGCAACAACCTCGTTGTTAGCTATACTTGATGATAAAAAGAGGACTTTGAGAGTCACGATGATGCGTCTTTCGAGAGTTTAAGAGGTGTGCTGATGCAGTAGAAAAAGGATGATAGCCTATACTTCTAAACAACATAAAGGTTACGAGATAGCACTAACCGTGAGTCTGGGATTAGTCATGATGGCGTTCACGCATAAAACTGAGACGTTAACCTTATGAGAAAAGTGTGAAAATTTCTCCACAAGTGCCATATATATATCTTCATATTAGAACTAAACATAAGAAAGAGAAGGTGACGAGAGGGAGCAGGGTGTATACTGGAGAAATTTGTTATTACCTAGGGAAGGCCAGTGTGGTGGCCGATACCTATAGAAGGTATTATTCGAAATTGGAATTCAGTCAGTATTGACCAAAAAAAAAGAGTATATACAATAAAGAATAATGTTAGAGGAAAATAAATAAATTATGGGGAAGGACAAAGATGTATAGAGAATTAAGGGAATGTTTGGTAAACTGAAATGAAGAATGGTATTGGCAAACTATTAAGTACTAACGCGACATGTCAAAAGCAGAATGATAGAGATCTAGTGGATTAATTCCGCCTGTGGAAAATATTGAACGTGGACAGAATTATAGTGAATTTCATAAGTAGGTCGCCAAAGACCGAGCCAAGAGATGGCCCTAGTTGAGTTATAATTGTTGGACCAAGTGATTCACCTACGAGAGACTTTCCATTGAGAAGATTATCGAATATTATACGGGAGAGATGGTAGTGCAATATGAAACTTCTGCAGCGATCACGTCAGATAAAGACTTAAGGTTAAACTTCGAATATTGAAGGTGCTTTCGGGTATATTTAACAAAGAGATTGAGTGTATGTACTAATTTGATCTGTGGTTGGCGGACAGGGAAGAAGAATTGTCCAGACGATCGAAATTATATTTAGTGTCGTGCCTTAGGCTTCACGGTGCAGTCGAGAATAAAAACTTATCCATGAATGAATGTTGTTATCACGATCATCACCATGCGAACGTAAGGACGTCTCTTGTAAAGCGTACCGCGAAAGAAGAAGCTTCGCTTTTCTTGCATTACGAAGAAGTCAATGAACGGGGGATATAGTAGCTGAATTAGTTCGACGAATGCCAAAGACTATACAGTATCCACAGCAAGTGGTAACGGCTGACGGGAGGCAACGCATGCCTGCTAATCAAGCGAAGGAATATGAGGAATACCGTGCGTATTGACGTTGTCTCAGATTACAAAACACGACCACAAAGCATTCACGGGCCAACGATACAAGGACTCAACACGGATACTATGAACAAGGTAGAAGAGGAACGTGTGAGTAGTGGGATAGAAATTTTTAATCATAGAACAACCGATAAGGAATACAGGTTGAGGAGAGTATGCGTTGAGGAACAACATTAAGGTGTTGGTGAGACGAAGGGAGAGAACAATAGGGTTGAAGTGTCAACCTGAGAGTTGGAAAAGGTAAGGTTGGAATTGTATCCACAACTATTATCCTTAGGTTCTTAAGATAGAATCCTTTTAAGGAGAGGAGACTGCATTAACCCTAACTATCGGGAATATTCGAAACCTGGACGAATAGTAATTTTATGGGTGGATGAGAAATTTTTGCAATCACGATATGTACGAATTATTAAATGAAGATTTCTAATTGATATTACGTCTTTACGGTACAGACGAGTGTATGTAAAAGTCATTAGTTTTTTTTACAAAACCCATTATTTCGAATGGTCAAATTTTATGAGATATCTAAGGAGATCGTGGTAAGGCATGGGGTTCCTGTGAGCATTGTATCTGGGAGAGACCCAAGGTTCAACTCCAGGTTCTGGAGGAGTTTTCACGATTGTGTGGGGACCAAGTTAAACATGAGTACTGCATACCACCCCCAATCAGACGGACAGAGCGAGAGAACCATCCAGACCATAGAGGACATGTTGAGAGTATGTGCCATCAATTTTAAGGGAAGTTGGGATGACCACTTGCCGTTGATCGAATTTTCCTACAACAACAGTTACCATGCGAGTATAGGCATGCACCCATACGAAGCTTTATACGGACGAAGATGTCGGTCTCCCTTGTGTTGGGAAGAGGTTGGAGAGCGGAAGATTTTAGGACCTGAACTGGTCCAACAGACAAGAGAAACTATCGAACTCATAAGAGGACGGCTGGTAGCGGCCCAAGACAGACGGAAGAAGTATGCGGACCAGACCCGCAAGGACAAAGATTATGAGGTAGGAGAGTTTGTGATGTTGAAGGTATCACCGTGGAAGGGATTGATGAGATTTGGTAAGAAGGGAAACTAAGCCCGAGATTTATTGGACCTTTTGAGATCTTGAAACGAGTCGGGAAGTTAGCCTATGAATTGGCTTTACCCCCGAGCTTACAGCAAGTACATAATGTGTTCCATGTGTCCATGCTACGACCCTACCATACCGACTTCCGACATGTGATAGAACATGATCAAGTGGATCTGCAACCGGACTTAACATATGTGGAGCAACCCGTAGAAATCATGGATAGAAAGGAACAGGTGCTGAGGAACAAGGTGGTCAAATTAGTGAGAGTTTTGTGGAGGAATCAGAATGTCGAAGAATCAACATGGGAACTAGAGAGCGCGATGCGTGAAAAGCACCCCCAACTGTTTTCAACCTGATTCCGGGACGGAATCCTTTTAAGGAGGGGAGGCTGTAAGAACCCTAATTTTTGGTAATATTTCCTTTTATTTAATATCTTGTGGCATTGTCAATATAGAACCTTTCTAGTCATCCCTGTTGATTAATAGAATTGATTGTCTGAGAAACTGCGTTGTTGCATTTATTATGTAAGATAAAAAGGAAGATTGTGAAGGTAGGAGTCTTATTGTTAGTAAGATTTATAAAACTTGGGAGTTGAGAATGGTTAGAGTATTAAAAGATTTATTAAGAATTATGACGAGGAATTATGGACATTCGAGGAATTTACACAATTAAGTACTTAAGGAATTACGAAGGAAATCTCTACGCGACAAAATATTGTTACGAGGAATTAATTATGATACGATAGGAAATAAGGATTAAGTGACAACCATTGGTGGAGAAATAATAATACAAGGAAGGATATTGCATGCAAGTGTCATGTAACAAGCTAGTTAGGAAATGAACTAGAAAGCAAAAAGCATAAAGCATAAAGTAACCATGAATAAGTGACTAGTTGGTGCATTATTCTAGGAGACAAAGAGGCATGGTGTATGCCTAGTCTACTAACCCTAGGGTGTCAACATGTGACACAATACATACACACATCAATACATATCACAATAATACATATCATCATTCAAACACCCAACACAAACCAAGAAAACTCCCCCCCACTTGGAGCAAACTGCTCTCGGCCAAGCAAGAGAAAAGGAAGAAGAAAAATTATTTTCTCCTCTTCCACTACTTCAAAAATCTCAAGATTAAAACCCAAGCCTCTCCTAAGTGTTGTCAAGGTATGTACTAAGTTTCATAATTTATTTCAAGGTGTAGCTTGGTGAGAAAAATGGTGAAAGTTGGAGATGTATAGTGACTAACTTAAATCTTGTTTTAGATCTTGAAGTATAAGACTTGTAAAGACCATCCAAGGTGTTCTTGAGGATTGTAAAGCTTACCCAAGGTCTTAAAGGCTCAACAAGGTATAAAAATCACAAACCCTCTTGGTTATGTAGTATTTATAATGTTTGGTAGTAGATCCATGTATATATGAGCTAATCTTGGTTGTATAAGTATTGGATGACATGGATCTTGAGTTTTGATGTTGAGATTGTGACTTTTATGATTATGGATAATATATATATATCTCCATGAGTGTTATGAACCATGAACTAAGTAAATTAAGTGTTGGTTGTGTTGTGGAATTGTGAAAAATGGTTGATCTAAGTAGTATATGCTTGCTGAGTTTTTCCAGGAGCATTGACCTGTCTTGTAACACGGTTTTGAACCCCCAAATGTTGTCCCCTGATGTCCTACCATATATTGTTGGAACGATAATTGAATGTAGTTTCTGGAAATGTAAGGTTCATGTCTAGGTGATGTATAGATTTTAAGATATGGCCGGAGAAGTGAATTGTGTTTCTGGATTCCGGACTGCACTAAGTGACCCCCTTGTGAACCTTGTTTAAACCCCTAAAAATATATGTGGGATCATGGAAAAAAATTTGAGAAGTTAGGGAATGCAGTGGTGAAGATCACCCAAAAAGAATTTGATTAAAATATGAATTTTTGGATTTTATAAAAATGCTAGAGTAAATTTCGCGCAAGGGAAAAAGTCGTTAGTGGAGCATGATTCTAGGGGTAATGGTTATGATTCGAATGTGGTAACTAAATTAAGTCGATTAAGTGACGAGCGTAACCGAGTGACGACATGAACCTATAGTGGGGCTAGAGTGTCATAAGACGAAGTCGTTAAGTTAATTTCGTACCCCCTAAAACCCCGTAATTAAATAGATATTGTTAAGGTACTAACGAGCGGTTATTGCTTATGTATAGATCGTTCGACTCCGCACGCTCAACCACCCCAACCAAACCAAGGCAAGTTTACTTTTCAAAACTTATCCATATACAAGGACTTTCACTGTTGTGTTTGTAGTTTTCAATTATATCAAATGCTATGTTTATCGAAGTATTGATGCAATTGAGATTGTATAAGTACATATATGCTTGTACCCCTTGAACTTAGATTGAAATGTTTTCTTCGGACAACGACTCTAGCAATAGAGGTCGTAGCGGTCCGTATATACTATTGACCGGGGAGCGGTATATTATTATATCGTATCTAGATTGCGAAAACCCGAAGGGTCACTCGGGTAGTATCGTATACTCAAGTAACTATTGTTATATCTTCGTAAATACTCGAAACCCTATCTTGGATTAAAAGTTTATTTTATCGAATAATTATTTTATTAACTATTAATATTAAATCTTAAAATATTATTTATTAATTATTTTTCATTATTTAAAGACAAAGTCAATCCAAGATACATTTAATACTTTCAAACTCGAACTCTTTCGAACTCAAAACATTTTCGAAAACCCCCGGTCAGGTTCTACTTCTTGTATGATTTCAAGAATCATCGGTCGACTGATGTTGGACCTCAATTACTCTGTTTTCAATCAAAATCAAGTTTTCAAAAGAAAAAGAAAAAGGGACTCTGGCAGGTGTGGGAACCGTTGACGAACGATTCCCGGGATGTGTAAGCGGCCGTGAGCCAGGCGGTCCATCAAATATTATTCCGGCCCAGGTGTTGCCGAAGGAGGATTACGGATGTAGTTTTCATCGAGGGTGATTACGGATGTAGTTTTCACCCGGGGATAGTTACGGATGTAGTTTCTATCCTTCTACCAGTAGAGAAGACCCGCGGATTATTGGACTTGGATGTGGCGACTGATCATCGTCAATCCTTGTCAGGTTTTTATGTTTTCTTCCAGTCCCATCCTCCACTTTGGAAAAATACTCAAACACTGCTTCTTGGGCCTAAGTGCCAAGTTGCCGATAGTGTGGTTTTGATGAGAAAATATTGACATCGTGCAGTATCTAGAACTGCAAGATTTTCTATAAAGATTGGCATGTGTTAGTGCACTCTTGCAATTGTTTCAAAGAATGAAATATTTTTGTATGAGAAACCTTCTAAGCTAATGGAAGGAAAGAGGGTTGCAACGATGTATTCCCTGTACAGTATGTTAATCGTAGAGTGTTTTACCGAAAATGATATACTCATATGTATATATATTTTCAAACTTGAGATATATTGAAACGGGAACCTTATAAAGGGTTCATATGTTATTCTTAAAGCTCCTTAGTGAGTATAGATGTTTTATTCAAACTCGGACATATACATTGTCCAATTATGTTTTGAAATCTGAGATATATACCCATATAGTTGGGAACGTTTTCGAAATAAACCCCATTATTATTTTACAAAATGGTGAACTTGCTGAGCATTATGTAGCTCATTCTTGCTTTATAAAAACTTTTCAGAAAGAGAAGAATTTGGCCGGTTAACTCCGCGACAGCAGAAGAGGAGTAGAAGATTTACCCGGAGATGATTTAGCTCCTGATAGATACTACAGAAGTAAGTCTGATAGGTTTCCAACTGTAATAGTAAGACTTGTCTTCAAGTGTAGTTGTATAAGTGGAATTGTGTAAGACTCTGATTTGTACAAATGAATTGTAATATTTAGTGGCACTTTTGATTATCGTTTCTGAGGCTCTAACTTGTTTGTGCTTAAGATTGAGGTCTGAATGGATGTATTGTTGAGTTGTACAGTTAATACAGGTATGATATGGTTGGATGGTGATGTGACGACCTGAATCTTTGACCTCAGATTCGGGGGCGTTACAGATGGAGTGTTGTATAAAGTTTTGAAGAAAAGATGTGCATGGTATAGAAAACATGTATGCATCGATATAATAATTATGAGCAAGAGATATGGCAAAAGGAACTAGTTGTCATTGGAAACATAAAAAAGTTACAGGGTACCCCGACCCTAGAAAACCAACATTCAAAGTTATTGGCACGAAGGCCATGAAAACAAAATTTAGAAGTACAACTTGCGAGGCACTACGAGGGGCCCGCGACCTCATCAAAGTTATCAAAGTTATCAAAAGTTACTGAATAAATCAAACGGATTAAAGGTTTCAAGAAGGAGGAACTTCATCAGGGACCTTGGTGACATCTGGTGCTGAGAGAACAGGTGGAGTATCTTCAGTAGCAGGAAACTCTGCAGTCTCAGGGTCAGAACCTAGAGACCTCTCAACCGTTTCCACGGGAGGTACAGAGTCTTGTGGAGCTGCAGTTTTCTTCTCGAAATCTTTGATCATTCCCACCACGTCTTCGCCCAGGAGGGACCAGTCTAGATTGGGCATCTTCTCCCATGTGGAGCGTATACAATCATTAATACCTTCATCATAGCCCTCGTCATATCTGGCCTTCTCCTTGACGAGCATGGATGACTTCACAACCTCAGCAGCAGCATTCAAGGCGTCCACCTGAGCTTCTAGTTCACTGGTTTTTTCCAGCATCGACAGTTTTTCGTCCTTCAGGGCTTTGACTTGACCTTGAAGTTTGACTTTCTCATTTCTTAAAGAGGTCTCCACAGTCTTTGCCCTTCTTACAGCCGTAGTGGCAATGTTCGCCTTATCCTCACTAGCAGCTAGCTCCGTTTTGAGTTTGTGAATCTCTCCTTAAAGTTGGAGGTCGTATTGGGTCTTTACAGCAAACTCGTCGCAATATCTAATGGCAAAGAAAGCAGATTGAGCAGTGGCAAACCTCATGGCGTGCATGGCTTCAGTAGAGCTCATTTTACTCCAGGCAGCTATTGTCTCTATAGGAACATGGGTGTCAATCATGTCCTTGAACAGGTTTGAGGATTGATCAGGGTCGGTTTTCACTGCCTTGCTTTTCTTTGACGAGCGAGTTTGGGGAGCCACTGAGAGGTCGAGAGTTGACTGGGCAAATTTCCTCTTTGAAGAACCAGAGTGAGTAGTTTGGGAAGCAGGAGTGCCAGGAACTTGATTAATAGGAGTTGCGTTCAGCGGAACCTCCTTAGTTTCAGTTTTGAAGATCTCATCCACGTTCTTGGACATTTTGATAAATGATGGAGCCTTGGGAGCCATATCTGCAAAAGAAAATACAAGATAGGATTAGAAATTTACATATAGAGTAAGCAGGTGGAAGCGCAGATGTATAATAATAGAAGAGAGGGCATAACAGCAAGGAAATTCGTACCAGAGGTCGAGGGGATAAAACCTAGGGTAGATAAGTTATCGGGGGTCAACAGAATCATACAATCCCTTATGGCCGAAGAGTGCTTCAAAGCCTCTTCAGCTCTCATTAAACAAGCTCCAGTAAGAACAGTCTGTTTTGGAATTAAGGGGCGGCAATTGAACTCAAAGCGAACAGAGGGGCAATCGAAACAGTAAAGGAACTGCTCTTGCCATTGGTCAAAGTTTTGCTTAATACCTTTTATACATTGGCCTTGATGACTAGGCCAGGCAGTCAAATAGAAACAACCGGAACCCTTCCCAGTGTCTTTCAATCTGAAAAAGTAACCTAATTCAAGTGCAGATAGTGGGGTTATGAACAAGCTGGTGTACAGAATGTAGGTGCTGATGGCTAACCTATTTGAATTAGGTGTCAATTGGAGAGGGGCCAAGCCATAGAAGTCAAGAACTTCCCTCAGGAATGGATGTAGAGGGAAGTATACGCCAACTTTGAAGAAGGCAACAGAGGTTACAACATTTGGAATACCTCGATCAGGTGTCCTAATATCAAATCTGTGAGCTTTCTCACCAGGTTCAGGGATAACAATGGAGCAGGTTGGGCGAGGACATTCCTCGTACATTTTTTCTAACCTAGTCAGGGTCATGAGGGAATCCATTTTTTCGCAGAAAGGTACAATTTCTTGCTTATACAACTCTCTCTCAACGGACACCTCGTTATCAAAATCAGGATCTGGGATCAAGTCGTGGTCAGGCTTTGACACTTCCTCTTCGTCAGAGGGCCAATCATCCCCCAAGTCCACAAAGGTAGGGGCAGGAGGATTTCTAGAGGGTAAGGTCGAAGGCTTGATGAGAATATTTCCAGGTTCATCAACGTTTGGAATAACAACCCTAGACCTAGTTCTTTCCCCTATTGGCATGATAGAAGGATGAATTGAAGATAAGTGGTCAGAGTGAGTAGAATTAGAGGACATCTGCAAAAGACAGACGGAGAAAAGTCAGGTTTTGAGCCTTCTAAAAGAGAAATTGTGGTTCTAAAGTTTTTGGACAGACATAACTACGAGACACAGGGTAGTCAGCGAATTACGCAGAAACTATGCACCATTAAAATGAAGCATATCGACTATGGTATGAATCAAAAACATGTGAGTATAGAATGTGAATAAACAATAGCGAGTCTCGGAGAAACCAGGGTCACGAGACTGTAAATCGATGACCAAACAAACAGGGTGTGGTGAACAATCGTATGAGAAGCATGGATTGTGAGAAATAGATACAAACGCATACATACCAAGACTAGAAACAAAGAACATCGGCATGCAAAACACAAAAGTGTAGATAGTATGAAATGAAGTCAAGATTATGAAAGAGAAAAAAAAGGGGTAAGTCAAAACCGTACCTTAATTAGCAGAAAGCGGCGACGGAGAGTCTAGATCGAGTTGGTGACCGTCGGACTTCTTCTTTCTCTCTCTCTCTAAGGGGTTTGGAAAATATTTGGTAAAGGTGAAAACGGACCTGAGGGGGTGAGAGGTGATTAAATAGTCAAGGTGAATGGGACATTTCGCATACGTGGCAGCAAGTAATTGGTGCGGTGATTGAAGAGGTGCACGCGTGAGAGGCGTGTGAACCTTTGGAACTCATACATTAATTACAGCTTTGGTAAGTGATAAGTTTAGTTCGAATTTTGAATTATCTCCTGCTGCCAACCATTATGTCTTCCTATTGGTTTTTAATTTTGAAAATTCGAAGAGATGTGATGATGTGAAATAAGTTAGTTTCCCTGGGAAGCTGAATGCAAACATAGAGTAGGTTTCGAGAGCTGCGATTTGAAGAAAAAAAAGCAAGATAACAAATTCCCTGGTATAAAGGGAGCTTACTCACGATTATATTAAGTTGAAAATATTTTATGTCCTGTTTCCTACGCCGAGTTAGCTCATGTAGGCTTGGATATAAAATGTTAAAGCGAGGTATTGTTACTAGAATGGTTTAACATTGAACCTTTGATCATAGAGTTAAACTATGTTCCTCTCACATTATATGATTTCAAGGAACCGGGGGGTACTTGTTGAATTCATCATGGGCTGAATTTAGGCCCATTAGGCCCTAGGGTTCAATCCATATGAGCTAGAGGATAGATCCAGTACGAGTTATGAAGATCATATAGAAGAAATGACTAAGGAAGTATGAGTATCAGGAGGTTCCCAATGGTCAGGAAGCTGAGCTGAACATTAGAAGATCAGGTTCCTCCCAGCGGAAGAGTTCGAGTTAGCATAGCAATAGCCATAGAGATGACAAGAGCATGTGAAGAGCTATCCGGTCTAACCAGTTTGTTATTTGTGCAGGTACTGATGCCTAAAGGGAGGTACCTAAGTGATATGTCCTGAAATAAGGAGGTTCCTGAGAAACATGCTCCTGAGATATAGGTTCCTGAGCACCAGGTTCCTACGAATTGCCAACAGAAGGTTCTAGAAGCCATCTAGAACAGATAAACGAATTGGTATTTGAGTATAATTCTAGGGCGCAGATGATCCTAGAATAATCTCTGACCAATGAGAGAATTATAGTAGGGTACGAACTCGAGTTCTACTCTACTTAACCAACTAGTTCGTGGAAGGCTCTAAAGGAACCTGAGTCCTACACGAACTAGGTAATCGAATACAGCTATTTTCAGCAGAGATAGAGTCGCATTTGAACTACGTGAGCTTGATCCCTCTATAAACAAGGGTACGTAGGCACCTCAAGGGTAAGACACATTCAGTTCTCTAATTCTCTCTAAAGGCACTTGAGATTATTGGAGACACCCTCGAGCACAGCTCAACCCCCACAATCACAACCCAAACTTTTCACAGAACAGTTGATCGTTAACCTATACAACTACCGGTAAACATCTCAAAAAGTTGTTACAAAATCCACTCATCAACAGCTATAACGACCTAGAATTTTTCGCGAATTATAAATGCTTATTTAATTGATAAATGTGGAAATTATGTGATAGATAAAATTTATGAAATCAAGATATGTGTGAAATCATGTTTATGTGATCATGTGATGTTTGGTATGTGTCGTATATGCTCGTAGAATTTTATTTATATTTTTGGAGCATTAAAAGTACTTTTAAAGTGCATTTTTAATCTTTCGAAAATCATATAAAATCATTGGAGTTGATTTAAATCACGAAATCTTTTGCATTATCATCTTTGTGATATTGTGGAGCTATGAAAATCAGTTTGGATATTTAATTGTAAGTTTTGGTATTTTAAAATGATATAAAAAGTATTATTTCTTCTAAAGTGCCTTTATTTCGAAAATTCGTATAAAATTCATTTTTGATCCAAATATTATTTTAAAAATATGGGGATGTTCCTAATTTCATGATCTTTATTTTCAAAAATTTATAAAATATTTCTCCCCATTTCATTATTTTATTTTGATTTAATAATGGATTAAAAATTGATTTTTCAGTAAAGTAATTAGTAATTATCAAATTACCTTTTTGCCCCTGGAAATTATTGTAAGAAGCGACAACCGCTCCCTCTTCCTTTAATATCTCTTGACTGTGTCTCTCTATTCTCTCCGTTCTCTCTCATCTCTCCCTCACTCCGGTACTCTATCCTCTGTTACACCACCGTTTTTGCTCCGTTTGTTGATCGGAGACCGGATTTTTGTTAGGTTTTCAGTCCTTTATATCCCTATGTAAATGCATGTCGGTTCTGTGCTCATAAAATTAAAACCCACTTCGGGTTCTTGCGCAGTTTGGTGTATTTGCTTCGATTCTTGCCTTAATAATCGATACCCATGATATTAGTCCATGTTTTATACTAAAACATGTTGGTGTTGAGTTGGGGTTTGCTCGTTGCCGTGTTTATGCGTGGTTGCAGTGTGTATATATGTTTGTTCGTGTATGTATGTTTTCGTATGTGCGAATTGATGCTAAGTCTTGTACTGATTATTGCAGTTAGATGATTAACCGAGCATATGTTTGAGTTTCATGAATTAATCGGAGGAAATTTCATGGTTGGAGGCCAAATAAGGGTACCCCCGAATTTCCACCACCACCGGTGATGAACGCCGGTGAACCGATGGTGGCCAATGATGATCTTTGAGGCCTATACAAATTATTATAATTATTTTGTATTAATTCGTGAGTTGCATGTGAAATTTCAGAATTTTCAAGTTATTTCTTTGATTTAATGTTCGAATTTTTGGTGATAAATTGTGAATATTGATTCGTCAATTTTTAAAATGATATTCTAGTCATTGATTCTTGATTTTATAGTTATACTCGAATGTTTATATGGATTAAATGAGTTGCATGTACGATTTTAGAATTTTATTGGTTAATTTGAATTTTGAGATATAATTGTGAATTATTCGGTTTAATATGAAATTATAGTTCTTGATTTATGCTTGTTGATTGATTATATGTGTAAAAATTGGATGATTGCAAATTATTTAGTCATATTTCTCTAGCAATTTATCTCTTGTATGCAAGGTGTTTGATAAAACACCACAACCAAATCAAAGAAACCCCCCACCATTTTACTTTACACTAGTATTGAACGCTATTCCCTTGGGTTCGATCCCTACTTGCCACATTTGCTATATTCTATAGTTAAGTGCGAACATAGTAGAGCAAAACATTTATTATCAATTTGGCGCGTGGCCAATTTGCAACTAAATGCAACCACATGCAACTTTTTTTTTAAGGTGGGTTGATTTTGGGTTCCAAGGCCCCGTAGGGGGATATTCAACTGAATGCAACCACATGCAACTAAATTTCTGATTTCACGTTCCATTTTTCAGTTGTCATTTTTGATGTGCTAAAATATGACAATTAAAATCGCAAACGTACGATCATCGTTTTAATATTTAAGATTCGATCCACAAGGACTAATTTTATTCAGTATCCTTAAATTTCTAATTTAATCGAATTAGAACAATTTTGATTTGGAAAAGTTGAATTTTATACTATTTAATTACAAAAAGAAAATTAATCTAATTTTAAAAGAAAATTTAAATTTATTCTGATTCTAAATTAATTAAAAACGAAAGTAACAAGAACTAAATTATTCTAAAAATTTAATTTAATTCAAAAATCTTAAAATTTAATTTAATATGACAATTTTGGAAAATGCAGATTTAATCCCTAAAACAAAAATTAACCTATTTTGAATTTCCACGGTTTAAAAATAAAGTCAATTTTTATTTACAGAAAATAAAATGTTGACAGGACTTAATTATAAATTAGACTAGCCAAGAACAAATTAAAAGTTTAACTCAACTGGAAACTCAGAACTAATTTAAAACTACAATGAAACCAGCACAACCGGACCGATTCGAACTCAGTTACCACTCGGAACTCGACTCAACGAACGTAGCACAAAAGCTTAGCAAATCTCAGTGATTACAATATAAGAACGAAACCAGTAACAGCCAATTCGGTAACATTAACAAATTGCAATAGAACGCGGAAACTCAGCTGCAATAAACTTTGCAAACCCAACTTCACAAACCCACGAACAACAACTAAAAACTTAGTAACGAACAGGACACGCAACAAAAACTAGTCGACATCCAACAAACCAACAACTCGATTCTAACCCGAAGAATTAACAACCAAACTCAACATACAAACTTCATCAAAACTCGATTCGGCGGTCACAAACAACAACATCAACGCAGATTTAATTAACAAAATTCTCAAAAAAAAAACATCAATAGCAAATCGGCAAACGAAACAGATGAAACTCTAAGGCAAAGAAGGGGTGTTGGTTTGAAGTCGAAGCAGGGGAAAGGGGAGTCGTCTGTTGTGCTGCAGCGATCGGAGAGAGTGAGATAAAAGAGAGAGAGAGAGAGATTCAACGAGAGAGGTATTCGAAGGGAGATATTTAATTGAGAGAGAGACACGAGAGAGATGTTCGTGAGAGAGAGAATTGAGAGAATGAAAGAAACCCACGATAGCACAGCAGAGAAGTAAAGAGAGGGGGAGGAAGGAAGAGGGGAAAGAGATTTGAGTGATTTAATCGAATGGGATGCTGGGTGTTTAGTTTGTAGCGAACGAAAAGAGAGGAGTGGAGATGGTTTTGTGTTTATGTAAGAGGCGAGGAAGAGAGAAAAGGAGGAGAGCAGTTGGTTTTGAGTAAGAAGAAGGGTAGGGTGCGTTTGTGGGGAACGTAAAGAGAGGAGAAGAGATGTAGCTGGGTTTAGGTAGAGAACAGGGGAAATGGGTTTGTAAGTTGCGAGAAACAGAGGAGTAGAGATTAATAGCTTTCGAATTAAAAGTTAAAACAGATAAACAAATTACAGCAAATTAGTTAAACGGGACTGAAAATAAAATACTGAAACTTTATATAATTGATATTTTTTTTATTTTATACTAACGAATAAAACATAAAAATTAAATCAATAATAAAAATTTATGAAACCCACAATAAAATTGAGATTTAAAGGGGCACAACTACAATTAAAATTAAGAACAAGAAATCAAAGATCGTTAAATTCAACCCCAAGTGGTTAGCTTTCGCTACTTTGTCCACTAATTGGATTTACAAAAATAAAGAAAATGAAGCTTGTATTAAAATGAAAAAGTGTTTACAAGAACAATTACAAAAATGAAAGTTACAAAATATGGAGGCTACAAATTTAGGGTTAAGAAAATAAAACTAAGATGTAGGCTAAGATGTAAGATACAAATGAAGGGGGGCTATTTATAGAAAATTTTTAGGGTTTTTGGTTGGTGTGGGTTCATCCTAGCCATTTATTTAGTTTTGTGTTGGCTAAATCTTGGCCATCCATTTTGTTTGACAACAAAATGCACCACACCCACAATAAGTTTATTAAAATACGAATTCAAGTAGGAAATAGGTAATAAAAATATGCAAAAATATGCACTTATCAGATGCCCCCATACCTATCTTTTGCTCGTCCTCGAGTAAAACACAAAGAAAAATGCAGAATGAAAAAACCTATGCTCACTGTCGTAGGAATCACGGGTAATTTGAGGTTTACCAACCCGTTAAACTCATAGACGATCTCTACAAGAGGAGTGTTGTCTCCTAAGGGTTTACAGAAGATATACCCATAAAATCTTTGAGATAAATCAGTAAGTATCCAACTTTCTCTTTTACTCTATCTTTCATTAGTGTCAACAAAACAATTTTGTAGGAAAATATATGCCTTAAAGATTATTCTAATAATAGCCAAGTAATAGATTCCCACAATCCACATGATTAGACTAAAAATTTACAAAAAATTCCACGGTGTGTAGTGAATTTAAGGCCCTTGATGGATAAGGTGCATACGAACATTTTCTCTTTTTCAACCAATATTGAACTGACCCAATCTCTATCAAAACAAGTACCTAGCCAAACTTCACGTTCTTAGTAGTTAGACCAACTGTGCAATGGTTGAGGTCCCAAAAGACTTATGCATCAATACCCATTTAGCGAGTTTTAGGTCAACAATCCCAGATCACAAGGGACCTTAGGTTGCTAGGCACAAAGTCCCCTCGGACTTACTTACTCGGGTTATCAATGAGCCCAACCTAGCCGATTTCCTTACTAAGAATTTATTATTACAAAATTACACTAGCACTCTACAATTACAAACATTTATTGACTCTTCTTCTTCTTCTTTTTTTTTCTTCTTTTTTTTTTCAAAACAATACTACAGGAGCAAAATCTCGCAAAGGTTTGATTCGACATTGTTCTAACATGTGGGTTCTCTCTCAGGTATCGAATAACATTCCTATGCAATTTTTCCATCAAAGGTCTTGTGTAAATGTGTCGTCATGGTCTTTTAAGCAAAAATTTGTTCGACACAAGTTTCATGAGGAAAACCTTACCTGACTACGTTCAAATTATCTAAAGGCACTATACATATAATTTTCGAAAAATAGTCAACACCAACTAGTTCTAGAATTTAAAGAGTGGGAAGGACAACTAAGCTAAAATATCTCTATTTTTGGATTTTTAAAATTTTTCAATATTTTTAGATTTTTCAATTTTATGTATTTACACTAAAACCCTCCCCCATACCTAAATCATGCATTGTCCTCAATGTATGCAAAATGCAAGATAAATGACAAGGGAGAATGGTGAGAAAATACCTGATAAGGATGAAAGAGAGTTTACAATTACCTACTGAAGAAACTTACTTGAATCATGGATCAATGAGGTAGATAACCTCTTCCTCGGGATCATTTGGCAGCTCTAAAAATGGTTTGAGTCTTTGCCCATTAACTTTAAATATATCACCATTTTTAGGATTTTCAATTTCAACAGCACCGTGAGGAAAAACAGTCTTAACAATGTAAGGACCTTCCCACCTAGATCTTAATTTCCTGGGAAATAAATGAAGCCTAGAATTGTACAAAAGAACTTTTTGACCGGGAGAAAAAGATTTTCTCAAAATAGATTTATCATGAAAAAGCTTAGTTCTTTGTTTATAGATTTTAGCGTTCTCGTAGGCTTCATTTCTCAACTCCTCGAGTTCAGACAATTGCAACTTCCTATGACTACCGACGGTTGGTAAGTCAAAATTTAACTCACGAATGGCCCACATGGCCCTATGTTTAAGTTCCACGGGTAAGTGATAGGCCTTGCCAAAGACAATCCGATAAGGGGACATGCCTAAAATGGTTTTAAAAGCGGTCCGATAGGCCCACAAAGTATCTATCAACTTAGTTGACCAATCCTTCCTATTTGAGTTGACAGTCTTTTCTAAAATTTGCTTAATTTGATGATTCGAGACTTTAACTTGCCCACTAGTTTGAGGATGGTAAGGGGTGGCTAGCCGATGAGTTATTGAGTACTTTTTCAAAAGAGACTCAAATTGACGATTCTTGAAGTGCTTGCCTTGGTCACTAATGATAGCCCTAGGTGTAACGAAACGAGAAAAGATATTCTCTTTGAGGAATTTAAGAACGACCTTGTTATCATTGGACTTAGTAGCAATGGCTTCCACCCAATTAGACACGTAATCGACCGCTAACAGAATGTAGAGGTTGCCAAAGGAACTAGGAAAGGGACCCATAAAATCGATACCCCATACATCGAAAATCTCAATGATTAAGATGGGGTTCATTGGCATCATGTTTCTCCTAGTGATCTTTCCTAAGTGTTGACACCTATTACACGCGGCACAGTATTCAGCAGCATCTTTGAACAAAGTAGGCCAATAAAAACCACTTTGGAGGATTTTATCGGCCGTTTTCTTAGCACTAAAATGCCCTCCACAGGCTTGGTCATGGCAGAAAGAAAGGATATTCTTGAATTCATGATTTGGGACGCACCTCCGAATGATTTGGTCGGGACAGTATTTAAAGAGATACGGGTCATCCCAAAAGAAGTATTTGACTTGTGAAAAGAATTTGGATTTATCTTGAGAGGACCAATGAGAGGGAATGTCACCGGCTGCAAGATAGTTGACAATATCGGCGAACCAAGGGGGAGTAGAGATAGACAGAAGTTGCTCGTCCGGAAAAGATTCGTTTACAGGAGAGTCGATGGTGGACTCCACTATCAAGCGAGAAAGATGATCGGCGACAACATTCTCAGAACCCTTCTTATCCCTAATTTCTAGGTCAAAATCTTGAAGCAAGAGAATCCACCTAATCAATCGGGCTTTAGAGTCTTTCTTAGAGAATAGATAAGGATGAGCGGCATGATCGATGTAGACAATGATTTTCGAACCGATAAGATAGGACCGAAACTTGTCGAGAGCAAAGACTACGGCTAGAAGTTCTTTTTTGGTGGTAGAATAATTAAGTTGGGAATCACTCAAAGTCTTGCTAGCGTAGTAAATGACATGGGGCATTTTATCGATTCGCTGCCCTAAAACGGCTCCTATCGCATAATCAAAAGCGTCACACATCAACTCGAAGGGGAGATTCCAATCGGGAGATCGAATGATTGGGGCAGAAGTCAATTCTTTCTTAAGGTGCTCAAAAGATTGTAAATAATCGCTACTAAAATCGAATTTGACATCCTTCCCGAGAAGATTGGTTAAGGGTCTAGCCTTCTTGCTAAAATCCTTAATGAAACGCCTATAAAAACCTGCATGGCCTAGGAAGGAACGAATGGCTTTTACCGACTTGGGTGGTGGTAGATTTGCAATGAGGTCAATTTTGGCTTTATAAACTTCTATCCCCTTTTCAGAAATTTTATGACCAAGAACGATCCCTTCCTTAACCATGAAATGACATTTCTCCCAGTTGAGAACGAGGTTGGTTTCTTTACACCTTTTTAAGACGAACTCAAGATGGTTTAAGCACTGGTGAAAAGATGAACCAAAGATGGAAAAGTCATCGATAAAGATCTCGAGAAAATCCCCTACCATGTCAGAAAAGATGCTCATCATGCACCTTTGGAAAGTAGCTGGAGCAGTGGTTAGACCAAAGGCTAAACATCGATAGGCAAAAGTTCCAAAGGGACATGTGAAAGTGGTCTTTTCTTGGTCTTCGGGAGCAATGGGAATTTGAAAATAGCCAGAATAACCATCTAGAAAACAATGAACGAATGACCAGCTAACCTTTCTAACATTTGATCGATAAAAGGCAAAGGAAAGTGGTTTTTTCTAGTGGCAGAATTGAGTTTCCTATAGTCTATGCACACCCTCCAACCGGATTGAACATGGGTGGGCACTTGCTCGTCATTCTCGTTGGTGACAACGGTAATTCCAGACTTCTTCGAAACTACTTGAATGGGGCTAACCCAAGAGCTATCAGAAATGGGATAAATGATCCCATTATCGAGACACTTAAGAATTTCTTATCGAACGACTTCCATCATGGTGGGGTTCAAACGCCGTTGAGGGTCTCGAACGGGTTTCGCATCATCAAATAAGTGAATTCGATGTTGGACAATGGCCGGACTAATTCCTTTGATATTAGAGATACTCCAACCTATGGCCTCCTTATGTTCTCTAATTACCCTAACAAGCTCATCCTCTTGTGACTCGGTCAAATCAGAGGCGATAATAACGGCAAGAGACTCGTTAGGACCTAAATAAGCATACTTAAGAGTGTCGGGAAGAGGTTTGAGTTCTAAATCGGGCGGCATTGACTCAACGGGTTCACTATTTTCGAGAAGAGACAGGGGAGATGATTCAACATCTTGATTATTTGTAGGAATGGTGGAATCTAACATAGCATTGACCTCACTTGTATATTCGTAAACATCCCAGTTTTGACCAAAGTGGTTTAAACAAAAGTCGAGGGCCTCGTTAGAAGTCATGAAATTTTGATCAACTATTTCATCAATTAAATTGACATCCATAGGTTGATCATGAAAATCATCGGGTTGTTCCCCAACATGAAAAATATTGAGGTCAATGGTCATGTTCCTGAACGTTAGTTTCATTAATCCATTTCTGCAATTAATCAAAGCATTCGAAGTGGCTAGAAAAGGACGTCCTAAAATGACGGGAATTTGGTATGTCGGATTCCTAACCGGTTCGGTTTCTAGTACCACAAAGTCAACAGGAAAGACGAAATCTCCAACTTTAATTAGCACGTCCTCGATGATCCCCTTAGGAATTTTGATTGATCTATCTGCTAATTGAAGGGTAACATTCGTCTTTTGAAGTTCTCCTAACCCTAGGGTTTGGTAGACAGAAAATGGAAGCAAGTTCACACTAGCGCCTAAATCGAATAACGCCTTGTCCACAAAAGAATTACCTATGACACATGAAATTGTGGGACAACCGGGGTCCTTATATTTCACGGGAATGTGGTTAGAAAGAATTGAGCTCACTTGAGTGGTCAAAAAGGCTTTCTTAGGGACTTGGGTGGTTCGCTTATGAGTGCACAAATCTTTTGGACATTTCGCATAAGAGGGAATTTGTTGAATCGCATCTAAAAGAGGAATGTTGACTTTAACTTGCTTAAAAACCTCTAAGATCTTGTCTAATTGAGCGGTTTGTTTATTAGAGACGAGGCGTTGTGGGTAAGGAGCCTTTGGTTTATAGACTTGTTCTTCGGGAACGGGCTCCGAGGTTGTTCCACTCGAAGAAGACGGCAGACTAGAAAGAGGTGAAGAGACAAGAATCGAAGTTTGATCAGAAGGATCGAGAATAGTTGTCGGTGCAACGTTTGATTCTTCTTCTTCCTCTTCGGGGGACTCGACTCCTACTCGATTATCAACATGCTTTCCGGATCTTAGGGAAATGACAGCATGCACATTGTCAGGAGGTCTTTGATTATTAGGAAACTTAGGGTTGACCTCGGGCTAACTTGGAAACTTATTCTTTTCACGCTCATGGATGGCATTAGCTAATTGGCTCACTTGAACCTCTAACTTAGATATGGCTTGGGTACTAGCATTTAAAATCTGCCTATCTTGAGTCATGGTTTGCATGAAAGTTTGTTGCGATTAAGCCAAATTAGTGGTGGATTTGAGAAGCGCATCGAGACTTTTCTCCAATGATGTAAGTCGCTTATCCGACTCAGAAAAACCGGGAGGTGGGAAGGAGCTTGATTCGGATAAGGAGCATGATTTTGAGGGGAAAAAGAATTCGCGTGAGGTTTATGAAAAACCGGCGGTTGAGATTGGAAGTTTTGGAACGAAGGAGGTTGATTTTGGAATTGTGCGGGGTGAGATTGTTGACCTTGATTCCAAGAAAAGTTCGGGTGATTTTTCCAACCGGGGTTATAAGTAGGAGCATAAGGATCATTTCGAGGACCCGATTGGAACATCGCATTGACTTGTTGAAAATCTTAAGGATTTTGTATCCATTGATTGGTTGAGTTAAAATTTAAGCACATGGATACTTGGGAGGGGGACCCGTTGGTTTCTAAGGCTTCTAAACGTCGAGTAAGAGTGGCTAATTTAGCCTCGGTCGTGATAGAGTTACGAACTTGATGTAGCCCTCTTTGATGCATGGTAGCTATTGAATCGTTTGATTTCTCGGGTTCTCGAGTGGGCTCCCTAGTTGATTCCCATAACATAGTCTTTTCCGCGAACTCTTCGAAAAACTCCCATCCCTCGTCCTCGTCTTTCTCCATGAATTCCCCTTGGCACATAGATTCGAACAATGCGGTTGTTGAACCATCTAAGGCCTCGTACACAATCTTACAGAGCCTCCATTTTTCGATTCCGTGGTGGGGACATTGGGATAAAAGATTTTTAAAGCGGTAAAAACACATCCAAAATGGTTCGTTGAGTTTTTGACGAAATTGATTAATCTCATTAGTGAGTTTCGTAGTCTTATGGCTTGGAAAGAATTTTTTTAGAAAGATGACTACGAAACCCTCCCACGTGGAAATCGAATTGACAGGTAGACTATACAACCATTTTTTAGCATTATCTTTTAGAGCGAAGTTGATTAGTCTAAGCCGTATGGAGTCCTCGGAAAGTTGTTGGAGTTTTTACAAAGCGCAAGCCTCCTCGAATTCATGTAGAAAAAGATAAGGATCCTCACCGTCACTCCCGCGAAAATTAGGTAACATGCTAATTTGATGACCTTTGATTTCGAAATTTTTACCATTAACCGGGGGAAGAGTGATACATGAGGGTTGAGCAGAACGGGTGGGATAGCAACGGTCCTTAAGAGACATGGCCATGGTTACTATTGGTTCGGTAATTTCTAAAGATTCGGAATCAGACGAGGAAGAAATCGCAAATGATCTCACTAGTCTCGCAGAATTATCCCTAAACCAAGTAGTTCGCATAAACCACAAAAGGAAACACGTAGCAAGTAAGAGCGATAAAATAAACAAACCAAAAGATCTAGACCTAGGGTTTCTTAATAAACTAGACCTTGCTCCTAACTTTAAGGACTACCAAAAACTCAATAATTCAGAATTTATTCGGACCGATTTGGCCAGGTACGTGCAAGCATTGCCAAGAGGCTAAACACCAGCCTAGACACCAAATCCTAATTGGCCAGGTAAGCTTTCGCTTGCCTAGACACCAAAAAGTCGGAATAATTAATGATTACTTCGTTTCTTAGGTACCTTCCTAATTGAGCGCGAAATTCGTAGGGGCTAACGTCTAATTAATTTTATTAAAGGCTTGGTATGCAAAATGATGGATTAAATTGTTTTTGGGCCAAGGAAAGAGTGATAAAATCCCTCCTCTTATCTTGTGATGTGGTTTTGCCCTTAAGGTTTATTAAAATGATGCAACAAACAACGAGATATATACAAAACTATAAACAATTATGAATGCTTACGCTGCGTGTTTTAACTAAAATAAAGAAGAAATTTAACGTACCTTTGGGTCCTCCAGCAATCACCATAATTTATAAGGTACGAAAAATTAAAAACAAGAAAATAAAAATCTAGATGATGTGCCCTAAGTGATTAAATGCATGATGCAACAATTATGTATTTACTAGATAATTTTTTTGGATTTTAAATTTTCAATTTTTTTGTGAATTTTTTGATTTTTTAATTTTTTTTGTGATTTTCTAAAAATAAAAAGGCAAAAAAAAGAGTGAAATACGGGTTACCGAAGCACGCTTCTAAAAATTCCAATTTTCCTCCACGGTGATTCCCGAAATTTCAACTTTCCTAAAAACAAAACGAGATAAAAATGAGACAAGTAAAACTAATCCGAAAAATTAACAATTAAGGCGTGAAAAATATTTGTTCCCCGGCAGCGGCGCCAAAAACTTGATGTGCTAAAATATGACAAATAAAATCGCAAGCGCACGATCATCGTTTTAATATTTAAGATTCGATCCACAGGGACTAATTTTATTCAGTATCCTTAAATTTCTAATTTAATCGAATTAGAATAATTTTGATTTGGAAAAGTTGAATTTTATACTATTTAATTACCAAAAGAAAATTAATCTAATTTTAAAAGAAAATTTAAATTTATTCTGATTCTAAATTAATTAAAAATGAAAGTAACAAGAACTAAATTATTCTAAAAATTTAATTTAATTCACAAATCTTAAAATTTAATTTAATATGACAATTTTGGAAAATGCAGATTTAATCCCTAAAACTAAAATTAACCTATTTTGAATTTCCACGGTTTAAAAATAAAGTCAATTTTTATTTACAGAAAATGAAATGTTGACAGGACTTAATTATAAATTAGACTAGCCAAGAACAAATTAAAAGTTAACTCGACTGGAAACTCAGAACTAATTTAAAACTACAATGAAACCAGCACAACCGGACCGATTCGAACTCAGTTACCACTCGGAACTCGACTCAACGAACGCAGCACAAAAGCTTATCAAATCTCAGTGATTACAATACACGAACGAAACCAGTAACAGCCAAGTTGGTAACATTAACAAATCGCAATAGAATGCGGAAACTAGCTGCAATAAACTTTGCAAACCCAACTTCACAAACCCACGAACAACAACTAAAAACTTAGCAACGAACATGACACGCAACAAAAACCAGTCGACATCCAACAAACCAACAACTCGATTCTAACCCGAAGAATTAACAACCAAACTCAACATACAAACTTCATCGAAACTCGATTCGGCAGTCACAAACAACAACATCAACGCAGATTTAATTAACAAAATTCACAAAAAAAACATCAATAGCAAATCGGCAAACGAAACAGATGAAACTCGAAGGCAAAGAAGGGGTGTTGGTTTGAAGTCGAAGCAGGGGAAAGGGTAGTCGTCGGTTGTGCTGCAGCGATCCGAGAGAGAGAGAGATAAAAAAGAGAGAGAGATTCAGCGAGAGAGGTATTCGAAGGGAGAGATTTAATTGAGAGAGAGACACGAGAGAGATGTTCGTGAGAGAGAGAATTGAGAGAATGAAAGAAACCCACGGTAGCACAACAGAGAAGTAAAGAGAGGGGGAGGAAGGAAGAGGGGAAAGAGATTTGAGTGATTTAATCGAATGGGATGCTGGGTGTTTAGTTTGTAGCGAACGAAAAGAGAGGAGTGGAGATGGTTTTGTGTTTATGTAAGAGGCGAGGAAGAGAGAAAAGGAGGAGAGCAGTTGGTTTTGAGTAAGAAGAAGGGTAGGGTGCGTTTGTGGGGAACGTAAAGAGAGGAGAAGAGATGTAGCTGGGTTTAGGTAGAGAATAGGGGAAATGGGTTTGTAAGCTGCGAGAAATAGAGGAGTAGAGATTAATAGCTTTCGAATTAAAAGTAAAAACAGATAAACAAATTACAGCAAATTAGTTAAACGGGACTGGAAATAAAATACTGAAACTTAATACAACTGATATTTTTTTTTAATTTTATACTAACGCATAAAACATAAAAATTAAATCTATAATTAAAATTTATGAAACCCACAATAAAATTGAGATTTAAAGGGGCACAACTACAATTAAAATTAAGAACAAGAAATCAAAGATCGTTAAATTCAACCCCAAGTGGTTAGCTTTCGCTACTTTGTCCACTAATTGGATTTACGAAAATAACGAAAATGAAGCTTGTATTAAAATGAAAAAGTGTTTACAAGAACAATTACAAAAATGAAAGTTACAAAATATGGAGGCTACAAATTTAGGGTTAAGAAAATAAAACTAAGATGTAGGCTAAGATGTAAGATACAAATGAAGGGGGCTATTTATAGAAAAATTTTAGGGTTTTTGGTTGGTGTGGGTTCATCCTAGCCATTTATTTAGTTTTGTGTTGGCTAAATCTTGGTCATCCATTTTGTTTGACAACAAAATGCACCACACTCACTTCTCTTTCCTTTTCTTCTTGCTTTGGTCCTTCTTCTTTCTCTTTTGCCCTTCCTTGACATTTATTTCTTTATTTTGCCATTTCTTCATTTTTTCTCCAATTTCCTGAAATGCAACAAAATAAGTTTATTAAAATACGAGTTCAAGTAGCAAATAGGTAATAAAAATATGCAAAAATATGCACTTATCAATTTTCGACCTCTTTTTTGAACTATGTATCCAAAAAAGAGGTCGAAAATGACAACTGAAAAATGGAACTTGAAATCAGCAACTGAATGCAACCACATGCAACTAAATTTGCAACTGAATGCAACCACATGTAACTAAATTTCTGATTTCAAGTTCCATTTTTCAGTTACCATTTTCGACCTCTTTGTTGGATACATAGTTCAAAAAAGAGGTCGAAAATTGATAAGTGCATATTTTTGCATATTTTTATTAATAGTGTTAGTGCCCTAGAGACAATGTAGTTGTGCTTCTAGGAAAGACTATTTTGTTATTTGATGATTATGTTCTACGGATTATTCTACATTAATTTATTATTTCTTAATTTACTGCGATATAAATGTTAGAGTAATAAATGTCCTTGGAATATAAAACATGTATTCTATATCATTAAGTATGTGACTTAAAAATGAGATTATATGAATAGTGTTTATATTCCTAAATATCCCTAATCGAGCATTATTATTAAGGGACAATTATAATGCATAAAGATTAGTATGTTTATTGACAGATGACCACATCTCATTGGTCATAGGTATAGTGATACTAAAGTCAATAACATAGGTGCATGTAATATTATACATGGCACTGGATTAACCCGTTGTGAGATTCTACATGTTAATAAGGTCATTAGAAAGACTCACAGTGATAATGGTGTAATGATCCTTAGACTTGACATCATTATATTCATATATGAGGATTAATATACTTTGACTACATTAAAAGTTACCTTTGACCGGGTGATGATAAAAGTGAAGATCGGGTATATTATGAGTCGTATGAGAAATATGAATGATAGATATAGGATTTAACCCTCCTATTATTAGGAGAGATATTATTGGCCTCTTGATTGAGTGAGACTATGAAAATGCATGGCCATGCTCAAATATTGATTTGTTTTAATAGTCTACTCATTGATCAAGGAAATCCGGATTAAACGTTGAAGAGGATGACTAATGATATGCCTCGGGTTTAATCTATAATATATGGTTAAAGGGATTATATTACATGGAAACATTAATCACGAAAGGTTTAATTGGATCACCAATTATTATTATTACTTGGGTAGCAATGATGTATTACTAGATGCCGCTCATTGTTTATAATTTTATTATTTTGTAGTAAAATTATTTCCAACGTAATAATAACCTAAAGGGTTACACAATAAGAACGTTAAAAGGAGTTTTAATTTAAATTACGAATTTAAGTTAAATTATTAAATTCGAAATTGGATATTTAATTAATTGAGCTGGTCTTAATTATAATTAAATAGAATTTGAATTTAATATTAAAACCAAATCAGAATGGGTTTGGAGAAGCCCAATTTGATTTAGGGTTTAGCCCAATCTCTTTTCCCTATAAATACATTATGATGTATTGTTTAGGGTTACACTTTTGCAATTCGTTTTTAGAGAAAAACATATGAGAGGCTAGAGAGATAGGTATGTTCTTCGGCTAGTACCGGCTCCGGTGATCGTTGGACGATCAAGCGTTCGTGTGGACTACTTTGGCAACGTAGATCTCGAAGAGGGCTGCGTGGTGATTGCTTTGGACCTCCATCTGTCATCAATTTGTAAAGCTTCTTTAAGGTAATCATCTAACTCCGAATTAAATATCATGTTTTTGCATGGATCCTGTGGTAGGGTTTCGATTTTATTATTTTTTAAATATTTATTTCCGCTGCGTTTGTTGCCTCGAAACCCTTCAATGGCATCAGAGCTACTTGCAAAAATGTTTTAATTCGGTTATATGTTACAGTTTTGATATATATACAAGCATGTTTGATGATTGTCATGTATGATGTGCTGATTTTGATATATATGTATAAACTGTATGTTAGTGATGATTGAGATGATCATATGATGATTATATAATCTGTATATATACTGATATATATATATATATATATATATATGATTTGTGTTTATTCTTGATATGGGGATTGTATACGATACGATTTCTGTATACGCTGCGCAGATTTGGTGAAATCTGTGTCCAGTGTCCGATTTTTGCAAACGATATGTGTTTTCTGACTGGAAACGAGCGTCTGAACAAAACTGATAGCAACTCTATCATCGACTCGTCTGTAAGGCATTTGACGCCGTTTAGTGCCTGAAAACGGCGATTTATTATTATCAGAATTTGATTCTGATTTTCTGATTTTTGCGTTATATGATTTCTTTGATTGGATCATCTGAAACATGATATGGTTACATGTTCTTAATTGTTATATGAGCATGGTGATTGGTTATGGCCCTAAGACCAATAGGATAGTGGTTTTGATTTTATGGTTTGGTTTCTAAATACGACTTGCATGTCGTTATTCCTTGTAATTAATAAATCTCGAATGTAACTCGAGTTCATCTTGTAAGTTTATTAGTGTAGCATGTATTTCAATTATTCAATATAACTATTAAAGAAGACAAGAAGAACAAGGAAGCAAGGAGGCGATTCCCCACGAAGATGCAATGGAGAAGACATGCATTTAAATTGTATTTTGTTAACCACCATAGATTGACCTTGATCTTTTCATTAGCTTGAAAAGATCACATAGGATGGGCCATAACCAAACACGTTTAATTTATGCACTTTACATATATATGAATGTATGCGATACAATGTATGTGTAGAGATAAAGATGCATGTTTAATTAGATTAATCATGTATGTATTAGATACGACACCCATGCCATGCATGCTTAAACAAGATAAAATCTGTAACGACTTTAGATTTTGTAATTAAACAATAACGACTATGAGATTTCTGTGTTTATGAAACACGGAATTAAATACGAATTTTTAACTATTTCGAAATGGGGAGATTTTGTCAAAAACGGGTCATACCTGTAAGGAAGTTGGGTATTAAGTGAGGCCACTTGTGACTCCTCCAACAACCTGGAATTCAAACCATTGATGAATATTGATTTGAAGTATTTAATTCAAGGAAAAATTGGGAATCTCTTTATGATGGGATCATGGTCGTTTTAATTAAAAATCCTTAACAAAATATTAAGTTTTAATCAGATGCTTTCCAATGAATGAACACTCATCGAATCCTAGATCGATAAGGGGAAGGGCTATCAGTGGCAGGGGTCTCCTGTCTATCGTGGTGAGATGCGACGAATATAAACGGTTGTATTCGGTCATTGTATCATTGGGTCTAACTTAACTGAGTCGTCATAATAAGGTGAAAATAAACGGTTATATTCAACTATTATGAACTTAGAAGCATAGAGTTTGGTTAAAAATCTATTAGATAGATAAGATCAATCGTTGTTCACCAAACTATCCAAGAATTATATAGGATATAATTGACAACTGTTGTCTACCTAATTAATCATGTTTTAAGGACTACCAGTGGTTGACTTAGGACATGACGAAATATGGATCTTGGCTCACTAGAAAGATTTATGGGATATTCTTTCCGAATTAATAGTAAGGGCTATTAATTTGATAAAAATAGTGGGAGATATATGTTTTGAATATATATGAATAATCACTTGAACATAATTTAATAAATCTGTAGACTAATTATTTTATGCATTTTAACATTGTAGAAATTCGAAATGGCAAACAACTCAAATAAACTTCTATGTATGATCAGTCCTTGAGAAGGACAAGTTGACAGGAATAACTTCCTAGATTGGTAAAGGAATTTGAGGATTGTCCTCAGGCAAGAGCGAAAGCTCTATGTCATAGATATTCCTCGCCCTGGACCTCTCTCTGAAGGTGCAACGGAGGCTCAACGAAATGCTTATCAGAAGCATTTGGATGTTGACACCGATGTCACCTGTTTGATGCTTGCGACTATGAGTCCTGAGCTGCAGAAACAACATGATAATTTTGATTCTTATATGATGATCGAGCACCTTAAATGTATGTTTGAAGGACATGCTCGTCAAGAGAGATTTGATACAAGCAAGGCCTTGTATGCATGTAAACAGGGTGAAAGGAAGAGAAACTGTCAAAATTATTTGGAGGATCTAAAAAAACTGAATGTTGTTCAGATTTCTGATTCAGGTATTTATGTTATAGAAGTCAATTTGTCTACTTCTTCATCATGGGTATTAGATACTGGATGTGATCCCCACATTTGTATAAATGTGCAAGAACTTCGAAGAAGTTGAACTTTGGCGAAAGGAGAAGTAGACCTACATGTTGGCAATGGAGCAAAGGTTGCTGCTTTAGCTGTAGGGACTTATTATTTATCGTTGCCCACCGGGCTTATTTTAGAACTTGAGGACTGTTATTACGTGCCTGCGATTTGTAGAAACATTATTTTCATTTCTTGTTTGGATAAGATTGGTTTTTCATTTTTGATTCAGAACAATGGTTGTTCGTTTTCATTGAATAATGTTACCTATGGGGTTGCACGTTTGTTTAATGGTTTATATGTTCTTGATCTTGATACTCCTATCTATAATATAAGTAATAAACGTCTTAAGACAAATGACTCAAATCAAACATACCTCTGGCAGTGTCGTTTAGGCCTTATAAATGAGAATCGCATTTCCAAATTGCATAGGGATGGATACTTGGATAAGTTTGATTTTGAATCATACGAAGAATGCGAACCGTGTCTCATTGGCAAAATGACTAAAGCTCCTTTTACCGGTCAAGGTGAGAGGGCCACCAACGATTGGAATTGATACATAGTGATGTATGTGGTCCAATACGTACGATGGCAAGAGGTGGCTTTTATTATGATTTTAGTAGATACGGATATGTGTATCTTTTGAAGAACAAATCCGAATCATTTGAAAAATTCAAAGAGTATAAGGCTGAAGTTGAAAAGCAATTAGGCGAAAGTATTAAAACTCTATGATCTGATCCTGGGGGAGAATACTTAAGCTTGGAATTCAAGAATTTCCTAAAGGAGTGTGGTATCGTATCACAACTCACTCCTCCTGGAACACCACAATGGAATGGGGTGTCTAAAAGGAGAAATCGTACCTTGTTAGACATGGTACGGTCGATGATGAGTCATGCGGATCTTCCAATCAGTTTCTGGGGTTATGCCCTAGAGACGGCTACACAAACACTAAACTGAGTTCGTTCAAAATCGGTTCAAAAGACACCATATGAGATATGGATTGAGAAACGTAATAGCGTGTCATTTATGAAAGTTTGGGATGTGAAACGTTTGTGAAACGTTTGATCTCTGATAAGCTAGGACCGAAATCAGACAAATGCAATTTTGTAGGATACCCATTAGAAATTAAAGGGTATTATTTCTATAAACCTTCCGAGAACAAAGTGTTTGTTGCTCGAACGGCTGTATTTCGAGAGAGAGAATTGCTTTCTAAGAAAAATAGTGGGAGGACAATAGATCTCGATGAAGATCGAGAACTACAATATAATGTTGAACTAGAGTTGGAACATGAGCAGAATGAGACTCAAGATGTTAAGAACGATGTTGCTCAAGAAACACAGGTCGTTCGTAGATCCAGTAGGATTCGCCATGAGCCGGAGAGATATTATGGATTTCTCCTGACTCAAAGTGGCGATGTGATGCTTATAGATAATGATGAGCCTCTCACCTACAAGGATGCTATGAATAATTCAGATTCTGAGAGATGGCTGGAGGCCATAAAATCTGAGATGGATTCCATGTATGAAAACCAAGTATGGACTTTGGTTGCACCACCTGATGGGGTAAAACCCATAGAGTGCAAGTGGGTTTTCAAGAAGAAAACTGACATGGATGGAAATTTTTAGACCTACAAAGCAAGACTAGTGGCGAAAGGTTTCAAGAAAATTTATGGTATTGACTATGATGAAACTTTCTTACCGGTTGCTATGGTCAAATCCATCAGGATTTTGCTTGCGATAACAGCTTATTATGACTATGAAATCTGGAAAATGGATGTCAAGATCGCTTTCTTAAATGGGAGCTTAGAAAAGGATGTGTACATGACACAACCTGAGGGTTTTGTCGATTCAAGGTTTGCTAGAATGGTTTGTAAGTTGTGACGATCCATTTATGGATTGAAGCAGGCCTCAAGGAGATGGAACATCCGTTTTGATGAAACAGTCAAAGAGTTTGGCTTCATACAAAATGAGGATGAGCCGTGTGTTTACAAAAAGGTTAGTGGGAGCCATGTGGCATTCCTAGTATTATATGTAGATGACATATTATTAATAGGGAATGACATTCCTTCTCTACAGGCTGTGAAGACTTGGTTGGGAAAAAGTTTCTCGATGAAAGAATTAGGCGATGCTACCTACATCTTAGGGATCAGGATCTATAGAGATAGATCTAAAAGATTAATCGGCTTAATTCAGAGTACATACATTGACAAAGTATTGCATCGTTTTGGGATGCAAGAGGCAAAGAGAGGCTATGTCCTGATGTCTCATGGGATAGCGATCTCAAAGGAAAACTGTCCTATATCATCAGATGATAAGGACCGTATGAGTAAAGTATCATATGCTTCGGCAATTGGCTCTATAATGTATGCAATGATATGTACTCGTCCTGATGTCTCGTATGCTTTTAGCATGACGAGCAGATACCAGTCTAATCCAGGTGAGGGTCACTGGATAGCTATCAAGAATATTCTTAAGTACCTTAAACGGAGTAAAAATTCGTTCTTGATATACGGAGGAGATAAGAAGCTAGTTGTAAGAGGTTACAATAATGATAGTTTCCAGAAAGATAGGGACGATTCTGTGTCCCAGTCTGGATTCGTGTTTTGTTTAGATGGAGGTGCTGTAAGCTTGAAAAGTTCAAAGCAAGAGGCAGTAACTGATTCTACAATGGAATTTAAGTATATTGCTGCCAGTGAAGCAACCAAAGAGGCTGTTTGGATTTGGAAGTTTATTAGAGGACTTGGTATGGTTCCATAGATCGCAGATCCAGTTGATCTGTATTGCGATAACAATGGTGCCATTGCGCAGGCTAAGGAACCAAGGTCTCATTCCAAGGCAAATCATATACTTAGGAGATATCACCTTCTTCGAGAGATAAACGAGAGAGGAGATATGCATATATGCAAAGTGCATACTAATGATAATGTTGCGGACCCACTGACTAAGGCTTTCTTGCAGCAGAAGCACGAAGGTCACACTAGTTCCATGGGTATTAGATACATGGGTGATTGGCTCTAGTGCAAGTGGGAGATTGATAGTGTTAGTGCCCTAGAGACAATGTAGTTGTGCTTCTAGGAAAGACTATTTTGTTATTTGATGATTATGTTCTACGGATTATTCTACATTAATTTATTATTTCTTAATTTACTGCGATATAAATGTTAGAGTAATAAATGTCCTTGGAATATAAAACATGTATTCTATATCATTAAGTATGTGACTTAAAAATGAGATTATATGAATAGTGTTTATATTCCTAAATATCCCTAATCGAGCATTATTATTAAGGGACAATTATAATGCATAAAGATTAGTATGTTTATTGACAGATGACCACATCTCACTGGTCATAGGTATAGTGATACTAAAGTCAATAACATAGGTGCATGTAATATTATACATGGCACTGGATTAACCCGTTGTGAGATTCTACATGTTAATAAGGTCATTAGAAACACTCACAGTGATAATGGTGTAATGATCCTTAGACTTGACATCATTATATTTCTATATGAGGATTAATATACTTTGACTACATTAAAAGTTACCTTTGACCGGGTGATGATAAAAGTGAAGATCGGGTATATTATGAGTCGTATGAGAAATATGAATGATAGATATAGGATTTAACCCTCCTATTATTAGGAGAGATATTATTGGCCTCTTGATTGAGTGAGACTATGAAAATGCATGGCCATGCTCAAATATTGATTTGTTTTAATAGTCTACTCATTGATCAAGGAAATCTGGATTAAACGTTGAAGAGGATGACTAATGACATGCCTCGAGTTTAATCTATAATATATGGTTAAAGGTATTATATTACATGGAAACATTAATCACGAAAGGTTTAATTGGATCACCAATTATTATTATTACTTGGGTAGCAATGATGTATTACTAGATGCCGCTCATTGTTTATAATTTTATTATTGTGTATTAAAATTATTGCCAACGTAATAATAACCTAAAGAGTTACACAATAAGAACGTTAAAAGGAGTTTTAATTTAAATTACGAATTTAAGTTAAATTATTAAATTCAAAATTGGATATTTAATTAATTGAGCTGGTCTTAATTATAATTAAATAGAATTCGAATTTAATATTAAAACCAAATCAGAATGGGTTTGGTGAAGCCCAATTTGATTTAGGGTTTAGCCCAATCTCTCTTCCCTATAAATACATTATGATGTATTGTTTAGGGTTACACTTTTGCAATTCGTTTTTAGAGAAAAACGTATGAGAGGCCAGAGAGATAGGCATGTTCATCGGCTAGTACCGGCTTCGGTGATCGTTGGACGATCAAGCGTTCGTGTGGACTACTTTGGCAACGTAGATCTCGAAGAGGGCTGCGTGGTGATTGCTTTGGACCTCCATCTGTCATCAATTTGTAAAGCTTCTTTAATGTAATCATCTAACTCTGAATTAAATATCATGTTTTTGTATGGATACTGCGGTAGGGTTTCGATTTTATAATTTTTTAAATATTGATTTCCGCTGCGTTTGTTGCCTCGAAACCCTTCAATTTACCTATTTGCTACTTGAACTCGTATTTTAATAAAATTATTTTGTTGCATTTCAGGAAATTGGAGAAGAAATGAAGAAATGGCAAAAAAAGAAAATTTCAAGGAAGGGCAAAAGAGAAAGAAGAAGGACCAAAGCAAGAAGAAAAGGAAAGAGAAGTGAGTGTGGTTCATTTTGTTGTCAAACAAAATGGATGGCCAAGATTTAGCCAACACAAAACTAAATAAATGGCTATGATGAACCCACACCAACCAAAAACCCTAAAATTTTTCTATAAATAGCCCCCCTTCATTTGTATCTTACATCTTAGCCTACATCTTAGTTTTATTTTCTTAACCCTAAATTTGTAGCCTCCATATTTTGTAACTTTCATTTTTGTAATTGTTCTTGTAAACACTTTTTCATTTTAATACAATGTTAGGCCGAATACACACTTATAATCAACTAAGTATGAGAGAATAACAATAAGTTCTTTAAAAACTTTAAAAACTGTTTGAATTAACTTCTCTCTTAGTGATGTAAATTATCACAGAGAGCTGCTTAGGTTACAATGAAAAATATTGTATTACACGATCGATTACCCTTCTAGGGTTAACCTAACTGTATTTATAAGATATATAGCTGCTATACAATCGATAATTGATACTCCTATAAATTAGCTATACAATTGATATCAATTACGATTGCTACACATCTCCTTAGTCAACTCAATCTCTTTGACAGCTATCCAATCTTCAAAGATATTGCTTCCATAATTATCTTCAATAATTCTTCAAAAACTGTTGACAAGTAGACGCTTTCTCCAGACAGAGTTTAACAAACTCTGTCGAGCTTCCATTGTCAGCGTATCGCAAACACTGTTCAGCTTCTAACTGTCAGAGTTTAACTAAACTCTAACTGCTTCCTGTTTAAACTCTGTTTTTCCCTGCAAAACTTAAACACTGATATTAACCATATCAATTATATTTAACAATCTCCCCCAACTTGTTCATTAGTAAAAATGCACAAGTTAACAATAATTGATGATGTCAAAACAATTTCATACAAACACAGTGTTTATTAAAATAAGCAGAGTTTAAACTTGACTTAACAAAAATCTACAGATAACAAGAAAACTCTTACAGACTTTAATCTCTAATCTCCTCAAGATCTGGTGTTGTTCTGAGATAATCTATAAGCAATCTTCTCTCTGTATTTTCAAGCTCAATCTTCATAGCTTCCTTAATCTCTCTTAGCTGAGGATCACTCTCATCAATCTGATAGATAGCAGATCTAAGATCATAGATTTTGTTTCTCCTCATCTCATTTCCTAGCCTGATAAATTTCACTTCCTCTGACTGTGAATTGAAGTCGAGTACTGTGATTCCCAAATCTGTCTTCAGCTTTGCAGTACCCTTCTTCATTTCAATAAGATTCCATTCCAGTCTCTATACTTAGGAACATATCTGCTATTGCACTTCATCCCTCTGATTGCCAAATTCTGGAGCATTTTCTGTCTAAGCACATTTGCAACTGATTGAGTCCTTTGACTATTCACCTTGAAAAGATATAGAACATATTATAGTACTTCCCAATATTTCAAGCCAATATCATTCTCACCAATTCTAAATACTGTCTCATCAGCCATGAAGTACAAGAGAAAATCCTTCTTTAAACTCTTTTGATAAACTAACTGCACTGATTCCAGTCTGTCCAAACTCTCTTGAGTGACACCACGACCTGGAACAACCAGTGAAGAAGGATCTCTGGGACCAGTATATTGCCTTCTGTCTTTGTGTGAGCCTAGACCAGCCTTATTGTTTCCAACCTTACCAGACAAAGCTCTTCCATCAGAAAAATCCATAGAAGCTCCAGATAATTGATTTGGATCATGAAGTGTTCCTTTACCAAAAACTGATTGCAACTGAGAAGATAAAGGTCTAGACACAACTTGTGTAGCAACAGAGGTTGTGTTTTCTTTCTTCTGTACAACTTGTGTAGAAACAGAGGTTGTATCTTTCTTCTTTGAAACTTCTCCTTCAATGCCTTTCAACTTGAGTTTAGCTTCTGCTTCTGTTGATTTCTTTGATAAATGTGATCTTTGACCAGCATCAACATTTTCCTTGATCACAATGCCTTTAAGAACGGGCCTAGGAGCTTTTCCTTTCTTTAACTTTCCAGACTTTAAAGCTTTGAGATGTTGTTCTTGTAAACTCTTTTCTTCAGCTTTAATATCTTCGATTGTAGCTCCTTCCTCATTTTCTTCAATAAACAACTTAGCAGCCAACTCCTCATCAGTCTGTGGATTAGAAGAGAATACCAAACTCTTGGTCTTTGAAGTACCTTGAGTATCAGTATTTATCCCAGCAAACTGTGATTTAGAAGACCTGCTAGATTTCAGAGTTTGATGTTCTTCAGTTTTGCCTCTGCCTTTATTACTTGCTCCTCCATCTCCAGCATTATCCTTTCTGATCAGAGTTTTAGATTGCTTGCATTTATCTTTAGCAACTCTCTCCCCCTTTTTGACATCATCAGGCATAAGAATAGATGTGATTAACTCCAGGGAGGTAGCAATAGAATCAATCTTTAAAGACATAGCATTTTGATTTTCTTCAACTTTGCTCAGCCTGTGAGACAAAGTTTCTTGATTCTGAGAAAGATATTGAAATTTGTTCTTGTTGTCAAGTTTAATCATATCATCTCCTCGAACATCAGAAATTGCCTTTTGACACAGATCAAACCTAGAATTGAGAGTCTTCACTTGTACAACTGTAGCCTTGAGACAAGATAGAATCTCTGGATTTGTAATTGTTCTGGAAGTTCTCTTGACAAATTCAGCTGCTCTTGCAACAGGAAAGATACAAGTGTCCTTGTACCAGTCATTTGAAAATTGTTCATAGTGTTCTTCTTCAGCATCTGCTTGATTTGAAGGACCAGCAAAATCTTTAACTTTAGCATCAGTCTGGACTGGTAAACTCTGAGAAGAGCTTGACTCAGTATTCCCTTCAGTTTCAACTTCAATTTCAGCTTCAATATGATGAGTGGATTCAGGAATTGGAATAGATTCATCAGCAGTTTCAACATTCTCAACAATATTCTCTACAACAGTTTCAGCAGTAGGTTCAACATTCTCTACAACAGGCTTTACAACATCCTCTGCAGGTTGCACAATAGGCTCAGAGTTTGTCTCCTTAGATGGTTGATCAATTTCCTCACCCTGTTCAACAGATTGATGAGCATCAGAGATTAACTCAGTATGAGAAGCCACTGTTTCTTCATGTACCACAGTGGTTTGATTTACTGCATCAGTTGCCTCAGAGAATACAGCAGGTGAAGAGATTGGAATGTCCATGTTCTCAGAGAATGGGAACAATGGTTCAAGAATTTCATCCATTTGAGCATCAGCATTTCCATCTCTAGCTATCTCAACAGCAGATATTTCCTTAGAAATATCCTCTGGAGCTTCAACATTTAGTTCTTCATCAGAGTCTTTAAGAATTACTCTCCTTCTCTTAGCTGGAGGATTCACTTCTGCTCTCTCTTCTTCTGAGACAGAATCATCAAGTATAGATGGAGATTTAGGTTTGTTAGCCCTTTCCTTTCTAGCCCTCTTTGGCTTAGAAGCTTCAACAATCCTTTGTTTTCTTGATGGCCTTATAGCCTTGCTTTTCTTTGATTTCTTTGGTTTGGATTGTGGTTGAGGTTGAGGGTGTGATAAAGATTGTGGTTGTGAAGTAGTAGTAATGGTGGGTGGAGATGTAGGTTTAGTGATTGGTTCAGTGTTTATGGTTTGAGGTAGTTCAGTGTTTGTAGGTTGAGGAGATTCAGTGTTTGTGGGTTGAGATGGTGATTGTGGAGGTTCAATGATTGGTTCAGGTTGTGGTTCTTGTGGTTGGTTGAGAAAGTTTCTAAGGGCAAGAGGATAGATAAACTCTGGTACTTGCTCTTTGTAAGCATCCTTATTTGTCAAATCAGAAAACATTCTCTTATGGCATTGGAAAGGTTGTATAACATCCTCATCAGCAATTGCCAAATTAGGTAAACAAGCAGAGAATAAACATTGACAGAAACGTGAGAAATAAACAGTTGTATTAGACTCTACAAGTTTTTCACCTAAATTCATAAGTACTAAACGACCAAAATCAAAGTTACTCCCATTAAGAAGAGAATACCCGATTTGAAGACTTTCACCAGGAATTGCATCCCAGTTGGTGACCTTCTTGCCAAACGCTCGAGTAATGCAGTCAAAGAAGAAGCTCCACTCCTTCCTGAGCCCTGGTCTTTTGACATTCCCAATCTTATCCAAAGGAGAAGAAAACCTTATTTGCTGTAACATTTCTTTTAATTGACTCTCAACAGCCACAGAGTATGAAGTGTGAGTGTCAAAATCCAAAACCTCACGAACAGTTGCAGGAGTTATGACAAACTCTTGATCTTCATAGGTAAACACAATAGATGGAGTCCCATTCTCTCCACCATCATCATAAACAGAGTTTCTCCAGAAGGTAGAGATTTGTGTGGCCGAGACTTTTTCTGGTTGGACAAGAGCTTGTCCAATTTCAGAATCTTTTAAGAAGTTCTGAATCAGATGAAATGATTCTGGGGCTTTAGCAGTGTCTAGTATTGCAGCATAGTTGTTTGTAACAAAAGTTAATCCCTGAGCCACAAAATTCTTGGTTGACATTAGAACAGTGTAATAGAGAAGAGAGTGTGTGGAAAAGTGTTTGTGAAAATGCTTAAGTGAAAGTAACAGAGAAATTGTGTGTGATGTTGTGTGTTCGTGGATGTAAAGATGAAAAAGTGAATAATGAAATGATTTTGATTAGATCTGTAATTGAAAATCAAAACCCAATCGTTTTAGACATTAAACACGCAACCAATTTCTTGTTAAGTGTGTGAGTGGGACACGTGTCACATAAACAGTGGAACAGTTATTTACACGCGCAGTAATAATGCCAATTATTACTGCTATTCTCTCTCCTATTTCCAATAAGCTTTAACTGTCTGACACCATTAAACAACTAGCACATATTACATGCAAATTTCAAAAACTCTTTCTGTACTCCAAGTATATGTTTTGTCTGAAATAAAATATTACCTTAGAGTACTCAACAAAATCCAACAGTGTTTATTAATTCTCCAACTTAATTACTGTTATCCTTTCAAACACTGCACAGTTGTGAATATGAGTGTGTGTAGAGCAGAGTTTACTAAATCAGTATTTAGAGCATCTAGTATTCATAAAATCCATAAAGTAAATCAGTAATCACTGGATGCACTAACTCTCATAGTAAACACTGAATATATGATGAATGCTAAACTCTGTAGTAAATATTTTATATACAGTAATATTTAATTAATCAATAACCCCCCCCCCCCTTTTTTTTTGGTTTTCTCCAGTAATCAGAGGTTGAAACTAGTCACCAAAAATCCTATAATTTTAGCCCTTACTATATACCAGTAAGTTCCTGGGTCGTCCTAGTTACAAACATGATCTCAAAGGAGTTCTAACATTCTATATATTTTAGCTTTGGGGTTATTCTAATAACAGAATCTAATTTAACAGTGTATAACTAACAGAGTTTAGAGCTCATCAACATCAGAAATTATTTATGAGAGGCAATGCACACAGTATTTACAGATTCAGAGTTTAGGATAAATAAACTAAAAGATGCTATAAATATAGAACAGTATCATGCTGTGTTAACTTTCTGCACAGTTTAAGATTAGATCACAGATAACTTAGAAGGATTCATGACTAATTACTGAGAATAATGTTTCATACATGTATCTTCATCGGTGTTTATGTTCAGAAAGAAACATTATCAGAGTTTCTCAGAGTTTATTCAATCAGTCAACAGTGTATGACTTAAAAAGCATGCTCACAGAGTTTAACAGTCATTGAGCAGAGTTTGTATATCAGAGTTTAACATACCACAGAAATATGAGCAACACAGTACATAATTAAAGTTTTGAGTCTAACCAATATCTCTAGTCAAAACCAGAGACCATTCCTAGTTCATTTACCACCCTTGTAAATATAGCTTCACTCAATGGCTTGGTGAAGATGTCTGCAAGCTGTTGTTCTGTAGACACAAAATGAAGCTCAATATTCCCTTCTTCTACATGTTCTCTGATAAAATGATACCTTATGCTGATGTGCTTGGTCATTGAATGCTGCACTGGATTACCTGTCATAGCAATAGCACTTTGATTATCACAGTAAATGGGTATTTTACTGTACCTAAATCCATAATCCAGTAATTGATTCTTCATCCACAGAATCTGTGCACAACAGCTACCAGCAGCAATATACTCTGCTTCAGCTGTAGATGTAGAGATTGATTTCTGTTTCTTGCTGTACCAAGAAACAATTCTATCACCAAGAAATTGACAACTTCCACTAGTACTTTTTCTGTCTATCTTACAGCCTGCAAAGTCTGCATCAGAGTAACCAAGAAGCTTGAAGTCTGATTCTCTTGGATACCACAAACCTAAAGTTATGGTTCCCTTAAGATATTTGAAGATTCTCTTCACAGCTGTTAGATGTGGTTCTCTTGGATCTGCCTGAAATCTTGCATAAAGACATGTTGCATACATGATGTCAGGTCTGCTAGCTGTTAGATAAAGAAGTGACCCAATCATTCCTCTATAGTTTGTCATATCCACTGGTGAACCTGTGTCTCTATCCAACTTTGTTGCTGTTGCCATGGGAGTTGTTGCAGATGAGCACTCAAGCATGCAAAATTTCTTGAGAAGATTTCTGGTATATTTTGCTTAATTGATAAAAATTCCATCATCTGTTTGCTTCACCTGTAGCCCTAGAAAATAACTGAGCTCTCCCATCATGCTCATTTGATACCTAGACTGCATGAGCTTGGCAGACTTCTTACAGAGTTTATCATTAGTAGATCCAAAGATTATGTTAGGCCGAATACACAATTAATAATCAAATTCGTATGAGAGTTTAACAAGAAAGATGATTATGCACTTTAAATCTTCTGATATTAAAAACCCTCTTCGTGATGTAAACTATCACAAAGAGCTGCTAGGTTACAATAAAGATAGTTCGATGCACGATACCCTCCTAGGGTTAACCTAACTGTATTTATAAAATATACAGCTTCGATATAATCTCTAATTGATATTCCTAATAATTAGCTATACAATGATATCAATTACAGATTGTCACACGTCTCCTAAGTCAACTCGATCTCTTTGATAGCTATCCAGTCTCCAAAGATCTCGCTTTCATATCAATCTTCAATTGATCTCTAATATCTTCTGTTGACTCTGTACGCGCTGCTTCCAGACAGACTTTACTAAACTCTGTCCAGCTTCCGTCAGTCAGACTTTACTAAACTCTGACTTCCTTCCAGTTAAACTCTGATATATCACTGTTACACTTAAACACTGAAATATTACATTAATTATATCTAACAATCTCCCCCAACTTGTTCATTAGCAAAAATGCACAAGTTAATAAATAATTGATGATGTCAAAAACAAATAATCATATACAGTGTTTAACAACTAAACAGAGTTTAAACTGATACTTAACAAAATTACAAAAAATATGAAAAACTTACAGAGCATAAATTACTTAATCCTTTCAACATCCCATGCTGTCCTCAAGTACTCTGTTAGCAATCTCTCTTCTGCAACTTCAAGTGCTCTTTCCATCTGTAACTTGATCTCTCGAAGCTTAGGATCTGTACCATCTGTCTGATAAATAGTTGATCTCAAATCATAGATGTTGTTCTTCTTCATTTCATTTCCAAGTCTGATAAAGTATGACTTTTCTGATTCTGAATTGAATTCAAGCACAGTGATACCCAAATCAGTTCTCAGCTTAGCACTGTTTCTCTTCATTTCAACCATTCTTCCTTTGTAATCTAAGTACTTTGGTACATATTCAGACTTGTCTTTAATTCCACAGATCATCTTTGATCTTTCCATCTGGTATCTAAGCACTTCTGCAGCTCGATAAGTACGACTGTTATTCACCTTGAAAATATGTAAAACATACTGCAGTTCTTCATACATTTTCAAATGAATATCATGCTCTCCAACTTTGTAAACAGTCCCATCCTCCATGAAATACAGCAGAAAGTCTTTGCTTAGACTTCTTTGATGAATCAATTGTACTGATTCCAGCTTGTCCAAATTAACTTGAAGGACACCCTTGCCTGGAGCAGCTAGTGATGAATGATCTCTAGGAGTAATATTCAAAGTCCTTTCTCTGTTTGACCCTAAACCAGCCAAATCATGAGGTTACTTAGCAATCATTGCTCTGCTTTGAAAAATATCACCTCCTTGAACTTTCTCAGTATTCTCAGGAATAGTAGGTCTCACAAAACCATGAATTGGAAGAGTAGTTTGTTCAACATGTGTAGAAACAGAGGTTGTAACTTGCTTTAACTTCTTTGAACTCTTATCAACTTCAACAACTTTTTCTTTAAGCTTCAATCTAGCCTCATCTGCTGTTGGCTTTTTGAATGAGACAATCTCTGATCAGCATTGACATTTTCATTTATCTTAATGCCTTTAACAACAGGTCTTGATGCCTTTTCATCTTTCTTCTTGAATTTTCCAGATTTAATCTTTTTCTCATGTTCAGCTTTAAGCCTTAGCTCTTCAGCCTTTACATCTTCAAGAGTGACATCATTTCCATGTTCTTCAAGAAACATGTTTGTAGCTAACTCTGTATCATTCAGTGGACCTTCAACAGTGTTTGCTTTAGCAGAGTTTACTCTAGCAGAGTTTACAGTGTTTGCTTTATCAGAGTTTACTTTAGACCTTGTAATTGTTCTTTTGGTTCTGTCAGATCCACCTCCATCTGCAGCATCATCCTTCTTCTCAAAGGATTGAAGTTGTTTGCAAGTAGTTTTTGCAACTTTCTCCCCCTTTTTGACATCATCAGGAATCAGAATGGAGGTTAGCAACTCCAAAGAGTTTGCAATGGAATCCATTTTAACAGACAAAGCAGACTGATTTTCTTCAACTTTACCCAGCCTGGCAAAGAGATTGTCTTGAGCTTTAGAAAATTTTGTATTCATGAGTTTAGACTCTCTTTCCATTTTCATTTCTCTAGATATGATCTCAGTCCTCAAGTCAGTGATTGCCTTTGTAGTTTCATCAAATCTACCATCCAGAGTCTTGACTTGAACTACAGTTGCTTTTAAGCAAGAAAGAATCTCTGGATTGGAGATAGTATCAGTAGTTTGCTTAACAAAATTAGCTGCTCTCTCTCTTGGAAAAATGCAATCCTCTTTGTACCAGTCAGCAGCATCTTTTGAAGTTGTGCTTTCTCAATTTCATGAGACTTACAAGGTTGAGTGAAAGAGGTATGTTTATTGTCTGTCTGCACTGGTGCACTCAGAAAAGAATCAGGGTTTGCACTGCTTTCAACTTCAGGTTCAACACTTGCAGCTTTAGCATGTTCTTCATGTAAAACACTGTGCTGAGCATTGTCAGCCACAGTTTCTACAATTTCTTCTGCAGCCTTGTCAAGATTTTCTCCATGTTGCTCAGGCTCAGCAACAGAGTTTACATTTTTGTCATCAACAGGCATAGACTGAGAAGTAGCCTTGGTTGCTTGATCAATCTCATCTCCTCCTTCAACAGTCTGGTGAGCATCTGAGAGTAACTCTGTATGTGATGCTACAGTTTCAGAAAGGACAACTGTAGGTTGATCAGCTGCACCAGTTGCTTCAGATTGAGCAAAAATAGATGAGATAGGATCAGAGAATGGCATGAATGAATCAAGAATATTATCCATTGGAGAAAAGCCATCTCTAGTATCCTCTTCTACAGGCATTGTGTCCTCTGCAGGCATTTCAACCTCTGCAGGCATTTTGTCCTTTTCAGCCTCAACAGTAGGTGTTTGCTGTGAAACCACCTCTGGAGCTTCAACATGTTCATTATCAGAATCAGAGATTACCAGTTTTCTTCTCTTAGCTAGAGGCACTTCATCTAAATCCTCTTTAATAGATTCTGCTACCACAGAGGGTGATTTAGGTCTCTTTGCTCTTTGAATCATTCTTCTAGTATAAACAGCTCCAGGAGATGTCTGTTTTTCTTTGACATTTGTCTCTATTGTCTTCTTAACTCTTGCATGTCTTTCAGTGGTTGCTGCTGATTGCTTGACTCTTCCTCTTTTTGCTTTAGGCTGTGGTTGTGGTTGAGATTGTGATGGTTCAGTGTTTATTTGTGGAGTGTGTGAAGATTGTTTTGTGATTGGAGATTGAGGTTGTTGAGTAGGTACAGTGTGGGTAGGTGATGTAGGTGGTTCAGTGTTTAAGGTTTGAGTATGATCAATGTTTAGTGGTTCAGGTTGTGGTTCTGGTTGTGGTTGGTCTTGAGGTTGGTTGAGAAAATTCTGCAAAGCAAGTGGCAGAACAAAGGCAGGTAGATTTTCTTTACCAGCATCCTTATTAGTCATATCAGAGAATATTCTCTTGTTGACTCTAAAAGGCTGAATTTCATCAGTTTCAGCAATCTCTAAACCAGATACACAAGCAGTAAATAGCATTTGACAAAATCGAGCAAAATAAACTGTAGTAGACTCTGACAGTTTATCACCTAGATTCATCAGAACATATCTACCAAAATCAAAATTACTGCCATAAAGTAGAGAATACCCGATTTTTAGACTGTCCATTGGAATAGCATCCCAGTTAGTGACCTTCTTCTGGAATGTCCTTGTAATGCAGTCAAAGAAAAAATTCTATTCCTTCCTGAGATTAGGCCTCTTTACACTGCCTAGCTTGTCAAGAGATTCCATGTAGCCTATCTCCTGTAGCATCTGTCTAAATTGAGGTTCAGCAACGTAAGTATAAGAGGTGTGTGTATCAAAACCCATCGTTTCTCTGACAGTTTGTGGAGTAATCACAAACTCTTGTTCTTCATGAGTGAAGATGATGTTTGGAGTCCCATTCTCTCCTCCATCCACATAGACTGAGTTTTGCCAAAAAGTGGCAATTTGAGATGCAGAGAGAGTACTAGGTTCAACCAGAGCTTGTCCAATCTCTGAGTCTCTCAAGAAATTCTGCATAAGATGAAACGCTTCTGGAACACGTTCATGATTGAGTGGAGCTGCATAATTGTTAGGGACAAAACGTAGACCAAGAACAGTGAATGGTTTAGAAGCCATTGAATCAAGAAATGGGCAAGAAATCACAAAGAAAAGTGTATGTAGGAAAGATGTTTGCGAAAATGCGCAAGTGAAAACTGAGAGAACTGTGAGATGTAAAAGTGAGTGGGTGAAAGTAAAACACAATCGTTTGTACACAAAAGTAATTAGAGTTGTAATTAAAAATTAAAACTCAATTGTTTGTGTATTCAAACACTCAACAGTTCCTAGATTAATGTGTGAGTGGGTCATAATAATGGGTGAGTGGGACACAATAATGGGTGAGTGGGACACACGCGCTCGTAATTTTAAGAAGTGTATTTGTGAATATAACAATAAAATATTTGATTTTTAAAAAAAATCAAATAACACTCTCTTAAAATACCTGGAACCATTAAAAAAAACCAGAATACGAAGCGTTTACCTGGAACCATTAAAAACCAGAATACGAAGCGTTTTAGTACTTCGTTACTTACCCATCTCTATTTAACGCCTAGAGATTTGTTCACTATCCCTTTAATCTTTCATTCTCTCCTGAAAATCAAAAAACCTTTCACACAACACACCGTTAAAGAATGTCAAAACTTACCATCAAGGAAAAGAATCTCCATCTCGTAGAGAACAGAGATATCTTCAATTATACTCGTGAAGAGTTTGATGCCTTTGACTGGGAAAGGCAGCTTGAAACTCTGTGGCTGCAGATGGATGCCAGTCTTCAAGAAATCGAGAAAGAAAAGCCTGCAAGAGTGATCGACATCGATGCTGCTCTTCAAGCAACATTAGCATGGCTTTCCTCTAAGACATCCTCATCCAACACCACCAACCATTGTTAATGAATATGTCAGCAAAAGTAACCTTATCCCTTCAACTTCCACCCAAACAAAGTGGCAAAGATGGGATCTGGGATGGCTGCTAACAATGGAGTGGTTTGGACTTTACTTTTTAATTTCCTGTTGAATAGATTAGTAGATAGAGAGAAAAAAAAGATGTAAGATTTGCTTGTAATCTCTTTCTAATTATCAATGAAGAATCCGGTTTCTCTAATCTTATCAATGTGTTCTGCAATTTTTTTTATGTTTATGAATTGTTCTTCAAAGAATTAAATCAAAGAAAATGAAAACTAATTAAAGTAATCATATAAGTAACAAATTCATCAACAATAACCACAATTAAAACAGGAACAGAACAATTAGGGATTACCAAGACACTTCCAAGACACTTAGGAACAGAACAATAACTGCTGTATTCTCTTTCCTATTTCCAAGACACTTTAACACAATACACTTATTAACAGTTGTCAAAAGTACTATTTACTCCAAAATTTTCAAAATTGTCCAAATGAAAATTTACCTCAGAGTACGAACCATAAATCAACAGCGTTTGTCAATTCTCCAACTTTATCACCGAAACCCTTTCAAAAATTGCACAGTTGTGAAAATATGTGTGTGTGAAGCAGAGTTTACCAAATCAATTTTTAGAGCATCTAATTTTTCATAAAATCCATAAAGTAAATCAATAAACACTGGATGCACAAACTCTCATGGTAAACACTGACTGTATGATGAAAGCTAAACTCTGTAGTAGTCAATCTATATACAGTAACATTTAATTTATTATATACCCCCTCTATTTTTTTTTATTATACTATTCATTCCAGTAATTAGAGGTTGGAGCTAGTCACCAAAAATTCAAAAATTTTAGCCCTTATCATTTTGATAAGTTCCTGGGTCGTCCTAGTCTTTGACTAGTCACCAAAAATCAGAGAATTTTAGCACATATTTTATACCAATAAGTTCCTGGGTCATCCTAGTCTCCAACATAATCTCAAAGGAGTATAGCAACCTATATACATTTTCTTTGGGGTATTGTAGTAAGCATTTTAATCTACCAGAGTATAACTAACAGAGTTTAGAGTTCATCAACATCAGTAGTTATTCATGAAAGGCAATGCACACAGTATTTATAGACTCAGAGTTTAGGACAAAATAAACTAAGAGATGCTATAAATATGAACCAGTATCATGCTGTGTTAACTTTCTGCACAATCTAAGATTAGATCACAATAACTCAGAAAGATTCATGATTAAGTGCTGAGAATCATGCTTCATACATATTTCTTCATTGGTGTTTTCATTCAGACAAAAATCAACTCAGAGTTCACAGATTTTATCAAACTTATTAACAGTGTATGACATACAGGCATGCTGACAGAGTTTAACAGAGTTTGGCAGTGTTTAAAGAAAAACATGTTAACAGAGTATGCATAACAGAGTTTAATCAACAGAGATCACTTAGCACTTAACCAATCAAGGAAATATGAGCAACACATTACATAAGTAAAATTTGAATCTAACCAACATTCCTAGTCAGAACCAGAGACCATTCCTAGTTCATTGACCAGTCTTGTAAATGTAGCTTCACTCAATGGTTTGGTGAAAATATCTGCAAGCTGTTGTTCTGTAGACACAAAATGTAGTTCAATATTCCCTTCTTCCACATGTTCTCTGATGAAGTGGTACCTTATGCTGATGTGCTTGGTCATTGAATGCTGTACTGGATTACCTGTAATAGCAATAGCACTTTGATTATCACAGTAAATAGGAATCTTACTGTACCTCAATCCATAATCCAGCAATTGATTCTTCATCCACAAGATCTGTGCACAACAGCTACCAGCTGCAATATACTCTGCTTCAGCTGTAGATGTGGAAATTGATTTCTGTTTCTTACTGTACCAAGAGACAAGTCTGTCACCAAGAAATTGACAACTTCCACTAGTGCTCTTTCTGTCTATCTTGCAGCCTGCAAAGTCTGCATCAGAATACCCAAGTAGCTTGAAATCTTATTCTCTGGGGTACCACAGACCTAATGATATGGTGCCCTTGAGATACTTGAAGATTCTTTTCATAGCTGTCAGATGTGGCTCTCTAGGATCTGCCTGAAACCTTGCACAAAGACAGGTTGCATACATGATGTCAGGCCTACTAGCTGTCAAGTAAAGAAGAGATCCTATCATGCCCCTGTAGTTTGTCATATCCACTGAAACTCCTGTGTCTTTGTCCAATTTAGTTGTTGTTGCCATGGGAGTTGATGCAGATGAACAGTCAAGCATACCAAACTTCTTGAGAAGATTTCTGGTATATTTTGCTTGATTAATGAAGATACCATCATCTGTTTGTTTCACCTGTAGGCCTAGAAAATAACTAAGCTCTCCCATCATGCTCATTTGATATCTGGAATGCATGAGCTTGGCAAACTTCTTACAGAGTTTATCATTAGTAGACCCAAAGATAATGTCATCAACATATATCTGAACTAAAAGCAAGTCACTCCCAGATTTGAAATAAAACAGGGTTTTGTCAATAGTACCTCTGTTGAATCCACTTTCTAAGAGAAATTGAGCCAGAGTTTCATACCATGCCCTTGGTGCTTGCTTAAGTCCATAGAGTGCTTTATCCAGCCTGTAGACATGGTCTGGATATTGTGGGTCCACAAATCCTGGTGGTTGTTCAACAAACACTTCTTCTTCAAGCTTCCCATTCAGAAAAGCACTTTTCACATCCATCTGGAACACTTTGAATTTCTTGTGAGAGGCATATGCTAGAAAAATTCTGATTGCCTCCAATCTTGCAACTAGAGCGAATGTTTCATCATAGTCTATTCCTTCCTACTGTGAATAGCCTTTTGCTACCAGTCTAGCCTTGTTCCTTGTGATAACACCTTCACTGTCAGTCTTGTTTCTGAAAACCCATTTAGTACCAATAATAGATCTGTTCTTTGGCCTTGGTACAAGGGTCCAAACTTCATTCCTTTCAAATTCATTTAACTCTTCCTGCATTGCTGTTATCCAGTCAGCATCTTGAAGTGCTTCTTCCACTTTCTTTGGTTCATTTTTAGACAAGAATGCATGAAACAGACATTCACTTGCAGTGGCACTTCTTGTTTTCACTTTTGCATCTGGATCACCAATTATCAAATCAGGTGTATGTGATTTGGTCCATTTCCTTGCAGAAGGCAAATGACTTCTGTCAGCATGTGATCCTCCCCCTTGATCCATGCTCTCCTGATTTTGTTGTGGGATTTCTTCATTTTCTGAGACTCCCCCTGAACTTGACTTCCCAGAGTCAGAAATTGAATTTTCAGAGTTTGAATCATCAGAGTTTGATCCAGATTTTTTAGTTGACTCAGTATCAATGTTTGAGTCTTCATCTTGATCATGCTCCCCCTCAACTGGTTCTTCCCTTTGTTGTGGCTGAAAAGTTTCTCCAGTGTTTACCAATAGAGGTTCAGAGTTTGTTTCAACAGAGTCTGTCAGAATAGTTTGATCAGATTTTACTTCAGCAGAGTTTAAATCTTCATTTTCAAAGTTCAGTTGATCATATTCATCTATGTCTTCAAGTCCAGTTATCTTCTTGTCATCAAAAGACACATGTATAGATTCCATGATCACTTTAGTTCTCAGATTGTAAACTCTGAATGTCTTTGTTGATAGTGGATAGCCAACAAAAATTCCTTCATCTGCCTTTAGCTCAAACTTGGTCAACTGTTCAGGATGAGTCTTCAAAACAAAGCATTTGCACCCGAAAATATGAAAGTATTTCAGGTTAGGCTTCTTTTTCTTCACCATCTCATATGGTGTCTTTCCATGCTTATTGATCAGTGTAACATTTTGAGTAAAACAAGCAGTTTGAACAGCTTCTGCCCAGAAATAAGTTGGCAATTTTGCTTCATCAAGCATAGTTCTGGCAGCTTCAATCAAGGTTCTATTTTTCCTTTCAACTACACCATTTTGTTGTGGTGTACCAGGTGCTGAAAATTCTTGCTTCACTCCATTGTCCTTGCAGAATTCTTCCATTGTTGCATTTCTGAACTCAGTTCCATTATCACTTCTGATGATTCTGACTTTGTTACTTGATCCTTTGTCCAGAAGCTTCACATGCTCCATCAGAGTTAATGTAGTTTCATCCTTCTTTGCTAGAAAATACACCCAAGTGAATCTAGTGTATTCATCAACAATGACTAAAGCATATTTCTTTCTTGCTATAGACATAACATTTACTGGACCAAAGAGATCAACATGCAGAAGATGATAAGGATCAGTGATTGAAAATTCTGTCTTGCTCTTGAAAGATGACTTCCTTTGCTTGGCCTTTTGACATGAATCACATAGGCCATCAACATTTAACAGAGCCTTTGGGAGTCCTCTTACAAGATCCTTTCTGATCAATTCATTGATGTTGTTCAAGTTCAAATGTGAGAGTTTCTTGTGCCACTTCCAACTCTCTTCACTAGATATTCTTGTAGACAGGCAAACAGCTTTTCCAACAGAGTCTATTAAAAGCTTGATTTCATAAATGTTGTTTTGCCTATTACCAACTAGAACAACCTTTCCTGTAGATTTGCTGATAACTTCACAATATTCAGGTTGAAAATCTACATGATATCCCTTGTCACAGATTTGACTTACAGATAACAAGTCATGCTTGAGTCCTGGGACATGAGCTACATTGTTGATGATGACATTTCCAAGATTAATATTGCCATATCTCAATGTTCTTCCTACATTGCCATCACCATAGGAAACTTTTGGGCCAGCCTTCTCCTCATAGTCTGATAGCAGGGCTTTATTTCCAGTCATGTATCCTGAACATCCACTGTCCACAACTAGGGTTGCCTCCCTGTTGCCCTGCAATCACAAGCAATTACTGAGGATTAGATTTAAGGATCCAAACTTGCTTGGATCCTTTGACATTCTTAACTTTATTAGCTTTAGCAGCGGAATTAACATTATCAGAGTTTGAGCTAACAGTATCAGAGTTTACACTTGCAGTATTAACTTTAACCCATTTCAGATTGGGTTTAAGTTCATAATAATTATGATAGATAGCATGATACTATCTGCAAGTATAAATGGAATGCCAAGTGCTTCCACAGTGTGTGCATAAAGTCTGTGGCTTAGTTCTAGCAAAGTCTTTCTTTACCACAGACTTGGAAGGTAAAGAATTTATATTTTTGTTTTTCTTGCAGAAATTTGCAAGATGCTTAGTACTACCACAGTTATGACATGTCTTTCTTGGAGCATAACTAGCAAGCATTGGTTTATTTCCTGAAGTGATGCCTACTTTTCCATTTCTGTTCTTATTTGACACTCCCTGTTTCTTAACAGATTTTAACTCCTTCAGTTTATGTTTGAGTTGTTTATCTGTCATTGAACCAATATTAACCTGTTTAACACTAGTTTTTACTAGTTCACTTTTAACAGCTTCTTTTTCATTATCAGACAAAAATTTACTGGCTCCATGTACAAAATGAGGTCTGATTTTAACTTGATTTTGAAATCTGAGTTCATCTCCCTCATTATAACCTAGACCTACAGTGTCTGTTTGAAAAATCTGTTGAGTGTCCTTTCCAGAATTAGTCCAAGTCCTAATTTTCTTATTTGCTTCCTCCAACTCAGATTCTAGTTGTTTATATTTCTGAAGCAAATCCTGTTCTATAGAAACAGCATCATCTCTCTCTTTCTGAACTTGTTGCATGTTTTCAAGTTTTTCTTCAACAAGTTTATTTCTAACCTTAAGTTCAGAATTTTCAGATTTTATCCTCTCATTCTCTAAAGTCTGATCCCTATAACTTATATGCAATGACTTAAGATAAATTCTTAATTGAGAAATGTCATCAATATTATAAGCATAGGTAGTTAGAGGTACCTGATTTTCAGAAGTTTCTGATTCAGTAGTAGCCATGAGAGCATAGTTCACTTCTTCATCAGAATCTGAAGTGTCTGCCCAATCTCTGCCTTTAGTGTAGAGTACCTTTCCAGTTTTACCCTTCTTGCACTCAGGAGCATAATGACCCATCTCCTTACACTTGTAGCATTGAATTTCAGACTTATCCTTCTTCCCCCTTGAATCTTTCTTATCAGACTTCCTGAAGCTTTTTCTGTCTTCATTTGAATCTCTAGAGAACCTTTTCCCTTTCTTGAAATTCTTGAAACCCATTTTCTTGAAGGTCTTCACCATCAACACAGCCATTTTCCTCATTTCTTCTTCATCATCCTCAGAGTCAGATGATTCAGAAGAGTTTGAATCATAATCAGAGTTTGATGATTCACTTTCTGAGTGTATGACCAAAGCTTTTCCCTTCATTTTCCTTCTTGATGCCTCTTTCTTCTGAGGCTTCTCTTCAACCTTAAGAGCAACAGACTTTGCCTTCCTGCTTGATCTCCTGTTTCTCTGCTCCATTTCCAATTCATGAGTTTTGAGCAGCCCATAGATTTCATCAATCTCTGTTTCAGCAAGTTCATAATTGTCTCTAATAGTGGTTGTTTTCACATCCCACTTTTCAGGTAGAGAAAGAAGAAACTTGATATTTGAGTCTTCTAGATCATACTCTTTGTTGACCAATGACAGATCATTGAGCAGTTTACAGAATCTATCAAACGTTTCTGTCATGGTCTCTTCAGGTTTAGCCTCAAAATGCTCATACTCTTGTGTGAGTATGTTTCTCCTATTCTACTTAATAGTAGCAGTTCCTTGACATCTGACTTCAAGAGCATCCCAGATCTCTTTTGCAGTGGTGCAGTTAATCACTTTGTTAGACATAACATTGTCTAAAGCACTATGCAGTAAATGCCTAACCTTCGCATCCTTAGCAATTGATTATAGATCTTCAGGAGTCATGTCCTTCTTTTCCTTTGGAACTATTTTAGCTTCTTCACCAGCAGTTGCAGCAGATAGCTTTGTAGGATTGTGAGGGCCTTCATAAATCCTGTCAAGATATTCTGGATCTGTAGCCTCCAGAAACATAGTTATCTTGACCTTCCACATGGCATACTCTGATGGCCTGAGAATAGGAACCCTAATTGGTTCATAACGACTCACAGTAGTAGGAGCCTTTTCAGAACTAGTAGATGTTGGTGGAGGAATTGCTGACATGATTATTGTTGTGTTTGGATCTTAACCTGTAATAAAGTAACAGATTGGCTCTGATACCACTTGTTAGGCCGAATACAAAATTAATAATCAAATTCGTATGAGAGTTTAACAAGAAAGATGATTATGCACTTTAAATCTTCTGATATTAAAAACCCTCTTCGTGATGTAAACTATCACAAAGAGCTGCTAGGTTACAATAAAGATAGTTCGATGCACGATACCCTTCTAGGGTTAACCTAACTGTATTTATAAAATATACAGCTTCGATACAATCTCTAATTGATATTCCTAATAATCAGCTATACAATGATATCAATTACAGATTGTCACACGTCTCCTAAGTCAACTCGATCTCTTTTATAGCTATCCAGTCTCCAAAGATCTCGCTTCCATATCAATCTTCAATTGATCTCTAATATCTTCAATCAGAGTTTGAATTTGATCCAGAATTTTCAGTTGACTCACTATCAGAATTTGAGTCATCACTATGATCATGCTCCCCCTCAATTGGTTCTCCTCTTTGTTCAGACTGTACTATTTCTTCTGTGTGTACCAGTAGAGGTTCAGAGTTTGCATCAACAGAGTTTGTTGGACTAGTGTCATCAGAGTTTATTTCATCAGAGATTAGATCTTCATTTTCGAAATGCAACTGATCATGTTCATCAACATCTTCAAGTCCAGTGATTTTCCTATCATCAAATGACACATGAATAGATTCCATAATCATCCTTGTTCTCAGATTATAAACTCTGAATGCCTTGGTTGACACTGGATAGCCAACAAAAATTCCTTCATCTGCTTTCAACTCAAATTTGGTCAACTGTTCAGGATGAGTTTTCAATACAAAGAATTTGCACCCAAAAATATGAAAATATTTCAGGTTTGGCTTCTTTTCCCTCACCATCTCATATGGTGTTTTTCCATGCTTGTTGATCAGTGTTGCATTTTGAGTAAAACAAGCAGTTTGAACTGCTTCTGCCCAGAAATAGGTTGGCAATTTTGCTTCATCAAGCATAGTTCTAGCAGCTTCTATCAAGGTTCTGTTCTTCCTCTCAACTACACCATTTTGCTGTGGTGTACCAGGTGCAGAAAATTCTTGCTTCATTCCTCTGTTCTTGCAGAATTCTTCCATTGTTGCATTTCTGAATTCAGTTCCATTATCACTTCTGATTATTTTGACTTTGTGTTTTGATCCTTTGTCCAGTAGCTTTACATGCTCCATCAGAGTTAATGCAGTTTCATCCTTCTTTGCTAGAAAATACACCCAAGTGTATCTGGTATATTCATCAACAATGACTAGAGCATATTTCTTCCTTCCAATTGACAAGACATTTACTGGTCCAAAAAGATCAACATGTAACAGATGATATGGATCAACAATTGAAGATTCAGACTTGCTCTTGAAAGAGGTCTTCCTCTGTTTGGCCTTCTGACATGAATCACACAGACCATCAACATTTAACAAGGACTTTGGAAGTCCTCTAACAAGATCCTTTCTTATCAGCTCATTGATATTGTTCAGATTCAAATGAGAGAGTTTCTTATGCAACTTCCAACTCTCCTCATTGGACATTCTTGTTGACAGGCACATTTTTTTTCCATCAGAGTTTGTCAACAAGCTTGCTTCATAGATATTGTTGTGCCTTTGTCCAACTAAAACAACTTTCCCTGTGGTTTTGCTGATAACCTCACAGTATTCAGGTTGAAAATCTACATGAAAACCTCTGTCACAGATTTGACTCACAGATAACAGATCATGCTTGAGTCCTGGAACCAGAGCTACATTTGTGATGATGACACTTCCAAGATTAATATTGTCATATCCCAGAGTATGTCCTATGTTGCCATCTCCATAGGAAACTTTTGGGCTAGCCTTCTCCACATATTCTGATAGCAGGGCTTTATTTCCAGTCATGTGTCCTGAAAATCCACTGTCCACTACTAGGATGCTTTCCCTGATGCCCTGCAATCACAAACAATTACTGAGGATTAGATTTAAGGATCCAGACTTGCTTGGATCCTTTGGCATTCTTAATTTTGTTAGCTTAAGCAGCGGAATTTTCACTATCAGAGTTTAAGCTAACTTTATCAGAGTTTACACTTGCAGAATTAACTCTAACCCATTTCAGACACTACACCATATATGGCCTACCGTAACCCCTACCGGAGAAATGTTACCCCAATATGTTACCTTAGCTATACTACTTACATACTGAGGTAACATTGTGTTTTTTATGTTACCTTAGGCAAAACTATGATGTTACATTAGCTAGAAAGTGTTAAAGCATGTAACATAAATATGTACGTGTTACATTAGAGTTGACCATGCCAACTCTTTTCATCCAATTTAAATTTCTTTTAAATTCTTTAAATAAATTTAGTTTTTAAAATTTTTTAACTTTTTTATTAAATGAGTTGGAAAATTATTTTATTTTTTAAAATTATTTTTTTTTTCAAAAAATAATTTTTTTTCAGAAATTGTAATTTTTTTGTAAAGATTTTTTTTTAAATTGTTAAAATTTTTCTCGAATTTTTTTAAAAAATCGAATAAAAAAGTTTTTATAAAAAAATATCAAAATTATTATTTTTTTAATAAATACTTTACGTTTGTGTAGTAAATTTTTTATATTAAATTATAAATATTTTAATAAAATATTATTAACAAAAAAATAGTTTTTCAAAAAAAAAACAAAAAAAAATCACTTTACTTTATTTTTTGTTGGGTTGGGCGGGAGGTTTTGGGGGGATTTTTGTTGGGCCGGGCGGGATGTTTTTGTTTCGGTTGAGCGGGATATAGGTTTTGGTCACTTTACTTTCCCCAAATCACTTTACTTTCTCCACCCAAAGACAAGAGTAGCAAGAGTAGCCGACTTCTCAGCAATTCTTCGGGCTTCTTCTCAGATTGCAAGAAGAACAGCAATTAGGGCTTCCTTCAATTAGGGCTTCTTCTCCACCCAGCAATTAGGCTTTCTCCAATTAGGTATTTTCTGTTTTTTCATTTTGATGTTGATTTGGTGTTTTTGTTCTATTTGTAATCCTATGTGTGTAAGCCTCTATGTTTGTTCTCTGTTTTTGTAAGCCTATGTGTTTTTGTAAGCCTCTGTGTAAGCCTATATGTTCTGTTACTATTATGTGTGTGTGTGTGTATGAATTAACTATTATGTGCGTGTGTGTGTGTTAATTAACTTGATAAACTTGATTATATATGTGGTTGAATTTGGTAAGATTGTATATTTTCTGCAAGTACACTTAGGGTTTCTAGTTTGTTCATTTTTGCAATTGAATCGGTGAGTGTGAACTTAAACACTGAGTTTTGATGATTTTTTGTTGTATTATTAACTTTTTCGTATTGTAAATGTTTGTTATATTGTCCAGCAGATCTATGCTCCGTTGCGATTTTCGTTTATGTTGAATAATTGTTGCTTAATCGGATTGGTAGATTTCAATACGAGAAAGCTGAAGTTTGCTAGTGTTGTCATTTTGCTATGATTTTCAGTTTTGACTATTTTTATCATTAATATAGTTTAAGTAGTAATGTAAAACCAATGTTGTTGTATTCAGATTTGTTAGCTAATTGTTGTCGGTCATGAGTATACGTATGTAATAATGATTAGATTTGTAAACTTATGACAAGGCCTAAGGCAGCTCTTCAGATAGATATCTATGTTTAGCTTTTACAAGTTTTAATTGCCTAATCTCTTGTAAGCCTAGAGTGTACTTATATTTTATGACATTTTGAGTTGTCATAACTGTAGTGATGGACGACATGCCAAATATTTGGATAAACCTTCCAAAGTATAGTCAAGAGTATATGATAGGGATAAAAGCGTTTATAGAAAATGCATTCCCCCAAGTGGCTGTAGGTGACGAAATGCTATGCCCTTGCAAGAACTGTAAGAACATCAAGTGGCATGTACAAGATGTTGTCTACGATCATCTTATATGCAGCGGTCCTTTTTCCCTGTATGCAAACTGGATTGTAGAAGTTTCAAAACATCTTGTCCCTGATCGTGCACGTAATGACGAGGACGTAAATATGGAGAACATTATTGATTTTGGAGATAATCTAGTAGAGATGTTGCATTATACTAATGGACCAAACGCTGATGCTAAGAAATTTAATAGACATCTGGAAGAGGGAAAACTTCCCTTATATCAAGGCTGTACAAAATTTTCTAAGCTAAGTTTCATTGTCCGACTTTATTCCTTGAAGTGTGTTCATGGAATTACAGAGTCAGGGTTTGGGGAAATACTACAATTGATCAAAGAAGCTTTTCCATAGGCAGACATTCCCTTGTCTTTCAACGCTGCTAAGAATATAATTAGAGATTTAGGTCTCGATTATAAAAAGATACACGCGTGTCCAAATAGTTGTATGCTTTATTTGGGTGAAAATGAAAACGAACAAGAATGTAGAACCTGTGAAACTCAAGGTGGGTTATGGTTGGAACGGCAAGCCCAGATGACAATGAAACGGAGAAGATGCCTCGCAAAGTCCCAGAAAATGTGATGCGATATTTTCCATTAAGGCCAAGGCTGCAGAGATTGTTTATGCACAAAGACTATTCAAAACTGATGTCGTGGCATGCACTTGGACGTAAAAAGGATGGGAAACTTAGGCATCCTGCTGATGCGGAGGCTTGGAAGAAGATGGATGCACTTTATCCCCTTTTCTCGTCAGAAAATAGGAACATCAGACTAGGTCTAGCATCGGATGGATTCAATCCTTTCCGTTCGATGAACATAAATCATAGTACTTGGCCAATAGTTTTGGTAAATTACAACCTGCCTCCTTGGTTATGTATGAAGCCAGAAAACCTAATTCTGTCAACGCTTATCTCCGGTCCTGAATCCCCTAAGAATAGCATTGATGTGTACATGCAACCTCTAATAGCCGAGTTGAAAGAGTTATGGGATGAGGGTGTAGAAACATACGATGCTTCTGCTGATCAGACATTCAACTTACGTGCAAGTCTTTTATGGACAATCAGCGATTTTCCGGGATATGCAATGTTATCCGGTTGGAGCACGAAGGGGTATTTAGGTTGTCCCGTATGCAATTACGAGACTTCTTCACAATACTTAAAACATAGTAAAAAAGTGTGCTACATGTGCCATAGGAAATTTCTTGATCCAGGACACAAGTGGAGGTTCGATAAGAATAGGTTCAATGGTCAAATTGAGATGGGAAGCCTCCTGAAATTTTAACTGGAACAGACGTAGAAATATTATTGTCGAATTTTCAAAATGAGTTTGGAAAGAAAAAGAAGGTGCCAGGCCAAAAAAAAGTTAAAAAGGTTGATTCCCCTTTCAAGAAGAAGTCGATATTTTTCACTTTGCCGTATTGGAGTCAGAACTTACATCGGCATAACCTCGATGTTATGCATATCGAGAATAACATCTGTGAGAGCATACTTGGAACTTTACTGAATATTCCTGGAAAGTCAAAAGACCATGTCAATGCTCGCAAAGATTTGCAAGAACTTGGCATCAGGAAGGAACTTCATCTTGTTTTATCAAGTGATGGGAAATACCTTGAAATCAGAGCTGCCATATTTGACATGACGAATGATGAGAAAGATCGATTTTGCTCGGTACTGAAAAATGCCAAATTGCCATATGGTAGTGCATCTAACATCGCTCGGTTTGTTAATACTAAGGAGAGGAAAGTCTCAGGCTATAAGAGTCATGATGCACATTTTGTGTTGCACCATTTATTGCAATTTGATGTTAAAAAATCACTGAAGCCTGCAGTTGCCACCCCTTTAATCAGATTAGGGGCCTTTCTGAGAAGTGTTTGGAGCAAAGTGATCGACTTAAGTGAGGTGAACAGGCTACAACAAGAAATCGTGGAAGTACTTTGTCAATTTGAGACAATATTTATACAGGCTTTCTTTGATATAATGTTCCACTTGTTGGTTCACTTATGCAGTGAACTAGCTTATGGTGGACCAGCACACCTTCGTTCCATGTGGCCTATTGAACGTTATTTATGCAAGTTAAAAAAATATGTGCGAAACAGAAGTAAACCTGAGGGTTCTATCGCCGAGGGTTACCTTGCAGAAGAATGCTTGACATTTTGTTCAAGATTCTTGGGTGACAATGCCGGATCAGGTGATATTACCAAGCCTGGAATTCAAGGTTGTCCAGAAAAGTTGCAATACCATATTGGTACAAGAAAAAATAAAAATGGAAAAGCTATACATTTAGAAGTACCTCAGTGGATGGACATGCATCGTTATATTCTATTCAACTCTGGAAACAAATAAGTAGAGGAGTTAAATGCGTAAGTTTCAATTCCTAATTCCTAACTTAGTTTCTTTATATAATTAGTCATTTTTTTCTAGAATTTTAAACTAGCTACTTTCTGTAGGAAGCATAAAGCTTTGATTGATGGTCAAACAAAGTTGAAAAAATTTAAAAGGGCCAAACAACAAAGCGATGACTTCTGGAACTAGATGCAGGAAGAGGTTGGCAAAAGAGGAAATATTTCACAGGAATTAGAAGTGTTTGCAATGGGCCCTAATCGATCAGCTAAGAGGTATAATGGATATGTAATCAATGGGTACAGATACCACACGAAGAACCGGGATGCTAGATGCACAACACAAAATAGTGGTGTTTTTTTGACGTCTTTGACGACCAGTTTTGCAAGCACAAAAGATGATAAACCAAAGGTCGGTGATGTCAATTACTATGGAGCAATTGAAGAGATAATAGAACTTGATTATTGGGGAAAATTAGTTGTAGTGTTGTTTAAGTGTTGTTGGTACCAAGAAGAAAAGGATTTATATGGGATGACACGAGTGAATTTTAATCGATTATGCCATAAATCTAATCCATACGTATTGGCTTCACAAGTACAACAGGTATTCTATGTAGAAGATCCAGTTGAAAAGATGAAGTATAATGTCATCAAGAAACTGCCAAGGGACTGGTGTGATGTGGAAGATGAAGATGAAGGTCAAGATGAAGCACTTTTACATGATGCACCACTTGGATCAGAAATTGAAGTTCAAGACAATGAGGATACATGGGCTAGGGATGATGTTCCAACTAGACATGTTCTTATCGAGATCGACGTAGTCGAAAAACCTGCATAATTTTCTAAATCTAGATGTTTTTATGCAATATGTTAATGTTCAATTGTCTTTTGTAATCACTGAACCTTTAATTAATTAAGTTAATTATCTAGCATTCCTAACATTTACTTATTTATGTTCAATTATTTATGTAACACCATGTGGTAACCGATTACTTGCTATTTAACTTGACATTTACTTATTGTTTTTCTTATTAGCTATGTGCACTCTGTTCTTACTCTAATGTAATTTCCATTCTTAATTATTTTTCAGGATATATGGAAAAATTTATTCATCTCAGATTCCACCATCAAGGTGAATTCCAGAGTACACGATATACTGGTGGGACAGAGACTGTTGTACGTGGTGTCGATACTGAAAAATTTTCATATACCGTACTCATGGAGCATGTCCACGATGACCTTAAATATTCAGAAATTGGAGGAGTTTATGTAATGGCAGAGAATTCTGGTGATTGGAAGTTGCTGACGAGTGACTTGGAACTTAATCGAGTAGTTGACCAAACTAAAAGCAATGACCATATTGATTTTTACATTGATAATGTCATTGACATGAGTGTGCATCCAATCAAAAAAATGCAGCCGCATGTGGTTATGAGGCCAAGACCTATAAATCTACTTACAGGTTCAATGTTTATATGGTTAACTTCTTGGTACTGGTAACTTCTTGCATATTGTCTAATTTATTTCACTTAACTATTGTGTAACTACCCTTGCACTTTTGTAGCTAAAAACCCCCTAAGCGCCAATTCACAACGGCTCATCAACTACAACAACAGAGGAAGCACACAGTGAAGCAGATGGGTTCAGAGAAGTGGCCACAAGATGGTACTCGAAAGTCACCACGACTGAATAAATTGGGAAAATCCATTGATACACCTGTGATGCAGAGACCTATGACTGCCAAAAGAAAATTGTATTGTTCCAGTCCACGGGAAAATGAAACAATGGGAGAAAATGAGGTTCAGGTTAGATGTCTTCAAATTTACCTTTCTTGTTCAATTTTATTATTCCAGAAAAATTTTACCATATATAATTGTTTCCAATCTTTATATGCAGAGCAAGAGGACCATCATCCCACCCCCTCCACCTATAACAGATTATGAAAAACAAAGGATGGTAAGAATCCAACATAATAATCAAGTTCTTTACCAGCTGTTACCTTCACTGTCAGCGAAAGAAAACAATAATGGATCGAAGGGCAATGGAAATGATGTGGCCCAAGATGTTAGTGCCGATTATGATCCGGGACAGGATGCAGGACATGATGCAAATAGTGACGGTGATGCATCAGTGACTCCACCAAAGGTGTGTCGTAGCTAGATGTTTGTATTTATTCATGAATTATAACTAGAATCATATTATTTTGTACCTAAGTGGTTGTATTTTGCAGGGTAGAAAGAAGACAAACAAGAAAAAGCTTACTCGGGGACGGGCACCAACAACACGTTCCGGAACCAATTCAACACCCAAGCCTGCAAATGAAGAAGCAAGGGAGAAGGATGAGACATGTCAATTTGTGGAATCTGAGATATCTCCACATCCAGATGAAGGACAAGGTTCAATGGATGTTTGGAGGGCTATGCGGAAACGCCAAAGAGAACAATCTGAAAAGGAGAAAGCTCGGGGACAAGAAAAAGCAGGAGCAAGTGCAAGTAAGAAGGTTGTCGAGGAAAATATCTTGCCTGATATTGAGGAAGGCGATATGGAAGGTTAGCCTAATATATATTATTCGTTGCATATCTATTTATATCTTCATTTAAGCAGAAGCATATCTATTTTACATTCACAAAATCTTGCAGATCCAGTTCCTAAAAAATTGAGAGGAAAAACCAGGATGGATGCTGTTCACATGAGAAGCTTTGACAAGAGAGTTGTCATCGGGATGAATGACGATTTCCAGCCTATTGCAGAAAATGACAAAGTACTATCAGAATTAAGTTCCTACCTTGGAACACTTGCTAAGCGTCGTGTGTCGCTAAGTTATGTTAGTTGGCGCCATGTTTCGAAAAACTTGAGGCAGGCTATGTGGAATCATGTCAAGGTAATTTATGACCACATATCGATTTTTATCGTTACTTGTTATTTAATTAGGTGATGATAATTTGTTAAAAACTGATTAGGTTTGAGGGTTTTATTTATTTATTCTTATTGATTTTTGTAAGGAACGATATATAATTCCTGATGAGTTGGAAAATTGGGCGCTCGAGACAATTCATTCATGTGGGAAGGTGTACAAGAGTCGAATCAAGGAAAATCATTTTACAGCGTATGAAAATGATGAAATGAGGTTGACTAATAGACCAGATGACATTGCACTCGAGACTTTCAAACTGCTTTTGGAATATTGGAATGATGAGAGTGTTCAGGTATATATACTGATTTTAAGCATTTAGGCTCTCTCGAAAACATAATTACATCATTTTTCATTATTTTCTATAGGAGAGAGCGAAGAAAAATGCAGCAAGCCGTAAAAAATATGTTGACACTCACACTCTTGGTCCAAAAAGTTTTGCACAACGTCGGTATAAGATGGTATGTGATTATTTTATTTAAATTTTTTGTTAACATTATTTTTTTGTTCGATTTAACTTGTTCATTGTTTCTGTCTAAAGTAATACCACAATGTTGATTATTGTTTCGTGTTCATTTTTTTTTACTAGAAAAAAAAAAGCAGTGGCAGATGAGCTTGAACCATGTGATGCAGAGGTTTTTATTTGTTTACTGGATTTTCTTGTTCAATTTAACTTGTTCATTGTTTATGTCCAAAGTAATACCACAATGTTGCTCATTTATTCGTGTTCATTTTTTTTACTAGAAAAAAAAAAGCTGTGGCAGATGAGCTTGAACCAGGTGATGCAGAGGTTTTTGTTGAAACTCGGAAGCGAGTTGAAGGACGTATCTACAAGACCAATCCTGAAATAATCACACAAAAAAATTGTAATTATTTCATGGTAACATTACATATGGTTGTCTATATATATGGTTGACATTATCTGTGTTCTGTAAGAAAAGTGGATATTACTGTGTGTGGCTTAGGGCTTTAAATGTTGTCTGTTAGCCCATCTATATATACACAAGTTTTCTTTTATGCATGTTTAACCAGGTGTGTTTAACCAGGAGAATATTATAATTAACTAAGTAATCTAAATTCTAGTTGAAAAGAAATCTTTTCTTTTTATTTAAAAGATCACACACTTAAGTCTCCCACATTAGTTGAGTTCGGAAAAAATGTTCCGATATAGGCAGACTTGATTTTAGAATTATGACCTAACTAAGAAAAACATGAACTTAAGTTCAAACTCATGCCCCTAGCATAAGCCTGTCTAATTATTGAATGGATTCTACTTGGAGGTTGTGACGTTTTGTTTGCAATGCAATACATTGCGATATTGGTACGTCTGTTAGAAGCTCTTTGCCAGACCCATAATACTTCTGGTATACTTTAACTCTTTCCTGATACTATCATTGTGAAATCAGTGGGAAAATGCTGTTAATAATGTGTAATCTGGAACTGTTTCTATATTTGATAGTTTCCTACCCTGTTCCCAGTTCTCACCACACAAGTCTCTTATAGTAGCCTTCCTACAGACAGAAAATCAGGTACTCTATAAACTAAAATAAATTAACTGTGAATTTCCGAACACACCTGATTCGGTCTTTGTTTGTTTCAACTAGAATTTAGATTTCTACTACAGAGACTTGGCATGTTTAAACAGGAGACTTGGCATGTTTAACCAGGAGAATATTATAATTAAATCAAGTAATCTTATGCATGTTTAACCAGTTGACTTTTATGTTTTCTTTTTTAGGACAATATTACCAAAAAACTCACCACCGGAGATGCCGCTTCTGATGAGCTTGGTGCAAAACATGGTCCTAATTGGCTAAAAGGAAGATGCTTTAAGTCAGGAATGAGCAGTTGTTCTAATCCACCAACAGAAACATATGTGAAAGAGCTGACCACAAGGATTAAGGAAAGCCTCGCTTCTGAGGTGGAGGAGAAAATGAAGAAAGTCGAGTCTGAATTTGAACAGAAGATGCAACGGAACTTGGCATTTGCACTTAAAAAACTTGGAGAGGCCAACCCGGACATCACAGTTGATGTCGAGCAGTTGTGTGCAATTGCTACAAGTGAAGCTGATGATGGTACACCTATCACTGGAGGCAGTAGCTTCTAGTATCACTGCTTTCTAAGTTTAAGCTTCTAGTACATTATTTAACTTAGAATTGGGATGTAAAAGTACTTATGGATGTTAACTAGCTTTTATCTTCTAATTCGGATGTTAAATTAGTTTGTTTTGTTTGGATGTTGAATCAGAATTTATAAGTTTGTTTGGATGTTGAGATTGATCTCTTTGTGGTTCATTGTGGTTGAATGGTATTTTGGGATTGTATACTTTCAAAGAGGTGATGTTCAATTATTTTTTGTTAAAGTGTTACATTAGCCTGTTAAAGTGTTACATTAGCCTGTTAAAGTGTTACATTAGACTATTAAAGTGTTACATTAGCCTGTTAAAGTGTTACATTAGACTGTTAAAGTATTACATTAGCCTGGTTAAAAAATAGGGGGCACAGGTGGGGCCCACTGGTGGGGCCCACTGGTGGGGCCCAGTAGTGGGGCCCACTGGTGGGGCCCAGTAGTGGGGCCCACTGGTGGCCCCACTTTTTTTAAAAAAATAGAAGCACCCTAAGGTAACCGAATTGTATGTTGCAATATGTCATTTTTATGTTACAGTAGACCTCTAAGGTAACCGATAGGGCATGTTACCCTAGGGGTGAAATATGTTACTTTAGGTACCCTAGGGTAACATCGAAAAGTGTAACTTATAATTTATGTTACCTTAGCCCAAAAATGGGTCTATAGTAACATTTTAGCACCCTAAGGTAACATAATTTTTTGGTTACCGAAGGCCTTATATGGTGTAGTGAGATTAGGTTTCAGTTCATTGTAATTATGATAAATAGCATGATAATCTCTGCAAGTATAAATAGAATGCCAAGTGCTTCCACAGTATTTGCATAAAGTCTGTGGCCTAGTTCTAACATTATCTTTCTTTACTTCAGACTTGGAAGGTAAAGAATTAATGTCTTTGTTCTTCCTGCAAAAACTAGCAAGATGGTTAGTACTACCATAGTTATGACATGTCTTTCTTGGAGCTAAAGTAGCAAGCATTGGATAATTGCCTTGAGTAATGCCTACTTTACCATTTCTGTTCTTTCTAGACACTTTCTGTTTCTTAACAGATTTTAACTCCTTAAGCTTATGCTTAAGTTGTTTATCTGTCATTAAACCAATATTAACCTGTTTAACACTAGTTTTTACTGGTTCTTTCTTAACAGCTTCTTTTCCACCTTCAAACCTAGGTTCACTTATTCCATTAACAAATGTTCCAAATTTCTTAGGTGGAAGAGGTGGTCTAATCTTGACTGTATTTTGAAACCTAAGTTCATCTTTCTCAGAATAACCTAGACCTACAGTGTCAGATTGAAAAACTTCTTGAGTGTCTTTTCCTGAGTGAGTCCAAGTTTTAATAATGTGATTTGTCTTTTCCAACTCAGATTCTAGTTCTTTATACTGACTTAACAACTCTTGTTCAAGATAGACAGCATCATCTCTCTCCTTTTGAACTTGCTGCATGTTAGCAAGTTTCTCTTCTACAACCTTATTTCTCTCTTTGAGTTCAGAATTCTCAGTTTTAATTCTCTCATTCTCTAAAGTCTGATCCCTATAACTGATATGCAAAGCCTTAAGATATATTTTTAATTCAGTTATATCATCAGTATTATAAGCATAGGTAGTTAGAGGTACCTTGTTTTCAGAATCCTCAGCTTCATCAACAGTAGTAGCCATGAGAGCATAGTTTACATCCTCATCTGAGTCAGAGGTGTCTGCCCAATCTCTGCATTTAGTGAAGAGTGCCTTCTCAGTTTTACCCTTCTTGCACTCAGGAGCATAATGACCCATCTCCTTACACTTGTAGCATTGAATCTCAGACTTGTCTCTTTTCCCAGATTTGGTATCCTTTCTCTCAGATTTTCTGAAATTCTTCCTGTCAAACTTTGAATCATTCTTGGAGAATTTCTTTCCTTTCTTGAAGTTCTTGAATCCCATCTTCTTGAAAGTCTTTACCATCAAAGCAGCCATTTCCATCATTTCCTCATCATCTTCAGAATCAGATGATTCATCTGCATTTGAGTCAACATCAGAGTTTGATGACTCACTTTCAGAATGAATGACCAAAGCTTTTCCTTTTGCCTTCTTCCTTGATGCTTCCTTCTTTGAGGGTCTTTCTTCAACTCTTAGAGCAACAGATTTTGACTTTCTGCCTGATCTTCTGCTTCTCTGTTCCATTTCTAGTTCATGATTTTTGAGCAGCCCATAGATCTCATCAATATCAGTATCAGCCAGATCATAGTTGTCTCTAATAGTGGTTGTCTTAACATCCCACTTTTCAGGTAGAGAAAGAAGAAACTTGAGATTTGAATCTTCTAGATCATATTCTTTATTAACCAGTGACAGATCATTAAGTAGCTTACAAAATCTGTCAAAGGTTTCTGTCACTGACTCTTCAGATTTAGCCTCAAAGTGTTCATACTCCTGTGTGAGTATGTTCCTTCTATCCTTCTTAATTGCAGCAGTTCCCTGACATCTAACCTCTAGAGCATCCCAAATCTCTTTTGCAGTTTTAAAATTGATCACTTTGTTAGACATGACATTATCCAATGAACTATGAAGCAGATGTCTAACCTTTGCATCCTTACCAATGGATGAAATATCCTCAGGAGTCAAATCTTTCTTCTCCTTTGGAATAGATTTAGCTTCCTGTCCAGCAGCAACAACAGATAATTTTGTAGGCTTATGAGGGCCTTCATAAATTCTGTTTAGATATTCTGGATCTGTAGCTTCCAGAAACATAGCCATTTTCACCTTCCAGGTTGAGTATTCTGCTGGCTTAAGAATAGGAACCCTGATTGTTTCATATCGACTCACAGTTGCAGGTTGAGCCTTCTCAGCACTAGAGCCTGATGTAGGAGGAGGAATTTCTGCCATTGATTATAGTTTTGTGTGTGTGGATCTTAAATTGTATTAAATTAACAGATCAAGCTCTGATACCAATTGTTAGGCCGAATACACACTTATAATCAACTAAGTATGAGAGAATAACAATAAGTTCTTTAAAAGCTTTAAAAACTGTTTGAATTAACTTCTCTCTTAGTGATGTAAATTATCACAGAGAGCTGCTTAGGTTACAATGAAAAATATTGTATTACACGATCGATTACCCTTCTAGGGTTAACCTAACTGTATTTATAAGATATACAGCTGTTATACAATCGATAATTGATACTCCTATAAATTAGCTATACAATTGATATCAATTACGATTGCTACACATCTCCTTAGTCAACTCAATCTCTTTGACAGTTATCCAATCTTCAAAGATATTGCTTCCATAATTATCTTCAATAATTCTTCAAACACTGTTGACAAGTAGACGCTTTCTCCAGACAGAGTTTAACAAACTCTATCGAGCTTCCATTGTCAGCGTATCGCAAACTCTGTTCAGCTTCTAACTGTCAGAGTTTAACTAAACTCTGACTGCTTCTTGTTTAAACTCTGTTTTTCCCTGCATAACTTAAACACTGATATTAACCATATCAATTATATTTAACATACAAGCCATTTATTAAGAAAATGGGTTCATCCTAACCATTTATTTAGTTTTATGTTGGCTAAATCTTGGCCATCCATTTTGTTTGACAACAAAATGCACCACACTCACTTCTCTTTCCTTTTCTTCTTGCTTTGGCCCTTCTTCTTTCTCGTTTGCCCTTCCTTGACATTTATTTCTTTATTTTGTCATTTCTTCATTTTTTCTCCAATTTCCTGAAATGCAACAAAATAAGTTTATTAAAATACGAGTTCAAGTAGCAAATAGGTAATAAAAATATGCAAAAATATGCACTTATCAATTTTCGACCTCTTTTTTTAACTATGTATCCAAAAAAGAGGTCGAAAATGACAACTGAAAAATGGAACTTGAAATCAGCAACTGAATGCAACCACATGCAACTAAATGTGCAACTGAATGCAACCACATGTAACTAAATTTCTGATTTCAAGTTCCATTTTTCAGTTATCATTTTCGACCTCTTTTTTGGACTCTATATATATATATATGAGTAGGGATCTAGGGAAAACTTTTTATATAGGAAACTTAGAGAACTTCATTTACACTGTTGATTAATTCATTCTCAAATTCATTTTAGAATTCATCTGACGTGTCTTTGGGGTCCACAAATTTTATTATATTTTCTAATACAAAAATATTTTTTTAATATTTTTTTTTATATATACCATTTTTTGTATATTTTTTATACAATTTCCATAGTTATATTTTTCGAAGTTTTTTTTTTGGGTTTGTTAATGTGTGTGAGTGTGTATATTTATTATATGAGGGTGCCCCTGGCAGGGTCATTAGATCATAAATCTAAAGGTCAAATGGGGAGTTCTCTAAATTCTCTTTTTAAGGGGGTTCTCTTTTTGAGCATGAGCCTATATGTATATATATATATATATATATATATATATAGTCCAAAAAAGAGAACGAAAATGATAACTGAAAAATGGAACTTGAAATCAGTAACTGAATACATCCAACTGAATGTGATTTTTGTTTTTCAGTTGCATTCAATTGAATATGCCCCTGCGGGGCCTTGCAACCCAAATCCACCAAAATCACCCCACCGTTTTTTCTTAAAAAAAAAAAGTTGAATGTGGTTGCGTTCAGTTGAATGTGGTTGCATTCAGTTGAATATTGCCACTGGCGGGGCCTTGAAACCCAAATCCACCAATTCAGTTGCATGTGGTTGCATTCAGTTGAATATTGCCCTGGCGGGGCCTTAAAACCCAAATCCACCAATTCAGTTGCATGTGGTTGAATATTGCCCCTGGCGGGCCTTAAAACCCAAATCCACTAATTCAGTTGCATGTGGTTGCATTCAGTTGAATATTGCCCTAGGCGGGGCCTTGAAACCCAAATCCACCAATTCAGTTGCATGTGGTTGCATTAACTTGCATTAAGTTGAATATTACCGCTTGCAACCCAAATCCAACATATCATCTCACCTTAAAAAAAAATCGATGAACAGTATGTGTCACGTGGCAGTGCCACATGGCTGCCACGTGGCAGGTAATGTTCATCGACAGGTTACTGTTCATCCGAATTATTTTTAAAAAAAAAAGGATTGGAAAAGGAAAGATAGCATTTTTACAATTAAAAAACTTGAGATAGTAAATATGCAATGAATTAAAGAAAATGATATTTTTTTAAAAAAAACTTTAAACATGGTATTTTTTGTAAATTCTCAAATTTATTTTCTCTTGGACCCGTATCCTAGCTCCTGAGTCCTGAGCATCAAACACAACAGTGAATACTGAATACCAATTCTTGAGAAAACAAAAAAGGCCCATTTATGCTGTATCTATTTATATGGCATCATCATTATAGATGGTACATAGGAGGCTAGCTAAACCCCTTCTTGCAAAATTTTACTTTTATCAACTTAAAAGGTACTTATCTTTCATTCTCACCCTATTCCCTATTAATTCTTGTTTTTTTTATCAATTTATCTTGAGAGGTAGAATTTTTTTTAATTGTGTTGTTGATTATCACTTGTGCACTTGTTATGTTTGATTGAATTCCCAAGAGACTTTCTTGTTGGTGTTTTCGGGTTGTTTCCATATTTTGTTTAAAGTTTCTGTTTTTATGGTGCTTTGCAATTGATTAGGGACAATTACTAGTGTTACTTGCAATAAAGTTGAGAACTTTGGTGTGTATAGAATGTTTCTGTAATAAAATTACTTGTCGAAAACTGGGAATTTAGTTTAAGTAATGTTATGGACACAGAGCACCATTTCGGAAGCTTGATTTCCTGCACCTACAATAAGCATGGAGAGGAGTATGATCAGAACTTACATGGATTGAAGTTATGATAAGAAAAATTAAGATTAGTTTTAACGAGGTGTCTCACGAAAATAAATGGAAGGTATGAGGGTAAATGATGTATGAGGCTGATTACAACTAGTTGCAAAAGAAATTAAGTTGTTAATACTTTATTTAAGTTCATTTTGCTTTGAAAAAGGATTGGAACATGGTTGAGGGGTAATGGGCTGTAGGGTGTCTGATGTAGGTCATGTGTAGTATCTGCAAATAGCTAACAAATTTAAGCAACATTGAGAATTCAAATTTAAATAAATGAGTCGGGGGTTAGAGTTCAACATTTAATTTTCCGGGTAGGTGCATCATCAAGTCTTGATTTAGTTATCATTTGTATCTAATGATTTTTTAAAGAGAAACGAGTTCTAGGTTTATATCTAATGATTTTCTAGGAGAAACGAATTCTAGGGATCATAAGAATGTTTTCGCATCTACAGGCTGTAATCGTATGATGGCTAAACAAGCTCAAACCCTCTTCCTGGAAGAATGGCTTATTTTTAACAATGATGGTAGCAGCAACATCAGCGCTCTACAATCTTCTTCGTCATCAGCGAGGGCCATCATCCAAGCATGGGGTGATCTTAGGGATTCCCTAAAACATAATTCCTTCCAACCACGTCATCTACAATCTTTACAAGTCCTACATAATTCCCAATCCTCTGTTTATGTGTCAGATCCACAAGCAAAACTTCTACTTTCTATTCTGTCCTCAAAAGACCTCTCAGTTCCGCATGAATCCTATCCTTTCCTTTTAAGACTTCTGTATATCTGGGTAAGAAAGTCATCCAAGCCGTCTTCAGTGCTTATTGATTCGGCTGTTGTCATTCTTCATCACCTTTTCTCGTTGCATATTGATTCAGAACAGAGCCCTTTTTTCTACTCTGAAGCCTTTTTACTTGCGGGTGCTCTTACATACGTGCCTTCCACTTCTGAAAAGTCAAAAACGGATTGTCTGGAATTGCTCAACAGACTATTACAAGAAGAGTATCCATATATTTTTATAACTAAGGGGCATACTGCAAAATTTCTTGCAGGAACTGGATACGCGTTATCATCTTCTGGAACTGTTCATCTTTTGAGAATACTGGATTCCCTGTTTAATATATGGAATAGGAAAGATGCACCTTCTGGCAGTGTATCGGATGGTCTCATGATATTGCATCTTATAGAATGGGTTCTCTATGGCTTTGTTAAGTCGCATTCTTCAGAGAAAATTAGAGTCCTTACCGGAGAGATTTTGAGAACTTCAAAGCCACCATATGGTTCATTTGCGGTGCTCATGGCCGCTGCAGGGGTACTGAGGGCTTCCAGTAGATCGGTATCAAGTGTCCTAATGGAAGCAAGAAGTTCTGCAGAAGAATGTATTGGGAGTGTTGCAAGAAACTTGATATCTAGGACTGAAGTTTGTAATATTTCAGAGAGGCAACCGGGAAACATTCTTCTGTTACATTGTATATCATTAGCTTTGGCCCGAAGCGGACCTGTCTCTTTCCAGGTCTCTCTGCTTATGTGTCTTTCTTCAGCTTTATTAAATGAAATATTTCCCCTACAACGATTCTACGCAAGGATCCTGAAAAACTACCATAATAGTTCAACAAGTGTGGCAATTAATGAGGTAAACCAGCACTTAAGTAGTGCCATCTTTAAAGAAGCAGGTGCAATAAGTGCAGTTTTTTGCAATCAGTATGTCTCAGCTGATGAAGGGTCAAAGAGTATAGTGGAAAATTATATATGGAACTACTGTCAGGATGTCTATTCATTGCATCGCAAAGTGGGTTTAGTGCTTAGAGGGATCGAGGTTGAGTTGATGGGGAATTTGGAAAAAATTGCTGAATCTGCATTCCTTATGGTTGTGGTTTTTGCATTGGAAGTCACAAAAGAGAGGCTACACTCCAGGTTTTCACGAGAAACTCAACTGGAAGTTTCCGTCAGGATTTTAATTGCATTTTCTTGTTTTGAGTACTTCCGGAGAATGAGATTATCCGAGTATATGGACACAATCAGAAAGGTTGTTATTAGTGTCCAGGAAAATAAACTAGCTTGCATATCGTTTGTAAAGTCTATCCCTTCCTACAGTCAACTAACAAATAAAGATGGTATGTCACTTCATTCTGGCACGTTTCATGTTGTTGCACTGTATATGTCCTTCAGATATAGTTACATATCTTTCCCTTGTAGGATCTTTCAGCTTGCATAAAATAGACTATATGTGGTCAAAGGATGATGTACAGACTGCTCGGATCTTGTTTTACCTCCGGGTCATTCCCACTTGCATTGAACAGGTACCAGCTTCTCTATTTCGGGAAGTGGTGGCGCCAACAATGTTCTTGTATCCTCACAAAGTGCTACTGTACTTCTTTTTAAACAAGGAAACAATCAAATTGCATACATTTCAAGAAATATTAGTTCCTTATTACATATTTAATCAGATACATGGGACATCCAAATGGAAAAGTTGCTCGGGCATCACACTCGTTGTTCATGGCTTTTGTTTCTTCTGCAAAGGATTCTGACGATGAAGAAAGATTATCATTAAAGGAGCAACTCGTTTTCTTTTATATGCAGAGATCCTTGGAGGTATGCTTCCAGAAAAATATTTGAATTTGATTTGCTAGATGGGAGCTTGGTGATGATTGTTTTGTTGCTAATTTTCTGACTTGATGGATCTGTAGGGTTACCCGGGGCTTACTCCTTTTGAGGGAATGGCTTCTGGAGTTGCTGCATTGGTTCGATATCTTCCTGCTGGAAGTCCATCTACGTTTTACTGCATTCATAGTCTTGTTGAAAGAGCTAATAACCTTCGTAGTGAAATCATGGCTGGCGACAATGAGGCGTGGACAAATTGGCAAGAAGAGGTAGAGCCCTGTAAGAAACTTCTGGAACTGCTCATGCGGCTTCTCTCTCTGGTTGACATACAAGTAAGAATATATTTGTTTGTACTTTTTTAATTGATAACTCTCTAAGGAGAATGTGAAGTGTTTCAACTCAGGACTCAAGTGAAACCAGCCAATCGGGTTATGTGTTTTGGTTGATAAAATTAGCTGTCTTGGTTTATCTTTATACACCCATCCTTATACTATAAATTGGTTTACTTATACGGACCCATAATACCGACCAATGGATTATCTTGGGTGAGACTTTATTTAATATATAATAGTATAGATAGTTTAGTTTTTACAGCTCGGAGAGTAAATATCTTTGTTCCCCACAGGTCCTACCAAGTCTTATGAAGCTGCTAGCACAGCTGACTGCGCAGCTTCCCAAGGAGGGTCAAAACATGATTCTCAATGACCTATATGCTCAAATTGCAGAATCTGATGATGTTATTCGAAAACCTATCCTAGTTTCATGGTTGCAGTCGTTATCTTACCTCTGTTCTCAAGCTACTAGTAGAGGAGCAGCTGATGGGGCGGAACATGGTGGAAATGCTGCTTTAGCTATAAATACTGGTGATTTAGGCTTCAACAAAATCGATGCAAGACTATGAGGAACTTGGATTTGGTATTCATATATTCGAGTTTTTCTTACCTTGAACCAGATGTCCTAATTTGTTCCATGCCAGGGTTCACCAACAAACCATGACAAATCTGTCAAATATACACTTTAGTTTGTTTGAAAAACTTGGCTATTTGTACAAGTATGACAAGCCTGTAATCTCTTTATGGTGTAATGCGTAGTGCCACAATAAAGGAAGAACATAGTTTCTCTGCCAAATGCATAATAAAAATATGTACACACTACAAAGACTCCAATTCTCTGTTATTTTATTTTGATTTTGCAACTTCTATGAAATAGACAAAGAAAACATAAAAATGTCCCTGTGAAATTTCAAAATTTTCGAATATAAGAATTTATGTCTTGTAACTAAACTAAAATTCAAGAGACTAGAACTTTTTGATATCTTCAATTTTGTCGAGTAGTATTTGGGATGTGAAAGGTATCTGAAATGTTACACGCTGTTTATAGATTGAGGGTGTCTAGTCAGTTTAATTTCATCTGAAAGAAAATAGTTTATCCATTTCTTAATAGCTCTTTGCCTCCCTAATTAATCAAGTCCATTGTATTATACTACAAAATAACAAATTGATCATTGATGTATTTGGCCGGATGCATGTTAGTTAACACTAATACAATTATTATTGGACATGAAAACAAGGTGCTTATATAGATTTGATAACTCCATAACATACATTCATGTAAATAAATTTGTGGAGTTACTACTCTATCGACACACCTTACTGCAAATCATGGACATGTTCTTGCTCATTTCTCTTCTTTCCAGCTTGTTTTTCATGCTTATAATCTTCCATGTTAGAGCATTATGTCATAGAAAAAACCTTCCTCCAGGTCCCAGAAGCCTTCCTATCTTCGGTAACTTGTTTGATATTGGCCCGAAACCCCATGAGTCATTAGCCAATCTAGCTAAAGTTTATGGTCCAGTAATGACAATTAAACAAGGAAATGTAACTAGTGTAGTAATTTCCTCTCCAGAAATGGCAAGACAAGTTCTTCAAAAACAGGACGAGGCGTTTTCAGGCAGAGTGGTACCCAATGCCATTACTGAATTGGAGCATTCTTCTCATGCTGTGGCATGGTTGCCAATAGGTGAAGAATGGAGACTTATACGTCGAGTCTTAGGTTCTTGCTTGACAAATTCAAAAACACTAGACACGTTAAGAGGTATTAGACACGATGTTGTTCAAGAAATGGTTCGTCATGTAAGGGAAGTTTGCATAAAGGGAGGTAGTGTTGGCATAAACAAGATTGCCTTTACAGCCATTATAAATATGATGTCGAGAACATGTTTTTCTACAAATGTGGATGAATATGAGTTGCGAGATGGGAATGGTTTTAGAAATGCAGTGACAACTATAATGAAAATTACTGCAAAATTCAATGTTGCTGATTATTTCCCTTGTATTAAATGTATAGACCCTCAAAGAGTAAGGCAAAAGGCCAAGGTTGCTTATGGTTGTCTTGAACAACTATGTGATCATTTCATTGATCAGAGGCTAAAACAGAGAAGCTCTAGTATAACAAGACAGGGAGATATCTTAGACTCATTGCTTGATTTTAGCGAAGAAAATCCCTCTGATTTTAACTTCAAACATATTCAAGTTCTTCTAGTGGTATTATTTCTTGATCCCCTAGCATACTATACTAATATTTAAATTCTAGGGACCATGGTTTAATATCTGATGTAACATTTTCAATTTTCAGGAACTATTTTTAGCTGGTACAGATACAAGTACCATTACGACTGAATGGGCATTGTCCGAACTTATTAGCCATCCACAGATAATGTTGAAACTTCGTGATGAAATTTCTGAGACGGTGAGTAAAGAAGGAACAATTGAAGAAACAGAGATTCTACGACTACCCTACTTGCAAGCTGTTGTCAAAGAGACAATGAGATTGCACCTTGCAGTGCCTTTTCTCGTTCCTCATAAGACCGAAAAAGATGCAAGGATAAATGATTACATTATACCTAAGAACACACAAGTTTTGGTGAATGCATGGGCTATAGCTAGAGATTCAAATACTTGGGACAAGCCTACGTGTTTTATGCCAGAGAGGTTCTTGAAAATGGAAATGGATTTTAAGGGGCAACATTTCTCATTTCTCCCGTTTGGTTCAGGGCGTCGTATGTGCCCCGGATTGCCACTGGCTCATAGGGTGGTGAGCTTGATGATAGCATCTCTTGTTTACCATTTTGAATGGAAGCTTCCCAATGAGTCAACGGAACCGGTGGACATGAGCGAAACATTTTCATTAACATTGCAAAAGGCAAAACCACTTGTTGCGGTTCCCAAGATGGCAAGACCATGAAATAGAATTGCAACAATTTTACTCTAAGGTGTTAACTGAAACACCATTATCACTGGTAATTGAGGTTATGTAGATTGTAAAAGACAAGTTTATGATTTCATAAATTTATTCTGTGTAACCGCACAAAATTAACTTTGCTTTTCGTATTTGATATTTGAGAACAGTTCCATTCATGTAACAAGTTAGATTATTAATCTAAGAAATAAACGGATTATTCAAGGATCTTTACGAATGAACCAATCCAAACACAAGGCCAACGAGATCTAAAACACCGGGAAATCGGTGATTGAAAGAAATGTAGCACATTATCCTCTCTGCCTTTTCAACTAAAACTTCACAGAGATGGGGCTTCTCACCACATGTTTACCAGACATCCACACTAGTGATCCTTGAACAAACGGAGTCTTGGGAACATCACCCGACTGGCTAAACTGCACTTTATATGTCAGCTGTTGGTTCACGCTCGAAAACTCAAGGCTAGCTGGTGTTACACTAATAACAACACCAGGCGGCGAAACAATTTTTAAAGTGTAGGATGAAACAGCTTCACCAACATTAGTCACAACTCTCGAGTATTCTAATGCAGAGGAACCTAATGCAATAGAGAAAGAAGGGTAGTTTAACTGAGCTTCTGGGATGCTTGTTACATTCGCACAACTAACCACACCCCTAACAATAATTCCAACTTGGTCATCAGTGTAGCCTAATCCACACAAGTAAGGAATGTAATCAGAAGGCTGAATGTCGTAGATAAGCCCCGGATCATTGGCTTTAGAAGGATTCACATGGCCTGAACCAATAGCAAAATAGTCAGCCGGCAATTCATTTTGATCAATAATAGGATTATTGTCTAGGTTCAGCTGATCAGCTGAGGTCATGATTGCGGACTTGATGGCAGCAGGAGACCAAGTCGGATGGGCGCTTTTTAGCAAAGCTGCAATGCCACTAAGGTGGGGACATGACATCGATGTTCCAGAGATCATATTGAATGTTGCTTTTGTAGTTGTTATGTTATCAACAGAGACAGGCCATGCTGCAAGAATGCTGACACCAGGGCCTATGATGTCAGGTTTTAGGATTCCGGGGCTGGCAACACTGGGCCCTCTGGATGAAAAAGATGTAACTTGAGGTGCCCAATTTACTCCAATAACAGTTCCTTTGAATAAGATTGTGGCCACAGGTGATGAGGTTAAATTTATATACTTCTTCACTGATACTCCAACAGGAAAGCCCACATGTGTTGCTGGAAGAACATGGGCATCGGCTAATGTACTATCTCCATCTATCTCTTGATTCATTAGTATCATTGCAGCTCCACCAGCATCTTTCACCGTCTGTCCTTTGGCAATTCTCGCTATACCACCACCTCTTTCACATAAAACTACTTTTCCTTTAACATCAATGGTGTCCAGTGAACCTTCAGCACACCATATTGCATTTTGATCACCATTTGAACCAGGGAAAACAAGTGGCAACAAAGTCTCAGGGAAATCCTTTGGCTGGAAGAGTGATTCACCATCTAATTCATCTTTGTTTCCGAGAAGTGCAGTTGCTCTAATGTTTCTATCAATTGTGCTAGCTCCAACAGTGAGAATCCAAGGAGCCTCATTCGATAAAGTAGTATTAAGCGGGCCAGAATTACCTGCTGAGCAACTCACAAAAATCCCACTCTGAATAGCACTAAATGCTCCAACAGCAATACTATCAGCATAGAAAGGAGCTGATAGTCCTCCCAATGACAGCGAAAGAACATCAACACCATCCTCGACAGCAGCATCCATTGCAGCCAATATATCACTTTCAGCACAAGTCTCAGAACAAACTTTGTACATAGCCAAATGAGCAAGAGGTGCCATGCCAGAACCCGTACCATTAGCCATGCCAAACGCATTAGCACCCTTCACAAGGTTTCCAGCTGCAGTACTAGCTGTATGTGTTCCATGGCCTTCCTCATCAGTAGGCGGCCCAGGCTCTGCAGCAACAAAGTTTTTTGCACCAATCAACTTGTTATTACATGTTGTGCCATTTAATTGGCACGTCCCTTTCCACTTAGCAGGTGGAGGTGGCACACCATCATCGCTAAACGAAGGATGATCAGGGGTGATTCCAGTGTCCAAAAGACCAATAATCACTCCTTTACCATAATTCGAGCCATTCCACAATCCCAAGTTTTGGTGCAATCCCAAAAAGTTGGGACTATGAGTTGTGTGTAAAGGGTACACATTCTGTTGCCTAATCGATAAAACTCCTTCCTTCTTCTCTATAATTTCAGCTTCCTCGTTTGATAATCTAGCAGCAAAGCCATTAGCAACATTACGATAAGTGTGAACCATGCGTGGCTCCTGGTCCAAACCTGATGTTGTTTGTGGCAAAAATGAACTATAATAGCTCTCATAATTTTCGAAGTCGGATAAAACCGTGTCATCAACTATGTTTACATGGACAATGTAGGTCCTTAAACTGGTTTTTTCTTGAGCAATGGTTGGGTACAAGAGGTTTGAAAGGCAAAGTATAGTTAGAAAGAAAAGGAAAGCCATGTTTAATACCTGTTATGCTTCTTGTTACAAGTCATCTCAGTTAACATGCAAGTATTTATAGTACCATAAGTGAGTTAAGTTTGGTAACTACTATCATTCTACATTTTTTGTTTGGTTGAAGATGATACGCATATCAAACGAAAATATTGGTTTCACCGAGGTTAAATTGCGCTACGATTAGAGGTATCGTTGTAAATAATGTACATAGAATCTATCTAATGCGGCGATTATGCTTAAGTCCATTGTAAATTTGTAGTACGTAGAGTGTTGAGATTCTTTCTAAAGTAATAATTTTTTTTGGGAAAATATTCATTATTTATCCTTTAATTATATATTCTTTTGGTTAAATACTGTACTATTCGAATAAATATTACGGTCCTTGTCGTAAATGAGTAATTTTTTTGATCGTCTTATTGACATTTAGTACATGTTTGTATTTAAACTTCTGGCATATTTACATCGTATCGTTATTTATAACTCAATGTATATTTATGCATTAAAATAAGGGAAATTATAAAATATATCCATATTTCCAAACTTTTTTGCAAAAATACGATAAAAGTTACATATGTGGTAGTCCAGGTTGTAAACAATTGCATTTTAGTTTGCAATAGTTGCATTTCGGATTGCATACGAGATTTCACGTATTTTTTTAAAAAAACTAATTTTTTTTTTTGAAAAAAGCCCTTAAAATAAAGTATTACAATTGCGTTTGTATTTACATCTCCTTGCAAATTCAGTACATATTTAACGCACATTTAGACACTAAATTTTAATATTATAATTGAATTTGTATTTAATTATTTATGCATAAGTGCATATTGGACGTGATGAGCTCAAGTAGTTAAAACTTATCTTTTGTTATCATGAGTTCGATTCTCATTCATATCGAAATTTTTGAGAACATATTCATTTATAAAACATATAAATCTAATTATTAAAAAAAAAAACATACTGTATGTGCTTATACCTTATTCTTTGGAATTGAATTTCTATATATACCTCAAACTCTCAGTGCACATTTATATTTAGACTTTAGTGCACATTTGTAATTATAAATTTCGGTGCAGATATAGTGCAATTTTTGTCATTATACTTGATTCGAAAAAATTAATAAAATACGATCAAGTTCTTTAAACTGGATACTAGTCATTTTTAAGGGATATTACTCATTTTTATGAAGTCAAAATTGCATAATTTAATAAGGTTAATTAAAATGAAATAAGTACAGATTTTGAATTATCAGAATGTAACTTGTAAATTATTTTTAAGTCACTTTTATTACATAAGAGTCAAAAATTAAACTTATAAATAGTTTTCAACTTATAAATAATTTTTATTTATCAGATAAAACAAACGGACCCTAAATTACCTTCACACCTCTAGCCTCTAGGAACAAACATTGCATGTGTAATACTAATACTATTCTTTTAAGCAGGAGCTAGTCCTTAGCTAGGGTATTTAGTTCGCGACCTCGTTGAGGCATTTTTACAGGTAGTGTGGCTATGAACCTATGTCCATGTCTAAGTTGAGGGTTATATAGCTGTGGGCTTGAGGATGTTTGAACATGGAATTTTTGTCCCAAACTAGATCATGGCAGACTATATCCACACTCGTTTTAGATATCCTTTCAATGCAGAAGCTTATGAGTCCACTTTTTCCTTTTTCCGGAGCCGAATCAACCAAAATATACCCAGTATTCCAACTCGAAAGTAGTGTCCCAGAAAAATAAGATGTATGCAGATCCTCCCCGGAGTAGAGAGTGGTGCCAAATTATGTCCAAGCCTTTGATATGTTATCTAGTGTCTGAACATGTAACACAAATACCTGAAACCATAGGTAACAGTGACAGAACCATGCACCTGTAGAGTTACCATGCCTAAACGATAAATACAAGGAACATGATAACTGAAAACAAATGCCCTCCACGTATCCAACTCTTTAAATCAATTACAAAAACTATCGTATGATTTCACACACCATATGCGTAAGCATAACACAACAAAAGCACTCATGTAGAGCTATACTGCTATGCAACTAAAAACGATACATCCAGAGACAGATTCCAGATATTTCCAAGCAATTTTAGAACATTAATAAAAGTAAACAGAAACAAACATCATGATAAAAGAAATCTGCACCAAAACAAATAATTGTTGCCAGATAAACCATCCATCTCCACTTTGTTTTAAATCAATTATCATATCTAAGTAATGCTAATGTAATTCATTGCAAAAGGCTGAATCTTAAAGCTTAGAAACCGGCACTTGCAGCAGAATATTCTATAAGAGCATTTACTGTTAAAATGGTGCATTAGAACTAATCTCAGAGCAAGATTACAGTGGAAATAAAGCTATCATATTACACCTCTGCACTGTCTAGCCAAAAACATATCGGGAAACTGAAGTATACACATTGTGACTCATTCTAGTATCTTTGATTTTCAATCGAGAGAACTCTTCTAATTAAATTCTTCCAAAGAACAAGACGGTGAATGTTATACATGGGATCCTGACTTCAGAGCATCATAATTCACAGGTAGATCGTAGAGGACAGTTTAATATTCTTGTAAATTAATAATCCTAGAGAATGTGATCTAGACGAATCCTTCAGAATATGATAATAGTAACTCATCATGCAAATCCAGGTGGTAAATCAGGGTCTTCATCACTACCATCACCTGGCTGGTTCTGCTCTTCAGTTGTAGACAATGTAGGATGTGTAGTAGAATTTACATTATTTCCGTGGAAGACATCATCTGAGCGTCGGGCCTCACTCTTATGCTCTTCTGATGGTAGCTTATCTTGAGGCTCCTCTTTTAGTTGTTCCCGTGCAAAACCGGGCGGCTCATTTGGTTCACTATCAGAAAAAGTGCCATTGCTTTCGTCCGGTAATGCAACAATAGACCCATTATTATCAGGTCTAACTTCAACTACCATTGCATGAGCGTTGGAGGACAGTTCACCGCCTTGACTTCCTTGTGGGTTTAACAACCTACTGTAAACAGACTGTACTGTCTCGTCTATTTCACTTTTCATACCATCCCCTGATCTAATTACTTCCCAAACCCCATCAGAAATCTGACTCATTACTTTCTCCCTAAAATCAACAAAATCAACAAGTTCAAAAAATAAACAACAGCTTCACACCTAACACAAATTCAAAATAAAAACCACGTTATAATAGTAATGTAGCAACTTTTCAGCATAAATAACTGCCTAAGGAAGTAGGGAACCATAAAAAAATTAGAACGCCCAAGTTTGTAACACAATATATCTGCATCAACTTGTTCATATTACTTCCGTTTAAGGGTAAATACAAAACCCTAAAAGCTGCTCGAACCATTACTTGAAACATGATAATTTTCTTATCCCATTAGTTGAAATTGCTTTCGTATACTTAATGTGTTAGACACATTCAAAACACTATAACATAAACCAGAAGAGCGAAATACCCAATTTCTTGATGAATTGCATCGGAAAGCTGACGGGGTTTCAAATTCTCAAATCCTGGAGAATTAAGAGCAGCTGACTGTCTCACCGCAGAAACAATCGAATTACGCAATTCTTCCTGCAACCAGCAAACCACAATAAAACAACATTACTTAAAAATCTACTTAGCACTACACAAACATGGGTCCAATTAAATCAGTCCATTCAACTTACAATGTACTATTATTATTTTACGCAATTAAACATAATATACAGATTAAAAAACACCCAAAAAAAACGATGGGGTTAAACAAAAATGAAAGTAATTATATAATTATAAAAGCAAGCAAGATTTGATTGTTATTCTTACATTTTCTTTGAGCTTGCGAATAATCTTGACACGAAGCCTATCGAAATCGCCATCGTCTTTGATTTTAGAAATTACATCTTCTTTGCTTATTATGTTTTGATTCATTAAATCCATCCAAGTATATGGGTCTTGTTGTGTATGTATATGTGTGTGTATAGACGAGTACAGGGATTGAAAGAGATCAAGTGAATGAGCAGAGAGTACAGACAGACCCACAACACAAAGAAAATAATAGGGGTTCTTTTCAGAAACTACCATCGTTATTAGTAAATTTTTCTTTTTCAACAGTGCGGTTGTTTCCCAAAGAAATTACAAAACTAAAATTTTATTTTAAAAATACAATCTATGTAAAATGTGACTTTCTTTTATTTTAAAATTTAAATTTTAAAATTGATTCAAATTGCATTAATTATGTTTAAAACTCTATTTATTTAATAGAATTTTTTTTCGAATTTTTCAACATTTATTCGAACTCTAGAAAATATTTTTTTAAGTATATTTTTGTGTGTGTTTGACTTTTTAATGTTGCAATATGTTTTCGGAAAAATAAATTTTACTTTACAGAAAGAAAGTTTCTTTGAGAAAAGTCATAAATTTCTGGAACATGACTTTAATTTTTCAGGAGGAGAACAATTAAAACAATTTTCAAAATAAACATTTTTCACCTTTTTATTATTTTTTTATAAAACCAAAAAAACGAAAAATACTTTCTTGAAAATCATTTTCTGAGAAAATATTTTGTAAGAAAAGAGGTGAAAAGACTTTTCCTAAGAAAAATATTTTCCCAAAATCAAGTTCATTTTTTGACAAAACCTGGGCCTTAAAGTGTAATTCAGGTCATTTTGATGCAACTTTATAACCGCAAAAGTCAACCAAATGCAACATTAATACAGTAGCAACCAAAATCAAGAGAGAGAATCAGAACGAAGTCATAGAACTGAAGAATGTTAACATTCTAATAAACTTGATTTAATCCTTAATTTATAAATTGATCATCAGTCATAATAACCGGGATGGGAAAGCTTATTGTACAATGAAGAATCAGAATACAAGCTACTACCATGCTTTGTACAGGTTTGGTTGGAGCAATATTAATTCAAGTTTCTCCAGGGCATTCATATAGAACAACATACGCTTGTAGAATAGACCCACAATGAAACCAAATAATTGTACAGTATCATCATATACATATTGTCACATTGAGAATGCTATCTTCTTTAATGTTTTTATTCCAGAGAATGTTTATGACTTCTCTTGTGCGTACGACTCTTCCGAGAGTATCTGTAAGATTGAAGTTACAATTATGCAATGATATTATAGGGCACAAGAGGTGCTAGAAGCAAACTGACTACACTTACGAATCATCACTCTTTTCTTTGGTAGATGATGACTCTTGACTTTTCCGTGACTGTCTAGCTGCCTGTCAAAAGCATCAGAGTTTACATGACTTTATTATTGAAAAGACTTTGTATATATCTTCGAAAAGACTCAGTTTTAAGACCAGAATTACATTAAGAGATTAAAAAAAAAAAAAAAAGGGCAATGTACAAGTTCCATATCTAGATAAGAGTATGTAGTTGTCTTTTTCGGATGCAGAATAAGACAACACCATGATGCAAGTTGTAATTTGAAGTCATAATATTCAGCCAACCATAGTACATTATCAAATTACCAACCACTGCAAACCCTAGTCCTTTGACATATTTCTGTATAATCAGCTAAGATGTTTAGCAAAATAAATAAATTAACAACTTAGAATTATATGCAAGAAGGAGAGAAACAGGCTGTTAGGATATATAGTGATAATGATTTGTTCTGATCAGATAAAGGTGAAAAACAGATAGTTAATGAGGTTGCATATGAGATGATGAACAAAGTTGTCACAATTAAGCATTTATATTATAAGATGACCCCGGGATGATATTTTAGGTTCTTGAAGAGGGGCTTGAAAACAGGGATAAAAAAGACAATCTTTTTCAATTTAAATTCAGTTGGAAGACTAACAAATTAATATGTGCTTTATGCTAGAACCTGACCTGACCTGTACTCGCAGAGAAACCTACATGTGACTAACATATACTGCTACATCTAGAAGCATTACTAACAGAGAGAGATTCCCTAAACTCTACTTAATATTCACAATGACCCTTGAGGCCTTGACCTTACAAAATTCCAAATCCAAATGAATACACAGCAACCGATCCCAATATAGGTTTTTGAGATTACTTCAATATGCAATTCTGGTATCATCAAGGTGATTTTGAACAGGAAAGTTACAAATTCATTTAAAAGTTGCATATCCATTGAAAGAGAGCATCAGGAAAGCATACTAACTGTATGGTATGGTATGTTGTTTTTGTTATGGGCCTCCAGGTACTCTTCATACGTCTGCATTAATGCAACCAGAATGAACAAATTAGCCTGTACTCACAGCAGTGTACCCCATAAACTTGGGAATAGAAAATTTATATAAAAAAAAAAAGAAAAAAAAAAAAAGAGGAACAATGTATAATAATACAGAACAATCTTCACAAACATCCGTGTACAGACACCAAAAGACATCAGCCCCACAACACTTAACTAACAGAGGTGCTGTGCTTTACTAGAATGATGGAAGAAAGACAACAAAGCGAAATGCTTCTTTATTCCCTCCGAGCCTTCTTTTTTTGCACAAATCATATTGAATTTGCATTCATCATATGACAGAAGTAATCTGATTATGATTTATGACTTCGGGTATAAGGATTCTGATCCCTGCTGCCTTAAAAAGATTTTTAGAATATCTTCCATGCCATCTTGTATATCAAATTGTGCCTGACATCTACAGAAGAGTGCAAAACCACATTCTCTTTATTGTTACATATATTATACTACTTCTGTATAAAATTTGAAAAAAAAATTAGAAAGCAATTGATTGGAACTTTTAAAATTTCTCAGTACTTGAGAAGACCATATTCATTTTCAAAAAAAATATAGTTTTACATATGGAAATATAAAATGATTCACTACATTCATAATTAAGAATAACAGAGGTGCACATAAAGATGCGAAATAATATATCACAAGTTTACTGTACTAGTTTGAAGTTCATACCACATTCACAATACCAGCCTTTAATTATACAGGGAGATATTTAAGGTTAGTTAATGAGCTAAGATGGTGAAACAATACCATTTCAAGAATATCATCATCAGTCAGGACACTGCCAACAGAGCTTCCCTCTGCAGGGAATCTCCAGATATCTATTTGGGAAGAGCAACCATGATCAGAATCAACATTCATCTCACCTCCTTTGACATGAGAAAGCTCGGAACAAGCAATTTTTGGAGACCCAGAGGTAACAGGTGAATTATCACGGAAATATGTCTGAGCTGATTTCTGATGTGCAAAATGGAGGCCACTCGAATCAACTTGATGTTGGTAAAATAAAGGAGGATAAAGCACTGAAGTTCCGCCCACTGTCCTAGGCATAGGAGGAAAATTAAATTCGTCATCACGGACAGACCATGAAGGCTCAACATGAGGTCGTTCAAATGAAAGGTTGTCCCTGTAAAATTCAATCCCCAATCACCAATATATGCTACTTACTATTATTTATATACAATGCAATATTGCAGTTAGAAAAAATACCTTATCTGCTTGTCATTTGTATCAATCTTCCTATCGAGGAGCTCACAAAGAGCTTCTCCAATATCCGGAGGTAGCTCCTGAAACGAGTAGAAAATTACTGGTCACTGAAAAGACCCAATGATTTGCTATCTCATAACTGACACATACAAGACAAAAGGACCAAATAAAATGATCAAAAACTAGTAAATATATATTACCTGGCAGTCCCTACTAATTTTCACAGGTTTATAGTGATTAAAAGGATTTTTTAGATGAAGAGTCTTTTGGAAGGGCAAGTCATGTAACTGTAGCCATTTGACCTTGAAACTGCGGCCCCACTGATTAGTTCCACCACTTCCTGCACTCCAAACTTTGTCTCTTCTCCAGCCAACAGAAGACATCATTTGAGCATATCCTTGGAAGAAACCACTCATGTTGACACTAAATATTAGAATCACCTTTTCAGAACTCTGCAAGATAAGATTTTGCATCTATATGAATCATAAAAAACTAATCATGTGAATTCACATTTATCAAAATGAGAGGCATCTTACATGAAAGGCTTCATCCAAGATAGGCTCATTCATGAGTTGAGTTGCCCAAATTCCCTTCTCAATTGATAATTGGATATTTTCATGATTCAAACTCTTAATGATGAAATATCTTGTACCACTGGTTCTATGTTTCTTAGCACTAGAGGTTCCCACCTGATCGCATGAATACCCTTGCTCTTCTTCCCTAAAGCAATAGGCATCCCTATCCAGTTTGTAGTTTAAGCTTTCTGACAGAATATACCATCTTACCCGTGTTTAATCAGAATATACATAAACTTCAGTAATGTCAAAATAAGGGTCTGTATTATGTTTTCAACTAAATTTCACTCCAAAACACAGTATATACATGCAAATCATATGTACAACTATGATAGGCGATATTATATTGCACACATTCAACAGTTAGGAAGCAATACTATCAGGTCTCTACTTTTCCTTTCATAAGTTATGCTTGAGGAGTTAAGTTTCTCTACCTTAATGGGTGTTCAAATACACATACATGAACTTCATAAACAGTAAGTTTCGAATTGAAGTTTAGACAAATATAGTCTGCAACAAGACAAATAAGTTTTTCATATCATTATCTGATGTCAAAAGTCAGCACTGTTAGGCTATGTTAGGCAGCACCTCTATGACTTTGTCCAATGTTAGGCACCTCCTCTAGACTTTGGGGCATCTTATTTTCTATATATAGGATCTCTTCTCATTGTAATAAACATCTGAATATATACAAATTCTCCTCTATATCTATTCTCCTAACTTCTAACATGGTATCAGAGCAGGTAAGCATAATCTGAGCCCAAAGTTTCAAGAAAACAAAGTTAAGTTTTCAAGAAAACAAAGCTGCTGAACTGCTGGAAAAATCAGAAATTCGAAACTTATCAAAACACAAAAAGAAATATACCATTGAGTAGAGCACTGAAAGAGGAGGCTGCAGAAAAAAGGAAACTGGAATTTCGATCAGTCACGCGCCTTCACGCGCCGGCAGACGCGCCGCCGCGCCGCCACACGCGCCCACGCGCCGGCGCGTGAGGCCTGTTCCGGCCAGTTTCTGGAAAAAATTCTTCAGGCACTCTGAATCTCCTCCTAATTGCGAGTCTAACCGTGGTACTATTTCTTCAATCTGAGAAGTTTTTTTTGTGTCAGTTCGTTGTTTTTTTTTCTCCCTGCTGGCTGGACTACTCTTCTCTATTATTTGGACAGGAAAAAAGGGGAGTGATTATACATACACGGTATTGTGTGTGTATAATATATATTGAATCAGCTTCTCTGTTATTGGGCTAGAGGCTATTATTTGTTAATGGGCTTCTTTATTATTGGGTCTTATATACATTAACTGGGCCAAGAATTAAATGCTTCCACATTTAGCATAAATTTGCTAAATTGATATTGATTTAGTTCAAGTTAAGACTTGACTATAATTGTTGAATAATTATCTTTCGGGTATTTTATTCCGGATTTATTTAGCATGATGAAAGAGGATTTTTCTGGAAGTCACTCCGGCCTAACTGTTTCGGAACTCAAGTTTTTTCGACAGTTGGTTTCTGATATCAAGTTGAAGACTGCAGCCTCATTTATACCGACAAATACTTTCCATTCGAGTATTTCTTGTCATTCTGTCTCTCACAGTTCACCTAATTCATGGATTATTGACTCGGGAGCATCAGAACATATGACTGGCAATTCCAGTTTACTGCAGTCATATCACTACATCAATAAAACAGAGAGTGTTCGTGTTGCCAATGGAACTCATGTGCCCGTTTACGGATGGGGCACTTCCAACTGTCTCCCTTCACTACCTTTATCATCTGTCTTACATGTTCCGTCCTTATCAGTGAATTTATTATCGGTTCATCAAATTACTGAAAAACTTAATTGTTCAGTAACTTTTTTCCCTTCTCACTGTGTATTTCAGGATCTGGCGACAGGCAAGGTCCTTGGCAGTGGTAAAGTGGTAGATGACCTATATATTATGGAAGGGAATTCTGTTTCGCCATCGACAAGTTATCAGGTTTCATCTAAATCTAATCCCAGTTTAGAGTCTTTGTATCAATGGCATAGACGCTTAGGTCATCCTTCATTTGGTGTTCTGTCGCATCTCTTTCCGAATTTAGCTTCAAAATGTAAGAAGGATGAATTTTTCTGTGAACCATGTGAATTAGCAAAACATAAAAGGTCATCTTATCCATCTAGAAATAAGAGAAGTCCTACTCTATTTTCTACTATTCATACTGATGTTTGGGGTCCATTCAGTCATCCTACACATGATGGGTATAGGTGGTTTGTTGTCTTTGTTGATTGTCATTCTCGGCTTACTTTTGTATACCTTCTTAAACACAAAAGTGAAGTATTCGAATGTTTTAAATCCTTTCACCACATGATTCAAACACAATTCAATGCCTTTGTTAAAATTCTGCGAAGTGATAATGGTACCGAGTATGCCGGAATGTTTACATCTTATTTGGACACATGGGGTATAATTCATCAAACTACATGTGTTAAAACCTCTCAGCAAAATGGAATTGCGGAAAGGAAAATTGGTCACTTACAACAGGTAGCACGGTCCCTCATATTAACTATGCATGTCCCTAAATATCTTTGGGGTGAGGCAGTCATGACTGCTGCATATCTGATCAACCGTCTCCCTTCAAGTGTACTACAATTCAGAACACCGTTGTCCTTTATTCCTGCACCTTCGTCTCATCCATTGCCTCTTCGGTTATTTGGGAGTGTATGCTTTGTTCATAATCATTCTCCCTCTCGGGATAAGCTTGATTCTCGTGCTCTCCGCTGTGTTTTCATTGGTTATACACCAACTCAAAAGGGATATAAGTGCTATCATCCTCCCTCACATCGCACATATGTCAGTCACGATGTTACTTTCTGGGAGTCTATTTCTTACTTCTCTCCTGGATCTTCCTCCTTGCTTCAGGGGGAGATTAACCGACACAGTCATGATAGTAAAGCGACAGAGGAGTCTCAATTCCTTCCATTCATCAATGTTCCAAACACTAGCTCAAACAGGTCATCTATTCCTCCACTTACGAGTAATGAGTCAGATGATCTAAATAGGTTGGATATTCCAGATTTGATTACATATTCCAGGCGGAAAAGAAATTATATCACCACTTTACCACATCCAGAGACCTCTGACCTCGAGACAGATCCTGCATCTCCTGTGTTTGAGCCAGAAACTGGTAATACTCTTGATCCCACTTTGGATCTCCCTATTGCTATAAGAAAGGGTGTACGCTCTTGCACTAACCATCCTATCTCAAACTTTGTATCTTATAATGCATTATCTCCATCTTCACTTGCTTTTGTGTCATCCTTGTCTAGTGTTTCTGTTCCGCATACTTGGCAGGATGCTTTATGTGATCCTAAATGGAAAGATGCTATGATAGAGGAAATGAATGCCTTGAAACATAATGGCACTTGGGAGTTAACTCATCTTCCCGCTGGAAGGAAGGTAGTAGGATGCAGATGGGTATTCACTGTAAAACAGAAACCTAATGGGCTGATTGATAGGTACAAAGCAAGACTCGTAGCAAAAGGGTATACTCAAACTTACGGGATTGATTATCAGGAAACTTTTGCTCCAGTAGCAAAGATGGCCTCTATTCAAGTCTTGATATCATGTGCAGCAAATCTTGGATGGGAACTTCAACAATTGGATGTAAAAAATGCATTCTTACACGGAAACCTGAAAGAAGAGGTTTACATGGATATTCCACCGGGTTTTTCTACAGCTGCGACCATTGGGAAAATATGCAAGCTAAAGAAGACTATTTATGGTTTAAAACAGTCTCCAAGGGACTGGTTTGGCAAATTTCAGGGAGCAATGATTAAATTTGACTACAAACAGAGCAACTCAGATAACACCATGTTCGTAAAAAGACGAGATGAAAAAATCACAGTGTTGATTGTTTATGTCGATGATATTGTGATCACGGGCAACGACACTTGTGAGATTGCTAATGTTAAACGCAAGCTTGCCTCTGAATTCGAGATGAAGGACTTAGGAAAACTACGGTATTTCCTTGGTATTGAGGTCTCTAGAAGTCCAGGTGGTATCTTCCTCTCACAACGGAAGTATACACTTGATCTTCTGAATGAAACAGGGATGTTGGGATGTAGACCTGCAGAATCTCCAATAGAAGCAAATCATAAACTTTGTGGAGATGCTGGTGAAATTGTCGAGAAATCTCAATATCAAAGGTTAGTTGGTCGACTAATCTACCTTGCACATACAAGGCCAGACATATCATATGCAGTGGGAATTGTTAGTAGATATATGCATGATCCTCGCCAACCACATTTGGATGCAGTTTATATGATATTAAGGTATCTTAAGGCTGCTCCTGGAAAAGGAGTAATGTTTACTAAAAACAATCATCTCGGGGTTGAAAGCTATACAGATGCAGATTGGGCAGGATGTCAAGACGATAGACGATCTACTTCAGGATATTGTACATTTGTTGGTGGCAATTTGGTTACTTGGCGAAGCAAGAAACAACCTGTGGTTGCCTTATCTAGTGCTGAGGCAGAATATAGAGCTATGGCTAAAGGTGTACGTGAATTATTGTGGATAAGATTGTTTCTAGAAGAATTGGGACTTGCATCTGCAACTCCAATGAAGCTACATTGTGATAACAAAGCCGCTATTGCCATTGCACATAATCCAGTTCAACATGATCGGACCAAACATATCGAAATTGATCGACACTTCATAAAAGAGAAGATCAATAATGATACCATTGGTATTCACTTTGTAAGATCAGAGGACCAGATAGCTGACATATTTACCAAAGGTCTAAATCAGAAGATGCTTCATCCACTTATTGGCAAGTTGGGCATGAGTAATATATATGCATCAACTTGAGGGGGAGTGTCAAAAGTCAGCACTGTTAGGCTATGTTAGGCAGCACCTCTATGACTTTGTCCAATGTTAGGCACCTCCTCTAGACTTTGGGGCATCTTATTTTCTATATATAGGATCTCTTCTCATTGTAATAAACATCTGAATATATACAAATTCTCCTCTATATCTATTCTCCTAACTTCTAACATCTGAAAACATTTGTATTTAAAGAACACTTACACCTCGAGATCTTACAGCAGATGAATCCTCGTGAAATTGCAGACATTCTCATTGTCTGAAGATTTCAACTTATAAGTAACTTTTACGCTATTTTCAATTTTTACAAATACGGATCAAGAAAGTACTTTCAAACTTATTTAAAGTAATAAGCTACTTCTAAGATTAGACAAACCGACCATAAGTGGGTGAGAAAAGCACGCTTAAACGTGTACATGATTCAATCACTTCAATAATATATTTAACAAAAATTTTATTAAATGAACATAGCAACATAAATATATACCTTTTCACCACATACTATATATCTTTTCACCAGAACAGATATAATACAAGTATTTAAAAGTGCTTAAATATTCACATCCCCATTCATGTAGTATGTTTAACTGCCTACATATAGTAGCTATGTTACCTGGGCATGAGACACAAGTGCGGATCTGAATGTCGATTCTTAGTTTTACTCTATTTATTATTAGGATTCTTGGATATGGACATGAACTTGGACATAGGTACAGGGCTCAGCATGCAATTAAACACATAAGTTTCTATATAATCCAAATTCATTGTTCATCTTAAAAGTAGTGTCTACAAACAAATGCACCGTATATTATTTTCGTCAAATGCATAACATAAAATCGAAAGGATAACATGAAAGTAGTCTACCATGGACCTTGCTCTCTGGGTATAATAGTTTTCCAGAGGCCTTATATTCCATTTTAACTTTGACTGTTATAGCACAAAGCATCTGATGTCAATACAACAGTACATAAGTATGATGGCTGTATATGGACAAATGGGTGAGACTTATTTTAATATATACAAAGACTTATTGTCAATGGGCATATATTTTTATCTGGCATACAATAGATGGTTGTTCACTCAGCTAAAGTATAATGTCTGGAATTTTTTCTTAAAATAATTTATGAGTTGGTGGGGGGGGGGGGGTTTACAATATATTCATAAAATAATTTATGAGTGGTTTTTTAGTTTTTGAATATTAAAATTTTAAAAACAAAAGATAAAAATTGTGAATATATATTTAGAATTTGAATTAAGAAAAAAATAAATAATTAAAAGATAAATGTGAAAAGAGGTAGAGAAAGAATAAGTGGATTGTCATCATGATGAGGGGAGAGGGAATAATGGGGATGAGAGAGTGAAGGGAAAATGAATGTTTAGGAGGGAAAAACATTGCTTTAGTATAATATATGGATTTTGTGAAGATGACAAATTTTATTTAGCAAAAAAGAAAAAGAGGATGGCAGATTTGTTCACCACTGCAATTTGCACTTGCCACAAGGTAATCTGTCATTCGTGTTACTAACTTATATGACGCATTCGACCATGTGTCCTAGACTAAACACTACTGGCCAACAAGTGTGTATCTAACACAGTATCTCTTACCTTTGATCAACTACATTTTTTAGTCTCTAGCACGCTACTGTTGAAAAACTAAAATTGTCAACAATGAAACTACCCGAACTTAGATACTATTTTTTTGCTATCTTACCCCACCATATATATACCTACTTGATCATAAAATCACAGGTTCTACTTGCTGGAAAACAACTTTATCAAACTTCAACTGTTTTCATGTCTCAATAAACTGACATAACCTTTTAAAGCTACAGTCAAAACTATAATACCTGTATAGTATATCAAGCTCTTTGTGACATTATTAATTCTTTTAAATGCCAATGTACCATTTTTCTAACACAAAAACTGATTAAATATATACTTTTAAATACAATGTGATTTATATTTAATCCTGAGATCATAGAGGACTTAAGGTTTTCTTTCTAAGTGCAAAGCAGTGGGTAGTTTGTGTTAACACGGTGTAAAGTAGAAGAGCTTTAGCGTTTGCAAATTTATTAACATCTGGAAAGATAAAGAGCAAAAAGACACAATACAACAGCAATTTCTATATACGATTTTATGTAAGAAAATGAGATAGTATACTACCTGGTAAATCAAAATTCCTCTTATCATGCTTTGACTCGGTCACAGATGAATTGGCAACGGATGTATACCCTTTTCCTGTATCAGAAGACATTCTCTTCTGTCCACTCCTGATGTTTAAGTACTACTAGAAGAAAAAAAATTCAAATCAACAATAATGCAATTTATATTTAGGCTCAGTGAACCATGACGGGTACTAGAAATCCTATTATGTAGTCCTATACAACCTCATTGTTTTTAAGTACGTAATCCAGGGCCGAATATGTCATCTTACAAACCGATGAAAGGAATATATCATGAAATGAATTGTCGTACTTACAAATACGAAAAAATATTTACAGTCTCAAGCTCAAAAATATTCGTGAGCTACTCGAGCTCGGCTCAAAAATATTCGAATTCGGCTCAACGATAATTGAGCCGAGCTCGTGCTATTTGAATACTACATTGAGCCGAACTTTAGCTTCATATTTACTTGGCTCACAAGGCTCGAAGGCCTAAAAGAGCTTTCATATTTTTTATTTTTATATTAGTAAAAATTTAGATCCTAAGATAATAGGGTTCTGCGGCAGAATTCACATTGTTCGGCAGTAGAACATAACAAAAATTAACAATTGAATGTACTATTTATGCAAAACACCGAGTTCAGCTGTAGAACATAACAAAAATTTTACAACGGAATGTAATATTTACGCAAGACACTTTTTCAGTAGCTAAACAAGTGTTTTGCACATGCAAAACAACGCATTCTGCGCCGTGTACGAATATGTATCATATTTTGAGAACATTTTCAATCACGTACAACTGAGCAAGCATGTATCTAGGTTTAGAAATGCATAAATATAAATAGAGTGTTCAGCTGCAGAACACTGCTGTATCAAGTGAGTTGAACCCTATTATCTTAGGAAAATTACGTGAAATAAATCTCAGGTACCTTATTCTCTATATTATAATAAAAGATTATATATTCTATTTATCTTACATATTTAATTAAGTCGAACCTATCACATCTAAGCTTTTGTCACTATTTAGTATCCATGATTCGAGCACTCGAACCGAAGTCGGACATATCTATCATTTGTTGAGTCGAGCTCGAACTGGAAAATTATGGCTCGGTCAAGCTCGAACTTGAGCCCCGCAATGTTTGGCTCGGGTCGTTTACATCCCTACTTACAAATTTAAATTTCAAGTAACATTTAGACTCTAAGCATGCTCTATAACATGTACAAAGAATAGTACTTGTTCGAACCTGACGTTAGTACTTATGAAAACAACTAATACGCAAGTAACTTAGGAAGTTGTAATCTAGCATGAGTTGTGTACAACAAGCTCAATGTACTTTAATAGAATTTAAGTACATTTTTAAACTAATCGAACTATATCACATACATTATCAGAAACATTATACCCTGTACAGTACCGTCTAAATGAGCTAATAAGCCTAATAACGACCTCGAATTGACATTTAATTTAAATATACAAGTCCACGAACTCGAGTAAAATAGCACGTGGACTCGAAATAAAGCACTGAAGACCACGACGATATGCCATTACAACATAAGTCTTTAGAAACCTAGCCTGAACTTTCTAGAAATGGCAATAATATTTATTATTTGAAGTAGTGCAAGCAATAATAACTCTTACTCAAACACACACATAACACACAAAGTTGTATAAGCAGAGAAGGACAGTGCAATTGAGTATACCGAGCAAGAAAATATGTAAGCATTGATGGAAAATGATGATACAAAACATGAAAATAGATAGATACAAAGTAGAGAGAGTACCTTTTGGTGGAGATAATGGAGAAACAGCAGGGGAGTGGGTTGGGTAGGGTGGTGAAATTAATTGAATTGATAAAACCCCAAAAGCCGTGCCCTAGATTCTTTCGGGTTAAGCCCTCTTCTCATTCGGCCCAAACCCACCACCTGCATTTTTTTAGTCATAGGTATATGATTAGATAAATGAATACTTATTAGATAAATAAAAATCTCTTAAAATTAATAATTATTTCCTGTCTCCCACATTGCAAAGGTGAAATATTTTAAATTTTGATAAATAAATAGTTATAATGAAAAATGTAATTAATTGGTTTATTATAATAAATATTTTAAATTTTAATAAATAAATAGTTTGACTAATTGTTAGAGTCAAAATGTGTCTCCTTGTTCTGTATAGTTCCCAATCCCTGCAGTTAACCACACACCTTTTCACTGATATTTTCATCACACTTAGTACAGCTTGTACCAATGTCTAACAAAACCAAATTTAACAAATAAAAAAAAATGCAGCAAACTACTTAATTAATTCTTGATTCTTCTAATCAAAACTACCCAAAAAAAATAAGTTGAATCTTTCTGATTACAAGTCAAAATTAGTTAATGACAAACCCTTATGAACAAAACCAAGCATTATAAACCCATATCCTATTCAAAGAAAAATTATTATGAATTTTATTATGAGATTATTTTTTTAATAAATAAATTTATATGTTTATAATTGAATACCCATCTCATAAATCTCGAATGAGTGAAATTCTAAAAATTCGGATGAGCGGAATTCTTAGGATTCAAAATTCTTAGAATTCCTATTGCTTTGAATATTAACTAATTTTATAATGCTTATAATAATGCTTATAATGCTTGGTTTATAATGCTTGGTTTTGTTCATATTAGGGTTTGTCATTAACTAATTTTGACTTGCAATTAGAAAGATTCAACTTTTTTTTGGGTGGTTTTGATTAGAAGAATCAAGAATTAATTAAGTAGTTTGTTGCATTTTTTTTATTTGTTTAATTTGGTTTCGTTAGACATGGGTACAAGCTGTACTAAGTATGATTAAAATATTAGTGAAAAGGTGTGTGGTTAACGGCAGGAATTGGGAACTATACAGAACAAGGAGACACAATTTGACTCTAGCAATTAGTGAATGTGATGTGAAGCATTTATTTCTATAGTTGTACTCTTGCAAATGATTGCATGGGGGGGATCAAATTCATACAAAAGTAAAGATAAATGTGAAGATGTGTGACGTTTTTAGCTAGAATGAAACTTATTTTGTTTGAACTAAGAAGTCCTCTTTTGTATAATGTGTATTGCCTTTACTTTTGTAATTGAATAACTGTTGAATACCAATGTTTATGGAATGTAGTGAGAACGTCTAGAACGTATTTGACATATTGGTTTAAAGAATCTGGGTATGCAAAATAAATGTTGTAATATTATGTCTGTGATTTACAGTAGATTACTAGAGAGAAAGCAGGTGATTGTGAGGGCCTGAGTCCGAGTCTTGTGGATTGGATTTAGAGGCATCACAAGGACATATCAATATTGATATTTGAAAGTCCTCTTTTGTATAATGTGTACTGCCTTTACTTTTGTAATTAAATAACTGTTGAATACCAATGTTTATGGAATGTAGTGAGAACGTCTGGAACGCATTTGACATAGGTTTAAAGAAATCTTGGTATGCAAAATAAATGTTGTAATATTATGTATGTGATTTACAGTAGATTACTAGAGAAAAAGCAGGTGATTGTGAGGGCCTGAGTCTGAGTCTTGTGGATTGGATTTAGAGGCATCACAAGGACAGATCAATATTGATGTTTGAAAGTTCTAAAACTAATATAGACAACTCTTTTAGGCATGGTCTAGTAGAACATATCTTTTAACTGTAATTTTGACCTTGCTCTTTAGTATTTATCAACAATCAAGCAGGGGATCCAACACCCCTCCCCAATATATCACAGCTTGAAGTTCTAAAAGTATGGTTTAATGGCTACTTGCACCATATCCTTTTTCATTAACTTTTTCACAAACTTTTCTTAATCTTATTCTGTTTTACAGTTTACATTAATTTTTTTTCCAAATCTGCAAAATTGGTGTGAGACTGATTTGGAAGTGATTGCAAAAAGAATGGCTAAATCAAAGATAGGATTGAAGCCTTTAAAGATGCCGTCCATAGGGTAGCTTTGTCCTTAGAGTATGATGAGGTTCGTATGTATTTGGTTAATTAGATTTCTTTTTTTTTTTTTTTGTCTAATTTTTAGATAATCATTCAACATAATATTGAAAATAATACTAAATTTTACACATAACACACCATGTAAATCGAAAACCATAAAGAAAGGTCAAAATCGATCTTATATCTTCATACTAGGATTCTAGGAAGGAAACTATTTCTTTTGACTTTCAAAAAACGGATAAAAACGTATTGAGGTGTGCGAGACACTTTCGATTCTAGAAAATAAGGTTAACAAAACATCTCAAGTGAATATTGATGCTAAAACCTTGAATAGCATCTTAGATGTGATGTTAGTTTATTCTTTGTTATATAGTTAAAAGTCCTATAATGAGATAAAAAAGAGTACTTTCTAAATATGGGGTGCGTAATGTAAAGGAGATGTGAACAACTAGACATCAAAATTTCACTTTATATGTGTGTATGCACACACTTTCCTGCACTTCAAAGTTTGTGTACATTGATTTAGAAGACCAAAAAATTGAGTCCATATATATATTCTTGTTGTATTTTTTTTTCTTTTCTTTTCGCTAGTATGCGTACCTACTGCACACTATGTACATTGATTTAGAAGACCAAAAAATTGAGTCCATATATATTCTTGTTGTATTTTTTCTTTTCTTTTCGCTAATATGGGTACCTACTGCACACTGTCATTTTGCTTGAGTTTATATCTAAACATTTAGAAGATCCCTGGTTCTTTTTTGTTTTCCCTTCTAATTACTACAGCCGAAAATGGTAGCTATAATGGCATCTTTCATAATGCACAAACCTCGGCAAAGATCACCATTCATCAAAGCTGCACTGAAGACGATACCTTTCTAACCCCCCCATATTACCATGTTAGTTTTGTTGTTTAGTGCAATTTTTTAATAGAAAGGGGAGTGTAGGATTGTAGTTTTCACCATGCATTAATCATGTACTTCACAATCAGTAGTTATTTTTTTCTCTCTCGGTGAGAGTTCTTTTCTCTCTCGGTGTGAGAGTTCTCTTGTTTGCATATAACAAGTTTCATTGTCTCATTATTATAACATTCTCTTTCTTTTTATTCCAATCCCGTTCTAATAATCAAAGAAATGGAGCCTCAAAAGGATGTTTTAAACGACCTATATGCAAAACTTTCTATAGAAGATGAAGAAGAAGGAGGAATGATCGTAGGCAAGGCTGAAATTCCACAATGTAAAGAATCCTTCATGATAGTTGGGCGTTTCCTTACGGATAAAAACATAAACTTTAGGGCGATGCAGAATGTTCTGTCGTCGATATGGTGGCCAAAAGAAGGTATGGAGATCCATGATATAGGGGATATGCGTTATTCTTTTGTATTTTACCACCCCCTGGATGTGAAGAAAGTATTTGAAGGTGGCCCTTGGTCCTTCGAACAAGGGATGCTAATCTACAAGCAGTTAGAAGGCGATGAGGATCCAAAGGAGATAGCTTTGAACGAGGTAGATATATGGGTGCAAGTATACGATATTCCAAAGGGCCTTCTATCGGAGAACATATTACAAAGCATTGGAAACTACATTGGGTGTTTCGTAAAAAATGACGTGCAAAATCTGAATGGAGTGTGGAAGTCATATTATCGTATCAGAGTCCGAATGGATGTAAATAAGCCAATCAAGAGGCGAATGAAGATTAAACGTGAAGGTGGGGAATGGAGCTGGATCAATTTTAAGTATGAGAGGCTTACTACTTTCTGCTTTGTATGTGGAAAAATAGGACATTCTGAAAGGGATTGTAATGTGGTATATGCAAACCCGAATAAGGAGCTTGAACGAGCATATGGTACGTGGTTACGGGCACCAACCAAGAATGTTACAACTAACACGGGGTCAAGATGGTTGAGGAATGGAGAAGGGGGGAGTAACTGGAAAGAGCATGGTGGACATTCAACAACTCCGGCAACCGAAGATGTAACGGAAAAGGGAGGGGGAATATCCAAGGAAAGTGGAAACACTGTGGCAGAAAAGCTGGAAAAAAGAGATGGGACCATAAGTATAATACAGAAACCGGGTCAAAAAGATAGTGAAGTGCAATTGTTAAATGAAGCATGCTTGAGTGGAGGGAATAATGAGGAAGGAAGTTATGTCGTTGACCCAAAAAGACGTCGTACAGATATAGATATATTGGAGGAAAATGAGCCAATACACATGCAAACAGATGGAATTACTGAACCACTTCTAAATGAAAGTAACAACGTGTCAAAAAACTTGAATATGGCGGGCTCTGGAGAAGGGACTCGCCTAGAGCTATGAGTGCGATTGTATGGAACTGTCGTGGTATGGGCAATCCACGAGCAGTTAGATTTCTTAAAGAAATCATCCAAAAGCATAAGCCCAGTTTGGTTTTTCTGTCAGAGACTTTAGTTAGGAGAAGTAGAATTGAAGCCATCTGTAAATCGATTCACTTTGCAGGATTCTTCACTGTTGAACCGCAAGGCCATGGAGGAGGATTAGCACTTATGTGGAAAAATACAGGGGCGGTAGATATAAAAGGTAGTTGTAATCACTACATTGATTTTGAAGTTGAGTGTGACAAAATCGGTAGGTGGCGTTATACGAGTTTTTATGGGTGTCCAGAAAGGGGGAGGCGCCAAGAGTCGTGGGATCTTCTTCGTGGGCTTGCACTGACCTCACAACTACCATGGTGCGTATTAGGAGATTTCAACGACATGCTGTATGAGTTTGAGAAAATGGGAGGAAGACCGCAGCCAAGGTACCTGCTAGAAGGATTCCAAAACACAGTCATAGATTGTGGGCTTGAAGATCTTGGGTATACAGGTAGTGAGTTTACATGGGAAAGATATCGAGGGACGCCAGGGTGGTTACAAGAAAGATTGGATAGGGGGCTTGCAAACCGGGAATGGAGACTCTTGTTTCCAAATGCAGAGGTCCAGGTGCTTGAAGTATCAACTTCGGATCACTTGCCTTTATGTCTTCAGCTGAACAAGATGGTTTTCACACAAAAAGCGAAGAGATTTCGCTTTGAAAACATCTGGATAAAAGAGACGGAATGTTTGAATTTAGTGCAAACTAGCTGGAACTCGAGTGGGTCTGGGAACATTTTGGACAAAATAGATTTCTGTTGTTTAAAGCTAGAGGAATGGGGCGGGGGAAAGTTGAAGAATATGAAAATGAAAATCAAAGATTGCAGGTGGACTATGCGAAAGTTCAGGTCGCGAAGAGATGGGTTTGGTATTCAAAAGTATAATGAAGCTAGAAGTGAGTTCTTAAAGCTACTTGAATGCCAAGAAGTGTATTGGAAGCAAAGATCAAAACAGTTTTGGCTTAGGGAGGGGGACCAAAATACCCGTTTCTTTCACAATTTTGCATCAGGGAGAAGAAATTACAATCATATATCGAAGTTGAAAGATAAAAATAGGAGATGGGTGAACAATGTGCAAGGGGTACAAAACATTATTACAGATTATTTCTCTGACCTGTTTAGTTCTTCATCAACAGGGGGATCCCTATCGGAGAATGAAAGGGTAAATCGCGTTACAGACGAGCAAAATGCCCAGCTTATGACACCTATTGCAAACGAGGAAGTCAAAGAAGCTGTTTTCTCCATGCATGCAGAGAAGGCACCGGGTTTTGATGGGTTAAATCCTTGTTTCTATCAGACCTACTGGAGGGTGGTTGAGAAGGACGTAGTGTCTTTCTGTCAGGATTTCTTTCACACGGGCGAACTACAGGAGGAAGTAAATCGTACGATAGTATGTTTGATACCGAAAGTTAAACACCCACAGCAAATGAATGAATTGCGTCCTATATCCTTATGTAATGTCCTTATCAGAATCTTGTCCAAAGTGTTAGCAAATCGTCTCAAGAAATGCTTGCCAACGTTGATCTCTCCAAACCAAAGTGCCTTCATAGAGGGTCGTCTGTTAACAGATAATGCATTGATTGCATTCGAAGTCAATCATTATATCAAACGGCGTTCTTAAGGGGTGAATGGAGTGGCTGGACTTAAGATTGATGTGTCTAAAGCGTATGACAGGTTGCAGTGGAGTTTTATTGAGGGGATGTTGACAAAATTTGGCTTTCACAATACTTGGATTCAACGAATCATGACATGCATTAGGACAGTCAAGTACAATTTCCTGCAACAAGGGGCAGTTTTTTGTGAAGTTAGACCGCAGAAAGGAATTAGACAAGGGGATCCTATATCCCCATATATCTATATTCTTTGCGCGGAGGGACTTAGCTCAATCATCAAGCGGCATGAACATATGGGGCTGTTGCATGGATGTAGTATTGCTAGAAGAGCACCACCAATATCGCACTTATTATTTGCCGATGATTGTTATTTTTTCTTCAAAGCGGTTGAATCAGAGGCAAGAGTGATGAAGGGAATTATCAAGAGATACGAAGAGTTGTCTGGGCAAGCTGTGAATTTTACTAAATCCACAATCACTTTCAGTCCAAGCACATCTGCAGAAAATCGAGAATTAGTTTGTGGAATTCTAGAAGTCCAAGAAAGTGCAGTGCCAGGCAAATACCTGGGAATTCCAATGGTGGTAGGAAGAAAGAAGAATGAGGTGTTTAGTTTCTTGGCTGACAGAGTTCGTCAGAAGTTGCAAGGATGGCAAAATCAAACTCTCTCAAAGGCAGGTAAGTGTACCCTGTTAAAAAATGCAGCACAGTCAATTCCAAATTTCTGGATGAACTTAATGCTTATCCCGGACGAGATATGCAATACAATACAACGCCAAATGAATGGCTTCTGGTGGGGTGGTGGTAATGATAACAAAGGAATTCGATGGATGAGTTGGGATAGAAACTGTGATGTCAAAGAAGCGGGAGGGTTGGGATTCAAAAATCTGCATAAGTTCAATGTTGCAATGCTAGCAAGGCAAGGGTGGAGATTACTAAATGACTCGAATCCGTTAGTAACAAGCATTATGAAAGCTCGATATTTCCCGAATACAGACTTTCTGAATGCCAATTTGGGTGAAAACCCGAGCTACATGTGGAGAAGTATTCATGCAACACAGGAGGTGGTTCGTCAAGGTAGCAGAAAAAATATTGGCACGGGAGAAGATACTTCTGTATGGAAAATACCTTGGCTGCCATGTGTTGACAATGGCTACGCTACAACAAGCATGCCCTCAGAACTAGAAAGCATAAGGGTTTGTCAGTTAATGGAAACCCAGGAGAGGAGATGGAACGATGAAATGCTAAATGAGCTATTCAATGCTAGGGATATTAGACTGATCAAAAGTATCCCTCTGACTTCGAATGACAGAAAGGATAGTTGGATGTGGTGTTTGGATGGAAAAGGCGAGTTCACAGTTAGTAGTTGTTATCGAAAGTTGGTTGGAGAATGTACTGCACCTGATAGGATTTTCTGGAAAAAAATCTGGAGGCTCGAACTACCAGGGAAGGTGAGGTTCTTCATGTGGCGCACGTGCAGACTGTGCTTACCAACAGCTATGGATTTGAGAATCAAGAGAGTGAATATCGACATCAAATGCTCGTGGTGTAGACTGGAAAATGAAGATGCCAAGCATGTCCTTTTCGAGTGCAGTTTTGCAAGGTCTGTGTGGAATGCAGTGGGCATGGCAAACTGGGTGCAAACAAATCAAGGAGAGACAATCTTTGTTAGGTCCAAATGTGTTGTAGAGGGGGGGTGAATACAACTTTTCGAATATGAGAAGCAATAAATACGATGCAATAAATGAACACACAGATTCAAGGAATATATGTCTTATATATAACTTGAAAGGGTTGCTACAACATTCATTACAAAGTATAACAGAAGTTCAGAGAGAAGTGAATGATACTAAGCTCTGTGAATGCACTCTCTCTTTTTTCTCTTGTGTTTTTCTTAAGAATTGCTCACTCTCTAAAAACATTACACAAGTACTTCTATTTATACTACATGTAATCTATGTCCTGTAGACTTCAAAGACTAAGATATACGTGGCCCAATGATATCCACATAAATCTTGCCTTATCTTGAAAGCTTGGAAATCTGCCACTCAGAAGATGCCATGTGTCATGTTGAAGCTGCACTCTAAGTAGAACTTCTACTTGAGAATTTCTACTTAGCCATCTCGAATTTCTAAGTAGAACTTCTACTTAGAAACTTCTACTTGGTCATCTAGAATATTTAGTACTTAGAAAATATTCTGGTCTTCAACTTGAAACTTCAATGCACATCTTGAACTTGTGATATCTTCATGTCTTCTTTGTTTTTCACTAAGCTCTTGAATATGGATCTTTATTACTGACATAAACTTGCTATCAATGTCCTGACACTTGATGCAACGGTCTGGTTCATAAGTGACTAGTCTTGATAGGGTTTTTGCTTCTTGAATAAATTACCATATCCAATTAGAAATGTGGCTTTCCAATATTTGCTTTCCTTCTTGTTCACTTGAAATCAATTGGTCTTATTGATACTGATAGTTATGATCTTGATTCTTGGCTTTCCAAATCACTGAGGCATGAACAACTTTGACTTGAACTTCTCTCAATGATTTCTTCTTCGATTGATCATAGTTAACATGTTGAATTGTATCAATTACCTTGTCTTCATTTAGTGTTGATTTCTTGTGACTTCTTGTTCTTGATTGTCTTCTAGTTAAGTATCTTTTCCTTTAGTTTGAGTTACATTAGTTATAGTGTTACAAGTTTACACACTCTGCCTTTCAATCTCCCCCAATTTGATTGTCTAACAATGACATTCAAATTAATGAAGGATAACTCAACTAAACAATGAGACGAGAAAAGATAATTAACATTACAGTCTTGAATAATTTACAATTGAAATTTACATGAAAACAATACAAAGAACTTAAACTAGAAACAGAATTCGAACTTCGAATTAAAGATCATTTGAGTGATTCCTATCACCTGGATTATTTCATACCTTTTAGTCAAACTTGTATCACCTTATTGGATTCACTCTAAGGTGAATTTTCCTCAAGTGAGTTAAAGCAACCGAAAGACATGAAGTTTTTCCAACTTCAAGTTCACACCACTCTGACCTTTAACCCTAATTCCGTTTCCTCTTTCTAGCTTCAGCAGCTTGGTCTCTCTCTTCTTTCTGCCTTTTGCGCTTCTCCTTCTGCTGCTGTTCTTTCTTGTACACTGGATCTTTAAGCTGCTTCCACCTAGCATTCAACAGACTTACAGCTTCCATTTCTATAGGATTCTTGGGCTCTGGATAAGGATGTTTGAAAAGCCTTCTGAGTTTGTCCACCTCCTGAGTAGTCCTGATCTTTGGAATATCCTCAAAGTTCTTCATTATGAGCTGAGATTTCCAATGTGTTATATCAGCTTTAAACTGACAATAGATCATCTTGGGGTAGCCCTTGACACGGTTAGTATTATGGACACTAGCCGCATCTCGCTCTATTCGCTTCTTTTCCACTACTACTTCAGACAGGTAACTCATGAGTCTCTGCTTTTCTTCAACAAACTTATCTTCCACTTCGTCCCATTTGAATACATATAATACTCTCTCCAGAAATGCAGCATCTTGAGTCCGTAGCAGCCATTGTCTACTCATATGCAAGATTGTTTGATTCTGGTCTGCATCTATGAATACTAAGGCATCAGCTGTATCTTAAACATAAGCATGTATCCAGTATACACTTTCACTTCCTGGAACACCAATAGCCTCCCTTATTTCTCCTTGTTCTAGTGCTCCAGAAGGAAGAGTCAGAGCTTCATCTACATTCTTCATGGCTTAAAGAATATTCCATTTCTTCTCTATCAGCTCCGGCTCAATCTTCACGTCATCAAGAGGGTTTGGAGCAATGACATCACACTTCCACACCTCATTGCTCTTCTTGAATATAACTCTTTCAATGATCTTCACGGATTTATCTTTAAGCTCAGAAGCGAATCCCTTACTCATCATTTGTCTACAGACAGCTTTGAGAGATTCTACTGAAAGCTCCATTAGATCATTTTCCTCCATGCTAACCCTCTTCATCTTTCCATCAACTACCATCCGGACAAAATTTGGATAAGCTGAGAATTCTGGACCCTTGTCCTCTGCTAGCTGCATTAACTGATCCTTATACAGAATGCTTAGCTCCTCAGAATGAGAGTATTGAATTTTTGTCGCTAGCAAGAACAACTCTGACGCAGATCTTCTCGTTATGAATTGGTCATCCACATATAGGAAAGATGTTGGGACTCCTTCTACCAAAGATAAAATAACCTGCCACTCCTTAAGATTTGCATTGTATCCAACCCTGACTTTAGAAATTAATCTCTTCAAAGCATTTATATAGTCCCCAGTCATTGGATTCTGCAATTGTAGAACAGATCATCTGCATCCTTGTTATGAACTCCTTTCGCACAGGGTCCCATCATTATCTTCCTTGCTTCATCCCACTTCTGCCCTATCCTTCGTTTGTCCAGATCAACTTGAGGATCAGCTAGCCTTGCAAGCTCATGATCATACTGCTTCCCTTGTAGCTCCACCTTCTTTTCTAGGAACGCAGCATGTTCTTGCATCATCTTCATTTTATGGAACTGAGCTTGTTCCAAGGCTAACTGTTGAGCTTTAAGGGTTTCCTCATCAACAGGAAATTCTTCAGGCATTCCGGAAGACATCCCAGCACCTCCACCTTGTTCCTTCAAAGATCTTTTTATAGCGTGTGCCAACGGTACGTCTTCCATGTCAGAATCTGAGTCAAGTACCTCCTGTACTGTTTCCTGATGACTCAGGTCAACAAATGGTTCATCAACCATTACTGCCTTACCCTTTCTCATCCTCAGAGCCTCTTCATCAACAGACGGCTCAACTTCTGGTTCCTTGACAAGATCAGCGGGTTCTTCAATTTCTTCGATGTGAACTGCCTGCTGTCTCGTCTCCTTTCCACTCTCCCCCTTAGGTGAGTTATCCTGAGCTCCACCTTGGTCTTCAGATCCACCAGCTGCATAGGAACCTCCAAAACCAGAACCAGAGGCTCCCGCTCCACTAGCACCACCTGCACCACCTGCACCAGCATCGGGGGGAGGTTGTTGCGACTCGAAACACTCCGGGGGCACAAAACTCCTGACTGCGAACATCATTCTACTGATCTCCACAGCCATTGTATGCATTGTAGACTCCAATGCCCCCATCCTCTCATTGAAAGTGCTTCCCAAGACACCACCAGCATGGCCCAAGTCATTGACCTTATTTGTCAAATCATCAAAAGCTGTAGCTTGACTTGCCATTCTTGCTGCGTAGTCGTCTAGAGCCCTTTGGTTGTTTCCAATGTTCATCCCGAACTGCCCCATCGTCTGTCCGAAATGCCTCATCTGATTTTCCATAGAAGCCATACGCGTATCAAGATTTTCAATGTTAAGGGACGGTGTTTGGTTTAGGTGACCTCGCTCTAATACTCGTTCTGTTGGTATTTGGCGCTCGGTTTCGGGCCTTGAAAATGAAGGTCCCTCTCTCCCTAACCTCTCACACACACTCCCTGTCTCACGCTCGTGTATGTCTTCAATTATTGATCCGAAATGTGAAGCAGTACCTGCAGGAATTTGATAAGCAAAATAATTGGCAGTTATGGGATCTAAGTCTGTTATGTCCTGAGTTGGAATCTCAGGCTGAGCGGCTGCAAAGTGTCCTTGTACGACATCAGAACCGATCCTCTTTGCAGCGTCAGTACGTACCGGTGAAGGTACGGCTGAAGTTGTTAAAACTCCATGTCCTTTTGAAGCAACAGGATCTTCAAAAGGTATAAAACTGTCATCAAAATCCCTATGTGTAGACTGTTTAAAGGGAGAACCACTCTCGTGAGGTGGAGTGGTTGCGTGTGACACACTAGGGTTTGACTGTGGTTGTGAAGTAGCAGCGTGGAAAAGTTTGGCTTTCTTTCGAATAAGTTGCTGCTCTTCGGTTTCACTCTCCTCATCATCTTGTACATATACACGTGCTGGTTTTCTGACTTCCGTTAACAGGGGTGAAAGAGAATATGAATGTGTATCGGCTCAGAAATGTAGCTCTCACCCTGGGATAGATCCTGCGGGTTAGCAGTCTCTTGGGTCGCGGAATCAGATACATAGGAGGAGGAATGAGTAGTATGCAGGGAGAGATTACCTGATTGATTACCTTGTGCATCATCGCTTTCCTCATCAGGAATCTCATCAAATGCCTCAGCATGAACAGATGGATTTTGAGCATGTGATGAAACTTGTGATGATGCCTCCAAATTGGTAACTCCTGCATCATATCTAAGCCACATTTGTATATTTTCAGGAATAGACATCGGTTTACCTTGATGTTTATCCTGATTAGCAATGGTTGAAAGTGACTTAGTGCCCATCCCTAGCGATGCAGATGTTGGGCTTCCGGCAAATCTCTGTCTAACAGCAAGAGCATCCTTCGGTATTAAGTCATTAATCAGCATTTGAAGGAACCGAGGAAACCAGCAGACAACATCAGTTGTAGTGAGGTCTCTACTTGCATGAGATCCCATTGAGGCCACTATCTCAGAGAGAACTATGCGTCCATAATTTATATCCAGTTCTCTTGCTAGGGCAACTGCAAAGGTTTGCATTGGAATTGGAATTTGATGAAAATCTTTTTCGCGTGCCCGAAAACATCTTGTGATGGCCTCGAAAAAGTAATTCCATTCCACATGGAAGAATTGTTTTTGGATATTTCTTGTGATTGGGCCTTTCGGAGGATAACATCCAATTTCTTCAAAGAATCTGAGGTGTTCTGCAGCTGTAGGTTCTGGATCATAAGCATCTTTAATTGGAAATCCCAGAACTCTGTTGACAATCTCTTCAGTCACCTCATATTCCTGACCCGCTAAGGTAAACCTGAAACCTAAGGGGGTTGATTTGCTCCCAAAAGTAACCGCACTAGTCCATAATTGCTGTAAAGCATCATGTACTAGTGTAGGTTTAGCAGTAAAAGCATGGCTAGCTTTGGAGTACAAATTGAGAAATCGTATCCAAAACTTAAACCGCGGGAGTTGATCACCAATTTCCGTAGAAATATTATAAAAATTGTTTTTAGCAAGTGAAAATTGGTGAGCCATTTTGATTAAATGTTTTTCTTTAAAAGATGTGAATTTTTTTATTTTAATTGAGAAAAACAAATAATTTACGAATTAAAGATTGTATCCCTTTTAATTTAACAAGAACAACAAAAGTCCCTTTGAGAAATTAAACTACGGGATTCAATCAATAGCCAATACTAAATCTGAATATTCAATGAAGATGAATATTCGTGTGTATACCAGTGAAATCGTGTGTGTTTAAATAGAGAATATGAGATCGGGTTTTATGAACAGTCACACAAATAATATATGTTCGTGTGTATGTATATGCGCGTGGATGAACAGTCACTAAACACAAAACCACAACGATTAAGGATAACACAGTGAATAGTAGTCAACAAATTGGCAGTAATTCGTGATTAGTATGAGTTTAATCACAAAAACACGGATTAAAGGTATGAAGTTTGTGAAATCGCCCTGTTTTTGTGAAACGGCTGCTGTGAAAATGAAATTAGGTAAAGTGAATTAGGCATCGAGTTAGAGATGTATATATAGATGAATGTGAAATGACAAAAATGTCCCTGTTAAAAAGAGTGAAAATTACCAAGTCCATACAGGGAACATCTAAGTCGAACTCTATCTCGAACATTTCTATCTCGAACATCTCTATCTCGAACATCAAGTCGAACTTCGAGATAAAGTTCGAGATAGAGGTTAACTCGAACAATGAAGCACAAATAAGCACTTTAACCGATTTTACAGCAAAAACTATAGGGAAAAGCTATCTTGAACAACACTGATTTGTAGTAAACTTGGAAAATTCCCTTGTAAGAAAGACAAGGAAATTCAAGATACTTTTCGAGTTAGAAGTCTATCTCGAACATCAAGTCGAAATTCGAGTTGAGTTTCGAGATAGACTAACTCGAAGTTAATCTCAAATTCTTTCCAAAATACCCCCTTGAACCAAAAAGAACAGGGTAATTCAAGATATGTTTCGAGTTAGGAGTGTAACTCGAAAAATTCCCTTTAGCTTAACTGAGAACTCTATCTCGAACACCAAGTCGAAATTCGAGTTGAGTTTCGAGATAGACTAAGAACTCTATCTCGAACATCAAGTCGAAATTCGAGTTAAGTTTCGAGATAGACTAACTCGAAGTTAATTCTCAGTTCTTTTCAAAATATTCCCTTAATGGAAACCTCATCTCAACTTTTGAGATAAAATTCGAGATAGACTTTATCTCGAATATTTTGAAGATAGAACTAGGCACACTGGTAACTCGAACTCGAACCCGAAGTCGAATTTCGAGATGAATTTCGAGATAGCCAACTCGAAATTCTTCCCAGACTTAGAATTTTTCAAAAACTTCACTCTGACAGCTTAAGTCGAAATTCAAGTCGAATTTCTAGATGAGTTTCGAGATAGAACCTAACTCGAAATTATGAAGTTTTTTAATTCTAAGGCCTCTAATTACATGAAAATCATAGGTAAATTCATCTAAAAATCATGCAATATTTAGAATATTATGAATTTAACTCCCCCTATGATCATGCAATTTAACAAGCATAAATTCACAGATTTGTGCTATAAACGACACTTAAAACACAATGAATTCATGCAAAATCACACTATATGCAACCTATAACAATCATTAATTAGGCATTTTAAAGTCTAAGCACATAATGATTGAGTAGCTTGCACATACAAACATAAACATGGATTTTACAGATAGAAGGCTTTATTAACTTGTGTTAAGCATTCCCAATTCACCAACCAATCTATTGAATGTTACTTCATCAAGAGGTTTGGTGAATATATCTGCAATTTGTTGCATTGTGGGCACAAAATGTAGCTCCACAGTCCCCTCCTCGACATGTTCTCTTATGAAGTGATACCTGATGTCGATGTGCTTGGTTCTTGAGTGATCTACAGGATTGTTGGTTATGGCAATGGCACTTGTGTTGTCACACATGATTGGAATTTTCTTATGCTCCATGCCATAATCCTTCAATTGGTTCCTCATCCACAGTATTTGAGATACACAGCTTCCAGCAGCAATGTACTCAGCTTCAGCAGTAGAAGTAGATACTGTATGTTGCTTTTTACTTTTCCAGGACACCAATCTTCTGCCAAGAAATTGGCAAGCACCAGATGTGCTTTTCCTATCAATCCTGCAACCTGCATAGTCTGAATCCGAATAGCCAATAAGATTAAAACCTGTATCTCTTGGGTACCAAATCCCTAGATTTGGTGTGCCCTTGAGATACCTAAAAATTCTTTTGACGGCTACGAGATGTGATTCTCTAGGATCCGCTTGAAACCTTGCACATAAACAAGTTGCGAACATTATATCGGGTCTACTTGCAGTTAAATAGAGGAGTGAGCCAATCATACCTCGATAGCTTGTGATGTCAACTGATTTACCTGATTTATCTTCATCAAGCTTCGTGGCTGTTGCCATGGGAGTCTTAGCTGCTGATGCATCTTCTAGATTATACTTCTTGAGTAAATCTCTGACGTACTTAGATTGACAGATAAAGATACCATCTTTTCTCTGACTGATCTGTAATCCAAGGAAGAAGGACAGCTCTCCCATCATGCTCATCTCATATTTTTCCTGCATTAGCTTGGCAAATTTCTCGCACAAGCGCTCATTTGATGACCCAAAAATAATATCGTCCACATATACTTGAACAAGTATTAAGTCATTTCTCACAACTTTATAGAACAATGTTTTATCAATTACTCCCCTAACAAAACCATTTTCAATTAAGAATAAGGATAGGGTTTCATACCATCGCCTTGGGGATTTCCTGAGGCCATAGACAGATTTGAAGAGTAGATACACAAAATCTGCATGTTCTGGATCAACGAAGCCAGGCGGCTGTTCCAGATACACTTCTTCTTCTAACTCTCCATTTAGGAAGGCACTTTTCACGTCCATCTGGAAAACCTTGAAGTTCTTATGTGCTGCAAATGCCAGGAACATTCTGACTGCCTCAAGTCTTGCAACTGGTGCATAGGTTTCATCATAATCAATTCCTTCTCGCTGAGAATAACCTTTTGCAACCAAACGAGCCTTGTTTCGTGTTACAAGTCCGTTTTCATCCAGTTTATTTCTGAATACCCACCTCGCTCCAATTACGGATATGTTCTTTGGTCGGGGTACCAGTTTCCAAACTTTCTGCCTTTCAAACTGATTGAGTTCCTCTTGCATTGCAATCACCCAATCAGCATCGCCAAGAGCTTCTTCTATTTCTTTAGGTTCAAGCTTGGATAAGAACCCAGAATATAAGGAGATATTAGCCATGTCAGCTCTTGCAGTTCTTCTAGTAGTCACACCAGCATCTGGATCACCAATAATTAATTCAAACGGATGGTCTCTATTCCATACCCGTTCACCTGGAAATTGTCTTGATGATTCAGCTTGACTTTCTGAGTTGGGGTGCTGACCACTTTGATTATTTTCACTAACTCCCCCTGAGTTAGTGCCAGCTCCTACAGAACTAGAGTCAACTCGACTCGAGCCTTGAACAGTAGTCCTTGAGCTGCTATTTACTCCCCCTGAGTTGTTGCCGGTTCGTACTGAAGAAGTCTCTCCTGATCTTGTAGAATTAGCTTGTTCACTAGACTCAGGTTCTTCATGTACACTTGGAACATTTAATGGAACAACCAACTCAGGTTCATCTTCAAGATCTTCTAAGTCCAGATTCTGAAATTTTAGGGACTCAGGTTCACTAGAATCTCTTGAAATTGATGAGAGTTTGATATCGTCAAATCTGACGTTGTAACTTTCAGTCACTTTTCGATCATTCACCAAGAACACTCTATAAGCTGCCACCACATCTGTAGAATAACCAACAAAGATTCCTTCACGAGCTTTTGCTGCAAACTTGCCTAGATTTTCATCATCTATAAGCACATAGCATTTTGCTCCGAAGACATGAAAGTATTTGATTGTTGGTCTTCTGTTGTTCATTAGCTCACATGGTGTCTTTTCTTTATCTTTTATGATCAAGGTTCTATTTTGAGTGTAACAAGCGGTACTCACTGCTTCGGCCCAGAAATACAAAGGAAGTTTTGAATCATACAACAAAGTTCTTGCTGCTTCAACCAAAGTTCTATTCTTCCTTTCAACTACTCCATTTTGCTGTGGAGTTCTCGGGGCTGAATACTGACGATGTATTCCTTTAGATACACAGAAGTCATTCAGCACTGCGTTTTTGAATTCAGTGCCATTGCCTGATCTAATCATCTTCACAGTAAGTGTTGAAACGTTCTCAATTTGAGTGATATGATCAATGATTAAGAAAGGTACTTCGTCTTTCGTCATTGCGAACAATACCCATGTATACTTGGAGAAGTCATCCACGATTACCAAAGCATATCTTTTCCTAGACAAAGATAGGACATTCACTGGGCCAAACAAATCCATATGAAGAAGTTGTAAAGGCTCAGTAATACTAGAAATTTCTTTGCTTTTATGCGATGCTCGCTTCAACTTTCCCATTTCACAAGCTTCACAGAGTCCTTTCGGAGCGAACTCCATTTGAGGTAGATCTCTCACCAGTTCTCGCCTCGCGAGAGCATTCATCGTTTTGAAGTTTAAGTGAGATAGCTTTTTGTGCCATAACCAGCTTTCATCATCCGAGGCTTTGCTGTAGAAACAGGTGACCTCATTCTGATTTGCTGAATCCATATCTGCAACAAAAAGATCTGCCTTTCGAACTCCTCTCAAAGCTAGTGAGCCTTCCTTGATGTGAGTGATTGATACACCTTTCTTGTTGAAGACAATTTCGTAACCTTTGTCACAGAATTGACTTATACTCAACAGATTGTGCTTTAGTCCCTCAACATAGGAAATATCTTCAATGATGACATTGCCAGTTTTCAGTTTGCCATATCCCTTAGTCACACCTATGCTGTCATCTCCAAAGGTAACATAAGGGCCAGCCTTCATAACCAACTCTGTAAGCAGGGACTTGTTTCCAGTCATATGCCTCGATGCTCCACTGTCTAGCACCCATATGACTTTATTTCTATTCTGCTTAACGCCCTGCAATGACAGATTGGTTAGACATTCTTCGGAACCCAACTTTGATTGGGCCCGGCTTTTCGATAAGATCGAGAATCAACAGATTTATCCTGGCGATCTTCCATCTCAATCTCATATCTAGCTATTAATTCAGTCTCTTCTCTTGAATCATTGTCCCATGCTTGATCTTGAAGTGTTTCCAGCTCATAGGTCTTTAGTATTCCATAATACTCTTCCAGAGAAGTTGTATGCAAATCTCTGGTTTCTCTTATTACGTAGAACCTATGTTCAATGCTTTTCAGCTGGTTCCTCAGATATCTCGTATTAGTCTCAACCATGGGGAGAGTTACACCTCTCAGATTCAAATCCAATACCAACTGACTGAATCGTAGATAGACATCTGTTATGCCTTCTCCTTTCCTTATTCTAAAGGTGTCATACTCCATCTTGAGTATGAGTGTCTTGTTGCTTCTGACCTCTGCAGATCCTTCCATGACAACTTCTATCTTGTCCCAAATCTTCTTCGCTGTAGTCAGACCTTTGACTATGTTAAACATTTCATGATCAAGAGATTCAAGGTTTGTCGTACGGCAGTATCACAAGCTATTTGTTCCTTGTCAGCATCCGAAAACTCCGAGGCCTTTTTAGGCTCAGACCGAGGTGCTATAACCACCCCTCCTTCCGTATGTGCAGGAATAACCACCATTGGGACAAATTTACCCTTGTCAAGGACTTCCAGATATTCAGGGTTAACAGTCTCTAAATATAGTCTCATTCTGAAAACCCATTCTTCATAGTGATCTCGGTTGAACATTGGGATCTTGAATGCATTTTTAGGAGCCATCTCAATTCTGGTCACTAAAAGTTTCTAAGTACCCAAGACTAGGCTATGTAGAATTTATATGTAGAACTTTTGCCTAAGTCGAAATTTCTCTAAGTAGAAATTTTTCTCAAGTCGAAATTCACCAAGTAGAAATTGTCCAAGTCGAAATTCTATGTAGAAATTCTCAAGTAGAAATTCTATGTAGAACTTTTGTCCTTAGAATAATTTTTCTGCAGATTACTTTAATATTGAATAAACAATATTATCTCTTTAACACCTTTTGACTTTGAATGCTTTACTCACCTAACCCACCTAACCCACGTGCTAGGTAATGAATATGTTTTGTTTCACTTTCGACCGTGAATAATGCAAATCACAAAGTCCAAAAACACCTTTTTATTCTTTTACTATTTTTCTGTTTGAAAAGGAGATCAAAAAGTTGTTGGGTTGTCTTCTTTGATAAGAACAGATGATGAACACTCAAGAACACCAAATATGAAAGTACCCAGATTAATTCACAAAAATTAATTAAAATACATCCAAGCTAAATAATCACACCTGGAGTATTTAAATAATTTTTCAGATGAGTTTTTCAATACAAACGATTTAAGGCACACTTTTCAAGAAAATGAAAAGTAGATCTAGAAAATGAAAACTCACGATTCTTCTACTCAACACAAGGATCTATGTTTTGTATGTTAAACATAAAGCTCTGATACCAATTGTTAGGTCCAAATGTGTTGTAGAGGGGGGGGTGAATACAACTTTTCGAATATGAGAAGCAATAAATACGATGCAATAAATGAACACACAGATTCAAGGAATATATGTCTTATATATAACTTGAAAGGGTTGCTACAACATTCATTACAAAGTATGACAGAAGTTCAGAGAGAAGTGAATGATACTAAGCTCTGTGAATGCACTCTCTCTTTTTTCTCTTGTGTTTTTCTTAAGAATTGCTCACTCTCTAAAAACATTACACAAGTACTTCTATTTATACTACATGTAATCTATGTCCTGTAGACTTCAAAGACTAAGATATACGTGGCCCAATGATATCCACATAAATCTTGCCTTATCTTGAAAGCTTGGAAATCTGCCACTCAGAAGATGCCATGTGTCATGTTGAAGCTGCACTCTAAGTAGAACTTCTACTTGAGAATTTCTACTTAGCCATCTCGAATTTCTAAGTAGAACTTCTACTTAGAAACTTCTACTTGGTCATCTAGAATATTTAGTACTTAGAAAATATTCTGGTCTTCAACTTGAAACTTCAATGCACATCTTGAACTTGTGATATCTTCATGTCTTCTTTGTTTTTCACTAAGCTCTTGAATATGGATCTTTATTACTGACATAAACTTGCTATCAATGTCCTGACACTTGATGCAACGGTCTGGTTCATAAGTGACTAGTCTTGATAGGGTTTTTGCTTCTTGAATAAATTACCATATCCAATTAGAAATGTGGCTTTCCAATATTTGCTTTCCTTCTTGTTCACTTGAAATCAATTGGTCTTATTGATACTGATAGTTATGATCTTGATTCTTGGCTTTCCAAATCACTGAGGCATGAACAACTTTGACTTGAACTTCTCTCAATGATTTCTTCTTCGATTGATCATAGTTAACATGTTGAATTGTATCAATTACCTTGTCTTCATTTAGTGTTAATTTCTTGTGACTTCTTGTTCTTGATTGTCTTCTGGTTAAGTATCTTTTCCTTTAGTTTGAGTTACATTAGTTATAGTGTTAAAAGTTTACACACTCTGCCTTTCAAGCTTTGATCAATTCAAAAGGCTGTTTAGAAGTGGAACGAATGAACAGTATGCATTACTAGCACTGTTTTGTTGGAATATCTGGAACAGGCGCAATAAATGGGTGTGGAGTAGAGTCGAAATATCTGTGTTTGGTACAACGAGCACTGCATTAAACATGTTAACAGCCTGGAAGATAGCTCAGGTGGAGTATAGTAGATCAACAACGGCAGCACACCCAAATACGAGGCGATGGCAAGCTCCACAGAGGCAATGGGTGAAAGTGAATATTGATGCAGCTACGTTTGAGGATATTGGAGCCATAGGGATTGGAGGAGTAATTCGGGATGAAAAGGGGAGGATGTTGAGGGCAATGTGTAGGCAGGAATCAGGATCGTGGTCACCTAGGGAAGCCGAAGCGCTAAGTCTCAAGGAAGTGCTCTCCTGGACGAAAAGACATGATTTTCCAAACTGCGTGTTTGAGACAGACTCAAAGTTAGTAGCTGATGCTTGTAACAGTGAATCAGGACGCTCTTATTTTCATTCTATTGTTCGTAGTTGCGTCGAATTATTTAATCACTTTGAAAATGTGATAGTGCGCTTTGTGCATAGGTCTGCGAATGCGGTTGCTCACTTGTTAGCAAGGGTGTCCCATTCTATGTCAGGCTTACAGGAGTGGGAGAATGTTCCTAACTTCTTATCGGATGTAATCTCGTTTGATTTGTCTTAATGCAAGTTTGTTTTCGTCAAAAAAAAATCATGTACTTTATTTGAGGACAGTAAAGATAATTATTTGAACTGATTCATATTAATATTTTTTTATCCAAGGGTCTATATGTCTCAACTCTCACATAGCATATGGTGTTATCCTTTTTAAGTAACTTAATTTATCTTAAAATTGATATGGCACAATTCTGGTGGATGATTTCATACGGAGCCCAAGTATAATTATTTGTATTTGTTATTTTTTTATTGATAACGTTGTGAACTACGTTCCATTTATTTTAAAAGATCATTATTTCACATGATTTATTTTGACAATTAAAGTAGCTAAATTCTCTTTGTATCAATTATGTAATCCAATTTCAGGTATCTTGTTCAGAGTTTATATATTACATATGCATGCGGATATTTTCATTTATTTGTTTAATCTTCAATTTCAAATGCTTCAAGTTCAATTCTGAGATGGGTTGAAAATTGATTGCTTAAAGATGGGTTGGGTGGGGGAATAATTTGTAAACTAATGCATGCAATGGGATTACATAACTGACACAAAGATAATTTAGTTATTTTAATTGCCAAAATAAATTATGTGAAATTATGTGATCTTTTAAAATAAATGGAACGTAGTTCATGTACCTAAATATGCAAAACTCAATTGATGGACCAAATCGGAAATTAAAGACAAGTTCATGTGTCAAATTATGTGTTTTGCCTATTTTCACAAAATATTACAACTCAAAATTATTAGATATGTAATAGTAATTTACTTAAATACAAATAAATAAAATTTATATCATAACAAGCATGATGAATAACTCAAATGCTAAGAATTTATTTCCTATTGCTTTGATTCCTAAGAATTCCGCTCATCCGAATTTTGAGAATTTCACTCATCCGAGATTCATCCAAGATTTATGAGATGGGTATTCAATTATAAACATATAAATTTATTTATTAAAAAAATAATCTCATAATAAAATTCAATAATAATTTTTCTTTGACGTTTGAGGGTAGTTTTGGGAATTAAGATATATAAATTACTTTTTTTTTTGAAACCAAGATATATAACACCCTGTTCTTGAGTATAAAAAATGAAGAAAAGTAAGTGAAAAGGAAATAAAGTAACATAATTTACATTTGTGTTTGTACTCCCGAAATTTTTTTAGGAGCGAAAGCGAGTGAAAGGTAAAGTAAATTAAGCATACTTTCATTCAAAAAATTTTATCCCAAAATTGGGATGAAAGTGAAAGCAAGATGACCAATAAATTGTAATATTCCATTAATACCTTTTTATATATTACTAGCTCAAAATCCGTGCGATGCATATATTTTTTCATTAATTTAAGTTAATCTGTTTAAAACATAAATTTGGGAGGCTTAAATTTTTATATGAGAATAAGAATTTTCAAAATATCTGACAATTCCCTCAGACAATGAGATCAATGGCTAGGAGTGCACAGCTACGCCCTAACTTCCAACCTATGCCAATAATTGCTTCCCACATTTTGTTTATAACCTTCTCGTACTCTCTCTATAACGTTCACATCGTAGCTAATACCGTAGAAAAGTTCTAGAATATACGTGAAAACCTCGAGGTAATATCTTCCAAACTAACAGCTCCAACTGCCCAATTAGCTTATGCAGCTCCGGATTAGCTGTCTTGCTAATAGCCAAATCCTCAAATGAATCGAACTCCTATTCGTGCGATATGTCGAAAGATTGCGTAATGTCGTAATAATCATCGTGAAAACCAAAGGCGAACTTTATCCTAAATCGTCCCACCGAACGTCTATCTTATGATACTCCTATGGTTTTGATGATCACCTTCAGCAAGCTGATTGCTTGTAGTTTGATATAAAACATCATGTTATTCATGTATTGTGCTAAATTGGTTGTGCATCGTATTGTGCTAACTTGGTTTTGCAGGGTATAATAGCTTACTGATTGTATATTCAGTTTGTCACAAACAGCAACCCAAAGTTAGAATACAGTGATAGTTTGGCAAGCCATTTGCACACAGTCAGTACGCAAACAGCAAGCCATTTTCAACTGTTCATAATTCTTGTAGATAAAGATCAACGACATATCTATGCTCTCAGGATACTTGGTTGATGATATGGAAATGCAAAAGTATAAAGCCATCTATCTGTTTAACTCACCAGAACCAAAACAGCAAGCTGACATGAACTTGCTATGTTATTTCGGTACTGTACTAACTTGGTTTTTCAAGGAAAATTAGCTTACTGATTATATAATCAGTTTGTCACAAATAGCAAGCCAAAGTTGCAATACAGTGATAGTTTCGCAAGCTAGTTGCACAAACAACAAGCTGATTCTGTCTGGCAGAAATAAATAAACCTTTCGGTTCTTCAAGGAGTGGAAAAGTTGATAGAATATTGTAAGGGCCCTGTGAAATAATATTGAACATGCTAGTACTCATATCTCTAATGTAATGGGAGACAAGCCAATATAACCTTTACTTAAAATAAGGCTACTTTACCTTATTTTTTGCACCACTCATTACACCCACATAGCCTTGTCTCTTCATGATAACCTCTTGAATACATGCTCCATCTTCATTCTCTCAACTGATATTCAAAGCTCCTTCCACCTTCTTTAGCTCCATTATTATTCAATCAATAAACATCTACATTTTAATCCGTTGGAACCTTCAAAATTGTTTGTATGATATTGTTCTTATTTACCTAGTTAAGGGATGGTCTTGTTCAGTTCCAATTATCCATTGAATATCCATCAAGTACAGAAACAAGATTATATACACAATTTCAAAAAGCCTTCATTGCAAAATCCTTCTAAACCTCTCAAACCCTATATACTCGCATATATAGTTTCAGAGGGTTCATAGGTTGAGTTTTAAATTGATTCAAACACTGTATTGTTTAATTTTTATTGAATAGTTGATGTACAAGGTTAGCTTAAGGTTTGGGTGGGTCGAACTAGACTAGAGAAGGATACTTGGGAAGTATTTCTTACAGAGTTAGTTCAGCACAGCAAACAGCAAGCCATTTGTGAGCAGCTGGGTGTATCAGTTGCCGGACAGATTGGTTAGGGAACAAGGGTTTGGTGAACATTGCTAGAGAAGTATACTTGGGAAGTATAGCTTAGAGAGCAGGTTCAGAAACAGGTGTTCAGCAAGCCATTTGTCAGCAGCTGGGATAAAAGGGAGATATATTATTGTATCTTTTAATTGGATTATCATTGATCAATAATATATTCTCTTACCGGGTTGGTAAGGGACTAGGACGTAGACCATAGGGGATTAGGGGTCAAACCTGGCTAAAAGTCTCTTGTTTTCTTTATTTTTCTGCACCATACTATTTTTGCATTTTGCTTACCATTTGCATTCAGCTTACCGTTTGCATTCAGCGTACCGTTTGTAAACTGCTTAATCACAAACAGCAAGCTGTTTCTGGTAAAATTTAAAATAGGTCATAAATAAGCATTGTTATCCATAAACACCTATTCACCCCCCCTCTAGGTGTTGTTTTACAATTGGTATCAGAGCTTTGGTATACTAATATTTTTGTGACAGGAAAAGTATTCGATCAAAATGGCTAACAATCTAAAAATGAAGAATATGGCTGTTCATTCTGGAAACAGCAAGCCAACGGAATCTGGTGATGAAGAACTTGCACTCATCTCAAGGTTTATCAAGAAATTGATTGAGAAGAAGAATAGAAAGAAAAGAGAGAAAGGTGGACTTTCTAACAGCAAGAAAGTATCTAAAGACTCAATGGAACAAACTTGCTTTGAGTGTGGCAAACCGGGTCATTTCAAGAGAAATTGCTACAAGTTGAAATCAAAACAGCTTGCTGCTTACATGGACAAGACGAGATCAAAAGTTTAACAGACTTAGAGTGATAATTACTCAGATTCTAATGATGATTCAAGTGAAGATATGGTGAACTTAGCACTTGTTGGAATTGAAGATGAATCTATTCAAGGAAATTCGGAAGGAGTTTATGCTGAAACTGGTTCTGAAGAAGATCAAAGTGAGGTAAATTCTTTTAAAGATTATGTATCTTCAGATGATGATATTTTAGAGTCACTAACCATGCAGGAACAAAATAGTGTTACCATTGAAGAACATATGGCACTAAAGGCTGAAATCAGCAAGCTGACTGATAAGAACGCCCATCTATCCAAAATGGTAAAAGAGTTGTTGCCAAAAATGGAAGAATGGGATTCAACTTCATTAGGCAAAGCTACAGAAATCAAGGAGCTAAATGCCAAGAATAGTCAATTAGAGGCTATTAACAAATTACATGAAAAGAGAAACAAGACCTTGATGGAGGAACTCAAAGAGCGGGTGAAAGAAATCAAAGAGCTGAGATCTGATGTTAAAACGAAAGACAAAGCATTGGAGTCATACAAGCTTAAAGAATCTAGTCAAGCCGAGTCTTCAAAATCTACTGAGAAGTGAATTCAGCAAGCTGAACTCATCAAACAGCAAGCTGAACTGATCGATCTCCTAGAAAAAGAAGTCAAAGATCTCAAGAAAGGCATGGAAACTTTTGTTCAAGGAGAAGACAACTTAAAAACAATAATGAAAAGAGCAAATGTCCCTTTAGTCAGAGAAGGAGTTGGCATGAACTTAAATAAGAAGCATGGTGCGCTCAAATATGATGGAAGAAATGGCATTCCTTACAACTATGCTATGCCTTGGAAGACATGCAACAAGTGTGGTGGAAAAGGCCATCTGGAAAGACATTGTGTGGTTCAAGTAAATCATAAAGGGAAAACAGCTTACCAGAATGGACCAGTTAGGCAACAAATAGCTTACCAGAATAGACCAGTCAGGCGATAAACAGCATACCAGAATGCTTCTGACAGAAGACAAACAGCTTACCAAAAGAGTGGCAGAATGCAAAAGTCACCAAAAGTGGCCCAAAAATGGATCAGAAAAAGTGATTTAAATGTTTTATATACTATTGCTACTAACCAATCTAGACCCAAACCTATATGGGTGCCAAAACATTGAGTTGGTGGTTGTTTGTTTTGTAGATATGTCTTGCCGCCAAAGTAAAGTCAAATCGATGAATTTTGGATAGCGGATGCACTAGACATATGTGTGGAGACAAGTCTTAGTTCATAAGTCTCAAAATGAAAAAGGGTGGAAGAGTGACAATTAGGAATAGCAAAACTCTTCGAATCCTTGGTACCGGTTCTATTGGTAATAGTAATATTTCGATTGATAAAGTTCAATATGTTAAAGGTCTTACTTACAATTTGCTTAGTGTCACTCAATTATTTGATGATGGGCATCTTGTTCATTTTGGCAATGAAAAAACTATTATTACTATTAGTACTAACAAAGTCCCCCTAGTTGCTAGAAGGGAAGGAAATATATATGCATTGGACTTTGAGATACAGGAAACAGCATGCTGTTTGGCTGTAATGGATAATGATCCTTATATTTAGCATAGAAGGTTGGGACATGCACACATGGACTTGCTTAGAAAATTATCAAACAAGAAACTGGTCAGAGGGCTACCCAAACTGAAGTATACTAAGATTGAGGTCTGTTCAGCTTGCCAATTGGGCAAACAGATTAGAAGTACACACAAAGCAAAGAAAATGGTATCTACTTCTAAACCATTAGAGCTTCTGCATTTGGACTTATTTGGTCCAAAATCTTACAAGAGTATGGGAGGTAAACAATATGGTTTTGTAATTGTAGATGATTATTCTAGATTTACTTGGGTATTATTTCTTCGTACTAAAGATTATGCTTTTAATGAGTTTGAGAAGCTAATCAAATTACTTGAGAACAAGTTGAATACAAGACTTGTAGGTATAAGAAGTGATAGAGGAGGAGAATTTATCAATAAGGACTTTATTGCATATTGCGAAGAAAAAGGAATCTCCCATGAATTTTCTGCTCCAAGGACTCCACAACAAAATGGAGTGGTAGAAAGGAAGAACAGGTCACTACAAGAAACATCAAGGACTCTATTGCAAGAAAGCAAGCTACCTAGAAGTTTTTGGGCCAAAGCTGTGAATACAACATGCTATTTGTTGAATCGAGTTATAATCAGGCCTATTTTGGACAAAACTCCTTATGAATTGTTGAGGAAAAAGAAGCCAAACATCAGTTACTTCAAAATCTTTGGCTCAAAGTGTTTTGTACTCATGACAATTGGTAATGATGGTAAATTTGATGCTAAATCTTATGAAGCTATAGTTCTTGGTTATTCTTTAACAAGTAGGGCTTATAGAGTTTATAGTGTTAATAAACGTATTGTTGAAGAATCTATCGATGTTACCTTTCAAGAACCTAACAATGATGTGCCAAGAGATGAGGAAGAATTTGCAGGTGAAAGTGAAAGCATGCAACCTCAAGTTACTGGATCAAACCAGCAAGCTGGAAGTTCAAATCAGCAAGCTGAAGTTGAAGCTGAAACTGGAAGTCAGCAAGCCAAGAAGGATGCAGATACTGGCAATCAGCAAGATGGAAGTTCAAATCAGCAAGCTGAAGTTGAAGCTGAAACTGGAAGTCAGCAAGCCAAGAAGGATGCAGATACTGGAAACCAGCAAGCTGGAAGTTCAAATCAGTAAGCTGAAATTGAAGCTGAAACTGGAAGTCAGAAAGCCAAGAAGGATGCAGATACTGACAATCAGCAAGCTGGAAGTTCGAATTAACAAGCTGTATTTGAAGATGCAATTTCTAAAATGGCAAAAATGACTTTGGAAGGTCCTAGAGGTTCAAGGGCTACTGAGAAACTACCTCTCTATGATGGAGAAGATCATTTGCCACCGGCAAAGATGAGAAAGATAATCATGAAGAAATAGCTCAACATTCTTTACCGAGGTCAACAAGAACGGTCAAGAATCATCCCCAAGAGTTGGTCATTGGTGATATTACTGATGGAATCACTACAAGGAAAGGGAAAGCAAATTATTGTGCTTATGCTGCCTTTCTAGCTCAAGAAGAACCCAAAAATGTCAAAGAAGCATTAAAAGATGAAAATTGGATCATGGCCATGCAAGAAGAACTCAACCAATTTGAGAGGTGTGAGGTTTGGGAACTTGTAAAGCCACAAGAAGATGCTTCTATCATTGGTACCAAATGGGTGTTTAAGAACAAAGTGGATGAGTTTGGAACCGTAACTCGAAACAAGGCAAGGCTTGTGGCTCAAGGCTATAATCAACAAGAAGGAATTGATTTGATCAAACATATGCTCCTGTTGCTTGTTTGGAATCAATCAGAATGCTTCTTGCTTATGCATGCTACAAGAAATTCAAGTTATATCAAATGGACGTAAAGAGCGCATTTCTAAATGGCGTGCTGAATGAGGAAGTCTACGTCAAACAGCCTACTGGATTCGAACATGAGAAGTTTCATGACTATGTTTACAAGCTCAAGAAGTCATTATATGGTTTAAGGCAGGCCCCTAGAGCATGGTATGAAAGGCTTAGTAAGTTTCTTCTCAAAAATGGATTCATTCGAGGTAACATCGATCCCACATTATTTACAAAACAAAATGGTAAAGATATTCTTATTGTACAAATATATGTGGATGATATTGTATTTGGATCTACTAATGAATCTATGTGTGAGTGGTTTTCTAAGTGCATGCACAATGAATTTGACATGAGCATGATGGGGGAACTCAATTATTTCTTGGGTCTCCAAATCAAGCAAACCAATGATGGTATTTTTCTGCATCAATCCAAGTATACAAATAATCTGCTCAAAAGATTTGGCTATGAGGATGTAAAAGCGAAAACAACTCCTATGACCCAAAATAGCAAGCTGATTGCAGACGAAAATGGTAAGGCTGTTGATATCAAAAGATATCCAGGTATGATTGGAAGCTTATTGTATTTAACTGCTTCTAGACCTGACATCATGTATAGTGTATGTGTTTGTGCAAGGTTTCAATCGAATCCTAAAGAGTCTCACTTAAATGCTATTAAAAGAATTTTTCGATATTTAAGTGGTACCATTACTCTTGGTTTGTTTTATCCTATCACAAATACTTTTGATCTTTTTGGGTATAGTGATGCAGATTATGCAGGGTCTCAAACTGATAGCAATGCAAAAAGCAAGCTTCTGTTGCTTTATCCACGGCCGAAGGAGAGTACCTAGCAGCTGGTAGCTGTTGTTCTCAGATTTTATGGATGATTCAAACTCTAAGGGATTTTGATATAAAGTGTTGCAAGATTCCAATCTATTGTGACAACACTAGCGCTATCAATATTTCAAAGAATCCTGTGAATCATTCAAGAACAAAGCATATTGACGTTCGTCATCATTTCTTGAGAGATAATATTGCAAAAGGAAAGATTGAGTTGGTATTTGTCTCAACTGAAGTTCAACTAGCAGATTTATTCACAAAGCCATTAGCTGAAGAAAGATTTTCAGCCATACGAAGAGAGCTTGGCATGTGTACTGTGTAGTCAGCAAGCTGAAAAGCACAGAATGGGTAACATTGGCTTACCATTTGTATTTGAACTCTTTATATACCATTATCATGACTTGTTTTTATTACTCTATGCTTATTTCTCTAATGTTTCTTTTTGATGGATTAAGGGGGAGAAATTTAGGAGAACTTATTTAAATTTAGGAGATTTTATTTGCTTGTTTTAACAAGTTTTCTATTCGGAAATGTTTAATTATGCTAGCTTATCTTATTCTTGATGGCAGATATCTAAGTGAGATATGAGTTTGTTTTATATCAAAAATTTCTAATATGCAGGGATTTAGGGGAAGTAACTTTATTCTCCTAAATATTATGTAATCATCAAAAAAGGGGAGATTGATGTTAGGCCGAATACACAATTATAATCAAGATTGTATGAGAGATTAACAATAAAACACACGTTTAAACAATTAAAAACTGTTTGGAATTAATAACTCCTCTGTCAGCGATGTAAAATATCACAGAGAGCTGCTTAGGTTACAATGAATAATATTGCGTTACACGATCGATACCCTTCTAGGGTTAACCTAAATGTATTTATAAGATATACAGCTTCTATACAATCGATAATTGATACTCCTATAAATTAGCTGTACAATTGATATGAATTACGATTGCTACACGTCTCCTTTATCAACTCAATCTCTTTGACAGCTATCCAATCTTCAAAGATATTGCTTCCATAATTATCTTCAATATTGATTCAAACATTGTTGACCAGTAGACTCTTCCTCTAGACAGAGTTTAACAAACTCTGTCGAGCTTCCATCTGTCAGCGTTTAACCAAACTCTGACTACTTCTAGCTAAACTCTGATAATTCACTGTAACACTTAAACACTGATTATTATTCACATCAATTATATCTAACAATCTCCCCCAACTTGTTCATTAGTAAAAATGCACAAGTTTACAATAATTGATGATGTCAAAACAAATAAACAAATACAGTGTTTAATATACAAATAGAGTTTAAACTTCTACTTAACAAAATCTACAGAAAACAAGAAAATTCTTACAGATCTTTATTCCTTAATTTCCTCAACATCTGGTGTTGTTCTGAGGTAGTATATAAGTAATCTTCTTTCTGCATTTTCAAGTTCTATCTGCATAACTTCCTTGATCTCTTTCAGCTTAGGATCATCCTCACCAGTTTGGTAGATAGCAGATCTCAGAGCATAGATTTTGTTTCTTCTTATTTCATTACCCATTCTGATGAATTGTGCTTTCTCTGACTCTGAGTTAAAATCAAGAACTGTTATACCCAGATCTGTCTTCAGTTTAGCACTATTCTTCTTCATCCCAACAATATTCCCATGATAATCTCTGTACTTTGGGACATACTGACTGTTGTATTTCATACCTCTAACTGCCAAATTATGCAGCATCTTCTTTCTTAGCACATTTGTAGCTTATTGAGTCCTTTGATTTTTCACTTTGAAGATATATAGAACATATTCTAATTCCTCCCATAACTTCAAATCAAGATCAAACTCACCAATTTTATACACAGTTCCATCTTCCATGAAATACAGTAGAAAATCTTTGTTCAAACTTCTTTGATGAATCAACTGTACTGATTCCAGTCTGTCTAAACTCCCCTGAGTAACACCAAGACCTGGAACAGCCAGTGATGAAGGATCTCTAGGACCAGTATTCATTCTAACTTCTCTATGAGAGCCCAATCCAGATTTATCTCGACCTTGCTTACCTGTTAAAGTTCTGTCTTATAGAGAAGTAATATTTCCAATCACCAGATTTGGATCATGAAGTGTTGGTTTTCCAAAAACGATTCGCATCTGGGTAGATAAAGGTTTCTGTACAACATGTGTAGCAACAGAGGTTGTATTCACTTTCTTTGAAACCTTTCATTCTTCAACAATGCCTTTCAGCTTCAATTTAGCTTCTGCTTCTGTTGGTTTCTTAGACACTTGTAACCTTTGATCAGTACCAATATTTTCCTTAATAACAATGCCTTTAAGAACAGGCCTAGGAGCTTTTTCTTGCTTCTTGAATTTTCCAGACTTCAAAGCTTTCTGATGTTCTTCTTGTAGATTCTTTTCTTCAGCTTGAATGTCTTCAATGGTAACTCCTTCTTCATTTTCTTCCAAAAACAATCTAGCAGCCAATTCTTCATCAGTCTGTGGATTTTCAGTGAATAATAAACTCCTGGTTTTTGAAGTACCCTGAGTATCAGTGTATATTCCATCAGACTTTGATTTAGAAAACTTGCCAGATCTCAGACTTAGATTTTGATCAGCTCTTAATCTCTTGCCTTTGTCATTTGCTCCTCCATCTTCAGTATCATCCTTCTTAGTCAGAGTTTGAGATTGCCTACATTTAGACTTAGCAACTCTCCCCCCTTTTTGACATCATCAGGAATCAAAATTGATGTAATCAGCTCCAAGGAGTTAGCAATAGAATCAATCTTACCATACAAGACAGTCTGATTCTGTTCAACTTGATCTAGCCTTTGAAACAGAGTTTCTTGAGCTTTGGAAAAGGTCTGAAACTTTAGTTTGGTATCTCTCTGCATGTTCATGTCTCGAGCAACAACATCAGCTCTCAGATCAGTAATTGCCTTTTGAGACTCATCAAACCTTTCATTCAGTGTCTTGACTTGAACAATAGTTGCTTGCAAACTTGAGAGAATATCAGGATTTGAAATCTTGTTGGCAGATTGATGCACAAATTTAGATGCTCTTCCAGTATTAAAAATTCAATCTGATTTATACCAATCCTTTGAATACTTGGCAAAGTGTTCTGCTTCAATGTCATGTGCATGTGAAGGTTAAGAAAAAGGTGTGTGCTTTGCATCAGTTTGTACTGGTATACTCTGAGAAGAGTTAGACTCTGCACTTCCTTCATCTTCAACATCAGCATCTACATCTGCAACTGGATCAATCTCATCAATATGCACTGCAGCTTCAACAGTTTCAGCAACAGTCTCTACAACATTCTCTGCAGTTTCATCAGCTACATTCTCTGCAGGTTGCTATCTAGTTTCAACAGTCTTATCAACAGATTTTGCAACTTCAAGAACTACATCCATAGGCTCATAAAGTACAGCCTTGTTTGATTTCTCAACTTCTTCACCTTTTTCAGAAACCTGGTGAGCATCAGAGAATACCTCAGTGTGTGATGCTACTGTTTCATCAAGTACTATAGTAGGCTGATCAAGTGCACCAGTTTCTGTAGAATTAGCAGCAATAGGTGAAGTAGGAATATCAATGTGATCAGAGAATGGTATAAATGTTTCAACAAAATCATCCATTGCAGCAGAACCATCTCTGTTTGCATCATCCATTTGTACATTTTCAGTTGTATGAACAGCTTCTTCTGCAGTATGTACCTCAACAGTAGGTATTTCCTTAGAAATCACCTCTGGAGCTTCAAAGTTCATCTCCTCATCAGACTCATCAAGTATCAACTTTCTCCTCGGCACCTCAACTATCTCTTCTTCTTCAGTAGAATCTTCAACAATAGATGGTGATGGAGGTCTGTTTGCTCTTTCCTTTCTTAACTTTCTAGGCCTGACAAACTCCTTTTTAGATTTAGCAGATTCCTTTTTAGCTCTAGCAGATCTATGTTGTGTATTTTCTGCTGTGTGCTTTATTCTACCTCCACGTTTGAATTTGGTCTGTGTAGGTGGTGGTTGTTCAGGTTGAGGTTGAGGTTGTGGTTGAGTTTGAGTATGAGTGTTTGAAGGTTGTGAAGATTCAGTGTTTAGAGTTTGAGGTTGAGTGTTTGCAGGTGGTTGTATGGGTTCAGTGTTTACAGGTTCATGCTGTTGTGGTTCTTGAGGTTGATGTAGAAAATTTTGAAGAGCAAGAGGCAAAACCAAATCAAGTAATTGCTCCTTGTTGGCATCCTTGTTAGTCAAATCAGAGAATATCCTCTTATTGACTTTAAAAGGCTGAATAACATCATTTTCAGCAATTGCAATACCAGGCACACAAGCAGTAAATAATAATTGACAGAATCTAGCAAAGTAAACAGTAGTAGACTCTGACAATCTATCACCTATGTTCATTAAAACAAGTCTACCAAAATCAAAATTACTTCCATAGAGAAGAGAATACCCAATTTGTAGACTGTCAGTAGGGATAGCATCCCAGTTTGTGACTTTCTTTCCAAAGGCCCTTGTTATACAATCGAAGAAGAAACTCCACTCCTTCATTGGCTTTGGCCTTTTCACATTACCAAGTTTTTCTAATGAACCTGAAAAACCAAGTTGTTGCAACATCTCTTTCAGGGTATTGTCAGAAACAACACTGTAGGAAGTGTGTGTATCAAAACCCATGGTTTCTCTGACTGTAGTTGGAGTAATCAGATACTCTGTCTCCTCATATGTGAAAATGATTGAAGGATTCTCATCCTTTCCTCCATCGTCATAAGTAGAGTTCTCCCAGAAAGAAGCAATCTGCGTGGCAGAAAGCATTGGTGGTTCGACTAGAGCTTGACCTATCCTTGAATCTCTCAAGAAATTTTGAATCAAACGAAATGCCTCTGGTACGTTTGCATTGTTCAATGGAGCTGCATAATTATTAGGAACAAACAATAACCCTTGAGCAGTAAAAGCTTTGGTGGCCATTAGAATCGATATGAGAAGAAAATATCAGTGAAAAATATATGTAGGAAAGGTGTTTGTGAAAATGTGGAAGTGAAATAACAAGTGACTGTGAGTGGGTTGTGTGCAGAGAAAATAACCGTGTATGTAAAAATGATTAGAGTTGTAATAAAAAAGTAAAACCCAATCGTTTTAAACATTAATACACTCAATAAATTCCTTGTTTAATGTGTAAGTGAGACACATTAGTTGGTGAGTGGGACACGTGGCACACATGCAATAAAACAACTATGCACGCTCAGTAATTATAGCAATAATTACCGCTACTTTCTCTCTCCCATTACTGACACACTTTAACACTCCAACACTCATTAACAGTTGGCAAAACTCTTTTTACCCCAAGTATGTAAATTATCTGAAAGAAAATATACCTTAGAGTATTAGACAAAATTCGTCAGCGTTTGTCAATTCTCCAACTTCATTACCATAATCCTTTCAAAAACTGCACATGTGTGAATATATGTGTGTGTATAGCAGAGTTTACCAATTCAATTTTTAGAGCATCTAATTTTTCATAAAATCCATAAAGTAAATCAGTAAACACTTGATGCACAAACTCTCATAGTAAACACTGAATGTATGATGAATGCTAAACTCTGTAGTAAACAATTTATATACAGTAACAATTTATACCCCCCTTCTAATTTTTTTTTCTTTCGTTTCTCCAGTAATCAGAGGTTGGAACTAGTCACCAAAAATCCTATAATTTTAGCCCTTATCATCTTGATAAGTTCCTGGGTCTTCCTAGTCTTTGACTAGTCACCAAAAATTAGAGAATTTTAGCCCTTACTATATACCAGCAAGTTCCTGGGTCGTCCTAGACACCAACATAATCTCAAAGGAGTTTTAGCAACCTATATACATTTTCTTTGGGGGGTAGTCTAATAATAGCATTTAAATTAACAGTGTATAACTAACAGAGTTTAGAGCTCATCAACATCATAAATTATTCATAAGAGGCAATGCACACAGTATTTACAGACTCAGAGTTTAGGATAAATAAACTAAGAGATGATATAAATATGAAACAGTATCATGCTGTGTTAATTTTCTGCACAGTCTAAGATTAGACCACAAATAACTTAGAAGAATTCATGATTATTTACTGAGAATCATGCTTCATACATATTTCTTCATCGATGTTTACATTCAGACAATAATAATATCAGAGTTTCTCAGAGTTTATCCAACATGTCAACAGTGTATGACCTACAGAGCATGCTAACAGAGTTTAACAGTTAACGAACAGAGTTTGCATAGCAGAGTTTAACAACAGAGTTCACATAGCAGTTAACATATCACAGAAATATGAGCAACACATTACATAAGTGAAATTTTGAGTCTAACCAATATCTCTAGTCAAAACCAGAGACCATTCCTAGTTCATTTACCAGCCTTGTAAATATAGCTTCACTCAATGGCTTGGTGAAGATATCTGCAAGCTGTTGTTCTGTAGACACAAAATGAAGCTCAATATTCCCTTCCTCTACATGTTCTCTGATAAAGTGGTACCTTATGCTGATGTGCTTGGTCATTGAATGTTGTACTGGATTACCTGTCATAGCAATAGAACTTTGATTATCACAGTAAATAGGTATTTTACTGTACCTCAATCCATAATTCAGCAATTGATTCTTCATCCACAAAATCTGTGCACAACAGCTACCAGCCGCAATATACTCTGCTTCAGCTATAGATGTAGAAATTGATTTCTGTTTCTTGCTGTACCAAGAAACAAGTCTATCACCCAGAAATTGACAACTTCCAATGGTGCTTTTTCTGTCTATCTTACAGCCTGAAAAGTCTGCATCAGAGTAACCAAGTAGCTTGAAATCTGATTCTCTAGGATACCACAGACTTAAGGTTATGGTCCCCTTGAGATACTTAAAAATCCTCTTCACAGCTGTTAAATGTGGTTCTCTGGGGTCTACCTGAAACCTTGCACAGAGACAAGTTGCATACATGATATCAGGTCTGCTTGCTGTTAGATAAAGAAGAGACCCTATCATGCCTCTGTAGCTTGTCATATCTACTGAAGCTCCTGTGTCTTTGTCCAACTTTGTTGCTGTTGCCATAGGAGTTGATGCAGATGAGTAGTCAAGCATACCAAATTTCTTGAGAAGATTTCTGGTATATTTTGCTTGATTTATGAAAATCCAATCATCTGTTTTCTTCACCTATAGGCCTAGAAAATAACTAAGCTCTCCCATCATGCTCATTTGATACCTGGACTGCATGAGCTTGGCAAACTTCTTACAGAGTTTATCATTAGTAGGCCCAAAAATTATGTCATCAACATATATCTGAACTGAAAGCAAGTCATCACCATAGTTAAAGTAGAACAGTGTTTTATCAATTGCACCTCTGTTGAACCCACTTTCTAAAAGAAATTGAGCCAGAGTTTCATACCATGCTCTTGGTGCCTACTTAAGTCCATAGAGTGCCTTATCCAGCCAGTAGACATAGTATGGATATTTTGGGTCCATAAAACCTGGTGGTTGTTCAACAAACACTTCTTCTTCAAGCTTCGCATTCATAAAAGCACTTTTCACATCTATCTGAAATACCTTGAATTTCTTGTGAGAGGCATATGCTAGAAAAATTCTTATTGCCTCCAATCTTGCAACTGGAGCAAAATTTTCATCATAGTCTACTCCTTCCTGTTGTGAATAGCCTTTTGCCATAAGTGTTGCCTTGTTCCTTGTAACAACTCCCTCATTGTCAGTTTTGTTTCTGAAAACCCATCTAGTACTAACAACAGATCTATTCTTTGGTCTAGGTACAAGGGTCCATACTTCATTTCTTTCGAATTCATTTAACTCCTCTTGCATTGCTGTTATCCAGTCAGCATCTTGAAGAGCTTCTTCTACCTTCTTTGGTTCATTCTTAGACAAGAATGTATGAAACAGACATTCACTTGCTGTAGCACTTCTTGTCCTTACTTTTGCATCTGGATCTCCAATAATTAAATCAGGTGTATGAGATTTTGTCCATTTCCTAGCAGAAGGTAAATGGCTTCTATTAGTATGTGATCCTCCCCCTTGATTCATGTTCTCCTGATTTTCTTGTTGTCTTTCTTCATTTTCTGAGACTCCCCCTGAATTTGACTGCTCAGAATTTGAACTTTCAGATTTTGCACTTTCAGAGTTTGAGTCATCAGAGTTTGATCCAGATTTTTCAGTTGACTCACTATCAGAATTTGAGTCATCATTTTGATCATGCTCCCCCTCAACTGGTTTTCCCCTTTGTTCTGGCTGAGAAGTTTCTTCAGCGTTTACCAGTAGAGGTTCAAAGTATGCTTCAACAGAGTTTGTCAGATCAGTTTCATCAGAGTTTACTTCATCAGAGATTAAGTCTTCATTTTCAAAGTGTAGTTGATCATATTCATCTACATCTTTAAGTCCATTTATTTTCTTGTCATCAAATGACACATGAATTGACTCCATGATCACCTTGGTCCTCAGATTATAAACTCTGAATGCCTTAGATGACAGCGGATAGCCAACAAAAATTCCTTCATCAGCTTTTAACTCAAATTTGGTAAACTGTTCAGGATGAGTTTTCAACACAAAGCATTTACACCCAAAAATATGAAAATATTTCAGGTTTGGCTTCTTTCCCCTCACCATCTCATATGGTGTTTTTCCATGCTTGTTGATCAGTGTGGCATTTTGAGTAAAATAGGCTGTTTGAACTGCTTCTGCCCAGAAATAGGTTGGCAATTTTCCTTCATCAAGCATAGTTCTGGCAGCTTCTATCAAGGTTCTGTTCTTCCTCTCAACTACACCATTTTGCTGTGGTGTACCAGGTGTAGAAAACTCTTGCTTCACTCCTCTGTTCTTGCAGAATTCTTCCATTGTCGCATTCCTAAATTCAGTTCCATTCTCACTCCTGATTATTTTTACTTTGTGTTTTGATCCTTTGTCCAACAGCTTTACATGCTCCATCAGAGTTAATGCAGTTTCATCCTTCTTTGCTAGAAAATACACCCAAGTGTATCTGGTGTGTTCATCAACAATGACTAGAGCATATTTCTTTCTTCCAATTGACAAGACATTCACTGGTCCAAAGAGATCAACATGTAGAAGATGATAAGGATCAACAATTGAAGATTCAGACTTGCTCTTGAAAGATGACTTCCTTTGTTTGGCCTTTTGACAGGAATCACACAGGCCATCAACATTTAATAAGGACTTTGGAAGTCCTCTTACAAGATCCTTTCTTATCAACTCATTAATGTTGTTCAGATTCAGATGAGAGAGTTTCTTATGCCACTTCCAACTCTCTTCACTAGACATTCTTGTGGACAGGCACACAGCTTTTCCATCAGAGTTTATCAACAAACTTGCTTCATAGATATTATTGCGCCTGTGTCCAACTAGAATAACTTTCCTTATAGATTTACTGATAATTTCACAGTATTCAGGCTGAAAATCTACATGATATCCTCTGTCACAGATTTGACTCACAGATAGCAGATCATGCTTGAGTCCTGGAATCAGAGCTACATTTGTGATGATGACACTTCCAAGATTGATATTGCCATATCCCGGAGTACGTCCTATGTTGCCATCTCCATAGGAAACTTTTGGGCCAGCCTTTTCCACATACTCTGATAGCAGGGCTTTATTTCCAGTCATGTGTCCTGAACATCCACTGTCCACGACTAGGGTACTCTCCCTGATGCCCTGCAATCACAAACATTCACTGAAGGTCAGATTTAAGGATCCAGACTTGGTTGGATCCTTTGGCTTTCTTAACTTTGTTAGCTTTAGCAGCAGAATTCACATTATCAGAGTTTAAGCTAACATTTTCAGAGTTTACACTTGCAGAATTAACCTTAACCCATTTCAAATTGGGCTTTAGTTCATAATAATTATGATAGATAGCATGATAATCCCTGCAAGTATAAATAGAATGCCAAGTACTTCCATAATGTTTGCATAAAGTCTGTGGTCTAGTTCTAACATAATCTTTCTTTACTTCAGACTTGGAAGGTAAAGAATTAATGTTTTTATTCTTCCTGCAGAAACTAGCAAGATGGTTAGTGCTACCACAGTTATGACACGTCTTTCTTGGAGCGAAAGTAGCAAGCATTGGATAATTACCTTGAGTAATGCCTACTTTACCATTTCTATTCTTCCTAGACACTTTCTGTTTCTTAAGAGATTTTAACTCCTTAAGCTTATGCTTGAGTTGTTTATCTGTCATTGAACCAATATTAATCTGTTTAACACTAGTTTTTACTGGTTCTTTCTTAACAGCTCCTTTTTCAGCTTCAGACTTAGGTTCATTTATTCCATGAACAAATTTTGTAGATGGAAGATGTGTTCTAACTTTGACCTTATTTTGAAACCTAAGTTCATATTCCACACAGTAACCTAAACCAACTGTGTCTGACTGAAAAACCTCTTGAGTGTCTTTTCCAGAATGAGTCCAAGTTTTAATTATGTGATTTGCCTTCTCCAATTCAGATTCTAGTTGCTTATATCTTCCTAGCAAATCCTGTTCTAGATAAACAACATCATCTCTTTCTTTCTGAACTTGTTGCATGTTTTCAAGTTTCTCTTCAACAATTTTATTTCTCTCTTTAAGTTCAGAATTCTCAGATTTGATTCTCTCATTCTCTAAAGTCTGATCCCTGTAACTGATATGCAAAGACTTAAGATAAATTCTAAATTCAGATATATTATCAGTATTATAAGCATAGGTAGTTAGGGGTACCTTGTTTTCAGAATCTTCAAATTCATTCTCAATAGAAGCCATGAGAGCATAGTTAACATCCTCATCTGAGTCTGAAGTGTCTGCCTTTTATGAAGAGTGCTTTTTCAGTTTTACCCTTCTTGTACTCAGGAGCATAGTGACCCATCTCCTTACACTTGTAGCATTGAATTTTCTTCCCAGATTTGGTATCCTTTCTCTCAGACTTTCCGAAACTTTTTCTGTCAGAATTTGAATCTTTCTTAGAAAACCTTTTTCCCTTCTTGAAGTTCTTGAAACCCATCTTCTTGAAGGTCTTCACCATCAAAGCAGCCATTTGCATCATTTCTTCTTCATCATCCTCAGAATCAGATGATTCATCATTGTTGAATCAATATCAGAGTTTGATGACTCACTTTCAGAATGTATGACTAAAGCTTTTCCTTTGGCTTTCTTCCTTGATGCTTCCTTCTTCAAGGGTTTTTCTTCAACCTTAAGAGCAACAGACTTTGTCTTCTTGCTTGATCTCCTATTTCTCTGTTCCAGTACCAGTTCATGAGTTTTGAGCAACCCATAAATTTCATCAATCTCAGGTTCAGCAAGATCATAGTTATTTCTTATGGTGGTTGTCTTCACATCCCACTTTTCAGGTAAGGCAAGAAGAAATTTGAGATTTGGGTCTTCTAGATCATACTCTTTATTAACTAGTGACAAATCATTGAGCAGTTTACAGAATCTGTCAAATGTTTCTGTCATGGTTTCTTCAGATTTATCCTCAAAGTGCTCATACTCCTGTGTGAGTATGTTCCTTCTATTCTTCTTGATAGCAGTAGTTCCTTGACATCTAACCTCAAGGGCATCCCAGATTTCTTTGGCAGTAGTGCAGTTAATCACTTTATTAGACATAACATTGTCTAAGGCACTATGAAGTAGATGCCTCACTTTTGCATCCTTAGCAATAGATGAAAGATCTTCAGGAGTCAGATCTTTCTTCTCCTTTGGAACTGTTTTAGCTTCTTGACCAGCAGTAGCAACAGATAGCTTTGTAGGTTTATGAGGACCTTTATAAATTCTGTCAAGATATTCTGGATCTGTAGCCTCCAGAAACAAGGTCATCTTCACCTTCCAGATTGAATACTCTGCCGGCCTGAGAATAGGAACCCTAATTGTCTCATAACGACTCACAGTAGTAGATTGAGCCTTCTCAGAATTTGCACTTGAACCTGATGGAGGAGGTATCTCTGCCATTGATTATAGTTGTGTGTGGATCTTAAACTGTATAGAGTAACAGATGTGCTCTGATACCAATTGTTAGGCCGATACACAATTATAATCAAGATTGTATGAGAGATTAACAATAAAACACATGTTTAAACAATTAAAAACTGTTTGGAATTAATAACTCCTCTCTCAGTGATGTACAATATCACAGAGAGCTGCTTAGGTTACAATGAATAATATTGCGTTACACGATCGATACCCTTCTAGGGTTAACCTAACTGTATTTATAAGATATACAGCTTCTATACAATAGATAATTGATACTCCTATAAATTAGCTATACAATTGATATCAATTACGATTGCTACACGTTTCCTTTGTCAACTCAATCTCTTTGACAGCTATCCAATCTTCAAAGATATTGCTTCCATAATTATCTCCAATATTGATTCAAACACTGTTGACCAGTAGACGCTTCTTCCAGATAGAGTTTAACAAACTCTGTCGAGCTTCCATCTGTCAGCGTTTAACCAAACTCTGACTGCTTCCAGCTAAACTCTGATAATTCACTGTAACACTTAAACACTAATTATTATTCACATCAATTATATCTAACAATTGATACTCCTATGGTTTTGATGATCACCTTTAGCAAGCTGATTGCTTGTAGTTTGATATAAAACATCATGTTGTTCATGTATTGTGCTAACTTGGTTGTACAGCGTATTGTGCTAACTTGGTTTTGCAGGGTATAATAGCTTACTGATTGTATATTCAGTTTGTCACAAACAGCAAGCCAAAGTTAGAATACAGTGACAGTTTGGCAAGCCATTTGCACACAGTCAGTACGCAAACAGCAAGCCATTTTCAACTGTTCAGAATTCCTGTAGATAAAGATCAACGACATGTCTATGCTCTCAGGAAACTTGGTTGATGATATGGAAATGCAAAAGTATAAAGCCATCTATCTGTTCAGCTCACCAGAACCAAAACAACAAGCTGACATGAATTTGCTATGTTATTTTGGTACTATACTAACTTGGTTTTGCAGGGAAAATTAGCTTACTGATTATATAATCAGTTTGTCACAAACAGCAAGCCAAAGTTGCAATATAGTGATAGTTTGGCAAGCCAGTTGCACAAACAGCAAGTTGATTCTGTCTGACAGAAATAAATAAACCTTTCTGTTCTTCAAGGAACATTCAGTGGAAAAGTTGATAGAATATTGTAAGGGCCCTCTGAAATAATATTGAACATGCTAGTACTCATATCTCTAATATAATGGGAGACAAGCCAATATAACCTTTACTTAAAATAAGGATACTTTATCTTATTTTATGCACCACTCATTACACCCACATAGCCTTGTCTCTTCATGATAACCTCTTGAATACACGCTCCATCTTCATTCTCTCAACTGATATTCAAAGCTCCTTCCACCTTCTTTAGCTCCATTATTATTCAATCAATAAACGGCTACATTTTAATCCGTTGGAGCCTTCAAAATAGTTTGTATGATATTGTTCTTGTTTACCTATTTAAGGGATGGTCTTGTTCAGTTGCAATTATCCATTGAATATCCATCAAGTACAGAAACAAGATTATATACACAACTTCAAAAAGCCTTCATGGCAACATCCTTCTAAACCTCTCAAACCCTATATACACGCATATATACTTTTAGAGGGTACATAGGTTGAGTTGTAAATTGATTCAAACACTGTATTGTTCAATTTGTATTGAACAGTTGCTGTACAAGGTTGGCTTAAGGTTTGGGTGGGTCGAACTAGACTAGAGAAGGATACTTGGGAAGTATTTCTTAGAGAGTTAGTTCAGCACAGCAAACAGCAAGCCATTTGTAAGCAGTTGGGTGTATCAATTGCCGGACAGATTGGTTAGGGAACAAGGGTTTGGTGAACGTTGCTAGTGAAGTATACTTGGGAAGTATAGCTTAGAGAGCAGGTTCAGAAACAGGTGTTCAGCAAGCCATTTATCAGTGGCTGGGATAAAAGGGAGATATATTATTGTATCTTGTAATTGGATTATCGTTGATCAATAATATATTCTCTTACCGGGTTGGTAAGGGACTGGACGTAGACCATAGGGGATTAGGGGTCGAACCTGGCTAAAAGTCTCTTGTGTTCTTTATTTTTCTGCACTATACTATTTCTGCATTTAGCTTACCATTTGCATTCAGCTTACCGTTTGCATTCAGCGTACCATTTGTAAACTACTTAATCACAAACATCAAGCTGTTTCTTGTAAAATTTAAAACAGGTCATAAATAAGCATTGTTATCCATAAACACCTATTCACCCCCCTCTAGGTGTTGTTTTCCCTTAGACACGTACACCTAACCCTACTAATCTGTTTCAATGACCATAACCTGTAACTCTGCTACCAACCGTGACATCCCATAATCCGGGATACAGATTTGGGGCCACTAACCACAATCAACATTTGGGGCCACTAACCACAATCAACATAATACATACATTGGTATAAACATAATTTATTAGAAGAAAACCCCTTAACCAAGATCGCATATAGGTTATGATGTGAAACAAACTATTAAATTACATTATTACAATCCAACTTCAGAATAAAATTGTTTAACAAATTACTAACCAACCAAGTCCGTCTACTGAACCAGTTAACAAACCTCTGACCAGCTGTAATAACCCAAATTTTATAATTGAGAAAAATCTTCATTTGAGGGATGAATAGTGGTTTGCGTGGATGAATAGTGATTCATGGATGAATAGTGATTTTGAGGACTAAGAAATTTTTCATGTTACCCTATGTACGGGATAGAAAATGGATCGAAGTTATATTTGTGATCTACGATGTAAATAAGTGTATGTAAACGCGATCGGAATTCAGAAATTCCAAACTTTATTTTTATGAAATATTTGACCGGGCAGTGAGGAGCATTTCAATGCGACCAAGGCAAGTGATTTATTTAATTTGAGGATTCAAGGATTTTATAGTTTATGTTGGTCCCGGAGTATATTGCAGAAGGGGGGGTTGAATGCAATATAGATAATTCCAAATCTTTGCCTCAACAACAATGATAAAGATTGTAAACTATCTATACAAGAAATGCAAACACAAGTGATAAGATTTTCTCACAAAATAAATGTTTTATTTATTTTGCGAAGTGTTGCTACAACCTCGAGAAAAAGTATTTATCAAGCTTCGACTTCTTGAATCGATTACAGAAAGAATGAGAGATGTTTATCTATAAAGACTAATCTTCTCTAACATCTCTATCACATGGGTTGTGGAGCTGCTATCATTTTCAAGTGGCAGCTCCTTACAAATTGCATACCCATGTGACTTTCCCAAAATTCTATACAAACAGACTATCATTAAGCATAAAGCAATATGGGTTCTTTCTAAAACTAGCTAAAACAATTCTAGTAGATGTAGACTTGTCATACTCTTGAATTATCGAGCTTCGTCTTGTGATCTCTAAAGCTTCGATCGTAGTCTTGCAGGTCTGCTACAATCTTTGACAAAATGCAGTAAATCTATTTCTTGAACATCTAAATTATCACGGGTTTGACTGAGATAAATCCCCAATTCAAATATTCAGTAACCTTTGACGCCAAGCTTGCTATCATGAGAATATTCCTTGGATGACAGTATGAGTCCCCGCCAATGATGCTGTCGGGATTTTCAAACTTGTTGTCAAAGTGTGAGAATGTTGCTGTCTTCATGATTCCGCCAATGTTGCTGTCAGATGAAACTTGCTGTCGTGACCTTGCAACATGTTGTCTTCTTGTAACGTTACTGTCAATATTGTGACAGTAATATTTATTCTTTCTATCTTCCTTATGTATGTCTTGAGGCTTGAACAAATGCATGAACTTCTTCCAAGAGATACAATTATTACATGACAGTAGTTTATTCGATTACAAAGACACACTATGGCTGTGACAGTATGTTCTACTTAGTCTGTACTAATAAAATTAAGTACTAGTTAAATTGTCTCTAAGCTATCACCCATAAATCCTAACAGTTTATTATTTTATTAAAGGTGATTTAAGAATCAAGAACGAGAACCCCTGAGTTAGTGCAATGAACGTTCTAGAAATCGCAAGAACTTTATAACGAAATTAAGCGATAAAGCGAACGCGAAACAAATTATGGATTAAATACGTAACGAGATTAGAAATCATGCATGATCATATAGGGCTTTATATCAAGTGAATTTGGTGGAAAAGAAAAACAAGAAATCAAAACAAAAGGATTAATGAGGTGTTAGATCAAAAACATGCCAACAAGGCTAGTTGTCACCACATTTTGCACACCACACAAGCTTGACAAGTGGATTAAGATAGTGTATAGCTAATTTATGTTAGGAGTTGTCCCACATCGATTGTGGAAGGGGCAGATAGCTAGTTAATAAGCAGCCAGATTAACTCCATTAGAATGAGGCCTTTTGGGAGTGACCCAAAAACAAATCTGTGCGGGCTCAGCCCAAAGCGGACAATATCATACTAATGTGGAGTTAAGACTCGCTTAGCAAGCCCAACAAGTGGTATCAGAGCTATGGTTATAACGGTCCAGAACAATCTCATATGGACTTCCAGAATGGGCCTAGGAAGAGGCAAGTGGGCTACCCAGGATAGGCTTAAGGGGGGAGGCAGGTGGGCCTTTCAGTATGAGCCCGGGGAGCCAGATAGCCAGGTGGATTTCCAGTTGGGCCTAGGGGGAGCCGATCACACAGAAGGAGGCAGATTCGACAGGTGTCGGGCCCGATGTGTGAAGGGGGAGATTGTTAGGAGTTGTCCCACATCGATTGTGGAAGGGGCAGATAGCTAGTTAATAAGCAGCCAGATTAACTCCATTAGAATGAGGCCTTTTGGGAGTGACCCAAAAACAAATCCGTGCGGGCTCAGCCCAAAGCGGACAATATCATACTAATGTGGAGTTAAGGCTCGCTTAGCAAGCCCAACAATTTATATCACAAATATCTCACAAAAATATTTACCAACTAGTCAAACAAGAGATTAAAGAGAGAAAAGCAAGAACAACACCACCACATCCATTTTTCTTCCATTCGGCCCATTCCATTAATTCATTTTCAAAACCCTAGCTAGGGAGCTTTGTTTCTTATGATCTATGGCTTAAAATAAAGCTACTAAGGAGACTAAGGTATGGTTAAAATATGAGCTTCAACCTTGCCTTCTAGCTATGTCAAATATCCATCCAAAGATGAGAATGAATAGTGATGAATAGTAACTCACCATGTTTTCTTGTTTTGTTGTTAAGGTTTAAGCTATATAAGGTCTATCTAAGGCTTGTTAAGTGATCATAAGCACTTGTTAGTGTTGATAGAGCTTCCAAGAAGGTAAAACCCTCATCCAACCTGTAACGATCGGGAAAATTTCGTGTAATTTATTATATTAAAATATTTTTTTTGTTGATTTTACTATGTTTTAGTTTATTTTTAATGCATTTAAACGCGTTATGATTTTTTTATTAAATAGAAAAATTATCCCATCCGTGTTATGTGACTTATGTGTATCATAGAATATTTTATTCTATTTTTCTGTAATTTTTATATTTTTAGAATACCGTTATTTGGCATTTTAATTTCCGGACCCAGCCCCTGTACTGAATCTGAGGCCTTGTTTTTTATAAAATTATTTTTATATAATGATAGGATATTCAAAAATGCATTATTTTATAATTTTTGTAATATTCATAATTTTTGGAAAATTTTGGCATTTATATTATATTTGTTTGGAAATAAAAATTTTACATTTTATCCCATAAAAATTATTTTTAAGGCTTAATAATTTTAATTAGGGGTTAAAAATATTTTTGGGGTATTAATTTTGATTTGATATAAATATCAGCTGATTTAATTTTCTGGAAAATTGTTCTTGGTGTTCTTGAGAATCAAACTCACTTTTTAAGGTGATTCTGTAATTCAAATCTTTCATATGAGTAACCAAATTGCATCTCATGATCTATACTACATGTTTATGTGTGTGTATATCCGAATATGCTTGATTCGTGAATTCATGATTTTCGTTTTAATTTTCAAATTTCTTGAATTAGTGTTGATTGTACATTGATCTACCGTTTATGTGGTTAGTGTCTATAGATTGCTTATGATCTCGGGAATTTTTTGAGTATTTTTAATTGATTTTTCATGTACTAAATATGACAAACGAGTTTAGTGTGGGTGAGTTTTAATTTTTATTTTTCCGGTTAGATTGTTGATTGTTTGTTGTCTTGATGCTTGGTATAGATTGTTGAAGTCATAAGCTTCATTTTGATATATAGAATGTGTGATTTGGTTTAGAAAGGAGCAAAAACGAATTTTGGTCGGAGAATTCTTTAAGCTCGCCGGAGAGCTTCGATTTTTCGCCGGAATTGGTCGATTCTTGATCGATTTCTGCGTTTGATGTTGTGGTTAAATTATGGGTTTGATTTGGAACATATTACAAGTTAAAAATTTGAGAAGCGGAGTTGATTTGGGCCTCACCGGAGTGTGGCCGGATTCACTCCGGCCGGCGTGAATAGGAAATGGGGGGGGTCTGTTGAAGTCTTGAAGAAGACGATGGTTGTAAAAAAAAATTGTTTTACTTTTATTTACTTTTAAATAATTCTGAATTTAATTATAAAATTCAAAAAATTATTTTATGAAAATATTTTGGAAATTTAAAATTTATTTTTAAATTCTTTTTTTTTAATTTTAAAAATTATTTTATTATTTACTTTTGATTCAAGAATAATTAAGAATTAAATACTTTTAATTATGCTAATTAATTTCAAATAATAATTTAATTAATTTAATTATTTGATAAATGTAATTATTTATTACATAATTTTATTAAATAATTATTAGTTGATTTTAATTAATTTAATTAGGATTATTTAATTTTTAATTAACCAATTTTTTGTTTAAAAATGATTTAAAAACAGAAAGAAATTGTTTTAATTCCTAAAAATAATCTGAGAGTGATAAAAATAGTTTTAAAATTCTAAAATTATTTATAAACCCGGATTAGATATTTATTAAAATATTTTGGGGATCCAATAATTACCCGGAGGGTTTATTAACGATCCGTTTTTATTCAAAAAGTGTTATTTAAATATTTTAAAATTCTTTTAAGTGCTTTAAAAATATTTTTAAATATTCTAAAAATACTTGGAGTGCTCTTTTATTTGTGAGTCGTATCTGCTATGTGAATTACGTGTTTGATTACTCTATACATGTTACTATTTGTTTAAAATATTTAGTCGGTAGCGATACAACGTACGGGCAGACACTAAAATCGAGGTTAGATCTATATGTGGTCTTGTACTTAGCCAGTTATTTAAAATAGAATTTTTTAATTGTAGAAGCGAGAGAAACCCTAGCTAGTAGGCACAGCTTATCAACAGTACACATAGAAGCGAGAGAAACCCTAGCCAGAGAGCAGAGCTTATCAGCAGTATATACAGGCAAGTATTTTTCCCCTTAATCATCTTAAACACTTTTTATTTTATGTTTCATTGATTCATATCATGACGAATAGCTATTGTTCAGAGCTATTTGTGAATCTTAAATATTTTTGTGCGAATACAGTTACTTGATATTGGTACTCTTGATGTGGGAATTATTTAAGATAAACTCTACACATCCTTATTATCGTAGTAAATAATAGAGATGTGACCTGTATTTAAAACTAAGCATTTCCTGTTGAATTCGGAAATTGCCCTATTGGATTGGAAAATAGTAAAGCGTAGGAGGCCACATTGAGTAGTTGGTCCAGCTATATTTAAGGAGGATATGGTAACCATTCCATCTTCCTATAGGCTAACATTACTTGCCTATTTTGGTACCCTCATGAAATTTGGGTTATACACACGGGTATAAAAATGTACCGGTGGTAGTATAAAGGGTCCCATTACTTTTGAACCTGATCAGGGGGCAATGGTGTTTCAGTTATATATATCCAATCCATATCGCCAGAACGGCTATTATATATTGTGTGTTGACAGATGATTCATTTTTATGACATGTCAAGTGATTTTAGTTATGGTTTGAATTATATCCCAGTTGTTGATTCAGTTTTCTCTATAAACTGTTTTACTTTTCAGTCGATACTATACAGCATTTATCCTGGTTTTATTATAAAATTGTTTATATATACTTGCTGGGCATTTCTTTTGCTCACTCTTGCTTTCACAAAACCCTTTCTAGACGAGCAGTATGGTACCGATCAGCAGTCCGGACCGTATTAGAGAGAGACAGAGTGGCCGAGTGTCCGCACCCCAGGCCGTGCAGGTACTTGTGTGTTACTTTTGGCGCTAGATAGAGTTTTAAATAAAATGGGATGTAATAATAAAACTGAACTAGACTGGATTTAAGTTGAGTTTATTTTATGGTTTGTAATAAGTGGATAGTTTACTTTTGGGTTATTTATGGCGGTTTGGTTTCATACGATAACCTGTTTGCGATCTTTGGTTTGCGGGGTCGGTTGCGCATTCTGATTTATTTTTAGTTGTGATTGGTTGGTGACCCCCGGATATAGACCCCGGATTTGGTGGGCATCACACAACCTTTGAGTTTATATGAGTTTTGGTGAAGTTTTGATGTTGATACAAAGATAAGAACATGTTAAGAGAGTATGTCATTGTTTGGCTTTGTTTGATGTGTAAAATGTTGATTGGTGGTTTTGAACCTCACCACTGGTCTTAGAGGGGAATAATAGATGTTGGTTAATGTTGAGGAGGTATGGTTTGCCTTGATGGTTTGTTTGGAGTGTTTGTAAAATGGAAATGTTCGAGTTATAGCCGTCATAATGGCGAAATTTTGTTAGCTCCTAAAAACAATAGCCACCCAAGACCATAACTTTGTTTAAATGGTAACCACTGCCCATATTATGTAGATATTGTTGTCTAGTTTATTTGGCCGCAAGAATCATGTCAAAAGAGTTTACGGTTTAGGAGATATGACCATTTTAGTGAAAGTTGTTTGAGGAATGGAACTGCAGAAATGTACCTACTTTGAGGCAATGATTGAAACCCATGAGTATATAAATACATAAATATACAAAAGATAGGTTGATACCTGAGAAGGCTTCCTATGGGTGGCCTGAAAAATCCCTTTGGCTGGCTTGGATTCCTGGATCACATATAAAAAAACCCGGTTACTTTTGCTTCTTGATGAAAGAAAGTCTTTAGCAAGGAAAAGGAAGGTAATGTAAGTGAAAGTAAAGTAATATAAGTGAAATATATTTTATCAACTTGCTTTCGAGTTGGATGGAGTGTAAATAAAAACGGAATGAAATTATTTTCATTTACGTATTTCTGAGTAGAAAGAAAATCAACTAATTATTATCAAAATGATAAATTTATTTTTTTATATCAAGAAACTAAACTATCCCATAATATATAAAAAAGTATTAATAGAATATTACAATTTATTGGTCTTTGTTTGATCTTTGTTTCTATGATTATTCATTGTGAATTGTATAGTGTCTTTGCAAATTTGCCTTCCCTACGTACACATGAACTAGTCTTCTTTTTGAAATCTTAACTCTTATAATATGGTTTTGAGTGCTTACGGGCCTTGAGTTTGGATTTGTATGGTAACATAAGATTAAACGAACGTTATAACGTATGTTACTGCTGATTGCGTCTCAAGAAAATTGTGAGATTTTGTAATCTTATATTGGTATTCTACATAGGGTTTTATACTTTAGCCTAGGGGGCAATCAAGCCAACCCGAGTCAAATACTGATAGGCTTGAGTTCGACTAAATAGTTTGGGCTTAAACTCGAGTTCTACTGAGCCATTTATTTTAAGCTCGAAGCTCAGCTCGACAAAAGTTCAATAAGGTCAACTGCTTAAAAGCTCAATTTTGTACTATATAGGCTGACAAAAGCTCGATTCTAACTCGACCTATTTAATATGTAGGTATAGATTATTTTTAAATATTTATGTAAGGATATATTGATAAGTGGATTTTTATCCATTTGGATCGTTCTATTTTGGCTTGAATTGATCGCTTAATCCTTGAGTATTTGTGTGGTTTAACGTGTTTTGTGGAGTTTGTGCAGGAATTAAGTTTTTGCAGAGGGTTATGGTGTTTTGTTGCTTTTGGAACAGAAGCTGGTTGTGGTGTAAAACGGCGCGTGGAGAAATACACTCTAACAGAAATTCTTCAGAAACAGAATGTGCACAGCGCGACCGCGCTATGTTTATGCTGTAAGGGAGCGCGACCGCGCTAAGAGAATTTGCAAAATTGGGAGAGCGCGACCGCGCTGAAAAAGCAAAGGGGAAGAGCGCGACCGCGCTAAGGGAAAAACTGGACCGCCAGAAACTGTTCTAATTCAGATTTTAAAGAGGAATGTTGCCGTTTTCTTCTTCTATTCGACATGGAAATAATCTTGGACGGTGGGAATAGTCCAGAAGCCTTATTTGACAAGGGAATTTGCAATTTATATCATATTTAAAGATGGAATTTGTCAATTTCAATTCCTACTCAAGAATGGCAATTGCTTGGAGAAGAGGCAATATTGAGCTATAAATACACATGCTGGGAGGTCAGATTTACACACACCCAGACACCAGAGATCAGATTACTTCACATCACGTACACACTTTTTAGCACGAGATTGAGAAGCCAAGGCGAGGATCGTGACAACAAGAAGATCTAGACATAGTTTTCTTGTATTCTTACTAAGCGTATCTTTTGGATGCTTGATCATTATTCGACTTTGTTCTATAACTTTGTTATCATTGATTTATTCATCATTATTCTCTTCATCTTTATCATGTTTTCATCAAACCCCATGATGACAAACGGTTCGATTATGAACTAATCGCCGTCATGGGGTCCTAACGGATTTACTTACAGAATTTAGATGTGATTGCCTAACTTGATATATGTGTGGTGAATTTGCGCTATCCCTGCATGGTTGTATTTAATTCATATAGATGCGTAGCTAACATCTATCTTGTTAATCTTTAGTGAAGCGACAGTGAATCTTTAGATTTAGAACTTGCCATGCTAGCATAAGTCCATGAATGTTATTCATGTTTGTGGTGTGTTTCTAACCGTCTCATACTACCTTATGTAATCTTATGGATACTTGATCTTCAACCATTATGTTTTCAAATTCTATAGACATATAGGGTCTAAGCATAATTGGTGCCTGCATGATTTCTATCTTTTGTGGATATTGTGTAGATTGGTGTGCGTGTACTGAAAGGTAACGTATACTTATTTCGTGTTGTCCGATTAGTTATCGTAACCACCACATGTGTTGATAAAAGGGCATGATCTCTAAAGGAAGTTTGTATTGAAGTTAGGATCCCATGTTTTCCATCTCATAATTAATTCGAAATCACTTAGTTAATTAATTTAGTTGTTAATTAATTCTTATTAGTTAATTTAGATAATCAAAACCAATTTGTCCATTGTCTTAGCATTGAACGATAATCATACATTGATGCTTAGGTACAAGAACTAAATTATACAATCTCTGTGGGAACGAACTCTACTTCATTCTATATTACTTGTGAACACGTGCGCTTGCGTGATTTTGTGCTAACAAGTTTTTGGCGCCGCTGCCGGGGATTTGTTATAGTTTATGTGCTTGACATTAGTGGTCGTTAAAGTTCATTGACTCAGATCGGTTACTAATAGTTTTCGTGTTGTTTTGTGTTTTCAGGTACTTGAGCGTGTATGCGAACGCGTTCCCAAGCGAATAAGGAGAAGTTGGAAAATAAAGAAGAAACAGAAACAGAAGCTCCAGTGATTCAAGTTGTAGAAGATATGGGAGAACCAGCAGCTGCAACTAAGGTTCTTAAGGATTTCTCACAGCCAAAGATCAATGACATTGCATCGAGTATTGTCAGACCAGCAATCGCAGCCAATACCTTCGAGATCAAGCCTAGCACTATACAGATGGTCCAGAACTCAGTTCAGTTTGGGGGTGCTCCTACCGAAGATCCCAACATGCATATTCGGGGTTTCATAGAGATCTGTGATACCTTCAGAACCAACGGGGTGTCTGAGGATGCTGTCAAGTTAAGGCTATTTCCATTCTCTCTGAGGGTCAAGGCTAAGAGTTGGTTGCACTCTTTACCAGCAGGTTCTATCACTACATGGGAAGATCTTGCGCAGAAATTTCTTACCAAATTTTTTCCCATGGCAAAGACAGCAGCTATCAGGAATGCTATCATTCAGTTTTCACAGCAGTCTGGAGAATCTCTATGCGAGGCTTGGGAGAGATATAAGGAGATGCTAAGGAAGTGTCCACATCATGGGATGCCTGATTGGATGATAATCAACTGTTTTTATAATGGTTTGGGTGCACAGTCGAGACCAATGCTAGATGCTGCATCAGGTGGAGCTTTGTGGGCCAAGAGTTATGAAGAAGCTTATGAATTGATCGAGATGATGGCTGCTAATGAATATCAGAATCCTACAGGGAGGTTATCTCAAGGCAAGGTAGCAGGTGTTCTTGAAATTGATACAGCTACAGCCATTGCAGCTCAGTTGAAGGCCTTGTCAATGAAGGTCGATTCTTTGGCTAACATGGGAGTTCAGCAGGTAGCTAATGTTTGTGAGTTGTGTGCGGGCGCACATGATACAACTCAATGTGCCATATCCTCTGAATCAGCACAATTTGTGAGTAACTTCCAGAGGCCACAACAGCCAGTTCCAGCCACCTATCACCCGAATAACCGCAACCATCCAAATTTCAGCTGGAGTAACAATCAAGGTGGTAATCAGCAGCAACAGCAATTCGGAGCTAGGCAATTCAATCAAGGATTTCAGCAGCAGTACCAGCCCAGACAACAGTTTCAGCCTCCAGGTTTCCAGCAACAATCTCAGGGGAATGCTGGTCAAACTTCTAATGAAAAAGCTGAACTTGAGGAGTTGAGGATGATAGTAAAAAGTCAGGGGGCATCTATGAAGATCATGGAAAGTCAGATCGGGCAGCTTGCTAGTGCTCTGTTGAACAGACCATCTGGAGTTCTTCCGAGTGACACTGAAGCCAATCCAGGCAAGAGGGAAACCAAAGAGCATGTCAAATCAGTTACTTTGAGATCGGGTAAGGTGACTGGCAATCAGAATTCAGCCATTGAGGAAGAAGAAGAAGTGCAAGAGCAACATGTGGCACCTACTGCAGATAAGGAACAAGTCCAGACTGACAGAGTAGCTGAGCAGTTGGTTAGTGAGGTGGAGAATCCTAAAAATTCTGCTAAGGAAGTTTCTCCAAAGCAGTCTACAGAGAACGTGAAAATCATTCCTCCTCCTCCATATCCAGGCAGATTGAAGAAGCAGAAGAATGACAGACAGTTTGGCAAGTTTCTCGAGGTATTCAAAAAGCTTCAAATCAATATCCCTTTTGCTGAAGCATTAGAGCAGATGCCGAGATATGCAAGGTTTATGAAGGGTATTCTCTCAAAGAAGTTGAAACTTGAAGAATTGGATACAGTAGCATTAACAGAAGAGTGTAGTGCCATTTTACAGCAGAAGTTACCACCGAAGCTAAAGGATCCTGGCAGTTTCACTATTCCGTGCACCATTGGGAATTTGTCTTTCAGCAAGTGTTTGTGTGACTTGGGTGCTAGTATCAATCTCATGCCGTTGTCAGTTTTCATGCAGCTTGGTCTTCCAGATCCTAAACCTACCAACATCTCTTTACAGCTAGCTGATCGTTCTATTACATACCCGAGGGGTATCGTTGAGGATGTTTTGGTCAAGGTTGATAAACTCATCTTTCCAACAGATTTTGTGATTCTTGACTTTGAAGAAGATAAGAAGATTCCTATCATGTTAGGACGGCCTTTTCTAGCTACGGGCCGTACTTTGATTGATGTTCAGAAGGGGGAGCTCACGATGCGGATGCAAGATCAGGATGTTACCTTCAATGTTTTCAATGCAATGAAGCTACCTTCAGATGATGAGGAATGTTGTCAGGTGGACTTGGTGGAATCGTCAGTGAAGTTGAACTTTGATCAGTTACTGTTAGCTGATCCATTAGAGAGAGCTTTGCTAGGAGATTCTGTAGTTGAAGATGAAGAAAGAGAAGAGCAAATTCAGCAGTTAAGGGAAATTCCGTGGAGAAAGAGTTTTGAAGTGCCAGTTGAGTCACTTGGGCTGGAGGAGCTTAAAAAGTCACAAAGTCGTCTCAAACCATCTATTGAGGAAGCTCCTACACTTGAGCTTAAACAGCTACCAGAGCACTTGAGGTATGCCTTTTTGGGTGAAGCATCTACCTTGCCTGTTATCATTGCCGCTAACTTGAGAGATAGTGAAGAGGAGAAGCTCTTGAGGATATTGAGACAGTTTAAGATAGCCATTGGATGGACTATAGCAGACATCAAAGGAATCAGTCCTTCGTATTGCATGCACAAAATTCTGCTAGAGGAGAATTGCATCAGCGTCATCTCAATCCTATTATGAAGGAAGTGGTGAAGAAGGAGATCTTGAAGTGGCTTGATGCTGGTATTATCTACCCTATCTCAGACAGTTCTTGGGTGAGTCCAGTACAGTGTGTGCCGAAGAAAGGGGGTATGACAGTGGTTGCTAATGAGAAGAATGAGCTCATCCCTACACGTACCGTTACAGGGTGGAGAGTTTGCATGGACTATCGCAAGTTGAACAAAGCCACGAGAAAAGACCACTTTCCTCTTCCGTTTGTTGATCAGATGTTAGACAGGTTGGCAGGCCACGAGTACTATTGTCTTCTTGATGGATATTCTGGATATAATCAGATTTGCATTGCACCGGAGGATCAAGAGAAGACTACATTCACATGTCCCTTTGGCACCTTTGCATTCAGACGAGTCCCGTTCGGACTGTGTGGCGCTCCAGCTACTTTTCAGAGGTGTATGATGGCTATCTTTTCAGACATGATTGGTATTAATGTGGAAGTTTTCATGGATGATTTCTCAGTGTTTGGTTCTTCATATGACGAGTGCTTGCATAATCTTGGTCTGGTTTTGAAGAGATGTGTGGAGACTGATCTGTTGCTGAATTGGGAAAAATGTCACTTTATGGTGCAAGAAGGGATCATTCTTGGGCACAAGGTTTCTAGCAAAGGACTCGAGGTGGACAAAGCGAAAATTGACACTATTGAGAAGCTTCCTCCTCCTATCTCTGTTAGAGGCATTCGCAGCTTTCTTGGTCATGCGGGTTTCTATCGCCGGTTCATAAAAGATTTCTCGAAGATCTCTAAACCCTTGTGCAATCTGTTGGAGAAAAATGTTCCTTTCAATTTTGATGAAGCTTGTCTTGATGCTTTCGAGCTTTTGAAGAAGAAGTTGACTACCGCACCTGTTATTACTGCACCAGATTGGAGTGAGCCATTCGAGCTAATGTGTGATGCTAGTGACTATGCCGTTGGTGCTGTTCTTGGTCGGAGAAAGGAAAAAATATTTCATGTGGTTTACTATGCTAGTAAAACCCTTAATGACGCACAGTTGAACTACACCACCACGGAAAAAGAGCTCTTGGCTGTTGTTTATGCTTTTGAGAAGTTTCGAGCCTATTTACTTGGCACGAAAGTCATTGTCTACACAGATCATGCGGCTATCAGATACTTAATGACAAAGAAGGATTCGAAGCCTAGGTTGATTCGATGGGTCTTATTGCTCCAGGAATTTGATGTGGAGATTAAAGACAGAAAAGGAACTGAAAACCAGGTGGCAGATCATCTTTCGAGGTTGGAAGACCATGGTAAAAATTCACAGGCTAAATCTCTGATTAATGAATCTTTTCCGGATGAGCAGCTTTTAGGGGTACAAGTTGAAGAGCCATGGTTTGCAGATTTTGTGAACTATCTTGTCAGTGACATCATCCCTCCGGATTTATCTTATGCTCAAAGGAAGAAGTTCTTGCATGATGTGAAGTGGTACCGATGGGACGAGCCGTATTTGTTCAAACAGGGTGCTGATCAGATCATTCGACGTTGCATTCCTTATAGCGAGACTGAATGTGTGTTGCGAGATTGCCATTCCACTGTTTATGGAGGTCATTATGGTGGAGAGAAGACAGCAGCTCGTGTTCTTCAGGCAGGTTTCTTTTGGCCTACAGTTTTTAAGGATGCTCATCAGTTTGTTTTGAGGTGTGATCGTTGTCAGCGATTTGGTAATATTTCTAGGAGGAATGAGATGCCTCTTAATATGCTTCTTGAGGTAGAGATTTTTGATGTATGGGGAATTGATTTCATGGGACCCTTTGTTTCTTCTTGTAATAATCAATACATCTTGCTAGCTGTGGACTACGTCTCTAAGTGGGTTGAGGTGAAGGCATTACCAACCAATAATGCTAAGGTGGTGCTGAACTTTCTTCATAAACAGGTCTTTACACGTTTTGGAACTCCGCGAGCTATTATTAGTGATGAGGGGACTCACTTTTGTAATCGTCAATTCACTGCATTGTTGGCGAAGTATAGGGTGACACATCGTGTTGCTACAGCATATCATCCCCAAACAAACGGTCAAGCGGAGGTATCTAATCGTGAAATCAAGAGAATTCTGGAAAAGGTGGTGAATCCGTCGAGGAAGGATTGGTCTTTGAAGTTAGATGAAGCTGTTTGGGCCTATAGAACAGCTTACAAAACACCTTTGAGAATGTCTCCGTATCAGTTAGTTTTTGGAAAAGCATGTCATCTACCAGTGGAGTTGGAACATAAAGCTTTTTGGGCGATTAAGAAGTTGAATCTTGATATTAGAGCAGCTGGTGAGAAACGGTTACTGCAGTTGAATGAGTTAGAGGAGTTTCGATCTCAGGCTTATGAGAACCACAAGATTTACTGTAACACCCCTAGATCCGGGGTCAGGGATCTGGTCGTTACCGTCTCAATTCCCATCCACAGTTCAACATAAATATTAAATTACAACCTTGTGACCCAAAACAATAACATAAAACACACCCGTTATAGTCCCAGAGATGAAATCAGAGTAACAACCAAATTTTATTAAACACATTATGAGTTCTTACAACCCAAAAGAATTTTAATATAAATACATAATCTTTGCCATCCATTTACATGAGTCATACTAGACCATATACTTGGTACTGAAAGAATAAATCTATCCTACCAATAGCTTTCTCTCCGGCTCTGGTAGTCTCATCGTCCTCGCCAGCATCGAGTGCGCCTTGTGCGAGTCATCTGGTCTAGCTGTTGTTGTGATATAATAATAAAGCAAGGGTGAGCAATAGCCCACCAACAATAATATTTAACTGAACGATAATATATAACAGTTCAAAAGTATTTTTCAAATCATATGCCATGCATTTACGGAAATGATGCCAGTATAATATGAACGATGAAGTTACAAGGTAACTCAAAATGTAAATATATGAGGGAATATCTGCTATGTCGAAAATAAGCAAGATATTATAAAGAGGAACTTGCAAGGAAAATATTGCAATTCCAGTTACGAACACTTTTCCAGCTCTGCCAACAATAATCATGTTGCAGGAAATAAATAAGTTTGGATGATGAACCAATGATGGAGTATTCACCGCGCCCGCTGTTCCAATCTTGATGATCAGTCAAGATCGTACAGCTCAAATTAGATTTACTACCGGTAGAAGGAAGAACTGACGGCTTTACTTGTCTACCGCCTTACTAGCTCTCCCAGGCCAACGGTTGGGCCAAAGGGGATGGACCGGCGCTACTCGGCCTCTTACACGACTCCTAGTTCCAATAGAATTCATGATTCTGAATGTAACGTTCGTCCCCCTTTCCCCAAGTATAATACTTGTTGATAAGACTCTACAAAGTAGTCGTATCTAGTTGGAAAGGAAAATTCACCAATAACTTCCAAGCTATTGCTTGGTAACGAACATCAACTTGCTCCAACAATCTTACCCCTCGAAAGATGAGAAGGTAAACACAGACTTAATGAGTCCATAGCAACCAAGTTGCGAGTGAAGAGGATAAATTATGACCGGGAAGTCAACAAGATAAATAACATTGCTCAAGTAGGTTCCCCTATAATATGGAAGTTTGAGCGAGCATTTAAATCCTTTTAAGATAGATTTAAATGAAAAAGAAAGAGTTGGGAACCTTTCCTTGATAAAATAGTCGTAAAAAGACTCCGAAATATTTTACATAATATCTGGAGGTGGAAGGTAATCTCCGAATAATATAAATTATTTTAAAAAGAATTTTAAAAGGATTAAATAAATATTCCAAGAATATTTATTTACTCAATAATAATTATGGAATATTATTAACTCATAATATTGCTCGTAAGTAATCCTCGAATGAATATATGGAATTATTTAATAAATAAATCCCTCCTTAAATGAATATTCGAAATAATATTCATTAAATAATTAAACTCCAATAAACATTTAAAATAGTATTCAATAAATAAGTCGAACCTTAAATGAATATTTGAAAATAATGTTCATTTAATATTTACTCTTTTAAATGAAAATCCAAATAGCATTCATTTAATAAATAATCTTCTAAATGAATATCCAAATAATATTCATTTAGTAATCAAAACTTTAAAGGAATAATCGAAATAATATTCCTTAAGTAAATAGAACTTCCAATGAATATTTTAAAATAATATTCATTAAGTACATAAAACCTTAAATGAATATTCGAAAGTAATATTCATTTAATAAATAACATTCTAAAGAATATCAAAATAATATTCATTAAATATCAACTCTAAATGAATATTCAAAATTAACATTCATTTATTATCGCTCGACTAAGATAATACTCGAATAACATTCCTCGAAATATTTCCAAGTAATTGATACTTTATGGAATATAATAACGTTTAACAATAACCTTCCTCAGATAAAAAATAATCTGTCGTTGGAATCCCTCCGGGTTTCCACGACTATCTATAACTCAAAATACCGACTCCCGGTCTATATTTAGAATGAATATCATATGCCCTTCGCTAAGGGTCTTACCAAAACAATCCGGCTTATTACTGATAAATCGTATCTAGTCTATAAGCCAATATCAATTCAGGGAACAAGTATCACAAAAAAAAACCAGAGTCACAATATAATTGGAAACAGGCATGCATGCGATGGCATATGTAAAACAGAAATCATATACATATATTATCACAACAACAGGTTCAAAGGTTTGAACACTTGCCTGGTAGTCGGGTGTGGGTAGAGGTAGCGTGTCCCGGTTCAGCTCGGTGATCTATAAACAATCAGAATATTGGAGATTAATCACCTAACACTTCTTTAGAAGGTTACGTATAACTTTACTTAAGTCGAAACACGCTTTCAAGTTATCTCGTTATGCACCCTTTTGTATAACTCTTTTTATTACCGATACGATCCGACTTTTGTTCGTTATTAAGACATGTCATTGTACTTACACTTGACATATACTTAAGCCGGGTAAGTCCTAAGGTCGGTCGTTTACGAACCAAGATTATACCTCGAGTTTTATCGCCCATTTTCTAAGTGTTTTACCAAAGTTATAACCAAGTATCCATTTTAGGGGTTCGTTTATATTTAACCTCGACTTGAACATTTTTATAAAATCGAAAAACGATCCAAATGACATGTGGTTTTCTTTCAAATCTTCCTCATGACCTCTAATATTTAATTACCATGATTCGTCACAAACTTTCATATTTTACCGAGGCTCAATTTTAATAACGAACTTGTAGTTACGGTTTCGAACAACTTTTACTAAGTCGGCCATAACTCCTAAACCGTAAGTCGGAATGCTTCGATTCTTTCGCCAAAACGATCTATGACTCGAGATCTACAAGGTTAGGTCATGTATCCATCAAGGTCAGAAATTTAACCTAACTGTTATGCACGAATTACTAAGGTCTAATGAAAATCGGGCATTACGACGGCTATAAATCGAACGTTTCAAAATTGTTTTCAACACAACCAAGCCACACCGGGCATCCATACATCTTATACACATGTTATACATCTCAACAAGTCCAGGAATATTACTCTTCACCATCATAATCATCATATGGTCAAACCAACTACAAGATCATGCTCATGATAACACTAATGTCATAACTATGCTAAAATCCACCAAAAACATACATAATCTTAAAATAAGATCTAGGGTTCTTAAGGATTATACCTTCCTTGGAGAGTGTCCTAGCCTTACTAAGCTTGTTATAGTCCTTGTATAGCCTCAACAAAGCTTAGATCATCCAAACAAAACAAGAAATCAAAGTTAGTTTCTAAGGGTTACTATTCATCATCACTTTTGTAAAAATCATAGAAAATCGAAAAATAAGAGTTTGGCTCTCAAATTTTTACCACATCTTGGCCTCTTCATAAGCTTTGTTTTGAGTCCTATATCATCTAATTTGAAGCTTCGTAGCTATGGTTTTGAACCCGTTTTTCCCACTGGACAGAAACTGGTCAGATTTGTTGCCCCAACTTTGAGCATGGATTTGACTAGGCTATACTACTTTATTGGCCATGAAATTTTGAACGAACCTTACACATGGTGTGGAGAGGCTATGGTCAAAATTTGGTGATTTTAGAAGCTCTAGATTTTGAGATATGAATTTTTCTTTCATGGCTATTCTTGCTGGGCAGTTTTGAAGAAATGGAGAGAATGGAGTTTGCTTGGCTTGTCTTTGATCTCATCTAGTCTAAATGAATTATTGTTGATAATATCTTGCATAAAGCCACTTTAATAAAGTGCTTTGGTCATGGATGAGCTAATCAAGTGGACAAGTGTTGCATTCTTGTGGCAAGGTGTGTGTTGTAAGCTAAGTGCTTGGTTGGTTTTCTAATGATGCTAGTTAACTTGTAACTAGCTTGGTTACTTGATGTTATCCACTAGCACATGCATGCATCTTGATTCCTTGCTTGTTTCCTTGTCCGTTTATTACTCAATTCATTGATCGTTAGGAGGAATAACTCATTCGTTTCTAGTTAGGGTTTTACTGACAACCTTCTTAACATTTATAATACCATTCGCCATCTTTCTTGGTAACTCTCGAATTTAAATTCCTTAAATCCTCTCATTAAATCCTTAAGTCTATCAGTGTCCAGGGAATTCTCGGAGAAAATAAAAATGTTGTTTTTCAGAATCCGACAGCTTTTACATACACTTATTTTCCCCTCGAATCACTAATACGAATTCAAAAATCCATTCCGGGTACTTCTATATAGTGTCGTCTCATAATATTCTCATTCCCACCAAAAACACTATTCATCCATTTTTCTTTACTTACTCTCTCGGTTTATACAAATGTCCCGGTTCTCTTTCGAACATTCCTTAACCCTTTTACGGAACCACCGGACTAATAACAGATATCGATTTGGATGACATAAGAATAATCTTCTTCATTGGAATTGCCACCTCTTAATTTCCTAGGAGATAGATAATTCTTATATAAGTTGTCAACCAATACCATTCTTCATGGCATATCATAATTGAATCCGAATCCATTCAATATCCATCTATTAACCCATTGATACATTCATACTCCAATACATAATAAAAAGTTTTAATTAGTACCAAAAATCTGGGTTCTTACAAATTATATCCAAAATTTGGGGTTCTTACATTTACAAGGAGAAGGTGAAGAGGTGGCATGATAAGAAGTTGATTCCTAAGGTCTTTGTGCCTGGTCAGTTAGTTTTGTTGTTTAATTCGCGCCTCAAGCTTTTTCCTGGGAAGCTTAAGTCAAGGTGGTCAGGGCCGTTCAATGTTAAAACCGTATTTCCGCATGGAGCCGTTGAGATTTTTGAAAAGTCACCTGATTTGGCGTTCAAGGTGAATGGTCAGCGGTTGAAACATTATTTTACAGGTGATCCAGTGGTTCGGGAAACAGATTCCGTGGATTTGGCAGAAACGTAACGACCGACCAGCAAGTCAAGCTAATGACGTTAAACGAGCGCTTCGTGGGAGGCAACCCATGTGATTTTTGGTATCATTGTTGTATATTATACTCATCCAAATATATATATATATATATATATATATATATATATATATATATATATATATATATATATATATATATATATATATATATATATATATATTGGGACAGCGCGACCGCGCTGTCTGGCAGTACAAACAGAGCGCGACCGCGCTACTTCGATTCTGGAGGTGCAGAAGTAATTCCCGGAGCAGATTTTGAGCCCAAAATTCGAGTTGGAAACCCTAATCTCAGCCCAAAACCAGTCCTAATCACTCTATAATTCCCCAAATTCGTTTGTACTCAGTCATTATATCATCTCTCTTATACACACATCTCTCATATACATACACATACATATACACTTAACCCTAACCCACTACTTTGGAGCTTTGGAATTCATGTTCATTCATCGATTGGAGGCTTAATACGCAGTGCTACCTCTCCTACAGATTCGTTTTGGGTAATTTCTTGATTATTCTTGTTACTACGAATTGTAGTTTGCGTATTTTGGGATAATTGCTGTTAGGTTGCTGTGGGTTGTTATTTGTGTATATTTTCTGCTTGTTGGAGATTGTGTAATGGCCCCGAAAAGGACCCGTTTTGCTGGTGGTTCTAGTGGACATCATTCATCTGATTCCGATTCTAGTTCGGAGGGACCCGGGGAAAAGTTTGTTTCCGTGGAGGCCCGGGCGGAGTACAACAGGTTGATGTCAAAGACAGTAATCAAGGATAGGATGTTTTTAGCTGGTCCGATGGATGGAGATCTGGTGGCGATGATTCAGTCGCGAGGTTGGGAGCCTATTTGTCAGTTGGCTATGGATATTCCGTTGTCTATTGTTCGCGAGTTCTATGCGAATGCGAAGGCTGAACGGAATGGTTATTCAGTGGTTAGGGGTTTGACAGTTGACTATACACCGCCTGCTATCAGCCGTTTGCTTGCTTTGCCTGCCAGACCTGCAGGTGCTGAGGATTGGACTTTTAAGTCCAGGACAGAGGTAGACTTGGATGCTATTGTGACTAGGTTGTCTGTGCCAGGTACTGTGTGGAAGATGAAGCCAGGGAGTAATGAGCACTTGCATTTCCCTACTTCTGCGTTGAAGAGGTATGCTAGGGCATGGAATTTGTTTATCTGTGCTAACTTGTTGCCTACCACACATCAGCACGAGGTTAATGTGGAGAGGGGTATTTTGCTGTGGGCGATTCTGAATGGTTTTTATATTGACATTGGTTATATGATTAGCCAAAATATCTTGAGGTTTTTGAGAGCGAGTACTACAAGGGGGATTCCATATGGTTCTGTGGTTACTAGTTTGTGTATGGCGGTTGGAGTGAGATGGGCTGAGGATGAGCCGATACAGTTGCCGAGTGGTGCTATTGATTCTGGGACTATTGCGAGGATGGTGGAGTGGCCGGGTGGCGTTCCACATCCTAGGGGTTTGGGTTACCAGATTGCTGGTGCTGTTCCGCCACCTCAGGTTTCCGAGGATATTCCTGTTGCCTCTCAGTATAGACGGCTGATGCGTCGTATGGATGCTATGTATGATTCTCAGAGCCGTTTTGCACAGGAGTTGACTCAGGCGCTGGGCACTGCTTTTGCTGCCAGTGGAGTGCAGGTGGATTGGCCTTTTGGAGCACATGGTGTATATCCTCCACCGGATTCTCCTCCTCAGGAGGGTGGTCCAGGTGGTCAGTGGGTATGTTTCTACTTTTCCCTTATTTACTTTCAATGAGGGCATTGAAAATTTTAAGTTTGGGGGTGGATTTGGAAAATTAGTAGTTGTTGTGATATATTGTTGTGATATATTGGTGGCATGTAGGAATTCATATTGCATCATATTTGTATGTGTAGTTTAGTTTCATGCATGATACCTGTCATATAGAGCATTCTGTTTGCATGTGTGTCGAGTTTTGTATGTGAGTTCATATAGTTGCATTACATGCATTTTCATGATCCCTTAGAATAAGCTGATGCCATAAGGTAGGTAGATGTTGATGTGGGTGTGAAAAGGATGAACAGAGGGCTGATTTTAAATTTTGATGAAATTGACATGCATGTTTCATGAACAAAATTTTTACACAGTCTCGTCGTTTGCTCTTGGGTTAGGTTGAGTCATGCTTGTTTGGATCTAGGATTTAATCACTTGTTTATCGATAGAATTTGCTTTATTCTCTTGATGATTAAGGAACTCCAAAATATAAGTTTGGGGGAATCAGGAATTTCATGCTAATGTGTTTGTGTTTGTGTTTGTTGGCTAGGCGTCAAATGGCTAGTAGCCGGCTCATTTTTATGAGTAGTCTAGGGTTGGAATTGAGAATTCTCATTCCAGATTCCATGTGAAAAAAAAGGGGAAAAAAACAGAAAAAAAGGAAAAAAAAAAGAGAAAAAAAGAAAAAAAATGAGTGTTGTGAGAGTGTGAGTATGCAGAATTGATCAGGGTGAGCTCTTTAATACTCGAGCAATTAAGTTCTTGGGGACTTTGTGCCTAGTGACCTAAGGTTTTTTATAGTCTGGGATCCACTAACCCAACGCTCGCTACATGGGTATTATTGTATAAGCCTTTAGGGGTCTCATCCATTGCACGATCAAATAAGCATGTGTGTTGTGTACATATTGTGTTTGAGTCGTAATAAAGCATGAATTTCTGTCTACTTTAGAGGAGTATGGAGGTGTATCTGAAGTGATCTTGAGTTTAACGTTCATTCTATTTATAAACCTGTGATTGTCTTGGAAAAGAATATGTATGATTTTGATCCGGTTTGGGAGTATATCTGTCGAGCATTGCACACACGCACGTTCTGATCATGTGTTGTTAGTATACCGGAATTTAGTCGAGCTCTGTTTGGATTGATTGCATTCATTGAGATATTTGCTTGCTAAGTGGTGTTGGTTAGTTTGAGGGGATCTTTTGCATTCATAATTAGTTGCATTCATGCATTGCATTGTTTGTGTCGTTTGTGTCAGTTGGATTTTGTGGGTACATTCACTATAGGCCCTCACGAGACCTTACTCGTCCACTAGGGCTGCCTAGGGGTTTAAAGGGCTTGTTGCATATGCCAAATGCAACCGTGATCACCTACGGAAGTGGTACTAGTTAGTTGTATATATTTATATCTGTTTATGCTTGAGGACAAGCATCGGTTCAAGTTTGGGGGTGTGATAAGTGGATTTTTATCCATTTGGATCGTTCTATTTTAGCTTGAATTGATCGCTTAATCCTTGAGTATTTGTGTGGTTTAACGTGTTTTGTGGAGTTTGTGCAGGAATTAAGTTTTTGCAGAGGGTTATGGTGTTTTGTTGCTTTTGGAACAGAAGCTGGTTGTGGTGTAAAACGGCGCGTGGAGAAATAGACTCTAACAGAAATTCTTCAGAAACAGAATGTGCACAGCGCGACCGCGCTATGTTTATGCTGTAAGGGAGCGCGACCGCGCTAAGAGAATTTGCAGAATTGGGAGAGCGCGACCGCGCTGAAAAAGAAAAGGGGAAGAGCGCGACCGCGCTAAGGGAAAAACTGGACCGCCAGAAACTGTTCTAATTCAGATTTTAAAGAGGAATGTTGCCGTTTTCTTCTTCTATTCGACATGGAAATAATCTTGGACGGTGGGAATAGTCCAGAAGCCTTATTTGACAAGGGAATTTGCAATTTATATCATATTTAAAGATGGAATTTGTCAATTTCAATTCCTACTCAAGAATGGCAATTGCTTGGAGAAGAGGCAATATTGAGCTATAAATACACATGTTGGGAGGTCAGATTTACACACACCCAGACACCAGAGATCATATTACTTCACATCACATACACACTTTTTAGCACGAGATTGAGAAGCCAAGGCGAGGATCGTGACAACAAGAAGATCTAGACATAGTTTTCTTGTATTCTTACTAGGCGTATCTTTTGGATGCTTGATCATTATTCGACTTTGTTCTATAACTTTGTTATCATTGATTTATTCATCATTATTCTCTTCATCTTTATCATGTTTTCATCAAACCCCATGATGACGAACGGTTCGATTATGAACTAATCGCCGTCATGGGGTCCTAACGGATTTACTTACAGAATTTAGATGTGATTGCCTAACTTGATATATGTGTGGTGAATTTGCGATATCCTTGCATGGTTGTATTTAATTCATATAGATGCGTAGCTAACATCTATCTTGTTAATCTTTAGTGAAGCGACAGTGAATCTTTCGATTTAGAACTTGCCATGCTAGCATAAGTCCATGAATGTATTCATGTTTGTGGTGTGTTTCTAACCGTCTCATACTACCTTATGTAATCTTATGGATACTTGATCTTCAACCATTATGTTTTCAAATTCTATAGACATATAGGGTCTAAGCATAATTGGTGCCTGCATGATTTCTATCTTTTGTGGATATTGTGTAGATTGGTGTGCGTGTACTGAAAGGTAACGTATACTTATTTCGTGTTGTCCGATTAGTTATCGTAACCACCACATGTGTTGATAAAAGGGCATGATCTCTAAAGGAAGTTTGTATTGAAGTCAGGATCCCATGTTTTCCATCTCATAAGTAATTCGAAATCACTTAGTTAATTAATTTAGTTGTTAATTAATTCTTATTAGTTAATTTAGATAATCAAAACCAATTTGTCCATTGTCTTAGCATTGAACGATAATCATACATTGATGCTTAGGTACAAGAACTAAATTATACAATCTCTGTGGGAACGAACTCTACTTCATTCTATATTACTTGTGAACACGTGCGCTTGCGTGATTTTGTGCTAACATATATTCATAAATAAAATAAATTAAAAAAAACTAAAATCTCATTCAGAGCTTGCGAGCCTTACGAGCCGAGAAATATGAACCTCAAGATTGGCTCAATTATGTATTTGAATAGCTCGAGCATCAATCTATTTTTGTCAAGTTGAATTTGAATTTTTATAACATGCCAATATCAAAGAGCTCACTAGTAGTTTAACTTGTTTACACCACTACTTATGCCGTATGGCGTATGCTGCTCTATATCATATCATAGAACTTTAACTGGTGCTCAGTCCTACAGATTCTTTTATACTTCTACATGCTAATCTTAAAATGAAAAAGGATGGAAAGTTGAATTCATAAGGTACTGAAAATAGTTAATAATGTCCTCGTAATTTAGAAGAAAGTGATTAAACTTTTATGTCTTTGTGTGAACAGGTGAAGTTTGTGTTGTTGTTATGCTTAACTTAATGGATATCAACAGTCATGCTGCTTATTTTAATTGCGTCCTGCAGGTGTACAGTGACTTATATGTTGACTATCTCAAAATGTTCTTATTAAATGTCCCTGCAGCTGTGGTTGAATTAGGATTGTAAGACATTTTGTTCAGTAGCTAAACAAGTGTTTTGCACATTCAAAACAACGTGTTGTGCGCCGTGTACGAATATGTATCATATTTTGAGAACATTTTCAATCATGTACAAGTACAACTGAGCAAGCATGTATCTAGGTTTAGAAATGTCAGTATGAATGCAAATAGAGTGTTCAGCTGCAGAACACTGCTGTATCAGTTGTGTTTTTACGACAAAATCAAGTGAGTTGAACCCTATTATCTTAGGAAACTTAAGTGAAATAAATCTCAGGTTCCTTATTCTCTGTATTATATTATAAGATCATATATTCTATTTATCTTACATATTTAATCAAGTCGAACCTATCATATCTAAGCTTTTGTCACTATTTAGTATCCATGATTCGAGCGTTCGAGCCGAAGTCGAACAAATCTATCATTTGTTGAGTCGAGCTCGAACTGGAAAATTATGGCTCGGTCAAGCTCGAACTTGAGCCATGCAATGTTTGGCTCGGGTCGTTTACATCCATACTTACAAATTTAAATTTCAAGTAACATTTAGACTTTAAGCATGCAGCATGCTCTATAACATGTACAAAGAATAGTACTTGTTCGAACCTGACGTTAGTACTTATGAAAACAACTAATACGCAAGTAACTTAGGAAGTTGTAATCTAGCATGAGTCGTGTACAACAAGCTCAATGTACTTAAATAGAATCTAAGTACATTTTTAAACTTATCGAACTATATCACAGACATTAATTATCAGAAACATTATACCCTGTACAGTACCGTCAAAATGAGCTAATAAGCCTAATAACGACCTCGAATTGACATTTTATTTATATATACAAGTCCACAAACTCGACTAAAATAGCACTTGGACTCGAAGTAAAGCATTGAAAGACTACGACAATATGCCATTGCACAACATACGTCTTTAGAAACCGGGCCTGTACTTTCTAGAAATGGCAATAAGAATTTATTATATAAAGTAGTGCAAGCAATAATAACTCTTACCCAAACACACACATAACACACAAAGTTGTATAAGTAGAGAAGGACAGTGCAATTGAGTATACAGAGCAAGAAAATATGTAAGCATTGATGGAAAATGATGATACAAAACATGAAAATAGATAGATACAAAGTAGAGAGAGTACCTTGTGGTGAAATTAATTGAATTGATAAACCCCCAAAAGCCGTGCCCTAATTCTTTCGGGTTAAGCCCTCTTCTCATTCGGCCCAAACCTACCACCTGCATTTTTTTAGTTATAGATAAAAACTAGCGTTCTACCCGTGCTACGCACCGATCGATAAATTATATTAATTAATTAATATAAATATATTATTTAGAAAAAAAATATAATTTTATTGGAATGTTAATTAACTTAAGTATAAAAATTACTTATCAATGAATTCATACCAATTGAATTAATATTAATATTATGAATCAATCATCAAAACAAATACAACCCCCGTTGAAAAGTTCAAAACCCCTATTTATTGTTTTTTTTTTTTTAAATTTAGCTTTCATTTATTTCTCTCTTTGTTAGAGAATATTTCTAAGTACCATGTTAACAAATTTTTCACCCATATTTTGAGAATTCGGTATATTTATTCAATATCGGATCCTTAAAATATTTATTATATTAATACATTGAAAATATTTGTATGATCGTGGTTAATTTTTTCGATTAGATATTAAAATGTCACGACTCCAATAAATCATTAGATTATCTATCAAAAAAAAGTTGCAACGATATGAGAAAGGATATCTACTATGTAAGATACATGAAACGAACGTAAGGTTGCAACGATATGAGAAAGGATATTTACTGTGTAAGATACATGAAACGAACGTAGTTATAACAATAAAAACTTTCATCTAATCTAGTTTGTTATGTGATCATTCAATATCTTTTTTATAAATTATATGTCCTTTTATTAATGAATTGATTTACTATTGAAAAATAAATATTATCAACTAATCAAACAAATTCAATATATCGCGTTCTTGGAGTAATGTATGATTGTTAGAGTTTATGGTGATTGACCTTAGCTTATTTGTAAAGACAACTTAAAATGTGCATTTTCAGTTTGGAAGTTTGTATGTTGGATTTTTTATTCTTTTCTAGTAAAACATGGTATAATAAATTTTAGTTTAATTTACTCTTAAATAAGACATATGAAAATGAGTATCACTTATCTTTTTTCTATTTGACTAACTTGTGAAATAAGCTATTGTCCATAAAATTGAAATCAAGTTTGTAATATATAAACACATAATCACATTGTTATATATGTGCCCTTGTAATTTAGATATTAGGTTAAATAACATGAAATTCATTTTTCTTTAAGAGTGAGTATATTTTTTCGACATATATAAGAAGAAATAGCTTATGTAGACCTGAAAAATCATTTTGCACATTCATGTTGTGTACTTTAGGGTCTTGAACGACAATGACATGATATTGAATCGTGTACCCGAAATTAGAACACAAAAATAGCTTATATAAACCTAACAAATCGTTTTGTACATTCATGTCGTGTAACTTGAACGAAAATGACATGATATTGAATCGTGTACCGAAATTATAACACAAAATGATACTAAACTACATGAATTTTTTCGTGTACACGAAATGAAATGAAATATGCGAATAGAAAAAGCATGACAATTATATGAAATATCACTATGTATCCAAGTTATGTAACTATATAATTATGTGTCTTAGAACAACATTGAGATGTTACAAAACTAAACTAAAGGTAGCATGCACGATGTAAAGTCTCTAAAACAAAATGAAACCTCTTTTTTATTTTTTTTAATATAGTTTTTTGTTAACAAATATCTCTCTTTGTGTAGAATCTTTCTACCAAGTTATTTAGTTTTCTTACCCATATTTTATGCTTTTTTGATATTAAAAAATAAATTATAATCAACCAACCAAGCAAATTCAATATATGCTCATAGATTAAGATATGAGAATTGATACGATTACTTTAATTCCCGAATACAAAATTCAAAAAGGCACCCTTTTATTAAAAATAATAAATAATTTAAGTGCATCAACCTTTTTATCTATCAATATTAATAATTTTTATAACAAAGATCATAGTTGCTGCTGCTCGCGCTCTCTCTCTCTCTCTCTCACTCTCTCTTCACCTATCCCAAAATATGTTAAACTAAAGTTTAGGAGCTAATATAAGCTTTTTGGTTTTTTATATTTTTTTATATTTTTTAATTTTTTTTTTCTTTTTTTTAATAAATAAATCTCTTTATTGAGAGTCTAGTACCTCGTTGCCCGTTGGTGGATTTTATCTATCAAAATATTAGATTTTGTACTATCTCCTTGTGAATGACAAGCCTCATTTTCTTTTCCTTTATTTTACTTTGGCTTTCAATAAATATCTCTCTTTGTTGAGAGCCTAATATCATATTCGTGGATTTTGTATACTCATATATTAGATTTTGTTATATTAGTTCATTGATTTGGATAATGTAGAGTCACAATTTTTGTCGGTTGTTTGATTACGTTTTGACAAATCAGATATACATATTCCTCACGTTTATAACAAATGTTGGTGTATACTGAAAATATTTATTTGAAGTATGTACATTTATTTCTGGCCAGTTTAATTGAGAATTATTTTAATGTTTACATGTTGTCTAAATATTATATATTGTGAATAATCTAGTATCAAATGGGATACAGAATATTAGATTATTAAATACGGTTTATATAATATAATATGGTTCACAGCACAGGTGGTGTTAGACAATCCACTGGAATGGCTGTAGTATTATTTAGATTAGTTTATATTGACTAATAAATAATACTAGTATACTTTGTGTATATTGAACAGGATCAAATTTAGAATTGTCCCTTATACTGATTAAGAAGGAGAACTAAGATTTTATGTTATTATTAATGCTTAGGTTCTTAATCCAGATATAGTAATTGACACGTGTATATTATTTACATGCTTTGATTTATATATGAAATAATTCTTTTGATTTATTTCATTATATTTTGGGTGATGGAATAATATATATGGTAGATATTATTTATTGAAGGAATCCATGTCCTGATAATATTCGGGTTAATGATGTCCCCTTGAAAGCTCAAAAAGATTTAATTATGTGAAACCCTGCAGGTGGATTTATTCCGGCATAATTAAATAAAGGTTGAGTGGATGATCAAGGATAAAAGATATTAATTAAATGAATTATCAGTAATTTATTTAGTTAATGGACATGCGATATTTTAAACATGGGGAATTTAATAAGCAAATAATATTGGAACCGAATTAATTAATTAAATTACGGTATTAGGAAAGGTAGTGCAAATATTAATTCTTTAGTGGATTGAATTAATATTTAATGACATTGGGCTGGGCTCATAATGTCATTGGGAGGCCTAACCTAATTATCCATGATCCCTGCTGTAGCCTATATATATTCCTATTCTCTTCTTGCTGAGGTTGGTTGAAAAAACATTAGAGTTTTTTGGAGGCAGCCACCTTGAAGCAAGAAGAGAGGCAAAACTTGGGAGCACGAAGGCCACACTTCGCTCAAGGGGAATCGAGGACTACAGCAGAAGACGTGGACTTGAATTGCTTGCGCCGTAGCGATTAAGGTTAGTTATGTTTTAATTTATTGTATCAAAAATCGCAAGGCCACGATCTGATTGTCCCAACAATTGGCATCAAGAGATAGGTTCAATGGTTCTATGATTTTTGATACGATGTCCATGTCGTAATTATATATGCATGTATATAGTGGTTGGCTTGTATAATTCTGTTTTGCAGGTTGTTATCCACTATTATGGCCATGTATATTTTAATTATGAGTTTGGATCCCACGTGGTTTAATCGTGGTTAATTTTTGTTTGGTTTCCACGTGGTTTATCGTGGTTGTAAAACACGAGGGTTGATCGTGTTAGAATAGATTTACAAAATTAGTTTTGTAATTGTTTGTTGGATTTTATTAAGATCCGGGTATTTTGTAACAGTTACGTGCGATCGAAAATCGAAACGGAGACCAAATTTAATCCGCTGCGTTGCTGCTGGTGTCTGTTTTGTTCCTGCGGCGGCTGAAATTCAAAGTGATGTGAAGAAACAAGTCTGGAGATGCTGCGGCGCGTGGAAACACATGTGAAAGGCGGTAACGCAGGTCAGACCTGCGCCACAGCCTGTTCTGGATGTGTAACGAATGTCGAACCTGCGCCACAGGTTCTGGAAGGGTGAAACGCATCCTGAAGCTGCGTTACTGGTGTGGAAGGCAGAAAATTTAATTTTTTTTGCAGATGCGCGTATAGTGTGTCAGGTTCTCAGGCTACAGTTGTTTTTTTCAAGGGGCCATAATAGTGGAAAATTTTATTTTAAATTTTTCCACTAATTTTTAATTATTGCTTTAAATAATTATTATGTGTGTTGTTAATTATGTGTGTAATTATTTTTTAATTGCATGTTTAACATAATTAGGACGACACATGGACATAGTATTTATTTATTATGTTTTAATCATGAATAGCATGCTGTTATGTTATGTGTTTTGTGTATTTTGATACATGTGGACTGTGATTAAATAACATAAGGCGATGCATGCTAGATAAAATTCCTCAATTATAAAAAAAAATTCTAAGTGGGTGAGGGAATTAATTAGGAATTAAATCCCACGGTCTCCATTATTTTGTATGTAATATAACCTTTTTAAATAATGTAGATGGTATTTATGATCACCTAACGTGGCGTACTATTTATGGTATTATTAAAAGGTTGTGGAAATTACTAGAACAAAATTCTTAAATTAAATTACGAATATTGAAAGGTATATAAATCACCATAACGTGGCGTACCAAGTTTCATAGAATTCGTAACGAAAATTGGATATTCTTTTTGATGTTGACTATGGACAATTCTGTCTAGGAATCGGGTATTAAGCGAGGCCATTGTGACTCCTCCGAGACCTGGGAATTATCCATTAATATATCAAACGGATGTATTCGGTTTAAGTAATTTAAGATTTAATAATGGTATACACTTAGCTATGAAAAATAATATATAGTCCACCCTAACGTGGCGTATTATTTAGTAATAAGACCGAAGTAATATTTAAACGAATTTAAGTGGTATATATGTCACCCATCGTGGCGTACCAGATACTTATGGTGTTTAAATATTAGTGCATTAATTTTAATTAATTGTTAGAGGAAACCAATAGGTTTTAATATTTGTGCAACTCTCTGATTATGTGTTACATGTATGATTCTCAGGATTAGATCATTATGGGCTTTAATCCACTATTCACCATACATAAGGATAACAAACTTACTTGATCGAACTATATTGAATGGAAACGTAATTTGGACATAGTGTTGACTGCTGAGGAGTACAAATTTTGTACTTATGAACCCAAGCCAGATCAGCCTACCGAAGATGCTCCTGAAAGTGAGAAGGAGTATTATAAGCGGTGGATTAAGGCTGATGAGATGTCGCGATGTTACATTCTGGCAGCAATGTCGGGTGTTTTGCAGCATCAGCATCAGGCTATGGCCACAGCTTCAGATATGCTTTTTAATCTCAAGGAACTTTTTGGAGAGCAGAATAGGGCTGCTAGGCAAGTAGCAATGAAGGCTTTAATGAACACTCAGATGGTTGAAGGAACACCTGTAAGGGATCATGTTCTCAGAATGATGTCTCATCTGAATGAGATGGAGATCCTTGGTGCTGATATTGATGGGGAAACCCAGATCGATATCATCCTTATGAGCTTGCCCAAAAGTTTTGAGCAGTTCTGCTTGAATTACACCATGAACAAAAGGATGTATAGTCTCGCAGAACTTCTGACAGAACTTCAGGCAGCTGAAGGACTCTTTAAACAGAATGTTCAAGTGAATGTGGCCGAGAAAGCTTCTTCATCTAAACCGAAAGGTAAGAAGAAGAAAAAGACTCAGACACAGAAAGCTGGAAAGATTGCTAATGCAGTGGGAGTTCAAGGTGGTGTGAAAAAGCCTAATGGCAAGTGCTTCAGGTGCAAGCAGTCAGGTCACTGGAAACATGATTGTCCTCTTCTTAAGAAGACAAACAATACTGGTATGTCTCTTTCTCTAGTTACGGAAACATACATAGCGGCTATATCTACGAGCACTTGGTGTGTAGATACAGGAGCCACTGACCATGTTTGTAACTCATTGCAGGGGTTCCAGCAATCCAGAATGCTTAGAGATGGCGAGATATATGTGTTCATGGGAGATGCTACGAAAGTAGCAGTAGTTGCGGTTGGAATAATTACTTTATCTTTTGGAGATGATAGGATTTTGATTTTGAACAATTGTCTTTATGTACCTTCGTTTAGAAGAAATTTGATTTCGGTTTCTAAACTTGCTATGGATGGTTATAATGTTTGTTTGGATCGTAATGTTTCTATTATGATGAATAAACGAGTTATATGTTCTGGTACATTGCAAGACAATTTATATATTATTAATCCTGTCCAACCAATGCTGCAACAAAAGGAATCTAATAACATTCTTTCTAGCTCAAACAAAAGAAAGAATCCTTCTGAATTGAACCAAACATATCTTTGGCACTTAAGATTAGGTCATATTAACTTGAGGAGGATTCAAAGACTGGTAGTAGATGGGCCATTAGGCTCGTTGGCAGTGGAGCCATTTCCAGTTTGTGAATCCTGCTTGGAAGGTAAGATGACTAATAGGCCTTTTAAAGGAAAGGGAATAGAGCCAAAGAAGTATTAGAATTGGTTCATACTGATTTATGTGGACCTATGAGTATCCAAGCAAGAGGAGGTTATGAGTATTTTGTCACTTTCATTGACGATTATTCTAGATATGGGTACATTTATTTGTTGCACCGTAAGTCTGAGTGCTTTGAAAAATTCAAAGAGTACAAAGCTAGTGCGGAGAAGCGACATCTTGGAAAATGTATCAAGTCACTACGATCAGATCGTGGTGGCGAATACTTGCTTGGAGAATTTAGGAAATATTTATCAGAAAATGGGATTACGTCCCAGTTGTCTGCACCTGGCACACCTCATCAGAATGGTGTAGCGGAGAGAAGGAATCGGACTCTTTTAGAGAGTGTTAGATCGATGATGAGTTATTCAGATTTACCCAAGTCGTTCTGGGGATATGCAATAGACCTTCTGAACTTGGTACCTTCTAAGTCGGTTCCCAAGACTCCAATAGAATCGTGGACTGGTAGCAAACCAAGTCTAAGACATATTCGGATTTGGGGTTGTCCAACGCATGTGCTGAACAAGAACGCGACCAAGTTAGAATCTCGTACAGAAGTAAGGCTATTTGTAGGCTATCCCATGGGAACGAAAGGTTATTCATTTTATAGTCCTAGGGATCGAGATATCATTGTTAGCACCAATGCTAGATTCTTAGAAGAAGACTATATTATGAATCATAAACCCATGAGTAGTATAGTTTTAGAGGAACTAGTGGGAGGGACAGATAATCCACAAGTGCCAATAGTACAAGTAGAACAACCACAAGAAAATGCACAACTTGACACGAATACTGCACATGTGCCTCATCGTAGTGGGAGGGTTGTTCACCAACCTGATAGATTCATGTTTTTGGGAGAGTCCTCGGACTTGGTCTCTGGTGAACATGATGAGGATCCCAGGACATACGAAAAGACAATTCTAGATAAAGATGCAGATCTTTGGCAAAAGGCAATGGAATCTGAGATGGAATCTATGTATTCCAATCAAGTTTGGGAGCTCGTGGAACCAGCCAAAGGTGTAAAACCCATTGGATGTATGTGGATCTACAAGAAGAAAAGAGGATCTGACAAGAAGGTGAAAGCCTGGAAAGCACGACTTGTTGCGAAAGGGTATACTCAAAAAGAAGGGATCGATTATGAGGAAACCTTTTCGCCGGTTGTTATGCTTAAGTCGATCCGGATTCTTTTATCTATAGCAGCTCATCTCGATTATGAGATTTGGCAAATGGATGTCAATCAAGCTTTCCATAATGGAAGTCTTGAGGAAACCATCTATATGCAACAACCAAAAGGATTCATTAAGGAAGGCCAAGAGCATCTTGTTTGTAAGCTTAAGAGGTCTATTTATGGACTAAAACAAGCTTCTAGGGACTGGAATATTCATTTTGATCAGGCAGTCCAATCATATGGATTTGATCAAAGTCCAAGCGAATCATGTGTGTATAAGAAAAGTGAGGGTAACGCAGTGGTTTTTCTAGTACTGTATGTAGATGACATTTTACTCATTGGAAACAATGTTAAGATGTTGTCATCAGTAAAGGCATGGTTGTTCAAACAATTTGAAATGAAGGACTTAGGTGAAGCGGCATACATCCTTGGGATCAAAGTAATAAGGGATCGCAAGAAAAGGATGTTGGATTTATCTCAAGAGCCCTACATTGATGAAGTATTAGCTCGTTTTAACATGCAGAACTCCAATAAAGGTTTTCTACCTTTTAAGCATGGAGTTGCTCTATCTAAGAAGCAGTGTCCTTCAACACCTAAGGATATAGAGAGCATGAAAGCAGTTCCTTATGCCTCGGCATGTGGAAGCTTAATGTATGCTATGTTATGTACGAGGCCTGACATCTGCTTTGCTGTAAGCATGGTTAGTAGATATCAGTCTAACCCGGGCCAGGAACATTGGAGTGCAGTAAAGACTATACTCAAGTACCTGAGAAGGACTAAGGAGTATATGTTAATTTACAAGGCCTCAGAACTATTTCCTTTGGGATATACTGACTCAGATTTCCAATCAGATAGGGATAAGAGGAAATCAACCTCGGGATATGTTTTTACTTTGGGAGGTGCAGCCGTTATATTGAGGAGTGTAAAGCAGAAATGCATTGCAGACTCCACCATGGAAGCCGAGTACGTGGCGGCCACTGAGGCTATAAAGGAGGCTGTATGGTTCAGGAACTTTCTTTTGGACTTGGATGTGGTACCTAATTTGCCTAGGAGTTTGACAGTGTATTGTGATAACACTGGTGCTGTCAAATGGGATACAGAATATTAGATTATTAAATACGGTTTATATAATATAATATGGTTCACAGCACAAGTGGTGTTAGACAATCCACTGGAATGACTGTAGTATTATTTAGATTAGTTTATATTGACTAATAAATAATACTAGTATACTTTGTGTATATTGAACAGGATCAAATTTAGAATTGTCCCTTATACTGATTAAGAAGGAGAACTAAGATTCTATGTTATTATTAATGCTTAGGTTCTTAATCCAGATATAGTAATTGACACGTGTATATTATTTACATGCTTTGATTTATATATGAAATAATTCTTTTGATTTATTTCATTATATTTTGGGTGATGGAATAATATATATGGTAGATATTATTTATTGAAGGAATCCATGTCCTGATAATATTCGGGTTAATGATGTCCCCTTGAAAGCTCAAAAAGATTTAATTATGTGAAACCCTGCAGGTGGATTTATTCCGACATAATTAAATAAAGGTTGAGTGGATGATCAAGGATAAAAGATATTAATTAAATGAATTATCAGTAATTTATTTAATTAATGGACATGCGATATTTTAAACATGGGGAATTTAATAAGCAAATAATATTGGAACCAAATTAATTAATTAAATTACGGTATTAGGAAAGGTGGTGCAAATATTAATTCTTTAGTGGATTGAATTAATATTTAATGACATTGGGTTGGGCTCAGAATGTCATTGGGAGGCCTAACCTAATTATCCATGATCCCTGCTGTAGCCTATATATATTCCTATTCTGTTCTTGCTGAGGTTGGTTGAAAAAACATTAGAGTTTTTTGGAGGCAGCCACCTCGAAGCAAGAAAAGAGGCAAAACTTGGGAGCACGAAGGCCACACTTCGCTCAAGGGGAGTCGAGGAATACAGCAGAAGACGTGGACTAGAATCGCTTGCGCCGTAGCGATTAAGGTTAGTTATGTTTTAATTTATTGTATCAAAAATCGCAGGGCCACGATCTGAACAACAAATTGTTAGATTATCTCACCGAAAAGGCTGCATAATTTAGAGATATAGATGATGTATGCACCATAATTGAAGACCTGTTTAATGATTGGATAAAGAAAATTAGTGATCTATTTTACTATGTATTTGTTCAATTTTAATTATTTTTGTATATGTTGTATGCCATTTTATTGATGATTTGTGCAGGCTAGATTATTTTTGTGGATAACATATGTCGTTTTATAGATAAATTAATTATCTATAAATACATACTGATTTATAAGAAAATTTGTGCTAAATTAACCAATTTATTATGGAAATATTCACTAACTATATTTTCATTAACTCTGTAAAAAATTTATTTTTTGATTGATAATTTAAACACCAAATAATGTATAGTACTATTTAAGAGTATAGATATTTAATATTTTGAATAATTCAAATATATTGGAAAATCAAATTGTTTTTCCATTAATTATAGAATACTTAAAAAAATTCGTAATTAAAATGTGAAAGATGATTGGTTTAAAATTCATTTTAATGTTTCAATTGGTTGATGCTAGCTCTTTTTTTACCAAATTATTTAATACTTTACATAACTTAAATTTTGAATATGTATTTAAAATATTATGCTAAATAGTTTTATATTGTTAACAATTTTTAATTCATGATTTTGATTATACCTTATTATTTTGAATCGAGAGTTTGAGATATCAAAATATCTATGATAGATTTATAGACTCATATATTAGTGTATTATTTTAAAATTAAATAAATATCGTACTTATAATAAATAGTTAAGTAATCACCGAATAAAATCGACAACCCAACACTGTAAAAAATAATTTTCTATAGGCACGCCTAATAATGTAAACAAATTAGTGTAATGTGGTAAGGATTGAGGCCTAAAATTTAGTAAAATTGTGTATAAATATATTTTTGAGTCTTTAAAAAAATCGAGTCTTTGAAGATATTAATTTTATTTAAGCTATTTAAAATTTGATTAAAATCCGATTTTGTATTGTTGGCTTATTTGTATTTATTAATTAATTTTATTAACAAATTATGAATAAATATATTTTTGAACTTTTATAAAAATCAAAATTTTGAAGGTATGGATTTTATCCAAGTTATTTAAAATCTGATTTCAAATCCGATTTTTCAGTATGGTTGTTCTAATTAATGAAATAAACTAATAATATTATAATCACAAATAACTTACTGATTACCTTTCCAGCTAAAAGGTATATATTTTCTAACTAAAATATCTCATTTTCTCCTAAATAATAACTAACCAATTACCTTTTTCAGTTATTACCTTTTCTAACTTTTTTAACTAAAATATCTTTTTTTTTCCAAAATATGGTCGTTTTAATTAATCCGATCTTGTAGTGTTGGCTTATATGCATTTATTAATTAATTCTTAATTAATTCTATTAACAAATTATTAATAAATATTTTTTTGAACTTTTAAAAAAATAAATATTTTGAAGGTATGGATTTTATCCAAAATATTTAAAATCTGATTTCAAATTCAATTTTTTCAGATTTCTAGTTGAGTTAGATTATAATTTCTTAAAATCGATTACAATTGTACAATATATATTATGAAAATCAATTTATTATGTATGATAATATGATTGTGATTGACTTAATATTAAAAGAATGGTTGATTAATGAATGATTGATTATGAAATTTAAATTTGAAATATATAGTAGTATATCGTGATTGATTTCAAATTAAATTGTGATTTTCTAGTAAATATTTTTTGATTTTAAAAATATGTATTTATGGATTGTTTAATAAAACCAATATTGTATTTAAATTAGAAGTGTTAACTAACCATGGTTAAAGAGGTAGGTTGATATTGTAAATAAGGAAAATTTTTAATATAACATGATTGGTCTAAAATTTAGGAGTTAGCTCTGATTCGTTCTAAAATAATTCATGATTTCTGATTGACTAATTGTATATTGGTATATACTCATGTATTATAATAAAGGATGGTCTTCATAAATGAATATTAGATAAATCAAAATTTCGTGAAATTAATAATTATTTTCGGTCTCCCACTTTGCAAAGGTGAAGTATTTTCAATTTTGATAAATAAATAATCAAAATAAAAAATATAGTTAGTTGGTTTACTATATTTTTTTTATCAAAATTAAATTGTATTTTTTTGAATTTGATTAAAAGATAACAATAAATTTTACTTGTAATAATTTTATTGTCCTTATCGTTAATTTATTGTGATTAAAAAAAAATATTATTTTCATTATGTACATATTGAGAAAAATCTTAATTTATTAATATTATTTTCATTATTTTCATTTTTAATATTTTTTAGTAAATTTATTAAAATCAAAATCAGTTAAATCATAAATATGTGAATTAAATAAGTCATAAACTGCGTTATTATAACTTGTTACAGTACAAGTTCTATTTTTTGGAAACACATATTTAGCAAATTCGCAATCATGTTGTGATAAATGTCAAAAAAAAATATTAACTCATATTTAAATAAATGAATTTTATTTAAAAATTACAGTATAACCTCGATAAATGAATATTCGATAAACAAATAATCTCATCAAATGAATAATTTTTTCCGATCCCGACATAATAGAGATAGTGTATTTTTGACCTCGATAAATGAATAATCTCGATTAATGAATAAAATTTTCCGATCCCAAACGTATTCATTTATCGAGATTTAACTGTAATATATAATACACAAAACATGTAATGCAGTACAAACCAATATTTGCTGTGAATAGATTTATTTAAAATTTAAGTTAGTATTAAAGCATTAGTGCAGTATATGGCTTGGGAAAACAAATGGTACAGGTGGAATAGACGGTGCACACGTGTATCAGATCAGATGAAACCACTTGAAACAAGGAGCACGTGATACCGCCAGGTAAGCATAGTCCTAGATTTCCTGGTGCTGAGCTGGCATACCATGATGTAAGAAATACCGAATATATAAATGCATGATACAAGTAAAGATTTGGTTCACACGTTTCCCTCCACACATGAAGAAAGTAGCCTTATCTTTATATTGATTTTAGTATTTTTCCAATTTGTAAAAATAAAACCAAATGCACACCCCATTAACATATCTCTCTTCATCATCACCATTACTTGAGCTGCTTGACCTTCAAAAATGGCCACCAAAATGGGGTTTACCATAACTACCCCTAAGTTCTTTAATGCCCCTTTTCATAAACCTTTCATTTCTTCTTCTTCTTCTTGTTCTTCACCATGCTCAACAAGGGCTCATCAGTCAATTCATTTGTTTAGAAGAGACCACCTGCCTATTAGCAAAAGATTTATCTTACTTTCCACTAAGGCTACTACTGATCAACCAGGTTTGTCCTTGTTTTTTTTCTTTTCTTGAATTTTGGATGCTTTATGAGTTCATGGAAGTATTGAGACATTACTTTGCATAAATTGTATAAGATGTAATATGACATGCTGTCTACCTTATTGGAGTGAAACTGATTGTCTACGTTAATCCAACTATTCAGTTTTGTGTCGGACATGTTACGTTACCAGAACTTAAATTAGGAGGAGGGGTTTCTTGGATCACATATAATTTTAAAAATCCCATCACTCGAAAGCCCCTATTTCGGGTCGAAGAATGGATTACTTGGTGTTCAACTGTTCAGAGGCAATATTTTATCTTAATTTACGGGTTCTCCTAAAACCTTAATAGGAGGAGAGCTTAATTCGATCATCTATTATCTTAACACCACACTCGAACATGACACTTTTTATGTGTTAGATCCATTGATGTAATTTGGACAGTTCGACCAACTGAAAGAGGAAAAAAAGGGAAATGAGAAAATGAAGAGGAAAAGAAGATAGCCATCTTGGTATTAATGAAAAGATGTATATTGATAATAGAATTTTGAGGTTCGAGGGGAGAAAAACATTGTAAATTTCGAAGCCTTTACGAAATCATGTTATGTTCGAGTATTATATCATATTTCTGCTGCGATATATCATTCAGTATTACCAATATTAAAAAATTTATGACGCGTTACCAATATTTATTAATTTGTTCTGCCTAATGTTAGAATGTCTGAGTTGATGCACGGAACTGTGTCATGTCCGAGTAGCATAGTGTATAATTAATAACTATGCATGTAAAACTTAGCACATATTGATGTGAATCAGCATACACACTAACCTAAATCTGTTGTTTCTTTTGGATATCTATGTACCTAAGGCTAAAACACATCGTGGGTGTTACTTTAACTGGAGAGTGACTTTGCCATGCCAGTTAGTTCTAAAAAGGATTAAGAAACATATATACAGTCTGTGTAGTTATGTTTGCAAGTATTTTTACTCATACATCCATTTCCCAACCACTCTGTCCTTGCAGGTCCGGTCAAGGAAGATGAGGTCCAAGACAACAATGTATTGCCCTATTGCAGCTTAGAGAAAAAGAAGAAGACAATTGGGGAAATGGAACAAGAATTTCTGCAAGCTTTACAAGTATTATACATAAATTAGAGTTACCCGCTAGTCATATTTTAATTCAAACAAAATAAATCTTTTCATTCCTCGGAAGATGTTTATATTAGATGTGATTAATTAAGCGAAGATACTTCTATTTAGGCTTGGAGTTTCAGAAATTTTGAAAGTAAGTCAATTGTCCACAGTGATAATTGATATAATAATATTCCAACAAGCCCCTTATATTGAACTAGGTCTGTTAAACTAGTACTGTTTGTGAGATTGAAAACTGTAGGCTCGGAGTTGCAGTACAATTGAAAAATGATTCAAATTACTATTAATCACTAATATCATTATACCTCAACATTTCCCCTACTTGCATCATTATGCATGGGCTTAGTGAAGTAATGCTTAACTTCAATTATTACCAGATGTCATATCATCTCTACCACCATTATCGCACAAGTTTAGTTGTACTTCAGGTTTAAATTGTATCATTAAGTTCACTTCAACCTTAGAAATCTTTAGACTATTTACCCATGTATCCCTACTAATGGAAAGAGGAAGGAAAGATATCTTCTAATTTAATAGTTTAAAATCAGCCTAGCTTTATCACAACTTAGACCTTACTATTAACGTCTATGCTCAAGCACCTAGCTTCTAATGCTAACCTGTTCTGCAGAGTTCAATATGCATAGATATTGACAAAAATATAATGCTACTAATTATAAAACAAATGCTATCATATAGTTACAAGTATACTTCAGCTCCAAAGATCCACACTCTTTCAAATAATTATTTTGTGGTATATTGAGTTTCCTCATCTGTTCTGTTGCAGTCGTTCTATTACGAAGGAAAGGCTATTATGTCAAACGAAGAATTTGATAACCTCAAGGAAGAGCTAATGTGGGAAGGAAGCAGTGTTGTTATGCTAAGTACGCTCCGCTTTCCTCTCTTGTGAAACATGGATCTTTCCATCAGTTGTTTTTATGTGATCACTAATATCGAGTAACCGATGCAGGCTCTGATGAGCAGAAGTTCTTGGAAGCATCCATGGCTTATGTATCAGGAAAGCCTATTTTGACTGATGAAGAATTTGACAAATTGAAGATGCAATTAAAGGTCACTAGGCCTAGGCCTATATATCTGTTTCTACTTTCTTCCAGAAAAAAAAATGCCATAAAACCGATGCATCTTAAAGGCACATATGTTTTATGCAATAAGTTAAACAGACAGTATTAAATGTCTCAGATTACTTGTCAAGAGCAAAAGGCCTAAAACCCACAACAACGGAGCAACTGTGTAAAAAGGCAAAAACCTCGGGCTAAAAAAAAAAAGAAGCTTCTCTTGTCTAAAAATTTGACCCGGAAACTTTGGGAGTCATTGTTGGTACTAATCATTAAATTTCCTGTCATTGTTGGTACTAATTATTTTTACTAAAGTTTTTTTCGATGTATATATGTGTTGCCTTCATGTAGTAGCCACTAGGTTTATATCAATCAATAACTGACCTTGGTACAACTTGTTTCTTTGTAAAACAAAAATAAAATTAATCGCTTAAAAATCCTTTTGGCTTAGTACACTTCTTTTCCCATTAGGCTTTACAATATTAAAACATGTATAGGAATTTGGATAATGAAAAACTTATTGGTTAATACAAAGTGAAAAGTAATAATTTCATGTTGAAATGTAGTTTAAAAATATTGTTCACTGGTTGACTGTTTGTCTCTCTGAGCTTGTTTTGCATTTACTAACGTCTAACAAGTTTAATCTGGTCTCTAGATGGATGGAAGTGATATTGTTGTTGAAGGACCACGGTGCAGTCTTCGTAGTAGAAAGGTGTGTGTATGCATTTCAGTAAATATGTACGTTTTTATAGACTGCTTTTCGTAACCTTGCTTTTTTTTTTTTTTTTTTTGCTAAGTGTAACCTTGCTTATTTTCTATTAAAATGCATATGCCAGCTATTATTTACTTTATTTAGGCAACATTTTTCAGAGGGTGACAACTACACTTCATAATTACAGTTGTCACACACCTATCATTTAAGAAATAAACTTGAAAAGAGTAGTACTTGATCTTTGTTTCTATGATTATTCATTGTGAATTGTATAGTGTCTTTGCAAATTCGCCTTCCCTATGTTCACATGAACTAGTCTTCTTTTTGAAATAGTTTAGAAAAAGTTGACGATTTGAAATGCATCTCAACTCTTATAATACGGTTTTGAGTGCTTACTGGCCTTGAGTTTGGCTTTGTATGGTAACATAAGGTTAAACGAACGTTATAACGTATGTCACTGCTGATTGCGTCTCAAGAAAATTGTGATCTTTTGTAATCTTACATTGGCATTCTACATAGGGTTTTATACTTTAGCCTACGGGGGCAATCGAGCCAACCCGAGTCAAATACTGATAGGCTTGAGTTCGACTAAATAGTTTGGGCTTAAACTCGAGTTCAACTGAGCCATTTATTTTAAGCTCGAAGCTCAGCTCGACAAAAGTTCAGTAAGGTCAACTTCGGCTTAAAAGCTCAATTTTGTACTATATATGCTGACAAAAGCTCGATTCTAACTCGATCTATTAAATATGTAGGTATATATTATTTTTAAATATTTATGTAAGGATATATTTATAATATGAAATAAATAAATAAAAAAAAGTCTCATTCAGAGCTTGCGAGCCGAGAAATATCAATCTATTTTTGTCAAGTTGAATTTTTATAACAAGCCAATATCAAAGAGCTCACTAGTAGTTTAACTTGTTTACACCACTACTTATACCATATGGCGTATGCTACTCTATATCTTATCATAGAACTTTGACTGGTGCTCAGTCTTACAGATTCTTTTATACTTCTACATGCTAATCTTAAAATGAAAAAAGGATGGACAGTTGAATTGTTAAGGTACTGAAAATAGTTAATAATGTCCTTGTAATTCAGAAGAAAGTGATTAAACTTTTTTGTCTGCGTGTGAACTGGTGAAGTTTGTGTTGTTGTTATGCTTAACTTAATGGATATTAACAGTCATGCTGCTTATTTTAATTGTGTCCTGCAGGTGTACAGTGACTTATATGTTGACTATCTCAAAATGTTCCTATTAAATGTCCCTGCAGCTGTGGTTGCATTAGGATTGTAAGTATCTGTATATTTTATTACATAATTAATTTCAATTATCTTTAGTCTTCTGCAGTCAATCAGTCTAGATTTTCTTTTTGTTAATTAATGTGGCTACTACCTCACTTCTGTGCATACTTAAAGCACTACAACAGCCCGAAATTTGGCGGGATGTGTTGTGTGAACTATATCAATGGGTTCCATCACTAAAAGATTAAGTCTCTGAAACGATTACGTCCCTATCAGAGCTATTCCTTTTCATCATTTCAAATTTCGTCAAGTAACAACAAATTTCATAAACTCTCCCATTGTTTGCACAATAGAATACCGCATTACTGTGGACAGTGGAAATTTGTTAAAATCAACTATATTAATATTATTATGAAGTCATAAAATGTGAAATATATCTAAAGAAGATGAATAAAAGGATAAATGATAGTAACATTTAGGGCAATAACTATTATTGCTGCATCAAACAAGAAAACAAATGGATCATTACATTTTCTTAATCGAAGTACTCAGGACTTTTAAAAGCAAAAATAATTAAGATCCCTTGTTTAAATTGTCTCTGCTTTTTTCTTGGGAAGATTTTGTGCTTAACAATGTAGTCTTTTTACATTCCTAATGACTGAATCCTGGCCAAATCATTTTATTAAGTCAATCAACATAATTGTTCTCATATCCTGCTATCTGTATTGCTAAAGGAAGCATTTATCTCCTCTGCTGAAAGCAGAAGTATTAACTCTATAAATTGTGCCTTCTGATTCTCACACTAGTGTAAATGGCTCTGAATTGGGAAAGAGGTTTCTTCCATTCTCTTTTTGTATAACATCTTATTTTTCACATTAGTTGGTTCATCACCTCATAATTTGACTACAGAGATGTGATAATTAGTTCTGGTAAGACTAATCTGTTTTGTGGATTGAGATCCGTAAAAAATGCAAAGATCTTTATACATGTAAAAGTCTTAATGTTCTTGCTGATTTCTATTATACAATTTAGAGGTTTTCTGCAGTTCTGTACATGGTATAAATAATTTAATTGGTCTATCTTCTGTTACATCTGGAACTCTGCAGGTCATTAACTATTTGTTCTTTGTGTCGACAGATTTTTCTTCCTGGATGATTTGACAGGATTTGAGATTACATATCTATTGGAGGTAGTAGATCTCTCTGAAGTGAGAATTGACATATAATTGTGCTATTACAGTTATAGCTACGTTCGATTGGAGATTGATACATAGACCAAAGTTTTATGCCAAATCTCTTTGCTAAAACGGCTGCCTCCATATGAATATGTGATTTGGTTAAAAACTTGGGTCATTTTTTCCTGACAAGTAATACAAGATGCTAACTTGCAACATCAGCTGCAATACATTCGAAATTTATTATTTGGTCCATGTATAAATTTTTTTCCTCATTTCACTGCCATTCTAACTTATAGGCCGATTTCATTAGTCTTGAAACGTTTTATGAGTTTAACATCAAGAATACAGCATGAACATCATTTTCTGTTATAAAATAGACAAGACAGAGGCGGAAAAAGGGTAACTTATAAAATAATAATAGCTTAATTATCTATTGTTGAATATTTATTTGTGCGCACTTTTTTATTTATTTGAAACTGGATATAGTTTTTGAAATCATAATGCTTAGTCAGCTAATTTTATAATGGAAGTGATTTTGATGACAATTTGTGGGATTTTTTTTTTTTTTTTTTTTGAATAACTGCAAGATAGTATTGTGCTTATACAGTGGGTCAGTTACATTTGTTTGTTCATAGCTTGTTTGTTGTCAGATGTTGTATCTGTTCTTCTTTCTTGTGACTAATTTATTAGTTAAAATTTCTTTTTGAATCATAGTTCTGATTTCTTAAGTTGTGCAGCTTCCAGAGCCATATAGCTTTATATTCACCTGGTTTGCTGCTTTGCCCGTGATATTGTATTTGTCTCAAACATTTACAAACTTCATTATAAAAGACTTTTTGATCTTAAAGGTAAAATCTGGTCTTATATCACTAGTAAGAGGTTTCCATCTGACAATTGTTGATACATCGTACTAACAAAAACCTTCATCTTTTAGGGTCCCTGCCCAAATTGTGGTACAGAGAACACTTCTTTCTTTGGGACCATCCTTACAATATCTAATGGTGGTTCAAGCAACACCATTAAGTGCACAAAGTAAGTTTTTGCAGGCTCTTATTGATTGTACCTTTGACATGTTTACCTCAGTGATGATTAAATGAATTCTTATTCTTCCTTCAGTTGTCAGACAGCCTTGGTATATGATTCAAAAACACGCTTGATAACACTTCCAGAAGGAACTTAAGTTGAGGTATTCTTCTTTATCTAATAGCTAAACTTTTTTCAGGCACAGTAGCTAAAAAAAACAGTTTACTCAAATTTTGAAAGATGAAGTTCGACCTTTCTTCCCCAGAAAACTGCTCACTTTGAATTTGCTAGACAAAAATAGTTAGTGTTTACGCACTACTACAAAGTGTTCCTTTTGCATACGCAAGTCATCAGTAGATCAATTACTAACAAAAGGTCTCAATGCAGCGTCAAACTATGTGATGGGAGGAGCTACGCAAACGGCAGGGAGAGTTTTGCAGTACATGCATAAGTAGTAGTAGGAAGAAACTTTGGTCCTCAGAGAAAGAGGTTTCTATGTGGATGTGGCAGTTGTGTTGTCTGTTCATAGCACTGTAGTAATATTTGTTTATGATGTATAGTCTTTGACCCTCTACAAGTGTAAAATCGCAGTCAATTGTGATTTAAACCTTCCAAAAACTACAATGTTCTATGGTACTATACATGTATAATTATCAAGCTGCTATCAGATCATTTTACATATCCATTCTGTATCAGACAATTTCATTTGCTGTCAATAATGCTAAAATTGCATAGGTGAGGGTGGAGATACATTCTATCAGCAAATTATAAGATATATGCATGTGACAGTTGTACATAAGATATGCTTGTCACTTGGAGGAGGTATTATGCATGGAGCATATCCGTACCGTGCACGATTTTTTTCTTATATTTTTATGCAATTTATGTTTCTTAAATGCATATATACGAGTGCGATGAGATAACTCAAGTGGTTAGAGCTTATCTATTGTCGTCTCAGGTCTTAGGTTCGATTCTTTGATTTTTATGCAATTTGTCTCTTAAATGCATATATACGAGCGCGATGAGATAACAAGTGGTTAGAGCTTATCTCTTGTCGTCACAATTAGTTTCGATTCTTGAGTACTCTTGTAACGCATATAAGCCTACTTATTTTAAAAAAAAAAATCATATATACATTAATACCTATTTTATACGAACATTCAATATCTCATCCCAGATTGTATATTTGGTCATTTTTTTTAAAAATTAAAATTGCATTATTCTGGACATTTGTTTTGAAAAAAATTGAGCTGTTGATATTACATATTCTCTAAATTAAGAATCACGTGGAGGATCTAGGGGTGATCAATGTTTCGTTCTGTGTAATGAATTACAGGTAAGTATCTCGACAAGGTGCTGAGAGTAATCCAGACATATGCTCTGGTTGACTTGAATTTAAGATGTCTGATCTGACAAGTTGTAATATATGATACCTGCCCGCACGTTGTGTTTCGTTTCATATTCTCTCATACAATGTTCTTTTCTCTAGCAACTAAGTGGCACAAGACTAAGTTTATTGCAACATTCTTTTGCTAATATACCATAACGAAGCATGCAACATATATTGACTTTGGTTAACCAAATTAATTATCTTCGTGATTGGCACGAAGGCAATCTCCTTTGGATTTTGCAGTTGGATAGATTATATAAGGACTACATGCACAGGTTCATAAAGCAATTAGTTATCTAAAACAGCTTCTAAGCTTAACATCAAAGCCATGGCTTCTTTCATTGCATTCCTGTTGGTGTTGGTTTTTGCGACATATCTGAGCAAATCCATAGCTGTACAAATATATCGACCTGGCCCGTGGTCTCTTGCCCATGCCACATTTTATGGTGACGAGTCTGCATCTGCAACAATGGGTACGAGTGATATATGTTTCAATGCTTCAGAATTTTATTTATTTCTTAATTTTTTAAGGAATGCATCAGATTTTCAAGTAGATATCTAAGAACTTCCAGTGGAAAGGGAAAATTCGAACCCACGCCCTTTGGTCACAAGGGTTCACAATCTTTAATAATTCTAGGACGAATTTTGTTTATTCTTTAACCATCAAATGCAACTACATCAAAATTGCTGCATATGCACATGTAATGACAGAAGTTACTTGGCTTGCTTTTTGTGTCCCCTAAAACCACAAACATGCAACACACATGCTGTTACAAACCTTTGAATATTTTCATTTTTGTAATGTAAATGTTTCATATTTCGTTAAATTTGCAGGAGGAGCTTGTGGATACGGAAACTTGTTCAATAATGGATATGGTGTAGATACAGCAGCACTGAGCTCAACTTTATTCAAAAATGGATATGCATGTGGAACTTGTTATCAGATAAAGTGTGTCCATTCTCCTTGGTGCTACAAAGGGTCACCTTACGCGACAATAACAGCCACCAATATTTGTCCTCCCAACTGGTCTCAAGACTCCAACAATGGTGGTTGGTGCAACCCACCCCGTACCCACTTCGACATGGCCAAGCCTGCTTTCATGAAAATTGCTCAGTGGAAGGCTGGCATTGTCCCTGTTATGTACCGCAGGTAAATATATATGTTGTACTCCCTGCATTCAGTTTTTACATGCCACTGAATCATCCAAAGATATACTTTAATCCTGAATTTTAAGTATACTAATTTACATTGATTCTTGCAGAGTGCCATGTGTCAAAAAAGACGGCCTTCGATTCACTTTCCAAGGGAATGGATACTGGCTATTGGTGTATGTCATGAATGTAGCTGGAGGAGGTGATGTTGCTAACATGTGGGTAAAAGGAAGCAGAACAGGGTGGATTAGCATGAGCCACAACTGGGGAGCTTCCTACCAAGCTTTTGCAACATTAGGAGGTCAAGCTCTTTCATTCAAGCTCACTTCCTACACTTCCAGAGAAACTATTATTGCCTGGAACGTTGCTCCTGCAAACTGGAATGTCGGATTAACTTACAAGTCATGGACAAATTTCCATTAAAAAACGCTTTGGCACATTGATCACTGTAGATACTTTGCAGTTTCAAGCCTCGAGGCATTTTGTTTTCAACTCCGGGTGCTGTATTTGTGTTTTCAGTATTCTCTGCCTTTCATTTATGCAGTTAGTCGTGAAATCGCAGGGTTGTATTTTTGTATATGTATTCTCACTTGAATTCATCAAGTGTCAAGAAATATTAGTGTTACTGACTTACTGCCAAACTTGCAATGTAGCTGAAGGTGTCCCCGTCTCCAATAGCCTCATCGCAATTTATACTTTTTGGTATTCACTGTTATGCTAATCAGTATATCTCCCTCGGAAAGTGGGATTTTAGATGGTAAAATGTACGCAAACCTTTCCTCTACTACTTGTTCCCGGGCATTCCCCGGCTATGCTTCTATAAAAATAGTCATTCGTTATCATATGAATAAAACAGATAAGATCTAGAAACTATTATATAGAATGAGAAGCAGCATGTAGATGGAGTGGAGGGACATGTTACCAAAACACAATAATATATAATGTTGCCCCACTGCATAGAGGCAGAGAGATGTTTAAAGAAGCTTGCCCTTCACTTTGTTCCCAGAGCACGCCTCCCCTTCTTTTGACTCTAAATCTCATCATCAACCCCATTTTTCAAAATCATTTCTCCAACCTTCTAACCATCTTTTCAAATCTTCAGCTCAAGGTCTTTAGTCAATTTAATCAAACTTCTTTTGCTATGGATTTATATTTGCAAACTTTCTTTTTAAGGATAACATTTTAGATAATTAGAAATGATGATAAACTTATTACTAAGCAACACAGAAGCTTTTTAAAAGTAGTACTCATCCCAGCTTTTGCCATGCCAACAAACATACTGTTGGAAAGAAAATCTCAGGCCACCAAATTTTAGTGCTTCAGGAAAACCCACATGTAATGTTATATAAACAAGATTAAAGCTTTACTTTTTCTTTTTTACATGCATTATTCTTGAAAGCTTCTTTGCATTGCTATTAACAATTCTTCTTATAGATCCAACTTTCTCTTTCATCTCCAACCCTTCTTTTGCATAATACACAAAAGAAAAAACTGGCTAGATTAAACTTTCAATACATCAAATATGCCAAGGGACTGCTGAAGTTTAGCATAATCTACTGTTTAAGCTAGCTATTTCTTGGATATACACCCTTCATTCCCACAAATGGGCTGCATTCTTGTTTTCATTTTCTTAGTTCTTTCATTGGTATCATTGAAACCAATGACATGTACTGCTGAGGCTCAAGTGAGTATCAAATCGGCTCGTCTTCTTGATCTTGTCATTAGAGATTACACATTCCAGTCATATAGCAACCGTATCGGAACAGGCAAGTTACACACAATTCATCTACCAACAAACCTCTCAGGCATAAATGTTAACACCATAAGGTTCCGTTGTGGAAGTCTGCGAAGGTACGGTGCAAAATTCAAAGAATTCCACTTGGGTATTGGTATTACTGTCTACCCTTGTGCTGAAAGAGTTCTTGTAGTGACACAAAATCTGGGATACAACTGGTCATCTATATACTATGATAACTATGAATTAACTGGTTATCAGCTAATTTCTCCTGTATTAGGCCTTCTAGCCTATAATGCGGGTGATGACATGAATCTCAGCACTCCATATGAGATTGGAATCAAAGCCGGAGAAAGACCGATCAAGATAGATTTCAGTAACACTACATGGCTTGTCAACTCCACTGAAGGGATTATACCAATGTGTGCTAATTTTGGACATGATGGAAAGGTAACACTAAGTCATCAAGTGTCACAGAACGTTTGTGTTTCAATGGGGCATGGTCATTTCGGATTGGTTATTCAATCTCCGTTAATGCCATCGAGAAAGAAGGTGATCACAAGGTGGAAAGTAGTGATTGGAAGCGCAGTTGGAGCTGCTATTGGTGCTTCACTATTAGGATTGCTTCTGATTGCCATGTTTGTGAAGGTGAAGAAGAAAAAAAGAATGGATGAAATGGAAAGAAGGGCTTATGAAGAGGAAGCTCTGCAAGTGTCAATGGTAGGGCATATAAGAGCTTTCACTGCAACTCCCACTAGAACAGTACCTGTTATAGAGCATGAGTATAGACCTCCTCCTCCATAAAAGGTTCATGTCTGCAACTTCTACATTTTTTAGTATGATTGAACAGAGATTATACAGATTAAAACTGAATAGGATTGATAGCTGTGTAATGCCTTCTTTTTAGGGGATGTGTGTAGTTCACTAGTGGTATATCAAAAAAAATAAATGAATGGTACTAATGTCAGATTATGGTGTTTTGATAACAACATTCTTGGACTTTGAATCAGATACATTCATGGTGGAAATTTCCATGATCAGTGTTAAATCAAAAGTAATTTTGAGTCAATTAGCAAATAAAATTGATGAATTTGAGTCGACTCATCTTACACTGTTGATTTGTGGTATTAAATAGTTATATATTTTAAACCTTCGCCTATATTTTCATTCACAACCTTGTTCTCTTTCTTTTCCGCTAAAAATCTATGGTGTAAGATGGGTTAATTCAAAATAACTAAATTGGATATGAGCGTCACTTCTTTTTTTCTTTTTTGCTAAGCATCAGTATCACTTTAGTAATATGCAACAATATATGATCCGGTGCTGACCTGGAAGAGCCACCCTTGAACAGAGTCTCTATTTTTCTTGAGGCACAACCGACTTTTGCCACAGGCAGACAAAAAAGTTAGCTAAACAGTCACCAAACTAAAAATCAACTTGGGACCAAGATCATGTGAAACCCCATCTCATATTTGCTTAACATGATGTCTGTATGCTAAAGAAAAAGGCTGTCGTTTCTATGTACATTTACAATAAACAATTTTATAAATTACAAATACCAAATGTGTTGCAAAGTATATGAACAAATAACATAGTCTTATTGTTCTTGAGGCAAGCTCTGAATAGCCTCACCATTGCTCTGCTCAATAGGATTTGTAAGTTGCTGAGGCCATGGGATGGAACTAAATGGTGGGAAGCAACAACTACAAGCATCTTCACATGGCTGTGGTAAATTCCAGTTACTTGATGGACTTTCTTCATTCTGATTGGCTGTGACTCTGAACCCACTGGATGGTGCAGCTGCCTCCATAAGTGGCCCCCAGCACTCCACTCTGTTGAATTCTGGAAGGTTTGAGTGAAAGTAAACCCAAACCATAGCTTCTTGTAATTCTGGGTAATTGTTTAACAAGTTTCCATCTCCATGGACAAATGCCCTCAAAACCTGTTTATAGATACATACATATTTTCGTTGTAAACTGCGTAAAGTAATTTGTAACATCTTGTATAAAAGGAAGGCTAGTGAATAGTACCACAGGTAGCTCTTTGGAGAAAATGAAGAATCTGAGCCTGGCAAAGAGATCTAACAGGAAATGGCCACCACTTATGTGACAATGAACATGCAGTGACATTTTTCCTTTCACTTTCTTCCACTCTGCTACCACTTCATCTCTTTGAAGTTTATTATACCACCCTTGTATCTGTAAGTTAACAATAAATAAATTTACGACAATTTTTTTTTTCCTATGGTATTCTGTTCAGGTCATTCAATATACTTGCATCAAGAAAATTAAGCTGGACTGATACATATGCTGTTTATAGTAGGTAGTAGTCCCCTGTTTCACTACAGAGGCCTTCCAAATTAAAAGCTTATATCAGATTTCAATCAAAATTCGAAGTGGCAATAACCTAAATATGAACACCCAATCAAAAATCATAAGAACGTAAACTTTGTTCTGTTGCAAGCCTTGAAATTGGAGGAATAAGTTAAATTTGTTCCATTTTGTGGGTATTTTATTTCTTCAATTCATCGTGATTGAAAAAACAGTGTCGTTACTATGTTGGGATCGTAACACAAATATAAATTTATCGAGGTTATTACTTTCCGAAATTATTACTTTTCCTATGTTAAACCGTATCACTTTTCATTTCATTTTCCAATCCATCCGATCCCTGCCGATAAGAACTGGATCTTTCCATTTCTCCTTCCTACTCATTTTATTTGCAAACATTCATCATAGAAATTATATATCATTTCATTTGCTACCTTATCCGTTATTTAAACAAACATTTAAGTACTCATCATGAAACATACCTGGGAATTGTTAATGGTCTGAGAAATAGCAAGGGTAAGCTTAGAGGTAATATCACTATGAGTAAGTGTATAAGTTCTTGGAAGATTCCCTGGATGCTTCTTTTCATCAACTCCTAAAAATAGAACCTTTAGCTTTGAAGCTTCAAATATAGCTGGCCCAAATAATCTTGCAACCTGATCAAATCAAACTAATCATAATTCATAATTTAAAAAATTTACAAAAAATAGTTGTTTATTTCTTTTACGAACCCATCCTATGTAACTTACTGGAAACAAAGAAGAATATTTCTTGGGTCTTTTTGTGTAGAAATAAAGAGAGCCCCGGGATTGATGAGTAGTAGTAGGTTTGAACTTAGGAGGAAGAAGGGAAAGAGAGTTAGCAGTCAAAGTAGCCATATCCTCTCAACCTTCTAGACACCCTAAAATCAAAACCCTTCTTTTCTTGAATCTCCAAGATTCTAGGACACAACTGAAGAAATTAATATATGTTAAAATTGTAAGTATAAAAACTAGCTAGGACATGTAATAATAAGTGTGCTTAGGCAGGCTTGGACAAGTAACGATTAAAGAGTAGGCAGGGAAGATTTGGCAAAGAAAATGTGTGTACTTGAGAAGTGAGAGTTGAGTGTAATGGGTTCCTAATCTAAACCGTAAATCAAGTTTTGCGTGCTTGTTGTGTAAGGTTCGCTATGTTATGGAGGTTGCTTGCCCCGCTAAACTTGTGTTTGCGTTGACACTACATATTGCTACAGATCTCCCACGTAGGTGCTCTTGAGAAAAAATTAGTTTAACCAATTAAACGACGAAATTTTTAATTTTGTCAAGGAAGAGGAACTAATAAGTAGTTGAGATTCTGTTCAATTATAGAACAAGTCCTATTTTAAAAAATTACTAGGAATCACACGGATGCAATTACACTAAAATATAGTCAGTACAGGAAAATTTTATTAATTTAGAGAGCTATAATTTAATCGATAAATTAATTATTAATTTATAGAGAATTTTTGACATCAAAAAATATTAATTCCAATTGTATACATTTAAATAGAATGAATTGTACAATTTATATTTTATACTTAATTCGATTAATTAAATATACATTGTTTTACAAATTCAATGAGTATTTGTGAGATTCAAAGTACAGATTCATTCATGTATATTTAGATGATATCAAAGATAAAACAATATTTTTGGAACCTTTTGCAGATAAAGAAGCACTCAAGACATCATAACTATTAATTAATAACTTTTTAATGCTTTACGAAAATATCACATTCGAACTTTTGGATATAACAAAGAGGGTTAAGGATGAGTTTCTTATAAATTCAAATTTTAAGAACCCTAAAATCATATTTTACAAAAGGGTAATACATATATTTTTATGATTATAAAGGACTTATTAATTTATAATATTATTGGGACCATACATTTATATAGGGTTTTTTTTAAAAAAATTATTAACTTATCGAAATTGATCATTTTTCGAACTAGCCCAAGTTGGGACCAGAAGAAATTATTAACTTAGAGAGATTATTAATTTATCGAGTATTAAAAGTAAATTGATGGTATGAGTCCAATAAATAATTAATTTTTATAGGGTTTTTTCTCAAATATACCCATGTTACGATTTTTTTCTCAAAAATAAAAAGCAATTGTTTTCAACCTGCAATGCAACTCATATGCAACTTTTATCGTACTTTTGGAAAAAAATTCTGAAACATATTAACATGCTTTGAAGCTACTCCCTCTGTCCCATCCATTTGTTTACACTTTCCTTTTTGGGATGTCCCATCCAATTCTTTACATTTCTAAACTTTCCTAAAATAGTAAAGTTTTATAATATAAAAATCAACTACATCCACTAATTTTCTCCACTAACTCATTTTATACATTATATAGTGATGGGTCCCACCACTTTACTCATTTTTCCTACTTCTCTCCTCCTTCTTTATATTTTTCCTTGGTCTCCGTGCCCAAACCAAATGTAAACATTTGGTTGGGACGGAGGGAGTAATATTTCAACTGTATCAGAACTTTCAACCTTGACCTTATAGACCACAAGAAGAAGGTAAGGACTTTTAGGGTGGTCCAAATCACTCATATGTTTTGGGCTTTTGGCTTTGTAGTAGCCAAGGCAATGAGATCTCCTACCTAGGGATGATAATCGGGTCGGTCGAAACGAGTTTGATCAAATCCAAACCCGAACTCGAATAACCCGAACCCGAAAAACCTAATATACTAAAGCCGAACCCGAACCCGAACCCGTCAGGTTTCAATCGGGTTCGGGTTTAACCGAATCCCGTTTATCTATCATATCATACACATATACATACATCATCTATACGTATACACATATACATACATCATCTATACGTATACATCTTTATATATATTGATTGATATTAGGGTTACGAATTGAATTAGGTTTGTTCTGTGGTGGAATTGGAGAGATACGGTGGTGATTGGATGGGAGGAAGAGGCATAAGAAGTTGCATCACGCTGTGGAGTCCAAGTCGACTAACTAGGTTGCGAAGAGTAAATGTGCTGCCTTTTGGGCGAGAAATGAGGAGTATTTTAGAGGACTGAGTGTTGATGATATTGATAAGTTGTATAAGCTAAGTTCTTTTAAGTTATCGAATAGTTCGGATTTGTGTTCGTTTCGTTGGTTTGTACTTTGTTTGTCTGTGACTTTATCTACCGTATAATATTAGTATATACTATATATTATTTAAAATAAACAGATTAATATATTATATTTATATAAATATATTATATTATATTATTTATATTAAATACGGGTTTTCGGGTTTGGTTCGGGTTCGATCGGGTTTAAAACGGGTTTCGGGTTTTCGGATCGGGTTCGATACGGTAAGGCTTAAACCCAAACCCGACCCGAAAATAGTTTGGATTTAAAAAATAAACCCAAACCCAAATATTCGGGTTCGGTAAAATCCAATCGGATCGGTACGGATTGGGTATCCATCGGGTCGCTAAAAATTTTCATCCCTACTCCTACCTCTGGTACATACATTTCTTTTAAATGGTTGTTTTGTACATTTTTGTTTTTGATAATTCGGTGTCCGGACAAGCTTTCGCGCACCTCGACTAATTCGGAGGGCTGCTAGCACACTCGTACCCACCGAGCATAACAGTCCACTTACCTTCGTGCCTACCAGGGATGGAACCTATAACTTTGGGATGGTAAGCCCCTAAAGTCACGGTTGTTTTGTGCATTGCCTTTACTTTTTGACTTTAGAATTAATGTATATACGACGAATTAAAGTCTTTCGAGATGAATAGAGAAGATTTTAGTGGCGCCATTTTTGACACCAAATCTGCATGTGTTTCCACGATAAGAGGCAACTTGAATAACTCTGTATACTCCTCTACAGATGTGAATTTGTCTGGTATTGTCTTCACCTGTTGCATATATGAAATTCAGCAATTCTATAGCATAAGTTTCCATAAAATATTAGTAAACTAGTCGATAAAGCCACGTTTCGCGGCGTTATAAACTTTTTAATTATATTTTAATATTTAATTATTTTATATTATATCATCAATACTAAATTTTAACAGCTAACACAATTCTCTCTCTAATGAATCGCTCTCTCGTTGAACACGATTCTTTTTATAGAGCCGTTCTCTTGTTAAAACCGAAATTCAGCTCCAACAAATATTATGAATACAATATTATTATTGAATATTATAATAAGTTTAGAAGATCGTAAAAGATATAACCTCACCGCCCTCATATTCTACTTCCAATCGCACTTTTAATTATATGTATTCTCTATAAATTCGAACTATTTTCCTTTATATATTTAAACACCATTTCTACTTACAATCAACCTTTTAATTATATGTCATTTCTATAAATTCGAACTATTCTCTTCTATAAATTCGAATACATATCTACTTTTAATAGAACTTTGAATTATATGTCTTACAAATACCTATTTTACTTCAAGTAAAACTTGCCCTCATATTCTAATTCCAAACGAATTTTAAACTATATGTCTTCATTATAAATTCGAGCTCTATATATTCAAACACCTATTTCACTTTCAATAAAACTTGCCCTCGTATCCTACTTTTAATAGAACTTTTAATTATAAGTATTCTCTATAAATTCGAACTTTTTTCTTCTATATATTTAAACACCTATTCTACTTCCAATAAACCTTTTAATTACATGTCTTTTCTATAAATTTGAAATTTTCTCTTCTATAAATTTGAACACATATTCTACATTTAATATAAATTTTATTATATTTATCACAAACATCTATTCTACTTCAATAAATTTTGTCCTCGTATTCTATTTTCAAAGGAACTTTTAATCACATGTCTTCTCTGTAATTCAAGCTCTTCTCCTCTATATATTCAAACACCTAATCTACTTCCAATAAAACTTGACTTAGTATCTTGCTTCCAATAGAACTTGTATTATCTATAAATTTGAACTCTTCTTATCTAAATATTTAAACACCTATTCTACTTCGAATAAAACTTTTAAATACGTGTCTTTTCTATAAATTCGAACTCTTCTCCTCTATAAATTCAAACACCTATTCTAATTTTAATAGAACTTTTAATTATATGTTATACAGAGACCTATTCTATTTTCAAGAGAACTTGCACTCGTATTCTACTTCCAAACGAACTTTTAATTAAATGTCTTCTCTATAAATTCGAGCTCTTCTCCCCTATATGTTCAAACATCTTTACTACTTCCAATAAAACTTGCCCTCGTATTCTACCTCCAATGGAACTTTTAATTATATGTTTTTTTCTATAAATTCGAACTCTTCCTCTCTATAAATTCGAACATCTGTTCTACTAGTAATAGAACCTTTAATTATATGTCTTACAAACACATGTTTTACTTCTAATAGAACGTTAATTATATGTATTTCTTATAAATTCGAACTCTTCTCCTCTATAAATTGGAACAACTATGCTACTTCCAATAGAATTATGTCTTAACTATAAATTTGAACCATTCTTTATTGTAAATTCGAACAAATATTTTACTTCCAATGAAACTTTAATTATACGCGTTCTACTCTAGAAATTAAATATCTTCTAATATGTTAAAGGATATTTTTTTTATTTATTAGTATTTAAAATATTGATGATTAATGATGATTTGCAAAAACATGGATAATTCATGCCAACGGTTTTTTTATATTGAAAAAAATGAAATAAAATATAACAAAGATGAAGTTGATGAAGTAGCAGCTGCGATTAAAAAGAAATTTAATACTTTTTCAATAGTACAAATTTAATAACTTAAACTTATTATCTTTCATCTCGATTTTGGTTTTTTAGGGACGAACACTCTACCTGGGGTCGCTTGTGTTTGTCATTTTACCTTCTACATTAATATTCTCTCAAGAATCAACCACATAATCCTGTTAAATTTATAGAAAATAAGTAAACTTAGTAACATAATGAATTAAAATTAGTAATGATCATGATATATAAACCATGATTATATTTATATAATTAACAGAAGAGATTAGTTTAGAAGCCAAAGAAAGTGATGAACAATATAAATGAGGCATGATTTACGAGCGAGAAATTTTCCTTCCACATCGAGTACATTTTAGAAAGTTTTGTCTTTTAGATACTTGTGTCCCATTACATCAAGATGTCCCAATCACTTACTAAAATTCACTAACAACTTTTATTAAATTGGTACTTCCACTTTTATTAAATTGGTACTTCCAGATAAACTTCCCACGAGGAAAGAAGTTGTTCTTACGTACTCGAGAATTACGGGCTCAGCGGCTAGAGCTGGGATACATGGAGTATGGTTCTTCAATATAATTGAAGAAAATATTGTTACGCATAGTAGGAAGGGGCCTGTGAGCCCTATGATGTATGCAAGGATTAAGGCGGCAGTCAGGGGTTTGCAGGATGTATACAAAGTTATTCGAGACACTTTCTGGGTCCCCCAATTCCCAAGTCCGACAGTGATTCTGGAGCTGTAGAGTTATAGTGTCACGAATTTGCTAAACATAATGTCTACGGAGTGGAGGAAAAGGTACTCGATTCTACTTATCTCATCATGGTTCCACAATTGGCTCTGCAGCATCTCTATGAGTTACCTGTGTTCCTGAAAAGCATGAAGATCTCTTGTCCTATATATGAAAAGGTACCCGTTGAAGCCTCACATTCTACAGAGGTTGTGTGAATGGGAGACAGAGAGATACCTTGGATCTCTCATAAGGATTGCTATCAAGAAGAACGACACGCTATCAAGCACATTGAGTTTGGACTTTTCTTTCATCCAGAAACCAACCAACTTATGGACTACCCTCATTACAACATGTGCTCCAAGGTGTTTAACCTTGTAGGAGTCTTCGAGTCTGTTGTACTCATTAAGTCATAACATCTTCCATCAATTATTATATTATTTCAGACTCTTCCTCTTACTATTTTGTTTGGACAATATGTTTGTATTTTTTAACGGCTGCTTGACGTATTATATTTGTTGGATATTATAAGATTTATTGCTACTCTAATTTTTTGCCGATTGATTTCCAATTCAGTGCAATATCAAATGCTTGTTAAAATATCAATTTAATTAAAGTTGAAGTTGTTACTCTCGTTCCTCTTTTATCATGGTGATTTATATACAGTTATGAGAATGTAGGTAGATAATACATTTCTTTAATCAAATTGTATTTACAAATTAAAGATATCAACATGTTCCATTTTCTCGAGTGGTAAAAAAGAGTACAAAATTACTTTGTAAATTTAATTGTTTAACGAACAATAATTTAGAGTAAGACATATCCATTATTTACAATTTCATTTTATTAAATATTTGTTCATCTTCAACCTTATTTACTACCTTGTAGGTTATAACAGATCTGTTGGCCTTTTGGATCATAATAATACTTTTTCTCATATTATTTCACCTTCAACTCTTGATTATTACTTGTAAATTATGATATATTTGCTTGCTTCCTGAATCACATCGGGAGCCATAAATTTACACTCGCCCAAACCTGTTTTTCGTAAGAATACTAAAATGTATACATAATATACTAGACTATACAAGTATGTATTTTTCAATTTTTGATATTAATTAATATTTGTGTGCAATAGCTGATTTTCAGAAGACTATTGCACAGGCTTTCCTGTTTCCTAAGCCATGTAAGTGATAATATTTCAAAATTTATTTTCAAATGACATAATTGCATGTTTGTGTATTATATATATATATATATATATATATATATATATATATATATATATATATATATATATATATATATATATATAGTTGCACTCTAGTAATTCATAAAAATTAATTTGTTAAGATTATAATCACAAAATTTAACAACAATTAAGCTTAACATCTTGAATTTAATGTAAAATCTCATCTAAATTTAAAAATCAAATGCCACATAGAATCCACAATAGAATCCGGCATATAATTTTTTAACAATGAAATTATGTATAAACGTGTTAAATTTGGTCTTAACATTTTATTGAATTCTATTTTATTCATGAGAAAACTTTTTTGGGATGAAAATTAGAATTTAAATGCAATTTTATGTAAGATTTTATGATGTTCTTTATATAAGGGCGTTATGCATGGAGCAATGATATATATATATATATATATATATGTAAAATAATAAAGAACATCATAGAATCTTACATAAAATTGCATTTAGATTCCAATTTTCGCATCCAAAATGATGTTTTATGAATAAATATAGATTCTAACGAAAAATTAGGATCAAATATAACATGATTACAAATAATTTTATTGTTAAAAATATAGATTCTACAATGGATTCCATGTAACATATGATTTTAAAATTTAAATGAGATTCTACTTTAGATTCGATATGTTAAGTTTTATTATTGTTAAAATTTGTGATTTTTATCATAACAAATCAATTTTTATGAAAAATAAAGTTTTATGATGGTGTTCTTTATATAAGTTGTTCTTTCTAAAGTGCAACTCATATATATATATAAGTTATTCTAAGTTGTTATTTCAATCAACATTTCAAGCTAATCTAATGACCAAACTAGGGGTACCCCAATACAAAAAATGTACAACAATCTACCCTCTATTCAGTAAAAAAAAATCAATGTTCACTGTGCTGACGTGGTAGTGACGTCAGCGTGAACAGTTTTTTTTTTTTTTTTGCTGGACGTTGGTGAGTTAATTTAGGACATTTTTTGTGAAGGTGCTCCTAGCGGGGCCCTTAGAATAGATGAAATATAATATATTTATTGTTGTTTTGTAGTTCTAATTTTAAGAATGGTTTGTATTTGAGCAAAGGCATATATATATATATATATATATATATATATATATGTCGTTGCTCCATGAAGAACACTCTTATATAGAGAACAATAAAGAACATCATGGAATCTTAAAAAAAAATTGCATTTAGATTCTAAATTTTACATCAAAACCGATGTTAAATTAATAAAAATAAAACATAACAAAATATTAGAATCAAATATAACATGATTACACATAATTTTATTGTAACAAATATATATATATATATATATATATATATATATATATATATAAGATTCTATAGTGGATTCTATGTAACATTTGAATTTTTAATTTAGATGAGATTCTATGTTAAGTTTAATTATTGTTAAAATTTATGATTCTTATCATAACAAATCAATTTTTATGAAAAATAAAGTTTTATGATGGTGTTCGTTATTGTTCTTTATGTAAGGTGTTCTTTGTAGAGTGCAACAACTATATATATATATATATATATATATATATATATATATATATATATATATATATATATATATATATAATTTGCATTTAATTCTTGTTGTAATGAACCTCAAATAAAATTTGAACACATTATTAGTAATCTATTATCTATTATCTATCTAATACAGCAACATGGGGTTTCTCTGAGCAAATTAATTCATAGGTTCGGCCCCTCTGAACCTCACTCAAAACCTAACTCTAAATATTTGTAAAAATGTTGTTGTTCAAAGGATTTGAACCCATGACCTAGGGGAATTAAATTCAACACCATAACCAGTTCAGTTGTGTGGGCATCTATTATTATATATCTAATACAGCAACATGGGGTTTCTTTGAGCAAATTAATTCATAGGTTCGGCCCCTCTGAACCTCACTCCAAACCTAACTCTAAATATTTGTAAAAATGTTGTTGTTCAAAGGATTTGAACCCATGACCTTGGGGAATTAAATTCAACACCATAACCAGTTGAGCTGTGTGTGCATTTGAGTTTATATTAAAAATCATTAACTACATAAATAAATATTTGTATAATGTATAATCCCAATATGGTTTTTCAAACACCCCATTGTCCTTTTAACTTCCCATACTTTCTATTAATGATTTTAGGACCAGGACACTCTACAAGATCATTAGAATATTTTACAGGAGTATTTATTTTTAATATAGATAAAGTGCAAAAAATGAAATCTATTAATTATATTTTATTAGGCCGAATACACACTTATAATCAACTAAGTATGAGAGAATAACAATAAGTTCTTTAAAAGCTTTAAAAACTGTTTGAAATTAACTTCTCTCTCAGTGATGTAAATTATCACAGAGAGCTGCTTAGGTTACAATGAAAGATATTGTATTACATGACCGATACCCTTCTAGGGTTAACCTAACTGTATTTATAAAGTATACAGCTGCTATACAATCGATAATTGATACTCCTATAAATTAGCTATACAATTGTTATCAATTATGATTGCTACACGTCTCCTTAGTCAACTCAATCTCTTTGACAGCTATCCAATCTTCAAAGATATTGCTTCCATAATAAATCTTCAATCACTGTTGACCAGTAGACGCTGCCTCCAGACAGAGTTTAACAAACTCTGTCGAGCTTCCAATGTCAGCGTATAGCAAACTCTGTTCAGCTTCTAACAGTCAGAGTTTAACTAAACTCTGACTGCTTCCTGTTTAAACTCTGTTTTTCCCTGCAAAACTTAAACACTGATATTAACCATATCAATTATATTTAAAAATCTCCCCCAACTTGTTCATTAGTAAAAATGCACAAGTTAACAATAATTGATGATGTCAAAACAATTTCATACAAACTCAGTGTTTATTAAAATAAGCAAAGTTTAAACTTGACTTAACAAAAGTCTTCAAATAAAAAGAAAATTCTTACAGACTTTAATCTCTAATCTCTTCAAGATCTGGCATTGTTCTGAGATAATCTATGAGTAATCTTCTTTCTGCATTTTTAAGCTCAATCTCCATAGCTTCTTTAATCTCTCTTAGCTGAGGATCACTCTCATCCGTCTGATAGATAGCAGATCTGAGATCATAGATTTTGTTTCTCCTCATCTCATTTCCTAGCCTAATAAATTTGACTTCTTCTGACTGTGAATTGAAGTCAAGTACTGTGATTCCCAAATCAGTCTTTAATTTCGCAGTACCCTTCTTCATTTCAATAAGATTTCCATTCCAATCTCTGTACTTAGGAACATATCTGCTATTGCACTTCATCCCTCTGATTGCCAAATTCTGGAGCATTTTCTTTCTGAGCACATTTGCAACTGATTGAGTCCTTTGACTATACACCTTGAAAAGATATAGAACATATTCTAATTCTTCCCAATATTTCAAGCCAATATCATTCTCACCAATTCTAAATACTGTCCCATCAGCCATGAAGTACAAGAGAAAGTCCTTCTTTAAACTCTTCTGATAAACTAACTATACTGATTCCAGTCTGTCCAAACTCTCTTGAGTGACACCACGACCTGGAACAGCCAGTGAAGAAGGATCTCTAGGACCAGTATATTGCCTTTTGTCCTTGTGTGAGCCTAGACCACCCTTATTGTTTCCAACCTTACCAGACAAGGCCCTTCCATCAGAAAAATCCATAGAAACTCCAGATAATAGATTTGGATCATGAAGTGTTCCTTTCCCAAAAACTGATTGCAATTGAGAAGATAAAGGTCTAGACACAACTTGTGTAGCAACAGAGGTTGTGTTTTCTTTCTTCTGTACAACTTGTGTAGAAACAGAGGTTGTATTCTCTTTCTTCTGTAAACTTTCTCCTTCAATGCCTTTCAGCTTGAGTTTAGCTTCTGCTGCCGTTGATTTCTTTGATAACTGTGATTTTTGACTAACATCAGCATTTTCCTTGATCACAATGCCTTTAAGAACAGGCCTAGGAGCTTTTCCTTTCTTTAACTTACCAGACTTTAAAGCCTTGAGATGTTCTTCTTGTAAACTCTTTTCTTCAGCTTTAATGTCCTCAATTATAACTCCTTCCTCATTTTCTTCAATAAACAACTTAGCAGCCAATTCTTCATCAGTCTGTGGATTAGAAGATAATAGCAAACTCTTGGTCTTTGAAGTACCTTGAGTATCAGTGTTTATCCCAATAAACTGTGATTTAGAGGACTTGCTAGTTTTCAGAGTTTGAAATTCTTCAATTTTGCCCCTTCTTTTATTACTTGCTCCTCCATCTCCAGCATTATCCTTTTTTATCAGAGTTTGAGATTGCTTGCATTTGTCTTTAGCAACTCTCTCCCCCTTTTTGACATCATCAGGAACCAAGATAGAAGTGATCAGCTCCAAGGAGTTAGCAATGGAATCAATCTTCCCAGACAATACATTCTGATTTTGTTCAACTTGACCCAGTCTCTGAAACAGAGTTTCTTGAGCTTTAGAAATGGTCTTAAACTTTGTCTGATTATCCCTCTGCATAGTCATATCTCTAGCACCAACATCAGCTCTCAATTCATTAATAGCTTTTTGAGACTCATCAAATCTTCCATTCAGAGTTTTGACTTGAACAATGGTTGCTTGCAGACTTGAGATAATATCAGGATTTGAGATTTCGTGGCAGATTGATGAACAAATTTAGCTGCTCTTTCAACAGGAAAAATACAGTCTGACTTATACCAATCCCTTGAATTCTTGGCAAAGTGCTCAGCTTCAATGTTATGTTGATCTGAGGGTTTAGAAAAAGGTGTGTGCTTAGCATCAGTTTGAACTGGTATACTCTGAGAAGAGTTTGACTCTGCACTTGCTTCATCTTCAACATCAACAGCTGTATTTTCAACTTGATCAGTATGCACTGCAACATTTTCTTCAACAATCACTGCAGTTTCAGTAACATTCATTGCAGTTGTGTCTCTAGCCTCAACAGACTTTGGAACTTCAACTTTTTCAACCTCTTCACCTTGTTCAAGAACCTGGTGAGCATCAGAGAATAACTCAGTGTGTGATGCCACTGTTTCATCAAGTACTACAGTTGGCTGATCAGCTGCACCAGTTTCTTCAGAATTTGCAAGGATAGGTGAAAGAGGAACAGTAATGTGATCAGAGAATGGTATAAATGCTTCAACAAAATCATCCGTAGCAGTAAAACCTTCTCTATTGTCCTCATCCATTTGTACATTGACAGGTGTTTTGGCAGCTTCTTCTGCAGTATATGTCTCAACAGTAGGTATATCCTTGGAAATCACCTCTGGAGCTTCAAAATTAACATCTTCATCAGATTCATCAAGAATTAATCTCCTTCTCTTAGCTGGAGGATTCACTTCTGCTCTCTCTTCTGTTGAAACAGAATCATCAGGTATAGAAGGAGATTTAGGTTTGTTAGCCCGTTCCTTATACTTCTTTGGCTTAGAAGCTTCAGCCATCCTCTGTTTTCTTGATGGCCTTATAGCCTTGCTTTTCTTTGGTTTCCTAGGTTTTGATTGTGGTTGAGGTTGAGGGTGTGATGAAGATTGTGGTTGTGGAGATGTAGTTGTAGTGATTGGCTCAGTGTTTATGGTTTGAGGTGGGTCAGTGTTTGTGGGTTGAGGTGGTGACTGTGGAGGTTCAATGATTGGTTCATTTTGTGGTTCTTGTTGTTCTTGTGGTTGGTTGAGGAAGTTTCTGAGGGCAAGAGGATAGATAAACTCTGGTATTTGCTCTTTGTTAGCATCCTTATTTGTCAGATCAGAGAACATTCTCTTATGACATTGGAAAGGTTGGATAACATCCTCAACAGCAATTGTCAAATTTGGTAAACAAGTAGAGAATAAAGATTGACAAAAACGTGAGAAGTAAATAGTTGTACTAGACTCTGCAAGTTTTTCACCTAAATTCATAAGTACAAGACGACCAAAATCAAAGTTACTCCCATTAAGAAGAGAATACCCGATTTGAAGACTTTCACCAGGAATTGCATCCCAGTTGGTGACCTTCTTGCCAAATGCACGAGTAATGCAATCAAGGAAGAAGCTCCACTCCTTCCTGAGCCCTGGCCTTTTGACATCCCCAATCTTATCCAAAGAACCAGAAAACCGTATTTGTTGTAACATTTCTTTCAATTGACCCACAACAGCCACAGAGTATGAAGTGTGAGTATCAAAATCCAAAACCTCACGAACAGTTGCAGGAGTTATGACAAACTCTTGATCTTCATAGGTAAACACAATTGATGGAGTCCCATTCTCTCCACCATCATCATAAACCGAGTTTTTCCAGAAGATTGAGATTTGTGTGGCTGAGAGTGTCTCTGGTTGAACAAGAGCCTTACCAATCTCAGAGTCTCTTAAGAAGTTTTGAATCAGATGAAATGATGTTGGGGCTTTAGCAGTGTCTAGAATTGCAGCATAATTGTTGGTAACAAAAGTTAATCCCTGAGCCACAAAGTTCTTGGTTGCCATTAGAACAGTATATGACAGAAGAGAGTATATGGAAAAGTGTTTGTGAAAATGCTTAAGTGAAAGTAACAGAGAAATTGTGTGTGATGTTGTGTGTTTGTGGTTGTAAAGATGAAAAAGTGAATAATGAAATGATTTTGATTAGATCTGTAATTGAAAAACAAAACCCAATCGTTTTAGACATTAAACACGCAACCAATTTCTTGTTAAGTGTGTGAGTGGGACACGTGTCACGTAAACAGTGGAACAGTTATTTACACGCGCGGTAATAATGCCTATTATTACTGCTGTTCTCTCTCCTATTTCCAATAAGCTTTAACTGTCTGACACAATTAAACAACTGGAAAATATTACATGCAAATGTCAAAAACTCTTTGTGTACTCCAAGTATATATTCTGTCTGAAATAAAATATTACATTAGAGTACTAAAAAAAATCCATCAGTGTTTATCAATTCTCCAACTTAATTACTGTTATCCTTTCAAACACTGTACAGTTGTGAATATACGTGTGTGTAGAGCAGAGTTTACTAGATCAGTATTTAGAGCATCTAGTATTTCATAAAATCCATAAAATAAATCAGTAAACACTGGATGCACAAACTCTCATAGTAAACACTGAATATATGATGAATGCTAAACTCTGTATTAAATAGTTTATATACAGTAATAATTAACCTATAACCCCCAATTTTTTTTTTACTTTCTCCAGTAATCAGAGGTTGAAACTAGTCACCAAAAATCCTATCATTTTAGCCCTTATCAATTTGATAAGTTCTTGGGTCTTCCTAGCTTTCGACTAGTCACCAAAAATTAGAGAATTTTAGCCCTTACTATGTACCAGTAAGTTCCTGGATCGTCCTAGTTACAAACATGATCTCAAAGGAGTTCTAAAAATCTATATAGTTTAGCTTTGGGGTTATTCTAATAACAGAATCAAATTTAACATCAGAAACGAACAGAGTTTAGAGCTCATCAACATCAGAAATTATTTATGAGAGGCAATGCACACAGTATTTACAGACTCAGAGTTTAGGATAAATAAAGTAAGAGATGCTATAAATATAGAACAGTATCATGCTGTGTTAACTTTCTGCACAGTTTAAGATTAGATCACAGATAACTTAGAAAGATTCATGACTAATTACTGAGAATAATATTTCATAAATGTGTCTTCATCGGTGTTTATGTTCAGAAAGAAACATTATCAGAGTTTCTCAGAGTTTATTCAACAGTTAACAGTGTATGACTTAAAAGCATGCTACCAGAGTTTAACATTCATTGAGCAGAGTTTGCATATCAGAGATTAACATACCACAGAAATATGAGCAACACAGTACATAAGTAGAGTTTTGAGTCTAACCAATATCTCTAGTCAAAACTAGAGACCATTCCTAGTTCATTTACCAGCCTTGTAAATACTGCTTCACTCAATGGCTTGGTGAAGATATCTGCAAGCTGTTGTTCTGTAGACACAAAATGAAGCTCAATGTTTCCTTCTTCTACACGTTCTCTGATAAAATGGTACCTTATGCTGATGTGCTTGGTCATTGAATGTTGTACTGGATTACCTGTCATAGCAATAGCACTTTGATTATCACAGTAAATAGGTATTTTACTGTACCTCAATCCATAATCCAGTAATTGATTCTTCATCCACAGAATCTGTGCACAACAGCTACCAGCAGCAATATACTCTGCTTCAGCTGTAGATGTAGAGATTGATTTCTGTTTCTTGCTGTACCAAGAAACAATTCTATCACCAAGAAATTGACAACTTCCACTAGTACTTTTTCTGTCTATCTTACCGCCTGCAAAGTCTGCATCAGAGTAACCAAGAAGCTGGAAGTCTGATTCTCTTGGATACCACAAGCCTAAAGTTATGGTTCCCTTAAGATATTTGAAGATTCTCTTCACAGCTATTAGATGTGGTTCTCTTGGTTCTGCCTGAAATCTTGCACAAAGACATGTTGCATACAAGATGTCAGGTCTGCTAGCTGTTAGATAAAGAAGTGACCCAATCATTCCTCTATAGTTTGTCATATCCACTGGTGAACCTGTGTCTCTGTCCAACTTTTTTGCTGTTGCCATAGGAGTTGTGGCAGATGAGCAGTCAAGCATGCCAAATTTCTTTAGAAGATTTCTGGTATATTTTGCTTGATTGATAAAAATTCCATCATCTGTTTGCTTCACCTGTAGCCCTAGAAAATAACTGAGCTCTCCCATCATGCTCATTTGATACCTAGACTGCATGAGCTTGGCAAACTTCTTACAGAGTTTATCATTAGTAGATCCAAAGATTATGGCATCTACATATATTTGAACTAATAACAGATCACTACCAAGATTGAAATAGAACAAGGTTTTATCAATTATACCTCTGTGGAACCCACTTTCTAAAAGAAATTAAGCCAGAGTTTCATACCATGCTCTTGGTGCCTGTTTAAGTCCATAGAGTGCCTTGTCAAGCCTGTAGACATAATCTGGATACTTGGGATCTACTAATCCTGGTGGTTGTTCAACAAACACTTCTTCTTCAAGTTTTCCATTCAGAAAAGCACTCTTCACATCCATCTGAAAAACCTTGAATTTCTTGTGAGAAGCATATGCTAGAAAGATTCTTATTACCTCCAATCTTACAACTGGAGCAAAAGTTTCATCATAGTCTATTCCTTCTTGCTGTGAATAGCCTTTGGCCACAAGTCTAGATTTGTTTCTTGTAACAACCCCATCACTGTCAGTTTTGTTTCTGAAAACCCATCTAGTACCAACAACAGATTTATTCTTTGGTCTAGGTACAAGGGTCCATACTTCATTTCTCTCAAATTCATTTAACTCCTCCTGCATTGCTGTTATCCAGTCAGCATCTTGAAGAGCTTCTTCCAATTTCTTTGGTTCAGATTTGGACAGAAATGCATAGAACAGACATTCATTTGTTGTAGCACTTCTTGTCCTAACTTTTGCATCTGGATATCCAATGATTAAATCAGGTGTATGTGATTTTGTCCATTTCCTAGCTGTAGGTAAATGACTTCTATCAATAGTTGATCCTCCCCCTTGATCAATGTTCTCCTGATTATCTTGATGCTTTTCTTCATTCTCTGAGGCTCCCCCTGAATTTGATCTCTCAGAGTTTGAACTGTCAGAATTTGGACTTTCAGAGTTTGAGTCATCAGAGTTTGAGTTTGATCCAGAATTTTCAGTTGACTCACTATCAGAATTTGAGTCATCACTCTGATCATGCTCCCCCTCAACTGGTTCTCCTCTTTGTTCAGACTGTACTATTTCTTCTGTGTGTACCAGTAGAGGTTCAGAGTTTGCAGCAACAGAGTTTGTTGGACTAGTGTCATCAGAGTTTATTTCATCAGAGATTAGATCTTCATTTTCGAAATGCAATTGATCATGTTCATCAACATCTTCAAGTCCAGTGATTTTTCTGTCATCAAATGACACATGAATAGATTCCATAATCACCCTTGTTCTCAGATTGTAAACTCTGAATGCCTTGGTTGACACTGGATAGCCAACAAAAATTCCTTCATCTGCTTTCAACTCAAATTTGGTCAACTGTTCAAGATGAGTTTTCAGCACAAAGCATTTGCACCCAAAAATAAGAAAATATTTCAGGTTTGGCTTCTTTTCCCTCACCAACTCATATGGTGTTTTTCCATGCTTGTTGATCAGTGTTGCATTTTGAGTAAAACAAGCAGTTTGAACTGCTTCTGCCCAGAAATAGGTTGGCAATTTTGCTTCATCAAGCATAGTTCTTGCAGCTTCTATCAAGGTTCTGTTCTTCCTCTCAACTACACCATTTTGCTGTGGTGTACCAGGTGCTGAAAATTCTTGCTTAACTCCTCTGTTCTTGCAGAATTCTTCCATTGTTGTATTTCTGAATTCAGTTCCATTATAACTTCTGATTATTTTGACTTTGTGTTTTGATCCTTTGTCCAATAGCTTTACATGCTCCATCAGTGTTAATGCAGTTTCATCCTTCTTTGCTAGAAAATACACCCAAGTGTATCTGGTATATTCATCAACAATAACTAGAGCATATTTCTTTCTTCCAATTGACAAGACATTTACTGGTCCAAAAAGATCAACATGTAACAGATGATATGGATCAACAATTGAAGATTCAGACTTGATCTTGAAACAGGTCTTCCTCTGTTTGGCCTTTTGACATGAATCACACAGACCATCAACATTTAGTAAAGACTTTGGAAGTCCTCTAACAAGATCCTTTCTTATCAGCTCATTGATGTTGTTCAGATTCAAATGAGAGAGTTTCTTATGCCAATTCCAACTCTCTTCATTTGACATTCTTGTTGATAGGCACATTGTTTTTCCATCAGAGTTTGTCAACAAGCTTGCTTCATAGATATTGTTGCGCCTTTGTCCAACTAAAACAACTCTCCCTGTGGTTTTGCTGATAACCTCACAGTATTCAGGTTGAAAATCTACATGAAAACCTCTGTCACAGATTTGACTCACAGATAGCAGATCATGCTTGAGTCCTGGAACCAGAGCTACATTTGTGATGATGACACTTCCAAGATTAATATTGCCATATCCCAGAGTATGTCCTATGTTGCCATCTCCATAGGAAACTTTTGGGCCAGCCTTCTCCACATACTCTGATAGCAGGGCTTTATTTCCAGTCATGTGTCCTGAACATCCACTGTCCACTACTAGGATGCTTTCCTTGATGCCCTACAATCACAAACAATTACTGAGGATTAGATTTAAGGATCCAGACTTGCTTGGATCCTTTGGCTTTTTTAATTCTGTTAGCTTTAGCAGCGAAATTTTCATTATCAGAGTTTAAGCTAACTTTATCAGAGTTTACACTTGCAGAATTAACTCTAACCCATTTCAGATTAGGTTTCAGTTCATAGTAATTATGATAAATAGCATGATAATTTCTGCAAGTATAAATAGAATGCCAAGTGCTTCCACAGTGTTTGCATAAAGTCTGTGGTTTAGTTCTAACATTACCTTTCTTTACTTCTGACTTGGAAGGTAAAGAATTAATGTCTTTGTTCTTCCTGCAAAAACTAGCAAGATGGTTAATACTACCACAGTTATGACATGTCTTTCTTGGAGCTAAAGTAGCAAGCATTGGATAGTTGCCTTGAGTAATGCCTACTTTACCATTTCTGTTTTTTCTAGACACTTTCTGTTTCTTAACAGATTTTAACTCCTTAAGCTTATGCTTAAGTTGTTTATCTGTCATTAAACCAATATTAACCTGTTTAACATAAATTTTTACTGGTTCATTCTTAACAGCTTCTTTTCCACCTTCAAATCTAGGTTCATTTATTCCATTAACAAATGTTCCAAATTTCTTAGGTGGAAGAGGTGGTCTAATCTTAACTGTATTCTGAAATCTAAGTTCATCTTTCTCAGAATAACCTAGACCTACAGTGTCAGATTGAAAAACTTCTTGAGTGTCTTTTCTTGAGTGAGTCCAAGTTTTAATAATGTGATTTGCCTTTTCCAACTCAGATTCTAGTTGTTTATACTGACTTAACAACTCTTGTTCAAGATAGACAGCTTCATCTCTCTCCTTTTGAACTTGCTGCATCTTAACAAGTTTCTCTTCTACAACCTTATTTCTCTCTTTGAGTTCAGAATTCTCAGTTTTGATTCTCTCATTCTCTAAAGTCTGATCCCTATAACTGATATGCAAGGACTTAAGATAAATTCTTAATTCAGTTATATCATCAATGTTATAAGTATAGGTAGTTAGAGGTACCTTGTTTTCAGAATCTACAGCTTCATCAACAGTAGTAGCCATGAGAGCATAGTTTACATCCTCATCTGAGTCAGAGGTATCTGCCCAATCTCTGCCTTTAGTGAAGAGTGCCTTCTCTGTTTTACCCTTCTTGCACTCAGGAGCATAATGACCCATCTCCTTACACTTGTAGCATTGAATCTCAGACTTGTCTCTTTTCCCAGATTTGGTATCCTTTCTCTCAGATTTTCTGAAATTCTTCTTGTCAAACTTTGAATCATTCTTGGAGAATTTCTTTCCTTTCTTGAAGTTCTTGAAACCCATCTTCTTGAAAGTCTTTACCATCAAAGCAGCCATTTCCATCATTTCCTCATCATCTTCAGAATCAGATGATTCATCTGCATTTGAGTCAACATCAGAGTTTGATGACTCACTTTCAGAATGAATGACCAAGGCTTTTCCTTTTCCCTTCTTCCCGAATGCTTCCTTCTTTGAGGGTCTTTCTTCAACTCTTAGAGCAACATATTTTGACTTTCTACCTGATCTTCTGCTTCTCTGTTCCATTTCTAGTTCATGAGTTTTGAGCAGCCCATAGATCTCATCAATATCAGTATCAGCCAGATCATAATTGTCTCTAATAGTGGTTATTTTGACATCCCACTTTTCAGGTAGAGAAAGAAGAAACTTGAGATTTGAATCTTCTAGATCATATTCTTTATTAACCAGTGACAGATCATTAAGTAGCTTACAGAATCTGTCAAAGGTTTCTATCATTGATTCTTCAGATTTAGCCTCAAAGTGTTCATACTCCTGTGTGAGTATGTTCCTTCTATTCTTCTTAATTGCAGCAGTTCCCTGACATCTAACCTCTAGAGCATCCCAAATCTCTTTTGCAGTTTTACAATTGATCACTTTGTTAGACATAACATTATCCAAAGAACTATGAAGGAGATGTCTAACCTTTGCATCCTTTCCAATGGATGAAATATCCTCAGGAGTCAAATTTTTCTTCTCCTTTGGAATAGATTTAGCTTCCTGTCTAGCAGCAACAACAGATAATTTTGTAGGCTTATGAGGGCCTTCATAAATTCTGTCAAGATATTCTGGATCTTTAGCTTCCGGAAACATAGCCATTTTCACCTTCCAGGTTGAGTATTCTGCTGGCTTAAGAATAGGAACCCTGATTGTTTCATATCGACTCACAGTTGCAGGTTGAGCCTTCTCAGCACTAGAGCCTGATGTAGGAGGAGGAATTTCTGCCATTGATTATAGTTGTGTGTGTGTGTGGATCTTAAACTGTATTAAATTAACAGATCAAGCTCTGATACCAATTGTTAGGCCGAATACACACTTATAATCAACTAAGTATGAGAGAATAATAATAAGTTATTTAAAAGCTTTAAAAACTGTTTGAAATTAACTTCTCTCTCAGTTATGTAAATTATCATAGAGAGCTGCTTAGGTTACAATGAAAGATATTGTATTACACGACCGATACCCTTCTAAGGTTAACCTAACTGTATTTATAAAGTATACAGCTGCTATACAATCGATAATTGATACTCCTATAAATTAGCTATACAATTGTTATCAATTATGATTGCTACACGTCTCCTTAGTCAACTCAATCTCTTTGACAGCTATCCAATATTCAAAGATATTGCTTCCATAATAAATCTTCAATCACTGTTGACCAGCAGACGCTGCCTCCAGACAAAGTTTAACAAACTCTGTCGAGCTTCCAATGTCAGCGTATAGCAAACTCTGTTCAGCTTCTAACCGTCAGAGTTTAACTAAACTCTGACTGCTTCCTGTTTAAACTCTGTTTTTCCCTACAAAACTTAAACACTGATATTAACCATATCAATTATATTTAACATATTTGTATAATTATTGATTATAATGTATATTTGTAGATTATTATACATTAATGTATAATTATTAATTATACATGCATATGTACATACATACATACATACATCCATACATAATTATTAATTATACATGCATACGTACATATATACATACATACATACATACATACATACACACATAAATACATACATACATACATACATACATTTATGTTGTATAATCTATTAATATTTTATTATTTCTTATACATGCATACGTACATACACACATACATGCATACATACATACATACATACATACATACATGCATCCATCCATACATACATACATACATAATTATTAATTATACATGCATACGTACGTACATACATACATACATTGAAAGTCATATGTTTAACCTATTTGTAAACATCGAGGATTCAACTCAACTTAAACAAGAATGTAATAGTAAATAGTATATACATACTGTCACAAGGATCTCAAATGCTCAACTGTCAAAAGAAAGAAGACAAAGATAATCTACCATTTTGAGGTATACTACACTTGAAGAAGTTCATTCAGTTGATCAAGCGTCAGTGGAGTAATCAAGACAGTGGGTTCTATTTATAGTGACAAGAGGTTCCTATAGAGGCAGAATATAGATTAAAAAGGTTTGATTAAAGAGTGAAGAAAAGAAGATATGAACCATAACTTTAGAGTCAATATATGAAGTACCGTCATTGCAATTAGTCACTCATGAACCAGACCGTGCATCGAGTGTCAACATTAAGCAGTGGTAGTTCGTCATTAACTTCAGTGGTTCAAGCTATGAAGACATGTATAAGGGAAAATCATTGTGGTAGAAACAGTAGTGTCAGATTCATTAACCGCAAGGATTTTGCTATCAAGATTGGCTGAGGAATAACCTTTGTGGAGGATCAGATTTATCAAGACATAGAAGATCACAAGGGTTATGCTATCAAGGATGTGTATTAATTCTCTCCTAATTGATTAATTCATTTGGTTGATTTATTTGATAAATTAATTCTATCAGAATTAATTTATTCTGTAAATTAATTAAAAGATTAATTAAGTTAGAATTAATATAATTATCAAAAGACTTCATATTAATTCTCCTTTAATTAATTTAATAAGTTGGCTAATTTATTTTGTAAATTAATTCAATCAGAATTAATTTATTCTTTAAATTAATCAATAGATTAATTAAATCAAAAATTAATTAGAGAAAAAGAATCACATCTTAAAGTCAAAGATGAAGAACAATCATTGAAGATAGTAGCTTATGAACCAGACAGTACATCAAGCTTCATCAAATTATTCAGTGGTTGCTCCTTATATTTTACAGTGGTTCAGAAGAGTTTTGATTATCAAGAATTAATAATAATTCTTTTATTAATTAACTAAAATTAATGATTGATTTATCTAATAAATTAATTCTACTAGAATTAATTTATTCAATAATTAATTATATTAAGTTAATTAACATTAGAATTATTAATTAAGTGAATGGGTTAAAATATGAACTAAAAAGAGTTAAATGTAACTCTTATTTAGTCTAACTCTTTCTAGACTTAATTTGACTCTTGCTGGCTATAATCTGACTATTTCTTAAGTAATTTGAAGATGACTCTTTTCAGTTCAAATGCTGACTCTTGCTGAAGGTTGATGCTAACTCTTGCCAAGCATTTCTGACTCTTTCCGAGCTATTTGAAGCTGACTCTTACCAATACAAAGCTGACTCTTGCTAAAAAGTGATGCTGACTCCTTCCAAGTCATTCTGACTCTTGCTGAAGCACTTAAAGCTGACTCTTCCCGACATTCTGATTAACACTAGGAAGACTCTTTCCGAATTTACTGAGTATATTAGAAAGAGTCAGTCTGACTCTTTCTAGTGCAACTGGTGGTTAAAATAGACAGAAGGTTAAATATCTTGTTATAAAAGATCATCAGGCGGCTCATCAAATACATACAACACAACATTTTCACCACTCTTCTTCACAAACAAACACAGACAGAAGAAAAGAGATCAAGAGAGGAATAGTTCTCGGGCTTCAAAATAAATTCTTGGAAATTATTTCTGAGCTCTATTGTTAAATCTAAACCAATAGAAATAGTTTACTTGTACCGTTGGAACTATCTAGCGAGTTTTTACTCCTAGAACTTATCTCTCGAAATGCTTTTAGTTTTCGATCTTTTTATTACAAATACAGAAAAATTCATGTCGAATTTTCTATAGAATTTGTAATAATTAGTTTGGTCATCAAACCTTGTAATTTGTACCCGTGCATAAAGGCACACCCCTCCCAGTTAATATAAATTTTACATTTAACTTGAATATTGGTGTTCGTTTTATTCCGCATCGATTTGTTTAAAAATGAATATACACCCAAAGAACAATTTCGATAAAACGGTATAGTTTGTATTCAACCCCCCTTCTACAAACTATTTTGGACATAACATACATACATACATACATACATAAAAACATACATACATACATACATACATTTATGTTGTATAATCTATTAATATTTCATTATTTGTAATCTATTAATTGTTGTTTAATTAATATGCATATTTATACATACATACACATGTACAAACATAAATACATACATAAATAAATTTCTGTGGATATATAATAATATACTATAATATTATATACATACATACATACATACATACTATATAACATACATACATACATACATTTATGTTGTATAATCTATTAATATTTCATTATTTGTAATCTGTTAATTATTGTATAATTAATATGCATATTTATACATACATACACATGTACAAACATAAATACATACATATATAAATTTCTGTGGATATATAATAATATACTATAATATTATATGCATACATACATACATACTATATATTTTTGTTTATATATATTAATTTGTAGATAAATCTCAGTTGGCTTACCTCAGATAATGTATAATTATTAATTATATATGTATATTTTTAGATAATTATACATTAATGTATAATTATTAATTATAAATGCATACGTGCATACATACATACATAATTATTAATTATACATGCATACGTACATATATACATACATGCATACATACAATATATACATACATTTATGTTGTATAATCTATTAATTGTTGTATAATTAATATGCATATTTATACATACATACATACATACACATGTACAAACATAAATACATACATATATAAATTTCTGTGGATATATAATAATATACTATAATATTATATACATACATACTATATGGCATACATACATGGATGCATGCATACATACATACATACATACATAAATACATACATACATATATGTTGTATAATATATTAATATTTCATTATTTGTAATCTATTAATTATTGTATAATTTATATGCATATTTATACATACATACACATGTACAAACATAAATACATACATATATAAATTTCTGTGGATATATAATTATGTACTATAATATTCACTAACATATACCATATATTATTAATCATTTTAGATCTACTGTAATTATTTACGAATTAAATATTATAAAAAATATCACAATACAAAAAAAGAACCTTCATTCGTATATAAGTATAATGCAAACTTGCATTAACATTAACTATCGTAAAACTCATCAATCACATCTTTAATACGTAAACACACAAAAAAATATAACAAACATATATATATATATATATATATATATATATATATAATAGAGCAAATTGGGGGGTTCCTGAACAAATTTATTCAAATAAAAAGTCATATTTACCCCTACTAAATTATATCTATGTTATATTTCCGAGGACTATTTAGGTATTGCAACACTAACATATTTATTACATAATAATAACTGATATGAACTAATATGCATTTATTATTATGTAATTAATACTTGTATGTATCTTGTATCCATCCATGCTAACTCTATATATTTATATTTCGAAGTACGGTTTTGATCTTAACATTGACCAATTTATTACATATCGTTCAAGTTTGCTTTAACAAAACAAAGTATAGCGTAAAATATAAAATATATTTAATTTAACCAGGATTATAATTTGCATGTCACGATCGGGTATTGCATAAATTCTATTTCCTCACAACAATTGTTGCGAAGATATGAACAATCGAAGATATCAATAATCCAATCCTACGTGATCACGAATAATTCATAAATATGTAATTTAGAGCATGTCTGTGCCTTGCACGGGCTACGAAGCTAGTTTCTTTATAAAAGTAGCACGTCATAAACTAAATTATAAATGTGAAGTTGCGTCTTCTATGTTACTTAAATAAATTTAAATTTTAGTTCAATGTTTGTTAGGAGTAAAATTTTAATCATGTTAATCACATTTTATTATTCTGGATAAATATATCATCATCAAAATATTACCAGTTATCAGAAAATGAGTAATTAATTATAAAATAATTACTAGCTTATAACCCGTGTGATGCACGGGGTTCTTTTAATATGTTATAAATTTTATTTATGCTATAATTATATTTTTATATAATCATTATTTTTAAAAATTATTTTCATATTAATTTAATATAAATTTAATTAATGATATGCATGATTTAAAATTTATATTATAAAATTTTAAATTAATTATATCGTTGACGGGATTCGAACTTTGAATATTTAGTAAAATAATTTAATCATAAAATATACTTTGTAATTACATCTAACGTTCTTATTAATTACTAAAAATCTAACAGTAAAATGGTGTAATATTTTTGGGTATACTTTAATGATTGCAAAATTATGTTTTAAAATAAAAGGTAATGTATTTAATTAGAAAAAAAAAACATTGATGATCGGAAGATATGATATACTGATGTTTTTAGGTGTTTATAAAGGTAACATCAACTAAAAATAAACATGAAAAAGGTAATCGAGTAATTACCATTTATTATATAGTTCTATTATTTATTTTATTAATTAGGAGAACAAACCGACAAACTTTCAATCTTTCGACTTTAATATAATAGTATTGTATTCAACCCCCTTTCTACAATCTTACAGGACCTAACATCCTTAGTGTTAGTTCTAATGGTTCTCATCGTTTTACTAAAAATCTAATGATTATAATTGAACCATTGAACCAAACTACAGACAATTATCCCCTAATTTGTTTATTACAGTTTAGTATAGATATTATTAGTTTGGTCATTGTTTTTTTTTCTTAAATTGAATAAAAAAGTTTCTGCAACAAATATTTTCACGTTAAAAAGGGATACTTAATAATGAATTGTGTAAAATATGAGAGAGTACCAAGATCTCTATGTTAGAGATTTGTGATGCTAATTAGTAGGTTGGAAAAGTTATTTTTTTAAATTAACATTAGAGCATTTGAACTCTAATTTATATGCTTAGAACATAAAAGCATAATTCTTTGTATGGTATATCAATTTAAATGAACTGCAGTTGGGTAAAAGTTTCCTGTAATATATTAACAGTTTGAAAGAGTTTTATAAAATTGGACATTAAGTTTTTGAGGTGTTTTTCTTGAAAATGCGGGATATTGATGTTAGTGAACTTTTGCGTAATGACAATGTGCTTAATTCCTAGTTGAACTTACAAAGTTAAACATTTAAATCCAATGAATTAGTACATAATAACATTCAATGATATATTCTATACGAAGAAGCGGGTTTTACAACTAATTGAATCTTGGTTTTGTTGGGTGATCAGAACTTTTGACGCTGTTGGTAGTGAAATCTTTGAAAAAGATGGGTAATTGAGTTGTTGGAACATAAAAAAGAGTCCAAGAAGAAGCTCAATGCGGGTGGAGGAATTTTAATTGGAATATAATTACGTTAACATTAGTAATTAGCTTTTTGAGTTGTTGTTTTTGTAATATAATAACATTATTGTTTATTTTAATAACAAGCATTTTGCCCGTACTTCGTACACGGCATCTTATTTAATTTAAAATGACAGTACCAAAAATTTAACAAATTTGATTGATTTCTTAAAAAGATATTGTATGCAATTTTATAAATAATCAATTCTTAGAAAGATATTCTATATAGTTATATAAGTATTTAATAAAATAATGATATGCTAAAATTTATATAAAAAAGTAGCATACAATTTTATTTGAGATTAGGGAGCCTGAGATGTATATCAGGTAAGTTCCCTGAGATATATGGGGTTTATAATCAAATTTGGGATGGACATTTTTGTAAAATCAGGTTTTTTTAATTAGCCCTGCGGGCCCAATCAGATTTATAGTGTATTTTTTAAATATCTCAGGAAAAGTTCCCTGAGATCAATCTCAGGGTCCTTTTTCTCATTTTATTTTAACAATGTTGAAAATTTATTTAATCCATCAAAACCTACAATAAAAGTAATAAATATTTTTACAAATATTGTTCTCTAATGGAAAACAATAATAAATTGTCTTCATTATTCAAATACAGAAATGATAATCCCTTCATCCCCAATGACTCCAAAACATTAAACCTCATATAATATCAAGAACATATTATATTAACTATGAGACCTCATAGTTAATATAATATGTAAATGTTGGAGAACAATGAGACCACATTTCAAGCAATTTTTTAATTTTTTTTGTTAATTTTTTTTATGAATGGATAGAGGGTAGAATTATAAGACTTTTTTTGTGAAGATACCCCTAGCGGGGCCCTTTAAAATAGCTTAAAATGTAGTGAATATGTGTGTTCTCACTGTTCTCATTCTCACCAGAGCGTGACCATTAAACTGTATTAGTAAATTCAAGTATGAAAATACAGTGTATATATATTATTAATATAGATTCTTTTATTAAAAATAAGTAAATTATACAATTAAATAAGCAAGTCAAAATATCAGATAAATATTCTAGTAGATTTATAGTTTATATTCAAATTAAGGTCTTTCACCATGGCTCTCGCTTTCTGAAATTGTTGAATTTTTATTTTATTGACTTTATTATATTAAAAGTATGTTCTTATTGAAACGAATATAATAATTTAAATTTGAATATATTTTTAAACTACTTATTTTGATGGGTTGTTAATTTTTTTGTGATCAACTTAGAGGGGTGACTAAAAATAAAATTAATGGGAATACATAAACCCATTACCCACGTTATGATAAACAAAACCAAACCAAACCAAACATACCCAGTATATCCCGCTCAGAGCAGGGTCTGGGGGGGGTGAGATGTACGCAATGCCCCTGCTTTTAACAGTAGGGAGGCTAAGTGCACATTAAGCTAATAGTGTGTGATATTCACAAGGGTTATCTAAGATTTGAAAAAGGCTCATCGTCATACCTGAGCCCATGGCTTAGAACACATGGGGCTTACCTACCAGGGGATTGACTACTCCGCTCTGCAAAACACTCAGATCTAAGATGACACCTGGCCAAGCTACCTGAAACTGCAAAAGTAGAAAACAGAAGACAATAAAACGAGAAATGAGAACGAAACAACCGAGCTTCTAAGATAAAGCTAACCGAGACAACCCAACTCTGAGGCTCTCAACCACAGAGCCGCTCCCTAAAAGAGAATCCACCACTCTGATTTGGCGCCTCCAAGAACACCTATCAGCGGTCATGGTCTCACTTAAGTTTAAGGCCTTTAAATCCAACCTAAGCTGCTCTTCCCACGACCTCCTCGGTCTACCTCTCCTCCTCACCCCAACAACCGAAATACTCTCGACCCTACGCACTGGGGCTTCAGCCAGCCTCCTATGGACGTGGCCGAACCATCTCAATCTCCCTTCCCTAACTTTCGCAAAAAAAGGCGCCACCTCAAGCTCGCTCCTAAAAACCACATTCGGGATTCTATCCAACATCGTGCACCCACAAGACCACCGCAACATCCTCATTTCAGCCGCTTCCAACTTGCTCTCGAGGGCCTTCTTCGCCGCCCAACACTCCGAACCATATAACATCGCAGGACGGATTGCCGCTCTATAGAATTTCCCTTTTAACTTTAACGGGACTTTCTTGTCGCACATCACCCCTGACGCTGCCCTCCACCTTAGCCACCCAGCCTTGATACGATGCGTGACATCGTCTTCAATCTCACCTTCCTTCTGGATGATTGAACCCAAATACTTGAACTTATCCGTACGAGGGACGATCTGATCTTCAATCCTAACCTCCACCCCTTCCTCGTTGGCCTCACCACTGAAGTTACACCAGAGATACTCGGTTTTAGACAGGCTCAGACGCAAGCCTTGGGGCTCCAAAGTAGATCTCCATAACTCCAACTTCTCGTTCACCTCCTCCCTCGACTCCGCCACTAACACGATATCATCAGCGAAAAGCATGCACCAAGGGACGCTATCTTGAATCCCTCGCGACATGACGTCTAGGATAAGGGCGAAAAGAAGCGGACTTAGGGCCGAACCCTGGTGTAGCCCAACCTCAACAGGGAAAAAACGGGAGTCACCAACCGAGGTCCGGACGCAAGAAATAGCTTGGGAGTACATGTCTTGAATCACCCTAACGTACGACGATGACACTCTCCTCTCCTCAAGGCTCTTCCAAATAGCTTCACGGGGGATGCTATCATAAGTTCTCAAGATCAATGAACACCATATGCAGGTCTTTGCGACGTTCCTTGAACTTCTCCATAAGGCGTCTAACGAGATGAATGGCCTCGGTCGTTGATCTCCCAGGCATAAAACCAAATTGATTCTCTGAGATTACAACTTCTCTTCTAATCCGACATTCAACCACTCTCTCCCAAAGTTTCATAGTATGACTGAGTAATTTAATACCCCGATAGTTACTACAACTCTGACCATCTCCTTTGTTCTTGAAAAAAGGGACCACAATACTACGCCTCCATTCAGCTGGCATCTTAGCACCCAGGAGGAGCACATTGAACAGATCTGCTAGCTATTGAACGCCAACCTCACCAAGACACAACCACACCTCGATTGGGAACTGATCCGGACCAACCGCCTTCCCTCTAGCCATCTTTTGAAGGGCCCCCTTGACTTCCTCCTTGCTGATACGCTCACAGGAACCAAAAGAACGCACAGACGAAAGAGAGGCCTCTTGCTCCACACCGGCACCACTCCTCCTAGCCTCATTGAAAAGAATATGAAAATACGAACTCCACCTCTCCTTAATAGCATCTTCATTCACTAATACTTGGCCTGAATTGTCCTTAACAAACTTAACAGAACCCAGGTCGCGCCGCCCTCTCTCCCTAGCTTTAGCTAGTTTAAAGATAGCGTTCGCTCCTTCCTTTGTATCTAGGCGCTTATACAGCCCCTCATAGGCTTCACCTTTGGCTTTCGCCATAGCTTTTTTTGCCTCTCGTCTCGCCAACTTGTACGCTTCCATCTGCATAATCCTCTCCGCCCCTACACAAATCGACAAAAGCTCTTTAAAGAGCGCAAGTTTAGCCTTAACTTTCTTTTGAACCTCCTCGTTCCACCACCACGACTCCTTAAGACCACTGAACTTTCCTGAGGAAACCCCCACCACCTTTTCGCCCACACACCGAATAGCCTTCGCCATGTTGGTCCACCTAAAGTTGACATCTCCACCACGCGCAAAACAACCTTCGTTGAGCAGAGACACCCTGAATTCGGCCGCCTTCTCACCCTTCAAATCTTTCCAAAGGATTCTAGGTCTAGACTCTTTCGTCCTGCGAACAACTCGACCCCCCATGGATAGATCTATGGCTAACAAACGGTGCTGGGAAGCACACGCCTCACTCCGGAATAGCTTGCAATCCATGCACGCCCACGCCTGCGGATAAGTAGGTAATCGATTTGAGTGTTGTGCCCCCCACTACTAAAGGTGATGAGGTGCTCAGCCCTCTTCTGAAAAATAGAATTCACAATTACCAACTCTTGGGCAGTAGCAAACTCCAACAACGCGGACCCACCGACATTCCTAACCCCGAAGCCGAAACCCCCATGAACGCTGAGATAGCCATCTGCCCTCTCACCAATGTGACCATTGAAATCACCACCCAACACCAAAAATTGGTCATCAGGAATACTTCCGACCAACTCATTTAAGCAGACCCAGAAAGCCTCATTTTCAGAGTCACCCAAACCGACTTGGGGGGCATAAGAACACAACGTTCACCACCTTCTCCCCAACCACAACTCTGACGGACATGATCCTGTCGTTGCACCTCTTCACTTCCACGACATTGTCTTTTAGATCCTTCGTCATACCCACTACGTTACTCGAGTTGGCAAGACCTGAGTACCACAATTTATATATGTTCGCTTCTCTAGACTGAGCCCCCTTCCACCTAGTCTCTTGAATACAAGCCACATCTACTCTGCGTTTCTTCAGCACGTCCACTAACTCCAAAAATTTGCCCGTTAAGGTACCTAAATTCAAACTGCCAACACGCAAACTACGCGACATTATCAAAACAAACGTGCAAAAACAACACAATACCCACCTAAATGAAGGTAAAATCTAGATCATAATTTAAATATAGGCAAAAATAGAGGTGGTTACGCAGTAAATAACAAATAAATGATTGACAGCAATATTTTTTTTTCTGAAATAATTTTAGAAAAATAAAATGATACCAGACTTCGAATGCAACTTCGGATGAGCTTGATATTCTTAAAATTGAAGTTGCTTCTGTGGTTCAGGCTTGTTAATTACTTCAATACTTTATTAGCTTGATCATCATGTAGACCATCTTTTTTTCTATCACTTATGTTGCTGCTATGTAGTCTATCTGTAACTAACATCTTTCTTTTTATCACTTATGTTGTGGCTATGTTGTCTATCTGTAACTAAACATCTCTCTCTGCTTGTAATCTATATTTATAAATGCAAACTTCTTCTTCTTGTATTGTATTTTGTTTTCAATATTTAAAATTATGTAGCTGGAGGAGAAGAGAAAGGATGGAGGTGCAATCGTAATACTACAGCATTACTGAAAATAAGTACAATATCATAATAGAATTTTTTGTTTCAATCTAAATTGGAGCGCTCCAAATGCCGTGTAATGACAAAAAGGGGGCATTAAAGAAATAAAGAAGATTAAAAAATGAAGGATAATACTGTTTACCAAAAACACAGGTCTCCGCAAGAAGCTCACTTATTCAATTTTATCTTCAAATAATGTATGATTACAAATTATAACAATCACATTTTCCACTACCTATTCTCTCTCAAAAAGCCAACTAAACTGAAAAAGGGAAAAGTTAGTGCTTTTATATTTTAATGTGGAGCTCAAGTGAAAGTGCTAAATATGAGATCATATATGAAGTGAAATTGAACGCGAGTAAAGAAGATATTTAGAGCATAAATAAGAGCAATGTTGCCTGACCCAGAGGGCGAGGCTTGTGCCGTGGGTCTGAGCTTTTAAATATGCTACTCCATAGTCCTTTCGGAGACATCCGATAAAAAGTATGCTATTCCATAAGACCTTCTGGTACGTAGCATGTCTACCCCATGAACCTTAAGTTGAACAAATCCATAAAGAACATAAACTTGCTTGTAAACAAAATAATGTCTATAATGCTAGATGTATCAAATTGAGTCCCAAGATTATTTACAAATAACATGGTGCAAGTAACGTGACATCATGATTGGTTGTAACTGATTGTCTACATATTTTTATTTAAATTTAAATATAAAGTGGTTCATTACATTTAATTAAAATACATAACCAATTAAAATGTCACATTACATGTGGGATTCCGCCATTTAAATAAATAATTTGATCGATTTCTAGTATGCCCTTCATCCTTGCTACCTCTTGTATCGGTACTGTGCCAATGTTATTAACTGGTAATCTTTCCAACTACCTTTGTTATTATGACATGTAAATTCGAAAATTGAAATGTCAAGCAAATATTTTAAAGGTACCTTTCTGGTGTCCTGTATATTATTATAACATCGGGTAATTCATTAAAACTTTAATTCTTAAATGCCAAATCAAAATCAAAACCAAACAAATATTATCCTGTCTAATTTTTAATATTTTGAAATCAATAAAAACTTAACTTTTAAGGGCAAATTAAAAACCGGAACCAAACATATATGACCCGTCCCTACTTTAGGGGGTTGAGATGTTAATTTGGTGAAAAACCCAGCTTTCAAATCTGAAAAGTGCAAACATGCGTTAAAATCCAGCAGTGTAAAGATTTGAGCGGCTTGGACTTGAAGGTGAAAAATGATAGAGATAGATTTGGGTAATGACAAAAAGGAGCATCAAAGAAATAAAGAAAGATAAAAAAAATAAAGGATAATAGTAGAGATTTAGATTTGGGTCGATCCAATTGGGTTGCTCCAAATGTTGTGTAATGACAAAAAATAGTATATGTTTAGATTTGGGTCGATCCAATCTAAATTGGGTCGCTCCAAATGCTGTGTAATGGTAAAAAGGGGCTTCAAAGAAATATAGAAGATTAAGAAAATGAAGGATAATAGTATCGCTGACGGAATTCGAAACTTGAAATTTTAGTAAATAAATTTTATCATGTAATATATTTGATCATTAGATCTAACAGTTCTAATTTTCAACTAAAAATCTAACGGATATTATTCGTTGTATACGAATTTTATTATATTTTGTTAGTGGTTAGAAGATATAATGTCATATTTTTGGGTATGTATTTAGTAAATAAATTTAATCATGTAATATATTTAATCATTAGATCCAACGGTTCTAATTTTTAACTAAAAATTTAACAGATATTATTCGGTGTATACGAATTTTTATTATATTTTGTTAGTGGTTAGAAGATATGATGTCATATTTTTGGGTATGTATTAATTATTGCAATATTATGTTTTAAATTAAAAGTCAAAGTGTTTTAATTAGAGAAAAAAAAATTACTGATTGAAATATATGATATTTTAAGTATTTATAAAAATTCGAACCTTGAAATTTTAGTAAATAAATTTAATCATGTAATATATTAATCATTAGATCTAACAGTTCTAATTTTTAACTAAAAATCTAACGGATATTATTCGTTGTATACAAATTTTTATTATATTTTGTTAGTGGTTAGAATATATGATGTCATATTTTTGGGTATCTATTTTGTAAATAAATTTAATCATGTAATATATTTAATAATTAGATATAACAGTTCTGATTTTTAACTAAAAATCTAACGGATATTATTCATTGTATATGAATTTTTATTATATTTTGTTAGTGGTTAGAAGATATGATGTCATATTTTTGTGCATGTATTAATTATTGCAATATTATGTTTTAAATTAAAAGTCAACGTGTTTTAATCAGAGAGAAAAAAATTATTGATTGGAAGATATGATATTTTAGGTATTTATAAAAATTCGAACCTTGAAATTTTAGTAAATAAATTTAATCATGTAATATATTTAATCATTAGATCTAACAGTTCTAATTTTTAACTAAAAATCTAACGGATATTATTCGTTGTATACGAATTTTTATTATATTTTGTTAGTAATTAGAAGATATGAAGTCATATTTTTGGGTATGTATTTAGTAAATAAATTTAATCATGTAATGTATTTAATCATTAGATTTAACAGTTCTAATTTTTAACTAAAAATCTAACGGATATTATTCATTGTATACGAATTTTTATTATATTTTGTTAGTGGTTAGAAGATATGATGTCATATTTTTGGGTATGTATTAATTATTGCAATATTATGTTTTAAATTAAAAGTCAACGTGTTTTAATTAGAGAGAAAAAAAAATTATTGATTGGAAGATATGATATTTTATGTATTTATAAAGGTAATATCATCAATTATAACTAAACATCTTTTAATTGAAAAAGGCAATCGGCTAATTATCATTAATTATATTATTAATAAAAAATGAAGGATAATAGTAGAGGTTTAGATTTGGGTCGCTCCAAATGCTGATTAGAGAGAGAAAAAATTATTGATTGGAAGATATGATATTTTAGGTATTTATAATAGGTAATATCATATCAATTATAAGTAATCATCTTTTAATTGAAAAAGGCACTCGGCTAATTATCATTAATTATATTATTAATAAAAAAATGAAGGATAATAGTAGAGCTTTAGATTTGGTTCGATCCAATTGGGTCGCTCCAAATGCTGTGTAATGATAAAAAATAGTATAGATTTAGATTTGGGTCGATCCAATCTAAATTGGGTCGCTCCAAATGCTGTGTAATGACAAAAAGGGACATCAAAGAAATAAAGAAGATTAAAAAATGAAGGATAAAAGCAGTAATTTTCCTGTGTAATGACAAAAAAAAAGGCATCAAAGAAATAAAGAAGATTAAAAAAATGAAGGATAAAAGCAGTAACTTTCGAAATGCAATACTAGCAGATATTAGGAATATATTGATATTGATATTGATTAGGATAACCAAACCGACAAATTCAATCTTTCGACTTTATTATAATAGTACTAGCTTATAACCCGTGCGAAGCACGGGTTTATTTTAATATCTAATAAATTTTAATTAACATTATAATTATGTTTTTATATAATCATTATTTTTGAATAATGTTTTCTAAATTTTAATTTAATATAAATTTAAATAATTATATGCATGGTTTAAAATTTATATTGTAAAATTCTAAATTAAATATCTCGTTGACCGGTTCGAACCTTAAATGTTTAGTAAGTAATTTAATCATATAATATATCTTATTATTAAATCTGACGATTCCTATTTATTACTAAAATAATGATTTGAATATAGGGTGTGATATATTTGGGTGTATATTAATGATTGCAAGATTAGTTTTAAATTAAAAAGTAAAGTGTTTTTTTCAGAAAAAAATATTACTAAAATAATGACGGAAAGATAAGGTGTGATATTTTGGGTATATATAGAAGTGAAATCTTTGGAGAAGATGGGTAATTGAGAAGGAAAGAGTCCAAGCGGGTGGAGGAATTTTAATTGTAATATAATTACCTTAACATTAGTAATTAACTTTTTGAGATATTATTTTTATTATATAATAATATTATTATTTATTTAATAATTAGGATAACCAAACCGAAAACCAAACCAACCAAACTTTCAATCTTTCGGTTTTAATATATTAACTAGCTTATAACCCGTACGAAGCACGGGTTTCTTTTAATAGGTTATAAAATTTATTTAACATTATAATTATGTTTTTATATAATCCTTATTTTTAATTATTTTTAATTTTAATTTAATATAAATTTATATAATGAAATGCATCGTTTAAAATTTATTTTGTAAAATTCTAAATTAAAAATGTCGTTGACGCGTTCGAACTTTGAATTTTTAGTAAATTAATTTAATCATATAATATATCTTATTATTAAATCTAACGATTGTTAGTTATTAATAAAAATAATGATTTGTATATATGGTGAGATATTTTTGGGTGTATATTAGTGATCTCAAGATTCTTTTGATAGGTTATAAAATTTATTTAACATAATAATTATTTTTTTATATAATCCTTATTTTTAATAATTTTTTAATTTTAATTTAATATAAATTTATATAATGAAATGCATGGTTTAAATTTTATTTTGTAAAATTCTAAATTAAAAATGTCGTTGACGGGTTCGAACTTTGAATTTTTAGTAAATTAATTTAATCATATAATATATCTTATTATTAGATCTAACGATTGTTATTTATTAATAAAAATAATGATTTGTATATATGGTGAGATATTTTTGGGTGTATATTAGTGATCGCAAGATTATTTTTAAATTAAAAAGTACTCCATGTTTTAATTACAAAAATTACTACTAAAAATAATTACGAAAAGATATGGTGTGATATTTTTGATATATATTAATTATTGTAATATTAGTTTTAAATTAAATGGTAAAGTGTTTTAATTAGAAGTAAAATCTTTAGAAAAAATGAATAATTGAGTTGTTGGAGCAGAAAAAAGAGTCCAAGTAGAAGTGGATAAAGGAATTTTAATCAGAATATAATTACGTTAACATTAGTAATTAGCTTTTTGAGTTGTTTTTGTAATTTAATTATTTATTTTAATAATTAGGATAACCAAACCGAAAACCAAAACTTAGGATAACCAAACCGAAAACCAAAACTTTCAATGTTTCGGCTTTAATATAATAGTATAGATAGATATTATTTTATAATTTATTTTAATAATTAGGATGACCGTACCGAAAACCGAACCGACAAACTTTCAATGCCCGTGCGATGCACGGGTTTCTTTTCTTATGTTATAAATTTTATTTAATATATTTTTATATCATCATTATTTTTAATAATTTTTTAATTTTAATTTTATATAATTTAATATACTCATGTTTACGGATTATACTAATGTTTCCTTATTATAACCAATGTATACGGATTTTTAATATATTTTATTAATAATTGGAAAATATGGTGTGATATTTTCGGTATATATTAATGATTGTAAGATTAGTTTTAAATAAAAAAGTAACGTGTTTTAATTAGAAAGGAAATATTAATGGTCCAAAGATATGGTTCAATTGATGTTCTTAGGTGTTTATAAACTGTAAGATGTTTAATTAAAAGTAAATGTGAATATCTGTCAAAAAAAAAGTAAATGTGAAAAAGGTAATCGAATAATTACCGTTAATTATATTATATTATTATTTTATTTTAATAATTTGGATAACCAAAAACCAAACCAACAAATCTTCAATCTTTCGACTTTAATATAATAGTACTCCCTCTATCTCTAAAAACTTTTCCTATTTCCCTTGGACACGTTTGCCAACGCACACTTTTAATCGTTAATATATTTAATTTTATATTAGTTTTAAATATAAAAAATTTACTGTATTAAAGTACTCATAAATACGAATCCAACAAGATCACTCATGACTATATTTGGTCTTATAGATTAGACGTAAATTAGTAATTTATCTCATGTTATGAACAGTCCCGACATATCAAACGAGAGAAGCATATTGAGACGGAGGGAGTATAGTAGTATAGATTTATGTTTAGCCGAAAGTGAAGAAAACACCGGCTCTTTTTATGCTGCCGAAACTTGGATATCGGAAAACCCTTATTGGGCCAGAGGTCCATTAGATACCACTCAAAAAAAAAAAAAATCAAGGTATATGTACAATCCATTAGAAAAGTTGGTTAATGGACATATTTGGGAAAAGGCCCATCTCCCTCATTGTATTTTCAGCGTAAAAAAAAAAAAAGGGTTGATACACTCTTCACTCTGCATATAATTAATTAAACTTGGGTAATTTATAAGTACGCATACGTACTGTGTAGAACAGAATGTGACACAAAGCTGCCTGCCTAATGGCTTATTCGTCTCTCCGGTGTCGGTCCCAAGAACAATCCGATCTCCACGTCTTCGACTTCTCTTCTTGGATTTTCTTTTAACTTATTTTGCAGGGATAATTCTTGCAGTTCCAACTGTAAATATTAGTTTAAACACACATTAGCATACCATAAGTTGTAATTCCACGTATAATATATTAGCTAGTTAACAACTGAGATATAGTAAAATGCAAATCCTGTAACGGACATATTACCTTCTTTAGTTCGTCGTTTCGTTTGGTTAATCTTCTCTCCTGATATTGCATGCATAAACCACAATGTTAATTAATTAATGTAATGATTAGTAGCTTCGTCACTTATCAAATACCTAAGCTAGTACTAAGAGCTTGAAGGGTTGGAGAGCTTGATGAAGAAATCAGCGTGCAAGTATTCGTTATTTTTTTAGCAGAAATACTGGTCAATTGCAGAAATTTGAACTCTCCAACCTTCAACCTCTTGTTAGTTACCAAGCAAAACAGAAACTGGACTGGAATTGCTAAAAATGGGATTTTAGCTAGATTGCAGTAATTGAGATTGTAATGTTAGCTCATTAATGACAATATAAATAAGGACCTCTTCCTTTAGCTGTTCAATCTCCTGCTTGAATAACTGGTGCTGCAAGTAGAAAATAAGCACTTTAAAATAAATTTATCAATTTACTTCATTGCTGAATGCTGATAGAAAACTTTCAGATCGAGTGATTGCTATTAACAAGAATCTAAATAAAACAAGTAAATTTACATCAACAGCATGCATGCATACCTTTCTTGCCCTAATCTTCTTTAAACTTAGGTCTAAATCATTTTCCAATTCTTGTAGCTCATCAACAGTGTAAGCCTCCAAACCAACTCCCAAAAGCTTTCTGCAGCATGCATCAGAAAACTTGTTCATTTCTGTAATAAAGTCCAGCATTATTAACAGCTATATCTAAATATGAAAATATGAACTTACTCTTTACATTCTTCAAGCTGCTTCATCTTTTCTGTCATGGTTGCAACCACTTCCTCCATATCATGCTGCATTTTCAGTAATGTTCTACTCATTGTATCTATAAATAATTAAGCTAATTTATTTGTAGGCATGAACTACAGGGGAATAGTGCCATAATGTACATATTATGTAGTCATCAAATGTACGTCCAAATTAAATAAGGAATATAACTATATATTAATAAAAATATTATTATCTGCAAAGAACTCACAGTTATTAACTAGCGTAAAATTAATATTTACATATCCAGCAAATGTTTGATTCCAAAAAAGAAAGTACAGCTAAACCTGAAGGAAAGATTAAAGAAAGCTGACCTGGTTATTTTCTTCAATTGCTAAACATTTTCCGGTTTCCAGGTTATTGCCAATCTTCTGATACCGTTCTATGGTACCATTTATACTGAAGCAAATCCATCAAAATCAATGAATCTACAATAATATTCATCATATATGTTTATATTTGCATGACAATGCTTCAACAACATATGTCTGCCGCGCCTAAATGTGTGTGTTGCTACTAGCTAGTTAGCTTTTAGAACTTCATGGAAGATTGATCAGCTCACTATAGCTAGAAAAAGAAAACTGAAAGCAGATATTGTCTGGCAAATGAATTAAAGACTTAAAAATGACTTGACATATTGCACTTATCTTCTGATCATGTAAGACAAGCAACTCACTAATATTGGGATTAACAGATATTGTTACATATGTGTGTGTGTGTTCATCTGTATGAAGTTTGAAATTTAACAATTCTATGCATTAGAATTAATTAAGAGTTCCCCCTAATTAATTGTTAAGATATGATCATTGAAAATGTTAGTGCAATTATGATCATGATCAGAAAAACCTGAATCTAAAAATTTTCATATATCGGTTACAAATCTCTCGTACTAGAATCAAACTCTGAAATTGAAACAACAAGAAATAAACTCTTAATCACTTAAGTTATCTCATTGACTCAAATTAAGTATATTTTGGTTATTTACCTTTTCAAGAACTATTTGAGTACTTATTTCTTTGTCAAGTGTATTATGGTAAAAATTTATTTGATAGTAATTAACATCATAAATAATGTATTGAGGGTTTTAAAATAGAGAAATGCTAGAGTCCCTAAAAAAATTCCCAAAACGGTTCCCAAAAGCTTAGTTGGCAAGTTCTGATTGGATAAGTATTTTATAAATAAAGAAACCCTCCATGTATTCATATGAGCCCACTAATTAAAAGATGCCATTTGGCATTTGGGAACAATTTTGGGAACCATTTTGGGATCCCTAGCATTGCTCTTTAAAATATTAGTTTGGTTCATTGCATCAAAACTAATAAAAATATATTAGATCTATCTAATATATTTTATTAGTTTGGTATCATAAAAAAAAATTAATTATCAATTCTTTAAAATTAACAATTAGTAATGATCGGTTATTAAACATCAAAATATACATTAATCTGTTATTTTTAGACTAATAATTCAAATTGCATATCCTCCGACAATGAAAACCAAATAATTCTACTCTTAAGTTTGTACGGTTTGTATACGATAGCCCAGATATACCAAATTAATTAAGAATGTGGATGAGTTTGCCTTATCACTGGTTTTGTGTAACTCTTTCTCATCGAGTAACTAACAAATTAAATTAAGAAGTCACCTTAATTAAGGGCTGGAAACATGCTACTAGCAAGTAAGCAAGCGTTAACAGTTTGCAGCTTGCAAAATCGCGAAGAAAAAGAAAAAAATAGAAGATTTTGTAGGCTTGATTACAAGAGATATATACTTTAGCTGCAGTTGCATAATATATTTTTGGAGTTGAAAGAGATAAGTATGGGTTTTTGTGTCTGTATTAATATATCATCAACAGAAAAACATTATTATTAAGAGAAACGTTAGAGTCATAAAAAAAAAATTCAGAAAAATTCTCAATATGTATATGTGTACAGATATATTATTGCTCTCTATGTCTCGGCAATTAACTCTCAATTTCTTAACATCACTGCTGTAGACACTCAATTACACCAGCAGGCGGTTATTCGTTAATTTAATTACTTTTGCTTAGAAGTGTCCTATTCTTGAAATATCAACTTGAAAATATATTTGTTTCAAGCATGCAGGAAGTCTGCTAGCTACTCACTAAAAAAAAAAAATATTGATGCACATATATGATTTTTATATACCTAAACTAGCAATATTAATATTAATACTCTTCTCGACATATACAACAGCTGAACTGAATACACAGAATTTATATTAATTTTGAGAATTTTGTAATAATTGTTTGGTAAACTCAATGAATTCTTGTTCTTTTGTTAGTTTTTATACACATGTAAATGCTTTACCAAGAAGGAAAGACAATGTACACACTAATTGATACACAGTACTACACTTGAAACCATATCTATGAGTACGATTTGATTCCTTCACGGAAGATTACTTTGGTTAAGTAGCTATATATAAAGAAAGAGAGAAAATTATGAAAGCAAGCTTAATAAAAAGCACACTGAAACAAATCTGTACATGATATGCTACAGCTGCTGCAGATGTACTACTTAGATCACTTATTCATGAATGCTACTTAAATCAGTGATCCTATGATAATTAAAGTATTTAATTCCTTTGGCCACTTGATACATTTACTACAAAACATTATGAAAGTGAAAAGGACAGATCAGACATCTGAAAAAGGTACTACTAATTAATTACACGCACACACATATATGGGATGGGGAGGGGAGGGGGTTGTGTATATACCTGGATGAGCTGGAGAATTCATAAAGCCTTCCGGTGGAAGAGAAGACGATAAGAGCAACTTGTGCATCACAAAGAACTGATAGTTCATAAGCCTTCTTCAAGAGTCCACTTCTGCGCTTCGAAAATGTCACTTGTCTACTTGTTGTGTTTTCAATTCTCTTCATCTGTGTTTTTCCTCTCACCATTCTCATCATATTCTCTAATTACTTCTCCTTATACAGAAATAAAGCCAATTTCAGGAAAATCCCGAAAAGGATGAGAAATTATCAAATTAAAGAAATCTCTAAAATGCTTCTAGATTTGCAGACAAGAACATTTCCAATTATAGAATGAGAGTAGAAGATGTGAAAGTTGACTTGATCTAAAAGTGGAAACTAAAAACAAAGATTTTCTGATCTACTTGCAGAGGTAGATCTGAAATCAAAGCAAGAAATTTTCAGATAAGTAGGGATAAGATATATAGCATCAAAACCCTAGCTACAGGGATTCATAAAAATATATAATAAAATTGCAAGTAACTTTCTGAAGAGAGATATGTATATATATGTATCTTTCTTCTTTCTCTTTAGGGCAAGCTCGGTTGAAAGAGAATGGATGTTGTATCAAGGAACAGCATCAGCAGCCTCTTCCTTTTTTTTGATGGACCACAAGTTGCTGGACAGCTCCTCTTACAGGGACCGCTACTATAAATTAATACATTGAATCTGCAATTGCATACATTATATAGTCCCTCTAGTTCTTGACAGAAATAAGTTGTAGCATAATTTTTTATATTCATTTTTTGAGAAAAAAATAAGACTAATATTTTTATCGTAAATACGAAAATTAGCATGAAGAAACCTACTTATTTAGATACATACCAAAAATAAAAAAACAGGAATCGATAAACTCATTGTTAAAAAATTAACTGGATATTTAAGGACAAATCGAAATAATTATCAGTACGATAACTTATAAAATATAAATTAATCTCTATTAATCACAATTTTTTAGAACAATGAAAATAAATGTCAACGCAAACAATAAGCATAAAAAAATGCTGAAGACGCACACTTGTCATACTCATAGATATACATACGATTATTGGTCGTTTGGTATAATGCTGTGTATTTAGGTCATTATACCACTACTATCTTTTTTTCTACTTTAGGTAACCACAGGGTCCCAAAATAAGAAATATTTAAGAATATAATAGTACTAGCAGTGGATGAGAAATATTGTTTTATTCTTACATTTCTTTATATTTTCTTTTTAAATGTTATTTTCAATTTTTTATATTATAAAGTTTTCTAAAAATAATAAAATTTAATAATATAAAAACAAATATATTTATTACTTTTCTTCACTACAATCATTTCATTCATTAAATATTAATTCTTCCTATTATTTTTCACATTTTTCTTAATTTTTCTATTATTTTACACATTTTCGTAGTTTCCTTGCATTATTAATATATAAATAAATGAGAAGTACAGATAAGTGAGATTTTTTAGCAAATAATATGTGAAAAAAAGGATTTTATAATGGACTTGGAGCCCGTTTGGCAACAGGCTTTAAGCTCCGTTTAAAGTCATTTTTTACTTTAAGTCAAAAAATGTATATTTGTACAATAAATTAGAAATTGATTTAAAGTTAAAAAAACAGTTTAAAATCAAAAGTTGGTATGATGTACTTTTTTGAATGGCTAATTTTGTTTTGAGAATTTTATTTGATTAAAGTTAATATCATCATTCAAATAGATAATTTATCAAATTTATTTTTATGTTTACATTTTTAATTAATCATAAATCACTCATAATATAAAATTAACCAAACAAATATTATTGACTTAAAATTTTTACTTTTCACTTAGGAGGTGTTTGGGGAAACTTATTATCCAAAATAAGTCAACTTATTTTAAGTTGAAAATTAAGATTCCTAACTTTCCAACTTATTTTCCAACTTATTTTTGCAACTTATTGAACATCAAACATACATTAAATACTTGTATAAATTTTTTTTTATCAAAATATAAAATTTTTAACCGAAAATAAGTCCATAAGTTCTTAATATAAGGTGAGCCAAACAGGCCATTATCAATTTAAGGAATTTTAAGTCATAAGTAATACTCCCTCTGTTTTTTTATATTAGTCGTTTGACATTTCTGTACGTACTTTTAAGTGTTTTGACTACATAGTTAAAATTAATTTTTTCAATTAATTTTTTTTGTGAATTAAAATTTTGATTACGTATTTTTATTTAAAAAAAAATTCAAAAATAATAATTTTAACTATGTGATCAATGCACCTAAAAATGTTTGTGTAAAAAAATCAAAAGATTAATATAAAAAAACAGAGTAGTTTTAAGCTTGACCGACCAGTTCGGGTTTTGAAAAGCCAGTCGGTAAGTGGACTGATTTTAAAATGATTTTACGTACGAAAATATTAATAATCAGTTGCCAATATCGGTAAGTGGACTGATTTTAAAATGATTTTCCGTACGAAAATATTAATAATCAGTCGCCAACATTTTATCCGTACGGCGATTAAAAAGACCGACCAATAGGATTTTGCCATCTCAGGACGTTGGAGACCGCAGCACGTGGCTTATCCTTGCGTGGGGCGTCGATGATGCGGTGGTGGCCTGGACTCTGGACTTTGAATAAATTTACATTTTATTTTTTAGTTTTCTAAATGTAACTTTGTCTTGCGAGTTGCGGGGACCATACGACCTTTATTCCTTTCTAATTAGTGTCGGCAATGGAAATTGAATACGAATATTTTTTTACTTAACTAGGGTAGTTTATAAGAAACTCAAAGTCGGAATGCAATTAAGCATAAAAAAATGTTAAGAAATTTGAAATAGTTTTCAAGAACTTTTCCATCACAGAAGTCTTATATAGAGGGACGGAACCATAAGAAAAATTTGGAGGAACGGAATCAAAAAAATAAATTTGAAGACAAAAATTTACGAAATATTTTAGATTTTGAAGAACAAATTACGAATTTACATATATAAAAATCAAAAATATATGATAATTATGAATATATTTGGGGGACCATCAAGATTTATAAATTTATGAGAAAACCAAAATACATTTTACAAATAAGTTTAATACGAAAAACTGAAACAATACAACCTTTTAGGGAAGATCTTGGGAAACCATGACTATCCCATGTTCCCAAAATCCGTCCCTACTTATATAATTGATCGTAAAAATAACAGGATCTCCAACATCTACATCAACTATATCGATTTAAATCTTTTCAAAAAAAAAAAACTATATCGATTTAAATTTTCTATTTTATCGTGTCATTAAAGTCACATCGCTATTATTTATAATTTTTGTTTTAGTTTCACTGCAATATATAATATGATTATCATATATTGATCCTAGTTAAAGTAAACCATTTACTTTACCGAAAAATCATGATTAAAGTCCATCTAAATATTAAGTTGTTAGAGAAAGATCAAATCAACTTTTTAAATTATATTCTAATACTAATTCTCATCGAAAGATTTTGGATAGAGTAAATCACGGATGTCCATATTTGAGACATTAATTTATTTTTCATGTCCTTAATAATTATGAGAATATTGAGAATTGCAGAAAATTGAAATTGGGATCTCTACATACTTGAATTCTAATACCATGTAAAATAACTAACTCATCTAAAATATTAAGGTATTATACGAAGGTTCAATCGAATTTTTATATTATATATTTTAGCAAAATTTATCAAACTCAAAGTGAGGTGTGTAAATATATTTAGTCATATTTCAGAAATCTAAATGATTTATATGTTTTCTGTTAATCAAACTGTCAAAACAAATTTAAAATAAAATTTTAAAAGTAAATGAATAAATAATGAGTAGAAATCTTATATTACTCGTAAAATGTCTGTCTATTTATTAATATTGTATGATGATTATTAGCTTTAGTTTCGTTAATTTTTTACTATTGTGAAAGAATTATAATTTTACGTATATAGCTATTCATATATATTTTTTTTTTGTTAATCAAAGCTATTCATATTTTATATCTAGCAGAGGCGGACCTAAAGAAGAGCGGATCAACTCTGGTTGGATGAAAAATGGAAGGTAAATATAGGGAAAATTATAAAATTATTTCCGTTGGGTGAAAACAAGCAATCAGCATGCAATGAAATGTTTCAAACAATAACAAGAATACTCTGATATGCTAAAAGCATCTTCATCGTATTGACTAAGTTCATTGGTTAAATTTCAAAAAAATAATAGTTGGCTAAAATTTATTGAACATGTTTTACTCCAATGGGATCAGCTATAATTATTGGTTATATTTCGAAAAAGGTATGATTATTATTATTAATAATTTTTTTGGTTAATTATGAGAAGAAAATGAGTGGGAAATGACGTGGCATTTGCTACAGATCTCTAATGCTTCAATAAATATGACCAATATTAAAAAAATATATAGGATTGGTTAAATTTTAGACAAGGAAATGCCCCATTGGAGTGATGAACTTTTAACATATTATGTATAATTTTCAATTTTGGTAAGTTATTTAAAATTTTAGCTAAGAATTTTATTGCATTGAAGATGCTCTAACACCGATCATAAAGCTGGATTCTTTAAAACTGAGATACTAGTATAGTATGTATGTATACATATGTATTATCATATGTATGTATACATATGTATCAAATGGTTGGTCTTTATTTACTGATGAATGATTTATGGTACTTATAATAAAGGCACTCTAATTGTTTGATAGAAGGCATTAAAGAAAGTTTGAAAGTTTTGAGATCATAAAAAAATTTATGATAAATTGTTTTTTGATTTATCAAAATCTCATCACCTTGTCCTTATTTTCTAAACTATTTTATGTTGATATTCATACAAAGGAGAAAAAAAATCGCTGGGCATTTTTTTAGCTAGATCGCCACTTATTATATCTAGTACTATTAAGAAATACAATATATTTTTTAGTCAAAATATTTTAATTCTAATTTATACACAAGATCCGTGATTCTATCGTTTGCTATCATTATTTTGTTTTTAAGTGAAAATTTAAACTTATTATAAAAATAAAATTAAAAAAAAAAGGTTAACAACTCCGCTCTGTTCATCATTCGGTCAAACTGCTCTATGTTTAAGATGACTGATGAGTCCACCGGCCACCTAATCTGGACTCTGAACCATTAAATTAAGAGGCGGGTAGAGGGATTAAACTTAAAATTATTATTTACGAAAGTTGCTTAAAGTGATTAATGAAAAGTAAAAATTTTAAATTAATATTTGTTTGGGTAATTTTGTATTATGAGTGATTTAAGAATTATTAAAAATGTAAACATAAAAATAAATTTGATAAATTATCTATTTAAATAATATTATTAACTTTTATCAAATAAAATCCACAAAACAAAATAAATCATTCAAAAAAGTACCTCCTACCAATTTTTAAATTTAAATTATGTTTTTAACTTTAATTTAATTTCTGACTCATTACACAAACAAATATTTTGTAATTTAAAATAGAAATTGGCTTTAAGCTCCACTTAAACTGGTTTGCCCTCTAAATTAGGACATCAATTGCTTTTTAAAAGCAACTGCACTTGAATGTAATGCCCATGAATCCATAATTTAGGCCCAAAACTTTTCTTTTGCTAAGCATTTCTATTGTACGGAATACGGATAATTATATTCTCAAAATAGTACTCCTTCATCATAATTACAATATAATCTGGTAAATTAATATTTGATAAATATATAATTTTATTTAATTATATTTTTTTATAATCCCAACTCGAATCCTTTAATATAAATTAATAATTCAATAAAATATATTTTTATTAAAGCATATAAGTCCCATCCCATGCAATATATAAATTAATAATTGCATATTACATCAAAATTAGAGATATTTATTCTAGGATGTATACTTTTATTAAAACTCCAATGTAACTTACTTCCTTTTGAAATTGATGTCTTTTTGTATTTCATGTTGAATCCTTCTTGCATTATGGAGCTCTGACTTACTATGTTCATATTGTAAGAAAAAATTACATAATATTTTTTTGACAAATTTAAAATAGATTTTATTAATAACTTGAATGAGGCTCAATTAGTTGAAAAATAAATAGACGAGCTAAATAATTAGCCGTTTTATTTCCGGATCGCTTAACATACTGAATAAAAATATTCTTGACATTAAAAATGAATACAAAGGCTTCCCGAGACACATAAAAAACAGGTGATAATCCAGTATTCAGACCAATCAGTTGCACCAACTGAGGTTGGAGGTACAGATGCCCCCATTAATTGAACAATCTTTCGTTGTGATAGGTGAGCTCTCGTGACACCACCGTTCCAGCATCGATATGGGTTTTCCAGATTCCCCAAAACATCGTAGAATTCATTCTCAAAATACCCAACACCACCATACATAAAAACATCAAAACAACCAAACACCAAAGACACACCAAAAAGATGGAGACAAAAACCATAGCTTTTGGAACAAAAGCACGAATTTATTGAAAAATAAAATAATAATAGAAATTATGGGTTCAATTGAGAGAATGAAAGGACAAGAGTGGATTGGTTGGTGAATAGAGAAGAAGGAAGAGAGATTGAATAGGTATGAAGAAATTAGTGTGACTGCTGCTAGGGTTTAGATGAGAGTGTCGACTCTCATCCGTTATAATTATTATCTTAATAATTATTATCTTAAGGACATCTTTCGGTTCCAACTTTGTATTATTATCTTTTTTCTCATTTCCCACTAATGATTTGTTCAATCATCCAAAAATTTTGCCACTACTTCATTTTCATCCAATATAATTAATAATCTTTTTGGCATTCATTATGTTACGATATTTCAATTCTTTGATCAGAAGACTTAATTGTTTAAGATCTTTAGCATATTTTAAAATGACATATCTCAATAAATTAATAAATTATTAATATATTGATAAATTAATAAATTATTAATTTAACGATTAATTAATATTACAATGATAAATTTTTAAATATTTAGTCAAGCTGTGCAATTAAAATAATATATCTGTTTTCTATTTATAATAAAAACTTTTTATATTTCATTTAACTTAGATGAACACTATTTATGAATATTAATCACATATGTTAATAGTTAATACCCACTTGAAGTAAAAACCACTTTATCCTTCAGATCTAAACATGTGGGAGGAGAATATTCAACACATGACTCAAACATGTCTGAAAAACATTCAACGGAATGTAATATTGCTTTGCAATAACTACACCACAATTTGGTCTAAATATCATGTGATAAAGTGGAACAAAGAATATTATTTTTATATATAAATATTTTAATCCAGAATAAATACTTTCTTTGAGAGACACGTCCAGTTAGAATATGGTCTTGCAGCTACAATAACAAATTTTGGCAATAATTCAAACAATTAAATTTAATAAGTTACACCGTAAAAATATTAGAAAAAAAGAAGGAGATTCATATTAAGAGTCCCGAAGACAAATGGTATCATGAATATCTTCTCAAAAAAATAAAATCTACCAAGTATATGATAAAACAAAAATTAGCTACGAAATGAAGTGGGAATGGAATCCTTCAATTATTCAACGGATAAGAGACAGGTTCCTTGCTCTTCTCACCATCAAGCTGATCAGCCACTAAATCAGATTTCTCAATTTCCGACACTGCAAATTTTTTAACCTGTTGAAAAATTAGCTACCAAGTATATTGATGTATTAATTTTATGCACTATCTGTCATTGAGCAGGTAGTTTGATCTTTAACAAAGCTCATAGAAATTTTAGTGAAGAAAAATATTAATTGTAATTCGTAGTACAATATATCTATGAAAAAAAAGTTGGAAAAATTGTATTTATATGAATGTGAACTAATATGAACATCCATCTTAAGCTAATGACCGAGTTACGATCACATTATAAACTTGTAGATGGTGGTAGTGTGTTTTGTATTGTTTGACGATGTATATTTATATTTGCTTAAATAAAAAAGAATTATATTTTTCATTAACTGGTTATAAAATTTTTCCACATCCATAAGAGACCGAGGTGTGGTATACACATAAATTTTCTTTTTATTAGAGTATAATAAGTTATGAGTAATATTAGAGTTATCGAATAAGGTATTAAAATTTATTTCTAAATGATGTGATGTTGATTACTTGATAATTTGAGATATTTTTATTGGTGAAAATTCAATTAAATACAAAATTTTCATTATTATTATTATTTGTATTGTAATCAATTATTCCGTAATACTTGATATTTGGGATCCATTTTATGAATCAATTCAAAATCTTTAGCATTTTAATTATTAAATAACATTTATTCTTTCTTTGATAAAAATAGGTTATAATTTGTGCTACGCACACGGTAATTTAATTTTTTTTAATAATAATTATGATAATTAATTACAATACTATAATAAAATAAAAAAAATTGTATTGAAGATAAAATAATGTAATTTTTGAAATAAAGAAAATTAATATAATGTTTTTTTATATATTATAATAAATACTTCTAAAAATGAAATTAGTTAGTTGTTCCATTACATATACTATGTGATAATATGAATTAATGAGCTTACCAAATTTAAAATAATTATTTAAATTTAATTTACCATAAATATTAAAAGATATTAATGATATTTAAATTTGTAATAAATTTTCGATAAGTAACTATGAATCAAATAATGGATGTGGATTTTATTCCAACATAAACATGGATATCAAACATTCAGTGAATCAGATGCAAAATTTTATTCAAGCTTGATAATATGAATACCAAATATGCGCTATCCACTAATTTATTATAGAGTATATACCATTTTTACGAGATTTTCGTTGTTTATTTTCAATTATACAATCAAGTTTAATATCCTTGCAATAATGCGGTCTTTATGTATTATACTCGCCTTTCCATTCTTTTAAACTATTCAATATTTTTCATCTCATATGTATTATCTTCTCTCCTGCCATTCATTTCAACTCTATTATTTCTTTCACTTGATCTTCTTCCTCTTTCTTTGATAAATTTGATTTCGTTTTTCAATAATAAATTCTCACATCACCATCAATACATGGATAATTGTTGAATCCTAACAATGCACCACAAGATTGTACAAGTGGGGTTGAATACAATCTTGACTATAACTTTTCGAATTATCTAACGCTAAACAGTTTATATTAGAGAGAACAGTGTAAGAGCACACACAATATTGAAAATTTCAGGTGGACTTCTTTATTCCATCTGATATATATATATATATATATATAAGAAATTCTCACAACTGCTTGTGTTACAGTGCTTTTGAGAATAGAAAACCTAGTTCAGTGTTTTCTCTCCTAACAAAAGGAAAGCTCCACTTGGGTTATAAATACCCCAAGTTTACAAATCCTACAAAACATAATATTACAATATCAACATTTGCAGGTTTGTTGCTTCATTCCTTGTCTTCATGTGATGCAAATTGTGTGATTGTTTTTTACAGATATTTTTTGGTTTTATCATCCAATTTTCTTGCTTAGAAAAGAAATGTTTTTTTTCTTCTTTGTTAGGAATTATGTTTGTAACGCCCCCTAACCCGGAGTCCGGATTGGGCATCACCCAAACATTAACAAATAAGAATACCTGTATACAAAATTTAAATACACCAATGAATTCTCACCGAGGATCGATTCTAGGTTATGGTATGAAACAAGAATCTAAATTACACAAATTATTACAACTTCTATTTCTGATCTAATCTCAACTACTGTACCATCTAATCTGAAGCTCATACCAAATTCGTACATGCCCGCGCTGGCTCTGAAATCTATCCTGTATAGAATGCCTCATAGCTCTCATTCGAAATGAAAAATGTAGGTAGATCACCTTTAAACCTAACTACAAAAGGGTTACGTAAAAACAAAGCAATAGTGAGCCAAAGAACGCTCAGCAAGTGCATAGTATATTGAACAACAATTATAAATATATATTTCATTGATGGACAATATCAATGATCAATTTAACTCAAGGGAGTAATTCAATTTCCATCATAGGATTAAACTTTCCATTATCTTCAGTCATACCTTCTCATCAAAACATTCTTTTAGTTAAAACCTTTCTATCTTTGAACATCTTATCATAAAACCTTTTTTAAAAACATTTAAGTTGATTGGAGTTTTTCCACGACTCCGGACAATACGGGTGATCAACCACGTAAAGTCCCCATACCGGACACGAAGTCCCTCTGGACCTTGAAATTGGTTTCCCAATTAGGCAACACATTGGCCTTTAATGCTGGACTAGGACCACCCTAGCCTCTTACGCTAAATAAAAGTTGGACTAGGACCACCCTAGCCTCTTACGCTTCTCCAATCTATAAGCAAGTTTAAAACATTTCATTTTTCAGTCCTTAAACTCACTGATAACAGATTAGCCCAGTATAAGGAATTTTTTTAAAACTTCTTTAATTAATTAAGCCATTTTTATGAGCACAATAAAAGAGCAAGGGACAGGCCGAAAGCATTCGATAGAAGGAATCATAACAAGGTAATAAGATTAACTAAGCACGGTATAATCCAGCAGAACAAAATCATTTATCAACAAGGAAACATTAATCAATTAAGAAATGAAGCAATTATTAAGATTTTATAAAATTGAACAACAATTAATAAAGGAATCATGGAATAGGGAAAATTTAAAGTTTAACCGAAGAATTAAATTACTGCACTAGCTATAACTGCTCATTTTAAATATTATCAATGGTTGAAATCCCGTTGTAAAACTTGAACTAGCATGGTGGATTAAAACAGTTTAAAACGAAGATTTAAGAAATTTTCAATTACTCAAAATCTCACTCTTATCGGCTAAGCATTCATAGACTTTAGCTGCCAAAACCGGCATGACAATCATGAGTTTGAATAATTAAGAAGATCTCAACTCATTCTCGGTTTTAACCGTCACTGAGAAACACATGCATCAACAACAGTATAAACCTCGAATTAATTTACATCAATTTGAAAGAAAACGTACTTTGAAAAATATTAGTATAGACGAGGAATATTTAAATAAAAATAATTTTTAAAAGAATCCACACCTGAACGATAGGTGTGGAAAATAAACAATGACAGAATAATTGGAGAATGAATGTTTGTAAATTAATAGAAGAAGAATGTCATTGAAAATAAAAATAAAGGGTATAGACACTAGCAAAATGGTTTGGAAGGAATACCATATAATTAACAGAACAGATTCACATTATTCAGAATAAATATGAAGAGTATAATTGCATGCAAGAAGGGATATCAAAAGAACAAATGGATAACACAGAAGGTTTCATATCACTTGAACAATAAGTGAGTGATAGTAAACTTGCCTCAGTACATGAAGTTTCCAATTCCAATACATCAACTCGTGATTCAATTTACATCCGTCTCTAATTCTTTATACATTTGCCTCTACTCGATCATATTCGTCATATCCGAAACTTGTCTTTCTTTTCCAACTTTCCCCTCTATACTTGTACCGGCTCTTAGCCGGCCTCCTATTCGTACCTATATACAGGTAAAATACTACTTCAGTATGCTGGTAACCTAAACCGTCTAATCTTGTTCTACCCAAACTCGTCCTATAACGCTTTACAATTAACACATATAGTACATATTGGTTATACTCGTAAAATAATTTAGTACAATCAGATAAACCACATAAACACTTAGCACGTATTATGACTCGATATCATATATTAATCACATAAATATGAGTCGGATATACCCATAAACTGTTAGCAATCATAGCATATTTTTAGATCATTTGAAATCGAATAAGTTAAATAGATTTAGATACAGGGGATTTTTAGAAAATTTCGGCATGAAGTATTCGTAAATAGGACTATCCACCTGTTTTTCAATTCAATATTTTAACCCTGTATACAATAAAAGAAAATAAAGCTACTCCAACTTGCAGCAAACAATTAAGAAAATAACTGCATTGACTTGCAGCACCCAAACAATTAAGAAAAAATAACTGCCCTGACTTGCAGCACCCAAACAATTAAGAAAAAATAACTAATAGTTTATCCTTGCTATATAACATTTTTAAACCATACAATCAAGAAATAAATTCATATTACGTACATTTCACTACTCCATTGTAACTCAAAATACAACACTGGTTATTAAGAAACCAACACTTAATCTTTAACATATAAACATCAATTTACTTCCTAAATCAACTAACAATCTATAATTACATCATTATCTTACTAATATCGAACACAATCACATATACTAACATTCCCCTATCATAAGTAACACTTAGAATGAAATCACATGGACAAAAATATAATTCACATACTGTTTTAAACTAGAAGTACACATATGAATTATAATTCGAGAAATGTATAAATAATATTTTTAGAAAATTTATAATTTTTAGAAAATTCGGGCAGCATCCCCTTTGCCCGGGTACATTACCCGTCGGAACACAACCGATAACCGACAACCAATCAACAAATATCATTATATCTGAAATAGAATTTACAACTAACCATGTACTAGAAATTAGAATTAAAATTTCTCCATAATCTAATAACTCTTTACATTAATTAACTACACCAATCGAATACATAATTCGGACAATAAAACACAAAGTTAAAATATTGCAAAATTTGATAAATTTATAATTTCATGGAATTAGCCAAGCAAGTTTCGACTGTAATAAATCAGAATCACAGAAAACATACTCAATCAGTCTTAATAAGCACACACTAGCAACTAAAAGGATTAAATAGAAGTCACCAGCTCATATACGTACATATCAATAAAACTACAAGTGAACCCATCTGTAAACAGCTTCATAACACTCGATCGAAATCAATTTAAGAAGGAAGTTTGAAGACCCATTTCGATTCCACTACACGCGCGACAACTCACACACCTACCATCGTAACTCACACACGCACGTAGTGACACAACTACCGCAATATCACTGAATCACGCACACATAACTCGATTTACAGGGACACCAGACAAAGCTCAACACACGCTACAACCCATGCAAACACACACACACAACAACTCGCATGATTACACTACACACCCACTCGCACATATACAACCACATCACACAGTTGGACTAATTACACACGCACCCACTGATTCACGATTGTAGGAGAGGAGAAGGAATTGTTTTCCACCGGAGTTGTCAACACAGATTTGAGGTGAGACTCACATGAGAGAGTGAGGGAGAAAAATCGAGAATTTCTGAGAGAGATTCGAGCTAGGGAGAGGGAGAGCTCGAGAGAATTGAGAGATAAGAGAGAGGTCGAGACATTTCCAGATTATTCCCAAAGAAACTAACTGAACTGAAATGGGGGTGAATAAGCTGCTAATTTAGGGATTTAAGAATGGGGAGAGGAAATTTTGTAATTTGCTAATCAAATTGAGAGAATGACCTAAATGCCTCAAAATCAGCCTCCCATGTACCAAAATACCCATTTGCGTAAACTTGGCCCTATCTACCCACGGGATACGCTACTGCGTGTAACGTGTCCCAAGTCCCTCTCTCCCCTCTCCGCTCTCGTCTCTCTATCATCTCTCTCGCTGTCGTCCCTCTCGCTATCGTCTCTCTCCGCTCGTCTCTTTCCCCGCACCACCACCATCAGCATCCTTTCTACATCTCCCTTCCTCCATCCTCTCTCTCTCGTTTGTATTTCTCGCCCATGTATCCTTCAAGCGGCCCCGCATGGGCTTTTCCCGATTTTGACGAAAATTGGGTTCGATTTGGGGGTTTTCAATCCGGCATAAGGAATTGATTGTGAAGGGTATAGGGTTGTATATCGTCGAAAGACGATTCGAATGGTCTATATAACATAAACGGACAGTTAAGGAAAATATACGAACGGACCTTGCCGGATTTTGGACTTTATCGTCGAAAATCGATAGAGAGTGGGGAGAGTCGCGTGCTTTCTGCAGATTGATGAAGAATGGCGACACGCTACTGTCACTGCCGTATTTCAGTGACACGTGCTTGGAAGTGGCGTGTCTCATTGATATCACGATATCTTCAGTTTCGTGACAGGCTTACACGGAACACGAACTAACGTATCTCAGGATACGTTACACGCAATAACGTATATTGTCGATCTTTAGGGCCAACTTTCTGAATATCAGTATTTTGGACGAGGGCTATTTATTTTTGATTATTTAGGGCCTTCACCCAATCAAATTTTCTGATTTAAAAATAATTTAAAATCACTTTATAAAATAGTAACTAAATAGGTAATAATCAGGGAAAATCTCAAATTAATTTTTAAAATTTAGAGATTGAAATTATTTATCTCTCCTTATTTTTAAAATATTTTTAGGATAAAAAATGAATTAAATATGGATTTTACAAGTTTTGATCGTTTAAATGCAATGTAAATCATAAAATCATTTTAAAATACTTAAACACCCAAAATAATCCTCCCAATAATTTTAAAAACTAAATAATATTATAAAGATAATAACACGAAAGATTTCATGATTTTTAATAACTCCAATGATTTTATAAAAATATCAAAAGATCAATAATGCATAATTTAAATAGATTCAAATCGTCAAAATACAAATAAAAATTCACGGACTCACATTTCACATATACATCATCATATAAGCATGTAAACATGATGTCACATATATTCAATCATAAAAAAAATTCACCGCATATAATCCACATTTAATATTAAATAATTATAATTATAAATACGAAATTTCTAAGGCGGTATATCCTTCCCCCTTAATAGGATTCTGTCCTCAGAATCAATTTTAAGAAAATGTAATGACGGTATTACTCAACCATTTCTCCTTTAATTTCCATGTCATTTCTTCCACACTAGCATTCCTTTATATCAATTAACATATCGATAGGCTTATCCTGTAGGCCTTCGAATTTCTAACATAAACTTAATCCTTTGGTTTGCATGTCTCGTTACTTCTAGATACTTATCACTCGCACGTGACGATCCTTTCTACCGAAAATCGGACATGACCTATTCGTATAATAGACCGCCCTTAACCTGTAGCAAACATATAAGCGAAGAAATCTACCTTGACTTGATGTAAACAGGTAAATAATTAAATCTTTAAAACGAATCCCACATGACTAAAACAATTGATACCACTTCCACGCTCCTACTCATAATTCAGGTTGCCCCTGATAAAACTTTGAGAAAAAGAATATCAAGAAATCCCCCAATCATGCCCATCATAAAACTTTGTGAAAAAGAATATCAAGAAATCCCCCAATCATTCTTACTCCCCTTTCAAAGTACAATGTTACTCGAGGAGGGAATAACTGGGAAACTTCTATCCATCCTCCATCCTATTGTTTTACTGAGTAACCTTTTTTAAACTAATAACCATTTACCTTTAAACGTATATATCTTATTGGCAATACAAACTATCCCGGGGTCACTGCCCCTCAATACCATTCAAAATCAAACTTTCAACGCAATTAAATTCCAACTCTAATATCCCCTTATATCAAAACTCAACTTTCGAACCATTACTCAACATATCTTATAAATCATCAAAATTTAAACTCTACGCATTAAACTCCACTTTTTATCAATAACTCATTTCCTTAAACTATTTTATCTTCTACATTCATCAGCTTCACCTTCTCCTTCCGTCAACTCCGCTTGGTACTTCCAACTTTCCTCTAATGATTCATTCGCAATAATCTAGACCTTTGGATCTTCCATCTATAACTTCCCAAATTCTTTGAACATTTCCTTGAGCATTGTATGCATATTTAATCTCTCTTGGTTCATCCGGTTGCACTGACACTTGAACGGTTTTTGATCTATTCTTTGACTCCTAAAAGCTTTCTCCACTTTTATCCATTCGTTTCTTGATTTATAGTCTTGTCCACTGCTATAGCTATCTTGATAAAATCTTTGACAATCTAAAGAAATTCCTAGCTGATCCTTCAAAACTTTTGATCTCTGCTGGCATCTTCGACCCTTCCCGATTCATTACTGCTTCCTCTTCTCGTAGTTCACTTTGATCCTTTCGTCATATCCTGAAGATTATAATTCTTTCAATTCCAAAGCTTGTACTTCAAAATCTTATGCATGTTCTTCTTATATCCTCAAATATCTTGCTATGTCTTCCGATCTTGAATCCTCGAAACTGATTACATCCCTGGTTGTAATCAATTAATCAACTTTATATCTCTGTCTGGTGATGATCCTGGTAATTCATCAAGTCACATATCCGACAAATCTTGACCACCGAAATCTACTTCACTTTAATTAAATCCTTATCGATATCTCCCACATATATAATATAACCTTAAAATCTTGTCCTAATAACCTCTTAGACTGCATGATCGTTACAATTCCTTTGTCTGCTTCCGACCTCAAAACACAACTTCATATCTCTTGAGAATCACACTTTCACCTTCTTATCCTCACACTTTACCTGTACTTTATAGTTAACTATACAATCCAATCCTGATTCACACCTAATTCTTTTAATCGCTATCACATCCAGATTCTTAACATCATTTATAATCATCTTGAACTTCTAATTCTGTCACTTCCCACCATACTATTCCTTCCACTTCCCTGATAGCCTTCCATCTTCATCCTAGTACTATTGCAATATACTTCTTCTCGAAATCTTACCTTCCAATAATGATGGTCATGCTGGTCTCAGTAATTCATATCTTATAAGTAGCTATCTCTCCTCATTATTCTGGTTTCCAAAATCTCCTAAATCTTACATTCCTTTCCAGCCAAATCTCTCATCCTCGGCTAACACAATTCCTGTAAGTTTCCTGATTCTATGTCTTCCTTTCTTACCGTCTCGTTCCATCTGGGTCAATTCACTCTTACTCTTAATATTCATGATCCTCTGTGCTACATTTGCATAAGTCATTAACTCCCACACAATCACTTTACTTCCCATCTAGCTTTACTCTGCTTCGCTCAAGTTATCCCATCCCAGTTCTAAAATTCATACTAGACAATTGGTCTCAAATCATATAAAATCTCATAATATTCCGGTTTCCATATCCGAAGTGAAATATGCCATAAACAAGTATTCCTCAACAATCTTTCCTCAACATAACTCACACATACCAACTATATCCATCATCACTCTACTTTCAACTTTAGTAAAATTATCATTCCATGTCTTTATTATCAGTTCCTTAAATGTTAGTCACAGAGACATGCATGTATTCATATAATAACAAGCCTAAGTATGTGTAATGCTATGCATTACCTACATGACCTCTTAACTGAGGGAACCTCTAGTTGTAGAGTTTCTATTTGTTTTGTACTTGTAATAGGCACCAAATCCTAGTTGTGTAACTTTACTTATAAAGTCAAGAATAATGCTTGAAAGAAGTTCCAAGGTTCATGCCTCAAGCAATGAGATAAAGATTGTCAAATAATCATAGTTGGGATTTGAAGAAATGAAGAATTTGCCTAAGTACCAATTCGAGAAGTACATTTGTCTATTCGAGAAGTCAGGGATTTGATATCCCAAAAGACACTGTTTGATACTTTTGAAGGTCAACTAGTCAAAGCCTTATTCGAGAACTCAGAGATTCGACATGTCTAATACTTTATTCGAGAACTCATGAAGTCAACAAGTCAAAGCATCATTCGAGTTCTCTAAGATTCAACAAGTCAATGCACTATTCGATATCTTAAGGACTAAAGAAGATATTCGATATCTCAGGGATTCGATAAGTAAAATGCTTTATTCGATATCTCAAGGATTCCTGAAGAAAAGACTTATTCGAGAAGTCATTCGATATGTCAGTTTAACAGTATTCGAGAACTCAGAGTTATCGATCAAGCCAATTCTAGTTCTCGAATCACCAACAGAGTTAATTCTCGAATACAATCTTGGAGACAAAATACTGAAGAATTGTACAAGTCAGAAACCTGCAACAAGCTAAAGCACTTTATGGACCACAATCTGTAATGTACTTTGGAAAAGCCTACAAAGAAGCTTGGAAAGATGTACAAGAGACAAAGAGCTAAAGAAATGGATCTGAACAGAGCTTTGCAAAGTCAAACCTATAGCCGTTTGGATGCTTACTCAAAAAGGATAAGAAAGTAAAGTTGTTTAGCTACCTTATTTGTAGTAAGTAGGTTGTATTCATGCTCTATAAGGATACAGCCTCACTTCCTAAAAAAAAAGGTTTTTCATACACAAAAGAAAACATCTCTCTGAGAAAAATGAAGCTGAGAATACTAACATTTGTATTCACAGATTGTAGCAAAATCTTTATCTAATAAAATATTAGATTAAAGTGATATTGTGTCTTGTGTTGTTCTTAATCCGCATTTACAAATCTACACACACAAACACATATTGTGCTACACTGATTCAAGAACAAAGAAAAGTGCAAGAATTCATTCACCCCCCTCTGTATTCTTTAGTCGTATTCAATACTCAACAAGTGGTATCAAAGCAGGTTGTTTATTCAAAAATAGAAAACGATCATGAATACACCAAAGACTACAGGAACGGTGAAGGTCCCTAAGTTTGACAAAGAGAACTACAACCTCTGGAAGATCAAGATGTAGTTGTTCATCAAAGCTGCTAATCCTCTATATCCTGAGATACTCAAGAATGGTCCCTTTGTTGCACAACAAGAGATTCCTGAAAAGATTATTGGAACTATAACCTTTCCAAGATCTTATGTGCCTAAAGAACCATCCAAATGGACGGATACAGAAAAGGAGATGGTTGCTCTCGACAGTCATCTCATGTTATTAATCATAGATTTTATGGAACTATCAATGTTTGCTAACATAGCCTTTTGCAAAACAACAAAGGAGATGTGGGATCATATTGAGGTGTTATGTGAAGGAACAGGAGAGGTTAGAGAAAACAAGAAACATATACTGGTCACACAATATGAAGCTTTCATGGCTCAGTCCAAGGAAAGCATTACTGACTTGTTTGAAAGGTTTCACAAGCTGGTGACTGAGCTACAGATGAATGGGAAGGTATACAGCACCAAGGAGCTGAATATGAAATTTCTACTATCTTCTCCAAACCATCTAGAGCAAAGGGTCATTTCTCTAAGAGAAAGAGATTTGAACAAAGTCACATATGATGTGCTCTATGGGGTTTTAAAAACTCATGAGCTTGAGTTGCTTCAGAAGAGGGCTATCCAAGCCAACCAAGGCAGAATGGTAAACACATCATGTGCCTTGATTGTCAACAAATCTATTCAAGACCTAGAAGCATCTACAAGTCAGCTGAGGATAGAAGAGATAGTAGATGATGAAGAAAATGAAGGTGAAGTGACTGAACCTGTTGAGGAGAAGGAAGAAGAAGAGTTCTATACTCTTGAAGAGCAAGATGGCATGGAAAACACTTCATATGCTTTCATGGCCAGAAAGTTTCCAAACATCAAATTCAAGAGGAACCAACCCTTCAAACCTCGACCCCAAAGCCATTCATTCAATAAGAGCAAGGCCCCTGTGAAAGCAAACAAGAATAAATTCAAAACCAGCCATGTGGATAGGTCATCTGTAAGGTGTTATAGATGCAATGACCTAGGGCATTTTGCCAGTGAATGCAAGTGTTTGCACTAAATCACGCAAGCGTACATGGTCACAAGTAATATATGAATAAGTCGAGTTCGTTCCCACAGAGATCTGGTTAAGGTTTTAATTCAGTTATTGTATCTATGCAACAATGTATGGTTATTACTCACTGCTAAGACAAATAACAAATTTGAGTTGTAATTAACTAAACTAACTAAGATGCAAATTATCAACTAAGAATTAACTAACTAACGATAATTAAAATCAAATTACTTACGCAATATGAACCATGGAATCCTAACTTCAATACAAACTTCTTTTAGATATCATGCCCTTTTATCAATACATGTGGTGGTTACGATAACTAATCGGACAACACGAAATAAGTATATGTTACCTTTCAGTACACGCACACCAATCTACACAATATCCACATAAGATAGAAATCATGCAGGCACCAATTATGCTTAGACCCTATATGTCTATAGAATTTGAAAACATAATGGTTGAAGATCAAGTATCCATAAGATTACATAAGGTAGTATGAGACGGTTAGAAACACACCACAAACATGAATAACATTCATGGACTTATGCTAGCATGGCAAGTTCTAAATCTAAAGATCCACTGTCGCTTCACTAAAGATTAACAAGATAGATGTTAGCTACGCATCTATATGAATTAAATACAACCCTGCAAGGATATCGCAAATTCACCACACATATATCAAGTTAAGCAATCAACATCTAAATTCCATAAGTAAATCCGTTAGAATCCCATGACAACGATTAGTTCATAATCGAACCTCTCGTCATCATGGGATCTGATGAAACCATGATAAAAACAAAGTATGAAAAGATACAAATAAAACTAAGTAATTGATATGTAATGGTGTATATTTTTTTCTGTCCCCCAAGATGTGTATTTATAGCCCCAAGGGTCCTCTTCTCCAAGTAATTGCCTTCTTTGAGTTGGAATAGAAGATTGGAAAATTCCATCTTTGAATGAAATAGAATTGCAAATTCCATGTATAAGTCTGATTCTGGAAGTTTCTGACCGTTCATGTGATTCCATAATGATTAGAATTAGCAAACAAAGCAATTTCCTTCTCAAAATCGGTTTCCAGCAGCATTCTGTCCGAGTCTGGCGGTGGCAGGCGCGGCCGCGCTCCATTTTAGTGCAAATCAGGCGTGCCCGCGCTCTCCAAAATCCTCTCAGCAATTCTACCAGCGCGGCCGTGCTACAAAACAGTGCAAATCTGGCACGCCCGCGCTCTGCATTCTGCCAGAAATATTTTTATGCTCTAGAACATTCTCCAAGCTTCGCGTGGACAGCTTACGGGCCTCAAATGGACTTGTAGAACTCCAGATATGGCCAAAACAAAGTAGTCTGCGCAACCTACCGGCAAATCCGAATTTCCTACAATTTACTCATTTCTCTTTCGTTTTCTCTTCCGATTCTTTTGCCACTTCCCGTTCTTCAATTCTTGAATTATGAATCCTCATGGTAGCCTAGAGAAATTCACCACCCTTCATTCCAAAGCTCAATTTAAACTCCAAGACCAACGAAAATCAACAATCATAGCTAGCATTTTGCTAACCTGCATAGCTACACAAAACATATTAAAATACACAAATACTTGAGATACAAGCGATCAATTTAAGCCAAAATGAAGCGATCCAAGTGGATAAAAATCCACTTATCAGCAAGAAGCCTAAAAAGAGGGATAAGGAGTATCTAGAGCTTGAAGCTAAGTATGAGGCCCTTCTGAAAAAGCAAACACAAGGTAAAGCCTACATAGCTGAAGGGAAGTGTTGGGATGACTCTGATAGTAATGGAGAGGAGCAAGAATTCTGCAACTATGCCTTGATGGCTGATTCCAAGGATGAACAATCTTCATCTGACTTTAAGGTACCATCTCTCAATACCATAGATATGTCTGTTTCTGAGTATAAATGCATGGTTGAACAACTATCTGTTGAAATGTTTAATATTCATACTAGTATGACTGCTGCTAATGAAGAGATTGTCAAACTGTCTGCTAAGAATGAATTGTTAAACAAAAAGAATGAGGAACTTGAGCTAACTGCTATGCATGTAGATAACCTTAAGAAAGAAGTTGAATATTTGCAGAATAAGGTTCTATGTGCTAGTCAGGTTGAGAAGGCTCTTAGGGATGAACTAGCTGAGAATGAATTCAAACTGAAAACCTTTAAGAACTCCTCTAGTCTACTACAGTCCTACCATGAGAAAAATCAAGCTAAACCCAAGGCTGCCATTGGACTTGACTATGGCACTCTTAAACAGAGGAAAGGCAATGCTGTCATTGAAGATGACATAGTTGTTCAGGATGAAGTGCCTCACATTTTGAAAAAGACTGAGTCTCCAATTTTTAAAGAATCAACATTTGAAATTGATGAGGATGCCTTACTCATTAAGCAAATGTTGAATGATGAGGATGAGGCACAGTCTAGTGAACAACCAGCATCCTCTAAGAGTGAGAGTGTCAAGTCAAAAACCAAGGAGCCAGTATGTGGTAAGTCTAGACCTGAGAAGTTTGTTAAGTTTGTATCAGCTGGGAAAAATGAATCTGAGAAGAAAGTGGCTAAGAAGAAACAGAACAGAAATGGCAAACTAGGGATTAACAAAGATAATAATTATGTTTATATGCCTAATGCCCCTAGGAAGACTTGTCAAAATTGTTTCAGTACCAATCATTTAACTCATGCATGCAAGAAACCTGTTGGTAGTGTGCCTAAACCTTTCTATGACTGTTATGTGCCTTTAAGACATAGAGATGCTCCATTCTGTGATAAATTTGATTGTATGCCATGCAATATGAATGTCATGACTAGTTGTTTCAATCTGAGAAGGCAATTCATTGATGGTTGTATCAGTCACAACTCTCACACACACTACACAAGGTCAAAGTCTTCAAGTCCTCCTAGAGCTAGGAAGGTACCTCTGTCACCTAAGTCTGAAACCTCAGGTTCTAAGACTTCTAACAGTGACAAGAAGACTAACACCAAGAAAGTTGATAAGCATGTTGTTTATGATAAAACTGTTTCTAAGCCAAATGGACCCAAACTTGTTTGGGTACCAAAGAAGAAGTAATACCTTTGTGTTTGCAGGGCAAAGAAAGTGAAAAGAATGTCATGTGGATTTTGGGCAGTGGATGCTCAAATCACATGACTGGTGATATGGCCCTGCTATCACAATATGAGGAGAACGCTGACCCAATGGTTGCTTTTGGAGATGACAACATGGGTAACACATTGGGATATGGCAAGTTAAAAGTTGGTAATGTCATCATTGAAGATGTAACATTAGTCAAGGGTCTCAAGCATAATCTGCTAAGTGTTGGTCAGTTTACTGATAGAGGATTCAAGGTGAATTTTGACAAAGATGAATGTTTGATCACCCACAAGAAGACTGGTGATTTTGCTCTATCTAAAGTAAGGAAAGGAAGCCTGTTTGTAGCCAATATGGACTCTACAAACACGGATAAAGTTTGTTGCTTCTACTCAAAAGCATCAAATGCAGATTGTTGGCTGTGGCACAAGAATTTATCACACCTGAACTTCAAGGCCATTAATTCTCTAGTCAAAAGAGAGTTAGTGAGAGGCATGCCCACACTTGAATTCTGTCAAGAAGGAGTGTGTGAGGCTTGTCAAAAAGGAAAGATGAAAAGGTCAAGCCACAAGTCAAAGACAGTGACATCAATCACCAAGCCCCTGCAATTAATTCATATGGATTTATTTGGGCCTGTCAATATTATGTCACTCTCAAGAAAGAAGTATGCCCTAGTGATGGTTGATGACTACACAAGGTATACATGGGTGGAATTTCTAGCATCAAAGGATGAGGCTCCACAAGTAATCATTGAGCACATAAAGAAAGTTGATAAGGAAGCAAAATCCAACAATGCAAGTGTGATTGCATTGAGAAGTGATAATGGAACAGAGTTCAGAAATGCCTTAAAGCATTTTGCAAAGAGAATGGCATTTCTCAACAGTTCTCAGCTCCAAGGACTCCACAACAAAATGGAGTAGTTGAGAGAAACAACAGAACTCTAATTGAGGCTGCTAGAACAATGTTGCTTGATGCAAAGATGCCTACATGTTTTTGGGCTGAGGCTGTGAGCACTGCATGCTACATCCAGAACAGAACCCTCATCAACAAAAACACTGGAAAGACACTATACAACTTGATGACTGGAAAGAAGCCTCCTCTAAAGTATGTTCATACTTTTAGAAGCAAATGCTTTGTGTTGAAAGACAATTCAAAATATATTGGGAAGTTTGATGCAAAGGAATTTGAAGGAATTTTTCTTGGCTATTCTATGGAGAGAATTGCATACAAGGTTTATGTCATCAGTCAAAAGAAAGTTATGGAAAGCACAGATGTGACATTTGATGACAGTAAACTACCTGGATTAGAAGAAGCCAATGATGAAGATAGAGATCCATTAAAGTTTGAAAATCTAGATGATTCTGATGAAGAGATTGGAACTGAAGTTGAAACTCAAGTTCAACAAACTCAAGTGAATGATGATGCAAGAGAAGAATTTGTTCCAATCAACAGTGAAGAGACTAGCATCCAAGACACACCTGTAAGTAGTAACAACTTCACAGGGGGAGGAAATGAAAATGATCATGTCTTGAATGATGAAGCAACATCAAGGTTGAGAAATCAAACTGAGCACTCAAGGAAATGGGATAGGTCACACACTGCAGAGCAAATTATTGGAGATCCAAATGCAGGAGTGAGAACTAGGAGAGCAACTCAAAATGAGTGTCTCTATGGTTGTTTTCTATCTCAGATTGAGCCTAAAAAACTTGATGATGCACTGTTGGATCCAGATTGGATTATTGCTATGCAAGAGAAGCTGAATCAATTTGAAAGAAACAAAGTATGGGAACTTGTACCTGCACAAAAGAACAGAACCATTGTTGGAACAAAATGGGTTCTGAAGAATAAGATCGATGAAAATGGTGTGGTAGTAAGAAACAAAGCAAGGTTGGTTGAAAAAGGATACTCTCAACAGGAAGGTATTGATTATGATGAGACATTTGCTCCTGTTGCTAGATTGGAAGCCATCAGAATATTCTTGGCATTTGCTGCTCATTCAAATTTTAAAGTCTATCAAATGGATGTCACGAGTGCATTTCTGAATGGAGAGTTGGAAGAAGAAGTTTATGTGCAACAACCACCTGGCTTTGAGGATCCACATTTCCTAGAGTTTGTCTACAAATTGGTTAAGGCATTATATGGACTTAAGCAGGCTCCAAGGGCATGGTATGATACTTTATCACAATTTCTTCTGGAAAATCAATTCACTAGAGGCACATTGGACAAAACACTGTTTTACAAGAAGTATGGTGATGATATTATCCTAGTTCAGATCTATGTGGATGATATCATATTTGGCTCTACGAATGAGAAGCTGTGTGAGAAATTCTCTAAGCTCATGTAGAGCAGATATGAGATGAGTATGATGGGAGAGCTGACATTCTTTCTTGGGTTGCAAGTTAGTCAGAGGAAGGATGGTATCCTTATCAGTAAAACCAAGTACATCAAGGATTTATTGAAGAAGTTTGACTTAGAAGATTGCTCACCTGCAAAGACACCCATGACCACTGCCACTAAATTGGATGAAGATGCTAAAGGAAAGAGAGTAGATATCTCAGTCTACAGAGGCATGGTTGGTTCCTTACTCTATCTCACTGCAAGTAGGCCAGACATCATGTTTGCTACATGTCTGTGTGCAAGATTTCAATCAAATCCAAAAGAGTCACATTTGATTGCTATAAAGAGGATCTTTAGATATCTGAAGGGCACTCCAAACTTGGGTTTATGGTATCCTAAGGACACAGGGTTCAATCTGGTTGGTTATTCTGATGCTGATTATGCTGGATGCAGAGTGTATAGGAAAAGCACCTCAGGTAGCTGCCAGTTTCTTGGACAAAGGTTGGTCTCTTGGTACAGCAAGAAACAACAATCTATGTCAACTTCCACAGCTGAGGCTGAATACATAGCTGCTGGAAGTTGTTGTGCTCAAGTGCTTTGGATTAGAAATCAACTTAGAGATTATGGACTTGTGTTGGAAAGAATTCCAATCATGTGTGACAACACAAGTGCAATCTCTATAGTTTCCAATCCTGTAAATCATTCTAGAACAAAGCACATTGACATCAGATATCACTTTATTAGGGAGCATGTAAATAATGGAACCATTGAGTTGCATTATGTTCCTATAGATAAACAATTAGCTGATATATTCACTATGCCATTGGATGAAGCCACCTTCACAAGGTTGGTTAGTGAGATTGGAATGCTGAATTCTTCAGAATCTGGCTAAGTGAAAATATCAACTAGATTGTTGTAGCAGTAAACATTTACTTCATCTAAATTCTCAATATTTTTGAAGTGAGTGTTGGCTGAAATATGATTTATAAATATTTCAAATCTGTTGCATATGTTGAAAATCATATTCGAATTAGCTTGAAATTTCTATGAAATTTTAAGACTATCACTATTTAATTTGTTAGAATATTCTTCATTTGAATAATTCTAGTAAATTTTGAAAAGATAGTGAAAATTAATTTTTATGAGTGAAAAGTATAGTTCGATAAGTTAGACTTCTCGAATGACTTTCATGTCTATGGTCGACTTCTCTAACAAGTCTATTTGGAACACTCTTGAGTTCTCGAATAGTGCATTTTGGAGAAATCGAACAGAGACTTGCTTGACTTCTCGAATAGAACATTTGAGTTCTCGAATAGAACATTTGAGTTCTCGAATAGGACATTTGAGTTCTCAAATGACTGAGTTCTCGAATAGAACATTTGAGTTGTCGAATCATTTGAAAAGGTTGAATTTCCGCTGAATCTTAATCGTTTTTAGATTTTTTATTCAGAATTTTAAATCACTCATAAAAACATATTTTATTTAATTTAGAATTAAGTTTTAAGTTATAGATAACTGCCAGCTGTGAGTTACAAACTGCTTGAGATATCGAATAAGCCTTTCTTGACTTATCGAATAGTTGTTTTATACTTCTCGAATGACTGACTTATCGATATAGAACATATATCTAATCGACAACTCAAGTCACTCACATATATACAATTCCACAACTGTTCAAATCATTTCATTCGATTTCTCAGGCAGCTAAAGTTCCAAAACCTCTGAAAACCCTAACGTCAAAAACTAAATTTCTTCTTCAACCTTCATTCTCTTCTCATCTCTCTGTGTAACAATGGCAAATACCCAACTCACAATTCCTACCCACACCAATTTCATAGCAATAACCAACGATGTTGAAGCACCCAATGCAAACTTTAAGTGCTTCGTTCGATGGATGTCTGAATCATACATTAAGGATGCACTCTCAGCCAACCCAACTCTGTATCTAGACCTACTAGAACAGTTTTGGAGAACTTCTACTGTGGAAGTCGTGGCCCTAGAGAATGCAATAACTTCATACGTAATCTACTGCAAGATTCAGGATAAGGACATCACTTTCACCACTGAAGATATGAATCGAGCATTGGGCTTACAACAAAAAGTGTATGACAGTCAAGCTACTGATCAGGAATTGGAAGACTTCTTTGATTTTATCAACTACTCAGATAGAATCAAGCTTGGAAATTTGAATAGGAAGTACTTGAGAAAAGAATGGAGCTATGTCTTTGCCACTCTTCTTCAAGTCTACACAGCAAGGAAGTCCAGCTTTGATCAAATCAGCACACCTGTTCAACAAATTGGCTATGCTCTAGCATATGGGAGAAAGATTGATGTTGGACTGATCATAATGCAAGAATTGTATGGGAGACTTAGTAAGAACTCAGCCAAGAGAGATAATGAAATTTTCTTCCCTCGCTTTATTCAATCTGTACTTAATTTCATAGATGCTAAATTGATTGAATTGCCTGGGTTAGACAAAAATAGAATAGGCTATCCGAAATCCATGACCAAACTCATTTTTGGTAGCTTGGAGACTAGGAATGATGTGGATGTAAGACTCAAAATAACTCCCCTTATGGAGAGTTTATTTAGGACTTACCCCCACAACATGCCAATATGTGCCTGAAAATCAGAGTTAGCTAGGCCCAAGCAAGTAAAACAAAATGCTAACCCAGGGCCTGCTAACCAACCCTCTCAGCCAAACACTTTACCAGACACAGAGCCACCTTCATCATCTGCTCAACAGGGTGGTGTCAGTAAAAATGAGAAGAAGAGAAAACAGGTTGCTTCTGAACCTCTAAAAATCTTAACTGAAGCAGCATTGGCTGTAGAACTAAGTTTAGAAAGTGAGACACCTTAGTCACCCTTACACAGACCAAAGAAGAAGAAAACTAAGCAAACCACCTCTTCAGTCACACAAATGGCTGAAGTTGTAAAATCAGGGGCACACAGTTCACTAGATGTATCCTCTCAATAGGGTGCATCTATAGAATCAAGCATCCTCCCCAATGCACAATCCTGTAAAGAGTCAGCACATGGTAGTGATAAGGCTGGCACAACACTGAGTGAAGAGCACATCAATATTGGAACTCCCTCTATTTCTCAAGGGGAGTTGCCAAAATCTAATCTAAACGACACTTCTCTTCCAGAATCTAACACTAAAATTTCTTTGGAGCCTGCAACTCAAGCAATTGAGGAGCAAGGCATTGATCACCAAGAATTTTCTTCTCTTGGTGAGCCAATGGACTCAAGTGACTTAGTGCATGACACTTTGCTCACCACCCAGGAACTACATTTAGATGGTGAGGGAATGCGAGCTGGGGCATATCCTTATGACACCATCAAAAACAAAGAGGATTCACTAGTTTTCACTAGAGACTCTGTGCCTGTGTCAACTATTGGTGTAACTCATTCTACTTCTGTGGAGACACCAGTAGTAGATTCATTCCATCTGGTTACAGAAGTTGCATCTATAATTGAGGAGTCTAGCTTGCCTAGCTCTAGCTCTGACTTTATGTCACAATGGCTGAAGCCTGTGCAACATGGCAGTGCTTCAGGATCAGGATCTATTCCACCATAATTGACGGTTGAAGCACTTCAAAGCTTAGTTGCGGATCAGATTCTTGAGTTCACTAAAATTGCTCAGAATCTTCTCACTTCAAATCTGCCAAACCCAGACTATGAGGCTATCCTTCTATGCCACAAAGATGATGTAGAAATGCAGAAGGAGAAAATTGTGGCTGATACTGAGAAAGATGGCAATGTAGATGCCTGGATGTAAGAAAATTTGATCTCACTCTCAATAAAGCTCTTCAGTATCTAAGAGAGGAATACATCACCTCACTGGGTTCAAATGCTAAATCCCTAACTCCTGGTGAAGTGTATGAAGCCATCAATGACTCTTACAAAGGATTCCTCAAGGCTGCACACTACCTTGGCAAAGGTGTCAAATCAGAAGTCAACAAGGTAAGTGATGCAACAGACTAGTCTGTGGGAGAGATAATGTGACGCCCCGGGATCCGGGGTCAAGGATCCGGGCCGTCAAAGTCCAATTTCCGATCAATATTTATATCTCTGAAATTTTTTTTTTTTTAAATAGATAAATAAATAAATAGGCAGTTGACCCCACACTAATACCCACACACACCAGTCATATGCTCATAGAACAACAACCACAATATTTAAAAGTTTTAAAGTTAACAGTTATTACAAGCCCAGAATTTACCAAGTACATTGTTGAACAAAGCTTCTACAGGAAGCACTTCAACGACTAAAGTTTATTACAACTTACACACTTAATTTACATAAGTATACTAAGCCCCTTCGCTTGTCACTACCTCGGGGATGGTCGCCAGCACTCGCTCAAAAGGTCGCCTTTCCCTTACCCTCTTGCGGGGTGTGGTACGTAATATCGGCATGGGACCTAGCTGCTATATACATAAATAGCAAGAGTGAGCTATAATAGCTCAGCAAGATCATTCTGTGACTAAAATTTAGAATGTGAACAAGTATACATATATGTATAGGCATATGTAATAGCAGGAAACAATTAAAATCCTTAAGGAAGAGTAAAGCTCTTATTTAATAATACATCATCCACTCACTATTATAAGAAAGTAATCTATATTAATATAATATCAGTTTTTCTTCATCTGTAACTATCATTCCATCATCTCATATCATTACTCTGTTTTCAGTATAGAAATCTGAAATAATATAATATCAGTTTTTCTTCATCTGTAACTATCATTCCATCATCTCATATCTCATATCATTATTCTGTTTTCAGTATAGCAATCTGAAAACCATTGTCTACACTTTCTTTTCAAAACATTGGGGATATCTGCTGTCGCCTGATACGTTAGGACGATGATCAGTCGCCTAATCGTACCTGCTCTCTTTTTACTACCGGTAGAAGGAATGAAAATCATCCCTGGAGGAAGGCCACCTGCTAACATCCTCCCTTGGCATCTTCGTGCCGTAATAAAAATAATAAATGCTGGACTGTGTCGCACACAGCCCTGACACAGCCACTTACGCAAGTCTGTTGCAATCCCCCTCTTTATCACATCGTTATTCTCTTTTTAAAATATCATTCCACATTTCCATTTTCTCACTTTCGTTTTCACATATCATTCTCTCATATCATTTCCATTCTCACACATTACTTCTATAAAATATATATATATATATCATAAGGCTTTGCTTATGATTCAGACCTCTCTTTCAAATTCAGAAATCAAATAATGTTTATTAAACCACTGATACTCAATAAGAACATTTTTAATATAATATTATAACCATATAACCCTCGATAACAACTGATACCATTCTCTCTTATTCTCTTAATCATAAGGCATGTTCAATTCATGCATAATCATCTTTATACATATCCATCTCATACTCTCATTCATATTCATATATATATCTTATAATTCATATACATCTTCAGATATCTTTCTTTTCAATATTAATACCCAAGGAAGACAATTTCTTCACAATATAGTAATAATAGCATCACGTATATATTTCACAAAATCAAGTTTCTTTATGAAGATAAGTAGTTTTACAAATAGGGATAGAAGAGATCTTGCCTCGGTTTCGATATCCTGACGGTATGGCTCGTCCCTCTTCCGGAGTTTCTATAACACAAAAGGACTATCGTTAGAACCACATCCCTTACTCACTACACTCTTGTATAACATTACCTTTTGAAACTTTAATATATGTTTAACGTATTATTATTATCCCAAAGGCTCAAGAACTTAACCGTTTATAACCTAAATCGAAGTTTCAGGGGTTTTCACCATTTTCCTTAACGACCACACTTAACTGTAAAAATTCTCAGAAAATATGGATTTCGAATTTTAACGTAAGGTCAACTGGAAATAGTTCTTTGACCACACTACTACCATATCCCAAAATTTCGTGACTTTTAACAATGTTAAAGTATGGTAATTGTAACCTCAAGTTTGATACATTTACAGTTTCTCGGTTTCTGAACCGCTTTCACTAAAACCGACTTTTCTCCTAAACCGTTCATCAGATTTTAACGCACCTTATATCAAAACGATCTATGAACTAAGCTCTATCATTTCATAGTTAATTAGGGACCTGGACAGTAGGGTACCATACGGATGCAGGGGGTCCAAAACAGGGTAATTTATATCCTAACGAAAATCGGGCATTATAACGGCTATAATTTCGCACTTTCCATAAATCCAACTCCTCCAAATCAATTATCAAACAACAAAATCATCACCTACACCATGTGGTATTCTTCACCAGCCATGGTTACAAGTCCACAACACAATTTTCACATCAAAACCAACCACTTATAACACATAATCATCATAAACATTACATTAACACCACTTAACTACCAACCACTTCAATATCTACCATAAATATAAAAGGGCAAGGGTTGTTATACCTCTTTGAAGCTTGAAGAACACTTAATAATCCTTAGTAATCCTTGGGCACACCTTGAACAACCTTGAATTAACTAAAGGAACCATTAAAACAAAGATTAAAACTTGAAAACACTATTCACCACTATTCATCTTCAATTTCAATGATTTTATTACCTTGCTAAATGATGGTGGTTGGCTATGAAACTTTGTGCTAGTCTTGTTCTATCCTCCAAGATGCTCCATGATTTTTCTCTTGGTTTAATGTTGAAGAGAAGTAGGGTTTTGGGTTTTATTTTTTTTTCTTTTCTCCTTTTTTTTCTCCAAATGGCCGAATGGATTAAAGAGGTTGGGGGAGAGGTTTCTTTTGCTTGTTTTGATATTATCTCATCTTAATCTTGTTAAATCTAGCTTGTCTTGGAAGCTTGGTAAAAAATCTAGGTGTTAAAAGACTAATCTACCCTTAATTTGGTTTAGTGGAAGATGACATCATTCACATGATTTCATAATTCTCTTTTTCTTGATTTCTTTTCTAATTATGATGCTAGTACTCTTGGTAATTATAATGGGGTATGTATCCTGGTTATTTTATAAATCTTGGTTGCTTAATCCCCATATTCGTCTAATTGTGGTTCGTTTCGAATGTACCTCATTATCTCAGTGGTTTTGAAACCATTTAACAATCCAATTTCCTTTGGTATTTTCTTAACTTAATAATCCCTAGGTTAAATCTAAATTCACTAATTCCTCAATATATAATTCTTATAATGTTTCCATGCTCCTTAATATCCAATAGAAGCTTATTCGAAATCAAAATCCTCAAAATCCATGCTTCAGGAATTTCTGAAATCTAACGTCATTTCGAGTCATTTATTTCCATTGTACAACACTAATATGGTTTCTGTTTATTCATTTTATGTTTCCATTATAGGGTACCTATATACCATTTCTCTAAATCCTCGGAATTTACTATTCATGTGACCACTGTAGCATTACTGAAGTTAGGGTTATTACATCCTTCCCCCCTTAAAAGGATTCCGTCCCGGAATCACGTCAGAAATGTCCATAAGTATCTTTCTCATTCACATCTTCTAACTTCCACACTACTTCCTTTATCCTTTTTCCTTCTATAATATATCTATCTTGTTTGCGCAGAAATATACTAACATAACTTCCTTGTCATTCATCAACATGCCATTTAGTTTATCAATAGCAGTCCTTTTACTGTCTTTTCCTCACAAATCTCCTCCTGTTTCAAGTCATTCCAGGTTATCTCGTCTCTCCTTCCTCTTTTGACGAAGATATCCGCCACTATATTGACCTTTTCTGAATGGTAGTGTATCTCACTTATGGTTTGACCATCTTCTGATCTCTATCATGACATAAACATTAATTCCTCAATATTCCTATAGTTCCTCTCTGTAAAATTTTCCAGAAAATAAGCTCTAATAATATTCTTTAAAACAATTGTAAGAAAATACTACCTATGATATATATTTCCTGTTCGTCTCCACGAGCTTGTGTTTTCCCAAAACACTCCTACTTTTCTTTTCATAACGTTTCCTAGCCCTTAACAGATACTGATTTTCCTTATCTATTTTATTAACTTATTTATTCCATTAATTGATTAAGTCGATCCTTAACCAAAGACTTACACACAAAACTTAAATCGAAAAAGCAAGTACCTGTATCCGCATCTGGTTTTGTCAACGCTTCCCCTAAGGTCATGTTGTACACTCTAGCAGTAGGCCTATTTGAAGCAGCCCCACTCTGTCCTGATGCGTATGACCCACCTGAACGGCAATCTCTAGCAAAGTGTCCTAGTTTCCCACACTGGTAACACTTAACATCTCTTTTAGGGTTTGCATCAGTTGATGGGCACTGGTTAAAGTAGTGTCCTTTTTGTCCACACTTAAAACAAGTTACTCCCAGCACTCTACAGACTCCTATATGTTTCTTACCACACGTCCCACAATCTGGTACTGGTGGTCGTGATTGATTGGACTGAAATGTTCCCGAAGATTTTCCACCCTGATTCACCGTCTCACTAGTAGTCTTGTTACCCCCCGACTTTCCCACAAATTGAGATTTTTGTCCTTTACCTCCTTTGTTAAAGTAACTTCCCTCACTTGAACCTCCTTTTGGGCCCTCAAATCTTCTTTTCTTATTCTCTCGACCTATTTGAGCCTGCTCACTCTCGGCCTCTATAATTGATGCCTTTTGAACCACTGCAGCATAATCAGTTAACTCAAATGGGGCCACTCTCGTTCGTAACCAGGGTTTTAACCCTTGTTGAAACCTTTTTGCACGTTGTTCTTCAGTACGCACAAACTCGGGAACAAACCTCGACAGTTCTGAGAATTTATTTTCATACTCTGCCACTGTTAGGTTATCCTGTTTTAACTCCAGAAATTTTAATTCCATTTGGTTTTCTAGATACCTAGGAGAATACTTTTCTAGGAACACCCTAGTGAAACGCTCCCAGGTTATCACTCCCGCTTCCTCTAGGTTCTTCCTAGCTTCCCACCAGTAATTTGCCTCTCCCTTTAGGAGATAGGCTGCAAAAACTGTTTTCTGATCTTCCTCTATCCTCAATATTTCGAAAGCTTTCTCCATTTCTTTTAGCCATGCCCTGGCTACTACTGGGTTAGTGGTTCCCTCGAATTCTGGGGGCTTTAATGACTTAAAGGCACGAAAGGAACTAGCTGCCTGGTTGGGGAGAACAGGTGGTGGTTGAGGATTCTGTGGATTTGCTAAATTCTGCCTTAATAAGTCCATGAATTGGGCAAAGGGATCACCTCCCGGATTCCTTTGTTGGCCAGTTGATTCCTCTTCTCCTTCTTCATGATTTTCTTCATTATGAGCATTTTCGTTCAGTCTAGTACCTTCGATATTTCGACTTCTTTCGTCTCTCTCATTTTCCCTTGCATTCGCTCTACTGTCACGTCTAGGCGGCATAGTTCTGTACATAACAATAGTCCTTATTAATTACCCGAATTTGGGTTACCATATACATCATTATATCATTAATTAGCTCATTTGCATATCACAATATCTTTTACTGCTAATAATATACATCATCTAATATAAGGTTCGAAACCCAAAACATAGCCGTACATACTAATCCGATATCACCAAAAGTACTACTAACTGTCCTCTAATCAGACTGGGATTAAAACAGTGGACAACTAAAGTAATCCCCAAAATGACATCAGCAAGATGACTAGTCTGATTAGTGACGAACTACTATCCCGGCTCACACCCCTGCCCTGACAACATCCCGTATCTGGACCACCATGGTAGTAACCGTATCAACTATCTGGGCCCTCCATGCCGGGTCTCCCCTATCACCCAACAACCTCCTAATATCTCCTAATGCTCGTAGCTCAATACTGATCATCCCCAGAGATATCCCATCCGGGATAACCCCTCCTCTCCCTCTCTCTAACCTCTGTAGAAGGGTGTCTATAGTCCTGCGGGACTCCTCCAACTGTCCCTGAAGAGCAAAGTACTCGGTCAATAAGGTAGCTGAAAGTGAGTCACCCGCCGGTAGGGGTGCCTCCTGAGGGGGTACAGCTAGGGGAGGTGCATCCACAGGTGGAGGTGGTGGTGCAAAGGGTGGGGATGGAGGAACCGACTCTGTCTCAGCATCCTCTGAAGGATCCTCCTCCTCCTCAAAGAAACCAAAATGCCCTGGAGGGGTAAACTGCTCAAAAGGATCATCTATAGGGTCAGGACTAGGTAGAGGGGATGGAACTGGTGACGGCACCGGGATGGGTCGGACAGGAGTGGGAATCATCTGAATATCCCTCCACTCAATCGGCTCCTCAGGTATAACTGACAACCTAGGCCTCTTACGCAGTGGCCTCTCCTCCTCAGGGATCTCCGATCTCACTCTGGAAGGACCTGCCTCGTCAGATCCTGTAGAAGGTCTACCCATATATGGCACTAGGGCCACAGCATCTCTCCGTCTCTGCTCCTCTGCCTCATCTCTCTCTAATCGCTCTCTAGCCGCCGCCCGGCGTCTCTCCCTGAGGTCCTCAACTGCATACTCGGGGACCTCTACCCCGGCCAGCTGAAGATCTAATAGCTCCTGCTCTGACCTCCCTAGCCACTGGGGGTCCTGAATCGGCTCACCCATCTCCGCTCCCTATAATTAAAACATAAAATTCTATTAGTAACAGTCTAATAAATTATAATATATGCTTAAAGTAAATACTACCTGCGATATACCACCCCTGAACTTGATGGAAGTTCACAATTTATATTATAACTGATACATTTATTATTATCACTTACGCCCCGGGATCCGGGGTCAAGGATCCGGGCCGTCAAAGTCCAATTTCCGATCAATATTTATATCTCTGAATTTTTTTTTTTTTAAATAGATAAATAAATAAATAGGCAGTTGACCCCACACTAATACCCACACACACCAGTCATATGCTCATAGAACAACAACCACAATATTTAAAAGTTTTAAAGTTAACAGTTATTACAAGCCCAGAATTTACCAAGTACATTGTTGAACAAAGCTTCTACAGGAAGCACTTCAACGACTAAAGTTTATTACAACTTACACACTTAATTTACATAAGTATACTAAGCCCCTTCGCTTGTCACTACCTCGGGGATGGTCGCCAGCACTCGCTCAAAAGGTCGCCTTTCCCTTACCCTCTTGCGGGGTGTGGTACGTAATATCGGCATGGGACCTAGCTGCTATATACATAAATAGCAAGAGTGAGCTATAATAGCTCAGCAAGATCATTCTGTGACTAAAATTTAGAATGTGAACAAGTATACATATATGTATAGGCATATGTAATAGCAGGAAACAATTAAAATCCTTAAGGAAGAGTAAAGCTCTTATTTAATAATACATCATCCACTCACTATTATAAGAAAGTAATCTATATTAATATAATATCAGTTTTTCTTCATCTGTAACTATCATTCCATCATCTCATATCATTACTCTGTTTTCAGTATAGAAATCTGAAATAATATAATATCAGTTTTTCTTCATCTGTAACTATCATTCCATCATCTCATATCTCATATCATTATTCTGTTTTCAGTATAGCAATCTGAAAACCATTGTCTACACTTTCTTTTCAAAACATTGGGGATATCTGCTGTCGCCTGATACGTTAGGACGATGATCAGTCGCCTAATCGTACCTGCTCTCTTTTTACTACCGGTAGAAGGAATGAAAATCATCCCTGGAGGAAGGCCACCTGCTAACATCCTCCCTTGGCATTTTCGTGCCGTAATAAAAATAATAAATGCTGGACTGTGTCGCACACAGCCCTGACACAGCCACTTACGCAAGTCTGTTGCAATCCCCCTCTTTATCACATCGTTATTCTCTTTTTAAAATATCATTCCACATTTCCATTTTCTCACTTTCGTTTTCACATATCATTCTCTCATATCATTTCCATTCTCACACATTACTTCTATAAAATATATATATATATATCATAAGGCTTTGCTTATGATTCAGACCTCTCTTTCAAATTCAGAAATCAAATAATGTTTATTAAACCACTGATACTCAATAAGAACATTTTTAATATAATATTATAACCATATAACCCTCGATAACAACTGATACCATTCTCTCTTATTCTCTTAATCATAAGGCATGTTCAATTCATGCATAATCATCTTTATACATATCCATCTCATACTCTCATTCATATTCATATATATATATCTTATAATTCATATACATCTTCAGATATCTTTCTTTTCAATATTAATACCCAAGGAAGACAATTTCTTCACAATATAGTAATAATAGCATCACGTATATATTTCACAAAATCAAGTTTCTTTATGAAGATAAGTAGTTTTACAAATAGGGATAGAAGAGATCTTGCCTCGGTTTCGATATCCTGACGGTATGGCTCGTCCCTCTTCCGGAGTTTCTATAACACAAAAGGACTATCGTTAGAACCACATCCCTTACTCACTACACTCTTGTATAACATTACCTTTTGAAACTTTAATATATGTTTAACGTATTATTATTATCCCAAAGGCTCAAGAACTTAACCGTTTATAACCTAAATCGAAGTTTCAGGGGTTTTCACCATTTTCCTTAACGACCACACTTAACTGTAAAAATTCTCAGAAAATATGGATTTCGAATTTTAACGTAAGGTCAACTGGAAATAGTTCTTTGACCACACTACTACCATATCCCAAAATTTCGTGACTTTTAACAATGTTAAAGTATGGTAATTGTAACCTCAAGTTTGATACATTTACAGTTTCTCGGTTTCTGAACCGCTTTCACTAAAACCGACTTTTCTCCTAAACCGTTCATCAGATTTTAACGCACCTTATATCAAAACGATCTATGAACTAAGCTCTATCATTTCATAGTTAATTAGGGACCTGGACAGTAGGGTACCATACGGATGCAGGGGGTCCAAAACAGGGTAATTTATATCCTAACGAAAATCGGGCATTATAACGGCTATAATTTCGCACTTTCCATAAATCCAACTCCTCCAAATCAATTATCAAACAACAAAATCATCACCTACACCATGTGGTATTCTTCACCAGCCATGGTTACAAGTCCACAACACAATTTTCACATCAAAACCAACCACTTATAACACATAATCATCATAAACATTACATTAACACCACTTAACTACCAACCACTTCAATATCTACCATAAATATAAAAGGGCAAGGGTTGTTATACCTCTTTGAAGCTTGAAGAACACTTAATAATCCTTAGTAATCCTTGGGCACACCTTGAACAACCTTGAATTAACTAAAGGAACCATTAAAACAAAGATTAAAACTTGAAAACACTATTCACCACTATTCATCTTCAATTTCAATGATTTTATTACCTTGCTAAATGATGGTGGTTGGCTATGAAACTTTGTGCTAGTCTTGTTCTATCCTCCAAGATGCTCCATGATTTTTCTCTTGGTTTAATGTTGAAGAGAAGTAGGGTTTTGGGTTTTATTTTTTTTTCTTTTCTCCTTTTTTTTCTCCAAATGGCCGAATGGATTAAAGAGGTTGGGGGAGAGGTTTCTTTTGCTTGTTTTGATATTATCTCATCTTAATCTTGTTAAATCTAGCTTGTCTTGGAAGCTTGGTAAAAAATCTAGGTGTTAAAAGACTAATCTACCCTTAATTTGGTTTAGTGGAAGATGACATCATTCACATGATTTCATAATTCTCTTTTTCTTGATTTCTTTTCTAATTATGATGCTAGTACTCTTGGTAATTATAATGGGGTATGTATCCTGGTTATTTTATAAATCTTGGTTGCTTAATCCCCATATTCGTCTAATTGTGGTTCGTTTCGAATGTACCTCATTATCTCAGTGGTTTTGAAACCATTTAACAATCCAATTTCCTTTGGTATTTTCTTAACTTAATAATCCCTAGGTTAAATCTAAATTCACTAATTCCTCAATATATAATTCTTATAATGTTTCCATGCTCCTTAATATCCAATAGAAGCTTATTCGAAATCAAAATCCTCAAAATCCATGCTTCAGGAATTTCTGAAATCTAACGTCATTTCGAGTCATTTATTTCCATTGTACAACACTAATATGGTTTCTGTTTATTCATTTTATGTTTCCATTATAGGGTACCTATATACCATTTCTCTAAATCCTCGGAATTTACTATTCATGTGACCACTGTAGCATTACTGAAGTTAGGGTTATTACAGATAAAGAGGGCCTTTGATGCAAGGTTTCCTCAGTTGGACAGTGTTCTCAAAGACATCAAAGTCTGCAACTCTACCTACACAAGGATGGACAATGGTCTAGCTTTACTGAAAGATGATGTCACAGGTCTGGGGCATAAATTCCAAATTTTATCTGATCAGACAAATGATGCAAATGCCATGCTCAGGACCCTCTTTGCAAACCAGTATGGAGATAAGTTGATCACTGAGGTTCCAGTGCATGAGATTACCAAGTTTGAAGTGCAGAGACTCAAAGAACAGTCACTTTACGGTTTCAAATCTAATGAGTTATTTAAAAAGGTTGCTGCCCTGGAAACAGAAGTGACATCCTTCAAGAAATCCAATGCTCATCTAACAGACACAGTAGCAACTATCTCTGAGCAGTTGAGCACTCAAGCCTCCACCACAGCTGATGTTCTTCTGCATCAACAATCTATGTTGTCTACAATGATGAAGCATATGGGTCTCCCTCTTCTAGATGAATCTGCCAATCTCACCTCTTCCAACCCAAAGGCCCTTACTAAAGCCTCAGTGCCTGACACCAAGCCTAAGGGGGAGAAGAGAAACCCAAGGGACTCAAAGCCTAAGGGGGAGTCAAAAGAGGAGAAGCCCAGAAAGGAGAAACCCAAGGAGAAAGGTATTACAATAAATGAGGGTGGTCATCAAAGGAGTTCAAAATTTATAACCCATGTTCCAGGAAAAGGGAAAGACAAAGTGGATGAGCCTCCATCTCTGCTAGTTGTTACTTTACCAACTGTGCACATCACTACTCCCAGTGGCCAAAAGCAATCCATCACCACCGCAGTGGTTGCAGGGAGTATGCCATCTGATAAACCTCCATCCTCCAAACCTGAAAGTGTCAAGCCTGTAGAAGTAAAGGTGGTTACTGAGGCCAAGCTACAATAAATTGCAAACTCTAATGATTATCATGATGATGCATTCTTGGAGTTTCTAAAAGTCTCAAGAGAACATGCTGGTGACACTCAATTGTACCTAAGGAGCTTGAAGGATCAGATCGATTACTTCACTGTGATACCTAGAAAAGTTGATAGCTCATGGCTCAAGGAAGTAATGATGGTAGCAAAATCCAGAATCTGGCATCTAAGCTACAAAACTATACAAGCCTTAAAACACTCAGAGATAGATGTGCTGATTGAGCTCATAGAGAAGAGGAATGTAAATGAAAACAATAAGAGTCTATATAATGACTTGAGGAATGGCCAACCTTCAAGGCTGCCAGAAGTGATTAAGAAGCCATGGACTATCATCTATCAGTCTGGCACCAAAATTGAAGAGATTAAACAAGTGGTCATCCCCAATGATCTCACTTCTCTAAATTATAGACTCATTATTGCCATCATTGATCTACTACAAAAGAAAAAGGGGATGAGGACAATTGAGGAGATAGAAGCACTACAAATCATAAGATCATTCATTGCAACAGGTGTAATTCCATAAATGGCCAAGCCAAGGAGGAATAAGGATGACAAAGATGAGGACAAGAGTGATGGGAAGGGAAAACATCACAGGAGTGATAAGGATGATGAGGATAAGAAGAAGAAGAAGAACAGCAAAGATAAGAAAGGAGATGATGACCAAGGCAGAGTATATGAGAGGAAAAATGGAAAACAGCAAGCCTTAGGCATTGCTAGCAGTAATCTCACCACAACACAAGACTCTAAGTCTAGGGTGAATGCTGTTAGTAATGACCTACCAAAATCTAATTCCTTGGCTTCTGCAACTGCTTTACCACCTCAAGAAGAGAAGAAGATTCAAGTCAAGAAACCATCTGTATGTTTCAAAAAGTAAACTGCTAATGGAATACTACAATGGTCTACCAGCAAAGGTTACATACTACTACCGGGCAACCACACTAAAAGGATCAAATTCAAACAAGCAGCAAGAAAACCAAAGCTTTCCAAATCAAGAACCATAACAATCTATCCAGGCCTAAAACTCCAATCACTAGATGAAGACTACAATGAAGACCAGCTGGAATACCTTAGAGCTCAAAGAATCTATCATGTTTCAATCATTGATGACTCCCTTGAGATCAAATATACTAATGGAAGACAGAAGAAGTTTAAACAAGGGCAGTGTCAAAATTGGGGCATGTTATATGACATAGAAAGGATTATTGCCATGTTGGATGCAAATGATAAAGTGGAAAGAGTATGGAAGCTGGAACTGACTGACTTTGTGAAGATGAAGAGAGATCATGAAGAGCTGATAAGAAAGGGGTACCTTGAGAAGTGGATGAAAGGGAAAAGAAATTGATAAACTGGAAGCTGAAGCAGAAGTGTTGAGGGCTAAGGGATTGTGTAGAGTTCAATTCAATCCCTATGTGGTGAAGTATAGGAGAAGAAATGGAGATAATGTCAATATAAGATCGAACCTACTCAATCACTATCATGCCAACATTCTGAAACCAGTACTTGAAGATTTCAAAAACTCTATCTTGCTTGAAGAATTGGATGCAATGTCAGAAATCATAAGAGCTATGGATGAGAATACAATGAAGGAAAAAGAAAGGAAACAGAAGGCATATGATGATCTACTAGCCAAGGAAATGGAGATGGAATCAAATGCTAAAGGCTAGCATCTCATCATAGTCTGTAAGATTACACACTTGTATTTCTATTCATGTTCTTAGTTCAAATCTACATACCTGTACTTTTCAAAGTTTTATCTTTATGTATGTTAGGCTTGTTATCAGGCATGAAATAGTGACTAAGGGTCTTACTCACAATTTGGGGGAGATTGTTAGTCACAGAGACATGCCTGTACTCATATAATAACAAGCCTAAGTATATGTAATGCTATGCATTACCTACATGACCTCTTAACTGAGGAAACCTCTAGTTTTAGAGTTTCTATTTGTTTTGTACTTGTAATAGGCACCAAATCCTAGTTGTGTAACTGTACTTATAAAGTCAAGAATAATGCTTGAAAGAAGTTCCAAGGTTCATGCCTCAAGCAAGGAGATAAAGACTGTAAAATAATCACAGTTGGGATTTGAAGAAATGAAGAATTTGCCTAAGTACCAATTCGAGAAGTACATTTGTCTATTCGAGAAGTCTAGCATTCGAGAAGTCAGGGATTCGATATCTCAAAAGACACTGTTCGATATCTCTGAAGGTCAACTAGTCAAAGCCTTATTCGAGAACTCAAAGATTCGACATGTCTAATACTCTATTCGAGAACTCATGGAGTCAACAAGTCAAAGCATCATTCGAGTTCTCTAAGAGTCAACAAGTCAATGCTCTATTCGATATCTCAAGGACTAAAGAAGCTATTCGATATCTCAGGGATTCGATAAGTAAAATGCTCTATTCGATATCTCAAGGATTCCTGAAGAAAAGACTTATTCGAGAAGTCATTCGATATGTCAGTTTAACAGTATTCGAGAACTCAGAGTTATCGATCAAGCCAATTCTAGTTCTCGAATCACAAACAGAGTTACTTCTCGAATACAATCTTGGAGACAAAATACTAAAGAATTATACAAGTCAGAAACCTGCAACAAGCTAAAGCACTTTATAGACCACAATCTGTAATGTACTTTGGAAAAGCCTACAAAGAAGCTTGGAGAGATGTACAAGAGACAAAGAGCTAAAGAAGTGGATCTGAACAGAGCTTTGCAAAGTCAAACCTGTAGTCGTTTGGATGCTTACTCAAAAAGGATTGACACACTAGAAAGCAAAGTTGTTTAGCTACCTTATTTTTAGTAAGTAGGTTGTATTCTTGCTCTATAAGGATACAACCTCACTTTAGAAAAAAAGTTTTTCATACACAAAAGAAAACATCTCTCTGAGAAAAACGAAGCTGAGAATACTAACATTTGTATTCACAGATTGTAGCAAAATCTTTATCTAATAAAATATTAGATTAAAGTGATATTGTGTCTTGTGTTGTTCTTAATCCGCATTTACAAATCTACACACACAAACACATATTGTGCTACACTGATTCAAGAACAAAGAAAAGTTCAAGAATCCATTCACCCCCCCTCTGTATTCTTTAGTCGTATTCAATACTCAACATTAACCATACTCAGTTTCCCGTATTATCGAATCTTGTACGTGTGTCGTCAATCCATTAAGTAATCTAACTTTATATTCAATCCGTGCTTTCATCTCAATTCTCAAGCCCGATCAGTCAATTCTCAGTCGACGTAAATGTAGCTTGGACCACTTAGATGTCATCGTCTCCATATTTTTTGTTGCTCTCAATCATTGATAACTTTTAGGAATCACAAGGGTTTATAACAAAAGGGATCAATAGAATAGACAGGTGTTAACATGCATGAATATAAGAGAGTTTAGTTTGATATGAAGTTTATAAAAGAATTTAACTGAGAGATCAATATGATCATTGAACTAATTTCAGGTTGCATTTATTACTTAGGTCAACCGCTATAGCACAAGAAGGGGGCTAGCCTTCTGTACTTTCCTGACAAACACAATCAGTGGCGTCCCACCAGACTTCTATCACATAGATAAGATGTCCCTAAACCCCCTATATACATAGGGTTATTCATCTTAGTCAGAATAAATAAGGTTAAGTATTCAGGGAAAAATAGAAAAATTTCAAGAGTTTCAAAAGTTTATGAGTATAATGTTGAATTAAATAACCCCTAGGAAAAAAAGAGGTGTCTCTGAAAGAACAGAAATGTATTTTAAAAAAAATCGGATATACGAAGTTCGTCATGAACTGAAACATAATTGATTATCAAGGGTGATAGGATACCGACAAAATAAGAAAGGACATAAATGAAGGTTAAATCTCCTTAAACGATGAATTCAATGGCTTGTAGTAACTAATCATGCCCTTACTCCAACACACGCCAATGATCACATTTCGCATCTTGTTTGCCATCTTTTCGTACTCTCTATAATGTTCATGAGGTAACTAAAGTTGCAAAAGAAACTCTATAAGGTTCACGAGGGTCTGCACGTAGCGTCTTCCAAGCTGATAGCTCCGGTCGTCTAATTAGAGTATGTTGTTCCGAATTATCTGCCTCATCCTAAATTGAGTCTTTGGATGAATCGAATTTCTGCTCGCGCGATATGTCGAAATACCAAATAACGTCGCAATAGTCATCCTAATATCCTAAGGTGAATCTTATCCAAAATCGTCCTATCTAACATCCCACTTAAAAACATATACCTAATCATCCTAACTTGTTTCAGTGACCATAACTTGTCGCTCTGATACCAACCTGTAACGCCCCCAAACCCGGAGTCCGGATTGGGCGTCACCCAAACATTAACAAATAAAAATACCTGTATACAAAACTTAAATACACCAATGAATCCTCACCGAGGATTGATTCCAGGTTATGGTATGAAACAAGAATCTAAATTACAAAAATTATTACAACTTCTATTTCTGATCTAATCTCAATTACTGTACCATCTAATCTGAAGCACATACCAAATTCGTGCCTGCCCGCGCTAGCTCTGAAATCTTTCCTGAATAGAATGCCTCATCGCTCTCATTCGAAATGAAAAATGTAGGTAGATCATCTTTAAACGTAATCGCAAAAGGGTTAGGTAAAAACAAATCAAGAGTGAGCCAAAGAACGCTCAGCAGGTGCATAGTATAGTGAACAACAATTATAAATATATATTTCATTGATGGACAATATCAATGATCAATTTAACTCAAGGTAGCAATTCAATTTCCATCATAGGATTAAACTTTCCATTATCTTCAGTCATAGCTTCTCATCAAAACATTCTTTTCGTTAAAACCGTTTTATCTTTGAACATACTTATCATAAAACCTTTTTTTAAAAACATTTAAGTTGATTTGAGTTTTTCCACAACTCCGGAAAATACGGGTGATCAGCCACATAAAGTCCCCATACCGGACACGAAGTCCCTCTGGACCTTGAAATTGGGTTCCCAATTAGGCAACACATTGGCCTTTAATGTTGGACTAGGACCACCCTAGCCTCTTACGCTAAATAAAAGTTGGACTAGGACCACCCTAGCCTCTTACGCTTCTCCAATCTATAAGCAAGTTTAAAACATTTCATTTTTAAGTCCTTAAACTCATTGATAACAGATCAACCCAGTATAAGGAATTTTTTAAAACATCTTTAATTAATTAAGCCATTTTTATGAGCACAATAAAAGAGCAAGGGACAGGCCAGAAGCATTCGATAGAAGGAAGCATAACAACAAGGCAATAAGATTAATTAAGCATGGTATAGTTCAGCAGAACAAAATCATATATCAACAAGGAAACATTAATCAATTAAGAAATGAAGCAATTATTAAGATTTTAGAAAATTGAACAACAATTAATAAAGGAATCATGGAATAGGGAAAATTTGAAGTTTAACCGAAGAATTAAATTACTGCACTGGTTATAACAGTTCATTTCAGATATTATCAATGGTTGAAATCCCGTTGTAAAACTTGAACTAAAATAGTGGATTTAAGCAGTTTAAAATGAAGATTTAAGAAATTCTAAATTACGCAAAATCTCACTCTTATCGGCTAAGCACTCATAGACTTTAGCTGCCAAAATCGGCATGACAATCATGAGTTTGAATAATTAAGAAGATCTCAACTCATTCTCGGTTTTAACCGTCACTCAGCAACACATTCCTCAACAACAGTATAAAACTCAAATTAATTTACATCAATTTGAAAGAAAACGTACTTTGAAAAATATTACTCCCTCCGTCCCAGTTTATGTGAACCTCTTTCCTTTTTGGGACGTCCCAAAAAGAATGAACATAAGATACTTCCTATTTTTGAACACTACTTTTCACTATTACACCCACTACTTCTATACTTTTTTATTAAATAAACACTATTACACCCACTATTTTCCTCCACTATCTCAATTCTATTATTAAATAATGATGGGTCCTACAACTTTACTCACTTTTCAACTAACTTTACTCTTTTTCTACTACAATTTCTTAATCTCCGTGAAGATCAAAGTGGTTCATACAAACCGGGACGGAGGGAGTAGTATAGACGAGAAAGATTTAAATAAAATAATGTTTAAAAGAATCCACACCTAAACGATATCTGTGGAAAATAAACAATGACAGAATAATTGGAGAATGAATGTTTGTAAATTAATAGAAGAAGAATGTCACTGGAAATAAAAATAAAGGGTATAAACACTAGCAAAATGGTACGGAAAGAATATCATAAAATTAACAGAACAGATTCACATTATTCAGAATAAATATGAAGAGTATAATTGCTTGCAAGAAGGGATATCAAAAGAACAAATAGATAACACAGAAGGTTTCATATCACTTGAACAATAAGTGAGTGATAGTAAACTTGCCTCAGTACATGAAGTTTCCAATTCCAATACATCAACTCGTTATTCACTTTACACCCTTCTCTAATTCTTTATACATTTTCCTCTACTCGATCATATTCGTCATATCCGATACTTGTCTTTCTTTTCCAACTTTCCCCTCTATACTTGTACCGGCTCTTAGTCGACCTCCTATTCGTACCTATATACAGGTAAAATACTACTTCAGTATGCTGGTAACCTTAACCATCTAATCTTGTTATACCCAAACGTGTCCTATTTTGCTTTACACTTAACATATATAGTACATATTGGTTATACTCGTAAAATAATTTAGTACAATCAGATAAACCACATAAACACTTAGCACGTATTATGACTCGATATCATATATTAATCACGTAAATATGAGTCGCATATAACCATAAACTATTAACAATCATATCATATTTTCAGATCATTTGAAATCGAATAAGTTAAATAGATTTAGATACAGGGGATTTTTAGAAAATTTCGGCATGAAGTATTCGTAAATAGGACTATCCACCTGTTTTTCAATTCAATACTTTAACCCTGTATACAATAAAAGAAAATAAAGCTACTCCAACTTGCAGCAAACAATTAAGAAAATAACTGCCCTGACTTGCAGCACCCAAACAATTAAGAAAAAATAACTAACAATTGATCCTTGCTATATAACATTTTAAAACCATACAATCAAGAAATAAATTCATATTAGGTACATTTCACTACTCCGCTGTAACTCAAAATAAAACACTGGTTATTAAGAAACCAACACTTAATCTTTAACATATAAACATCAATTTACTTCGTAAATCAACTAACAATCTATAATTACATCATTATCTTACTAATATCGAACACAGTCACATATACGAACATTCCCTTTTCATAAGTAACACTTAGCATGAAATCACATGGACAAAAATATAATTCACATACTGTTTTAAACTAATGGTACATATATGAATTATAATTCGAGAAATGTATAAATAATATTTTTAGAAAATGTATAATTTTTTGAAAATTCGGGCAGCATCCCCTTTGCCCGGGTACATTACCCGTCGGAACACAGCCAACAACTAATCAACAATTATCATTATATATGAAATAGAATTTACAACTAACTAAGTACTAGAAATTATAATTAAAATTTCTCCATAATCGAATAACTCTTTACATTAATTAACTACACCAATCGAATACATAATTCGGACATTAAAACACAAAGTTAAAATATTGCAAAATTTGATAAATTTATAATTTTATGGAATTAGCCAAGCAAGTTTCGACTGTAATAAATCAGAATCACAGAAAACATACTCAATCAGTCTTAATAAGCACACACTAGCAACTAAAAGGATTAAATAGAAGTCACCAGCTCATATACGTACATATCAATAAAACTACAAGTTAACCCAGTTGTAAACAGCTTCATAACACTCGATCGAAATCAATTTAAAAAGAAAGTTTGAAGACCCATTTCGATTCCACTACACGCGCGACAACTCACACACCCACCATCGTAACTCACACACGCGTGTAGTGATAGAACTACCACAATATCACAGAATCACGCACATATAACTCGATGTACAGGGACACCAGACCAAGTTCAACACACGCTGCAACCCACGCAAACACACACAACAACTCGAACGATTACACTACACACCCACTCGCATATATACAACCACATCACACAGTTGGACTAATTACACACGCACCCACTGATTCACGACTACAAGGGAGGAAAAGGAATTATTTTCCACCGGAGTTGTCAATACAGATTCGAGGTGAGAATCACATGAGAGAGGGAAGGAGAAAAATCGAGAATTTCTGAGAGAGATTCGAGCTAGGGAGAGGGAAAGCTCGAGAGAATTGAGAGATAAGAGAGAGGTCGAGACATTTCCAGATTATTCCCAAAGAAACCGACTGAACTGAAATGGGGGTGAATAAGCTTCTAATTTAGGGATTTAAGAATGGGGAGAGGAAATTTTGTAATTTGCTAATCAAATTTTCTGATTTAAAAATAATTTAAAATCACTTTATAAAATAGAAACTAAATATGTAATAATTATGGAAAATCTCAAATTAATTTTTAAAATTTAGAGATTGAAATTATTTATCTCCCCATATTTTAAAATGTTTTTAGGATCAAAAACGAATTAAATATGGATTTTACAAGTTTTGATCGTTTAAATGCAATGTAAATCATAAAATCATTTTAAAATACTTAAACATCCAAAATAATTCTCCCAATAATTTTAAAAACTAAATAATATTATAAAGATAATAACACAAAAGATTTCATGATTTTTAATAACTCTAGTGATTTTAAAAAACTCAAAAGAACAATAATGCATGATTTAAATAGATTCAAATCGTCAAAATACAAATAAAAATTCACGGACTCACATTTCATATATGCATCATCATATAAGCATGTAAACATGATGTCACATATATTCAGTCATAAAAAAAAAATTCACCACATATAATCCATATTTAATATTAAATAATTATAATTATAAATACGAAATTTCTAAGGCGTTATAATGTTGTCCTTGATGATAAGCACACAAAAACACCTTGAAAAACATATTTGTATAAGTTAAGTTTGTAACTTATCAACGGATATCCAGTCTATAAATATCTGTTGATGAGGCAGCTTATCGATTGATAAGTCTGTAACATACTACTTTAAGTCTCGACAGATAAGTTGTTTGTTACTGTCATAGCTGCTAGAATTCCTAAGTCATGTTGACTATCAATGGATATGCAGAATAGGGTAGCTAATTGTTTGCTAATAACGCGCAAGCGTACACGGTCACAAGTAATATATGAATAAGTCGAGTTCGTTCCCACAGAGATCTGGTTATGGTTTTAATTCATTAGATGTACCTATGCAACAATGTATGATTATTATTCACTGCTAAGACAATTAACAAATTGGAGTTTGATTAACTAAAAATTAACTAGGAAACAAATTAACAAACTAAGAATTAACGTCAATAGCTTGACGTTACTTCCAAGCCTCCATTAAGGATGATAATAGTTTGCCTGGTCCTCTCTTCGTGAGACTTCATCGTCATCACGGCGGCACACTTTCTGCCCCTTATCCTCGCTTGGCCTATTCGTATAACAAATATGTCCTGTTCCAATGCCTTCTTCTGTTGACCCAAAATCTGTCAATTTGTAGAACAACACACCTTCGCGGGCTTCGGTTGAATATAATGGAGGAGGATAAATGTAAGTTGCTGAAGCCTTTGGTTCCTCAAAGAGAACTTCCTCCATTGGCTTTAATGCACTACCTCCATCTTTACACTCTGAGACAAGTAGAAGATCTGCATCTTTCCCATGTTCTTCAGCCTCTTGGTACGCACATACCACTTCTCGAAATTTGTGCAGCTCATCAGTGTCTGTTCCAAATAGTGCCCTTTCCAAATCATCCACCATCCTAACATGATCAAATTCCTCACATGGCTTGCGAATGCTCACCTCACCTTGGAATTTGTCTTCTTCGATTAAGCATGCAGTACCTTGCTCCAAGTCACCGTTATTTTCTGGAATTGCCTCTCGTATGGATTGCTGTTTCTCTTGTTCCAAGACACTCAAAACTTGAGCAACTAGTGTCTCCATAGATTTGAGATTCTTCTCATGACCCTCTACAAGAATCCTAATCTCCTTCAAATCATCAACCTCATCTGACTGAAAAGTAGGAGTAGGTTGCTGATGTTGAAACTCTTCACTTCCAAAGAAATATGACATGTCTGGAACATCTTGCTGGTACTGTTGAGGATGGTATGGAAAATATGGTTGTTCCTCGTAAGTGACATATGGATCAACTCCTTCGTAGTAACAATATTGTGACGGATCATGAACGCCAAAACACCGCTCACATTGATAAGGCATGGATGTCCTCGAATATGCCCACCATGGCAACTCCTCGCATGCCATCTTCAAAAACTCAAGTACCTGAAACACAACGATCTAAACAAGAATAGATAAGTAACTAATCCGAGTCAGTGAACTCTAACGACCACTATTGACAGCACATAAACCAAAAATAAAACACCGATGATCCCCGGCAGCGGCGCCAAAAACTTGTTTGCTAATAACGCGCAAGCGTACACGGTCACAAGTAATATATGAATAAGTCGAGTTCGTTCCCACAGAGATCTGGTTATGGTTTTAATTCAGTAGATGTACCTATGCAACAATGTATGATTATTATTCACTGCTAAGACAATTAACAAATTGGAGTTTGATTAACTAAAAATTAACTAAGAAACAAATTAACAAACTAAGAATTAACTAACTAACGAGAATTTAAATCTAATTACTGCTGCAAGAGAAAGCATGGAATCCTAACTTCATTAAATACTTTGCTTAGATCTGACGCCTTTAATCACTATATGCAATGGTTATGATATCTGATCGGACAACACGAAACAAGTATACGCTACTTCTCAGTATACGAATACCAAACTAAACATACATCCACAAAAGAGATAGAAGATGAATAGACACCAATTATGCTTAGACCCTATATATCTATAGAATTTGAAAACATAACGGTTGAAGAACAAGTTATCCATTAAGATCACACAGGGCAATATAAGTATTTTCATCTCATACTACGAATCATGTTGATAAACAATCATGAACCTATGCTAGCATGGCAAGTTCTAAATCTCAAGATCCACTTTCACTTCACAAGAGATTAACAAATTAGATGTTAGCTACGCATCTAGCAATTAAGCACAACCATACGAGGATATCAGATATACATCACACACAGATCTTTAAAGCAATCAAGATACTAAAGCTCCATAAATAAATCCGTTAGAATCCCATGACAACGATTAGTTCATAATCGAACCTCTCGTCATCATGGGATCTAATGAAACCATGATAAAAACAAAGTATGAAAATATACAAATAAAACTAAGCAATTGATATGTAATGGTTCTCTCCTAATGATACAAATGACAAGGGTTGGATGTGTTTATATAGGCTCTAGAAGTCTTGCCCACCAAGCAATTGCCGTTTCAGAGTTGGAATAGAAGATTGGCAATTTCCGTTCTTGAATGAGAATAGAATTGCAAATTCCATGTATAGATCTGATTCCGGAATGTTCTAGCCGCCCAGAACAATTACCATACTTATTAAAAGTAGGAATTATAGCAATTTCCTTGTCAAAGTTGAATTTCTGCAGCTCGGCACATAATACGTTTCCTAAACTGATTCAGTTTTGAAGGAAAAATTCGTAGCTGTCTTTTCATAAGTATTTCTGGAACGTTCCAATCATGATTGGACCTCTGGACCACCTTAGAATGATAGAGAATCTCGTTATCTTCGCGTGGACTGCTTACGGGCCTCAAACGGACTTCTAGAACTCAAGATATGGCCAAAACAGTAATTTTCAAGATTTTCCAAGCGCAACCTGCGCCCAGCAGTCTGTTTGTCGCGCAGCCTGCGCCAACCACGCGCAACCTGCCCGTGCAACACCTGTCCCATATTGTAGAAAATCTCCCAAGCTTCGCGTGGGCAGTAAGATCGCTGAAAACGGACTTCTAGAACTCCAGATATGTCCAAAACAGTGTAGACTGCGCAATTGTCTCAGAAATCCGAATTTCAATCAATTAATTCTCCAAAAACGATAGAAGCATCAACCTTAATCAACATTCTCGTAAATCTGCACAACTAAGCAAAACACATCAAAACTACAACAAACTTGAGCCCAAGACAATCAATTTAAGCCGATATGGAACGCTCCAAGTGGATATAAATCCACTTATCACACCCCCAAACTTAAACCGATGCTTGTCCTCAAGCATAAACAATTACAACTAATTAATTAGTACCACTTCCGTAGGTGATCACAGTTGCATTTGGCATATGCAACAAGCCCTTTAAACCCTTAGGCAGCCCTAGTGGACGAGTAAGGTCTCGTGAGGGCCTATAGCGAATGAACCCACAAAATCCATTTAACCTAATGCAATGCAATGCATGAATGCACTAAATGAAAATGCAACGATCCCTTTCAAACTAACCAAAACCAACTAGCAAGCAAATATCTCAAAGAATGCAACTAAATCCAAATAGAGCTCGACTAAGTTCCCGTATACTAACAATACATGAACAGAAACGTGCGTGTGTGCAATGCTCATCAGAAATACTCCCAACACTAGGTCAAAAATCATACATATTCTTCGCCAAGACAATCACAGGTTTATAAATAGAATAGACTGTAGACACTTCATAACCTAGGAACACCTCTATCCTCATTCAAGTTTGACAGGAATTCATGCTTTATTAACGACAAACAACTATATAGAACACAAACAAACATGCTTATTTGACCGTGCAATGAATGAGACCCCTAAAGGCTTATACAATAATACCCATGTAGCGAGTGTTAGGTCAGCAATCCCAAACCACAAGGGCTTTAGGTTACCAGGACTAAGTCCCCTCAGACTTAATTACTCGAGTATTAAAGAGCTCACTCGTGGCCAATTATGCAACTACACATTCACACAACTTTTTTTTTCCTTTTTTTTTCTTTTTTTTTCTCTTTTCTCTTTTTTTTATGTATGCAATCTGGAATGAGAATTCTCAATTCCAACCCTAGACTACTCATAAAAATATGAGCCGGCTACTAGCCATTTGACACCTAGCCATTATTAATAACAATTAGCATGAAATTCCTGGTTTCCCCCAAACTTAGACTTTAGTGCTCCTATGCCATCAAGGGAATAACGAAAATTCTAATTATAATCAAGTGATTAAATCTAAAACAACCAAACAAGCATGACCTCAACCTAGCCCAAAAGCAAACAATGAGTCTGTGTAAAGGTTTTGTTCCCGTAACATGCACGTCAATTTCATAAGAACTATAAATCAACCCTCTATTCATCATTACCACACTCAATTAGACATCTACCTACCAATCAGAATTAGCTCGTTCTAAGGGATAATGAAAAATGCATGCCATGAAAATGCAACTATTATGAACTCACATGATATACGAACATAAAAACAGAATGTCCTATATGAAACAAACGTAGATATCATGAACATAAATGCATAATTTACTACTAATATGCAAAGCATGAAATCCTACATGAACACAATGACTCAAAATCACAATATATACACTACTTATCCCTCAAACCACCCCCAAACTTAAAATATTCAATGTCCTCATTGAATGGAAGTAAATACGAGGGAAAGTAGAAAACATACCAGTATACAACAATGCTTGGGTTGCCTCCCAAGAAGCGCTTCTTTAACGTCAATAGCTTGACGTTACTTCCAAGCCTCCATTAAGGATGATAATAGTTTGCCTGGTCCTCTCTTCGTGAGACTTCATCGTCATCACGGCGGCACACTTTCTGCCCCTTATCCTCGCTTGGCCTATTCGTATAACAAATATGTCCTGTTCCAATGCCTTCTTCTGTTGACCCAAAATCTGTCAATTTGTAGAACAACACACCTTCGCGGGCTTCGGTTGAATATAATGGAGGAGGATAAATGTAAGTTGCTGAAGCCTTTGGTTCCTCAAAGAGAACTTCCTCCATTGGCTTTAATGCACTACCTCCATCTTTACACTCTGAGACAAGTAGAAGATCTGCATCTTTCCCATGTTCTTCAGCCTCTTGGTACGCACATACCACTTCTCGAAATTTGTGCAGCTCATCAGTGTCTGTTCCAAATAGTGCCCTTTCCAAATCATCCACCATCCTAACATGATCAAATTCCTCACATGGCTTGCGAATGCTCACCTCACCTTGGAATTTCTCTTCTTCAATTAAGCATGCAGTACCTTGCTCCAAGTCACTGTTATTTTCTGGAATTGCCTCTCGTATGGATTGCTGTTTCTCTTGTTCCAAGACACTCAAAACTTGAGCAACTAGTGTCTCCATAGATTTGAGATTCTTCTCATGACCCTCTACAAGAATCCTAATCTCCTTCCTAATCTCCTTCAAATCATCAACCTCATCTGACTGAAAAGTAGGAGTAGGTTGCTGATGTTGAAACTCTTCACTTCCAAAGAAATATGACATGTCTGGAACATCTTGCTGGTACTGTTGAGGATGGTATGGAAAATATGGTTGTTCCTCATAAGTGACATATGGATCAACTCCTTCGTAGTAACAATATTGTGACGGATCATGAACGCCAAAACACCGCTCACATTGATAAGGCATGGATGTCCTCGAATATGCCCACCATGGCAACTCCTCGCATGCCATCTTCAAAAACTCAAGTACCTGAAACACAACGATCTAAACAAGAATAGATAAGTAACTAATCCGAGTCAGTGAACTCTAACGACCACTATTGACAGCACATAAACCAAAAATAAAACACCGATGATCCCCGGCAGCGGCGCCAAAAACTTGTTTGCTAATAACGCGCAAGCGTACACGGTCACAAGTAATATATGAATAAGTCGAGTTCGTTCCCACAGAGATCTGGTTATGGTTTTAATTCAGTAGATGTACCTATGCAACAATGTATGATTATTATTCACTGCTAAGACAATTAACAAATTGGAGTTTGATTAACTAAAAATTAACTAAGAAACAAATTAACAAACTAAGAATTAACTAACTAACGAGAATTTAAATCTAATTACTGCTGCAAGAGAAAGCATGGAATCCTAACTTCATTAAATACTTTGCTTAGATCTGACGCCTTTAATCACTATATGCAATGGTTATGATATCTGATCGGACAACACGAAACAAGTATACGCTACTTCTCAGTATACGAATACCAAACTAAACATACATCCACAAAAGAGATAGAAGATGAATAGACACCAATTATGCTTAGACCCTATATATCTATAGAATTTGAAAACATAACGGTTGAAGAACAAGTTATCCATTAAGATCACACAGGGCAATATAAGTATTTTCATCTCATACTACGAATCATGTTGATAAACAATCATGAACCTATGCTAGCATGGCAAGTTCTAAATCTCAAGATCCACTTTCACTTCACAAGAGATTAACAAATTAGATGTTAGCTACGCATCTAGCAATTAAGCACAACCATACGAGGATATCAGATATACATCACACACAGATCTTTAAAGCAATCAAGATACTAAAGCTCCATAAATAAATCCGTTAGAATCCCATGACAACGATTAGTTCATAATCGAACCTCTCGTCATCATGGGATCTAATGAAACCATGATAAAAACAAAGTATGAAAATATACAAATAAAACTAAGCAATTGATATGTAATGGTTCTCTCCTAATGATACAAATGACAAGGGTTGGATGTGTTTATATAGGCTCTAGAAGTCTTGCCCACCAAGCAATTGCCGTTTCAGAGTTGGAATAGAAGATTGGCAATTTCCGTTCTTGAATGAGAATAGAATTGCAAATTCCATGTATAGATCTGATTCCGGAATGTTCTAGCCGCCCAGAACAATTACCATACTTATTAAAAGTAGGAATTATAGCAATTTCCTTGTCAAAGTTGAATTTCTGCAGCTCGGCACATAATACGTTTCCTAAACTGATTCAGTTTTGAAGGAAAAATTCGTAGCTGTCTTTTCATAAGTATTTCTGGAACGTTCCAATCATGATTGGACCTCTGGACCACCTTAGAATGATAGAGAATCTCGTTATCTTCGCGTGGACTGCTTACGGGCCTCAAACGGACTTCTAGAACTCAAGATATGGCCAAAACAGTAATTTTCAAGATTTTCCAAGCGCAACCTGCGCCCAGCAGTCTGTTTGTCGCGCAGCCTGCGCCAACCACGCGCAACCTGCCCGTGCAACACCTGTCCCATATTGTAGAAAATCTCCCAAGCTTCGCGTGGGCAGTAAGATCGCTGAAAACGGACTTCTAGAACTCCAGATATGTCCAAAACAGTGTAGACTGCGCAATTGTCTCAGAAATCCGAATTTCAATCAATTAATTCTCCAAAAACGATAGAAGCATCAACCTTAATCAACATTCTCGTAAATCTGCACAACTAAGCAAAACACATCAAAACTACAACAAACTTGAGCCCAAGACAATCAATTTAAGCCGATATGGAACGCTCCAAGTGGATATAAATCCACTTATCACTAATTGTATATAAACTGTGCTATGTAATTCTGTATAAGTGAAATGATGTTTCAACCGATGAAGCTTCTACGTCAACGGATATGACATTCCAGCAAACAACATTCAACCTTTCGATCGATGTCTGCTTCAACGGATAAAATGTTGCAACCAATAACGTCTTGATATTAGCGGTTGACAGCGACTTGACATGCCTGACAAATGACATGGGTTGATAGACTTAGAAAGGGTATGGAAGCCAGTATTGAAAAAAAAAAAACATTCCTTATTCTCACAAGCAATTTAGCTGGTAAATCTAGTGCAAATCTGTCCAAGACAATCCAGACAAAATTGCAGATCATGGAGATAAGGAGTGGCAACAAACCTACAGAATACTTTGACTTTGTAATATTCGTTTATTTTGTAGGGTTTGTAAACTTGAAGTATATATATCTTCAAGTGTAGCAAGACTAAAAAAAGAAGAAAACACTGAGCTTAAACGCATAGAGCATTAGGTTTTCTTGTACATACTAAGTCTTGTACTCGCAGTTGTGTAAATTTTACACAGGTTATTTTCTTCAATACAACCCTCAGGTTGAATTGACAAATCCCCCTGAAAATTTTAAAGAGTGTGTTGTATGTTTATTTATGTTTTTATTTCTGTTCTATAGTTTTATCTGTTCATCTTAAATCCATCTGCTGTCTTGTTAATTCGAAAGAATTTTCATCAAGATTGTATTCAACCCCCCTTCTACAATCTTGTGGTGTCTAATTGGGAAATATCATTCTTCGTTTCCAATACTGGCTACCATGCTGTTTTGAAGTCTATCAACTCATGTGATCTGTCAGCCATGTCAAGTCACTATCAACTACTAAGATCAAGACATAATTGTTGAAGTGATTATCCGTTGAAGCTGTCATCAGTTGATGGATTGAATGCTATCTGTTGATGTGTCTTATCCGTTGGTGTAGAATCCTTATCCGTTGGAGTATCATATCAATTATGCAAAATTATAAAGCACAGCCCATTTACAATTAGCTAACCTATTTTGCATATCCATTGATAGTCAACATGACTCAGAAAACTATCAACTAATATATCAACTGATAACTTATCCATTGAGACTACACAACATGTTATAAACTTATCCGTTGATAAGCTACCCCATCAACGGATGCTGATAAGCATGCCATCCATTGATTAGTTAAAAAATGACTTATACAAAATACATTTTTAGGTGTTTTGCAATTATCATCAATTACACCATAATTCCTAACAATAATTATCTATTCGTATTTTGATTTACACAATTAATTTAAACAATTCGTATTCATATATTTACACCCACACCACCATCACCTTCTTCGACTCCGGCAGCTCCATCACCACCACCACCCACACCCACACCCACAACCACCACCTCCAACTCCGATCTACCCCGCCCCCCTTTCGACACCCATCACGACCACCACCTCCGACCGACTCTGATCTAATGATGGTCCCGTATGGGAATATTGAGCTTCATCGGAGAGAGATTTAATTGCTTTGAGTTGCTTTCAGATTTGGGAATTTTGTTTTAGATTTTAGTTGATTTTGGATGAAGTTGTGTTTGGTTGACTTCGGTGGATTTGAGTTGAAATAATTAAATTGCAATTAGTTGATTTGGGTTGCTTTCAGATTTACTAAATTGTAAAAAAAAAAATGCATCTGATTAATTTAAGATGTATTTTTGCATTTTTTTTCAAAAAAACCTTATTTTTGCAATGAAGATTGTATTTTTTTTGCAAAAATCTCTTTAAATTAATAATTTTTTACAAAAATTTAAAACCATTAGATACTTTTCAAAAAAAAACTCTTTATCTATACTAGGGGTGTTCGCGGGTCGGGTTGGTCGGGTTGATGACGTTTTTGCAACCCGACCCAATTAAATCGGTTTGAAAATTTTTAACCCAACCCGTAAAAAATAATTTTATAACCCAACCCTACCCATTGTATATCGGTTTGGGTTGGTTCGGTTTGAATGGGTTAAATAATTTTATAAAAAAAATTAAAGTACGTAAAGTAAAGCTCATTTTGAGAACTTAAGTAAAATTAAATTATGTGTAACTTAGGATTTTATTGTTAATATTTAATTTAATTAATGTTATAATTTTAGTAATGTAAATTACATCGTAAATCATATGCATACACGCCATATGTAATCATACATCTATAAATAAAATTATGATATATTGTGTAATGCATATCTGCATATAATATATAGATTTTTATTAAATTATCAAATAAAAATTATATATTAGATCGGGTTGGGTTGGGTTGGCCCAAAAAATATGAAACCCATACCCAACCCATTTCAGTTTGAAAATTTTCTAACCCAATCAAGTATCGGGTTTTTTTTATCGGTTTGAACGGCCGAAAAAAGGGTCGGGTTTGGTCGGTTTGGTGAACCCATGAACACCCATAATCTATACTATTATATAAAAGCCGAAATATTAAAAGTTTGGTCCGTCGGTCGGTTGGTACAGTATCTGTTGATTTTACTTATTTACCCTTACTCATCCTACTAACTAATCAATATCTTTTTTCAAGTTAAACATATTATCTTTTCTATTTTTCAATAACTAAATAATTTCCTTTTTCAGGTAAAATATAAAATCTTATATATTTTATCTAACTAAAATTTCTCCTTATTAATCAATTTCTTTTTTCAGGTTAAACATATAACCTTTTCTATTTTTCAAAAACAAAATAATTTTCTTTTTCAGGTAAAATACAATATCTTTTACATTCTATCTAACTAAAATTTCTCCTTTTTTAAAAACACTACGAATAATTTGGTTCAATCAAATAACATAATTATATTATAATTACTATTAACTAATCAGTTACCCTTTTCGGCCACGTTACCTTTTCTCTTTTCTCTAACTAAAATCTCTCTTTTTCCAATTATATCATGGACAATTACCTTTTTCAGCCAAAACACGTTACCTTTATTATTTTTTCTTACTAAAACATCTCTTTTTCCAATTATATCACGGATGTTTCTATTTAATAAAAATAAAATAATAATTTCATCATACTAATTATTAACCGATTACCTTATCAGCTAAAATGTATCACCTTTTCTATTTTTTCCAAATTAAATTCCCTTTTTTTCTAGAAATATCAGGGGCAACATTAATATCTCATTTTCTAAAAACACTATGAGCAATTTTATTTAGTAAAGTAACATAACTAAATTATAATTACTATAAACTCATCAATTACATTTTTCACATAAATCATGTCAGTTTTTTAATTTACATGTTACCTTTCTATTTTCTCTAACTAAAATCTCTATTTTTTCAATTATATCACAAGTGGTTCTATTTAATACAATAAACTAATAATATTATAATATTAATAATTAACCTATTACCTTTTTCAGCTAAAACATATTATTTTTTTTATTTTTTCTAACTAAAATCCCTCTTTTAATAGAAATATCACGGACAATATTAATTTCTTCTTTTCTAAAAATATTACGAGTAATTGTATTTAGTAAAATAACGTAATTAAATTGTAATTACTATAAACTAATCAATTATATCTTTTTCACCTAGAAGATGTTATCTTTTTAATTTTATCTAACTAAATTCTTTCTTTTTCCAATCATATCACGGGCATTCTATTTAATAAAATAAAATAATAATTTTATAATTACTAACAATTAACCGAATACCTTTTTCAACTAAAACCTATCATCTTTTCTATATTTTCTAACTAAAATTCCTCATTTTCTATAAATATCACGGATAACATATATATTTGTTATCAAATCATCTCATAAAAGAATTTAAGCCTCCAAAATTCATGTTTAAAAAAATAATTTAAAATAATTAAATTTTGTTATATAATATTAAAATGAATTCGTGCATCGCACGGATTATAAGATAGTAATATATAAATTTAGAATGTAGAAAAGTAGAAGCGATAAAATAACGAAAGATAAGCTTTTTACTAATCTATTGAATTATCCGACCACCCACTTATCCACATAATTTTAACTTTCCTGGTTAAACTATGATGTCATTGACATCAAAATTACACTAAACATGTCCTAATCACAAGGTAAATATTATCTAAATAATAAATCCAGTTTCTTGATAAAGAAAATGGGATAGCAGTCCCGTACTAAATACTCAGCTGGTTAAGATCGGGATATTTGAGTCTTTATCATCCTGAGGTTTCAGGCTCGATTTCGCATGGAGACAAGCAAGATATATAGGATTAATTGAGATGTGCGTAAATTAGTTTGAATACCGACAAAAAATAGATGCATAACAAAAAAATGGAATCACACACAATAATATTGGTATCTCGGAAAGACTTCGTAGAATTTCCGACGCCGACATACGAGATAGAGATAGTGGACCTCTGCATATCACCAAACTCCTTATATATTTAATAAAAAAGGTTACTATTTTTCTTTGTTCAATAATGCTAACAATCAAATTATTACAATATTCTTGTGTGTACGTTCAAGATTTAGGCGAATTTTAGAATTTATATATTTCTTGGTCGCCAACATAACAGTGAAACTAAAAAAGCATGAGCATCAGAATATACAAGCTGATCACGTTGTAGATCAGGAACCCATTTCTTAATCAACAATTTACTAAGCTGCGGTTGAAAAGTCAAACTCCTATACAATCAACAATTATACGCATTCTTGTACAAATAAATGATTTTTTGTGGCACCAAAAACGCATCTGAAATCTTTTTGATATTTTAAAGAAATCCAAATGCAAGCAAACGTTGCTTATTGCTGATTTTTGAAAAAACTAATAAAAAGAACACATCATATAATTGCGTTGCAAAGAACTTTTGTTGGAATATACCTACTGAATTTAAACTTGCATTAGATTGGAAGGTGTTTTTGTTGGAATATTATATTTTTGAATTACATTTCGAATACACAAATATAAAAATTACATGATAGCCATTCACAGGTTTACATCTAACACCTTCGTTGATTCTATATGACCTCTTTCCGATCCTTGCTTGACATCCCCTATCTCTTTCATGTCCTTGCTTGACATCCCCTTCACAGAGTAATGATTCTTTGGTCTTTTTTTTTTTTTTTTTTTTTTATGTGTTTTTCCATTCTGTAAAATCCATGTTGTCAATGTACATCTGTTTCCAAGAGGACCCAAAAAACTAGAAAAAAAAAGTGCCAATCAAAAGGTTTGAAGAATCTGTTTTAAGCGTGCCAAATAGGTACTGGTCTAGCTACATAGCTGCCACACATATATAGTCTCTCTGCATCATTCTAATCTTTTTGCTCCTGCAAATATTAAAAGCTGTCAAGCCATACACACCCATATTGGTCCAGAAGTTTATAGTACTTTAGTCTGTATACATAATTAGATCCAACACAGGGGGGATGTCATCAAATCTTTTTGCATCAACAACAAGCCAAGTTATGTTTTCTATCTTTTCTTCGTAGATACTACTACTACTCCACCAATATTCCTCTTCTTATCTTCTTCCCCTTATTCTTCTTCATACGTTTGATTTGATTGTGAAAGATTTAAACCGGAAGCCTTCCTTACCAAACCTTGGTTCATTTCCACATCATTCAAGCTACAAATATCAACAATCAAATTATAAAAAATGCAAGAGCAAGTTATGGGGATGATGGGAAGTAGTAGTAGTTATGGTGGTGGTTTAGGTGATCAATTTTCTGGCGATCAACAACAACTAAAGGCGGAGATAGCAAGTCATCCACTATATGAACAAGTTTTGGCAGCCCATGTTTCGTGTCTTAGGGTGGCCACCCCGGTTGATGAGTTGCCACTTATTGATGCTCAGCTCAATCAGTCACATCAAATTCTTAGCTCTTATCTCAAACTACATAACAATAATCATCGTCCTCTTTCAACTCATGAGAGACAAGAGCTAAACAATTTCTTGGTAAGTTTATTTTTGTCTTATTATTATTTTTTAGTATAAGATTTTACGGAAACTGCATCTTTGCTTTTCGAAGCCGTTAAGGTCCGTTTCCATTTCACGGTTTAGACCTTGTTTACGAGTGAAATATACTGGTTATGTCAGATTTGAATTTATTTTTGTTATGTTGTTGTACATTAAAGGTGCGTGATTTTATTGTATGATAAAGTGAATATGTGTTGTAACATGGTACAGGCACAGTACTTGTTGGTTTTGTGTTCATTTAAAGAACAACTACAGCAACATGTCAGAGTTCATGCTGTTGAAGCTGTCATGGCCTGCCGGGAAATCGAGCAGAACTTACAAGCTTTGACTGGTAAAACGTTCTCCTGTCTATTTAGCAAAAAAAAAAAAAAAGTTCTCCTGTCTTCCTCATAATTAAATCAACTTTTCTGTACATAAGGATTCCTGATATTTTTGGACAAAGTCAGAAGAACAAGTTTAATTTTAAATTCTCACTTTTTTTAGATTTTATATTTACGCAAAATAATAAATTGTTTATTTTACTTAATTGGTTGCGTACGTAATTGATAAATGCATTTGGTGGGAAGGATAATCAAGAAATTAATTAGGACAACAAGTTGGGAATTTGTGGGACCCTAGTAGAAAATTTGGTTTATGGTTGGTGGGGGCGTTGAGGGTTGGCTAAATTTACAGACTAGAACAAAAGTCGTTGAACACCAAGTCACCAACTGCCATCCACGCTTGTGTTTAATGATTTAATAGCCTATAATCCGTGCATAATCGTTTATTTGTAAATTTTTGTAATTATATTTTATTTTTGAAATTTAAAATTGTATATATATATATATATTTATTATTAAAATATATTTTTAACTTTTTAAATCTCATGCTCAAATATATTTTTTCATTAGGAGGAAAATAAATTATAAAAATAATAAAATATTATAATAAATGTTTGATAGTATTTTTAACAATAATGTTTTAATTAATAATATGTTTTTTGACAAGAATTGATTCTTAAATTCGTTAGAGTAGTTTATAAAATTATATATATATATATATGTATATATATATATATATGTATGTATATATATATATATATATATATATATATATATATATATATATATATATATATATATATATATAATAGAAATATGTTTTTGGTGGGATTCGAACTTAGAAACTATAAAGTATTTTAATTATTAGAAAAAGGAATATTCTTTTAGCATTAGATCCAACAATTCTCATTTATTTATATTAAAATCTAACTGTTATTATTGAGTGTACGACAAGACTACCAACCAACCAAATTAACCCTAATTTGTTTATAATAGTATAGTATAGATTAGTTGATAAGCACGGGTATTAAATAATTTATTTAGATGAAATTACATTAATTTCATTTGATATTTATATTGTGTAATTTATATTATTTTATAGAAAACCATCATGAGTATATTTATTTATTTTTTGGCTCAGTTCAACAATACATTGACTGTTATATAGATTTTTAGTAAATAATTAAGAATTGTTGGATCTAATAATAAGAAATATTACATATTTGAATTACTCTACTAAAAACCTAATGTTCGAATCTCATCAATAACATTTTTAAATTAAAAAATTATAGTATAAATTTTATAATATATTAAATTGTATTAAAATTAAAATAGCCATTTGAAAATAGTGATTATATAAAAACATAATAATAACACAAAATAAATTTGTAATATATTAAAAAAATTCGGGTATATGTAATAAGATTTATAGTAGAAGTAGATGTCTTCCATCATGTATGATTATATATTTACATTAATAAAATAAATAAATATAATAATAATAATAATAAATTAATATAGTGATAATCAAAGTTGGGTATTAATGCGTTGAAAGGTTTCACTTATTAATAAATATTAGCCTATAACCTGTGCAAAGCATGGGCTATCATATATTATTATGAATTAATATATGGGATATTCTCTTTGGTACACTCGTGGAATTGGTTTTTGCCAATGGTACCATCACATTTTTGGCTTCTATACATGGTACACCTAACATATTGTTTCTATCTTAGTCATACCATTTTTTACCCCTTTTTAAGTGAAACATTAAAAAAAACGTTAAAACTGTTTAATCACTGTTAATGACTATTAAAAATAATAGGGATATTCTCTTTGGTACACTCGTGGAATTGGCTTTTGCCAATGGTAACATCACATTTTTTGCTTCTATACGTGGTGCACCTGAAATATTAACAGTTGTCTAACAGAAGAGCATGACTAAGAGAGAAACAATATGTCAGGTGTACCATGTATAGAAGTTAAAAATGTGATGGTACCATTGGCAAAAGCCAATTTCACGAGTGTACCAAAGAGAATATCCCTTAATATATTAATTATTTTTTAAATTTATTGTTAAATATCTTAAGAATTCAATAAAATATTTAAAAAAAATATTTATTGTAATCTAAAATCGTAGAAGAAATATTGTAAGAAGAAATTTATGCGACGATTCTAATCGAGATATAATTGAAAACGTTTATAATTACAAAACATGTGGTTTTTAATTGAATTTGAAATTTTTAACACGTTTTTCTAATTTTTTAAAAATATATTTTTATACCTTGGTTTGTTGGTTAACACCTTTCCATAAAGTTTGTTAACACCTTCAAAAAATTAAAAACAAATCAAAATGCAACTATTTTTAATTAAAAAATAAACCACATATTTTACATACTATTTCGATTATATTTACATGAAATATATTATCTATGTGTACTATGATATAATTGGTTGGTTAACTAAAATCTTTATAAAAAACTTATTAGCACAATCTAAAAAAAGAAATTAAATACATACTATAATTTATTAAAAAAATAAAATACATATTTTACATAAATACATATATACTCTATCAGTTATACTTTAATTGAAATTCAACTACATGTTCTTTTAATTATATTAATTATTTGATTTAACATAAAATTTTAATTTAATAAATTTTAATATTAATTTTAAATTTACGTATGTTTCATACTTAATTTTATGACATAAATATCATTAATTTTAACGTTATTTTTAAATTTTAATGTTAAATTTCTTAAGAATTCAAATAGATATTTTAAAAAAAATTATTTAGTGTAACCTAAAATCGTTGACGAAAGAATCGTAGTAATAAGTGTGTGCGGACGATGATTCTAATCGGGATATAATTGAAAGCGTTTATAATTTTGTAAAACATGTGTTTTTAATTTTAATAAATTATATATATAATATAATTTAACTGAATTTTAAATTTTTAACACGTTCTTTTAATATTTTAAAAATATATTTTTATGACTTGGCTCGTTGGTTAGTTGATTAACACATTCCCAAAAAGTTGGTTAACACCATTCAAAAAACAAAAAACAAATCAAAATGTATTTAATTTTAATAAAAACAAATAAAACACATATTTTACATACTATTTCGATTATATTTGTATTAGAATTCTCCACCAACACCTAACTTCTCTTTTTTACTCTTTCGATAAACCAATATCCTTTAAAATTAATTTAAACAATTTTAATATAAAAATTTATTAATAAGTAAACAAATTAAAAAAAATAAAAAGGAAAATAAATAGACTACCAATCTGTACTATACTTTTATAAGGAAAATAGGATGTAAATGGTTGGTTAGTTAAAACCTTTCTAAAAAACTTATTAATTCCTTCTAAAAAAACAAATTAAAATATATATTATAATTTACTTAAAAAAAATAACACACATAATTTACAACTACATATTTTTTCAATAATATATTTTACATAAATACATACTCTATCATTATACTTTAATTGAAATTCAACTACATAATCTTTTAATTATATTTAATATTTTTTTTAATTTATTATTTTTAGGAAGGTATTAACAATTTTTTTGGAAGCCGTTAACCAACCAACCAAATATCTTGTTTTGCTTATAATAATATAGGATAGATAAAGAGTATTGATTTATGAATTTATTTGATAAACTAAAAATAATTTTTTTTTACAGAAGTATACAAAAATACATTTGACAAAGATCGAGGTAGGCAGTCTTATTACCCTGAAATTTCAGGCAAGAGAAAAATGACTAATAAAAGGCAAGATGCAGTTGAACTGTCAGGAATATTGACCATTAACTACCGTGTACATCAATTCCAGGAGTATCTCTAGATGAAGGAAGTGGAGCAACAATGTCGGATGATGAGGGTGAGGTGCACATGGATTACTCTTTCGATCACTCGGGGAGTGATGCACATGACATGATGGGATTTGGCCTTCCATCAGAATCCGAGAGGTCCCTCATGGAGAGAGTTCGGCAAGAGTTAAAGATTGAGCTAAAACAGGTTACGTTTCTTCTACATTAATAACTAATCTTGCTTGTTTATCTATTTATCGTTGTTAGTTACTATTTGATTCTTGATTGCGGAATTTAAATATTTCTTAGAAATGCCAACTCCGTGCTAGTGTTTGATGATAGTGCTCATGTTTATCATCGAATTTTAAAGTGTAGTACATCATGGTGTCATTGGTTTGCAGGGATTTAGATCAAAGATTGAAGATGTTAGAGAAGAGATTCTGAGAAAGAGAAGGGCGGGTAAATTACCAGGTGACACAACTTCAGTGCTTAAGGAATGGTGGCACCAACATTCCAAGTGGCCTTACCCAACTGTAAGTGCCTGTTTGCCTCAACTTTTATTATGGATTTATGGACTTATTTTCGGGTAAAAATTTTATATTTTGATAAATTTTTTTTATACAAGTATTTAATGTATGTTTGAGATTCAATAAGTTGCAAAAATAAGTTGGAAAATAAGTTGGAAAGTTAGGAATCTCTAACTTTGTATTAAAATAAGTTGACTTATTCTGAAAAAAAGTTCTCCCAAACATCCCCTAAGTAACTTGACAGCCTTCAAAAAATAGTTAATACAAGCTGAGTATTAAAATCAGGGGCACAATCCATTAAAAAAACTATGATCAGAGATAAGATTATCTTTGTTACGCTCCTCGAAAGGATTGAACTCATGACTGGGTCAACTTAGGAAACAGTCAGGCTAAGTACTCAACTTCAGTGTCAAAATCAGTACATCACCAAAGATTAAATAGTTGCTCAGATATACAGGGGTTGTGCCTTAGTCCCTACATAACTCCAACTCTTGAGTAAAATAATTTCTATTCATTCATCCTCCCATTTTCTATGTTCATTCGGTTTTATGTTTCACTTGTTTGATACTATGATTGTTCATTCACTTGTAAGATACTATGATTTGTTATACAGTATCACCATAAATGAAAGTTTTAAGATGAGCTGTTGAGCACCAACAAATGTGTTATATGTGTAGGAAGACGATAAAGCAAAGCTCGTACACGAAACAGGGTTGCAGCTAAAGCAAATAAACAACTGGTTCATCAACCAGAGGAAGCGCAACTGGCACAACTCCTCAAATTCAGCAACAGATCTCAAGTCTAAGCGCAAAAGATAGTAACTGAAACAAGTATCTTCGTACAAATTAAACCGAAAAGCACTAGGAGTTAAGTCACTAGTTAGATGAGTCCTAAATCTTAGTTTAAGAAAGTGCAGCGTATGGACATAGAAGAATTGTATCATGCATATAGTAGGCCACTGATAATTAACTTTTGAGAGTTGAAGGAACTTTGTAACAGATGATTGCTGGCTCTATTTTCTACTTATTCAGTAATTAAATTACATTATGATTTGTGTTTACTTATGCTGTACTACAATTAAGGTATATTTAGTGGATACTGGTTAGCAGTACATACAAACTACTACCAGGAAAATTAAAACGGCCCACTTAGAGTTGGTGTCCCAATTCTGCGTAAAACCCTGGGTTCCGCACACTAAAACTCTGGGTTCGCCACTTTTGCTTAACATTGGGAAATTGAAATACCACAATGGAAGGATTCCAAAATCGAAATGTATTTGGGAAAGGAGTCTGTCCTCCAATCTGAACAACACTACACTTCCCTAGGTTTTAAATTAGAATTTAGAAGTGTATTTGTGTTCGTACACGATTCAATATGGTAGTCTATTTGCGACAATTTTACACAGTATTGCCAGTAAGAGTCGTGCATTCAGTTAATCAGTTGGAGACAATTAAACACTGCAGTGTCCACACATAATTTTTTACAAACCACCTTCTAAGCAAGGAGTAACGATGAATTAACACTTAAATTACGTATAACAACTGCATATCTCCATCATCGTGGAATTTAAGTTCTGCGTAAATTTGGTATGGCCAGAAGATGCTTTGCTCTTGGCAGTGACAGACCGAAAGTTTCATCCATATCTAACTCGTCAGGTGACATGCCAAAAGGTAGCTCCCAATCAAAACTGTGTACCAACTGTGCTACCACCAATTTAATGTTTATTAGGCCTAAGTGCATACCTGGGCAACCTCTTCGGCCTGAACCAAATGGTATAAGTTGAAAACTTTTTCCCTGAAGATCTATGTTACTACCTATAAATCTCTCAGGAAGGAATTCTTCCACATTTTCTGACCAAACTTTAGGATCTCGTCCAATGCCCCAATAATTAATGATTATGCGCGATTTCTTCTGTATGTAATATCCATTTATCACAATGTCCTCCAATGACTCGTGAGGAACTAACAGTGGTGCCACAGGATGTAATCTCATGGTTTCCTTGACTACCATATCTAAGTAGTCTAGTTTTGCCAAATGTGATTCTTCCACAAATTCGCAATCTCCAATGACATTTTTAATTTCTTCTTGAAGTAGTTTCATCACCCTTTGATGTTGTACAAGTTCTGACATGATCCATTCGATTGCAGTTTGGGAGGTATCAATGGCTCCAAATATCATGTCCAAAATAATTGCTTTGATGTGTGATCGATCAATGGTCTGCGCTAATTGCTCATGAGTACTTGTTGGATTGTTTTTCAATGCTAGAATGACATCTACAAAATCCCTATCAAGCTTTGTATAGTCATTTATAGCATGTTGTTCATGATCATCTATAATAGTTTCCAAGATTTTGTCAATTTCCTTGCTTGCAACTTTGAGCCGCCGAGTTAATCCCTGACATAGAAATCAAATTAAATACAATTCTATCATTTCTTAGTTACAAGATATAAAGATCAGGGGCATTGCTTCTTCATCTGCAGAGGAAACAGTTTTTATCTATACACTGTCATAAATTATTCTACCTGCAATTATAATTTTAGCTCTTGTTCGTGACAATTTTTTAACGGACCCAAATCCTATACTTTGTCTTATAAGTTTAATACTACGTAATACCTGGAGATCAAGTGCCCTTAAAAGTGGGACATAATCAGCAATGTTGAAGGCTCCCACAAGCTCTGCTAGCTCATGTATAATCTCACTTAAGTCAAACCTCTCATCTCTGCTCTTTCCAAACAACATTCTGCAAGTCATGTCTTCTATCAGATGCGCTACCTTCGCGCTAACATCCACAATCTCACCTGTCCTTGCTGCTTCTTTGGAGGACTCCACCAGCAACCCCAGCTCCTTCCTTCTCAGCATGGACATGGAGTCGACTTTCGTGATGCTAAGGAGCTCCATTGTGCAAAACTTTCTCACACTCCGCCAGTAGGCACCATACTTAGTAAAAGCCATTCCTTTAGTGTCATAAGATAAGTAGTCCGCGGCCTGAGATTTAGGACGGGTAGCAAAAACCATGTCATGAGTCTTAAGGAAGAGCTCAGCAGCAGCTGGCGATGAGACGATAATAGTAGGGACCGAGCCGAGGCGAATAGACATTATGGGACCATATTTTTGTGACAACTTGTAGAGAGTGCGGTGAGGAAGTTTTCCTAACATGTGTAAGTGACCGATAACTGGCAAACCTATGGGACCAGGCAGTGGCCTGTGGCCGTGATATCGTACCATGGTTCGGAATAGATGGATGAACAACCACAAGGCTCCCACGATTACCAGAAGTATAGCAAAATTGGTGGAAGACATTTTGAGGAGTACTTGTGTGTTTTCTTTGCTAAAAGAAAAGTTATGTGTTTTCCTGTGAAATAGAGGTGCACATATAAATTTCGTTAAAACTGACACTGTTACAACATAAAGTCGACTGTTTGTTTCATTACTTTCAAAATTTTAAATTTATATATGTTCAGCCGTCCTGGTATAATATGTTAAATTTTGATCATATCTATGACTAAATCCAAGTTGACGGACTAAACAAAATATCGGTAAACATCATCCGATGCAGCACAGAGTAAAAAATAGGGTGGTGGTTTATGCATATCTATCTATACTATTATATTAAATCCTAATTTGGTCGGTTTGGTTTTCGGTTTGGTTATCTAATTATTAAAATAAATAATGACATAATATAATTAATGATAATTAGTCATTACCATTTTCACATCTATAAAAACATCAATAGTACCCTATCTTCAAATTATTAATATTATCAATCGTACCATATCTTCAAATCATTAATATTTCCTTTCTAATTAAAATACGTTATCTTTTTTTTTTTTTTTAAAAAAACTAATCTTACAATCATTAATATATACCCAAAAATATCACACCATATTCTCAATTATTAATAAAATATATTAAAAATCCCTATACATTGTTTATAATAAGAAAATATTAGTATAATATGTAAATATGGGTATATTAACTAAAATTATATAAAAATATAATTGTACTATTAACTAAAATTTAATAAATACCTAAAATATTTTATTTTTCAATCAATTTAAAAGACATTCACTTTAATATTAACTAAAATTTAATAAATACCTAAAATATCTTATTTTTCAATCAATTTAAAAGACGTTTACTTTTAATTGAACATATTATCCTTTATACACACCTAAAATATCGTATCTTCCCATCATTATTATTTTTTTCCTAATTAAAACACGTTACCTTTTAATTTAAAACATAATTTTGCAATCATAATCTTCCAATCATTAATATTTCTTTTTTAATTAAATACACTACCTTTTAATTTAAAACATAAATTTACAATCATTAATATATACCCAACAATATAAAATTATATTACCATTAGATTTTTAGTCATTAATAAGAACCGTTAGATATAATTATAAGGTATATTTAATAATTAAATTACTTTACTAGATATTTAAGTTTCGAATCCAGACATATTTAATGCAGCACATATCAATTTCATGTAATGTATTGCAGACCATACCACCTGATATGCATTCATCAAATTTTCAAAATATCTATCTTCCAATCAATAATATTTCTTTTCTAATTAAAACATATTAACTTTTAATTTAAAAACATAATCTTGCAATAATTAATATATACTCAAAAATATCACATCTTATCTTTTAATCACTAACAAAATATCACATCTTATCATCTATACTATCGGTCTATACTATTATATTAAAGCCGAAAGATTGAAAGTTTGGTCGATTTGATTTTAGGTTTGGTTATCCTAATTATTAAAATAAATAATGACATAACATAATTAATTGTAATTAGCCATTACCATTTTCACATCTACTTTTAGTTGAATATATTACCTTTTATAAAAACATCACTCGTACCATATCTTCAAATCATTAATATTATCAATCGTACCATATCTTCAAATCATTAATATTTCCTTTCTAATTAAAATACGTTATTTTTTTTAAAAAACTAATCTTACAATCATTAATATATACCTAAAAATATCACACTATATTTTCAATTATTAATAAAATATATTAAAAATCCCTATACATTTTATAATAAGAAAATATTGGTATAATATGTAAATATGGGTATATTAAATTATATTAAATTAAAATTTAAAAAATTATTAAATTGACAATTATATAAAAACATAATTGTACTATTAACTAAAATTTAATAAATACCTACAATATCTTATTTTTCAATCAATTTAAAAGACGTTTACTTTTAATTGAACATATTATCCTTTATACACACCTAAAATATCGTATCTTCCAATCATTAATATTTCTTTCCTAATTAAAACACGTTACCTTTTAATTTAAAATATAATTTTACAATCATATTCTTCCAATCATTAATATTTCTTTCCTAATTAAAACACGTTACCTTTTAATTTAAAATATAATTTTACAATCATTAATGTATACCCAAAAATATAAAATCATATTACCGTTAGATTTTTAGTCATTAATAAGAACCGTTAGATATAATTATAAAGTATATTTAATGATTAAATTACTTTACTAGATATTCAAGGTTCGAATCCCGACATATTTAATATAGTGTTCATCAGCAAAATGTTGTTAAAAAAGTAAGTTCAGTTGTAAAATTTTGTAAGAAAAGCAATTTCAGTTGTAAAAATTTTAAGTTCGTGTGCATAATTTAGAAATTCAGTAGTAAAATATTGTACTTTTGCTATGCGACAAAATAGATTTTGCAGTAGAACCTTATAATTTGGGGGATTATTTTTTTGTAAAATAAGATTAATAAAATAAATAAAATTTTCGAAGAAAGAAGATTGAAAAAATTGAAAAAATCAGCCAAAAGTTATATGAGATTAAAAAATTAATAAAAATAAAAGATTTTAATATATGTGTCATTGATTAAATTTTCTTATTTTAATTAATTGAACTAATAATGTATTTTTATTTCCAACAATACCTTTATAAAAATAATTTAAAAACGAATTGAATTTGGACAGTTTATTTAGAGACACCTTGCATACAAGAAATAAATTGCTATAGAAATGCAACTATGTTAATGGAAATCATCCATATTTACCAACACAACAACACAATGAGTGAATAAGCAATTGAGGGATAGAGTGATCTGAAGTTCAACCATAGATTTGAATACTGCACAAGCTATAACACTGATTTCAAAGGCTACCCAATGATGAAATTTTCAATGGCAAAATTCGAATTTACATAAAAGATTTGAATTAAGAAATTCTCAATTACACAAAGTCTCACCTAAGCACCCTTAGGCTTTGTTAAGATCTCTTTTAGTATTTAGTTATTTTTTGATCCAAACCTGATAACTATTATTGATAATTGAATGTAGTATCAAAATAAATAAATGTCATTAAATTATTTAATCAAAATAATATGATGAATAGTTTTATTTGACAAATTTTAAAAATAAAAATTTAAGATAATTGATCATTTAAGATAATTGATCAAGATCCGTGCTTCGCACGCATTATCGGCTAGTAAATAATAATATGTGCTGGTTTTATTATTTTATCTTAAATATAATATATTACAATAATTTTGTTTGGATAATTATTAGTTGATTACAAATATGAATAATAAGTTATATTTTATTTGTAAATCATACATGGGGGGAATGAAGAAATTATTATTTCATTTAATTATTGCAATACTCAACATTAATAATGTGGTTACGATTAATATTATAATATAATATTTGATTAAAAGATTCTTTTTATACCTATATTTTATGATACGCTTACCAAATAAAGATTCATATTCATATCCAGCCGGTCAAATTAACTTCATTATGGTAATATAATATAAGAGTAGCTATATTATTAATTGTATTTATTATTAATCTATTACAGATGCTTTTAAATATTAATTAAAGGAGTCATAAGTTCTATATAATACTATATTCATGATTTTTTATTAATTAAAAGGAGTCCTAAGTTCTATTTGATACTATATTCATGACTTTTATTTCAATTTTTAGTTAATAAACTCATAGTATATAATTTCATTATTAAATTAAATTATTATATAATATTAGAATTTTAATTAATTAAATTAATTATATAATCTATTACAGATACTTTTAAATATTAATTAAATTTCATGTAATGTATTGCAGACCATACCACCTGATATGCATTCATCAATTTTCCAAAATATCTATCTTCCAATCAATAATATTTATTTTCTAATTAAAACATGTTAACTTTTAATTTAAAAACATAATCTTGCAATAATTAATATATACTCAAAAATATCACATCTTATCTTCTAATCACTAACAAAATATGACAAAAATCCGTATACAACGAATAATGACCATGTCTACTAAAATTTCAAGATTTGAATTCCATCAACAACATTTTTATTCAAAAATTTTATAATATAAATTTTAAATCATGCATATCATGAATTAAATTTATAATAAATTTTTAATTAAGATTAAAATAAATTATTGAAAATAATGATTATATAAAAATATAATTGTAACATAAAAATAAAATTTATTACATATCAAAAGAAACCCGCATCGCACGGGTTATAAACTAGTTCTAATCTTATTTATGCACATACTAAATTTATTTTAAACCAAAATAACCTTAATCTTCCCATGTTAATCTTGTATCTTTTTTTCTCGCATAATCTTACACAAATCTTACGATTATGCATAATTTTATTTTCTAATAAAATGTTTTATGAATTTTGAAATTAAATTATTATTATTAAAATTTTATTACTTGTCTTAATTGTATAATTAACTCAACTATATCCATGACTTACTATACATATGAATATCCAACTCAAAAAATAACAAGTAGAAAAATACGAAAAAGAAAAGTAATTTTAAATATGTTTTATTATCTATCAAAATAAAATAATTAGTAGTCCCTTCTAATCACACTTACTAATTATTTTTTTACTTTTTTCTTTGTCAGAATTTTATTATTTTTTTTACTTTTATTTTGTTTCAAGATGAGAAAGTTGACAAATTTTAATAAAGCTATATAATTTTTTATTATTATTATTATTATTATTATTATTATTATTATTATTATTATTATTATTATTATAATTTAAAATTCCTGTTTATAATAATAATAAAAGGATGCCTACAAAAATAAAAGAAGTCACCTAGCACGGTTATCTTTCTACAATCCTTTTTAAGCAAGTAGAGGTAGATAAAATTATCAATATTATAATAAACAAAAGAGATAAAGGATCTGTTAGTAGAGGTAGATCGCTTATGAGTGCTTACATCATTTGAGATTGATGAAAGGGGGAAAAATGTTATGCAACAATGAAGCTATGAGTAAAGCTTATGATAGGGTGGAATGGATTTTCATTGAGAAAATGCTGTTAAAGATTGGTTTTTCAGAACGATGGGTGAGTAAAATAATGAGATGTGTCACATCAGTGCGTTATTCCTTCCAAATTAATGGTCAGGCTTACGGTGAAGTGAGGATTGCGTCAGGGAGATCTTCTTTCACCATATTTATTTCTTATATGTGCGGAAGGTTTTTCAGCATTATTAAGACAAGCGGAAAGTAGAAGTGATATTCTGGGCCTTAGGATAGCAAGGAATGCACCATCAATAAGTCATATATTTTTTGCAGATGATAGTTTACTTTTTTTGAGGGATTCAACCAGATCTTTGCAATCTATCCAGCATATTTTCTCTCTATATTCAGAATGTTCTGGACAGGTAAATATTTTTTAAGATTTGATATGCATAAATTTCTTGAAATATATCTCCTTTTAATTTTTTCATTACTCAACAATAACGAGGAATATATCTTTTTAAAATCTTTATGAGAGTAGATAATAATTGGTGTTATCTGTTTTGCGTACAGATGATTAACTTCAACAAGTCTCTATTATTTTTTTTCACCGAACACATCAGAGGCGATACGCGCTGAGTTTGCGACTTCCCTGAATATGCAAACCACTAAGGTAATTGAAAGTTATCTAGGTCTGCCAATGTTGGGGGTAAAAATAAGAAGGTTCTGTTTAGATCAATAAAAGATAAAATATGGGTACAATTACATTCTTGGCGATCCACCCTTTTTTCACAAGCAGGAAAGGAGATTCTCTTAAAAGCTGTTATTCAAGCCATTCCTACATATTATATGTCGTGTTTTAGGATCCCAGAGGGGCAATGTCATGAAATTGAAAAATTAATGGCAAGATATTGGTGGGGGTCTTTCCAGTCCAAACGGAAAATTCATTGGAGAGCATGGAGGAAGATAAGTATCCCAAAGAATGAGGGAGGACTAGGCTTCAGGAATTTTGTGCAGTACAATCAAGCACTATTGGCAAAGCAAGCATGGAGAATTTTAACAAATCAAACGTCTCTCATAGCACAGTTTCTACAAGCCAAATATTTCACAAATTCAAGTTTTTTGGAGTCCAGAGAAGGGACTTGCCCATCACTGACTTGGAAAAGCATTTTTTAGGGGAAGATCTTGTTACTCCAATGTTTAAGGAAACGTATAGGAAACGGACAGAACACCTTGGCTTTTACATATGCCAGGCAAGTGGAATAGGGAGCTAATTCAAATATTGACAATCCCACTAAGTCCTTTTAATCATAATGACTCATGGTTTTTGCACTATAGCAAAAATGGGATCTAATCTGTCAGGAGTGGATATAATCTTGCTTTAAATGCGGATAAATCTGGTCCATCCTCTTCAGCTGATGTATTATCAACGTGGTGGAAATCATTTTGGACAATTAAAGTTCCACGAAAGTTCTTAATTTTTGGGTGGCGAGGATATCATGAAATTTTGCCAACAACTAAGGGTTTATGCCGCAGGAATGTATCTGCCCACAGCAATTGTCCTCTATATGGATTTGGGGGAGACTCTAATGCAAATGCAGTTTTCTGGTGCCCTTTTTCACAAAAAGTGTGGGCACTACTAGAGTTTCCTTTCCTCATAGGAAATAAAGAAGATATCACGTTTAATGGTGTATTGTTATACGCTAGTGAACTACTAGAAAAGGAAGAATTTGCAAAGATGTTAATTGCAGCGTGGATTGTATGGACTGAAAGGAACAAGAAAACTCATGGACAACAACAACGAACTCCACAACAAATGAAAACATGGGCTTCTTCTTATTATGAGGAAATTAGTAATGCACAAACACCAGAAGGTGAAGTAGGGTCTGGGAAAGAATCATCCCTCAGAGGCCAAGCAGACCAAGCAAGAATAAAAATTCTCGACCATACACTTTATGTTGATGCAGCAATTTCCACTCCTTCGAATAAGGTAGGATTAGGAGCTGTTATTCTTGCACCAGATAAGAAAGTACAGGCTGCTCTCTCAAAACCACTAGAAGGCACCCTATCAGTCTTACATGCAGAAGCGCTAGCACTGCTGGTGGGTTTACGCTGGGCACAAACTATTGGTTTGCCTATCTTAATGATTTTTAGAGATTCTTTGTCTTTGATTCAAGCGTTGAAAAACATAGCTGAATACCAAAATGAACTAGGTATTCTCCTTTCTGATATTAGAATGTTATTATCTAGTTTCCCTGAAGCAACAGTTGGTCATGTAAGCCGCAAGTTCAATGTTAAAGCCCATAACTTGGCTAAACATGCCATTCAACTGGATGATGAATTTTCCTGGATGGAAGAAATACCTCACAGTGAGAATCATATTTTGTGATCTTTTATGATAAAGTGTTCTAGTGAGACTAATTGTTTTGAAAAGTTTTTGATTCTATTCGGATCTGGTTAACTAGATGCAATTTTCAAATTTATTATCATGTAATTTTCTTCTAAATGTATTTTCTCTATATAACCAAGCAATTGAATACATGGAAACATAAATTTTCTTCAAAAGAAGCTTGAACTAATCTTCTTTTGTCCTATGAAAACTACTAACACTTTGATTAGGCTTTTGAAGAATTGAAAAGCAGGAACTGCTATTGCTAGGGTCCTGAAAATGAAATCAATAAAGCTAAAAAGGAAGTGCGCTAGGAAGAATTACTACATAAGTCTTCTTCCTGCAGATAATAAGTTCCTACAACTACATGTATTATCAGGTAATCTATCAACTTCTGATCCTTACTTGATTAATCAGTTTTGGTGTCCTCCCTTATTATTATCCTTGGTTGGAACAAGTGAATTTAAATACTATAATTGTGGTTTTTATTCTATTTGAGGCCATTTCGTTTTTCAAAATTAATATTGTTGAAATAATTGTTTGTAATTGCGAGTGTTGCCCCCAGATGCTTGAAGCTTGAATCATTGACATATTACTTCGATTAACTTTGCTTTCTTATTGGTTAGTTTTAAAATTATGAGCTAACTCGATAAGATCTGGGGCGGTCTTTGTGTGTTTTGCTTCAGTCTTCTTAAACTACACGATGAGCATTGTGGTTGCCAGCTTACTTATGATCAAATAATTTTGCGTCTTATCTGTGTAAATTGCTTAAAATTATGTGATTGATGTAGTAGAGTTATCCCTGATATTTATCAACCTTAAAATGCTGTACATGGGAAAGAAATCTAAAGATAGCTATTATACTGTAATTAGGTTTGTGTTTGGGTTTTAGGAAGTAGACAACAGTATTGAAAGAGTTCAGCTTCCTTGTTAACAAATGATCACCGGATATTTAGAACTGATCATCGGATGTTTGATTTTTTAGTGTTTGATTGACCACATAGTATCTTTACAAGACAAAACAAACACTTCAGCTAGCTCTCCTCTTATACATACTTGTAGGAAAAGAGAAGAACCTATTGTTAGTGTGTTAATTTTTTGAAGTATTTTAGTAATTGTTTCCTTCAAAAATTTAAACTGTATCTACATTAGACTAATTAATTATTTGGTTTTGAGGTTAAGGTTTTAAAACTTAAATAATTATGAAATAATTATTTTAATATTTTTGTCTAGTTAATTTTGTTCTTATTTTTGTATCTAACCAAAGGGATTCCCTTTGGTTAGGTTTTTTATTTTTTAATATTATGTTAGGATAATTACTTTCTTTTGATAAGTTTCTTTGAGGATTTTTAATAATTTGTTAATCTTGTAGTGTTCTAATTTTTGGTCGTTCGCTATTTCAGGTGTGCATTACTAGGTGTTTTCTTCTCATACTTTAAAGATTTATCGTCTAAGCGTCCGGGGGCAACATGCGTGCCTTTCGGTTAGATGATAAACTTTCTTGGATGAAAGAAATCACTTATCATGGATTGTATTACGATACAATTTATGTACGAGTAAGTCATTCCAGACAAAAAAAAAAGAGATAAATGGTATTTCAGTAAAATGCATAGAAAAAGGTGTGCATGAATAACTTTAGGGTGTGCATAAATCAGCACCCAACAAATATTGGGTGGTGATTTATACACACCTCATACTTATTTATGCATACCCTACATTTATTCTGGATTAAAATAACCTTAATCTTAACCTATGTCAAACTTATCCCATTCAGTCCAAATTTTACTATCTCTATAAATGAATACATTTGGGACCAAGAAAATATATTCATTTAACGAGTTTATTTATTTATTGATAAATGAATATTTTATTCAATTATCGATAAATGAATATTTATTCATTTAGACAACTATTTAATTTTATTTTCTTATGATAACATTGTATTAACGAGATTATTATATTTTATTCATTAATTTACCACATTATCTCAAGTCGGGATCGGAAAAAATTATTCATTTGACGAGATTATTCATTTACCGAACATTCATTTATCGAGCTTCTACTATATTGTGCAATTTTTTTTAATAATAATATATTTTATCAATTTTAAAATTGAATTTTAATTATTAAATTTTTATTACTTTTCTTAATTTTATAAGTTCAATCATATAACTTACTATAAATATGAATTTCCAAATATTAACTAATAGATAATTATGAATTAACTAATAGATAATTACGAAAAAAATATTCAGTTCAAATATATTTTATTATTTAACACAAAACAATGAGTTATTCTTCCAATAGTAATGTATGAAAATAAATATAATAAAGTAAAGTAAAATTTATTTATTCACTATGTTCCAACCCCATTGATAATTAATTATTTTGATACCTTTTTAAGTTAAGAAAGTTAACAAATGCAAACAAATTTATCTAATTATTTCATAATTATTATTATTATTATATTTCTAAAATAATTCTTGTACATGGCTAAGACAAAAATTATATTCCGATCCAAATTTTAATGATTTTGAATTTGTACTTTCCTATATTTCATATTTCTGAATGGATATATGTTATTTAAACTTCTATATAAATATAAAAAATAAATTTATGAAGAACAAAATTATTTTTAACAATTCAATCTTGATAAATTGTTCAAACTTAATAACGTGAAAATGAAAAAAAAAAAGATCTTGTGTGACCGTACTATTGTCAAAGAAAAAATGTAAGTCATTTTTATCTATTTTGGAAAATTTGTATTTTTTATATTATATTTATTAAAATTTATGTTTATAATAATGATAAAAGAATAAAAAAATAATTTTAATATAATGGTACCATTACACTAAGTCTGGTTCTCTTTCTGTGACCGTAGTAAACCAAAAGATTAATATTGTGGTAAATTTGTTAAAAGAGGAGGATATTTTAATTTAGTCAAATTAATGAGAAAGAGTGTGCATAAATAAGTTTAGGGTGTGCATAAATCAACATCCAAAATATTTTTGGTATGCTGAAATTCACAATAAATGATATTTTGCATCCAAGAAGATTTATTATTTAGATTTTGTTTGGGATTGTTGAAAAAAGTGTGATCAAAATTAGTATTATTGTGAAATTAGATAGATATTTAATAATATTTTTGATATATGTATGTTTTGGATAAAAATTTTAAATATAATATTTTTGGTGAGATATGATGTTGAAATTAGTAATTGCTTTTCGCAAAAATTGAAAAACAATTTTTTTTTTTCAAACACATGGAGGGACATGCTTTTGAAAAAGGTAGCTTTTCACTTAAAAATATATTTTTCAAAAAAATTGTTGTAAAGTTTATCAAACAACTTTTTACCTAATTTTTAGAATTAAGTTGTTGTTGCTATTGCAATAGCAATATCAAACGTTGTTTATCATTATTTCCTTTAATATAAAAATAATTAAATTAATTTTTTTACATATAATATAAGTAACTTTCGGGCTGTAAATGAACCGATACATTCGAGAAAGGTTCGGCGTTCGATTCGAAAAAAGCTCGGTTCGGTTCGATTCACAACCGAGTCGATCTTGAACATGATTTTAAGAATCGATTTATAAAAGAGCTGAACTTGATCACGGTAAAGTTCGACTCGATGGCTCGTGAACAAGATCGATTAACGTGCTCGTGAACATAGTTCGTGAACAGGCTCGTGAACAGGCTCGTGAACATAACTAGTGAACATGTTTGTGAATAAGTTCAATAATAGAGCTCGTTAACATGCTTGTTATACGAGTTCATTGTTCATAAACAAATTCGATGATTAATCTCGTATATATATAATAAATGTTGATTATTATATTCTCGAAACTTTTATTAATTGTACACCATTAATTAGAATATCTTATATGTTATGCTAGATATTGTAATTGTTTATTTTTTTATTTTGAATAATTTTAATAATAATAATAATAACAATAATAATAATAATAATAATAATAATAATAATAATAATAATAATAATAATAATAATAATAACAACAACAACAATACCAACAACAATAATTATATCCTTATATATAATAAGCATATGAAGAATCTTATCCAAATTTTTGGTTTGGTCACTATACTACCAAAATCATATGATCCGTTAGATTAAAAATAGACGATTGATAACTTCAGAACCCGATTAGGTGCCTCCTCCGCCCTTCCCACGCCTGATCGGGGACTAGCAAGGGGTTCTAGAGGCGTCCCTTTCCAAGTTGGGAAACTCTCACTCGAGGAGATTGCCTATATGGCTGCCTCGATACCCAAGGAATCGGATTGGAAAGCCATGGACCGGCTTTCGAACTCCCAGCTGCTCAGGAGGAGCCTCGCTATATGGGCCCAGGTAATCCTAGCCTTACTGTTATTTTCCTATATTTCCCCTTGGAATGTTCTTCTCAAGTTCTAAGTTGTTTTGTTTGTGGTGTAGACCGGAATCACACTCGCAGGGTCTGCTGCCAATGCTGCCAGCGAAGAAGTGCAGATTGCCAAGCTATCCGGGCAGCTGGCTAATGTGAAAAAGTTAGCTTCTGGAAAGGATCTCAAGATTGTCGAACTGGAGCAATCTTTGGCTTCATCTGTAGAGAAGGTTACTGAGCTAGAGAATGAAGCGAAGAAGACAGGGGACTGAGCAGTCGTTGCAGAGACTGAGTCCGGAAACCTCAAGAAACAAGTTGAAGATTTGGAGACCAGACTCAAAGCAGTTAAGCCCGAGGTGGATGTTATTGATGAATATAAGAACTCAGAAGAGTATACTGAAGCTATCGCCGGGGCTGCTGTCGAGAAACTCTTAAGATGCTGGCTGGTTGCCGAACGATTGATGAAAACTGATGCTTAGGCTTCGTGGGAAAAATTTACCAAACTATATGTTGCTGTCGAAGAGGCTTTTGATGAGGATGGAACCGAACCCGTGCCCTATAATGGGCCTAACCCGATCATTCCTCCCAAAGCCCGGGTTGATAATCCTGCCAACGACCAGCTCTAATATGCATTCTGAATTTGTCTTGCTTTTGTAACTTAACTTTTAATTTATTCGTTGTATGAACTTGGTTTGGATTTGTGGTTTTATTTCGCTTTAGTATTTTTGTTCTTCGTTCATATTGTGCTTCCTTATATATAGTTGTTGCCCCCTAATCCGGATTGTCTCCTAAAGGAGGGAATCCGGATTGTTGTAAGGGTCAAATGTTTTTGTTAAGTCCAAAGTTTGAGAACTTTGAGTAACTTAAAAAAAAATTCATAAGTTTTGTCCCCATTCCAGATTTCTTCCTGAAAGATGTAATTCAGATTGCAGTATGGATTGAAATTTTTCTTAAGTCCAAAGTTTGCAAACTTTGAGTAACTTAGAAAATTTTTCATAAGTTTTGCCCCCATTCCGGATTGCTTCCTAAAGGATGGAATTCGGATTGCGGTTGTAGCAGTTGATTTTTCCCACAAGTCCAAAATTTGAAAACTTTGGGTTACTTAGGGAGTGAAGCGAAGATATTCTTCTCTAAGTTTCTGTAGAATTTACTGGAAAATTTTGAGAATTGCATTCCTGGTCAAATGCATGGGTCTTCGTGTTAGACCCAGGTATTAACTCCATATCACTTTTCCATGAGCCATAGGGAATCGATGCCGTTTGAAATTCCAATCTTTTTCCACTTATCTCTTCTTTATAAATAGCAGTATGTTGCTCATAATTCACTCATCAAAAACTCAACCATTTTTTCTTCAATATCAACTCCTCTCTTTTTTATTTCAAAACCTTCAAGAATGGGGTTTGATTTACGACTACGACAATAATAAGGTCATAGTCGATGGCATCGTTTTCGATGGACCTGAGTCTGAAGCGGATTTTCCTGAACTTCCTCGGAAAATCGAGGAAGAGTTGTCTGAGCGCAGGAAGAAAGAAGCTGAAAAGAAGGAAGATGGTGAAGGCGGAGGAGGTTCCGGCTGTTCTTCCTCATCTACCGGAGCAAAAGCTTTCTAGATCTAGAATTCTTGGAGTATTTTAATAACAGTTGTAATCACCTCCATTCTATGAATAAAAATGAATTTGAAAAAATCATGTGTGTTTATGTTGCTATTTGTCTTTGTTTCTTTGCCTTCGTAGGAAGTAATTGTTAAATTCTCCAAGTCCAAAGTTTCAAAAACTTTGGGCTACTTAGGCACCTAATCCGGATTGCCTTCATATAAGGTAGTCCAGATTGTGGTAGCTCTGAATTTTTTTCACAAGTCAAAAGTTTGAAAACTTTGGGTGGCTTAGGAAAATTTACATGAATTTGCCCCCAATCCGGATTTCTTCTTAACGGATGGAGTCCAGATTGTGGCAGTTGTTGGATTTTTCCTAAGTCCAAAGTTTGAAAACTCTGGGTTACATAGAAATTTTTAGAATTTTTTGCCCCCAATCCGGATGTCCTTCGTAGGAGATAGTCCGGATTGTGGTAGTTGATTTTGAATTTTTCTTAAGTCCAAAGTTTGAAAACTTTGGGTTACATGGGAATTTTTAGAATTTTTTGCCCCAATCCGGATGTCCTTCGTAGGACAACGATCAGGTGCCTCCTCCATCGTTCCCACGCCTGATGGAGGTTACTTTGGGTTATTATTATTATTATTATTATTATTATTATTATTATTATTATTATTATTATTATTATTATTATTATTATTATTATTACTATTATTGTTATTGTTATTGTTATTATTATTAATAATTAGAGTTTCCTTTCTTGCTAGTCCCTGCTCTCCCGGTCTGAGGGCTGGCAGCACCGATCTCACGGAACGAGTCCGGACCAAAATCATCTCCAGTACCAGCCTTGGTTTGCAAAAGCCTTTGTCTCTTGGACGGATGGACATCTGACTGGGGTGAACTTGTCCCTTCAGTTCGGGTAAGATCCTCTACTTGGAGAGGAGGAGCTTGAGATTCCCCATCCCCTTCTTTCTGGACACTAGATCCAGCGCCGGTCCTAGTCTCAGTCTCAGAGGTACAAGGAGCCCGGTTGACAGGGACTCTCACTTGGTGAATTCCGGTAAGCTTTTTTAACCGGGAAGCAAGCGCCTGTGTGGCGGGATTCTTTTTCATCTTGTTAACTAAATCTGGGTCGTAGTGAGGCAAGCCTGAAAAGGGGACACAAACAGACAAAGTCAGTAAAACAAGTGATAAATAACAAAACAAGAGAAGAAAACCAAGAACTTACACCCAAGTCTATACATCTGCTCATGATTCATGAAAGTGTCCCGGGTCATCTGAAAACCGAAACACTCACAGAACGCATGAAGCTTTTTAAGAGCCTCCCCTTCAAATTTATAAGTTTCTCGTTCGGGGATTTCTTTAACACGTTTACAGAAAAGAAGCATGTATCCTATATCCTAACCTTTCAGATACATCCACGACCGGTTCCAACCCTTGAGGGAACCTTCCATTATCACCGGTTTTGCGTCACCTGATGTATAACCGAGTTCATCTCCACGGAATCTAAGCTCATAAAAAGGGTCTTTACTAGAGTGTATAAGAGTGAAGATTTAGTGGAAAAGTTTTAAACTGGGGAAAATCCTGGTATGGTTACAAGCGGCCAAGAACCAGGAGATCCACTTAACGGCATTTGGAGTCAGCCGCATTAAGGAAATCCCATACTCATATTTACAAAGATGCTTGACAAAGACATGGCACTTCGGAGTCCACCCGGACTAGAGATGCTCCAACCAAACTCCGACATAACCATCAGCAGGACGATGATATATCCTCTCCCCATGCCGAGGCCATCTCCATTGGATCTCCGGCCGAAGGTGGAAAACAGACCGGACTGCATCATCCATATCAGAGTCCGGATAAGCAGCATACTTAGATAAGAGGGGGTAGGGAACCTCACTCAACACGGTCCTGGAGAAAGCCGCATCCTGTCTAGCCTGGTCATAAGGGCCATGAATTCCGTTCTTCTGCCTATGTTTATATTCGTAGCTGAGATCTCTATAAAAGAAGCTCTCGTCGACCTCGTACTTTCTAACAAACAGGTACTTGCTATCCCCCCAGTACCCTTCAGGACCTACATTACTTTGGCCCGGACCCCGGTCCTTGGTGCAGAATTGGGTCACAACCTACCGGTTATCCTTCTTCTTCTTGGCCATGAGGCACCACTCGAGGTCTACTTCGGAGTGGGGTTGGTTAACAGAGCTAGAGCTACCAGCACTACTATCGGAGCTAATAGTAACGATGTCAAAAAGATTCTTTGGTCACTTTACCCGGCTTTTAATACGAACCATAAACCTGGAAAAATAATCGGAGTTAAGTCCTTTTTCTTACTTTTAACAAACATTCACTAACTCACAATTTTCCATTTCTATAGTCTGGATTAGGAGCATTATATACTTCTTGTCAGGACTGATATGCTTAAACACATTTTTTTTATCCTAGTCTGGGCAAAGTGCTAATCCTAACTAGTAGGGGTTAGCGTGATCTTTTCTAAGCCTAAGCACCTCTTATCACCCATTAGTCCGGACTCGGGATCACACATGGTTAAAGGTGAAAACCCTGTCCGGACGAGATATATACAACAACCCAGAAACAAAATTTACCCAAAATCTAAACACCAAAACAGATGGTAACACATATATACACATATACATATATACATTTAAACCCAGAAAAATCAAGAACAATGAAAAGACAAACCCAAACCCAGATATGCAAAACGCCCAAAAAACCCTCAATTCCAAAACAACAAATACACAAACTTGGATAATCAAACAAAACCAATAGTTATCCTACTTCAAAAAACACAAAATCGACTGCTACAGCCCTAAGGAGAAGGTGAGAGAAACCAACAGTCATGGAGATGCTATTCAAATAAATCACAAATAACGCGCATGCAAGGAGGAAAAAGTAAAGAAAGAGGAGGAATAGAGAAAAACTCACAAAGATTAAACTTTCCAAGAGGGAACAATCGGAGATCCAAACTCTGGCCAGCGGTTCGAACTCAGACAATGGAGAAGAAAAGAAAAGGAATTTGGGAGAGGTTTTTGCTTTGATAAAGATAAAAGAAAGTACAAGTGAAGTACAATTGAAGTTATATATAACTTCTGAAAAGGAAACGGCTCCAAGGCCACGTGGCAGCAAAAGACTGGACGAAAAATGATTAATTAAAAATCATTTTCGAGAAAGAAGGAGAGAAGACAACCTTCATTAATACATGACAGTTGTGGCACGTCTTTTTGAGAGAAAATGGAGTAACGTGCTTTCGAAATTAATAGAGGGAAAATCTCTAAGTCGATTGGAATTCAACATCAGCCAGAACTCTGTTTAATCCGGATTGGGGGTAGATATTCAACAAAATATTGAGGGAAATTCAACATTCCTTCAATCCGGATTTCTACCAAAGGTAAACAATTCGGACAGGGGGGCAAAACTCACCCGAAATTTTTCTAAGTCACCCAAGGCGGTCCTAGCTTTGGGCTTGAGAAAAAATCAACAGTACCTCAATCCGGATTGCTTCCCCTTGTCAACAATCCGGATTAGGGGGCAATATTCAGCCAAAATTTTTCTTTTAAAATTACTCAACAGGTTACTCTAAGATTTCTACTCCCCCAGCCGGAAAATCCGCATAAGGGAGTGGGAGGCAAATGATAGGCTATAACTAGTCCCGACTGGACTTAGCCCAGATGAACTCAAGTCCTGGCTAGAGCTTGTCCGGATTGAGCCTAGTCCTATACACTCACAGCCCAGGCCCAGGACGTGTGCAGGCCTAGGACTTGTGAGACGGTACTATTGGATATGGCAGACACGAGTCATGACTAGGGTCCGACATGACAATGACAAATAAGGGAATCCTAGGATTGGCACAATCACGTACCTATCAATCCACGTGCTGACATGATAGGGGCACACGTCACCACAATTATCACCTGGACAGGTGGGGACTATCTACAGCGCATAGGTGTCCCGTATAGCTAGGATCCAACGTTCATGATTGCTGGTACCAACCCCTAGACCCTAATCCTTGTCCTATAAATAGACCAGGAGAAAAAGGTTTAAGGGTTACGTTCTTTTACACACTCATATACACACACCCTCCACATTTCGATACTCTAGTCCTTATCTTTTGCCTTCCAAATCTTGTTCTTATTCTCACGCCGGAGGCGCCGCGGTTCCAAACCCACCTCCCGACGTTGTTTTGTAGAGTCCCAACCACCAGCATCACCTCCATCAGGCGTGGGAACCGCGGAGGAGGCACCTGATCGGGTTCTAGAGTTATCAACGATCATGATTAGATCACATTAAAAAGAAAATTATAATCTAAGAAGGATATAATTAAAAAATGTTGTATTAAAATTGAATTTTTTTAAAAAAATTATAATTTGAAAAGGATGTAATTAAAAAAGGTTGTATTAGAATTGCATTTTATTTATTTTTAATAGTATTTAAAAAATTTCTTAATTACAATTTGGGATTTATCTTGAGATTTAGAAATCAGGTTTGAATGATTTATTTTTAAAATTTTCTTTTTTATATAAAAATAGGATTGTTCTATTTTTATACAAAAAAAGAAAATTTAAAAAATAAGTTATAAAACTATCCTTAAAATTCACCTTAAAATGCGTGCCAGACATCCTATTTTGAAATGTTAACAACCCGGCGGGACGGAGGGAGTATGATTTAAATCATTGACATATACATTTTCGTATTACAATATGAATACACTTTTTAGTTTATAACATATTAAAATATAAAATTCCTTTTTATGGTAGATCCAACAGTTTTCAATATAATTCGTTTTGATAATCAAAACGAATTATAAGTAAAATTCATAAATCAAATAGAATTTTCAGCGTAAAAAATTGTCATTTTCTTCTCTTTTTTGTTTCTGCGTGGATTTAATTAAAAAAATTTATTAAACCATCACTAAATTAAAGATTATTTTGTTAATTTCACGTGGGCTGTAGTCGTCCAAATCAAATTTTAAGAATTCAAGATAGAGTACAAATATTAAATCGTACATGTAAAATCTTATATATATATATCAATTTTTTAATAACAATTTAATATGTAAATTAATAAAATATGAAATTTAAAAAATTAATATATTTATAGATATTAAAAAAGGAGCCGTGCGTTGCACGGGTTATAAGCTAGTAATAATAACAGCAACAATAACAACTCAGTCTTGCAATTAGTATAACTAGTTTATATTTGTCAAAATATGTTGTCAAATTAAATATTACATTATTTTAAGTGCTAAATTTTAATATTAAATATTAGTGATGTAGAAATTTATTTATAGTACTTAAATTTATAAATAGGTATTAATATATCTTAATGATTGTGTAAACTTTAAAACTAAAATAAGTTGCTATACATGCAAATATGTAATTCAAAGACCCAATTGAATTTTTTAACACAACAATTACATTAATAATTGTTTTTTTATAATTTATATTTCGAATTTATAGAATATCAGGAGATAATATAGTAAATGTATAATATATGTCAAAATTTACATATAAGATTGTAGTTTCTATGTTAGAATACTAATATTTTTATATGACTATGATATTTTATAGATTATATGTAAAAAAATTAGTATTTTTGTATGATTATGATGACAGTAACGATTAATAATTTTTTAAGTTTACATTTTAAGAAAATTGATATTTTTTTTACGATTTACAATAAAATGAGTCAACCTTTAAGTAGATTACAAGTTTCTTGTGAAATATTAATTAGAATACATTCCTCAAATATTTAATAATTATTCGTTAGTACAATTTTTTGAATAAGGTTAATGAGTTGTTTGAAGTAAAAGTTCGTGAGCAAATTCATGAGACATGTTCATGAGTTGTTTGTGAACCATTCGCGAATAACATTTTTTCTTAATGAACCGAGCTCAAACACATTATTTGGCTCGATTCAAGTTCCAACACTAGTTCGAGTTCAATAATTTTTTAACAAATAATACATAAACATTCCAAAATTCGGCTCGACTCTTTTACACCTCTACGCAACTTCTTGGATTTCTAAATGCATTCAAACATTTACGTACGCTAGAAACTAAACCTAGAAACACGTAAATTTATACCAATTTAAGTTTTTTTTTTTTTTTTGATCAAACCAATTTAAGTTAAGATCCATTTTAAAAGAAACAATTGCGAAGATCCACTTAGCATTTACCAGTTCAAACAAACCCAAGAAAGCTACATCGGCCCAATTAGAGTTGGTGTCCCAATTCTCGGTCCACTTTTGTTCCGCAGCCTAAAAACTTTGAATTCCCCACTTTCGCTTAGGACTAAAAAAGAGTTTCCAGGTCTTTTCTGAAATAAAATGAATAAAACAATTTAAAATGTGTAAGAAAATATTTCTCAAATTCAAGAAAAAAAATAAAATCAAACCGTACCAAAATATCCTTCCTACTTGCTGTTTCCTTCAAAAATTTAAATCACGTCGGCCGGCCTTTATTCAAGAAACTTTAATACTTTCTCCGTTACATACAAATTGGTGCTTTATAAATTTTCAAAATGAATTTCACTCAACTTTGATTGATAATTAATAAATATTTTGAAACATAAAAATTATGAAAAAAAATATTATTAGAAATTATGTTTGATTTAATTTCAAATAAAATTTTTAAAATTTTAAAATTATAAATGAAAATTTTATAATTCACAATCAAATTTAAACATTTGACTTTAAAATTATAAACCGGTACTGGAATTTTTTCAGGATAGAAGGAATATAATATAAAAATTGTGTTTCTCCTTCCGGTCATCGTTGTTCGTGATTCTTTCATTTAAGTCGCAAAAGATTAAAAACATACAAGTCGACCCTTTTCCGTTCTTCCTTCTTCTAGGTTCCTTTGATGCTTTTTTTTTTATCCGGCAAAAATATAGAATTTATTATTAATATAGTATATGTGCAGCGTGCTCACTGCTGCGCGTGGCTATACCATGTAAAATGCTATCATTTTAATATTATTTTTGAATATAAGTTCAAATAATATTTTTATTAATTATTCGTTATATATAAGCCCAAGACCAATATATAGATAATTTTTGTCCATAACGTTGTTTTAGGATTATTAATTGAGATAAAGGTATATATATTAACACATGTAAATTCATAAATAAATGAATACGTTTGAAAAGTCCTTCCTTTATTTCTACATAATTTAAATTTGATATTGACTCGTTCAAATTGATATGAAAGGTTAAACTGTATAATCTTTTTCAAAATAGGTTATCAATTTTTATTTCTACATAAAAATTAAGGTTATCAATTTCCAAAATAGCATCCAATAGTTAAGATAAATTTAAACGATTAACATAACTGGAGTAATTGAAAAAATGCCAAAGAGTCTCCAACAATGATGTTCTTAGATGGAAAATTTGCCTTCATTTTTTCTTCTACAGGCAAGAGCCAATGGTCAAGTCAAATATCTCCGTGCCAAAAGTGAATGAAACAACCTGGCATTAAATCAAATAGAGATGCAAAGGAATTGTCAAACTTAGACTGAACACTTAAAATTATCCATTGGAAGACTCCGTTTGACGTATCATTCATTAGATGTGGACATGACTATCCCAAGAAAGTCATTGTACAAAAAAAGAGACACAATCTTGGTTCGCCACTTACAGGATTTAATGTAGTATTAACTGATGTAAAATGATCACTTGTGTATATAATTATATAGTATAAATGGAGAAAAGATTGAAGAAATGGAAGGGGATTCCAGATTTTGTTTAGAGCAAGCATTTATCAAGAAGTGCTTCTTCATTTTGGTTTCAACCACTATATATGGGCTAACCAAACACATCCTCCATCCCTAAAATGTAACCGCCCATTTAATATATTAATCAATATCATTAATATATTCAATATGTAACTTACACATTAATACATAATACTTAATAATTATGCATCTATTTCTTTTAAATTACATTTGACAAATTACGTCAAATATAACATCTCCCACTTGACGTATTTGTCAAATAATGTTCGTGACTCCCACCTTTTTACAGTCTATAATTCTCACTATATATTAAAATAACATTTCATATTTAATGACTCAAATATTTCTAAGTCCAATCAAAACTAACATGTTTCTTACTTTTCCAACTTCGGATACAGCATAAATTAATAGGTCTTCCGAAGTTGAACTCTCATTATCTTATCACCTTCAAAATCTGCACCAGAACAATCAATAAATTCAGGCACGTCTGCCTCATAACCAATTAGTGGTGCAATGTACACTTCAAGTACTTCATTATCCTATTCACAACCTCTCACTAGGCTTGATTAGGATTTCTTTCGTATCCATTCACTAGACAAATCAAATACGCCAAGTCAAGTCAATCGACTACACAACATCGAACTTCCGACTACTTGCGATTATGATCCATCAAACTTCCGCATTAACCGTTTCCCCATTACCAATGGGTTGGCGCCGGACTGCAATTTTGCATCCTAAAACGATTAAGCATTTCACTCGGATACCTTTCTAGTTCACACTAAATATTCAAAATATTTAATTCCCTGAACTTATCAAATTTCACTCATATTCTCAACTTTCCCACTAAGTCCCAACTTAGTTTTGTTGAGCATTCCTTAATTAATTATCGACAACAATATGTCATTAACATATACTGATAATATTGTAAACGAAACTCTCACTTTTCAAAATACAGACACAATTGTCTAATTTATTCTCGATAAACTATCCCCAATTTCTGCATAAAACCTTTCGCAATTGAACATACTTTCAATTTAAAAATAGATCCATCAGTCTTATCTTTCCCTTTCAAAAATTCATTCACAACCTATGAATTTTCTTTATTGGGGTTGATCACACAACTCCCACAATTGATTCTTTCATATTAACTCATAATCGTCTTTCATGATTTCCCTCTGATAATTCAGATTCTTGCGATCTGGTCGCTTCTATACAAGTATTTGGATTATTAGGATCCCTTACATCCATATATACCGAAAACAATATATTCACTATTATATTCACAATAGTAATTCCCCATTCTAGTGGAACTATTAATTTCTTAATTACAACCATATCTAATGGTTCAATACCAATATTCAGATCATGATCATAATATTCATTTCGATCTACTTCCACACATGCCTCAATATTTAATAACTTTTATTGTCATAATCAGATAGATTACAACTAAATATCTTGTATCTTCAAATACTCGAAATATTTTTGAAAATAGCTTTCTTATTTTCAATCATTTAACAATTTTTCAATCCTTCTCACTTCTAGGCGGGTTTCAATGGTTTCAATGATCTTTCCCTTTTCAAGGCACTTACCCTTATTCCTTTCTTGAGTTTCTCTAACTTGGTCAATTAGTTGTTTGTCAGCAAAACAATATTTCACATGCTCTCTATTCTGAGCATCACTTTCCAAATTGTCCCGAAACAATTTATTTCTTATTTCTGGCTTCATACATTATAATTCGGGTCATTCAACTTTTCATATTCTCCAAACCGAAAATATATAACCAACTCATCATAATTTTCTATGCTCAATTTTTGAGCATTACAAGAAATTTCCTCTAATACAATATCGTCTTTTTCAACGATAATTCACAATTCACACCCAATTATTATTTACAAATTTTATACTCCCTTTTAGAGTTATAATAGAAATTTCCTCTAGTTTAGTTCCATATTTTTCAACGACAGCTTTCAAATTATTTGAAAATAATTTATTTCTCATTTTCCAGCTCCACGAAAAATAAAATGATGCCTTTTAATTTCCATTTTAATATATGTCAATTCCGGCATAATTATTTACCTCATGATTTTTCTCGATTCATGCGCAATAAATTTACTTGTCGTTTTTTCAACAATAATTTTCAAATTACCTCGAAATAATTTATAATAATTTTCCGGTTCCAACTATCACAATGGATACCTCTTAATATGCACCGAAAACTTTATAATTAGTGAAGATCCGGAAAAATTGTGGAGCAACCTTTAGATAAAGAGATTGTTAATAAAATATACAAACATGGATGAATATTAAAACTAAACAAGTGACAATGTCACATCAACATTAAAATTCACAAAAGCCAATAGGGAAGTCTAGATATGCTAACCTTTCATAAAAATAGCAAACATATATGACTGGTAAACATAAATTATAAAGTAGACATGGTTGAATACGAATAACAGACAATGATATAAGATATATTCATCATATATAAACAAAAAAAACGTAGAAGCTAACCGAAAAACACGAAACAAATCAAATCTTATAAAAGACATAATGGACAAATACAATCCGTCTAAATAGAAAAAAAAACAATACATGATCATCCACTCATGCTGGTTAGAAAAGAGAGATTATATATATATAAACACTCAAACTAAATAAAAAAAACAAGTTTCTAAATTAACATATAGCATGGATGAGAAAAAAAATGCAAACAAGAATATATAAACTACTAACAAACAATGACAAAAGCATTAACTATGCACGAGGAAATAAAAATAGAGTGACAAATTAAATGGGCATGGTTAGCATGGCATAAAATACATATGCATATTCAACTAGGAAAATGAAAAAAGGTCTACCAAAAATATACTATAGGCTAATAGAAGGATTAGGAAAGAAAAAAATAAAGAAATCAGTGTCCAGGAGATCCGTAGTTGGAGGACGCGCCTCACGAGGTGATGAAACTAAACCAAAATAGAGGGACAATAACACAGATAAAAGAGAGTTAATCGAGCAGAAGAACTTTAATTACCAGCTCTGATACCAATGAAGTATTTGTATATAAAGATATATTAAAAATGAAGGAAATATATATATATTAAATATGTATTAGGAGTTCCGATGATGTGTTGAACAAGCTCTCAATCTATGGAATAATATGAGTGCTTTTAGCTTTGGAAAAACTCCACTATGTATAGGCACTTCTCACACCTCCTCCACCCCAAAAATAAACTGCCCATTAATTGCACTTTAATTGTCATTATGTGAATAGATTTGTAACTTACATATGTATTATTCACATAAATAATATTTGTAACTCTCAAATACATAAATAATGTATTTTATTCCTTTTATTTTATTTTATATTTGACAAAATTAAATCAAATATAACATTAACTGTACATTTTTTCTATATCATGTGTATATATGGATTCCGTAAACAACTAAACATATTACACCAATTTATAATTTACATATTGTTACACAATCTACTATCTGGACTTATTTAGGTAGGGTATTGCAAATTAAAATTGTGTCTTGCCATTTGTAACCTGCAAAGGTTTGAACATGAAAGAATGACCGACTACTTTTCCTACACATTCACCCAAAAAGGATACAACAGTAATAAATTGTTGATCCACTACATTGTAGTATTAAAAGGAAACTACATTGTAGTAATTGCAATAACCAATCTTGATCATTTGTAACTCCACATAAAACAAATTTAAGTAGCAAATACAAATTAGTATCACTAACACAAATCAGATATTTACTAATCAATCAATAACTTCCTCTACCTGATCAACTAACATAACCTCTCTCTAGTTAGTAGTATTTAACGAAATATGACCAAAAAAAAATAAAACTTCCTTACGTAGAGGATTATGACCAAAACAATAATGCAACCAGGTCTCATAAAAAAATACAAATACAATTATATTTAAGGGTTTGCAACTGAAGAGCTAGTTCCATTCATATAGCTTCCCTAAAATAGAATTAAAGGTCATTCCAACAGTCATAATCCCATAAGATGTCATTTTATGAGAAAGTGTTTCTGAAACATGATATTAATTTAACTTAAAATTCTAAGATACCACTTTATAACATGAGAAGCTGACTAATTTTTAATATATCTAGTCACTATTGAACTAATAATGTAATTGATTCGGATTATCTAAAAACATAGAAATAATTATGTTCATATGTGCATACCTATGAATATTTCTATACTTTACAGTATTAATTCAGTAAATCCTATAAAAAAATCTAATGTTAGATTAGCTGATATAAACTATCGCAAGCTTGTATGTCTTATAGCAGTAGGTTGTAATTCACTTTACCTTCAAACTACCCATAATCATCTTGTCCTCCCTCACTGTAAAGTTTAAGACACATCATGGGGACTTTATCTTCCAACATAAACCAATTTTCACCATAAACCAATTTCATCAAACACTGCAAAATCATGGTAAGGAAAATTTGAACAAATCAAAACTTACACAAAACTAATTTTCACCATAAATTGAATTGAAAGATCAAATTATGTTAGTGACATTGATATATTGAAACCAATCTGAAAACTTTTGTAAAACTATGAGACTTTCATATTCAAAAATTTATTAGCTCTTTTAGGCATTCTATCAAACACTTGAGACAATAACTTCATAGATGTGCACATATTACTGAAAGAGTACATGGTTCAACACCATAGTAAAGATAGATGCAGCGTCACTCCAATTGAAAATATAACAATCATTGTTACATCTAAAGTATTAGTAACATTATTTAAGTCATAAGCATAATAATCCTAATATAATCTCATATCACCACATCAATAAGAATTCAAAAATACTTGAGAAAATAAAAACAATCACGATATCATAAATAAATTCAGTATGATATTCGTATCTTTGTCATTGGTAGAATTCTTGCATTAATCTCACAAATTTTTTATCAAACACTTCATGTGCGATAAACAACAAATATCATAGCGAATTAAAAATCATGAAAAAAATGCTCAATCCATCAAATAAATGTCAGAAACCATCATATAAGAACACATTGTACCTTACTTTTCTCGAAGATCATCTAATCTAAATCAAGCATCATAAACATTCTTGAGACACAACCAGCAAATCAAGAAACAAATGTTATCAAATGATAAAATTACTAAGAAAATTATTTTTGGACATACAAATATATTAACTCAAACATACAAAACACATAAATATACATAAGATTGTGTGAAGAAAAGAATTGAAGAACCAAAAAATTACTATATAGGAAGACTAATTAAGAGGGTTCAAAGAGAGAGATGCAAAATAAAAAGATACGAAAATTTGGGGATTTAGGGAAGAGAATCAACATGAAGAAGAGTAAAATCAAAATTTGAATTTCAAATTAAAGTTAAATTGTATGTATATGGGGATTGGGGAACAACGATAGCTTCCCATGGAAGCTTTACGGTTTACAGCAACAGTATGTGAAAATGTGTGTAGAAAAAGCAATAGTAAAATAGGAATACAGTAAAATACGTATGAAAATAGTATTAGTCAATCAGTCAAATGGCATTTTAAAGTAAATACTTTAAATACAGAGGGACATATTGGTAATTAACATCTTAAAAACATAACAACTTTTATATTATAGATAGATTTTGAAAAATGTTAGAGCTCTTAAAACTGTTTCCAAAACTGTTCTCGAATACTGAGTTATCATTATATAATTGATTATATTTTCATAAACGAGATGAACTTCTCATGCATTAATATGAACTAGGTAACAAAGTTGCGCTATGCATCAATGCGTGGCACGAATACGTTTTTAAAATCGTATACATGATATCATTTTTTGTTGAGTTTTATCATTTAGAAATTCATATGATGAATTGAAAATTGTGTGAAATGTAATTAAATTTGAATGTTTACAAATTATATAGAAAAGAATTAGCAGAAAAAAAACATGTTTAAGTTAAACTTTTAAGTAATAATAATAATATTTTCGAAGATATAAACGACATCTATTTTGTTGCATAAAAAATACTTTTGAAATTCAATATTGATAAACATTTGCAAAGTTTAACATTGGATAAGTAAAAGAAATTTGAGAATTTACCAAAAATACTAGGTTTCAAGTTTCTTTTTGCAAAAATACCATCTTCTTTAATTCATTGCATATTTACTATCTCAAGTTTCTTAATTGCAAAAATACTATCTTTCATTTTCCAACCCTTTTTTCTTTTTTTTAAAAAAATAATTTTGGGTGAACGGTAACCTGTCGATGAACAGTACCTGCCACGTGGCAGCCACATGGCAGGTACTGTTCATCGATTTATTTTTATTTTTTTTAAGGTGGGATGATATGTTGGATTTGGGTTGCAAGGGGTAATATTCAATCTAATACAACTTAATGCAACCACATGCAACTGAATTGGTGGATTTGGGTTTAAAGGCCCCGCCAGGGGCAATATTCAACTGAATGCAACCACATGCAACTGAATTGGTGGATTTGGGTTTCAAGGCCCCGCCAGGGGCAATATTCAACCACATGCAACCACATGAAACTGAATTGGTGGATTTGGGTTTCAAGGCCCTGCCAGGGGCAATATTCGACTGAATGCAACTGAATTGATGGATTTGGGTTTCAAGGCCCCTCCAGGGGCAATATTCAACTGAATGCAACCACATTCAACTGAATGCAACCACACTTAACTTTTTTTTAAGAAAAAATGGTGGGGTGATTTTGGTGGATTTGGGTTGCAAGTCCCCGTAGGGGCATATTCAACTGAATGCAACTGAAAAACAAAAATTACATTCAGTTGGATGTAGTTGCAAATTTAGTTGCATGTGGTTGCATTCAGTTACTTGAAATCAGAAATTTAGTTGCATGTGGTTGCATTCAGTTGCAAATTTAGTTGCATGTGGTTACATTTAGTTGCTGATTTCAAGTTCCATTTTTCAGTTGTCATTTTCGACCTCTTTTTTGAACTCTATGTATATATATATATGTAAATATATATATATATATATATATATATAGATATATATATATATATATAGAGTTCAAAAAAAAAGTTGCATGTGGTTGCATTCAGTTGCAAATTTCAAGTTCCATTTTTCAGTTGTCATTTTCGACCTCTTTTTTGGACTATATATATATATGTGTGTGTGTGTGTGTGTGTGTGTGTGTGTGTGTGTGTGTGTGTGTGTGGTTGCATTCAGTTGAATATGCCCCTGCGGGGCCTTGCAACCCAAATCCACCAAAATAGCACCTCACCTTAAAAAAAAAAGAGTCGAACTGGGCAGGCTGGGCAGAGGAAGTGGTGCCCTAATTTCTAGTATTTTTGCAATTTAGAAACTTAGTTTAGTAAAATTGCAAATAGTTATTCTTAACAAAAGTAAATGTGCAAAAATTTACTTTTCCCTATTTATTTATGAAAAGAGCCCAAGAAATTTTTATGAATCTTTTTCATCGTCGATAGCTTTATGAGAGACGTGTTAATATATTTGATTGTATAATGAAAAGAAGCACAATGTAAATATGATGAGAGATATGATTGATTTAATTTGTCGATAAATTTTGTTGTATGACTAACAAAACAGAATTCAAATACATTTTGTAAGTCTTGTTTCATTTTTTTGGAATGATTTAACACCCGTATCTCTTAATTTGAATAAATTTTTTTAAGGCATTCATAAGAATTTTTTTATGTAATATTAAATTTAAATTCATGGACACCTTTTCAAAATGATACTCACATATTTTAATACTCTTATTTTAAATCATATAATAAATATGAACAAGTAATTATTTTTTTATCTCCAATTTAATAATAAATAAAAATGAATTTGAAAATTATTGGAATCTGAATAAACACTAAGGCGTTTAAAATTGATTATATGAACAAAATGAAGATCCCATAACATATTATCAACTTCATCAATAACATAAAGGTCTCTTACTTTTGTGCATACAAAATAACAATGCCAACATAATTTTTATAATAAAATTTAAAAATATTAAATATAACTAATTAATGTTCTTAAACGCCGACGCCCATCACATAACATACATGCATGTAGAGCCGACAATTTCATACATGACATAAAAACATGACACGAAAATTTCGGCTTTGTGTTCACCATTCTGTACACGAACACGAAATTACATGAACACGAAATTACATGAATAAATTTAATGTCGGTTTTGTGTTTACCCTTGTGTACACGACACAAAACGAAAATACATGAAATAAATAATTAATTAAATATATATTGTAAATTATATAAATATTTTTTATATATATTACTCCCTCCGTCCCATCCAATTGTTTAGACTTTTCAAGAGTTGTCCGGCACGCATTTTAAGGATGGTTCCATAACTTATTTTTAAAATTTTCTTTTTTTATATAAAAAATTAATGTTTATATTTTTGTACAAGAAAAGAAAATTTTAAAAATAAATTATGGAACTATCCTTAAAATACACCTTAAAATGCGTGTCGGACACTCCTTGAAAAGTGTAAACAATTGGGTGGGATGGAGGGAGTACATATTTAACTTTTTTAGAAAATAAATACAGTGGTCTTGGAGCTTTATTTGTGGAGTTCAATTTATGTTTTGATTTTATATTCCTTGAATTCTGATGTAAACATAAATTTCAAAATATTTTGGTATACAATTCCTCTTCGTTTTCATTTTCGTGTACTATTTTGTTTCTTTTCTGTGTATTATTTCGTTTCATTTTCGTTTCGTTCCTGTACACGGAAAGTACACGTTCGTTTCGTTTTGTGTTCATTTTAGAATGTGGGTACATAAGTTTACTTCGTTTCGTTTATGGACTGGCCTTTTGGTACACGAAACATGAAAGTACACGACATGACACGAATTGCCAGGTCTACATGCATGCATAATTAATTGATTAGTAATAGTATAAGAATGTGTTTAGTTGGAATGTTAATTTATTCCAACACAATACAATGGAACAACTAATATATAACTTTCCTTTTGATTTAATTAGTGAAGAAAAGAGTTGGGATGATTCAATTTAATTGACTTGGTCACATCCTGTATGATAAATCCCAAACAACACCACAAGATTGTAGAAGGGGGTTTGAATACAATCTTGACTGAACTCTTTTTCGAATTCTTGAGGTTGAACAGTTTGACAAACTAAATAGAACTAAGAAATAAACAAGTGTATGAAATGTAAGACAAACACACAACACTTACAAAATTTCAAGTGGTTTTTTAGTCCACCTGAGACTTATATTTCGAAGAAATAATCTGTGTAAAGATACACTATTGCGGCTACAAAGCTATTGTGCTTACAAGGAAAACCTAACAATATCTATGTATGAGCTCAATGTTTTCTCTTGTAACTTGCTAACTTTTTAGACACACTATAGCAATGCTACGCTTGAGTTATATATATATACCCCAAGTTTACAAACCCTACAAACAAAACGAATATTACAAAGTCAATATATTTGCAGGTCTGCTCCCACTCATTTTCTTCATGTGATGCAAATTTGTCTGATTATCTTTGGATAGATATTTCTCGATTTTATCATCAAAATTGTTTGCTAAGAAAAGGAATGTCTCTTTTTCTACTTCGTTTCCAAGAAACTGGCTTCCATACCATTTTGAAGTCCACCAACCCATGTGATCTGTCAGCTACGTCAAGTCACTAACACCTCCTAGCTCCAAGACATTATTGAGATCTCCTATTGAAGCTGACTATCCATTGATGAGTTGCATGTTATCCATTGATAGTATTATCTATTGATGTAGATCCATCATCCGTTGCTCTATCACTTCATTTAAACAGAAATAAAAAGCACAGCCTATATACAATTAGCAAACCTATTCTGTTTATCCATTGACAGTCAACATGACTCAGGATGCTATCAACTAATGCTACAACTGACAACTATCCGTTGGTACTTCTAGGCATGATACAAACTTATCGATCGATGATAAGCTACGTCATCAACGGATACATAAGAGTATCATCCGTTGATGAGTTATAAACATAACTTATATAAATATGTTTTTAGATGCTTTGTGAATATCATCAAGGATAACATAATTCCTAACACTGTATGTAATTTGTTCATGTGTAAAAGTAAATTTTACAATATTACTTGTATTTAAATTGCGGATGTTAATTTGAAAATTTATATACTTTCGTATCTTATCATAATTCTCAAGATCACTAATTACGAATTTAGTGTGTTAGATATAATTGATGTGAATAATAATCAGTGTTTAAGTGTTACAGTGAAATATCAGAGTTTAGCTGGAAGCAGTCAGAGTTTAGTTAAACGCTGACAGATGGAAGCTCCACAGAGTTTGTTAAACTCTGTCTGGAGGAAGCGTCTACTGGTCAATAGTGTTTGAAGAATTATTGAAGATAATTATGGAAGCAATATCTTTGTAGATTGGATAGTTGTGAAAGAGATTGAGTTGACTAAGGAGACGTGTAGCAATCGTAATTGATATAAATTGTATAGTTAATTTATAGGAGTATCAATTATGGATTGTATAGCAGCTGTATATCTTATAAATACAGTTAGGTTAACCCTAGAAGGGTATCGTACAACGCAATATCATTTATTGTAACCTAAGCAGCTCTCTGTGATATTTTACATCACTGAGAGAGGAGTTATTAATTCCAAACAATTTTTAACTGTTTAAACGTGTGTTTTCTTGTTAATCTCTCATACAATCTTGATTATAATTGTGTATTCGGCCTAACAATTGGTATCAGAGCCGATCTGTTACGTTAATACAGTTTAAGATCCACACACCACTATAATCAATGGCAGAGATACCTCCTCCAATAGGTTCAAGTTCTGAGAAGACTCCTACCATAGTGAGTCGTTATGAGACAATTAGGGTTCCTATTCTCAGGCCGGCAGACTATGCAATCCGGAAGGTGAAGATGACTATGTTTCTGGAAGCTACAGATCTAGAATATCTTGACAGAATTTATGAAGGTCCTCATAAACCTACAAAGCTATCTGTTGCTACTGCTGGTCAAGAAGCTAAAATAGTTCCAAAGGAGAAGAAAGATCTGACTCCTGAAGATCTTTCATCTATTGCTAAGGATGCAAAAGTTAGGCATCTACTTCATAGTAACTTAGACAATGTTATGTTTAATAAAGTAATTAACTGCACTACTGCCAAAGAAATCTTGGATGCCCTTGAGGTTAGATGTCAAGGAACTGCTGCTATCAAGAAGAATAGAAGGAACATACTCACATAGTAGTATGAGCACTTTGAGGCTAAATTTGAAGAAACCACGATAGAAACATTTGACAGATTCTGTAAATTTCTCAATGATTTGTCACTGGTTAATAAAGAGTATGATCTAGAAGACTCAAATCTCAAATTTCTTCTTGCTCTACCTGAAAAGTGGGATGTAAAGACAACCACTATAAGAGATAATTATGATCTTGCTGAAACTGAGATTGATGAAATTTATGGGTTGCTCAAAACTCATGAACTGGAACTGGAACAGAGAAACAGGAGATCAAGCAAGAAGACAAAGTCTGTTGCTCTTAAGGTTGAAGAAAAACCCTTGAAGAAGGAAGCATCAAGGAAGAAAGCTAAGGGAAAAGCTTTGGTCATACATTCTGAAAGTGAGTCATCAAATTCTGATGTTGACTCAAACACTGATGAATCATCTGAATTTGAGGATGATGAAGAAGAAATGATGCAAATGGCTGCTTTGATGGTGAAGACCTTCAAGAAAATGGGTTTCAAGAACTTCAAGAAGGGAAAAAGGTTCTCTAAAGATTCAAATTTAGACAGGAAGAGTTTCAGAAAGTCTGAGACAAGTCTGAGATTCAATGCTACAAGTGCAAGGAGATGGGTCACTATGCTCCTGAGTGCAAGAAGGGTAAAACTGGAAAAGCACTTATCACAAAAGGCAGAGACTGGGCAAACACTTCAGACTCAGATGAGGTTGTTAACTATGCTCTCATGGCCTCTATTGAGAATGTTTCTGAAGACTCTGAAAACAAGGTACCTCTAACTACCTATGCTTATAATACTGATGATATAACTGAATTGAGAATCTATCTTAAGGTTTTGCATATTAGTTATAGGGATCAGACTTTAGAGAATGAGAGAATCAAATCTGAGAATTCTGAACTTAAAGAGAGAAATAAAATTGTTGAAGAGAAACTTGAAAACATGCAACAAGTTCAGAAAGAAAGAAATGATGTTGTTTATCTAGAACAGGATTTGCTAGGAAGATATAAGCAACTAGAATCAGAATTGGAGAAGGCAAATCACATTATTAAAACTTGGACTCATTCTGGAAAAGACACTCAAGAGGTTTTTCAGTCAGACACAATTGGTTTAGGTTACTGTATGGAAGATGAACTTAGGTTTCAAAATAAGGTCAAAGTTAGAACACATCTTCCATCTACAAAATTTGTTCATGGAATAAATGAACCTAAGTCTGTAGCTAAAAAAGGAGCTTTTAAGAAAGAACCAGTAAAAACTAGTGTTAAACAGGTTAGTATTGGTTCAATGACAGATAAACAACTCAAGCATAAGCTTAAGGAGTTAAAATCTGTTAAGAAACAGAAAGTGTCTAGGAAGAATAGAAATGGTAAAGTAGGCATTACTCAAGGTAATTATCCAATGCTTGCTACTTTCGCTCCAAGAAAGACATGTCATTACTGTGGTAGCACTAACCATCTTGCTAGTTTCTGCAGGAAGAATAAAAACATTAATTGTTTACCTTCCAAGTCTGAAGTAAAGAAAGATTATGTTAAAACTAGACCACAGACTTTATTCAAACATTGTGGAAGTACTTGGCATTCTATTTATGTTGCATGGATTATCATGCTATTTATCATAATTACTATGAACTTAAGCCCAATTTAAAATGGGTTAAGGTTAATTCTGCAAGTGTAAACTCTAAAAATGTTAGCTTAAACTCCGATAATGTGAATTTCGCTGCTAAAGCTAACAAAGTGAAGAAAGCCAAAGGATCCAAGCAAGTCTGGATCCTTAAATCCGACCTTCAGTGAATGTTTGTGATTGCAGGGCATCAGGGAGAGTACACTAGTCGTGGACAGTGGATGTTCAGGACACATGACTGGAAACAAAGCCCTGATATCAGAGTATGAGGAGAAGGCTGGCCCAAAAGTTTCTTATGGAGATGGTAACATGGGACGTACTCTGGGATATGGCAATATCAATCTTGGAACTGTCATCATCACAAATGTAGCTCTGGTTCCAGGACTCAAGTATGATCTGCTATCTATGAGTCAAATCTGTGACAGAGGATATCATGTAGATTTTCAGCCTGAATATTGTGAAATCATCAGTAAATCTATAGGGAAAGTTGTTCTAGTTGGACACAGGCGCAATAATATCTATGAAGCAAGTTTGTTGACAAAATCTGATGGAAAAGCTGTGTGCCTGTCCACAAGAATGTCTAGTGAAGAGAGTTGGAAGTGGCATAAGAGAACTCTCTCATCTGAATCTGAACAACATTAATGAGTTGATAAGAAAGGATCTTGTAAGAGGACTTCCAAAGTCTTTATTAAATGTTGATGGCCTGTGTGATTCCTATCAAAAGGCCAAACAAAGGAAGTCATCTTTCAAAAGCAAGTCTGAATCTTCAATTGTTGATCCTTATCATCTTCTACATGTTGATCTGTTTGGACCAGTGAATGTCTTGTCTATTGGAAGAAAGAAATATGCTTTAGTCATTGTTGATGAACACAGCAGATACACTTGGGTGTATTTTCTAGCAAAGAAGAATGAAACTGCATTAACTCTGATGGAGCATGTAAAGCTGCTGGACAAAGGATCAAAACACAAAGTCAAGATAATCAGGAGTGATAATGGACCTGAATTTAGGAATGCAACAATGGAAGAATTCTGCAAGAACAGAGGAGTGAAGCAAGAGTTTTCTGCACCTGCTGGTACACCACAGCAAAATGGTGTAGTTGAGAGGAAGAACAGAACCTTGATAGAAGCTGTCAGAACTATGCTTGATGAAGCAAAATTGCCAACCTATTTCTGGGCAGAAGCAGTTCAAACAACCTGTTTTACTCAAAATGCCACACTGATCAACAAGCATGGGAAAACACCATATGAGATGGTGAAGGAAAAGAAGCCAAACCTGAAATATTTTCATATTTTTGGGTGCAAATGCTTTGTGTTGAAAACTCATCCTGAACAGTTGACCAAATTTGAGTTAAAAGCTGATGAAGGAATTTTTGTTGGCTATCCGCTGTCAACTAAGGAATTCAGAGTTTATAATCTGAAAACCAAGGTGATCGTGGAGTCAATTCATGTGTCATTTGATGACAAGAAAATAACTGGACTTGAAGATGTAGATGAACATGATCAACTGCACTTTGAAAATGAAGACTTAATCTCTGATGAAGTAAACTCTGAAGAAACTGATCTGACAAACTCTATTGAAGGATACTCTGAACCTCTACTGGTAAACACTGAAGAAACTTCTCAGCCAGAACGAAGGGGAGAACCAGTTGAGGGGGAGTATGATCAAAATGATGACTCAAATTCTGATAGCGAGTCAACTGAAAAATCTGGATCAAACTATGATGACTCAAACTCTGAGCAGTCAAATTCGGGGGGAGTCTCAGAAAATGAAGAAAGACAACAAGAAAATCAGGAGAACATGGATCAAGGGGGGATCAAATACTGATAGAAGTCATTTACCTTCAGCTAGGAAATGGACAAAATATCATACACCTGATCTAATTATTGGAGATCCAGATGCGAAAGTAAGGACAAGGAGTGCTACAACAAATGAATGTCTGTTTCATGCATTCCTGTCGAAATCAGAACCAAAGAAGGTAGAAGAAGCTCTTCAAGATGCTGACTGGATAACAGCAATGCAAGAGGAGTTAAATGAATTCGAAAGAAATGAAGTATGTACCCTTGTACCTAGACCAAAGAATAGATCTGTTGTTGGTACTAGATGGGTTTTCAAAAATAAAACTGATAGTGAGGGAGTTGTTAAAAGGAACAAGGCTAGACTTGTGGCAAAAGGCTATTCACAGCAGGAAGGAATAGACTATGATGAAACTTTTGCTCCAGTTGCATGATTGGAGGCAATAAGGATTTTTCTAGCATATGCCTCTCATAAGAAATTCAAGGTTTTTTAGATGGATGTAAAAAGTGCTTTTCTGAATGGGAAGCTTGAAGAAGAAGTGTTTGTTGAACAACCACCAGGATTTGTGGACCCCAAATATCCAGACTATGTCTACAGGCTGGATAAGGCTCTCTATGGACTTAAGCAGGCACCAAGAGTATGGTATGAAACTCTGGCTCAATTTCTTTTAGAAAGTGGGTTCAATAGAGGTACAATTGACAAAACCCTGTTCTATTTTAAATCTGTCAGTGACTTGCTTTTAGTTCAGATATATGTTGATGACATAATTTTTGGGTCAACTAATGATAAAATCTGTAAGAAGTTTGCCAAGCTCACGCAGTCCAGGTATCAAATGAGCATGATAGAAGAGCTTAGTTATTTTCTAGGTCTACAAGTGAAGCAAACAGATGATGGGATTTTTATAAATCAAGCAAAATATACCAGAAATCTTCTCAAGAAATTTGGTATGCTTGACTGTTCATCTGCAACAACTCCCATGGCAACAGCAACAAAGTTGGACAAAGACACAGGAGCTCCAGTAGATATGACAAGTTACAGAGGCATGATAGGGTCTCTTCTTTATCTAACAGCAAGCAGACCTGATATCATGTAAGCAACTTGTCTCTGTGCAAGGTTTCAGGCAGACCCCAGAGAACCACATCTAACAGCTGTGAAGAGGATTTTTAAGTATCTCAAGGGGGCCATAACTTTAGGTCTGTGGTATCCTAGAGAATCAGATTTCAAGCTACATGGTTACTCTGATGCAGACTTTGCAGGCTGGAAGATAGACAGAAAAAGCACCAGTGGAAGTTGTCAATTTCTGGATGATAGACTTGTTTCTTGGTACAGCAAGAAACAAAAATCAATTTCTACATCAACAGCTGAAGCAGAGTATATTGCGGCTGGTAGCTGTTGTGCACAGATTCTGTGGATGAAGAATCAATTGCTGGATTATGGATTGAGGTACAGTAAAATACCTATTTTCTGTGATAATCAAAGTGCTATTGCTATGACAGGTAATCCAGTACAACATTCAATGACCAAGCATATCAGCATAAGGTACCATTTTATCAGAGAACATGAGAGGAAGGGAATATTGAGCTTCATTTTGTGTCTACAGAACAATAGCTTGCAGATATCTTCGCCAAGCCATTGAGTGAAGCTATATTTACAAGGCTGGTAAATGAACTAGGAATGGTCTCTGGTTTTGACTAGAGATATTGGTTATACTCAAAATTTTACTTATGTAATGTGTTGCTCATATTTCTGTGATATGGTAACTACTATGTGAACTCTGTTGTTAAACTCTGCTATGCAAACTCTGTTCATTAACTGTTAAACTCTGTTAGCATGCTCTATAGGCCATACACTGTTGACATGTTGGATAAACTCTGAGAAAATCTGATATTATTATTGTCTGAATGTAAACACCGATGAAGAAATATGTATGAAGCATGATTCTCAGTAAATAATCATGAATCCTTCTAAGTTACTTGTGATCTAATCTTAGACTGTGCAGAAAATTAACACAGCATGATACTGTTTCATATTTATAGCATCTCTTAGTTTATTTATCCTAAACTCTGAGTCTGTAAATACTGTGTGCATTGCCTCTCATGAATAACTTCTGATGTTGATGAGCTCTAAACTCTGTTAGTTATACACTGTTAATTTAAATGCTATTATTAGAATACTCCCAAAGAAAATGTATATAGGTTGCTAAAACTCCTTTGAGATTATGTTGGTGTCTAGGACGACCCAGGAACTTGCTGGTATATAGTAAGGGCTAAAATTCTCTAATTTTTGGTGACTAGTCAAAGACTAGGAAGACCCAGGAACTTATCAAAATGATAAGGGCTAAAATTATAGAATTTTTGGTGACTAGTTCCAACCTCTGATTACTGGAATGAATAGAATAATTAATATATATATATATATATATATATATATATATATATATATATATATATATATATAGATTAGTTAAAAGGGGGGTATAAATTAATTAAATTTTACTGTATATAAATTGTTTACTACAAAGTTTAGCATTCATCATACATTCAGTGTTTACTATGAGAGTTTTTGCATCCAGTGTTTACTGATTTACTTTATGGATTTTATGAAAAATTAGATGCTCTAAAAATTGAATTGGTAAACTCTGTTATACACACACATATATTCACACCTGTGTAGTTTTTGAAAGGATTATGGTAATGAAGTTGGAGAATTGACAAATGCTGACGAATTTTGTCTAATACTCTAAGGTATATTTTCTTTCAGATAATTTACATACTTGGGGTAAAAAGAGTTTTGCCAACTGTTAATGAGTGTTGGAGTGTTAAAGTGTGTCAGTAATGGGAGAGATAAAGTAGCGGTAATTATTGCTATAATTACTGAGCATGCATAGTTGTTTCATTGCATGTGTGCCACGTGTCCCACTCACCCACTAATGTGTCCCACTCACACATTAATCAAGAAACTGTTGCGTGTATTATTGCTTAAAACGATTGAGTTTTAATATTTAATTACATCTCTAATCATTTTACATACACGATTCATATTTACACACATCCACTCACAGTTACTTTTCACACAACCACTCAGTTACTTCGTTCTTTCACTTGGGCATTTTTGCAAACACCTTGCATACATATCACTTTTAACTGCTATTTTCTTCTCACATCAATTCTAATGGCCACCAAAGCTTTTACTGCTCAAGGGTTATTGTTTGTTCCTAATAATTATGCAGCCCCATTGAACAATGCAAACGTTCCAGAGGCGTTTCATTTGATTCAAAATTTCTTGAGAAATTCAGAGATAGGTCAAGCCCTAGTCGAACCACCAACGCTTTCTACCACGCAGATTGCTTCTTTCTGGAAGAACTCTACTTATGACGATGTAGGAGAGGATGGGACTCCTTCAATCATTTTCACATATGAGGACACAGAGTATGTTATTACTTCTACGACGGTTCGAGAAATTCTTGGTTTTGAAACATATTCTATATACAGTGTTGTTGGTGAAAGATATCTCAAAGAGATGTTGCAGCAAATTGGGTATTCAGGTCCTTTAGAGAAACTTGGTCAAGTGAAAAGGCCATTTCCGAGGAAGGAGTGGAGTTTCTTCTTCGATTGTATAACAAGGGCCTTTGGAAAGAAAGTCACAAACTGGGATGCTATCCCTACTGACAGTCTACAAATTGGGTATTCTCTTCTCTATGGAAGTAATTTCGATTTTGGTAGACTTGTTTTAATGAACATAGGTGATAGGTTGTCAGAGTCTACTACTGTCTACTTTGCTAGATTCTGTCAATTATTGTTTACTGCTTGTGTGCCTGGTATTGCAATTCCTGAGGATGATGTTATTCATCCTTTTAAAGTCAATAAGAGAATATTCTCTGATTTGACTAACAAGGATACCAACAAGGAGCAATTACCTGACTTGGTTTTGCCTGTTGCTCTTCAAAATTTCCTACATCTACCTCAAGAACCACAACAGCCTGACCCTGAACCACAATCACCTACAAACACTGAACCTCAACAACCTGTAAACACTGAACAAAATCCAAACACTGCACCACAACAACCTACAAATAATCCCACTCAAACTCAACCACAAACTCAACCTCAAGCCCAACCTCAACCTGAACAACAACCACCACCTACACAGACCAAATCAAAACGTGGAGGTAGAACAAAGCACACAGCAAAAAATACACAGCATAGATCTGCTAGAGCTAAAAAGGAGTCTGTTAAAGCTAAAAAGGAGTCTGTTAGGCCTAGAAAGGCAAGAAATGAAAGAGCAAACAGACCTCCATCACCATCTGTTGTTGAAGATGAGTCTACTGAAGAAGAAGTGACAGTTGAGGTGCCTCAAGCTAAGAGGAGAAAGTTGATACTTGATGCGTCTGATGAGGAAATGAACATTGAAGCTCCAAAGGTGATTTCTAAAGAGATACCTGTTGTTGAGATAAATGCTGCAGAAGAAGCTGTACAAACATCTGAAAATGTACAGATGGATGTGGACAACAGAGAAGGTTCTGCTACAATGGATGATTTTGTTGAGACATTCATTCCATTTTCTGATCACATTGATATTCCTACTCCACCTATTGCTGCTAATTCTGGAAAAACTGGTGTAGTTGATTAGCCTACTGTAGTACTTGATGAAAAAGTAGCATCACACACTGAGCTATTCTCTGATGCTATCCAGGTTTCTGAAAAAGGTGAAGAAGTTGAGAAATCAACCAAGGCTGTCCTTTCTGAGCCTATGGATGCAGTTCTTAAAGTTGCAAAGTCTGTTGATAAGACTGTTGAGTCTGCAGAGCAACCTGTAGAGCAAGTTGATGTTGAAACTGCAGAGAATGTTGTAGAAATTGTTGCTGAAAATGTTGCAGAGCCTATTGATCCAGTTGAAGATACAACTGCTGATGTTGAAGATGAAGGAAGTGCAGAGTCTAACTCTTCTCAGAGTATACCAGTTCAAACTGATGGAAAGCATACACCTTTTTCTCAACCTTCACATGCACATGACATTGAAGTAGAACATTTTGCCAAGTATTCAAAGGATTGGTATAAAGCATATTGCATTTTTCCTACTGGAAGAGCAGCTAAGTTTGTGCATCAGACTGCTAACACGATTTCAAATCCAGACATTCTCTCAAGTCTGCAAGCAACTATTGTTCAAGTCAAGACACTGAATGAAATGTTTGATGATTCTCAAAAATCTATTACTGATTTAAGAGCTGAAGTTGTTGCAAGAGACATGAGTATGCAGAGAGATAATCAACTGAAGTTTCAGACCTTTTCTAAAGCTCAAGAAACTCTGTTTCAAAGGCTAGGTCAAGTTGAACAGAATCAGACTGTCTTGTTTGGTAAGATTGATTCCATTGCTACCTCTTTGGAGCTGATTACATCTATACTTATTCCTGATGATGTCAAAAAGGGGGAGAGAGTTGCTAAGTCTAAATTCAGGCAATCTCAAACTCTGACTAAGAAGGATGATACTGAAGATGGAGGAGTAAATGACAAAGGCAAGAGATTAAGAGCTGATCAAAATCTAAATCTGAGATCTGGAAAGTCTTCTAAATCAAAGTCTGATGGAATATACACTGATACTCAGGGTACTTCAAAAACCAGGAGTTTGTTATTCACTGAAAATCCACAGACTGATGAAGAATTGGCTGCCAGATTGTTTCTGGAAGAAAATTAAGAAGGAGTTACCATTGAAGACATTCAAGCTGAAGAAAAGAATCTATAAGAAGAACATCAGAAAGCTTTGAAGTTCGGAAAATTCAAGAAGCAAGAAAAAGCTCCTAGGCCTGTTCTTAAAGGCATTGTTATTATGGAAAATGTTGGTGCTGATCAAAGGTCACAAGTGTCTAGGAAACCAACAGAAGCAGAGGCTAAACAAAAGCTGAAAGGCATTTTTGAAGAAGTTAAGGTTTAAAAGAAAGTGAATACAACCTCTGTTGCTACACAAGTTGTACTGAAACCTTTGTCTACCCAACTGCAAACGGTTTTTGGAAAACCAACACTTCATGATCCAACTCTGATGACTGGAGGTACTACTAATTTTCTACATGGCAGAGCCTTAATGGGTAAGCTAGGAAGAGATAAAGCTGGCTTGGGCTCATATAGAGAAGTTAGAATGAATACTGGTCCTCGAGATCCTTCATCATTGGCTGTTCCAGGTCAAGGTATTACTCAGGAGAGTTTAGAAAGACTGGAATCAGTACAGTTGATTCATCAAAGGAGTTTGAACAAAGATTTTCTACTGTATTTCATGACTGATGGAACTGTGTATAAAATTGGTGAGTTTGATCTTGATTTGAAGCTATGGGAGGAATTAGAATATGTTCTATATATCTTCAAAGTGAAAAATTGAAGGACTCAGCTAGCTGCAAATGTGCAAAGAAAGAAGATGCTGCATAATTTGGCAGTTAGAGGTATAAAATACAACAGTCAGTATGTCCCAAAGTACAGAGATTATCATGGGAATATTGTTCAGATGAAGAAGAATAGTGCTAAACTGAAGACAGATCTGGGTATAACAGTTCTTGATTTTAACTCAGAGTCAGAGAAAGCACAATTCATCGGACTGGGTAATGAAATGAGAAGAAACAAAATCTATTCTCTGAGATCTGCTATCTACCAAACTGGTGAAGATGATCCTAAGCTGAAAGAGATCAAGGAAGTTATGCAGACAGAACTTGAAAATGCAGAAAGAAGATTACTTATAGACTATCTCAGATCAACACTAGATGTTGAGGAAATTTAGTAATAAAGCTCTGTAAGAATTTTCTTGTTTTTTTTAGATTTTTTTAAGTAGAAGTTTAAACTCTGTTTGTATATTAAACACTGTATTTGTTTATTTGTTTTGACATCATCAATTATTGTAAACTTGTGCATTTTTGCTAATGAACAAGTTGGGGGAGATTGTTAGATATAATTGATGTGAATAATAATCAGTGTTTAAGTGTTACAGTGAAATATCAGAGTTTAGCTGGAAGCAGTCAGAGTTTAGTTAAACGCTGACAGATGGAAGCTCGACAGAGTTTGTTAAACTCTGTCTGGAGGAAGCGTCTACTGGTCAACAGTGTTTGAAGAATTATTGAAGATTATTATGGAAGCAATATCTTTGAAGATTGGATAGTTGTCAAAGAGATTGAGTTGACTAAGGAGACGTGTAGCAATCGTAATTGATATCAATTGTATAGCTAATTTATAGGTGTTAGGCCGAATACACAATTATAATCAACTAAGTATGAGCGAATAACAATAAGTTCTTAAAAGACTTTAAAAACTGTTTTGAAATTAACTCCTCTCTCAGTGATGTAAAATATCACAGAGAGCTGCTTAGGTTACAATGAAATGATATTGCGTTACACGATCGATACCCTTCTAGGGTTAACCTAACCGTATTTATAAAGATATACAACTATGTACAATCGATAATTGATTCTCCTATAAATCAGCTATACAAATAATATCAATTATGATTGCTACACGTCTTTCTAGTCAGCACGACTTCTTTGACAGCTATCCAATCTTCAAAGATATTCGCTTCCATAATTATCTTCAATAATTCTATTACTGACCAACAAACGCTTCTCCAGACAGAGTTTAACAAACTCTGTCGAGCTTCAAACTGTCAGAGTTTAACTAAACTCTGACTGCTTCCAGTTTCAAGTTAAACTCTGTTTTTCCCTGTAAAACTTAAACACTGATATTAACCACATCAATTATATCTAACAATCTCCCCCAACTTGTTCATTAGTAAAAATGCACAAGTTAATAGTAATTGATGATGTCAAAACAATTTTATACAAACACAGTGTTTATTCAAATAAACAGAGTTTATTAAAGGAAGATGAACTTAGGTTTCAGAATACATTATTAAAACTGAGAAGGCACTCTTCACTAAAGGAAGATGAACTTAGGTTTCAGAATACAGTCAAGATTAGACCACCTCTTCCACCTAAGAAATTTGGAACATTTGTTAATGGAATAAGTGAACCTAGGTTTGAATGTGGAAAAGAAGCTGTTAAGAAAGAACCAGTAAAAACTAGTGTTAAATAGGTTAATATTGGTTTAATGACAGATAAACAACTCAAGCATAAGCTTAAGGAGTTAAAATCTGTTAAGAAACAGAAAGTGTCTAGAAAGAACAGAAATGATAAAGTAGGCACCACTCAAGGTAATTATCCAATGCTTGCTACATTAGCTCCAAGAAAGACATGTCATGACTATGGTAGCACTAACCATCTTTCTAGTTTTTGAAGGAAGAACAAAAACATTAATTCTTTACCTTCCAAGTCTGAAGTAAAGAAAGATAATGTTAGAACTAGACCACAGACTTTATGTAAACATTGTGGAAGTACTTGGCATTCTATCTATACTTGCAGGGATTATCATGCTATTTATCATAACTACTATGAACTTAAGCCCAATTTGAAATGGGTTAGAGTTAATTCTGCAAGTGTAAACTCTGATAAAGTTAGCTTAAACTCTGATAGTGTAAATTTCGCCGCTAAAGCTAACAAAATTAAGAAAGCCAAAGGATCCAAGCAAGTCTGGATCCTTAAATCCAATCTTCAGTAATTGTTTGTGATTGCAGGGCATCAGGGAGAGTATCCTAGTCGTGGACAGTGGATGTTCAGGACACATGACTGGAAATAAAGCCCTGCTATCAGAGTATGTGGAGAAGGCTGGCCCAAAAGTTTCTTATGGAGATGGCAACATAGGACATACTCTGGGATATGGCAATATCAATCTTGGAAGTGTCGTCATCACAAATGTAGCTCTGGTTCCAGGACTCAAGCATGATCTGCTATCTGTGAGTCAAATCTGTGACAGAGGTTTTCATGTAGATTTTCAACCTGAATACTGTGAGGTTATCAGCAAAACCACAGGAAAAGTTGTTTTAGTTGGACAAAGGCGCAACAATATCTATGAAGCAAGCTTGTTGATAAGCTCTGATGGAAAAAACTATGTGCCTGTCAACAAGAATGTCCAGTGAAGAGAGTTGGAAGTGGCATAAGAAACTCTCTCATTTGAATCTGAACAACATCAATGAGCTGATAAGAAAGGATCTTGTTAGAGGACTTCCAAAGTCTCTGTTAAATGTTGATGGCCTGTGTGATTCCTGTCAAAAGGCCAAACAAAGAAAGTCATCTTTCAAGAGCAAGTCTGAATCTTCAATTGTTGATCCTTATCATCTTCTACATGTTGATCTCTTTGGACTAGTGAATGTCTTGTCAATTAGAAGAAAGAAATATGCTCTAGTCATTGTTGATGAACACACCAGATATACATGGGTGTATTTTCTAGCAAAGAAGGATGAAACTACATTAACTCTGATGGAGCATGTAAAGCTGCTAGACAAAGGATCAAAACACAAAGTCAAAATAATCAGGAGTGATAATGGAACTGAATTCAGGAATACAACAATTGAAGAATTCTGCAAGAACAGAGGATTGAAAAAAGAGTTTTCTGCATCTGGTACACCACAGCAAAATGGTGTAGTTGAGAGGAAGAACAAAACCTTGATAGAAGCTGCCAGAACTATGCTTGATGAAGCAAAATTGCCAACCTATTTCTGGGCAGAAGCAGTTCAAACTGCCTATTTTACTAAAAATGCCACACTGATCAACAAGCATGGAAAAACACCATATGAGATGGTGAGGGAAAAGAAGCCAAACCTGAAATATTTTCATATTTTTGGGTGCAAATGCTTTTTGTTGAAAACTCATCCTGAACAGTTGACCAAATTTGAGTTGAAAGTAGATGAAGGAATTTTTGTTGGCTATCCAGTGTCAACCAAGGCATTCAGAGTTTATAATCTGAGAACAAAGGTGATTATGGAATCTATTCATGTGTCATTTGATGACAAGAAAATAACTAGACTTGAAGATGTTGATGAACATGATCAGTTGCACTTCGAAAATGAAGATCTAATCTCTGATGAAATAAACTCTGATGAAACCAGTCCAACAAACTCTGTTGATGCAAACTCTGAACCTCTACTGGTACACTCAGAAGAAACCATACAGACAGAACTAAGGGGAGAACCAGTTGTGGGGGAGCATGATCATAGTGATGAATCAAATTCTGATAGTGAGTCAACTGAAAAATCTGGATCAAACTCTGAAAGTGCAAAATCTGACAGTTCAAACTCTGAGTAGTCAAATTCAGGGGGAGCCTCGGAAAATGAAGAAAGACAACAAGAAAATCAGGAGAACATGGATCAAGGGGGAGGATCAAATACTGATAGAAGCCATTTACCTTCTGCTAGGAAATGAACAAAATCTCATACACCTGATTTAATTATTGGAGATCCAGATGCAACAGTAAGGACAAGGAGTGCTACAACAAATGAATGTCTGTTTCATGCATTCTTGTCTAAGAGTGAACCAAAGAAAGTGGAAGAAGCTCTTCAAGATGCTGACTAGATAACAGCAATGCAGGAGGAGTTGAATGAATTTGAGAGGAATGAAGTATGGACCCTTGTACCAAGACCAAAGAATAGATCTGTTGATGGTACTAGATGGGTTTTCAGACACAAAACTGATAGTGATGGGGTTGTTACAAGAAACAAGGCCAGACTTGTGGCTAAAGGCTATTCACAGCAAGAAGGCATAGATTATGATGAAACTTTTGCTCCAGTTGCAAGGTTGGAGGCAATAAGAATCTTTCTACCATATGCTTCTCACAATAAATTCAAGGTTTTTCAGATGGATGTGAAAAGTGCTTTTCTGAATGGAAAACTTGAAGAAGAAGTGTTTGTTGAACAACAACCAGGATTTGTAGATCCCAAGTATCCAGATTATGTCTACAGGCTTGACAAGGCACTCTATGGACTTAAGCAGGCACCAAGAGCATGGTATGAAACTCTGGCTCAATTTCTTTTAGAAAGTGGGTTCAACAGAGGTACAATTGATAAAACACTGTTCTATTTTAACTATGGTGATGACTTGCTTTTAATTCAGATATATGTTGATGACATAATCTTTGGGTCTACTAATGATAAACTCTGTAAAAAGTTTGCCAAACTCATGCAGTCCAGGTATCAAATGAGCATGATGGGAGAGATTAGTTATTTTCTAGGCCTACAGGAGAAGCAAACAGATGATGGAATCTTTATCAATCAAGCAAAATATACCAGAAATCTTCTCAAGAAATTTGGTATGCTTGACTGCTCATCTACAACAACTCCCATGGCAACAACAACAAAGTTGGACAAAGACACAGGTTCACCAGTGGATATGACAAGCTATAGAGGGATGATTGGGTCTCTTCTTTATCTAACAGCAAGCAGACCTGACATCATGTATGCAACATGTCTTTGTGCAAGATTTCAGGCAGATCCAAGAGAACCACATCTAACAGCTGTGAAGAGAATTTTCAAATATCTTAAGGGCACCATAACTTTAGGTTTGTGGTATCCAAGAGAATCAGACTTCAAGCTACTTGGTTACTCTGATGCAGACTTTGCAGGCTGTAAGATAGACAGAAAAAGTACCAGTGGAAGTTGTCAATTTCTTGGTGATAGACTTGTTTCTTGGTACAGCAAGAAACAGAAATCAATCTTTACATCTACAGCTGAAGCAGAGTATATTGCTGCTGGTAGCTGTTGTGCACAGATTCTGTGGATGAAGAATCAATTACTGGATTATGGATTGAGGTACAGTAAAATACCTATTTACTGTGATAATCAAAGTGCTATTGCTATGACAGGTAATCCAGTACAGCATTCAATGACCAAGCACATCAGCATAAGGTACCATTTTATCAGAGAACATGTAGAGGAAGGGAATATTGAGCTTCATTTTGTGTCTACAGAACACCAACTTGCAGATATCTTCACCAAGCCATTGAGTGAAGCTGTATTTACAAGGCTGGTAAATGAACTAGGGATGGTCTCTGGTTTTGACTAGAGATATTGGTTAGACTCAAAATTCTACTTATGTAATGTGTTGCTCATATTTCTGTGGTATGTTAAACTCTGTTATATAACTCTGTTCGATGACTGTTAAACTCTGTTAGCATGCTCTATAAGTCATACACTATTGACATGTTGGATAAACTCTAAGAAACTCTGATAATGTTTTTGTCTGAATGTTAATACCAATGAAGAATTTGTATGAAGCATGATTCTCAGTAATTAATCATGAATCTTTCTAAGTTATTTGTGATACTGTTTCATATTTATAGCATCTCTTAGTTATTTATGGATTGTATAGCAGCTGTATATCATATAAATACAGTTAGGTTAATCCTAGAAGGGTATCGTGCAACGCAATATCATTCATTGTAACCTAAGCAGCTCTCTGTGATATTTTACATCACTGAGAGAGGAGTTATTAATTCCAAACAGTTTTTAATTATTTAAACGTGTGTTTTCTTGTTAATCTCTCATAAAATCTTAATTATAATTGTGTATTCGGCCTAACATAGTGAAAATTTAAAATCGTCTATTTATTGTTGTCGAAAAAAAATTGCATTGATTTTAAATAAGGATTACAAATGAATGACATAAATAATTGTATTTTATCGTTTTACATCGAAATAATTGTACTTTTATATAAATAATTATTATTTATAGTGAAATAATTATTATAATGTTGTAATAAAAATTGATAAAATTTTATATTAAATATAAACTAAAGTGTATTTAACATATATTTAATAGGTTCAATTAATAACTAATTAAAATGCTATTAAATGCAAGAAAATTATTTTAATAAAAAAATAAAAAAAATATTTTGATGATTCTGAGTGAAAGCCTCCCCAATCTCTTGCTATTATAATATACTAGGCAATTATGCCGCACTATCACGCGACTTCTATCTTTATAATTTATATATATTAGTAAAAAATGTGGAATCGTATGTATAATTTTTGCATGAAATTAGTGAGAAATTGTTTAAACATATAATAAATAAAATTTTTGTGATATTAAAACAAAAGTCTAAATTTAATTTTTGAAATAAAATTAATAACAAAAAACCTTTAAAGTATTATTTATTAAATGATAACATTAAATTTTAATAATTTATAGAAGGAAAAATAAAAAATCAAGAAACTAATTTTTATTTCAAAAAAACATTAATAGCTATTTTTATTTTTTCTTTTAAAAATTGTTTCAAACAGTTTACATGAATTATTAGTTAGAATAATACTCTCATTATATATCAAAAATTTCAATAATTTTAAAAATCGTGAAAATGAAAATTAGCGGTAACAATATGATCATTATTTTTACTAAAAAAAATTATAGATATTAAATATAACTAAATAATGTTCTTAAAAGCCGACACCCCTCTAATAACATGTGAAAGGCATATGACAGCCAATTTGTAGTTCGAGGATACAACTCAACTTAAATTAGTATGTAATATTAAATAATAAGTATGAACTGTCCAGAAATCTCAGAATATTTGATCTGTCAAAAGAAAAAGATTAAAGTCAATCTACAGACTTGAAGATCTACTACATTGAAAGAAGTTCAGTCATAGATGATCAAGCCTCAGTGATGTATTCGACAATAAGTGGATTTATTTAGAAGACAGAGATTTCTTAAGAGACAGTTGAAAAATAGTCAGAGTACAGAAAAGTTGAAGAGAAGATAAAAAGAAAAGAGAACCACATTCTAAAGTCAGAAATGAATAATTATCGTTGAAATTAGTCGTTCATGAACCAGACAGTACATCGAACGTCAACAGAAAATTCAGTGGTATTTCTTTGTTAATTTCAGTGGTTCAAGAATACATTAAGACAGTTAAAGGATTTATGATTATTCTCCTTTAATTAATTAAATCAACTAGTTGATTTAATTAATAAATTAATTCATCAAGAATTAATTAATTTATTAAATTAATTAATAGATTAATTAAATCAGAATAATTATGTAAGTTTAAATAATTCAATTAAGTTAAATGATTTTATTTAAATCATTTATTCTGAAAATTGAATTATTAAGACAATCTGAAATGGTCTTAATGACTGTCTTAATTGTGTTAATATGTTGGTCTTAACAAGAAGAAGAATTATTAAGACAATCCCAGGAGGTCTTAATGACTGTATTAATAGATCAAGGAAGGTATTACCGACAGTCTTAATGGGATGAGGTGAAGGTCTTAATAGAATAAAATTGGTCTTAACAACAGTCTTAATGGAGAGCTGTTGGTCTTAATGGAACAAAAATGGTCTTAACGATTGTCTTAAGCAAGGATATTACAACATAAAAAGAGGCAGAAGACTCTATGCTTTTGAATAAGATCAACAGAGGCAGCTAGATCAAAATAGACAAAAACATTACATCCAAAGAAAAAAGACACAGCAACCAAACTCTCTCTTCTTAAATCAAGAACAACTCAAGCATTAAATTCACCATAAATACTCAAGATCCTTTTTTGTAATATTGTATCCGTTGGAACTTGTTTATTTATCGTTCTTGTACTACTAGCGAGTTTTTACTACTAGTTCATATCTCGATTTTTATTAACAAATTAAGAAAAGTTCATGTCGAAATTTCTAATTTGTTTTTATTAACTTGATATCACTCTGTATTGATATTGTAACAATCCTCAAGTTTAATATATCGTTATATTGAACTTGAGCTTTGTTTCATTTAATTCCGCACAAATTTGTCTAAATTGAATTTAAATCTTAAAGATAAATTTTCGATAAAAGGTAAAGATTGTATTCAACCCCCCTTCTGCAATCTTATTGGATCTAATAATTGGTATCCATGCCGTTTGATTGAAGTACAAATCAAGATCCTATTTTTACTCAATTAAAAATCGAGCCTGAATTTTTAACTCAATTAAAAATTCATCATGTCTTCAAAGGTTGGCACCGTGAAGATAGCCATCTATGACAAGGATAATTATGATATGTGGAAGAACAGGTAGTTGTTGAAGGAGTTGTTACTCCTGCGAGGACTTATAAAAAGGATCCTGCTTCCTTTTCTCCTGATGAAAAAGAGGATGCTGGACTTGACATAAATATGAGACTCATTTTAATAGATTCCCTGGACTCAGTAATGTACAGTCATCTTGTTAATTATAAAAATGCTAAACACATGTGGGAAACTATTGAAACCGTCAATTAAGGAACAAATGTAGTTAGGGAGAACAGATTAGAGATTCTAACCTTTGAGTATGAACACTTTAGATCAGGCCATAATGAAAATATTCAAGAAGTGTTAGAAAGGTATAATAAATTGAGCAATAACTTGCAACTACATGGCAAGTATTATACACTCAAGGAGATTAATAGGAAGTTCATCTATCAATGCCTACTCATCTAGAACATAGGATTACTGCCATTAGGGAATCCAGGGATATGAATGAATTTTTTCTTGAAAGACTCTTCGGTTTTCTGAAAACTTATGAATTGGAGCAAGCTCAACAGAAAGAGATTTATGGTAAAGGTGGAGTTACAAACACATCTACAACTTTAGTTGTTGAGACTCCCCGGGAAATGGAAGCTAAGGTTGTTCGACCTTACAGCACTGACAGGGAATAGTTTGAAGTTGAAGTTGGTCAGACACCTGCTACTCAGGATGGTGGAGAGTTTTATTCTTTAGAAGAGCTGGATCAGTTGGAGGATGAATCCATGGCTATGATGGTGAGACAGTTCAGTAACTTCAGATTCAGGAGGAATCCCATGTTCAGGTTTAAATCTAACAGCAATAGATTCCAGAAAGGAGGTTCTTCATCCTCCGATAGCAAGAGTGGCTATAAAACTGGAACTATTGATAGAAGAACTGTTGATAGAAGCAAGATTAGGTGTTTCAACTGTAATGAACTTGGACATTTTGCCACTGAGTGTCAAAGACCCAAACAGAGTCAAAGGAGGGATTATGTTCCTGGAAAGAAAAAGACTGGAAAAGCCTATGTGGCTGCTGGTAAAAGATGGGATGACGCAAATAGTGAAGATGAAGAAGTTGGTAATCTTGCGCTGATGGCAAATTCTGACAACTCCAATGGTTCTAACATTTAATAACGTTGAAATAATACGTCATCTTGGTAGTACTTTGGATTGTTCTAAGAGAGAAAATGCAAGAATAAATTTGTTAAACACCGATCTTGAAAATCAAGTGTTGCTGCTGGAAGCTGTTGCGCTCAGATCTTGTGTATTAGGAATCAGCTACGTGACTATGGTTTTGTACTTGACAGGATTCCAATCTTATGTGACAATATACACAAGTGCCATAGCTATCTCCAACAATCCTGTACAACACACGAGGATCAAGCACATCGACATCAGGTATCATTTTATTAAAGAGCATGTCATGAATGGTACCGTGGAATTACACTTTGTACCCACAGAGGAACAAACAACGGATATTTTTACTAAGTCTCTTGACGAATCCACATTCACCAGAATTGTTGGTGAATTGGGTATGTTAAACAGTCCTAGTAATTAAACTAGTTAATATCTGTGGTTTGCTCTTTAATAATTTACAAGTGCTTACTTTGTTAATATTTGTTGATTAAAATCACTTGTATAATTATTTTATCAACTTATCTTCTTGCTTGTTTATTCTTAAACCATTGCTATAATCTTCTTAATATATTTCTACATACTTCTTTTCTTTTAGAATAATTCATTTTCTCTAAAAATATTTTTCTTAGATTTTACAAGTTAAAATATTTGAGAAATCTATTTTTGTTGAAAATTTCATTATTTTAAAAGTACTTTTGGATATTTGTGATATTTTGATAAATCATATTTTCTCTCTAAATAATTTTCTTTTTAGAAAGTTATTTTATTAGAAAATATATAGATTTATTAACTTATTGTAAATACTCATGTAAATAGCTAATAGGTTATCTAGTAATTTGTAGTGTTTGTCCTTTTGGTATTAATGTCTTTATTCCGTTTAAAGGTTAGCCTATGGTATGTATAGTACTCTCTATTATTTAGATTATTTATTATTGGATATTTGTAATTTATTTATTTATTTATTTATTTTTATCTTTATCTAATTTTTTGTAAATTATCTTTGATTTTATTAATTATTATGTAAATTAATTAGTGTATTTCGTATTAATCACTCAATTTTCAAGTTTTTCAGTTTAGTCCTTGGTTGTATTGAACTATTAAGACAATCGTTAAGACAATTTCAAATTGTCGTAATAAGTTTGTCTTAACAATTCATTTTACAACTATTAAGACAATTTGTAATTGTATTTTTATTTTCATTTCTTTTTCTTTTTCTCAATAGTATTAATCAGTTTTAAACTATTAAGACAATCGTTATGACAATTTTAAAAAATTGTCAAAATGAATTGTCTTAACAGTTCCTTTCCTCATAACTATTAATACTTACACCGATTGTCTTAATAAGTCTTTTGACCTATTAAGACAGTCGTTAAGACAATCCCTTGATTGTCTTAACAGGTCATTTTGATACTTAAAAAAACGACGAAAACTCTCATCAGTACTCAACCGTCACTGTCTCTCTCTCGCGTGTCTTTACACCGTGGACTTATATATACACACATGTACACGACTCAAACAATCGAATTGCTGCCCAATTTTTGTCAATCATTTTGAAAAATAAGACCAGATTGTAACAGATCGTAATTAGCCCGTCAGTTTGATACCACTTTCACTATGTTTTGTTAATTTTTTTCAAATTTAATTTTCAAAAAACCAATCGGTTTCTCTTGAGTTCCTGGACTTGTTGATCATTGTTTTAAAATCTAAAAATAGATTGAAACTCACGGTGATTAGGAGTACAACATACTGTAATTTGGGAATTTTCTGAGAAGTTTGAATTAATTCGAATTTTTAATTCAAAAAATTCGGATTATTTAATTTTTCAGAATTGTGGTGTGTTAGTATTTGTGTGGGTAATTAAACTAATATGGATGATAATTTTGAGATCGTTAAGCATAACTTAGTAGGATATATTAATCCGAATGATTGTGCCTATGACCGGTTTAAGCCCTGGATTAGATTTTTGAATGGGCATTCCTCATTAGAACTGTTATAACCTTGGATGCTCCGTAAAAAATTGGACCTCTTAGGGTTATGTGCACAACTGTTGTGGTATCTGAAGACTTATGATCTTTCTCCTTCTCATTGAACAACACACGGTACGAAGTGAATGAGTCAATCCTCAGGGGCGTTTTAAATCTTCAGACAGACAATTTTGAAGCTTTACCTTCTAATGCCGAGTTATCAAATTTTTTCACTGGTATTCGCTATCATGGGATGTTGGATCTTAATAATCTAAGGAAAAAGAATTTGGTTCAAGAATGGGATGCTTTATTTGATACAATCTCCAAAGTGTTTGCCAACTCCAGAAAAGGTAACTTCAATCATATTTCACATATGCTACAGTGTATTGGTTATGTAGTTGTTCACAACCGCAGAATTGATATTGGAAATTTAATATGGAATGTGATTATTAACCGTATGTCTAAGGCTCGAAAGGTTTTTGATGCTGGTAAGAAAGTTCAGTGTTTTTACCCTAGATTTTTAATGTTAATCTTTAATCATCTGATTTCTAATGAGCTTCAAGCATCCTTTCGCAATGATCCACTTGTATTGTCTGGTAGACAATCCAAGAAGATATTCACTTCCCTGGATACTAGCAGAAAGTTTCTAAACATTCCTGTATTCATTACACCTCATCTGACACAATTCATAAATTTTCCAGTCATACATGCACCAGCACCTCAGCAACCTGAGCCAGCTATTGAGCAAAAGAACCCGTACTTGCAATTGTCCCTGAACGAGAAGCTCAACCTTTAGTGGATCAAACCACTCCAATTGGGACTTCTGAAGCAACTGCAATACAGGTATTAACATCTATCTCTGAAACTACTTCTGTTTCTCAAATTATTTCTGGAACCCAAGTGGTTGATAGGTCTGACCAAGAGGTTGTAGAACCACAACCTCTAACCCAGGTCTTAAAGCCAAACAAAGAGTCTACTCAAATCTCAAAACCTAAATCCAGAAAGAAATTGCTAGTAAAAAGAACTGATAGAAGTAGTGAAGAAATGAGTGAACCCACAGCTCTGCCTCCACTAAAGAAGAGAAGAAATTTATTATTTGAGGACCTGTAAGCCCATCCATATCCTCCTAATAGGATATGGACTTTGAAATGGCATATGAACCGGTACTGGAACCATTCTCTCAACTGGATGAATCCACTGAACTTCGCCAGTTCGCCATGGAACCTTGTACAGAGTAAAGCACACCCCTGTTACTCACAATGGGGGAAAACATAACTTTAGAATCTGATGTTGCTAAGAGCACTGAGCAAGGAGTGCACACTAGGATTGATACTGAAACAGTGCCTACCATAGTTACGGAAGAAGAACCGTCATAGGTTTCAGAGGGAAATCTTGACTCTTTGCCACCAATAATAGAGTCATCATCTCCCCTCGCAGGAGGAACATTCCTGGCTCCCTCAAGGGATTTTTCACTCGCAGCTTCAGCTGGAGAAAGTGGAAGGCAACTTCATCAGTCTACCACTGAAACAATTCAGATTTCAATTCCAAATGAAAAGGTAGATTTGATTAAGGATTGGGATTTGCGAACTCCCATTGCGCCACCACTTACCTCTTTTGAAGAGGCTAGGGTGATTTCTTTTGCAGGTACATCAAAAGGAAAGGAGCTTGTGTTGAGTGATGTGAGGACCACCACAAATATGAGCGCACACACTAACACTTACACGTGAGGTGAGTGAAACACATTTGAGTGGATTTCAGGTGAGCGCACACACTAGCACAAATACTTTTTCATTACTTGCACAGATTCAGACACTGCAGAAGAAACTTGCTGAAAGTGAAACTGAGAAACAACTTCTGAAAACACAAGTGGATGAACGGTCTTCTTCTTCCACCTCTGTCAACAACCAACTCAATGTGATCAAAGATGAAATTCAGACCCTGAACACCTTACTACAGTCAAACACCCAAGCAGCCTCAGAAAGGTCAGATATATTACTTGCTATTGATAACCTCTCCACCAAGGTGGATGAATTTCACAAAGAATTGAATGCAAATGCTGATCTCTATGACCGTAACTTTACATATCTAGAAGAGAAATATGACTATCTCTAAGAAGGTCTGGATCAATTGTATGAAATTGTTAAACCCACTCACAACATCACATCTGAACAAAGGGAATACTTTGAAGGCAGTGGAGGAAATGGTGATGGTGGAGATAGTAGAAATTCTGGAGCTACTAAAGACCAACCTGTAGAGGATAACCCAACTAAGGGGGAGAAGTCAAGTGGTAAGGAGGAGCAATCTAAGGGGGAGCAGTCTAGTGGAAAAGGGAAAGGTGTAGCTCTAGATTTACCAGATAGTGCTTACTATGCTGGAGAAACGGATGATTTTGATGCCTTTGAGACAGTGGCCATAATTGGTGAACCTGAACCTGAGTTTGAACTTGATCTTAGTGAATGGACAGCACAAGCACCTATACCAAAGTTTGATAAGAAGATGCAAGAGCGGGAAGCCAGTTTGAAGATAAAAGAAGAAATACTAGTTAAGATAACTCAGTTGTTAGACAAATTAGAAGAAGTTCACAAGAAGGAACAAGCTGAAAAACAACGTCAATATCATTTGGATCTTGAGGCTAGGAAAATTGACATTCTATACAAGAGTGATCCAAAATGGGATGAAGCTAGAAAGATACTGAATCTTCCACAACTTACGACGAACAATGATAATCAATTTCTTTCTATCCTTCATAAGTATCAAGATGCCAATCCAGAACACCATGTTTACATGGATGCATTGAAGAATGAAATCAATAGAATAATGGCTGGATTTGACTCTTTCAAAAAGGAGCTGGTAATCATTGTTCAATGTCGTAATGAAGGTTCTTTTCATGTATCCTTAAATTGTCTGGAAAGGAGAACTTTTTCTGAACTATGGATCATGATGCAAAAGGTAACAATATCTACTGAGCTGAATGTAATGTTGTATGAAAAACTCAAGGAGTTTGCTCGGAAGGCCAGTCCAGAAGTTGTTCATCTTCCATATCAAGTCAAGTTTTTAAAGAATGACATATTTCAGTCCTACATCTTCCGATCTGAGAACATGTACAACAATGATGCTAGGCACTTGGTTTGGGTCGAAAAGATGCTAAGGACCATTGGATTTCATACCATAGATAAGATGAAAGCTGCTGATTATATTCATACTTACATTGCACAAAGAGATCCAAGATATCAACAGAAGGTAAACAAACAAAAGGGATTTCCAACTCAACTAGTCAGACCCAAAGGTATAGCATCTGAACATGAACGTATTTTTGATGCTGATTTGATCTCAAAGCTGAAGCCGTTAAATGAAGAACCTGAAGAAGGAGAGATAAAGGATCAAAGCACATCAAAATGAAGATCAGCTCTACTTGTTAGATTTTTAGAGCTTAGGTAGATCAAGATAGGATAATTTCAAATATGATCAGTCTTGAGATCATCTATCTTGTGTTTATCTTTTATGTTTGAATCTGGAAAATGTTAATATTAACCAGAACTTTTTCATTATTTACTTGCACTTAATGTTTTATCATTTACTTGTTTAAGTTGAGTTAGTTGAGTTATCCTCTAGGAATTTGTTTGTTATTTTCTAACAAACAAATAGGGGGAGATTGAAAGGCATATGACAGCCTATTTGTAGTTCGAGGATACAACTCAACTTAAATTAGTATGTAACAGTAAATAATAAGTATGAACTATCCAGGAATCTCAGAATATTTGAACTGTCAGAAGAAAAAGATTAAAGTCAATCTACAGACTTGAAGATCTACTACATTGAAAGAAGCTCAGTCATCTGATCAAGCCTCACTGAAGTATTCGATAATAAATGGATTTATTTAGAAGACATATATTTCTCAAGAGACGGTTGAAGAACAGTAAGAGTACATAAAAGTTGAAGAGAAGATAAAAAGAAAAGGGGACCACATTCTAAAGTTAGAAATGAAGAATTATCATTGAAGTTAGTCGTTCATGAACCAGAGAGTACATCGAACGTCAACAGAAAATTCAGTGCTATTTCCTTGTTAATTTCAGTGGTTCAAGAATACATTAAGACAGTTAAAGGATTTATGATTATTCTCCTTTAATTAATTAAATGAACTAGTTGATTTAATTAATAAATTAATTCATCAAGAATTGATTTATTTATTAAATTAATTAATAATTAATCAAATCAGAATAATTATGTAAGTTTAAATAATTCAATTAAGTTAAATGATTTTATTTAAATCATTTATTCTAAAAATTGAATTATTAAGACAATCTGAAATGGTCTTAACAACTGTCTTAATTGTCTTAATATGTTGGTCTTAAGAAGAAGAAGAATTATTAAGACAATCCCAGGAGGTCTTAACGACTGTATTAATAGATCAAGGAAGGTATTACCGATAGTCTTAATGGGATGAGGTGAAGGTCTTGATAGAACAAAATTGGTCTTAACAACAGTCTTAATGGAGAGCTGTTGGTCTTAATGGAACAAAAATGGTCTTAACGATTGTGTTAAGCAAGGATATTACAACAGAAAAAGAGGCAAAAGACTCTATGCTTTTGAATAAAATCAACAGAGGTGGCCAGATCAAAATAGACAAAAACATTACATCCAAAGAAAAAAGACACAGCAACCAAACTCTCTCTTCTTAACTCAAGAACAGCTCAAGCATTGAATTCACCATAAATACTCAAGATCCTTGTTTATAATATTGTATCCGTTGGGACTTGTTTATTTATCGTTCTTGTACTACTAGCAAGTTTTTACTACTAGTTCATATCTCGATTTTTATTAACAAATTAAGAAAAGTTTATGTCGAATTTTCTAATTTGTTTTTATTAACTTGATATCACTCTGTACTGATATTGTAACAACCCTCAAGTTTAGTATATCGTTATATTTAACTTGAACTTTGTTTCATTTAATTCCGCACAAATTTGTCTAAATTGAATTTAAATCTTAAAAACAAATTTTCGATAAAAGGTAAAAATTGTATTCAACGCCCCCTTCTACAATCTTATTGGACCTAACAACATGCATGCTCAGAACTTGTGTAACAATTTATTTAATTAAAATATTAATTTAATCCGTCACAATATATTGGAATAACAGATGTACAATTTTTTTATCGATTTAATCGACCGAGAAATGGATCGAGATAATTCAATTTAATCGAGTTGGTCATATCTCGTGTGTAATTTGTTCATGTGCAAAAATAAGTTCTAGATGTTCCTTGTATAGCAAAGAAAAATCTATTTACTTCCATTACTTATCATGATTGACACGATTTTTACGATAACTGATAAAGAATATTTCGAAAAGTTAACATCGTCCATCATCCATCACCCTAAAAAAATTCAGTAATCTTAAATGGGAAATAAAAAATGGTACGATATAATTCATTTTGTGTTGTCACCTTACCTGAAAATGTTTTTACTTTTCTATAGAAAATTAATAATTTATATTAAAATAATAATTATAATGCCCATAAAAATTTTGCTAAACTTTAATATAAATTAAATAAAGTAAATTACATTTATATTTAATAGGCGTAATTTATGAATAATTAAACTACTATTAAATGGAAGCAAAAAATTAGTAAAAAAATTCATAAAAGACAAAACTCAAGAAAAATACTTTTAAAGCGTTTCAAGTCTTTTCGAGTTTTCAGTCTTCTGCTATTTACCATTTTTTTAATTAAATTTAGTTGTATATATAAAATTTTGATAATTTTAAATAATCATAAACATACGATATTATTTCGTCACAATCTAATAGAACTGGGTATAATTTCTTTAGCAATCTAAAAAATCTTAAACATGAAAATTAGATATTACAATATGATCACTATTTTTACGATAAAAAATTATAAATATTAAATACAATTAAATAACATTCTTAAATTCCAACACCCCTCTCATAAAATACATGTTCAGAAATAGTGTAATAATTTACTTAATTAGAATATTAATTTAATCTGCCACAATAAATTAGAATAATGGATGTACAATATTTTATCGATTTAATCGGTGGAGAAAATGATCAAATTGATTTAATTTAATCGAATTGGTCACATCTCATATGTAATTTCTTCATGTGTAAAAGTGAAAACATCTATATGTTCCTAGTGTATCAATTTTGGATCTTAACAGAAGAAATTTTTTATTTCCATAATTTATCATGATTTACGATTTTTGCGATAACTGATATGGAATTTTTTGAAAAGTTAATGTTGTTTGTCCTCTAGTTGCCTAAAAAATTGCAATAATCTTAAATGGGAAATAGAAAATGTCACATTATAAGTTATTGTATTTTGTCATCTTGCCTGAAAATCTTTTTACTTTTCTATAGGTAATTAATATTTTATATTGAAATGATAAATATAATGCCCAAATAAAATTTGCTAAACTTTGGGTGAAGGCCCAAAATATCTCTTTTCCCTCTTCCCATTACCAAAATGCCAACCGCCAATTCGGGCGGCCCTAAATACCCACGGGACGCGCTACTGGTGAAGGAGTGTCTTGAGACACGCTGCTGATAAAAGAGTAACAGCCACAGATACGCCTTCACGCACAGCGTATCTTGAGACACGCAACTGGTACCAGCGTGATGACGTCATCTGACGTCAGCGTAACACTATTGAAATGCTGCTACAGTAGCTTGAGATACACATTTGTAACAGGCGTATCAGGCGATACGCATTCTTGAGCGGCGTATCTGACGTCATCATCGTCGTCTACAGAGCTCTCGACGTTGGCGATGCCGGCGTGTTTTTTGTTTCTCTTCGTCCGTCCACATCACAAACTTTCAGATCATGTTCCATATATCAATAGAATCGCAATTTGATTCTCTACACATCCATAATAATAAAATTACATTTTAATTGTCGGATGTGAAAACCCCAAATCAAACAATATTTTCCGATTCGATTTTTTGTCAAGGTCGTTCATGCCCCTGCGGGGCCTTTGCATAGAAACGGACATGGGGAAGGGAAAGAGAACGAGGTTGCGATAACGTAGGTGTGCTTTTGTGGGTTGGGAGTGATGTTTGTGAGACAAATAAGTGATGTCGCCGTTTTTCGCTTATGTCGCCGGCCAAGAGACAGACAAGAGAAGCCTGGGGGAGAAGGTTTTTCTGGCAGCTACAGTACTACAGATGGGCTACTCCCACAGGCGCATCTCGTGGGTAGATAGGGTCGAGCATTCCGAAAAACGGCATTTTAGTCCATGGGTACCTCATTTTGAGGTATTTTGGTCATTTTCTCCTAAACTTTTATATAAATTAAATAAAGTAAATTACATATATATTTAATAGGCATAAACAATGAATATTTAAAATACTATTAAATGCAAGCAAAAAATTAATAAAAGAATTTTGAAAGAGAAAACTAAAGAAAAATACTTTTAAACCGTTCCATGCCTTTCGAGTTTTCGATCTTTCGCTATTTAGCATATTTTTATTCTAATTTTGGTTGTATGTTTATCTAATATTTTGATTTTAAAAAAATCATGAACATACAATATTATTTCGTCACAATCTGATAGATCAACGGGGTATAATTTTCTTTATCAAACTAATCAGTAGAGAAAGGGATCGAGTTAATTCAATTTAATCATGTTAGTCAGAATTCATGTGTAATTAGTTCATGTACAAAAGTGAAAACCTGTCGGTATTCCTTTTGTATCAATTCTAGATATTAACCGAAATTCTATACTTTTATAACTTATATGATTTACACAATTTCCAGAGTAACTAATAGAATTTTTTTCCCAAAAATTAACGCCGCATGTCCTCCAATCGCTCGAAAAATTGCAGAAATTTTAAATGGGAAATAGAATGACACGATATAAGTAATTTTAAATCGTCGTCTTTTGGAATATGTTCTTATTTTTCTATAAATAATTAATATTTATATTGAAATAATAATCATAATGCCAAAAATAAATTTTACTAAGTTTTTATATAAATAATAAAAGTAAATTACATATATATTAAATAGATGTAATTAATGATTAATTAAGATGCTATCGAAAACAAAGCTCCATTCTCTTTCTTATTAGTTAGGCGCCTTCGTCCTTCCCCATCCGGCGGTAGATTCTCTATCGACCGGAGGGCCTTTTTCTTTCTTGCTTTGATCTTGTTTTTCTTTCAATAATACTCATCCTTGGGTGAGTTGTTTCTTCTGTACCCAAATTTTTGGGTTGTTTGCTATACTATATCCTTGTGAGAGCTTAATATGTTTTTGTATATTTTGAGTTTTTTTGTATTGGTTGTTTGTTTAGAATGATTAATATGGTGTATTGGGGGATCTGGAATGCATGCATCGAAGTGGTGTGGAATGGAACGGTGGTGAAAATCTCAAGAGCTCACCTTTCACAACAGAAGATTGTTCATTCTATGGAGGCATCTGTACCTTCGATCTTAGTTAGTGCAACTGAAAAATTTGAACACCGAACTACATCTAGATTTAATTGTGCGAAGGTGGCGTAGGCTGGATTGCTCGGAAGACCATTGAATTCATTTTAGCTTCAAGAATATTTGTATTCAGTATGTTAAGCGATCCGGAAACAAAATTTCTAATTATTTAGCTCATTTATTTGTTTTTAACCTAGTTGCATAGTCGGTTGGGAATTGTCATGGCTGAGTTTATTTCAAGTTAATGAAATTTTATTTAAATTTGTCAAAAAAGAAAGATGCTATCAAAAACAACAAAAAGGTTTATTAAAAAAAAATTCAAAAAATAGAAAATGAATTTTAAAAATAAAAAAAGGAAAAATTAAGAAAACTATCTTAAACGCGTCTAGTAACTTTTCGATCTCCTGGCATTATAATATATATAGATATAGATCTCACAAATAAATGATTTTTGGAAATACTTTTGAGATTTTTTTTAAGATATGTGACATTATTCTTATATTATATGTATAATTTTACAATGAAGGCCTTAAATATGTTATTACGGTAAAAATTGATTAAAATGTGGATTTTAAATTAAATCCCTAATATGCTAGGAGAAGAATCATGTGTAACAGGAAGAAATGTAGGTGGATAAGATTTATTATATATAAAGTCCGTCCCACTCATTTTATCATCAATTAGATATTCATATTTTATTCAATGATAAGATTTATACCGATAGTTACCATAGAAATGTATTTCTTTTCAAATAAATTGACATAAATAATATTAAATTTAAAATATATAACAAAATGTGAACATATTTTTAGAACAAGCAAAATAGGAAATGTTGCCACAATGAATAGAACGAAAGGAATATATAATTAGCCAGATTTCAATTTTTTTGGGTTACAGAACTAGTCCGAACGACAAAAACATCGTGTAACAATGATATGAATATGATGTTAGTTTCTCCTACTCTAAAATTTCAAAATCTTCTTAGAAAAATTCAAAAATAATTAGCGTGTATCATGATAGGCTTCTGGTATTCAACATCGTCAATTTGTCATGTAAAAAAGGAAGAGGAAGGAAAACTAGGGAACAACAGTAGGATCTGTACTTTATGTTAAGGTTTTTGTTTATTTTAGATTTGTATTTTGATGAGTTTATTCCCAATTTATTTGGGTATAATTTATTCTTTCCTTATGAAAGTTTTGTGTGTTTTTGATGTGCTTTACAGTGAATTAATGTCCGGGATGTTAGATCTGCGAGATTTTCAAGGTTTTGATTTAGTGATAGAAGTATTTATGGGATAGCATTTACGGTCGATAGCTCAAACTGTGGCGAAACGGATACATGTACATCTATCAATTTCAACAAATCGCTTGATGGTATATCCAAGAAGTCTAGATTAATCTGAATTGTATCTTTTACGGTTTGTTCGACTCGATTGTTCTTGTAGATGCCCAATGGTTTTTTATTAACGAATTAAATCCTTTGTTAAAAAAAAGAGAATAGGATCGGAAATGCATAAAAAATCCTTTGGATCGAATTTTATTGGAATTTTAAAAATTTCGGATTTTTTGAAAAATGGATTGGACTGGGCTTTACAAAAAATCAAGCCGGATTGGATCAGGCTTTCTTCAAAATATGAGTATCGTTTTAGCTCCGCGAGTCGGGTCTGATCGGGTCGAACCGGGCTTTTATCATAATTTTTTTAATTTTATATTAATAATTTTGAAAATTTTAAAAATATTACATATTTCTAAATTTCATCAAAAAAAATCGTGTTTTTACCTGGGGTTTTTAAACTTATATATTAATATTTTTGAAATTATTAAAAATAATTGTATATTTTAAGATTTTATCAATAAAAACTCGGATTTTTATCCGGGTCAAATCGAACTTTTATTCGGACTTTTCGAATTTTGGACTTTATCCGGACTTTTTGGGTTTCTCGATCTTCAGATTTTTATCCGTTTTGTTTGGGTTTTGGATCGAGCAATTTAATGAAAAATAAAAGACTCATATAAAATCCGTGAATCGGACCTAACTAGGTCGAATTTTTTTAGGATAAAATTTTCTGGACCTTTTCAGATTGGACCGAATTTCAAATTTCGAACGGTTTTTAACATCTCTAAGTAGGGCCACAAAGAAAATGAAAAAGGAAAGTTTGTGAAGTTGCGGTTTTTAATCCACCTTTGATATAAATTTATCATTATATGTGGGCGGAGATACATTTTACAGACTTTGAGTTGGTGGACAAAACAAGAAAACAAAATAAAACTGTTTTTTGGCTCACTCTGGCTTACAAAGTTAATGGGGTTTATATCAAACAGGTCACTGATCTCATTAAAAAATATCAAGTAGCTTTCCAGTCTTCACGGGGACTCATTTAAGCCACCAAACTAAGAAATATATCATTTGCCCCCCTGCATTCACAAAAATAATACAATTTATGGTGGTCTAAGTGTCTTAGATAAAATTTATGGTCGCCAAAAAAAGTTCAATCTTGGATAGATTGTATTATTCTCACTTAGGCCACCATAAATTATATTATTTTTGTGAATGCAGGGAGGGCAAATTATATATTTCTTAGTTTAGTGGCTTAAATGAGTCCCGTGGAGACTGGGGAATTACTTGATACTTTTTAATGAGATCAGTGGCCCATTTGATATAAAATCGATGTTATATTAACTTGTGATTCTCTCTCATGTCCTTTGTACTTTGTAGATTAGTACAATTATACTAAAAAAAAAGTATTAACCTACTTCAAGATTTATTTAATTAATAATTTTTTCAGATTCAGAGCCATCACTTAATTCAACCTTGGCCTGCTAGTCGTCAATATTTAAGTACAATTGTTATTCCTCATTTTTCACTCTTTGCAGACTTTACTCATTCAATTCCTTAGTCTTGTTAAATCCACCCACGCTTGCCATCTAGAAGAAGACTAGTTGAGACCCATTGTACTCTCTTTATTAGATTTGCAGCTATTATATATATATTTTTTAGTTCATATGGCCTATTGTTATTTGAGCATATTCAGCTTTCTTTGCTTGATTCCTGGTAATTTTTTTTAAAGTTTTGAACTTTATTATAGTTAGCAAAAGGGTGATCATCAAATTTTGATTTTGAGTTCTTAATTTTCTTGGATATTGTATTAGTGCAGATTCTTTACAATTTTGCTCATCAATCTAGCTTTGTAGAGAGTTCATATCTAGAGAGGATCACTTTTAGATGGCTGAACCTGTTTTTACACATTCACAATCTGATGTCTCAAATCATGGCCAAGGTGTTCAAATTTTGCCATTTAAGACCTCTAAAGTGTCTTTAAAGGTTTTGTTGTTGCATGGAAATTTAGATATATGGGTAAAGGAAGCCAAGAACCTTCCTAATATGGACTTGTTTCATAAGAAATTAGGGGACATGTTTGGTCTGTTACCGGGTAATTTAAGCGGAAAGCTAGAAGGGAATGTGTCTCATAAGATAACAAGTGATCCCTATGTCACAATTTCTGTGGCTAATGCTGTAATTGGTAGGACTTTTGTGATTAGTAATAGTGAGAACCCTGTGTGGATGCAGCATTTTTATGTTCCTGTTGCGCATCATGCTGCAGAAGTGCAGTTTGCTGTTAAAGACAGTGATGTTGTGGGCTCTCAGATTATGGGAGCTGTTGGGATTCCTATTGAGCAATTATACTCGGGCGCAGTTGTTGAGGGTACTTTTCCGATCCTTAATGCAAGTGGGAAGGCATGTAAACCTGGGGCGGTCTTAACTCTTTCAATTCAGTATACCCCTATGGAAAAGGTTTCCCTTTATCACAATGGGGTGGGATCAGGTCCGGAATATCAAGGCGTTCCTGGTACCTATTTTCCTCTTAGGAGAGGTGGAAAGGTTACTCTTTATCAAGATGCGCATGTCCCTGATGGCACCCTTCCAAACTTGAGGCTTGATCATAGTATGCAGTATGTGCATGGAAGTTGCTGGCATGATATCTTTACAGCTATAGGTCAGGCTCGTCGTCTTGTTTACATTACTGGGTGGTCAGTGTATCATCTGGTCAGACTTGTTCGTGATAATGATGATAAAACGGATACCACATTGGGAACCCTTCTTAAGACAAAGTCACAGGAAGGCGTCAGAGTGCTGCTTCTCGTATGGGATGATCCTACCTCAAGGAGCATTTTGGGCTATAAGACGGTAAGAGAAGATAATCTTAATATATGTCTTATGGCTAAGTAGATCATATGCCCAACTTGTGATATGTTCTGCTGATGTTTCCGTATGTGCATTACAAATATTTGCAACCCATGATGAATGTTTTATTGTTGCTCGGTCTTTATAACCATTGCGGCACTAACAACTTGTCAGATAAATATTTATCTTTATCTTTCCTTTGCCATGCGGTCCATGCGGATACGAAATATGGTCAGTGGGCAATGGTTTTGTCTTTCCGGCTATCCTTAAAAGGTGTATAACTACTATTGTGTTGATCTTGAATATCCATTTATGAGCTGGAGATCTATGCAAAGCCATAGTCCATGATTATACATCCCTTTTTGGAAGGTCTCTAGCCTATAAATTGCTAATTGATCTTTAAGCTACCTTACGTTTTATAGTACTGTCCATATAAGAATGTAAAGTGCCAACCTTGCTAAGATCAATTAGCCAAATGATCATATAAAGAACCGAGAGTAAATAGAAAACAAGCTGTACTGCCAAGATAGAACAAATCAGTTTTCGTGCCAAATGTTTGTGCTTGCTTGAAGACACGGAAAACTACTGATATGATTTCCCATTCTTTACTACTGTAAACTATAAATTCTATGCTACCCTTATCTAATATGCCAGGGATAGCATTATTTCGTCATACTCTACATTGAACAGGCAGCAGTCCTGGACATCTCTGTTTTATTGTTATGTTCAAGTTTTGTACTGAGGAGTTGATGACTATGATATTACGCAGGAAGGAATTATGCAAACTCATGATGAGGAAACAAGACGCTTTTTCAAGCACTCCACAGTGCAAGTGCTGCTTTGTCCCCGAGCCGCTGCTAAGGGACATAGCTGGGCCAAAAAGCAGGTTGGATACGGGTCACTAGTTGCTCTTCCCCTTTTATTAATAATTATTCTGATACTCTGTGCGATGTTATTGTTGTTTTAAAAAAAAATATTAATGAGGGTCAATAGCTTTTCTTATACTGTGTTTCCTGAAATGTGTTGTCTCAACCAGAATTTATCTACAGCACCTCATTCTCTGTTTTGGCATTCAGGAAGCGGAAACAATCTACACGCATCATCAGAAAACGGTTATTGTTGATGCTGATGCGGGAAATTACAGGAGAAAGATTGTAGCATTTGTTGGAGGTCTTGATTTGTGCATGGGGAGATATGATACTCCGCAACATCATATATTTAGAACATTACAAACTGTGCACAAAGATGACTTTCACAATCCAAATTACACGGTGATTATATATTTTCTGTTTGTGTTGGTATTATTTTTCTTTTTTATTGTTGTTTTTGGGGTATAATTATTAGCCACATTTCATTTGAGTATCTTTATTCTCACTTCATCGTTTCTCCTCCTTTTATTCCCAACAATGTTAGTAGCATATACACACAATTATGTATATGACATCTTGATTTCCATATGGATGATGGATGTGCTACCGAGTTGTCTAAACATACAAGGCCTTATACATATACAAGTTTGTGTGATTTATTGTTTTATTCGACCCTGACTTGTTTCGGGGAAGTAAATCCTGCATGTGCTATTTTAATCATTGTGATTTTTCTAACTTTTACATGAATAGGGTCCTGCTGTTGGTTGTCCAAGAGAACCATGGCATGATTTGCACAGTCAACTTGATGGTCCAGCAGCTTATGATATACTTACTAACTTTGAGGAAAGATGGATGCGGGCTTCAAAGCCTCATGGGATTCAGAAAATAAAGAAGTCGCATGAAGATTCATTACTGAGAATTGAAAGAATTCCTGAAATATTGGGAATCACGGAAGGAACCGTGAATGAGGATGACCCCGAATGCTGGCATGCACAGGTTATTGGTGTTGTTAGCTTAGAAGTGTTTGTTATTTTTAGTCCATCCCCTTATCTTAACATGATGAATTTATATAGGTGTTCCGTTCTATAGACTCCAACTCTGTTAAAGGCTTTCCCAAAGACCCAAAAGAAGCTCCTGGAAGGGTGAGGGATTTGTAATATCCGTGTTCTTCTTGGTGATTTTAATGAATCAACTAACTCTTACTGTTTTGTATCAGAACTTGGTTTGTGGGAAGAACGTACTGATAGACATGAGTATACATACAGCATATGTAAAGGCCATTCGCGCTGCGCAGCATTTCATATATATTGAGAACCAATATTTTCTTGGTTCATCATATAACTGGTCCAACTACAAAACCTTAGGTGAGGAACTCTGATATCTTAGATATGTTCAACAAATCATTTATGGTCAGTATGGTATATTATTTAGTTAACCCAGATGGCTGATAAATTTGCTTTTGTTTAGGTGCAAACAACTTAATACCTATGGAAATTGCTCTCAAAATTGTGAATAAAATCAAAGCAAATGAGAGATTTTGCGCATATATAGTAATCCCTATGTGGCCAGAGGGTGTCCCTACAAGTACTCCTACTCAGAGGATCCTATTTTGGCAGGTAGAGTAATTTTATTACAAGATGATGTTTAGTCGTGTACACACATTAGAGAATTACATGTGAAGCTCAAATTATTCAACTTTTCATGAATTTGTTTGTCATTTTTTAATGTAGTTTTTATGCAAGATCTATATTACGTCACCCTTTATAAGTGGTTATCATGAATTTGGTCACTGTAATAGTGCCTGATGGTATCTTGAGTGAGAAGAAGTAATAAATGGTGTGTGAAATTGAGGTTTTTACTATCAAGTTAAAATATAGCGTTCTATTTCTTCCCTATCCTGTCTTGCATGAGATCTAATGACTCCTTTCAGAGCTCAAAATTTAATAAATATATAGAAGTAATTTGAAGTATCAAGTGCAAACAGCCATGCTTCCTCCTAATTGATAGAGTACAATATTATGTAAACGAGTCATAATATTCTTACGAGGTTCTTTACTGCACCTCAAAAGTATCTAGAAAGTAGTAGGGCTTTGGTCGGTGCTTTTATATGAGCATATTCTTGCATCTTCTGAACTGGTTGGCGTTCTTTATTTATGCAGCATAATACCATGCAAATGATGTATGGAGTAATTTACAAGGCCTTAGTGGAGGCAGGGCTTGATAAAACATATGAGCCTCAGGACTATTTGAATTTTTTCTGCCTTGGTAATCGAGAGGCTCAAGATAGAGAAAGTGTTCCTCAAGCTAAAATTTCAAATGGCTCCAATACTCCCCAAGTAAGCCGCGCATATTACTTTGTTCAAGCTCTTCATGATAATATTGTGCTGCTTTATAACCAACCTTTTATTCTTCAAGTTTTATATTGAACTGAACTTCTATTCTGTACATAGGCACTCAGTACAAAAAGTCGACGATTTATGATTTATGTACATTCGAAAGGCATGATAGTGGATGATGAGTACGTACTAATGGGGTCTGCTAACATCAACCAACGTTCCTTAGAAGGCACCAGAGACACTGAGATTGCAATGGGTGCATATCAGCCTCACCATACTTATGCACGGAAACGTTACAGTCCCCGTGGTCAGGTATTATCCATATTGCAATAAATAATTCGATTGAAACTCTAACTTAAGCATGAGAATCTGATTCCTAATATTCAGATTAATGTAGTTTAAATCTGGTTATCTGACATGTAGTACGTATTTCACCTGCAGATATATGGATATAGAATGTCACTCTGGGCAGAGCACATTGGTATGCTGGAGCAATGCTTTGAGCAACCAGAAAGCCTCGATTGTGCAAGAAGGGTAAGATACCTAAGCGAGTTGAACTGGAAACAGTTTGCAGCTGAGGAAGTAACTGAAATGAATGGTCATCTAATGAAGTACCCCGTGGAAGTAGATCGAACAGGAAAGGTGAGCCCTCTTCCTGGCTGCGCTACATTCCCTGATATGGGCGGCAACATAGTGGGCACTTTTGCTGGACTTCAAGAAAATCTGACTATATAAATAGCTAAGCTTGTCAAGGAAGGGGCATAACTTTCCACACGAGGCATCTGTAGTATATTAGTATTCAAAACATAATTACTCATCATTCAAGCTGTGTTGGATGTAGATGACTAAATATTTTGCAGGTTCTTAGCAAGTCCAATATATTTATTCGGGAGACGCCTCCCCATCTTACAAAAACAAACAATTAATTTGATTTGAACTACAATTAAAACTAAAAATTCAATAATCAGATTCTGTGATATTCAGCTTTTATTAGTGTTGTAAAATGAAAAAATGCCCAAAATATCCACTTTTTCACTACCCACTGCCCAAAATACCCGTTTTTGAAAACAGCGACCAAAATATCCTTGGGTCATGCCGTTTGGTGTTGGATATTTTAGTGTAATTGGATTGACTAGTTGATCAATGTAATCGTAATATTACATCGAACAAGTCGGGAGAGTGCGGAGTGCACGCTTTGTTCGAGTTTATTATGATTTCGGTATTATTGCTTATGAGGCATGTCCATTGGCATCAAACACACCTGTTGGGATAAGATGTGTTTGTTAGCATTAGACGTGACTGTTAGAATGAGATGTGTATGTTGGCAAAAGACATATCTTGAGATGTGTCTGTTGTCAAAAGACACATCTGTTGACATTTATATATAGGTGTTGCATTGATCATTTTCATGACATTGGTTCATTTGAAATTCACAAAAACACATTCTCTCTTCTTGCAGAATTTCTGACTTTATCCGATTGATTTATTTGGGTGAACCACAAATAACTTCAATCTGAAAGTGTTCACACGACTTCAGAAAAATCCAAGTTACTACCATATTTCCCCAACAAAGATTGAAGTTATTTGTTTCTGAAGATGACGAACGGAGATTCTGCAAAAGATATGACAAACAAGTTTGCAAAACTGGACAATTTTGAGGGTCAGGATTTTAGAAGATGGCAGAAGAAGATGCACTTTCTGTTGACCACGCTGAAGGTTGTGTATGTTCTGAGTACCCCCATGCTGAAGTGATCGAGAATGAAATTGTTGAACAGACAAGGAAGCACTGCAAATGGGAAAACGATGACTACATCTGCCGCGGTCACATCTTAAACGGTATGTCTGATTCCCGTTTCGATGTATACCAAAATGTTGAGTCAGCGAAAGAATTGTGGGATTCTCTTGAATCCAAGTACATGGCAGAAGATGCTTCTAAGAAGTTTCTGGTCAGTAATTTTATGAACTATAAAATGGTCGATTTTAGACCGGTGATGGAACAATACAATGAATTGTTAAGGATTCTGGGACAGTTTGTTTAACACAATCTGAAGATGGATGAATCTATCTCTGTTTATGGTGTTATAGACAAACTGCCACCATCATGGAAGGATTTTAAACACACCTTGAAACATAATAAAGATGATATGACGTTGGTTGAACTTGGAAGTCACTTCAGAATTGAAAAGGCTTTGAGGACTCAAGAAATTGAGAATAATCCTAAGGGCAAGAACCAAGTCGGTAACTCATATGTGAATATGGTTGAAGATGGTGGATCTTCTAAGAATTCTAAGAATGGCAAGGGTTATAAACGGAAGTTTAAAGGAAACAACAACAACAACTCTTCCAACAAAAGGCCTAAGATGGCATGTTGGAAGTGTGGAAAACCTGGACATTTCAAGAAGGATTGTCGGGTTGGTAAAGGCAAGCAGGAAAAGCAAAATGTTGGTCCAAGTGGATCCAGAAATGCAACAAGGATGATAATGTTGCTTGGTGGATTGATTCAGGAGCAACGAGTCATGTATGTAAAGATCTTCGTTGGTTCATAGACTTTCAACCAATCGAAGATGGATCTATCTTAAAGATGGGAAATGTTGCAACTGAACCGATCAAAGGACTAGGAAATGTCAAGCTTGTTTTTACTTCTGGAAAATGTATATTATTAAATAATGTGTTGTATGTTCCTAGGATTCGAAAGAATCTCTTGTCTGGTGTTGTATTAAATAATTATGGATATAAACAAGTTTATGAAAGTGACAAGTATATCTTGTCAAAACATGGCACTTTTGTTGGTTTTGGCAATTTATGTAATGGTATGTTTATGTTGAATGTAAATACTCCATTTAATGATGAATCTGCTTGCATGGCTTCTACTAGTACTAGCAATAATTTGAATAAACCTGAATTATGGCATGCTAGACTAGGACATGTACATTATAAAAGAATAAAGGATATGTCTAAAATGAGTCTCATACCTGCTATTGATTTAAACAATGAAAAATGTAAAACATGCATGTTAACAAAGATAACTAGAATGCCCTTTAAAGATGCTAATAGGGTGTCTGATGTATTAGAACTAATACATAGCGATTTATGTGATTTTCATTCTACACCATCATTAGGAAATAAAAAGTATGTAGTTACTTTTATTGATGATTCTTCTAGATATTGTTATGTATATTTGTTGCATGCAAAGGATGAAGCTCTTGACTTCTTTAAAATATATAAAGAAGAAGTAGAGCTACATCAGAGTACCATGATTAAAAATCTACGTACTGATAGAGGAGGTGAGTATTATGATCCGGTATACTTTCGATCTACTGGTATAATACATCAAACCACGGCTCCTTATACACCACAACAAAATGGTGTGGCAGAAAGAAAGAATAGGACTTTGAAAGAAATGGTTAATTCCTTGTTATCCTACTCGGGTTTGAGTGAGGGTTTTTGGGGTGAGGCTATGTTAACAACCTGTTATTTATTGAATAGAATTCCTAGTAAGAGGAATAAGATTACCCCTAATGAACTTTGGTATAAAGAGTCACCAAAATTGAGTTTTTTGAGAGTTGGGGATGTAGAGCAGTTGTAAGACTCACTGAACCCAAAAGAAGAAACTTGGGTGAATGAGGTATAGATTGTATCTTTGTTGGTTATGCTGAGCATTCCATCGCATATAGATTCTATGTGTTAGAATCTAATGACTATGTGTCTGTGAACTCGATTATCGAGTTAAGAGATGCTATCTTTGATGAAAACAGATTTACATCTATACCTAGACCAAGGGACATGCTTCAGAATTCTTCTAGTAGGAACTCAGTTTCTACTGAAGATGTCCATGGACCGTCTGAACCAAGGAGAAGCACTAGAGCTATAAAAGCAAAGTCTTTTGGAGATGACTTTCATCTTTATCTAGTTGAAGGTTCCAGAGATGAAATTGAATATCAATACCAATATTGTTTTATTATTGAGGAGGATCCAAAAACTTTTGTCGAAGCAATGACATCAAGGGATGTTGCATTCTGGAAAGAAGCTATCCATGATGAAATGGATTCTATCATGAATAATAATACATGGGAATTGAGTGATCTGCCCCCTGGCTGTAAAGCATTGGGAAACAGATGGATCTTCAAAAGGAAAATGAAGGTGGACGGTACAATAGATAAGTTTAAAGCCAGATTGGTTATCCAAGGCTTTAGACAAAAAGAAGGAATTGATTATTTTGATACTTATGCTCCTGTTGCTAGGACTTCCACTATTAGGTTGTTAATATCACTTACTGCTATACACAACCTTGTCATTCATCAAATGGATGTGAAAACTGCATTCTTGAATGGTGAATTAGATGAAGAGATTTATATGAAACAACCCGAAGGGTTTGATATGCCTGGTTGTGAGAACAAGGTGTGTAAATTGAAGAAATCAATTTATGGTCTAAAACAAGCACCGAAGGACTGGCATGATAAATTTGATAATGTGGTCTTGTCTAATGGTTATTTTATTAACCAAGCAGACAAGTGTGTATATAGCAAATTTGATGCTTCTGGTAAAGGAGTTATAATTTGTTTATATGTGGATGACATGTTGATTTTTGGTACTGACCAAAATCAAGTGGATAAAAGCAAGAAGTTTTTGTCATCTAATTTTGATATGAAAGACATGGGGGAGGCTGAGGTGATTCTTGGTATAAGGATCAAGCGTGAGAACAGTGGTATTTCAATTTCTCAATCTCATTATACTGAGAAGATTTTGAAAAGATTTAACTTTAAGGATTGTTTTCCTGTTAGCACTCCTCTTGATCCTAGTATTAAACTCCTACCTAATACAGGTGTTGCATTATCTCAACTTGAATACTCAAGGGCTATTGGTAGTCTTATGTATGCTATGATAAGCATTAGGCCAGATATTGCCTATGCTGTTGGAAAGCTTAGTAGGTATACTAGTAAACCAAGTTCACATCATTGGCAAGCCTTAAGCCGAGTGTTCAAGTACTTGAAAGGAACCATGGATTATGGTTTGACATATACTGGATTTCCTTCGGTTATTGAAGGTCATTCAGATACAAGTTGGATTTCCAATAAAGAAGATCATTCTTCCACAAGTGGATGCGTATTCCTTCTTGGGGGAGGTGATATCTCTTGGGCATCAAAGAAACAGAGTTGCATTACTGATTCAACGATGGAATCTGAATTTGTGGCATTATCAACGACTGGTAAAGAAGCTGAATGGCTAAGAAATCTGATTTATGAGATTCCATTGTGGCCTAAACCGATATCACCCATATCTATCAGATGTGATAGTGAGTCTGCCTTGGCTAATGTTATAGACAAGTGTTCAAAGGCAAGTCTAGACATTTAGGTGTTAGACACAGCATGATTCGTGAGCTTATCACGTACGGTGTTATATTAGTGGAGTTTATAAGAACTCAACATAATTTAGCCGATCATCTAACCAAAGGGTTGATTAGAGATCTTGTGCACAAGTCGGCTGTGGGGATGAGATTAAAGTCCATCTAAAAGTCTCTCATGTTGAGATACCCAATTCCCACCTAATATGACATTAGGTGCTGAATTCAATATGGAAAGCTTAACATCTAGAGATTGGAACACATTAGTATTGTCATCCCAAGGTATGTGTTCAGACCTGCAAGTTGAGGAGGTTGAAGTTTATCTTCTTAATAGTTCTTTTGAAAAATTGCATATGCAGGTGCGAGAGTAAAAGAACTACCTATTTGAGCATGAAGTTTAGCCACTTCATGAAGCTTGGACTTGGCTTTGATATGCTTAAGAAGGATTAGGACACTAGGCTAGTACAATATAGTGTCAAGTAAGAACATTTGAGAATGTAAATTTATGTGTATAGTATCTTCATGTATTCACTATGAATAGTAGAGGTTCAATCCATAGTGATACATTGATATTCGAATATTTGAAATGTGTACTATACTAATGTGAAATTCAATCGTCATGATATTTCATTTATGCATAACTTTGTTATTTGTTGTGATTTTGTTTAGTTAATCATGGATTACGCTAAAATGGGGGAGGATTGTTGGATATTTTAGTGTAATTGGATTGACTAGTTGATCAATGTAATCGTAATATTACATCGAACAAGTCAGGAGAGTGCGGAGTGCACGCTTTGTTCGAGTTTATTATGACTTCGGTATTATTGCTTGTGAGGCATGTCCATTGGCATCAGACACACCTGTTGGGATAAGATGTGTCTGTTAGCATTAGACGTGACCGTTAGAATGAGATTTGTATATTGGCAAAAGACACATCTTGAGATGTGTATGTTGGCAAAAGACACATCTTGAGATGTGTCTGTTGTCAAAAGACACATCTGTTGACATCTATATATAGGTGTTGCATTGATCATTTTCATGACATTGGTTTATTTGAAATTCACAACAAAAACACATTCTATCTTCTTGCAGAATTTCTGATTTTATCCGATTGATTTATTTGGGTGAACCACAAATAACTTCAATCTGAAAGTGTTCACACGGCTTCAGAAAGATCCAAGTTACTACCATATTTCCCCAACATTTGGAACGGCGCAACCCCATCCACTGTTCACTCTCTCTGTCCCGTAGTCTCTCTCTCTCTCTCTCTCTCTCTCTCTCTCTCTCTCTCTCTCTCACGTCGAACTCTCTCCGCCTCCCTCCGGCAACCTCCGCTCCTTCCGAACACACCAAAACGATAAGCAGACCTTGCTCTCCATTTTGTCCAACTGATTTTATGGAATCTAGCCCTCCAGGGGTTTCTATGAACTCATCAGAAAATCGAGGTGGAGAAGGGAGGTTCAATTGGGCGTTTTTAATCCGGTGAAACAAACGACTTGAAACTGATATAGGCATGTAAATCGTCGAGAGACGAATCCAATGGTATATACCACTTAACGGGAAAACGTCGGGAAGTGTGTGAAAAGATGAACGGAAAATATGACCGAAATTCGCCAAAATCGCCATGGTTGTCGCCAGAGAGAGCGTTTGTTGGAGTGGTCCCCGTAGGGGCATACGTATTTGTGTGATGCGTATCCAAGCTTGGCTGCGCCCATGGGTGCAGCGTGATCTGTAATACGCCCATGTGTGTGGCGTGTGTTGTGGACGAGACTCTTGTGACAAGGGCGTAGCTTCCACACACGCTTTATCTAGTGGCGTATCACCACATACGCCTATGCCAGTGGCGTATGTGGTGGGTATTTTGGGCGGAACCTCCATTGGGCATTTTGGCTAAGAATGAATAAAAAGTGGTTATTTAGGGCACTCACCCTTGTAAAATCGTCTAATTTTTCAAAAATTTCAAATTAATTCTTATAGAAATATTTGAAGATATGACTTTTAAATTCCGATTAATCAAATTTATTTACAAATGGCATAGTTATTAATAAAACTAAGAGTTAAATGGATATATTAAATATTATTAAAATATTAAAATTCATACAATTATTTTCTAATTAATCATTTGGTTATTTCACAATCAATATATATATATATATATATATATATATATATATATATATATATAAAGGAGGATAGCGGGAGTTTAGGTGGCACTCTAATATCGTCTCAATCGATTTTTCTAATTTTCTAGAATTTTAAACACTAATAAATATGAAAATATCAATTAGCATATTAGAAGTAGAATAGGTGTTCGAATTTATAAAGGAGAAGAGGTCGAATTTATAGGAAAAACATATGATCAGAAGTTCTATTGAAAGTATAATAAATATTTATAAGACATACGATTAAAAGTTCTATTGGAAGCAGAATAGGAGTTCGAATTTATAGAGAATAAGAGTTTGAATTTATAAAAAAAATATATAAATAAAAGTTCTACTAGAACTAAAATAGGTGTTTGAATATATAGAACAGACATATAATTAAATATTTTATAGAAAGTACGATCTTCTTAAATTATATATTTTTTATATAAGTTAATTATACTTATATTAGGAAAATTTATTCATAAATTAAATACTATTGTCATGAAAAAAGTCACCGTATTTAAAAAGAAAAGAATTGACGTGTTAACATAATAAAAGAATAATGAGTAAAAGAACAATCTCATGCGGTCTTTATAATATATGTTAAAAAGTTGGGATTTCGGTTTTAACGAGAGAGCGGCTCAATCGAAAGAATCGTATTTAACAAGAAATTGATTCATTAGAGAAGATTATTTAATTATTAAAATTTAATATTAATATTATAATATAACGTAAATGTATTGGTTTTTTTTTAAAATATTGTAACGCCGCCGCGAAGCGCGACTTTATCGACTAATTTATTTATTAATTTTTAATCAATATCTCAACAAATTAATTTCAATTTTCTATTTCTATTAAACATGCTTTCATCCGCAAGGACCTGACATTTTCCCACGTTCACAACCCAGCATACACACACTCCAACTAGTCAACTACCTCTTACCCCGTTCCCACAAAGTTTGAGGAGATGTTTGAGAAACTTATTTTTCAGAATAAGTTAACTTATTTTAAGTTGAAAGTTAAGATTTTTAACTTTCCAACTTATTTTCCAACTTATTTTTTCAATTTATTGAATTTCAAACATACATTAAACACTTATATAAAAAAATTATTGAAATATAAAATTTTTATCCGAAAATAAGTTAATAAGGACTTTAACATAAGTTTTGCCAAACAGGCAACTTACAACTGCTGATTGCTGTAATAGTTAATACTCCGATATATACACAAACATTTGTACATACACACACAGAATCCCAAAACATAGGAATCGAGAAACTCCACGCAAACAGATCCAATCAATCATCAAACCATGATTTTGTCAGTCAACGACTCATCACCCCAACTCAACTTCTTGATCTACGGTCGCACAGGTTGGATCGGTGGGCTCCTCGGCAAACTCTGTGAATCCCAAAACATAAACTACTCTTATGGCTCTGGTCGTCTCGAGAACAGAGCTTCAATCTTAGCTGACATTGAAACAATCAAACCTACCCATGTTTTTAATGCTGCTGGTGTTACTGGCAGACCCAATGTTGATTGGTGTGAGTCACATAAAGTTGAGACTGTCAGGACTAATGTTGTTGGAACACTTACACTTGCTGATGTTTGTCGAGACAAAGGACTTGTGGTTATTAATTATGCAACTGGGTGTATTTTTGAGTATGACGATGATCATCCACTTGGGTCTGGTGTTGGGTTTAAGGAGGAAGATGTTCCTAATTTTGTTGGGTCTTATTATTCTAAGACTAAAGCTATGGTATGTTTGTTGTTGTTGTTGTTGTTGTTGTTGTATTTTTGTGTGTCTTTCAAACTTTGTTGGTTGGTGACTTAATGTTAGTTAGTTTCAGTGGCGGAATCAGGATTTTTACGGAAGTCGTGACTAAAATTATTTATTTCTTAAATAATCATATTACTAATAGATTTCTTTGTAAATTTTCAAATACTAACCGGGCTGGAAAATACTTTCTTTTTTTGATTTTCGGAGGATGATTGGGGTTTAGCATAGGTTGCCCTCCAACTAGTTCCTCCCCTGGTTACTGAAAGATCTGTGCTTTTGTCTAAATGTTAGTGTTATATAGTCCTGTTTAACTTTCAAGTAATGGTTAGATATTGGAATGTTTTTTGATGGATTACAAGTTCATGTTTGTTAAAAGATTGAGTCTTTGTTGAATTGTTGGGGGTAATTATGTTTGTAAACTTTACGTGACTATGATTCTTGACTGAGCTATTTTTCGAGGTTTCTTATGTATGAACGAACTTCTGCATTTTTCTTTTAGTTTGGATATTGTAACATTTGAATGAGAGTGTATGGCTAGTTTCTGTTTTATTGAAGTTGAAGTGATGACTTGATAGATTTATAGTTTCTCATAGGAGGTAGTATATGATTTAGATCTTGATTAACACATGATCAAGGAACTGAGCTTTTGCAACGTGAGTTATATAGTCCTTTTATGTCATATGTGCCATTGTTGCTTAGTAAGATATAGTTTACTTGAGAAGACATTTCATCATCCAAGTCATGGTAAAATAGATTAACAGTGTATAATTGTAAACATTTTTTTTTATGTAAATGGTGATGTTAGCTTCTTTGATATAAGTGTGCAAGATATAGGAGTATGAAACAACTCTTGAAATTTTGAACCAGTACTATATTTCTGATTATTGCCCATTTCTCTAATTTCATTCAAGGTGGAGGATTTGCTTGCGAATTACGAGAATGTATGCACTCTGCGTGTCAGGATGCCAATATCATCTGATTTGTCAAATCCTCGAAATTTCATCACAAAGATCACTCGATACGAGAAGGTTGTAAACATACCAAACTCAATGACGATCTTGGATGAACTTCTTCCTATTTCCATTGAGATGGCAAAAAGAAATCTCACTGGAATATGGAACTTCACAAATCCAGGGGTAGTCAGCCACAATGAGATTTTAGAGATGTACAGGGATTACATTGACCCAAACTTCACATGGAAGAACTTTAATCTTGAAGAGCAGGCAAAAGTGATCATTGCTCCAAGGAGCAACAATGAGCTCGATGCCACCAAACTGAAGACTGAATTCCCAGAACTCTTGTCCATTAAGGATTCGCTTATAAAAAATGTATTCAAGCCAAATCAGAAGACCTCTGTGGCTTGACGATCCTGTGTTTTTGTTGTCTATCATAAATTATTATTTGATTATGATTGACGGATCTCATGTTACATGCATATTGCTAAATGTTATTAAATGTTGTATCTGTGTTACATGATTTTCAATAAATTTTAGTTGGAGTGATATTTCAGCATTCGTATTTTGCAGTCTGATCTTATGTTTGTAATGCATAAGGATTCAATAAAAAGTATATTTGTAGTTTAGTAATGCACCTAAAGTTTACAATGCTTCTCTCTTCGCTGAATTTGTGTAATTTAAAGATTTTTCATGAGGTAAATACATATCGGCAAGCAAATATACACTGTGAGTTTATTTCTTCAGGATAGGTGTTATATTGGAAAGGGATCAACTTATCAGACACTTGCACCCATCCAAATATCACAAAACATGACAGGATCCAGAGAAAGATACATATGAAAAACTACAATGATAACCTTCATTCCACCTTGTTGGTATTTGTTTTAATTTACTGTGGCCAAATGTAGCTTTCTTCTTGTATAGAGAAGAGCCACTATATGCTGTCTTTTTTCCAGGCATGGAGGAGCTCTGTGCATATGCATCTAGATTGTAAGGAGCCCCTGGGAGATAGTTATACACAAGTGGAGTTCTTACCCTATGAATTCCATCATACCAGAAAATAGCACCTGAAATGATTGGCTGTTGGGAGATCTGTGGTCCAGTCACAGTCACGGTGAATGATTTTGTCTCCCCAATTTCAGCAAATGACAGGACAGAAGGTTCAACGGTGACATTGATGCTACTGGGTCAATAAATGGTACTACCAGGTGCAATGACAGCAGCCATGTAGGTTGAGTTTGCTGCCCCTACATTAGTCACTGTCCTAGTGAATATACCCTGAATCGAATTGCCATCTAGCGCATATAGAAAGAACCATTGGTAATTGAGATCCCATCCTCTTCCAGGTGCTGTGCTATTACAAACACTTGTATCTCCGCTGAGAAGTTGCAAAGTGGTTGTGTTGTAGCCTTGCTTGCATAGGAAGTTAACATAATCTGCCTCTGATGCGTCAAAAACAAGTCCCAGACTCACTGCCTGAACTGGGTTTATTTGACTAGACCCATATGCGAATTCTAGGTCTTCCTGCTTCCTTGGGTCCATAATAGTAGCTGATTGTATGAAGATTAGTCTGTTACTCAAAAATTATTCAAGAGGGGTAATGGTTAATTCACATTTAGGGACTAGTTCTGTTTGTAAGTTGCAACTCTTACCTGTTGTCATAAAGGCAGATGTAATAGCAGCAGGAGACCAGTCTGGATGGGCAACCTTGACATGAGCTGCAGCACCAGCAGCATGCCGGCAAGACATGGATGTGCTAGAAATTATGTTAAGTAACCAACTCATCTAAAATTTTAAGGTATTAGAGGGAGGCCTTATATGGATCTTATATTATATTCTAACACTCTCCCTCACTCGAAAGCCCATTTTTGGATCGAAGAGTGGATCACGGGCGCTCAACTTTCGAGCATAACTTGCCTTCGTGTCCATATTAAATATTGAGAATATTGGGGGTCGCGGAGAGTCGAGCATGGGACCTCCGCGTGCCTGAGTTTTGATACCATGATAACTTTTGTAAGTTTATAATCAAAGACAGATAATTGTAGAACAAAGGGATGAATAGAAAGATAAAATATATACAAATAGGTAAAGGGTGAATATATTAAAAGGTTACATTGTGTCGATCTTGTGTGAAATAAAGCTAAGTGGGGCTTTATATATAGCCCAATATCCTATCACTACAATGACTAAAATACCCTCATATTTTATTCCTTAATACTCCCCCTCAAGCTAAGAGCGGGAACATCGTGAAGCTCTTGGCTTGAACTCCAACGATATCAACAAAAAACTCATAATCCTTTGCAGTCATAAAACCACACTTCTAAGACTGTTTTCCGTGAACAATTGGAGCACATCAATTCCTGACAGGGACTCCAAATCCGGCCAGCAGGAGCACATCAATGTCCTGACAGGGGACTCCAATTCCCTACCATTCGAGGACTTGTTGTTGGAGCACGTCAATGTCCTGACAAGGGACTCCAATTCCCTGCCATTCGAGGACTAAGTTTAAGCTTGTCATTCAAGGAATCCTGGCTTTGTTTGCCATTCAAGGACCCTGACTTTGCTGTAAACTATATGTTCACATGTCCTGGCTCTTTGGCCATTTGAGGACTGTGTCTTGAGCTCTGGCTTCTGGCGCTGGCTCTGGCTCGGGCTTCTTGGCTCTGGCTCTGGCTTCAGGCACTGGCTTCATTTTGCTCTCAATCTCTCTTCTTCTTCATCCCCAGTAATTTCTATCTCCAAGCGGTTTTTCAAGGGCTCAATGGCCTACCTCAACATAATTTGGTGGACTTCAAAAGTAGAGTCGAGGCCCAATACAGCAACTTGACAATGCAAGATAAGCTGCAGAATTAGCTCGAGTATTCGTTCATTCTGCACATTTCAGAAATGAACTCTCGGCTTTTAATTTCAAACGATGGCAATGACTTCCATCTTCAATCAGTTTCTTCGACATTACTAACTGATGCCTTCATAATTGGATCAGTTTAGAAAGGCTGCCGCTCAACCACGGCCTCTGCTACTGGAACAGTCTGGATACAATGCTGTTGCATCTTGGCTAGTGAAGCATTCTGGAAATACTGCCTCTTCTTCTTGCTAAAAATTCTCACTCCTTTATCTGATATGTTGATGTTAATGTCTCGAGCACCTTGCTGATTCATGCAAGTAGACAGATCATACTTCTGGCCATGAAAGACAAAACTTTTCTTGCACTACTGAATCCTTCACAAAAGATCTATTCTGTACACTTCCATGCAATTTGTCTAGAATCCTCCAAGACACGGCATCTGGAGTCAACCCATTCTTTTTCATTTCTCCCATAATTCTGTATGCTTCTTTCTTCATACCCAACTTATAAGCAGCATCCATTAGAATATTGTAGCTAACTGTATTTGGATTCACCCCACAATCAACTAACTCATATAGAAAATCACATGCCTCATCAAACTTTCCAGCATTGCAAAGCCCTTTAAGGATAGCCGCATAGACAAAATCATCGTGAATCTTTGAGGGCCACACAACATCGTCCCAAAGACTCTTAGCCTCGTCTACTTGGTTAGCACTGAACAACCCATCGATAACTATTGTCCAGGTAACACTATCAGCAACTAAACCGCCACTCGCCATGCTGTTAAACAGATCCATTGCTTCTTTTGTCTGGTCCAATTTAAATAATCCACGAAGAACTGCATTATAAGTCACAACTCCAGGTACAGATCCGTTTTTAGGAATAACGTTGTGTAATATATTGAGAGCCTCTTCAGTTCTCCCAAGGCGTAACAAACCACATATGATTGTGGTAAATGTCACAGCATCGAGACTACAAAACTTTCCTGCCAGCATATCATGCAACACTTGCAATGGCTCCTCAATTCTTTCCATCTTGTAGAATCCATGAATTACGGTGTTGAGAGTAATCACATCAGGATTGCACTCTGTTTGGAGCATAGAAAGAAGAACATTCAGAAGCTCAGTCGGGTTATTCACAAGGCAAAGAGCTCTCAGATGTATATTGTAAATCCTTGTGACATCCACATCTTCCTTTTTCAACATAATCTCAAGCACTTTTCTCGCCTTTCAAATATCAGACTCTCGACAAAGACCATCCAGCAAAACTTTATATGTGAATTCTGATAGCAAGTATCCAACTCCATTTCCCTCTTCCAACAACTGATAAGCCATCATTCATCCACCAGTTTTACTAAGCCCGTGTATAATAGCATTATAAGAAACAAAGCTCGGTACAAATCCTCTCTTCCTCATTATATACGTAATCCTAGACGCCCCGTGATACTTCCCATTTTTACAAAGTGAATTTATCATCTCCCCGTAAGCAAACTCTTCGCAGACATTGTTCCCTTGAGGCATAGTTTTCGCAATCTCAAACACCTTATTAAACAACCCTTCATTACACAGACACTCAAAACAACAACAATCCTCACCCCCAAATCAGTCCTAAACTCATGCACACACAATACGATCTCACAAGCATATTATACGACATTAAATCAACCTCAATACCATACTTCTTAGGTAACTCCCTAAACAACTGCTCAGTCATATCAAATTTATTGGCATACACACTAGTAGCAAGAAGCCATTAAAAGACTTACAACTCTTCTCAGGCATTTCGTCAAACAGTTGGAGTGCATTTTCAAACATACCGCCTCGTCCGTAAAGTGCCATAAGCTTTATCCTCAACCCTCCTGGTGTTTGACAGCTTCTTCTACGAGTGAATGCTTATTAGCAGCTGATTTTGGGTTCTGTAGGAAAAGAGAGAAGCCTTCTTGTTTGAAGAACAACTTCCATTTCTCCTCTCTCTCTCTCTCTCTGTATAGATGGTTGCCTTCAAGAACACACAAGACTTGATTTTTAAGAGAAGGGATGAGTAACAGGAGATAATATTTCTCAGTGACAAATTATCAAACACTTAGAGAGCATAAATTTGTTTGAGTAATTTTACAATGAGAGGGATAGATTCAAACTACAACGCAGAAGAAATCAGGAGCCTCGAAGATCGGTGGCTTTGATACCATGTTAAGTAACCAACTCATCTAAAACCTTAAGGTAATAGAGGGAGGCCTTATATGGATCTTATATTATATTCTAACAAATTATGTTATAACTGACACTCCTAGTATCAGCATAGGACTCCGAGGGAGGTGCCCTGGGAGACCGTGCAGCCAGAATGTCCACACAAGGAGCAGTGATATCAGGCTGGTCGTAGAGTGAAAAAGACAATCAAAGATGACAATGACTAGTTTATAAACCTCTAAATTACAAGAAGAAATCACATTACCTTTAGAATGTCTGGGCTAATTAGGCTGGGTCCTCTAGAAGAGAAAGAAAAAAACAATAGGAACCATGACATCGTCTGGAGTCTCTGATACCAGAATTGTCGCAATTGGTTCCCTGTAATGTGTGGTTTATTTTAGTTTAAATTTAATACAACCAGTTCTGTAATGAACTTATCTGTATGAATAAATATGTACTCTGTTGTTTTGATGTGATCAAGAACTTTGATGCCATCTTCTGTGCTGTTTACAGTTGCTGGTAATGGGTTATTCAAGGCGAAATCACTATAAGTTGAATCAACCATTATAGTACCCACACCAGAGGTCTCACAGAATGACGGAACCATCCCCAGAGGTCTCACCAAAAACCATACTTCCTTCAACAATCTCTGAATTCATGGCACCGTCAAAGCAGAGACTTGAGAAAAATGTATTAGAACCGACTGTATAGTTTACAGCATCTCCTCCCTAAATCAATGGGTATGTAGTCCTATTGAGATCAAAACTGTTAATAGAGAGTCCCTTCATTTGTTGGAAGTAGAGCTGTCAAAAAAATCCAAAAAATCTGATATCCGACCGAAAAATCCGATACCGAATCCGAAAAAACGGATAATATCCGTATTAGAAAGAAAACGGATATTATTCGTATTCGAATTCGTATCCGAAAATAACGGATACGGATATAGGCACATCCGTATTCGAAATATCCGATATCCGAAAATTTACAAATATATATATATATATATATATATATATTTACTTTTTAGAAAATAATATTTAATATTTATAATATATAATATATATATTAAAATTTAATTATTTAATTCATTAATAATTAAAGATATTTACATTAATAAGTAAATTACACACAACATGTACGTTTTCACTTTGCAATATGTATATGATTTCCTAAAATTCTCATGTGAAATATGTAGCTTGCAATTTGCTTGTAGAATGCTTAACCCATGTGTTATTTTTTAATTGTTAAAAATTGTTATTTTTTAATTTTTAAGTGAAATATGAAAAAAATTGTTATTTTTTAATTTTTTTAAATGATTCGAATTTTCGGATTTTCGGATTTTCGGAGATATTCAGATTTTTTAAAAAATTTCAAAATTCGGATATTCGGATTCGGATATAATCCGTATCCGGATAATATCCGACGGATTCGAATTCGGATATAATTTTCTAATATCGGTCGGATTCGGATACAGATTCAGATAGTGATTTCGGATTTCGGATTCGGATATAGGCAGACCCGTATCCGAAATATCCATTTGACAGCCCTAGTTGGAAGCAATTACATGAGGAGATTTCACTTGTAATCTGTTGGATATCTATTAAAGTTGTTGCGTTCTCAACTTACCTGAAAAACTTGTCCATTGCCAAGCGCAGCCTTCGCTACAAATTTTTCTATCAATGCTGCTGGCAGCAATAGTCAGAGTTCAGGGTGCAAAGTTGGCGACTGAAACTGGATAAAGACCCGAATTCCCTGCTGAATTTGAGGTCAGGATTCCATTTTTCATGGCATGGAAAGATCCAATGGCAATCAGGTCGTGAAAGTAATCGGTTGGAAAGTCTGATCCTAGTGAAACTGATATAAGATCAACACCATCTGCTATGGCATCATCAAATGCTTTAAGGATATCTGCTGAAGAACATCCAAAAGACCAGCAAACTTTATACATAGCAATTCTTGCACTAGGTGCTCCTCCTCTTGCAGTCCCTTCGGCTAAGCCAAGGTAACTCGCTCCTTCTACCTGACCTCCTGCAGCTATTGAAGAAGTATGTATTCCATGTCCTGCATCTCTGGGGGATTTGATGTCTGTAACACCATAGAAATCGCTGTTATAGTAGCGAGCTCCTATGATCTTGCTGCAATATCACATATCATCAGTGTTAGTTCAGTTAAATGCAAGAACCCTTGATTAGAACTTCGTAGTTTTTTTAATTTTTCTTGTTCGTTGTTTAGTATTGACACATGATCCTTACTTTCTGCAGTTTAAATTGGGACCCTGACATGTTCCTTTCCATTTAGAAGGTGGAGAACCTAGATTGGTGTCACTGAAGCTTTCGGACTCTGGCCAGATTCCTTCACGTACATGCCGAAAAATATGAATAGTTAACTTCTAGTGTAACTAGATGTACTATTGTCCATTTTTAAATGAACATAATATTACCAATGTCTAAAAGCCCTATAATGACATCTCCTTCTAGAGGACCTCCAACTTTGTCCTTGCTTAATCCAAGGAAGTCCCAAGACCCTGTAGTATGCAGCTTTAGGGTACGACTTTGAAACACTGAAAGGACTCCTTTCATTCCTACATCCCATAACATTCTTTTATTGGTATGATAACAATCTATGAACCATCTCACATTTTATATAATAGCATAAAAATTACACCTGATACTCTTGTCACTTCTTCATCTGTCATCTTGGCTGTAAATCCGTTAAAGCTCCTACCATAACTGAAAACTAGCGTTTTCTTGGCAACTGAGGCACTGTAATAATAAAGCATAAAGTGTTAAGAGTACTCATATAGTAGAACACTATTACAAATGTATACATGGTGAATTGATCGTACCTTCCGTGTGCTCTTTGAAGCATATCATGGTGCGCTTACATTTCGTGAGGAAGATCTCCCATGTACATAATATGAACCTACAGAAACCCATAGTTGCATTAAGCTATTTTGTACTTTTGCATAAAAGATAAGTGTGATCGAAGTATCAAATATACTTACACCTTCCGATCCTTTCTTGGCCATGAGCATTAAGCACTAGAGTTGCAAGGAAGAAAAAGAAAGAAACGGTGACTTGGCCATTGTCATATTCAACACTACGATTCTATGAAGTAAAGTGAGAGATGATTCAGACTTAGAAATCTGAACTATATATAGTGTTGGCTAGCTTCGATGATAGTGATGTCTATATCATATCTTGGAACTTTGCTGGAAATGTTGGTAGTGTTAAAATACAGCTACTACAAATATCAGTTAGTCAAGATATTCATGCTGTTAGAAAGTCAGGGTCAAGATATTCATGCTTGATTTATAGTACCTGTGATGTTCTTTTCATATTAGCACCTTACTGTATATAATCAGCCACAATCATACAATGTAAATTAAGCAATATCATATCAATACAAGAGTTTTCTCCTAGATTCATCAGTTAAACACGTACCAGTTTTATCATGGTATCAGAGCTTTAAACTCCTTACCTCCACCTTTCACAGCCACGATCATCATCTTCGGTGACAAGTTCTTTAAGTCATTAAATCAAACAGTTGGCACAACCCACCTATTGACGAGTCAACACAGTGAGTCACACACAACTCGCAAACCACCATTGATTCCGGCAAACCACCATTGATTCATGCAACCACCATTGATTCCGACGAACAGAAACTCTTTGTGACATTACATCGAATAGTTGGTGCAACCTGCTCTTCCTCTTCAACTAGTCACCACAGACTACAACAACAAACACATCAGTTTGTCTTGACTCATCTTAGGGATACAGAAGGCCATATAAATTAGATTCACCCACAAAAGCTGCTCTCCCATTGTCAAGAATTTCCTTGTAGAAGACGAAGAACAAGATACAGAACGCCCAATTCTTGAAAAGATCATAATTTAGGGATCGAAATTTATTATTTTGGGAAAAAGGTGGGTGAATTTATAGTAAAAATTGAAACTTTGATTCCACGCTAACATCTTGAGGAGAAAGAAATAGAGTAAGTCGTGGAGTTCTCCGCCGATTCCTCCCTGCCGTGTAGCCGCCATCGTCCTTGGTAACATTGAACTCAATTTATATCAAGATATAGGATATTGTATCTCTCTACTGATACATATATTTTGATATCGAGTAGTTGTTATATTTTGGTTAAAGTTACACAGAGGTACCCAAACTGTTGCCTATATTTAGTTAGTCCCTTAGCTTGTTAAACTTATAAATCTGTCCTGGTAGTTTATTATTATTACCCTTTTAAACCTAAACGTAATCATGAATAACGATAATAGTTCACCAATTCAAACAATTTTGGATGGTTCCAACTACTTGGCTTGGTCTCAAGCTATCCGTAGTTTTCTTAAGGGTAAAAGAATCTGGCGATATGTAAGTGGTGATATTAGAATTCCAACAAAAGGGAAGGATGAAGATGAGTCAAAGTTTAAAGATCGCATTAAAGAGTGGGATGTCAAAAATCATCAAGCTATCACATTTTTTTAGAAACTCTTCTGTTTCTAAAATTAATTTGCAATTCGGAAATTTCGAAACGACAAAAGAAATTTGGGATTTATTGGCATCTCGGTACACAACATCTGATCTTTCTCACCAATATCAGATTCTGAATTCCTTAAGTAAATAGAAGCAAGTGCCAGGTCAACCAGTAGCAGATTTTCTTTCCCAAATACAACCATTTTGGGATCAGCTAACTTTGTCTGAACCTAAGTGGTTACACACAGAGGATGCCACACTCTATCAGGCGTATCGTAATCAACAACGACTCATCCAATTTTTGATGGCTCTCACTCAGAATTTTGAACCAGTTAGAGCTGCTCTTCTCCACCGTGTTCCGCTGCCCTCTTTGGAAAGTGCCTTAACTGAACTCATTTCCGAGGAAACTCGACTTGGCATTGGCAAAACCAGCCCTATGGCTGAAACTGTCCTTGCGGTACCTCTAGTACCTACTTCTGACAAACCTTTTTGTAGGTTTTATCGTCAAAATGGACACATAACTAAGGATTGTACAACACTTCGCAATCACACATGCCAACATTGCCATCAAAAGGGTCATTACTCGATTCAGTTCTGCAAGAAAAAGCCATCTTTTCATCCAAACAAATTATCTCAGTCCTTTGTTGCTGCAACCTCTGAATCTACATCAGACACTACACCCACAACATCCATTACTGAGCTTACTTCTTTACTCAAACTGGTTTTATCTAAAACCGGCTCTTCTTCCACTACATTCTCTTCCACCTCAAGTAATTCTTGGTATTTTGATTCTGCTTGTTGCAATCATATGACAAATGATTCATCCATATTTACCACGAAGACACAGAGTTCTTTTCTTCCAACCATTCAAACAGCAGATGGTTCTAGCTTGAATGTGTCACACATCGGAAATGTATCTACTGAAGATCTTTCCCTCCCTGACACATTTTTTGTTCCAAATCTTTCACTTAATCTTAACTCTATTGGCCAAATTTGTGATCTTGGTCTTGATGTTATTTTTACCCCTTTTGTTTGTCAGGTTTAGGATCCTCAGACAAATCAAACACTTGGGACAGGACGTAGATGTGGAAAGTTGTTTGAGCTCACTTCTCTTCATCTACCTACACCAAAATCATCATCTCATCTAGCTTGTGCGATTTCATCTAGTACCTGGCACTCTTGGTTAGGCCATCCATCTTCTATTCGTTTGCATAATCTTGTTTCTAAGGGTCTCTTAGGGAGTGTAAGTGAAGACAAAATTGAATGTGTGTCATGTAAACTAGCAAAACAACATGTACTTCCTTTTCCTATTCATTATGAAACATCATCTTCTACTTTTGATCTTATTCATTCTGATATTTGGGGTCCCTCTCCAACCCCCACTATGGGGGAATCGAGATATTATGTGATATTTGTTGATGATTTTTCTCGTTTCACATGGATATATATCCTGAAACATCGTTCAAAATTAGGAGAAACTTAAAAAAATTTTGCCACAATGATTCACACTCAGTTTAAAAAGAAAATCAAATTCTTTTGTGCCGACAATGCCAAAGAATATAATGAATCTGATCTTACAAATTTTTTAGCTTCTTATGGTACCCTTTCACAGAGTTCTTGCCCTTACACATCTCAACAAAATGGTCTGGCTGAACGTAAAAATAGACACATTCTTGACACCATTCGAGCCTTTCTCATTTCTTCTTCTTGTCCAGAATACTTCTGGGGAGAAGCTGCACTCACTGCTGTTCACACCATAAACATGACTCCTTCTCCTGTTATTAATAATGTTTCCCATTATGAAATATTATATGAAGAACCTTCATCATATGATTCTCTTAAGGTTTTTGGTTCTACTTGTTTTGTTCTTCTTCCTCCACATAAGAGGAGAAAACTTGAACCACGTGCTCGTCTTAATTGTTTTATTGGCTATGGTAGTGGTCAGAAAGGATACCGATGTTGGGATCCTATTTCACAACGTGTTCGTGTCTCTCGTAATGTCACTTTTTGGGAGCATAAAATGTTCTCATCTATGTCAGAATTTCACATTGACACCTCTACTAGCATTTCTCACTTTACAGATCCTTTTATTGATCTACATCCCAGTGATGAATATGTAGAATCTCCAATATCTTCTTCTGATATACATTCAGTAGATCCTTCAGTTGAGAACACACAACCATCTCCATCTACTACTATCCCTACAACAGGACAGTTTGAGGATTCCAGTACCGAGCCTCCCATTTTACCATCCTCTTCAGATGAGCATGCTCATCGATCTACTCGGGTAAGAAAACCTTCTGTTCGTCTTACTGATTATCATGTATATTCTGTTATAGAATCATTGCACGAGCCTCAAACATATAGAGATGGAAGTGTTAACCCTTTTTGGCAGGAGGCTATGACAGAAGAACTTCAGGCATTAGACAAAAATCACACTTGGGATGTGGTTACCTTTCCTCCTGGCAAAACAGTTGTGGGTTGTCGATGGATCTATAAAATTAATACAAATGCTGATGGCTCTATTGAGAGATATAAAGCTCGTCTAGTTGCTAGAGGCTTTACCCAGGAATATGGCATTGATTATGAGGAGACTTTTGCACCAGTTGCTCGTCTTACATCGGTTCGAAGTTTACTCGCTGTTGGAGCATCAAAATAGTGGGATATGTGGCAAATGGATGTCAAAAATGCTTTCCTTAATGGCGACTTAGATGAAGAAGTTTATCTCAAACCTCCTCCCGGTTTTGATCTCTCTCCAAGTCAAGTGCTCAAGCTTAACAAGGCACTTTATGGCCTAAAACAAGCACCTCGATCTTGGTTCGAGAAATTTAACAAAGTCATTAGTGAGCTAGGATTTTCTTCTAGTCCATATGATCATGCTCTCTTCATTCAACGGACCGATCGAGGAATTGTTCTTCTCCTCCTCTATGTTGACGATATGATTATCACTGGAGATGATACTGCAGGTATCTCTGATCTCAAACAGTTTCTTAGTCAGCAATTTGAAATGAAAGATCTTGGTTCATTAAGCTACTTCTTGGGTCTTGAGGTTTCTTCCATTCCTACTTGATACACACTTTCTCAAGTTAAGTATGCATCTGATCTTTTGTTGAAATCTGGAATCACCGACAATAAGATTACATCTACACCTTTGGAATACGAGGTCAAACTTAACTCTAACGATGGTGATCTGCTTGCCAACCCTACATTACATTGCCAGTTGGTAGGAAGTCTAATTTATCTTACTGTCACTCGTCCTGACATTGCTCATGCTGTTCATATTGCTGGTCAATTTATTGTACCTCCTCGCACTCCTCACTATACAGCTGTCCTTCACATACTTCGTTATGTCAAAGGCACCATCTTTCATGGATTACATTATGCATACAACTCATCACTTGAGTTACATGCCTATTCTGATGCTGATTGGGGTGGTGATCCCACTACCAGATGTTCCAGTACAGGATTTTGCTTCTTTCTGGGTGACTCTATTATCTCTTGGCGTAGTAAGAAACAATCCCTTGCCTCAAAATCTAGTGCCGAGTCAGAATATCGAGCTCTGGCTGACACCACACAAAAATTAATTTTGCTACGATGGTTACTTGAAGAAATGACTATAACTCATTCTCCAGCCACTATTATCTACTGTGATAGCAAAAGTGCCAGGGACATTGCTCACAATGATGTTTTTCGTGAACGCACTAAACATATAGAGATTGATTGTCATTTCACCCGTCAACAGGTTGCAAAAGGAACGGTTCGTCTTCATGCTATCTCTAGTGCAGATAATGTTGCAGATAACGAAATCTCTTCCTCCTGGTTCATTTCGTGATTGCAAACTCAAAGTTGGTTTTTCAACCATCTTAAGTTTGAGGGGGTGTTAAAAAACAGCTACTACAAAGATCAGTTAGTCAAGATATTCATGCTGTTAGAAAGTGAGGGTCAAGATATTCATGCTGTTAGAAAGTGAGGGTCAAGATATTCATGCTTGATTTATAGTACCTGTAATGTTCTTTTCATATTAGCACCTTGCTGTATATAATCAGCCACAATCATACAATGTAAATTAAGCAATATCATATCAATACAAGAGTTTTCTCTTACATTGTTCTAGCTTCATCAGTTAAACACGTACCAGTTTTATCAGGTAGAAAATGGTTTTTGTTCAATGATCATCGCCATTGTTCTTTTTTATAGTATGCCCATTTGATTTTTCTGGATGGATTCTCTTCACAGCTTCTTGATTATCAATTTCCTAGATTATAAATTTGTATTATATCTATTTTTTTTTTTTTTTACTTATAACAAGTCACTGGAATTGGGATAACTAGATCTTTCATCTTTCATGATTTTAAGAACTGAGCTAAAACCAGATATGGTTCGGATAAAACATCAAAAGGTATTAAACCATAACACTATACAACTTTATTTATAAGAGCTGGTTACTTAACAAGAACGCTGAGGCAAGGCAATTGTTAGACAAATTAGCTTGGTAAACCTACACCACCGATTACTATAAGTAAGATTATTTACTTAAAGCAGTAGTGACCCCAAACTAATTAATTACATATAGGAAAATTAAATTTATAAAACTTCTGATTTGTACTGACTGTTATAAGTGTGCACTTTTATCTGCTAAGTTGCTAGATTAAAACATGAAAACCAATCAATTTCTTTGTATATGCTTATAGTTACATGAGAAACCTTCAACACGTCCTGAAATATACACGAACTTTGTGCAGAACAAATTTAAAGATTAAATGCATCATACTATCATATTCATTTTGGATTAATATAGTAATCTATTTTTCAACTCGTAATGAAGGTTTGCATTGACAGATCTAAACATGAATTTGAAATGAAAATCCGTGAATTACAGCGTACAGAAAGGTATGGTAATTCTGAAGGCAAAAGCTCTGATATTCATATATTATTGTAGAACTTATTTCTTTCTTTTTTTTTTTTTTTGCTAAGTAATAACTGTATTAACAAAACAAAAAAAACAAACCAGGGGATACCCATGGTCAACATCAATGGGGAGAGACAGGCCTTACCCCAAAGAAAACAATCAAAGACATCATATTACATGCAAAAGACCCCTAGCAAATTAATAAAGCAATAGAACCAAATTGACATCTCTGGAAAGTAAGCGTTTAACAGCACTATTCGACGCAATTTTTTCCCTAACAATCCTTTTCATTCCTGCAATAATATTGAGATGATCATTGGGGTCCTCACCATGAATACGGTTATTTCTTTCTTGCCAAATGAGGTAGGCTGCTGTAGAAAGAAATAATCTACCCAGCTGAAACTCCACTGCATAAGATTTCATTCTGGTTAAGAAGTCTGCATCAGAGATCCAGTTTGCTGGAACTGCTATAGGGCATTCATCAATAATCTTCTTTGAAAAGTCACATTGAAAGAACAGGTGCTGAGTAGATTCCACATTGATTGAACAGAGTACACAGGACGGGGAAGTTTGCATTCCAAACCTAAGCATTCGATCTCGAGTTAGAAGACGATGCTTTAAAATCAACCACAAATTGAAAGCAAGTTTTGGTATCATTAGATTATGCCAGACAAGGTGATGCCAAGGAACTTCATGCGCAGAAGAGCGAATGGACTGCCATATGTCTGATAACTTGATTTTCTTTTGATCATTCCAAAGAATTTCATCTTGGACTCCAATATTGATTGAACAGAGAATAATACGAAGCTCCATCATGACAGTATGATTCGAAGGGGGGATATTCCATTCCACACCACGAAGTAAGTTCCCAGCTCTTGCAAGATTATCAGACTCCGCTAAAGAGATAACTTGATGCCCCAGAAGATGGAAGAGGGATCTACCTCTAAGCCAGGGGTCATGCCATATTAAAAAAGAAGAGTTAGCACCAATCCTGTAGTTGATGTGTTGAATAGCAATCGATCGAGATTTGAGAATCATTCGGAGTCTCCAAGGGCATTTCTGAGGAATGGCCATAGTCCAGAAAGAACGAGATCTAAGGAACACCTTATTCACCCAAGCCAGCCACAAAGAATCAGTACGATTTGTTATGATTCGCCATAGTTGGAAAAGAATAGCTGCAAGGTGCCAATCCTCAAGATTTTTGACATTTAAACCACCTTCGATCTTTGGCAAACTTATTTCTTTGATCTATAAAATGACAACGTCAACCGAAGAATTTCAACAAACTATTCTGTAAAATAAAGATCACCAATACAAGAAAAAACAAATGAAATTATTATTATTATTATTATTATTATTATTATTATTATTATTATTATTATTATTATTATTATTATTATTATTTGTCATGATCAGACATGTTAAACTAACTTAAAGAACAAGAATTAAGAACATGAAAGAAAATGCTGGAAAATAAAGGATAAAATTAAACAAACATTCTCAATTCATTTCATAGGTATGAATGATACAGACATCAGGTACATATACAAAGGCTAACGTGGACACAGTGGGGTTTACGCTCTTGGACTCTCGCTGTAGGGCATTGGTGTTAATTGGGCTTTGTTTTGGGCTATGACACCGGCCTAATTTTAGTAGTATTATTTTATTGCTAGATTATGACAAATACCCCCTCTTAAAATCATCCTTGTCCTCAAGGATGAATCCAATCTGTAAATACTTTCTAGCCACTAGAAGTCCCCATATGATTAAGAACCAGTATCGTATCACACCATACCATGATAACTTCATTCACTTGACATCAACTACCTTAAGGTGCCCGGTATTAGCCCATTCTGTAAAAATGTCTGAAGCACCCTGCATCATTTGCACTATAAACCACAAGCTCACATCATAGAGTTTTCCATTAGCAACATTTTCATTTAACAGAAGCAATGCAACAAGCTTGCAATCATCACAACACACTTCACCAACATTTTCATTTCTTTTCTCCAAATGATCACAAAATAACACAAGCGTTTCGCAATTATTGCATCGTTTTTGAGAATTGTATTCAACAAATGTATATCTAAAAGGGAGGTGAGAACCCAAGAAAATTGTAGCTGATGCTAATTTAGTTTTTCTTCGAAACTGTCCTACTACCCTATAACTTTCTGATTTTGTGCTCCCAGACACCTTTATGGAGTCAACCCGAATTTCAATGTGCATCCACCATACTTCAGACATCCCAAGAAGGTAAATTAACCCATATGGCTTGCTTTTAAAATTTAGCTCATGTAATTTCCCACTTATGGGCTCCTGATCAATATAGGGTCCCCGCTGGCTATAAGAAGAGTCTCAACATATCCCATACCCATCATCATTATCCTTCTCATAACTCTCTCTCCCATCCTAGATTTATCATCAAAGCTACAAGCACAAAATTTACTTTAGAAAATTAAACCATTTGGCTGAAAACAAATGTTCTCATGCACATGCTTCTTGATTAGATTTCTTTTGTTGGAACCATCTCGACTTATGAATGAAATTTCATATACCTGCAGAAATGTATCAGATTGTCCATCCAATTCCATATTCTTGGAGCTAGTAGTATCTGATTTCTATAAACTATCCTCAGGCTTTCTCCTCCACTACAGTGCATACTCGACATCATTATCGCATTATTTTGAGGGCGCTGTACCCTAGCATCAGATGCAAATGTCCCTACATTTGTCACAATCCAGACCTGACATGAGGTCTCAGCAACTACATGACTATCACTAACCTTTATGTTCACAACAACCCACCCCTTTCCATTGTGTCACCATTTCCTTTCATGTCTCCATGACTACCAACATTAAGAATACTTAATAACATTATGCTATTGGATTCAAAACACACCTCCATCTCCGGCACAAATTTTTTACCTGAACTATCATCAAACAATAAATGAGCCGATTCCATATTCCTCACTTTGCTATGACGAGTAATTGTTAAATTCCAAGAGCAGAGGTATGTATCACACATTTTATCATAGATCTTTTTGATAGATTTCAAGTCTTCAATCCGAGTTACAAAATGGGAACAATCATTTGTAACTTCCTTCCACTACTATGTTCAGTACTAACACTTTCAATGCCATTTTCACTTTTAATCCCTTCCCTCAATTCCTTCACCTCTTCAACTACATCTGATAATTGTTGCTTCTGATCAAAACCACCCGGATCAAAGATAAGCAACATTTCTTTACCAATATTGTTAAACTGATTATCCCAAATACCAACAGCTGTAGCTATTGTGAGCTCTTTGATAGTTACTTGGTCAATGAAAGCTCATTATTCGCTCTAGTAAACTCCCAATATCCAACTGCATTTTTATTTTTAAAACACTTTTCTGGTGCTATATCAGCTTCACATGGAGCTGATTTTCCAACCGACAAGGGTTGCAAAACTTGACATGTCTCATTCTCAACTTTAATAGCTTTGAAGATCACTTGTTCATCAATTTCAAATTTCTCCTTTAGTATCCATTGTCTTGGAAAATTACCATTAGACATTGGAAACATGTAAGGATCTTCCTCACCACTTTGATCCCCAATATTCTCACCTAATCCAGAAGTATTTTCATTTCCAATCAAACTCATATCATAATCTTTCATATCTTCTTTTAAATAACTAATAACTGAAACCTTCCCTCCTTTTCCTCCACCTTTATCAAGTGATATCTCCTCATCAATATAGTTTAAACCTAATGAAACTTCAGATTTTAAAACTCTACTTTCTTCAATATTAACTAGCATAATATCATCATTCAATGTCATGTTTGACTCATCTTTACTATCATTGTCCACATCATCCTCAATTTCTTCAGCACTCTTTTCCTCTTTATTCTCAAAACCCACCTCAACAGTATCAACCACAACACAAACATTGTTCACCGCTAGCATTCTGTCATTACTTCCATTTCTTCCTTTAGACTCTAAGTTTTGTACATTAAAATCAACTATTTGGCTTAGAATCTCACTTTCACTATCCAATGTTTTCTCTAGTACACCACTACGATCCAGGTTATCAACATTTGAAACATGATTCAACATATAAGTATTTTTGACGATTCTGTAAGGCTCTTCCCCATCTTCTCAAGGATTTGGATCATTGTTAAATATAATTGATGTGTTTTAATCAGTGTTTAAGTGTTACAGGGAGTTATCAGAGTTTAGATGGAAGCAGTCAGAGTTTAGTTAAACTCTGACAGGTGGAAGCTCGACAGAGTTTGTTAAATTCTGTCTGGAGGAAGCGCGTCTACTGTTCAACAGTGATTAAAGATTAATTATGGAAGCGATATCTTTGAAGATTGGATAGCTATCAAAGAGATCGAGTTGACATAGGAGACGTGTGACAATCTGTAATTGATATCATTGTATAGCTAATTATTAGGAGTATCAATTAGAGATTGTATCGTAGCTGTATGTTATATAAATACAGATAGGTTAACCCTAGAAGGGTATCGATAACGAATTATCTTTATTGTAACCTAGCAGCTCTTTGTGATATTTTACATCACGAAGAGGGTTCGAAATACAAGAAGTTTTTAAAGTGCATAAACGCTTTTACTTGTTAATCTCTCATACAAAGTTGATTATTAATTGTGTATTCGGCCTAACAAGTGGTATCAGAGCCAATCTGTTACTTTATTACAGGTTAAGATCCAAACATAACAATAATCATGTAAGAAATTCCTCCACCAACACCTACTGTTTCTGAAAAGGCTCCTACTACTGTGAGTCGTTATGAACCAATCAGGGTTCCTATTTTGAGGCCATTAGAGTATGCTATGTGGAAGGTCAAGATGACTATGTTTCTGGAGGCTACAGATCCAGAATATCTTGACAGGATTTATGAAGGCCCTCACAATCCTACAAAGCTATCTGTTGCAGTTGCTGGTGAAGCAGCAAAAATGGTTCCAAAGGAAAAGAAGGACATGACTCCTGAAGATCTATCATCAATTGCTAAGGATGCAAAAGTTAGGCATTTACTTCATAGTGCTTTAGACAATGTTATGTCTAACAAAGTCATTAACTGCACCACTGCAAAAGAGATATGGGATGCACTTGAAGTCAGGTGTGAAGGAACTGCAGCTATTAAGAAGAATAGGAGAAACATACTCACACAAGAGTATGAGCATTTTGAGGCTAAACCTGAAGAGACCATGACAGAAACATTTGATAGATTCTGTAAACTGATTAATGATCTGTCATTGATCAACAAAGAGTATGATCTAGAAGACTCGAATCTCAAGTTTCTTCTTTCTCTACCTGAAAAGTGGGATGTGAAAATAACCACTATTAGAGACAACTATGATCTTGCTGAAACAGAGATTGATGAAATTTATGGACTGCTCAAAACTTATGAATTGGAAATGGAGCAGAGAAACAGGAGATCAAGCAGAAAAGGAAAGTCTGTTGCTCTTAATGTTGAAGAGAAGCCTCAGAAGAAAGAGGCAACAAGAAGGAAAATGAAGGGAAAAGCTTTGGTCATACATTCAGAAAGTGATTCACCAAACTCTGATTATGATTCAAACTCTTCTGAATCATCTGACTCTGAGGATGATGAAGAAGAAATGAGAAAAATGGCTGTGTTGATGGTGAAGACTTTCAAGAAAATGGGCTTCAAGAATTTCAAGAAAGGAAAAAGGTTTTCTAGGGATTCAAATGAAGACAGGAAAAGCTACAGGAAGTCTGATAAGAGAGATTCTAAAGTGAAGAAGGATAAGTCTGAAATTCAATGCTACAAGTGTAAGGAGATGGGTCACTATGCTCATGAGTGCAAGAAGGGTAAAACTGGAAAGGTACTCTACACTAAAGGCAGAGATTGGGCAGATACTTCAGATTCTGATGAAGAAGTGAACTATGCTCTCATGGCTACTACTGAATCAGAATCCTCTGAAAATCAGGTACCTCCAACTACCTATGCTTATAATATTGATGACATTGCTCAATTAAGAATTTTTCTTAAGTCATTGCATATAAGTTATAGGGATCAGACTTTAGAAAATGAAAGGATAAAAGCTAAAAATTCTGAACTTAAAGAAAGAAATAAACTTGTTGAAGAGAAACTTGAAAACATGCAACAAGTTCAGAAAGAGAGAGATGATGCTGTTTGCAAAGAACAGATTTTGCTTCAGAAGTATAAACAACTAGAGTCAGAGTTGAAGGAAGCAAATAATAAAATTAGGACTTGGACTAATTCTGGAAAGGACACTCAACAGATTTTTCAAACAGACACTGTTGGTCTAGGTTATAATGAGGGAGATGAACTTAGATTTCAAAATCAAGTTAAAGTCAGAACTAAATTTGTTCATGGAACCAGTAAATTTTTGTCTGAAAATGAAAAGGAAGATGTCAAAAGAAAACCAGTAAAAACTAGTGTAAAACAGGTTAATATTGGTTCAATGACAGATAAACAACTCAAACATAAACTGAAGGAGTTAAAATCTATTGAGAAAAAGAAAGTGTCAAACAAGAACAGAAATGGAAAAGTAGGCATCACTTCAGGAAATAAACCAATGCTTGCTAGTTATGCTCCAAGAAAGACATGTCATAACTGTGGTAGTACTAAGCATCTTGCAAATTTCTGCAAGAAAAATAAAAATATAAATTCTTTACCTACAAAGTCTGAGGTAAAGAAGGATTTTGCTAGAACTAAGCCACAGACTCTATGCACACACTGTGGAAGCACTTGGCATTCCATCTATACTTACAGAAAATATCATGCTATCTATCATAATTACTATGAACTGAAACCCAATCTGAAATGGGTTAAAGTTGATACTGCAAGTGTAAACACTGATACTGTTAGCTCAAACTCTGATAATGTTAATTCCGCTGCAAAAGCTAACAAAGTTAAGAATGCCAAAGGATCCAAGCAAGTCTGGATCCTTAAAACTAATCCTCAGTAATTGTTTGTGATTGCAGGGTAACAGGGAGGCAACCCTAGTCGTGGACAGTGGATGTTCAGGACACGTGACTGGAAATAAAGCCCTGCTATCAGAATATGAGGAGAAGGCTGGCCCAAAAGTTTCCTATGGTGATGGCAATATAGGAAGAACATTGGGATATGGCAATATCAATCTTGGAAATGTCATCATCAACAATGTAGCTCATGTTCCAGGACTCAAGCATGACTTGCTATCTGTGAGTCAAATCTGTGACAAGGGATATCATGTAGATTTTCAACCTGAATATTGTGAAGTTATCAGCAAATCTATAGGAAACGTTGTTCTAGTTGGTCACAGGCAAAACAACATTTATGAAATCAAGCTTTTGATAGACTCTGTTGGAAAAGCTGTTTGCATGTCTACAAGAATGTCTAGTGAAGAGAGTTGGAAGTGGCACAAGAAACTCTCACATTTGAACTTGAACAACATCAATGAATTGATCAGAAAGGATCTTGTAAGAGGACTCCCAAAGACCCTGTTAAATGTTGATGGCCTATGTGACTCATGTCAGAAGGCTAAACAAAGGAAGTCATCTTTCAAGAGCAAGACAGAATTTTCTATCACTGATCCCTATCATCTTCTGCATGTTGATCTATTTGGTCCAGTAAATGTTATGTCTATTGCAAGGAAGAAATATGCTTTAGTCATTGTTGATGAATACACTAGATTCACTTGGGTGTATTTTCTAGCAAAGAAGGATGAAACAACATCGACTCTGATGGAGCATGTGAAGCTTCTGGACAAAGGATCAAGCAACAAAGTCAGAATCATCAGAAGTGATAATGGAACTGAGTTCAGAAATGTAACAATGGAAGAATTCTGCAAGGACAATGGAGTGAAACAAGAATTTTCAGCACCTGGTACACCACAACAAAATGGTGTAGTTGAAAGGAAAAATAGAACCTTAATTGAAGCTGCCAGAACTATGCTTGATGAAGCAAAATTGCCAACTTATTTCTGGGCAGAAGCTGTTCAAACTGCTTGTTTTACTCAAAATGCAACACTGATCAATAAGCATGGGAAGACACCATATGAGATGGTGAAGAAAAAGAAGCCTAACCTGAAATACTTTCATATTTTCGGGTGCAAATGTTTTGTTTTGAAGACTCATCCAGAACAGTTGACCAAGTTTGAGTTAAAGGCAGATGAAGGAATTTTTGTTGGCTATCCACTGTCAACAAAGGCATTCAGAGTTTACAATCTGAGAACTAAAGTGATCATGGAATCTATACATGTTTCTTTTGATGATAAGAAGATAACTGGACTTGAAGACAAAGACGAATATGATCAACTGAACTTTGAAAATGAAGTTTTAAACTCTGATGAAGGAAACTCTGATGAAACAATTCTGACAGACTCTGTTGAAACAAACTCTGAACCTCTACTGGTAAATTCTGGAGAAACTTTTCAGTCACAACAAAGGGGAGAACCTGTTGAGGGGGAGCATGATCAAGATGAAGACTTAAACACTGATACTGAGTCAACTGAAAAATATGGATCAAACTCCGATGCTTCAAACTCTGAAAATTCAAATTCTGACTCTGGACAGTCAAGTTCAGGGGGAGTCTCAGAAAATGAAGATAGATCACAACAAAATCAGGAGAACATGGATCAAGGGGGAGGATCACATGCTGATAGAAGTCATTTGCCTTCTGCTAGGAAATGGACTAAATCGCATACACCTGATTTGATAATTGGTGATCCAGATGCAAAAGTAAAGACAAGAAGTGCTACTGCAAGTGAATGTCTGTTTCATGCATTCTTGTCTAAAAATGAACCAAAGAAAGTGGAAGAAGCTCTTCAAGATGCAGACTGGATAACAGCAATGCAGGAAGAGTTAAATGAATTTGAAAGGAATGAGGTTTGGACCCTTGTACCAAGACCAAAGAACAGATCTATTGTGGGTACTAAATGGGTTTTCAGAAACAAGACTGACAGTGAAGGTGTTATCACAAGGAACAAGGCTAGACTGGTAGCAAAAGGCTATTCACAGTAGGAAGGAATAGACTATGATGAAACATTTGCTCCAGTTGCAAGATTGGAGGCAATCAGAATTTTTCTAGCATATGCCTCTCACAAGAAATTCAAAGTGTTCCAGATGGATGTGAAAAGTGCTTTTCTGAATGGAAAACTTGAAGAAGAAGTGTTTGTTGAACAACCACCAGGATTTGTGGACCCCAAATATCCAGATTATGTCTACAGGCTAGATAAGGCACTATATGGACTTAAGCAGGCACCAAGAGCATGGTATGAGACACTTGCTCAGTTTCTTCTAGAAAGTGGATTCAACAGAGGAACAATTGATAAAACTCTGTTTTATTTCAATCAAGGAAGTGACCTCCTTTTAGTTCAAATTTATGTTGATGACATCATCTTTGGGTCTACTAATGATAAACTCTGTAAGAAGTTTGCCAAGCTCATGCAGTCAAGATATCAAATGAGCATGATGGGAGAGCTTAGTTACTTTCTAGGCCTACAGGTGAAACAAACAGAAGATGGAATTTTCATTAATCAAGAAAAATACACCAGAAATCTTCTCAAGAAATTTGGTATGCTTGACTGTTCATCTGCATCAACTCCCATGGCAACAGCAACTAAATTGGACAAAGACACAGGAGTTTCAGTGGATATGACAAACTACAGGGGCATGATAGGTTCTCTTCTATACTTGACAGCAAGTAGGCCTGACATCATGTATGCAACCTGTCTTTGTGCAAGGTTTCAGGCAGATCCTAGAGAGCCACATTTGACAGCTGTGAAAAGAATCTTCAAGTATCTCAAGGGCACCATATCATTAGGTCTGTGGTACCCAAGAGAATCAGATTTCAAGCTACTTGGGTATTCTGATGCAGACTTTGCAGGCTGCAAGGTAGACAGAAAGAGCACTAGTGGAAGTTGTCAATTTCTTGGTGACAGACTTGTTTCCTGGTACAGCAAGAAACAGAAATCAATCTCCACATCTACAGCTGAAGCAGAGTATATTGCAGTTGGAAGCTGTTGTGCACAGATCTTATGGATGAAGAATCAATTGCTGGATTATGGATTGAGGTACAGTAATATACCTATTTACTGTGATAACCAAAGTGCTATTGCTATGACAGGTAATCCAGTACAGCATTCAATGACCAAGCACATCAGCATAAGGTACCACTTCATCAGAGAACATGTGGAAGAAGGAAATATTGAACTACATTTTGTCTCTACAGAACAACAGCTTGCAGATATCTTCACTAAACCATTGAGTGAAGCTACATTTACAAGGCTGGTTAATGAACTAGGAATGGTCTCTGGTTCTGACTAGAAATGTTGGTTAGATTCAAACTTTACTTATGTGATGTATTAATCATATTTCCTGATTGGTTAAATGTTGAGTGAGCTCTGTTGATTAAACTCTGTTATACATACTCTGTTAAACTCTGTCAGCATGTCTGTATGTCATACACTGTTAACAAGTTTGATAAACTCTGTGAACTTTGAGTTGATTTTTGTCTGAATGAAAACACCAATGAAGAAATATGTATGAAGCATGATTCTCAGCAATTAATCATGAATCTTTCTGAGTTATTGTGATCTAATCTTAGATTGTACAGAAATTTAACACATCATGATACTGGCTCATATTTATAGCATCTCTTAGTTTATTTTGTCCTAAACTCTGAGTCTATAAAAACTGTGTGCATTACCTTTCATTAAGAACTACTGATGTTGATGAACTCTAAACTCTGTTAGTTATACTCTGATAGAATAAAATGTTTACTGCAATACCCCAAAGAAAATGTATAGAGGTTGATTATACTCCTTTGAGATCATGTTGGATACTAGGATGACCCAGGAACCTATTGGTATATAATATGTGCTAAAATTCTCTGATTTTTGGTGACTAGTTAAATACTAGGATGACTCAGGAACTTATCAAAATGATAAGGGCTAAAATTTTTGAATTTTTGGTGACTGGTTCCAACCTCTGATTACTGGAATGAATAAAATATATATATATATACATATATATATATATACATATATATATATATATAAATATATATATATATATATATATATATATATATATATATATATGAAAAAAAATGTATATAAAGGGGGTATAAAATAAAAATAAAAAAATTACTGAATAAAGTTCGATTACTTCAGAGTTTAGCTTTCATCATACAGTAAGTGTTTACTATGACAGTTTGTGCATCCAGTGTTTATTGATTTACTTTATGGATTTTATGAAAAATTAGATGCTCTAAAAATTGATTTAGTAAACTCTGCTTCACACACACAAATATTCACAACTGTGCAATTTATGAAAGGGTTTCGGTGATAAAGTTGGAGAATTAACAAACGCTGTTGATTCGTGATTTGTACTCTAAGGTAAATTTTCACTTGGACAATTTGAAAGTCTTGGAGTAAGTAGGGTTTTTGACAACTGTTAATCAGTGGATAGTTGATGAATGTGTTCTTTATATGATTACTTTAATTAGTGTTCATATTCTCTTCTTGATTCATTTTCTTGAAGAACAGTTCATATAACATAAATAACAGTTGCAGAACACAATGAATATGATTAGAGAAACAAAATTTTCATTGATAATAAGAAAGAGATTACAAGCAAATATTACATCTTTTTGTTCTCTCTATCTGCTAATCTATTCAACAGGAAAGTAAAAGGTCCATCCACACCACTCCATTGTTAGCAAAAATTCCCAGATCCCATCTTTGCCACTTTATTTGGGTGGAAGTTGAAGGGATAAGGTTATTTTTGCTGACATATTCATTAACAATGGTTGGTGGTGTTGGATGAGGATGCCTTCGAGGAGAGCCATGCCAATGTTGCTTGGAGGGCAGCATCGACGTCGATCACCCTTTCAGGTTTCTCTCTCTCGAGCTCTTCCAGACCAGCATCCATTTGCAGCCACAGCGTCTCAAGCTGCCTTTCCCACTCAAATGCTTCAAACTCTTCACGCGTATAGCTGAAGATGTCTCTATTTTCGACAAGATGAAGGTTCTTTTCTTTGATGGTAAGGTTAGCCATTGTTTTTCAAGTGTATTTGGTTTGAAGGGTTTGTGATTTTACAGGGGAGACTGAAAGGTTAAAGGTTTAATGAAATAATCTGAGCAAGTCTCTAGGCCTTAAATAGAGATGGGTAAGAACGAAGTCCTTAATCGCTTCGTATTCTGGTTATTAAAGGCAACAGGTAAACGCTTCAAATTCTGATTTTACTTGGGTCCAGATATTTTTAAAAGAGTATTATTTGATTTTTGTTAAAATCAAATATTTTAATGTTTTAATTTTTAATATACTCTTTTTAAAAATAGGCGCACATGACCCACTCGCCCTTAATGTGTCCCACTTACCTATTATCTTGTCCCACTACACATTAATCAAGGAACTGATTAAGTGTTTGTTACAAAAGAGATTGAGTTTTTCATTAATTTAATCACTTTTGTGTCCAAACGATTTTGCTTTATTCTTACTCTCACAGTTTTCTTATTTTTCTCTTGGGCACTCACGCAAACACCTTTTCTACATACATACCTTTTGGAAATTCTTGCAAATTTCTCAACTCAATGGCATCTAAAGCATTCACTGCTCTTGGTTTACGGTTTGTTCCTAACAACTATGAAGCTCCACTCTATCATCAACGCGTTCCAGAATCGTTTCATCTCATGCAGAACTTTTTGAGGGATTCAGAGATTGGACAAGCTCTGACTGGACCTGCTACTCTTTCTGCGTCTCAAATTGCTACATTCTGTGGATGAAGATATTGAAGCTCCAGAGGTTGCTTCACAGCAAATACCTCCTGTTGAGGTTGAGAAAGATGCAATACCTGCAGAGGATGTAATACCTGCAGAGGATGTAATGCCTGCAGAGGACAAAATGCCTGTAGAAGAGGATGAAAGAGATGGTGTTTCTCCAATAAATGATGTTCCTGATTCATTTATGCCATTCTCTGATCCTATCTCTGATGTTGGTGTAGCTGATCAACCTACGGCTGTTCCTTCTGAAGCTGTGGCATCTCATACTGAGGTAATATTTGATGCTCACCATACTGTTGAAGAAGGAGAAGAAATTGATCAGGTAACCAATGTCACTTCTCATTCATTGCCTGTTGCTGATCCTGAGCAACAAGAAGAAAATCCTGACAAGCCTACAGAAGATATTGCTAAACCTATGGCTGAAGATGAACCAGTTAAAGCTACAAGTGTTGAAGCTGAAGGTGACAGTAGTGCAAACTCTGATACTTCTCTGAGTGCACCAGTACAAACTGATGATAAATATACACCTTTTTCTCAACCTTGTACTTCTCATGAAGTTGAGAGAGCACAATTTGCCAAGAATGCTGCTGAATGGTACAAAGAAGATTGTATTTTTCCACCAGGAAGAGCAGCTAAGTTTGTTGAGCAAAATGCTGATACTATCTCAAATCCAGAGATTCTTTCTTGCTTGAAAGCAACTATAGTTCAAGTTAAAACTCTGGATAGACGATTTGATGATACTAATTTGGCAATCACTGCTTTGCGAACTGAGGTTGTAGCTAGAGAGATGAAGATGAAAAGAGATTCGAAACTAGTGACTACAAAATTCTCTAAATCTCAAGATAATCTCTTTGCCAGGCTGGCTAAAGTTGAAGAGAATCAGTCTGATTTATCTGCTAAAATTGATTCTATTGCTACCTCCCTGGAGTTAATTACTTCTATCCTTATGCCTGATGATGTCAAAAAGGGGGAGAGAGTTGTCAGAAGGGATAGTGCTGGAGATGGAGGGACAAGTAACAAAGGAAAGAAAAAGGCTGAAGAGGTTCAAACTTCTGAGAATTAGCAAGTCATCAAAATCACAGCCTGTTGGGAGAAATACTGATACTCAAGGTACTTCAAGGACCAAGAGTTTGTTGTTATCTTCTAATCCACAAACTGATGAAGAATTGGCTGCTAAGTTGTTCATTGAAGAGAATGAGGAAGGAGTTACGATTGAGGACATTGAAGCTGAGGAAAAGAGTTTACAAGAAAAACATCTTAAAGCTTTAAAGTCTGATAAGGTACAAAGAGGAAAAGCTCCTAGACCTGTTGTTAAAGGTGTTGTGATCATAGAAAAGACTGATGTTAGTCAAAGTTCTCGATTCTCAAAGGAAGAAATTGCAGCAGAGGCTAAACTTAAGCTAAAAGGTATTGAAGGTGAAAGTTCACAGAAGAAAGTTACAACTTCTGTTGCAGCACAAGCAATGATCACACCTTTACACTCTTCACAGTTGAAATCTGTTTTTGAAAAAGGAACAATTTCTGATCCAAATGTGTTATCTGGAGTCTCAATGAATGTTTCTGATGGAAAAGCTCTATCTGGCAAGGTTGGTAATAATAAGGGTGGACTAGGTTCACATAGAGACAGAAGGCAATATACTGGTCCTAGAGATCCTTCTTCACTGGCTGTTCCAGGTCGTGGTGTTCCTCAAGAGAGTTTGGATAGACTGGAATCAGTGCAGTTGGTTCATCAGAAGAGTTTAGACAAGGATTTTCTTTTATACTTCATGGCTGATGGGACAGTATTCAAAGTTGGTGAGAATGATATTGGCTTGAAATGTTGGGAAGAACTAGAGTATGTTCTATATCTTCTCAAGGTGAATAGTTGAAGGACTCAGTCAGTTGCTAATGTACTCAGACAGAAAATGACTCAGAATCTGGCAATCAGAGGACAGAAATACAATAGCAGATATATTCCTAAGTACAGGGATTACCAAGGCAATCTCATTGAAATGAAGAAAGGTACTGCAAAGTTAAAAACTGATTTGGGAATCACAGTACTTGATTTCAATACACAGGCAGAAAAAGTTAGATTTATCAGACTGGGTAATGAAATGAGAAGGAACAAGATTTATGATCTTAGGGCTGCTATTTACCAAACAGATGAAAGTGATCCTCAACTCAGAGAAATCAAAGAAGCAATGAAGATTGAACTTGAAAATGCAGAAAGAAGATTGCTGATTGATTATCTCAGAACCATGCCAGATCTTGAAATGATTAGAGATTAAGTTCTGTAAGAATTTTCTTATTCTCTATAGTTTTTATTAAGTAGAAGCTTAAACTCTGAATCTGTATAAACACTGTATTTGTCTATTTGTTTTGACATCATCAATTACTGTCATTAACTTGTACATTTTTGCTAATGAACAAGTTGGGGGAGATTGTTAAATATAATTGATGTGTTTTAATCAGTGTTTAAGTGTTACAGGGAGTTATCAGAGTTTAGCTGGAAGCAGTCAGAGTTTAGTTAAACTCTGACAGGTGGAAGCTCGACAGAGTTTGTTAAATTCTGTCTGGAGGAAGCGCGTCTACTGTTCAACAGTGATTAAAGATTAATTATGGAAGCGATATCTTTGAAGATTGGATAGCTATCAAAGAGATCGAGTTGACATAGGAGACGTGTGACAATCTGTAATTGATATCATTGTATAGCTAATTATTAGGAGTATCAATTAGAGATTGTATCGTAGCTGTATGTTATATAAATACAGATAGGTTAACCCTAGAAGGGTATCGATAACGAATTATCTTTATTGTAACCTAGCAGCTCTTTGTGATATTTTACATCACGAAGAGGGTTCGAAATACAAGAAGTTTTTAAAGTGCATAAACGCTTTTACTTGTTAATCTCTCATACAAAGTTGATTATTAATTGTGTATTCGGCCTAACAATCATTTCAGTGTATATATCCTCCATCCGGTGATAGTTATCATCAATAGCATTGGAAGTTGACATATGTGACTTGGGACTTTCATCGAACATCTGATGTGCGATTAATTTTGGTTGAAATTTTGTTGTAGTGACAGGTGGACTAATAAAATAACTCAAAGGGGTTTGGATGTTGTAGGATTGATATGTCACCGGGAAATTTGGGTTCAGATGTGTTTGAGTTTTATGGTGGTTAGTAGAATATGAAGGTATTCCATTGGTGTCAGGTAGATAGGGGTGTGTATAAGGTGTATAATATGGTGGTGGTTGAGGAGAGTGGAAAACATGAGGTGGTGTTGGAGGCGGAGTATATTCAGGAAGATGATAGAAATTAGGGTTATGAAATTGGTATGGCCAAGAAGAATTGATAGGATAATACCACTGGTTAACGGTACCAAAATCAGCATTCATTGTGTCCGAGGAATGGCTAGCTCTGATACCATTTGTCATGGTCAGACATGTTAAACTAACTTAAAGAACAAGAATTAAGAACAAGAAAGAAAATGCTGGAAAATAAAAGATAAAATTAAACAAACATTCTCAATTCATTTCATAGGTATGAATGATACAGACATCAGGTACATATGCTAAGGCTAACGTGGACAATGGGGTTTACGTTCTTGGACTCTCGTTGTAGGCATTGGTGTTAATTGGGCTTTGTTTTGGGCTATGACACCGGCCCAATTTTAGTAGTATCATTCTATTGCTAGATTGCATTGTGACATTATTATTATTATTACGCATTTCCTTTTTTGATAATCAGGAAGAATTTCACTAATAACCAATTAAAGATCAGTTCATAACATCCAACTCCAAAAAAATCGATATGGCAACCTGCCATCACCATAGACATCAACTAAAAACACTAGACTTGGCTACTTAAACAACCGATGAGGCCTAACAAAGCTGCTGAACCGTAGGACACATGAATTTTCCGAGCAAATATAAAAAAACACCCACACATTTTAATATGCTGGGATTTATATAATTAAATATGCAACAATTTTCACGATACGCGATCCTGTAAAATAAAAAATTATCGATATTGAAAAATTAAATGACATTAATTATAACCATTACGTATACATTATAAAATGTTCAATATATATTATTTTAATACGTAACAACTTGCGCAATGCGCGATAAATTTTAAATTCTTCGATATATAAATGGTAATACATATCGAAGAAATTTGAAATAAACAAACTTTTTATGAATTATTAGTTGGCACTTTTACGGACCCTAATCCTCGTCCCCATCAACTTGATCTCCTCATACTCCTCTCTCACTTCGCTGCAGCTCGTGCTTGTCATGCTCGAAGCTGCTGCATGCAGGACCGGCTTCCTCATCCCAATAAGATCACCGGTGAGTGGCTGCGACATTGACCACTCTCGTTGTTGCAGCGCTTCCCTCTCATTCACCATCAAATACTCACTGCCCGCAAACGTCGGAGTGGACCCCATAGGAGCAAGGCCGAAGCTCTTCGAAACTCCATCATCATAAGCATTCTCACTGCCTTCCTTCATCTCGGGGATTGTGAGGGTCCCATCAGCAGAAACAGTAGCTATGGCAGGCACAGTTCCAGAACCAGTCGCCTTGATAATGGAACCCTCTGCCTGTTTCAGAATCCACTGGATTGTCTCACCATCTGTCTTGAACCCCAGCTCCTTCGTAAGCTGGAAGATCCGAGCCGCACATATAAGCGGTATGCGAATCCTCCTTCCCCGACCCTCCACCTTTATATGTCCGTCCTTCGTGGATGCCCCTTGCGGCACCGAGGAAGAAGAACTAGATCCGCTGCTCATTTCGGAGTTACTGTCAAAATTTTTAACCAGAGACATGTTTTGGTACATTCGGCTCTAGTGATACACACGTTAATTTATAGTGGTTAGATGAAAAAATAGATGCGTTATGTGCATGAAATGGACGGTCGAGATTTAGTTAAAAGATGCAAAATCTGATTACCAAATGTAGGCACTGAAACATACGTAATATATGAATTCTTTTGTTCAAAACATATAATCTAATAGAATGTTGTACAGTATAAACGTATAGAACTTTAATTTACACAATAAGTGATCCACAAAATTAGATAGATACGTTTTATTTGTATTTCTGACAAGATGTAGTCAACGTATTCTTTAAAAAATGTTTAGACTTGTTTTTCCTCAATTGTAACAAAATCCAGAAAATTAAAAAATATACGTAGATATTGTTAGATTTTATATGAAATAAATATCATGAGCCCCGAATACATAGAATCTCTTGAGCTTGTTTTTTTGGCATATAAAATGTGTGGGGTAATTCTTAAGATTTTGCTTTTTAGGAAGAATTTAAGATTTATATGTACTAAAAGTAGCATAAAATAAAATTATACATAAAAAGATACTAAAATTGGGGGATTTTGTCATTTTTGAAAAATTTAGTCAAAATCCATTTTTAAATGGAGATCCGAAGACCAATTATTACTATTTGGTTAAAATATATTCATAGATATTTTGATTAAAATAAGTCTAATGACTCAAATATTTTAAATTTCTAAATTAGACACATACTATCTATCCGTGCAATTTTAATATTAAATATTAAATTTAATAAATTAAGTATTATTATTTAAATATGTGTTTTTAGAAAATTAAACCTGAAATTTAATAAGTATTACTTAAATATTCACTTGTAAAGAATTGAATCTTATGATGAAAGTATATACTAAATACATATTAATTAATTAACTTATAAGAAATCGATCCCCGATGAAATAATTTTTTTTTATATAATTATGTAATTTTAGATAATTGAACCCGAATTTTGGGATAACCAACTTTGGTATTTTGTAGTCATGCATGTTAAAGATATTTTTTTTTAATAAAGAGTACAAATGCATCCATAATTACATGTATAACATCTCTGTTATGCCCAAATCTGGCATAATAGCTAAATTGATTTAATTAGCTAAATTGATGGTTAGTAATCTATGATGGGCCTAGAAGATGAAGATTGGGTCACTAAAGCCCACTATTGGAATCAGCCCAACATGCCTTGGCAATAATACCTCTATTACAGGAGCACTTCGCTACATGGTTGCGATGCCTGCCAGGGGATCGCTTCGCTTTTGCATCACATCTATAACTTACAGCGAGATCATTATCTCCTCTTCTCTGGAAGGCTCATGGCCAGACCCAAGGTCGCATGAGTAGCTAGGCACAGGGATCGCTTCGCGTGGCCAGGCCTCTCAAGGTCGCATGCAAGGGCCCTGATGGATCTTTCATTGGCCAAATCTATCCGTTCGAGACCATGGGCTTCTACAGCTGGATCATGGATCATGGATAGGGTTGATGACTCACTGCCACGTCAGCCCTAGCTACATGGGCTTGGACTTTGGCTTATCTCTTAAAACCCTAACCCGCCTAGGTAACTTGTTGCCCAAGAACTACGTCAGGCTTGATCCCTATAAATAGGGTACGTAGGCACCTTGATACGGAGGAGAAACAGTTAAACCTGAAAACACCTATCAAGCTCAGCCACATCTAAACACAAAAACCCTAATCCTTGTTCTTCTTTTGTTAGCAAAATATCCGTATTTTGCTCCGATAATCCAGCAAACCTCCAAAATATTGTTATACAATATTCTCCCTATAACATTTGGCGCTAGAAGGAGGGGCAGTCATTGAATTGGGAGAAGCGATGACTAAATCACACAAAAAGAAGAACGATGGAGAAACCCGGGATCGCATAAGGTTAACAAGGACGATCCCCTGACGAGGGACCCTTCAGAAGACGAGGTGTCCAAGGACAACTCTAAAACTGGGTACAAGGAGGAACACACCCCCCCAATACAGAGGGTGGCGTTGACCAGCGAGGTTATGTCTTTTCTAAAAGGCCTCGGCGAGCAAGTGACCGCTGTACATGAAAGGGTCGCAAAAGTGGAGAAGCGCTATAGTTCTAGAGGATCGAAGAGGAATGCAAGGACATGTGGTAGAACACAATGGGAAGGAAGCAAACTCCCCACTAAGAAACTCATTGATGACTTCGAGGATGTCCTAACAGACCAAACCAATCCTGACTGGAATGAGGAGCAGGATTCGCTTGAAAAGAAAGGGGGATCGCATGACAAGGTTGCCTCATCTGAGGGGAGATCGGTCAGTGTTTTTGACCGTCTCGGAAAAAAGCTGACTGAACATGACCTTCGTCTAAAATTGGAAAAGGTTAATGCGCCTCGACATGAAGAATCTAAGAACAGAAGCAAGTATTTCGAGGCCATCAACATGATATGACCTATAATGGCGATACTGATCCAGCAGAGTTTGTGATTCGATTCAATAATGAGATGGATGTTTATCAGGTCTCACTTCTAGCGAGGTGTAGACTATTTGCGGCCTCGTTGAGGGGAAGTGCTCAGCAGTGGTTTTCGAAGCTAGGGGCATTGATTGTCATTGATTCTTGAGAACAATTTGTGGACATCTTCATCAAACAGTTCCAGTCCTCAATGCTCTACGCACCCCCTGTGTCTACCTTGGCAAACATAAAACAGAAGGAAGGAGAAACCCTCCATGATTATTTCAAGAGGTTCAATGTTGAGGTGCCTCGCGTACGAGGTGCAAATGACGAAGCTGTAAAAAATTTCCTCATCGCTGGTGTGAGGGAAGGTACTGAATTTTGGAAGAAGTTACAAGAACAAACCCCTAGCACTCTTTCTGAATTGCATAAGGTCGCTGAGCCTTTCAAGCGTGTTGAGAAGTCGCTCGCAGATTTGAAGAAGAATAATGAAAGGAGTAGCAGTTGGAGTAGGAACAGGGGAGTAAAAAGAAAGGACTCCAGAAGTCCAAGGCGAAGACGGGATCGAAGTCGAAGCCCCAGCCCAAAAAGGAGAGACCGCGATCCTTTGAGGCGATCCCCACCGAGAGCTCGCCCCGCGAGGGATGAAGACAATTATATTCCTCTGGTCGCCCCAATTGATCACATTTATGCAGTCAATGAAAACAAGGGGGTATTCAGGAAACCTCCACCGATGGGTCCGAAGGGGACTGCAAACAATAACAGGTATTGTGCCTTTCATGAACAAACAGGGCATGATACAACAACTTGCCGAGAGCTTAAACAACAAGTGGATCAGTTAATTCGTGAAGGAAAGTTAACTGAGTGGGAAGTTCGTGAGGTGAAGAAGCATAATCCCAAGTCTGGCCTTGGTTATAATCAAGCCCTCCCACCTGAACAGAATCCAGTCATTAAGGAAAGGGAAACGCGAGGCAGAAGTATCCACGTGATAATTGGGGGACCCCATATTGGGGGGGATAGCAATAGGGCTAGAGAAAGATATACCCGCGAAGCTAAGGAGCGACCCCTCACCAATATCCATCACTTGCAGGAGCAACCCCTAAAGCTGTTCAAGGGGGAAGATACAAATATCATGTTCACTGAGGAAGATGCGAAGTGGGTCCACCATCCTCATTCGGACGCCCTCGTTGTCCGAGTTCGCATTGGATCGCAGAATGTTCACAGGGTCCTTGTGGATAATGGAAGCGCAGTGAATGTCCTAACCTACGAGGTCTATCAGAAAATGGGGTTCGTGGATAAAGACCTTATCCCTACCGTAGGGCATCTTTATGGTTTTACTGGAGCTTCAGTCAATGTCAAGGGCCTCGTAAGGCTCCCTGTCACTTTAGGGGACGAGCCCTGTATTACCACCCAAACTGCAGACTTTATGGTGGTTGATCAACCTTCAGCCTATAATGCTATCGTGGGGAGGCCAATACTCAAAGAAATGAGGGTGGTTACTTCTACTTACCATATCTCTATGAAGTTCCCTACCCCAAATGGAGTCGGGTGAATTAGGGGGGCACAACATGAGTCTCGTGAATGCTACAACAGGGCCCTCAAGTCAGTAGAAAAAGGGAGTAATTCTATGACAGACAAGATGGAGTGCGAGGAGGAAAGTAGGCCTCGCAAGACAAATTTTGTACCCCCAACAGACTGTAACATGATCTCGATTGAGGAGCTCCCAGCCGATTATTTTGATAATTTGGGAATTCAAGTAGAGCCAGTACCAGGGGCTTTGATGATGGGAACCTCGCAGCCAGTTATGGTTCTCCAGGAAGGGATCGTGGAAGAGGCTACAGATAGTGACAGCGAGGAGAGTCCGGAGCAGGCCGCTGTGCGAGCCCGAAAGGGAAAATGGGTTCGCAAAGAAACGTCCACACTGACAGAACTGCCAAATGGAATTACACAGACAACAACTGTTGTTAAGGAGTATGGGCACGCAGGTGCCAACCCCTGCGAGGCAGAATCAAGTCAGGCTCGCGAGTATAATCTAGATCTTGATCCTCGCATCCCAGAACATGTGGAGCGAGCCGGGGCAGCTGAAGACACAATTCCTGTTCTTGTTGATGTACAGGACCCTTCAAAAGTGTTGAAAATAGGGTCGCAACTCAATCCTAATTTGAGAGAAAGGCTGGTTACTTTTCTAAAGGCAAACCATGACGTGTTCGCCTGGTCACATGAAGATCTGGTTGGGATCGATCCTAATGTAATGTGTCATAAGCTAAACTTGGATCCAAGCAAGAAGGGGGTCAGACAAAAGAGGCGACCCATAAGTGGAGAACGAGCTGAGGCTCTAAAGGTAGAAGTGGATAGACTCTTCGAGGTAGGGCTCGTTAGGGAATCATTCTACCCTGACTGGCTCGCGAACCCTGTCCTCGTGAAGAAGCCAAATGGAAAGTGGAGGACATGTGTAGACTTTACCGACCTCAACAAACATTGTCCCAAAGATAGTTTTCCGTTACCAAGGATCGACCAGCTAGTGGATGCAACAGCAGGACATGCACTTCTTTCTTTCATGGATGTTTACTCTGGGTACAACCAGATACCCATGTATGGCCCTGATCAAGAGCACACCTCGTTCATCACAGATAGAGGTCTCTACTGCTACATAGGGATGCCCTTCGGTCTCCTTAATGCTGGGGCTACCTACCAGAGGCTTGTTAATATGATGTTCGAGAGACAAATTGGCAAGACAATGGAAGTCTACGTAGATGACATGTTGGTCAAGTCTAAGGAAGCTGTGGATCACATCTCCCACCTCGCAGAGATGTTTGATATATTAAGGAAGTACAGAATGAAGCTTAACCCCCAGAAGTGTGTCTTTGGGGTCGAATCTGGAAAGTTTTTAGGATTCATTGTCAACCACAGAGGAATTGAAGCGAACCCTGCAAAAATAAAGGCTTTAATGGACATGCGGTCCCCAAGAAGTGTGAAAGAAGTCCAGAGTCTGACAGGAAGGATCGCAGCTTTCAATCGGTTCGTTTCCAAATCATCAGATAAGTGCCATGAGTTCTTTAAGGCCATTAAAAAGGTGGGAAAAAACTTTGAATGGACATTGGAATGCGAGGAGGCCTTTCAGAAGATAAAGGAACATTTGGGTTCACCACCACTTCTCTCGAAGCCCCTTAGAGGCGAGGTCCTCATTGTCTACCTCGCTGTGTCTGAACACGCGGTCAGTGCAATATTGGTTCGCGAGGAGGAAAAAGTTCAATATCCAGTCTACTATGTCAGTAAAAGAATGTTAGATGCTGAGACTCGATATACAAACATGGAGAAGCTAGCCTATGCCCTGGTCTTGGCCTCGCGGATGTTAAGGCCCTATTTTCAGGCTCACAGCATTGAAGTTCGCACTGCCTACCCACTGAGACAGGTAATGCACAAGCCAGAGTCTTCAGGGAGATTGTTCAAATGGACGGTGGAGCTTAGTCAGTTTGACATCGAATTTAAGCCTCGTGGCCCTATAAAAGGACAGGCACTTGCAGATTTTATCTTGGAGTTTCCTCCTCAATCCAAGGAAGATGACTGGGCCATCATAGCAGTTCCAGAAAAAATAGTTAGCGAGGACAAAAAAGAAAATTCGGCCTCGTGGTGGGAACTATACGTAGATGGGGCATCTAACAAGGAAGGATCCGGGGCCGGCATCGAGTTGGTAACTCTAGAGGGTCGCAAGATACAAAGTGCAGTACACTTCGTTTTCGAAGCGACCAATAATGCAGCAGAATATGAAGCCCTCATTATTGGTCTCAAACTGGCACTGGAAATGAAGGTAGAGAACCTGACAGCTTATAGCGATTCCATGCTGGTAACATATCAACTCTGGTGTGGGTGGCAAACTAGAGGCGATCAGATTGAGCTATATCTGCGATGTGCACAGAGGTTGATGAAAAAATTTAACAATGTCATGGTGGTTCATATTAGAAGAGAGAAGAATCAAGGAGCAGATGCACTGGTAAAATTGGGATCGCGTCGCGAGGCCACATTACTTGGAATTATCCCATTGGAAATTCATAGGAAGCCTAGTGTACCTGAGGAGTTCATTATGGAAATAGCGACCCCAGCGTTGACTTGGATGACCCCAATATGGGAATATGTGAAAAATGGAACGGTGCCTCAAGACAAGAAAGAAGCGAGGAAGATTAAATATCAAGCGGCTCGCTATGTCATTTATGACGAAGTCTTATATCGAAGAGGGTTTAACATCCCACTCCTGAGGTGCGTAGATGGGGAAGAGTGTAACTATATTCTCAAAGAAGTCCATGAAGGGATATGCGGCAATCACACAGGGGGTAGTTCACTGGCCCAGAAAATTCTTCGCCAAGGGTATTATTGGCCTACGTTGAAAAGAGATGCATTTGAGTTTTCAAGAAAATGCGATGCCTGTCAAAGGATCGCTAACTTCAGCAATGTCCCCGTCTCTCACCTCACCTCGCTAACGAGCCCATGGCCCTTTGCTATGTGGGGCATTGATCTAATTGGGGAGCTACCTAAAGCCAAAGGAGGTGTCAAGTACACAGTTGTGGCTGTTGATAAAATAATGATATGCTAAAATTTATATAAAAAAGTAGCATACAATTCTATTTTAACAATGTTGAAAATTTATTTAATCCATCAAAATCTGCAATAAAAGTAATAAATATTTTTACAAATATTGTTCTCTAATTGAAAACAATAATAAATTGTCTTCATTATTCAAATGCAGAAATGATAATCCCTTCACCCTCACTGGCTCCAAAACATTAAACCTCATATAATATCAAGAACATATTATATTAACTATGAGACCTCATAGTTAATATAATATGTAAATGTTGGAGAACAATGAGACCGCATTTCAAGCAAATTTTAATTTTTTTTATGAATGGATTGAGGGTAGAATTATAAAACTTTTGTGTGAAGATGCCCGTAGTGGGGCCCTTTAAAATAGCTTGAAATGTAGCGAATATGTGTGTTCTCACTGTTCTCATTTTAATTTTTTTTTTTGTTAATTTTTGTTATGAATGGATAGAGGGTACAATTATAAGTTTTTTTTGTGTGAAGATGCCCCTGACGGGGACCTTTAAAATAGCTTGAAATGTAGTGAATATGTATGTTCTCACTGTTCTCATTCTCACCAGAACGTGACCATTAAGCTGTATTAGTAAATTCATGTATGAAAATACAGTTTATATATATTATTAATATAGATTCTTTTATTAAAAATAAGTAAATTGTACAATTAAATAAGCAAGACAAAATATCAGATAAATATTCTAGTAGATTTATAGTCTATGTTCAAATTAAGGTCTTTCACCATGGCTCTCGCTTTCTGAAATTGTTGAATTTTTATTTTATTGACTTTATTATATTAAAAGTATGTTCTCATTGAAACGAATATAATAATTTGAATTTGAATATATTTTTAAACTACTTATTTTTAATGGGTTGTTAATTTTTTTCTGATCAACTTAGAGTGCTGACCAAAAATAAAATTAATGGGAATACATAAACCCATTACCCACATTATGATAAACAATACCAATAAAATGGAAGTTGCTGATGTGGTTCAGGCTTGTTAATTACTTTAATACTCCCTCAGTCTCATATTAAGTTGCTCGTTTGAAATGTCGGGACTGTTCATAACATGAGATAAATTACTAAGTTACGTCTAATCTATAAAACCAAATATAGTCATGAGTGATCTTGTTGGATTCGTATTTATGAGTAGTTTAATACAGTGAAGTTTTTATATTTAATACTAATAAGATCGAAATTCAAGATATTAACGATCAAAAGTGTGCGTTGGTAAACGTGTCCAGTCAAAAGAGGAAACTTATTTAGAGACGGAGGGAGTACTTCATTAGCTTGATCATCATGTGGACCATCTTTCTTTTTATCACTTATGCTGTTGCTATGTAGTTTTTTTGTAACTAACATCTTTCTTTTTATCACTTATGTTGTTACTATGTAGTCTATCTGTAACTAAACATCTCTCTCTGCTTGTAATCTATATTTATAAATGCAAACTTCTTCTTGTATTGTATTTTGTTTTCAATATTTAAAATTATGTAGCTGGAGGAGAAGAGAAAGGCTGGAGGTGCAATCGTAGTACTATAACATTACTGAAAATAAGTATAATATCATAATAGAATTTTTTGTTCCAATCTAAATTGGGTCGCTCTAAATTCTGTGTAATGACAAAAAGGGGCATTAAAGAAATAAAGAAGATTAAAAAAATGAAGGATAATACTGTTTACCAAAAACACAGGTCTCCGCAAGAAGCTCACTTATTCACTTTTATCTTCAAATAATGCATGATTACAAATTATAACAATCACATTTTCCACTACATATTCTCTCTCAAAAAGCCAACTAAACTGAAAAATGGAAAAATTAGTGCTTTAATATTTTAATACGGAGCTCAAGTGAAAGTGCTAAATATGAGATCATATATGAAGTGAAATTGAACTGAGTAAAGAAGATATTTAGAGCATAAATAAGAGCAATGTTGCCTGACCCAGAGGGCGAGGCTTGTGACGTGGGTCTGAGCTTCTAAGTATGCTATTCCATAGTCCCTTCGGAGACATCCGATAAAAAGTATGTTATTCCATAAGACCTTATGGTACATAGCATGTCTACCCCATGAACCTTAAGTTGAACAAATCCATAAAGAACATAAACTTGCTTGAAAACATAATAATGTCTATAAGTATCAAATTGAGTCCCAAGATTATTTACAAATAGTATGGTCTGTACTGTGTCAATGTTATTAACTGGTAATCTTTCCAACTACCTTTGTTATTATGACATGTAAAAGCGAAAATTGAAAGGCCAAACAAATATTTTAAAGGTACCTTTCTGGTGTCATGTATATTACTATAACATCAGGTAATTCATTAAAACTTTAATTATTAAATTCCAAACCAAAATCAAAACCAAAAAAATATTATCCTGTCTAATTTTTAATACTGTGAAATCAATAAAAACTTAACTCTTATGGCCAAACTAAAACCGGAACCAAACATATATGACCCATATGGAGGTCTAGTACACATAACTTAACCCTACTTCAGGGGGTTGAGATGTTAATTTGGTGAAAAACCCAGCTTTCAAATCTGAAAAGTGCGTAAAAATCCAGCAGTGTGAAGATTTGAGCGGCTTGGACTTGAAGGTGAAAAATGACAGAGATAGATTTGAGTAATGACAAAAAGGAGAATCAAATAAATAAAGAAAGATAAAAAAATAAAGGATAATAATGTTTTAAATTAAAAGTCAACGTGTTTTAATTAGAGAGAAGCAATTATTGATTGAAAGATATGATATTTTAGGTATTTATAAAAATTTGAACCTTGAAATTTTATTAAATAAATTTAATCATGTAATATATTTAATCATTAGATCTAACAATTCTAATTTTTAACTAAAAATCTAACTGATATTATTCGTTGTATACAAATTTTTATTATATTTTGTTAGTGGTTAGAAGATATGATGTCATATTTTTGGGTATGCATTTAATGTATTTAGTAAATAAATTTAATCATGTAATATATTTAATCATTAGATCTAACAGTTCTAATTTTTAACTAAAAATCTAACGGATATTATTCGTTGTATACGAATTTTTATTATATTTTGTAGTGGTTAGAAGATATGATGTCATATTTTTGGGTATGCGTTTAATGTATTTAGTAAATAAATTTAATCATGTAATATATTTAATCATTAGATCTAACAGTTCTAATTTTTTACTAAAAATTTAACGGATATTATTCGTTGTATACGAATTTTTATTATATTTTCTTAGTGGTTAGAAGATATGATGTCATATTTTTGTGTATGTATTAATTATTGCAATATTATGTTTTAAATTAAAATTCAACGTGTTTTAATTAGAGAGAAAAAAAATTATTGATTGGAAGATATGATATTTTAGGTATTTATAAAAATTCGAACCTTGAAATTTTAGTAAATAAATTTAATCACGTAATATATTTAATCATTAGATCTAATCGTTCTAATTTTTAACTAAAAATCTAACGGATATTATTCGTTGTATACGATTTTTTATTATATTTTGTTAGTGGTTAGAAATATGATGTCATATTTTTGGGTATGTATTAATTATTGCAATATTATGTTTTAAATTAAAAGTCAAAGTGTTATAATTAGAGAGAGAAAAATCATTGATTGGAAGATATGATATTTTAGGTATTTATAAAAGGTAATATCATCAATTATAAGTAAACATCTTTTAATTGAAAAAGGCAATCAGCTAATTATCATTAATTATATTATTAATAAAAAATGAAGGATAATAGTAGAGGTTTAGATTTGAGTTGATCCAATTGGATCGCTCCAAATGTTGATTAGAGAGAAAAAAAATTATTGATTGGAAGATATGATATTTTAGGTATTTATAAAAGGTAATATCATATAAATTATAAGTAAAAATCTTTTAATTGAAAAAGGTAATCAGCTGATTATCATTAATTATATTATTAATAAAAAAATTAAGGATAATATTAGAGATTTAGATTTGGGTCAATCCAATTGGGTCAATCCAAATGTTGTGTAATGATAGAAAATAGTATAGATTTAGATTTGGGTCGATCCAATCTAAATTGGGTCGCTCCAAATGCTGTGTAATGACAAAAATGGACATCAAAACAATAAAGAAGGTTAAAAAAATAAAGGATAAAAGCAGTAATTTTCCTGTGTAATGACAAAAAAGGGCATCAAATAGATAAAGAAGATTAAAAAAACGAAGGATAAAAGCAGTAATTTTCAAAATACAATACTAGCAGACTTTAGGAATATATTGATATTGATAAGTCTAACAACTCAAATATTTTAATTTTCTAAATTAGACACATACTATCTATCCGTGCAATTTTAATATTAAATATTAAATTTAATAAATTAAGTATTATTATTTAAATATGTGTTTTTAGAAAATTAAACCTGAAATTTAATAAGTACTAGCTTAAAACCCGTGCGATGCACGGATTTCTTTAATATTATATGAATTTTTTTATTAGTTTAAATTAATTTTTTTAAAACATGAATTCTGAAGGCTTAAATTTTTATATGAGATGATTTGATAATAATAATATAAATGTTATCTGTGATATTTCTAGAAAAAGAGTTATTTTAGTTAGAAAATATAAAAAAGATGATAGGTTTTAGTTAAAAAAGGTAATCGGATAATTTTTAGTATATTATTATTTTATTTTATTAAATAAAATGCCCGTGATATGATTAGAAAAAAAGAGAAATTAGTTAGAGAAAATCAAAAAAGGTAACATGTTCTAGATGAAAAAGGTAATTGATTAGTTTATAGTAATTATAATTTAATTACGTTATTTTACTAAATACAATTGCTCGTAATATTTTTTGAAAAGGTGAAATTAATATTGTCCGTGATATTTCTATTAAAAGGGGGATTTTAGTTAGAAAATATAGAAAAGATGATACGTTTTAGCTGAAAAAGGTAATCGGTTAATTATAAATATTATAATATTATTAGTTTATTGTATTATATAGACCACCCGTAATATAATTGGAAAATAGATATTTTAGTTAGTGAAAATAGAAAGGTAAGTGAAAATTAAAAAGATGACATGATTTATGTAAAAAAAGGTAATTGATTAGTTTATAGTAATTAAATTTAATTATGTTATTTTATTAAATAAAATTACTCTTACTTTTTAGAAAATGAGAAATTAATGTTGTCCGTGATATTTTGGGATAACCAACTTTGGTATTTTGTAGTCATGCATGTTAAAGATATTTTTTTTTTAATAAAGAGTACAAATGCATCCATAATTACATGTATAACATCTCTTTACCCAATTTACTCATATCAATAATCAGTCTACATCTGGATAAACAATTATTTTCATACTTTGTTGCACCATCTTTAATACAACAAGAAGATTTTGAATTTGAGATCCAACATATTGTAGGTGAATTGTTAATTTTGAGTTTTATTTTTGGGCTGTTACCGTGGAGGATGGTAAAAATAGAAATATTCATGGATCGAAGAAATATACTTAACATACAAAATAAACTTTATCCTACATATAAAACAAACATTTTTTATAAATAAAATATTGATTTTTTTACATATTTTTGTGGTGTCACTACTAGAAAAACTGGATTAGATATCGGTTTCTGGCCGTTGTAAAAAAAGAAAAAATTCTGTGCGATGTCTATGTGAGTGTAGAGAAATGTCATAACTTCGGACATCTGTTTTTGGCCGTTGTCTATGATGAGTTTAGACATTAGTTTCTAATAGATTTTTGATATCTCTGATACACTTTTTCTAGTTATATTGCAATATTTCTTTTTAAATAATGCTATATTATGGCCATTAGATTAACATAAACATAGAACATGTAAGGTATATGAAGACATATACATCGATTTCTTGGTAAACACCGATGTTATATGTTATAGCAGACATCAGTTTCTCAGTGAAACCGATGTTATATGATGTTACATTCTCTTGTATAAGAAGACATAGACATCGGTTTTACTAAGAAACCGATGTTATATGGTATAACAGACATCGCATTCTCTAAGAAACCAACAGACATCGGTTTTACTAAGAAACCGATGTTATATGTCCATTTTCAATGTAATGTAAAAAATATTACATCTGTTATTTGAAATTTTTGATACAATAGACCCTCATATACATCGATTATTTTAGAAAAAGTGGTATGAATTATAGTTTTACACATCAGTTTTCTTCGTAACACCGATGTTATATAATCTAACAGACATCAGTTCTTTTAAAAATTTTGATGCAATAGACCCTCTTGTATATCGATTATTTTAGAAAAAGTGATGTGAATTATAGTTAAATACATCAGTTTTGGTTTAATAACTGATGTATCTTATTGAGGTTTTAGCATGTAGTGATCGTTTATATGCACCCAAAAACTTAAATCAAACCAAAACGCTAAAATACAAAAACCAAGTACTTGCCATTTACCAAACATTGCAATGTTTACAATAACCATAATTGGTACCAAAATTCTACCTGTACTAACTATCATAATTAGTACGACCAAAAGCCACATGCGCTTCTTAGACAATAGCCAACACCAAAGTGCGTGTATGTACTTCGACAAAAGCATAACCAAAGTACATGTACGTAGCTCGACAAGCATAACCAAAGTACGTGATGACCAGCTATCAACTAGCTTAATTACACAAACCAACTAGCTACATGTACTTCGACAAACAAACCATTTGTTCCACAAGTGCAAACCAATTCTTAGACAAAAGCTAGACGATGTTAGGCAGAGATCTATACCAACTGTTCCATAAACCAAGTCACACTATTTCATGAGTTTTTCAATGTGCTTCAAAATCTTGTACCGCACCTCTTCAAGCTCTCCCATCTTGTAAGATGCCCGAGTCTTACAAAGCCACTGCAAACAATTAAAACCCAAAGCAAAAAATAGGATAAATATACTATTTTTCAAATACATAATTTTTATATTTACTAATTACACAATTATATTCCATATATCAAAATAGACCAAAGAAAGTATAATTTGGTAGAAAATGAGTACATGTCCTCATCGAAAATAATATCCCGCATACACCGCATGACAATATAACCACATTCAATGGAGCCAGGTTGTTTTGGCGATCCCTGTTCCAATAAAAATGAGAAAATATAGATTGATCCCAAACAAGAAAATGAAGTACAGCTTGCATAGAACAAACCAAGTAAAGTGCTTAAATAATTACCGTAAGATTCTGAATTTGGGGAGTTTTATTTCCCCTTCCTGTTTGAGCATTAAAAGTTCTCAGTGCACTGCAATTAAGGGCAGAGAACGACAATGTGATACCAAAGAAAGCATAATATATATATATATATATATATATATATATATATATAATTATTTATTTATCAATACCTAATTAAAGCTTTTTCTAAGGCTGGATGCCGTGGTGGATGAGGTAGTGGATTGAGAGTGTAATTATCACGTTCCCATATTACAATCAAAATCCAGTGGCAACTTTTTTTGTTAAAAAGAGAATACCACGAAGCAAGAATTAGTAAAAATCATAGTCCTACAATTAGTTAAGTAAATATCCACAAAAATCACCTACTTATCATTATGTGGCATGAAGAAACGCGATCTGGGTTACCCTCTTTCAGTCTTTGAACAACTGAAGCTTCAAATTCAGCATTCGGGGTAAATGTGGCAGAGGGATCAAAAAACCCAAAATAGTCCAGTAACTTCTTTTTACGAAGAACATTATGCAGGTACCTACAAATAATTTTAATGTAATAAGACAACATTATTCTTGTGCAATATGCAGAATTAGACAAGATTTAAAAAAATGCTTACGACATGTAAGTTGATATTACAGCCTGTCCAATCATCCCGAACTCTAATAAGGCGATTAAATTCTCATGCAAGATAAATATCCTTTTCTCAAACCCGAAAACTTCCGTTTCACATGGAATTTCAATTGAGACACCTGACACTGTCATAGTTGTTGTTGCATGTTTATACAACAACCTAAAGCGGCTTGGCACCATTTTGTTTGTTGGCTCGGCATTTTTAAACATCTTCGCCAATTTTTTTAACGGATCATCAGCCTTCTGCGACACTTGCCTTTTCTTTTTCTACAAAAATTCATTTTATCATGAATAAATATAAACACTTCCCTGGACTTCTATTATGTTTTGAGAAATATTCCTACAACTTTGAAATTTAGCAATTATCCCTTGTTCTTTTTCAAGCTGGTCTTTTAAAATCAGTTCTCTTTTTAACACAGCTTCAAGTTCACTTTTAGCATTATTGCAATCAACTCTCATTTTCTCAAATTCTAGAAATTGAGCTTCTAGAACAGCATTTCTATCACTTAAAAACAGATTAGACTCTTTAATCCTATTGTTCTCTTTAGTAAGTGATTTAAGAGTAACACTTAAGTGATATAGTTCAGTAGACATTTCATCTATAACACTATTGCATTCCTCTTTGGTGAGGTCAGAGAGATTAGTAGAAAATACCTGATTGCTAGCTGAACTTGCTTCCTGCTCTCCAGAATCAGCCATCAATGCAAGGTTGACAAACTCAACATCATCATCAGAATGATTGTCATCAACAGCCCAGTCATACTCTTGGGTCAAGAATGCCTTTCCTTTCTGCCTGAGAAGATCAAAATATTTCTTCTTGTAGTCAACAGTCTCAGTTGACTTTCCCTTGTTCTCAGATCTAGGTTTCCTGCATTCACTTATCATGTGACCAGCAATTCCACAATTGTAGCATTTAATTTTGGATTTATCCACATAGTTGCTTGTGGAAAAATCCTTGTTAAATGGCTTGGCCACCCCAGAGTTTCTCTTGAATTTCAGCTTAGAGAATCTCCTAGATAGAAAAGCTAAGTGCTCATTTATCTCATCCAATTCATCCTGCTGAAGGACATTCAATTCCTCAGACACCTTTTCCTTGCTCCTGCTTGATTCTGCTCTACCTTTACAAACCTCCCTGTTTGGTGTAGAACTAGCAGCTTCTGTCCTTTCCTCCTTTTGCTCCAAGTTGGCAACAAGTGCAACTGACCCACTTTTCTTTTGAGACTTCTCAATCTCTTCATCCTGCTCCATTTCCAGCTCATATGTCTTTAAAGTTCCATAGAGCCTTTCAAGATTAAATGTCTTGTACTCTAGAGTGTTTCTTAAAGAAACAATCATTGGATTCCATTCCTTGGGCAGTGATCTCAGAAATTTGAGATTAGAATCTTTAACTTGATAGATTCTTCCATACAGTTTCAAACCATTTAGTAGCTTTTGAAATCTACTAAATGTATCATTCAATGTTTCTCCACTCTTAAAGTGGAAATGTTTATACTGTTGGATTAGTAGTTGCATCTTGTTTTCCCTCACCTGTTCTGTTCCTTCACAATGGGTTTGAACAGTGTCCCATACTTCCTTGGAGGTAGTACAGTTAATAACATTGTCAACAATGTCTGTTTCTAGACCATTGAACAGTATATTCATGGTCTTTTTGTCTTTGTGGACTTCTGCAATATCTTCAAGACTCCACTCAGAAACAGGTTTGGGAATGCGAGTGTCAGGCACACCTTCAGCCAGGCCAACTCTTGTTGCAGTCTTCATTGGAACGCGAGGACCCTTGTCAATGCAATCCACAAAACCCTCATCAATAGACGAGAGATGTAGACGCATTTTTACTTTCCAGTGAAAGTAATTCTCTCTATCAAGAACTGGAATCTTTACTCCATAATCCTTCTTAGACATGTTGGAAGTGTGTTGATCTTCAAACTTCAAATATGTTAGAAGCTTGCCTTGATACCAATTGTTATTCCCAGATTACACACTTGTATAATTGTAGAAGGGGGGGTTGAATACAATTCTTGATATTTATAAATTTCTGATAAGAACCCCAGAAATCTATACTTAGATAATTGCTGTAGAAAGATTAATGCACAAACACATAAAAAATCAGGTGGTTAAATGCACCACTTGAAGCTTTTATTCGAAGAAAACTCTGTGATACAAAAGTACACAACTTCTATTTTACAACTCTTTGCTTTCTAAGGATATTCAATAAAAAGGCTAAGCAAAATGTATCTGTGTTCTTATCCTACAAAGAGTTGCTACACTTGGTTATAAATCCCAAGTTTTACAAGTACTACTGGAATAAGATAATATTAATCTAATTCTAGTTGACTTGCTACTACACTCCAAATACACATGTAGCCGAAAGGTTGTCCTTGTGAACACACATGTCTCCTGCACCTTTCTTGTATTCATAGTGTAAACGGAATGCTTCTTTCTTCTGTGTTTCCAAAGTATGGCTGCCATACTACTTTTGTATCTACTATCAACCCATGTGATCTGTCAGTCAAACCTGTCCTTATCAACTGCTAATCCCCAGCTTAGCATAGAAGTAAGTGTCAATGATTATCCGTTGATATTGTACACTGACATCCGTTGATGATATATTGAGTTGTATCCGTTGATATTGAGACTTGAGCTGTATCCGTTGATAGAGTGGATTTGAGTTGTATCCGTTGATAGAGTTTTGTCTTCATCCGTTGATACACTTTCAATTAGACAGAATTACATAGCATAGCTTATTTACAATTGGCTACCCTATTCTGCCTATCCATTGATGGTCAACATGATTGTGGATAAAAATACTATCAACTGATATCATAGAGATACTGCAGTATGCTACAAAACCTCATCCGTTGATGAGCTACCTGTCAACGGATAGAGTTATAAATCCTCATCCGTTGACAGCTACAAAACCTTATACAATTTGATTGATTGTGAAGTTATCATCAAGTACAACATATTCCTAACACTATTCCTCCCTGCCGTGTAGCCGCCATCGTACTTGGTAACACTGAACTCAATTTATATCAAGATATATGATACTATATCTCTCTACTGATACATATATTTTGATATCGAGTAGTTGTTATATTTTGGTTAAAGTTACACACAGGTACCCAAACTGTTGCCTATATTTAGTGAGTCCCTTAGCTTGTTAAACCTATAAATCTGTCCTTGTAGTTTATTACTATTACCCTTTTAAACCCAAACGTAATCATGAATAACGATAATAGTTCACCAGTTCAAACAATTTTGGATGGTTCCAAATACTTGGCTTGGTCTCAAGCTATCCGTAGTTTTCATAAGGGTAAAAGATTCCAGCGATATGTAAGTGGTGATATAACAATTCCAACAAAAGGGAAGGATGAAGATGAGTCAAAGTTTAAAGATCGCATTGAAGAGTGGGATGTCAAAAATCATCAAGCTATCACATTTTTTAGAAACTCTTCTGTTTCTAAAATTAATTTGCAATTCGAAAATTTTGAAAAGGCAAAAGAAATTTGGGATTTATTGGCATCTCGGTACACAACATCTGATCTTTCTCACCAATATCAGATTCTGAATTCCTTAAGTAAACAGAAGCAAGTGCCCGGTCAACCAATAGCAGATTTTCTTTCCCAAATACAACCATTCTGGGATCAGGTAACTTTGTCTGAACCTAAGTGGTTACACACAGAGGATGCCACACTCTATCAGGCGTATCGTGATCAACAACGACTCATCCAGTTTTTTATGGCTCTCACTCAGAATTTTGAACCAGTTAGAGCTGCTCTTCTCCACCGTGTTCTGCTGCCCTCTTTTGAAAGTGCCTTAAATGAAGTCATTTCCGAGGAAATTCGACTCGGCATTGGCAAAACCAGCCCCATGGCTGAAATTGTCCTTGCGGTACCTCTAGTACTTACTTCTGACAAACCTTTTTACAGGTTTTGTCGTCAAAATGGACACATAACTAAGGATTGTACAACACTTCGCAATCACACATGCCAACATTGCCATCAAAAGGTTCATTACTCGATTCAGTTCTGCAAGAAAAAGCCATCTTTTAATCCAAACAAATTATCTCAGTCCTTTGTTGCTGCAACCTCTAAATCTACATCAGATAATACACCCACAACATCCATTAATGAGCTTACTTCTTTACTCTCACATGTTTTATCTAAATACGGCTCTTCTTGCACTACATTCTCTGCCACCTCAGGTAATTCTTGGTATTTTGATTCTGCTTGTTGCAATCATATGATAAATGATTCATCCATATTTACCACGAAGACACAGAGTTCTTTTCTTCCAACCATTCAAACAGCATATTGTTCTAGCTTGAATGTGTCACACATCGGAAATGTATCTACTGAAGATCTTTCCCTCCCTGACACATTTTTTGTTCCAAATCTTTCACTTAATCTTATCTCTATTGGTCAAATTTGTGATTTTGGTCTTGATGTTATTTTTACCCCTTTTGGTTGTCAGGTACAGGATCCTCAGATAAATTAAACACTTGGGACAGGACGTAGATGTGGAAAGTTGTTTGATCTCACTTCTCTTCATCTACCTACACCAAAATCAACATCTCATCTAGCTTGTGCGATTTCATCTAGTACCTGGCACTCTCGGTTAGGCCATCCATCTTCCACTTGTTTGCATAATCTTGTTTCTAAGGGTCTCTTAGGGAGTGTAAGTGAAGACAAAATTGAATGTGTGTCATGTAAACTAGCAAAACAACATGTACTTCCTTTTCCTATTCATTATGAAACATCATCTCTACTTTTGATCTTATTCATTCTGATATTTGGGGTCCCTCTCCAACCCCCACTATAGGGGGATCGAGATATTATGTGATATTTATTGATGATTTTTCTCGTTTTACTTGGATATATATCCTGAAACATCGTTCAGAATTAGGAGAAATATATAAAAATTTTGCCACAATGATTCACACTCAGTTTAAAAAGAAAATCAAACTCTTTCATGCCGACAATGCCAAAGAATATAAAGAATCTAATCTTAGAAACTTTTTAGATTCTTATGGTACCCTTGCACAGAGTTCTTGCCCTTACACATCTCAACAAAATGGTCGGGCTGAACGTAAACATAGACACATTCTTGACACCATTCGAGCCCTTCTCATTTCTTCTTCTTGTCCAGAATACTTCTGGGGAGAAGCTGCACTCACTGTTGTTCACATCATAAACATGATTTCTTCTCCTGTTATTAATAATGTTTCCCCTTATGAAAAATTATATGAAGAACCTCCATCATATGATTCTCTTAAGGTTTTTGGTTCTACTTGTTTTGTTCTTCTTCCTCCACATGAGAGGAGAAAACTTGAACCACGTGCTCGTCTTTGTTGTTTTATTGGCTATGGTAGTGGTCAGAAAGGATACCGATGTTGGGATCCTATTTCACAACGTCTTCGTGTCTCTCGTAATGTCACTTTTTGGGAGCATAAAATGTTCTCATCTATGTCAGAATTTCACATTGACACCTCTACTAGCATTTCTCACTTTACTAATACTTTTATTGATCTACATCCCAGTGATGAATATGTAGAATCTCCAATATCTTCTTCTGATATACATTCAGTAGATCCTTCAGTTGAGCACACACAACCATCTCCATCTACTACTATCCCTACAAAAGGACAGTTTGAGGATTCCAGTACCAAGCCTCCAATTTTACCATCCTCTTCAGATGAGCATGCTCATCGATCTACTCGGGTAAGAAAACCTTCTGTTCGTCTTACTGATTATCATGTATATTCTGCTATAGAATCATTGCACGAGCCTCAAACTTATTGAGAGGCAAGTGTTAACCCTTTTTAGCAGGAGGCTATGACAGAAGAACTTCAGGCATTAGACAAAAATCACACTTGGGATATGGTTACCTTGCCTCCTGGCAAAACAGCTGTGGGTTGTCGATGGATCTATAAAATTAAGACAAATGTTGATGGCTCTATTGAGAGATATAAAGCTCGTCTAGTTGCGAGAGGCTTTATCCAGGAATATGGCATTGATTATGTGGAGACTTTTGCACCAGTTGCTCGTCTTACATCGGTTCGAAGTTTACTCGCTGTTGGAGCATCAAAACAGTGGGATATGTGGCAAATGGATGTCAAAAATGCTTTCCTTAATGGCGACTTAGATGAAGAAGTTTATCTCAAACCTCCTCCCGGTTTTGATCTCTCTCCAAGTCAAGTGCTCAAGCTTAACAAGGCACTTTATGGCCTAAAACAAGCACCTCGAGCTTGGTTCGAGAAATTTAGCAAAGTCATTAGTGAGCTAGGATTTTCTTCTAGTCCATATGATCATTCTCTCTTCATTCAACGGACCGATCGAGGAATTGTTCTTCTCCTCCTCTATGTTGACGATATGATTATCACTGGAGATGATACTGCAGGTATCTCTGATCTCAAACATTTTCTTAGTCAGCAATTTGAAATGAAAGATCTTGGTTCATTAAGCTACTTCTTGGGTCTTGAGCTTTCTTCCATTCCTACTAGATACACACTTTCTCAAGTTAAGTATGCATCTGATCTTTTGTTGAAATCTGGAATCAGGGACAATAAGATTACATCTACACCTTTGGAATACGAGGTCAAACTTTACTCTAAAGATGGTGATCTGCTTGCCAACCCTACATTATATCACCAATTGGTAGGAAGTCTAATTTATCTTACTTTCACTCGTCCTGACATTGCTCATGCTGTTCATATTGTTAGTCAATTTATGGCAGCTCCTCGCACTCCTCACTATACAGCTGTCCTTCACATACTTCGTTATGTCAAAGGCACCATCTTTCATGGATTACATTATGCATACAACTCATCACTTGAGTTACATGCCTATTCTGATGCTGATTGGGGTGGTGATCCCACTACCAGATGTTCTAGTATAGGATTTTGCTTCTTTCTGGGTGACTCTCTTATCTCTTGGCGTAGTAAAAAACAATCCATTACCTCAAAATCCAGTGTCGAGTCAGAATATCGAGCTCTGGCTGACACAACACATGAATTAATTTGGCTACGATGGTTACTTGAAGAAATGGCTGTAACTCATTCTCCAGCCACTATTATCTACTGTGATAGCAAAAGTGCCAGGGACATTGCTCACAATGATGTTTTTCATGAATGCACTAAACATATAGAGATTGATTGTCATTTCACCCGTCAACATGTTGCAAAAAGAACGGTTCGTCTTCATGCTATCTCTAGTGCAGATAATGTCAGATATTTTCACGAAATCTCTTCCTCCTGGTTCATTTCGTGATTGCAAACTCAAGTTGGTTTTTCAACCTTCTTAAGTTTGAGGGGGGTGTTAAAATACAACTACTACAAAGATCAGTTAGTCAAGATATTCATGCTGTTAGAAAATCAGGGTCAAGATATTCATGCTTGATTTATAGTACCTGTAATGTTCTTTTCATATTAGCACCTTGCTGTATATAATCAGCCACAATCATACAATGTAAATTAAGCAGTATCATATCAATACAAGAATTTTCTCTTACATTGTTCTAGCTTCATCAGTTAAACACGTACCAGTTTTATTAGATAGAAAATGGTTTTTGTTCAATGATCATCGCCATTGTTCTTTTTTATAGTATGCCCATTTGATTTTTCTGGATGGATTCTCTTCACAGCTTCTTGATTATCAATTTCCTAGATTATAAATTTGTATTATATCTTTTTTTTTTACTTATAACAAGTCACTGAAATTGGGATAACTAGATCTTTCACCTTTCATGATTTTAAGAACTGAGCTAAAACCAGATATGGTTCGGATAAAACATCAATCGGTATTAAACCATAATACTGTACAACTTTATTTATAAGAGTGGTTACTTAACAACAACGTAAACAAGGCGAGGCAAGGCAATTGTTAGACAAATTAGCTTGGTAAACCTACACCACCGATTACTATAAGTAAGATTATTTACTTAAAGTAGTAGTGACCCCAAACTAACCACTTTCTATATATAATAGAGCAACACAGCGGTAAAATGAGCCAATAAACCCCCTGTGAAAGTACAGTTATGCCCTTACAATTTATAAAATTACATGAAATGCCACTCTTTTATTTAAATGGAAAAAAATGAGTTTTTGTGGTGAATCGAACGTAGAACCTCCTCTACACAAGTTATCCTACCAACCACTGTGCTACATGAACTTTTTTGTTTTGAGTTAAAAAATCTTTTACATAAACCCGACCTCGCCATTATCTTATTTGTACTATTATTTTAAAAATATTATATTTTAACTTTCACAATATGGTACACATCCATCCATTCTTTCTACATATAATAAGAGAACAATGGGATTTTTAGGAGTTTTTTGAGCCAATAAATCCTCTATGAAATTACGATTATACCTTTCCAAGTTATAAAATTACATGAAATTTCACTCTCTTATTTAAATGGAAAAAATTAGTAAATTTTATTTTTATGGTGAATCGTACCTAGAACCTCCTCTACACAATTTATCCTACTAATCTTTGTGCTGCATGGACTTTATTATTTTGAATTAATAAACCTTTGCCACAAACCCGACCTCTCCATTATCTTATTTTTACTATTATTTCAATTTTTTAGTAAAAATAATGGTGACTCATATTATTTTAAAAATATTATATTTTAGGTTTCACAATATGGTACACAATCTATCTATTACTATAAATTAAACCACAACACAAGTGCAAAAAGTGTCATTTTAATGGTTGTGAACTTACGATAATATTTCTATATGTTTAAAAATTACAAAAGCACCATCCCTTTAATATTTATGCAAACAGTATATGAAATTATGTTGGTATTGGGAATCAGCCCTCTCGTAATTTCGGATTATAATTCTATGCGACTTATATATCTTGATGAGATATTTAAAGAAATAAATATTAAGGAGCGTACTAATTTTATCTGGAAAATATTGTATGATGAGTATTATTCACATTGATGATATGTCTTTTTATCATTGTTCTAAAAGAAATTGTGTTATAACCTATACAATATATTTATATGCTATAAAACATCCTTTTTTATGCTCATTTGATCTATACATAAAATATCCTTAAATCGTAAAATTATACATAAATTAAAATACTGATATTATAATATGTATGAACATAAAAGGTGCAATTATATTCAAAAATATCCTTAAATCGTAAAATTATACAGAATTTATAGCAATTGCTAGAGGATGACCCGTGCCTCGCACGGGTTATTATGCTAGTTAATTACATATAGGAAAATTAAATGTATAAAACTTCTGATTTGTACATAGGGCTGAGCATTCGGTCGGTTCGGTCCAGAACCGGACCGAACCGAATAAACCGAAAACCGAAATGTCATTTTTTTTCTGGACCGAACCGGACCGAAGTTTAATCATGGACCGAACCGGACCAAACCGAAATAATTCGGTTCGGTTCGGTCCGGACCGAAAAAACCGAATTTTTTTTTTTGAAAAAAAACCTATATTATAAATAAAGCTAAAAATTCATGATTTATCGCAAAAATAATAATCAATTAATCACCACTATTTCACCAACATAGATATAATTAGAATTTACAAATTAGATAATATAATTATATTTTATAAGATATATATAAAATGTATATAACATAAATATAAAAAATAAAGTATATATTATTCGGACTATTCGGTCTATTCGGTCCGGACCGAAATATTTTTCAAAGAACCGATCCGAACCGATTTTTATTTCGATCTATTCGGTCCGGACCGAATAAACCGAATTTTGAAAAAATTAGAACCGAACCGAACCGAATTTGTACGGTTCGGTTTTGCTCAGCCCTATTTGTACATGACTGTTATAAGTGTGCACTTTTATCTGCTAAGTTGCTACATTAAAACATGAAAACCAATCAATTTCTTTATATATGCTTATAGTTAGTTACATGAGAAACCTTCAACACGTCCTGAAATATACACGAACTTTGTGCAGAACAAATTTAAAGATTAAATGCATCATAATATCATATTCATTTTGGATTAATATAGTAATCTATTTTCCAACTCGTAATGAAGGTTTGCATTGACAGATCTAAACATGAAATTGAAATGAAAATCCGTGAATTACAACGTACAGAAAGGTATGGTAATTCTGAAGGCAAAAGCTCTGATATTCATATATTATTGTAGAACTTATTTCTTTTTTTTTTTGCTAAGTAATAACTGTATTAACAAAACAAAAAAACAAACCAGGGGATACCCATGGTCAACATCAATGGGGAGAGACAGGCCTTACCCCAAAGAAAACAATCAAAGACATCATATTACATGCAAAAGCCCCCTATCAAATTAATAAAGCAATAGAACCAAATTAATTAACATCTCTGGAAAGTAAACGTTTAACAGCACTATTCGAAGCAATTTTTTCCCTAACAATCCTTTTCATTCCTGCAATAATATTGAGATAATCCTGTAGTTGATGTGTTGAATAGCAATCCATCGAGATTTGAGAATCATTTGGAGACTCCAAGGGCATTTCTGAGGAATGGCCATAGTCCAGAAAGAACGAGATCTAAGGAACACCTTATTCACCCAAGCCAGCCACAAAGAATCAGTACGATTTGTTATGATTCGCCATAGTTGGAAAAGAATAGCTGCAAGGTGCCAATCCTCAAGATTTTTGACATTTAAACCACCTTCGATCTTTGGCAAACTTATTTCTTTGATCTATAAAATGACAACGTCAACTGAAGAATTTCAACAAACTATTCTGTAAAATATAGATCACCAATACAAGAAAAAACAAATGAAATTATTATTATTATTATTATTTGTCATGGTCAGACATGTTAAACTAACTTAAAGAACAAGAATACAGGAAAAAAATGCTGGAAAATAAAGGATAAAATTAAACAAACATTCTCAATTCATTTCATAGGTATGAATGATACAGACATGACGTCAGGTACATATACTAAGGCTAACGTGGACAGTGGGGTTTACGCTCTTGGACTCTCGCTGTAGGGCATTGGTGTTAATTGGGCTTTGTTTTGGGCTATAACACCGACCCAAATTTAGTAGTATCATTCTATTGCTAGATTATGACAAATACCCCTTCTTAAAATCATCCTTGTCCTCAAGGATGAATCCAATCTGTAAATACTTTCTAGCCACCAGAAGTCCCTATATGATTAAGAACCAGTATCGTATCACACCATACCATGATAACTCCATTCTCTTGACATTAAGTACCTTAAGGTGCCCGGTATTAGCCCATTCTGCAGAAATGTCTGAAGCACCTTGCATCATTTTCACTATAAACCACAAGCTCACATCATAGAGTTTTCCATCAGCAACATTTTCATTTAACAGAAGCAACGCAACAAGCTTGCAATCATCACAACACACTTCACCAACATTTTCATTTCTTTTCTCCAAATGATCACAAAATAACACAAGTATTTCGTAGTTACTGCATCGTTTTTGAGAATTGTATTCAACAAATGTATGTCTAAAAGGGAGGTGAGAACCCAAGAAAATTGTAGTTGATGCTAATTTAGTTTTTCCTCGAAACTGTCCTACTACCCTATAACTTTCTGATTTTGTGCTCCCAGACACCTTTATGGAGTCAACCCGAATTTCAATCTGCATCCACCATACTTCAGACATTCCAAGAAGGTAAATTAACCCATATGGCTTGCTTTTAAAATTTAGCTCATGTAATTTCCCACTTATGGGCTCCTGATCAATATCAGGATCCCCGCTGGCTACAAGAAGAGTCTCAACATATCCCATACCCATCATCATTATCCTTCTCATAACTCTCTCTCCCATCCTAGAGTTATCATCAAAGCTACAAGCACAAAATTTAATTAAGAAAATTAAACCATTTGGCTGAAAACAAATGTTCTCATGCACATGCTTCTTGATTAGATTTCTTTTGTTGGAACCATCTCGACTTATGAATGAAATTTCATATACCTGCAGAAATGTATCAGATTGTCCATCCAATTCCATATTCTTGAAGCTAGTAGTGTCTGATTTCTGTAAACTATCCTCAGGCTTCCTCCTCCTACTACAGTGCATACTCGACATCATTATCGCATCATTTTGAGGGCGGTGTACCCTAGCATCAGATGCAAATGTCCCTACATTTGTCACAATCCAGACCTGACATGAGGTCTCGGCAACTACATGACTATCACTAACCTTTATGTTCACAGCAACCCACCCCCACCCCTTTCCATTATGTCACCATTTCCTTTCATGTCTCCAAGACTACCAACATTAAGAATACTTAATAACATTATGCTATTGGATTCAAAACACACCTCCTTCTCCGGCATAAATTTTTTACCTGAACTATCATCAAACAATAAACGAGCCGATTCTATATTCTTTACTTTGCTATGACGAGTAATTGTTAAATTCCAGGAACAGAGGTATGTATCACACATTTTATCATAGATCTTTTTGATAGATTTCAAGTCTCCAATTCGAGTTACAAAATTGGAACAATCATTTGTAATCTTCCTTCCACTACCATGTTCAGTACTAACACCTTCAATGCCATTTTCACTTTTAATCCATTACCTCAATTCCTTCACCTCTTCAACTACAACTGATAATTGTTGCTTCTGATCGAAAGCACCTGGATCAAAGATAAGCAACATTTCTTTACCAACTTTGTTAAACTGATTATCCCAAATACCAACAGTTGTAGCTATTGTGAGCTCTTTGATAGTTACTTGGTCATTGAAAGCCTCATTATTCACTCTAGTAAACTCCTAATATCCAACTGCATTTTTATTTTTAAAACACTTTTCTGGTGCTATATCAGCTTCACATGGGGCTGATTTTCCAACCGACAAGGGTTGCAAAACTTGGCATGTCTCATTCTCAACTTTAATAGCTTTGAAGATCACTTGTTCATCAATTTCAAATTTCTCCTTTAGCATCCATTCTCTTGGAAAATTACCATTAGACATTGGCAACATATAAGGATCTTCCTCACCACTTTGATCCCCAATATTCTCACCTAATCCAGAAGTATTTTCATTTCCAATCAAACTCATATCATAATCTTTCATCTCCTCTTTCAAATAACTAATAACTGAAACCTTCCCTCCTTTGCCTCCACCTTTATCAAGTGATATCTCCTCATCAAAAGAGCTTAAACCTAATGAAACTTCAGATTTTAAAACTCTACTTTCTTCAATATTAACTAGCATAATATCATCATTCAATGTCCTGTTTGACTCATCTTTACTATCATTGTCCATATCATCCTCAATTTCTTCAGCACTCTTTTCCTCTTTATTCTCAAAACCCACCTCAACAGTATCAACCACAACACAAACATTGTTCACCGCTAGCATTCCGTCATTACTTCCATTTCTTCCTTTAGACTCTAATTTTTGTACACTAAAATCAACTATTTGGCTTAGAATCTCACTTTCACTATCCAATGTTTTCTCTAGTACACCACTACCATCCAGGTTATCAACATTTGAAACATGATTCAACATATGAGAAGACTGACTTACCGGCTTTGAGGAAATCCCCTTAAGTATTTTTGACGATTCTGCAAGGCTCTTCCCTATCTTCTCAAGGATTTGGATCATTTCAGTGTATTTATCCTCCATCCAGTGATAGTTATCATCAATAGCATTGGAAGTTGACATATGTGACTTGGGACTTTCATCGAACATCTGAGGTGCGATTAATTCAGGTTGAAATTGTGTTGTAGTGACAGGTGGACTCATAAAACAACTCAAATGGGTTTGGATGCTGTAGGATTGATATGTCACCGGGAAATTTGGGTTCAGATGTGTTTGAGTTTCATGGTGGTTAGTAGAATATGAAGGTATTCCATTGGTGTCAGGTAGATAGAGGTGTGTATAAGGTGTATAATATGGTGGTGGTTGAGGAGAGTGGAAAACATGAGGTGGTGTTGGAGGCGGTGTATATCCAGGAAGATGATAGAAATTAGGGTTATGAAATTGGTATGGCCAAGAAGAATTGATAGGATAATACCACTGGTTAACTGTACCAAAATCAGCATTCATTTTGTCCGAGGAATGGCTAGCTCTGATACCATTTGTCATGGTCAGACATGTTAAACTAACTTAAAGAACAAGAATTAAGAACAAGAAAGAAAATGCTGGAAAATAAAGGATAAAATTAAACAAACATTCTCAATTCATTTCATAGGTATGAATGATACAGACATCGGTACATATACTAAGGCTAATGTGGACCGTGGGGTTTACGTTCTTGGACTCTCGCTGTAGGGCATTGGTTAATTGGGCTTTGTTTTGGGCTATGACACCGGCTCAATTTTAGTAGTATCATTCTATTGCTAGATTGCATTGTGATATTATTATTATTATTATTATTATTATTATTATTATTATTATTATTATTATTATTATTATTATTATTATTATTATTATTATTATTATTATTATTATTATTATTATTACGCATTTCCTTTTTTGATAATCAGGAAGAATTTCACTAATAACCAATTAAAGATCAGTTCATAACATCCAGCTCCAAAAAAATTGATATGGCAACCTGACATCAACTAAAAACACTAGACTTGGCTACTTAAACAACCGATAAGGCCTAACAAAGCTGCTGAACCGTAGGACACATGAATTTTCCGAGCAAATATAAAAAAACACCCACACATTTTAATATGCTGGGATTTATATAATTAAATATGCAACAATTTTCACGATACGCGGTCCTGTAAAATAAAAAATTATCGATATTGAAAAATTAAATGACATTAATTATAACCATTACGTATACATTATAAAATATTCAATATATATTATTTTAATACGTAACAACTTGCGCAATGCGCGATAAATTTTAAATTCTTCGATATATAAATGGTAATACATATCGAAGAAATTTGAAATAAACAAACTTTTTATGAATTATTAGTTGGCACTTTTACGGACCCTAATCCTCGTCCCCATCAACTTGATCTCCTCATACTCCTCTCTCACTTCGCTGCAGCTCGTGCTTGTCATGCTCGAAGCTGCTGCATGCAGGACCGGCTTCCTCATCCCAATAAGATCACCGGTGAGTGGCTGCGACATTGACCACTCTCGTTGTTGCAGCGCTTCCCTCTCATTCACCATCAAATACTCACTGCCCGCAAACGTCGGAGTGGACCCCATAGGAGCAAGGCCGAAGCTCTTCGAAACTCCATCATCATAAGCATTCTCACTGCCTTCCTTCATCTCGGGGATTGTGAGGGTCCCATCAGCAGAAACAGTAGCTATGGCAGGCACAGTTCCAGAACCAGTCGCCTTGATAATGGAACCCTCTGCCTGTTTCAGAATCCACTGGATTGTCTCACCATCTGTCTTGAACCCCAGCTCCTTCGTAAGCTGGAAGATCCGAGCCGCACATATAAGCGGTATGCGAATCCTCCTTCCCCGACCCTCCACCTTTATATGTCCGTCCTTCGTGGATGCCCCTTGCGGCACCGAGGAAGAAGAACTAGATCCGCTGCTCATTTCGGAGTTACTGTCAAAATTTTTAACCAGAGACATGTTTTGGTACATTCGGCTCTAGTGATACACACGTTAATTTATAGTGGTTAGATGAAAAAATAGATGCGTTATGTGCATGAAATGGACGGTCGAGATTTAGTTAAAAGATGCAAAATCTGATTACCAAATGTAGGCACTGAAACATACGTAATATATGAATTCTTTTGTTCAAAACATATAATCTAATAGAATGTTGTACAGTATAAACGTATAGAACTTTAATTTACACAATAAGTGATCCACAAAATTAGATAGATACGTTTTATTTGTATTTCTGACAAGATGTAGTCAACGTATTCTTTAAAAAATGTTTAGACTTGTTTTTCCTCAATTGTAACAAAATCCAGAAAATTAAAAAATATACGTAGATATTGTTAGATTTTATATGAAATAAATATCATGAGCCCCGAATACATAGAATCTCTTGAGCTTGTTTTTTTGGCATATAAAATGTGTGGGGTAATTCTTAAGATTTTGCTTTTTAGGAAGAATTTAAGATTTATATGTACTAAAAGTAGCATAAAATAAAATTATACATAAAAAGATACTAAAATTGGGGGATTTTGTCATTTTTGAAAAATTTAGTCAAAATCCATTTTTAAATGGAGATCCGAAGACCAATTATTACTATTGGGTTAAAATATATTCATAGATATTTTGATTAAAATAAGTCTAATGACTCAAATATTTTAAATTTCTAAATTAGACACATACTATCTATCCGTGCAATTTTAATATTAAATATTAAATTTAATAAATTAAGTATTATTATTTAAATATGTGTTTTTAGAAAATTAAACCTGAAATTTAATAAGTATTACTTAAATATTCACTTGTAAAGAATTGAATCTTATGATGAAAGTATATACTAAATACATATTAATTAATTAACTTATAAGAAATCGATCCCCGATGAAATAATTTTTTTTTATATAATTATGTAATTTTAGATAATTGAACCCGAATTTTGGGATAACCAACTTTGGTATTTTGTAGTCATGCATGTTAAAGATATTTTTTTTAATAAAGAGTACAAATGCATCCATAATTACATGTATAACATCTCTGTTATGCCCAAATCTGGCATAATAGCTAAATTGATTTAATTAGCTAAATTGATGGTTAGTAATCTATGATGGGCCTAGAAGATGAAGATTGGGTCACTAAAGCCCACTATTGGAATCAGCCCAACATGCCTTGGCAATAATACCTCTATTACAGGAGCACTTCGCTACATGGTTGCGATGCCTGCCAGGGGATCGCTTCGCTTTTGCATCACATCTATAACTTACAGCGAGATCATTATCTCCTCTTCTCTGGAAGGCTCATGGCCAGACCCAAGGTCGCATGAGTAGCTAGGCACAGGGATCGCTTCGCGTGGCCAGGCCTCTCAAGGTCGCATGCAAGGGCCCTGATGGATCTTTCATTGGCCAAATCTATCCGTTCGAGACCATGGGCTTCTACAGCTGGATCATGGATCATGGATAGGGTTGATGACTCACTGCCACGTCAGCCCTAGCTACATGGGCTTGGACTTTGGCTTATCTCTTAAAACCCTAACCCGCCTAGGTAACTTGTTGCCCAAGAACTACGTCAGGCTTGATCCCTATAAATAGGGTACGTAGGCACCTTGATACGGAGGAGAAACAGTTAAACCTGAAAACACCTATCAAGCTCAGCCACATCTAAACACAAAAACCCTAATCCTTGTTCTTCTTTTATTAGCAAAATATCCGTATTTTGCTCCGATAATCCAGCAAACCTCCAAAATATTGTTATACAATATTCTCCCTATAACATTTAGCGCTAGAAGGAGGGGCAGTCATTGAATTGGGAGAAGCGATGACTAAATCACACAAAAAGAAGAACGATGGAGAAACCCCGGGATCGCATAAGGTTAACAAGGACGATCCCCTGACGAGGGACCCTTCAGAAGACGAGGTGTCCAAGGACAACTCTAAAACTGGGTACAAGGAGGAACACCCCCCCCAGTACAGAGGGTGGCGTTGACCAGCGAGGTTATGTCTTTTCTAAAAGGCCTCGGCGAGCAAGTGACCGCTGTACATGAAAGGGTCACAAAAGTGGAGAAGCGCTATAGTTCTAGAGGATCGAAGAGGAATGCAAGGACAGGTGGTAGAACACAAGGGGAAGGAAGCAAACTCCCCACTAAGAAACTCATTGATGACTTCGAGGATGTCCTAACAGACCAAACCAATCCTGACTGGAATGAGGAGCAGGATTCGCTTGAAAAGAAAGGGGGATCGCATGACAAGGTTGCCTCATCTGAGGGGAGATCGGTCAGTGTTTTTGACCGTCTCGGAAAAAAGCTGACTGAACATGACCTTCGTCTAAAATTGGAAAAGGTTAATGCGCCTCGACATGAAGAATCTAAGAACAGAAGCAAGGGCACACATCGACCATTGTCTCCTCGAGATCGCGAGCGGTCATATCGTCGTGATGACAGACCCCCTCTCCCCGTAGAGAGCGTGAGCGGTCCCATCGTCGCGACGACAGACCCCCGTCTCATCGAGACCAAAAACGATCTCAATATCTTGAAGAGGATCGTAGAAAGAAGGATCGCAGGAATGACCAGGAGGAGTCCAGTGTCCCAAAAAAGACCCAGTCACATCATGGAAGTACTGGAGGTAAAAAGGATGGTGACAAGGAGGTCAAGGTAGGAGACTATAAGCAGGAGAAGTTGAAAAAGGCCTTGGATGCAATGAACAATGAGAGCGGTATTTTTAGCACTATGGGCTCTTCTTCGCCCTTTACCCATGAAATTCGAACTGCTCCACTTCCGGCAGTATTTCGAGGCCATCAACATGATATGACCTATAATGGCGATACTGATCCAGCAGAGTTTGTGATTCGATTCAATAATGAGATGGATGTTTATCAGGTCTCACTTCTAGCGAGGTGTAGACTATTTGCGGCCTCTTTGAGGGGAAGTGCTCAGCAGTGGTTTTCGAAGCTAGGGGCATTGATTGTCATTGATTCTTGGGAACAATTCGTGGACATCTTCATCAAACAGTTCCAGTCCTTAATGCTCTACGCACCCCCTGTGTCTACCTTGGAAAACATAAAACAGAAGGAAGGAGAAACCCTCCATGATTATTTCAAGAGGTTCAATGCTGAGGTGCCTCGCGTACGAGGTACAAATGACGAAGCTGTAAAAAATTTCCTCATCGCTGGAGTGAGGGAAGGTACTGAATTTTGGAAGAAGTTACAAGAACAAACCCCTAGCACTCTTTCTGAATTGCATAAGGTCGCTGAGCCTTTCAAGCGTGTTGAGAAGTCGCTCGCAGATTTGAAGAAGAATAATGAAAGGAGTAGCTGTTGGAGTAGGAACAGGGGAGTAAAAAGAAAGGACTCCAGAAGTCCAAGGCGAAGACGGGATCGAAGTCGAAGCCCCAGCCCAAAAAGGAGAGACCGCGATCCTTTGAGGCGATCCCCACCGAGAGCTCGCCCCGCGAGGGATGAAGACAAGTATATTCCTCTGGTCGCCCCAATTGATCACATTTATGCAGTCAATGAAAACAAGGGGGTATTCAGGAAACCTCCACCGATGGGTCCGAAGGGGACTGCAAACACTAACAGGTATTGTGCCTTTCATGAACAAACAGGGCATGATACAACAACTTGCCGAGAGCTTAAACAACAAGTGGATCAGTTAATTCGTGAAGGAAAGTTAACTGAGTGGGCAGTTCGTGAGGTGAAGAAGCATAATCCCAAGTCTGGCCTTGGTTATAATCAAGCCCTCCCACCTGAACAGAATCCAGTCATTAAGGAAAGGGAAACGCGAGGCAGAAGTATCCACGTGATAATTGGGGGACCCCATATTGGGGGGATAGCAATTGGGCTAGAGAAAGATATACCCGCGAAGCTAAGGAGCGACCCCTCACCAATATCCATCACTTGCAGGAGCGACCCCCAAAGCTGTTCAAGGGGGAAGATACAAATATCATGTTCACTGAGGAAGATGCGAAGTGGGTCCACCATCCTCATTCGGACGCCCTCGTTGTCCGAGTTCGCATTGGAGCGCAAAATGTTCACAGGGTCCTTGTGGATAATGGAAGCGCAGTGAATGTCCTAACCTACGAGGTCTATCAGAAAATGGGGTTCGTGGATAAAGACCTTATCCCTACCGTAGGGCATCTTTATGGTTTTACTGGAGCTTCAGTCAATGTCAAGGGCCTCGTAAGGCTCCCTGTCACTTTAAGGGACGAGCCCTGTATTACCACCCAAACTGTAGACTTTATGGTGGTTGATCAACCTTCAGCCTATAATGCTATCGTGGGGAGGCCAATACTCAAAGAAATGAGGGTGGTTACTTCTATTTACCATCTCTCTATGAAGTTCCCTACCCCAAATGGAGTCGGATGCATTAGGGGGGCACAACATGAGTCTCGTGAATGCTACAACAGGGCCCTCAAGTCAGCAGAAAAAGGGAGTAATTCTATGACAGACAAGATGGAGTGCGAGGAGGAAAGTAGGCCTCGCAAGACAAATTTTGTACCCCCAACAGACTGTAACATGATCTCGATTGAGGAGCTCCCTGCCGATTATTTTGATAATTTGGGAATTCAAGTAGAGCCAGTACTAGGGGCTTTGATGATGGGAACCTCGCACCCAGTTATGGTTCTCCAGGAAGGGATCGTGGAAGAGGCTACAGATAGTGACAGCGAGGAGAGTCCGGAGCAGGCCGCTGTGCGAGCTCGAAAGGGAAAATGGGTTCGCAAAGAAACGTCCACACTGACAGAACTGCCAAATGGAATTACACAGACAACAACTGTTGTTAAGGAGTATGGGCACGCAGGTGCCAACCCCTGCGAGGCAGAATCAAGTCAGGCTCGCGAGTATAATCTAGATCTTGATCCTCGCATCCCAGAACATGTGGAGCGAGCCGGGGCAGCTGAAGACACAATTCCTGTTCTTGTTGATGTACAGGACCCTTCAAAAGTGTTGAAAATAGGGTCGCAACTCAATCCTAATTTGAGAGAAAGGCTGGTTACTTTTCTAAAGGCAAACCTTGACGTGTTCGCCTGGTCACATGAAGATATGGTTGGGATCGATCCTAATGTAATGTGTCATAAGCTAAACTTGGATCCAAGCAAGAAGGGGGTCAGACAAAAGAGGCGACCCATAAGTGGAGAACGAGCTGAGGCTCTAAAGGTAGAAGTGGATAGACTCTTCGAGGTAGGGCTCGTTAGGGAATCATTCTACCCTGACTGGCTCGCGAACCCTGTCCTCGTGAAGAAGCCAAATGGAAAGTGGAGGACATGTGTAGACTTTACCGACCTCAACAAACATTGTCCCAAAGATAGTTTTCCGTTACCAAGGATCGACCAGCTAGTGGATGCAACAGCAGGACATGCACTTCTTTCTTTCATGGATGCTTACTCTGGGCACAACCAGATACCCATGTATGGCCCTGATCAAGAGCACACCTCGTTCATCACAGATAGAGGTCTCTACTGCTACATAGGGATGCCCTTCGGTCTCCTTAATGCTGGGGCTACCTACCAGAGGCTTGTTAATATGATGTTCGAGAGACAAATTGGCAAGACAATGGAAGTCTACGTAGATGACATGTTGGTCAAGTCTAAGGAAGCTGTGGATCACATCTCCTACCTCGCAGAGATGTTTGATATATTAAGGAAGTACAGAATGAAGCTTAACCCCCAGAAGTGTGTCTTTGGGGTCGAATCTGGAAAGTTTTTAGGATTCATTGTCAACCACAGAGGAATTGAAGCGAACCCTGCAAAAATAAAGGCTTTAATGGACATGCGGTCCCCAAGAAGTGTGAAAGAAGTTCAGAGTCTGACAGGAAGGATCGCAGCTCTCAATCGGTTCGTTTCCAAATCATCAGATAAGTGCCATGAGTTCTTTAAGGCCATTAAAAAGGTGGGAAAAAACTTTGAATGGACATTGGAATGCGAGGAGGCCTTTCAGAAGATAAAGGAACATTTGGGTTCACCACCACTTCTCTCGAAGCCCCTTAGAGGCGAGGTCCTCATTGTCTACCTCGCTGTGTCTGAACACGCGGTCAGTGCAGTATTGGTTCGCGAGGAGGAAAAAGTTCAATATCCAGTCTACTATGTCAGTAAAAGAATGTTAGATGCTGAGACTCGATATACAAACATGGAGAAGCTAGCCTATGCCCTGGTCTTGGCCTCGCGGATGTTAAGGCCCTATTTTCAGGCTCACAGCATTGAGGTTCGCACTGCCTACCCACTGAGACAGGTAATGCACAAGCCAGAGTCTTCAGGGAGATTGTTCAAATGGACGGTGGAGCTTAGTCAGTTTGACATCGAATTTAAGCCTCGTGGCCCTATAAAAGGACAGGCACTTGCAGATTTTATCTTGGAGTTTCCTCCTCAATCCAAGGAAGATGACTGGGCCATCATAGCAGTTCCAGAAAAAATAGTTAGAGAGGACAAAAAAGAAAATTCGGCCTCGTGGTGAGAACTATACGTAGATGGGGCATCTAACAAGGAAGGATTCGGGGCCGGCATCGAGTTGGTAATTCTAGAGGGTCGCAAGATACAAAGTGCAGTACACTTCGCTTTCGAAGCGACCAATAATGCAGCAGAATATGAAGCCCTCATTATTGGTCTCAAACTGGCACTGGAAATGAAGGTAGAGAACCTGACAGCTTATAGCGATTCCATGCTGGTAACATATCAACTCTGGTGTGGGTGGCAAACTAGAGGCGAGCAGATTGAGCTATATCTGCGATGTGCACAGAGGTTGATGAAAAAATTTAACAATGTCATGGTGGTTCATATTAGAAGAGAGAAGAATCAAGGAGCAGATGCACTGGCAAAATTGGGATCGCGTCGCGAGGCCACATTACTTGGAATTATCCCATTGGAAATTCAGAGGAAGCCTAGTGTACCTGAGGAGTTCATTATGGAAATAGCGACCCCAGCGTTGACTTGGATGACCCCAATATGGGAATATGTGAAAAATGGAACGGTGCCTCAAGACAAGAAAGAAGCGAGGAAGATTAAATATCAAGCGGCTCGCTATGTCATTTATGACGAAGTCTTATATCGAAGAGGGTTTAACATCCCACTCCTGAGGTGCGTAGATGGGGAAGAGTGTAACTATATTCTCAGAGAAGTCCATGAAGGGATATGCGGCAATTACACCGGGGGTAGTTCACTGGCCCAGAAAATTCTTCGCCAAGGGTATTATTGGCCTACGTTGAAAAGAGATGCATTTGAGTTTTCAAGAAAATGTGATGCCTGTTAAAGGATCGCTAACTTCAGCAATGTCCCCGTCTCTCACCTCACCTCGCTAACGAGCCCATGGCCCTTTGCTATGTGGGGCATTGATCTAATTGGGGAGCTACCTAAACCCAAAGGAGGTGTCAAGTACGCAGTTGTGGCTGTTGATTATTTCACCAAGTGGGCCGAGGCTGAGCCACTTGCCACTATTACTGCAAAGAAACTCAAGGACTTCGTGTACAGGGCAATTGTGTGTCGCTATGGGATTCCTTATCAGCTCATATCAGATAACGGAAAGCAATTTGACAGCAAGGACATGAAAGAATTCCGTGAGAACTTGGGGATCAAAAAGAGTTTTTCAGCTGTTAGTCACCCCCAAACAAATGGCCAAACTGAGGCCATCAACAAAATCATCAAACATACTTTGAAGGCTTAGTTGGAGGAGAGCAAAGGCAATTGGCCTGAAGAATTACCAAGGGTCTTGTGGTCATACAACACGACCCCAAGGACCACAACTGGAGAGACTCCTTTTTCCTTAACATATGGCTGCGAGGCAATGGTCCCAGTTGAAGTGGGATCCGGGTCGTTTAGAAGGGAACACTACGATCCCGAAGCAAACGAGGTCAATCATAGATTGTACTTAGACATGATAGAAGAAACAAGAAGCGAGGCTCAGCTTCGCCTCGCGGCTTACCAACAAAGGACAGCGAGGTACTATAATGGGAAAGTCAAAGCAAGTTCTTTAAAGACAGGCGACCTCGTGCTTAAGAGAGTCATGCCTAACACTAAGGTCCCGGGTCATGGAGTCTTCGGTGCTAATTGGGAAGGGCCTTACAAAATCTATGCTACTCTCTCAGAGGGAACTTACTACCTCACAGACATGAAGGATAAAGTTATTCCGCGAGCTTGGAATGCGAAACACTTACGCAAATACTATCAGTGAAGGCATTTCTTCTGGTAGTTTCTATCTATTTCGCATGAATAAATTCATACAAAATACTGGGGGGTAGTGATCATATAGACACCCTCCCTTTATGACGTAATGACATTGGGCCTCGCCCCACCTATCAACTATAGGGCTTCGCCCCACTTTTTGGGCCTCGCCCCACATATCAACTATTGGGCCTCGCCCCATTTATCATTTATTGGGCCTCGCCCCGCTTGTCAACTTGTTTGGGCTTCGCCCCGTTTATCAATATAAAAGTTCAATTTCTTTACGAATTACTTTTTATTGTGCATTCAAATTTTACTTGCTTGTTTGTTAACATTAACATACTAAGGTCCAAGCCATCTCAACGATGCAAGGATCGCATTTGAAGTTACTGCTACAACAATCTAAGGAATCTAAGCAAAGGCATGCAAATCTAGCACTATTCAAGACAATTCAACATGCAAAGATGGAATAATGATGTAATTGCAAAGCTAAATTACTTGTGCAAATATGTTATGTGCAAAAAAAAAAAAGACAACACAGGATGAAGAAGTCAAAGTGATGCCAATTCATAATTAAAGGGTCGCCATGCGATCCCAATGCAGTTCACAGGTTACTAGAGTTAAACAAAATAATATTACATCTTGCGAGGCATTCAAAGGGTGCCCGCATCCCTAGTTCAAAAGTTCAGAAGATATTTGAATTCAAGGATTGTTTTCATTCGGAGTCCCCCCAGTAGGATTGGCATCAGCAGTAGCCTCGGGTGCTAGCCTCGCCTCATCAGCTATTCTGGCTTCCTCGGCATCGTCATCAGCGATCTGCTTTTTGAGAACTTCAGCGAAGTCAGCATTACCTGGCCCAATCTGGTCCCAATCAAAATTAAGGATCATTCGAATGAACCCTTTCATGAAGGAAACCTGACCCTGGGCCTCGAATGTCTCTTCTACAGTTGCCAATTGGGCCTGGGCAGCATTCAGGTCGTTTGTCAGCTTCGCGATCTCATCAGCGCTCTTTTTAGCAGCCTCCTCGCTGGATTTCTGCAGTTCTTTGAAAGATTTCTCAAGATCATTCTTCTTCTTGCGAGCATTCTTCAAGTCTGTACGAATGTTAGCAGTCTCATGGGAGAGTTGCTTTTTGAACTCGGCTTCAAGGGAACGCTTATCTTCAACTTTTTGGAACTCAAGAACCTTGTTCTTTTTGTCCAGCAGAAAGTAGTTCTTGGTATGGGCAGCCTGACGAATGAAGGCCTCGGCTAGACACCTGGTCACAGCTTTGGCATTCTCTTCAGGAGATGCTTTCCACCAGTTGGAAGCTTCAGCTTCCTCTGCATACTTGGTTCCCAATGAAGCGAATAGGTGTTGAGAAGCTGAAGCGGTAACAACTCCTGAAGATTGGGCGGGACCGTCCTTTAGTTTATCTGTCCTGGATCGCTTTAGCGGGCTTTGTTCAGGGGAGTCCCCGACCTGGTCCCTGGCAATGATTGATTTGGGGGGAGGATCGTTGATTACTTTTGTGGGGAGAAGTCCTGGTTTGAAGGGAAGAGGAGCAGTTTTCAGAGAAGAGGTCACTCTTGGAGCTCCCCCGCCTTCTTGCCTTTGGCTTGCAGAAATGGGATGGATAACCCCTTGCTATTTTGATTCGACATACCTGCACGGATAAGGAGGAAAAAGTCGGACTATTATCCTAGAAGTACCCTATTAAAGTATGAAGATAGATAAATAAAGCATAAAGATGACAAAGGAATGCGATGCATGTTTCGGTATTATCCTAGAAGTACCCTATTTGTCCGTTATTGCGACATGAGAAGACGAGGCCTCTTTTCTTGTTTTTCTTTTCTTCGAGGCTCGCCTCGCATGTGAAGGCCCCGCTTCAGGGGAAGCATCTATCCCTTCTTTGAGGAATCTGCATTCTATTAGGTTCTCAATGGAAAGAAGAGTCCTAATGTTTCTTTCCTCCGCGGTGGATTTCGTTAATACATCGTCGGCTCGCTATTTTTCAACACCTCTTAAGACGGTGCGAACTGGAGCGACTGCGATGCCAAAGGAGTTATCAGTTTAAGAATAAAAGGCAAAAAGTACGATAAAGGATTACTGCCTCGATAGCTTACCGGGGAGGTAGTTGAAGCTTGTTTTCACTCGAGGGACCTCGTGTATATAGAAGAAAGGATCCTTCCACGAGCCCGCATTACTTATCCCGCCTGGGAGAAGGCTTTTCTTGTTGAATTCTGGCCACACCGAGAAGTAGATATAGCCAAAATCCTTGGCTCCACATCGCTTCAGCTGAAGGAAGTAGCCCATTGTCTTCGCATCTAGGGGGATATCCAAGCTTGTAGTAAAGTATGTACAAGGCAATCATGGATCGATAGCCATTGGTGCTGATTTGGATAGGAGCTAGATAGTATGTCTCACAGACGTCTTAATGAATAGGTGGATAGGAGAAGAGACACCTATCTTCATCAGAGGTACCGTTAGGACCATTCTGGGCACTCTGCCTCCATTCTCGTCGTGGTTAAAGCGATAGCATCGCATTTTCTTCTTGGGCAGAATGATCTTGCCTTCAGGACGGAACCTCTTGACACCCTCTGTGATAGTCTTCACGATCAATGTTGAAGACATATCGCGACATACAAGTACGCGAGCTTTACCTGGCTTAACCTTTGAACCGGGCTCGATGTCCCTGGGGTTAGGCCCATCAACATAAATAACTCCCTCCAGCTCTGGTTGAGGGGTAGGGACATAAGGATCGGGTGAGGCTTCGGGAACATAGTCATAGTCTCTGAAGTTTACGACTCTGGCCACTTCGTCAAGGGCACCATCATCTTAGGAAGGCTCTTCGTAGTCATCATCGTTAGAGTTGGCTTCGTTATCAGCACCTCCCTCGATGTCATAATAGGCATCGCCTAATGAATCTATTGGAGAATCATTTATGTGAATAGGCGACATGGTTTGGGATGGAGGCATTCTAGAGAGAATTTCTGCTGCCTTAGCGCATAATTCATCTCCTTTCTTTGTCAACGTTTCGAGGTCATGCTCGATGTCGGTCATATTGGTGTGAGGCTCGTTCTCAGCTGGAAATACATCCAAAGATTGATCCCGCGAGCTTGAAGGGTGCTTTGTTCTCCACGAAGTTAGAGGCACTTCTCGGGTATACTCTTCGTTAGACCATAGAGGGTCGAAGTATAACTTGAACGAACTTTCACTGGTGCTCGCAGCTCTCGCGATATTGGCTGCTACAGCATCGCTAATTTGTATATGAGGCATCGGAGAAGGTGTCCTTGAACTGTCGTCTTGTGACATCTGAAAAGGGTGAAATGATTAAGTGTGTGCTCTTACAGAAAGCAAATGAAGGATGAGAAAGGAATAAATAAACAGAAAGGCTCTATGTGTTGCTAGGGTATCGCATTTAGGTCTCGGGAAGGGATTGTATCTATGTTCCTATGGGAGAAATTGCATTTCTATCGCAGCGAAAACGGGATCGCATATTCAAATTAGCATTATGGGATCGCTATCAAAAGGGATCGCATCGCATACAACTAAAGCTATCTAATAATGCAATTATGATGAAGAATATCAATTTAAATGCAAGAAGAGAGAAAAGACTTACTTTTTCTTGAAGAAGGTTGAGGAAATCGGAAGAAATTAGGGATCGCTTGAAAATTCCTTGCGTTTGATCTGAGAGCAAACTGACAGCACTTCGACAATGTGTTTGTGAGAATGAAAAAAGGAAATGATAGTGACAGGGGTATATATAGCCATCGGGAGAGAGAAAGACATGGGACACGTGTTGAAATCTCGTCCGTGGGACGCACATCTAGAGACAGAACAGCTGTCAAAACCTTTCAAATTCTTGGGGTCGCATCTACTCCAACGGTTATATCTATTCTTGGGCTCGCTTCGCGGTGACAACTGATATTTTTTGAGTCCACATCGCATCTCCAATGGCAATATGGACTCGGGGGGTAGTTGTTATGCCCAAATCTGGCATTATAGCTAAATTGATTTAATTAGGTAAATTGATGGTTAGTAATCTATGATGGGCCTAGAAGATGAAGATTCGGTCACTAAAGCCCACTATTGGAATCAGCCCAACATGCCTTGGCAATAATACCTCTATTACAGGAGCACTTCGCTACATGGTTGCGATGCCTGCCAGGGGATCGCTTCGCTTTTGCATCACATCTATAACTTACAGCGAGATCATTATCTCCTCTTCTCTGGAAGGCTCATGGCCAGACCAAGGTCGCATGAGTAGCTAGGCACAGGGATCGCTTCGCGTGGCCAGGCCTCTCAAGGTCGCATGCAAGGGCCCTGATGGATCTTTCATTGGCCAAATCTATCCGTTCGAGACCATGGGCTTCTACAGCTGGATCATGGATCATGGATAGGGTTGATGACTCATTGCCACGTCAGCCCTAGCTACATGGGCTTGGACTTTGGCTTATCTCTTAAAACCCTAGCCCGCCTAGGTAACTTGTTGCCCAAGAACTACGTCAGGCTTGATCCCTATAAATAGGGTACGTAGGCACCTTGATACGGAGGAGAAACAGTTAAACCTGAAAACACCTACCAAGCTCAGCCACATCTAAACACAAAAACCCTAATCCTTGTTCTTCTTTTGTTAGCAAAATATCCGTATTTTGCTCCGATAATCCAGCAAACCTCCAAAATATTGTTATACAATATTCTCCCTATAACAATCTCTTTACCCAATTTACTCACATCAATAATCAGTCTACATCTGGATAAATAATTATTTTCATACTTTGTTGCACCATCTTTAATACAACAAGAAGATTTTGAATTTGAGATCCAACATATTGTAGGTGAATTGTTAATTTTGAGTTTTATTTTTGGGTCGTTACCGTGGAGGATGGTAAAAATAGAAATATTCATGGATCGAAGAAAGATACTTAACATACAAAATAAACTTTATCCTACATATAAAAAAACATTTTTTATAAATAAAATATTGATTTTTTTACATATTTTTGTGGTGTCACTACTAGAAAAACAACTGGATTAGATATCGGTTTCTGACCGTTGTAAAAAAAAAAAAATCTGTGCGATGTCTGTGTGAGTGTAGAGAAAGGTCATAACTTCGGACATCTGTTTTTGGCCGTTGTCTATGATTAGTTTAGACATTAGTTTCTAATAGATTTTCGATATCTCTGATACACTTTTTCTAGTTATATTGCAATATTTCTTTTTAAATAATGCTATATTATGGCCATTAGATTAACATAAACATTAGAACATGTAAGGTATATGAAGACATATACATCGATTTCTTGGTAAACACCGATGTTATATGTTATAGCAGACATCAGTTTCTCAGTGAAACCGATGTTATATGATGTTACATTCTCTTGTATAAGAAGACATAGACATCGGTTTTACTAAGAAACCGATGTTATATGGTATAACAGACATCGCATTCTCTAAGAAACCAACAGACATCGGTTTTACTAAGAAACCGATGTTATATGTCCATTTTCAATGTAATGTATAAAATATTACATCTGTTATTTGAAATTTTTGATACAATAGACCCTCATATACATCGATTATTTTAGAAAAAGTGGTATGAATTATAGTTTTACACATCAGTTTTCTTCGTAACACCGATGTTATATAATCTAACAGACATCAGTTCTTTTAAAAAATTTGATGCAATAGACCCTCTTGTACATCGATTATTTTAGAAAAAGTGATGTGAATTATAGTTAAACACATCAGTTTTGGTTTAATAACTGATGTATCTTATTGAGGTTTTAGCATGTAGTGATCGTTTATATGCACCCAAAAACTGAAATCAAACCAAAACGCTAAAATACAAAAACCAAGTACTTGCCATTTACCAAACATTGCAATGTTTACAATAACCATAATTGGTACCAAAATTCTACCTGTACTAACTATCATAATTAGTACGACCAAAAGCCACATGCACTTCTTAGATAGTAACCAACACCAAAGTGCATGTATGTACTTTGACAAAAGCATAACCAAAGTACATGTACGTAGCTCGACAAGCATAACCAAAGTACGTGATGACCAGCTATCAACTAGCTTAATTACACAAACCAACTAGCTATATGTACTTCGACAAACAAACCATTTGTTCCACAAGTGCAAACCAATTCTTAGACAAAAGCTAGACGATGTTAGGCAGAGATCTACACCAACTGTTCCATAAACCAAGTCACACTATTTCATGAGTTTTTCAATGTGCTTCAAAATCATGTACCGCACCTTTTCAAGCTCTCCCATCTTGTAAGATGCCCGAGTCTTACAAAGCCACTGCAAACAATTAAAACCCAAAGCAAAAAATAGGATAAATATACTATTTTTCAAATGCATAATTTTTATATTTACTAATTACACCATTATATTCCATATATCAAAATAGACCAAAGAAAGTATACCTTGGTAGAAAATGAGTACATGTCCTCATCGAAAATAATATCCCGCATATACCACATGACAACATAACCACATTCAATAGAGCCAGGTTGTTTTGGCGATCCCTGTTCCAATAAAAATGAGAAAATATAGATTGATCCCAAACAAGAAAATGAAGTACAGCTTGCATACAACAAACCAAGTAAAGTGCTTAAATAATTACCGTAAGATTCTGAATTTGGGGAGTTTTATTTCCCCTTCCTGTTTGAGCATTAAAAGTTTTCAGTGCAATGCAATTAAGGGCAGAGAACGACAATGTGATACCCAAGAAAGCATAATATATATATAATTATTTATTTATCAATACCTAATTAAAGCTTTTTCTAAGGCTGGATGTCGTGGTGGATGAGGTAGTGGATTGAGAGTGTAAATATCACTTTCCCATATTACAATCAAAATCCAGTGGCAACTTTTTTTGTTAAAAAAGAGAATACCACGAAGCAAGAATTAGTAAAAATCATAGTCCTACAATTAGTTAAGTAAACATCCACAAAAATCACCTACTTATCATTATGTGGCATGAAGAAAACGCAATCTGGGTTACCCTCTTTCAGTCTTTGAACAACTGAAGCTTCAAACTCAGCATTCGGGGTAAATGTGGCAGAGGGATCAAAAAACCAAAAATAGTCCTGTAACTTCTTTTTACGAAGAACATTATGCAGGTACCTACAAATAATTTTAATGTAATAAGACAACATTATTCTTGTACAATATGCAGAATTAGACAAGATTTAAAAAAATTGCTTACGACATGTAAGTTGATATTACAGCCTACCCAATCATCCCGAACTCTAATAAGGCGATTAAATTCTCATGCAAGATAAATATCCTTTTCCCAAACCCGAAAACTTCAGTATCACATGGAATTTCAATTGAGACACCTGACACTGTCACAGTTGTTGTTGCATGTTTATACAACAACCTAAAGCGGCTTGACACCATTTTGTTTGTTGGCTCGGCATTTTTAAACATCTTCGCCAATTTTTTTAACGGATCATCAGCCTTCTGCGACACTTGCCTTTTCTTTTTCTACAAAAATTCATTTTATCATGAATAAATATAAACACATTTACATATAGCACATCATGCACAGAAACTATGGAAAAAGAAAAAGAAATACAAACCATAATAGTTGGAAAAATAATCAAGTCCTTAGGCCACGCGACGTGAGAACCAACAGCTTCGTGGACCTTCTCAATTCCACCAGGTACTGGCACTGGAACCAAGGCATTGTCGTTGATGCTTCCGTCCACCAACACACAAATGCATCCATGCGGCATAGGCATTCCATGTATCTTTTCATTCATGTCCCCATCAATCATCGCCATACCAAATGCAACTATGTTGTTAACATTGCTTACAGCCAGCTCACATGATTGTGGATCCTACATTTACAGGACATGCAAATTGAAATAACAAGTTTGTATCACTCGTAGTATTGTCCATAGCTTCCATAACTGCTATATATAAAGAGAAAGCGAGTGAGCGAGAGAGCTACTTTTACCTGAGTTTTATTTTTGGATGGTGGAGTAGGGTCAACAGTAACACAATCAACCTCCACATTCAATTCTTTAGCAGTTGCTGCCTTTTCGAGCATTGACGAGGGAAGAATGGATGAACTACTAATCATCGCCTTCAGCTCAGCAATTTGTGACATCAAATCATTCGTTCTTCTCTCCATCTCCTCATCTCTTTGTCGATCACGTGCCAGCAACTCAGCTTTCGTAATTCTAGTCCTTTTCATAGTCGGAGTGTTAAAGAATGATTTTGGGGTGGCGAAGCCTCCGACTCCTCGAACCCTTCCTGAATGCTCATGATTTCCTAATGCAATAGTCAACACGTCCTCAAATAAGGCCATGTGCAGTTCACCCTTACTCTTCCTTTCCAGCAAATCATCCTGCCAACAACATTACATATTTATGATCAATACACATAATTATTCTTTTTTTTGGGCTATTTATTATTACCATTTTTCCTTTGGTGTTATAAGTTAAATATAATTAAAATGGCCACTTAACTTATCATGTATGGTATAACTGTAGAAAATAGGAGGTTCATAGATTTCTTACAATTACTTGGTTTATCTTTTCTTGTTCTTCATCAACTTGATTGTCCTTCCACTTTCGAGCTTTCTTCCATAAAATTGCCCGATCAGGTTTTTCTCCAGGCTGAATATGCCCTTTCTTGACCTGTTTAAAATGAATGAAACATTTGAAAGATATTCAGAAAGTCTAAATTATAATTATAATGATAAACTATTACTTCTTCTTCTAATAATCCGACGTAGCCCTTCCTTGACGTGCGGTGTGGATATTTTCGCTCTTTGACTCTCGCCCTCTGTGCATTACGAAGTGGCTGCATCCAAACATAAAATACATTATTGACTTCAACATTGAAATATATTACAAAAAATCCTATATGCGTACGTAAAAATTTAGTACTACAAATTGTGCATACCGTCCAATCAGGGTTGGTTCTTTGAGCAACAAATTCTCTCCAAGCATCCCTACCAACAAATGCATAATTATTTGGAGGCTTCCTTAGTTTCTGTTTATCCCCAACAAATGGCATCACAAAATTAGAGGTTAATTTTGACTTGAACTGTCTCCACTTCCAACCTGCAGACTGTAGAATCGAGGCTCGACTTTCTGGAGCAACTTTAAATCCAGCCTGAAATATGCAAGTAACTAATTAACCACTAAGAATGACCAGGTAAAAAGTAAATAATTTACATATGGACAAATATTACCTGAACATCATTCCATACCTTCTCTTTTAATTCAGGATCCACATTTGGCGAGCTTCTAATGTCGATCGGAACCATAGTCCTAGCGAGCATACCAACGTAAGAACTCATGGTGTGCCTAGTCTTTCCGATAGGATTTCCACGCTCATCGTACCTGACTTTAAACTTCTTTCCTTGAGCCTTCTTCACCATAACTTTGTGCATAGCATAAACACTACGCTTTGCTCCTGACTTCCTTTTTACTGCAATTTCAGTACTAGTAACAAATTCTTCTGAAGGCTGAGTTCCTGAGGTACAATGGGTTGTGCAGAGCCTTCTGATTCAGGTTCATTGCCTTTTGTATTCACTTCCCTTTCAGGTTACGACATAGCTTTCAAAGGCAACTGCTTCTCCTCCTCTTCCATTTTCTTACTACTTGCTTGGTGATTCGCTTCTTACAGCCTTGTGATTGAGGTTCCGACATAGCTTTCGAAGGCAGCTGCTTCTTCTCCACTTCATTTTTCTTACTGCCTGCCTTGGTGTTTCTCTTCTTAGAACCTTCTGATTGAGGTCCCGATAATTCTGTCAAAGGCAACTGCTTCTCCACTTCAATTTTCTTACTGCCTGCCTTGGCGATTTGCTTCTTAGGTGCCATTCCGAGATCTGGTACTTCAATCTGTAAGACACATATTAGTCGGGGTATACAATTACAAAATGCATGCAAACTAAACAAATAAATTCAACTAAAATTGCAGGTTTAACATTAAGGCGAATAAAAATTCTAATAAAATTTCAGACTAAAAATAAATGCAAATAAAATTACAAATTCAAATCAAATTGCAAACTAATCATAAAATTCAAATAAAATTACAAATTCAAATACACATCTAGACTAAACATAAGACAAATAAAACTGAATATTCAAATAAATTTATGCACCACAGACGGTACATGACATACAACTAGAAAATATAAATAATTTTTTAATCCAAATTCCCTCAACATTTTGTCTTTTATTGCTAACAATACCCTATATTTCATCAGTTGTGTCACACGTTGGAATATTAGAGTAGAAAGGGGGATTTTCTAAAGTTGTGTCTCCTAATTCATCGTCATAATATAACTCCTGGTAGTCTCGAGGTGTGCAGTTTCGTACAACGGACCAGCTAGCATCGACCGGATCTTGAACATAAAAAACTTGTTTCACTTGGTCGAAGGACACATATTTATCGTTCTTGTGACCTTGTCTAGTGAGGTCCACAAGAGTGAAGCCAAGATCATCAACCTTGATGCCTCTTTCATTTTCTGCCCATTTACACAAGAACAATGGTGCTTTAAATGCATGATAATCCAACTCCCAGATTTCTTCGATTATTCCATAAAATGTCATATCACACTCTACAGGATTTAAATCCTTAGCACTAGATACTTGGACTATCTTGGCAACCAAAGAAACACCACTATTTTGGACAACCTTTACATCATCTCTCTCTTTTGTGAAGTACCAATTTCCGTCAACTAGATAACCTTCATAGGTAAAAACAGAAAAAGCTGGTTTTCCTGCCAGCCATCTTATTGTTTCTGAAACATTGTTGGCATTTTCCATCATTTCGAGACTAACCTGCGCACATTGTTTTAAATCAATCATTAACTAGACAACAACGACACACCATTAAAAAAATTAGTCTAACAAAAAAAGAAACCAACCATTTTTTGAAACCAATCAACAAATAAATGGTTGTGCTCTCCTATTAGCCACCGAGCACTCTTTTTTTCCCCTGGTATTGTCTTTCCAATAACTCCTTATGCATCCTGAGGAAATGCATATGTTAAATAAACAACCACAAAATACTCGATATTCAAAAGATGAACTTACAATCAAAAAAATATAAACTTACATGATATAGGGATACACTTCAGAGTTGTTCTGAAGGACATGTAAATGTGCCTCATCTCGTTCTTTCTCCTCCACTGACTTTATTGTTACAATGGATAACGGACCTGAAAGCTTGCCCTTGTCCTTCGGAAGACCGGCAATTGTGCAACTCTGTTTAACAAACTCCGTGCAAAATTCAACAGATTTTTCTCCTAGATAACTTTCCGCTATACAACCTTCTGGATAATAACGGTTTCGAACATAACTATTTTACACTTTATTGAACCGTTAAAATGGAAACATCCATCTATAAAACACCGAACCACATAAACGCAATTCCCTAACCAAGTGTACTGTGAGATGAATCATTATATCGAAAAACGAGGGTGGGAATATCTTTTCCAACTCACAAAAGGTCAGTACCAAATCTGCTTGTAATTTATCGAGCTTGGATACATCTACAACTTTGTTACACAAAGTGTTGAAAAAGAAACACAATCTCATTATGCTGACCCTAACATTTTTCGGAAGAATAGAACGAATTGCAACCGGAAGTAGTTGCTGGAGAAGAGTGCGACAATCATAGGACTTTAACCCATGTATATTTAAATCAGACATTGATACACAATTTTTTATGTTTGATGAATGGCCATAGGGAAGTTTCATATTTGACAATGAGGACAACATTTTTTTTCTTTTCTGCCTTTGACAAAGTATAAGGGGCAGGGGGCAAATAGGTTCTCTTTTCTCCTACTTCTGGAGCTAAATCGGGCCTGATACCCATGTCAATCATATCACGACGAGATTCCTCACTATCTTTAGTCTTGAATGGCAGATTTAATAATGTCCCAATTAGACTATCGCACACATTTTTCTCAATGTGCATAACATCGAGACAGTGACGAACATGGTGAAACTTCCAACATTCCAAATCAAAAAAAAATTGATTTTTTCTTCCATGGACAGACCACTTTTTTTGCCTTCTTCTCCTTCCAAAAAGTAAATTTTATCCGTTGTTGCTGCGCTAATACTTCTTCTCCAGATAGGATTTAACGGGGGTATCTAAATTCTTGTTCTCCTTTAAAACCTGTCTTATGCCTCGTATAAGGATGATACGGAGCCAAATACCGACGATGACCTTGGTAACATATTTTTCGGCTATGAGTCAAATGTTTACCAACGGTATCATCACCACATATTGGACATGCCATATAACCCTTATCGATACAACCCGATAAATTGCCGTACACAGGAAAGTCATTTATCGTCCACATCAAAACTGCTTTTAGAGTGAAGTAAGACTTTGTATACGCATCATATACATTTGGTTCACCTTCTTCCCAAAGCTTCTACAAATCATCGATCATCGGTTGTAAATACACGTCGATGTTATTACCTGGCTCATGTGGACCAGAAACTAACACCGTCAACATCATAAACTTCCTCTTCATGCATAACCATGGAGGAAGATTATAAGTTACCAGTACTACCGGCCAGCAACTGTACCGATTGGTTAGACCATTATTATGCGGGTTTATACCATCTACCGCCAATGCTAAGTGAATATGTCTCGGTTCATTACCAAATTCAGGCCACCTATAATCAATATTCCTCCAAGAAGGAGAGTCAGCTGGATGACGCATTTGGCCATCTTGAGTTCGCTTCTTCGCATGCCAACTCATTAGTTCAGCTGTAGAAGCAAATTTAAACAACCGTATAAATCTAGGAATTATCGGAAAGTACCACATAACTTTAGTTGGAATGTTAATCCTAGGGTTACCATTTTCCCAACCTTCCAGCGGGATAGATCGCACTTAGGACACTTGGACGCATCGACATTTACACCCCTATATAGTACAGAATCATTCGGACAGGCATGAAGCTTTACATACTCGAGACCTAGATCAGTTAGGGTTTTCTTTGCTTCATATGCATTAACCGGCAACACATGATCTTTAGGAAGTAAAGATCCAACAGAAGAAAGGAGCTCAGTAAAGGCACTATCGCTAATACCAAATCTAGACTTCCAGTTGTGCAATTTCAACATCGACTCTAACTTAGTACACTCACTGCCCTTAAACAAAGGTTGCTCTGCATCGGACACAAACCTCCTAAACTCATGTGAATCGTCATCATAATCACCCCTATTATAAGCTGCTTCACAAACATCAACTGTTTGTGAAGTCGGAATTTCCCCCAAAGGATTGTGCCCTGAAGTTACTGGCGTACTACTTGGGCACTTTTCTCCATGCCAAATCCAATTGACATACCCCAAACTAAAACCATTCTGATAAAGATGACCCCAAATTATTTTCACTGATAATTTTTTGAAATTACCACAACGTGCACATGGGCATGGAATTTGTTTAGGATTTATAGCATTTTCTTCAGCATATATCAAGAACCTTTCAACCCCAATTTCATACTCTAAAGAATCCCTATCTTTCGAAATCCATGACTTATCCATATGTTCGTAAAGAAACCTGCCTGGTATTGTTATTCAAAAATTAATAATAGACTTATCCAAAATTATACAAGTCATTAAATTACAATTACTATTCTAATAATAGAAAGAATTAAACATATTAACAATCAAATCACAATTAAACAATCAAGTCAGGTGCTCAGTAAAATATAGACAACAAGAAACTAATATATAAATAAGGACATAATAGGTTTAACTTATATCTAAACAAATAATCATCACAAGTAATTACAAGAACACATTATCGAAATCATATAAACAAGCACATGCATCTAATTAGAAATCAGGACACTAAAGAATAGAACTTATAGTTGAGCAATTACTAACCTGAAGAACACCTCAAAAATAGAAAATTTTAACCGCACGCACACAAGCAAAATGCTTCTGCAAAATCATGTTCAACATTCAGAAGTCTAGTCTAATACAGACAAGAACATATGAAACATGAGACAAGTATAACTAAATGTAAACTCTCCCTTACAATACATGTTCTATCGCTTATTATTCCGAAAACTATAATTCAAGTAGCTGAAATGATACTCGTATTCACAGTATTTTGATTCACTTATAAGCAATGAATAGCTACTCAAACAAGCACAAACATCAGCCTAACAAAGAACCCCATACTAACCCCCCACATACTTATCGCATTTAACAACATAAATATCTCCAATCTAGAACCAGATAGCACAAATTTGACCTAAACTCAACAGGAAATTATAGCAAGAAAAAACCCAAAAATACGAAAATTAGTTACAAACAATTACCCTATATTGCAAAACATACAAACCCCACAAAATCCCACATATATTTTTCATTTCATTAAAAAAACCACCCCAACATAAATAAAAACAACATAAATCTGACCCAAAACTTAACACACAATAGACACATACATACAAACATAAACATAGTAAAAAAAACTGAAAACACATATATTCACCCAGACAAAAATTACAAACAAGAAACAAGAAAAAAAACTTAATTCGAACAAGAAAAACAAGAATTCGGAGATGACCCAAAACAAGAAAGAAGAAAAAGATACATGCAAAAAAGAAAAACAAGTAATTAACACAAAAACTTACTAATTGAAGACGACCCAAGCAAAAAGAGCAACTAATCTGCAAAATAAATGTTCAATTAAAATTAAATCGAGCTTAATCGAGCAACTAATCAAAAAATGAATTACGATTCGATCTTCCTCTTCTCTTAATTCGAGCTTCCTTTTCTCTATTTTGATTTAGAGAAATGGTAATTAGGGTTTTACAGAAAAGTGTGGGATGCGAGTGAGAGAGACGGAGAGAGAGGGTCGAGTAGAGATGAGAGAGAGAGAGAGAGAGAGAGAGAGAGAGAGGTGAGCGAGAGAGATGAGTGAATGAGAGAGAAGAGAGAGAGAGAGAGAGAGAGAGAGAGAGAGAGAGAGAGAGAGAGAGAGAGAGAGAGAGAGAGAGAGAGAGAGAGAGAGAGAGAGAGAGAGATGAGTCGGCTATGAGAGAGAGGGATGAGAGTAATTTGGGGAAAGTTCAGCGCGGGTAAACTAAATTAGGGGAAATGTTACTAAGGCGGGGGAATGAAAATTTTCTAAGGGGGAAATGTTTTATGAGAATTGGGGGAAAATGAGTAGCACGTATTTTTTTATTTTTTAAAAAAATCATTTAGATAGCGGTTATTTTAGCAACCGATGTCCAAAAATCTGTTTAACATCGCTTTTAAAATAACTGATGTTGAAAGCATTTTTAACATCGGTGGCTATTTAAACCGATGTAAAAGGTGCGATGTCTAATCTATATTTTCTAGTAGTGTGTTATTTTTTCTAATAACACCTTGTTCTATACTGAATGTCTAACCATAATTTGTTTAGATTTAATGATGGTTGGAGATAGTTGATGATGAATAGTATGTCATGAGTACATTGGTCTCTGAAAATCTAAAAAATATATTACAAATATTTATGAAATTTTACAAGTAAAACATTATGTAATATATATTGTATTCAGCATATCTTTCTGCACTGTGTTTATGTGTAGTAAATAACTGTTAACCATAGATGACAAAAGTTTAAATTAGTGGTGGAGATGAAAATTGATGATTGTCGGTTATAGTAAAATAAGAAAAAGAAAAAGATATATAATGTTTAATTTAATTAATATAATTTAATATTTAAATATTTAAGCTAAGCTAAATACTGAAATTTAATCTTTTTTTTTTTTTGACGAAAGGATGATTGTATTACTCCATTAAATCAGCAAATAAAAAAGAACATAGTTTGATAAAGACAGACCGAGCTTTCGAGCTTATCGAGTTTTTAAACGAGTTTCCGAGCTTTTATCGAATTTTCGAGCTTATTGGATTTTCGAGTTTTTACCGAGTTTTCGATTTCTTACCAAGTTTTCGAGTTTATCGGGTTCTTATCGAGTTTTCGAGTTTATCAGGTTCTTGTCGAGTTTTCGAGTTTTGTCTTAAATTCCATGAAAACTATTTGCTTATATTATTTTCTTTTCAAGTTTAAACTAAATTTTTTTTTCCCAATTTCAAATGACAATAAACTTTTAAAATTTTATATTTTATGATTTTGATGATGAACTTTTCCAATTAATTAAGTAAACTTTTAGTTTATTCTATTCATATATATTTACGGATAAATTTCATCTTTATTACAAATTATGCATCTAACTATCTAAGCATCTTAACTAGTAACGATGATAATAAGAATAATAAAATGTGAAACATTTTTTGATTTCGAGCTCAATGTGTTAAATTTTTTCAAAATAGGTAAATAGGCACCCTACACCGAGAGTCATTAGTAGTTTTATAAATTTTATTTATATTTTAATAAAAATATTGCATATAACAAGTCTATGATGTTACTATCATGCTGTTATAGTTTATAATTGTACAAAGACAAACTATATAGAAGTAAAATTCAGATATCGAACTTGATCGCTAACAACTTAGAATCGATCAAAAGATCAATCGAAATAGTATAGACTAATCGTGATATCAAATATATTTTGATACTTTAATAACAATTAATAATATTAATTGAATTTTAAAAATCGTGCATGTAAAAAATCTTTGATTCGAGTTACTAATCACTACGTATGCGTGTAAGAATGTAAATAATTAATTTAATAATATGATGTGATAAGAACATACAATACTATAAACTCAAAAATCATTAATTTTTAGATAAATTATATGCGTATATCATATTTAATTATAAAATTTGTAAATAATGTAGTTTTAACCCAAAGTGTTGATATGATATCTTGATTTAAAAAAACAAAGTATTCAGTAAAATTTTAAAATAAAAGATATTCTTTAAAGTTAATTTTGGTAACTATAAAAATGCTATCTATTTAATTAAATTAATTTTAAATTTAGATGGTATGTTAGAATGATAGTATTTAGATGGTCACTCAATGTAAATGTATCTTGAAAATGTAAGTTTTCAAATTTTTCAAGCCAAATTTTTTAGAAGCCTACGTACTATGCTATATTATTTCTTCTCATTTTATAAAATTAATTTCTTAAAAAGTATTTGAAATGTAAGTTTTGCACTTCAAAATTTTTGGAAAGAAAAAGAGCTAATAACTAAAAAAATAATTTTCAATTCAAATTTTATAGTAAAAATTTTATAAACTACTTATAAAAATGTATCATTATCTCATATTCTCATATTAGAACAAATTTAATTCAAAAATTTCACTAACTATACTAATAATATAATATTGCACATAATAAATGAAAAAAATAGCAAGTTATGTTTTAAAAGTAATTTTCATAAATAGTTGAATGATGACACATAGAATAATAAACACATTACTATTTTTAAAAAAAAATAAAAAAAAAATTAATCGAGTTCGAGTTTATCGAGTCGAGTTCGAGTCGAGCTCAAAAAAACTCGGCTCGACTCGAGTTTTTAATCGAGCCCGAAAACGTGTTCGAACTCGAGCTTTATAACGAGTTCGAGCTGAGTCGAGCCCACTTTTTCGAATCAAGCTCGAGTCGAGTTCGAGCCGACTCAGTTTAAATTACACCCCTAGATAGACCCCTATCAAAACCTGAAAATGAATACGACTCCCTAGCTAAGAAGTGGGCAGCCATGTTTGCAGATTGTCTAATAAAAAACAATACAATGTTTGAATCACTGAGCATCTTTCGACACTCTAGAATAACATTTTCGAAATGAGATATCATTAGAACTCTGCTCCTAATTGCTTGGACCACTGCCAGACAATTCGACTCCACCACAACCTTATCCTACTTGTTCACTTTTGTCCAACTCAAAGCTTCTTTAACAGCAATAGCTTCTGCCAGTTCAGGATTTGCACACCCATGATAGACCTCAGATCGATCTGGAATCACTTTACCCTCCCAATCTCGAGCACAAACAAATACCATAAGAAGAGGATTCAGTAAAAGTCGTTGCATCGATTAATATCTTGACTACTTCCTTCTGTGATTTCACCCAGTTACATGCTCCATCCCCTTCCTCCACAAACTGAAATAGTGCCTTTGTTGAATTTTTTTGAGCGTTTGTCCAATCTGCAAGATACTGCTTCATCAAATTAACTACTCCATGAACTGAAGACCTGTTCTTATTCCAGACCATATTATTTCTAGCTCTCCATATGCCCCAACACAAAGTAATTATTTCTGTATATTCATCTTTCTTTGAACGTCTCAACACCTTATCCAGCCATTCTGCAAAGCAATCAACTCCCTTCAAGACATAACAGCCCCCTGTCACTCCAACATTTTGATGCAAATGGACATTTAACTAGAGCATGCAGAATAGTCTCCTCTTCACCATTACAAATTGGGCACGTGTTATTGATAGGAACATATTTTGCATATAAAGCAGTTAGCGTACGTAAACACTGTGAGAGAGCATGCCATATCATATTTAGCACCTTGGGAGGTGCTTTAATTTGCCACAATACACGCCACAAGCTATCATTGTCAGCAGTTTTCTACTGACCTTTTTGAAATTGAATCAACCTATAAGCACTTTTTACTGAATACTCACCCAAATTTTCCTTACACCAGTATATACTATCCTCATTGCCCTCATCCATAAGAGCAATCTTTTTGATACATTACTGATCTCGACTGTTGAAAAGGTCTGTAACAATATCCTCGCCCCAGTGTCTCCGTCCAACCTCATAATAGCTGAATCCTTACCTTGATCATGGCCCTGTAGCTCAATAGTTATAAACGGATTATCTTCTTCTTGAAACCATAGCTGGCCCAAGATATTGATTTCACTACCTGTGCCAATATTCCATCTCGCTCCAGTCATTACAATAGATTTTGCTTCCCATATACTTTTCCCCACAATGTTGGGGTTATTGCCCAGTTTTGCATCAAAAAAATTGCCGGCAAGGAAATATCTTGCTTTGCAGAGTCCACTAGCTAACCCCTACGTCCTTGTTGCTAGTCTCCACCCCCTGTTTCCCTAAAAGAGCTAAAATAAAATCTCAAAAATCCCTGAAACCTAAGCCACCTGTGGATTTGTGTTTACTCATCCTCTCCCAATTCATCGAGTGAATACCAGATTTATTATTTGGTTTCAACCCCCACCAGAACTTAGCCAAACTTCTCTCAATGTCTTTTGTTATTTCCAGGGGAAGCAGAAAAACACTCATCGCATAGCTAGGCAAAGTTTGAGCTACTGATTTTATTAAAATCTCCCTTTCTGCATGTGATATCCATTTATCTCTCCAAGATTGCAACCTCTGATTAACTTTATCCTTCAGAAAACCAACCATTTTGGATTTATTTCGTCCGATCATGTTGGGCAGACCAAAATATTTGCAATTTCCATTTGCTTCAATCATTTGAGGAGAGTGACTAATATCAACTCTGCAATCTTGAGCCATGTTAGCATTAAAGAAGATAGAAAACTTCAACAAATTTACCTTTTTCCCCGACACTTCCTCAGAGATCTGAAGCAACTCAAGCATTCTATTGGCTTCATCAACATTCACCTTGAAAAATAGATATGAATCATCTGCAAACAACATATGGTTGATGCTTGAAGCATTTCGGCATAATTTGTTACCATGTATCAATATTTGAGAATCAAACTTACGAAGCAATATAGACATTCCTTTAGCACACGAAATGAATAAATACAGGGACAGAGGGTCCCCTTGTCGAAGACCTCGACTCAGCCAAATTGGACCCATTTCTCGCACTCTATGTATGATTTTGTAAGAAACCGAGTTGACTCAAATGCACCCACCAATCATGAAAACCCAACTTGCATAACATATCTCTCAAATAATCCCACTCAATCCTATCATAAGCTTTGCTCATGTCAATTTTCAGATCCATATAGCCATCTTTTCCCCTTCTTTTCCGTTTCAAATAGTGCATCATCCCGTATGAAACCATGATATTATCTATAATGAGTCAACCTGGAATAAAAGCTTCTAAAATTATGTTGTCCATCACTTTCGTATGGATTTTAACCAAGACATTGCATAGCGATATAGGGCACAAATCCCAAACTAGACGAACATTTATTCTTCGGAATGAACACAACACTAGTCGTGTTTAAACCAACTGGCATTTTACCATCTTGGAAAAAATTTCTGACCATAACAACTATATCCTTACCCATAATGGCCCAATGTTTTTGATAAAAGGCAGATTTCATCCCGTCAGGCCTGGGCGACTTGTCTAGATTCTTTTGGAAAAAAGCCTCCTTCACCTCCATTTCAAACACCTGCTTTAGTAACTCCACAGTATGGGCATCAATAATAAACCTCTCTTAAAATGCTCTTTCATCACCTCTGCTAAGCCTCCTTCCCAGTCTGTCCACTCCATTTCGTTATTCTTCAACCATTGAATTTGATTTGTTCTTCTCCTTACACTTGCTGAAGGGTGAAAATATTTACTATTTCTATCTCCTGAGTGTAACCATAGTTGTTTCGATCTTTGGTGATAAGAGATCTCTCACTGATCTAGTATTAAAAAAGTTCATCCTTCACCTTTTTGTACATGTTCACCAAATTACAATCCCTCACATGTCTTAAGTTCTTCATTTTCATTTTACATTGCTTCATTCAATCTCCAAACTTCCCCGTCACTTTGTTGTGCTAAAAATAGAAATGATTGCAAGTGCACAATTTCATTTTCGCAATCCTTAATTTTTAATTTACTCGAACTAGAACAATTTTTGATTTTTTTAGAATTCGATTGAATTTTATACTAATTAATTATTAAAAGGCTATTTAATTTAAACTAATTAAGTAAAAATGAAAACAACATAAGTTAAAATTTTATTTTAAAGATGTGATTTATTTACAGAAATTTAGGAAACATTCAACATGTAATATTCATAAATCAGACTAACCCAAAATCACAAAACACAAGAATTTCAAGATATAACTAAAATTCAACATTCAAAGGACACGAACTGGACACTATTATAACTCGAAATTGGAAATAAAATTGCAAGCAAAACCAAAACAAGTCAAATTCACTCAACAATTGAAAACACACTTTTACGAAAACAGAAAAGGAATCTTGGTTTTACTTGGCATAACTCGACACAACTAAACACAAATACTGGAAAGGAGGACAAGACTCGCAGCGAAACACAGCGAATAACGAGCAGAAACGCAGCAAAACAACTTGGTGAATTCTACAAACTCTACGAACAGCAACATCAAAATCCGACTTCACAGATTAGGACTATGACTACAAAGCTGGACTACGATTCAACTTAGCAACGCAAAAACTCGGAAACAACAACTCATGAACTATGAACTCAGCAGAACAGAAATTCAACAAACAGCACTTCGACACAAGAACATAAACAAACAATACAAACAATAAACTCAGACTAAACTTTACAGAATCATAAAAACTTGAAGTCATGAACTCACTCAGTTGTAACTCGATAAAAACTCACAAAACGTATCACGACTCAGCAAGCTCGCCCAGAAACAAATAAACCAGAAATTGGTACATAATTCGAACTCGACAAACGAGTAACTCAGTCACAGTGAAACGTATACAACACAGACTCAGCTATAACACAGAAACAAGAAATTGCAGACAAGAAACAAAACAAAAAAACACAAAACTCGATCTAAATATTCAGTGACAAACTCGGACTCGCAACATTAACAATCGACACAAAATCAACAGAATTAAATAAAAAACGGAATATACTTAGCAAAATCGAAGCGCAAAGAACTAAACAGAATTAAATAAAAACGGAATTGGAAAGGGAATTTATAGATTCGAATTTTTTAAAAAAATGAAGACGAAGGTGTGTGTGTTGTCATGGGTTTTGTGAGGAAAAGAAGGAAGAGGGGAGATGGGTGTGTTCGAATTGAAGAGGAAATTGAAGGGAAGGGGTTTGATGGAGAAGATAAATAGAACAGACACAAACAGGGATGGGTTTGATGTTAGAAAATAGAGGAGGCTGCTGGGTTTTTGTTTAAACTAATACGGAGAAGACAGAGCAAGCAAAGGCTTCGAAATAATCTAAAAAAACATACAGAAAATACAAAATGAAACTTTATAGATCTAATATTTTTTTTGTAATTAAAATTAAAAAGAAATTTATCTACGAAATTAAAGTTACACTAAGATGATTATTTAAAATTAAAATGGCCCACAATAAAATTGAAATTTAAAGGGGCAAGATTACGAATTAAAACTAAAATTAAAACTACGAGCAAGAAAATAAAAATCGTTATTTTCAACCCATAGTGGTTAGCTTTTCGCTACTTTGTCTACTAAATGGATTTACTAAAATAACGAAGGTAAGGCAATATAATGAAAGAGCAAGATGAGAAATTAAAGGAAATGAAATTGAATTAAAATTAAAAAGAGTGTTTCCTCTTTTTCTCTTCCTTGCTCTTTGTTTCTTTATTTTGCCATTTCTTTATTTATTTATGAATTTCCTGAAATGCAACAAAATAAATTGTTAAAATACGAGTTCAAGCAATAAATAGGTAATAAAAATATGCAATAATATGCAATTATCACACTTCCTTTCCCCCACTACTCCAATTTCTCACCACCAAACTTCACTTTTTGTTGATTATCTTCCTAATTATACACCTCCTAGCTTTCCAAAACTAACTGATGACACATTGGTTCAGTCAACCAAGCGTTTTCAAAACGAAACGTACGTTTCTCAGTACACTTTTTCTTATCTTTTGGAATCAGCAAAATAGGACTGTGATCAATTGACGAGCCTTCCAGATTATACAAATTCACCATAGAAAATAATGCTAGCCAAGAAGAATTTGTTAAAGCTCTATCGAGCCTCTCCTCGATCCAGTCTGCAGTACCTTTCCCTCTTTTCTACGTAAACTGGTATCCAACTAAGTCCAAATCAACCAATTTTGTATCGACCAACACCTCGTTAAAACCTTCTAAAAGCTTGTTTGGATTAAGTGCCCCACCTTTTTTATCATCTTGCGTAACTAAATTATTCATAAACGGGAGGTTTGAATCCCTTGCTAAATTATAGAGTAAATCTCAGGTTTTCCTTCTTTGACTTCTATCTGGTTCACCATAGACACCTGTTAATCTCCACCTGACTATCCCTTCTGCCGTTATTTCAACATCAATGTGATTATGAGAAAAGCTACGAAGCTCCATAGTGTCTTATCATTCCATAGTAGAGCTAGACCCCCACTTCTACCTTGAGCATCTACTGTAAAAAACCATTCAAAACCTAGAGATCTCGTAAGTCGTTCCACCTTTCCTTTATTATCAATTGTCTCACAAAGAAATATATAAGAGGGCCTTTTATGACGTACTATGTTGGGACAATCAGATCTTGGCACTGCGATTTTTGATACAATAAATTAACGAGTATGAATAGAAAAATCACCTTGTTAACGGTTGATTCCACGCTCTTCTATTGTATTCTCAAATTCCCTTGAGCGAAGTGTGGCCTTCGTCTTCTCAAGTTAACCTCTCTTCTTGCTCCTGGGTGGCTACAAATTTTTTTTTCCGACCCACCCTAGCAAGAAGAGAATAAGAATATATATAGGGCTACAATAGGGATCATGGACAATTAGGTTGGGCCTTCTAATTACATCTTGAGCATAGCCCAATGTAATTAAATATTAATTCAATCCACTAAAGAATTAATATTTGCACTACCTTTCCCAATACCGTAATTTAATTAATTAATTCGGTTCCAATATTATTTGCTTATTAAATTCCCCATGTTTAAAATATCGCATGTCCATTAATTAAATAAATTACTGATAATTCATTTAATTAATATCTTTTATCTTTGATTATCCACTCAACCTTTATTTAATTATGCCGGAATAAATCCACCTGCAGGGTTTCACATAATTAAATCTTTTTGAGTTTTCAAGGGGACATAATTAACCAGAATATTATCAGGACATGGATTCCTTCAATAAATAATATTCACCATATATATTATTCATCACCCAAAATATAGTAAAACCTCGCTAAATTAATACTCGATAAATTAATAACCTCTCTAAGTTAATAATTTTCTTCGGTCCCAACTTGGGTCAGTTCAAAAAATGATCAATTTCGATAAGATAATAAGATAATAATTTTTTTGAAAAATCCTATATAAATATTTGGTCCCAATAATATTATAAATTAATAATTTCTATATATCATAGAAATATATGTCTTACACTTTTGTAACATATGATTCTAAGGTTCTTAAAATTTAAATCTACATTAAACTCATCCCTAACCTTCTTTGTTGCATCCAAAAGTTCGAATGTGATGGTTTCGTAAAGCATCACAAAGTTATTAATCAATGGTTTTGATATATTGATTGCTTTTCTACATGCAACAAACTCCATAAATGTTGTACTGCCTTTGATATCATATAAATATACATGAATCTTTACTTTGAATCTTGTTAATATCCATTGAATTTGTAACTATCGTACACTGAATTAACTGAATTAATTATTAACATAAATTGTTTAATTGCTTCTTTTTAAATTTATATTTTTAAGGGTTAATTTTGTTTGATATCGATACTTCTCTATAAATTAATAATTATTAATTTATCGATTAATTAATACCTCTCTAAATTAATAGAATTTTCTAGTCCCGACTATATTAATTTATAGAGGTTTTACTGTATAATGAAATAAATCAAAAGAATTATTTCATATATAAATCAAAGCATGTAAATAATATACACGTGTCAATTACTATAACTGAATTAAGAACCTAAGCATTAATAATAACATAGAATCTTAGTTCACCTTCTTAATCAGTATAAGGGAACAATTCTAAATTTGATCCTGTTCAATATACACAAAGTATACTAGTATTATTTATTAGTCAATATAAACTAATCTAAATAATACTACAGCCATACCAGTGGATTTTCCAATACCACCTGTGCTGTGAACCTTATTATATTATATAAACCGTATTTAATAATCTAATATTCTGTATCCCATTTGATACTAGATTATTCACAATATATAATATTTAGACAACATGTAAACATTTAAATGATTCTCAATAAAATAGGCCAGAAATAAATGTATATACTTCAAATAAATATTTTCAGTATACACCAACAATCTCCCACTTATACTCAAAATATTCTATGAGTATATCAGTGTTTATTTAATCCACTATTACACAAAAAAAACTATGTGTCCATCCATCTGACTCCTATCGCTTCCACATGCCTATCAAAAACTTTGGCTGGCAAACTCTTTGTGAAAGGATCTGCCCGGTTGTCTTCTGATGATATGTGAGCCACAACTATATCTCCTCGCTTTACGATTTCTCGTATGAGATGATACTTACGTTCAATATTTTTAGCTGCTTTGTGGTCTCGCGGTTCCTTCGAATTTGCCACAGCACCAGTGTTATCACAATACACTGTCAAGCTCCTAGGCAAGTTAGGTACCACATCCAAGTCCAAAAGAAAGTTCCTGAACCATACAGCCTCCTTTGCAGCCTCAGAGGCCGCCACGTACTCGGCTTCCATGGTAGAGTCTGCAATGCATTTCTGCTTTACACTCCTCTATATAACGGCTCCACCTCCCAAAGTAAAAACATATCCCGAGGTTGATTTCCTCTTATCCCTATCTGATTGAAAATCTGAATCACTATATCCCAAAGGAAATAGATCTGAGGCCTTGTAAATTAAAATATACTCCTTAGTCCTTCTCAGGTACTTGAGTATAGTTTTTACTGCACTCCAATGTTCCTGACCTGGGTTTGACTGATATCTACTAACCATGCCTACAGCAAAGCAGATGTCAGGCCTCGTACATAACATAGCATACATTAAGCTTCCACATGCCGAAGCATAAGGAACTGCTTTCATGCTCTCTATATCCTTAGGTGTCGAAGGACACTGCTCCTTGGATAGAGCCACTCCACGCTTAAAAGGTAGAAAACCTTTCTTAGAGTTATGCATGTTAAAACGAGATAATACTTCATCAATGTAGGGCTCTTGAGATAAAGCCAACATCCTTTTCTTGCGATCCCTTATTACTTTAATCCAAAGGATGTATGCCGCTTCACCTATGTGCTTCATTTCAAATTGTTTGAACAACCATGCCTTTACTGATGTCAACATCTTAACATTGTTTCCAATGAGTAAAATGTCATCTACATACAGTACTAGAAAAACCACTGCATTACCCTCACTTCTCTTATACACATGATTCGCTTGGACTTTGATCAAATCCATATGACTGGACTGCCTGATCAAAATGAATATTCCAGTCCCTAGAAGCTTGTTTTAGTCCATAAATAGACCTCTTAATCTTACAAACAAGATGCTCTTGGCCTTCCTTAATGAATCCTTTTGGTTGTTGCATATAGATGGTTTCCTCAAGACTTCCATTAAGGAAAGCTGTCTTGACATCCATTTGCCAAATCTCATAATCGAGATGAGCTGCTATAGATAAAAGAATCCGGATCGACTTAAGCATAACAGCCGGAGAAAAGGTTTCCTCATAATCGATCCCTTCTTTCTGAGTATACCCTTTCGCAACAAGTCGTGCTTTCCAGGCTTTCACCTTTTTGTCAGATCCTCTTTTCTTCTTGTAGATCCACATACATCCAATGGGTTTTACACCTTTGGGTGGTTCCACGAGCTCCCAAACTTGATTGGAATACATAGATTCCATCTCAGATTCCATTGCCTTTTGGCATAGATCTGCATCTTTATCTAGAATTGCCTCTTCGTATGTCCTGGGATCCTCATCATGTTCGCCAGAGACCAAGTCCGAGGACTCTCCCAAAAACATGAATCTATCTGGTTGTTGAACAACCCTCCCACTACGACGAGGCACTGGTGCAGTATTAATGTTAAGTTGTGCATTTTCCTGTGGCTGTTCTACTTGAACTATTGGCACTTGAGGATTATCTGTCCCTCCCACTAGTTCCTCTAAAACGATACTACTCATGGGTTTATGGTTCATTATATAGTCTTCTTCTAAGAATCTAGCATTGGTGCTAACAATGATATCTCGATCCCTAGGACTATAAAATGAATAACCTTTCGTTCCCATGGGATAGCCTACAAACAGCCTTACTTCTGTACGAGATTCCAACTTGGTCGCGTTCTTGTTCAGCACATGTGTTGGACAACCCCAAATCCGAATATGTCTTAGACTTGGTTTGCTGCCAGTCCACAATTCTATTGGAGTCTTGGGAACCGACTTAGAAGGTACCAAGTTCAGAAGGTAAGCCGCTGTTTCTATAGCATATCCCCAAAACGACTTGGGTAAATCTGAATAACTCATCATCGATCTAACACTCTCTAAAAGAGTCTGATTCCTTCTCTCTGCTACACCATTCTGCTAAGGTGTGCCAGGTGCAGACAACTGGGATGTGATCCCATTTTCTGATAAATATTCCCTAAATTCTCCAAGCAAGTATTCGCCACCACGATATGATCGTAGTGACTTGATACATTTTCCAAGATGTCGCTTCTCAGCACTTGCTTTGTACTCTTTGAATTTTTCAAAGCACTCAGACTTACGGCGCAACAAATAAATGTACCCATATCTAGAATAATCGTCAATGAAAGTGACAAAAGACTCATAACCTCCTCTTGCTTGGATACTCATAGGTCCACATAAATCAGTATGAACCAATTCTAACACTTCTTTGGCTCTATTCCCCTTTGCTTTAAAAGGCCTATTAGTCATCTTACCTTCCAAGCAGGATTCACAAACTGGAAATGGCTCCACTGCCAACGAGCTTAATGGCCCATCTACTACCAGTCTTTGAATCCTCCTCAAGTTAATATGACCTAATCTTAAGTGCCAAAGATATGTTTGGTTCAATTCAGAAGGTTTCTTTCTTTTATTTGAGCTAGAAAGAATGTTATTAGTTTCCTTATGTTGCAGCATTGGTTGGATAGGATTAATAATATATAAATTGTCTTGCAATGTACCAGAACATATAACTCGTTTATTCATCATAATAGAAACATTACGATCCAAACAAACATTATAACCATCCATGGCAAGTTTAGAAACCGAAATTAAATTCCTTCTAAACGAAGGTACATAAAGACAATTGTTCAAAACCAAAATCCTATCATCGCCAAAAGATAATGTAATTATTCCAACTGCAACTACTGCTACTTTCGTAGCATCTCCCATGAACACATATATCTCGCCATCTCTAAGCATTCTGGATTGCTGGAACCCCTGCATAGAGTTACAAACATGGTCAGTGGCTCCTGTATCTACACACCAAGTGCTCGTAGATATAGCCGCTATATATGTTTCTGTAACTAGAGAAAGGGACATACCAGTATTGTTTGTCTTCTTAGGAAGAGGACAATTCTGTTTCCAGTGACCTGACTGCTTGCACCTGAAGCACTTGCCCTTAGGCTTTTTCACAGCACCTTGAACTCCTACTGCATTAGCAACCTTTCCAGCTTTCTATGTCTGAACCTTTTTCTTCTTCTTGGGCTTAGAGGAAGAAGCTTTCTCAACCACATTCACTTGAACATTCTGCTTAAAGAGTCCTTCAGCTGCCTGAAGTTTTGTCAGAAGTTCCGCGAGACTATACATCCTTTTGTTCATGGTGTAATTCAAGCGGAACTGCTCAAAACTTTTGGGCAGACTCATAAGGATGATATCGATCTGGGTTTCCCCATCAATATCAGCACCAAGGATCTCCATCTCATTCAGATGAGACATCATCCTGAGAACATGATCCCTTACAGATGTTCCTTCAGCCATCTGAGTGTTCATTAAAGCCTTCATTGCTACTTGCCTAGCAGCCCTATTCTGTTCTCCAAAAAGTTCCTTGAGATTAAAGAGCATATCTGAAGCAGTGGGCATAGCCTGATGCTGATGCTGTAAAACACCCGACATTTGTTGCCAGAATGTAACATCGCGACATCTCATCAGCCTTAACCCACCGCTTATAATACTCCTTCTCACTTTCAGGAGCATCTTCAGCAGGCTGATCTGGCTTGGGTTCATAAGTACAAAATTTGTACTCCTCAGCAGTCAACACTATGTCCAAATTACGTTTCCATTCAATATAGTTCGGTCCAGTAAGTTTGTTATCCTTAAGTATGGTGAATAGTGGATTAAAGCCCATAATGATCTAATCCTAAGAATCATACATGTAACACATAATCAGATAGTTGCATAAATCTTAAATCCTATTGGTTTCCTCTAACAATTAATTCAAAATTAATGCACTAACATTTAAACACCATAAGTATCTGGTACGCCACGATGGGTGACATATATACCACTTAAATTCGTTTAAATATTACTTCGGTCCTATTACTAAATAATACGCCACGTTAGGGTGGACTATATATTATTTTTCATAGCTAAGTGTATACCATTATTTAATTTCTTAAATTACTCTAACTAAATACATCCGTTTGATATATTAATGGATAATTCCCAGGTCTCGGAGGAGTCACAACGGCCTCGCTTAATACCCAATTCTTAGACAGAATTCTCCATAGTCAACATCAAAAGAGTATTCAATTTTCGTAACGAATTCTATGAAACTTGGTATGTCACGTTAGGGTGATCTATATACCTTTCAATATTCGTTATTTAATTTAAGAATTTTGTTCTAGTAATTTCTATAACCTTTTAAAACACCGTAAATAGTACGCCACGTTAGGTGATCATATATACCATCTACATTATTTAAAAAATTATATTACAAACAAAATAATGGAGACCGTGGGATTTAATTCCTAATTAATTCCCTCACCCACTTAGAATTTTTAAAAAAAATTGAGGAATTTTAAAAATTAAATGGGACCTATGTCGTTACATTTATGTCTAGCATGCATTGAAAATACACACATAATTTAACAACATAAAACATTTAATTAATGCAATAAATAAAAAAACTATGTCCATGTCGTCCTAATTGTGTTAAACATGCAATTCAAAAATTACACACATAATTAATAACACACATAACAATTATTTAAAGCAATAATTAAAAAAATTAAACAGCGGTATTAAAATTAAAAAACATAATTTAAATCCACTATTATGGCCCCAATAAAAAAAAAACTGCTTCAGCCCCTGTTGTTGCTGACCGCGCGTGCAAGCTGAGGAAAGGAAAAAAAAAAACTGCCTTCCATGCCAGTCACGCAGTTGACGGCTGCGTTACCCACCTGGATGAACCTGTTGCGCAGGCTGGACATGCGCAACACCAGTTTTCACTAGTAACGCAGGTTTGGCCTGCGTTACAGGCTTTTACCAGAAATTTCACTGCGCGCGCATGCTGCTTTGCTTCTGTTGCTGTTCTTCGACTGCAACAATTCTTTGACAGCCTCACCAGAGTTTCGCAGCGGAACAAAATTTATCTCAGTTTTGATTTTCGATCGCACGTAATTGTTACAAAAAACCCGGATCTTAATAAAATCCAACAAACAATTACAAAAAAATAGATCTAATACAAAACTAATTTTGTAAAATCTATTCTAACACGATCAACCCTCGTGTTTACAACCACGATAAACCACGTGGAAACCAAACAAAATAACCACGATTAAACCACGTGGGATCCAAACACATAATTAAAATACATGACCATAATAGTGGATAACAACCTGCAAAACAGAATATACAAGCCTACCACTATATACATGCATATATAATTACGACATGGACATCGTATCAAAAATCGCAGAACCATTGAACCTAGCTCTTGATACCAATTGTTGGGACAATCAGATCTTGGCACTGCGATTTTTGATATAATAAATTAACGAGTATGAATAGAAAAATCACCTTGTTAACGGTTGATTCCACGCTCTTTTATTGTATTCCTAAATTCCCTTGAGCGAAGTGTGGCCTTCGTCTTCTCAAGTTAACCTCTCTTCTTGCTCCTGGGTGGCTACAAAATTTTTTTTCCGACCCACCCTAGCAAGAAGAGAATAAGATATATATAGGGCTACAATAGGGATCATGGACAATTAGGTTGGGCCTTCTAATTACATCTTGAGCATAGCCCAATGTAATTAAATATTAATTCAATCCACTAAAGAATTAATATTTGCACTACCTTTCCCAATACCGTAATTTAATTAATTAATTCGGTTCCAATATTATTTGCTTATTAAATTCCCCATGTTTAAAATATCGCATGTCCATTAATTAAATAAATTACTGATAATTAATTTAATTAATATTTTTTATCCTTGATCATCTACTCAACCTTTATTTAATTATGCCGGAATAAATCCACCTGCAAGGTTTCACATAATTAAATCTTTTTGAGCTTTCAAGGGGACATAATTAACCCGAATATTATCAGGACATGGATTCCTTCAATAAATAATATTCACCATATATATTATTTCATCACCCAAAATATAATGAAATAAATCAAAAGAATTATTTCATATATAAATCAAAGCATGTAAATAATATACACGTGTCAATTACTATATCTGGATTAAGAACCTAAGCATTAGTAATAACATAGAATCTTAGTTCACCTTCTTAATCAGTATAAGGGAACAATTCTAAATTTGATCCTGTTCAATATACACAAAGTATACTAGTATTATTTATTAGTCAATATAAACTAATCTAAATAATACTACAGCCATACCAGTGGATTGTCCAATACCACCTGTGCTGTGAACCTTATTATATTACATAAACCGTATTTAATAATCTAATATTCTGTATCCCATTTGATACTAGATTATTCACAATATATAGACAACATGTAAACATTTAAATGATTCTCAATAAAATAGGCCAGAAATAAATGTATATACTTCAAATAAATATTTTCAGTATACACCAACAGTACTACTTCTTTAAGGAACCGAATATTGTTGTAAGATAGGTGGGTCTTCAAATAAATTGGCTCTCCATATCTAAATAATTATTGAACGAGTAAATGGGCTTTCATTTAGGTACAAGTTTTATCAACATTTTAAACCAACTTTTTGTATGGACTAGCCTTGATTCGGGCTAGATTTTTTGGCAGGCTGAACCGGGCAAGATATTTTGCAAAAATTTAAGAACCAATAAAACCTTGTAGGTTAGGCTAAAATTAGACCGGGTTTTCAATTCCATCTTTTTGTTAGCTGTATAATATAGCATAAATTATTATTTAGAAAAGGCTTAATTTCATTTTAACCATCAACAAGTACATTAAAACACACATCTATCATCAAAATTCAAAAAACGTACGGTCCAACCATTGGAGTATCATTTTGTACAACCTGACCATCAACTCTGGTAATGTTGCCATAAAATTAAAGAGTGAATTCCACATGTAAATTAAGAGAATGGGTATATTTTCAGATACAAGTGATTTTTTTTAGAAAAATGTAAAATTCCTTTAATAGATTTTGGTAATATTTATTAAATGTAGTGATTTTTTAAAGTTTGTGTCCAGTTTTATAAATTTTAAAAATCAAATGAGAATAAAGTTCATGATATTAACTGAAGAAATTTGTATGAGGTCCGTTATGAAGTTACCTTATTTTAGGAATTCATGTATGTTTTTTTATTTAAAAAACTATTTACTTCACTTAATTAAATTGTATATGTACAAATATTATATTTCCATCTAGATGCATATGACATGTGTCGTATTAATATTGGATATTATGCTTCAGCTATGTTTGCATAGGCAATCTTAGAAATTTTATTTTTAAAATTTTAATTACTTCAGAAAAATTAAAAATACATTTAAAATATGTTTAATAACCAAATTATCTCATTAGTGGGAAAACCACTTTCAATAGATTGAAATACAATCGTCCTCTTCCTCGTCTACTCCAAAATAAAAAATCATAAGTTTGCAGCTTTAAAATAAGAGGCTTTTAAAAAATTGATTGAAAGATTGATTAAAGACAAGTAGTGATGGGTTTTTAATACTTTGTTTTAATTCTTTGATTAGTTGGTTAGAAATTGTTTGGATGTGTTTAAGTATAGGTTGCCGAAAAGAGGGAAGAACTTGAGTCCCCAACGAAGAAATCCAATGACTCTAGGGCCATGTTTGTTTCATAGGATTAAGTAGGGGATAGTACTATAATCCTTAAAAAAATTAATCCCATGTTTGTTTGTAAAAAATTAGTTGGGATTAGATTAATGATTATAGTCCTTTAAAATAACAATCCCATGTTTGTTTGATGGGATAAGGGGTGGGATAAAAGATAGGATTATAATCCTCTCTAATACTTGGTTGGAGGAGGTATTATTTAATCTCATCCCACAAGTCATTTTTTTTAAAGGATTATAGTCCTTTCACTATAATCCCTCCTAAAACAAACATAGGATTAGAAATTTTAAGTGATTATAGTCCAATCCATAGGTTATCCCTCAAAACAAACATGAAATAGGATAATTTAAAGGATAAATTTTTTTTAAAGGATTATAGTCCAATCCTAAACTTAATACTTCAAAAACATAGAATAGGATAATTTAAAGGATTATAAATAATGAGATTATTGTAATAGGATTATTATCCCGGGATTATAATCCCTCCAAACAAACATGGCCTAAGTCTACAAAGTTATGTGTGATGTGTGTCTGTGTGTATGTGTTTGTTTTGGAGTGATTTTGGAGAGGGAATTAGAGGGGTAGCAGCGATGGTGAGATTTTGGTGGGTTCTACCAAAATATGCATGTGTTATAAATGTATATGTGTATGTGTATCTATATACTCCCTCTGTTCCACTAAGTTCTTTTACATTTGGTATAGAGGATTTGATATGCATTTTAAGACCGATATAAAATATAGTTCCATATATTATTACTTTTAAAAACTAATAAAATTCTTCTTAATAAAAATTTGATGTTTAAATTTTTAATCAAAAAAAGAAAATTTTAAAAATAAGTTATGGAAAAATACTTTATATACACCTTATAATGCATGCCAACTAGTGAAAAAAATTATAAATAAATGAGAAGGACAGAGGGAGTATATAAAGTGGCGTGGCCAGAAATCGGAATTAGCGGGGTCAAAAAAATTTCCAACTCAATGACAGAGTGTAAAAAATTTGTAAGGATAAATATATTAATTTAAAATTTGAATTATTAAAAATAAAATTAACTACCTACATAATTTAATGGGGTCAAATTTAAATCAATTACTACAAAAGTAATTTTAATGGGACAATTTTTAATTTTTCCACTATAAATATTTTTATAAAAAATTTATACATATAAAGTTTCATTTTTTAATATTTTAGTGGGGTCGGTTGCACCCGCTAGTGATACTTTGGCTACGTCCTTAAGTATATATGTATATGTATATGTGTGTATATATATATATATATATATATATATATATATATATATATATATATATATATATATATATATATATATATATATATATATATATAGGTATCACATCGTCCAAACTTTTAATGTTTCGACTATTATAATATAGTGTATACATATATGAGTAGGGTTCTAGAGAAAACCCTTTTAGATAGAAAACTTACAGAATACCATTTTTACCGTTGATTACTTAGAATTTAATATAATTGGTTTAATTAAATAATAATGGCAAATTTGTGATTAATTTGAAGTTCATGAGCATATTCAGTATCAATTTTTTATTATGTGATTTTTAAAAGATTCATTATACTTGACTTAAGCTACATTACTAATCACAATCTTTTAATTTTGGAAACTAAACTATATTTACATACTCTATCCTATTATTTGATTTTTTTTTATTTTCGGAAAGTAGAAATATCTATAAACACATGATCATATCTTAATCAGAGTGCACAAAATTATACTTCATTTTTAAAACGCATTAAAGAACACCTTAATGGAATTTAGAACACGTTAGAGAATCTTGTAATTTATTTTTCATTTTTATCAATTGCATAACTGAAAATCTCCAAAATAACGCTTTAACGAATCTAAACATATCAAAATTTCACTGTTCTGTTATGTTCTGTACATTTAACTATATCTACACTAAATATTTCATTAATATTTTATGTAAATAAGATTTCATTAAACACTTCATTAATACCTTTAGAATAAGATTTAATATAATTTATAATAATATTTTTGTTCTACTAAGAGTTTTACCAAAAATTCATTTTCATATTAGGTATTTTACCCGTTATTTTTTAAAATTTTGTTATTTTTGTTAGTTCTACTATGTATATTCTTTATAAAAAAATAGTTTTTTTAAGTATTCTGTTAGGCGTTGTGTATATTTAACTAAGATTCCATTAAAAATTTCATTAATATTTCAGATAAATATTTAATATAACTTATGATAATAGTATTCTACCAAGTGTTCTACTAAAATTTAACTAAGATTCCATTAAAAATTTCACTAATATTTCAGAATAATATTTAATATAACTTATAATAATAGTATTCTACCAAGTGTTCTACTAAAATTTAATTATATATTAGGTGTTCTACTACATGTTATCTTTTCAAAAATTATTTTTATTATAAGTTCTCAATGTGTCATCTTTCTTAAAATTAATTTTTTTAGGTGTTATTAGGTGTAGTGTATATTTAACACTTATAAGAATACTTAAGAGAACACTTATTAGAGAACACTTAAAAAACACTTACAAGAATATATAAAATTAAATTTTTTCAGAAAAAACACTAAAAAACATTATAATTTTTTAAATTAGAGAACACATTATTAATTTTTTTATTAGAATTCAAAATTATAGAAAAAAATTATTTAATTTACCTCTTAAGTGTTCTATTAATTTTTTTTAAAGAAATTTATAGCGTGCTCTTTAATTTTGAAATTATAATGTTCTTTTAAGTGTTCTTTAGTATTTTTTTTGTCTAACTAGTTTATGACCTTTTTAAAGTTTTTTTTTATTGTTTAAGATAACACTTAAATAATTAAAGAACACTTTATTGTTCTATTAAATGGTCTTTCTAAAATACTTTAATAGAAAATGACCTAAGTTTGCCAAAGTATTTGTTAAAAAATTATTGTATGTGCTCTAATTTTTGTAATCGTTAAAAAATTCTTGTGCGTGTTCTAGTTCATTAAAAAATTATAATGTTCTTTTAATTGTTCTTTAGTATTTTAATTGTCTAATTATTTTATGATCTTTTTAAAGAACACCTATTAAAAAATTACTTAAACAAACACTTAAATAAAAGTATTCTTTAATTATGTAAGTGTTCTATAATGGAATTTAAGAATACGTTTGAGAATCTTGTAATTTATTTTTCATTTTTTATCAATTGCCAAACTAAAAATCTCCTCAACAAGGCTTTAACGAATCTAAACATATCAAAATTTTACTATTAGATGTTCTATACATTTAATAAATATAAATGTTATGAAATATTTTTGAAACCCTTTAGAGAATCTTACAATACTTAGTCCAGTCTTATCAATATTATAACATTTTAGTCTAATTTTATTAATGTCAGTCAATCTTAATGCCAAAACACTTAGTAAAATCTTGTTACTCGTGAAATACTTAGTTGAATCTTATTAGCATTAAAACACTTAGTCGAATCTGTTAAAACTTACATTGTATTTTATATAAGATTTGTCTACGTGTAATATTAAAATACTTGGTGAATTCTTAATGTTAAAACAATTAATCGCATCTTATTAATATTAAAATACTTAGTCGAATCTTATTATCATTAAAATTTATATAAATATTTTATTTAAGAATCAACTATGTGTTTTGATAGGATAACTAACTAAATTAAATTTATATTTAAGATATAATTTCTTATATTTTTATAATATTATATTTAGAGAATAATGTTCGTGAAATTACCTCAAATGAGATGCAAGCGTTTTTTAATATAAAATAGTAATGGCATTTTCGTAAATGTATATAATATTTTGTAATTATAATAACACCCTCATGTATTTATATGGAAAAAAATTTTAATCTCAGGAAATTTAGGTGAGGTAACCTCAGGAAAACTAATATCTTATATTTAAATTTATACTTATGTTAGAATTTAATTAAGTATTTTATTTAAGGTTAAAGTAAGCTTCCCATAAAGTGGCGTGCTATTTATTTGGATTTAACAAAACTCTACATATAGTAATAAATTTAAAGTGTAAAATTTTCAATGTATAGTAATAATTTGTGTATTGTAAAAAAGAATATAAAATAGAAATGAAATATGTATTCTAGTAATTTGAATACCACGTAAAACAAATTAAGAAAAAAAAAGAGTATCACGTTGAAGAAGGAATGTAATTTGCATAATAGATATAAGTTGATTAAGATTTTAATTCCTCCCATAAATTACGAGTACTGAAATTAGTTAGCTGATTGATTGATATTAATTGCATGATTCAAATCGTAAGTTAATGAATATATTTATTATATATTTCTTTGCCAAGATTGTCCTTCTATTGTAAAAATAGAAATATTGCCTTTTATGTATGTGTATATCTAGACCACTAGATCATTTTAAAATCAGTGATGGATTTGGAGTTCTCTTGGTTCTCTCGTGAAGAGAGGTTCTTTTTTGATCTTTCCCATAATATATATATATATATATATATATATATATATATATATATATATATATATATATATACTATATTATAATAGTCGAAACATTAAAAGTTTGGACGATACGGTACCTGTTTTTTTTGTATTTCGTATTTTTTTACTTAATTATCCTTACTTATATTTAATTAACCTTACTTATATATTAATACGTTTTTACTTCATTACCTTTATTTACATTGAATTTTTTTTAAAAAATTATAATTATAAATAACTAATCAATTCCTATTTTAAAGAAAAACATGTTACCTTTAATATTTTTTCAATGACTAATCAAGTTCAAAAGTTCGATATGCTTGACTTTAAAATCAATATAAAGAATTATCAAAATTACCAAAAATCTATATTAAGCAAATAAGGGTATAATTGATTCAATTTGGTTCAACATGGTTTAATCATAAAAAGAATAATGACGGTTTAATTTTTAGCAAATAGATGACAGCTGTTAAATCTAATCCTAAAGAATTTTCCTTTTTTAAAATATTATACTTAAGGACCAAGGTTTGAATTTCATCAACAACAGATTTAAATTAAAAAAAAAAATTTAACTCTAAACAACTATTATCACTAATAATATATAAGTAACATTATAATGTTCTAAATAAACTTTTTTAACCAATATTAATTATTTAAACAATTTCACAATGAAGGCTAATTAACTTGATTATTTATATTAAATTACAATAATTATGACTATTAGAAAATTAAATAATTATATTAAAATTCAAATATTTTATGTTAAAAGAAACTCATGCATCGCACGGATTATAAGCTAGTGTGTGTGTGTGTGTGTATATATATATATATATATATATATAGTTGCACTCCATAACAAACACCTTATATAACAAACAATAAAGAACACCTCATATCTAATCTAATATAAGAGTTTCGTAATGGCACCCAATACAAAAAGTTGTTATTTTTTATCCTCTATCCATTCAGCAAAAAAAAAATAATAAAAAAATTAAAAAAAATTTACTGTTCATGATGACGTCTCTGATGACGTCAGCATGACGTTATCATGAACAGTAAACTTTTTTTTAAAATTTTTTTATTGTATTTTGCTGGATGGATAGAGGGTAAAAAAATAACAACTTTTTGTATTGGGTGCCCCTGGCGGGGCCATCGGATCTATTAGATCTAAGGTGTTCTTTATTGTTTGTTATATAAGGGTGTTCTGTATGGAAAAATGGTATATATATATATGCATCGATAGTGGAATTGTAGGGAAGATTGTGTGTGTGTGTGTGTGTGCGCGTGTGTGTGTATAGATGCTCATGTATGTGTTTTACTCGTGTATGTATGTATTTGTGTATTATTTGAGTGGGTTTTGTCGATAGTTATGGTGCAGCGAAGAAAGAGGGGAGAGATAGAGAAGGAGGGAGACCAGAATGGATGATGAGGGAGAGAGATGGATATTATTGATGGTTGTAGCCACCAACGAGAGATAAGATTAAAAAGAGAAATGGAAACTAAACTTATAATGAAATTAATAAATATACTGAAAGTTGTATAAGGAAATTCAGAAATTGGTTGGGATATTCAAAGTTACTAAATTCAATACATGTCAAGTAGTTAGAGAAACATTATCTCGAATTGCATGTGCACTTCACTCTTCAAACTTCCGGTTGCTTTGTTAGAGTTAATGGTTGACTAATGTCAAAATGAAATTTTGATGATTAAATTGAACGTTTTTAAAATTCGATGATGAATGTGTATTTTTGAGTAAACGTTAATGATCAAAATGGTATTAAGCTTTAGAGTCTCGTTTACTCCATTCCCCTCTTCTTTAAATCGTAAAATCATTTTTGTTTGAATTTTTAAACTAACTTATAGTAGATGAGAAAATAAATGCTGAGACCAGGCACAGTGGAGGGAATCCTTATAAGTGAGATCAAGCCTGCCTGTTTGGAAGAAGGGAACCAAAATTACTTTTCCACAGAAAGGTAATGAACAACATGGTGTTATACCCTAATTTTAATAGTTTTTTCCTTCGATCTTTTCCTTTACGTTAGGAAGTGTATGAGTCTGAGTTATTCATTCTGGGTTGCTGGTTTTGTTTATCGAGTCATCTTGTTCGTGTACGAAGCAACTCGGTTTGTGCGTGTTGATTGAATGTGTTGAGTCTGAGTCCAAGTTGCATAGAGTTTTGAGTTTGAATCATTGAGATGTTATTCTAATTTCGTTTGTGATGTTTGTTTATCGTATCAATCGCTTCTTTGTATTTTTTGGGTTTAGTCCGAGTTTCTTTGCTCAGAGTTACTGAGTTAACTCATTCGAAATTCGTTCTAAGTCGAGTCGGTGACTGAGTTATTACGTTTTTGTTGCGTGTTTGTTGAGTTAAATGTGTTTAATTGATTTCATTTATTTTTTCAGTTACAATTTTTGAATATCAGTCCTTAATTTTTGCTTTTTTAAATGTTATTTGCTAGTTTTATGCCCTTTATTTGCTATTATTCAATGTAGTACTTAATTTTCAATTTGGTAAAATTTTACAGTTGTTTGAAGTGGTTCATTTAAAGTAATCATTACTTATAAAAATTTCAGCTACTTTAGATGATATTAATCGTGACTATTGTACCATTTTATATGGGTTTTTTTGTCTTTGAGGGTGTGCCATATATGGTGTCTTTTTGAATCAATTTTAGGATAATTTTGAAGTCGTCTTTTTGACGATTTGGGTCATAATTGATGACTATTGTTTTTGTCATATTCGTAATTGAGAATTATTTATTTTATAAATATAGAATTTTAAATTGCAATTTTATTTTATTAAAATTTATTGATCTTGATTTACATGTCTAACAAAAGGCACCCACTTTGGTTAGAAGTGAACCACCTTTTATCAAAATTCTTATAAGTTTTAATATATTTAATCTTATGACCCTTGAAGCGATTCATAGACTTATTTCTTTCTTGTCGGTTTTGATTGGGTGACCTGCAGGTTTAATAGCAATAAAAAAGACTCAAATTTGAATTTCAAAAGGAAGGAATGGAGCAACTGTCAGAGAAAAAGAAAACAAGTATTAGGTAATAACTGATGAACAACTGATGGCAATGGGGACTCACAAAAACAACAAGTAGTTCTACTTATTTTTTAATAGCAATTTGTAAAATGATCTATTTTTCGTACTTTGAGGGCATTTTTTTTCCCCTTGAGTTTTTTCCCATAGGGTTTTGCTCTTGCGGGATTTTAACGAGGCCATTCTTTTATGGGGTTCTTCCTTTCAGACTTAAAGATTTTATTGTCTAAACGTTCGAGGGCAACATGCGTACCTTTCGGTAAGATGATAAATTTTCATGAATGAAAAAATCCCCTTTGTACGAATATTGTATTTCGGTACAATTCATGAATGGATAAATTCCCCTTTTTTAAAAAAAATGGTATTAAGCCTTTAGAAAATGACAAGGTTCGTTAATGGTAATGAAACATAACTTTTTTAAATAATGTGCACATTAATGCTTACTTTTTCTATATAAAATGATAAAATTAATTAAAAATTTCAACAAATAATTTTGTAAAACTGGACTTAACAACATTAACTTACGAGCAATGTTATCAATATATATATATATATATATATATATATATATATATATATATATATATATAGGGGCTACTCCAATACAAACATTCTTAGAATACAAACTTAAAAACAAAATTTCAAGATAATCTAATGACCAAACTAATGACCAAACTAGGGGTATCCCAATACAAAAAATGTATAATAATCTACCCTCTATTCAGTAAAAAAAAACACTTATAATTTTTTGTGAGTTAATTTAGGACATTTTTTGTGAAGGTGCCCCTGGCGGGGCGCTTAGAATAGATGAAATATAATATATTTAGTGTTGATTTGTAGTTCTTATTTTAAGAGTGGTTTGTATTTGAGCAAAAGCTTATATATATATATATATAGGTCATTACTCCATAAAAAATACCCTTATATAAAAAACAATAAAGAACACCATAGAATCTAACATAAAATCACGTTTAAATTCTAATTTTCACATTAAAAATAGCTTTTCATGAATAAAAATATAATCAACAAAAAAATTAGGATAAAACATAACATGATCACATATAATTTTATTGTTACAGGAATATATATATATATATATATATATATATATATATATATATATATTGTGAGTTAAAGATTTTATTGTCTAAACGTTTATATATATATATATATATATATATATATATATATAAGATTCTATAGTGGATTTTATGCTAGGTTTTATGTAACATTTGATTTTTAAATATAGATGAGATTGTCCGTTAGATTCGATATGTTAAACTTAATTGTTGTTATATTTGTGATTTTTATCATAAAAAATCATTTTATGAAAAATAAATTATTATGATGGTATTTTTTGTTGTTCTTTATATAAAGTGCTCTTCCTAGAGTGCAACTATAGGCTAGTGATCAAATGGAAACCAATATTAAAAAAGAAATTAGAAACTAATCTTAGACCTTATATCTATCTAAGCTAATGGTCCCGCTAGAGGCACCACACACAAATCCAATACACCCTCACATACACAATCACAACTAATCTTCTCCATTTTTAATTTAATTTTTCTCGTCAATTGGTGAGCTTTTTTTGAAATCCGACTTCACTGTATTTTTCTTCATCTCCCAACGATCAGTTTGCATACCATATATGCTATATTCTGACGCGATTTATAATTTTTTTACTTAGTTTCTAGTTTTTAGTTTAAGAGTGGTTTCTATTAGAGTAAGACCATATTTATATATAGGCAGATGCTCAAATGAGACCCCATATTAAAATGAAAACTGAGACCAAATCTCAGCCCTCTATTTTTTAAGTTATCTTTTAATCCTGACCACATATATGTTATCATCATTTCCACCCCCACTTAACTGCTTATTTATCATTCACCCACCTCACATATGAGTGTACATATAAATATATTCTTCATCTTCTCTGATGATCACACATTTTTTTCCAATAAGTTCAGGTAATCTCCGACGAGTTCGTACTTATTTCTTCGCGATGTATCTCTTCATCTCTTCTATGTTATCTATTTCATGTCTCGAATCAAAACTTGAATAAGCTTATATTAACATCGTCATCAAGCTTGTTAATGGTTGAAACGTTTCATCAAAAGGTTTAATCAATGACGATTCAAAAAATGCCAACAAACTCGTTGAAGTGGTGGAATTAGTGGTGAAATAAGTTGGAATATTCAAGTCTTAGATTTGATCTTGTCACAAGAAAATGGATATGAGAACTTCGAGATGACGCGTGAAGGAAGAGGTGAAGATGGAGATATGGAGGAAGCACAACATAAGAGGAGAGAAAAGTGTTTTGCTCAGATCTGAATTTTTTTGTTGATTTGCATTCAAAAATTTTGGTGATTTGCATAAAACTTTGATGATTTATGTTTAGTTTTTGGCGATTCGTGATTCGTGTATAATTACGGTGCTTTGTTCATCAATTGGTTGATTGCATGATGGTGACACTGTGATGGTGATTTGTATTTTGGTGATTTTAGTTTGAATTAGTGATTTTAATTTAAGTTGGATGAATTTGGTGGTGATGCACAGTGATGTTGTTGTTGTTGAATTTGGTGGTGTTATTGTTGTTGTTGCTACTGTTTTGATGGTGTATTGGTGATGGAATGTAGTATGAGTGATGGGGATAGTGCGGAATAATATCGAAGATGATATATATGTATGTAATCAAACTTTTATAATAAAATTAGTTACAAAATTAATATTAGGGTCTCAATTCTCATTATAAAGAGGGTCTCACTGGAGTAGCTCCATATATATATAGGTCATTACTCCATAAAGAACACCCTTATATAAAGAACAATAAAGAACACCCTTATATCAATCTAAACCATTGATTCTATTATGATCAAATGGCCCCACTAGGGGCACCAACACAATTAAAATGCACCCTCACATGCCAGATTTTCCAAAAAAAAAAAAAATCGATGAACATTACCTACCACATCAGCACTGCCACGTTAGCAGGTGACCCCCAGGTGATGACGTGGCAGTGCCACGTCAGCATCTACCATGTGGCATGTCACGTGTCAATGCCACATCAGCAAATGGGGGTCCATCTGCAGACATGGTAGTGCCACGTGGCAGTGCTGATGTGGCACTGCTGACGTGGCAGGTACTGTTCATCAGAAATTAATTTTTTTTTTTAAAAAAAAAGGGTGTTCTTTATTGTTCTTTATATAAGGTGTTCTTCATGGAGTGCAACTATATATATATATATATATATATATATATATATATATATATATAGGCAAGTGATCAAATAGAAACAAAAATTAAAATAGAAACTAGAAACTAAACTTAGCTTTTAGATCTATCTAATCTAATGGCCTTGCTAGGGGCACTACACACAAATTCAATACATCCTCACAAACACAATCCCTATTAATCCCCTCCGTTTTTAATTTAATTTTCCAGTCAATCGGTAAGTTTTTTTTTGAAATCCGACTTCACTGTATTTTACTCCATCTCCCAACGATCAATTTGCTATTTAGTTTCTAGTTTCTAGTTTAAGAGTGGTTTCTATTAGAGTAATACCATATATATATATATATATATATATATATATATATATATATATATTGTTAGATATAATTGATGTAATGTTTCAGTGTTTAAGTGTAACAGTGAAATATCAGAGTTTAACTGGAAGGAAGTCAGAGTTTAGTAAAGTCTGACTGACGGAAGCTTGACAGAGTTTAGTAAAGTCTGTCTAGAAGCAGCGCGTACGAAGTCAACAAAAGATATTAGAGATCAATTGAAGATTGATATGGAAGCGAGATCTTTGGAGAATGGATAGCTATCAAAGAGATCGAGTTGACTTAGGAGACGTGTGACAATCTGTAATTGATATCATTGTATAGCTGATCATTAGGAATATCAATTAGAGATTGTATCGAAGCTGTATTCTTATAAATACAGTTAGGTTAACCCTAGAAGGGTATCGTGCATCGAACTATCTTTATTGTAACCTAGCAGCTCTTTGTGATAGTTTACATCACGAAGAGGGTTTTTAATACCAGAAGATTTAAAGTGCATAATCATCTTAATTGTTATTCTCTCATCTAATATTGATTATTAGTGTGTATTCGGCCTAACAAGTGGTATCAGAGCCAATCTGTTACTTTATTACAGTTTAAGATCCAAACACAACAATAATCATGTCAGCAATTCCTCCACCAACATCTACTAGTTCTGAAAAGGCTCCTACTACTGTGAGTCCTTATGAACCAATCAGAGTTCCTATTCTCAGGCCATCAGAGTATGCCATGTGGAAGGTCAAGATGACTATGTTTCTGGAGGCTATAGATCCAGAATATCTTGACAGGATTAATGAAGGCCCTCACAATCCTACAAAGCTATCTGCTGCAACTGCTGGTGAAGAAGCTAAAATAGTTCCAAAGGAAAAGAAGGACATGACTCCTGAAGATCTATCATCAATTGCTAAGGATGCGAAGGTTAGGCATTTACTGCATAGTGCTTTAGACAATGTTATGTCTAACAAAGTGATTAACTGCACCACTGCAAAAGAGATCTGGGATGCTCTTGAAGTCAGATGTCAAGGAACTGCTGCTATTAAGAAGAATAGGAGAAGCATACTCACACAAGAGTATGAGCACTTTGAGGTTAAACCTGAAGAGACCATGACAGAAACATTTGATAGATTCTGTAAACTGCTCAATGATCTGTCATTGGTCAACAAAGAGTATGATCTAGAAGACTCAAATCTCAAGTTTCTTCTTTCTCTACCTGAAAAGTGGGATGTGAAAACAACCACTATTAGAGACAACTATGAACTTGCTGAAACAGAGATTGATGAAATCTATGGGCTGCTCAAAACTCATGAATTGGAAATGGAGCAGAGAAAAAGGAGATCAAGCAGGAAGGCAAAGTCTGTTGCTCTTAAGGTTGAAGAGAAGCCTCAGAAGAAAAAGGCATCAAGAAGGAAAATGAAGGGAAAAGCTTTGGTCATACACTCAGAAAGTGAATCATCAAACTCTGATTGTGATTCAAACTCTTCTGAATCATCTAACTCAGAGGAGGATGAAGAAGAAATGAGAAAAATGGCTGTGTTGATGGTGAAGACCTTCAAGAAAATGGGTTTCAAGAATTTCAAGAAAGGGAAAAGGTTTTCTAGAGATTCAAATGAAGACAGAAAAAGTTTCAGGAGGTCTGAAAGAAAAGAGACCAAGTCTGGGAAGAAGGATAAGTCTGAAATTCAATGCTACAAGTGCAAGGAGATGGGTCATTATGCTCCTGAGTGCAAGAAGGGTAAAACTGGAAAAGTACTCATCACAAAAGGCAGAGATTGGGCAGACACTTCAGATTCTGATGAAGAAATTAACTATGCTCTCATGGCTACTACTGAATCAGAAACTTCTGAAAATCAGGTACCTCTAACTACCTATGCTTATAATATTGATGACATTTCTAAATTAAGAATTTATCTTAAGTCATTGCATATAAGTTATAGGGATCAGACTTTAGAGAATGAGGATTAAATCTGAGAATTCTGAACTCAAAGAGAGAAATAAAATTGTTGAAGAAAAGCTAAAAAATATGCAACAAGTTCAGAAAGAGAGAGATGATGTTGTTTCTATAGAACAGGATTTGCTTCAGAAATATAAACAACTAGAATCTGAGTTGGAGGAAGCAAATAAGAAAATTAGGACTTGGACTAATTCTGGAAAGGACACTCAACAGATTTTTCAAACAGACACTGTTGGTCTAGGTTATAATGAGGGAGATGAACTAAGATTTCAAAGTCAAGTTAAAATCAGACCTCATTTTGTACATGGAGCCAGTAAATTTTTGTTTGATAATGAAAAAGAAACTGTTAAGGTCAAACCAGTAAAAACTTGTGCTAAACAGGTTAATATTGGTTTGATGACAGATAAACAACTCAAACATAAACTGAAGGAGTTAAAATCTGTTAAGAAACAGGGAGTGTCAAATAAGAACAGAAATGGAAAAGTAGGCATCACTTCAGGAAATAAACCAATGCTTGCTAGTTATGCTCCAAGAAAGACATGTCATAACTGTGGTAGTACTAAGCATCTTGCAAATTTCTGCAAGAAAAACAAAAATATAAATTATTTACCTTCCAAGTCTGAGGTAAAGAAGGATTTTGCTAGAACTAAGCCACAGACTTTATGCACACATTGTGGAAGCACTTGGCATTCCATTTATACTTGCAGAGAGTATCATGCTATCTATCATAATTACTATGAACTGAAACCCAATCTGAAATGGGTTAAAGTTAATACTGCAAGTGTAAACTCTGATACTGTTAGCTCAAACTCTGATAATGTTAATTCCGCTGCTAAAGCTAACAAAGTTAAGAATGTCAAAGGATCCAAGCAAGTCTGGATCCTTAAATCTAACTCTCAGTAATTGCTTGTGATTGCAGGGCAACAGGGAGGCAATCCTAGTCGTGGACAGTGGATGCTCAGGACACATGACTGGAAATAAAGCCCTGCTATCAGACTATGAGGAGAAGGCTGACCCAAAATTTTCCTATGGTGATGGCAATGTAGGAAGAACATTGGGATATGGCAATATTAATCTTGGAAATGTCATCATCAACAATGTAGCTCATGTCCCAGGACTCAAGCATGACTTGCTATCTGTGAGTCAAATCTGTGACAAGGGATATCATGTAGATTTTCAACCTGAATATTGTGAAGTTATCAGCAAATCTACAGGAAAGGTTGTTCTAGTTGGTCATAGGCAAAACAACATCTATGAAATCAAGCTCTTAATAGACTCTGTTGGAAAAGCTATTTTCCTGTCTAAAAGAATGTCTAGTGAAGAGAGTTGGAAGTGGCATAAGAAACTCTCACATTTGAACTTGAACAACATCAATGAATTGATCAGAAAGGATCTTGTAAGAGGACTCCCAAAGGCTCTGTTAAATGTTGATGGCCTATGTGATTCATGTCAAAAGGCCAAGCAAAGGAGTCATCTTTCAAGAGCAAGACAGAATTTTCAATCACTGATCCTTATCATCTTCTGCATGTTGATCTCTTTGGTCCAGTAAATGTTATGTCTATAGCAAGGAAGAAATATTCTTTAGTCATTGTTGATGAATACACTAGATTCACTTCGGTGTATTTTCTAGCAAAGAAGGATGAAACTACATTAACTCTGATGGAGCATGTGAAGCTTCTGGACAAAGGATGAAGTAACAAAGTCAGAATCATCAGAAGTGATAATGGAACTGAGTTCAGGAATGCAACAATGGAAGAATTCTGCAAGAACAATGGAGTGAAGCAAGAATTTTCAGCACCTGGTACACCACAACAAAATGGTGTAGTTGAAAGGAAAAATAGAACCTTGATAGAAGCTGCCAGAACTATGCTTGATGAAGCAAAATTGCCAACTTATTTCTGGGCAGAAGCTGTTCAAACTTCTTGTTTTACTCAAAATGCTACACTGATCAATAAGCATGGAAAGACACCATATGAGATGGTGAATAAAAAGAAGCCTAACCTGAAATACTTTCATATTTTCGGGTGCAAATGCTTTGTTTTGAAGACTCATCCTGAACAGTTGACCAAGTTTGAGCTAAAGGCAGATGAAGGAATTTTTGTTGGCTATCCACTATCAACAAAGGCATTCAGAGTTTACAATCTGAGAACAAAAGTGATCATGGAATCTATACATGTGTCTTTTGATGACAAGAAAATAACTGGACTTGAAGACATAGATGAATATGATCAACCGAACTTTGAAAATGAAGATTTAAACTCTGTTGAAGTAAACTCTGATCAAACTATTCTGACAGACTCTGTTGAAACAGACTCTGAACCTCTACTGGTAAACACTGGAGAAACTTCTCAGCCACAACAAAGGGAAGAACCAGTTGAGGGGGAGCATGATCAAGATGAAGACTCAAACATTGATACTGAGTCAACTGAAAAATCAGGATCAAACTCTAATGATTCAAACTCTGAATATTCAAATTCTGACTCTGGGCAGTCAAGTTCAGGGGGAGTCTCAGAAAATGAAGAAAGCCCACAACAAAATCAGGAGAGCATGGATCAAGGGGGAGGATCACATGCTGACAGAAGTCATTTGCCTTCTGCTAGGAAATGGACTAAATCACATACACCTGATTTGATAATTGGTGATCCAGATGCAAAAGTGAGAACAAGAAGTGCCACTGCAAGTGAATGTCTGTTTCATGCATTCTTGTCTAAGAATGAACCAAAGAAAGTGGAAGAAGCTCTTCAAGATGCTGACTGGATAACAGCAATGCAGGAAGAGTTGAATGAATTTGAAAGGAATGAAGTTTGGACCCTTGTACCAAGGCCAAAGAACAGATCTATTGTTGGTACTAAATGGGTTTTCAGAAACAAGACTGACAGTGAAGGTGTTATCACAAGGAACAAGGCTAGACTGGTAGCAAAAGGCTATTCACAGCAGGAAGGAATAGACTATGATGAAACATTTGCTCCAGTTGCAAGATTAGAGGCAATCAGAATTTTTCTAGCATATTCCTCTCACAAGAAATTCAAAGTGTTCCAGATGGATGTGAAAAGTGCTTTTCTGAATGGGAAGCTTGAAGAAGAAGTGTTTGTTGAACAACCACCAGGATTTGTGGACCCAAAATATCCAGACCATGTCTACAGGCTGGATAAAGCACTCTATGGACTTAAGCAAGCACCAAGGGCATGGTATGAAACTCTGGCTCAATTTCTCTTAGAAAGTGGATTCAACAGAGGTACTATTGATAAAACTCTGTTTTATTTCAAATCTGGGAGTGACTTGCTTTTAGTTCAGATATATGTTGATGACATTATCTTTGGGTCTACTAATGATAAACTCTGTAAGAAGTTTGCCAAGCTCATGCAGTCCAGATATCAAATGAGCATGATGGGAGAGCTTAGTTATTTTCTAGGCCTACAGGTGAGACAAACAGATGATGGTATCTTCATTAATCAAGTAAAATATACCAGAAATCTTCTCAAGAAATTTGGTATGCTTGACTGTTCATCTGCATCAACTCCCATGGCAACAGCAACTAAATTGGACAAAGACACAGGAGTTTCAGTGGATATGACAAACTACAGGGGCATGATAGGATCTCTTCTTTACTTGACAGCTAGTAGGCCTGACATCATGTATGCAACCTGTCTTTGTGCAAGATTTCAGGCAGATCCTAGAGAGCCACATCTGACAGCTGTGAAAAGAATCTTCAAGTATCTCAAGGGCACCATATCATTAGGTCTGTGGTACCCCAGAGAATCAGATTTCAAGCTACTTGGGTATTCTGATGCAGACTTTGCAGGCTGCAAGATAGACAGAAAGAGCACTAGTGGAAGTTGTCAATTTCTTGGTGACAGACTTGTCTCTTGGTACAGCAAGAAACAGAAATCAATTTCTACATCTACAGCTGAAGCAGAGTATATTGCAGCTGGTAGCTGTTGTGCACAGATCTTGTGGACGAAGAACAATTGCTGGATTATGGATTGAGGTACAGTAAGATTCCTATATACTGTGATAATCAAAGTGCTATTGCTATGACAGGTAATCCAGTACAACATTCAATGACCAAGCACATCAGCATAAGGTACCATTTCATCAGAGAACATGTGGAAGAAGGGAATATTGAACTACATTTTGTGTCTACAGAACAACAGCTTGCAGATATCTTCACCAAACCATTGAGTGAAGCTACATTTACAAGACTGGTCAATGAACTAGGAATGGTCTCTGGTTTTGACTAGGAATGTTGGTTAGATTCAAACTTTACTTATGTAATGTGTTGCTCATATTTCCTTGATTTGTTAAGTGCTAAGTGATCTCTGTTGATTAAACTCTGTTATGCATACTCTGTTAACATGTTTTTCTTTAAACACTGTCAAACTCTGTTAAATTCTGTCAGCATGCATTTATGTCATACACTGTAAATAAGTTTGATAAACTCTGTGAATTCTGAGTTGATTATTGTCTGAATGGAAACACCAATGAAGAAATATGTATGAAGCATGATTCTCAGTAATTAATCATGAATCTTTCTGAGTTTTTTTTATCTAATCTTAGATTGTGCAGAAAGTTAACACAGCATGATACTGGTTCATATTTATAGCATCTCTTAGTTTATTTTGTCCTAAACTCTGAGTCTATAAATACTGTGTGCATTGCCTCTCATGAATAACTACTGATGTTGATGAACTCTAAACTCTGTTAGTTATACTCTGGTAGATTAAAATACTTACTGCAATACCCCCAGAGTAAAAGTATATAGGTTGCTATACTCCTTTGAGATTATGTTGGTGACTAGGATGACCCAGGAACCTATTTGTATATAATATGGGCTAAAATTCTCTGATTTTTGGTGACTAGTCAAAGACTAGGATGACCCATGAACTTATCAAAATGATAAGGGCTAAAATTTTTGAATTTTTGGTGACTGGCTCCAACCTCTAATTACAGGAATGAATAGAATAAATAAATAAATATATATATATATATATATATATATATTAGCAATAGTGGGGGTATAAAATAAATTAAATGTTACTGTATATAGATTGATTACTACAGAGTTTAGCTTTCATCATACAGTCAGTGTTTACTATGAGAGTTTGTGCATCCAGTGTTTATTGATTTACTTTATGGATTTTATGAAAAATTTGATGCTCTAAAAATTGATTTGGTAAACTCTGCTACACACACACACATATTTTCACAACTGTGCAATTTTTGAAAGGGTTTCGGTGATAAAGTTGGAGAATTGACAAACGCTGTTGAATTGTGGTTAGTACTCTAAGGTAAATTTTCATTTGGATAATTTGAAAATTTTGGAGTAAATAATGCTTTTGACAACTATTAATAAGTGTATTGTGTTAAAGTGTCTTGGAAATAGGCAAGAGCATACAGCGGTGATAATTGCTATTTTTACTGCGCATGATTAATTGATCCACTGCATGTATGACACGTGTCCCACTCACTCATTATTGTGACCCACTCACACATTAATCTAGGAACTGTTGAGTGTTTGAATACACAAACGATTGAGTTTTAATTTTTAATTACAACTCTAATTACTTTTGTGTACATCGTTTCATTTTTACTTACACCCACTCACTTTTACATCTCACAGTTCTCTCAGTTTTCACTTGCGCATTTTCACAAACACTTTTCCAACATACACTTTTCATTGTGATTTCTTGCCCGTTTCTTGATTTAATGGCTTCTAAATCATTCACTGTTCTTGGTCTACGTTTTGTCCCTAACAATTATGCAGCTCCACTCAATAATGAACGTATTCCAGAAGCGTTTCATCTTATGCAGAATTTCTTAAGAGACTCAGAGATTGGACAAGCTCTGGTTGAACCTAGTACTCTCTCTGCATCTCAAATTGCCACTTTTTGGCGAAACTCAGTCTATGTGGATGGAGGAGAGAATGGGACTCCAAACATCATCTTCACTCATGATGAACAAGAGTTTGTGATTACTCCACAAACTGTCAAAGAAACGATGGGTTTTGATACACACACCTCTTATGCTTATGTTGGTGAACCTCAATTGAGACAGATGCTACAGGAGATAGGCTACATGGATTCTCTTGAAAAGCTTGGCAGTGTAAAGAGGCCTAATCTCAGGAAGGAATGGAATTTTTTCTTCGACTGCATCACAAGAACATTCCAGTAGAAGGTCACTAACTGGGATGCTATTCCAATGGACAGTCTACAAATCAGGTATTCTCTACTTTATGGTAGTAATTTTGATTTTGGTAGATATGTTCTAATGAATCTAGGTGATAAACTGTCAGAGTCTACTCCAGTTTATTTTGCTCGATTTTGTCAAATGCTATTCACTGCTTGTGTATCTGGTTTAGAGATTGTTGAAACTGATGTGATTCAGCCTTTTAGAGTCAACAAGAGAATATTCTCTGATATGACTAATAAGGATGCTGGTCAAGAAAACCTCCCTGTCTTTGTTCTGCCACTTGCTTTGCAGAATTTTCTCAACCAACCTCAAGACCAACCACAACCAGAACCATAACCTGAACCACTAAACACTGATCATACTCAAACCTTAAACACTGAACCACCTACATCACCTACCCACACTGTACTTACTCAACAACCTGCAACCTCAAACCAAACCTCTATCCCTGAACCACAACCTGCATCCACTCACAACACTCAATCTCCAATCACAAAACAATCTTCACACACTCAACAACTAAACACTGAACCATCACAATCTCAACCACAATCACAGCCTAAAGCAAAAAGAGGCAGAGTAAAATAATCAGCAGCAACTACTGAAAGACATTCAAGAGCTAAGAAGACAATAGAGAAAAATATCAAAGCAAAACAGACATCTCCTGGAGCTGTTTATGTTAGAAGAAAGATTCAAAGAGCAAAAAGACCTAAATCACTCTCTGTGGTGGCAGAATCTAGTAAAGAGGATTCAGATGAAGTGCCTCTAGCTAAGAGGAGAAAACTAGTAATCTCTGATTCTGATGGTGAAAATGTTGAAGCTCCAGAGGTGGTTTCACAGCAAACACCTACTGTTGAGGCTGAAAAAGATATACCTGCAGAGGTTGATCTGCCTGCAGAGGTTGAAATGCCTGCAGAGGATAAAATGCCTGCAGAAGAGGATAATAGAAATGGCTTTTCTCCAATGGATGATACTCTTGATTCATTCATGCCATTCTCTGATCCTATCTCACCTATTTTTGCTTAATCTGAAGTAACTGGTGCAGCTGATCAACCTACAGTTGTCATTTCTGAAACTGTAGCATCACATACAAAGTTAATCTCAGATGCTCACCAGACTGTTGAAGGAGGTGATGAGGTTGATCAAGCAACCAAGGCTACTTCTCAGCCTATGCCTGTTGATGACACAAATGCAAACTCTGTTGCTGAGCCTGAGCAACATGAAGAAAATCTTGACAAGGTTGCAGAAGAAATTGCAGAAACTATGGCTGACAATGCTAAAGCTGCAAGTGTTGAACTTGAAGGTGAAAGCAGTGCAAACTCTGATTCTTTTCTGAGTGCACCAGTACAAATTAATGCCAAGGTGCAAGCCTATCCTGTGTCTGGTCCTGAGGTTCCTACATGTCATGATCTTGAAAGAGAACACTTTGAAAGATCAGATGCCAGATGGTATCAATCAGATTGCATTTTTCCAATTGGCAGAGCAGCAGACTTTGTGAAAAAGGCTGCAGATGAAATTTAAAATCCTGATATTGTTTCCTGTTTGAAAGCAACTGTTGTTCAGGTCAAAGTCCTTAATAAACGATTTGATGCCGCTGCAGAAGATATTAATGGTCTTCGACGAGATATTACTGAAATTGATTTCAAAAGGGAGAAGGAAGCTACTCTTAGACATCAAACTTATTCAGCTAGATTGCCAAGGTGGAAGAAAATCAAACTCTGATGGATACCAAAGTAGATTCCATTGCAAACTCTTTGGAGTTTCTAACCTCCATCCTGATTCCTGATGATGTCAAAAAGGGGGAGAAAGTTGCAAACACTGCTTGCAAACAACTTCAATCCTTGGAGAGGAAGGATGATGCTGCAGATGGAGGTGGATCTGATAGAACCAAAAGAGCAATTACAAGGTCTAGAGTAAACTCTGCTAAAGCAAACTCTGTTAACATGTTTTTCTTTAAACACTGTCAAACACTGTTAAATTCTGTCAGCATGCCTGTATGTCATACACTGTAAATAAGCAAACTCTGCTAAAGCAAACACTGCTGAAGGTCCACAGAATGATACAGAGTTAGTTGCAAACATGTTTCTTGAAGAACATGGAAATGATGTCACTCTAGAAGATGTAAAGGCTGAAGAGCTAAGACTTAAAGCTGAACATGAGAAAAAGCTTAAGTCTGGGAAATTCAAGAAGAAAGATGAAAAGGCATCAAGGCCTGTTCTTAAAGGCATTAAGATCAATGAAAATGTCAATGCTGATCAGAGATTGTCTCATTCAAGAAAGCCAACAGCAGATGAGGCTAGATTAAAGTTTAAAGAAAAAGTTGTTGAAGATGATAAGAGTTTAAAGAAGTCAAGGCAAGTTACAACCTCTGTTTCTACACATGTTGTACAAACTACTCTTCCAATTCATGGTTTTGTGAGACCTACTATTCCTGATAATACTGAGAAAGTTCAAGGAGGTGATATTTTTCAAAGCAGAGCAATGATTGCTAAGCAACCTCATGATTTGGCTGGTTTAGGGTCAAACAGAGAAAGGACTTTGAATATTACTCCTAGAGATCATTCATCACTGGCTGCTCCAGGCAAGGGTGTCCTTCAAGTTAATTTGGACAAGCTGGAATCAGTACAGTTGATTCATCAAAGAAGTCTAAATAAAGACTTTCTGCTGTATTTCATGGAGGATGTGACTGTTTACAAAATTGGAGAGCATGATATTCATTTGAAAATGTATGAAGAACTGCAGTATGTCTTACATATTTTCAAGGTGAATAACAGTCCTACTTACCGAGCTGCAGAAGTGCTCAGATACCAGATGGAAAGATCAAAGATGATTTGTGGAATTAAAGACAAGTCTGAATATGTACCAAAGTACTTAGATTACAAAGGAAGAATGGTTGAAATGAAGAGAAACAGTGCTAAGCTGAGAACTGATTTAGGTGTCACTGTGCTTGAATTTAATTCAGAATCAGCAAAGTCATACTTTATCAGACTTGGAAATGAAATGAAGAAGAACAGCATCTATGATCTGAGATCAGCTATTTATCAGACAGATGGTACAGATTCTAAGCTTCGAGAGATCAAGCTAGAAATGGAAAGAGCACTTGAAGTTGCAGAAGAGAGATTGCTAACAGAGTACTTGAAGACAGCATGGGATATTGAAAGGATTAAGTAATTTATGCTCTGTAAGTTTTTCATATTTTCTGTATTTTTGTTAAGTATCAGTTTAAACTCTGTTTAGTTGTTAAACACTGTATATGATTATTTGTTTTTGACATCATCAATTATCTATTAACTTGTGCATTTTTGCTAATGAACAAGTTGGGGGAGATTGTTAGATATAATTGATGTAATGTTTCAGTGTTTAAGTGTAACAGTGAAATATCAGAGTTTAACTGGAAGGAAGTCAGAGTTTAGTAAAGTCTGACTGACGGAAGCTGGACAGAGTTTAGTAAAGTCTGTCTAGAAGCAGCGCGTACGAAGTCAACAAAAGATATTAGAGATCAATTGAAGATTGATATGGAAGCGAGATCTTTGGAGAATGGATAGCTATCAAAGAGATCGAGTTGACTTAGGAGACGTGTGACAATCTGTAATTGATATCATTGTATAGTTGATTATTAGGAATATCAATTAGAGATTGTATCGAAGCTGTATTCTTATAAATACAGTTAGGTTAACCCTAGAAGGGTATCGTGCATCGAACTATCTTTATTGTAACCTAGCAGCTCTTTGTGATAGTTTACATCACGAAGAGGGTTTTTAATACCAGAAGATTTAAAGTGCATAATCATCTTAATTATTATTCTCTCATCTAATATTGATTATTAGTGTGTATTCGGCCTAACATATATATATATATATATATATATATATATATATATATATATATATATATACTATCTTTATCCCTCATTAATTACACTTTATTCTTTCTTTTGGAGGATATTTACGTCTATTTATATTTTTTTGGATATACAATGTTAAACGGGTTTTACACATTAAATGATGAACACAATGTAAAATCTACTAATGTATTCACACAACAACCGGGTTACGTAATTCAAATATGGATAATACCCATTAACACTTAACAATACATTTAATATTTCTTTTTTCTGTTATAGAAATACATTAAATCAAAAGATTCTCTGTTATATATATGAAAGGAAAATTTGAATTCTTTCATAAGTTTACCAGTAGTATGTGTTTCATCTTTATCAGAAAAGAAAAATTGCCCGTAATGGATCAAACATACTCGATGTCATTCTTTTAGTTTGTATCATTCTTTTCTGATTTCAACATAATAGATCAGACAAGTATTTTATTTTGCAGAATCGCACTTATTTTAATTTCTCTCTAATTTCTATTTTTATGTCTAATATCAAGGTCGAAAACGAGTTGCTCTTCCTCCACTGTCTCCTGGATCTTCATAGAATGGTTGGTTTTTATATTATAATTCAAAATATCCATGGATTATCCATATTATCATTCATTTTCAATTAAACCAAAAGATTCTCTATTCAATACATATAACTTTTTTTTTTTGTTATGGAAATACATATGGATATTCCATCAAGCTATAATGATATTTTCTATTCAATAAATTTAACATTTCCTTTTTCTATTATGGAAATACATTAAAACAAAAGATTCTCTATTATGGAAATTCATTAACTTAGACACAATTTACTCCACCACTATAGGTAAAGAAAAGAAAATTTAAAATTTTCTCAATCTTACCATTAATCATTGTTTCATCTCCATCAGAAAAGGGTATAGTAATGGATCTAACACCATCGACGTCATTCCCTTAGTTTGTATCATTCTTTTCTAATTTTATCATAATGGATCAGAAATGTATTTAATTTTTACAGAATCGCTCTTTTTTAATTTCTCTCTAATTTCTATGTTTATGTCTTATGTCAAGGTCGAAAACGAGTTCCTCTTAATCCACTATCTCTTGGGTCTTCACAGAATGGTAAGTTTTTCCATTGTAATTGATAATGTCTATGATGAAGTCAACACAATATTTATATTTAATACATAATAAATTTATAATTCAAATTACTTATTTAATACACAATCTTTCCATTTAATTCATAATCTTACTTGATTTTCGCCTATAAGTTTCCTCTCATATATTTTTTTTTTGTCAAGTCCTCTCATATATTTTTTAAATAATTTTAAATTCATAATTATTTATTTATGGAAACTACGACTCATTCAAAATTTTGCCCAATATTCTATATGTAATGTATTTACATTGTAATTCACAATATTCACGGATTATCGATATTATAATCCATTTTCAATTATCTATAATCAAGTCAACATAATCTTTTCATTTAATACGTGATAAAATTTGAAATTCAGGGTATTTATTTTATACACAATCTTACCAATTAATTCAAAATATTGCTTGATTTTCTATTATCATTTCACTCCCATATATTCTTCAAATAATTTTGAATTTTAAATTACTAATTTATGGAAACTACGACTCATTCAAAATTTCTTGATATTCTTTTTTCAGATTTTTCTTTATTTTACCAGTTCCTCTATCTCTTAATAGATATTGCACATATATTTATATGTAAATATATATTATTCATTTCTAAAAAAAGTAGTAGATTTTATAACAAGAATCAACGATCGTAATCAATGGATTTCTCATCAAGTATTAAACCAGGTATGTGATAGAATATATTTTTATATATATTTTAGATGATTTTATTCTCATATTTATTGTGTTTTGCATTGATTTGGATTTTTATTTAATAGATTTGATTGTTTTATTGTAGAAAATAAGGAATTCATAAGTTGTATGGATTTGTAGCAAAAAGTGCTATTTTGGAGTTTAAATAGAAAAAAATTTGTATTATTGGGCTACACGGGCTGCTTACACTGTTTGGGCCCTATCTTGAGTTTCAGAAATCGGATTTTGACGATCTTATAGTCCACGCGAAACTTAGAGAATTTTCTTTAATTCAATTCTGAGGTGGTCCGAAGAGCAGAGTCTAAATGAAAGAGCCCAGAAATAGAGGAGCAAAAGCAGTTATGAATTTCACATAAAAAATCCTATTCAGTTATGTATATATTTTTGTAAATTTATTAAAACATTAAAAATACTTTTATGAGGGGGGAGAGATGAGATATTATTATTGGTTTTTAGCTTTGAGAGAGATACACACGTACTTTTTACAAAAATAGGGTTGGTTCTTCATCTCTTCTATCGTAAGTACTCGGTTTAGTTTGGATTTTCATTGTTCTTCGTTAATACAAAGTTTAAGGTATTCCTTATCTCATCTTGTTTATTAGTATATGTTTTATATGGCTTTCTTCATTGTTTTTGTTGTTCTTAATCTTAGTATGAGTGAGTAATTTACTTTTAGGGTGTAAAGGGGAGCCATATTTGCACCATAATTATGCTTTAATTTGATTAGTAGTTTAGAGGATAAAGAATAATTCTAATTGATATGTTTTAATACTTAATTTGTGTAATTGGCCAATATCATGGATTAACTATATGCAAATAGGTGTAATAGATCGAGATTTTACTCACTAGAGGCACACATATGATTAGCAGAATTGAAAGTGAGTGCGAGAGCATCACCGGATTTCTGAAAGTGTTAATGCTTGAGAGAGATTAACAATTACTTTAATTACTTGACCCATTGAATTACTATACTTTTGTGATTTGTTTGGTGTAAGCATGGTTAACCTGAATTGCCCTAAACTTTTAGTTAATTGATTTAATATTTAATTGCATTGTTAGTTAGTAAAAATCCTCGATACTCGTCTTTCTTTTAGGAACAATTCGCAATAGTTAGATTAATACATTGAAACTTGTCTCCTTGCGGATTCAACCCATACTTGCTAGTATCTTTTAACAACAGACACCGTGCACTTGCGGTATTTTTTTTTTTTTTTTGTCAAAGAATATACATTCTCGTATATGAATTGTACCGAAATACAATACCGACATAGCCGGAGAAAGGGGTTTAGCTTATTTCATTCAAAAAAGTTTATTATCTAACCGAAAGGCACGCATGTTGCCCCCGGACGTTTAGACAATAGAACCTTTAAGTCCGAAAAAACTACCCAAAAGAAAAAATACAGAAAGGCAACAACAATAGTAACCAACTAAAAATATAATCAACACTCCAAAAGGAGTGTTGATCCAATCTTCAGTTATCTCAAATCCGCCTGTCCACCAGATCTCCTTACCAATTTGTCATCAGCATTTACTTCAAAAAAACTTGCACTCCAAAAATATATCATGGCCGATCTTCAAAATTCTCAACCCAATCAATAGGGACACAAAAGGGAACAAAGAAGGGCCTCGTTAAAAACCCACAAGAGCAAAACCCTTTGGGAAAAAAACTCAAGTGGGAAAAGAGTACCCTCCATGAAACCCAAAATCATTAAAACACAGAAAGCTCCCTAAAACTAAAATTAAGACATTCTATAAACTTTCGCTTCTTCTTCCGTCCATCATCTCTTCGCATATAAACTGCTTCCTGCAAAATTAAACTCAAAAGCAAACATTACTCTAGCCAAAAGGAGTATCCCTTTGGCTAGATACCTTAATCAACTAACACTAATTCGTCAACAGATATAATTCGCCAAATGGCGACAGATAACAAAAACCTATGTAAGGTCCAAAAACCGACAATTTCGGTACACCCAAAAATGGTACAATAGTCTAATAAATATTCAAAAACAGTATAATTAATAAAGAAATTAGTTAATCAATTATCAATAACTGAGAGAATCAATTAATCAATAAAATATTTAATCCAGAAAACCATTAATCAGGAGGTCAACTAATCAAATAAATAAATATCAATTAAAATTTAATCAGGAATCAATAAATCAGGAAATCAATTAATAACATTTAATCAAGGAATCAATTAATCAAAAAATCAATTAATCAAGGATGCATTAAACAGGAAAACATTTAGAAAAACAGTTACTACCTCGAGTAATTAACAAAAAAACACAGGCAAATACTCAGCAATGGGAACTTGGCAACTCAACTATTCAGCACAAAGTAACTCAATAACACTGACAGCAGACGTAAAACGCAACATTGGACTCAACAAATTACAACATTAACAAATTCAGCGAATCAGAACAGAACTCAGAGACGACTCTGTATCACTCAGCTAAGCTACAATCTGAACTCAGACTTGATTTAAAATGGAACCAAAACAAAACAATACACCCGAATTATCGAAACATTACAACCATCAACACTCGAACAATAATTCGAAATCAGCATCAACACGGAAACTTAACTATACAAAACAAACAATGACTCAGCGACGAAACTCAGCGAAGCAGCGTTGAAGATTTAATAAACAAAATTCAAAAACCATCAACAGCATCTCGACAAAACAAAACAGATGAGAAGACCAAACAAAACAAAACAGATAAAAACTCGAAAGAAAAGAAGGGGTGTGGTGGGTTCGATGGGTTGGTAAAAGGATTTTTCTCTTCTTAACTTTGAAAATTTTAAAGCTGCAAAATCAACGAAACTATTACACGAGCCCAATTACATACAAATCAATTTTTCGTATATTTAAATCGAATTCAGAAATTAGAACCGTAATTTACCATAAAATCCAAAACAGACAAGACAATAAACTGAAGCCCACACTCGGTTTCACTATAACTCTGTAATTCATACCCGCGTAGCTCATACAACATCACAGCTAAATCAAAAGGCTCATAACCGAACCCAGCCAAAAAAATTTATACGAACAAGTCTACAAATTTACGGAACGAATAAACAGAGCACTGATTAATAACAATATCGAGCCACAGGAAACACCACCCAGTAAAACAACACAATAATCGATCCAACAGCAATTAAAACCCCCGATTTGAACACATTATTCAGCCATTTACAAATGCACGCGAATTGTATACACACACACGCCCGCAATACACACACACGCACACCACATTTACACACACACATACCATGATTACTAAACACCCATATCAGCTAGGAGCGAAATAATGAAAGAAAACTAAGATTTTATCACAAGAACCCGACTGTTTATACATACACAGCCACGGTTCTTTTGCAAGGGGAGAATAGGAGAGAGAGAGAGAGAGAGAGAGAGAGAGAGAGAGAGAGAGAGAGAGAGAGAGACCAAGCGAGAGAGATTGAACTGCACTTGCGGTATTATATTTTAACACATCAGTATGAAAAAATGAACATAGTAGATTTAATATATTCTTAGTTAAAATTTAGGTGTATGTTTTTTTTCAAATTTTAATGTATTATTTGCAAGTTAGGTTACGCACTTAAAAATTAATGCATGCAATATTATTCATACGAATCGGGTTGCTAAAAGAATTTTAACACGATTGCCAACATTATGCATGTTTAGGTAACGAAAATGAAATACTCTAGGGAATACATAAATAATCATCATATTTAATATCCTTTTATACATAGTTTCGAAATTTAAATATTATTCTCTATATGTATGTTTGACACAAAATTTTCAATTAAAATTACTGTAAAATCTTAAATTATTTTCAATTAATACCCGTTCCAACAAAATTAAAATCAACCCCATTAAAAAAACAAATGGCAATAAATTTAAGCAAATCTTAACATGTTGGATACATGTATTTCAAAACGCAAACAACTTAATAAGCAAAAAAGAAACGAAAAAAACTCAAACAACTTGGGTAATGTGCGATCTGTAATTCTTCCACATAAGAAGAAATTCAAACACTTTGTAAAATGAAAAGAAAAAAAACAAATACTATAAAAAGACTCCCCCCACAACTCCCCAATTCAAATTCAGTCCTATGATATTCAGTCGCGGCCTTTGGGGAACGTAAACTTCTTCCTCACCAGCACAAGCTCCTCATCTTCCTCCTTCGTTTCCTTACAGCTCGACTCCGCGGCATCCTGGCGTATCCTCATCCCTAGACCCAAGGTGAGCTCCAACGGCACCGGCCACAATCTTTTTTTCTCTCCCTTCTCAGCAACCATCCAGATTTGACGGCCAGAAAACAGCAGATTGGATCCCTCAGGAGCAACTTCTTCAAAACTCTCGGAAACTCCGTCTTCACTAGCACCCTCAGTTTTCTCCTCCTTTGGCAGCTCGGTGATTTTGTGGGCCGCACCAGGACAAATAGCAGCAACAGCAGGCATAGTTTCAGTGCCAGTCTTCCCATTGATGGGATCATCAGCATGGTCCACAAGCCATTTGATTGTCTCAGCATCCGTCTTGAGACCGAGGTCCCTGGTTAATTGAGAGATTTTAGCAGCACATTCTTCGGACATTTTTATTATCTTCCTGGCCCGACCCCGCCCCTTCACCTTCATTTGCCTGATCTTCTTTGATGCCCGTCGCGGCACCGAGGAAGAAGGACCTGAGCCGCTGCTCAGTTCGGAATCACTCTCAGAATTTTTAAGGGACGACATGTTTTGGTATATACAACTCTGAAACACACGTATGTTTTGGGGCTTAGAGCTCTGGGATACACGAATGTATTTATAGGAATCAGATGACAAAGATGGTGCGTTTTGTTCATGATGGACGGTCGAGATTTCATTCAAAGATGTAAAATCTGATTGATATCATTTCGGATTCTATATTTTGTTAAATTAGTTGGGTCCTAGGTATCTTTCATGTTTCTGTTTTAAGAAATGCTGTGTAATTGTTGTAATCAGGCCTACTACAGTCTACTACATGTTAGTATATATTAATTATTTTATGCAAAAGAAATGTAATCTACTAGAATGTTCAAAAATAACGTAAATGTAAATTTAAATGATATGGGAACCCCCTTAAAAAAACTATATATTATTTCTTTTTAACTTTTTTATTATCATTTGGTCAATAATCCCCTCAGGATATGGTATTGCATCTATAGATATTGTATTACAGAGAATGTAAGCAGATATTTAGTGGCTTTGGCTCACCTTATTTTTTAAGTTTTTATGAACTTATTTTAGGGTAAAAATTTCATATTTCGATAAAAAAAAATTATATAAGTATTTAATATATATTTGAGATTCTATAAATCGCAAAAAAAAATTAACTTTTTTCAGAAAAAGTTGGAAATCTATAACTTTGTCTTAAATAAGTTGACTTATCCTTACTCCCTGATTTCTTTTTATATTGTGCTTGATTTTTTTTTGCATGTATTTCAAGGTGCTTTATGGGGTAATTCAAATTATTATTTTTAAATTTTTATTTTTCTAAATAAAAGTATATAAAAGAAAATTTAATTCAAAAATGAAAATTTTAAAAATAATTATTTTAATTACCAGTCAAAACACTTTTGAATGTGTATTAAAAAATCAAACGTCATATGAAATTTTATATGCAGAAAATATTAAAAAGTTCAAAATTAACATTTTCGAAACACTGTAAATGTAAAATTTGCAAGAGAATAAAAAAATCTTGTATGACGATTTGTTGGGTCATAACCCATATGGAGTCCGAGTCCGTGTCCGTATTTAACATTAGGCTTTGTTATTGGAAATTGGGCAGTCCAAGTTCATCTCATAGATTGGGCCGGTTACTACTTTACTTCAACTTTTAATGACGAAGGAAATTCACACGCCCAGTAAAATGGCAGTAGAAAACTTGCATATGCTAAATTCCACAATCACACTACAATTTCTCTGCTAGTACATACGATCATTGTCATCGTCAATGATGTACATTCTTAATAATATATAACTGTATGTAGAGAGATTGATAGAGGAAGAAGACGTAATTTGTATGATTTTGTGTGTTAATTACAAGAGCTTCTAAGCTCTATTTATAAGCTTAATTAGATTTCATCTACGTAACTGATTACATCATAGTTACTGTGGATCTTCTGACTATGTAGATGTATGACTGATTACTAACTCTTTGACACTCCCCCTCAAGTTGATGCATATATATCACTCATGCCCAACTTTCTAATAAGTGGATGAAGTATCTTCCGATTTAAACCTTTGATAAATATGTCAGCTAACTGGTCCTCCGATCTTACAAAGTGAATACCAATGGTATCATTATTGATCTTCTCTTTTATGAAGTGTCGATCAATTTTGATATGTTTGGTCCGATCATGTTGAACTGGATCATGTGCAATGGCAATAGCAGCTTTGTTATCACAATGCAGTTTCATTGGAGTTGTGGATGCAAGTCCCAATTCTTCTAGAAACAATCTTATCCACAATAACTCACGTACACCTTTAGCCATAGCTCTATATTCTGCCTCAGCACTGGATAAGGCAACCACAGGTTGTTTCTTGCTTCGCCAAGTAACCAAATTGCCACCAACAAATGTACAATATCCTGAAGTCGAACGTCTATCGTCTTGACATCCGGCCCAATCTATATCTGTATAGCTTTCAACCCTGAGATGATTGTTTTTAGTAAACATTACTCCTTTTCCAGGAGCAGCTTTGAGATACCTTAATATCATATAAACTGCATCCAAATGAGGTTGGCGAGGATCATGCATGTACCTGCTAACAATTCCCACTGCATATGCTATGTCTGGCCTTGTATGTGCAAGGTAGATTAATCGACCAACTAACCTTTGATATTGAGATTTATTGACAATTTCACCAGCATCTCCACATAGCTTATGATTTGCTTCTATTGGAGAATCTGCAGGTCTGCATCCCAACATCCCTGTTTCATTCAGAAGATCAAGGATATACTTCCGTTGTGAGAGGAAGATACCACCCGGACTTCTAGAGACCTCAATGCCAAGAAAATACCATAGTTTTCCTAAGTCTTTCATCTCGAATTCAGAGGCAAGCTTGCGTTTAACATTAGTAATCTCACATGTGTCGTTGCCTGTGATCACAATATCATCGACATAAACGATCAACACTGTGATTTTTTCATATCGTCTTTTCACAAACATGGTGTTATCTGAGTTGCTCTGTTTGTAGTCAAATTTGATCATTGCTCTCTGAAATTTGCCAAACCAATCCCTTGGAGACTGTTTCAACCCATAAATAGTCTTCTTTAGCTTGCATATTTTCCCAATGGTTGCAGTTGTAGAAAAACCTGGTGGAATATCCATGTAGACTTCTTCTTTCAGGTCTCCATGTAAGAATGCATTTTTTACATCCAATTGCTGAAGTTCCCATCCAAGATTTGCTGCACATGATATCAAGATTCGAATAGAAGCCATCTTTGCTACTGGAGCAAAAGTTTCCTGATAATCAATCCCGTAAGTTTGAGTATACCCTTTTGCCACAAGTCTTGCTTTGTACCTATCAACCAGCCCATTAGGTTTCTGTTTCACCGTGAACACCCATTTGCATCCTACTACCTTCCTTCCAGCAGGAAGATGAGTTAACTCCCAAGTGCCATTATGTTTTAATGCATTCATTTCCTCCATCATGGCATCTTTCCATTTAGGTTCACATAAAGCATCCTGCCAAGTATGTGGAATAGAAACACTAGACAAAGATGACACAAAAGCAAGTGAAGAAGGTGATAATGCATTATAAGAAACAAAGTTCGAGATAGGATGGTTAGTGCAAGAACGTACACCCTTTCTTATAGCAATAAGAAGATCTAAAGTAGGATCAAGAGTATTACTAGTTTCTGGCTCAAACACAGGAGATGCAGGATCTGTCTCGAGGTCAGAGGTCTCTGGATGTGATAAAGTGGTGATATCATTTCTTTTCCGCCTTGAATATGTAATCAAGTCTGGCATATCCAACCTATTCAGATCATCTGACTCATTACTTGTATGTGGAGGAATAGATGATCTGTTTGAGCTAGTATTTGGAATAGGTATGTTAATAAATGGAAGTGACTGTGACTCGGACTGTGACTCATCCATTGCTTTACTATCAAGACTATGTCGATTTATCTCCCCCTGAAGCAAGGAGGAGGAACCCGGAGAGAAATAAGAAATGGTTTCCCAGAAAGTAACATCATGACTGACAAATATGCGTCTTGAGGAAGGATGGTAACATTTATACCCTTTCTGAGTTGGGGAATACCCAATAAAAACGCAGCGGAGTGCCCGAGAATCAAGTTTATCCCGAGAGGGAGCATGATTATGAACAAAACATACACTCCCAAATACTCGAAGGGGTAGTGGGTGAGAAGAAGGTGCAGGAACACAGGATAACAGTGTTTTGAATTTGAGAACACTAGAAGGAAGACGGTTTATAAGATATGCAGCAGTCATGACTACCTCTCCCCAAAGGTATTTGGGAACATGCATTGTTAACAAGCGACCGAGCAACCTGTTGTATGTGACCAATTTTCCTTTCGGCTACCCCATTTTGCTGAGAGGTTTTGACACACGAAGTTTGATGAATTATACCACATGTGTCCAAATAAGATATAAATGGACCTCCATATTCAGTACCATTATCACTCCGAAGAATTTTAACAGAAGCATTAAACTGTGTTTGTACCATGTGGTGAAAAGATTTAAAACACTCGAAAACTTCACTTTTTGTTTTTAAGGAGATATACCCAAGTAAGCCTTGAATAACAATCAACAAAGACAACAAACCATCTATACCCATCATGTGTAGGATGTCTAAATGGACCCCAAACATCAGTATGAATAATAGAAAATAAAGTAGAACTTCTTTTATTTCTGGATGGATAAGATGATCTTTTATGTTTAGCTAGTTCACATGGTTCACAAAAAAATCTTCCTTCTTACAGTGTTTTATTAGGGCAGGAAATAGATGTGTTAAAACACCAAAGGATGGATGACCTAACCGTCTATGCCACTGACACAAAGATTCAAAAGCAGAATTTAACTTGGATGACACCTGATAAGTTGAGGGAGAAACAGAATTCCCTTCCATAACATAAAGTCCATCTACCACTTTACCATTGCCAAGGACCTTGCCTGTCGCCAGATCCTGAAATACACAGTGGGAAGAAAAAAGGGTTACTGAACAATTAAGATTTTCAGTAATACGCTGAATAAATAATAAGTTTGCTGTTAAGGAGGGAACATGTAACACATCAGATAATGGCAATGATGATGAGAGGCAGTGAGAAGTGCCTTGTCCATGAACAGGTACAATAGCTCCATTGGCAACACGAATATTGCCTATTTCACCGTTATATGTTTCTAGAAAACTAGAATTTCCAGTCATATGTGCCGATGCTCCAGAATCAATAATCCATGAATTAGAACTCTTATCAGAGGTAAAGTGACAAGATATACCTGCATGAGCAGAATTAGCAGTGGGTGTTGATGGAGTAGTGTTCAATTGGGACATTAACTGTCGAAATTTGTTGAGTTCTGAAGAGGTCATTGTTCCTGTGGAAGGAGGCACCTCGTATTCTGCATAATGAACATTAAAAGGATTGCCTCAGCCTGTATTTCTGCCTGTACCTCTGGATGATACACCACGATAGCCACCTCTGCTGCGTCCTCCACGTCCTCTGCTTTTTAGGTGAGGGTGTAGAATAAAGCAATTCTCACGGGTGTGATTCATCTTGTTGCAATAATCACACTGAAGAGTAGATCTTTCACCCATAAGCGCCACTGGGAACTGCTCTTCTTTGTCCATCTCAGGTTGCAGAATTTTTCCGGTTATGAGTGCAGATCTATCAGAGGGAGTCACAGGAGCCATGCTTTGCTTTCGACTCTCCTCTAATTGAACACGACCATATGCATCCTCTACAGTCGGAAAGGGAATCTGTCCGATAAGTTGATTTTTGATTGAGTCATACTCATCAGACAGACCATCCAGAATTTTCATCACCCGTTCTTCAGTCATTATTTTTTGATATTTCTCTTGATCTTCGGCATTTTTGCATTCAAAAATAGTGTAATGAGCTAATTCACTCCATAGGGATGTCAGCTCTGAGTAATACTGAGCAAGAGTTCTACCTTCTTGAGCCAAAGCCCATATTTTCCTTTTTACTTCAAATCGCTTGGCTACATTCCCGGAAAAAGAATATGTCCAGGTAAGAGATTTCCACACTTCTTCAGCTGTGTCAATAAAGATGTAGCTTTTGCAAATATGCACCTCCATAGAGTTGAACAACCAAGAACACACCATGGCATTTTCTGAATCCCAATCATCAAAGTCGTCTTCTTTCTCCAGTGGTTTCTTGACTTTCCCATTAATGTATTTCATTAATTTATGGGATTTAAGGGCCATCGTGCATGCCTTCGACCATTCAAGGAAATTTTTTCCATTGAATTTTGGATTTACAAATGGAGTACTATGGAACCCCGATTTACTGCTACTTATAGCAGTATTTTTGCTTGAAATTGCAGAATCTCCAGTATCCGTCATTATAATATTAAAGAAGTGGGCTGCAGCTTGGTTGATGTTGGGCCGAAAGGGATAAAAAGGAAAAAGAAATCTGGGTTTACTGAATATAAGACGTGGGCTGAGTTTTTTTTTTGTTTAAACAGAAAGGCCAAGGCCCAAGGCAAAAGGCCCAAGGCAAATGGACTGAATATAAGACGTGGGTGGACTGAATATAACTCGTTCAGTCTGGACAAAGGCAAATGAATTAAAAAGGGAAAAACAAGTTGTTCTGCATCTCAGGAAAAACACAGAGGTAGTATGTATATACGCAAATATACATACAATTATATATTAGAAAACAAATCTTCACAAAACTGAAAAGTGTTACCACGGTTGGAATCGGGGAGACGAGGCGAACAAGGAAACCTTCTGCAACTTCGCCGGAAAACCAAGGCAGGACGGCTCACGCGCCGGCGCGTGTAGCGCGTCTGGCGGCCTCTGACGCCTTCCGACGGCGCGTGGCGGCGCGTGTGCTGCAGCTGGTGACTGGAGAAGATGCTGGTGGATCGCCTTTCTGAGCTCTGTTTCATGGTATGTTTGTTTTGTTGTTTTGACAGGTTTTAAATTTCTGATTTCTCAGAAATTAAGCTGCTGGAAGTTGTCTTTTCTGATTTCTTTCCTCTATTAAACCCGCTCTGATACCATCTTAATAATATATAACTGTATGTAGAGAGATTGATAGAGGAAGAAGATGTAATCTGTATGATTTTGTGTGTTAATTACAAGAGCTTCCAAGCTCTATTTATAAGCTTAATTAGATTTCATCTATGTAATTGATTACATCATAGTTACTGTGGATCTTCTGACTATGTAGATGTATGACTCATTACTAACTCTTTGACATACATTCAGAGGACAAAGCATGTAAATAAAAGTACATGCTTCTTACAACTTCATGGGGTCAGCCACTTAATATTGTTTATGTCAATCGATGACCATCGGGCATCGGGCATCGGCACTAATCGATTCTAAAATTAGGGTTAACTAACAGACAAAAGGGAAAAAGATAAGAACAAGAAAGGAAAATAACAATTTCATTCACTCCATAATCTTTCAGAGTACATTCCAAATGTTTATATAGTCCAACTACTAGACACGTGTAGCCCTGCTATTGCTCCACTCATAACAGCCACTCACACAACCTAGTACAGATACTATAATTTATTCTACAAAAGACACGACATCGTTTCATAGCAGCTATTCCATACGACATCGTTTAAGAAAAGGAATATTCCCGCCAATGGAGATCATTTCTGGTATGTGGGCAATGGGGCAACGATGTGGGTGGGAATTGACTGGTGAACTATTTGGTTTCAGGGGTATATGGTGATCTTGTTTACGAGGAGGGGGCAGGCTTGTGGGTGAATTAAATATATTTTGGTATCTTGTAACAAGTGCAGAGATAGTGGGGTGCAGGGGTTGGGTAGCACCTGTGACCTTGACTTCCTCGATAGCCGTTATTTGAACCAAATAGCAGGCTTCTTCTTGGTGAATTTTAGGAGAAGAAGCATTAAGTTGCAGCTACACAGTAGAATCTGATCGAGACTGAGATAGTGAGATTCGTTGGTTTTCCCAATTGATAGTGACCATTTCTCTGGAGTAATCAAGAGTTACTGGGCTGACTGAAGTCATCCATTCCACTCTTAGCCCCCTAACGTTATCACATTGACAGGTGAAGAGAATTTTCTTCATGCCATTGACCAATTTAATTTGTCAACACGGCTGTCACACCTCAATTGTTCACCATTCGCCATAGTGATGAGAAAAGGTGTACACGGAGTCATTCTGAGGTGTAGTTGTTTTGCCAAGCATTGGGAGATAAAGTTATTAGTTGAGCCACTATCAAGCAAGATGCTGATTTTTCTGTTTCCCAAGTTCCCTTGAATCTTCAATGTTCCAGTTCCCATCGAACCAGTAAAAGCATTGAAAGAGACCTTAGTCTCTGTTTCAGCATTCTTATCAGGCGTGATTTGTTCCTCACCCTCCCAGACAATAGCTAGTTAATCTTCTTCTGCAACATTTGCTTCACAGCCTTCATTCATGATGATGAAAAGTTTCTTTTTCCTATAATTATGACCTGATTCGAACTTTTGGTCACAACAGAAGCACAACCCCTTTTGCTTTTTATCTGTAATCTCAGCCAAGGTTAATTTTCTGAAACTATCAGTTGATGCAGAGGAAGAATTACTTACAGTAGAAAAATCTGGATTACTTTTGGCATTGTAGGTGCTGGGCTTGTAAGTGTTAGCAACTGCAAGAATGGACTTTGGTGCAGCCTTGTACCTATTATCTAGCACATTAAGATAGTATTCTTGACCACGGGCTAGCTCTCTGGCTTCCTGAAGTGTCTGGGGTTTAAGGTTGTAGAGATGTTGGGCAATTTCATCCTTTAAACCAATGATGAAATTGTCCACATAATAGGATTCCCTATGATAACCTTCATCCATCATAACGTAGTTTCGAAGCTCATCCAATTGACAAATGTATTCATCCACCCTTCCTTTTTGAGTCAACTTGTTGAATTGGCCAACCAAGTTTTCATACCCTGTTTTAGCAAACCTCTGACATACCATAGTAACGAATTCAGGCCATAGTAGGTTGTGTTTCTCCTTCTCCACACACCTATACCATATGTCAGCCTCACCTTCCATGTGGAGAGCTGCACATAGGACCTTGGACCTTAAATCTGTGGTAGGGTGCAATTGAAAGAACTTCTCACATTTACCAATCCAACCACGGGGATCCTTGCCATCGAATTTTGGGAAATCTAGCTTGGGTACTTTATAAATTGGCTGGTTATTTGATTTGCCCTGGTTCAGATCCTCACTGGTTCTTGTGTGGGTAATTACACTGGTGGGAACCGTGATGTGGCCTTGTTGAAAGGTCACAGGTGGAGTTTGTTGTAAGGAATAAGGGTGGTGGTAGAAGTAGGAACTGTGGGGTATATGTTGAGTATTGTTTTGGAACGTTGGGTAAATGGGTGGAGCAAGGGCATTGAGGGTTGAAGGACCAGCGTACAGAATGGTGTTTGATTGGGGTACTGAGAATTGTAGAGAGTGAGGGGGTGGAACAGGGGTATTAGGAATAGTCATATTTCTGTATTCAGGCAAGGCAAAAGGGTCAATATAGCGAGCTGTGAGTTCAAAGGGTTGAGTGAGTTGGGTCTGGGTAAAACCCTTCCAGTTGACACTTCTAGATCTCGATTGATTGATACTAGAAGAGTCATTAAACGTAGCATAATGGGTAGGGGTTTGAGGAGTTTGACTTACCGTGGTGATATTTTTCTGAGCTTGACAGCTTGGTTGACCTTCTGTGTGGGCTTGTTGCTTCATTAACAGCTCCGTTTTTACCAACTTCATGAGCTCAGCTATTCCTCGCTTCACCTCCTTGTTATCTCTTGCCAGAGACTCAAAATCAGATTTGAGGTTGGAGATCCGTTCTTGAGTAAACGTTTGTCCTTCCTCAAAAATGCTCAGTTTATCAGCTATGGAGGTTATAGAGCTTTCACACTTTTGTAGGCTGGCTTTATCTGCCATCTTTGTTTGGGTTTTTTGTTTTGTTTTAGCTATGGTTAGAAAAGGGTAAGAGAGGCCGAGGAGCGGTTGCTTTGATACCAAATGTCAGTAATCGATTCTAAAATTAGGGTTAACTAACAGACTAAAGGGAAAAAGATAAGAACAAGAAAGGAAAATAACAATTTCATTCACTCCATAATCTTTCAGAGTACATTCAAAATGTTTATATAGTCCAACTACTAGACACGTGTAGCCGTGCTATTGCTCCACTCATAATGGCCACTCACACTACCTAGTACAGATACTATAATTTATTCTACAAAAGATACGACATCGTTTCATAGCTGCTATTCCATACGACATCGTTTGAGAAAAGGAATATTCCCGCCAATGGTGATCATGACAACTTCCTGTTCTAAGTGCTAATGGTTTCGTTTGATGCTTTCTTGGAGTAAAATCTTCGGTACATGGAATCAACTTCAGTGAGATAGTAGGTGCCCGGAGATAAGAGGCTACAGTCTTTGCTTGTTACAAAGTCCTTCCCTCCATATCTGTGCTCCATTAGCTTCATGATGTCGACAAATTTTTCTGGAGGTAGCTGTATGAAGAGAAGCACAATTTATCAAAAGATATTCAAGTAAACATAATGTTTCATCAGTAAAAGCAACAATGATTCAAACATTAGCTGATATCTAGGTATTATATTGGGAATAATATTTAAGCTTAAGATAAAATACCTCGCTCCTTGACTTCAACTTCTCACCAATGTTCATCACCTTTGCGATGTTGGACAAGCTGAAAGGATGCTGACCATCACGGAGATGGAAGGAAAACATTGTGGCAGATAAACCACTTCCATAAGAAAACATTACAACCCTTTTGCCATCCTGAAATAAATTAATTATAAAAATTTCATACAAGCTATAATTATACTAAAAATCAGGCCAAACTGCCATTATCCATATATAGACTAGCTATGTACCAATGTGCTATGCTTGTTGTGAATAAGGGAAGCAAGTGCCGCATATAGTGATGCAGTGTACATGTTGCCAACTTGCTTTGGTACCAAAGTTGAGGGTTGAACCTTTACATCGTACTGGGACTTGGCGACCTGCTGTGTTGCCTGAAGAATTGCTCAAGTGATCAGCTAATACATTTTTGTTATATTTTCAGAAAAACAAATTGTTGCAAATTCAGTTAGCTCGAAATCAGCTTTCTTGTTTTAGATAATCTGATTCGGTCCCTTTGCATACTCGAACCTAGTGAACTGGATTTTATTAAAAACGCATTTGAGATTATTCAACATTAATGACTCAAATTTATAATATGTGCAAACTTTATGACAGAGAGAGACGGGAGGAGGTGATGGATAAATACTATATATATACAAGACTTCGAAAACTCACTTTTTCAAGATCCCGGCTGGCATAGCTTTCATCACCAGTTAAAGTTGCAAATGGTGCCAACTTTTCTTTAGTGCTCTCCTCAATAGAACTGCATACAATAGCATTTATATACAGACACAGAATAAGCGGGTATCTTCTAGCACAGAGTAATGGAAATCCAAAAGTTTGAATTAGCCACCTTGCATTTCTCAAGAAATCATTGAACATCAGTCTAGCAAAACTCTTCTGTACAAGCTGCAGAGGTTAAATAAAAAGTTCAGAGAATTTGATCATCAAATCTTCTGCAAAATTAATGGGAACAATATCAAATAATTTGTATTGCATAAATACCTTGTTATATGGCGAATGAAATACAAAGCTGTCAGCATCATCCATAGAAAATTGTTTGCCCTCCAACTTCTCATACCTATAATTGATAAGATAATTAGCATAGTATAACTTTACAAGTATAAGTCAATCCAAGTCTAAAGAAAAGAAAAGGGCTCTGACTTATATATCAGCTTACTTGTGACAATAACGTCTATAGCAAGAATCAAGTGCCATCAGATAACAAGTTTGCGAAAGCTTCCCATCAACAACCTATTAAGCATTTATTAACAAATTAAAATATAGAACAGACAAGTACAAAAGGAACTTATTACAGGGAATGCATATTGCATAGTATATGTAAGCACCTATAAATATTTTTCTCTACTAATACTGAATTTAAGAAATCAATCATTTAAAAGTTATCAACGGATTATGTAAATCTGGAATTCTTCAAAATTAAAACTCGTTTGTTGCTCCAACTTGACCTATATGTAGCAATGAAACCAGAAACAAACAAATGCTATGTTAGAATATAATATAAGATCCAGTTGGGGCCTTCCACCTTAGGTTAGACGAAGGCCCCAACAGGATCTTAGAGGAAGGCACCAACTGGATTATATTCTAACATGCTATATGCATATACTAAAATCTGTATATAAACTTAATCCAATCATCTTGTGCTCTCCCTTGAATCTATACTTTTCATTTGTTGACTGCAAAGTGTAGTAGACACAAGAAAGAAAAGTTTAAAAGCCTTCTTTCTTGTCTTGAAAACAATGTGAAGTGAAGCACAAAATATAAATAGATATTAGCATCTTTAGTAGTAATTAATAGCATGAAAAGTAAAGGGATAACTAATACCGGATATTCACTTGCAAGATTGGGCTTGTAAAAGTCATATGCATGAGACATATGACTACCCCTAAACTTGCTTTCAAAAGCGATAGGGGCATCAGGCCCTATTAGCATAGCAATTGCAGCGGCTCCTCCGGTGGGCCGAGCAGGTCCCTCAGCATACACCTGATGACAGAAGATTCAGGTAAGAGATAGAACTTGCTTCACGGACCACTGTTATCAATACTTTAATCCCAAAATATACACGCATAAGAAGAATAATTCCACCACAAAAGTAACATCTAAATTTAATAATATTTCCATTTCCATCAAAGATCGGCCAAACATCAATCAGTCAGATCCTATAAAAGTTAACCTTCTATTTAGAAGGCATTGGAAGTTTAAGCAGGTATAGTTAGGTAGAATATGATACAGAATTCCTCTAGTAAGATGCTACTCATATACAGACAACTGTGACTTAGGTACGTGATTGCCACTTCCTTACTCAAACGAAGTCATGGACCTCAAATGTTTCTCCGCCTCCCAATCAACTTTTTTTAAAATTAATATCATAATAATTACATAGAAACATACATACCAGTGAACACACTGATCACTGGTGCCCATGCTTTTCAGTACTAGTAGGACCAGAATGTTCTTAAGCAAAACATATATATCCTGTAGATATTCTTCTTAAGCAAAACAAAAAGTTCATTGCGCGGATTAAAATCGACTTACTTGGAGGCCTTTCAAGAAGTAATAAACAGAGAGAATTATACAATTCAATGATAAAATATTATCCAAAAAATGTGTGCAGCCCAATAAATAAGCAAGCAATATTCGGGCTGGTAATTTTGCAGCTGCACGCAACGATATGCTTCAAAATGTGAACAAATGTTTAACACTTGATCAATTACACTCATCACTCCTTTACAAAAAGTACACTGGAAAAGAAGGAAATACCGCGCTATCTGTGCACACAACAAGGCCATAACGTCCATCCCATGAACTACTCTCAACCCAATTGACACAGTTGAACAATGCTGCAGTTCCTCCATAACAAGCATTGGTCGAGTCAACACCTTCTATGTCAGTATTTCCACATTCCTGATCGTTTTAGGTGGAAAGAAAGAAAAGGATGAAGCAGTTTAACAAAATAAAGTAATAAACTTCAAAGGAAAATCCGGAAGCAGCTTAACAAAATCCAGGTTAAATTAACTAAAATAAAGCTCTATCTACCTTTTACGCTGTTTAAGTAAAGAGAACTATCAACAGGTGTTTTGCGGGAAAAAAAAAAGTTCTTAAAGTTGAACAATTGCTATATCTGATTTAAAAAAGGAACTTTCTTGGTACTTGATTACAAAACCGTAAAATTGACATTTGGCATACACAAACTTCATTTTTGGATTTTATAGGTCTAGTTTATTGTGCCATCAAAACTCTAGAAAGTTAATCATCAAATGACACACACAAAAAAAATTATAACCTATTAACTTCCTGATACAATAATGTTGTGAGGGTTTAGCTCTATTGCATACAGAGTATGAGAAACATTTTTTTATAAATGCAGCCGCTGAAATCAAAACTATCACAGCGCGTTTTAGCTTTTAGCATGCCATACTAGTGCAACAAAAACAACATGAGTAAACACATACTGCACACATGTTCAGCACATAAATCTTCCTGGTATACAGCAGTTCAGTGATCTCCAGCCAGCAATTATAGAAAAAAACACTTTAAATGATTAAACCTTTGTTGATAGTGTCCCAACTGGCATAGGACTACACGGCACCATCATAATTCACAATTTTCAACTACCTTATAAATAGAAACAGAGGAGAAACATATCTAAATAAGTAACGAACCAGCACAATAAAAACTGATAGTACCTCAAAAGCTTGCATAACAAACGTCTTAATGGATTTGCTCTTGTCTATCACAGTTTCACTTCCCACTTCCAGCCGTCCAATTTGTGTTGGATTAATTTTGTATTTTTCAAGAAGTGAAGTGACAACTGTTAAACTGAAGATTTTCAGGTCAGCACATCAAAAAGGGACTAACATAACATCAGGGTCAATACCATGACGGATCATATTGTTCTCATTGACTGATGAAAATTTCGACTAATGGGATTTTCAAAAACGAAAAACAGAGCTCATGCAATTTTCGAAAACGACAAAAAGAGCTCATTGCAAACAATGAATATCAATAGTCACTACCTCATTGAGATTACATCTTCCACCTCTGTACAAAATCCCATGCAATCTTGACCTAGTCCAACGGTATATTTTCCTTTACTTGCTCCGTCATGAGCCTCCAGTATCCCCTATATTAGCATAATATAGAACAAGAAATTTATAAGAATGAACAGATAACAGAGATTAGGAATACATACACAGTTGAGTACTAGTATAATGGACACTTTAGATCAAAACACAACTTGGGTTCTATCTGAGCTGAAACTTACCGATATATCTAGTCTACTTCCAAATTACACTTCACGGTATATGTCACTAAATTATAAAATTACACTTCACGGTATATGTCACTAAATTATAATATCGTAACATAAACAGAAGAGTACAAATCAAATTAACAAAAGTAGTCAAGTCAACCAAACCAAAAAATATAATTAAACTCAACAATCTCATGAGAATAACAAATTTTGTTTAAGATACCTCATGTTTAATGTTCCAAAAAATATATGTACCTTAATTAAGTACTTGTTAGATGATTTATATAAAAAGTTTAAAAAGAAAATTTGAAAGGGAAAATAGACAACTAAACTACATATGTAAAAAAACACACAGAGACAAACTGTAATGGTCCCAACTACAACTCAAACAAAATGAATAATAGTTACACACAAACTAAATGAATACATATCCAAACTATAACTACTATTACTGTAATGGTCCCAACTGAGATCTACTTTGTAATATATTACATATTTCCGTTTTCACAAAACAAAGTGTTAAGATACACTAATAGTTATATATGATCTTATTAAGTTTTTCCCTTGCACCTTATGATTTTAGGAGAAATGATTAATTAACATGGTACTCGTAATTTTTAAAAGATACTAGGATTAATTAGGAGAAATGGTAAATTAACATGGTACTCGTAATTTTTAAAAGATACTAGGATTAATTATTGCCCCAAAGATGGTTCCTACTCATTCAACATCGACCTAGAAAATGGACTTTCGACCCCGGTGAATTGTTAAATTATAAAATAAGATCCTACTAAGTAATAACCTTAAATTTTTAGGAGAGACTTGCAAAACATAATATCTGAACTAGACATGGCCACTTGAAAGCATTCCAGTGGACATGTTTTATAGTTTGATCAAACTTACAAATACTTTTCAGTAATCAGTGTCTTGTAACAACAAAGTTTATTTACACATACGGTAATAAACTAAAATAAACATACGAATCTTAAATGATATGACTAAGAAAAGACGGTCTATAGAAGTCAAGAACAAGAACAAGTAAAAGCTGATATATGATTAATGTGGTGTAGAAATCACCTGTTGAATACATGTAGGAGGGAAGTAGATTTCCATGGCCAGGATTCCCACATTCTTCAACGAACCCATCTCTCCCTGAATCCTGATTATCAAAAAATATAAGTCTCTCTCAGTGGGAGTGGAGAGAGGGGGAGAGAGAGAGAGCGAGAGAGAGAGAGGAATGCTAGAAATTCGGAAACAGAGACAGAGACGAGGAGAGCAACATCTTGGTGTAGTGGTTGACCACTGCCTCCTTTGAACGAGGTCAGGGGTGTGACTCCTGCGTGCGTGAGTTTCTTAGTTTGTATTAGGTTTCTTTTCTGTATTTGTAATGACCGGGATCCTTCGAAAACAGTCTCCCAATAATTTTTAGTTTAGACAGAGACGAGGAGGGGTTGATGGTTTCCGTGTGGAATATATAAGCGCAAGTGGTATGCGCAAGCATATTTGATTCAAGGAAAAATGAATTTTTTTTTTTGTTACTAAACTATTGGCCCTTTTAAAAATTTATCATTCAACTATAAATTTTTTTATTTTACTCAATAATGTTAGATAAGGTTTTTTTTTTAGTCACTAAACCTTAGTTTAGATTTTGTTTTACTTACTAAACTTAGATTCGAATTTAATTATTAGCATTATGTTAATTTTTTTACTCACTAACCTTAGGTTCAAAGTGAATAAGTCGATTCAAAATTTAATACTTAAAAATAATGCATTACAGAGGACAATTTGTTAAACTTTAATACTTGAAAATGATGCATTAAATTTTATCTTGAAAATAAATTGATTAAATTTAATAAGATAAATTATGCTTTAAACTCTATCTTGAAAATAAATCGATAAAGTTTAATAAGATAAAATCTAATTTAATGATGTATTAAGTGGTAAGTTTTCCTCTCTAATGCATCATTTTTAAATATTAAAGTTGCAATTGACTTGTACACTCTAGCACCCCTCTAAAATTTAATTTAATTTTCCTATATCTTATTAAACTTTATTTTATTATAATTTTCAAAATAGAGTAAAATATTGATAAATAAATATTCATTAAACGAATAACCTTGTTAAATGAATATTTTTTCCCGGTCCCGACATAATAGAGATAGTGTATTTGACCTCGATTAATGAATAAAAGTTTTCGGTCTCAAGCGTATTCATTTATCGAGGTTTAACTGTAAAGATAAATCATTAGAGAGGATAACTTTATCTTATTAAACTTTATCGATTTATTTTCAAGATAAAATTTAATGAAGACTTTATCTTATTAAAATTTATCGATTTATTTTCAAGATAGAGTTTAATGCGGACTCTATCTAATAAAATTTAATCGATTTATTTTGAAGATAAAGTTTAATGCATCATTTTCAAGTATTAAAGTTTAGTAAATTGTTCCCTATAATGCATCATTTTTAAGTATTAAAGTTTCAATTAACTTTTTCACTCCGAACCTAAATTAGTTAGTGAGTAAAAAAATTAATATAATGCTAATAATCAAATCTGAACCTAAATTTTGTGAGTAAAATTAAAGCTGAACCTAAATTTAGTGACTAATAGAAAACCAGACCTAAAGTTAGTGAGTAAAAAAGAAAAATTCATAATTGAGTGGTAAGTACCGAAAAGGTCAATAATTTAGTGACAAAAAAATTCATTTTCACCTAATTAAAAGTTGTGGTAAGTTGTTGGGAGTTATCCTGCCCTAATTATAGCCATGTATAACGGTCCATATGGATTCGGGAAGTGGTACATGACTACATGAGCATCCCATTCCAACGGAAGTCCATTGAGATTGTAGAATATTTTTTAAGAACTTTTTTATTTTGATTCTTAAATTGAGATTTAAGGAAAGAAAAAAAATGTTAGATTAAGATTTGAGGAAGGAGAAGAAAAAAGTGTGCTCTTTCTTAGTCACTTTTCAATTGTAAAAACTTCTATTCACTCATAACTAATATTTTATATTAAATTTATAAGATACATTCTCTCTCTCCCCCCATTTTTTTTTGTATTTTTATGAATTCAACTTAGTTTTAGTAATATAAAACTAAATAGGTAAATTCTCATTGGCACCTTTTTATGATTGGATTTTCTAAATGTTGTCATTTTGTGTTTTGGTTTTACGAGTGCTATCTCTAAAGTAAGTGATTACACTTGTCAAACCTTTCCGTTAGTGAAAACGTTAATGAAACGTTAAATCACTAATTTTTTTTTTTGAATAATTCTTATTGGTGTCTTTCTACAATTGGAATTTTTCAAATGGTGTCTTTTCACTGTTATTGAAATTACTATTTTTAATTAAAATAAAAAACTAAACACAATGAAAAAAAATTTAACTCGAGTGTAGACCATCATTTGAGTGAAAGACACAAAAATGAAAATTCGTATAAGTGAATCGAACACAAAAATGCAAGTTTAGATGGGATGATTGTGATGATACTGAGAAAATCCTCTTTACTTCTTTTTCTCTTTCTAATGAACCCTAACTCTTACTCTCTCTAATTGAACCCGACTGATATGCATGCTCTCCACTCGACTTAATCTTTTGTTTTAAACGTTTCATTAACGTTTTCACTAACGGAAGGTTATGATAAGTTTAATCATTTACTTTAGAGGTGTCAAGACCAAAACACGAAATGACACCATTTAAAAAAGCCAGTTGTAGAAGGGCACCAATAAAAATTTCCCAATTAAATAAAAAATGGAAATGAATCTATTCTGTTATATAAAAGCCGAAACACTAAAAGTTTGGTTAGTCGGTACCTATTGATTTTACTTATTTACCCTTACTCAATTACAGATAAAATCCATCCTACCAACTAATCAATTTATAAACATATTACCTTTTCTATTTTTCAATAACTAAATAATTTTCTTTTTTAGGTAAAATACAATGAGAAAAATGTTTCTACAGTTAACTTTAGGAGAATTTCCTAAAGTTAACCTTTAAAAACATTTGAGTGTTACCTTTTATTTATATGGGCCCCGCAGGGGCATTAAAGGTGTGGATTTTTATTTAGGAAACTATATGATGTGTCATTATTTGAGTGGTTAACTGTAGAAAATTCTCATATAGGTAACTATAGGATCATTAAGCCCTAATACAATATATTTTACATTTTATCTAACTAAAATTTCTCCTTTTTTAAAAACACTACGAGCAAATTTGTATAATAAAATAACATAATTATATTATAATTACTATTAACTAATCAATTACCTTTTTCAGCCAAAATACGTTACCTTTTCACTTTTCTCTAACTAAAATATCTCTTTTTCCAATTATATTAGGGACGATTATCTTTTTCAGCCAAAACACGTTACCTTTTTCCTTTTATCTTACTAAAACCTTTCTTTTTCCAATTATATCACGGGCGTTTCTATTTAATAAAAATAAAATAATAATATTATAATACTATACTATTATATAGAAGCCGAAACATTAAAAGTTTGGTTGGTCGGTACCTATTGATTTTACTTATTTACCCTTACTCAATTACAGATAAAATCCATCCTACTAACTAATCAATTTCTAAACATATTACCTTTTCTATTTTTCAATAACTAAATAATTTCCAATAATTTCCTTTTTTAGGTAAAATACAATATATTTTACATTTTATCTAAGTAAAATTTCTCCTTTTTTAAAAACACTACGAGCAAATTTGTATAATAAAATAACATAATTATATTATAATTACTATTAACTAATCAATTACCTTTTTCAGCCAAAATACGTTACCTTTTCACTTTTCTCTAACTAAAATATCTCTTTTTCCAATTATATTAGGGACGGTTACCTTTTTCAGCCAAAACACGTTACCTTTTTCCTTTTATCTTACTAAAACCTTTCTTTTTCCAATTATATCACGGGCGTTTCTATTTAATAAAAATAAAATAATAATATTATAATACTAATAATTAACCGATTACCTATTCAGCTAAAATTTATCATTTTTTCTATTTTTCCTAATTAAATTCCCTTTTTTTTCTAGAAATATCACGGGCAACATTAATTTCTCATTTTCTAAAAACTATGAGCAATTTTATTTAGTAAAATAACATTATTAAATTATAATTATTGTAAACTAATCAATTACCCTTTTCACATAAATCATGTCATCTTTTTAATTTTCACGTTACCTTCCTATTTTCTCTAACTAAAATTTCTCTTTTTCCAATTATATCACGGGCGGTTCTATTTAATACAGTAAACTAATAATATTATAATATTAATAATTAACCGATTACATTTTTATCTAAAATGTATCACCTTTCTATATTTTCTAACTAAAATCCCTCTTTTAATAAAAATATCACGGACAATATTAATTTCTCCTCTTCTAAAAACATTACGAGCAATTGTATTTAGTAAAATAACGTAATTAAATTATTATTACTATAAACTAATCAATTACCTTTTTCACCTAGAACATGTTACATTTTTAATTTTCTCTAACTAAAATATCTCTTTTCCTAATCATATCACGGGCATTCTATTTAATAAAATAAAATAATAATTTTATAAATACTAATAATTAGCCGATTACATTTTTCGAGTAAAACCTATCATCTTTTCTATATTTTCTAACTAAAATCCCTCATTTTCTAGAAATATCACGGATAACATTTATATAATTATTATCAAATCATCTCATATAAAAATTTAAGGCTCCCAAATTTATGTTTTAAAAAAACTAAGTTAAATTAATGAAAAAATTCATATTATATTAAAAAATCCGTACATCGCACGGGTTTTAAGCTAGTTTATATTAAGTTGCTAAAAACAAATATTTTATATTTTATTTAAGGGTTTGTCTAGTGTGTGCCCAAGGGCAAATGCTAAGAATCCGTGTTCGATGAGTTGTCAAATTTTGATAGGTAGATATTTATGTGAATGCAGGGGACCCATCATTATTAATGAAATCTCCACCCATTAAAATTTGAAAACTAACCTAGCACGGATTCTTAACATGTACCTTAAGCACACCCTAGAAAATTCATTTATTTAAAAATGAGTTAAGAAACTCTTTACTAGTTTGATGTGAACCTTTAAAAGTAATTTATCAAATTGGTTAGATCTAAAATAAAATAAAATACCCTTCGTATGATCCCATCAATATACATATATCAATATACATATAGATGTACCGATTTTACAGTTCAGCCATCCGGCGATCCTGAGATTTTTTCAAATAGATAGAATTTCTTTACCCCCATATCATCTTTCTACAGACCAAAGAGCCCCTTTTCGACGGAAACGCCGCATGTTATACCTTCTTTTCTTACACTAAATAGGTATCTGCGTTATGATACAAGTCTTAGTTTTGAAAAAAAAAAATGGATCAGAGTTGGGCCCATCAGATCTAAACAGTCTTATTTTTTTGAACATGAAGAAATAAAGAAGCCATTGCCATTGGAGATCTCTTATAAGTGATAACCATAGTTCTGACCACTCACCTGGGACAACTTCCGACATAAGTAATTATAGACATTTTCCTTCTTTCTATTTTTGTTTCCAATGAAGAAAGCAAGCAACCACCTCTAATTAGTTTCATGACTTTTTATTCCCTGCTAACCTAACTCGGCAACTATTAAACAATGGCGTACGTTTGTATTAACTAAAGTTCAGTTTAGGTTGGGGGGGCGGGACCTTAAAGCTGATCAGTACTAGAACATAAATTTGAATAAATAACTGGAAAATTATTGTCGAAAATTCTCATAATCTTGTGCACTTTGACGTCATTGTATACATACAAAATGATAAACTGTTTAGGAAAGAAATTTATAATTTAGCAAAAAAAAAAAGGGAGAAAAACGTGAAAAAATTCTAGAAAAAAAATTGGAAATGCCTGAAATTTCAGGCATTGGCCTCAGGTGGCCCTAGTTTGAGCTGTCGGATATGATTCTGTCCAGTCCATCTTTCATATCTTCTGTGCTATACTTCAGACTTGAGATATATGTCTAGTTGAACTTATTATGGCCCAGAATATTAATGAAACTAACCAAATGGCAAATGGTACTGGTAATTACTGATGATAATGAAGCATATACTCTGGGGGCACCATCGAGGAAGGTATTGGCCAGCCAATCTCATAAAGACTCATCTTACAAGGAAAAAAGAAATGAAAATTTAGCATGATATCGACGATTACTGGATGGAGCACCAACATATGCTAAAATGCTATCCTGTAATGTGTTGTCTGTATGCCTAAACAGTTCCATATCTCCTGTTTTTAGGGATGCCTTTAATTGGAAAGTTCAAATTTGTTGTAAATGTGTTACATAGGTTACTTGGTTAAGCTCTGCTATTTATTTAAAGTTTCTTATTGTGAAACTTCTGAGACAACTCATGTGACATCGAGACCAAGTAACAGATAATTAAGGTCTGTACAATGATTAATGAACATTGGTTTTTTGCGACCTGGACGAGATCGTACTGGTTTCCGGACTATATAATGTTAGTAGGGGAAGTGTTCGCCACTAGGATTTCTAGAGAATATTGGTTCATAATTGAGGATTCGTAAAACAAGCTCTCAGGGTAAGATCCTCTGGTTTTCAAGCAGTGATGCAACTTTAAAACCCGTTCAATCATAACAGTACCTCGTCGGGTGACAACTTTTCACTTGATTCTTCGTATTTAGATTTCAGAACTACGTAAAAGAAAGAGATTACGGTATGATAATGTCATGATTAATGATGTCAGACTCAAGTACGCTCGAATTCAGAAACTCGGAACCTGGAAATGAAAATTAAGACTCAAATTTTTACTATAATACAAATTTATGACATGTGATTATACTTGGCTTCATATGTAATACTGGCGCCACAAATTTACAATAGGTGAAACATTCGCACTCTATACAACAGATTCTCGCATGTATTTCCCTCTGATATTAACGGTCTAATTGAACGTCAACTGAGTTGTAATACATTCTTCAAATTTATAAATCCATAATGTGTCGAAACAAATACAGAATAAAAGAATAAATTCAATCATTTTTAATATAGCTGAGACAATACATGATTTCAAACATCAAAAGCCTTTTCTATGAGAGATTGTAAAAGCATGTTTTACAACTCAACTGTCGTTTGGTTAAGAGCCATGTATCTCCATTTTTCTTTCTCTACAAAGTCTGCATCCAGGAACTTTGAAGCGAATGCCCAGAGCCTGTAAGCATCTTCGGAGTTTGACAAGAACCCAAGTGAAGCTGTGATAACAGATATTCCTAATTCACCTTTATCCTTTTTGTTTCTTAACGGTCTTTTAAGCTCGGGATTTTTTCTCTCTAGTAAAGTTTTCTCGACATGTTGCATGTCAGAGAAGTTTATGTTTTTCAAAAATCCACAACTAAGAGAAATATTGTTTCTATCAGCTAGTTTTTGTACAAGTGCAGGATCAACCTTTTCTCCTTTCCAATCAAAAATATTGAAAGCAACGGTTGGTACTCGATCTAATCGTACCTTTGGTCCATATATTGTAATTAATGGAAGCCCATTCTCTGAATGTGGATGTTGAAGACTCGTCAGTGCATTTACCAGCCAGTTGACTAGGTACCTTGCTCTGCTACTGATCAGTATAAGGCCCAGTGAATCTGCATGATCTAAGCCCCTAAATTCCATTTCTGACCTTACAGTTCCACCATCATCATTGTTCTGTGACTTGTCTGTGTTTAGGGGTTTATCTTCTTCAATTATTTCCGATAATTCAACAATTTCAGACACTGATTGTTGCTTCTGTGTATCCTCGGCGTCTTTAGCTTCTTGCAACTTAGAGGTTTCTTCATTCTGCTGAAAAGACATTGAGCTGGACGATGAACTTGGCAAAGCCAAGGTGTCCTCTTTTACTCCAGAAATTGATGACTGTTTATCAGCATTGGATAGTTTTTCAAGAAACTGGCATGGTCTTGCAGATGGTAGAAGACGGACAATTCCTATACCTGTGGTAGTGGAATTGTTCAATACTGGAGCACTGGATTTTTTCACAAACAAGCAGCCAAAGCCAGATGGGTCTTCCCCAAAAATCTTGTAAAAAGAACAGAACAGAAAATCTGGCTTAAAGAAAGAGAGGCCCAAAGTCTCCATTTCCTTAGCTCCTAATGCAGAAGCATCAAGCAAGACATGCCACCCATTTTCCTGAGCCATATTCATCCATAGATAAGAATATCGTGATCCCGTCATCTTAGACTGGAGTGGGAAAACAAATAGTCCCCTCTTTTTGTTCTTTCTTTTTGTCATTATCATCTTCCTGAGTTTTGTGGACTGAATTCTCATTTTAGGCCAAGAGAATTCAGCAGACATTACCTGTGCACCTTTCTTTTTTGAGCAATCAATCATTGCCTCTACGGCCTCATTATCATAATCATAGACGGTGAGGAGATCTGTACCAGATTGGAAGGGGTACGAGCCCGCTAAAAGCTTAAAAGCAGACAATTGGTTGGCTGTGAAAACCATTGAATACTCATCCTCAGAAATGTTCATGAAGCTCATGATTCTTTTCCGGATGAGGGAATCAAAATCTGATTCCTGGCCACCATACATTATCTGGGAATACAGATCTCCGGACTTGTTTAAAATATCAAAGAAGGGAGCATTAGAATGCTGTGTTGGAGAAGAAGGCGGTGATGATGTAGAGGCAATTGAAACTGCATTATAATGGCTTTGTTGCTGCCCGTATGAAAAGAGACCATGGCCTACGTAATCAAGGCATACATGGCTCGACTGAGAAAGATGAGAGTACTCCTTCAGTCGAATTTGATCAGCTTTAGATGTTTCCAAGTATAACGGATATGCTTTGGTGAAATTGGACAATGATTCTTTTTGTGAAGGAATAGCTTCATGGTTGGTGAATTGGGTATTAGGGTATAGAGATGAGGTTGTAGAAGCGGCAAATTCACGCCTGGAAGAGGTTCTGTAACTGCTAGCGGAAATTCGAGGCTCAGGCAGTGCAAGAGATGGTTTAAGGCAACAACCTTTGAAGCAGATGCAGGTTTCTCCACTGCAACGTGGTTGCATCTTTTCTTCTGTTTCTCTACACATGATTATATTCTTTAGGTGAGATTCTCTGTTTTTCTTCTTTGCTGACTTTAACAAATGTGCTCTGCATGTAGTTATGAATTTCGGAACTCATATACTTCATCAGATTTGAGGTTTAGACAGGCTGCGTAATGGTGGATCAGAGAAATGGCCCTAGACGGTTCCTTGACCCTTTCTTTTCATTCTTATATAATGTCTGCTAACATACATTCATTAAAGAGTCAAAGGAATATTTTGTTCATTAAATATAGTTTAGTAAATTAATACATACTCATTTGAGGGTATTAAGGACAGTAAACAAACTTCTTTAGTTATGCCTCCAGTGTTCGAGATTTTTAACTTGGAATGTTAATTTTTAAAGTCAGCGCAACTAGTACAGTCCGTAACATCTGAATATTACTATCAGTTTGTTGCAGTGAATGACATGAAAGGCTTAGGAGTTACCGATCTTAACGAAAGGGATTATGTTTGTGTGGATGGATTGGAAGATTTGGAAACTGCATGGAACAAACAGATAGAAGCAAGCATGTGTAGTGGCCGGCACCATTGGTTGACGCAGGCCATTGGATTTACATCTTGAGGAATGGTTCAACGTTTCCTGGTTGCTAGATGAATTTGTCTCTAACGTCTAGACAACTTATATATAAAGTATAAACAAGCATAGGACCCCTTTCCCCTCCATTAGTTGTCAATTTGTCTGTTTACGCAAGTCTCATTCGAACTATATTGTTGGTTTTCCTACAAGAAATGAGTGATTTTTGTCATTTGCTAAAGAAACTGCATTTGCTGGGTATTGGTTGTAAAATTTCTCATTATTTATACCAAGTATGATTAGGTAGGAGGATTATGGAACAATCTAGTGGTGATATCAGTATTGAAATCAAGTTTAATTGTTGAAAACCAAGTTAAAAAAGAAGAAGATTAATGTTGTGCTTGTTTAATGTATTTGATAAATTGAATGATTCCTACCGCATAGAGTAGTTAAGTATATTTTGTTATTTTATTATTTAAATATGTTTTCTTTCAATTAATATTCAACACAAGTTTGAGCAAGAAACTCAGCCGCCCTCAAATCGTGAAGCATTCTCTTCTTCTTTTTTTTCTTTTTTTAATCAAATTAAAGAGGAGGTCCTTATTTTGTAAATGAATTTCTTCTGTTTTTAAATTTGTAGGCGAACTACTATAACTATGTTGAAGTGGTATCTGTTTTGGCAGACTGGAACTGAAACAACAAATAACAAAGAATTGTAGAGTGACAAGTTTTGCTGAACGTATATTTTTATTTTTTTTTATAGTTGACCTCAAGAACTTAACTGGCACCTACAAGACTTACAGCAACTCCAAGAGGTAACCAGTATCCACCCTCTTAAGCCAAATTTTAAGGAATAAGGAGATTGAAACAAAAACCAACTCCAACACCCTCCTAATCCCTCCCTAAAAAGTTAAAGAGCTTTAAAATTCTCCTCTACAATGAGGAGCATATGTAGTCTCCTCAATTCATTTGATATTAGTATATACTGATTTTACTCTGATGGCCGTAGGGATTCTAGATTTGGTCCGTAGCGATCATCAGAAGATTTCGGTTGGGTTTGTGTTTGTGTTTTTCAAATGGGCATCCCCCTTTTCCTTTTCTACTCCTTCCTTTATATAGCCCTTCGTTTGGACCCGTACCTTTCTCTCATTCGTTTTAGGTCCTCCACCTGGTCATAGGGCCATAGGGCCAGGTGTCCACAAGGGTGGATAGGGTAGGTGACTGGATGGTGTTTGCTCAGCCAGGTGTTGCTATAGATGGAACGGGGTAGGACACAGGTTCAACGCCTGTTCCTCGGGATTGGTGTCCGTTTGGTCGACCTCTAATCCATAGGGGTCGCTACGGATCGATGTGGTGAGGCTAAGAATCGATTCGGCTTCGGAGCAATCTCTGCCCTGGCCTTCGACCTGGTTAATAGGTAATTTGGTCCATCATTTGCCCCACGAGTGATGAGGTTTTATTTAGGAAATCTCCTTCTCTCCTTATTTGAAGAAGATGGATTGAGAAGGGTGTTGGGGAAGTGCGGTTTTTAAATAAGAGGCGGGAAAAGCGGTGGTCATTAAACCTGCAGTGGACCCTTGCCCTTTCTAAAAACTTCCTTAAAACCAGCGCGCACTTTGCCTTGCCGTCAGTTATTTTTTCGCCTTTTCTGATGCACGTGACTCGCATATTTATAAGGCTTTGCCTCTTCACTTCTCTCTTAACTCATATCTTCTTAGGGCAAGCAGCATAGAGAGGTTTGTGGAGGTGCACTTTACAATCAACTAAGACGTCCGTCTACTGCTGTTCTTAAGGTATGCTCGAATCCACTTCATTCTGAATTCTTCTTCTTCTTCTTCTTCTTCTTCTTGCGTTTACCTTCTACACTTGTTGTAGGGGGTTTAAGGGGTTTTTTTTTTGCGGGTTGTAATCTGAACCATGTTTTGCGTCATTTTGATTTGGGGGTTTTGATTCTTGGGGGTTCGGAGTGAGCATTCGTTGGATTGAGATATCTAGTAATTCCCCTTTCTTGTTATTCCTTGTGTTTAGCGACGAAATGACTAAAGGAAGAGGAGATTCGAATTTCGAGGAGGGTACAAGCGCGACAGATTCAGAGAAAGATCTTTTGTCTGAATCTGGCGAGGTGGGGGGTTTTGAGAGTGGAGACGAGCTTTCCATTAATGGGGAGGGATCGTCAGCAGGGGGTGATTCCGATCAGCCTCTTGTTTGGAAGATTCCCTCCGGAAAAGCGGTGATTCATAAAAAGAAACCAAAGGAGGTCACTCCAATTGGAGGTTTGAAAAAAGGGTTTCTGGACAAAGAGGGGCGAAGAAAGGGAAAGAGGGTAGTACAGGAATCCGTGTGCAGGGTACGGACCGGTGAGGGGGTCCCGAAGGGATCAAAGAGGGAAAGAAGCCGCAAAGGGCCTCTTAAAGAGTTAAGAATTCCCACTAAATCATGTATTGGTTCAGAGGCGGGGTGGTTGGAGACCACGGAGAAGTTTGTGAACACACCCCCGGGTACTAATAGAGCGACTTATTTTAGATCTTACGGGAGGGCGTGCTATCATAAGCCAGGCGACGCCAAGTTTTCCGATGATGTTTTGAAAGACCATTTGGGAAAGTTGGAATACATTAACAAGGAATGCACCTTTGATAGAGCTTTCCTAGGTGTAGTGCGATATGCTTTCCAGATTCCCGAAACCTAAGAAATAAGGATGCCGGAGGAGGGAGAGTTTATTCATTGTCGTGGAAGGGATCTGTGGGTAGGGATTCCCCTTGACCACTTTAGGGCTGGTTTGAGGCTTCCCCTGCATAGATTTTTCCATACCCTCTTGAAAGATATGAGACTGGGCCTGGGTCAGTTGGGCCCTAACTCCATTAGGAAGATTTGCGCCTTCATAGCGAGATGTACCGAATTAGGGAGGGAGCCCAATCTATCTTTGTTTTGGTCCCTTCACAAATTGCAGGCCTCCCGAAAGTATGTCCCTTTATTTGAGATTCACTAGAAGGAGGGCAAAACTTTGGGGGGATCTTTGGTAGAGGGCCCTTCGACCAACAAGGGCTGGCATGGGGAATTCGTTTTCGTAAAAGGGGGAGATCTAAGATATTTGCCAGAGTACCGTGTGGCAGATGGTGTAACAGGAGCGGTCAGGAGAACAGAGCACTTAGAACCGGAGGAAATAGAGGAAGCTATCAAGTTTGCAGGGGGAAAGCCCGGGGGCTTATGGTCTAACCAGACTTTCAGGGGTGTTCCTTTCCTGATCGAACATAACTATAAGATTGCAAGAGTCACGAATAATTATAACTTGTCTAAACATGTTTTTGCAGTTTATTTTCATATTTCCTTCCATTCATGGGTATCTTTTAATTAATTTCATTACTAACTTGGTACTTTTCCGGTGGACAGAGTGAAGGGGATAGTACCCAGGTTGCCGAAGCGTCTGTAGAGAAGTTGATTCCTGAGGAGGCGTCTGTCTCCGTGCCGAAGGTTCAGACTATGAAAAGGGGCCATGATGCGAGTGAAGCCGAAGGGAAAAAGAAACTAAAATCTACCGAGACAGAGTCTCACGTGGGAAACGAACCATTGGTGGACAGTGACATTGAAGAGATCGTATGTTAGGAATAATTCATAAGTTGTGATGTTAAGAATAGAATTTTGCTAATACTTCTTGTATATCCCGATCTTATAAAGGATTTAGCACTTTGTATAGGATATATGTGTTAAACAGTAATCTGTAGAATTTAGTCAGGAACAGTGTATCGGGTACTACATGTCAAGAACAGAGGAGCAGATCCTGATACATTAAGTCAGATCCTGATCAAATACTGATGGGATAATCAAATCCTGATGCAATGGGAAATCCTGATATCAGTCGTGTTACTGATGATGTCAGTTGTGTTACTGATGATGTCATTATGGATGCTACAGAAACTGGCAAGTGCTATAAAACAGGATCTTTGTTTTGGAAAACAAGCAAGAAGATATCGTGAAGGAAACGAATTCTCTATTGATGGAAACTATCAACTGGACGGCAGAACATTGTCATAGATAGATTATAATTTTGTTATTAGTTGAAAGGTAGCATTATAAATACTCTCTCAATATCATTGTAAAAATAGTGTGAGCGAGTGAGTTCGTAAGTTTTGTATTCGAGAGTTCGAAACAAACAGAGAGAGAGATTTGTATTGTCAGCAGCTGCTAAAGGTATTGTACACCTTTGGTAGAGTTTGTATTTGATTATTTTAATACAAACAAAGTTTGATTCATTCGTTTATTCTTGTTCATATAATCAAGCAAAAATCAGACACGATTATATAACTTGTATTCAACCCCCCCTTCTACAAGTTATTCGAGTTAACAATTGGTATCAGAGCAGGTTGATTTCGAATAATCATAAAGATCTGCAATCATGTCTGGTTACAAGGATGGTAATACTAAGTTCCCTATGCTCAAGAGAAACGAATATACTCTATGGGAAGTGAAGATGTTGCATCACTTGGAAGCAACAGATCCTGATTATCTTGACAGAATCAGAGATGGGCCTTTTGTTCCAACAAGGCTTGTTCCTCAACCAACTGTCGAAGGAAAAGTTGTTCCAGAACATATAGCAGAGAAGCCTAAATCTGAATGGACAGATAAGGAAAAGGAGAACGTTCTTAAGGATGCTAAAGTGAGAAACATACTATTTAACAGTCTTGATTCTGTTCTCACTAACTATGTTCTCTCGTGTAAAACTGCCAAGGAGATATGGGACAATCAAAAGGTTCACTGTGAAGGAACAGAACCTGTCAAGAAGAATATGAGGACACTTCTCATACAACAGTATGAGTACTTTGAATCCAAGTCTGGTGAGTCACTTACTGACACCTTTGATAGGTTTACTAAACTCGTCAATGAGATGGCCATGCATGGTAAATATTATGACTTGGAGGATATGAATACGAAGTTCATGAAAGCTCTTCCTGATTTCTACAATGAGAAGATATCTGCAATTGAGGAAGCTAATGATCTTGATGAGATATCATTAGAAGCAGTTTATGGAAATTGAGAGCTTATGAACTTGACAGGCAGCAAAAAAAGAGCAGGAGTGAAGGAAAGATGAAAACTGTTGCACTCACTGCTCAGTCTGAATCAAAGAAGCTTCCAGAAGAAAAGTATGAATCTACTGAAAGAGACTTGAGGAAGAAGAAGAGCAAAGAAAGTTCTGAGTCAGAGACTATAGATATAGACTCTGAAGATAATGATTCTAAATCAGAGATGTAAGAACTCTTTGCTATGTTTGCTAAAGCTTTCAAGAAAGGAAGATTCAACAGGAGAAGATTTAGCAAAGGCTCTTTTCAGAAGAAAGAGGAGAAGAAGAATGACAAAGGCAAAAGTACAATTATCAAGCTTGATAAAGCCAAGATCAAGTGCTTTAACTGCAGTGAGCTTGGACACTTTGCTAGTGAGTGCAAGAAGCCTAGGAATTCAGGGAAGGGTAATGCACTCATGGTCACACAGAAGGATTGGGCAGACTCCAGTGATTCTGAAGATGAATTGGATTATGACAACATTACATTGATGGCAAGTTCTTCAGACAAGCCTGGATCTCCAAAGAAAACTTCTTCATCTTCTGTTAAGGTATCACTTCACTCTCTTGATTCGTTTGATAGCTTAGATTCTGATGATATTAGATCTATTCGTGTTGAGTTTAAGAATCTTATGACTAAGAATGATGAATTAGTTAGTAGAAATAATTTTCTTGAATCTGAGTTAATTCAAATGGAAGAATATAAGTTAAGTTCTAATAAAGCTAAACATGATTATGGTGTTATTCTTGAGGCTTATGACTATGTCAGAAAAGAACTAGAGGAAGAGAGAGATGTGATTAAAACCATTAACAATTCTGGTAAAAAGACTCAAGAAATCATTGAAAATCAAATTTTGGGTAAAGTTAATGGTTTAGGTTTTGATAAGGTTAGGCAAGAATATAATGTAGCTATTGTCAATGATGATAGTAAAACTGAAGCTAGCACATCTAAGTCTGAAGGTAAGAAGATAGTTTCGGAACCTAAACATGTTAAATTTGTTGATTCCAAAGGTACCCCAGTTGTGCACAAAAGAATTAACAATAGCAATTCAGATGAAAGAGTGTTAGAAAAACCTAAGAATGTCAACATAGGTTTTATGTCTAAGTCTCAGTTGAAACAGAGACTAGAAAGCATTTCAGAGTCTAGCAAGATCAGAAGAAATAGGAATGGAAAAGAAGGTATTAACAAAGAGAATAATTATAAGAATGTACCTGATGCACCTAGGAAGAAATGCTATAAATGTGGAAATCATAATCATTTGGCCCTAGACTGCAATCAAAAACCTTCTTGGAAAACTGAGTCCAGATTCCCCAAGACTCAGAGAATTCAATACCAACCACAAGAACCCTGTTATCATTGTGGTAGTTTACTTCATTCCATTTATATGTGTAAGGAATATCATGAACTGTATTATGACTATTATTCTCTGAAATCTGAAACTCCTAGTCACAAACAGTTTATGAAATCTAAGTCTAAGGTTGACTCTGCAACAGGTAAATCAAAAGAAAAATCTTCAAAGCCTGTTGGTTCAAAAGTTAGTAAGAAAGGATCCAATCAAATTTGGGTCCTAAAAAATTCTAACTAGCTACTTTTTGTTTGCAGGGCATTGGAAAGAAGCATTCAATTATCTTGGACAGTGGATGCTCTGGACATATGACTGGAAAGAAGACCCTGCTTACAAAGTTTGAGAGGAAAGCTGGCCCAGTAATATCCTTTGGAGATGGCAACAAAGGAGAAACTCTAGGATATGGCTCAATTATTTTGGGGAATGTCATCATAGAAAATGTAGCACTGGTTGAAGGGTTTAAACACACACTTTTAAGCATAAGTCAACTGGGTGATAAGGGTTACCAATCAATCTTTGCCAATAACGGATGTAAAATCTTGAATATGAAGAATGGAGACATTGTTCTGACTGGTCAGAGACATGGTAACATATATGAAGCCATCTTGAGTGACACATCTAAAGGAACTGTCAGATGTCTTTACAGCAAGGCATCCAATGATGAAAGCTGGAATTGGCACAAGAAGCTCTCACATCTCAATTTCAAGAAGCTTAATCAACTTGTTAAGCATCATCTGGTGAGAGGCCTACCTCAGGCAAACTCTGTGCAAGATGGACTTTGTGATGCTTGTCAGCTTGGTAAACAAAGAAGAACCACTTTCAGGAGCAAGACAGAAAATTCAATTACTGAACCATTTTACATGCTGCATCTTGATTTATTTGGTCCAGTAAACATTATGTCTATCAATAAGAAAAGATATGCTCTAGTTATAGTGGATGACTACACAAGGTTCACATGGGTATTCTTTCTACACAACAAGGATGAAACTCCTCAGCAAATCATTGAACTTGTCAAGAATATTCAAAATAGCTCTGAGTACAAGGTCAAAGTACTCAGAAGTGACAATGGTACTGAATTCAAGAATCCTACAATGGAGGAGTATTGTGCAGACAGTGGAATTACTCAACAGTTTTCTGTACCTGGAACACCTTAGCAGAATGGTGTAGTAGAAAGAAAGAACAGAACTCTCGTAGAGGCAGCAAGAACCATGCTTGCAGATGCAAAGCTTCCAACCTATTTCTGGGCAGAAGCTATCAACACTGCATGTTTCACTCAAAACTGTACCTTGGTAAATGGTCATGGTAAGACTCCCTATGAGATGATCAATGGAAAGAAACCAAGTGTGAAATACTTTCACATCTTTAGATGCAAATGCTATGTCCTGAAAGTTCATCCAGAACAACTTGGGAAATTTGAAGCCAAATCAGATGAAGCAATCTTTCTAGGGTATTCAGCATCAAAATCCTTCAAAGTATACAATCTCAGAACTCACATTGTTATGGAATCAATTCACGTTGCATTTGATGATAAGAAGTTTGGAATTTTGTAAACTGATGAAAGCCATGACAATCTGGAATTTGAAAATCTTAAGTATTCTGAGATTCCCTCCAGCGATGATGAAGGTTCTCCAGAGGAAATCTCTATTGCTTCTCAAAGGAATGCTACTGCTGAGGGGGAGCAATTCAATCAAGAAGAACATAGGACTGATCAGGATCAGACTGGTCATTTAGAGTCTACTTCATCAGGAACTGATCATTCAGAGTCTAATGAAGGAAGATCAGGAACTAGCAGCAGTAATGAATCCACTGATTCTACTGATCAAGGGGGAGCTTTTGAAGGCAGAGAAAGTTCTTCTACAAGAAATATCACTAACTTAGGGGGAGAGTCTAGCAGGAGTAATCTACCAGCTGTTAGAAAATGGACAAGGGATCATACTGAGGATTTGATAATTGGTGATCCAAATAGTGGTGTTCGAACTAGAAGATCAATTCAAAATGAATGCTTGTACAGTTGTTTTCTCTCAAAGAATGAACCTAAGAAGGTTGAAGAAGCCTTACAGGATCCTGATTGGGTAATAGCAATGCAGGAAGAATTGAATGAGTTTGAGAGGAAAAAAGTTTGGAAACTAGTACCAAGACCTAAACATAGATCTATTGTTGGTGCTAAATGGGTTTTCAGAAACAAGCTAGATGAATCTGGTATGATTGTAAGAAACAAAGCAAGACTGGTAGCCAAGGGTCATTCTCAAGAAGAAGAAATTGACTATGATGAAACCTTTTCACCTGTAGCAAGATTGGAAGCAATCAAAATGTTTCTTGCATTTGCAGCTCATTCAAAATTCAAGGTATACCAGATGGATGTAAAGAGTGCTTTTCTAAATGGCAAGCTTGATGAGGAAGTGTATGTGGAACAACCACCTGGTTTTGTTGATCCAAAGTTTCCAAATCATGTCTACAAACTTGACAAGGCACTCTATGGACTGAAGCAGGCACCAAGAGCATGGTATGAGACTTTGTCTAAATTTCTTCTTGAAAATGTCTTCACAAGAGGTACAATTGACAAAACTCTATTCTTTAGAAAGATAAAAGGTGATTTGCTTTTAGTTCAAGTTTATGTTGATGATATTATATTTGGTTCTACTAATGAAAAGTTATGTGCTAAGTTAAGCAAGCTTATGCAGTCTAAATATCAGATGAGCATGATGGGTGAACTAAATTACTTTTTAGGCTTGCAAGTCAAACAGACTGAGACTGGTATTTTCATTAATCAGTCAAAGTATATCAAAGATCTTTTAAAAAGGTTTGACTTTCAAAATTGTGCAATTGCAAAGACACCCATGACAACAGCCACTAAGCTAGACTCTGATCCTAAGGGAAAGAGTGTTGATAACACTAGCTATAGAGGCATGATAGGTTCACTGTTATATTTAACTACAAGTAGACCAGATATAATGTTCTCTACCTATTTATGTGCTAGATTCCAAAGTGATCCTAAGGAATCTCATTTAATTGCTGTGAAGAGAATTTTTAGATATCTCAAGGGAACTCCAAATCTTGGTTTGTGGTATCCAAGAGAATCTGATTTCTCCCTAATTGGCTATTCAGACTCTGATTATGCAGGGTGTAAAATAGACAGGAAAAGCACTACAGGTACATGTCAATTCTTGGGAAACATATTGATTTCTTGGGCAAGCAAGAAGCAGCAATCAGTTTCAACCTCAACTGCAGAAGCTGAATACATTGCAACAAGCAGTTGTTGTGCTCAACTCCTTTGGATAAGAAATCAGTTGAAGGATTATGGTATGACAATTAGTAATATTCCTATGTTTTGATAATACTAGTGCTATCAAAATTGCAGAAAATCCAGTTCAACACTCAAGGACTAAGCACATTGATGTCAGGTATCATTTTATTAGAGAACATATTGAAAATGGTACTGTGGAACTCCATTTTGTTCCTACTGACAAATAGCTTGCAGATATTCTAACTAAACCACTTGATGAGGCTACATTCATTAGATTGGTTAGTGAGTTAGGAATGTTAAATTTTTAAATCTTTAACATCTGCACAAGTAGCAAGGTATGTTGTTTCAGCTTATAGAACTTGATGTTTTTGTCAGGATCTATACTTGATTGTTAAATGCTTTAGCTGTAACACTTTAATTTAATAAATTACAGTATGATAGACTTATTAATAAACATCAGGATTGATATCAGTATGCTGACGTCATCATTATTGACATCAGGATTGTATTGTCAGTATCAGGATTGTGAAATTTGTGTGTCTTACTGTTTCAAATTCTGAAGTTCATGTTATTTGGTGGTTCAATTCTGAGTTTTGTTAAGTCTAGGTTAGCAAGTTTTATTACATACATACTGATAATTTATATCATTATTCATGACAGTCAATAAACAACGATAGACAAGTAGATATTAAGAAAACTTGTATTTTCATTAATCAAAAGCATTACATACATGAAAATGAAATACAATTCTTCTTTTTTGTCTAAATACTACTGATAATTCTATTCTTGTCTAAAGTTGTTGCTGCTTCGATCCTCAACGATCGACTTCAGGACAAGGAGCATCTCAAGAATGAATTCCTTGTCGGGGCGACTTGAATGAGAGCAGCTGACTCATCTTCATGCTTATTGAAGAAGATGAATAGCATCTCCATCAAGATCAACCTCAGACTCTTCACCAAATTCTTCATCCTCAAGGAGTGAAGAGATTAGAGGAGGATTGTATCCAACTGGTAGATGTTTTAGAGGAGATTCGTGGAAATCATCTGGGATAAGTTCAACCATATCTGACTTGATGGGAAAAGTTATCTCTTCTAAGAGATAGTTCACTTGCTCCTGATCATCAAGAGTAAAGAACTTCTCAGTGGTAATGAACCAAAAACTAGGGTTCATATGAAGTTTTGGGTTGAAAGCCATGATGGAAAGAGAAAAAATGAAAAGGTTTTGGAGAATGGCATAAGACGTCGGTTTCTTTTATAGAAAGACGTGGGAAGCTGAACAGTCATTTGGGAGATATCAATGCATTCAGTCATAATTATGTGTGACTGTATTTCTTGTATTTTCAAGAAATATTGAATGAATTTAACAAATTGATTTTGTTATTTCTTTTACAGGTAAAAGAAAATGCCATGTGGAAACTCTATTTAGTCTCTGGAATCAGGATGATATTGATCAGGAATACGAGTGTGTTCACATCAGGATTAGTAATTCTTTTTATTCAGAAATCACATTGAATTGTGTGATTATTCTGATGAGTAGATCACATCAGGAAAAGGAAACTGATCAGTATTGATTTTTATCTTGATTTTACCTTGACTTAATTACTTGAAATTATTTTTAGATTTTATTTTCCAAAAGTCATGGGTAACTGCATTTTTCAGGGACTGACACCTGTCAACCTACGTGTCAACGTGGGATAATGGGTCTGAAGGATTTTTGAAATATAATTATTTTGACACTCTAATCGTGTAATTGCTTTCTCTAACTTCATTCTCTAAAGCAAAAAAAAAACACTCTCGAGTTCTCAAAATCACTAATCAATTTCAAAGATTTTTTAAGTTCTTTTCAGATCAAAATGGCAACTCAAAGAAGACTACCCAAATCAGTAACTTTCAAGTTTGGTGACTTTGATTTTATGATGAACAATCATGTTGCAGCTATCACCAACAAGGAAGGGGTGTCAACTGATTTTCACCATATAATGGACTTTATTTCGAAAGGACCATTAAGCTATGCCTTGACAGCATCTCCACAAATTAATTAAGTAGCTGTTTCACAAGCTTGGGAGAATGCTGAGGTAATTGATTCTACTCAGAGTCAATCAGGTAAGATTGTTCTACACTTAGGACAAGACTCATTTGATCTTACTGAATCTGTTATTAATTCAGTACCTCGCTTACCTGTTAGTACAAATTTTGAGAATGTACCATCTGATGATGATGTGAGAACTATGTTATCTAAATTAGGTTATGATGGACCTCTAGATAACATAATCCAGTTAAATAGATCTTTTCTTAGGAAAGAATGGTATTTCTTCTTTGATCAAATTGCTAAATGTTTTACTGGTAAATGTAGTTCTTTTCAACAAATTACTGCTGTTACATCACATATTGCATATGCTTTGCTGTATAACAGAGTAATTAATTTTGGTCACATTATCTTAAATCAGATGTGTATTAAACTTGGGTCAAGAGATCATGACAGGAATATGGTTTATTATCATAGATTCATGCAACTGTTTATTAACCATTTCATTCCTGATGTTGAAGCTAGATTTGGTAGAGAGTATTGTGTTTCTTCTTATGTATAGCAAAAGAGAATTTTCTCTAACATTACAAAGAAGGACAGTGAAAAGAATCTAGATGAAATACCTGCATTACACTATCCAAATCATGTTCAGGTACTTCTATGAACTCATCTTCCTACTATCTATAATTCTTCTTTCTTTGGTGGTGAAATGACTCAGGAATCTCAATTGGAGGAGAACCCCCCTGTGTCTACCCAAGTAGCCAAAAACATTACAGTCTCTGAAACAATTCTAGTACCAAATTTTGATCCGCAACCTATTGTTTCAAAGAAGCCAACCTCTGGTGTTTCTCAAAAGACATCAGTTGTAAGGAAGAGAAGATTTGTCATTTCAAGTAGTAGTTCTAGTGAAGATGATGATAATATATCTCTTGCTGAGAAAGCAGAATTGAAGGCTGCAATTCAACTTTCTAAGCTAGGACAAAGAGATAGAACACCTAGTCACAGCCAGGCTGCAGTCTCTCAAAAGGCTGTAGTTCTTAAAAAGGGAAAACAGATACTGGATACTGTCTCTCAAAAGACTGTGTCTATTGAAAAAGGATCTCATCCCAAGATCACTTCTGTGTCTACACCTCTTGAGTCTTCTCAAGACAAATCTGTTGCTCACTATACTAGGAGAACAAGGAGAAAGATTCATTTGTCACCTACACACACAGTGTCAAGTCCAACTAACATTATGCAGGTCTCTACAAATAATGCTATATCCATGTCAGTATCTGGCAAGAGAGATCTGGATCTTGATTCTTCATGGGAAACTACATTGACATACAGACTGGCTATGGAACTTATTTCTCTGAGAGTGAAGCTTTCCAGGCCTGTTCTAGATTTTCTGATTGAAAGAGTTCCCAAACTTTCATTTCCTGAAGAATATGGACTATTACATCAAAGGCTTGATTTAATGAAGACATATTTCTATGTCTCAGTCAGAAAGGAGTTACACAAGAAATTTGGACTTCCTAAGCATGTTGCACTTCAATCACTTCATGCATATCTATTTGACAAGGATGTCATTGTTGAAGATGCTTCAGCTCAAGGTGAACAAGAGGAGGTAGTTGATAAAGGGAAGCAGTCAACAGAAGATACTATTGCACCAGTGGTGAATAGTAGAATAGATCATATCACAGTCACTGCAACACAAAAACCATCTAGTCAGAGGTTGGATGACTCAGGAACTGTGATTGATGATGCTGAAAGGTCTTCTGTGATGACTGAAATTGCAAGTAAGAAACCCTATGATATGGGAGGAATGACTTTGATTGATTTTTCTGAAGATCAAACTAATATTGTTCTGTCAGAGTCTATCCACCTTGAGGGTGTGTCTCAGCAACCAACACTTAAAGACGGTGGCATATTAGCTATGGTGTCTAATGAAATATTACTGAAGACATCAGAGTCTAGTTTAAAACCTGAAAGTGGTATACTGGAGCCTGTAGTTTCTGTAAAGAAAGTAGATGTTTCTAATGGTTCAGAGACTATAGCAGCTCACTCCTTGGAGAAAACCTCAAGCCCCATGCCATATGAGGAACCCTCTCTCCATGTGAGTTCAGGTATAAAAACTTCTTCTAACCCCTATTTTTCTGTAGGTCATGAGAGCACTTATCCAAATTTGAGTGATACACTTGAAAAGATGGACATAGATCCACACACAGAGAGGCTGGCTCCTGACCAGGCAAAAGGAGAGGTAGAAAGAGTGTTGACTTTAGATAGTCAAAGTGAGAATGAGGGTATAGATGATCAACTCCATAGTGAGGGAGAGAAAATTAGGAAACAACCATCGTTTGATTTCTGGGATCAGGTTTTTCCTGAATCTTGGTCTGAAAATCTTGGTATAGATGCTGGTACTTATTCTTTTATCAAGATGTATGAGAAGCATGACTTAGCACATCTCAATGCAAAGCCAGAAGTTAAAGCTCAGAAACAGAAAGAAAGGCTTGCAGAGATCATTAACAGAAGAGGTGAAAGGCTAAGACAAACTTCTACTCAACCAGTTCCAGAAGAAATTCCTAATGATCCTAGTATTCCTTTGTTTGTACTTCCAATTTCAGCTAGATTTGAGACATCAACAATATCTGATCAATCTAAGGAGGAGTCAGGATTTGTATATGTTAGTACACAGAATACTGGTGAAGGACAGGATGATCATACTTCAGCTCCAGATCAGAAACATGAAGATGTTTGTACTTCTACTCAAGTATTATTACTTGACTATCATTCTCAACAGGCAACTTCTTCTACAAGACTTGAAGATAATGTTTTTTCTGCATCTGAATCTGAAGATACAACAAGCATTTCCAACATTGAAGTCAATTCTGAAATTCTACAGGACATTCAGAAATCTTAAAGTGATATTCAATCGAGACTTCTAATTCTTGAAAATAACCAAGTCACTATCATGGACAATGAAGCAGTTCTGATGAATCTCATTTATTCTGTTACTGAATCTCTTGGAATTAATGTTGCTGATGTCAAAAAGGGGGTGATAAAGACAATTCAGAAACAACAACAACAACATATTGGGGGAGATAAACAGACTGGGAGCAGAACTAAGGGTGACAGAGTTGGTAAATTTCATCATGGAAGTGGTAAAGGAAAAGAAGCATCAAATAGTTGAATTCTTTCTTCTACGTACTAGATACATGTCTACATCTGAAGAAGGAGGTACTTAACTTCATGATCTTGAATTCATAAATTCTATTCTAGTTGTATTGTTATATGTTTTGACATCTACAACTTAGATTTATGCTTCAGATTCTAAAGCATAAATAGGGGGAGATTGTTAGGAATAATTCATAAGTTGTGATGTTAAGAATAGAATTTTGCTAATACTTCTTGTGTATCCTGATCTTATAAAGGATTTAGCACTTTGTATAGGATATATGTGTTAAACAGTAATCTGTAGAATTTAGTCAGGAATAGTGTATCGGGGACTACATGTCAGGAACAGAGGAGCAGATCCTGATACATTAATTCAGATCCTGATCAAATACTGATGGGATAATCAGATCCTGATGCAATGGGAAATCCTGATATCAGTCGTGTTACTGATGATGTTAGTCGTGTTACTGATGATGTTATTATGGATGCTACAGAAACTGGCAAGTGCTATAAAACAGGATCTTTGTTTTGGAAAACAAGCAAGAAGATATCGTGAAGGAAACGAATTCTCTATTGATGGAAACTATCAACTGGACGGCAGAACATTGTCATAGATAGATTATAATTATGTTATTAGTTGATAGGTAGCATTATAAATACTCTCTCAATATCATTGTAAAAATAGTGTGAGCGAGTGAGTTCGTAAGTTTTGTATTCGAGAGTTCAAAACAAACAGAGAGAGAGAGAGAGAGATTTGTATTGTCAGCAGCTGCTAAAGGTATTGTACACCTTTGGTAGAGTTTGTATTTGATTATTTTGATACAAACAAAGTTTGATTCATTCGTTTATCCTTGTTCATATAATCAAGCAAAAATCAGACATGATTATATAACTTGTATTCAACCCCCCCTTCTACAAGTTATTCGAGTTAACATCGTACCTCAGCATTTAATAGAATCCAGGGGGATTCCTTCGAATCTGCTGGCTGGTGCCTCCGGCTCTGGGTAGCCTCAAAAGACCGACCGGACCCCAACAGTAGGAGGAGTAGAGGATTATACTATCATTCATTTTTGCACTGGCGACGAATAGTTGGGAGGAAAAGTCCAAAGGGAGGGGCCCCTCGAGGCTCTCAACGCTTTCTCTTTAACCCCCGATAAGATTCGTCTGGGGTAGGCTAAGGATGAAGCAGTGTTGGCCGATGCCAAAGAAGCTTTAGGGAAGGTATTTACTTTCCGTTGCACTACCTATAATTCTTTCCTTCTTTTGTTTGGGTGATTGTTTGCGATTATCGTGTTCATTCTTTGATTGGTTTTCTAGTTTGGAGCTTCTTCATGGATGTGACTGAAAGGGTGCTTCATAACAAACGGCTAGTTAATCAAGAGCATAACTTGGCTTCATTAGAGAAGAAAGCTAAAACTGATGCCTAGCGAGCGGCTAAAGATGCCAATGTCAAACTGGACTCCGCCAGCCAGGAGTTGAAGAAAGAAAAGAAAGCTCACGTAGGCAAGCTATCTGAGGCCCATGAGAAGTTGAGCACCGAGCAGGGTGTGTCGGTAAGCCTTCAGACGGAAGTCAAAAGATTGAAGCAAGTTCTGTTGGAGAAGGAAGTGGAACTGGGGAAAGTCACAGAGACTTTGGAGAGGGTCAAACAGACCGCGAATATTACTTATAATGATTGCGTGGCCAAATTCAGAGAATCTGCTGCCTTCCTGGAAGAACTGGAAACTAAAGCTGGGAGTTACCACGAAGTTGGTTTCAATGATTGTATGAATTTCATCGGGGCAGGGAATGTCCTAGATCCCAAGGTACACACTGTGGAAAACTTTATGGACATCGAGTTGGTTAAGGTTGAGGAGCAGGGCGAGGCCACTGCAGTGCATGGGACTGAAAAGGCCGAAGGGATAGTGACCAAAGCTAAAGCTCCAGAAACCACTCTTCCCCAGTCGGATTATGAAAATGTGGACGACATTCAAGAGAAAGAAGACGATATGGCGACCGTCTGATTAAGTGCTAAATCAATCATCTTTTAGGGCCCTTGGAGGGTTTCACAGCTGTTGTTTTTTGAAAGTTTCAACCTTAATGGTACTCTCGTGTTTTAAACTTTGTAAGCCTAAAGGGCGTGACTTTGACTTCGTGATTTTAAGACATAGTCTCTTTTGTGTTTTGCTTTTACCTTTTAAGTGACATTTACTTTTAATCATGGGTTTTAAGGTCTTAAGTATTCGAAGCAACTTATTCCTTTCATCACCCAGCCGTAGGCTGTTGGGAGTTTGATCTTCCGTGACCCGTCATAGGCCATAGGTCGTAATAGTCGTGACCTTTGTCGACGGGCCGCAGGCCGTAATGAGTGTTTCTTTTATGGATCGAATGGTGTTCCTTGCGGTTACTGTTCATTTAAAGTTGAGTAACTGCTGGGGAACTTTTCATAACTTTAAAGTTTTCACAGCGTCCCTTTGTCTTCCTTTATTCTCTTGTTGGGTCTTTAACCCTTCATAAAGTTGGAAACCCTGGGAAAATGTAGTTTCCATAGTTAGACGTATGGGTTATTGTGTTTGACCGGCTATTAACTCCACTGTGACTTCCCAAGGGGAGTCTTTTTTGGGGAAGACGGAACGTTTGGACTTTCCAATTATTTAACCTCCTTATTCCACCTATAAATACCACTCCACATGGCATAACCTTCTTATCCAACCTCTTCTATATTTCTTCAGATCTTACATTCTTTTCACTATGGGTCCAGGCTTGATTTATGACTATGACAACAATAAAGTCATCGTTGATGGCATGGTGTTTGACGGGCCTGAAACAATGGCCGAACTTCCTGATGTTCTTAAAAAGATTGAGGAAGCTCTTACCAAACATAAACAGAACCGGGAACAAGCTCAGAAGCCTGTTCCAAAGAAGAAAGACGGGGGAGGAGATGTCGGTGCCTCTTCTTCGAGCTCCTCGGCAAAGATTGCCTAGTTGGTGGGAGTTTCAGGAGGCGTCTCTTTGTTTTTCTTTTAATTTTATTTAAGTAAAATATGCTTTTGTATGGGCCTTTCTTTTATGAATAAGAATATATGTTTAGATATTTCTTTTTATTTGTTTGAATATAAGTTTGAATGTTTAAAGTGTGACCATGCTTAAGAAACAATAATGATGATGGTGTTTAAATACGGACGTTTAACAAACTATTTAGGTCTTAGCCGGTCATAAGGATACCGTAGCCATAATATACCGCCTGAATACACGTGTCTTCGGATTTAAACCTTATGTATAAAGCAGAATCCGGACAATATAATCAAACTTCAAAAATACTCGCTTTTGATTGTGATGTATATATAAGGGGGACCATTTAATCGGATATAAAGAGAAACCTATATAGCTATTCAGGATCCGGGAGCTTAAACCCAAATAATGTTTCGTTTGTATAACCTATTTTGGCCGTAGCCGATGGGAGACCACATGTGTGGGCTGTTGAGTAAACAGTCGTTGTGTCAGAGTCTATCCATGCCGTAGCCATTTATTGGGCTGCATATATTGGCTTTTGAATGGAAAGATTGCCCCATGATGCATATATTGGTTCTAATTTAAAGGGACTTTATTTTCCAAGGTGGTGATGCATGATATATCAAACTTTAAATTTAGAATCTTGCATGATATTAGTGTCTTTTGTTTGTACTTTTTACTAATATAGTGTCCGTATCTGCCCCTTAAATTAAGTGCAATCTTTAGGTTGCAATGAGATGGGTATTTTTATGACAGCAGAAATAGTAGTGCATCACATGACTTGTAGAATCCAAACTATATGATAGCTTTGAATTATTTTATCGAAGACTACGGTGTTTACCGCACCATAGGTGTTGATAGCAGTAACAAAGCCGGAGGGGGCATGAACAATAGGATCAGTCCTGGCCTGTTTTATCAAGAATCATTGCTGAACCTAGATAATTTGCATGACTTTTGCACGAATAGTAAAATCGAGCCGAAACCAAAAAATGGTGAATCAAGTTTGAATGACATGTTATAAGGGACTATATATGTATATCAGTCTTAACATAAATCGATGTTTCGATTGTCGTAGCTGTATAGAGGCTATGTATTGCCCCTAAAATTATGAATGTCTAACTTTGAGAAGTTCAAGACTTAGGACTGTCGTGACACCATGTTCGACAAAATTATTTAAAGTATATGTGAATTAAGGGGTATTGTCAAACAGTCTTTAAATATAAAGAATGAGAATGTGAACTTGGGAGTGAAAACCCAAGTAATACTTGTTTGTATAACCCGTTTATGTCGTAGCTGATGAAAGACTACATTTATCGGCTGTTGAATAAAAAGGTGTTTTATCATAATCTTTCCATGCCGTAGCCATTTATTGGGCTGCATATATTGGCTTTTGAATGGAAAGATTGCCCCACTATGCCTTTAGTTGGTTTCAAACTAATTATACTGGCTTTTTGAATAGGAGGCTAGAGATATCCTCGAGTACAAAGGCATGACCTCATAGTTATAAGGCTACATAACTTGACCTCATAGGTATAAGGCTTTAACTTGTAACTCAGAAGGAATTCATGGTTTTAGAAACATTCAAAAGTTTTTCATAGCATAAGTAACATAAATTCCACCATCTTAATCATACATCTATACATAAGGTTGATACCCAACAAAACAACTTAACGTCCGTAGAGTTATACGCAATACATGCCACATACAGGGGTACTTAACGTCCGTACAGTTATACGCAATACATGCCACATACAGGGGTACTCCCGAAACAAAATGTGTAATTTTTAAGTTACACGTGTCATAAGTGCATAGTTTGATTCAAAGTTGGGGGTGGGTGATAAAAGTAGGACTTACCTACGGGAAGAATCTCTTGAGATGAGTTGCGTGCCAAGTGTTGGGGATCCTTTCACCGTTGAGCCGTGCCAGGATGTAAGTGCCTGGTCTCTGGACATGCTGTACCACATAAGGTCCTTCCCAGACAGGATCAAACTTTCTAGTGTGATATGGGTCCGAAACGGCTGCAGATCGTAGCACTTTGTCTCCCTCTTGGAACTATCTAGGATGGATTTTCCCAAAGTACTATGCCGTGACTTGTTTATAGTTGGCCATGCGAATGACTGCATTTTCCTTTCTTTCTTCCAATAGGTCTAGATTCGATCGGAGCCCTGTTTCATTATAACGCTGATCATACTCTTCAACTCGAAGGGAGGGCTCTCCAATCTTAACTGGTATTAATGCTTCAGTGCCATATGTGAGTCGGAACGGGCTTTCCCCCGTAGGTTTCCTGGTGTCCGTTCTATAAGCCCATAGTATATTGGGGAGCTCTTCGGTCCAAAGAGAGTTGTGATCTTCAAGGTTCTTCTTGAGACTTCTCAAAAGATTGCGGTTTGTTACCTCGACTTGTCCATTAGATTGGGGGTACGCTACAGAAGACCTGCGGTGTTGAATGTGGTAGGCAAATAAGTATTCTTAAAAATCAGCGTTACCAATATCCTAGGAATAAACTATCTACCATTATCCGTTACCAATATCCTAGGAATTCCGAAATGGGTTACCACATTTTCATGAAAAAACCTCCGACAGATGAGGGTAGTAATATGCGCTACGGCTTTGGCTTCTACCCACTTGGTCATATAGTCCACTGACTCAATGAGAAATTTGAGAGCCCCTTTAGTTGGGGGAAAAGGGCCTACAATGTCCATGCCCCAGACATCGAAGGGTACTGGAGACAGAATGGACGAGGGCAAAACAGGAGGTTGCCTGGGGATTGGGGCGAACATTTGACATTTGGCACAATTCTTTACATATGTCAAACAATCTTGCCGTAATGTGGGCCAGTAGTAGCCTTGTCGAAGAACTTTGTGAGCTAGTGCTTCGCCTGAAGAATGACTTCCGCAAATGCCCTTATGGACTTCGAGCATGCAATAATCTGATTCTGGACAGTCTATGCACTTGAGGAGTGGTGCTAAAAAAAGACCTGCGGTAAAGAGAGTTATTGACTACAGAATATTGGGCCGCTTTTGCCCTCAGTTTCTGGGCCGCCTTCTTATCTTCCGGAAGAATTCCCTCTTGTATGTAGAGAAATATCGGAGTCATCAAGTTGGGGCCTTGAGCTAGCATGAGAATTTGCAATGATTCTTCCATAGGCCAAACAACTGAAAGGCTCGTTAGTACAGAGTGATATACAGAGGATGTGGTTTCGGTTTCTTTGGCTATAGCCAGCCTGGCCAATGTGTCTGCCCTATGATTCTCTCCCCTCATTATTTCAGCGAGTGAAACTTCTTTAAATTGTAGGAGACGTTGCTTAGCTTCCAGGAGATATTGAGCGAGCAATGGGGACCTGGTCGTGAAGGCTCCCAGGACTTGATTCACTACCAATTGAGAGTCGCTGTAGGCTTGAAGATGTTGGACTTCCAAAGCCTTTGAAAGCCGAAGGCCGGCCAAAAGGGATTCATACTTGGAGCAGTTGTTGGTGGCTGGGAAAGCAAACTTGATAGACTGTTGTATCTCAAAACCCTCTGGACTAATCAAAAGAACTCCTGCCCCACTGCTGTCTGTGGTGGTTGATCCATCAACAAACAATTGCCATGGTGAGGGTAACTCTTTGGGTGCAGCCTGTACGGACGGGACATCCTCCTCTGGTGGTGGTATTGAACATTCAACTATGAAGTCTGCCAGAGCCTGTCCTTTGATAACGACTCTGGGTAAGTAGGAGATATTGAATTGGCTGAGCTCTACGGCCCAGTTGACCAATCTTTCGGATAAATCTGGCTTGTGTAATATCTTTCGAAGGGGATGGTTGGTGTAGACGGGATGTCATGGCCTTGAAAGTAAGGCCGTAAATTCTTGCTAGCCAACAGAAGACAATACACCATTTTTTCTATGGTTGGGTACCGGACTTCGGCATTTCGAAGTACGTGACTGACGTAATAGATGGGTAGTTGTTTCCCATTTTCCTCTCGGATAATACATGAGCTTACAGCCTCTTCGGCTACGGCCAGATAGAGGTACAGTGGTTCCCCTGTGACTTGTCGAGACAAAACTGAAGGGGAAGTCAGGTACCTTTTCAAGGATTCAAAAGCGTTCTGGCATGGTGCGGTCCACTCGATCATCCGAGATTTAATGACTTCTTTCAAAACCTCAAAAAATGGGAGGCTCTTCTCGGATAGCTTTGATATAAACCGACGCAAGGAGGTCAGACATCCATTCAGGGATTGAATGTGTTTGGGAGTGGTTGGAGGTGACATGTCTAAGATGGCCTTCATTTTGTCTGGATTGACCTCGATCCCCCTTTCGCTAATCACATGGCCTAGGAATTTCCCACTGGCTACACCAAATGTACACTTGGCGGGATTAAGTTTGAGATGAGACTTCCTTAAATTCTCAAAGGTCTCTCGTAGATCTGTCAAATATGCCCCTCTGTCTTCAGATTTGACAATGACATCTTCGACATAGACTTCCAGGTTGCGTCCAATCTGTGAAGAGAAGATTTTGTTCATGGCCTTTTTGTATGTTGCTCCGACATTCATCAATCCCATCGGTAACACCCGATAAGCATACACGGCTCTGTGGGTGATGAACGAAGTTTTCGGTCTGTCTTCCGCAGCCAAACTGATCTGATTGTAGCCCGAAAATGCGTCCAGGAAACTGAACAAGATGTGGCCTATTGTGGCATCGATTAAACAATCAATAGTTGGTAAAGGATAGTAGTCTTTAGGAGTGGCCCGGTTAAGGTCCGTATAGTCAATACACACTCTCCATTTCCCATTCGACTTTTTTACAAGGACCACATTGGATATCCATTCTGGAAACTGAATTTCATAGATGAAGTTGGCTTTCAGCAACTTGCTTATCTCTTCATCTACGGCCTGTTGCCTTTCGGGAGCAAAATTTCGTCGCTTCTGTTTTACAGACTTTTTCTCAGGATCCAAATGTAACCGATGCACAGATATGGTTTCGTCCAAATCGGACATGTCCTCGGGCTTCCATGCGAATATGTCCCCATATTCACGGAGCAAATCTACAATCTCTTCTCTCAAGGGATTGTCCAAACTCTGACCGATATACAGTAGTTTAGATGGATCTCCCACATCTAATTCCACTTGTTCTGTCGGCTCGCCGGGTTCAGCTTTAGGGAGGTGGGAGGGACGAGTTTCATTTTCGGCAAGGGGGAAAGGTTGGTAAGAATTTTCAATCACTAGAATCTGGGTGTCGTTTGATTTAGAAGCTTTGGATGCGCTTCCAAAGTCAACCTTTCCCTTTGGTTCTTCGAACAGTTTCCTCTTTCGGGGATTGGTCTGAGCTAGGTCAAGTGAAGCTGAGTAACATAGTAAGAATGCTTCGTTATCTGATCTTAACGAGCCTGTGCCCATGGGAGTGGGAAACTTCACTTTCATATGTTGGGTGGAAATGATCGCACCCAGATAGAACAAGGTCGGCCTTCCGATTATGACATTGTAGGAGGAGGCAATATCAATAATATAATACTTGACTAGTGCGGTTACCTCTTGAGGAGATGTACCGAAAGTTGTGGGCAGATCTATAGTGCCCTATATTGGGATAGCATGGTTTCCGAAGTCGTAGAGGGACCTTGAGTGTCCTCAGCGTTTTGACTCTCCAATCGCCCTTTCAATATCATTCTTCTAAGGGTGTGCCTGAAGATGATGTCTACAGAAGAGCCGTTGTCCACCAATACCTTCTTCACATCTTGGCCCGCTATATCTAGCTGAACTGTTAGAGGGCCACTCCGGCAAACCTCTCCCTTCAGACAATCCTCATCGGTGAATGAGACGACCGATTCGGACCACCGAAAGGCCCTTTAGGTCTCCAATTGCAATACTTCCTTTTGAATGGAAGTGGGGGTCTCTCCCCTAATTATCATGTCTACAACATGTTTAGGTGGTTGCCCTCCAGTCCGAGGTCCTGGGGGTGGAGCATTCTCTCGTCGCGGCTGCGCATACTCGCTCAGTAAATCCCTTTTGACTAACCTTTCCAGAAAGTATTTCAGTGATGTACATTCGTCTGTGGTATGCCCCACACTGGCATGGTAAGCACAGAAACATGTCTTATCTCTTTTATCCGTAGGGGTCCTCATTGGAGGGCGTGGCTGGAAAAAGTCTTTGGTTCGAATGGCCTCTAGGATAGCTGAAGGACTCCGGTTGAGTGAGGTAAAGGTCGGCTCTTCCCTATTCTGGCGAGGTGGAAGGCTTTGATCCGTGGGGAAATTCTTTCGCCCTGTCCCTCGGAAATCGTCCATTTCATCCACCTGCATGGTTCTCGGGGTCGATCCCGAAGTCTCATCTCGTGAACTGGGGTAATAAGCCCTCAACCCTACATCCGTAGCTATATAGGCCGTAGCAATGCTATAGGCTTCGTAAAGATCTTCGGGTTCTTTATTGCATAACTCCTTGCAACAATCTTTACATTCCCCATAATTCATGTTTCGAATGAAAGAATCTACGACATTAGCCGGCCGTAGCTCCCTGACCTTGGAGGCAGCTGTTTTGAACTTCTGGATATAATCTCGCAAAGATTCTCCGGTATTTTGTTTCACGTTCTCCAACAAGATGGTGTGTACTGCATGGGGTATATTAACACGAAATTTGGCTAAGAATACAGCCTTGAATTCTTCCCAAGAGTTGATGCTTCTGGGTGGTAATCCGGAGAACCAGGTTCTTGCGTATGCCTTGAGCATGGAAATGAACAAACGACACTTCGTGATATCATTATACCGGTGGCAGATCATCAGGTTTTCATAGTAACTTAAATGATCATTAGGGTCAGAGGTGCCATCGAAAGATTCCAAACCGGTTATTTTGACCCCCAGATCTACCTGTGATACCTCTAATATTTCTGAAAACAGAGACCTCCCCCTGGCTATGTTTAATAAGGGTCCGGCAGCCATTTCTTCCAGTCGAGCCAATCTTTCCATCATTTCTTCCTGCCCTTCGGGTCATGGAACCGAAGCATTCTGTTGGATTATAATGGGGGGTGGCCTCCTCAGGCGCTCTGCCGACCGGGACCTCCTCCGTTTTTCACTCAAGGGTCCTCTTTCTTGGTAAGGTCTTCTATCATACAGTTCTCGCCGTCCAAACAAGCGGGAAAAGACAGATTCCCGAGATTCTGAAGAAGAGCGCTCCGGGCCACGGCGAGAGGAGCGACTGGAACTAGAACTTGGATAGCGCTCTTCCCCTCGTGAGGGTGAGAGAGATTGATCTGTCGAACTATATTCTAGAAATTGCGTGGCGAAGGAGCCTTGCATTTCACTTGAATGGCGGGGTTGATGATGAACCCCACGGTAATTTCCTACCATCTGGGCTGTTAATCGAACCATCTATTCTTGTATAAATCTTTGTTGCGCTCTCAGCTGCGAGAACTAGGTGTGTGCTGGTGAGTGAGGTGGTGTGTTTGACGATGAATGAGAGGAACTTCTGCGTGAACTAGACTCGCGACTCATTCTTCCTGATAGTAGATACTAGCACGTATCTCGAACTTGTGTTTGAAACTTGGTTCTAGGTCGTTAGTTGGTAATGGTAGGTACTCGTAATTCCCAGGCAGCGGCGCCAAATGATGGCCGTAGGGATTCTAGATTTGGTCCGTAGCGATCATCAGAAGATTTCGGTTGGGTTTGTGTTTGTATTTTTCAAATGGGCATCCCCTTTTCCGTTTCTACTCCTTCCTTTATATAGCCTTCGTTTGGAACCGTGCCTTTCTCTCATTCATTTTAGGTCCTCCACCTGGCCTGTCAAGTAGAGTCGATGACGAGATGAAGCCATAGGGCCAGGTGTCCACAAGGGTGGATAGGGTAGGTGACTGAATGGTGTTTGCTCAGCTAGGTGTTGCTATAGATGAAACGGGGTAGGACACATGTTCAACGCCCATTCTTCGAGATTGGTGTCCGTTTGGTCGACCTCTAATCCATAAGGGTCGCTACGGATCGATGTGGTGAGGCTAAGAATCGCTTCGGCTTCGGAACAATCTCTGCCCTTGCCTTCGACCTGATTAATAGGTAATTTGGTCCATCACCCTCTAAATTCTACCCGTCATTTCCCTTTACAATCTTCTGTTAGAGTACAACATGAGCCTCAGAGTTCTGATTATCTGGAAAATGCAACATTATTGAAAGAAATGTAGTCATAAATCTCAAGTTTTGATACTTTGACAAGGCGCATTTTACTTTTTTGAGAACCATAAGAACAGTTCTTTAATAGAGACTGAATTGCAGTTCACTAAAAAACAAGTCACAATCAGCAGCAAATTTTGATAGTATTTTCTTAGCAAGTATATAGTCTGGTTCTCCATGCAAACTTGACCCCGAATATATATATATTTTCCAAAGAATATGTCCAAGACTACAATACCTTACGGATTTATGCAACAAAATTCACCTATCAGAATCGGGAACAGACCAATTTCCAGAATACAATACTGACCTAGTGACATATAATGTTTTAAAATACAAAATTTATTTATTATTATTTGTTTAGCAAATTTTAGTATTATACAGTAAAATCTCTATACATTAATATCCTTGGGACCGGCAAAAAATATTATTATATGAAGGTTATTCTCTAATAGAGGTTGACATATAAATTTATTTTAAAATTTCATTAATAAATATTTATTATATATCATAAATACATGAATTTAGAAGATACTGGATATGATAAGTTTGTAAAACAAAGAAAAAAAATATCAAATGCATGAATTTAAAACATATACAGTATTAAGATTCATGAATATGTATTTATTTAACCCGTATATACATTATGCATACATGTACAATGTTATCACAGACAACTATAGAAAAATATTTTAAGTCATTATAAAGGGTCATGTAACAAGATTATATATTATTGGATATATATATATATATATATATATATATATATATATATATATATATATATATATATATATATATAATTTTAAGCATATTTATTTTTATATAGATGAAATTTTATAAATGATGGACTTGAAAAATGTATGGAATATCACAATATAGAGTTTATCCTTAAATATAACTTGTCCGAGTTGGGAACATAAATTTTTATTACAATAGGGAAGTTATTCTTATATGGAATATTATTATATAGAGGTTCTACTCTATTAAGATAAAGAGATGATACGGAATAACATCATCCAGTCTCCAAGGGGAGAAAGTTCATAGTTACAAACATTTGAATAGAAATCATGAGCTATTAGCTCAAAGTTCAGAAGATAATTAAACAAAAGTTAAACTAGGGGCTCCAAGCCAGCAATCCCAATTCCCAAGTCTTCAGTGAGAATCTTCTCAATCTGCTTCATGATCTAATTTGGAGTCCCTCCCAGGTATCCCAGACTGAATGCACACATCAGCGATTTCCGAAGCAACAGGCTCGTTAGTAGCAGGATCAGGATCAAGTCCAGCGACACCTTTATTTTAAATCGAAAATAAAGTACTAATACGTAAAACTAGCCCAGCAATGATCAAAACAATATATCTATACAGAATTCGTTGTTAAGGTCAGTGGGTTGGATTAAGGGGTTGGTTTGTTTGTTCCGCCTGATCTTAGGCCTACTAATGTTGTAATCTCGAGCTCTGTGACTTACAGGTTTAGGGATTGTAGTGCCTCATCCTAGGGATATGCACATTCTAGGGAAAATTGCTTTCTACACCTATAAGAAAAAGAAAACAAATGAACCAGAGGATTCAGCTCCCCTGTTCACCTTAGGATATCCAGCAGAAAAGTTAGAAGTCTCATTATTCGAGAAGTTAGAATACCTATCGTTTGGAGCGAGTGCAATCTGTGTCCGGCTTCTTCAGCAGCTTCTTCTCTTAAACCAGCGAAAGGGTGTAGAATAAGTGTTTAAAATACTCACACACACATCGTGCACTCTTACTTGAACCTGCCCTCTTGTAACTAAGAGAAGAGGGTATCCACTTGACTACAATGTTTGGTATCAAGTAAAAACACCGGAAGATAAAAGAGTATACAATATTTAATTTCATAAAATATTGTTCCTTCTTGGTGCCCATCCCATGAGAGCTTCACCATATTTTTAACAAAATCAAGCAGCTCAAATTCACTAGCTTTAGGAACTGCCTAAGCCAGGATGGTGCCCACTGAAAACATACACAGCCTTGTCCCTTATATTCTCAAAATTCTTAGCATGTGTATAGAGAGAACTTTTTGCATTCTTATCAAGTAACAATTGCCTCCCAACACTACTATCTAACTGATAATTAACTCTACACCCCAATCCTAAACAAAGCCAGCCTTGCCATGCGAATATCCAATGAGGTTTCACCTGCTAGCCTCTACTTGGATTTCAATCATTACATCTGAATAACATCTCCATTGCATTTTCTTCAGGACCTTCACCAAACGTCGATAATTATTACTTGGAATTCCTTCACTAGCATTCATAAAATCTCCATTGGGTTTCCTTCACTGTCCTCATCTCCAGCAAACAGTTAACAAGAGTTGCCCGTAATTGTTTTTTATTTTTATTATGTGAAGATTTGGGTAGTTGTTAACTGTTTGCCGGAGACGAGGATAGTGAAGAAAATCCAACTGAGACTTTACCATTACCAGTGAAGGAGATGTAAGTGATGCATTATCAAGGTATAGTGATGGTCCTAAATATATTCAAGGGATATGTTATCATTTTGTAATGACAGAAATCCAAGGGAGAGATGTTAACAAGTGAGACCTTGTCAGACAATCGTATGGAAGGCTGACTTTGATTAATGGGAAACGGGTTGTACAGTGAATGATCAGGTAGATGGTAATGATGGGAGGCAACTGTTACTTAATAAGAATGCAAAAAATTCTCTTAATACGCATGATAAGAATTTTAAGAATAGAAGGGACAAGGTTGAGTATGTTTCTCGCGGGCACCATCCTGGCTTGTGGGGGATTCCTAAAGCTAGTTAAGGTGAGCTGGTTGGATGAAAATGTTGGTCTCTCAAGGGATGGATACTAAGAAAGAAGAAGTCGTTTATAAAAGTTGGATAAAGTCTTTTCTTTTTCCTTGGTTTACTAATATTCTACCTTCTGTTGTGATAAAAAGTTGTGTTTATTTAATCATCTGGTAATGTTATTACATAAATTCCTAGAACTGTAGCCTAGTGCATACCCCTTCACAAAAAGAGGCTGGTTTCAAGTATCAGTGGAGAATGTGTCTGAGAATATGACAATTTCTGTAACTTACCTTGACCCAAACATAAATAAATAAATTAAAATTCTTACGTACGTAGCTAGCTCTGAACCAGTCGATTCCTTGATATTGCTTATTAATCTACACCCTTTCGCTTGTAAAATTGTTTACCAGCAATCAGCTCTGCGGTAGATCTGCCTACTTCTTTCATGACATTCTGGATGATCATGTTTGCAGAGATTTGGATTCGGAAGATATATCTTGATTTTGTTGAATAACTGATTTAACAATGTATCTTGGTTGAGCCTGATTTCCCTTTGCAGATTGGCACATGTACTTATAATAATATTTATTATCTCCATTCGCAAAGCTGCCACCCCTCAGCTTCTCCAGTGACCTTGCCTTGTCAGTTGTAACAGTCACTATTTCCCCCTCCCAGTTTCTCGAAAATCACACTCACTTCAACCACCCAATTCCCATGTACAGAAACTATGTACCGCTCCGGATCTGATATGGATCACTTAGATGCAATCCACTTTAGCAGAAATACAAAAGAATAATTGCGTTTTTTTTTTGGGAGGGGTGCGGCGGCATGAGAAGTGTTTAGATCTGAGTGAATTGGGGTTGGGGTCGCAAAGAAGGAAGTGTTGAGATATATAGGGTTTTTTCTTCTAAAATATAAATACACTCATACGATGAGGAATAAAATTTCGTGCATTGCACGTGCTCAAAACTTAAAATGAGATTAAAATCGGTGATTAATCGTGATTAATCAGCAAATACATTTTTGCATAATGAAGGCGGCACTATATTTTGGTACAAAATAAAATAATTATTTTGGTGCGTAGCTGCAAAGAATTGAAGATCTTATTGTACCTAGCTAGTCTCTTCCCACCATTTACCTTATTTAAGTTATACAGAAAAAGATACATATCCATTCCTAATTAAGGCTCGAGAAGAAATTGCACAGAATGATGCTAAAATGTATTATTTCGGCTATTACATCTGACGTGCAATAATTCCACCACACTTATCAAACAGCATCAAACAGATACACAAGTGCGCAAACAGATGTCGAATTTATTAAGTTTGTTAAAATGCTTTTGTGTCAGATTTTCGTTGCACATTCGTCCCAAAAGTGAAGCCAGGGGGCGTCTGGTCCGAGTCTTGCTAGGTCCACTGGCATGATCAGTAATATGTCGATCAGATGCACTTAATTGTCACTGCAACAGAGACACAAAATGGGAATACTTTCACAGAATAATCTTACTAGCAGGGAAGGGCAATTTTAGAAATCTACATTTTTATTCAGTAACATTGTTAAACTGTAAAGATACTGGTCTGGTCATGGTCGATGTTGGTAGCACTGTATTAATGATCCGCGAATCCTCTAATGCATTCATGATCCATCCACCTACGTTGATTGCACTACTCCTTAATTGTGTCCTCGTCGCATATCATCTTGCCTGTTATCTAATTAAGAATACATTTATTAGAGTTCATTAGACAATTTCATTTTTCAATATTAATGATGTAATGAGGAATATGCTAATATTCATCCTTTAGAAATAAGTCATAAAGTCAAGTTAGCTTACCAAACAGAGCACTAATTCTGTTATTGAGTTAGTTACTGTATCTTGTATATAAAGACTGTAACATTCTATATTTCATTTCTTAAGCTGTTATGTAAATTTTTCTACAAGATAATAAGATGTATCTTTCTATATGCTTTCTTCTGCAAATATGAGCTTCTTCAGATCAACATGGTATCAAAGCGATGATCCACGAGTTCGTTATCGTTTCCGCAATGCTTAGCTCGCACTTGCTATCGCAGATCTGTAAGTTTTGTTCGTTGATTGCTGCAAACCTGGTTCTTTTAGGTTGGCTTGTGTTCGTTTTGTTACAAAACAGCTTCGATCATGTTTTGTTTGATCAATTGCTTCAATTAACTGTTTGATCTACGATTTGCCATAGATTTTGGTTTGTTTCTTCAAGAATTGTCATTGCAGAGTTTAGTTTTTGGTGATTGATCTTGATTTCTTGTTTTAATCTACGTTTCAAAATGAGAAATTCATATGTTAATGTTGTGGCTGGTACTGTACCACATCTTAATACTACTACTACTGGATTAGTCAATGATTCTGAAGAACTTGATAATACAGTTAGTAGTGATTCAATCAGTTCTACTTTGCATCCGTTGTATCTGAAAAACATAGATCATCCAGGACTTGTTTTGATCTCAAAGAAACTAGTAGGAACTGAGAATTTTGGTCCGTGGAAACAATCTATAACGATTGCATTATCTGTTAAGAACAAACTAGGAATTGTTGATGGTTCATATCCAAGACCAGTAGATACTTCTCCGTTGAGATCATAGTGGGATCGAGTTAATGACATGGTGATCAGTTGGATATTGAATACTGTTTCTGAGGATATAAGCAATGGTATGGATTTTGTGAATTCTGCAAAAGAGTTATGGGATGAACTCTTGAAACAATTTTCTAGTATCAACGGTCACAGAGTTTATCAGGTTTTGAAGCATCTACACTCTTTAGAACAAGGAGAAAAATCTGTTGAAATCTATTATCACAGAATGGAGAATTTATGGGATGAATACTCAGCTTTGGAACCTGCTATTACTTGTAAATGTAAATGTACTTGTGATTCTCACAAGCTTCTTGAAGAAAGAGATCAGAGAAAGAAACTTTTATAGTTTCTTATCGGATTAAATGATAGCTTTGCAACCGTAAGAGGTCAGATTTTGATGATGGTACCTTTACCAACAATCTCTCAGGCTTATTCTTTAGTCAAACAAGATGAAAGACAGAGACAGGGTACTACTGTGTTGAATGCTCCTTTTCTGGGAACAGTGCAAGCTACAGGCACAAATAATTCTTCTGGAAAATCTGTTGGTACAGTTGATGGTTCAAAACGATCAACACTTAAGTGCAACTATTGTCACAAAGAGGATCATCTTAAGGAAAATTGCTATAAATTGATTGGATATCCTCCCAAAGGAAGGGGAAGAGGAAAATTTAACCCTCATTTCAAGAATTCTTCTCAAGCTATGCATGTGTCTGCTGGTACACCTGGCACAACTGGTTTCTCTTCTAATCAAGGAGCTGGTTCTAATCAGTCACAGTCTTCTAATCAGTCACAGTCTTTTCAAGGTGCTACATGTTCAATTTCTCAACCAGTTTCAATAGAGCAGTTACAACAACAAGTCAGTCAACTAATGTCAATGGTTATGAGCAAAGGTTCTTACACTCCTGAGGATCATGTCAATAACATTGCAGGTCTGGCTTATTCTATGCTCTCTTATGCACCTCATACTTTAAATAAGTACTGGATAATTGATACTGGAGCTTCAAACCACATGTGTTGTGATAGAAATCTTATGCTAGATATCAACTTGATTTCTCAGCCTTTTCATATAACTTTACCTAATAAACACACTATTTTGGTGACACACATGGGTAGAGTTGTCTTGCAATCTAATTTTGTTCTTTATAATGTCTTGTTAGTTCCTGATTTCCATTGTAACTTACTATCAGTTAGTAAGCTTACTCAAGATTCTAAATACACTGTGACTTTTCTTCCTAATTCATGTCTGTTTCAGGACCAGAACCAACTGAAAACAGTGGCCACTGGTACTGAACAAGGTGGATTGTACTATTTCTCTTCACAAGTTCCCAGTGTTGTTCCCTCTTCAGTTCATACTGCTCAAGCTGTTGATAACAATGCTAATTCAGCTTTTGTAAATACTGTTATTTCTTCTTCCAAATTGTGGCATTTGAGGCTAGGACATGCTTCTAATTCTTTTTTAGAGCATGTTCCTGGTATAGGAAAACTTTCTTGTAATTCTGTTTGTCCAGTTTGTCCTATGAGCAAACAAACTATGTTATCTTTTCCTAAATGTAGTTCTTCACATACTACTGAAATTTTTGCATTAGTTCATATGGATGTTTGGGGGCCCTATCATGTTGCTTCTATTAGTGGTTGCAAATATTTTCTAACGATAGTTGATGACTATAGTAGAGCTACTTGGACAATTCTCATGACAACAAAGCAACAAGTTTTTTCTTGTTTTCAAAATTTTGTGTCTTATGTGTCCACACAATTTCACAAAACAATTCAGTCAATTAGGACAGATCATGGTACTGAGTTTGTAAATACAAATTTCAGCTGTTTTCTTTCAAAACTTTGAATTACTCATCAAAAATCTTGTGTTTATACACCCCAGCAAAATGCCAGGGTGGAAAGAAAACACAAACATCTTCTGGAACTTGCTAGGGCTCTTAGATTTCAGGCTGGTTTACCACTTAAATTTTGGGGAGAATGTTTACTAACTGCCACTCATATTGTTAATCTCTTACCTACACCAATTCTTGATAACAAAACTCCTCATTACTTGTTATATCAACAACAACCAGACTATTCTCTGTTAAAGGCTTTTGGGTGCCTTTGTTATGCATCTTATCATTCATCTGATAAATTTGATGTAAGGGCTATTCAATGCATCTTCATTGGTTATCCTCACCTTCAAAAAGGCTATAAACTCCTTAGATTAGATAACCATTCTATTATGGTGAGTAGACATGTGAGATTTTTTGAACATCTTTTTCCTTATCATGCTTCCAAATCTACTCAGACCTCTACTTCTACAAATGTTACTCCTACTAATTCATATACCTTTTTACACTGGTTAAATTCAACATCAACTACCTCATCAAACATTCATACACCAGTAATTCATATACCAGCTTCTACTTCTTCACCAGTAATTCATACACCAGCTTCTACTTCCTCACCAGATTTTGCATCACATTCTGCACTTTTGGATTCACAGAATGTTGCCACCTCTGATTTGTCAGTTTTTTCTTGTGATAATTCATTGGTACAACAGCAGAATGGTTCTTCAACTGTTACTGTTCCTATCATACAGTCTAGAGTTTCTACAAGAGAAAAAATTAGACCAACTTGGTGGTCAGATTATCAAGTTAACACTAAAGCAGCACATTCCAACTCTCATGCTCATAATGTTTTCTCCACCAGTCCCATTGAGAATTTTGATCTACAATTATCCAATTACAATTTTGATCCCCATCAACAAGCTTTTCTGGCTTATACTGATTCAATTGAGGAACCTTTACATTACTATCAAGCTGTTAAGGATCCAAAATGGGTAGAAGCCATGAATAAAGAATTAAAGGCTCTTGAGGATAATAACACATGGACTTTAATGCCTTTACCAGCTGGTAAGAAGGCTATTGATTATAAATGGGTTTTTAAAATCAAGTATTTGCCCAATGGTCAAGTAGAAAGATATAAGGCTAGGTTAGTTGCAAAGGGGTTTACTCAAGCTCCAGGAATAGATTACCATGACACTTTTGCTCCTGTGGTCAAAATGGTAACCGTGAGGACTCTTATTGCTATTGCTGCTGCTAAAAATTGGCATCTTGAACAATTGGATGTTAACAATGCTTTCCTTCATGGTGAGTTAGAAGAGGAAGTTTATATGCAATTGGCATTAGAATATAAATTTGCAAATTCTAACTTGGTTTGTAGTTAATAAGTTTATATATGGTCTTAAGGAAGCCTCTAGACAGTGGTTTGCTAAACTTGCATCCTGTTTGCTAGAAGCTGGATATACACAGTCACTTTATGACTATTCACTCTTCACTTTGAAGACTAGTAATGGTTTTGTTGCAGCTGTTATCTATGTGGATAATATCCTGATTTCAGGAGATAATTTACCAGCTATACAATCTCTTAAATCTCTTCTTGACAAGAAATTTAGTATTAAAGATCTTGGTTCAGCTAAGTATTACTTAGGCCTTGAAATTCACAGAGATTCTACTGGTATATTTCTTAGTCAACAAAAGTTTATTACAGATTTATTGAAATCAGCAGGCTTAACAGATTGCAAGCCTTTGTCTGTTCCACTTGATCCTCACATCAAGTTATTTGATAATGATAAATCTGGAGAATTACTGGAAGATCCTTCAGTTTATAGAAATTGGATTGGCAAATTATTGTATTTGACCTCATCCAGACCTGATATCTCTTTCTAGTGCAATTATTGAGTCAGTTCTTGCATGCACCTAGGGAGAAACATTTACAGGCTGCTACAAGGGTGTTAAGATATCTTCAGTGTACTAAAGCACATGGTATTTTCTTCCCAGCTGATAATAATCTTCAGTTACAGGGTTTTTCATGTAGTGATTGGGGAGCAAATCCCAGTGACAGAAAATCTGTAGGTTCTTACTATTTTTTACTTGGTAAAGTTGTTGTTTCTTGGAGGTCTAAGAAACAATCAATTACATCTAGAAGTTCTGGAGAAGCTGAATATAGGGCATTAGCAGATGCTTCTTGTGAGATAATATGGTTAAAGGGATTATTATCAGATCTTGGAGTAGTGTTTTCTGGTCCTGTTCCTTTACATTGTGACAGCAAAGCTGCGGTAGATCTCAGTGCTAATCCTGTTTATCATGCTCAAACTAAGCATATTGAAATTGATTGACATTTCATTAGAGAGAAGATTCAGTCAGGAATAGTTCAAGTTGTTCAAATACCCTCAAAGGAAAATGCTGCAGACATTCTTACAAAAGGTCTAGGCAAAGTTTTACATTGGTCGTGTGCTTCTAAATTGGGACTTACTTACTCTCAGTCTTCTTCAAATGGTAAAGAGGCAAATGGTTCTGATTTTACACAACTTGCTTGCATGGTTCAACATCAACAAGACACTTCAGTTTTAGGGAGGGCTAATGAGGAATATGCTCATCCTTTAGAAATAAGTCATAAAGTCAAGTTAGCTTATCAAACAGAGCCTTATGAGCTGTAACTAATTCTGTTATTGAGTTAGTTACTGTATCTTGTATATAAAGACTATAACATTCTATATTTCATTTCTTAAGCTGTTATGTAAACTTTTCTACAAGATAATAAGATTTATCTTTCTATATGCTTTTTTCTGCAAATATGAGCTTCTTCAGCTCAACATGATGAATAATGATCTAGTACAGACCATGCAATCCTAATAACTTACTGCTCTAATACGAAGCTGCATTCTGCAACTTTGTGTATAATTGTTTAATTAATGTTAGGCATGTATGTTATTTATTATGAAAACAACTAATATAACCAAAACATAGAAAACTTGATACCTGCTTTGCCCAAGGAAAGTTGATCATAAGCAGTGAGGTAGTCTAGCAGATTCTGCGTACAATAGGTCACAAGTTCAATTGCGCACTCGTCGTTCGCAATTTGCAATGCTCCTGTGACTCATTAGCATCAGAAAAACAAACATTCAGACATCTTAAAACTTACAAAGTTGAAAGTTCCAACTATGTACCCCACAGTACACGAACTGCTTAATTAATTATCTGGAGATTATTTACGTGCATTAAACTATAAACAATTAAACTCTAATAACGTCAACTAAGAGGCCATTTGTATAATGAAAATTTGAAACCCGTTAATGGCGATGAGATTGCACAAGCACAACAATATATTAATTTTATTAAAACATCATTCTCATTGACCGAGTTCAAATCACATAATCAAACAGACCCCCAAGACTTTTCGATATTTAATACACATATTACATTAATATGATTTATAACTCTACTTAAGTTTTGATTTTCGAATATCTCCTTAAGCTTTGGTACATCATAATACACTACAAGAATCTCTGACAAAATTAGTTTCATGCTAAAGGAAAAAATGTGACTTTTGTAATGCGCGCTAAATATATATATGTACACAGACACTAAAATTAAAGTTGCAGAGGGAAAAAAAAAAAGTAATTAAATTAATTATCAAAAGGTTTTCTTTCTTGCTACTTAATTATCAAACGAAATTGTACATACCTCACATTTAGAGGAAAGCCAACTGTTGGAGTTAAGCACTACGAGCTAGTCCTCCAATGATCTTCCTTTTTTGGTTAACGTTGTTTGCATTTGTATAATCAATATATAATCAATTACATATATTAAGCTAATCAGTTAGAGGGCAACTCTCCTTTGGCAGATGATTGTCAATAAAAAATCGATCAATATTTTGGCATTCTTCATCATCTGCCAACAGGAGAGCTGCCCTTTTACTGGTTGGCTTACAAAACCCTAGCTACCTACAAAATTATATATGACATACTCATCGAAACACATTCAACAAGAATTTATATGGTTGAGCAGAAAGTGAAGGCGAATAATAATCGAGATATGCTAAAGGGTTATGCCATGGATATCCAATTTATGATGCTTGTTTGCTTTTATACATGGGATAGACTCCAGAGCTGTAAAAAGCTTCCAGATTCTCGACACCATGATTTGGACCTCTGGCTCACCATGTAATGCCCTTTTGTTTTATATAGTTGAAATGGAAATGAAGAATATGGAGATTAAAGTTTAAGGGAAGAAGATGCGTACTTTAATTTTCAATCTAGCTAGTGTTTGTGTATATATAGCGAACATGACAGTGGCTTGACTTGAAGCTTAAGGTATATTCTTTGTTATATTCTCTTCCGGATTTTAGATTTTATATGTAGAGAAATAAAAATTTGAAATATGTCAGGCAACTTATCCTATCCGTTGAAGAAAAACAAATATAGTTGTATCTTCGGTTTTGAATTGCATCATCAAATTGGACGCTTTTGCTAGCTTTTAATTTCTTTTATAGAGCAAATGCAACTTTTACGGTAGGATTTAGTGTTGAAGTACCTAATTATTCAAGGTTCTCTTATCTCTTTTTTTTTTTTGTTAATCATAACGATATCTTTCTCATTCTTTATATGATGATATTAAAAAAAATACTATACTTTTGCTTAAAATGTTTTCCTAAACACAAATTTGTGTTTAGTAAAACATTTTAAGCAAAAGTATTGAAGCATATAATTACATAAGGTTTTACTAGTTTTTTTATTTTTCTTATATAAAGCTAAAGCGCAAATGCAACTTTTACAGTAGGTTTTTAGTGTTGAAGCAGATAATTATTTAATATTTTTTTTCTCTCACTTTTTGTTGTAATGATATTTTACTCGCTTTTTTTACATGATGTCGAATATTTGAATTTTATCAAAAACAAAAAAGTAGATATATGAGTATGTTTAATTAATAAAAAATATTATACTTTTGCTAAAAATGTTTTCTTAAACACAAATTCTGTTTAATTAATAAAAGAAATTATTATATTTTTGCTAAAAATGTTTTCTTAAACACAAATTTGTGACACTGCTGCTATACTGATCATTGTGATATTCCGCTGGTCATTTTTATCAGTTGCATTGTGCAAGTAAGATAAACTTTTTTTTTTTTTTGCTTAAACTAATTAAGTAAGATAAACTTTCAAAATACTAAAGCTGTATTTAGTTGAAGCCAATGAAATTGGACAGAATATCGTGAAATATAAATTTTTAATTTTCATATTTGCTTAATGATTTAAATTAGGTTGTGTCCAATTGAATAAATTGAACTGAAAAATTAGTAACACAATATATTTCGAAATTATTACGATGAAGAAGAATGAGTGGCTTATACGATCAGTATCTCTAATAGTAATATGTTAAATGATTGAGATAAAATAATAATAATGTAAATTTTTAGTTAAGGGAAGGGGTTAGTACTAGAGTGATATAATGATGATATGTATAATTATGATAATATTCATTATATCTAAGGAATTTTGCTGGTTGGACAAATTAATAAGGGGTTAGAGCATCTTCAACGGTGTTAGCTAAAATGTTATTAAATAACGATTATGTAAAATTTTCTGAATCTGTAAGGAATTGTATTCGAATGAAGTCGGCTTAAAAATAATATGTTATTATTATTTCAAGTTAATACAAATATAATGTATTATTTCAGCATGGAAATAGATGACGTGGCTTTTCACTACAGTTAATTTTTTACATAATATCTATAATTTTTATTTATGACAAGTTACATAAACTTTTAGCTATGGATTTTATATGGTTGAACATGCTCTGAGAGCATCTCCAAGACTTACAATCTATTAGCTATAATAGTGATATGACAGTCATTTTAACTAATAGCTATTATTTTTTCTTCTCCAACCATGCATACTGTTAAGTAAATTTTTAGATAACAAGATAGATATCTTCTATATTTGGAGGATATCCAAAAATTTATACATAACATCTAAAAATATTATATTCACTTATATTGTGACACATCATCAATTTAGTTTAATCTTATATATATTTACTAATTAAAATAACAAAAATACTGTTTTTGAAATATAGCTAACAATTATAACTAACACCATTAGAGTACAACTCCTTACATGTTCAGAACATTTTACAAAAACCATTATTTTATATTATTTTAGCTAACCATTTTAGCTAGTACTGGAGATTCTCTTACAAGATTAAAGTATAAAATTTTTACCTATTTTCCAAATAATGATACGTACATGCTTGAATTAATTAAAGGGTTTGGTAGCACTGAAAATACTTTAGAGGATAGGGAACCTAAGATGTATCTCAGGTAAATTACATGAGATATATGGGATTTATATGTAAAAATAAGATGGACAATTTTGTAAAATCAAACATTTTTAATTAGCCCTACGGGCCCATTTATATTTAGAGTATATTTTGTATATATCTTAGGAAAAGTTTCCTGAAATATCCTTTTTCTCAATACTTTATACCTCAAATTGTAAGGATCCTAGATTCCTGGGCCATTATCCTGATGGGTTATATGATTATATCAAGCTTTCATGTTGTAGCAGATTAGAAAGCCATATTGTCACAAGTGGATCGCGTGCCCAAAGTGAGCTTGGCGTAGGAGCCCATTAGATATATTAAAACTTATTCAATCTTAATATGGGCCGAATCCCCAATTCCTGCCGAATATTTTGGTTCTGTCAAAAAGGCAAACACCTTTGGTTAAAAAGAAATTTAAAAATCATATAATTTTCCTTTTCAAGTAATGTTACGTACCAGAAAAAAATTCCAAAAAATATTTTCGAATGACACATGACATCATTTTATTTATAAGATTCATATTAATACCATTTCAAAAAAAAAAAGATTCATATTAATAACTAACTAGCTTTATACCCGTGCAATGCACGGGTAACTTTATTAATATTTTGTAATACGATTTTGATTATAATTTTTTTTTTACAAAAATTAGTATATAGTTTTCTGAATAATTTGTTTCTACTTTTAATGATAATAATACAAATTTTATATGCTTTGTAAGTATACATTTGTTTTTTTTTCTTGTAAATGATTTTTCTATAATTTATATTTCCAAATTTAGGCTAACATAATTTTTATTATTTCATAATTATTTTTATTATTTTTATTTTATTAAAATAATTTTTTTTAAAACACTTTTATTTGGTAAATGTTAGGTCCGATAAGATTGTAGAAGGGGGGGTTGAATACAATCTATACCATTTTCTCAAAATTTATTCGTTAAACAATTTTCACTTAAACGAATATTTTGTGTGGAATAATATAACACAAATTTCAAGTTGAATATAACAATATATTAACTTGATAGATGTTACAAAATCAGTCCAAATGATTATCAAGTAATTAATAACTAATTAGAAAATTCAACATGAACTTTGCTAATTTAGTTAATAAAATCAAGATATCAATTTGTGAACTAGGAAACTTAATTCGCTAGTAGTACAAGAATCACAAGTAAACAAGTTCCAATGGATAGGATATTACAACTGAGATGAACTTGAATTTACAGAATTAAATTTGTAGGTGTTCTTGAGCTTGAGAGAGAGAGACAAGGGCTGCTGTGTGTATTTTCTGTGTTATGCTCTACTTGTTTCAATCTTCTGCATTCCGCTTCTTTAAATACCACAGCCGTAGTCATATTACTTAGTTTAAACTGATATGACAATCATTTTACATTAATATGACAATCGGTATGACTATCAATTGAATGTAATATGACTGTCCAGTTTAAATATAACTTTCGGTATAACTATCCAGTTCAATATGACATTCGGTATAACTCTTCATTTCAATATAACATTCGGTATTACTACCATTTGAATGAAATATGACTATCCAATTGAACTGCATATGACTATCTCCTCTTGAACTGAATATGACTATTTCTTCTTTAAACTGAATATGACTATCGGTATAACTATCAGTTTGATAGTTATATCATCATATATTTCAGTTTATAATTAATTAAATGACTTATAAAAATCATTTAACTAATTATTCTTTTTTCATATTAATTCTTATTTAATTAATCTAATAATCACTTTAACAAATATATTAATTCTGATAGAATTAATTTATTTATTAACTTAATTACTTGACTTAATCAATTAAAATAGAATTAATATAAATTCTTCAATAGTCAATACTCCGCTGCAAACCACGTAATTATGATAAGGAACATATACTGGAATGATGTTGACGCTCGATGTACTGTCTGGTTCATGAACGACTAACTCCAATCTCTGTTCTTCATCGTGACTTTAACACTGTGGTCTTTTTATACTCTTCACTCTCATCAATCATTCGGTACTGAAATTGTTTCTTATCATTTATAGAAATCTCTGTCTCTTAAATGAATCCATTTGTTTCAATGCTACCTTGAGGGCCTGATCAGATATTTGAATCTTCTTCCAGTGTAAAACATCAAAACTATAGATTGACTTCTTGATTTTTCTTCTGACGGTTATCATCTTTTGAGATTCCTGTGACAGTTGATATTATTTACTTATTACAATCTAGTTTAATTGGATTAGGATCCTCGAACTACAAATAGGCTGAGTCATATACCTTTCAATCTCCCCCTATTTGTTTGTTATACAATAACAAGCAAATACCTAGAGGATTCTTCAACTAATCCCAATTAAACAAGTAAAAGAAAACACTTTAAATGCTAAGTAAATAATGTAAAAGTTCTGGTTCATATTAACATTATCCATATTCAAACAGAAAAGATAAATACAAGATAGATGATCCTCTAGACTGATCATATAAGACAATTATCCTATCTTGTTCTATCAAAGCTCTAATGATATAACTTGTAGAGCTAATCTTCATTTACCACCTTCTTCCTCGTTGATTTCTCCTTCTTCTTGTTCATCCATATCAGGTAGATTCTTGATCAATTCGGAGTCAACAAGTAATTCCCTTCTGGATGACACATCTGTAGGATAAACCAGTGGTATTCCAAGTTTCTTTCTCAACTCACCTTGATACTGCTTGTACTTCTTCATGTTGGTCTGGGCATAGGATCGAATATGATCTGCAGCTTCAATTTTTTCTTGTGTTGCAAAACCATGATTTCGAAGAGCATATTCAACATATACCAAATGTCTGGCAAGGTGTGTATATAATCCTTCTGTCTGAAGATTAACAGTATGAATAACTTCTCCCTTAAGAATTTTAACTTGTGGAGGGTTATTTATAACTTCAGGACCAGCTCTTTCAGCAAACTCTTGAAATTTTTCATGAAGCAGTATGCCTAGTTCAGAAGATGTTTTTACTTTCGGTCTCAACACCCAAAGCTCTGACAGAGATCTATCATAGAAAAACTGAAGCGATACTTTGTGAGATCCGAGCTTATGACATTCAACAAAGATTAATAGCTCACCATTCTTAGGATCAGATGCAGTGGTTATTCTCACAATTTCTGTTTTCAAAGCTTTCAAGTACATGTCATGTACAGGGTTCTTCTTTTTAAAGCTTTCAAAAATAGCAATCATCCGACGATCATCATAGTCAGAAGTTTGTGGTGAGTCTATTACCTTTTGAGTATGTTCCCACTTATCACCATTTTTGTACTTGATGTACATCTTCCTAGCTTCCAGCTTTTGAGCATGTTGCTTTTGAAGTGCTTCCTGTTCAGCTCTTTGAAGTCTTTCATTATGAGCTAACTGTTCGAGAGTCTTCTTGAGTCTTTCTTCTCTCATAGACAGATTAGCTTCATTCTGTTCAAGTTCTTTATTTGCTTCAAAATTCATTCGTTGTGTTTCAACAGAATCAGGAATTATTGGCTCTTCATCATCCCAAAAACTGAGATCTGGTTCATTAAATTCTTCACCAACATCAGGAAACTGTAAGTCAGCAAACAGATCAATATCAGGTTCACCTGTATAGTAAAAACCTTCTACAGCATCATCATCTTCCTGTTCTGCTGATTGATGAGTTGTCTTCTTCTTCCCTTCACTCATATCTTCATCTTTATCTTTACTCATATTTCCTCCCCCTCTAGATTTCTCCCCCTTAGTTGAGGAATCCTCTACAGTTTTGTGGCTTGAACCAGCTCCAGGGTCACTTCCATCACTACCTCCAAAGAATTTCTTCTCTTCTGCTGTAAGTGAGTGAGTTCTGCTAATGATATTATATAAGTGTCTCAACCCCTTTGCTTGATGATCATTTTGCCTTTCAATCTGACTGAGACGAAGTGCAGTGGATAAGTGATTCTCATTTATGTTATTCTGAAGATCTTCAATCTGATTAGACATGGAAGATATAATAAGATCTTGAGCCACTGTGACATCGCCAGAGTCTTCGATTGCTTGTTGTTGAGAGAGTTTAAGTGCATTGATTTTGTTGTTGAAGATAGTTCTCATGTTATCCATATCAAACCTAAAGTTTTTATTGTCTTCTTCAGCTTGAGCAAGACTTTCTTTCATTTGATTGAGTTGTGCTATGAGAGATAAAGTGTATGTGTCATTGTGTGTTCTCACCTCAATCGCTCTCTGAGTATCACTCACCTCACGTGCTAGTGTTTCACTCAGATTTGAAGTAATTCTCACATCACTCCTCTCATAATCCTGAGCTGCATCCATTGTACCTGCACTAGAAATCACCCTAGCCTCCTCTTGGAAGGTCAGTGGTGGTGCAATGGGAGTTCGCAAATCCCGATCAACCTGTGAAGGTTCTTCTGCCGTAACAATGGCAGGCACTGTATCTTGCTCCTCTTGCATAACAATGTTTTCAGCTTCATGTAAGAAAATATCTTCCCCCATTGTGAGTAACAGGGGTGAGCTTGAAGGAATGAATGGGTTTATGATTGCCTTTGACATGCTTTTACCTTTCTTTTGTGATGGCAAATCTGTTTCACTCAAGATATCGCTACTAGGGATAGCTCTTTTGAATGACAATTTCTTTCTACGATAGTGTTTGGAGAATTTAGGATCAGTGTTTGGTGCATTGACCTGGGATAAAGGTTGTGGGTCTACAATCCCTTGGTCACTTCTCACAATTATTTGACTATCAGAAAGATATTGAGACTGCAAAGTAGTTGAATCAAATACCTGATCATTGACATGTACATCATCTTCATTCTGAATGGGTTGATCCACTGAAAGTTGATGTTCAAGTGCATTCAAGGGTTCAGTATCAGGTTGAGGTTCTGGAACTTGTTCTGCTTCAGGTTGTGGAACTTGTTGAAGTAAAGGTATCTCAGCATCTGGTTGTGGCATGACATTTGGCAAATTTATGTATGTAGACATATATGGTGTTATGACCACTGGAACATGCAACAAGACCTTAGAAGTATCCAGCCTAGTGCAGAACTTCTTGTTTGGTTTACCAGACCATTGAATTCGATCATTTGGAAACGGAGCAGGTTGATCCTTAGGCGTAATATGATTAAAAATTAGTGTCAAAAATCGAGGATAATGACACTTAACCAATTTACCTTTTCCAAAGTTCTTTCTAGCCTCCTTCAATTGATTTAGCAAAATAGGCCATATCAAGCTGCCAAAGTTGATTCTTCTATTGTGAGCAATTGAGAAACCAATTGACTGTAACATACCTGTAATGACAGTATTGTTACTCTTTGTAGAATTAGCAAACACCTTTGCTATGATCTCGAAGAAAATATTCCATTCTTGAACGAGATTGCTTTTGAGTGGACGTTTAAGATTCAGTTGACCATGATAGTTGATATTTGTAAAGAATTGAGTCAACTCATCATTTGAAGGCACTTCAGCAAATTGTTCAGTAGGAAGCCTCAGAGCAGCATTGAAGACAGATTCATCCACTGTATATGTCTTGTCATTAAAGTCGAATGAAAATGATCTTTCATCTGAGACAGCTGTAGTACACATTAGTTTAAGTGGACCATATTTCATGGGAACATTTGCAGTTATAGAATGGCTACAGATATTTTGTTCGTTTAGGAATTTTATCCAGGACTTGAACCGATCCACTGGGCAATCCTCGGGATTAAAATATCCAATATAATTGTGATTAACAAGCTCAAAATTATTATAAGCACCAGCCATTCCAAATCAGGGATTAAAATTAAGAAATCTGCAAAATTCAACAATTTAACCCAATTAAATTACAAAATTCGAATTAATAAATAAATAAAAAATCGAAAAATCAAAATCTTCATCAAAAATTCTGAAAATTTGAGACAAGGATCTTGATTACATTACAATCACACACATATTTTTAGATTTTGCAAAATCATCACCAATTGTTCAGAATTTTAGATCGAAAATTCGACATTTTCAAACTCAAAATCAAGAAACTCGACCAAATCTTACGTTTAAACCGTGGTTTTGATGATTATTGACTGGGTAATCAAGCAATGTTCTTAGAATCGTGTTTTGAGATGAAAATCGGGCAACAATTCGACTTAGAAATGTGTGTATATCGTGTATGTATCGTTCGAGTTCTTTGGGTGACTTAACACGCCAATATAACAATAACAGAATAATATGACTACTGAATATAACTTACTTTCTTAAGTATCAAACGGCTGTGATATGACTATCGGGTGATAGTCATACCGATAGTTATATTACGTGTAAACGTAATATGACTATCTTTGTTAGTCAGTTATATAACACATAAGTCTTTAATATAACTATCGAAAAACACAGAATATGACAATCAAATCAAGTTATACCGATAGTCATATTTCGAGTAAACCACACAATATAACTATTAACTAATAATAGTTATATTTACAGAAAACAAAATTATAAATATTTAATTACTAAGTTATATTACACTACTTTTAACTAATATAACTAACATAAATTCGAATATAACAATCAAATGGATTGTTATACCGATAGTTATCTTCAAACAAAATAGCTAATATAACTTACCTAAAAATGGAATATTAACAGAATTTTAACAAGAAAATCAAATTAATTATTTACACAATCCAAAAAATAGCAAATTAATTTACACTAAAATTATAAAACCTAATAAGAATTATAAAAACAATCATATGTAGTCCCTTTTACGAAATCAAACATTAATAACAAAAGGACAAACATTACAAATCAAATAAAATAAAATCAAATAACATACTAAATATTTACATAATTATTTCTGATGAATTAATAAATCTATAAATTTTCTAATAAAACAATTTCCATATAGAAAATTATTCAAAAAGAAACTATGATTTATTTAAACAACAAAAATAATTAAACTGAATTTAAAACAATAACATTTTCAAGAAAAATAGATTTCTCATAAATTACAGCTTGTAAAATTCGAGAAAAATATTTTTAAAGAAAATGAATTAATCTAAAAATACAAGAAGTAATTAAAAATATATAGAGAAGATAATAACAATGATTTAAGATGAAACAAGCAAGAGTATAAGTTGATACAATAATTATACAAGTGATTTAACAACAAATATTAACACATCAATCACTTGTAAATTATTAAAGATCAAACCTCAGATATTAACCAGTTTAATTACTAGGACTATTTAACATACCCAATTCACCAACAATTCTGGTAAATGTGGATTCGTCAAGAGACTTAGTAAAAATATCTGCTGTTTGTTCTTCCGTAGGTACAAAAAATAACTCCACGGTACCATTCATGACATGCTCTCGAATAAAATGATACCTGATGTCAATATGCTTTGTCCTTGTGTGCTGCACAGGATTGTTAGAGATTGCTATGGCACTTGTATTATCACATAAAATTGGAATTTTATCAAGCACAAAGCCATAGTCTCTCAGCTGATTCCTGATCCACAAAATCTGTGCGCAACAGCTTCCAGCAGCTATATATTCAGCTTCAGCCGTTGAGTTGGAAACTATTTGTTGTTTCTTGCTGTACCAGGAAACTAGTCTACCATCTAGGAATTGACAACTCCCAAATGTGCTTTTTCTATCCACAACACTTCCTGCATAGTCTGAATCTGTATATCCAACAAGATTAAAACCAGAATCTTTAGGGTACCAGATGCCTAAGTTAGGCGTACCCTTAAGATATCTCAGAATTCGTTTAACAGCAATGAGATGAACATCTCTAGGATCCGATTGGAACCTTGCACACAAACACGTAGCATGCATAATATCAGGTCTACTCGCAATAAGGTAAAGTAATGAGCCTATCATACCTCTGTAGCTTGTGATATCTACCTTGACAGAATTTTCACATGCTCCAAATTTGACAGCTGTGGATGATGGTGTCTTTGCTGAAGAAGAGTCCTCCATTTGATACTTCTTGAGAAGCTCTTTGACATACTTAGATTGACAGATAAATATTCCATCTGTCCTTTGACTTATTTGCAATCCAAGAAAGAACTTCAGCTCACCCATCATGCTCATTTCAAATTTACCCTGCATTAACTTTGCAAATTTCTTGCACAAAAGATCATTAGTAGACCCGAATATTATATCGTCCACATAGACTTGGACTATAATTGTATCATTCTTATGTTTCTTTGTGAAGAGAGTTTTGTCTATGACACCTCTAACAAAATCATTTTCAAGTAAAAATTCAGAGAGAGTGTCATACCATTTCCTTGGTGCTTGCTTAAGACCATAGACAGCCTTGAAAAGAAAGTAGACATAGTCAATTAGATCTGGATCTTCAAAGCCAGGAGGCTGTTCTACATAAACCTCTTCATCTAGCTTGCCATTCAAGAAAGCACTCTTGACATCCATTTGATAAACTTTAAAGTTTGAATATGCTGCGAATGCCAAGAATATTCTTATGGCCTCAAGTCTAGCCACTGGAGCATAGGTCTCATCATAATCAATGCCTTCAGATTGAGAGTAGCCCTTTGCTACCAGTCTTGCTTTATTTCTCGTCACTGTGCCATCTTCATCAAGTTTGTTTCTGAATACCCACCTTGTGCCAACTACTGGTCTGTCTGTAGGTCTGGGTACTAGCTTCCAAACTTCTTGTTGTTTAAATTGATTGAGTTCATCTTGCATAGCAATCACCCAATCAGGATCAGAAAGAGTTTCTTCAGTTTTCTTAGGTTCCATTTCAGATAGAAACCCTGAATAATTGCATTGATTCTGAAAAGCTCTTCTAGTCTTTACACCAACAACTGGATCACCAATGATTAACTCAAAAGGATGAGCTCTATTCCAAACAGTCTGTCTGGGAAGATTAGATCTTGATGATTCGCCTTGATCTTCATTGAGATGTTGTGTGTGACCAGTTGACCCTTCACTTTCTCCCCCTGAGATGTTGCCAGGTTGACTAGATGATGATTGATTAGGAGAGTCAGGGAAATTTTGACTACTATCATTGATTTCATCACCATTACCCTGATCATCATTGTTGTCATTAGCATCAGCAAAAATCTCAGGTGCATTGTCATCATCTGAATCTGTATCTGTCATGTCATCGAAAGATAGCTTCTCAGATGGATTCTCAGTTTGGATACTAGGGAGTTTAGTGTCATCGAATGTTACATTGACACTTTCCATCATCTTCTGTTCATCAATCACATACACCCTGTATGCTCTCATTGAATAACCAATAAAAATTGCTTCAAATGCTTTGGTATCGAATTTACCACCTTGATCATCACCTTCTTTAAGCACAAAGCACTTTGCCCCAAATACATGAAAGTATTTGAGTGAAGGTTTCTTATCAGCCATAATTTCATAGGGTGTCTTCATTTGATCTTTATTGATTAGAGTTCGATTCTGGGTATAGCACGCAGTATTGATGGCTTCAGCCCAAAAGTACAATGGAAGCCTTGATTCACTTAGCATAGTACGTGCAGCTTCAATCAAGGTTCTATTCTTTCTTTCCACTACCCCATTTTGCTGAGGAGTTCTTGGAGCTTAATATTGTCTGGTTATACCCTTTTCAGTGCAAAAGTCATTTAGAACTGCATTCTTGAATTCAGTTCCATTGTCTGATCTTATAGCTCTCACTGGATACGTAGAATCTCGCTCAATTAATTTAATGTGATCAATCACCAGTTGTGGAGTCTCATCTTTAGAATTCAGAAACAGAACCCATGTGTATTTTGAAAAATCATCAACAATCACTAGAGCATATCTCTTCCTTGACATAGACATCACATTAACTGGACCAAACAAATCCATATGAAGTAATTGTAATGGTTCAGTTATTGAAGATGTATCAGTGCTCCTGTGACTTGCCCTTTTTAGCTTGCCTTTTTGACATGCATCACACAGTCCTTCTTGAGTGAATTCCATTGAAGGCAAACCTCTCACCAATTCTCTTTTAACCAGAGAATTCATTGTCTTAAAATTAATATGAGAAAGTTTCTTGTGCCATAGCCAACTCTCATCATTAGATGCTTTAGTGTAGAAGCAAGTGACTTCTTCAGTGCTTCCTGAGTTCATATTGGCTACGTACAGATTGCCTTTTCTAACTCCTGTCAGTTGTAGCTTTTCATGTCTCTTGTGTGAAATTAGACAATTCTTCTTGTTGAAATGAACTTCATAACCTTTATCACAGAATTGACTGACACTGAGCAAATTGTGCTCAAGTCCTTTCACAAAAGAAACTTCATCAATGATAACATTTCCAGCTTCAAGTCTACCATATCCATCAGTTCTACCTTTGTTGTTATCTCCAAAGGTAACTACTGGGCCGGCCTTCTCCACCACATTTGTCAGCAGGGTTCTATCTCCAGTCATATGCCTTGAACATCCACTGTCCAAGATCCAGGTTACTCGATCAACCTGTTCAATACCCTGCAATGACAAATGAATTAAACCTTCTTCGGGACCCAAATTTGATTGGGTCCTGCGTATTTAAAGTATTGACCTTTATCAGGCAAAACAACATTTTTAATTTTAACCTCTTTAGTCAATAAACATTCAACCTTATAAACAGATTTGAAAATCTTTTGTTTAATCTTGGGTATCCATGTTTCGCTCGCAGCAGTAACACTTGTGTCATTGACTGGACATTTGACCTGGTAGACATTCTTGGTAATCTTTTGTTTAGTCTTAGGTGCAAATGTCTCTCTCCTAACTTGAGGAGGAAAAGCAGTCTTAGATCGAACATTATTGTTCCTGTTCATGTGCTGTCGAGGAGCATTCTGTTT